>OX451736.1:629355606-632122024 GCA_948472305.1 Vicia faba | reverse complement strand
TTCTATTTACTATTATTTTATTTACTATGTAAATATTATTTATTTCTTATTCATGTGTAAATATTAATATTGTTTATTATATCATTTAAATTGTTTTATTCCAAAATGCATATTATTTTCTTATATTATTTGCATCAAATATTTTTAATCATGCATTAACAAGATTTTTTGCAGTTAATACGATTAAAAAACACTCAACAAACAATAAACTATTTTTCGCAATCAACTAAGCTAATCAATTATTTTTGCAAAAGGGTTTCAAACAGATTTTGAATAACCGCGCATTTAGCCAAATTCTCTGCAATCACTACTCCCAGTCAAAATGCGAGGTGATTCAAAGTACGTTTGTGACCCCTAAAAAACACCAACCCCATACGAACTACGAATTGGGACTCTGATTCCTCTTAAGAGGATACGTAGGCATACGATCAAAAATCGTAGCGAGTTCTCCTATTAAAAATTAAAACTCTTTCCCCTATAAAAATTTAAACCCTTTCCTCCTAATTAAAATTTAAAACCCTGTTTACCCCAACTCAAACCTAAAACCTAGTATTCTTGTGAACAAGTTAGATGAAAGGTGCCTAACACCTTCCTTTCGTCTAAAGAAGTCCAAAACCTAGAATCTCTGTCTGTGAATTAGGGTTTTCTATTAGATTTCCTTCTCTAGGATAAAAACTAATAGTGGCGACTCTGATTAAAAACCAGTTGCTACACTTGCAGGATCGACTAGTTAATCCTAGGATATATGTGCATAAACTTTTATAAATTTTTTGTGAGACATAAATCTACTCTAATTTCCATAAAGACTCAAAATTTAAGTTTGTAGAAACTAAGGTATTTCGACGTAGTCGAAACCTTGATAAAGGATAATGCGAAAAATAAAAGGAAATTGTTGGAAAGAAACAAGTTAAAGTAAAAGACGTTTTTGCTTAAATGTAAATAAAATGGTGTTCAGACTCATACATTTTCGCTCATATAACTCGTTTCTCACTTCTCATTTAGGTACTTTGAGTGTATGAGTTTTTGTAATGAATTCGACACACCTAATCCTAATTCTATAACTCTTATTTATACTAATACATGACTAATTATCTACAACGATTCTCTTCTAAGAAATCAACACGTATTTCACTGCGTGCTTCTCTCCTTCAGATTTGCTTCCATATGTTTCCTTGGTATGGATAAGACCAAAGACGGTTACTCGCTCTGAACTTACTATTTGCTTCAATAGTTGATGTCGAAGTTCTGAATATATCACTTTGAGAAAAAAATACTAAGTCTCACTTTAATCCCAAAGAAATGACTTCAACCCCTTGGCTTTGACCTTTTAGGCTAGGATGTTCACGTCAAAATGCTCCTTAAAATATCCAAACTTTGCTAAGTAATTCTCTGAACTCTTTTCTTATACGTCAAACTCCATGGCATCAAAAGTCCAGGCTAACAAATTGTCCCCCAAAAATGCCACTTTCGACTAACTGGAGATATAGGCATTTTTTAATCTACTCAACATCGTTTCAAGTAGTGGGATGACGTCATTATCATCATGACAACTTTATCCAAACCTCGACTCAAGAGGTTCAACCCCAAAAAATTCATCATGGATCCGTTTTCCATGGACAACGTAGGCCACAAAGATCAACCATTCTATTCTGCCTCTACGCGAAGACCGTGAGTCCCTGAATTTGGGTCCACTTGTAAAAAAGGTAAACTAAAGTGTTTCTATTTTTACACTATAAATACTCTTGTTCCACAACCCTTCTTCTTCTTTCAGCTTCTGATTCTTCTTGTTTTCAAACAAAAATATCTTCATCAAGTCTTTTTCTTGAAACAACACCTTCATCATCTGCATCAATGTCTTCTTCCACAAAACCAATGAGTTCAAAGAATTCTAATGACTCCTTGCCCTTAGCTTCCAAACTCAAGGTTTCTATTATTATTGGGAATCAAGAATATGTTCCAGAATTGCCATTGCTTGAAGAAAAAAAACACTTTTGGAAATTTCAGGTACTTATTCCTTTTTCAGTTTATGAAAAACTCGTGCGCTTTTGAGTCCACTCTCTGACCCTAACGCAAACGCTGATAAGGTGAAAGAATTTTTTTACTTATTATCATCAAACTAAACTCATTGGTAGTATAAATAAACCCATTTATTTAGACTATATGGGTTACTTTCTGTGTTTTATGCTTTGCGCCTCCGACTAAGAAAAATAAAGACTATCTTGCTTGGTTAAACAAAGTTGAAGCTAAGAAGGAGAAAACCTGGAAGGATAGAGGCATCGCAAACCTGGAAGGATGAAGGAATCTATGAGTTAATCCAACTATCGAGGGACGACCCTCTATACTATCAAAACATGTTCTCCGCAACAGTGTACTTCTAGAAAAGCACAATGAACACCTGTCAATTTCCTTGTGGGATGGTCACTCCAACCTTATTCGACATAACGACTATTTTCGGCCTTTGCCCAATTGGCGAAGCTTTCGACCCAACTGAGAGAGACGAAGACGCCATTGATTTCAATAATAATCTTGTTAGCTTTGCAAAATACATCATTGACCACCACGACACTACTTTTGAGGAAGTGTCAGACAAAGAGCATATTGCCTTCTTAGCATTGTGGTTATCACGTTGCGTTTTCTACTACAAATCTTTGAAGGTAACCAGTTGCATGATGGTTGAAACATTTGCTTAAGCAAATTGAAATGTTATATTCGGGCATGAAACAAACTCAGATGACTTAAAAGACTTATATCCGGAGAAATATAATAATAGACATTCTAACATCGAACGTTAAATTTGCACAATTTTTACCGAACCTTTTTAATGTACAACTTATTTTTTGGTACGTGTAGCCATGCTTCTTATATCACATTAGGGTTGAGATTCATGTTTTTTTTTCAAATTATTATGTTTGATACTATGTTTAATCAAATTCACATATATAAGAATATTTTTGTTATTGAGTTAATGAGATGACCTATTTTCTTATATGAAAGAAATATTCCTCAAATAATATTTTGTAAAAAATAATAATTGGGATCTAGGTGTCACACCTCACCTGTGTTAAATGTTTCTCTACGCTGATCTTTATCGACACACTAATTAAAATGGAACGTAGTATGTTGGAAGTAATGTATATAGAAATAATTAAAGAACACAATTCAAAAAAATACAATTATTTTTAATTAAAAAGTATGAGAATAGCCATTTTAAAATAAATTTTATTTATAAAAACGACAACTATTTTTAAAATGGAGGGATTATCATTTAATATATTTTGTGGGCACATGATAAAACACATAATATTATTATTTTATCATTTCATATAGTTGATACATGATTAACAATAACATGATATTTATAAATTATAATTATTATTTTTAAAGTTTATTATAATTTAAAATATATATATTAAAATTTATAAATATTAAAACAAATTTAGATAACTTTTATAAAAATTTGCTGAAACTACTACAAACCAATTTTAATTTCTTAAAAAATAATGAGTTTATAAGAAATTCTATTATATAAATTAGAGAATTTTAGTTATTTATTTTTTAATATATTTTAATTTCAATCAAATAGTTATTAATTTTAATTTGATTTTTAAATTATTTATTTATTTATATCATATTTAATTATTTGCATTTTATAAAAATAAATGATATACTATATTTTAATTAATTTCAAATTCACGATAAATATATACACCGACCATAAATATTAAGATTAAGTTACCATAAAAAGAAATCATATTTAAATAATTTTTTCTCTTTATTTTTTTCTTCATAAATATAAAACATTAATTTTTTATATATATCGTTACAGAAGTAATTATTAATCTTGGCCAACTAATTTCCAAAACAATCAAGTTTTAAACAAAAATAATAATAGAACACATAGTTGTTTCCATTTGAATTGACGTTAATATTGTAAAAGTAATAGGTGTTGTTAATTGAATTGACGATTGTATGGAGTCTGGTTAATCCAATTGGCAATTGCATGCATGTATTAGGTGTTAGTGTCAAATCAATCGGCGTCTATGTATAATACTAAAGGGTGACACCAATTCAACTGACAACAATAAATAGAGGTAAATGTTATATTTCTTATTTTCTTATCTTTATTAGCTCTATCATGATTGTTAAAATAAATGGACATGTGCTATATTTGAAAATGAAGCCTTCGATGAAAAATGTTTTTTTGGAACATCCAAAGTTTCGAGTATCTTGAAAGGGGTTTGAACCGTTGGTTAGATGGAGAGATTAATGACGGGAAATAATTAGAATTATCGAGAGGGTTGTTTTGTACATTTCAATGTCTTGATGACAATAATGATATGCAACGTATGTGGGTGTGAGTTAAAGATGACATTGATATTAGAGTTATGATGTCTGCACCAGATGATATTATTTTAGTTGTTGTAATATCTTAGACATGTTGTGGTGTTAAGTGTTTTTTTGTTTGCGTTGTTGTTTAAGGTGTGTTTATGTTCGTGTGTTGTTGGGATATGTTTATGTTTTAGGGGTGTTTATGTTAATTTTGTTGTAACCAAAAGTTGTTCTATATATTAAATATCGAGAATTTAAAGAAAATAAATAAATTATCATTAAGAGGTTGCTCTAACATTGGGACAATTTTATCGATTATATTCGGGATGACGATATATACTACATAATCTTACCATTTTATCTGTCGTATCCATTTTAGTTATACTACGTGTGCTGTTGGGATGACCATTTTTCTTCCTTCACGTATTATCATTGTGCCAAATTATATCCCCTTAATATGTAGGCCAATAATCCTCATGTGCTACCACCAGAAATCTATTGTCATACACATTGAATACGTTTATAACCTTGTCAGCGACAAATAGGTGGTTGGTAGCGTCCTGACGAGTAAATGAACATGCCGCAATGACATGGGAGTAAGGCATACATAAGACATTAAAATTGCCAAAGTAGCGTTAACTTGTATTTAAATCGACGTGATAGTCTCTATTTGACCTCCCCTCATTATGGTCCATTGTTTCCTTTACACTAAAAGTGAGCCTATTATTGTACCCCAATTTTTGCCCCTAAGATCCCTTCATCATACTATGTTGATTCATTCACAATAAGATCACACTAGGATTCTTGGTTCCCCTCCCTATATTTAGCTTTGCTCTTTGAGTAATCACCAAGCACCTTGACTTGTGTTCTTTTGTGATCATGAATATTTTTGTCTTGATTTCTCCTCTAAATTAATAAAATGCAATGTTGGTTTTTCTTGCTTGTTACTAATATAGGTAAAGGCAATGAGATTTAACAAGTTGCTCCATGGGTTCATGAGTTTATTTCCATGCCCTAGTCAATAAATCTTGAGAAGTTCAAACCTCACCATTTAATTTGTTTTGAAAGGAATGGCATGGCAAGGTTATTTTGGTTCACCATATTTCAAGGTTGTCAAATTTGGTTCAAAAGCACAAGGGATTGATTAGAGAAGTTGTCATGCTTGGACAAGGCTTTGTTTCCATTGGTCACAAATGCATATTTCTATCAATTATCAAGATATGGAAGTGATTGTGGTTTCTATGAGTTCTCATTATCATCCTCAACAACTTATATTTACAAAATATTTGTGTTGGTACAAGAAGTTTGTTCAAAATTGTCAAAGTTCCTCAAGGCATTTTTCTTGATCTATGAGCTAGGGTTTTGAACTTCAAAGAAGTATATCTTGCTCATCTTTTGATATTTTTGAGTGATTCCAAAGACATCCTTCTCTTCAAATGGTTATCAACAAATCACTTCAGAAGTTCCAAGGAGTTTTCATGTGGAAGAAACTTGATGAAGAAGAAAGACTACAAGTCCTCCAGATGAATCCCCAATTTTCCATGTGTGACTTCAAATGATCATAACTTAGTCAATTTTTATCATCTTGAGCCCATTCGATTTCCACAACGATCTTGAGGATGTGAAATTTATGCCTTATTTTATGTGAAAAGTGAGAAAATGGATGGAAATTGCCTTAAGGATACAAAAGATGATAGATCATTTCATGATTTTTGCCAACTTAAACAATTCATAACTCTCTCAAGTTTTGGAGATTTTTAATGGTTCAAGTTTCAAAATGTCATTCAAGAGGTCTATTTCATGACATATTTTTTGGTCAAGAGAAAATTCCAAGAGGAAGGCCATGTTTGGATGCAAAACATTATAGGTCACTTTTGAAGAAAAATTCGAAATATTTCTAAGTATGGAAAGTCAACTCTTTTTCTCCAACTTTGACTCAATGCAACTTTCAGCTCAAGCATCCATTTGATCCCATTCTTTTTCCATTTCAAAGCTTGTAACCTCATATTTCTAAAGCATAAAGAATCATGCTCTAAGACCCCTTGAGCTGAGAATTCCATGATTTTGAAGTTGGTAACTTGAAACTGAAGTTTCATCTCAAGTCAGATTTTGAAATCTTTGTTTTGGCTTCTAATCACAAGTTTTCCACGTGTTTATGCCTCTAAACATGTTTAATGAAGTTCCAGAATTGTTTAGCATAACAAAACGCGCATTTTGGATGAGTTTTGATCAAATTAGAAGTCACACTTTTCTTGTTTGCAACTTCACACGATTTCCATCCAAACTTCATCATTTTACATGCTTGGACATTCCATTTGATTACCTATAAATAGAGGGTCATCCCCCATTCATTTCCTCAAGCTTGGATAGCCAGAATCACCCTGTCAAACTTGTTCCATAAATCAAAATTCAGCAACTTCGAAATCCATTCTCAAGCCTTTTTCAATCCAATTTTTCCATCAATTCACCTTCCTTGATATTCCCTGAAGCTAACCATATAATTACATTCAAGAATCGTGCCTTATATTGCTCCATAGAAGTCCAGTTTCAGAGCTCTGCAACTCAACTTCAATAGGTAGATTCCTTTATTAATTATTCAAAACTTTGATATCATTGTGATGCTCTCATTGCCCTGGTTCTAGTCGCAACACTTGTTTTTTTTACTGGAAACACGTTTTGACCATAAAATTTCAAATCCCTTTTCAAAACTTTCCTTCCAAATTGCTTGAGCTATAGTTTATATAAATTTGTCGCGAATGTGTGGTTGTCTTCGTCTTGAAGAGACGAAGAGAATGGCATAGGTCTCGTGCTCTAGTTTTACAGATTGAGCAACCTGGTTTTGAGACTGGCTGGAGATTGAACATGACCAATGTATCATCTTCCAACCAATAAAGGCGCGCCATCTGTATTTTTCAAAAATCTGATTTAATTAATGATCATATGCATTATTCACTAAAGTGCATAACATGCACAACGCGCCAGGTCCACTTGATCTGTTTACTAACGCGTTTTGACATTGATCAGATGACCTATATTTTTTTGGTTTTTATTTTCTTTTCCGATTTTTATATTTAATTGTTTTAAACTTCAAAAAATCATAGAAAATTCATTTTTAGTCCAAAAATTCTGAAAAAATTCTGAAAAATATTTTTGATTATTCTCTTTCTGATTTTTATTTTTTTCACAATTTAATTTTGTGTTTTGGTATTTTTTATAAATTTTCACTTTATTTGAATTGTTTTAAATGTTTAAAAATAATTTTATGCATTTTTAAATTCTAAAAAAATTATGGAATGATTCAATGATATTGAGACAAATATTGGTGACTTCACTTATTTTTTATTTCTGACTTTGGTAATTTTTATCATTTTTAGTTTATTTTACTCATTTCTTTTAATTTTAAAAATAGTTTCTGACTTTAAAAAAATTGCCAAAAAATTTATAAAATCATTTGAGTCCTTTTCTGATTTTTCTACGGACTTACTTTTTATTTCTTGATCAATTTAAACATAGTTGATATTTTTCTCTTTTATTTCTATTTTAAAACATTTTTTTAAACCTTTTTTGTATATATTAAATGTAATATTATTTTGTGACTATTTTCTGGCTGATCTTGGGTTAAATTTTTTATCATGAACTTTATTAACATCATTGGATCCATGGTGTTGAGTCTAACTCCACAAAAATGGATGAATGATTTTAATAATAGTTTGATTAAGTTTAATTCAAACGTGGTTTGTGTATTCTCTCTCACCCCTCTTCATCTCATCCTTTTCTTATTGCAATAAGTATTATTGGAGCATGATCTCTATATCATGTCTCAAAACAAATGGTGCATAGATTGCTATTGACCGACCTCAAAATAGGTGCGACTTCTATATAAGTCCACTTACGATTGCTTAACATAGCGCTAAATTTTGTCCCGATTCGAATAAATAATCATTCGTGGCCCAAACTTATGTTTGCAAGCCCAAGTATGTTAATTTGATCTCTTTGATCCAATAACCTTGAGATTCATTGTGTGGAGGCTTTGGTTCTACCAATCCTCTAATGGATCTACAACACCTTTGGTCAACGCGGATCACTTAAACATCGTTGATCATTAAATGGTACTCATGAGGATTCCAAATGGATGATATACTTGACAAAAAGAAAATACAACTTATTGTGTGGAGGCTTTGGTTCTACCAATTCTCTAATGAGTTTCAAATGCAAGTTTCAAGATGATCATCCAACTAACCACTAATCACTAATAATTGACTTTATCCTTTATTTTTATTATATGCCCCCTTTTATTTTTATGTACTATTTACTTTTAGCATTTACATTTCATGCCATTTTCATCTTTGCTCATTTGAGTATTTACTTTCTTGTCATTTTTATTTTTTCTCACTTGAGCTTTACTTTACTTTTTCAAAACACCTAATAATCAACATAAACCCTACAAATCTTTAATGATACTTGGATTATTTGGTTACTATCCTTGACATTATGGAGCATTGTGCTTTTTGGACTTAGGATTAGAAACCTTGGCCTATGATTGGAGACCTTGTGACCTTATCTGATCATTTTGTCTGGAGCTCTTGAGGTTTACCTCAAGGCATTGGGTTGTTTGTTTGTTTTGTGTGTAGGTTATTGTGATTACACTCTTTATTTGTAATCTGGAATTCACTCGTATACAGTTGTTACTCTGCCCAATTTTTGTGAAGATTTAATACACTTGAAGTTTGGTACTTTCAAAAGGTCTAGTATCATTGCTTATTTGGTTTCAATCCAAAGAATGAGAATTCTATCTTAGCTCATAGTGTCAAGTATTAGCTTCTTGTTGGTTAGATGGTTCTTATCCCTAGTGTGATACAATGGCAGAACCGACTGTTATACTGGTTTGTATTTTGTATTCGCAAATGTCGCGGTAAGCAAGAGTCGCCACCGACTTTTATTTCATCTAACAAAGGAAAAGGGAAAAGAACAAAAAAAACCTATTTCGAGAATGTTTGAGTACGGGGGGTAGATTATAGAAAGGGAAGGTGTTAGCACCCTTTCTATCTGTGTCTTTCCACGGGCTCTTAGGTACTTGCTCATTTTTAAATTGCTTGTGTGTGCTTGTTTTGAAAATTTTTTACTTCGTGATGACTCTTGTATCAGTCCTCAAGAGTGTGACGAAGTTTGTTTTGAAAATTGTTTTGAAAAGTGTTTGTGTGAAAAGTTTTGTTTGAGCAAGTACCTAGGAACTAATCTACCTACTCGAAAAAGGTCTGTTCGTTTTCCTTTAGACAACACTATCCTATTATTAAGGAATAGGCAGCACCATCTTTGGAGTCTAAAGGGACGTTCGAAGGGACGAAATGGTCTCTGAAGGTAACAAGTAGAGATGCCTTAGCATTTCGAAGGGACTATCGTCATAAGATCAATTCATAGGCAACTCGAGGGACCAGTAAGGACTATGATCTTTATGACGACTTTGAATTGTGGGTCATTGCTAAGGTATCCCTACATTCGAGGGACACGACCATTATTTCCGAGGCAACCGAGTGGAGTAAACCCTATGAGTGAACAAGTGCAGCAATGTTCTTTTTTCAGTTATATTTATCTTTCAGTTTCGTGATCTACGATTGATTCATTAATCATACACGCCTGGGTTGCTAACAATTATATACAAGCATACAAAATATAAAAGCGAGAAAGTAAAAGTCCTACGCTTATTACAAGGCTTTGGGGAGGGGATTACATATTCAAAAACCCGAGAGAAATGATAAGCGAAATATTAAACCTAATTTAACTATTAGAACTTGGGAGCAGTTACAATATAATAATAAAAAGAAAATTAAAAATGTGCGGTAAATTAAATGCGAGAAGTGATTGGCCGACCTAGAAATCTAAATTGCAAAAATATTTATTTATTTTTTAACGGAAAAGTTAAGTTAAGTACACAATTAGACCTAGTTCTAATTATTTTAGATTATATATAAAAAAATATTAAGTTGTCCTAATTTAATTAATTCTAATTAATTAATAAAATATTTTTACAAAAAAAGAATTATTGATGTTTTTTATGATTTTGATTAAAATAAAAAATGATATATTTTTGATGTTGTTAAAATATTTAATTAATAAATAATAAAAATAAAATTAAGATAAAAGAAAGGGTGAGAGGTTGGGCCTGAAGGGGCAACCCAGGGGGGTGCATTTTGGAATTTTTGTCCAGGCCCACTATTCTGAGCCCAACATGCACCAGATCCAGTATGTCGGTCTCCTGATGATCCATGATATGACTGCGCATATGGGACGTTGGATCTGGATGTGATGAGATCTTGGGGGTTAGATCTGAGGCCGTATAATACTCTTGTGAAGGTGAGGCGCATGGGATCTGAAAAGAGATATTTGGAAAACAAGAAAATGTCTGGACCTGGGATCGAACCCAGATCCTCCCACTTACACACATGCTTCGTTTCCAGCTGTGCTAGGATGTTAACTTGTTAATATAACAACAATAATATGCCTTATATGAAAATGAGTGATTAGATGGAAATTTAAAAAAAGGCACACGCTTATTCAAAACAACCAATGGTATCAAGCCACATATCTTCTTCTTCCTTCCTTCGTCGTGTTAGATAACGACCTTTTACCTACGAATGCTGTCCGTAGCTACAAGCCTATGTCATTCAAAAATCAAATACAAGCAATATAAATTGCCATGGAGACCATGAATCGACTGGGCTTGAATCCCTGAACACCATGGTACCCACGTCTAGCCTTAGTTTTGCCTGCATTAGGAAACCCTAAAATGGAGCTTGAAACCCTAGGAATGGCAATTCGTGATTCTTGTACCTATACTCAAATGAAATAATCCAAATACGTTGCATACATGATGATAAACATGAATATGTATTTAGAACATGTTTATGATGCCAAAATTAATGAAAACGATATTCAAAAAAATAGCAAACTGTGAGGTTTGATGAGTGCGATTCTGGATGTTTCAAGCTTCGAGGATTCTTGGTATTGCTTCAATGATCACCCAGGAACACAATTTGACCTTCATCACGCCTTGAACTGGTCTGTGATTGAAGATTTGATTCTCATTTTTCTTGCAAAAATTGAAACTTGGTTCTTGCTCTTGGAGGCAAATGCGCGTCTGAATCCTCTCCTTTAGGGTTCACAATGATCTTGTATATGTATGGAATCAAATTAGGTCATTTGTTTTGGCAAGAATCCAAGATATGAATGTGTTTTCAATTTAATTCCATTCTTTCCAATTGTGGAGATTCTCTCCTTTCATGGCATGGCACGATCCTGCTTGGCTATTGACAGCACATGAGATCTCCATTTAATGCAAAAAAATATCCCAAAAACAAATTATGTGATTTGTTTTGATTTTATTTGATTTTATTTCAATTTTAAATTAATTAAATCACAATAAATCAAATAAATAAGTGAATGAGGCATGGAGTGGTTCATGGGTCGTGGACCATGTTAGTAACAAGCTCCAAACTTGAAAAGATAGGCCCATGTGGAAAAAAAAGCAATTTTGGACACATTTGACTTTTGGCAATTTTGTAAAAATGGTCAACTTTGACAAGGCATATCTCCTCCAATTTTAACCCAAGAGAGGTTTGATTGGACTTTTTAGAAAGCATAAGATGTCCCCTAAACAACACTTTTGGTCTCATCTCAATTGGATCTTCCATGTTCATGTGAGAAGCCTTGACCCAAAAGGTGTTTTTGTTGACTTTTCAAAAGGACCTATAATGTAGAAATTCATATCTTTTGATGAGTGCATATTTTGAACTTGTGATATGAAGATGAATTGTAGGGAATTGAATCCTCTTCAAACTGAGCCTTGTATGGAAAATTTCTGATAAAGTATGAAGAAGTTATGCTTGGTCAAAGTTTGGTTGACTTTTCCTACAGAAACCCTAATTTAGCAACTTTTGAGCTTTGATGAATTAGGAGAATTCCTTGAGGAATCATGATCAACCCTTGATAAAATGATGAATGTCACTTCAAAATGTTTATTGTGACCAAAAATCTTGAAGTTTGACTATATGTGGGCCATAGTTGACTTTTGACCTAATATAGTCGATTCTCAGGCATCTGAGCAGTTGACTGAGAAAAATTCTTGTGTAAGGCTTGAAATTTGACATGGATGATCTTGAGAACATATTGGGACCATGTAAGGAATTTTGGACCTTTGTAGTTCACCCATCTTGATAAAAATGGAAACCCTAGTTTGAGGTACATTGCCTTAGGAGAGAGTTTGTTTGGTCAACTCTTGGGCATCCTTGAGCAAGTTGAGGACCTCAATGGGCATGTATTGAGTAAAATGAAAGGGAAAATTTTGGGGTACAACAGCTTCCCCTGTTCAATCTTCTTAAACCTGAGGATGTAGATTGGTTGTCTGCCTTTCGTAATCTGAAGGTGGAAGATGATTGAACACTAGAGTGCCCAGAAATTTGCACTCGCATGAAGTGATACTTGATTTGGTGATATCGGGAATGGGCTTACAGATGTCATTTGGAAGTTGTTAGAGAATCATCGGAGATGGGCTTAACGATGCCATCCAGAAAATATACTGGTTGCCTGAAAGATTCCTTTGCGATAATTCATGTACTTACCATTGAGGAGGACTTGGATGGAGAATGTTGATTCACGTCTTGGAAAATATAGACTAGGAGCTGCGATTGTTCAAATCTCTACTGGGGAATTGACTCCGTGTTGTAAACTGTCGTCTGGATAGTAGAGTTGCTGGATAGTAGGATTACTTCGAGATGAAAGCCTGGATAGTAGTGCTATGAGAAGGAACCTGGATAGTAGGGTTACTTCGAAATGAAATCCTGGATAGTAGGGCTATGAGAAGGAACCTGGATAGTAGGGTTACTTCGAAATGAAAGCCTGGATAGTAGGGCTATGAGAAGGAACCTGGATAGTAGGGTTACTTCGAAATGAAAGTCTGGATAGTAGGGCTATGAGAAGTGTTGTACCCCAAAATTTACCCTCTCATTTTATCAAGATTTCCCCTCACAAGACTCTTTGAACTCCAGATATGATTAGGTTTTTGCTCTGCTCAAGACATCTCCTTGCACTGATGACCTAAATTAGGGTTTGAGTTTACACATGAATTTTTGGACTTTCAATGCTCCAAATGACTTTCATACTTCATGTTAGACTTATAAGATTGCCTCAACCAAGTTTCAAGCTTTGAATCAAATTTTTGCCCAATCAATTGGACAGTTGACCTAGAAATCAGCTGTATTGGGGAAAAAGTCAATTGTGGCCAATTTACAGTCAAACCTCACAATTTTTGATCCACATCAATATTATAAACTCATATGAATCATTTGATCAAATTTGGACCACAACTCCTCAAGGAATTTGATCAGATCATCAAAAGGGCAAAATGATCATTTTTAGGGTTTTGATTATACAAGAGCAATTTCTGATTTTTAACCTAGCCAATGGAAAATTGGGCTCAAACATGGATTAAAGGACTCAATGGCATCATCTTGACCTATTTACAAGGTTCAAAAGATCTCAATTGCATTGGATTGACAGATGAATTTTTCAATCAACTGAACAAAATTTGACTGTACACTGAAAAGTCAAACTTTGACTTTTTGGTCAAAATCAAGTGCCAAGGGTCATTTTTCATCAAGATGTGTCAAAACATGAAACTTGTTCATCAAGAAACCCAATTTTGCAAATTAGGGTTTAAAATTGAAAATTTTCATAACTTAGAATTTTTCATAGTTATGAAATTTTCTTATTTTTTCCCAACTTTGCCCAACATTTTCACCATGATGCAATTGGATTCAAACAAAACTTCCAACATGAGAGTTATAGTCCTCCACAAAGTCTACAACTTTGATTCACAAAGTTTTCCCAAAAGAATCTTGAATCTCAAGTTATGGTTTTTGGAACAAGGGTCCATGAAACCTTTAACTTAGTGAAATTTTGCCCTAGTTTAGGCAGGATTTTGACCTATCTTCATGGAATTTTTTCACATAGTTCCACTTGGAATCTCAAAATGCATTTCAAATATGGAATGTAGAGCATGTTACAAGATTTCTAAAAAGTCCAATAACTCTCCAAAATCATTTGTGGTTAGGGAGAATCGAAGGCTTGAAGTTGGCAAATACTCACTTTTGATCCATGGCATGTTCATATTGATACAAGTTGCAAACTCTAATCAACCTTGTTTGTACTTGATTACAGGTCTCAAAACCCTTCCATAATCAATAATTAAATGCAAATCAATTGGTTTAAGGATTTTTTTGGTCATTAGAGGATTATACATTAGATTAATCCAAAAATAGTAAAAGGTAACTTTGCCATTTTTGTCAAAATCTTGCTTTATGTCAAATAGAATCCTTGAGCCTTGAACAAGATCTTGTACAACAAACCAAATCCACAAACTTGGGGCCAAGCTTACACAATGTATGCAGGGTTAGAGCTATCCTGTACAGGCCTGCTCTTTGTCACTTCTCATTTTGCTTCATAACCAAGAAACTTGTCAAATACAAGACAACTTGCACATCTGTTGGAACAAACTTTTGCAAGCATTGAAGATAAGTTTCACACATTGTATTGAACCTAAAACATGAGCCTTTGAGTCCTTAAGCCTGCCATAGCACAAAATCACCTTCCATTGGCAAAACAGGGCACTCCCTGCAGTTTGACTTCCATAGCAAAAACCCCTCGCGTGTTTTGCCTCAAACTTGTTCAAACACCTTCCATATAACCTATCCAAGCTATCCAAACCCTTAAACACTGACTGTAACTCCATTTGCAAGGTTTAACATTTTTTACTTCAGCTTCTGCAGGTTGAGTTCTACAGGCTTGTTCAAGCACATTCAAGGCAAACTAGGCATTGGGGAAGGTCAGAGGAAGTTCAAGCAAGCTCCCAAACATCTCAGGCCTCACTGAAAAGCTCCACATTGCCATACACGAAGTCAACTGAAACATGTTTTTGTCAACTTCCTATCTCTCTATTTAGGAATCATTAGGCTTAGGTTTGTGAATAAAAAATGCAGTATTCATAGCCATGAAACTGTACATATGCTCAGTTTTCATTTAAGTTAAGCGTGTTAAGAGAATTTGATCCATGAACTTCCTAAAAAAATAGGTTAGGATTTAGGGCCAGATAAATTCTCTATGGTCTTTGAGAGTTAGAATCAGTTCTTTACATGGTTGGATTTGTCTTGAAAAATGCTACAACTTTGATGTTTTGAGTTTTTGCATTAGAGCATGTATGCAGGTTTTCCATGTTTGAAGTCAGGCGCGCGTTTTTGTTTTTTGACAAAGGTTGAAGATGAAGTTCATGGGCTGGGCTTGGTTCTGGCTCACTATTGACACCCTTTGCTTTGCTAATTACACCCCTGGCCCATTTCTTCATATATTTGTATTTTTCCATTTATTTTCCATTTCTGATTTTATTTTATATTTTCTAAACATAAAAAATACCAAAAATATTTTTATAAATTTTCACAATTATTTTTGTATTTTATTTTTATTTTTCTAACATAAAAATAATTGAGTGATTATATACTTTTATTTTATTTGATGAAAACTTAAAAAATATACATAAAAATATTATACTTTTATTTTTATTACTTATACTTAAATAATATTTTTTCTAATATACTTTTTATTTTTGTATATACATTATTTTATTTTATTGTACATAAATAATATATTTAATATATATTTATTTTCTTAAAAGAAAACTAGGGTCTCCACCCTTATTAAAAATAATATCTTTTTTAATATATTTTTATTTTGTGACATTTGTATATATTTCATTCATTTTTATTTTTTATAATCAATATATATATTTGTTTAATTGATCATTTAAATATATTCATAAATATTTGTATATTCATAATATTTTGTATATTTATTTAATTGATCATTTAAATATTTGTCCATTTATTTATTTGTACCATTTATTCAATTTGGATGTAATAGTAAATATTAGGGTTTTAATTTCTTGCAAATATTCCCCATTCAAACTTGTATCCCCTTTCCCATATCAAATGTTGTAATACTGTAGATTTATTTTACACACTTTATACTGTCAAATATGCCATGATTAGAGATTAGGGTTTGTATACAAAAATCCAAAATCAAAACAAATAGTTTGACCTAATACAAGACAAAAAAGCATGAAAATTGACAACACAATTCACACATGCACCCCTAGGGTTTCATCCACTTGTGGCCTTTTTAAATGGCCATGTTATGCATGTTGAGTACTTTGGCAAAACAAAAACAAAATAAAAGATCATAGTCCTTCGATGACGCTACTTTGGTTGCCTATACAAAAATGATCTAGTCCCTCAAAAATTTGCCAAAGATACTTAGCACAATTGCTATCATGGTAAATACGATGACCCGCGCATGTCCCGTTTAACATCCAAATACAAGGTTGTTTACCAAATGCAATGGTAAAACAACATTGTCAAAAGGGTTAAAAACATATAGGAAAGATCTTTGAGTAAAATAGGGTAGACAACTCTTAGTTACTTGATCAAAACTTGCAAAACATCCTTGCTATTTTCAAACACACCTCACAACACAATTTCAAAACATTTCCCAAAAAAACTTTCAAACATTTGAAACATCTTTTCAAAAGACAATACACCTTTGTATATATTCAAACAAAAATCATTACAAAGGTTTCCACAATGATGGCCTCTTTTCAAAACATTTTCAAAACCATACACAAAGCACCATTTCAAACAATTGGAAAAGCAAAGCAAGTGATCTAAACAAGTAACTAAGAGCCCATGGATAACCATGGATGAAAAGGGTGCTAGCACCTTCCCTTTTCATAATCTACCCCCCGAACCCAAGAAAACATCCCAAAGGTCTTTCCTGTGATTTTTGACCTTTTCCTTTGGATAAAATAAAAATTCGGTGGCAACTCTTGCTAAACTGAAACATTTGCGAACACAAACGCAAAACCTCAAGTCAGTTCTCCCACCGTATAACATAACTGGCGACTCTACTGGGGAATATTTGAAAAGTGGAGTAACCTTAGGGTTTAGATCACCTTTTACATGCTTATCTTGTTTGCTTTGATTGCTTTACATTTGGTTCTCTTATTTGGGTTTGAATCCTCCACCCAGATTTGGGAAACATTCATAGGCAAATAACAATACGTTGTGGAAACTGTGCGGGGTATACCGACATGGTTGAAGCAATAACTATATTAGTGCGACATATTTGTGGGTACCGGTAGCCTTTGAGTTAATCAAAGAGAATATGGGGCCGCTAAGTGATGTCATGAATCACTAATGGACTTTTAGAACCTTTACTTGACCATCTTGGCCTTTTTAGGGGTAGTGAGATGAGCGACTTTGGTGCAGTCCGAAGTTGGTAGATACTCGATACTACACTCATTGAGGGTTGTTTTCTTGGAATATTTCGGTCGCCAGTAAAGTGGCTAAACTGAAACAATGAACACAGAAAATAATCCAGTGATATTGAGCTCCTTAGAACCTGGTTACTATTTATAGGACTGGTTGAGCCAACTAACTTCAAGAGGGTACTTACCTATGAAACCCCATGCAAGCCTAAAACTAGGATCTTGTGTGACTTTCTTGTACATATACTTGTGCATACATCATGAACATCATGAAGCATCATATGCATCCACTAACTATTTCAAGGGGTTGGATCTTCATCTTTGTTCCTGTTTTGTAGGTTATGGAATCACTTCGCTGGAAAACAATTCAAGTCAACCTTGTGAGAATCCCTCCTCAACTCAAGGAGCTTACTTCCAAGATTCCAGAGAATTCTCCCTTCAGTGAAAGACATGGTAGACTTCTCAACTTGGTCAACTCCAACATTGAAGAAGACATGGTGAAAGTTCTCTTCCAGTTCTTTGACCCTCTACACCATTGCTTTACATTTCCTGATTACCAACTAGTACCTACTTTGGAGGAATTTTCTCAACTCCTGAGGATTCCTATTCTCCATCAACTACCCTACAACGGTACGGAAAGAGAACCAAAGCCTGAAGATGTTGCTCAAGCCTTACACTTGCAACCATCTGACATCAAAGGTCATTGGGAAACCATAAGTGGTGTCAAGGGTTTCTTGGCAAAGTTTCTGTTTGAGAAAGCACAAGACTGCTGGAATTCTCTAGATCTGCAAGCTTTTGAGGAGATTGTAGCACTTCTCATCTATGGGTTGGTCTTGTTCCCAAACCCTGATCAACTTATAGATGTGAATGCTGTCAAGATTTTCATATCTCAGAATCTTGTGCCTACATTTCTTGGGGACATCTTACACTCATTTCACACACGAACAATGAGGAAAAGAGGTGTTCTCATGTGCTGTACTCCTCTTCTAGCAAGGTGGTTTATTTCTCACCTTCCCCAGTCAGTCTTGAAGAATGAACAAGGCTTGAGGTGGTCACAACGGTTGATGACTCTTACACATTCTGATGTTCATTGGTGTTCTCGGTCCAGAGAAAATGTCATCATCATTGATCGTTGTGGGGAATTTCCTAATGTCCCACTACTTGGCATTAGGGGAGGCATTACCTAAAACCCCTATTTAGCTCTGAGACAATTTGGGTATGCCTGAAGGGATGGCCCTCATGACATGCTGATTCCAGATTTGGTTTTTGACTTCGACAACGACGATCAAGGACTTCGACAAAGGTTTATCCGAGCTTGGAGGATGCCCAACAAAGTGGATAGTAAGACACTGGGACACAATAATTCCACCCCCCTTGAGCCTTACCTCAAGTGGGTACGAACCCGCGCCCAGAGTCTTATGATGCCCTACCCCTACATTCTGCCTATGATCAAATAGCCTGTTATTGAATGAGAGGTTCCATACACCCTCCTACATCCTGACATGCCAACATCATAGGAAGAATTGAAAAAGAGTTGGATACAGCTCAAGGAAGAATGAAATACTTTTGAAGCCAACTTCTACGCCAATGAGAAGAAGGTTTTGGAGCTTACCCGTCGACTCCATGAAGAGAAGACTCTCAACACCTGTATCACGCCAAAGAGGATGCGCAACGTCTTTTTACATTAGAATTTTGTAATATTTTGCCCATGGGGCATTTATGTACTAACAAATTTCTTCTTATTAATATGACGTGTGTTCTTTTTGTTTGCAACAAATTTGAATTTCTGAATCCTTGAATGCATTACATGAATACATATCATTCATCATATGCATAAACAGGTCTTCACACCAGGTTTCCTTATCTCTATACTATTTATAACAGCAAGATGGATATAGAGCAAACGGTCAAAGATCTACAAGCACAGAATTCGCAGTTCCAACAACTCCTCATGACCTTGGAAAAGGGTCAAGAGGACCTTAAAGCATTGTTAGAGAAGGAAAAGGAAAAAGAAAAGGAGAAAAAGAAAAAGAAAAGAGTTGGTGTGGCCACTATGGGAAGAAGGTTTGAGAACCAGGCTAGAAGGGTCCTAGATTTCCCCTCGACGTCTGATGAAGGGTTTGGTAAAGGAAATGGAGTTATAATGCCCTCTGAGTCTGAAGCTGAAGAGGAAGAAGAAGAGGAGGAAGATTATTCTGAGCAGTAGTACCCTCTTGCAGATGATAAGTATAAGAATCTGGAAGATCGGCTGGCAGCCATGGATGTACAAAGAGTACCTGGGCTGGATTTCGAAGAACTAGGGTTGGTTGTTGGGATTGTCATCCCCCCTAAATTCAAAGTGCCTACATTTGCTAAATACAACGGGTTGTCCTGTCCGAAGATGCATCTGCGGTCTTACGTCAGAAAGATCCAACCTCACGCTTCTGATAAGGATCTGTGGGTCCACTTTTTTCAAGATAGTTTGTCGGGTACGCAATTGGATTGGTTCTATCAGCTTGATAGATCTGATGTACATAACTGGGAGGATTTGGCTGCTGCTTTCTATCGATAATATCAATATAATGCAGATTTAGCGCCTACTCGTACTCAATTAGAGTATGGGTATGGTCTCTAATGAAGGCTTTAAGGAGTATGCTCAGAAGTGGCAGGATTTGGTTGGAAGGGTGCAGCCACCATTGTCTGAAAGAGAGCTGGTTGATATGTTTTTTGGGACCCTGTCAGGTCCATTCTTTAAACACTTGATCGGAAGCTCATCTGTAGGGTTCACCGAGCTAATTCTGACGGGTGAAAGGGTCGAAGCTGGCATTAAGAGCAGTAAAATTCAGAAGGATGCATCTGCATCCACTGCTATCAAGAAAAACTTTCCAGCCAAGAAGGAATTTTATGCTGTTTACACCCAGAGAAATCAAGGAAGAATGGAGCGCCGACCAGCGGTGGGGGCTGTGATGATCCAAAACTCCTCATACAATCAACCTCGAAGCAGTCAACCCAGAGCTAACCAAACCAGGGTGGAAAGGCCATAACGGAAATTCACTCGAATCAATATGACACCTGCTCAGGTTCTCCCTCATCTGTTAAAGTTAAACCTTACAAACTTGAAAGAGGCGCCGAAAAACCCAAATACCTCTTCTCCCTATTATCATTCAAATGCAAAGTGTTCCTATCATTCGGACAGTGTGGGGCACGACACCAACAACTGTTGGGCCCTTAAAAATAAGATCCAGGATTTAATAGATGCCAAGGAGGTAGAGTTTTATTCCCCCGAAAAACCTAATGTGATATCCGCTCCTATGCCAAAACATGGTCATAATGTCCATGCTATTGTAGAATATCTTCATGTTACCGTTGTTGATGACTTAATGACTCTGTTGCCAATGATCAAGATGAATCTGTTGAAAGCCGGGATTTTCCCAAGCTGCAAAAAAGATTGTTACCTTTGTTTGACCTTGCAATCCGACTGTCTGCTATTGAAGTCAGGAATCCAACGCCTGATGGATACTCAAGAAATCCTCTTCAGGAAAACTCCTGTTACTCCTGTTACTCCAATCAATGATGTTGCTATAATCACCATTTCCGACAATCTTTCCAAGGTCTCCAAAAGACCTGTTAAGATTACACCTGATCCAAAGTTTGTACCGCTGAAGATTACTATGTTGGGGCCTATCCCATACAAGTCCAACAAGACAATACCGTGGAATTATGGGGGAGAGATCTTCTATCACGGTGTAAAACAGATCGAATCAGTGGAAGAGAATTCCGATGAAGAAACTCCTGATATGGGAAATATTGCGGGGACAAGTAGGATCACTCGTAGCGGAAGAATCTTCTCTCCAGAGATTGCTCCTCCAAGGGCAATCTTCGGACCCTCAAGTGCTCCTATTCCAGTCAAGATATATGTGTGAACTCTAGTTATTGAAGAAATTGTGACTCCCGAAGCTATACCCTCTGCTGTTACTACTGATAAAGGTAAGGGGATCCAAGAAGCGCCCGTCAGGACGAGGGCTCAGACTTTGGTTATTCCCGAGACTACCAAAAAGGAAATGGAGGAGATTTTAAAGATGATTAATAAGAGCGACTATGATGTCGTAGAGCAGCTGGGGCAAACCCCTTCAAAAATATCTATGCTGGCTCTATTGCTTTGCTCTGAGGCTCATGCCAAAGCCTTGATCAAATTCCTGAAGACGGCGCACATGCCTCAAGAAACTTCTGCGGATTAGTTTCAAGAGTGTGTAGCCAGCCTTACAGCCGAAAATGGTCTTGGCTTCTCTGATGCCGATCTAACATCTAAGGGAAGAAAGCATAATGATGCGATGCATTTCTCAGTAGAGTGCAGAGGGACAACTCTTGCTCACGTTCTGGTTGATACCGGGTCGTCTTTAAATGTCTTGCCTAAAAAAGCATTGGACAGATTGGAATGTGAAGGTTTGACCCTAAAGCCCAGAAATATCATTGTTAGAGCCTTTGACGGTTCTAAGCGGATGGTTCACGGAGAAGTGGACATCCCAATCAAAGTGAGTACGGAAATTTTCAACTCTACTTTTTATGTGATGGACATCCGTCCTTCATATTCATGTTTATTGGGAAGACCATGGATCCACAACCTGGGGCAGTCACTTCTTCTCTACACCAGATGCTCAAATACCCAGTCCAGGGTAAAATCATAACAGTTCATGGTGAGGAGGAGTATATGATAAGCCATCTTAACTCTTTCCGCTACATGGAGTTAGATGGTGAATTCATAGAAACACCTTTCTAACACTTTGAAGAGGTTTCTCCAGAAGTTGCGGTAGCCAAGACAATGACTGTTGTGCCCATCATTACCAAACATGTGTCCCAGATGTCATCCCTTAAGGATGCAGAGGCTGTGATCAAGGAAGGAGGAAGCACAATATGGGGTCAACTACCAGATTTTCCTTACAAGACAGATAAGTTCGGTTTGGGTTTCACTGATGCTAGTCAGAAGGCTGTACATCGCTCCCGGGATGGAGGACCACCATTAAAGATCACTCATCATGGAGTTCATGCTTTGGAAGATGTTGAAGATGAGAGCAATTTGAACACTGGATCTTTCCAACTATTGAAGGAGGACTGAACAACTGCGAGGCGAAAGACTTCGTTCCCATTACTTTCATCAATCAGTAATTTATCTTTTGAACATTTCCTGTTTGGTCTGTAATAATTATTAAACAATTTGTACACTCTTTTCGCCTTATGCCTTACCCGGGGCATATAGGTCCATTTGTAAGGGTTTTGATTCTTCATTTTCATATGCCATTTTTAATGAATCATGGATGTTTTCATATATAAACTTTTGTGTTCATTTTCTTTCTTTTTACATTTTATTTGTTTAAAGGTGGCTATCTCTTACACACACACACTCACAAAATGCAGGTACCCATCCACTCCGGATTCCATGGGTAACAATTCTGCTATGGCCTTCAGTGGCTCTGAAGATCTGGTTAATCATGCCGAATACGAATGTGATGAAGACTGTGAAGTGCCTGAAGAGTTGGCTAAACTTTTGCAACAGGAAGAAAGGGCTATTCTTCCCCATGAAGAGTTGTTAGAGATTATCAATTTGGGAACAGACGAAGACAGAAAAGAGGTTAAAGTGGGTGCCAACCTAGAGCCAAGTGTCAAAGAGCGCTTAGTTCAGCTGTAGAATGAATATGTTGAGACCTTCGCCTGGTCCTATGAAGACATGTCGGGACTGTATACAGATATTGTGGTTCACCGTCTCCCTACAAGAGAAGACTGTCCAACAATCAAACAGAAAGTCCGCCGAATGAGGCCCGATATGTCTGAAAAGATCAAAGTTGAAGTTATGAAGCAGTTCAATGCTGGTTTTTTTGCTCTTACTTCCTATCCACAATGGGTTGCTAACATTGTGCCCGTGCCTAAGAAGGACGGCAAAGTCAGAATGTGCGTGGATTACATAGACTTAAACAGGGCTAGCCCTAAAGATGACTTTTCACTACCGCACATTGATATCTTGGTTGAAAATACAGCTCAACATAAGGTATTCTATTTCATGGATGGATTTTCAGGGTACAACCAGATCAAAATGGCCCCTGAAGACATGGAGAAAACTACTTTTGTTACGCAGTGGGGTACCTTCTGCTATAAAGTGATGCCATTCAGACTGAAGAATGTCGGGGCAACCTATCAGCGCGCGATGGTAGATTTGTTTCATGACATGATACATCATGAGATTGAAGTCTACGTAAACGATATGATAGCCCGTTCACAGAAAAAAGAAGAACACCTCGACCATCTGCAAAAGTTGTTTGTCAGGTTGAAGGAGTATAAGCTAAGACTGAACCCTAGCAAGTTCACTTTCAGAATCAGGTCCGGTAAACTCTTGGGATTCATCGTCAGCAACAAAGGCATTAAAGTTGATCCTGCCAAAGTCAAAGCTATACAAGAAATGCCTGCCCCTCGCACTGAGAAGGAGGTCAGAGGTTTTTTAGGGCACCTAAACTACATTGCAAGGTTCATCTCTCACCTGACATCTACCTGTGAACCAATCTTCAAGCTGTTGAAGAAAGATCAGGTGGTTAAATGGAATGATGACTGTCAAGTTGCTTTCGATAAAATCAAGGAGTATTTGATAGAACCTCCTATATTGATGCCACCCGTTGAAGGAAGGACTTTAATCATGTATCTGACTATCCTGGAGAATTCAATGGGGTGCGTACTGGGCCAACATGACGAGTCTGGTCGAAAAGAGCATGCCATTTATTACCTTAGCAAAAAGTTTACCGACTGTGAGACTCGCTACTCAATACTCGAGAAAACTTATTGCGCTTTGGTATGGGATGCTCGCCGGCTAAGGTAGTATATGTGGACTCATACCACTTTGTTGATCTCTAAGATGGATCCGATCAAGTACATCTTCGAGAAGCCTGCTTTATCCGGAAAAATTGCTAGATGGCAGATGATCCTCACCGAATATGATATACAGTACACAACCCAAAAGGCTATAAAGGGGAGTGTGCTAGCCGATCATCTGGCTCATCAAGCTGTCGAAGATTACCAATCCATGAGGTTCGACTTTCCCGACGAAGATATCATGACTTTGAGCAACATTGAAGAAAACAGACCATATGACGGACCTTAACAAGGATCCCGATGGACCCTGTACTTTGATGGTTCCTCCAATGCACTTGGGAATGGCATCGGCGTGGTACTTATCTCTCCAGAAGGTTTCCATACACCTTTCACTACTAGACTCTACTTCAGCTGCACCAACAACATGGCCGAGTATGAAGCTTGTATATTTGGTCTCAAGGCCGCTATTGACTTGGGAATCAAATCTTTGGTTGTATTTGGGGGCTCAGCTTTGGTTATCAGTCAAATCAAAGGAGAGTGGGATACTAAGCACCCCAACCTCATTCCTTACAAAGAACATGTCTTGACATTGTTACCACATTTCGAGCAGATCACCTTCGAGCACTTCCCGCGAGAAGAGAATCAGTTGGCGGATGCATTAGCTACAATGTCATCCATGTTTAAACTTAATTGGGATAATGAGGCACCTCAAATCACCATTGAACGAATGGAAGAACCTGCACACTGTCACGAGATTAATACCGAAGAAGTGGTGGACCGACCTTGGTTTCATGACGTCAAAAGGTATCTCGAAGCACAAGAATACCCTGAAGGAGCTTCAGTCAACGACAAAAAGTTCTTAAGGAGGTTCGCTACCAAGTTCTTTCTGAGCAATGGTATTCTATACAAGTGCAATCTTGATTGTGTCCTACTCCGTTGTGTGGACAAAGTTGAAGCTGAGAAGATCATGGCTGAACTACATAATGACACTTTTGGCACCCACTCAAGCGGTCATACGATGGCTAAGAAGATTCTACGGGAAGGCTACTACTGGTCTACCATGGAAGCTGATTGTCATCAACATTCCCGTACTTGTCACAAATGCCAAATCTATGCTGACAAGGTACATATTCCCCCAGTTCCTCTCAATGTCTTAACAGCTCCTTGGCCATTCGCGATGTGGGAAATCGACATGATTGGATAGATCAAGCCTACAACATCCAATGGACACCGTTTCATCCTGGTGGCCATTGATTACTTTACCAAGTGGGTCGAAGCAGCTTCCTTCGCCTCCGTTACAAAGAATGTGGTTGCCTGCTTCATCAAGCAGAACCTCATATACCGGTATGGTATCCCCGACAGGATCATCACTGACAACGGTACAAATTTGAACAATACTATGATCACCGCTCTGTGCGAGCAATTCAAGATTCAATATCACAATTCATCTCCCTATCAACCTAAGATGAACGGTGATGTCGAAGATGCGAACAAAAATATTAAGAAGATCATTCAAAAAATGACAGCCACCTACAAGGACTGGCATGAGATGTTACCGTTTGCTTTGCACGGGTACCATACCACGACACGCACTTCAACTGGGGCAACACCCTTTTCTTTGGTATACGGCATGGAGGCTGTTTTACCTATCGAGGTTCAGATTCCCTCCTTGAGAATCATGAAGGATGCTGGTTTGAATGAAGACGATTGGATTCAGACCCGACTTGATCAACTTAACTTGTTTGACGAGAAGCGACTTACTGCTATTTGTCATGGTCAAACGTATCAAAAACGTATGATCAAGGCCTTCAACAAGAAAGTAAAGAGATAAGTATATCAAATCGGGGATCTTGTAATCAAGCGGATCATGTTGCCTCAAAGTGATCCCAGGGGCAAATGGACTCCTACTTACGAAGGACCATTTGTGATCAAAAACATCTTTTCTGGTGGGGCAATGATTCTGACCACCATGGACGGCGATGACCTGCCACACCCTGCGAACGCAAACATAGTCAAAAGATACTACGCATAAACAACCTGACAAGTTGAAAACCCGAAAGGGTGACTTGGGAAAAAATGGGAATCCCAGTGAATCGAAAACCCGAAAGGGCGGTTCAGACAAAAATTAGGGATAAACAAAAAACATCTGTACACCTGGCAAGTTGAAAACCCGAAAGGGCGACTTGGAAAAAAAAGGGTTTCCCGGTGGATCGAAAACCCAAAAGGGAGGTACAGGCAAAAGTTAGGGAACTAAAGCGTATGACTATGCCTCGTCAGATCACTTTAAGGACAATCTCTTCAACGGACAAGTTCCAAGCTTCTGATCAATCCAATCATCTTCGGACGAAGCAACAAATGGACAAGATACTCAGAGTTGCGAAGCCTATAGCAGAATGGGAACCCCATGGAATTGTTACACATAGCCATCTTTCTTTGTATAAATTTTTTCTCATTTTTTATGACAACATTCTCTTAATAGGATGTTTGTCTCCTTTGTACAAAATACTTACACAAAGTTAATACAAAGATACTTCAAAGTGCAGAAATTTGTTTGCCTTTTCTTTCTTTTCACACTTGTGTTTTATTTGAAAACGTCCAATGATTTATTAAATGAGCATATGCATTTGAATATAATCACTGCTTACAAATAAAACGAAATGAGAAAGGATAATTACTGATAGGTTGAAAGTATAGGAAAACGTCTTTAGGCTATTTTAGAAGAAATCCCATGCAGTACATCATCCAGATCCTCAACAGAGCTAAAGCCTTGAAATACATATCCCCAACGGAATTAAGTTTCAAAATCCCCATCAAATTTATGTTTCCAAACTCCCGATCACCAGCGAAGCCAGCAAAACTTTGAACTGCAAACCCTCAGTGAAGATAAAGCTTCCTTCCTCAACGGAGTCTAAAACTATAACCCTTAAACCCCGGTGGAAGACCATCCAGTTTCCTCCAATTCCCCAGAGATTTATCTTAAAATTAGAAGACTCCCCTACAAGTTATCTTAGAAAACAGACATCAGCTTCGGAAATTCCCTCAGAGTGTTGGCATACAACTCCAGTTTTTGAAAACTCTTCAACAAAATAAGCATTCTCCCCACATAGTTATCTCCCAGCAGATCGAAGATTCTCGATCTCATTTCTCCAGTTGAAGCCTCCCAGGTTTTGATTCCCCAGTAGAGATCGTCAGGGTTTTCCTTATTCCCCAGAAAGTCGTGAAGGATTCTCACGTCCCCACAGAAGTTGTCAAAGTTCTTTTCAATCCCCAACAGCGGTCAAGGATTTATTTTCCCCGGCAACAGTCGAAGATTTCATTATCTCTAGTTATCAAGGATATATTTTCCTTATCACAACAGCTAATCAGCTTACATGCGCATACATTACATTCATATATCATAAACATTGATAGAACATATTTTATTGCATCATACATGTCATGCAACATAACTTTGTGTTTCAGCTAACATTTTACCCTTTTCAGGATAAGATTAAAAGCTATCTTTAACAACTACGCAAAGATTTCAGATACAGTATGGATACACTCCAAGACATGGAAGTTATTCTGCTACTCATTCGGATCCCTTATTCAGATACAATATGGATACACCCCGGACGCGGAGGTCACTCCATTACTCATTCATAATTTCAAGTCAAGATACAGTATGGATACAACCCCGACACAGAGGTCATTCTACTACTCATTCAGACTTCAGCAATCAGATACAAACTAGATACACTCCATACACATAAACTATTCTATTTCTCATTCAGATTCACCTATCAACTTCAGGTTCAGATACACTCCAGACACGGAAGTCATTTTGTAACTTGTCCAGATCCCAGTTACAGTACGGATACACTCCAGACACGGAAGTCATTCTGCTACTCATACAGGTCTCAATTTCAGATACAGTTCAGATACGCACCAGACACGGTTGCCATTCTGTCACTCATTCGGAATTTATCCCCAGCCCAGAGATGCTCCATACACGGATGTTTTTTCTATCGCCCATTCAGAATTCAGATACAATACAGATACACTCCAGACACGGAAGTCATTCTGATATTCATTCAAGAATCAAATACAGTTACAACTCAGATATTCTCCAGGCACGGACGCCATTCTTTTGCTCATACGAATCCAATCTCCGGATACAACTCAGATACGTCCCAAATACGGATACCAATCTGGTGTTCATTCTCCTGATTTTCAACAAACAAGTCTTGGATGGCATATTTAAGCCCATCTCCATCAAGATTCTTTCATCTCCAAATGGCATCTTTAAGCCCATTTCCTCAACCATTTTTTGACAAGTGCAAATTTACGGGCACTCTAGTGTCCAATCCTCTTTTACCTTCAAGTCACGAAAGGCAAACTCGCCAATCTAACTCTTCAGGTTCAAGAAGATTGAACAGGGGAAACTGTTGTACCCCAAAATTTTCCCTCTCATTTTATCAAGACTTCCCCTCGCAAGACTCTTTGAACTCCAGACAGGATTAGGGTTTTGCTCTGCTTAAGACATCTCCTTGCACTGATGACCTAAATTAGGGTTTGAGTTTACACATGAATTTTTGGACTTTCAATTCTCCAAGTGACTTTCATACTTCAAGTTGGACTTATAAGATTGCCTCTACCAAGTTTCAATCTTTGAATCAAATTTTTGCCCAGTCAATTTGACAGTTGACCTAGAAATCAGCTGTATTGGGGAAAAAGTCAATTATGGCCAATTTACAATCAAACCTCACAATTTTGATCCACATCAACATTATAAACTCATATGAATCATTTGATCAAGTTTGGACCACAACTCCTCATGGAATTTGATCAGATCATCAAAAGGGCAAAATGGTCATTTTTAGGGTTTTGACTGTACAAGGGAAATTTCTGATTTTTAACCTAGCCAATGGCAAATTGGGCTCAAACATGGATTCAAGGACTCAATGGCATCATCTTGAACTATTCACAAGGTTCAAAAGATCTCAATTGCATTGGATTGACAGATGAATTTTTCAGTCAACTGATCAAAATTTGACTGTACACTGAAAAGTCAAACTTTGACTTTTTGGTCAAAATCAAGTGCCAAGGGTCATTTTTCATCAAGATGTGTCAAAACATGAAACTTGTTCATCAAGAAACCCAATTTTGCAAATTAGGGTTTAAAATTGAAAATTTTCATAACTTAGAATTTTTCTAAGTTATGAAATTTTCTTATTTTTTCCCAACTTTTCCCAACATTTTCACCATGATTCAATTGGATTCAAACAAAACTTCCAACATGAAAGTTGTATTCCTCCACAAAGTCTACAACTTTTATTCACAAAGGTTTCCCAAAAGAAGCTTGAATCTCAAGTTATGGTTTTTGGAACAAGGGTCCATGAAACCTTTAACTTAGTGAAATTTTGCCCTAGTTTAGGCAGGATTTTGACCTATCTTCATGGCAATTTTTCACATAGTTCCACTTTGAATCTCAAAATTAATTTTACAGATGGAATGTAGAGAATGTTACAAGCTTTCTAAAAAGTCTAAGAACTCGCAAAACTCATTTGTGGTTAGGGAGAATCGAAGGCTTGAAGTTGGCAAAAACTCACTTTTGATCCATGGCATGTTCATATTGATACAAGTTGCAAACTCTAATCAGCCTTGTTTGTACTTGATTACAAGTCTCAAAACCCTTCCATACTAAATAATTAAATGCAAATCCATTGGTCTAAGGCTTTGTTTTGATCATTAGAGGATTATACATTAGATTAATCCAAAAATAGTAAAAGGTAACTTTGCCATTTTTGTCAAAATCTTGCTTTATGTCAAATAGAATCCTTGAGCCTTGAACAAGATCTTGTACAGCAAACCAAATCCACAAACTTTGGGCCAAGCTTACACAATGTATGCAGGGTTAGAGCTAGCCTGTACAGGCCTGCTCTTTGTCACTTCTCATTTTGCTTCATAACCAAGAAACTTGTCAAATAGAAGACAACTTGCACATCTGTTGGAACAAACTTTTGCAAGTATTGGAGACAAGTTTCACACATTGTATTGAACCTAAAACACGGGCCTTTGAGTCCTTAAGCCTGCCATAGCACAAAATCACCTTCCATTGGCAAAACAAGGCACTCCCTGCAGTTTGACTTCCATAGCAAAAACCCCTCGTGCATTTTGCCTCAAACTTGTTCAAACACCTTCCATATAACCTATCCAAGCAATCCCAACCCTTAAACACTGATTGTAACTCCATTTGCAAGGTTTACCATTTTTGATTTCAGCTTGTGCAGGTTGAGTTCTACAGGCTTGTTCAAGAACATTCAAGGCAAACTAGGCATTGGAGAAGGTCAGAGGAAGTTCAAGCAAGCTCCTAAACATCTAAGGCCTCACTGAATAACTCCACATTGCCATACACGAAGTCAACTGAAACAGGTTTTTGTCAACTTCCTATCTCTCTATTTAGGAATCATTAGGCTTAGGTTTGTGAATAAAAAATGTAGTATTCATAACCATGAAGATGTACATATGCTCAGTTTTCATTTAAGTTAAGCGTGTTAAGAGAATTTGATCCATGAACTTCCTGAAAAAATTAGGTTAGGATTTAGGGCCAGAGAAATTCTCTCTGGTCTTTGAGAGTTAGAATGAGTTCTTTACATGGTTGAATTCGTCTTGAAAAATGCTACAACTTTGATGTTTTTAGTTTTTGCATTAGAGCACGTATGCAGGTTTTCCATGTATGAAGTCAAGCACGCGTTTTTGTTTTTTGACAAAGGTTGAAGATGAAGTTCATGGGCTAGGCTTGGTTCTGGCTCACTATTGACACCCTTTGCTTTGCTAATTACACCCCTGGCCCATTTCTTCATATATTTGTATTTTTCCATTTATTTTCCATTTCTGATTTTATTTTATATTTTCTATACATAAAAAATACCAAAAATATTTTTAGAAATTTTCACAATTATTTTTGTATTTTATTTTTATTTTTCTAACATAAAAATAATTGAGTGATTATATACTTTTATTTTATTTGATGAAAACTTAAAAAATATACATAAAAATATTATACTTTTATTTTTATTACTTATACTTAAATAATATTTTTTCTAACATACTTTTTATTTTTGTATATACATTATTTTATTTTATTGTACATAAATAATATATTTAATATATATTTATTTTCTTAAAAGAAAACTAGGTCTCCACCCTTATTAAAAATAATATCTTTTTTAATATATTTTCATTTTGTGACATTTGTATATATTTCATTCATTTTTATTTTTTATAATCAATATATATATATATATATATATACATACTTTCTTAAAACAAAATTAGGGTTTTACCCTTAATAAATAAAAATATAATAATCTTTTATTTCTTGTTTACATATACATTAAATATTTTTTTACATACATAAAAAAAAATAAACAAAAAAAACATTTTTTGCATATTTATAATATTTTGTATATTTATTTAATTGATCATTTAAATATTTGTCCATTTATTTATTTGTACCATTTATTCAATTTGGATGTAATAGTAAATATTAGGGTTTTAATTTCTTGCAAATATTCTCCATTCAAACTTGTATCCCCTTTCCCATATCAAATGTTGTAATAGTGTAGATTTATTTTACGCACTTTATACTGTCAAATATGCCATGATTAGAGATTAGGGTTTGTATGCAAAAATCCAAAATCAAAACAAAATGTTTGACCTAATACAAGACAAAAAAGCATGAAAATTGACAACACAATTCACACATGCACCCCTAGGGTTTCATCCACTTGTTGCCTTTTAAATGGCCATGTTATGCATGTTGAGTACTTTGGCAAAACAAAAACAAAACAAAAGATCATAGTCCCTCGATGACGCTACTTTGGTTGCCTATACAAAAATGATCGAGTCCCTCAAAAATTTTCCAAAGATACTTAGCACAATTGCTATCATGGTCAATACGATGACCCGCGCCTGTCCCGTTTAACATCCAAATACAAGGTTGTTTACCAAATGCAATGGTAAAACAACACTGTCAAAAGGGTTAAAAACATATAGGAAAGATCTTTGAGTAAAATAGGGTAGACAACTCTTAGTTACTTGATCAAAACTTGCAAAACATCCTTGCTATTTTCAAACACACCTCACAACACAATTTCAAAACATTTCCCAAAACAAACTTTCAAACATTTGAAACATCTTTTCAAAAGACAATACACATTTGTATATATTCAAACAAGAATCATTACAAAAGTTGCCATAACGATGGCCTCTTTTCAAAACATTTTCAAAACCAGACACAAAGCACCATTTCAAACAATTGGAAAAGCAAAGCAAGTGATCTAAACAAGTAACTAAGAGCCCATGGATAACCATGGATGAAAAGGGTGCTAGCACCTTCCCTTTTCATAATCTACCCCCCGAACCCAAGAAAACATCTCGAAGGTCTTTCCTGTGCTTTTTGACCTTTCCTTTGGATAAAATAAAAAGTCGGTGGCGACTCTTGCTAAACCGAAACATTTGCGAACACAAACGCAAAACCTCAAGTCAGTTCTCCCACCGTATCATAAGAAGGAACCTGGATGGTATGGTTACTTCGAAATGAAAGCCTGGATAGTAGGGTTGTGAGAAGGAACCTGGATAGTAGGGTTACATCGAAATGAAAGCCTGGATAGTAGGGCTCTGAGAAGGAACCTGTATGGTAGGGTTACTTTAAAATGAAAGCCTGGATAGTAAGGCTGTGAGAAGGCACCTGGATAGTAGGGTTACTTCGAAATGAAACCCTGGATAGTAGGGATATGAGAAGGAACCTGGATGGTAGGGTTGTGAGAAAGAACCTGGATAGTAGGGTTACTTCGAAATGAAATCTTGGATAGTAGGGTTGTGAGAAGGAACCTGGATAGTAGGTTTACCTCAAAATGAAAGCTTGGATAGTAGGGCTTACGAGAAGAAACCTAGATAGTAGGGTTACTTCGAAATAAAAGCTTGGATAGTAGGGCTATGAGAAGGAACCTGGATGGTATGGTTACTTCAAAATGAAAGCCTCGATAGTAGGGCTGTGAGAAGGAACCTGGATAGTAGGGTTGTGAGAAGGAAGCCGGATAGTAGGGTTACTTCGAAATGAAAGCCTAGATTGTAGGGCTATGAGAAGGAACATGGATAGTAGGGTTACTTCGAAATGAAAGCATGGATAGTAGGGATTGTGGGAAGAAACCTGGATAGTATGGTTACTTCAAAGCAAAAGTGTAGGTTAGTTGACCCGTTCGGTTTAGGGAGTTGAGTTTCCATTAGTCGTCTGTAGGTGTGTGTTGTACCCCAAAATTTTCCCTCTCATTTCATCAACATTCCTCATCACAAGACTCTTGGAATTCAAGACCAAGCTAGGGTTTGCTCTGCTCAAGACACCTCCTTACACTGTTGACCTAAATTAGGGTTTGAGTTTGCACAGGGATGTTTTGACCTACAATACCGAAAGTAAATTTCATACTTCACGTTGGACTCACAAGTTTGTCCATACCAAGTTTCAAGCCATGAATCAAATTTTTGCCCAAACAATTGGACAGTTGACCTAGAAATCAACTATATTGGGGAAAAGTCAACTGTGGCCAATTGATAGTGAAACCTCATGAATTTTGACCCACGTCAACATTATGAAATCATATGAACCATTTGATCAAGTTTGGATCACAATTCCACAAGAAATTTGATTAGATCACCAAAAGGGCAAAATGGTCATTTTTAGGGTTTTGACTGTACAAAGGCAATTTTTGACTGTTTGACCTAACCAATGGCAAATCAAGCTTAACCATGGACTCAAGTAATCAATGAAATTATCTTTACCCATTCAACAAGTTCAAAAGATCTCAAATGCATAGGATTGACAAATGAATTTTTCAGTCAACTGATCAAAATTTGACTGTACACTGAAAAGTCAAACTTTGACTTTTTGGTCAAAATCAAGTGCCAAGGGTAATTTTTCATCAATATGTGTCAAATTATGAAACTTGTTCATCAAGAAACCCAATTTTGCAAATTAGGGTTTAAAATTGAAAATTTTCATAACTTAGAAATTTTCTAAGTTATGAAATTTTCTTAATTTTTCCTAACTTTGTCCCACATTTTCACCAAGATGAAAATGGATTCAAACAAAACTTACAACATGAAAGTTGTATTCCATCACAAATTCTATAACTTTTATTCACAAATTTTTCTCAAAATAAGTTTGGATCTCAACTTATGATTTTTGGAACAAGGGTACCTAAAACTTTTAACTTAGAGAAATTTTGCCCTAGTTTAGGCAGGATTTTGACCCATCTTCTTGGCCATTTTTCACATAGTTCCACTTGGAGTATTAAGTTGCATTTCAAAGATGGATTATAGTACATTTTGCAAGCTTTCCAAATTGTCCAATAACTCCTCAAACACCTTTGTGGTTAGGGAGAATTGAATGCTTGAAGTTGGTAAAAACTCACTTTGTAACCATGACCAATACATGTTCATAGCATGGTGCAAATCTGACCAAACTAGCTTAGTACATAATTACAGGTCTCTAAACCCTTCAACACTCAAAAATTGAATGCAAATACATTGGTTAGAGGCATTGTCCTGATCAAGGGAGCATTGTACATTGAATAATTCCATTTTGGGCATAAAGATCACACTTCCATTTTCATAAAGCATAACTTTTGCAAAGTTGTCTTTCTTGAGCTTTGAACTTCTTTCTTTGCAGAAAACAAGTTCCACAAACTTAGGAAAAGGTACAACAAGTTGGTGCATGCTTGGAGATAGCCTGTACAGGCCTATTTCATTTCACTTCAAACTTTGCTTTCAAAACAAGTCAAATGGCCAAAAGTCCATAACACACACACATCTGATATATTGAACTCAAGCAAAGTTTTCAAACAAGTTTCACACATCCTTGCAAGCCAGAAGCACGAGCCTTTGACCTCTCAAACCTCCTCATACTCAAAAACCACATTTTCTTGCAAAACAGGGCAAGCCCTGCAGAATCACTTCCATCTTCACTTTGCCTCGTACGTTTTGCCTCAAACTTGTTCCAATACCTCCATTCCACTCACTCAAACTATTCCAAACCTCCATTGCCAACTGTAAATCCATTTACAGTGTTCACCATTTTGTTTGAAAGTTTTGCAGGTTGAGTTCTATAGAACGATTCAGGCCACTTCAAAATAAACTAAGCATTGGGAAAGGTTCAGGGGACATCAAGAAAGCTCAAAAGAACCTCAGGCCCCATTGAAAGTTGCTGCATTGTCCAGCTCGAACTCAACTGAAACAGGTATTTCATGAACTTCTATCTCTCTATTTAGGAACATTTAGCCTTAGGTTTGTGAATGAAAGATGTTGTATTCATTGCCCTGAAACCATACATGTGCTTAGTTTTCATTTATATTAATCGTGCTAAGAGAATTTCATCCAAGAACTTTCTGAAAAAACTAGGTTAGAAATTAGGGCCAGATAAATTCTCTCTGGTCTTTGAGAGTTAGATTAAGTTTATTATATGGTTAGAATCGTGGTTTGATGCTCTACAAGTTTCATGTTTTGAGTTTTGTCAAAAGATCACAAATACAAGAGATACGAGTTTGTGTAGCAAGCATGCGTTTTTTCAAAGTCTGGAGGAAGAAGATGAAGCTGGTGGGCTGGGCTGGCTTGTTTTTGCTTCTAACACTTTCTTTTTTCAGTTTCACACCCCCTGACCCATTTCTTTGTATATTTATTATTTTTGCATTTTTAATTCATTTCTGACTTTATTATTTTATTTTCAAATATAAAAAATGCCTAAAAAATATTTTCATAAATTTTTACATTTATTTGGTATTTTATTTTAGTTATTTCTAACATAAAAATGTTTAAAATACTTTATATTATTTTGTTTAAACTTAAAAATAATTTAAAAAAAAATAATTTTATTTTCATTTATTATTTTTATTCACATTTGAAAATATTTTCTTGAAATATATACATTTTTGTAAATAATTTATTTTATTTTTTACACACTTAATATATTTAATATATACATATATATATATATATATATATATATATATATATATATATATATATATATATATATATATATATATATATATATATATATATATATATATGTGTGTGTGTGTGTATATATATATATATATATATATATATATACACACATATATATATATATATATACACACACATATATATATATATATATATATATATATATATATATATATATATATATATATATATATATATATATATATATATATATATATATATATATATATATATATATATATATATATATATTTTTTATTTTATTAAAAACATAGAATAAAAAACACAAAAATAATACATTTTTATTTTTATTGATATTTTATACTAAAAAATACTTTTTTTCAATATAATTTTATTTTTGTACATATTGATACATTTTGTATATAAATAATAAATAATACCATTTCTTTAAGGAATTAGGGTTTACCCTAAAAATAATTCAAATTAACTTTTTATTTTATTTATTTTTTTACATTTCTTCCCATTGAAAATATTTTACATACATAAAAAACCTTCTTTGCATAATACATTTTATCTAATGTTTTATTTTATTTAAATATTATACATTTAAATATTATGCCTTGCAAATTCAATTTGGATGTAATAGTAATTAGGGTTTTATATTTCTTGTGAAAATAATCCCCTATCCAAAATTGTACCCCCATCTCCATAATCATGTTGTAATAGCTTAGAGTTTAAATTTACGCACTTAAATGCTTCCAACTATGCCATGATTAGAATTAGGGTTTGTATGCAAAATCAAAACCAACAAATATTTTGACCTAATCAAAGACAAAAATGCATGAAAAACAAACACAATGCACACTTTCACCCCTAGGGTTACAATCCACTTGTTGCCTTCAAAAATGGGCCATGTTATGCATGTTAGGTACTTTGGCAAAACAAAACAAAACAAAAGATCATAGTCCCTCGATGACGCTATCTTGGCTGCCTAAACAAAAATGATCTAGTCCCTTAAGAAAATTGCCAAAAATACTTGACACCATTGCTATCATGGTCTATACGATGACCCGCGCCTGTCCCGTTTAACATCCTAACACAAGGTTGTTCACCAAATACAATGGTGAAACAACACTGTCAAAAGGGTTAAAAACATAAGAAAGATCTTTGAGTGAAATAGGGTAGATAACTCTTAGTTACTTGATCAAAACTTGCAAAAAACATCCTTGCTATCTTCAAAACACACTTCACAAACACAATTTCAAAACCCTACTTTCAAACATTGAAAACTTTTCAAAAGATAAAAACACCTTTGTATACATTCAAACAAAAATCATTACAAAGGTTGCCACAACGATGACCTCTTTTCAAAACATCTTTCAAAACCACACACAAAGCACCATTTCAAACAATTGAAGAGCACCATTTCAAACAATTGAAAAGCAAAGCAAGTGATCTAAACAAGTAACTAAGAGCCCATGGATAACCATGGATAGAAAGGGTGCTAATACCTTCCCTTTCTATAATCTACTCCCCGAACCCAAGAAAACATCTCAAAGGTCTTTCCTGTGCTTTTTGACCTTTCCTTAGGATAAAATAAAAAGTCGGTGGCGACTCTTGCTAAACCGAAACATTTGCAAATACAAACGCAAAACCCCAAGTCAGTTCTCCCACCGTATCACAGCGTGACCTGTATAACTACTGGATTTGTTGAAGTTGATCGTCTTCCCTGGAAAGATAACAGGGTTAATTATGTGTGATGCATGAAATGCATGGTGAGATGATGTTCTCAAAATAAATGAGATAATGATGTATATAATATGTATGCGCATGTCATGATGTATGTACATGAAATGCTATCGGAGTATGTCCGGGTTTGGAAAGATAAATCCCAGACTGCTGCTGGAGACTCATGAATATTCTGTCAGGAATAGATTCTGCTTGAGAATAAACTCTGCGGGGAACAAACTTAGGAAGTGAATTTTTGTAGTTGAAGTGATGAACTCTATCGGGGATTGAGCCTTTGTATCTAGAGAAATAAACTCTGCTTGGGGGATAAAATTTACTATCCCGCCCGTGATTATGAAATTCGGCTAGGGGATAAAACTGTCAGGTTTCTGAATGACCCTGGCTGGGGAGGTTACGTCCTGTTTCGGGAAAGCCGACATCAATGCTTTTGAACACTTTTACTTTGTGGGGAGTGTATGTACTGATGATTGTGCTCCAAAGATGACTCTATCCCAGTTACTGTTGGGCAGAGTAACTGTCGGGTTTGTCACTTCTTGTTTTTTCCCCTGTTTCTGGAATTATGAGTAATTGTCTTTGTTTCTTATGTAAATATTTATGAGCAGCAATAATTTTCAAATGCATATGTCAAAAATAAATCATTGCACGTTCTTGTAAAACAAAACAGAAAAAGAAAAACAACTCGAAGTTTCTTATGAAAATGATTTGTATTTATTTTTGAAGTTGACCTGTGTTGTACCCCAAAATTTGCCCTCCCATTTCCTCAACATTTTTTTACCACAAGACCCTTGGAGCTCAAGATCCAGCTAGGGTTTCCTCTGCTCAAGACTTCTCCTTGCACTGTTGACCCAAATTAGGGTTTGTGTTTGCACAAGGATGTTTTGACCTAAAGTGCCCAAGATGACTTTCATGCTTCATATTGGACTCCCAAGTTTATCCATACCAAGTTTCAAGTCTTGATTCCAAACTTTGCCCAGTCAATTGGACAGTTGACCTAGAAATCAGTTGTATTGGGGAAAAAGTCAACTGTGGTCAATTGACAGTCAAACCTCATGATTTTTGACCCACATCAACATTATGAACTCATATGAACCATTTGGTCAATTTTGGATCACAATTCCACAAGAAATTTGATCAGATCACCAAAAGGGCAAAATGGTCATTTTTAGGTTTTTAACTGCACAAAGGCAATTTTTGACTGTTTAACCTAACCAATGGAAAACCAAGATCACATACGGACTCAAGGACCCCATGGAATTGTCTTGGCATGTTCAACAAATTCAAAAGATCCCAAATGCACAAGATTGACAGATGAATTTTCCAGTCAATTGATCAATTTGACTATATACTGAAAAGTCAAACTTTGACTTTTTTGGTCAAAATCAAGTGTCAAGATTCATTTTTCATCAAAACATGCCAAATCATGAAACTTGTTCATCAAGAAATCAAAAATCACAAATTAGGGTTTGAAATGAAGAAATTTCATAACTTAGAAATTTTCTAAGTTATGAAAATTCCTAATTTTTTCCTAACTTTGTCCCACTTTTCCTTCAGGATACATTTGGATTCAAGGAAAACTCAAAACATGAAAGTTGTAGTCCATTGAAAAATCTACAACTTTGATTCACAAAGTTTCCTCAAAAGAAGCTTGTAGCTCAAGTTATTATTTTTGGAACAAGGGTGCAAAACATTCTTAACTTAGAAATTTTTTTGACCTATTTTAGGCAGGATTTTTGCCTAACTTCATGGCCCCTTTTCACATGCTTCCACTTGGAATTTCAATTTGCATTACAAAGATGGATTGTAGTACACATTCCAAGCTTTCCAAAATGTCCAAGAACTCATCAAACAACCTTGTGGTTAGGGATATTCGAATTTGGCAATATGGGCAAAACTCACTTTGTTCATGAGCCATTTCCATGTCCATAACTTTGCATTTTTGAACTCAGCATACTCTAAGCTAGATTACAGGCCTTTTATCTCATCCACACTCAATAATTTAATGCAAAACCTTTGTGTCCTAGTATTATCTTGCCCATTAAGCCATTACACAAGAGATTAACCTTAAATTAGAAAAAGCAATATATCCATTTTTGAAAAGTTGAACTTTATGTCAAATTTGCAATCCAAGTAGTACAAGGCAAATCCTTTTGGCACAAGTCCAGGGACATATCCCACTGATCAAGACAAAGCTTTGCAGCACATTTGAGGGGCCTGCACAAGTCTAGAAACCAAGTTGACATTTTTTGCTTAAGTGAGAAGTAACTTGGCATAACTTAACACAACTCTCATTTTTGCCAGCAGAAGCTTAGACAAACTGGTTGTACACCTTCCAAACATCAAACCTGAGCTAAGGCACGACCAAAACACCTTCCATAACTCCCTAAACCTCAAAACACCATCCTACTACAGAAAACAGAGTCACCTCTGCAGTTGGACTTCCATAACTCAATCCACTCGTGCATTCTTGCTAAAACCAGTTCATACACATTCCATACCATATATACAAGCTATCCCAAGCATTGGACACGACCTGTAACACCTCTAACCAACTTCACCATTTTCACTTTTTCTGTTTTGCAGGTTGATTGCCATAGCTTGATTTACTTGGTTTCAAAGCAAGCTAAAGGTTAGAATAGCATCCCTGGACTTCAAGCAAGTTGTACCAATCCTCACCTTGCCTTGAAAGTGCCTCCATTGCCAGACACGATCCAAGCTGAACAGGTAAGTTCATGGACTTCTATCTCTCAATCTAGGAAGAGTTAGCTTTAAGTTTATGAATGAAAAATGTTCTATTCATATCCCTGAAGCTATACATATCCTCACTTTCCATTTATATTGCATATGCTGAGAGAATTTAAGACCTGAACATTGACAAAAACTTAGGTTAAGAATTAGGGATGGAGAAATTCTCTCTCATTTCTGAGAGTTAAGTTAAGTTTTTTATATGTATGGAATCGTGGCTTGATGCTTGACATTTTTCATGTTGTGAGTTTGTGTTAAAAGTCCAGGAATCATGAGATAGCAGGAAGCACGTGTTGCTCTGTTTTTTTTTTGTTCAGAGGTTGAATACAAAGTCTTCTTGGGCTGGGCCTGACTCTTTTTCCTTTTTGCACCATGTTTTTACATTTGCACCCCCCTGGCCCATTTTGAGTTTTGTTTGTCATTTTCAATTTTTTTCTTTTTGATTTTGATTCTGATTTGTTATTTTTTATTAAAGCATAAAAAATATTAAAAACATTTTTCCCACATTTTTTTGCATTTTATTTGATATTTATTTGCTTTATTTAGTTATATATGTAAATAAATACATAATACTTTTTTGTTTAGAATATTAAAAATAATACAAAATACATTTATTTTCTAACTTTATTTTATTTTATCTTCTGAAAACATTTTATAAAAAATATACTTTTTTTTGTAAATATTAAATATTTTATTTTTGTATATATTTAATATATTTAATAAATAATATAGATACTTATATATTTATTAGTCTATTTAGGTTAAAAACATAAAAAATAATACATTTTATTTTTATTAATATTCAACTTAAAAAATCACTTTTTGACAATATACTTTCTTTTTATTTATTTTTTGCACATAATTAATAAATATTGCATATAATAAGTAATTAATACATTTTATTTAACAAAATTAGGGTTTTGCCCTAAATACCTAAAAATACCAAAATTAATTCATTTTATTTTTGTTTATTTGACACATAAAAAATACCTTTTTTGAAACATATAAAAAATCATTTTTTTGCATCTTGCATATTTATTGTATTTTTATTTAATGGTTGTATATTAAATAATTTGTATAATTCAATTTGGATGTAATAGTTTAGGTTTTAATTTCTTGCGAAAATATCCCTATTTGATCATTTGTACCCCCCTTCCCATATATTGTGTTGTAATAATTTAGGACCTTTAAATTCCGCACTTTAAAAGCTTTCTAAATATGCCATGTTAGAATTAGGATTTTGTATGAAAATCAAAAACAACAAATAGTTTGACCTAAATTCAAGATAAGCAAGCATGAAAATGGACAACACTAATCACACTTGCACCCCTAGGGTATTCCACTTGTTGCCTTCAATAATGGGCCATGTTGCATGTTAGGTATCTTTGGCAAAAACAAAACAATCAAATGATCATAGTCCCTCGATGACGCTTTCAAAAGTTGCCTAAAAATGATCAAGTCCCTTAAAGAAAAATTGCCCAAAGATACTTGACACCATTGCAATTATGGTCTAAACGATGACGCGCGTCCGTCCCGTTCACATCCTAACACAAGATTGTCCACCAAATACAATGGTGGAACAAAATTGTTAAAAGGGTTAAAAACATAGCAAAGATCTTTGAGAAATTTAGGAGTAGACAACTCTTGGTTACTTGCCAACTTGCAAAACAAAAACACTTGCCTATTTTTCATAACCACACATCACTACACTTTCAAAAACAACTTTCAAAAACATTGAAAACTTTTTCAAAAGACATACATATTTGTATACATCCCAACATGGATCATTACAAAGGTTGCCACCACATTGGCCTCTTTTCAAAAACATTTTCAAAACCCACACACACAAAGCACCATTTCAAACAATTGAAAATCAAGGCAAGTTGATCTAAGCAAGTAACTAAGAGCCCATGGATAACCATGGATAGAAAGGGTGCTAATACCTTCCCTTTCTATAATCTACTCCCCGAACTCAAGAAAACATCTCAAAGGTTTTTGCTGTGCTTTTTAACCTTTCCTTAGGATAAAATAAAAATTCGGTGGCGACTCTTGCTCAACCGAAACATTTGCGAAAACAAACACAAACCTCGAGTCAGTTCTCCCACCGTATCACAGAACTGGCGACTCTTCTAGGGAGAAACTTAAAAGTGGAGTAACCTTAGGGCTTAGATCACCCTCTTGCATGACTAATTGTTTGCTTTGATTGCTTTACATCTTGGCTCTCTTGTTTGGGTTTGAAATCCTACACCCGGATTTGGGGAAACATTCATAGATAGCAATACGTTGTGGAAACTGTGCGGGGTATACCGACACGGTTGAAGCAATAGCTATATTAGTGCGACATATTTGTGAGTACCGGTAACCCTTGAGTTCAATCAAGGAGAGTACGCGGCCGCTGAGTGATGTCACTAAGCATTAATGACCTAGAACCTTACTTGACCATCTTGGCCTTTCATTAGGGGTAGTGAGATGATCGGCTTTGGTGCAGTCCGAAGTTGGTAGATACTCGATACTACACTCATTGAGGGTTGTTTTCTTGGAATATTTTGGTCGCTAGTTAAGTGGCTAAACCAAAACAATGAACAATGAAAACAATCCAGTGATATTGAGCTCCTTAGAACCCGGTTACTATTTATAGGACAGGTTTTTAAGCCAACTACACTCAAGAGGGTACTTACCTATGAAACCCCATGCAAGCCTGAAACTAGGGTTTGGTGTGAATTGCTTGTACATATGTTTTGTGCATACATCATGAACATCATAAAACATCATATGCATTCACTAACCATTTCAAGGGTTTAGATCTTCATCTTTGTTCTTGTTTTGTAGGTCATGGAAATTCCTCGCAGGAAAACCATCCAAGTCAACCTTGTAAGAATCCCTCCTCAACTCAAGGAGATCACATCAAGGATTCCGGAAAGCTCACCCTTCAGTGAAAGACATGGTAGACTGCTCAGCCTATTCAACACCAACATTGAAGAAGACATGATGAAGGTGCTGTTCCAGTTCTTTGACCCTCTTCACCACTGTTTCACTTTCCCCGACTACCAGTTGGTGCCCACTTTGGAGGAATTTTCTCAACTCCTAAGAATTCCTATCCTTAATCAACTACCCTACAACGGTACGGAAAAGGAACCAAAGCCTGAAGATGTTGCTCAAGCACTACATCTACAGCCATCTGACATCAAGGGGCACTGGGAAACTAGAAGCGGTGTCAAAGGATTCTTAGCAAAATTTTTGTTTGAGAAAGCACAAGAGTGTTGGAATTCATTGGATCTACAAGCCTTTGAAGAAATTGTGGCCCTCCTCATCTATGGTTTGGTCTTGTTCCCAAATCCTGACCAGCTTGTAGATATCAACGCCGTCAAAATCTTCTTATCCAGAAATCCAATACCAACATTGCTTGGGGACATTCTTCACTCATTTTACACTCGAACAATGAGAAAGAGGGGTGTTCTCATGTGTTGTACTCCTCTCCTTGCAAGGTGGTTTATTTCACACCTTCCACAATCTGTCTTGAAGAATGACCAAGGCCTAAGGTGGTCACAACGGTTGATGACCCTTACGCACTCTGATGTACATTGGTGTTCTCGGTCCAGAGAAAATGTCATCATCGTCGATCGTTGTGGAGAGTTCCCTAATGTTCCATTACTTGGCATTAGGGGAGGCATTACCTACAACCCTTGTCTAGCCTTGAGACAATTTGGATATGCACGGAGGGATGGCCCTCACGACATGTTGATTCCTGACCTAGTTTTTGACTTCGACAACGATGCGCAAGGACTTCGCCAAAGATTCATCAGAGCTTGGAGGATGCCTAACAAGGTTAACAGCAAGACACTGGGACACAAGAATTCCATCCCTCTTGAGCCTTATCTCAAGTGGGTACGAACCCGAGCCCAGAGTCTAATGATGCCTTATCCTCATGTTCTCCCTGTGATTAAAGAGCTCGTTAAGGAAGGAGAGGTTCCCTACACCATCCTATATCCTGACATGCCTACATCGTGGGAGGAGATGCAGAAGAATTGGATCCAACTCAAGGAGGAACGAAACACTTTTGAAGCTAGCTTCTACGCCAGCGAGAAGAAGGTTTTGGAGCTTACCCGCCGACTCCATGAGGAAGAGACCCTCAACACCTACATCGCACCAAAGAGGATGCACAACGTATTTTTACCTTGAGAAGTTTTTTGTAATATTTGGCCCATGGGCCATTTATGTACTGACAAATTTCTTCTTATTAATATGACGTGCGTTCTTTTTGTTTACAACAATTTTGAACTTTCTAAATCCTTGAATGCATTGCATACATAAGCATACCATTCATCATGTGCATAAGCAGGTCTCCACACCAGGTTTCCTTATCTTTCTGCTGTTTATTTCAGTAAGATGGATCTCGAACAGACGGTCAAGGACTTGCAGTCTCAGAACGCACAGTTTCAACAACTCCTGATGACCTTGGCTAAGGGTCAGGAGGATCTGAAAGCCCTGCTGGGGAACAAAGACCAAGTGAAAAAGAAGAAGAAAAGAATCGGGGTGGCTACCCTAGGAAGAAGGTTTGAGGGTGAAGCCAGAAGAGTGCTTGAATTTCCCCCTACATTTGAAGAGGGAACCAGTAAAGGGAATGCGGCTGCAGTACCTTCCGAATCCGAGGTTGAAGAAGAGGAGGCTGAAGAGGATGAAGACTACTCTGATCAACAATACCCGCCCGCCGATGATAAGTACAAGGGTTTGGAAGACAGGTTGGCAGCTATGGAGCTGCAGAGAGTTCTCGGCTTAGATTTCGAAGACTTGGGATTAGTTGCTGGAATCGTGATCCCCCCGAAGTTCAAAGTGCTGGTTTTTGTAAGGTATGACGGGCTGTCCTGCCCGAAAATGCATCTCAGATCATATGTAAGGAAGATCCAACGTTACACCGCAGACAAGAACCTTTGGATCCATTTATTTCAGGATAGCCTTTCTGGGGCTCAACTCGAATGGTTCTATCAGCTGGATGGAGCCAGTATCCGAAACTGGGAAGACTCGGCCACCGTATTTTATAAACAATATCAGTACAATTCTGACCTCGCTCCTACGCGTACCCAACTCCAGGGTATGTCACTAGGGACGGGCGAAGGATTCAAGGAGTATGCGCAAAAGTGGAGAGACTTGGCTGGCAGGGTGCAGCCACCTTTGACTGACCGTGAACTTGTTGACATGTTCTTAGGGACCTTGTCTAGTCCGTTCTTTAACCATCTAATTGGTAATTCTTCTGTTGGGTTTACATATTTGATCTTGACTGGTGAGAGGATAGAAGCTGGTATCAAGTCGGGGAAGATACAGAAAGGTGCCGCTGCGAGTACTGAAAAGAAGCCCTTCAAAAAAGAAGCTAGTGCTGTTTATGGTCCTAGAAGACAAGTTAAACCGAAACGCTGCCAAACTGTCAATGCATTGGTAATTTCAAAGCCCGTTGCTGCTCCTCAGCAGCATAATCAACAAAGGGGTGAGAGACCCAAAAGGCAGTACACCCGACTTAGTATGACCCTGTCTCAGATATTGCCGCAACTGCTGTCAACCAATCTGGTAACTGTCAAGGAAGCTCCAAAGGTGGTGAACACAGCTTCTCCAAAGTACAACCCCAACTCCTGTTGCGCTTATCACTCTGATAGCCCCGGGCATACTACGGACGATTGTTGGGCTCTGAGGAATAAGGTTCAAGACCTTATTGATGCTAAGGAAATACAGTTTGAGGCGCCTGAAAGGCCCAATGTTGTGACTTCTCCCATGCCCCAGCATGGAGTGAGTGTTGTGGAAGAAGACCGATATGTAGCCTCCGTGGAAGAGATTGTTACTCCATTATCGACTGTTAAAAGGAATCTATTGCTAGCCGGTTTATTTTCGGGATGTGGTGAAGATTGCCTTCTATGTGCTGTTTCGCCTTTTGGTTGTCCTTTGCTGAAATCAGGTATCCAAAGCCTGATGGATAGCAAAGAAATCTTGTTTGAGAAGATTGCTGTTCTCGCTGTCCCCGCCGAAGAAGTTTCTATCATCACTATTTTCAACAACCCTCTTAAAGATCCTTCAAAGAAGTCTGTCAAAATCATGTCCACTCAGAAGATTGCCCCTATCATCATTACTATTCCGGGGCCTCTCCCTTATACATCCGACAAAGCTGTCCCATGGAACTATGGGGAAGATGTTTATGTTCTTGGAATAAAACAAGAGTTTGATACAAGTACCGGCGTCAGTAACATCACCGGGCCTGCCAAAATTACTCGCAGTGGTAGGCTGTTTTCACCAGATATTTCACCACCAGCTATTCAGAAACCCCTTATCATCACACCCGCAAGTGTGCATGTTCCACTTCCTAATCAAGTCCCTGTTTCTACCCCTGCTGCCGAGTCATCTAACGCTCGGGGCAAAGGGATTGCTACTGATTTGCTTGCCCTGACAGAGGCGCCGAAGACAACCACTGTTGAAGCCTCCCAGCAAGAGATGGAGGAGATCCTCAAGATTATCAAGAAAAGTGACTTCAATGTTGTTGAGCAGTTGGGGCACACCCTGTTGTACCCCAAAATTTTCCCTCGCATTTTTCCCCAAGAAACCGCAGCTTCAGGCTTTTCCTGATTTTTTCAGATTGGCTCAAGAATCGGTCAAACAGACTTTTCTCATCAGTCAGACAAAATTAGGGTTTTCATTGATTTTCATGGCTTTGGAACAATTCAAACAGTTTGTTTAGGGTTTGGTTGATTTTGGCTCAACTTTGATCAGGCGAACGCTTCTTTGGCATTTGATCAGGAATTAGGGTTTTTTGTGCGCGCATTCTCAGAAAGATTTAAATTCTACAGTGCTTTTCAAGTTATGCTGGAATATGGATTGAAACATTTGGATTGAGTTCGCATTGTGTGATTAAATCAGTAAAAGGATACATTCGGATTGAATTTGCAGTGTTTGACTTAATCAGTAAAAAAGATGCATTTGGGTTTGAATTTGCAATGTTTGATTAAAGTCAGTAAAGGAAAAAAACGTCTGGGCAATTGCTGTGATTGACTGTTTGTTTTGCTTTGGATGTTGGAAACACCAGGTTTAATTGATCAATGTTGAAGCAATGTTTATTTAATTATTTATTATTCTAAGATTAAATGATTGGAATGTATTTTCAATTATTTTAATTTAAAGAATTATAAATAATAAAATAAATAATTGAAAAGAAGAAAAGAATTAACTGGATAAAAAAAGAGTTTTTATTTATCTTTAATTTATTTGTACAATTGTTTTGTTTACAAATTGTTTACAATAACAATTTTACAATAATTAAATTTAAAATAAGACTATCCTAATTTTTTCTAAATCTTCAATTCTTCATTCTTCATCTGTTACTAAATCCTCTCCATTTAATTTTTATCTGCAAAAGAAAAGAAGAAAAGTTAGAAGCAGATAAATAATTAAAGAGATAGACAGTTAAAGGGTCATCATTAAAGGCAACTGACTGGAATCAGTTTGCCCTCTATGCAAATCACGAGATTTCTCCCGGTTCAAAGAGAGGGATTAAAAATGCTTGCAAAAGGTATGAAATGCACAAAATTTTTAAATTGCACAAATTCAAGTTTGTCAAAACATACTGCATAAAATGACAAACAAAATCCAAGTGGGCAACCAAAAGGCAAACTGAGTAGTTACTGAATATGCCAAGAGAACAATGCAAGTCACAATTTCAAACTAGGTTCAAACTGAACTAACAACTGTCCAAAGCTGTCCAAAGTACAAAAGGATGTCAAGGCTGTCAAAAAATGCTGTCACTAAGAAGCATAAAATATGGAAAAGAAGATAAAGTATGCAGAGTAAGCATGTAATGCAAGCAAAGAATCATATCATCATTTCCCAGTGTTTCCTTTTCAGAGAAAGTACATAATAAACATTTTTTATTGTTTTAATTGTACTGGAGAGAGAAGAGAGAAAAGAGTTCTGGGCTTACAGGTTTAGGCTTGAGGCATAGAAGATAAAAGACTGCTAACAGAGTCAAAGGGCAAAAGATATCAAACAGAGAGGGAAAGCAAAACTGAAAAAAAGATATAAAACACAACAAAGCTCAACCTACTACGGCAGGTCAAGCCTAAGCCATAAACCAAAAAGCTTCAAGCCAGAAAAGCAAAAAACCAGTGGCAAGTTTAAAAACAAAACAACGCAAACTGGTTCAAATCTCCAGCAAAAAGCCAAGGCCATAACCTGCCCAAACCTGTTGTCCAACGAAAGTCCAAAACCTGCAAGCTTAAACCTATCAGGCCAACGCATGATCAAAACAAATAACCAGCCTAACCATTCAAGGCCAAGAACCATTTTCAAACCTAAAGCCTAAACCTGTGTCAAGATTAAAACAAACAATCACAAACTGATGCAAGCCTGTGCCTACCATTCAAAAAGAAACTGAAATAGTGTGCCAAAGCCTCACAAGCCTTAACAACCAACAATAACATGCTAAGCCTAACCTCAGCCAAATCCTCACCAATCAGAACACCAAGCCCACATAACATCAAACCAAATCCAGACCTGCATCAAGCCACAAGGCCCTCACACCCATAACTTGTTTCCTAAGCTTTTCAAGGCAACATACAGAACCAACCTAAACCCTCAGAACCCTAGGTTCATCATTGGGCTAACAAGCCAAAATCATACAACAGTCAAGCATACAAGGCAGGCAACGAGAAGAAGGAATCAAACACACAAAACATCAGGCAACACAAAGCCTCAGAAAAGTTTCTTCATAGGCGAATCATACAGCATCAGGAAACTCAAGGCAACTCAAGGCAACCAATTCAGAAAGCAAGCATCAGAGATAATCGAGGCAACAAAGAAACATACGAAGTATATCCATAAGTGCCACAAGCATACAGTAAAAGAGAAGAAGAAAGAAGGAATATCAAAAAGGTTTTCAGAAACGCATCACAAAACCCTAAAAAGGCAAAAGACAAAGAGTACAGAGTACCAGGGTTCCAAGTCCATCAGCATCGTCACCTCACCTCACCGTCCGGCCTTCCACGCGCCTCCTCGTTCCCTCCTTCTCCGTCTCCGAAAGGTAGAATCTCTTTTCATCTCTTTTCAAAACCTCGCGTAAACCAAGAAACAAAGCCAATAAACAAAAATGAAAACATGCAAAGATAAAATCAAAAACCTAAAAAACGTTCCAGATCGTTACCATTTCGCGTTTTGGTTTGATCCATCCATGGAGGAAGGAAGCAGGGACGGTGGCGATGGCCGGCCATAGACGGAGAGGCGTTCTGAGGCGAAGGCGTGAGAATGATCGGAGAAGACGAAGTGGAATAAGCGAACGGCGCCGCTGCAAAGTTCTCAACCCTAAGTCCTTTTCTGAAAACAAATGTGAGAACCCTAAAAAAAACATGTTGTGTTAAACGGTGGGCCTGCCAATTGCGCCTAAGCCCATTAATTCCCAAAGCCAGCGTATACCCCCCATCTTGCTTCTGATCACCCTTGGTTTGGGCCCTAAGAAGATCAAAGGCCCAATTAAATCTCCAAATCCTTTTAGAATTTAAAACCTATTCTATTTTCTTTTGTTAATAAATTAACATAACTTTTTTTTTTACATCAAATTTTTTTCTTTTTTAACATATTTATAATTTTGAACACAATATATATTTTCTCAATTTTAAAACATTTCTTTCATTCAAAATTCTTGTATAAATACATATTAATACTAATAAAACTTAAAATATTTTTTTTATTTGTACATAAAAATACATTGGTTAAAAACACTTTTTGTTATTTTATTTAACTTATTTTGATTTGTACATAAATTCTTTTTAAGTTAGTACATTTTCTTTTCTCAAAAATAATTTGTACATAATCGATTAAAATACATTTTTTTAATATACATAATTTAATTAAAATTTCAAACATTTAATTAAAATATACCTTTTTGTACATATTAAAGAAAAATACAAGATTACAAAGATTAAATAAATAAACATCTAATTCTTTTCATTTAAGTTAAACAATACTTAATAATACACATTAAATTCACATTTCCGCACTTGTAAATAAATTACACTTACACAATACACTTGACATTTGACAATATACATTTCCTATTCTTATACATTGATATACATTACATTTACACTTTTATCGCAATTCGATTTGGTTGTAAATTATTGGACACTACATTCTTAAAGTCTCATCCCCATTTGTAAATTTGTACCCCCACTCCCGGATACTATTTGTAATAGCGTAGACTTTAAATTCTTGCAATTTACCGCTTTCAATTATACCATGGTTAGACCTAGGGTTTGCATATACATAAAATCGAATGCTAGATAACCTAATACAAGACAAATACATAAATCAATACACAATCACACTTGCACCCCCTAGGGTAATCCCACATGTTGCCTTCTAAAATGGGCCATGCTTGCACGTCGAGTTTCTTTGGCAAAACAAATTCAAATGATCATAAGTCCCTCGATAACGCTTTCGAAAGTTTCCTAAATGGAATGATCATAGTCCCTTCAAAGCAAATTGCCAAAGATACTTGGCACCATTGCATTCATGGTCCATACGATGATCCGCGCCCGTCCCGTTAAACATCCTAAACGCAAGATTGTCCACCAAATTCAATGGTGGAACAAAGTTGTTAAAAAGGGGTTGAAAACATAGAGAAAACCTTTGAGTACAATAGGGGTAGACAAAACTCTTAGTTACTTGAGATCAACTTGCAAAAAACACTTGCCTTCTTTTCAAAAACCACACTTCGCAAATACTTTCAAAACAAACTCTCAAAAACATTTGAAACATCTTTTCGAAAAGATACACACCTTTGTAAAACATTCGAGTAAAGAATTGTTACAAGGGTTGCCTAAGACAAGGCATCTTCTTCAAAAACATTTTCAAAACAGACACACACACCATAATTTCAAAGCAATCGAAAATCAAGGCAAGTGATCTAAAAAACCAAGTAACTAAGAGCCCATGGATAACCATGGATGAAAAGGGTGCTAATACCTTCCCTTTTCATAATCTACCCCCCGAACCCACGAAATATCTCAAAAGGTTTTTGCTGTGCTTTTTTAACCTTTCCTTTAGGATAAAATAAAAAGTCGGTGGCGACTCTTGCTCAACCGAATAAGTGCGAATACAAACGCAAACCTCAAGTCAGTTCTCCCACCGTATCATAGAACTGGCGACTCTGCTGGGGACTAATTCAAAAGTGGGGTCACCTTAGGGTTTAGATCACCTTTACTTTCTTGCTTTGATTGACTTGATTGATTTATCTTTTGGGTCCTTGTTTGGGTTTGTTGTAAATCCTACACCCGGATTTGGGGCACCTTCTTAGGTAAATAGCAAAAAAACTATGAGGGAACTGTGCGGGGTATACCGACATGGTTGAAGCAGTAAGCTATGTTAGTGTGACATATTTGTGAGTACCGGTAACCCTTGAGTTCAATCAAGGAGAGTACGGGGCCGCTGAGTGATGTCGTGAAGCACTAACGAACTCTTAGAACCTTAATTGACCATCTTAGCCTTTTTTAGGGGTAGTGAGATGACCGACTTTGGTGCAGTCCGAAGTTGGTAGATACTCGATGCTACACTCATTTGAGGGTTGTTTTCTTGGAATATTTTGGTCGCCAGTAAGTGGCTAAACCGAAACGATGAACACAGAAAACAATCCAATGATATTGAGCTCTTTAGAACCCGGTTTCTATTTTAGGACAGGATGAGCCAACTAACTTCAAGAGGGTATTTACCTAAACCCCATGCAAGCCCGAACCTAAGGACTTGTTTTCTTTGTGTGAATATGATTACCTGTATATACACTCACTTGTTTTTGCATACATGTGCATAACATCATAACACCATACCATAGCATTTTCAATAACCATTTCAAGGATCTCGAGGATTCTTTTGATGCAGGGTTACGTTGAACCAGACGTCTACCAAGAGGCAAGAGGTTTCTCCTCTAAACAAATGCCAGTCAAAGATCAAGTACAACAACTTGAATCAGTGGCTATGACCCACTCGACATGGTGAGCTTGATTCTCGTGGAAAGACATCCACCGATACAAAGTTCTCCAATCAAAGATCAAGTGCAACAACTTGAATCAGTGGCTATGACCCACTTGACATGGTGAGCTTGATTCTCATGGAAAGACATTCACCAGTGCACAGTTCTCCAACTAAAGTTCAAGTGCAACGACTTGAATCAGTGGCTATGACCCACTCGACTTGGTGAACTTGATTCTAGTGGAAAGACATCCACCGGTGCGAAGATCTCCAATCAAAGATCAAAGTTCAACCTCTAACATTTTCTTGTGTTTACCCCAAGAGATCCTTGAAAGCATGCATCCACATATCACGCATTGCATTTTGACAATCTTTCCTTTTTCAGGTTTCCTTACTCTCCTGCTGTTTATTTCAGTAAGAGATGGCTCTAGAAAGGTCTGTCAAAGACATCCAAGACCAGACGGCTCAGTTGCAGGAAATGTTCCTGAACTTGTCTCTGGGGCAAGAAGAAATGAAAGCTCTCCTCACAAAGGGCTTGGAGAATTCAAACAATACCAGGAGTGATCAGCTTGCGGAGCTGCAGTTTGATCTGACAACATTGAGGATCCAAGTGATGGGGCAGTTAGTGGGCCAGATGGCTCTCATCCAAGACCTATCTCAAAGACAAGAGGAACTCAGAGTTCTCGTCCGCCAACTGCTTCAAAACAACCAATTGGGGCAAACATTTGAGGTTGAAGAGCAAGTAACCGCTCAGCCTCCATCCACTCAAGAAGACAAGGGGAAGGCTCCTTCGCTTGCTTCAGGGTCACAAGCCCATCAACAACCTCGCCAGCGTCAACGGGGTAATCGGCGTAAGCAAGAAACGTCGGGAAGACAGTTCACGGAGACTGAGATACCATCATTCTTTATACTGAAGCGCCTGTTGGAGGTCAACTTGATTACTTTAAGGGATCCTCCTCAGAAGCTCAATACCTCCTCTCCTAACTATCGTCCCGACGCATTTTATGTTTACCACTCCTACAGCCCGGGACACGACACCAACGACTGTTGGGCCTTGAAGAACAAGATTCAAGATCTGATCAACATTGGAGTGCTGGAATTCATGCCAGACGGCGAGATGAAAATCTTCCATTAAGGAGTTCTCCACCTGGAGTGACAAAGCTCAAGCTGAAATACTTTTGCTTCATTTTGAATTTTCAAAGTTGTAATTTCTTTTGTTGTCAAACAATTATCTGTTGATGTTAAACTCTGTTTTCACTAATGCATTGCATATGTTTGTCTTGAATTCATCCATTCGTTTCACTACTCTTATGCTTTTCTTTATGATATCTGACTCTTGATAAAAAGCTGCAAGCCTTTAGAGGGAGGATGACGAAACAATACCATAATCTCATACAGTATGCTATTGAACAGACCTTACTGATGATGTACAGACATTTCTTTCAATTCCCAAACACTGGAGTTATAAGGAAGTTAATCCCTAGTCAACCCCTTCGAGCCAAAGGAGTAGGAGTTTTCTGTTCTAAACAATCAAAACCTTTAATATAAACCTGGGGCAGGGTAGTATCTCAGTTAATTCAAAAGAAAATGCTCATTGAAGTCGCAAACCCTCAGTTCGTAATACAACGAACGACGTCAAAGAAAAAGAAAAGCATTCCCTTGGAATCAAAAGACAAGGTTGGTTCCCTATCACATAGGCAGTCAATCTCTCAAAAGAGAAAAGCCCACCAAGCCAAAACCTATAAAGGAGGCTTAAGAAAGCTGGGGCATCCCGCTGATTGCAATCTCAAAAAACGGGAACAATCAGGCAAAAGTTAGGGATAACAAATCAAAATCAAAATAGTGAGGTCATTACAAATCCTCAACAACATGAAAAATGTTGAAAAAGAAAAAAGAGAGGATGATTGTCCCCCCAAATGCAACTGGTGAACCATCGCCCAAAAGTCGTTCCAAACTCAAAACAGAGTATGACGCACAATTAACTGAGCTTAGGTATGAAGAACATCACGAAGAGCGGGTGGGTACAAATATACTTTGAGCCTATATCCTTTGTTTCTTAAACCATGAACCAGGCCACGTTACAACCCTTCAAAAGTCCTAATTGAAGCATGGGTTAGTTCGAAAGCATACTGTTACAAAAGGTATCCTGACTCCTGTAAGGCTTTGCTCTAAATCTTGTGTTGACTTGTCTTATAAAAAGTTTTCTGCTAAAAAATGCATTTTGCAAAACTTCGAGACAAACATAAACTTTGCATTGCTTGAATATCACTGTCTGCATTTGGTTTTTTGTTTGACAGCGAAGAAATTCATACAGCGAATGTTCAGAGGAACGAAAACTCCCTCAGTGAACAAAATCACTTCAAAAGGATGAAACTTCCATTAAGAATCTCCTATCAACAAGGGGCATGACATAGCACCATCCAGTTAACCTGGGGCAGTCCAGTCAAGGTTTCAACAGATCTTTCAAAGTTCAGTTAACCTGGGGCAGTCCAGTCAAGATTTCAAGAAATCTCTCAATCCGTAGAGTAGTCTGATTCAAGACTCCTTCATCATCACTTGGAGCATTCGAATGTCAAAAGTGTTCAATCATTCCTTCACCACCTGCTGGAAATTACAACCGCCAACAGATCAACTATCACAATTCCAGATTCGATTCCTGTATCCAGCCAGGGCATATCTGTTGACGACTAATTCCAGACTCGATTCCTGTATCTAGCCAGGGCACGTCTGAAGAGTTTGAATATTCGATTCCTGTATCCAGCCAGGGCATATCTGTTGACGACTATTTCCAGACTCGATTCCTGTATCTAGCCAGGGCACGTCTGAAGAGTTTGAGGATTCGATTCCTGTATCCAGCCAGGGCATATCTGTTGACGACTATTTCCAGACTCGATTCCTGTATCTAGCCAGGACACGTCTGAAGAGTTTGAAGATTCGATTCCTGTATCCAGCTAGGGCATATCTGTTGACGACTATTTCCAGAATCGATTCCTGTATCTAGCCAGGGCACGTCTGAAGAGTTTAAGGATTCGATTCCTGTATCCAGCCAGGGCATATCTGTTGACGACTATTTCCAGACTCGATTCCTGTATCTAGCCAGGGCACGTCTGAAGAGTTTGAAGATTCGATTCCTGTATCCAGCCAGGGCATATCTGTTGACGGCTATTTCCAGACTCGATTCCTGTATCTAGCCAGGGCACGTCTGAAGAGTTTGAAGATTCAATTCCTGTATCCAGCCAGGGCATATCTGTTGACGACTATTTCCAGACTCGATTCCTGTATCTAGCCAGGGCACGTCTGAAGAGTTTGAAGATTCGATTCCTGTAACAAGCCAGGAAATTATCTACATCACCACTTGGGGCATTCGAATGTCAAAAGTGTTCAAAAACCCGATGCAGTTTTACACGGACTCATCGTCAGGAAACCCTACACCGGTTCCCTTTCAACCCCCGATGTAGTTTTACACGGACTCATCATCAGGAAATCCTACACAGATCTCCTCAAAACAGGAAGTCCGCAGTAGTTTGGCATACAACCCAAGCTTCTGATTTCCCCAACAGTGGTCCCAAGACTTCTCATTTTCAACAATCAGAAGATTCTTTCCCTCCCCGGCAGCAGTCAAGATTCTTTTATCTTCAGCCATCCAGGATTCATCTATCCTCAGCAAGATAACTTATCAGCTTACATACGCATTCATCACATTCATGTCATAAACATTGATGTCAAATACATTGCATCATACATCATAACATTGCATACAACTAACCCTTTACCTTTTCAGGTAAGATCAGTCGACAGACAAAGATCATCTTCCGAGATTCATCCAGAAATAGTTCAGATGTGACCCGGACACGACGACATTCTGATACTTATTCCAGATTCACTCAGATGCAGTTTTACACGGACGCATCATCAGGAAACCCTACACTGGTTACTCTTCAACTTCGAGACTTCTGAAAACAGTTCATGGGTTCTCCAGTAACGGATGTTAACCTATCACTTGTTCAGACTCTTCTCAACTTTTGAAAACAGTTTACGGACGCTTCCCAACAACGGATGCTGCTCTATTGCTTATTCAACTTCAAGACTTCTGAAAACAGTTCACGGGTTCTCCAGTAACGGATGTTAACCTATCACTTGTTCAGACTCTTCTCAACTTTTGAAAACAGTTTACGGACGCTTCCCAACAACGGATGCTGCTCTTTTGCTTATTCAACTTCAAGACTTCTGAAAACAGTTTACGGATTCTTCCCAACAACGGATGTTAATCTATCGCTTGTTCAGATGCAACCTTTGAAAACAATTTACGGACGCTTCCCAACAATGGGTGCTGCTCTATTGCTTATTCAACTTCAAGACTTCTGAAAACAGTTCACGGGTTCTCCAGTAACGGATGTTAATCTATCGCTTATTCAGATGCAACTTTTGAGAACAGTTTACGGATTCTTCCCAACAACGGATGTTAATCTATTTCTTATTCAATCTCAACTCCTGAAAATAGTTCACGGATTCTCCAGACACGGATGTTAGTCTATTGCTGGCTCAGACCCCCAGTTCAGGGATGTTCCAAAACATGGATGCCTTTCTGATACTCGTCCACTCACCATTGACATACAGTTCAACATTTCTAAATGGCATCTTTAAGCCCATTTCCAGATGGCATCTACAAGCCCATCCTCCTACCAGCAGTCATTAGATGGCATCTTTAAGCCCATCTTCCTACCAGCAGTCACCAAATGGCATCTTTAAGCCCATTCTCAGATGGCATCTCTAAGCCCATCCCCCGTCAAGATTCTATCGCATCCCTAGATGGCATCGTTAAGCCCATCACCAAATGGCATCTGTAAGCCCATTCACCTCTACCATCACATCACCGAGTGCAAATTTTCTGGGCACTTTAGTGTCCAATCTTCTTTTACCTTCAAGTCGCGAAAGGCAAACTTGCCAATCTAACTCTTCAGGTCCAAGAAGATTGAACAGGGGCAACTGTTGTACCCTAAAATTTGCCCTCGCATTTTTCCCCAAGAAACCGCAGCTTCAGGCTTTTCCTGATTTTTTCAGATTGGCTCAAGAATCGGTCAAACAGACTTTTCTCGTCAGTCAGACAAAATTAGGGTTTTCATTGATTTTCATGGCTCTGGAACAATTCAAACAGTTTGTTTAGGGTTTGGTTGATTTTGGCTCAACTTTGATCAGGCGAACGCTTCTTTGGCATTTGGTCAGGAATTAGGGTTTTTTGTGCGCGCATTCTCAGAAAGATTTAAATTCTACAGTGCTTTTCAAGTTATGCTGGAATATGGATTGAAACATTTGGATTGAGTTCACATTGTGTGATTAAATCAGTAAAAGGATACATTCGGATTGACTTTGCAGTGTTTGACTTAATCAGTAAAAAAGATGCATTTGGGTTTGAATTTGCAATGTTTGATTAATATCAGTAAAGGAAAAAAACGTCTGGGCAATTGCTGTGATTGACTGTTTGTTTTGCTTTGGATGTTGGAAACACCAGGTTTAATTGATCAATGCTGAAGCAATGTTTATTTAATTATTTATTATTCTAAGATTAAATGATTGGAATGTATTTTAAATTATTTTAATTTAAAGAATTATAAATAATAAAATAAATAATTGAAAAGAAGAAAAGAATTAACTGGATAAAAAAAGAGTTTTTATTTATCTTTAATTTATTTGTACAATTGTTTTTTTTACAAATTGTTTACAATAACAATTTTACAATAATTAAATTTAAAATAAGACTATCCTAATTTTTTCTAAATCTTCAATTCTTCATTCTTCATCTGTTACTAAATCCTCTCCATTTAATTTTTATCTGCAAAAGAAAAGAAGAAAAGTTAGAAGCAGATAAATAATTAAAGAGACAGACAGTTAAAGGGTCATCATTAAAGGCAACTGACTGGAATCAGTTTGCCCTCTCTGCAAATCACGAGATTTCTCCCGGTTCAGAGAGGGATGAAAAATGCTTGCAAAAGGTATGAAATGCACAAAAGTTTTAAATTGCACAAATTCAAGTTTGTCAAAACATACTGCATAAAATGACAAACAAAATCCAAGTGGGCAACCAAAAGGAAAACTGAGTAGTTACTGAATATGCCAAGAGAATAATGCAAGTCACAATTTCAAACTAGGTTCAAACTGAACTAACAACTGTCCAAAGCTGTCCAAAGTACAAAAGGATGTCAAGCCTGTCAAAAAATGCTGTCACTAAGAAGCATAAAATATGGAAAAGAAGATAAAGTATGCAGAGTAAGCATGTAATGCAAGCAAAGAATCATATCATCATTTCCCAGTGTTGCCTTTTTAGAGAAAGTACATAATAAAATTTTTTTATTGTTTTAATTGTACTGGAGAGAGAAGAGAGAAAAGAGTTCTGGGCTTACAGGTTTAGGCTTGAGGCATAGAAGATAAAAGACTGCTAACAGAGTCAAAGGGAAAAAGATATCAAACAGAGAGGGAAAGCAAAACTGAAAAAAAGATATAAAACACAACAAAGCTCAACCTACTACGGCAGGTCAAGCCTAAGCCATAAACCAAAAAGCTTCAAGCCAGAAAAGCAAAAAACCTGTGGCAAGTTTAAAAACAAAACAACGCAAACTGGTTCAAATCTCTAGCAAAAAGCCAAGGCCATAACCTGCCCAAACCTGTTGTCCAACAAAAGTCCAAAACCTGCAAGCTTAAACCTATCAGGCCAACGCATGATCAAAACAAATAACCAGCCTAACCATTCAAGGCCAAGAACCAGTTTCAAACCTAAAGCCTAAACTTGTGTCAAGATTAAAACAAACAATCACAAACTGATGCAAGCCTGTGCCTACCATTCAAAAAGAAACTAAAACAGTGTGCCAAAGCCTCACAAGCCTTAACAACCAACAATAACCTGCTAAGCCTAACCTCAGCCTAAGCCTCACCAATCAGAACACCAAGCCCACATAACATCAAACCAAATCCAGACCTGCATCAAGCCACAAGGCCCTCACACCCATAACTTGTTTCCTAAGCTTTTCAAGGCAACATACAGAACCAACCTAAACCCTCAAACCCTAGGTTCATCATTGGGCTAACAAGCCAAAATCATACAACAGTCAAGCATACAAGGCAGGCAACGAGAAGAAGGAATCAAACACACAAAACATCAGGCAACACAAAGCCTCAGAAAAGTTTCTTCATAGGCGAATCATACAACATCAGGCAACTCAAGGCAACTCAAGGCAACCAATTCAGAAAGCAAGCATCAGAGATAATCGAGGCAACAAAGAAACATACGAAGTATATCCAGAAGTGCCACAAGCATACAGTAAAAGAGAAGAAGAAAGAAGGAATATCAAAAAGGTTTTCAGAAACGCATCACAAAACCCTAAAAAGGCAAAAGACAAAGAGTACAGAGTACCAGGGTTCCAAGTCCATCAACATCGTCACCTCACCTCACCGTCCGGCCTTCCACGCGCCTCCTCGTTCCCTCCTTCTCCGTCTCCGAAAGGTAGAATCTCTTTTCATCTCTTTTCAAAACCTCGCGTAAACCAAGAAACAAAGCCAATAAACAAAAATGAAAACATGCAAAGATAAAATCAAAAACCTAAAAAACGTTCCAGATCGTTACCATTTCGCGTTTTGGTTTGATCCATCCATGGAGGAAGGAAGCAGGGACGGTGGCGATGGCCGGCCATAGACGGAGAGGCGTTCTGAGGCGAAGGCGTGAGAATGATCGGAGAAGACGAAGTGGAATAAGCGAACGGCGCCGCTGCAAAGTTCTCAACCCTAAGTCCTTTTCTGAAAATAAATGTGAGAACCCTAAAAAAAAACATGTTGTGTTAAACGGTGGGCCTGCCAATTGCGCCTAAGCCCATTAATTCCCAAAGCCAGCGTATACCCCCCATCTTGCTTCTGATCACCCTTGGTTTGGGCCCTAAGAAGATCAAAGGCCCAATTAAATCTCCAAATCCTTTTAGAATTTAAAACCTATTCTATTTTCTTTTGTTAATAAATTAACATAACTTTTTTTAACATCAATTTTTTTTCTTTTTTAACATATTTATAATTTTGAACACAATATATATTTTCTCAATTTTAAAACATTTCTTTCATTCAAAATTCTTGTATAAATACATATTAATACTAATAAAACTTAAAATATTTTTTTTATTTGTACATAAAAATACATTGTTTAAAAACACTTTTTTTTTATTTTATTTAACTTATTTTGATTTGTACATAAATTCTTTTTAAGTTAGTACATTTTCTTTTCTCAAAAATAATTTGTACATAATCGATTAAAATACATTTTTTTTAATATACGTAATTTAATTAAAATTTCAAACACTTAATTAAAATATACCTTTTTGTACATATTAAAGAAAAATACAAGATTACAAAGATTAAATAAATAAACATCTAATTCTTTTCATTTAAGTTAAACAATACTTAATAATACACATTAAATTCACATTTCCGCACTTGTAAATAAATTACACTTACACAATACACTTGACATTTGACAATATACATTTGCTATTCCTATACATTTATATACATTACATTTACACTTTTATCGCAATTCGATTTGGTTGTAAATTATTGGACACTACATTCTTAAAGTCTCATCCCCATTTGTAAATTTGTACCCCCACTCCCGGATACTATTTGTAATAGCGTAGACTTTAAATTCTTACAATTTACCGCTTTCAATTATACCATGGTTAGACCTAGGGTTTGCATATACATAAAATCGAACGCTAGATAACCTAATACAAGACAAATACATGAAATCAATACACAATCACACTTGCACCCCCTAGGGTAATCCCACATGTTGCCTTCCAAAATGGTCCATGCTTGCACGTCGAGTTTCTTTGGCAAAACAAATTCAAATGATCATAAGTCCCTCGATGACGCTTTCGAAAGTTGCCTTAATGGAATGATCATAGTCCCTTCAAAGCAAATTGCCAAAGATACTTGGCACCATTGCATTCATGGTCCATACGATGACCCGCGCCCGTCCCGTTAAACATCCTAAACGCAAGATTGTCCACCAAATTCAATGGTGGAACAAAGTTGTTAAAAAGGGGTTGAAAACATAGAGAAAACCTTTGAGTATAATAGGGGTAGACAAAACTCTTAGTTACTTGAGATCAACTTGCAAAAAACACTTGCCTTCTTTTCAAAAACCATACTTCGCAAATACTTTCAAAACAAACTCTCAAAAACATTTGAAACATCTTTTCGAAAAGATACACACCTTTGTAAAACATTCGAGTAAAGAATTGTTACAAGGGTTGCCTAAGACAAGGCATCTTCTTCAAAAACATTTTCAAAACACACACACACACCACAATTTCAAAGCAATCGAAAATCAAGGCAAGTGATCTAAAAAACCAAGTAACTAAGAGCCCATGGATAACCATGGATGAAAAGGGTGCTAATACCTTCCCTTTTCATAATCTACCCCCCGAACCCACGAAATATCTCAAAAGGTTTTTGCTGTGCTTTTTTAACCTTTCCTTTAGGATAAAATAAAAAGTCGGTGGCGACTCTTGCTCAACTGAACAAGTGCGAATACACACGCAAACCTCAAGTCAGTTCTCCCACCGTATCACACACCCCCTCAAAAATTTCTATGCTATCACTGCTGTTGTGTTCAGAGGCCCATGCAAAGGCCCTGATTTCCTTCCTGAAGACGGCCCATGTGCCGCAAGAAACATCTGCTGATCAATTTACTGATTGTGTGGCCAACTTGACTGCCGATAATGGTCTGGGTTTTTCTGACGCTGATCTGACTGCAAAAGGAAAAAATCATAATGACGCCCTGCATGTCTCTATCGAATGCAGGGGCACTACTCTTGCCCATGTGTTGGTGGACACCGGTTCTTCATTGAATGTATTGCCCAAGAAAGCCTTGGACAGGTTAGATTGTGAGGGTTTAGAGCTCAAGCCTAGTAACATTGTTGTCCGAGCCTTTGACGGTTCGAAAAGGATGGTACATGGCGAAGTTGACATCCCAATCAGGGTTGGTTCTCAAGTTTTTGATTCTACTTTCTATGTGATGGACATCCGTCCATCCTACTCTTGTTTGCTGGGCCGTCCATGGATCCACAAGGCTGGAGCGGTGACCTCCACACTACATCAAAAGCTTAAATACCCAGTTAGGGGGAAAATTGTTACGGTTCAAGGGGAAGAAGAGTATATGGTCAGCCACTTAAACTCGTTCCAGTACATAAAGATGGATGGGGAATTCATTGAAACCCCCTTTCAACACTTTGAAGAGGTGCCTCAGACATTGGCGTCGGCTGAAGCTGTGCTTGAAGACCCTCCTTTGAAGATGGCTTCCTTAAAGGATGCCCGGGCTGTGATAGAGAAAGGTGAATGTGAAAACTGGGGCCGACTTCCTGACTTCACTCCAAAGACTGACAAGTTTGGTTTGGGCTTCACTGCAGAGGCTCAGAAGGCTGTTCGTAAGGCAAGGATTGGAAGACCTCCCGTGTTCATCACCAACCCAGGAGTGAATGTTATTGAAGACGAAGTGGAGGAATCAGAATTTGACATCTGGATCTACCCAACAACCGACAGTGGACCAAGCAACTGGACTGCCAAAGACTTCACACCTATTACTTTTGTCACTCAGTAATGAACTCTTTTGTTTTCAATTTGTAACAAACAATATGTTGAAACTTTTATGGCTCGGTGTCCTACCCGGGGCACCGCGGCTCCATTTGTGAGGGCTTTTGTATGACATTTTCATATATCATTAATCAAAACATTGGATGTTTGCTGCATTTCAAATCTTGTGCTCCTTTTCTTTCTTTATCATATATTGCAAAACAACTATATTTACACACACTCACTTATACAGGTTCCAATCCACTCTGGATCTCACTGGTAACGACTCTGCTACTTCCAATTATAACTTCGAAAATCCGATCAACTTAGCCGAAGACGAAGGTGAAGATGATTGCGAAGTGCCTGGTGAACTTGCAAGACTGCTACTCCAGGAAGAGAGGGCCATCCAGCCACATGAAGAGCCAGTGGAAACGGTAAATCTGGGTACTGAGATAGACAGAAAGGAAGTCAAGATTGGTGCCAATCTAGAGCTCAGTGTGAAACAACGGTTGATTCATATGCTGCATAACTACATGGAAATATTTTCCTGGTCTTGCGAAGACATGCCTGGTTTGGATGCCGACATTGTGGTTCATCACCTGCCTACCAAGGAAGACTACCCTCCGGTAAAACAAAAGGCCTGTCGTATGCGTCCAGAGATGTCCGAGAAAATCAAGGTCGAGGTTATGAAATAATTTGATGCTAGGTTTCTAGCAGTAACTTCTTACCCTCAGTGGGTTGCCAACGTGGTTCCGGTGCCAAAGAAAGACGGTAAGGTCCGAATGTGTGTTGATTACAGGGATTTGAATAGGGCCAGCCCCAAGGATGATTTCCCTCTGCCTCATATCAACGTTCTGGTTGATAACACGGCTCAGCATAAAATATTCTCCTTCATGGACGGGTTCTCCGGTTATAATCAAATCAAGATGGCTCCTGAAGACATGGAGAAGACCACCTTTGTCACTCAGTGGGGCACCTTTTGCTACAAGGTCATGCCTTTTGGGTTGAAAAATGCTGGGGCAACTTACCAACGTGCCATGGTTGCTTTATTCCATGATATGATCCATCACGAGATAGAAGTATACGTCGACGATATGATTGCAAGATACCAAACTGAGGAGGAGAACCTTGACCATCTGCGGAAGCTGTTTGACCGTCTGAAGTTGTACAAGCTGAGGTTGAACCCGAACAAATGCACCTTTGGGGTGAGATCTGGAAAACTACTAGGTTTCATTGTAAGCGACAAAGGTATTCAAGTGGATCCTGCCAAGGTGAAAGCCATACAAGAGATGCCAGCTCCCAAGACAGAGAAAGAAGTCAGAGGCTTTCTAGGACGGTTGAACTACATTGCCCGATTCATCTCACATCTAACTGCTACCTGTGAACCAATCTTCAAACTGCTGAAGAAAGATCAAGTAGTATGTTGGAACGATGAATGTCAGGCCGCTTTCGAAAAGATCAAAGAGTATCTCCAAGAACCACCCATTCTTATGCCGCCGGTTGAAGGGAGACCTCTAATCTTATATTTGACAGTACTTGACAACTCAATGGGGTGTGTGTTGGGGCAGCATGACGAGTCTGGCGGAAAAGAGAATGCTATTTATTACCTGAGCAAAAAGTTTACCGACTGTGAGACTCGGTACTCACTGCTCGAGAAAACTTGCTGCGCTCTGGTATGGGCTGCTCGCCAGCTGAGACAGTATATGTTGACTCACACTACTCTGTTGATTTCAAAAATGGATCCAATCAAGTACATATTCGAAAAGCCTGCTCTGTCTGGAAGAATAGCAAGATGGCAAATGATCTTGACAGAATATGACATCCAGTACACGACTCAAAAAGCAATCAAGGGAAGTGTATTGGCAGACCATTTGGCACACCAACCAGTGGACGATTACCAGTCGCTGAACTTTGAATTTCCAGACGAAGATATCATGGTAGTAACTGATTGTGAAGTACCTGGACCGGATGAAGGACCTGGGGAAGGATCCCGATGGTCTATGCACTTTGACGGAGCCTCGAACGCTTTGGGTAATGGTATTGGCGCTGTGATCATATCCCCTAAAGGCACTCATACTCCACTTACTGCCCGGCTATGTTTCAACTGCACCAACAACATGGCGGAGTATGAGGCATGCATCATGGGTCTTCAAGCTGCAATTGACTTAAGGATCAAGTTTCTGAGTGTCTTCGGAGATTCCGCTCTCGTGATCAATCAGGTCAAAGGCGAGTGGGATACGAAACACCCGAACCTTATTCCTTACAAGGAGTATGTACTGACATTGCTTCCCCACTTCGAAGAGATAACTTTTGAACACTTCCCAAGAGAGGAGAATCAGTTAGCGGACGTGTTGGCTACGATGTCTTCTATGTTCAAAGTCAAATGGGACAATGAGGCTCCCCGGATCATTATCTGGAAATTGGACGAACCTGCATATTGCTGCGATCTCGAAACTGAAGAGGTAACGGAAAAACCCTGGTATCATGAGGTGAAGAGGTACTTGGAAGCTCAAGAATACCCCGAGGGCGCATCTGTTAATGACAAGAAGTTCCTGAGAAGGTTTGCGGCAAAGTTCTTCCTCAGTAACGACATTCTCTACAAGCGAAACCATGATTCAACCTTACTGCGTTGTGTGGATAAGACTGAAGCAGAAAAGATCATGGCAGAGCTACATGAAGGTACCTTCGGAACACATTCCAGTGGACATACCATGGCAAAGAAAATCCTTCGGGAAGGATATTTCTGGTCCACAATGGAAGCCGACTGTTATCAGCATTCGTGAACTTGTCATAAATGCCAGATTTATGCTGATAAGGTGCACATTCCTCTGGTTCCTCTGAACTTCCTGACGACACCTTGGCCTTTTGCAATGTGGGGCATTGATATGATCGGCGAGATCCGACCGACGGCATCCAACGGGAATCGCTTCATCCTGGTAGCAATTGATTACTTCACGAAGTGGGTTGAAGCAGCTTCCTACGCTACCGTAACCAAGAGCGTCGTGGCAAGGTTCATTCGGCATAACCTGATCTGTCGATACGGTGTACCTGAGAGGATCATTACGGATAATGGTACCAATCTTAACAACAAGATGATCACTGAGCTCTGCGAGCAATTCAATATACAACACCACAATTCTTCTCCTTACCGGCCGAAGATGAACGGGGCTGTAGAAGCAGCAAATAAGAACATCAAGAAGATTGTACAGAAGATGGCAGTGACCTACAAAGATTGGCACGAGATGTTACCGTTTGCTCTTCATGGTTACCGCACCTCAGCACGAACGTCAACAGGGGCAACTCCCTTTTCCTTGGTCTATAGCATGGAGGCGGTCTTGCCTATTGAAGTCCAGATACCCTCTCTCCGGATAATAAAGGATGCAGATTTGAGAGAAGATGACTGGATCCAGACTCGGCTTGATCAATTAAACCTAATTGACGAAAAGAGACTCACCGCTATTTGTCATGGTCAGACGTACCAAAAGCGGATGATCAGGGCCTTTAACAAGAAGGTCAGACGACAAGAATATCAAGTCGGAGACTTGGTAATCAAGCGCATCATTCTTCCTCAAAGTGATCCCAGGGGCAAATGGACCCCTACGTACGAAGGCCTATTTGTGGTTAAACATATCTTCTCAGGAGGAGCCATGATTCTAACCACCATGGACGGTGACGACCTTCCTCACCCCGCCAATGCAGACATAGTAAAAAGATACTACGCATGAACTAAAGACCCGTTAGGTTGACACACCTAGGCAAAAATAAGGGCTTCCCGGCGAACCAAAATGGTTCGGGCAAAAATAAGGGATGAAAATGAAAAAATATGTACACCCGACAAGTCAAAAACCTGAAAAGGCGGCTTGGGCAAAAATGGGTATCCCGGTGGACTGAAAACCCGAAAGGGCGGTCCAGGCAAAAGTTAGGGATAAAGCGTAATACTATGTCTCATTGGATCACCTCGCATCCAGAATTTGGCATCAACTATCGGGCTCAGACTTCGGCATCGATCAATCAGCTTCATCTTCAACTAAGCAGCAAAGTGATGAGACGCTTGAAGACATAAAGGCGATAGCAGATTTGGAACCCAGTGGGATTATTTTTCACCTAGCTGTTTTGTTTCCTTTTCGAAAAATTGTATAAACTCTACGTTGCTCGGCGGCGTTCTCTTACTAGGACGTCAGCCTCCTGTACACAAACGCCTATTTACAGGCAAACTTCAAAATCAATACAAGTTACCCATTTGTTTTTTCTTTTTCTGTTTTGTTTTGCGAACAACGTCTAATGTTCATTTTTGATATATGCATTTGACATTAATTGCTAATCGTGAATATTTGCATGCGAAACAAAGGGTTAATTACAGGTGACACCAGAAACATGGGCAATGTGGAATTGTCCAAGCAGTCTAGTTGCTCTGTCCACCAAGGTACCAAGGTAGATTTGGCTGAAGAACATAACCAAGTCACCTCAACTCCCCACAGAGTAAGACAAGATTCAGAAATACTTTCCCCAAGTAGAGTTGGTTTCCTATCAGCCCTGAAAAGGCACAATATTCCCCTAGCAAGTCAGCAATATTCTCCTCAAGCAGAGTTAGTCTACGGCCAGCCTAAAGGAAGTTGGGTATCCCCGGAAGATCTCAACATTCCCCAAAGGAGTATAGACATTCCTCAGCAAGCATCCCCGACAGTCTTAATATGAGATTGTTCCCCGGCGGAATACCAACACCCCAGTATAGTCTGAAAAGTTTCCCCAGGAGAGTTGAATCATTATCCCCAGCCGGTCTTGAAGCTTATTCCCAGCAGGTCTTGAAGCTTATCCCCAGTAGATTCTGGAAGCTTATCATCTGCAGACTAATAACCACGGAAAGATCGTCCTCAGCAAAGTTCTTCCTATCCCCAGCGGAGCTCTCATCAAAACCTCAGCAAAGTATCTCTTCCCACAGAGTATTTCCCCTCAGAGCAATCTCTCCAGCGAGTTTATTCCCCAACGAAGTCATCTTCTCCTACCGGTTTATTTTTGCAACCATCATCTCCAGCGGAAGCGAAGAACTCTACTCTTCAACATCAGCCCAGGATTTGATTCCCCGGCCAGTCGTCAAGGATTTATTTTCCTAGACGAAAATACATTCATAGACATTTCACATTTCCTACATCCTGCTTACATACATGATAAAGTGCATACAACACTGTCTCATTTTGAACATCATGACATCATGCATCATGACATCATGCATCCCATACATCATGACATTGCATACAACTGATGTTTTGCCTTTTCAGGAAAAATATCAATCCAAAAGATGACTACTATCAACTGTCGCAATTCCAGATTCGATACCTGTACCTAGCCAGGGTATGTCTGTGAGTGATGGATTGTAGATTCGATACCTGTATCTAGCCAGGGCATATCTACATGAAGAGTTTGAAGATCAATACTTGTAATAGGCCAGGAAATTATCTTTCATTCTCAGGTCAGAGGTCTACACCTGTATCCAGCCAGGAAAGCTATCTCTACCAACCTTTTGCAATTCCATATTCGATTCCTGTATCCAGCCAGGGCACATCTGTGAGCGACAAGTCCAGATTCGATACTTGTATCTAGCCAGGGCACATCTGTGAGTAGCCAATTGTAGATTCGATACCTGTATCTATCCAGGGCATATCTGCATGAAGAGTTTGAAGATCAACACATGTAACAAGCCAGGAAACATCTTCCTTTCTCAAAGTACGCAAGTTCTCGCTAAGGAATCTCTTACGCGATTAACACTTCCAAATGGAATCTATAAGCCCATTCCCGACAAGGTTTTGTCACACCTCCAAATGGCATCTATAAGCCCATTCCCGCCCTCACATTGTTGATACTCTAGCATGCGAGTGCAAATTTCCGGGCACTCTAGTGTCCAATCTCCTTTTACCCTCGAGTCGCGAAAGGCAAACTTGCCAATCTAACTCTTCAGGTCTAAGAAGATTGAACAGGGGCAACTGTTGTACCCCAAAATTTGCCCTCCCATTTCCTCAACATTTTTTTACCACAAGACCCTTGGAGCTCAAGATCCAGCTAGGGTTTCCTCTGCTCAAACTTCTCCCTGCACTGTTGACCCAAATTAGGGTTTGTGTTTGCACAAGGATGTTTTGACCTAAAGTGCCCAAGATGACTTTCATGCTTCATATTGGACTCCCAAGTTTATCCATACCAAGTTTCAAGTCTTGATTCCAAACTTTGCCCAGTCAATTGGACAGTTGACCTAGAAATCAGCTGTATTGGGGAAAAAGTCAACTGTGGTCAATTGACAGTCAAACCTCATGATTTTTGACCCACATCAACATTATGAACTCATATGAACCATTTGGTCAAGTTTGGATCACAATTCCACAAGAAATTTGATCAGATCACCAAAAGGGCAAAATGGTCATTTTTAGGGTTTTAACTGCACAAAGGCAATTTTTGACTGTTTAACCTAACCAATGGCAAACCAAGCTCACATATGGACTCAAGGACCCCATGGAATTGTCTTGGCATGTTCAACAAATTCAAAAGATCCCAAATGCACAAGATTGACAGATGAATTTTCCAGTCAATTGATCAATTTGACTGTATACTGAAAAGTCAAACTCTGACTTTTTTGGTCAAAATCAAGTGTCAAGATTCATTTTTCATCAAAACATGCCAAATCATGAAAATTGTTCATCAAGAAATCAAAAATCACAAATTAGGGTTTGAAATGAAGAAATTTCATAACTTAGAAATTTTCTAAGTTATCAAAATTCCTAATTTTTTCCTAACTTTGTCCCACTTTTCCATCAAGATACATTTGGATTCAAGGAAAACTCAAAACATGAAAGTTGTAGTCCATTGCAAAATCTACAACTTTTATTCACAAAGTTTCCTCAAAAGAAGCTTGTAGCTCAAGTTATGATTTTTGGAACAAGGGTGCAAAACATTCTTAACTTAGAATTTTTTTTGACCTATTCTAGGCAGGATTTTTGCCTAACTTCATGGCCACTTTTCACATGCTTCCGCTTGGAATTTAAATTTGCATTACAAAGTTGGATTGTAGTACACATTCCAAGCTTTCCAAAATGTCCAAGAACTCATCAAACAACCTTGTGGTTAGGGAGATTCGAATTTGGCAATATGGGCAAAACTCACTTTGTTCATGAGCCATTTCCATGTCCATAACTTTGCATTTTTGAACTCAGCATGCTCTAAGATAGATTACAGGCCTTTCATCTCATCCACACTCAATAATTTAATGCAAAACCTTTGTGTCCTAGTATTATCTTGCCCATTAAGCCATTACACAAGAGATTAACCTTAAATTAGAAAAAGCAATATATCCATTTTTGAAAAGTTGAACTTTATGTCAAATTTGCAATCCAAGTAGTACAAGGCAAATCCTTTTGGAACAAGTTCAGGGACATATCCCACTGATCAAGACAAATCTTTGCAGCACATTTGAGGGGCCTGCACAAGTCTAGAAACCAAGTTGACATTTTTTGCTTAAGTGAGAAGTAACTTGGCATAACTTAACACAACTCTCATTTCTGCCAGCAGAAGCTTAGACAAACTGGTTGTACACCTTCCAAACATCAAACCTGAGCTAAGGCACGACCAAAACACCTTCCATAACTCCCTAAACCTCAAAACACCATCCTACTGCAGAAAACAGAGTCACCTCTGCAGTTGGACTTCCATAACTCAATTCACTCGTGCATTCTTGCTAAAACCAGTTCATACACATTCCATACCACATATACAAGCTATCCCAAGCATTGGACACGACCTGTAACACCTATAACCAACTTCACCATTTTCACTTTTTCCGTTTTACAGGTTGATTGCCATAGCTTGATTTACTTGGTTTCAAAGCAAGCTAAAGGTTGGAATAACATCCCTGGACTTCAAGCAAGCTGTACCAATCCTCACCTTGCCTTGAAAGTGCCTCCATTGCCATACACGATCCAAGCTGAACAGGTAAGTTCATGGACTTCTATCTCTCAATCTAGGAAGAGTTAGCTTTAAGTTTATGAATGAAAAATGTTCTATTCATGTCCCTGAAGCTATACATATCCTCACTTTCCATTTATATTGCATATGCTGAGAGAATTTAAGACCTGAACATTGACAAAAACTTAGGTTAAGAATTAGGGATGGAGAAATTCTCTCTCATTTCTGAGAGTTAAGTTAAGTTTTTTATATGTATGGAATCGTGGCTTGATGCTTGACATTTTTCATGTTGTGAGTTTGTGCTAAAAGTCCAGGAATCATGAGATAGCAGGAAGCACGTGTTGCTCTGTTTTTTTTTGTTCAGAGGTTGAAGACAAAGTCTTCTTGGGCTGGGCCTGACTCTTTTTCCTTTTTGCACCATGTTTTTACATTTGCACCCCCCTGGCCCATTTTGAGTTTTGTTTGTCATTTTCAATTTTTTTCTTTTTGATTCTGATTTGTTATTTTTTATTAAAGCATAAAAAATATTAAAAACATTTTTCCCACATTTTTTGCATTTTATTTGATATTTATTTGCTTTATTTAGTTATATATGTAAATAAATACATAATACTTTTTTGTTTAGAATATTAAAAATAATACAAAATACATTTATTTTCTAACTTTATTTTATTTTATCTTCTGAAAACATTTTATAAAAAATATACTTTTTTTTTGTAAATATTAAATATTTTATTTTTGTATATATTTAATATATTTAATAAATAATATAGATACTTATATATTTATTAGTCTATTTAGGTTAAAAACATAGAAAATAATACATTCTATTTTTATTAATATTCAACTTAAAAAATCACTTTTTGACAATATACTTTCTTTTTATTTATTTTTTGCACATAATTAATAAATATTGCATATAATAAGTAATTAATACATTTTATTTAACAAAATTAGGGTTTTGCCCTAAATACCTAAAAATACCAAAATTAATTCATTTTATTTTTGTTTATTTGACACATAAAAAATACCTTTTTTCAAACATATAAAAAATCATTTTTTTGCATCTTGCATATTTATTGTATTTTTATTTAATGGTTGTATATTAAATAATTTGTATAATTCAATTTGGATGTAATAGTTTAGGTTTTAATTTCTTGCTAAAATATCCCCATTTGAACATTTGTACCACCCTTCCCATATATTGTGTTGTAATAATTTAGGACCTTTAAATTCCGCACTTTAAAAGCTTTCTAAATATGCCATGTTAGAATTAGGGTTTTGTATGAAAATCAAAAACAACAAATAGTTTGACCTAAATTCAAGATAAGCAAGCATGAAAATGGACAACACTAATCACACTTACACCCCTAGGGTATTCCACTTGTTGCCTTCAATAATGGGCCATGTTGCATGTTAGGTATCTTTGGCAAAAACAAAACAATCAAATGATCATAGTCCCTCGATGACGCTTTCAAAAGTTGCCTAAAAATGATCAAGTCCCTTAAAGAAAAATTGCCCAAAGATACTTGGAACCATTGCAATTATGGTCTAAACGATGACCCACGCCAGTCCCGTTCACATCCTAACACAAGATTGTCCACCAAATACAATGGTGGAATAAAATTATTAAAAGGGTTAAAAACATAGCAAAGATCTTTGAGAAATTTAGGAGTAGACAACTCTTGGTTACTTGCCAACCTGCAAAACAAAAACACTTGCCTATTTTTCATAACCACACATCACTACACTTTCAAAAACAACTTTCAAAAACATTGAAAACTTTTTCAAAAGACATACATATTTGTATACATCCCAACATGGATCATTACAAAGGTTGCCACCACATTGGCCTCTTTTCAAAAACATTTTCAAAACCCACACACACAAAGCACCATTTCAAACAATTGAAAATCAAGGCAAGTTGATCTAAGCAAGTAACTAAGAGCCCATGGATAACCATGGATAGAAAGGGTGCTAATACCTTCCCTTTCTATAATCTACTCCCCGAACCCAAGAAAACATCTCAAAGGTTTTTGCTGTGCTTTTTAACCTTTCCTTAGGATAAAATAAAAAGTCGGTGGCGACTCTTGCTCAACCGAAACATTTGCGAAAACAAACGCAAACCTCAAGTCAGTTCTCCCACCGTATCACAACCTGTAATAGGCGCTTTTGTACAAGGAGGCTGACATTCTAGTAAGAAAATGTCGTCGTAAAAATAGAAGCTATACAAATTTGTGTAAAAGAAAAACAGATATGTGAAACAACCCCATTGGGTTCTAACTCTGTTATTGCCCCTATATCTTCAAGCGTCTAATCACTTTGCTGTTTGTTCGAAGTTGATTTGGCTGATTGGTGTCGTCCGAGCTTGATAGCCTATACTGAAGTCTGGTCGCAAGATGATCTAATGAGACATAGTGATACGCTTTATATCCCTAAATTTTGCCTGGACTGCCCTTTCAGGTTTTCAGTCCACCGGGATACCCTTTTTTGCCCAAGCCACCCTTTCAGGTTTTTGACTTGTCGGGTGTACAGATTTTTTCACTTTCATCCCTTATTTTTGCCCGAACCCTTTTGGTTTGCCGAGAAGCCCTTATTTTTGCCTAGGCCAGTCAACCTAGCGGATCTTTTGATTAGGTGTAGTATCTTTTCACTATGTTTACATTGACGGGGTGAGGAAGGTCGTCACCGTCTATGGTGGTTAGAATCATAGCTCCACCCGAGAAAATGTTCTTAACCACAAATGACCCTTCGTACGTGGGAGTCCAGTTGCCCCTGGGATCACCTTGCGGCAATATGATGCGCCTTATCACTAGATGCCCGACTTCATATTCTTGACGCCTGAATTTCTTGTAAAAGTCCTTGATCATTCATTTTTGATACGCCTGATCATGGAAGATAGTAGTAAGTCTTTTTTCATCGATTAGACTTAACTGATCAAGTCGGGTTTGGATCTAGTCGTCTTCGTTCAAACCTGCATCCTTCATAATCTTGAGAGAAGGTATCTGGACTTCGATGGGTAGGAATGCATCCATGCCATATACCAGAGAGTAAGGTGTTGCCCCAGTCGACGTCCGTACTGAGGTACGGTACCCATGAAAAGCAAACAGTAACATCTCATGCCAGTATTTGTATATCAATGTCATCTTCTGTACAATCTTCTTGATGTTCTTGTTAGTTGCTTCAACAGCGCCGTTCATCTTCGGCCGGTAGGGAGAAGAATTATGATGCTGTATCTTGAACTGTTTATAGAGATTGGTGATCATTGTGTTATTGAGATTCGTACCATTATCAGTAATAATTCTCTCTGGCACACCATATCGACATATCAGATTATGTTACATAAACCGCGCCACGACGTTCTTGGTTACTGTGGCAAAAGAGGCTGCCTCAACCCACTTCGTGAACTAATCAATGGCTACTAGGATGAAGCGGTGTCCATTAGAAGCGGTGGGCCTGGTTTCTCTGATAATGTTGATGTCCCACATTGCAAAGGGCCATGGAGCTGTCAAGACGTTTAAGGGAACCAGAGGCACATGCACCTTATTAGCGTAGATTTGGCACTTATGACAAGTTCGAGAGTGATGATAACAATCGGTTTCCATAGTGGACCAATAATATCCTGGCCGTATGATCTTCTTAGCCATGGTATGTCCACTGGAATGGGTTCCGAAGGTACCTTCATGTAAATCTGTCATTATCCTCTCCGCTTCGCTCTTGTCTACACACCATAGTAATGTAGAGTCATGATTACACTTGTAGAGGATTCCATTACTGAGGAAGAACTTTACAACAAACCTCCTCAGAAACTTCTTATCATTGACAGATGCCCCTTCGGGATACTCTTGAGCCTCGAGATATCTTTTGACTTCATGAAACCAGGGTTTGTCTGCCACTTATTCGGTATTAATTTCACAGCAGTGTGCTGGTTCATCCAACCTCTCAATGGTGATTTGGGGAGATTCATTTTCCTACCTAACTTTGAACATAGAAGACATGGTAGCTAGCGCATCCGCTAACTGGTTCTCCTCTCGTTGGAAATGTTCGAAATTTACCTCTTCAAAGTGTGGGATCAATGTCAACACGTACTCTTTGTATGGGATGAGATTCGGATGGTTTGTATCCCATTCGCCTTTGATCTGGCTTATTACCAAGGCTGAATCCCCGAAAACATCCAAGAACTTGATCCTGAGGTCAATAGTTGTTTGAGACCCATGATGCAGGATTCATACTCTACCATGTTGTTAGTGCAGTTGAAACATAGTCGGGCAGTGAAAGGAGTATGACATCCCTCAAGAGATATGATTATATTGTTGATGCTATTACCCAGTGCGCTCGAAGCTGCGTCAAAAACCATAGTCCATCAATATCCCTCCTCGGGTCCTTCATTCGGTCCAGGTTCTTCGTAGTCAGTCACCAGCATAATATTCTCATCCGGGAACTCAAAATTCATGGACTGGTAGTCATCCACGGCCTGATGAGCCAAATGATTAGCCAATACACTCCCCTTGATTGCTTTCTGGGTTGTATATTGTATGTCGTACTTAGTTAAGATCATCTTCCATCTTCCTATTCTTCCGGAGAGAGCGGGTTTCTCGAAGATGTATTTGATCGGATCCATCTTGGATATCAACAAAGTAGTGTGGGTCAGTGTGATACGGTGGCAGAACCGAACTGTTTTAGGAAAATGTTGGTTTGCATTTTGCGTTTGTATTCGCAAAATGTCGTGGTAAGCAAGAGTCGTCACCGACTTTTATTTTATCCAACTAGAAAGGACAAAAGCACATAAAAATTCCTTTTTCGAGATTTTGAGTACGGGGGGTAGATTATAGAAAGGGAATGTATTAGCACCCTTTCTATCCGTAGTTTTCTACGGGCTCTTAGGTATTTGCTCATCATTTTAAAAATGGCTTCCGTGTTCATGTGTTTTTGAAAAGTTTTTGTTTTACTTCGATTTAACCCTTGCTTCTGTCTTCAAGAGTGTTACGAAGTCATTTTGAAAACATTGTTTGAAAAGAGTGTGAGTGTGGAAATAAGTTTGATTTTGAGCAAGTACCTACTAGCATCTACCTACTCAAAAAAAGAATGTTTTTGTTCTTGTTTCCTTTAGACAACGCTATCCCACTATTAGTGAGTAGGTAGCACCGTCGTTGGAGTTGTAAGGGTCAATTCGAAAGGGACGTACGATCACTAAAGCAATGTTAGGACGTCTTAGTAATAACCCTAGTGTCTTAAGATCATATTCGAGGCAACATTTCCGAGGTAACCTTTTCCGAGGCAACATTTCCGAACGGGACATTTGATCTTTGTTTAGACAAGAGGGAAACCACTAAGACACCCTATACTTAATGATCGTTTACCGAAGGCAACCGAAGTGAGAGTATACCCTAGGAGTGCGCATGTGCGAGTGATTTGATTTCAGTTATTATCTTTGCACATTTAGGGTTTGCTAACCATTTTAAATTAACATACATTCTTGTCATGCAATCCTATTATCATACATCTAACAGTTAATATTTGCAAAAATTAAAATGCAAGAAATAAAACTACGCTATTACAAGGCTTCGGGGAGGGGGATTAATTACATAGCCAAAAAAACCTGTAAAACGATAAATAAAATAAAAGTCCTAATTAAACTATTACATCCCATGAGCAGTTACATTAATATTGTAAAAATATAATAAACGCGCGATGAATCGAGAACGAGAGAAAATTAGGGTTTTGACCCCGTCTAAACCTAATTGAAAGAAGAATTATTTTTTGTTGTTTTTGATTATTTTTTTTAGAGAAAATAAGGTTTTCATGAGTAAATACAAACCTAATTAATAATTAATTTAAATTAAAGAAAATAATTAATTTTGACCTATTTTTGTATTTTGGTTATTTTAAGGAAAAGAAAATAAAAATTAAATCAAATAAACCTAATTTTCTAATTTGTTTTAATTTATTTACAAAAAGATTAAAATTGCCCTAAAATTAAATAAACTAATTAAATTAATTTTGATAAAAATAAACCTAAATCTAATTTGATAAAAATTGATTTTATGAACTTTTTTGTAAAAAGAATTAAATTTTGCTAGAAAATAAATTAACCAAAATTAAATAAATAAAGAAAAATATAGAAAGAAAAAAGAAAGAATTGGGCCTGGTATGCTAGCAATTTGAGGGGGTGTCCAAAGCAAATTCTGAGCCCAAAAGCCTTGGGCCACGTTGACCTTCCTGTTTCTATGTTGCACGTTTAACTAGGCCTTTGGTAGACACTCACATGCCAAGCATTGGATTTGATTTGCTTTAGATCCGGTGGTTGCAAGCTGATGGCATATGGTGGATCTATGGGAAACCTGCGCATGGAATCACATATGGCAAAATAATATTGAAGAACAAGGGGACCTGGGGATCGAACCCAGGCCCTTTGGCTTTTTCTCTCTCCCACTGACCAACTGAGCTGACATGTTTTGTTGAACAAAGAAAAGCAAGCAAATATTATATTGGAAAAGTAAATCAACTAATAAAGAAACGCGCGAATTTTGAATGGACGAATGGTGTGTTGCCACGCCACCTTCTTCTTCCTTCTTTCGTTGGCAAAAGTCCAGACTTTTACCTACGGACAAAGTCTGTAGCTATAGCCCCTGTGATTTCCAGAATCTCATACACGCATCATAAATGAAAACTAATGGTACATGCCAATTCATCTTGGCCTTGTGAACACCATGGTACCTCTCTTTTGGGCCAATTTCACCTGCATAAGAAAAGCCTAAAATGAACCAAGAAAACCTAACAATGGTGGATCTTTGTATGGTTAGCAAAAATGCAATTAATTATTACCATTAGCTTGCAAATGTATCAAAGATTTAGATTATACCCATAACATATGCTAACAATGCCAAATTCATGAGATTCGATTTCAAAAAAGTGAGGATGTCGTGAAGCACTTACAGCGTGTTTCTGGGCACGAAAATGCCTGCTAATGGTTTGAATAGACCCCTTGAATGTCCAGCAAGCGAATGAGATAGCTGGGAAGGCTTGAGCTAGCCTGGAATTGTGAAATCAGATTGCTACTTTTCTTGAATTTTCGCAAGTTTCTTCTCAGCTTCTCACACCTCTAACCCTTGCACTTTTGGTCTGGATTTGTTCTATATGTAGTCTTAAGTGAATTAGGTTTACAAGTTCGCATCCAATCTTTTCCAATAATGATCATTGATCAAGATTTGATTCTCATGTAAATCTTTCCAAAACAAGACAAAAACCAATCTTTTTGTGTACAAACAAGCCTTGCACGATTTGATCTCATTGCCAGCTATTCATGGACATGAAATATGCACAAAATCTCAAGGTTTAAATGATTTTGATATTTTCATGATTTTATTTTGATTTTATTTGATTTAAATGAAATAAAAATAAAAATAAATGAAAAAAATAAAATAAAGGCAAGTGGGAAGGATCATGGGTCTTGGACCATGTTACAAACTCAATGCAAGCACAAAACGTTGGGCCCATTTGACAAAAATTGCAATTTGAGGCACATTTGACTTTTGGCAATTTTGCAAAAAAGGTCAACTTCACCAATGCATAACTCCTTCAATTTTGACCCTAGAGATGTGTTCTTGGACTTTTTAGAAAGCTCAAGAAGTCCTCTAAGAAACCATTATTGTCTCATCTCAATTGAATCTTCCATGTTCATGTATGAAGCTTTGACAAAAAAGGTGTTTTTGTTGACTTTTCAAAATGACCTATAATGTCCAAATTTGTATCTTCTTGTGAGTGCATATTTTGAACTTGGGATATGAAGATGGATTGCAGGGAATTACATCCAATTAAAAATGAGCTTTTGATGGGTCATTTCTAATAAAGTATGAGAAAGTTATGCTTGGTCAAAGTTGAGTTGACTTTTCCTACAAAACCCTAATTTAGAAACTTTTGGGTTTTAATGAATTGTGAGCAATCCTTGATGCATAATGATTAACCCTTGATCAAATGATGAATAATACTTCAAAATTAGGATGTTGACCAAAAATCTTGAAGTTTGACTGTATGTAGGACGCAGTTGACTTTTGCCTTGGCATAGTCGATTTTCAAGCTTTTGAGCAATTGACTGAGAAAATTTTCTCTGCATGGCTTGAAACTTGACATGGATGATATTGAGAACATATTAGGACAATGGTGAGCATTTGGGATCCCTTGGACTCAAGTATCTTTATGCAACATGAAACCCTAATTTGAGGTAGACTGCCTTAGGAGGGAGTCTGTCTGGTCAACCCTTGGACTTCCTTGAGCAATTTGAGGATCTCACTTGAAATGTATTGAGAAATATGGGAGGGAAAATTTTGGGGTACAACATCTTCCCCTGTTCAATCTTCTTAGACCTGAGGATGTAGATTGGCTTGTCTGCCTTTCGTGATCTGAGGGTGGAAGATGATTGAACACTAGAGTGCCCAGAAATTTGCACTCACATGGAGTGGTATCCGTCTTGCGATGTCGGGAATGGTTTTATAGATGACATTTGGAGGTTGATGACGGAAGATGGGCTTAAAGATGCCATCCGAAGGAGTGTCGATCGCCTAAGAGATTCCTTAGCGAGAGCCCATATACCTGTTGTTGAGGAAGACTACGCTGGGGAATGCTGGTCTCTGTCTTGGCAAAAGTTGAATCTTAGGAGCTTCAGTCGTCCGTTATTCTATTGGGGAATCGTCTCTTGGTCGAAGAGGTGAAAATGAACTACTATCTGGTCGTGATCCAGGCTTCATTGTGATAAGATTGACTGCTATCTGGTCGTGCTCTAGGCTTTACAGTGACTTACTTGGGAGATGAGATTAAACTTGTTATCCGATCGTAATCCAGGATTTGCAATTTCTTAATTCTTATCTGGTCGTATTCCTGGCTTCAGAAGGAATTAAGTTGTTATCCGATCGTATCCGGGCTTCAACTTGAATTTAGGGCACACTAATATTCGGTCGACTCCGGGTTTCTTAGTAATTTTCCAAGTAAACTGCTATTTGGTCGAAATCCAAGCTTCACGGTGTCTTGTAATGTTATCTGGTCGTAATCCCAGGCTTCAGTGTCTTTTACCGCTATCTGGTCATAATCCAAGCTTCACGATGTCTTATACCATTATCTGGTCGAATCCAGGCTTCATGGTGTCCTGTACTGCTATCTGGTCGATTCTAGGCTTCGCAATACCTTACTTCTTATCTGGTCGTATTCCAGGCTTAAGAAGAAATCAAGTGGTTATCCAGTTGCATCCGGGCTTCCATTTGATTTTTTAGGCCTACTAATATCTGGTCGATTCCCAGGCTTCATAGTAATTGGCCGTATAGACTGCTATTTAGTCGAAATCCAAGCTTCGTTGTCTTTTACCGCTATCTGGTCGTAATCCAGGATTTACGATGTATTATACCATTATCTGGTCGAATCTAAGCTTCATGGCGTTTGGAGAAATCAAGATATTATTCGGTCGAATCCGGGCTTCATAACTTGCATTAAAGATATACCATTATCTGGTCGACTCCATGCTTCGTAGTATTCTTGGCTGCTATCTGGTTGTAATCCAGGCTTCACAACGTCTTATACCATTATCTGGTCGAGTCCAGGCTTCATGGTGTCTTGTATTTCTATCTGGTCGTAATCCAGGCTTCACAATAACTTGTTAAGCTGTTATCCGGTCGATCTTCGGGCTTCACGGCTTGTGTTTATGAAATACCACTATCTGGTCGAATCCAGGTTTCATGGTGTCCATGTACTGTTATCTGGTCGTAATCCAGGCTTCACAGTAACTTGCTGGGGATTAAACTATTATCCGGTCGAATCCGGGCTTCATAGCTTTAAGATAAACCACTATCTGGTCGATTCCAGGCTTCGCGGTGTTTGATACTGTTATCCGGTCGTTCTCCGGGCTTCACAATATGATGTAGAAATCAAGATATTATCTGGTCGAATCCGGGCTTCATAGCTTGAACTGGAATAGAAATCTTCAGCATTGATTTGACTGAACTAGAGAAAACAGTGAGAATTTGATTATATCTTTCCCTGAAAGGTAAAGAGTTAGTCGTATGTAATGTCATGATGAATGACATGTATCGAATAATGATGTTCTCAAAATAAATGAGATTATGTTGTATGATGCTTATGTGCATGCCATGATGTATAAATATGAAATGTTCTTATGATGCTCTTTAGCTGGGGAAAATAAATCCCGGACTGCTACTGGATAATATAAAGAGTTAAATTCTTCGTTCTCGCTGGGGATAACGATCAAAGATGATTTGAGAATAAATTGGTGGGAGAATAACCCTGCTGGAGAATAAACTGGCGAGAAACTGACTCTGTGGAGGAAGAGAGATACTCTTCTAGAAGACCTGCTTATTTGGAGGAATAACCTCGGCTGGGGATGAATTACCGTTGTTGGCGATAATGAACCCTGTTGGGGAGAATTAACATCACTGTCTTTAGATACCTCTTACTCTGCGGGGAGTGTATGCACTTTTAGTCATTTTCTCAAGCTGGCTCTATCCCTGTACCTGGTGGATAGAGCAACTGTAAGGTTTGGACATTTCTTGTTTGCCCCTGTTCCTAGAATTACAAGATTTTGTCTTTTGTTTCGCATGTAAATATTTATGAGCAGCAATTATTGTCAAATGAATATATCGAAGAATGAACCATTGGACATTCTTGTAAAACAAAACAGAAAAATAAAAACAATTTGAAATTTCTTTGTGAAAATGAACTGTATTGATTTTTAAAGTTAGCCTGTAATAGGCGTTTTTTGTACAAGAGGCTGACGTCCTAGTAAGAGAACGCCGCCAAGAGATAGAAATTATACAATTTGTGAAAAACAAAGAAAAACAGCTATGTGAACAATCCCACTAGGTCCCAACTCTGCTATTGCCCTTATATCTTCGAGCGTCTCATCACTTTGCTACTTGGTTGAAGGTAGATCAGATCGATTGGTGTCGTCCGAACATGATAGTCGATACCGAAGTCTGGTTGCAAGATGATCCAATGAGACATAGTGTTACGCCTTAATCCCTAATTTTTGCCTGGACCGCCCTTTCGGGTTTTCAGTCCAGCGGGATACCCTTTTTTGCCCAAGCCGCCTTTTCAGGTTTTTGACTTGTCGGGTGTACAAATTTTTTCATTTTCATCCCTTACTTTTTCCCGAACCCTTTTGGTTCGCCGGGAAGCCCTTATTTTTGCCTAGGCTAGTCGACCTAGCGGGTCTTTGATTATGCATAGTATTTTTTCACTATGTCTGCATTGACGGGGTGAGGAAGGTCGTCACCATCCATGTTGGTTAGAATCATAGCTCCTCTCAAGAAAATGTTCTTAACCACAAATGACCCTTCATACGTGGGAGTCCATTTTCCCCTGGGATCACCTTGCGGCAGTATGATGCGTTTGATCACCAGATCCCCAACTTGATAATCTTGTCGTTTGACTTTCTTGTTAAATGCCTTAATCATTCGCTTTTGATATGTCTGACCATGACAAATAGCAGTAAGTCTATTTTCATCGATTAAGTTCAGCTGATCAAGCCAGGTTTGGATCCAATCATCCTTGCTCAAACCTACATCCTTCATAATCCGGAGAGAGGGTATCTAGACCTCAATGGGTAAGACCGCCTCCATACTGTAAGTGTTTGGTTGTTGGCATGTTTTTTGGTAAAACCAGTTGTGTGAATGTTATAACTGATGTCATAACATTCTGGAATACAAGGTACATTCTGCAGAAAAAGAATGTCATACAGGAGCTGCTCAATATGAGTGTTTAGCTGATCATTATGCAATGATCATATTTATTGCATTCTACCAAAATCAGTAAACATGATTCTTGTTGTCATAACCAATGTTAAGACATCCTGTACTGAACTAACATTTGTGCAGATTTATTATTTCTGAGAATTTTCAGGAATCTGGTTTATTCAGTCCAAATCAGATTCTCACGTGGACTTAGGTTAACTTTGCTTAACCCTAATCTGGTTGTTAAAGTCCTATGACCAAGTCTTGAGGTTAACCCTATTTAACCCTAGCTATTTTCGTGGAAGCCCTAACTGAAGAATAGCTGCCTATATATTCCTCATGAAGACTGTTGGTGAAAGATACTTTTGACAGAAGATCAATAAGGGACTGTGTAATTGTAACTACTGTAATCCAAGCAATTATCATTGTGATAAGTGACTTGGAGTAGGATTTGATTGTAAGGGTTGTGTATCACTCAAAGCTTTGAAGCACGAGTGTTTGTGTCACTTGATTAAAGCTTTGAAGCAAAGTCAAGTTAGGGTTGTGTATCACTCAAAGCTTTGAAGCACGAGTGTTTGTGTTACATGATTAAAAGTTGTGAAGCAAAATCAAGTGTATGTTCTGAAGAGTGTCTTCATAATTTCATTAGTCAATTGTTTAGTATCACTGCTGTGATTGAGGGGGAGTGAGTAGGAACTCAGGTTTAAGTTGAACTTAGATTGAAGTTGCATTGGGTAGGTCTTAAGTGAAGGAGATAAACTGGTTGGTTTATTCCTGAATTAATATCTCTTATAGTGAATTTCCTCCCTGGCTTGGTAGCCCTCATAGTAGGTGTTGTTACACACTGAACTGGGTAAACAATTGATTGTGTTCTTTACTGCTTTTAGATTTACTGTCTTGAAGAGTGTCAGATACGGTGTCATAACATTCACTGTGACATTAAGTATCTGTTGCCAGAATTTCAATTGGTATCAGAGCAGGCACCCTGCCTGTCTTACTGGGTGAGATCTAGGGACATTATTTTCTGGCGCTATGGACAAAGAAGGAGGATTTGGAAACAGACCACCCATTCTAGATGGATCAAATTATGACTACTGGAAACCTCGTATGATTGCCTTCTTAAAATCACTGGACAAAAAAGCTTGGAGAGCTGCTGACAAAGGATGGAACCATCCCACCATAACTGAGAAAGATGGGACGACCAGTCTGAAACCTGAGGAAGAATGGAGCAAAGAAGAAGATGAGCTAGCCCTGGGTAACTCCAAAGCATTAAATGCATTATTCAATGGAATTGATAGAAACATACTCAGACTAGTACATCAATGTGAACTGGCCAAGGAGGTTTGGGACACTCTCAAAACTACCCATGAGGGCACATCCAAAGTAAAAATGTCAATGCTTCAGATGCTGACTACCAAATTTGAGAACCTAAGGATGATGGAAGATGAGACCATTCATGAGTTTCACATGAACATCTTGGAAATTGCCAACACCTCAGGAGCATTGGGAGAAAAGATGTCAGAAGAAAAGCTGGTGAGAAAGATTCTCAGATCCTTGCCTAAAAGATTTGCAATGAAGGTGACTGCTATAGAGGAAGCTCAGGATATCTGCAACTTGAAGGTGGATGAACTCATTGGGTCACTTCAGACCTTTGAGATGGGGATCAGTGACAATGTCGACAAGAAAAACAAGAGCATATCACTTGTATCTAATATTGAAGATGAAAACAAAGAGGATGAAGAAGAAAATATTTCAGAAGCTATAGCCATGCTTGGAAGACAGTTCAACAAACTCATCAAGAGAATGGACCCAAAGTCAAGGTCAAATGTTAAGAACATTCCTTCTGACATTAACAGATCCTATGACTCCAACTGAAGACCAAAGTCTGAAGAGAAGGGAAATCAAAGCAAAGGAATTCAATGCCATGGATGTGAAGGATATGGGCACATTCGAGCTGAATGTCCTACCTTTCTTAAGAAACAAAAGAAAGGAATGTATGTTACTTGGTCTGACTGTGACTCAGAAAGTAATTTTGAAGAAGAATCTGCCAAACTAGTTACTGTGCTAACTGGTATTTGTAACTCTGATAGTGACTCTAGTGATGAGGAAGTGACATTTGAAGAACTGGCTGACTCCTACAAGAAGTTATGTATCAGAAGTGCTGAAGTCTGTCAGCAAAATGAGAGACAAACAAAACTCATAGTAAAGTTAGAGGCTGAGAAGAAGGAAGGCATTGATACTATAAGTCATCTAGAAGGGGAAGTTCAAATGCTAAACTCAAAACTTGACCAGATGACCAAATCTGTCAAGATGCTGACAAATGGAACTGACAAATTAGAAGAAATCCTTCAGGTTGGACAAAATGTGGGAAACAAGTCTGGTCTAGGATTTATGGCAGCAAAGAAATCTATTGTAGACAAGAAGAAGATCAGGCCTGATAAACAAATGTCAAACCAGATGTCACAACATAGCACTCAACATCGAGAACAAAGAAATATGAAGAAAAAGTATCAAATATGGAGATGTCATCATTGTGGGAGGTTTGGTCACATAAAGCCATTCTGCTTCAGATTATATGGATATCCTAATCAGACCCCAGTTGTCAAACCTAAGTCTAACAAGGCACCATATACTCAACAGTGGAAGAAAAAGGCTACTGCCCTGATAGCTCACACCTCCCTTAGAGTCTCTGCAAAGGAAGACTGGTACTTTGATAGTGGATTCTCTAAACACATGACTGGAATCAAGAATCTTCTCAATAATGTTAAACCTCACACTACCAGTTATGTGACTTTTGGAGATGGTGCTAGAGGAGAAATCAAAGGAGTTGGAAACATGGACTGCCCTAGAGTTCCAAACCTAAATGAAGTATTGCTGGTAAAAGGCTTGACTGCTAATCTCATAAGTATCAGTCAATTATGTGATCTAGGATTCAAGGTCAACTTCACCAAGTCTGAATGTCTTGTAACTAATGAGAAACAAGAAGTTGTAATGAGAGGAGTCAGATCTAAAGACAACTGCTACTTATGGGAGTCTGAGAACACTAATTATTCTTCTGTGTGCTCTATTGCCAAAGGAGAAAAAGAAGGATCCATTGTCAGAATCAGAAGTGATCATGGCAAGGAATTTGAAAACAGTAAGTTTGATGAGTTCTGCTCCTCAGAAGGAATTAATCATGAATTCTCTTCACCCACAACTCCTCAACAAAATGGAGTTGTGGAAAGGAAAAACAGGACTATACGGGAATCTGCCAGAGCAATGATACATGCCAAAAGACTTCCTATTCATTTTTGGGCTGAAGCTATGAATACAGCCTGTTATGTCCATAACAGGGTCACCTTGAGAAAGGGAACATCATCCACCATTTATGAACTTTGGAAAGGAAGAAAGCCTACAGTGAAGTACTTCCATGTATTTGGAAGCAAATGCTATATTCTGACAGATCGTGACCAAAGGAGAAAGATGGAACCTAAAAGTGATGAAGGAATATTCCTAGGATACTCTACCAACAGCATAACTTATAGGGTATTCAATTCCAGGAACAAAGTTATGATGGAATCTATAAATGTCATAGTTGATGATTACCATGAGGAAACAAATGTCCCATATGATGTTGAGACATTCTTTGAGACTTCAACTCAAAAGGATGATATTTCTAAAACTACTTCATCAGAATCTGAATCAAAGGAAGATAACAAAGACCCTTCCATCAGAATTCAGAAAGATCATCCTAAGGAACTCATCATAGGAGATCCTAACAGAGGAATCATTACAAGATCTAGAGAAATCATCTCAAACTCTTGCTTTATATCTAAGATTGAACCAAGAAATGTTAAGGAGGATTTAACTGATGAATACTGGATTGGAGCAATGCAAGATGAATTGAACCAATTCAAGCAACATGAAGTATGGGAGTTAGTTCCTAGACCAGGAGGAACAAATATCATTGGCACAAAATGGATCTACAAGAACAAATCAGATGCTGAAGGAGTTGTCACCAAGAATAAGGCAAGACTTGTTTCTCAAGGATACACTCAAGTTGAAGGGGTTGATTTTGATGAGACTTTTGCTCCTGTAGCCAGACTGGAATCAATCAGACTCCTATTAGGAATTGCTTGTCTCCTTAAGTTCAAGTTATTTCAGATGGATGTAAAGAGTGCCTTCCTAAATGGGTACTTAAATGAGGAAGTTTATGTGGAACAGCCTAAAGGATGTATGGATCCAAACTGCCCTGATCATGTCTACAAATTGAGGAAAGCTTTATATAGCATGAAACAAGCTCCTAGAGCATGGTATGACAGGTTGACAAAATTCCTCTCTGACAAAGGATACAGGAAAGAAGGCTTGGATAAAACTCTTTTTGTCAAAAATGAAAGAGGAAAGATAATGGTAGCTCAAATCTATGTTGATGACATAGTGTTTGGGGGAATGTCGGATAAAATGGTTAAACATTTTGCTGACCAGATGCAAGCTGAATTTGAAATGAGCCTCATGGGACAATTGACCTACTTTCTTGGACTGCAAGTCACACAGATGGAAGACTCAATTGTTCTATCTCAAAGCAAGTATGCAAATAACATTGTCAAGAAGTTTGGTATGGAGAATGCTAGTCACAAAAGGACTCCTGCACCTACTCACTTAAAGCTGTCCAAAGATTCAAGTGGGGTTAAGGTGGACCAAAGCTTGTACAGAAGCATGATAGGAAGTCTGCTATACTTAACAACCAGCAGACCTAACATTGCTTTTGCAGTTGGAGTATGTGCAAGATACCAGGATGAACCCAAAGTAAGTCATATCAACCAAGTGAAGAGAATTCTGAAGTATGTGAGTGGAACCTACAATTATGGCTTGCTGTACTCTCATGGATGTGAACCAACTCTGACTGGTTACTGTGATGCTAATTAGGCTGGAAGTGCTGATGATAGAAAGAGCACCTCTGGAGGATGTTTCTTCTTAGGAAATAATATTGTCTCCTGGTTCAGCAAGAAACAGAACTGTGTGTCTCTATCTACTGCTGAAGCTGAATACATAGCAACTGGTAGTAGTTGTTCTCAAATGATCTGGATGAAACAAATGCTTACTGAGTATAATGTCACACAAGATGTTATGACATTGTACTGTGACAATCTGAGCACTATCAACATTTCCAAGAATCCTATTCAGCATAGCAGGACCAAGCATATTGACATTAGACATCACTTCATCAGAGATCTTGTAGAGGAGAAGAAGATTAAACTGGAACATGTTGCCACTGAACTAAAACCGGCTGACATTTTTACCAAGGCACTTGATGCAAATCAATTTGAAAATTTGAGGGGCAAGTTGGGTATTTGCCAACATGAAGAAATGTAGCAATTAATTTTGCTTAAAACAAGGGATGAGAGAGATATTTTAGTTAAGTCTACTCTGATTGGGCTAATCATCTACTTCTCTATTTCTTTCCAAAATTTTAAGAAGTTGAATAGACATTCATATATCTCCCTCCTCTCGTGTTTCTGCAACAATCTTCAATCTCTCAAACGAAGACTGCACTATTACTGTTACCTGTTTTCTAAAACACTCAAAATGTCTCAACTATCCATGTTATCATCCTCTTCAAAGGCGACTGCTTCTTCCGCATCCTCTGATCGAGAACCTAGGGCAATCACAAACTGCATGGATTCTGATGTTTTGGAGATAACTCCTCTTCGTGAACTGGCAACTGACCCCACTAAGGTCAAGAAGCTGCGAACCAGACATGCAAGAAGGTCACAAGCTTCTTCATCTGGTAAACCCTCTCAACCATCATCTTTTGTTCCTCCAGAAATAGCAAATAGGGAAGGTTCAATTTATGTTCATCAAGCTATAGCTAGACTTGTCACTAGGATTCTAAATGAGAATCACTCTGTACCTGGCATTTCTGTACCTTTGAATCAAGAATCTGCTAGTCCAAATGTTAAAATGAATCCAGATGTCACTCAGAATGTTGAGACACCGGATGACAACATTAGGAAATCTCCTGAAAATCGTGATGATCACTAGAACCCTACTGAGAAGGATGTTGAACCCCCGATTATTAATGTTGATGAAGAATACTCTGACAATGACTTAATTGCCAATATCAACCCTAGCATAGCTAGAAGGATGATGAACAGAAAAGGAAAGCAAGATGCTTCCAAAAGCCTCTCCAAAGAGAAGACTGTTGATGTTGTTCATAAGAAAACCAGGTATGAGAACAAGACTGGAGTAGAAACTGTGAAGGCTGGATTGTCAAAAGAAAAAGGGAAGGTGAAAACTCGAGTACCTGCTGGTAGTCTCTCAAAACCTTTGAGACAACCAATAGCAAAGAAAAGGAAGGAGCTTGAACCCTCTGAATCTGATGAGGAATCAGAATTTGAATTTGATGTTGAAGACATTCCTCTCAAAAGGAAACTCTCTTCAAGCAAAATGCCTAAAGTCCCCGAAGTCGCCACTGACAACATCTCCTTTCACCATCATGAGAATGCAAACAGGTGAAAGTATGTATGTTTGAAAAGGATCGCCTTAGAAAGAGAACTGAACAACAGTGCCATGGAATGTAAGGAGATCATGGATCTTATCAAAACTGCTGGTCTAATAAATACTGTGGTAAAGTTTACCAACTGCTATGAAGTTCTTGTCAAAGAATTCATAGTGAATTTATCTGATGGGTGTGCTGATGGAAAGTCAGCTGATTTTAATTGTGTATATGTGAGAGGAAGGAAGGTAAAATTCTCTCCCTCTGAAATAAACAAATTCCTAGGAAGACTTGATGATGCTTGCCCTGAGCTAGAGGTTACTGACAACCAAGTGTGCCAAACCATTACTGCAAATCAAGTCAAGAGCTGGCCCTTAAGAGGGAAGTTGAATGCAAGCAAGCTGAGCATGAAATTTGCCATTCTGCACAAAATTGGTGCAGCTAACTGGGTTCCCACCAACCATAAATCAACCATCTCCACAGGCTTGGGAAGATTTATTTATGCTGTTGGAACCAGGACAAACTTTGACTATGGCAAGTATATCTTTGATCAAACATTAAAACATGCTGGAAGCTGTGCTATTAAAGGCCCTATTGCCTTTCCCTCTCTCCTATGTGGTATAGTCCTTGCTCAGTATCCTGACATTCTAGTTGAAAAAGATACTGTATGCAAAAGAGCCCCTGCTCTTGGGTTGCACTATAAGCTATTTTAGGGAACACGTGTTCTTGAGATTATCATGACATCAGCTGAGACATCAACTGTCAAGTCTCATTCCAAGAAAACTGATGTTATAGTTGTGCTGAAGGAAACCTGCAAAGAGCTTGATACAAGGAAAAGGACTCTTGAGGACCTGATTTCTAGACTAGAACAGGAGGAGATTGAAGGACAAAGAAGGGAAGAGGATGCTGCTGAAGAACAGCTTAATGCTGAAGATACTGCCTCCTCTAAAGATGACAGTGCTTGAAGATCAGTGCAGTTGAAAAGTTTGTTGCTGGTACCTGATGCTGCAAATGACTTTTGATTTTTTTTCTCTGTGTTTTTATTATTCCTTGTGGATGAATGTATAACCTAAAAGTACAATTATATTTGGCCTATTTATGGCTAAAGAGGGGGAGAAGATTTTGTTATAATTTTGGTAGAATTAGACTTGGTAGATATTAATAATTCTGCTGCTTTCTAATCTCTGATTGTTTAGGGGTTTTAGCCAAAAATTTGCCAAAGGGGGAGTTTGTAAGTGTTTGGTTGTTGGCATGTTTTTTGGTAAAACCAGTTGTGTGAATGTCATGACTGATGTCATAACATTCTGGGATACAAGGTACATTCTGCAGAAAAAGAATGTCATACATGAGTTGCTCAATATGAGTGTTTAGCTTATCATTATGCAATGATCATATTTATTGCATTCTACCAAAATCAGTAAACAGGATTCTTGTTGTCATAGCCAATGTTAAGACATCCTGTACTGAACTAACATTTGTGCAGATTTATTATTTCTGAGAATTTTCAGGAATCTGGTTTATTCAGTCCAGATCAGATTCTCACGTGCACTTAGGTTAACTTTGCTTAACCCTAATCTGGTTGTTAAAGTCCTATGAGCAAGTCTTGAGGTTAACCCTAATTAACCCTAGCTATTTTCATGGAAGCCCTAACTGAAGAATAGCTTCCTATATATTCCTCATGAAGATTGTTGGTGAAAGATACTTTTGACAGAAGATCAATAAGGGACTGTATAGTTGTAACTACTGTAATCCAAGCAATTATCATTGTGATAAGTGACTTGGAGTAGGATTTGATTGTAAGGGTTGTGTATCACTCAAAGCTTTGAAGCACGAGTGTTTGTGTCACTTGATTAAAGCTTTGAAGCAAAGTCAAGTTAGGGTTGTGTATCACTCAAAGCTTTGAAGCACGAGTGTTTGTGTTACTTGATTAAAAGTTATGAAGCAAAATCAAGTGTATGTTCTGAAGAGTGTCTTCATAATTTCATTAGTCAATTGTTTAGTATCACTGTTGTGATTGAGGGGGAGTGAGTAGGAACTCAGGTTTAAGTTGAACTTAGATTGAAGTTGCATTGGGTAGGTCTTAAGTGAAGGAGATAAACTGGTTGGTTTATTCCTGAATTAATATCTCTTATAGTGAATTTCCTCCCTGGCTTGGTAGCGCCCAGAGTAGGTGTTGTTACACACTGAGCTGGGTAAACAATTGACTGTGTTCTTTACTGCTTTTAGATTTACTGTCTTGAAGAGTGTCAGATACAATGTCATAACATTCACTGTGACATTAAGTATCTGCTGCTAGAATTTCACATACCATACACCAAAGAGTAGGGGTTGCCCCGGTCGAAGTCCGCGCTGAGGTACGGTACCCATGAAGAGCGAATGGTAACATCTCGTGCCAGTCTTTGTAGGTCACCATCATCTTCTGCACAATCTTCTTGATGTTCTTATTAGCCGCTTCAATAGCCCCATTCATCTTCGGCCGGTAGGGAGAAGAGTTGTGATGTTGTATCTTGAACTATTTGTAGAGCTCGGTGATTATTGTATTGTTGAGATTTGTACCATTGTCCGTAATGATCCATTCTGGTACACCATATCACAGATCAGATTGTGCCGGATAAACCGCGCCACGACATTCTTAGTTACTGTAGCAAAGGAAGCTGCTTCAACCAATTTTGTAAAGTAATCAATTACTACCAGAATGAAACGATGCCCGTTGGACGCAGTAGGTCTGATCTCGCCAATCGTATTGATACCCCACATTGCAAAAGGCCAAGGAGCTATCAAGACGTTCAGAGGAACCGGAGGTACATGAACCTTATCAGCATAGACTTGGCACTTGTGGCAGGTTCGAGAATGCTGATAACAATCGGCTTCCATAGTAGACCAATAATATCCTGCCCGTAGGATCTTCTTTGCCATGGTATGTCCACTAGAATGAGTTCCGAAAGTACCTTCATGTAATTCTTCCATAATCCTTTATGCCTCGTTCTTGTCCACACATCGCAGTAGGGTTGAGTCATGGTTACTCTTGTAGAGGATACCATTACTGATGAAGAACTTTGCAGCGAATCTCCTCAGAAACTTCTTATCATTAATAGATGCACCCTCGGGGTACTCTTGAGCCTCAAGATACCTCTTTACCTCGTGAAACCAGGGTTTATCTGTTACCTCTTCAGTCTCAATGTCACAACAGTGTGCGGGTTCGTCTAACATCTCAATGGTAATATGGGGAGGCTTCATTGTCCCACTTGACCTTGAACATAGAAGACATGGTAGCTAGCACGTCCGCTAACTGATTCTCCTCTCTGGGGAAATGTTCAAAGCTTATCTCCTCAAAATGTGGGAGCAATGTCAATACATATTCTTTATAAGGAATAAGATTTGGGTGCTTCGTATCCCACTCGCCTTTGATATGACTGATCACTAGAGCGGAATCTCCGAATACACTCAGGATACATGCTTCATACTCCGCCATATTGTTGGTGCAGTTAAAACATAATCGGGCGGTGAATGGAGTATGACAGCCCTCAGGAGATATGATCACAGCACCAATGTCATTTCCCAACGTTTTTGAGGCTCCATCAAAATACATAGACCATCGGGATCCTGCCTCAGGTCCTTCATCTGGTCCAGGTTTTTCACAGTCGGTCACCAACATGATGTTCTCATCCAGAAACTCGAAATTCATAGACTGGTAATCATCCACGGCCTAATGCGCCAAATGATCTGCCAACACACTACCCTTGATTTCTTTTTGGGTTGTGTATTGGATGTTGTTATACGGTGGGAGAACTGACTTGAGGTTTTGCGTTTTTGTTCCCAAATGTTTCGGTTTAGCAAGAGTCGCCACCGACTTTTTATTTTATCCAAAGGAAAGGTCAAAAAGAACAGGAAAGACCTTTGAGATGTTTTCTTGGTTTCGGGGGGTAGATTATGAAAAGGGAAGGTGCAAGCACCCTTTTCATCCATGGTTATCCATGGGCTCTTAGTTACTTGTTTAGATCACTTGCTTTGCTTTTCCAATTGTTTGAAATGGTGCTTTGTGTGTGGTTTTGAAAATGTTTTGAAAAGAGGCCATCGTTGTGGCAACCTTTTTAATGATTCTTGTTTGAATATATACAAAGGTGTATTGTCTTTTGAAAAGATGTTTGAATGTTTGAATGTTTGAAAGTTTGTTTTGGGAAATGTTTTGAAATTGTGTTGTGAGGTGTGTTTGAAAATAGCAAGGATGTTTTTGCAAGTTTTGATCAAGTAACTAAGAGTTGTCTACCCTATCTACTCAAAGATCTTTCCTATACATTTTTAACCCTTTCGACAGTGTTGTTATACCATTGCATTTGGTAAACAACCTTGTATTTGGATGTTAAACGGGACAGGCGCGGGTCATCGTATTGACCATGATAGCAATAGTGCCAAGTATCTTTAGCAAATTTTTGGAGGGACTAGATCACTTTGTATAGGCAACCAAGATAGCGTCATCGAGAGACTATAATCTTTTGTTTTATTTTTGTTTTACCAAGATACTCAACATGCGTACCATGGCCATTTTAAAGGCAACAAGTGGGTGAAACCCTAGAGGTGCATGTGTGCATTGTGTTTGTCATTTTCATGCATTTAGGTCTTGTATTAGGTCTAGCTATTTGTTTCGATTTTGGATTTTTTGCATACAAACCCTAATCTCTATCATGGCATACTTGAAAGCTATAAATGCGTAAAATAAATCTATGATTATTACAACATTGATATGGGGAGGGGGATACAATTTTGAATAGGGGATTATTTTACAAGAAATTAAAACCCTAATATTTACTATTACATCCAAATTGAACTCTTTGCATCAAATAATAAATAAGCAATAATTAAATAAGCAATTTAAATATAAATGTGAAAAATATTATAAATATATAAAAAATGTTTTTGTTTATTTTTATGTGTATAAAAATATGATATTTAATGTATTAAAAAGAAAATAAAATGGAAGATTATTTTTGCTAAGGGTAGAAACCCTAATTTTCTTTAAGAAAGTATATTCATATTAATTCTATTATTTATGTACAATAAAATAATAAAATATATACAAATGTCAAAAAATAAATATATATTGGAAAAAAATATTATTTAAGTATGTAAATAATAAAAATAAAGGTATAATATTTTTAAGTATTATTTTCAAGTTTTTATTAAAAATAATAAAGTATATACTAGTTAATAATTATTTTCATGTTAAAAAAATAAAATAAGATACAAAAATAAATATGAAAATTTATAAAAAATATTTTTGGTAAGTTTTTATGTTTTAAAAAAAAAGAATAAAATCAGAAATGAAAATAAAAATAGAAAAATGTCAAATAGTAATGGAATGGGCCAGGGGGGTGCAGTCAGTAAACTAGAGGTGTCAAAAGCAAATTAAGGCCAAGCCCAGCCCAAACTGATCTTCATCTTCAACCTTTGAACAAAAACGTGCGCCCTGTAACTCCAATCCCGTTCTCTATATTCGTTGCATGAAATCAAAAACTCAAAACATGAAACTTTTAGAGCATTAAACCACGATTCTAAACATATAAAAAACTTAATCTAACTCTCAAAGACCAGAGAGAATTTCTCTAGCCCTAATTTCTAACCTAACTTTTTCAGGAAGTTCATCAATCAAATTCTCTTAGCACACTTAATTTAAATGAAATTTATGCATATGTACAACTTCAGGGCTATGAGTACTACATTTTTTATTCACAAACCTAAGCCTAATGATTCCTAAATAGAGAGATAGGAAGTTGCAAAATACTTGTTTCAGTTGAACACGAGTATGGAAATGTAGAGCTTTTCAGTGAGGCCTGAGATGCTTGGGAGCTTGCTTGAACTTCCTCCGACCTTCCCCAATGCTTAGTTTGCTTTGGATCTGCTTGAACAAGCTTGTAGAAGTCAACCTGCACAAGCTGAAAACAGAAATGGTGAAGCTTGCAAAAGGAGTTACAGTCAATGGCCAATGGTTGGGATAGTTCAGATAGGTTGTATGAAGTGTGTTGGAAGTGGTTTGGGGCAAAACGCACAAGTGGTTTGTGAGATGGAACTCAAAGTGCAGAAGCTGCCCTGTTTTGCAAGAGGAAGGTGATTTTGTGTTTTGAAATGCTTGAGGGTTCAATAACTCGTGTTTCTGGATCAAGGCAAAGTGCAAAACTTGTTTCAAATGCTTGCAAGGGTTGGTTATAACAAATACTCAAGTTGTCTAGACTTTTGCACATTTCTTGGTTATGAAGCAAAAGGTGGGAAGTGACCAAGAGCAGGCCTGTACAGGCTAACTCTAACCCTGCATACATTTGGTGAGCTTGGACCCAAGTTTGTGAATTTGGTTTGCTGTCTAAGATTTGGTTCAAGGCTCAAGAGATGTAATTTAACATAAAGCAAGTTTTGACAAAAATGGCAATGTTGCCTTTTTGTTATTTTTGGATTAATCTCTTGTGTAATCCTCTAATGATCAGAACAAAGCTTCAAACCATTATATTTGCATTTAATTATTGAGTATGGAAGGGTTTAGGGACCTGTAATTAAGCACAAACAATGCTGGATGGAAATTGCAATTTGTGTCAACATGAAACATGCCATGGATCAAAGTGAGTTTTTGCCAAATTCAAACCTTCTATTCTCCCTAACCAGAAATGATTTTGGAGAGTTCTTAGACATTTTGGAAAGCTTGTAACATGATCTACAATCCATCTTTAAAATGAATATTGATATTCCAAGTGGAACTAGGTGAAAAATGGCCATGAAGATAGGTCAAAATCCTACCTAAACTAGGGCAAAATTTCACTAAGTTAAAAGTTTCATGGACCCTTGTTCCAAAAATCATAACTTGAGATCCAAGCTTCTTTTGGGAAAACTTTGTGAATAAAAGTTGTATATTTTGTGGAGGAATATAACTTTCATGTTGAAAGTTTTGTTTGAATCCAATTGCATCATGGTGAAAATGTTGGGCAAAGTTGGGAAAAAATAAGAAAATTTCATAACTTAGAAAAATTCTAAGTTATGAAATTTTTTCAATTTTAAACCTTAATTTGAAAAATTAGGTTTCTTGATGAACAAGTTTCATGTTTTGACTCATCTTGATGAAAAATGACCCTTGGCACTTGATTTTGACCAAAAAGTCAAAGTTTGACTTTTCAGTGTACAGTTAAATTTTGATCAGTTGACTGGAAAATTCATGTGTCAATCCAATGCAATTGAGATCTTTTGAACCTTGTGAATAGGTCAAGATGATGCCATTGAGTCCCTGAATCCATGCTTGAACCCAATTTGCCATTGGCTAGGTGAAAAATCAGAAATTGCCCTTCTGCAGTCAAAACCCTAAAAATGACCATTTTGCCCTTTTGATGATCTGATCAAATTTCTTGAGGAGTTGTGGTCCAAACTTGATCAAATGGTTCATATGAGTCTATAATGTTGATGTGGATCAAAAATTGTGAGGTTTGACTGTAAATTGGCTACAGTTGACTTTTTCCCCAATATAGTTGATTTCTAGGTCAACTGTCCAATTGACTGGGTAAAAATTTGATTCAAAGCTTGAAACTTGGTAGAGGAAATCTTATAAGTCCAACATGAAGTATGAAAGTCACTTTGAGCATTTAAAGTCCAAAAACCCCTGTGCAAACTCAAACCCTAATTTAGGTCATCAGTGCAAGGAGATGCCTTGAGCAGAGCAAAACCCTAATCCTGGTCTTGATTTCAAAGAGTCTTGTGAGGAGAAATCTTGATAAAATGAGAGGCAAAATTTTGGAGTACAACAGCTGCCCCTGTTCAATCTTCTTGAACATGAAGAGTTAGATTTGCAAGTTTGCCTTTCGTGACTCGAAGGTAAAAGAGGATTGGACACTAGAGTGCCCGTAAATTTGCGCTCGTCAGAGTGTAGTTGAGGGAATGGGCTTAAAGATGCCATTTGGAAGATGTGACAGAATATTGTCGGAGATAGGCTTAAGGATGCCATCCAAGAAAAATGATCGCATAAGAGATTCCTTTGCGAGAGCCCGTATACCTGTTATTGAGGAGGAATACGCTAGGGGAATGCTGGTCTCTGTTGTGGTAGAAATAGAACTTCAGTCGTCTGTTATTCTACTGGGGAGTCATCTCTTGGTTTAAGAGGTGATAGTGAACTGCTATCTGGTCAACATCCAGGCTTCATAGTCTTGTATTGTTATCTGGTCAACATCCAGGCTTCACGATACTTTACTTCCTATCTGGTCAACATCCAGGCTTCAGAAGAAAATCAAAATGGTTATCCGGTCGCCTCCGGTTTTCCCTTTGATTTTGGGGCCTACTAATATCCGGTTGAATCCAGGTTTCAAAGTAATTGGCCGAGTAAACTGTTATTTGGTCAACATCCAAGTTTCATAGTATACCTTACTGTTATCTAGTCAACATCCAGGCTTCACAGTCTTGTATTGCTATCTGGTCAACATCCAGGCTTCACGATACTTTACTTCCTATCTGGTCAACATCCAGGTTTCAGAAGAACTTGCAGGGGTTTCCACTATTTTCTGGTCGATCTCCGGGCTTCCGTATAGTCAAGATAAAATCTGGTCGAATCCATGCTTCATAACTGGAACAGGAATCTGCCCCTTGATTTGAATAAGCAAACAGGAGAGCATCCGTGTCTGGAGCCTCTCTAAGCCATTTTATGAGCTTTGAACATCTGTTTTAGGTAGCTATTAATTTTATCCTGCAAAGGGTAAAAGGTCAACTGAAACACAAATGCTATGTTGCATGAAATGTATGATGCAATATATGTGTTTTTATCAATGTTCATGATTTATGAATGTAATGTATGTGCATGTAAGCTGATTAGCTGTTTTGCTGAGGAAAATAAATCCTGGATAGCTGGAGATAATACAATCTTTGGCTGCTGTTGGGGAAAATAAATCCATGACCACAGTTGGAGATTCCAGATCTTTGACAACCTCTGTGGGGAGAAGCTATACAGCTGGGGAGGTCAAGAGTTTGGGTTGTATTCCCATCTACCGGGGACTTCAGGAATGAGAACCTCCATTCTGCTGGGGATATCAGGGGAAAACTGAATGGTTTCCGCTGGGGATTGGTAGCTCAAGGTTTCCTCTCTACTGAGGATCTTAATGACGTGCTTATTTAATCGTCTATGGAAATTTGACTCCGTTGAGGAAGAAGGTTTTAAAATAACTCCCTGGGGAATAATCTGTTTTTAAACGACTCTCCGGGGAAGTTGGAGGGAACTGGATGGTCTTCACTGGTGTTCACGGGTTGAAGGTTCGACTCCGTTGGGGAAGACAGTTTCATCTTCACTGAGGGTTTGCAGTTCAAAGTTTTACTCCGCTTTGGATTAGGAGTTTTGAAAACTCAACTCTGATGGGGATTTTTGAAACTTAACTCCACTGGGGATATGTATTTCAATATTTTTGTTCCGCCGAATATCTGGATGATGTACTGCAGGGGATTTCTTCTGGAATAGCCTAAAGACGTTTTCCTATACTTTCAAACTATCAGTAATTATCCTTTCTCATTTCGTTTTATTTGTAAGAAGTGATTATATTCAAATGCATATGCTCATTTAATAAATCATTGTACGTTTTCAAATAAAACATAAGTGTAAAAAAGAAAGAAAAGGCAAACAATTTTCTGCACTTTGAAGTATCTTTGTATTAACTTTGTGTAAGTATTTTTTACAAAGGAGACAGACATCCCAGTAAGAGAATATTGTCATAAAATTGAGAAAACTTTTATACAAAGAAAGATGGCTATGTGTAACAATTCTGTGGGGTTCCCATTCTGCTATAGCCTTCATAACTCTGAGTATCTTGTCCATTCGTTGCTTCGTCCGCAGATGATTAGATTGATCAGAAGCTTGGAGCTTGTCCGTGAAGAAATTGTCCTTAAAGTGATCCGACGAGACATAGTCATACGCTTTAATTCCCTAACTTTTGCCTGGACCGCCCTTTCGGGTTTTCAATCCACCGGGAAACCCATTTTTTCCCAAGTCTCCCTTTCGGGTTTTCAACTTGCCGGGTGTACAATTTTTTTTATTTATCCCTAACTTTTACCTGAACCGCCATTTCGGGTTTTCGATTCACCGGGATACCCATTTTTGCCCAAGTCGCCCTTTTGGGTTTTCAACTTGTCGGGTCGTTTATGCGTAGTATCTTTTGACTATGTCTGCGTTCGCAGGGTGTGGTAGGTCATCACCGTCAATGGTGGTCAGAATCATTGCCCCGCCAGTAAAGATGTTTTTGATCACAAATGGTCCTTTATAAGTAGGAATCCATTTACCCCTGGGATCACTTTGAGAAAAGATGATTCGCTTGATTACAAGGTCCCCGACTTGATATACTTGTCTCTTGACTTTCTTGTTGAAGGACTTAATCATACGTTTTTGATATGCCTGACCATGGCAAACAACAGTAAGTCGCTTTTCGTCAATCAAGTTAAGTTGATCAAGCTGGGTTTGAATCCAATCGTATTCACTCAAACCAGCATCTTTCATGATTCTCAAGGAGGGAATCTGAACCTCAATAGGTAAAACAGCCTCCATGTCGTATACCAAAGAAAAGGGTGTTGCCCTAGTCGAAGTGCGTGCCGTGGTACGGTACCCGTGCAGAGAAAACAGTAACATCTCGTGCCAGTCCTTGTAGGTGACTGTCATCTTTTGAATGATATTTTTGATATTTTTTTCGCAGCTTCGACAGCACCATTCATCTTAGGCCGATAGGGAGATGAATTGTGATGTTGAATCTTGAACTGCTCGCACAGAGCGGTGATCATAGTATTGTTCAAATTTGTACCGTTGTCAGTGATGATCCTGTCGGGGATACCATACCGGCATATGAGGTTCTGCTTGATGAAGCGGGCAACCACATTCTTTGTAACGGAGGCGAAGGAAGCTGCTTCAACCCACTTGGTAAAGCCACCAGGATGAAACGGTGTCCATTGGATGCTGTAGGCTTGATCTCTCCAATCATGTCGATTCCCCACATCGCGAATGGCCAAGGAGCCGTTAAGACATTGAGAGGAACTGGAGGAATATGTACCTTGTCAGCCTAGATTTTGCATTTGTGACAAGTACGGGAATGTTGATGACAATCAGCTTCCATGGTAGACCAGTAGTAGCCTGCCCGTAGAATCGTTTTAGCCATCGTATGACCGCTTGAGTGGGTGCCAAAGGTGCCATTATGTAGTTCAGCCATGATCTACTCAGCTTTAACCTTGTCCACACAACGTAGTAGGACACAATCAAGATTGCGCTTGTATAGGATACCATTGCTCAGAAAGAACTTGGCCGCGAACCTCCTTAAGAACTTTTTGTTGTTGACTGAAGTTCCTTCAGGGTATTCTTGTGCTTCGAGATACCTTTTGACGTCATGAAACCAGGGTCGGTCCACTATTTCCTCGGTATTAATCTCGTGACAATGTGAAGGTTCGTCCATTCGTTCAATGGTGATTTGAGGTGCCTCATTATCCCAGTTAAGTTTAAACATGGATGACATTGTAGCTAGCGCATCTGCTAACTGATTCTCTTCTCGCGGGAAGTGCTCGAAGGTAATCTGCTCAAAATGTGGTAATAATGTTAAGACATGTTCTTTGTAAGGGATGAGGTTGGGATGTTTAGTATCCCACTCTCCTTTGATTTGACTGATAACCAAAGTTGAGTCCCCAAACACAACCAAAGTTTTGATTCCTAAGTCGACTGCAGCCTTGAGACCAAAGATGCAAGCTTCATACTCGGCCATGTTGTTGGTGCAACTGAAACAGAGTCTAGCGGTGAAAGGTGTATGGAAACCTTATGGAGAAATAAGTACCGCGTCGATACCATTGCCAAGTGCATTGGAGGCACCATCAAAGTACATGGTCCATCAGGATCCTTGTTCAGGTCCGTCATACGGTCTATTTTCTTCAATGTTGCTCAAAGTCATGATATCCTCGTCGGGAAAGTCGAACCTCATAGATTGGTAATCTTCGACAGCTTGATGAGCTAGATGGTCAGCTAGTACACTCCCCTTTATAGCTTTTTGGGTTGTATACTGGATATCATACTCGGTGAGGATCATCTGCCATCTAGCGATTCTTCCGGATAAAGCAGGCTTCTCGAAGATGTACTTAATCAGATCCATCTTAGAGATCAGTAAAGTGGTATGTGTCAACATATACTGCCTTAGCCGGCAAGAAGCCCATACCAAAGTGCAACAAGTTTTCTCGAGCAGTGAGTAGCGAGTCTCACAGTCGGTAAACTTTTTGCTAAGGTAATAAATGGCATTCTCTTTTCGGCCAGACTCGTCATGTTGGCCCAGTACGCACCCCATTGAATTCTCCAGGACAGTCAGATACATGATTAGCGGCCTTCCTTCGACGGGTGGCATCAAGATGGGAGGTTCCAACAAATACTCTTTGATTTTATCGAAAGCAACTTGACAATCATCATTCCATTTAACCACCTGATCTTTCTTCAACAGCTTGAAGATTGGTTCACAGGTAGATGTTAGGTGAGAGATGAACCTTGCAATGTAGTTTAGGTGTCCCAAGAAACCTCTTACCTCCTTTTCAGTGCGAGGGGCGGGCATTTCTTGTATAGCTTTGACCTTGGCAGGATCAACCTCGATGCCTTTGTTACTGACGATGAATCCCAAAGGTTTACCGAACCTGACTCCGAAAGTGCACTTGCTAGGGTTCAGTATGAGCTTATATTCCTTTAACCTGACAAACAACTTTTACAGATGGTCGAGGTGTTCTTCTTCTGTTTGTGAACGGGCTATCATGTCGTCTACGTAGACTTCGATCTCATGATGTATCATGTCATGAAACAAAGCTACCATGGTGCGCTGATAGGTTGCCCCGACATTCTTCAGTCCGAATGGCATCACTTTATAGCAGAAGGTACCCCACTGCGTAACAAAAGTAGTCTTCTCCATGTCTTCAGGGGCCATTTTGATCTGGTTGTACCCTGAAAATCCATCCATGAAAGAAAATACCTTATGCTGAACTGTGTTGTCCACCAAGATGTCAATGTACGGTAGTGGAAAGTCATCTTTAGGGCTAGCCCTGTTTAAGTCTCTGTAGTCCACACACATTCTCACTTTACCGTCCTTCTTAGGCACGAGTACAATGTTAGCGACCCATTGGGGATAGGAAGTAACAGCAAGAAAGCCAGCATTGAACTGCTTCATCACCTCAGCTTTGATCTTTTCGGACATGTCGGGCATCATTCGGTGGACTTTTTTGTTTGATTGGTGGACATTCTTCTCTTGTAGGGAGACGGTGAACCACAATATCTGTATCCAGTCCCGGCATGTCTTCATAGGACCAGGCAAAGATCTCAACATATTCATTCAAAAGCTGAACTAGACGCTCTTTGACACTTGGTTCTAGGTTGGCACCTACTTTAACCTCTTTTCTGTCTTCGGCAGTACCCAAGTTGATAGTCTCTAACAACTCTTCATGGGGCTGAATAGCCATTTCTTCCTGTTGTAGGAGTCTAGCCAACTCTCCAGGAACTTCACAGTCTTCGTCACCTTCGTACTCGGCATGGTTGACCAGATCTTCAGAGTCACTGAAGGCCATAGCAGAATTGTTACCCATAGAATCCGGAGTGGAAGGGTACCTGCATTTTGTGAGTGTGGGTGTGTGTAAGGGATAGCCACCTTTAAACAAATGAAATGTAAAAAGAAAGAAAATGAACACAAAAGTTCATATATGAAAACGTCCGTGATTCATTAAAAATGGCATATGAAGATGAAAAATCAAGCCCTTACAAATGGACCTATATGCCCTGGGTAAGGCATAAGGAAAAAAGTGTACAAATTGTTTTAAAATTATTACAGACCAACAGAAAATGTTCAAAAGATAAATTACTGATTGATGAAAGTAATGGGAACAAAGTCTTTTGCCTCTCAGTTGTTCAGTCCTCCTTCAATAGTTGGAAAGATCCAGTCTTCAAAATTTCTTTCTTCTTCATCAACCTCTAAAGCATGAACTCCATGATGAGTGATTTTCAATGGCGGTCCTCCAGCCAGGGAGCGACACACAGCCTTCTGACTAGCAGTAGTGAAACCCAAGCCGAACTTATCTGTCTTGTAAGGAAAATTTGGCAGTTGACCCCATACTGTGCTTCCTCCTTCCTTGATCACAGCCTCCACATCTTTAAGGGATGACATCCAAGACACAGGTTTGGTAATGATGGGCGCAGAAGTCAATGTCTTGGCTACCGAAACTTCAAGAGAAACCTCTTCAAAGTGCTGAAAGGGGGTCTCAATGAATTCACCATCTAATTCAACATAGCGAAATGAATTCAGATGGCTTATCATATACTCCTCCTCGCCATGAACCATTATGATTTTCCCCTGGACTGGGTATTTGAGAATTTGGTGTAGAGAAGAAGTGACTGCCCCAGCGTTGTGGATCCATGGTCTTCCTAACAAGAAAGAGTAGGAGGGACGAATATCCATGACATAAAATATGGAGTGAAAAGTTTCAGTACCCACTTTAATTGGTATGTCCACCTCCCTGTGGACCATCCGCTTAGAACCATCAAAGGCTCTTACAATGATATTGCTGGGCTTTAAGGTCAAACCTTCACAGTCCAATCTGTCCAATGCTTTCTTAGGCAATACATTTAAAGATGACCCGGTATCAACCAGAACGTGAGCAAGTGTAGTGCCCCTGCATTCCACCGAGACATGCAGCGTGTCATTATGCTTTCTTCCCTTAGATGTTAGATCGGCATCAGAGAAGCCAAGACCATTGTCGACGGTTAGGCTAGCTACAAACTCTTGGAACTGGTCCGCGGAGGTTTCTTGAGGCACATGGGACGTCTTCATGAATTTGATCAAGGCTTTGGCATGGGCTTTGGAACAGAGCAATAGGGCCAGCATAGAGATTTTTGAAGGGGTTTTCCCCAGTTGTTCTACGACATCATAGTCGCTTTTCTTAATTATTTTTAAAATCTCCTCCATTTAATTTTGAGTGGTCTCGGGGATGGCCAAAGGCTGAGCCCTTGTCCTGACGGGCGCTTCTTGGATCCCCTTACCTTTATCAGTAGTAACAGTAGAGGGTACAACTTCGGGAGTTATGATCTCTTCAATCACTGGAGTTCGTACAGATGCGTCGGCGGGCACTGGAGTAACCTTAGGAGCACTTGAGGGTCCGAAGACTGCCCTTGGAGGAGCAATCTCCGGAGAGAAGATTCTTCCGCTGTGGGTGATCTTACTTATCCCCGCAATATTTCCTACGTCAGGAGTGTCTTCATCGGAATTCTCTTCAACTGATTCGATCTGCTTAACACTGTGGTAGAAGATCTCTCCTCCATAATTCCACGAGATTGTCTTGTTGGACTTGTATGGGATAGGCCCCGGCATTGTTATCTTTAGAGGTACAAACTTTGGATCGGGTGTAATCTTAACAAGTCTTTTGGAGACCTTGAAAAGATTGTCGGAAATGGTGATTATAGCAACATCGTTGATTGGAGTAACAGGAGTAACATGAGTTTTCTTAAAGAGGATTTCTTGATTATCCATCAGGCTTTGGATGCCTGAATTTAATAGAGGACAGTCGGATTGCAAGGTCGAACAAAGGTAACAATCTTTTTCATAGCCCGGGAAAATCCCGGCTTTTAACAAATTCATCTTGATCATTGGCAATGGAGTCATTAAGTCTTCAAAAACAACAACATAAAGATCTCCTTCAACAGCATGGACATTATGACCATGTTTTGGCATTGGAGCGGATATCACATTAAGTTTTTCAGGTGCATCAAACTCCATATCCTTGGCATCTATTAAATCTTGGATCTTATTTTTGAGGGCCCAACAGTTGTTGGTGTCGTGCCCTATGCTGTCTGAATGATAAGTGCACTTAGCGTTGGCATGGTAAAAAGGAGAAGTTGTATTCAGATTTTGTGGCGAATCTCTCAAGGTTATAAGATTTAACTTCAATAGATGGGGGAGAACCTGGGCAGGCGTCATGTTTATTTTGGTGAATTTCCTAGCAGGCCTTCCTCCTCTTGGTTGGTTGGTTCTGGGTTGACTGTTTCGAGGTTGATCGACTGCGGAATTCTGAATCATCACAGCCCCCACCGCTGGTTGGCGCTCCATTCTTCCTTGATTTCTCTGAGGGTAAACAACAGAGACTTCTTTCTTGGCTGGAAAGGTCTTCTTGATAGCAGCGGAAGCAAATGCATCCTTTTGAATTTTACGGCTCTTAATGCCAGCTTCGACTCTTTTGCCAGTCAGAATTAGCTCGGTGAACTCTGCAGATGAGCTCCCGATCAAGTGGTTAAAGAATGGACCTGACAGGGTCCCCAAAAACATATCCACAAGCTCTCTCAAACAGTGGTGGTTGCACCCTTCCAGCCAAGTCCCTCCACTTCTGGGCATACTCCTTAAAGCCTTCATTAGAGACCATACCCATACTCTGTAATTGAGTACGAGTAGGTGCTAAATCTGTATTATATTGATATTGTCTGTAGAAGGCAGCATCCAAATCCTCCCAGTTGTGTACATCAGATCTCTCAAGTTGATAGAACCAATCCAATTGTGTACCCGACAAACTATCTTGAAAAAAGTGGACCCACAGATCCTTATTAGAAGAATGAGGTTGGATCTTTCTGACGTAAGACCGCATATGCATCTTTGGACAGGACAAACCATCGTATTTAGAAAATGTAGGCACCTTGAATTTAGGGGGAATCACAATCCCAACAACCAACCCTAGTTATTCGAAATCCAACCCAGACACTCTTTGTACCTCCATGGCTGCCAAACGCTCTTTTGGATTCTTATACTTATCGTCCGCAAGAGGGTATTTCTGCTCAGAGTAATCTTCATCCTCTTCTTCTTCTTCTTCAGCCTCAGACTCGGAGGGCACTGTATCTCCCTTTCCTTTGCCAACCCCTTCATCAGACGTCGAGGGGAAATCCAAGACTCTTCTAGATTGGTTCTCAAATCTTCTTCCCATAGTGGCCACACCAACTCTTTTCTTTTTCTTTTTCTCCTTTTCTTTTTCCAGTAGACCTTTGAGCTCCTCCTAACCCTTTGCCAAGGTTATGAGTAGTTGTTGGAACTATGAATTCTGCGCCTGTAGATCTTTGATTGTCTGCTCTATATCCATCTTGCTGAAATAAACAGCAGAGAGATAAGGAAACCTGGTGTGAAGACCTGATTATGCATATGATGAATGATATGTATTCATGTAATGCATTCAAGGATTCAGAAATTCAAATTTGTTGCAAACAAAAAGAACACGCGTCATATTAATAAGAAGAATTTGTTAGTACATAAGTGCCCCATGGGCAAAAACAATACAGAATTCTAATGTAAAAAGACGTTGCACATCCTTTTCGGTGCTATGTAGGTGTTGAGAGTCTTCTCTTCATGGAGTCGACGAGTAAGTTCCAAAACCTTCTTCTCACTGGCGTAAAAGCTGGCTTCAAAAGTATTTCGTTCTTCCTTGAGCTGTATCCAACTTTTTTGCAAATCTTCCAATGATGTTGGCATGTCAGGATGTAGGAGGGTGTATGGAACCTCTCCTTCCATAACAGGCTCTTTGATCATAGGAAGAATGTAAGGGTAAGGCATCATAAGACTCTGGGCGTGGGTTCGTACCCATTTGAGGTAAGGCTCAAGGGGGATGGAATTCTTGTGCCCCAGTGTCTTACTGTCCACTTTGTTGGGCATCCTCCAAGCTCGGATAAACATTTGTCAAAGTCCTTGAGCGTCGTTGTCGAAGTCAAAAACCAAGTCTGGAATTAGCATGTCATGAGGGCCATCCCTTCGGGCATACCCAAATTGTCTCAGAGCCAAACAGGGGTTGTAGGTAATGCCTCCCCTAATGCCAAGTAGTGGGACATTAGGGAATTCCCCACAACGATCAATGATGATGACATTTTCTCTGGACCGAGAACACCAATGAACATCAGAATGTGTAAGAGTCATCAATCGTTGTGACCACCTCAAGCCTTGCTCATTCTTCAAGAGTGATTGGGGAAGGTGAGAAATAAACCACCTTGCTAGAAGAGGAGTACAACACATGAGAACACCCCTTTTCCTCATTGTTCGTGTGTGAAATGAGTGGAGGATATCCCCAAGCAATGTAGGCACAGGATTCCGAGATATGAAAATTTTGACAGCATTCACATCTATAAGCTGATCAGGGTTTGGGAAAAAGACCAACCCATAGATTAGAAGTGCTACAATCTCCTCAAAAGCTTGCAGGTCTAGAGAATTCCAGCAGTCTTGTGCCTTCTCAAACAGAAACTTTACCAAGAAACCCTTGACACCACTTCTGGTTTCCCAATGACCTTTGATATCAGATGATTGCAAGTGTAGGGCTTGAGCAACATCTTCAGGCTTTGGTTCTCTTTCCGTACCGTTGTAGGGTAGTTAATGGAGAATAGGAATCCTCAGGAGTTGAGAAAATTCCTCCAAAGTAGGCACTAGTTGGTAATCAGGAAATGTGAAGCAATGGTGTAGGGGGTCAAAGAACTGGAAGAGAACTTTCAGCATGTCTTCTTCAATGTTGGAGTTGACCAAGTTGAGAAGTCTACCATGTCTTTCACTGAAGGGAGAATTCTTTGGAATCTTGGAAGCAAGCTCCTTGAGTTGAGGAAGAATTCTCACAAGATTGACCTGGATTGTTTTTCTGCGGAGTGATTCCATAACCTACAAAAAATGAACAAAGATGAAGATCCAAACCCTTGAAATGGTTATTGGATGCATATGATGCTTTATGATGTTCATGATGTATGCACAAGTATATGTATAAGCAAGTCACACAAGTTCCTAGTTTCAGTCTTGCATGGGGTTTCATAGGTAAGTACCCTCTTGAAGTTAGTTGGCTCAACCTGTCCTATAAATAGTAACCGGGTTCTAAGGAGCTCAATATCACTGGATTATTTTCTGTGTTCATTGTTTCAATTTATCCACTTAACTGGCGACCGAAATATTCCAAGAAAATAACCCTCAATGAGTGTAGTATCGAGTATCTACCAACTTCGGACTGCACCAAAGCCGGTCATCTCACTACCCCTAAAAAGGCAAAGATGGTCAAGTAAAGGTTCTAAAAGTCCATTAGTGCTTCATGACATCACTCAGTGGCCCCGTATTCTCTTTGATTGACTCAAAGGCTACCGGTACCAACAAATATGTCGCACTAATATAGTTATTGCTTCAACCATGTCGGTATACCCCACATAGTTTCCACAACGTATTACTATTTACCTATGAATGTTTCCCAAATCCGGGTAGAGGATTTCAAACCCAAACAATAGAACCAAGTGTAAAGCAATCAAAGCAAACAAGGTAAGCATGTAAAGGTGATCTAAACCCTAAGGTAACCCCACTTTTATTTTCCCCAGCAGAGTCGCCAATTTTGTGATACGGTGGGAGAACTGACTTGAGGTTTTGTGTTTGTGTTCGCAAATGTTTCGGTTTAGCAAGAGTCTCCACCGACTTTTTATTTTATCCAAAGGAAAGGTCAAAAAGCACAGGAAAGACCTTTGAGATATTTTCTTGGGTACGGGGGGTAGATTATGAAAAGGGAAGGTGCAAACACACTTTTTATCCATGGTTATCCATGGGCTCTTAGTTACTTGTTTAGATCACTTGCTTTGCTTTTCCAATTGTTTGAAATGGTGCTTTGTGTGTGGTTTTGAAAATGTTTTGAAAAGAGGCCATCGTTGTGGCAACCTTTGTAATGATTCTTGTTTGAATATATACAAAGGTGCATTGTCTTTTGAAAAGATGTTTCAATGTTTGAATGTTTGAATGTTTGTTTTGGGAAATGTTTTGAAATTGTGTTGTGAGGTGTGTTTGAAAATAGCAAGGATGTTTTTGCAAGTTTTGATCAAGTAACTAAGAGTTTTCTACCTTATCTACTCAAAGATCTTTCCTACACATTTTTAACCCTTTCGACAGTGTTGTTTTACTATTGCATTTGGTAAACAACCTTGTATTTGGATGTTAAACGGGACAGGCGCGTGTCATCGTATTGACCATGATAGCAATAGTGCCAAGTATCTTTAGCAAATTTTTGGAGGGACTAGATCAGTTTGTATAGGCAACCAAGATAGCGTCATCGAGGGACTATGATCTTTTGTTTTGTTTTTGTTTTGCCACGATACTCAACATGCGTACCATGGCCATTTTAAAGGCAACAAGTGGGTGAAACCCTAGAGGTGCATGTGTGCATTGCGTTTTTCATTTTCATGCATTTAGGTCTTGTATTAGGTCTAGCTATTTGTTTCGATTTTGGATTTTTTCCATACAAACCCTAATCTCTATCATGGCATACTTGAAAGCTATAAATGCGTAAAATAAATCTACGATTATTACAATATTGATATGGAGAGGGGATACAATTTTGAATAGGGGATTATTTTGCAAGAAATTAAAACCCTAATATTTACTATTACATCCAAATTGAACTCTTTGCATCAAATAATAAATAAGCAATAATTAAAGAAGCAATTTAAATATAAATGTGAAAAATATTATAAATATATAAAAAATGTTTTGTTTATTTTTATGTGTATAAAAATATGATATTTAATGTATTAAAAAGAAAATAAAATGGAAGATTATTTTTGCTAAGGGTAGAAACCCTAATTTTCTTTAAGAAAGTATATTCATATTAATTCTATTATTTATGTACAATAAAATAATAAAATATATACAAATGTAAAAATATAAAAATATATTGGAAAAAATATTCTTTAAGTATGTAAATAATAAAAATAAAGGTATAATATTTTTAAGTATTATTTTCAAGTTTTTATTAAAAATAATAAAGTATATCCTAGTCAATAATTATTTTCATGTTAAAAAAATAAAATAAAATACCAAAATAAATATGAAAATTTATAAAAAATATTTTTGGTAAGTTTTTATGTTTTTAAAAAAAAGAATAGAATCAGAAATGAAAATAAAAATAGAAAAATGTCAAATAATAATGGAATGGGCCAGGGGGTGCAGTCAGTAAACTGGAGGTGTCAAAAGCAAATTAAGGCCAAGCCCAACCCAAACTGATCTTCATCTTCAACCTTTGAACAAAAACGCGCGCCCTGTAACTCCAATCATGTTCTCTCTATTCGTTGCATGAAATCAAAAACTCAAAACATGAATCTTGTAGAGCATTAAACCACGATTCTAAACATATAAAAAACTTAATCTAACTCTCAAAGACCAGAGAGAATTTCTCTGGCCCTAATTTCTAACCTAACTTTTTCAGGAAGTTCATCAATCAAATTCTCTTAGCACACTTAATTTAAATGAAATTTATGCATATGTACAACTTCAGGGCTATGAGTACTACATTTTTTATTCACAAACCTAAGCCTAATGATTCCTTAATAGAGAGATAGGAAGTTGAAAAATACCTGTTTCAGTTGAACACGAGTATGGCAATGTAGAGCTTTTCAGTAAGGCCTGAGATGCTTGGGAGCTTGCTTCAACTTCCTCTGACCTTCCCCAATGCTTAGTTTGCTTTGGATGTGCTTGAACAATCTTGTAGAAGTCAACCTGCACAAGCTGAAAACAGAAATGGTGAAGCTTGCAAATGGAGTTACAATCAATGGCCAATGGTTGGGATAGTTCAGATAGGTTGTATGAAGTGTGTTGGAAGTGGTTTGGGGCAAAACGTACGAGTGGTTTGTGAGATGGAACTCAAAGTGCAGAAGCTGCCCTGTTTTGCAAGAGGAAGGTGATTTTGTGTTTTGGAAGGCTTGAGGGTTCAATAACTCGTGTTTCTGGCTCAAGGCAAAGTGCAAAACTTGTTTCAAATGCTTGCAAGGGTTGGTTATAACAGATACTCAAGTTGTCTAGACTTTTGCACATTTCTTGGTTATGAAGCAAAAGGTGGGAAGTGACCAAGAGCAGGCCTGTACAGGCTAGCTCTAACCCTGCATACATTTGGTGAGCTTGGCCCCAAGTTTGTGGATTTAGTTTGCTGTCTAAGATTTGGTTCAAGGCTCAAGAGATGTAATTTGACATAAAGCAAGTTTTGACAAAAATGGCAATGTTGCCTTTTTGCTATTTTTGGATTAATCTCTTGTGTAATCCTCTAATGATCAGAACAAAGCTTAAAACTATTGTATTTGCATTTAATTATTGAGTATGTGAGGGTTTAGGGACCTGTAATCAAGTACAAACAATACTTGATGGAAATTGCAATTTGTGTCAACATGAAACATGCCATGGATCAAAGTGAGTTTTTTCCAAATTCAAACCTTAGATTCTCCCTAACCACAAATGATTTTGGAGAGTTATTGGACATTTTGGAAAGCTTGTAACATGCTCTAAAATTCATATTTGAAATGCATTTTTAGATTCCAAGTGGAACTAGGTGAAAATGGCCATGAAGATAGGTCAAAATCCTGCCTAAACTAGGGCAAAATTTCACTAAGTTAAAAGTTTCATGGACCCTTGTTCCAAAACTCATAACTTGAGATCCAAGCTTCTTTTGGGCAAACTTTGTGAATCAAAGTTGTAGATTTTGTGGAGGACTACAACTTTCATGTTGGAAGTTTTGTTTGAATCCAATTGCATCATGGTAAAAATGTTTGACAAAGTTGGGGGAAAATAAGAAAATTTCATAACTTAGAAAAATTCTAAGTTATGAAATTTTTTCAATTTTAAACCTTAATTTGCAAAATTAGGTTTCTTGATGAACAAGTTTCATGTTTTGACTCATCTTGATGAAAAATGACCCTTGGCACTTGGTTTTGACCAAAAAGTCAAAGTTTGACTTTTTAGTGTACAGTCAAATTTTGATCAGTCGACTGGAAAATCCATCTGTCAATCCAATGAAATTGAGATCTTTTGAACCTTGTGAATGGGTGAAGATGATTCCATTGAGTCCCTGAATCCATGCTTGAACCCAATTTTCCATTGTCTAGGTGAAAAATCAGAAATTGCCCTTCTACAGTCAAAACCCTAAAAATGACCATTTTTCCCTTTTGATGATCTGATCAAATTTCTTGAGGAGTTGTGGTCCAAACTTGATAAAATGGTTCATATGAGTCTATAATGTTGATGTGGATCAAAAATTGTGAGGTTTGACTGTAAATTGGCTACAATTGACTTTTTCCCTAATACAGTTGATTTATAGGTCAACTGTCTAAATGACTGGGCAAAAATTTGATTCAAAGCTTGAAACTTGGTAGAGGCAATCTTATAAGTCCAACATGAAGTATGAAAGTCACTTTGAGCATTGAAAGTCCAAAAACCCCTGTGCAAACTCAAACCCTAATTTAGGTCATCAGTGCAAGGAGATGCCTTGAGCAGAGCAAAACCCTAATCCTGGTCTTGATTTCAAATAGTCTTGTGAGGAGAAATATTGATAAAATGAGAGGGCAAATTTTGGGGTACAATATATGTCATACTCAGTTAAGATCATCTGCCATCTTGCTATTCTTCCGGACAAGGCAGGCTTCTCGAAAATATACTTGATTGAATCCATCTTTGATATCAATAGGGTAGTGTGAGTCAACATATACTGTCTCAGCCGGAGAGCAGCCCATGCCAAAGCGCAGGAAGTTTTCTCAAGCAGTGAGTATCGGGTCTCATAGTCGGTAAACTTTTTGCTAAGGTAGTAAATAGCATGCTCTTTTCGGCCAGACTCGTCATGCTGCCCCAACACGCACCCCATTGAATTGTCGAGTACTGTCAAGTATAAGATCAAAGGTCTTCCTTCAATTGGAGGCATCAGAATAGGTGGCTCTTGGAGATATTATTTGATCCTTTCGAAAGCGGCCTGGCATTCATCATTCCATTTTACCACTTGATCTTTCTTCAGCAGCTTGAAGATTGGCTCACAAGTAGCAGTCAGATGTGAAATGAATCAGGAAATGTAATTCATACATCCCAAAAAGCCTTTGACTTTCTTTTCTGTTTGGGGAGCTGGAATCTCTTGTATAGCCTTTACCTTGGAAAGATCCACTTGAATGGCTTTATCACTAACGACGAAACCCAACAACTTACCGGACCTTACCCCGAAGGTGCATTTGTTCGGGTTTAACCTCAGCTTATACATGTTCAACCTGTCGAATAGTTTCTGGAGATTGTCAAGGTGTTCTTCTTCAGTCTGGGACCTTGCGATCATGTCATTAACGTAAACCTCTATCTCATGGTGAATCATGTCGTGGAACAAAGCGACCATGGCGCGCTGATAAGTTTCCCCAGCATTCTTCAACCCGAAAGGCATTACCTTGTAACAGAAGGTGCCCTACTGCATAACGAAGGTTGTCTTCTCCATGTCCTCGGGAGCCATCTTAATCTGATTGTAAACAGAAAAACCATCCATGAAGGAGAAGACCTTATGCTGCGCGGTGTTGTCGACCAGAACATCGATGTGAGGTAGTGGAAAATCATCTTTGGGGCTCGCCCTGTTCAGATCTCTATAGTCCACACACATCCGTACCTTGCCATCTTTCTTGGGTACTGGGACAATGTTGGAGACCCACTATGGGTAAGAAGTGACAGCTAGAAATCCAACGTCAAACTGTTTCATGACCCCAGCTTTGATTTTCTCAAACATCTCAGGGCGCATACGACGAACCTTCTGCTTTACCGGAGGACAGTCTTCTTTAGTTGGCAAGCGGTGAACCACAATGTCGGTGTCCAAACCAGACATATCTTCATAAGACCAGGCGAAGATCTCAACATAGTCGCGTAGCATCTGTATCAACCGCTGCTTGACACTAGGCTCCAGTTTCGCACCTATCTTGACCTCTTTCCTGTCTTCCTCTGTACCCAAATTCACTGATTCCACTGGCCCTTCATGAGGCTGTATGGCCCTCTCTTCCTGTAGTAACAGTCTAGCAAGTTCCCCAAGAACTTCACAATCATCCTCACCTTCATCCTCGGCATGGTTGATCGGATTTTCGAAGTCATAACTGGAAGTAGCAGAGTTGTTATCAATGGGATCCAGAGTGGATGTGGATCTGCATTATGATATGTGAGTGTGTGTAAGACAATAGCTGTTTTGATAAAGTGCAAGATAGAAAAGAAAAACAAGGAGAGTAAAATTTGTAATGCAAGAAAACGTCCAATGCTTTATTGATGATATATGAAAATGACAAATAATAAACCCTCACAAACAAAGCCAAGGTGCCTCGGGCAAGGCACCAAGCCGTAAAGTTTTAAACTGTCTGTTGCAAATCTCAAAACAAAATTCAATTACTGTGTAATAAAAGAAACGACCACGAAGTCCTTCGTCGTCCAGTTGTTCAATCCACCATTGGTAGTCGGGTAGATCCAGCTTTCGATATCTGACTCTTCTTCATCATCCTCAATTGCATTCATTCCTTGATTACGGATGTGCAGAGGAGGTCTTCCGATCCGCGCGCGCTGAATAGCCCTTTGAGCCTCTGCAGTAAAGCCCAAACCAAACTTGTCAGTTTTATGTGCAAAGTCGGGGAGCTGACCCCAATTTGCACACCCACCTTTTTCAATTACGGCCCTGGCATCCTTGAGGGAAGCCATCTTCATCAGAGGTTTGTCAGCAGCAACTTCAGTCGACGCCAAAGTCTGGGGAACCTCTTCAAAGTTCTGACACGGGGTTTCGATGAACTCTCCATCCATATCCACATAGCGAAAGGAATTAAGATGACTCACCATGTACTCCTCTTCTCCTCGCACCGTAACAATCTTCCCCTTCACTGGATATTTCAACATTTGATGGAGCGTAGAAGTCACTGCCCCAGCCTTATGAATCCACAGGCGACCCAGCAAGCAAGAATATGATGGTCGGATATCCATCACATAGAAAGTATATGCAAAAGTCTGAGAGCCAACTTTAACAGGGACGTCCACCTCCCCGTGCACCATCCTTTTTGACCCGTCGAAAGCCCTGACAACAATATTACTCGGCTTCAGAATCAAACCTTCACAGTCCAGGCGGTCTAATGCTTTCTTTGGAAAAACATTTAATGAGGATCTAGTATCCACCGGTACATGGGCCATAGTAGTGCCCCTGCATTCGATCGAGACGTGCAGAGCGTCATTGTGATTTATTCCTTTAGCAGTCAGATTTGCGTCTGAGAAACCCAACCCAGTGTCGGCCGTCAAACTCGCTACGCAGTCTTTGAATTGATCGGCAGAAGTTTCCTACGGCACATGCACAGTTTTGAGGAAAGCAATTAAAGCCTTTGCATGGGCTTACGAACATAATAACAAGGACAACATGGAGATCTTGGACGGGGTCTGCCCCAGCTGCTCGACTACATTGTAATCACTCTTCTTGATAATCTTTGGAATTTCCTCTATCTCCTGCTTAGAGGTTTCTACAATTATATTCTTAGGTGCCTCCATCCGGGAAGTCTCAACTGTGGCTTCTTTGCCCCGAGTGTCAGATGGCTCGGCGACAGGGGTGATAACTGGCATATGTACAGGGATAGTAGCTGATGTACTAACAGATGGAATGACAACGGGTTTGTGAACAGTCGGAGGGGAGATCTCAGGAGAGAAGATTCTTCCACTTCTAGTGACCTTACTAGCCCCGACAATATTGCTGACATCAGCATCAGCTTCTTCAATCTTTAAGTCTTGCTTTACCCCATGGTAATACACATCGGCCCCATAGTGCCACGGGATAGCCTTATCCGAAGTGTATGGGATAGGACCAGGGATAGTAATGATTAACGGAGCAATTCTCGGAACGGGTGTAATCCTAACAGGCTTTCTCGAGGAAGCCTTGGAAGGATTGGAGGAAATGGTTATGATGGGAACATCTTCAACTGGAAATAACGGAATCAAAATTTTCTCGAACAGGATCTATTTGTTATCCATCAGGTGTTGAACACCTGATTTCAATAAATGGCAACCAACAGGCAGGATTGAAGATAGGTGGCAACCTTCGCCACAACCCGGAAATAAACCGGCCAACAATAGATTCTTCTTAACTGTCATCAAAGGAGTAGAAACTTCTTCCATGAAGGTCACAAATAAATCATCTTCCACAGAATTTACCCTTTGCTGGGATTGACATTCAATGCCCCAAGTGACGGGGACGAAGACTTGCCCCTGGTTACTCTGCACTTTGAGAGATTTCTTGAAATCTTGACTAGACTGCCCCAGGTTACTCTTCACTTTGAGAGATTTCTTGAAATTTTGACTGGACTGCCCCAGGTGTGTTGGACAATGACATGTCATGTCCCCTTGTTGATAGGAGATTTTTGCAATGGAAGTGTCATCCCGCTTAAAGTGACTTTGTTCACTGAGAGAGATTTTTGTTCATTGGATATTTATGGTGTGAATTTCTCCGCTGTTAAACAAATAGCCATATACAAACAACGATATTCAAATAATGCAAAGTTATGCTTGTCTTGAAATTTTGAAAATGCGTTTTTTAGCAGAAAGCTTTTGTAAGAAAAATTCAAATCAAGATTTAGAGCAAAGCCTTACAGGAGTCAGGATACCTTTTGTAACAGTATGCTTTCGAACTAACCCATGCTTCAATTAGGATTTTTTAAGGGTTGTAACGTGGCTTGGTTCACGGTCTAAGAAACAAAAGATAAAGGCTCAAAGTATATTTGTACCCACCCGCTCTTCATGATGTTCTTCAGTCCTAAACTCAGTTAATTGTGCGTTTGAACTCCAAATGAGTCTGGAACGACATTTTGGTGATGGTTCAAACAAGTTAAATTTTTTGGAAGGCAGTTGTTGCACCCCAAAATTTGCCCTCCCATATCCTCCAAGAAATTGCCAAGTCAAGCTGCAAAATTCCCCAAGGGTGGCACAGTGCAAAGGTCTCCTATACAGTCAAAACTAGGGTTTGTGTTCTGATCAAGGAAATGAAGTTTTCAAAGGTCCAATCAAGTCTCACATGCCTACAAATATGGTCAAGTATCCTCATATCAAGTTTCAAGGCATTCAGCTCAAAATTGCACAGTCAAAACCCTAATTGCACTACAGTCAACTTTAGGGGCAAAATGGTCATTTGACAGTCAAAAGTTCAAATTTTTGGTCAACATATCATTTTGAAGCCACAAACATCATTTGATCAATGCTTGATCATGATTCTCAAAATTTGGCTCAGAAATCATCAAGATGCAAAAGTTTCCTTATTTGGACAGCTGAAAAAGTCAACTGAATTGACCAGGGCATAACTTTCACATGGATTATCAGAAAAATTCCATCCAAAGCTCATTTTGAAGAGAAAGACATTTCCTACAACTCATATTCATACTTCAAGTCCAAGAAAAGCTCTCACAAAAAGTTATCAATTTCAACATTATAGGTCATTTTCAAAAGTCAACAAAAAGGGACTTTAAGTCAAAGGCCATAACATGAGATTGGTAAATCAAAATGACATGGGACCAAAGTCATTTGTTAGAGGACTCAAAGACCTTTCCAAAATGTCAAAGAACATGAGAAAAGCTTAAACATTGAGCAAGTTATGCCTTGTGGAAGTTGGGAAATTTTTGGATATTTTGAAAAGTCAACACTACTTCAAATGACCTAAAATTGCTAATGGGCCCATTTTTCTTCCATGATTCATCATTCTAAGCATATGCACGACCACTTGGCCCAAAGGGAAGTATTTTCTCATTTTTCAATTATTTATTTGAATTATTATTCATATTAATTCATTTAAATCATTTAAATATGTGAAAAATATATAACTTGACCTAATAAATCTTTTCATGCATGTTTTGCCCTCAATATTTCGTGCACATTCAAAAATAGGAAGATTTGATTTGATTTGAGCATAATTGATACAAGAGCACATGAAAAAGATATGAAAATTATGGTGGAAAAAAATCAAATATTCAATCAATGATTACAAGAGATTTGGATCCAATTTGTTAACCTAATTGATTCATATATATGCCAGGATCATAACCCTAACGCTAATAGACACTAAGCTGCGCAGAAGAAAAAAGAACAAACTTGAAATTTTGGTGAAAAAAGTCAAAACTGAAATCATCTTTACAGGGCGATTCAAGGCACAAAAACGATTTCAATAGCTTCCTCAAGCATCACTTGACGTATTCCAATCAAAAACATTCATTCAAACTCCAAGAATTGGTAACACGAATGCAAACTGTGTCAAGAAATTTTCAGAATCGTGCATCATGATTTGTGCATACTTTGCAATTTTTATTCATTGATTCATGTTTGTTATGAGCTTCTGAAACTAACCATGCAAATTAATTGCGTTTTTGTGCTATATACGTGATTTTGCCATTGGCGCAGTCTAGGGTTTCTTGGGCTCCCAATTAGGGGTTTCCTAATAACGTAAAATTCGACCACCACAATGCCATGGATGGATTCAGGGAGCTTGGACGAAGAGATTAACGTACTCGCGCCTAATTTATAAGGCCACATGACCTAATCGCTATTTTCTAATAGCATGTCTTAGGCAATGCATAGAAAACCGTTGCTCATTGTTTATGTTTCAGGAAAAGTGAAGAAGACGAACTCGTGGCCATCAATGGTTGGACGGTTTGAAATTTCGCGCGCTACCCACTGACTCCTTGGTTTCCTTTTATATTATTTAGTTGCTATTATATATTAAATGAAATTGGAATGGCTCAGTGGAAGGTACACACGCTTGCAATGTTCATGACCTGGGTTCGAGTCCCAGGTCTACGTTTATTTCTATAATATTTTGCAAAACATGTTCCTATGCAATTTCAAAGGTGGAGCGCATGATACACCACCATAATCAAGACATCCACGTGCCCCTGAAGATCAAACCAAAGGCGCAGATCTAAAGAGCACGTTGTACCCTGGTCCACGCTTCAACGTGCTATTCAGAAAAGTCAAATGAATTAAAGCTTGCTGGGCCAGAATTTCACAATAAAACCTCCACTTTGGGGACTTCCACCCCCCCTGGTTTGCAATTTTCTAATTTTTCTTATATTTTACTATTATGTTATTTTCTTTATTATTTTAATTTAATTAATTATGTTTACAAAATATAAAAAAACATCATAAAAAATCAAAAAAAGATAAAAATATAATAAATATTTTATTTTAATTATTTTCATAAACAAATTGCATGTAAATAAATTAATTTAGATTAGGGTTTTAATTTTAATTCTTTTAATAACAAAAATACAAAAATATAGAATTAGGTTTAATTAATTTTTATTCCTTTTTAATTTTTTCCTTTTTTACCATAATATTATTTTATTTACTTTTATAATTAAATATGCATAAAAACTTGTAAAATAAATTAGGGTTTCATTTTGGTTAAAAAACTCCAATATTTTTCTTAATAACTTAAAAAATAATTAGAACTAGGTTTAACATTTTATTTTAGTTTTAATTAATTATTTTTCTATTAAATCTTAAAACACTAAAAAACACCAAAAAATAAATTCTTGCTTTCTTTTAACTTTAATTTTAATTCCTCATTAACTTTAATTTTTGCAAAAGGGTCCAACGCCCTCGTTTCGTTTAATTGTTTAAGTTCGCATATTTATTTTACTTCGCTCAAATAATTATGTATCTCTCCCAAGGCCTTGTAAAAATTACTTCTCGCATCTTTTCGCACTTTTAATTTCTTTACTTTTCCGTCAAATCGGGTCCGGTTTAATTTTGGCGATGTGGACCCGTGCCATTTGTAATAGCTTTAGATTTACTTTTTCCGCAAAATTTTTAATTGTTAACAAGAGCATGAAAGAATGTATGGACATAAATAAAATCAAGCGTAGAACACCAATGACATGACAAGACAAAAATAACTGAAAACGACACACGAATCGCACACACCACCCCTAGGGTACGCCTCACTGTTGCCTTGCCTCGAAAGGTGATCGTCGAGTAGAGGATGTCTTAGTAAGTCTCATGATCCGGGAACCTGGCATGAGGGTAGCTTCTAAGGTGTCTTCCCATTGCTCTGGTGATCACCATGTCCCTACAAACTCGAATTGACCCGAACACCTCCAACGGTGGTGCTACCTACCTCTCAATGGTGGGATGGCACTACTCTAAAGGACATTTACATAGACGAATTCCTTAGGGTAGGTATGTTCTCGTAGATACTTGCTCTCTTCAAAAACAAACAAAAATCTTTTCACACCGACACTTTTCAAAAGCTTTCAAAGCAATTGTTCAAACACTCTGACACAAGAGTCGAACTGAAATTTTCAAAGAAACTTTTTTAAAAACCCACATTGAAAAGCAAACAAACCATTTTGAAAACACAATGAGCAAGTATCTAAGAGCCCATGGATAACCATGGATAGAAAGGGTGCTAACACCTTCCCTTTCTATAACCTACCTCCCGAACCGAGAGCAATCTCTTTAAGGAATTTTTCTGTGCTTTTGTCCTTTCCATTTGGAGAAAATAAAAGACGGTGGCGACTCTTGCTTCCGCGACATTTCGCGAACCAGCGTTAAACAGTCAGTTCCAGATCCACCGATCACAGAACTGGCGACTCTGCTGGGGAATATTTTTAAAGTGAGGTGTACCTTAGGGTAGTTCATAACTGTGTTTTCAATTGTATTGACTTGCTTATTGTGCGACTGTCTTGGGAGTTCCATAGATCCTAACCTGGATCTGGGGGATACCTTCTTAGAAAGTAGCAACAAGGTTGTGAGGGAACTGTGCGGGGTATACCGACATGGTTGAAACAGTCTGCTACGTTGATGTGACACTTTGGTGTGTACCGGTAACCCTTGAGTTCAGTCAAGGAGAGTACGGGGCCTCCGCGTGGTGTCATGAAGCATCAACAGACCTTAGGAACCTTAATTGAACTATCTTGGCCTCTTTAGGGTAGTGAGATAACTGACTTTGGTGCAGTCCGAGGTTGGTTGATACTCGATACTACACTCAATTGAGGGTTGCTTTCCTGGAATATTTCGGTCGCCAGTTCAGTGGCTAAATCGAAACGATGAACAATGAAAGCAATCCCGTGATATTGGGACCCTTAGAACCCGGTTACTTCTGATAGGACAGGTTGATCCCACCAACTTCAAGAGGGTAATACCCAGACCTCATGCTGGCCTAAACTCTAAGGGTTTCTCTTGTGTGACTTGTGTGCCTTCCTACTTGCATGCTTGTTATCTGACACATGAACTACTTGCAGGTTTTGTTTATAGTCCTTAACTAGGACTCATAACAAGGCTTACTAAGTTTCTTGCAGGTTTTGTTTATAGTCCTTAACTAGGACTCATAACAAGGCTTACTAAGTTTCTTGCAGGTTTTTGTTTTAGTCCTTAACTAGGACTCATAACAAGGTTTGCCGAGTTTCTTGTAGGGTTTGTTTTGGTCCTTAATTGGGACTCCTGACAGGTTTTACTTGAGTTTCTTGCAGGTTTTGGTTTGCAGTCCTTAAGTGGGACTCATAACAGGGTTACTTACATCACCCCATGCATACCATAACATCATACCATTGCATACATACTAACCCATTTCAAGGATCTCAAGGGCTTATGATGCAGGTCATGATGAATCAAACATCTAGCAAGGGGCAAAGAGGATTTATTTTCCTCTAGCCAAAGTTGTCAGGGGCTATGACCCACTTGATATGGTGAGCCTTTGACCCTTGGAAGAAAGAATCTCAACAAATATGAAGTTTCTTTCAATCAAGCTACCGGATCCAAATGCTAACAAATTTTCTTGTTTACCCCGCAAGGTCCTTGAAAACATTACATGCATGTCATACTCATCATTGCATAACAGGTATCCTTGTTGCAGGTCACTTACCTTTCTCGCTGTTTATTTCAGCAATGGCTTCACAACAAGATAACCAGGACCTTCACGCTCAAGAGACTCAGTTCAGGGAAATCTTCCTAAGTCTATCCAAGGGGCAGGAAGAGTTGAGGACACTCCTCATGGGGAATCTGATCAGAAAGAGTCCTGAAGATGACAAGGACGAACAGTTGAAACGTCTACAAGCTGAGGTGGACACATTGGAAACCCAGATGCTGGGGCAAAGGGCCCTCATTCAAGGTTTATCTCAGGAGCAAGGAGAGCTGAGAGCCATGATCAGCCAACTTCCTCAAGGCATGAAGCAACCAGCCCAAATCAGGGACCAGGTCATAGAACAGCTTCCAAGAAGGCAAAGGTCGGGTCCAATGAATAGACCTCTCCGAGTTGCTACTATTTCTCAGGTCCAACAACGACTGCGCCAAGAACAGCGGGTTGATCAGAACAGGTCGGACGAGCCTAAGAGACAATTCACCTACATCAACATGTCATGGTCACGAGCTTTGCAGCACATGTTAAGGATGAACCTGATTGCGGTGATCAACCCTTCTGCAAATCCAAAGACTTCCTCTCCAAATTACAACCCAGAAGCAAGGTGTGCTTACCATTCTGGTAGCCTGGGGCACGATACTGAGGACTGTTGGGCATTGAAGTACAAGATTCAAAATATGATCGATGCTAAAGAGATCGAGTTCGAGCCCGCCGAGACTCCCAATGTGATCATTGCTCCCTTGTCAAAACATGGCTAGGATTGAGAAATTTTTGTTCATTAGAATCTTTCAAGTTGTAATTTTCTTTTGATTGTTCAAGCATTCCATTCATATCAAACGTTGTTATTTCATTAATGCATCGCATATGTCTGTTCTGAAACAATATATTCGTATTCACTAAATGCAAATTATTTTCATATTTTTTTTCTGATGATCAACTCTTAAATAATAATTCTAAGCCTCTTGAGGGAGGATGACGAAAACGATACCACAATCTACAGTATGCTTTTGAACAGACCCCGCTGATGAGGTACAAGCATTGTTTCAATTCCTAAACACTGGAGTTATAAGGAAGATAATCCCTCGTCAACCCCTCTGAGCCAAAGAAGTAGGAGTTTTTTTCTTTTCGAAATTTAAAACCCTTAATCATAACCTGGGGCAGGGTAGTTCTCTCAGTTGATCCGAGTGCATAACGAATGGCACCAAAAAGATCCTTACAAAACAAAGAAAGACGGTGATGGTTCCGAATAATCAAGAAGGACAAGCAGTCATTATATCTCTCAAAATAAAAAAACCCAATAAGTCAAATACCTATGAAAGAGACTTACGAAACTGGGGCATCCCGCTGACTGTAATTCCACAAAAGGAAACAGTTCAGGCAAAAAATAGGGATAATGAAATCAAAAAAAGAAAGAGGTCCTACAAACCCTCAGCAAAAAGAGATGACTGCCTATTCAAATAAATGTTCAACATCCGAACCATCACTGGAATTTCAGAGCAAAGACTCAAACAAGGTCTAACGTATGATCAACTGAGTTTAGGTTTGGAGAACATCACGGAGAGCGGGTGGGTACAAATAATTTGAGCCTTTATCCTTTGTTTCTTAAACCGTGAACCAGGCCACGTTATAACCCTTAAAAGTCCTAGCTGAAGCATGGGTTAGTTCGAAAGCATACTGTGACGAAAGGTATCCTGACTCCTTAAGGCTCACTATAAAGAAGGAGTTGACATCACGTTTTACAAACATTCATTTGTTTTATGAAAAAGAATGCATTCTCAAAATCTTCAAGACAGACATAGGCTTTGCATTTTTAACATAACTTTGTTTGCATATGACTTTTTGTTTGAACAGCATAGAAATTCGCACGACAAATGCCTAATGAACAGAAGTACTTCCAATCAAGGGGAATGATATGATCATGGTCTATTATCTGGGGCAGTCCAATCAAGATTCGGAGAATCTCTCAAAGGCCAAATAGTCTGGGGCAAATCTCCGCCTGAGTCACTTGGGGCATTCCAACAACGAATCTTGCCTGATCAAACACCTTCTGGTGGCACGACATAACACTTCTAATAGGGGCAACTCCCTACATTCTGAGAGCGTGGACATAGTCGAAAAGATACTACGCATAATCAAAGACCCGCTAGGTTGACATACCTAGGCAAAAATAAGGGCTTCCCGGCGAACCAAAAGGGTTCGGGCAAAAATAAGGGATGAAATGAAAAAATCTGTACACCCGGCAAATCGAAAACCTGAAAAGGCGGCTTGGGCAAAAATGGGTATCCTGGTGGACCGAAAACCCGAAAGGGCGGTCCAGGCAAAAGTTAGGGATTAAAGCGTACGACTATGTCCTGCCATCTGTCTACCAGAAGAAGGTTCGTCCATCAACAACTATCAGCACCCCACAAGTGCCCCCCCCCATAGAAACAGGGGCAATAAAGAGTGGTCTAAGCAATCCGATTTTTCTATCCTCCGAGGTATCAGGGTAGGTTCCGTTGAAGAACATAACCAATACAGTTCAATGCTTCCCCAGGAGAGTCCAATCCAGATTCCCCAGGAAAGTTGGAATCCATCTCCCCAAGCAGTAAGCTTATCCCCAGTTGATTTTGGAAGCTTATCCTCGCAGAGCACGAATGCATCTCCCGGCTTTATTCAAAGAGTTATTTCCCTAACAGGATATAACTGGGTTATCCTCAGCCAAAAGCCACGGAAAGATCGTCGTCGACACAGTCTTCTTACCCCAGCGAAGTCCATCAACACTTCCAACAACAAGGATATCCTCAGCAAGTTACTATCAACAATCAACAGAGTGTCTCTCTCCCAACAGAGTATTGCTCCCCAGCAAGATTACTAGAGTATTTGTCTCCCCGCAGAGTAACCCATTCGCCAAGTTTATTCCCCAACGGAGTTATCTTCTCCTACCGATATTCTTGCAACTATCATCCCCAGCGGAGGCAAAAATCTATTCTTCAAACAGCAGCCCAGGAGTGACTTCCCGGCACTCGTCAAGGATTTATTTTCCTGAGACGAAAACATACATTCATAAACATCACATCTTCATACATTATAGCATGCATATGCATCATACTACACGAATCTCATTAATTTTGAAGACATACAGTTCATGCATCATGATTTTGCATACAATTATGTTTTGCCTTTTCAGGAAAAAGATCAATACAAAAATGATTACAATCAACTATCGCAATTCTTTCTAGATATAGTTTCAGATATGACCCAGATATGGTGACGTTCTGATGCTGCTTCCAGATTTCCTTCTAGATATAGTTTCAGATATGACCCAGATATGGTGACGTTCTGATACTGCTTCCAGATATCCTTCTAGATATAGTTTCAGATATGACCCAGAGATGGTGACGTTCTGATGCTGCTTCCAGAGTTCCTTCTAGATATAGTTTTAGATGTAAACCAGATATGGTGACGTTCTGATACTGCTTCCAGATATCCTTCTAGATATAGTTTCAGATATGACCCAGAGATGGTGACATTCTGATACTGCTTCCAGATATCCTTCTAGATATAGTTTCAGATATGACCCAGAGATGGTGACGTTCTGATACTGCTTCCAGATCTCCTTCCAGATATAGTCGCAGATGTAAACCAGATATGGTAACGTTCTGATGCTGCTTCCAGAGTTCCTTCTAGATATAGTTTCAGATGTAAACCAGATATGGTGACGTTCTGATACTGCTTCCAGATCTCCTTCCAGATATAGTTTCAGATGTAAACCAGATATGGTGACGTTCTGATACTGCTTCCAGATGTCCTTCTAGATATAGTTTCAGATATGACCCAGAGATGGTGACGTTCTGATACTGCTTCCAGATATCCTTCTAGATATAGTTTCAGATGTAAACCAGATATGGTGACGTTCTGATACTGCTTCTAGATCTCCTTCCAGATATAGTTTCAGATGTAAACCAGATATGGTGATGTTCTGATGCTGCTTCCAGATTTCCTTCCAGATATAGTCCAGATATGAACCAGATATGGCGACGTTCTGACACTTATTCCAGTTGAAGATATTTCAAGACCTTGTCCGGTTCAGCTAAATCGACCCTAAGATTTTCCTGATGCTTATCCAGCCAAAGGCCTTCTCTGGTTCAGTCAGATCGACCCTAAGATCTCCCTGATGCTTATCCAGTTGAAGATATTTCAAGACCTAGACCGGTTCAGTTAAATCGACCCTAAGATTTTCCTGATGCTTATCCAGTCAAAGGCCTTCTCTGGTTCAGTCAGATCGACCCTAAGATCTCCCTGATGCTTATCCAGTTGAAGACATTTCAAGACCTAGACCGGTTCAGTTAAATCGACCCTAAGATTTTCCTGATGCTTATCCAGTCAAAGGCCTTCTCTGGTTCAGTCAGATCGACCCTAAGATCTCCCTGATGCTTATCCAGTTGAAGATATTTCTAGACCTAGACCGGTTCAGTTAAATCGATCCTAAGATTTTCCTGATGCTTATCCAGTCAAAGGCCTTCTCTGGTTCAGTCAGATCGACCCTAAGATCTCCCTGATGCTTATCCAGTTGAAGATATTTCAAGACCTAGACTGGTTCAGTTAAATCGACCCTAAGATTTTCCTGATGCTTATCCAGTCAAAGGCCTTCTCTGGTTCAGTCAGATCGACCCTAAGATCTCCCTGATGCTTATCCAGTCAAAGGCCTTCTCTGGTTCAGTCAGATCGACCCTAAGATCTCCCTGATTCTTATCCCAGTAGAAGACACCCAAGATTTTTCTCAACGAGCGTTGTTGGAGTTAAAGTCGCCCAAGGTTCTCTTACCATTCATGCTAAGACAGTAACCATCCCTGGTTCATTCATCGCCGTTTGAAGCTCCAGACTCAGCTCCTGTAACCAGTCAGGACACATCTATGCCAAGCATCTAAAATCAGCTCCTGCAACGTGCCAGGTACTCATTTTTTTTGCAGGTACGCAGGTTCTCGCTAAGGAATCTCCTACGCGATCAACATCCAGATGGCATCTATAAGCCCATCATCCTATCCAGCAATCCCCAAATGGCATCTATAAGCCCATTCCCCCATCACACTGCTAACATGTGAGCGCAAATTTCTGGGCACTCTTGTGTTCAATCATCTTCCACCCTCGGATTACGAAAGGCACATCAGCCAATCTGCATCCTCAGGTCTAAGAAGATTGAACAGGGGCAACTGTTGCACCCCAAAATTTGCCCTCCCATATCCTCCAAGAAATTGCCAAGTCAAGCTGCAAAATTCCCCAAGGGTGGCACAGTGCAAAGGTCTCCTATACAGTCAAAACTAGGGTTTGTGTTCTGATCAAGGAAATGAAGTTTTCAAAGGTCCAATCAAGTCTCACATGCCTACAAATATGGTCAAGTATCCTCATATCAAGTTTCAAGGCATTCAGCTCAAAATTGCACAGTCAAAACCCTAATTGCACTACAGTCAACTGTAGGGGCAAAATGGTCATTTGACAGTCAAAAGTTCAAATTTTTGGTCAACATATCATTTTGAAGCCACAAACATCATTTGATCAATGCTTGATCATGATTCTCAAAATTTGGCTCAGAAATCATCAAGATGCAAAAGTTTCCTTATTTGGACAGCTGAAAAAGTCAACTGAAATTGACCAGGGCATAACTTTCACATGGATTATCAGAAAAATTCCATCCAAAGCTCATTTTGAAGATAAAGACATTTCCTACAACTCATCTTCATACTTCAAGTCCAAGAAAATCTCTCACAAAAAGTTATCAATTTCAACATTATAGGTCATTTTCAAAAGTCAACAAAAAGGGACTTTAAGTCAAAGGCCATAACTTGAGATTGGTAAATAAAAATGACATGGGACCAAAGGCATTGGTTAGAGGACTCAAAGACCTTTCCAAAATGTCCATGAAGATGAGAAAAGCTTAAAACATGAGCAAGTTATGCCTTGTGGAAGTTGGGAAATTTTTGGATATTTTGAAAAGTCAACACTACTTCAAATGACCTAAAATTGCTAATGGGCCCATTTTTCTTCCATGATTCATCATTCTAAGAATATGCACGACCACTTGGCCCAAAGGGAAGTATTTTCTCATTTTTCAATTATTTATTTGAATTATTATTCATATTAATTCATTTAAATCATTTAAATATGTGAAAAATATATAACTTGACCTAATAAATCTTTTCATGCATGTTTTGCCCTCAATATTTCGTGCACATTCAAAAATAGGAAGATTTGATTTGATTTGAGCATAATTGATACAAGAGCACATGAAAAAGATATGAAAATTATGGTGGAAAAAAATCAAATATTCAATCAATGATTACAAGAGATTTGGATCCAATTTGTTAACCTAATTGATTCATATATATGCCAGGATCATAACCCTAACGCTAATAGACACTAAGCTGCGCAGAAGAAAAAAGAACAAACTTGAAATTTTGGTGAAAAAAGTCAAAACTGAAATCATCTTTACAGGGCGATTTAAGGCACAAAAACGATTTCAATAGCTTCCTCAAGCATCACTTGACGTATTCCAATCAAAAACATTCATTCAAACTCCAAGAATTGGTAACACGAATGCAAACGGTGTCAAGAAATTTTCAGAATCGTGCATCATGATTTGTGCATACTTTGCAATTTTTATTCATTGATTCATGTTTGTTATGAGCTTCTGAAACTAACCATGCAAATTAATTGCGTTTTTGTGCTATATACGTGATTTTGCCATTGGCGCAGTCTAGGGTTTCTTGGGCTCCCAATTAGGGGTTTCCTAATAACGTAAAATTCGACCACCACAATGCCATGGATGGATTCAGGGAGCTTGGACGAAGAGATTAACATACTCGCGCCTAATTTATAAGGCCACATGACCTAATCGCTATTTTCTAATAGCATGTCTTAGGCAACGCATAGAAAACCGTTGCTCATTGTTTATGTTTCAGGAAAAGTGAAGAAGACGAACTCGTGGCCATCAATGGTTGGACGGTTTGAAATTTCGCGCGCTACCCACTGACTCCTTGGTTTCCTTTTATATTATTTAGTTGCTATTATATATTAAATGAAATTGGAATGGCTCAGTGGCAGGTACACACGCTTGCAATGTTCATGACCTGGGTTCGAGTCCCAGGTCTACGTTTATTTCTATAATATTTTGCAAAACATGTTCCTATGCAATTTCAAAGGTGGAGCGCATGATACACCACCATAATCAAGACATCCACGTGCTCCTGAAGATCAAACCAAAGGCGCAGATCTAAAGAGCACGTTGTACCCTGGTCCACGCTTCAACGTGCTATTCAGAAAAGTCAAATGAATCAAAGCTTGCTGGGCCAGAATTTCACAATAAAACCTCCACTTTGGGGACTTCCACCCCCCCTGGTTTGCAATTTTCTAATTTTTCTTATATTTTACTATTATGTTATTTTCTTTATTATTTTAATTTAATTAATTATGTTTACAAAATATAAAAAAACATCATAAAAAATCAAAAAAAGATAAAAATATAATAAATATTTTATTTTAATTATTTTCATAAACAAATTGCATGTAAATAAATTAATTTAGATTAGGGTTTTAATTTTAATTCTTTTAATAACAAAAATACAAAAATATAGAATTAGGTTTAATTAATTTTTATTCCTTTTTAATTTTTTCCTTTTTTACCATAATATTATTTTATTTACTTTTATAATTAAATATGCATAAAAACTTGTAAAATAAATTAGGGTTTCATTTTGGTTAAAAAACTCCAATATTTTTCTTAATAACTTAAAAAATAATTAGAACTAGGTTTAACATTTTATTTTAGTTTTAATTAATTCTTTTTCTATTAAATCTTAAAACACTAAAAAACACCAAAAAATAAATTCTTGCTTTCTTTTAACTTTAATTTTAATTCCTCATTAACTTTAATTTTTGCAAAAGGGTCCAACGCCCTCGTTTCGTTTAATTGTTTAAGTTCGCATATTTATTTTACTTCGCTCAAATAATTATGTATCTCTCCCAAGGCCTTGTAAAAATTACTTCTCGTATCTTTTCGCACTTTTAATTTCTTTACTTTTCCGTCAAATCGGGTCCGGTTTAATTTTGGCGATGTGGACCCGCGCCATTTGTAATAGCTTTAGATTTACTTTTTCCGCAAAATTTTTAATTGTTAACAAGAGCATGAAAGAATGTATGGACATAAATAAAATCAAGCGTAGAACACCAATGACATGACAAGACAAAAATAACTGAAAACGACACACGAATCGCACACACCACCCCTAGGGTACGCCTCACTGTTGCCTTGCCTCGAAAGGTGATCGTCGAGTAGAGGATGTCTTAGTAAGTATTCATGATCCGGGAACCTGGCATGAGGGTAGCTTCTAAGGTGTCTTCCCATTGCTCTGGTGATCACCATGTCCCTACAAACTCGAATTGACCCGAACACCTCCAACGGTGGTGCTACCTACCTCTCAATGGTGGGATGGCACTACTCTAAAGGACATTTACACAGACGAATTCCTTAGGGTAGGTAGGTTCTCGTAGATACTTGCTCTCTTCAAAAACAAACAAAAATCTTTTCACACCGACACTTTTCAAAAGCTTTCAAAGCAATTGTTCAAACACTCTGACACAAGAGTCGAACTGAAATTTTCAAAGAAACTTTTTTAAAAACCCACATTGAAAAGCAAACAAACCATTTTGAAAACACAATGAGCAAGTATCTAAGAGCCCATGGATAACCATGGATAGAAAGGGTGCTAACACCTTCCCTTTCTATAACCTACCTCCCGAACCGAGAGCAATCTCTTTAAGGAATTTTTCTGTGCTTTTGTCCTTTCCATTTGGAGAAAATAAAAGACGGTGGCTACTCTTGCTTCCGCGACATTTCGTGAACCAGCGTTAAACAGTCAGTTCCAGATCCACCGATCACAGCAGTCATTTTGCAACAATAATTTCATGTTATTGAGGATTTGTAGTGACCTCTTTCTTTTGATTTGTTATCCCTAATTTTTGCCTGACTGTTCCTGTTTTTGAGATTACAGTCAGCGGGATGCCCCAGTTTTCTTAAGCATCCTTCGTAGGTTTTGACTTAGTGGGCTTTTCTTTTTTAAGAGATAATGACTGCCTATGTGATAGGGAATCATCACCGTCTTTTGATTCCAAAGGAATGTTTTTGATGTCATTCATTGTATTACAAGATGAGAGTTTGTGACTTTAACGTGCGTTTGAATTAACTGAGAGACTACCCTACCCCAGGTTTTGATTAAAGGTTTCAATTTGTGTTAAAACAGAAAACTTCTACTTCTTTAGCTCGAAAGGGTTGACTAGGGATTATCTTCCTTATAACTCAAGTGTTTAGTATTTGAAATAAACGCCTGTACATCGTCAGCAAGGTCTGTCCAAAATCATATTGTATGAGATTAAGGCATTATTTTCGTCATCCTCCCTCTAAAGGTTTGTGTCATAAGAAGAATAAAAAGCATAGTTTAAATATAGTGAAAACGAAAAAATGAATTCAAGACAAAACATATGCAATGCATTAATGAAACAGAGTTTGACATTAATAGATAATTGTTTGAATAACAAAATAAATTACAATTGGAAATTCAAAATGAACAAAAGCCTCTTTGTTCGAACTTGTCACTTTAGGTGGAGAGCCCTCAGCGGAAGATTTTCATCTGGCCATCTTGTGTGAACTCTAACATTGTTTCTTTAATCAGATCTTGAATTTTGTTTCTCAATGCCCAGCAGCTATCGGTGTCATGTCCAGGACTGTTGGAGTGATACACACATCTTGCATTTGGGTTGTACCCTAGAAAGGTTGTGTTGGGATTCCGAGGGGGTCCCTTAATACAATCAGCTTGACTTCCAACAAGCGTTGCATCACTTGAGATAATGACATGTTAATCTCAGTGAAGCGCTTTTCAGATGTATTTCGCTTACGCCGATTACCCTGTTGACGTTGGTGAGGTTGTTGTTGGGCTTGTGACCCTGAAGCAAACTGGGGAGGTTTTCTCTCGGCTTCTTGTCTTAAGGGAGGTTGAATGATGACTCGATCCTCAACCTTAGTTGTTTGCCCCATTTGGTTACATTCATCTTGATGAAGCTTGTTGATGAGGACTCTCAACTCCTCTTGTCCTCGATCCAGGTTTTGAATAAGAGCCATCTGGCCCACCAGTTGTCCCATCATCTGAATTTCCATTGTTTCCATCTCAATCTGTAGCCCTTCCAACTGATCATTCCTGATGCCCTCCGGATTCCCTATGACCATGCCCCTTGTGAGGAGAGCCTTCACCTCTTCTTGTCCCTTGGACAGGTTCAAGAACATCTCTTGGAGTTGAGCATTTTGAGCCTGGACGTCCTTGATAGTCTGTTTTAGAGCCATTCCTACTGAAATAAACAGTAGGAAGATAAGGAGACTTGTTGCAAAGACCTGTCATGTTATGATGAATGTTGTTCATGTACATACAATGCACTCAAGGATTTTAGAAAAATCAAAATTGTCTAAAACAAGAAGGAACAAACGTTATATTAATAAAATAGAACTTGTTTACATCAATGCCCCTAAGACAAAAATAGTAAAAAATTCTAAGATAAAAAGACGTTGCGCATCCTCTTTGGTGCAATTTAGGTGTTGAGAGCCTACTCTTCGTGAAATTGACGAGTAAGTTCCAAAACCTTCATCTCGCTGGCGTAGAATTGGGCTTCAAAAGTATCGCATTCTCCCTTGAGCTGTATTGATCGATAAAATAGCAAGTATACTATTTTTACCAATGTAGCAATAGAAGGAAGTTATCCTGTGTATCGATCTCGAGGACTGCGTTGAAATTAACAGTGTTGAAAAGTAGTCAATTAGACAAAAAGGGCATAGGGTTGGTTTGAGTAAAGGTAGAAAATTCTGCTTTGTAAATTAAATAAAAACACAAAAAGTAAAAAGTAATATCACAATAATGTTGGAACATGCTAGGGATAAGATGTATGAATTGCTCCGTAATGAATTGAACTCCTATTTATACTATCTATGCTTCCGTAATCTAATACCGATTCTCAAGAGTAGTTTCCCCTAATTCCTTAGCCGGAAACCCGCGACATAAAATTTTAAAGTCTAATTCCTTAGATATTCAAACATATGCCGATCACACCTAAAAGATCAAGAATTTATGGTCAAAACTATTAGATCCTTATTCCTAAGAGAAATTAGCGACGGTATCATACAAGTAGTGATAAAGTGATCAGTCAAACCTACTTTACCCATAGATCAATATCCAATTTTCCAAAAAGATAAGCATTAGGGATTTGCATAATACAATGAATACATGAAAACATAGATATTATAATATAATAGCAATTCGGTTCATCACAGAAGTAATTCAGGGACACCCCCTAGCATTGGGGGGTTTAGCTGTTCATAATATTCAAAGAAAATACTAGTTTAATATTAAACATTACAAAGGATGGAATTGCTCTGATCTTTAATTGCTTCCGCTTTTGTTGATCTTCATCATCCCAACCTTTGATCGTACTCGTCCTCTTGTTCTCTGCTATACTTTTTTTCCAAAAAACCGAATCCCATATCTCTCCTCAAAGTTAGATCTAAATAGTGTCACATCACTCAAAACGTCTGCGCAAGGTCCAAACTAACCTCCCAGACTTTCAATAGAATGATTTCAAAATAATCACTCTTCTTTCCCGCTCATGCCAACACGGGCCGTGTCATGTGACACGGGCGCCCGTGTCAGCTTCTGTATTTTTCTTCATCTCGCCCTGCAGCATCCTTTAAGACACGGGCCGTGTCAGGTGACACGGCCGCCCGTGTCAGCTACTGATTTCCAAAGGGAATGCTTCTGAACTTGTCCTTTCCACCACTATTCTTGTGCAATTTCGCCCGGACCTGAGAATACAAAAAGAACTACCAGACCAAGATTTCAAAAGTACCTTATTTAAAAAAATTAACAGACAAAATGTAAATAGACAAAAATTTAGAAAGATAACATACGCGACTAAAACAGTAAAACAAACTAGCTAAAGTGTTACCAAAGATGTGGTTTCGTGCCGGATAATAGATAGATAACCAGACAGAAATGTGACCGATCACAACCCCAAACTTATCTCATTACTTGTCCTCAATAAAAGCTTAAGTCCACATTTTAGGTACCCTCCGAATTTCAACAAACCACGTACCACTGAGATTATTTGCAATGTCTTCACTTTCTTCTAGGCCTTACATGCTTCCCCAACTTACTGCAATCAACTACACTCCCGAATGAAACACCTCTTCCTCTATCAGTCTCTCACACTTTCTCCAGATTCCCTCGGGTTTAAGTGTTTATACTCTCATTGTCAAAGTATGTACCATCATCTTCTGAGTTTGCACAAGATCTGTAAACATAACACAAGCACACAAAACATACACTATACGAGGACTTTATAGGTTGTAACGGGGCTAAGGGACAAGATGGGATATACAAAGAAACGGAAACAAAGGGTTAAATAGCTCAGATTCAGTGTTATCTATATCATGTTTGTGAACTTGCTATTTTGCACTCATAGGGCATGACACATAATATTTGATATTTTTCAGTTTCTCCCCTCAAAAGGGTATTGGAAGAACTATGATACGCTTCTCCTTTTTTTATTATTTTGACTGCTTCAGTGACGAGTGCATTATATCAATCTTTATATATATATATATATATATATATATATATATATATATATATATATATATATATATATATATATATATATATATATATATATATATATATATATATATATATATATATATATATATTTTTATTTATTTATTTATTTTGACTGCACTCATCCATTCTCCTCTGCAAGTGTCACAACCCCAAACTTTGAGTCTTTACACAAACCATAAAATTTCTAACACCTATCTGAGCAAGGTAGGGAAGTGTTTAGGCTAAAGGTTTTATAAACTTCGGGTTTTTTTTTCTTTTTTTTTTTAAAAAACAAACAAAACAAAAAATGGGGATAAGGCTCAAACTGGGGTAACAAGGGATACTGTGAAAGGGTAGGCTTAACAGGCTCAGGGCTGGAAATTTTTTTTGCCTCAGCGCATGTGCGTGTGCAGTATATATTCACAGATCAATTATGCAAACAAAAAGAGACTAAGTACATACCTAACACTCTCTTGGTGCATTTGTATTTGGATATTTCTGATCCTTACCATGTTGGGTGTATTGACAGTTTCGGAGGTGCCATTTGTGTCATGTAGCGTCATGTAGATTCGGGTATGTCATATTCCAGTCTAGTTCCAGTGTTAGGGATTGCGTCCAATCTTTTTCAGTCGTACCAACTTTCGGAGGTTTCATAAAGTTTAGTGTCGGCATTGATATGTCTCATCCACTTCTCTCAGATTATCTACTATTTCGGCATAGTCACCACACATCTGAAACACACAAAACATAAAGAAACCAAGGATTAAACTGAAATAACAAGTAATAAATAAAACACACAAAATACTAAAAAAAAATAAACAGGAAACCGAAATCGAAGCCCCCTCACACTTGGACTAAACATTGTCCTCAATGTTTCAGAACCAAGGCTGCAAGGGTCTTACAGAGCTCACTGCGGTTGAGGAGGTTGAGGAAACTGCAACATCAAGTGTTGCATCATTCGTTGAATGTCAGCCAACATCTCTCCTTGCTGAGCTTGTTCATATCCTTGACGGAACAACTCGACTCCTTGACGTGTTTGCTCCGCTCGTAGATCAGCATATTCAGCTTGCAGCCACACCCACTCCTCTTGAGTGAATGATGAGGATCGACCATCCATCTGAGTCGGCCTTTCAGATGAATTTTCTATCGGCTCTTCAGCATCATCATCCACGAGGTGTTCCTCAGTAGGATTGTTAACATCATGCTCAACCTGAAAAGCATCATTAAAAATACCATATTCCCAATTTTGGCGATTCAAAATTGAAACTTTTTCAGGGTTAGGCAGCATCATAATAATCCGCTTAGAAACAATATAACCAAAACGATTACCCAGAACTTGAATCATCCCATGATTAATTAAGGAATTCATATCTATTTTACTCATACCTGCCACAGGTACATGATTCAATTCCACAGGGTTGTAACCAAAATAAACGACTATTTGGGTAATCATACTGCCAACAGAAATATCACCCGATGTTGCTCGTCCCACTTTTCTCAGGTGATTTGCTGCGAAGGCAGCAACATTGACCGGGGTTGCATTGGCCATAGCATGAAGAAGAAAGAGCTCTGCCTGCGATGCGACACCTGTACTATCCCCTCAAATTAACAAAGTATAAGCCAGACACTTTTGAGCGTACCTGAAGCAAGGGTTTTGAATCCGAGATGCCTTGGCGCTCTTGGCCTCATAACCCCCACAACCAGTAATATCTCCCCAGAATCCCACTGGATTGAAAGTTTTAGGAATCGCTCCCGGTCCATAAACGGGAAGGTGGAGAATCCCACCCAATTCCTCAAGGGTCAGCTGACGTTCCACATTGAACAACCTGAACGTTAGAGTATCTGTGTGCATTTGAGTGCTTCCATCCCATGTTAGTTTCAGTTTACACTCGACAGAGCTTAGAAATTCGAGTGTTATACGCTCAAAAGTGGGTGTTTCAAGCTGCATAAATTCCAGAATTCCCAAAACATGCAACATTCTATATACTTCATCAGTTAAACCCAGTTAAGACAAAGTTTGGGAGCATATGTACCTTGTGGGTGTTAACTTACGTCGAATATGATGCGAGTAACGCACTTCATGAGCAGGATTGTAAAAGAAAATGTCATGAGCGTTAGGTTCTGCCATTTGGTCGCGACTGCTCCTTGGTCTTGACCTCGATGGTTCGCTTGCTGGTTGCTTACCTCTTGCATTACGCTTTGGGGGCATTTTTGGTAAACCTGCAAAATCACACCAAACTGAAATAAAGCGCTAGAGGAAAAAGCTACCATAGAAATGTAGAGGGCGAGATTTGGAACAACTTTTGTGAAAGCTACAAGGTGAGATCACGAGATTTATGGAGAAATCCAAGAGTTTTAATGAGAGAGTGGTTATGGAGTTTGAGAGAGAGGGGTAGAAGAAAGGAAAATAAAAGGTTTTTGAAAATTAGAGAGAGAAGAGTTATGAAATGCTGGGCCCATATAATTGTTTTTTTTAAAACGAAAACTCCCAACATTCCTCTCCCTCTTAATTAATTTTAAAAAAAATTAAATAAAATAAAAAAACTAAAACGTCTGACACGACCGTGTCAGATGACACAGGCAACCGTGTCAGGGCCTGCCCTTCACGCCCAGGGTCTCTGACACGGGCGTGTCGCATGACACGGGCACCCGTGTCAAAGACTGCAACTCCTCTTCAAAGTCTGACACGGGAGACCGTGTCATCACCTGAGTTTTCCCAAAAAAACTTCTTTCAACCTTTTTTTTCTCCAAATCTTCTTTCGTTTCCCTGCTCAAAACGTCGTTCTTCAAACTCCTCCGCATAAGAGACCCTGAAAGAAAACAAGTTAATAGCACAAAACAAACAAAAAAAACATCAGAAATAAAACACGTGGGTTGCCTCCGACGTAGCGCTTTGTTTAACGTCACATGGATCGACGATTGTTCATCTCACCCTGTAAGATGAACAACATGAATCTGACCACTTTCTTGTCTGCTATAATAGGGTTTTAACCTTTGTCCATTCACTTTAAAAATGTCACCATTTTCTTGATTTCTTACTTCAATCGCTCCATGAGAAAACACTTTGTGCACTACAAAAGGTCCTGACCATTTGGATCTAAGTTTTCCAGGAAATAACTTCAACCTGGAATTGTATAAGAGGACCAGTTGTCCTTCATGAAACTCTTTCCTCACAATTATTTTATCATGCCACTTTTTTTTTGGTCTTTGTAAACCTTAGCATTCTCATAAGCGCGGTTCCGAAATTCCTCCAATTCATGAAGTTGAAGGATTCGTGAACTTCTTGACTTAGTCAAATCCATATTCAAAAATTTTGATGCCCAGAATGCCTTGTGCTCCAATTCTAGAGGCAAATGGCATGCTTTTCCATAAACTAGTTGGTACGGCGACATACCGATTGGTGTTTTGAAAGCCTTTCGGTAAGCCCATAAAGCATCATCCAATTTAGTTGCCCAATCTTTCCGAGAAGAATTTACTGTTTTCTCGAGAATTTTCTTTAGTTGCCTATTTGAAACTTCCACTTGCCCACTAGTTTGAGGGTGATACGGAGTGGCAATCTTATGCTTAACATTGTACTTCTGGAGTAACTTTTCCATGAGGTGATTTAGGAAATGTGTTCCTTCATCACTTATGAGTGCTCTCGATACTCCAAATCTAGCAAAAATGTTTTCTCTAAAAAATTTTACCACCACTTTCACATCATTAGTTGGTAGAGCCACAACTTCAACCCATTTTGATACATAATCAACCGCCACGAGGATGTAGTTCTTCCCAAAAGATGGTGGAAAAGGTCCCATGAAGTCGATTCCCCAAACATCAAATAATTCGACTTCCAACATAGAATTCTGAGGCATCTGGTTTCTCTTGGAGATATTCCCAGTTCTTTGACATTTGTCACACTCCTTTACCATATCTTGAGCATCCTTGAACAACGATGGCCAATACAACCCTGATTGGAGGACCTTAGTCGCGGTTCTATCACCGCTAAAATGTCCTCCGTATTCCGATGCATGGAAAGCTTTCAATATGTCCTCCTGCTCTTGCTCTGACACACATCTTCTTATAAGACCATCCACTCCTCTCTTGTATAGAAAAGGGTCATCCCAAAAAATAAAACATGCAATCATGAACAAACTTTTTTTCCTGTTAGAATCAAAGTCATCAGGGATGATACCTCCCACTATATAGTTTGCATAATCTGCGAACCATGGTACCCCAATAACAGCAAGGATGTGTTCATCGGCAATCTCATCCTTGATTGGCCGCTTAACCTCTGTTTCTTCAATAGGTGACATACGAGAGAGGTGATCAGCGACGGTGTTTTCACAGCCTCTCTTATCACGAATCTCCATATCAAACTCCTAAAGAAGTAGAATCCATCTCAGGAGTCTTGGCTTAGAATCCTGTTTAGCGAATAAATACTTCAAAGAAGCATGGTCAGTATAAACAATGACCTTAGAACCCAACAGATATTGCCTGAATTTATCGAAGGCGTAAACCACAACTAACAACTCCTTTTCAGTAGTTACATAGTTCATCTGTGCAGGTTTCAACACATGACTCGCATAGTAAATGACATGCAACAGTTTTTCTCTATGTTGTCCCAGAACTGCCCCTACTGCCATATCACTAGCATCACACATGATCTCGAAAGGGAGAGACCAATCAGGGGCTGCAACAATGGGTGCTGAAACCAATTTACTCTTTAATGTTTCAAAAGCTTTGACACACTCTTTATCAAACACAAAAGCCCTATCCTTAACCAAAAGGGTTGTTAAAGGTTTTGCTATTTTAGAAAAATCTCTTATGAATCTACGGTAAAAACCCGCATGCCCAAGGAAACTTCTAATACCTTTCTCATTGGTTGGAGGATGAAGCTTTGATATTACTTCGATCTTTTCTTGGTCCACCTCTATTCCCCTGTAGGAAATTTTGTGGCCTAAGACTATTCCTTCGTGCACCATGAAGTGGCATTTCTCCCAGTTAAGGATAAGATTGATCTCCTGGCATCTTTCTAGGAATAGAGCAAGGTTAATTAAACAATTATCAAACGATTTACCAAAAACCGAGAATTCGTCCATGAAGACTTCCATATATTTTTCAAGCATATCCGCAAAAATCGACTGGATGCATCTTTTAAAAGTAGCAGGTGCATTGCATAACCCAAATGGCATTCTTCTGTAGGCAAAAATACCAAGAGGGCATGTAAATGTTGTCTTCTCTTGATCTTCTAGTACAACAGCTATCTGATTATACCCCGAATAACCATCAAGGAAACAATAGTACTCATGGTCGGCCAACCTTTCCAACATCTGGTCGATAAATGGTAACAAAAAGTGATCCTTTCTCGTAGAGAGGTTCAATCTTCTATAATCGATACAGACTCTCCATTCGGTAACTGTCCTTGTAGGGATCAACTCATTCTTCTCATTCTTGATCACAGTTGTCCCTCCTTTCTTTGGCACGGCATGTATAGGACTCACTCAAGAACTGTCAGATATAGGATAAATCATCCCAGCATCTAACAGTTTCACCATTTCTTGTCTGACTACCTCTTTCATTGTGGGATTTAGTATTCTTTGGGGTTGGACAACCGGTTTATGATCATCCTCCATGAGAACTTTGTGCATGCAAATCGTAGAACTAATCCCCTTCAAATCATCAACTGACCACCCGATAGCACTTTTATGCTTTTTTAGAACTTTGACGAGCTTATCCTCTTGGAGGGCTTCAAGATTAGAACTGATTATTGTCGGGCACCTATTGTCGGTGTCGAGGAAAACATACTTGAGGTTCTCAGGTAATTGTTTCAATTTAGCTCCTTCCTTAGATTCATCTTTCTTCTCTTCCGTTGAAGGCTGCCTTAAATCCTCCCACCGGTTTGGTCGAGTCCCCTTGAATGATGGAATTGCATCCATCATAGCTAAAGCTTCCATATCTTTTTCACCTATCTCTTCGGATTCTTCAAAAATTGATAAGCTCAGTACTTTTTCCAACGGTAGTTGTTGTGTTTTCCAAGAATTCTCATTAGCAGTCAATTGATCAATTACTTAGATGTGTTGGCTCGTGGTAATATCATCCTTATACTTCATAGTGTTTCGAACATCAATTTTCAATTCTTCATCATAGACTTTCAGAGTCATGGTACCCTCTTCTATGTCTATCAAACATCTCCCGGTCTCTAAGAATGGCCTTCCAAGAATGAGAGGAATCTCCTCATCTTCCGGCATCTCTAGAACAACAAAATCCACCAGGAAAACAAACTTGTCAATTTTTACCAAGACATCTTCCATAATTCCATAGGGTCTTTTTACCTAATGATCAGCAAACTGGAGTGTCATCCTTGTGTTTTGCACATTACCAATCCCCAATTTCTTGTATATGGAAAGAGGCATGAGACTGACACTTTCTCCCAAATCAATAAGGGCCTTTTTAAAAGATCTATCCCCAATAGTGCAAGGGATAGTAACATAACCTCGATCCTTCTTCTTTACTGGAATCTTCATACCTTGCAAAATAGCACTACATGTTTCAGTTAGAATAATAGGGTCGGTATCGATGGTTCTTTTCTTTGATATGATATCTTTCATGAACTTGGCATAAGTAGGCATCTGCTCTAGTGCCTCCAAGACAGGAATGTTGAGTTCAAGCTTTTTGAACATCTCTAAATTTTTTTTAAAGTTTTTCTCATGATGCCCCTTCTTCTTGTTTCTTGTGGGGAAAGGGAGTTTAATTTCAGATTTTGTCTCGGCAAATTTTCCTTTTTGTTCTTCTTGGACCACACTTTCATGTATAGTTACTTCTTCATTCTCACCCTTGTTTTATTTAATATCTAAATCAACTTCGAACAATAGGTCTTCTTCTTCAAAAAATTTCTCCTGCACATCTCTTTCCTTACTGCTCCTAGTGACCACAACATTCACATGATGGTTGTCTCTTGGATTTGTGACTGTGGCACTTGGCAAAGCACCTTGCGGTTGCGACCCCGCAAGTTGTTATGCGATCTGACTCATCTGTATTTCAAGATTCTTAATGGAAGCCCCCGTGTTCTTTAGATTACTTCTGGTCTCTTCTTGAAATTGAGAACTTTGTGCGGCCATCTTGTTGTTGAAATTGTTGCTGAGGTTGGGTATATGATTGCTGCTGCTGCGGTCTATTTTGGGCATTTCCTGGTTGATCCTTCCACGAGAAATTGGGATGATTTTTCCAACCCAGATTATAAGTATTTGAATAAGGGTTGTTTTGCCTGAGAAATTTTATTTCCTCAATTTGTTGTGCAGTGGCAACGCAATGTATAGTAAGATGAGGTCCTCCACAAATTTCACAATTGCTAGCATGCGTGGGTTGAACTGGTTAAACCTGAGCTACAGTTTGTGTATCAATGGCCATCTTCTTCAATCTTCTTTCTACTTCAGCTGTAATTTGGTCTTCCATCTTAACAACTTGATTAGCCAATTTCAAATAAATTATTCCTTCAGGTTGGGACACACTCCGGTCATACAACTCTAAATGCTCATTGTTGCGATAACTTCAATTATCTTTTTAATACCAGTGGCTGTTGTAAAGTTAGTTGAGCCACCAGCAGCTGTGTCGATGAGTTGCTTAGTCTTCATCCTAAGGCCATTTACAAAATTTTGCATTTGTTCTGTTGCATCCATGTTGTGAGTGGGGCATGCAACCAACAGTCGTTTAAACCTCTTATACGCATCTCCCAGTGATTCTCCTTTCTTCTGTTTAAAGTTTACAATGTCATCCTCTCACAATGTAAAATGGAACATAACTAATTTTTTTGCTTCTTCAGAATGCCCCTCAATTTTCAGCGATGTGGTCATGGTGAGAAACCTCTGCAGATGTGTGTTTGCATCTTCATTAATCTTTCCAGAGAACGGTCTCCTTTCAAGTTGCCGGATAGTTGAAGGGTGCAACTGAAAGTGGTCGACGTTTACGGGTTGATTAACGATTGTCATCCGGCCCAGAGGGGCATTTGCTCCTCCATAGTCCCCAAGAAGTCTTTCCACAAGCGGTGGGTCAGCAACCATCACTTCAGACTCTAATTGCACTGAAGGATTTACTTGAACTTCTTCTCTCCTTTTCCGACTTTCTTGCCTAGCTTTTCGGATTCTCTCTCTCAGTGATCTTTCTTGTTCTGCGTCAAAAAGAAATTCAGCTGAGGCCTTACCTCGCATAAAAAGATTAGACAATGATTAGTTGTGAGAGAATACTACAAAATAGTAAAATAAAATTTTGGTTGCAGAGCAACAAAATCCTAATTGAGTAATTTAAACACAGAAAATTTGGCAATCCCCGGCAACGGCGCCAAAAACTTGATCGATAAAATAGCAAGTATACTATTTTTACCAATGTAGCAATAGAAGGAAGTTATCCCGTGTATCGATCTCGAGGACTGCGTTGAAATTAACAGTGTTGAAAAGTAATCAATTAGACAAAAAGGGCATAGGGTTAGTTTGAGTAAAGGTAGAAAATTCTGCTTTGTAAATTAAAAAAAACACAAAAAGTAAAAAGTAATATCACAATAATGTTCGAACATGCTAGGGATAAGATGTATGAATTGCTCCGTAATGAATTGAACTCCTATTTATACTATCTATGCTTCTGTAATCTAATACCGATTCTCAAGAGTAGTTTCCCCTAATTCCTTAGCCGGAAACCCGCGACATAAAATTTTAAAGTCTAATTCCTTAGATATTCAAACATATGTCGATCACACCTAAAAGATCAAGAATTTACGGTTAAAGCTATTAGATCCTTATTCCTAAGAGAAATTAGCGATGATATCATACAAGTAGCGATAAAGTGATCAGTAAAACCTACTTTACCCATAGATCAATATCCAATTTTCCAAAAAGATAAGCATTAGGGATTTGCATAATACAGTGAATACATAAAAACATAGATATTATAATATAATAGCAATTCAGTTCATCACAGAAGCAATTCAGGGACACCCCCTAGCATTGGGGGGTTTAGCTGTTCATAATATTCAAAGAAAATACTAGTTTAATATTAAACATTACAAAGGATGGAATTGCTCTGATCTTCAATTGCTTCCGCTTTTGTTGATCTTCATCATCCCAACCTTTGATCGTACTCGTCCTCTTGTTCTTTGCTATACTTTTTTCCAAAAAACCGAATCCCATCTCTCTCCTCAAAGTTAGATCTAAATAGTGTCAGATCACTCAAAATGTCTGCGCAAGGTCCAAACTAACCTCCCAGACTTTAAATATAAAGATTTGAAAAAAATCACTCTTCTTTCCCGCTCATGCCAACACGGGCCATGTCATGTGACACGGGCGCCCGTGCCAGCTTCTGTATTTTTCTTCATCTCGCCCTGCAGCATCCTTTAAGACACGGGCCATGTCAGGTGACACGGCCGCCCGTGTCAGCTACTGATTTCCAAAGGGAATGCTTCTGAACTTGTCCTTTCCACCACTATTCCTGTGCAATTTCCCTCTGACCTGAGAATACAAAAAGAACTACCAGACCAAGATTTCAAAAGTACCTTATTTAACAAAATTAACAGACAAAATGTAAATAGACAAAAATTTAGAAAGATAACATACGCGACTAAAACAGTAAAACAAACTAGCTAAAGTGTTACCAAAGATGTGGTTTCGTGCCGGATAATAGATAGATAACCAGACAGAAATGTGACCGATCATGTATCCAACTCCTTTGCAAATATTCAAGTGATGTTGGCATGTCAGGATGTAGGAGGGTGTATGGAACCTCTCCTTCCATAACAGGCTCTATAATCACAGGGAGAATAGAGGGGTAAGGCATCATAAGACTTTGGGCACGAGTTCGTACCCACTTGAGGTAAGGCTCAAGGGGGAAGAATTCTTGTGTCCCAAGGTCTTACTGTCCACCCTGTTTTGCATCCTCTAAGCTCGGATGAACCTTTGTCGAAGTCCTTGATCGTCGTTGTCGAAGTCAAAAACCAAGTCTGGAATCAGCATGTCATGTGGGCCATCCCTTCGGGCATACCTAAACTGTCTCAGAGCCAAGCAGGGGTTGTAGGTGATGCCTCCCTTAATTCCAAGTAGAGGGACATTAGGGAATTCTCCACAACGGTCGATGATGATAACATTTTCTCTGGACCGAGAACACCAATGAACATCTGAATGTGTAAGAGTCATCAATTGTTTTGACAACCTCAAACCTTGCTCATTCTTCAAGACTGATTGGGGAAGATGAGAAATAAACTATCTCACCAGGATAGGAGTACAACACATGAGAACACCTCTTTTCCTCATTTTACGAGTGTGAAAAGAGTGTAAGATATCTCCAAGCAATGTAGGCACCGGGTTGCGAGCCATGAAGATTTTGACAGTATTGACATCTATAAGATGGCCAGGGTTTGGGAACAAGACCAACCCATAGATGAGAAGAGCTACAATCTCCTCAAAAGCTTGCAGGTCTAGAGAATTCCAGCATTCTTGAGCTTTCTCATAGAGGAACTTTGCCAAGAAACCCTTGACACCACTTCTGGTTTCCCAATGACTTGTGACATCTGATGGTTGCAAGCGCAGGGCTTGAGCAATATCTTTAGGCTTTGGGTATCTTTCCTTACCGTTGAAAGGTAGTTAATGGAGAATAGGAATCCTCAAGAGTTGAGAAAATTCCTCCAAAGTAGGCACTAGCTGGTAATCAGGAAATGTGAAGCAGTGGTGTAGGGGGTCAAAGAACTGGAAGAGAACTTTCACCATGTCTTCCTCTGTGTTGGAGTTGACCAAGTTGAGAAGTCGAACATGTCTCTCAGTGAATGGAGAGTACTCTGGAATCTTGGAAGCAAGCTCTTTGAGTTGTGGAGGAATTCTCACAAGATTAACCTGAATAGTTTTCCTACGAAGTGATTCCATAACCTACAAAACAGGAACAAAGATGAAAATCCAAAATCCTTGAAATGGTTAGTGGATGCAAATGATGATTCATGATGTTCATGATGTTATGCACAAGTATATATGTACAAACAAATCACACAAGTTCCTAGTTTAGGCTTGCATGGGGTTTCATAGGTAAGTACCCTCTTGAAGTTTAGTTGGCCCAACTTGTCCTATAAATAGTAACCGGGTTCTAAGGAGCTCAATATCACTGGATTGTTTTCTGTGTTCATTATCTCAGTTTAGCCACTTTACTGGCGACCTAAATATTCCAAGAAAACAACCATCAATGAGTGTAGTATCGAGTATCTACCAACTTTGGACTGCACCAAAGCCGGCCATCTCACTACCCCTAAAAAGGCCAAGTTGGTCAAGTAAAGGTTCTAAAAGTCCATTAGTGCTTCATGACATCACTCAGCGGCCCCGTATTCTCTTTGATTGGCTCAAAGGCTACTGGTACCCACAAATATTTCGCACTAATATAGCTATTGCTTAGACCATGTCGGTATACCCCACACAGTTTCCACAATGTATTGTTATTTACCTATGAATGTTTCCCAAATCCGGGTAGAGGATTCAAACCCAAACAATAGAACCAAAGTGTAAAGCATACAAGTCAAGCAAGATAAGCATGTAAAGTGATCTAAACCCTAAGGTAACCCCACTTTTAAACAATTCCCCTGCAGAGTTGCCAGTTCTGTGATGCAGTGGGAGAACTGACTTGAGGTTTTGCGTTTGTGTTCGCAAATGTTACGGTTTAGCAAGAGTCGCCACCGACTTTTATTTTATCCAAAAAGAAAGGTAAAAAAGCACAGGAAAGACCTTTGAGATTGTTTTTGGGTTCGGGGGGTAGATTATGAAAAGGGAAGGTGCTAGCACCCTATTCATCCATTGTTTTCCATGGGCTCTTAGTTACTTGTTTTAGATCACTTGCTTTGCTTTTCCAATTGTTTCAAATGGTGCTTTTGTGTGTGGTTTTGAAAGTATTTTGAAAAGAGGCATTTGTTTAGGCAACCTTTGTAATTATTCTTGTTTTGAATGTATACAAAGGTGTCTGTCTTTTGAAAAATGTTTCAATGTTTGAAATTTTGTTTGGAAAATGTTTTGAAATTGTGTGTATGTTTTTGAAAATGTCAAGGATGGTTTGCAAGAGATTAAGTAACTAAGAGTTCTCTACCCTACTCAAAAGTCTTTCCTACACATTTTTATTCCTTTGACATTGTTGTTTTACCATTGTATTTGGTAAACAACTCTATCTTTGGATGTTAAACGGGACGGGCATGGGTCATCGTATGACCATGATAACAATGGTGCCAAGTATCTTAGCAAGTTTTAGGCACTAAGATCATTTGTTTTTAGGCAACCAAGATAGCGTCATCGAGGGACTATGATCTTTTGTTTTGTTTTGATTTTGCCAAGATACCTAGCATGCATACCATGGCCATTTTAAGGCAACAAAGTGGATGAAACCCTAGGGGTGCTTGTGTGCATTGTGTTGTCATTTTTCATTCATTTTTGTCTTGTGTTTAGTCATGCTATTTGTTTTGATTTTTGGTCTTTGCATACAAAACCCTAATTTACTATCATGGCATATGAAAGCGATAAAATACGTAAAGTAAATCTAGACTATTACAACATTATTATGGGGAGGGGGATACAAATTTTGAATAGGGGGATATTGCTCAAAATAAAACCCTAATTTACTATTACAACCAAATTGCATGGATACAATAAATAAATGAACAATTATTTAAATATGGAATAAATTATAAATATGCAAAATGTCTTTTGTATTAATTTTTATGTATGTAAAAATGAATTTATTTATGTCTTAAAAATAACAAAAATATAATGATTACTTTTGAAAGGGTGAAAACCCTAATTTTGTTTTAAAGAAAATATGCTTTATATTATTTATTTTTTATTCAAGAAAAATAATAATAATATGTACAAAAATGTTAAAAATTAAAATATGTGAGAGAATAATATTTTAAGTGTATAAATAATAAAAATAAAAATGTACAATATTTTTATATCATTTACAAGTTTTTATTTAAGTAAATAAAATATGTTATTATTAATAAACTAATTTTATGCCCAAAAAATAATAAAAATAATAAAATAAAAACGCAAAAATTAAGAAAATATTTTTTGTGATTTTTAATATTTAGAAAAAATAAATAAAGTCAGAAAATATAAATTGAAATAAAAAAATATGCAAAATAAAGAAAATGGGCCAAGGGGGTGCAGAAAGTAAAACGGGAGTGTCAAAAGAAACAAGCCCAAGCGCCAGGCCCACTTCACTTCATCCTTGTCCTCTGCCTTTGTCCAAAACGCACATTCTGTGTACAAAACCTGTTCTCTCTATTGCTTGCATGAAATCAAAAACTCACAACATGAAACTTATAGCATTTGATCATACGATTCTAATGATATAAAAAACTTGACCTAACTCTCAAAGATCAGAGAGAATTTTATTACCCCTAATTTCTGACCTAGTTTTTTCAGTAACTTCAACTATCAAATACTCCTAGCTCAGTTAATATAAATAAAATATACGCATATGTACAGCTCAAGGAACTTAAGGACTACATTTTTGCTTCACAAACCTAAGCCTAATGATGCCTAAATAAGGAGATAGAACTTTGAAAATTACCTTGTTCAGTTGAGTTTGGTTATGGCAATGTAGCCATTTTGAGTAAGGCCTGAAGTACTTGTGAGCTTGCTTGAAGTTCCCTCAACCTTTCCCAATGCTTAGCTTGCTTTGAAGTGGCCTGAATCTCCTTGTAGAAGTCAACCTGCAAACTCAGAAAATGAAAATGGTGAAGTGTGAAAATGAGCTCACAGTTGCTGGACAGGTACTTGGATAGTTCAGGTGTGTAGTAGGGAATGTGTTTGAAGTGGTTCAAGGCAAAACACACGAGTGAAATATGTTTTGGCTTGTGACTTGTAAAGATTGCCCTGTTTTGGGCAGAAATGGGGTTTTCTGTATTAGAGGGTGTTTGAGAGTTTGGAAAATCGTGTTTCTTGCTTGTTACAATATGCTGAACTTGTTTGAAACGATACCAAGACTTGGTTTTATCAGATACAAGAGTTATGCTGACTTTTGCAAGTTGGCTTGTTTTTGAAGTAAAGGTGAAGTGACAAAGGCAAAGGCTTATACAAGCTAGCTCAAGGTCTGCATAGGGTTGGTGAACTTTTTCTGATGTTTATGGATTTTGTTTGCAACAAGAGATCAGGTCCATGGCTCAAGAATAACAAAATTGCAAAAAACAAACTTTATCAAAGTAACATTGTCACCTTTATGCCATTTTTGAATTAAACCCTTGTACAAAGCTTCAAATATCAGAACAATGCCATTATATATTGAGTTTGAATTAAATTAATGAGTGTAGAAAGGATTAGAACCTGTAAACCAAGTACAAGCATGATTCAAACTGATTTGCATCTTGAACCATTGTGAAAAATGCCATGGACAAAAGTGAGAAATTGCCATTTTCTTTTCTTCGATTCTCCCTAACCATAAATGATCTTGGAGATTTCTTGGACATTTTGGAAATCTAGTAACATTCTCTACAATACATATTTGAAATGAATTTTGATATTCCTCTTGGAACTATGTGAAAAGTTGCCATGAAGTTAGGTCAAAAATCTGCCTAAACTAGGGCAAAATTTCACTAAGTTAAAAAGTTTTTGGACCCTTATTCACGAAATCATAACTTTAGATCCATGCATCTTTTGGGAAAAATTTGTGAATAAAAGTTGTATATTTCATGGAGGACTACAACTTTCATGTTGGAAGTTTTGTTTGAATCCAATTGCATCATGGTGAAAAAGTTGGGGAAAAATAAGAAGTTTTCATAACTTTGAAAATTTCTAAGTTATGAAAAATTTCAAACTTAAACCCTAATTTTCAAAATTAGGTTTCTTGGTGAACAAGTTTCATGTTTTTACACATCTTGGTGAAATATGACCCTTGGCACTTGATTTTTACCAAAAAGTCAAAGTTTGACTTTTCAGTGTACAGTTGATTTTTGATCAGTTGACTGGAAAATTCATTTGTCAATCCAATGCATTTGAGATCTTTTAAACCTTGTGATTAGGTCAAGATGATGCCATTGAGTCCTTGAAACCATGCTTGAACCCAATTTTCCATTGGCTAGGTTAAAAATCAGAAATTGCCCTTCTATAGTCAAAACCCTAAAAATGACCATTTTGCCCTTTTGATGATCTGATCAAATTTCTTGCGGAGTTATGGTCCAAACTTTATCAAATGGTTCATATGAGTCTATAATGTTGATGTGGATCAAAAATTATGAAGTTTGACTGTAAATTGACCACAGTTGACTTTTTCCCCAATATAACTGATTTTTTAGGTCAATTGTCCAATTGACTGGGCAAAAATGTGATTCAAAGCTTGAAACTTGGTATGGGCAATATTATAAGTTCAACATGAAGTATGAAATTCACATGAGGCATTGGAAGTCCAAAAATCCCTGTGCAAACTCAAACCCTAATTTCAGGTCAATAGTGCTAGGAAATGTCTTGAGTTGAGCAAACCCTAATCCTGTCTGGAGTCCAAGCAGTCTTGTGAGGAAAATCTTGATAAAATGAGAGGGAAAATTTTGGGGTAGAACAGTGTCCCCCAGATCCGGGTTAGATCTAAAGTAACTCCCAATACAAAACCTTCAAAAGTAAAGCAATCAAATCAAACAAGAGAAGCAATTTATGATGAACTAATCCTAAGGTATACCCCACTTATATTCCCCAGCAGAGTCGCTAGTTCTGTGATACGGTGGCAGAACCGGACTATTTAGGAAAATGCTGGTTTGCGTTTTGCGTTTGTATTTGCAAAATGTCGCGGTAAGCAAGAGTCGCCACCGACTTTTATTTTATCTAACTGGAAAGGACAAAAGCACAGAAAAATTCCTTTTTCGAGATTTTGAGTACGGGGGGTAGATTATAGAAAGGGAAGGTATTAGCACCCTTTCTATCCGTAGTTTTCTACGGGCTCTTAGGTATTTGCTCATCATTTTAAAAATTTCTTCTGTGTTCATGTGTTTTTGAAAAGTTTTTGTTTTACTTCGATTTAACCCTTGCTTCTGTCTTCAAGAGTGTTACGAAGTCGTTTTGAAAACTTTGTTTGAAAAGACTGTAAATGTGGAAAAAAGTTTGATTTTGAGCAAGTACCTACTAGCATCTACCTACTCGAAAAAAGAATGTTTCGGTTCTTGTTTCCTTTAGACAGCGCTATCCCACTATTAGTGAGTAGGTAGCACCATCGTTGGAGTTGTAAGGGTCAATTCAAAAGGGACGTATGATCACTAAAGCAATGTTAAGACGTCTTAGTAATAACCCTAGTGTCTTAAGATCATATTCGAGGCAACATTTCTGAGGCAACCCTTTTCGAGGCAACATTTCCGAACGGGACATTTGATCTTTGTTTAGACAAGAGGGAAACCACTAAGACACCCTATACTTAATGATCGTTTACCGAAGGCAACCGAAGTGAGAGTATACCCTAGGAGTGCGCATGTGAGAGTGATTTGATTTCAGTTATTATCTTTTCACATTTAGGGTTTGCTAACCATTTTAAATTAACATACATTCTTGTCATGCAATCCTATTGTCATACATCTAACAGTTAATATTTGCAAAAACTAAAATGCGAGAAATAAAACTACGCTATTACAAGGCTTCGAGGAGGGGGATTAATTACATAGCCAAAAAACCCGTAAAACGATAAATAAAAGAAAAGTCCTAATTAAACTATTACATCCCATGAGCAGTTACATTAATATTGTAAAAATATAATAAATGCGCGATGAATCGAGAACGAGAGAATATTAGGGTTTTGACCCCGTCTAAACCTAATTGAAAGAAGAATTATTTTTTGTTGTTTTTGATTATTTTTTTAGAGAAAATAAGGTTTTCATGAGTAAATACAAACCTAATTAATAATTAATTTAAATTAAAGAAAATAATTAATTTTGACCTCTTTTTGTATTTTGGTTAATTTAAGGAAAAGAAAATAAAAATTAAATCAAATAAACCTAATTTTCTAATTTGTTTTAATTTATTTACAAAAAGATCAAAATTGCCCTAAAATTAAATAAACTAATTAAATTAATTTTGATAAAAATAAACCTAAATCTAATTTGATAAAAATTGATTTTATGAATTTTTTTGTAAAAAGAATTAAATTTTGCTAGAAAATAAATTAACCAAAATTAAATAAATAAAGAAAAATATAGAAAGAAAAAAAAGAAAGAATTGGGCCTGGTATGCTAGCAATTTGAGGGGGTGTCCAAAGCAAATTCTGAGCCCAAAAGCCTTGGGCCGCGTTGACCTTCCTGTTTCCATGTTGCACGTTTGACTAGGCCTTTGGTAGACCCTCACATGCCAAGTGTTGGATTTGATTTGCTTTAGATCCAGTGGTTGCAAGATGATGGCATATGGTGTATCTATAGGAAACCTGCACATGGAATCACATATGGCAAAATAATATTGAAGAACAAGGGGACATGGGGATCGAACCCAGGCCCTTTGGCTTTTTCTCTCTCCCACTGACCAACTGAGCTGGCATGTTTTGTTGAACAAAGAAAAGCAAGCAAATATTATATTGGAAAAGTAAATCAACTCATAAAGAAACGCACGAATTTTGAATGGACGAATGGTGTGTTGCCACACCACCTTCTTCTTCCTTCTTCCATTGGCAAAAGTCCAGACTTTTACCTACAGACAAAGTCTGTAGCTATAGCCCCTGTGATTTCCAGAATCTCATACACGCACCATAAATTAAAACTAATGGTACAGGCCAATTTGTCTTGGCCTTGTGAACACCATGGTACCTCTCTTTTGGGCCAATTTCACATGCATAAGAAAACCCTAAAACGAACCAAGAAAACCTAACAATGGTGGATCTCTGTATGGTTAGCAAAAATGCAATTAATTATTACCATTAGCTTGCAAATGTCTCAAAGATTCAGAATATACCTATAACATATGCTAATAATGCCAAATTCATGAGATTCGTTTTCAAAAAAGTGAGGATGTCGTGAAGCACTTACAGCGCGTTTCTGGGCACGAAAATGCCTGCTAATGGTTAGAATAGACTCCTTGAATGTCCAGCAAGCGAATGAGATAGCCGGGAAGGCTTGAGCTAGCCTGGAACTTTGAAATCAGATTGCTACTTTTCTTGAATTTTTTCAAGTTTCTTCTCAGCTTCTCACGCCTCTAACCCTTGCGCTTTTGGTCTGAATTTGTTCTATATGTAGTCTTGAGTGAATTAGGTTTACAAGTTTGCATCCAATCTTTTCCAATAATGATCATTGATCAAGATTTGATTCTCATGTAAATCTTTCCAAAACAAGCCAAAAACCAATCTTTTTGTGTACAAACAAGCCTTGCACGATTTGACTCATTTCCAGCTATTCATGGACCTGAAATATGCACAAAATCTCAAGGTTTAAATGATTTTGATATTTTCATGATTTTATTTTGATTTAATTTGATTTAAATGAAATAAAAATAAAAATAAATGACAAAAATAAAATAAAGGCAAGTGGGAAGGATCATGGGTCGTGGAGCATGTTACAAACTCAATGCAAGCACAAAAAGTTGGGCTCATTTGACAAAAATTGCAATTTGAGGCACATTTGACTTTTGCCAATTTTGCAAAAAAGGTTAACTTCACCAATGCATAACTCCTTCAATTTTGACCCTAGAGATGTGTTCTTTGACTTTTTATAAAGCTCTTGATGTCCTATAAGCAACCCTTTTGGTCTTATCTCAATTGAATCTTCCATGTTCATGTATGAAGCTTTGACAAAAAAGGTGTTTTTGTTGACTTTTCAAAATGACTTATAATGTCCAAATTTGTATCTTCTTGTGAGTGCATATTTTGAACTTGGGAGCTGAAGATGGATTGTAGGGAATTCCATCCTCTTCAAAATGAGCTTTGGATGGGTCATTTCTAATAAAGTATGAGAAATTTATGCTTGGTCAAAGTTGAGTTGACTTTTCCTGCAAAACCCTAATTTAGCAACTTTTGGGTTTTGATGAATTGTGAGCAAACCTTGATGCATCATGATCAACCCTTGATCAAATGATGAATAATACTTCAAAATGAGGATTTTGACCAAAAATCTTGAAGTTTGACTGTATGTAGGACACAGTTGACTTTTTCCCTAGCATAGTCGATTTTCAGGCTTTTGAGCAATTGACTGAGCAAATTTTCTCTGCAAGGCTTGAAATTTGACATGGATGATCTTGAGAACATATTAGGACAATGGTGAGCATTTGGGATCCCATGTACTCAAGTATCTTGATGCAACATGAAACCCTAATTTGAGGTAGACTGCCTTAGGAGGGAGTTTGTCTGGTCAACCCTTGGACTTCCTTGAGCAATTTGAGGATCTCACTTGAAATGTATTGAGAAAAATGGGAGGGAAAATTTTGGGGTACAACAGGCAGCATATACTGTCTTAGTTGGCGAGCAGTCCATGCCAAAGCGTAACAAGTTTTCTCGAGCAGTGAGTATCGTGTCTCACAGTCGGTAAACTTTTTGCTAAGGTAGTATATCGCGTGCTCTTTTCGACCAGACTCGTCATGCAACCCCAACACACACCCTGTTGAATTGTCTAGTACTTGTAAATTCAATATCAAAGGTCTTCCTTCAATCGGAGGCATCAGAATTGGTGGTTCTTGAAGGTATTCTTTGATTCTTTCAAAAGCGGTCTGGCATTCATCATTCCACTTTACCACTTGATCTTTCTTCAAAAGCTTGAAGATGGGCTCACAAGTAGCAGTCAGATGTGAAATGAACCTAGCGATATAATTCAAGCATCCCAAGAAACCTCTAACTTCCTTCTCTGTACGGGGATCCAACATTTCTTGTATAGCCTTTACCTTTGCAGGATATACTTGGATGCCTTTGTCGCTGACGATGAAACCCAGAAGTTTATCGGACCTTACCCCGAAGGTGCACTTGTTCGGATTCAACCTCAGTTTGTATATCTTCAACCTGTCGAACAACTTTTGTAGATGATCAAGGTGCTCTTCCTTAGTCTGAGACCTGGCTATCATGTCATCAACATAAACTTCGATCTTGTGGTGAATCATATCATGGAACAAAGCGACCATGGCGCGCTGATAAGTTGCCCCGACATTCTTCAACCCAAAAGGCATCACCTTGTAGCAGAAGGTTCCCCACTGTGTGAAGAAGGTTGTCTTATCCATGTCTTTAGGAACCATCTTGATCTGATTGTAGCTAGAGAAACTGTTCATGAAGGAGAAGATTTGTGTTGCGCGGTGTTGTCAACCAGAACATCAATGTGAGGAAGAGGGAAGTCATCCTTGTGGCTTGCCCTGTTCAGATCTCTATAATCCACACACATCCACACCTTACCATCCTTCTTGGGTACCGGAACAACGTTAGCAACCCACTATGGATAAGAAGTGACAACTAAGAATCCTGCATCGAACTGCTTCATGACCTCTTCCTTGATCTTCTCTAACATTTCAGGGCGCATACGGCGGACCTTCCGTTTAACCGGGGGACATACTTCTTTGGTCGGCAGACGATGAACCACAATATCAGTGTCTAAACCTGGCATGTCTTCATATGACCATGCAAAGATCTTAACATAGTCGTGCAACATTTGTATTAACCGCTATTTGATCTTAACTTCCAGATTTGCGCCGATCTTGACTTCTTTTCTGTCTATCTCTGTGCCCAAGTTTATCGTCTCAACTGGCTCTTCATGAGGCTGTATAGCCTTTTCTTCCTGTTGTAATAGTCTAACAAGTTCTCCAGGCACCTCACAATCATCCTCACCTTCGTATTTGCCTTGGTTGATCGGATTTTCAAAGTCATAACTGGCAATAGCAAAGCTGTTATCAATGGGATCCAGAGTGGATATGGATCTGCAGTATGATACGTGAGTGTGTGTAAGAGCATAGCTTTTTTGATAAAGTGAAAACAGAAAAGAAAAAACAGAGAGCGCAAAATTTGTATGCAAGAAACGTCCAATGCTTTATTAATGATATATGAAATGACAAATAGTAGCCCTCACAAGCAAAGCCAATGTGCCTCGGGCAAGGCACAAGGCTGTAAAGTTTTAAATGGTTTATTACAAATCTCAAAAGAAGTAAGACAATAACTACGTAATAAAAGAAACTGGTATAAAGTCCCTAGCCGTCCATTATTCGGTCCACCGTTGGTAGTTGGGTAGATCCAGCTGTCAATGTCTAAGTCTTCCTCGCTGTCTTCAATGGCATTAATTCCCCGATTACTGATGCGTAGGGTAGGTCCTCTAGCCTAAGCGCGTCGAAAAACTCTTTGAACTCCTGAAGTGAAGCCCAAACCAAACTTGTCAGTTTTATGAGTGAAATCAGGGAGCTGTCCCCAGTTGGTACACCCACCTTTTTCAACCACTGCTCTGGCATCTTTGTGGGAGTCCATCTTCAAAGGAGGTTTGTTGGTAGTAGTTTCAGTCGATGCCAAGATCTGGGGAACCTCTTTAAAATTCTGACAAGGAGTCTCTATCAATTCCCCATCCATCTCTACGTACCTGAAGGAATTGAGGTGGCTCACCATATACTCCTCCTCACCATGCACAATGACAATATTTCCTCTTACTGGATACTTCAGTATTTAGTGCAGTGTAGAAGTAACTGCCCCAACTTCATGGATCCAAGGACGACCCAACAAACAAGAGTACAACGGTCGGATGTCCATTACATAGAAAGTGGACTCAAATGTCTGGGAACCTACTTTTACGGGGATGTCCACTTCCTCATGCACCATTCTCTTCGACCCATCAAAATCCCTCACCACAATGTTACTAGGTTTTAAGGTCAATCCCACGCAATCTGACTGATCCAATGCCTTCTTAGGCAGGACATTCAACGAAGACCCAGTATCTACCAGCACATGAGCCATAGTGGTGCCCCTGCACTCAATCGATACAAGCAGAGCATCATTATGCTTCCTCCTTTTCGGTGTCAGGTCCGCATATGAGAAACCCAACCCATTGTCAGCAGTCAGGCTAGCCACACATCTTTGAATTGATCAGCTGAGGTCTCCTGTAGCACATGCGCAGTCTTGAGGAATGAAATCAAAGCCTTCTCATGGGCTTCAGAACACAATAGCAGAGACAAACATGGATATCTTTGAGGGGGTCTGCCCCAGCTGCTCGACCATGTTGTAGTCGCTCTTTTTGATTATTTTCTGTATTTCCTCTATCTCTTGCTTAGAGGCTTCCACGACAATTTTTCTAGGTGCCTCCGTCCGGGCAGGCTCACCTATAACTTCTTTGTCGTGGGTACAAGATGATTCACCGACAGGGGTAATGATTGGAGTAAGAACGGGAGCCATAGTTGATGTACCAGCAGGAACAACAGACAAAATGACAATAGGCATGTTGACAGTCTTAGGGGAAATCTGGGGAGAGAAGACCCTTCCACTTCGGGTAACCTTGCTGGTCCCGACAATGTTACTAATATCAGGATCAAACTCTTCATTTTTCAGATCTTGTTTGATGCCATGATAGTACACATCGGCACCATAATGCCAGGGGAAAGCTTTGTCTGAGGCATACGGGACAGGACCAAGAACAATGATTATTAGCGGAGCGATTCTTGGAGAAGATGTAATCCTAACAGGTCTTCTCGAGGAGACCATGGAAGGATTGGCGGAAATGGTTATAATGGTAATGTCTTCAGATGGAACAACAGGAACCAAAGTTTTCTCGAACAAAATTTCTTTGCTGTCCATCAGGCGTTGAACACCCGACTTCAGCAAATGGAAACCAGAGGGCAGCAATGAACACATATGGCAACCTTCACCACAACTCGGAAATAAACCGGCCAACAATAAATTCTTCTTCACAGTCATGAGAGGAGTAGAAACTTCATCCACCAAGGTCACAAACAAGTCGGTATCAACAACATTAACTCCACGACCGTGCTTAGGCATGGGAGCAGTTATGACATTGGGATTTTCTGGAGCATCGAACTTAATTTCTTTGGCTTTGATCAGATCTTGTACCTTATTTCTTAGAGCCTAGCATTCATTGGTATCGTGGTCAGGACTCTCAGAATGATAGGCACACCGAGCATTTGGATTATATAGGGGAGATGTGGTATTCGGATTTTTGGGAGCCTCTTTCAAGGTCGCCAAGTTGGACCTCAACAGATGAGGTAGAACTTCAGCCAACGTCATATTGATTTGGGTAAACTGTCATTGTGGTCTTTCCACCCTTTGTTGATTGTTGCATTGTGGAGCATCCGTAGGCCTAGGTATCATTACGACACTTATTGTTTGACGATGTTCAGCTTTGTTTTGGCCCCTCAGGCTATAGATGGCACTGGCTTCCTTCTTGCCAGTGAAAGGCTTCTTTACCGAACTCGAAGAGGCATCCTTTTGTATCTTGCCGCTCTGAATCCCAACTTCTACTCTCTCTCAAGTCAGAATCAGCTCGGTGAAACTAGCTGACGAGCTGCCGATCAAATGATTAAAGAATGGACCAGATAGCATCCCTATAAACATATCGACCAACTCCCTATCAGACAACGGGGGTTGAACTCTTCAAGCCAAGTCTCTCCACTTCTGGGCATAGTCTTTAAAGCCTTCACTTGCCCCATGGACATACTCTGTAGCTGAGTACGAGTAGGAGCAAGGTCGGCATTGTATTGGTACTGCTTATAAAAATCAGCAGCCAGATCTTCCCAATTTCGGACATTGGCTCTCTCCAGTTGGTAGAACCATTCAAGTCGAGTCCCTGATAGACTATCTTGAAAGAAATGAACCCACAAATTTCTACCAGCGGTGTGTGGCTGGATCTTTCTGACATAAGAGTGGAGATGGAGTTTTGGGTAGGACACCCCATCATACTTTGCAAAAATTGGAGCTTTGAACTTCTGCAGGATGACCACTCTCGACACCAATCCCAATTCTTCGAAATCCAGCTCAGGTATCCTATGGACTTCCATAGCACTCAAACGATCTTCCAACTACTTGTATATATCCTCAGTGGGAGGATATTGCTCATCATTGTAGTAGGTATCATTGTCAGAAACTTCAGGACTGGGGTCCTTCTCCCTTGTCTCTTCTTCTTGATTCTCCCCTTCTTTGGATGAAGAGGCAGATCGACTTGTTGCTTCAAAGGCCCTCTAAACCTTCTGCCCATATTTAGAATACCGGCAACCTTCTTCTTTTTCTTTTTCTCTTTCAGGATGAGGGCTTTCAAATCCTCCTTCCCTTTTGCCAGATTTATGAACATCTGCTGGAACTGGGCATTTTGTGCCTGAAGATCCTTGATTCTTTAGTTGGAAGACATTTCTGTTGAAATAAACAGCGAAGAAGATGAGAAATCTGTAATGGTACCTGTACGTGCAATGTTGTGAATGGGATGCGCATGCAATGATTTCAAGGATTCTTAAAGGCTCAGATTTGTTTAACCCAAAGAAAACACACGTTAATTGCATTAATAAGTTCAAATTGTTACAAAGAATGCCCTTTAGGCTTACAATTAAACAAAAAAAAACTTAAAGCAAAAAGAAACTAGGTCTCCCAAGAGCGCATCCTTTTTGGTGCAATGTGGGCATTTATGTTCCTTTCTTCATGGAGTAGCCTAGTGAGCTCCAGGACCTTCTTCTTGCTAGCATAGAACTGAGCTTTGAATGTATCCCTCTCCTCTTTGAGTTGAACCCAAGATTTCTGTAACTCTTCATGATCGGTTGGCATGTCAGGATGATGACCAAGTGAAGTACTAACTCCTTCAATAGCTGGCTCTAGAGTTACTGGTAGGACGGCAGGGTAAGGCATCATGAGACTTTGGGCGCGAGCTCGTACCCACCGGAGATAAGGCTCAAGAGGAATGGAATTCCTGTGCCCTAGCGTCTTGCTATCAATTTTATGCACCATGCCCCAAGCTTTTATGAACCTCCTATGGTACCCTTGAACATCATTCTCATAATTGAAGGCGATTCCTTGGATAAGCGTGTCGTGAGGACCATCTCTTCTCGCATAAACAAACTGACGCAGTTCCAAACAAGGGTTGTAAGTGATTCCTCCCCTAATGCCTAAGATAGGGACATTAGGGAATTCACCACAGCGATCGATGATGGTAATATCTTCTGAGAACCGTGAACACCAATGAATGTCTGAGTGCTTAAGGGACATCAGCCTACGAGACCATTTCAAACCCTACTCGTTCTTCAAAACAGACCTGGGTAGGTGAGAAATAAATCACCTAGACAATATAGGAGTGCAACACATGAGGGGCCCCCTTCTCTTTAGAGTGCGAGCATACAGAGAGTGCAGAATATCCCCGAGTAATGTAGGCACTGGATTATGAGACAGAAAAACCTTAACAGTGCTCACATCTACGAGTTGATCCGCATTAGGGAAAAGTACCGTCCCGTAAACGAGAAGTGCCAGCACCTCTTCGAAAGCTTGTAAATCTAAGGTATCCCAAAAATGGTAAGCCTTCTCGAACAGAAAATTAATCGGAATTCCTTGGACACTCCCTCTAGTCTCCCAATTTGTCACTATGTCAGACCGTTGTAAAGACAGAGCTCTAGAAATATCTTTAAGCTTTAGATGTTCTTCAGTATTGTTGAAAGGTAACTGATCAAGAATAGGTACACCCAACAACTGAGAAAATTCCTCCATAGTAGGTACTATCTAGTAATCCGGGAAGATGAAACAATGGTGCACATGATCGAAGAACATAAACAACACTTTTAATAATTCTTCATCAGGTTTTGCAGTGACCAAATTAAGCAACTGACCATGCTTTTTAGTGAAATGATAGCTTTCAAGAACCCTTAATGCCAGGTCCTTTAGCTGGAGAGACACTTTCATAAGGTTGATCTGTATAGTGTTCCTACGGGCGGATGCCATGTTCTACAAAACAAAGCAAAAATCAGCCCTTGGAAATCCTTGAAATGGTTAGCCATGATATGCCATGCTTATGATGTCATGATTAGGTTAGAAAATCATAGGTATAGAAAACAACAAGCAAGTCACACCAAGTCCTTAGGTTTAAGGCATGCATGAGTTTTAAGGCCATACCCTCTTGAAGCTGGATTGGTTCAACCTGTCCTATAAATAGTAACCATGTTCTAAGGGATCTCAATATCACCAATCTTTCCCCCAGCTTTGTTCAATAGGCGATTGACTCGCAACCAAACAAAACTCAAGAGTCAAACCTCAATGAGTGTAGTATCGAGTATCTTTCGACCTTGGGAATACACCAAGGCTGGCCACCTCGCTACGTCCTACTGGCCAAGTTCTGCAATTAAAGGTTCTAAGGTCAGTTGATGCTTCGCGACACCATGCGGAGGCCCCGTACTCTCCCTGATTGACTCAAGGTTTACCGGTACCAACCAAAGTGCCACATCATTGTAGCTATTGCTTCAACCATTTCGGTATACCTCGTACAGTTCCCTTACAGTTTATTGCTACTTACCTAAAAGGTGCTCCCCAGATCCGGGTGTAGAATCTATAATAACCCAAACAATCCCTTAAAAATAAAGCAATCAAGACAAGCAAAAGAAGAAATTTAAATGACCTAGATCCTAAGGTATACCCCACTTATTATTTCCCCAGCAGAGTCGCCAGTTCTGTGATACGGTGGTAGAACCAACTGTTATACTGGTTTGCATTTTGTATTCACAAATGCCGCGGTAAGCAAGAGTCGCCACCGACTTTTATTTCATCCAACAAAGGAAAAGGGAAAAGAACAGAAAAAACCTATTTCGAGAATGTTTCTGAGTACGGGGGGTAGATTATAGAAAGGGAATGTGTTAGCACCCTTTCTATCTGTGGCTTTCTGCGGGCTCTTAGGTACTTGATCATTTTTAAATTGCTTGTGTGTGCTTGTTTTTAAAAGGTTTTACTTTGTGATGACTCTTGTATCAGTCCTCAAGAGTGTGACGAAATTTGTTTTGAAAATTATTTTGAAAAGTGTTTGTGTGAAAAAGTTTTGTTTGAGCAAGTACCTAGGAACTAATCTACCTACTCGAAAAAGGTGTTTTCATTTTCCTTTAGACAACATTATCCTATTATTAAGGAATAGGCAGCACCGTTGTTGGAGTTTAAAGGAACGTTCGAAGGGACGAAATGGTCTCTGAAGGCAACAAGTAGAGATACCTTACCATTTCGAAGGGACTATCCTCATAAGATCAATTCATAGGCAACTCGAGGGACCAGTAGGGACTATGATCTTTATGACGACTTTGAATCGTGGTTCATTGCTAAGGTATCCCTACATTCGAGGGACATGACCATTATTTCCGAGGCAACCGAATGGAGTAAACCCTAGGAGTGAACATGTACAGTAGTGTGCTTTTTTCAGTTATATTTATCTTGTAGTTTAGTGATCTACGATTGATTCATTAATCATACACACCTGGGTTGCTAACAATTATATACAAGCATACAAAATATAAAAGTGAGAAAGTAAAAGTCCTACACTTATTACAAGGCTTTGGGGAGGGGATTACATATTCAAAAACCCGGGAGAAATGATAAGTGAAATATTAAACCTAATTTAACTATTACAACTTGGGAGCAGTTACAATATAATAATAAAAAGAAAATTAAAAATGCGCGGTAAATTAAATGCGAGAAGTGATTGGCCGACCTAGAAATCTAAATTTCAAAAATATTTATTTTATTTTTAACGGAAAAGTTAAGTTAAGTACGCAATTAGACCTAGTTCTAATTATTTTGGATTATATATAAAAAAATATTAAGTTGTCCTAATTTAATTAATGCTAATTAATTAATAAAATATTTTTACAAAAAAAGAATTTTTGATGTTTTTTATGATTTTGATTAAAATAAAAAATGATATATTTTTTATGTTGTTAAAATATTTAATTAATAAATAATAAAAATAGAATTAAGATAAAAGAAAGGGTGAGAAGTTGGGCCTGTAGGGGAAACCCAGGGGGGGTGCATTCTGAAATTTTTGTCCAGGCCCACTATTCTGAGACCAACATGCACCAGATCCAGTGTGTCGGTCTCCTGATGATTCATGGTATGACTGCACATATGGGATGTTGGATCTGGATGTGATGAGATCTTGGGGGTTAGATCTGAAGTCGTATGATACTCTTGTGAAGGTGAGGCGCATGGGATCTGAAAAGAAATATTTGGAAAACAAGAAAATGTTTGGACATGGGATCGAACCCAGGTCCTCCCACTTACACACATGCTCCGTTGCCAGCTACGCTAGGATGTTAACTTGTTAATATAACAACAATAATATGCCTTATATGAAAATGAGTGATTAGCTGGAAATTTAAAAAAAAGGTGCGCGCTTATTCAAAAAACCAATGGGATCAAGCCACATATCTTCTTCTTCCTTCCTTCGCCGTGTTAGATAATGACCTTTTACCTACGGACGATGTCCGTAGCTACAACCCTGTGTCATTCAAAAATCAAATACAAGCAATATAAATTCCCATGGAGACCATGAATCGACTGGGCTGGAAGCCCTGAACACCATGGTACCCACGTCTAGCCTTAATTTTTCCTGCATTAGGAAACCTTAAAATGGAGCTTGAAACCCTAGGAATGGCAATTCGTGATTCCTGTACCTATACTCAAATTAAACAATCCAGATACATTGCATATATGATGATAAACATGAATATGTATTTAGAACATGTTTATGATGCCAAAATTAATGAAAATGATATTCAAAAAAATATCAAACTGTGAGGCTTGATGAGCGCAATTCTGGATGTTTCAGGCTTCGAGGATGCTTACTATTGCTTCAATGATCACCCAGGAACACGATTTGACCTTCAACACGCCTTGAACTGGTCTGTGATTGAAGATCCGATTCTCACTTTTCTTGCAAAAATTGAAACTTGGTTCTTGCTCTTGGAGGTATTTGCGCGTTTGAATCCCCTCCTTTAGGGTTCACAATGATCTTGTATATGTATGGAATCAAATTAGGTCATTTGTTTTGGCAAGAATCCAAGATATGAATGTGTTTTCAATTTTCTTCCATTCTTTCCAATCATGGAGATTCTCTCCTTTCATGGCATGGCATGATCTTGCTTGGCTATTGACAGCACAGGAGATCTTCATTCAATGCAAAAAATATCCCAAAAACAAATTATGTGATTTGGTTTGATTTTATTTCAATTTTAAATGAATTAAATCACAATAAATCAAATAAATAAGTGAATGAGGCATGGAGTGGTTCATGGGTCGTGGACCATGTTAGGAACAAGCTCCAAACTTGAAAAGATAGGCCCATGTGAAAAAAAAAAAGCAATTTTGGGCACATTTGACTTTTGGCAATTTTGCAAAAATGGTCAATTTTGACAAGGCATATCTCTTCCAATTTTAACCCTAGAGAGGTGTTATTGGAATTTTTAGAAATCTTAGTATGTCCCCTAAACAACCCTTTTGGTCTCATCTCAATTGGATCTTCCATGTTCTTGTGAGAAGCCTTGACCCAAAAGGTGTTTTTGTTGACTTTTCAAAAGGACCTATAATGTATAAATTCATATCTTTTGATGAGTGAATATTTTGAACTTGTGGGATGAAGATGAATTATATGGAATTGCATCCTCTTCAAATTGAGCCTTTTATGTAAAATTTATAATAAAGTATGAAGAAGTTATGCTTGGTCAAAGTTTGGTTGGCTTTTCCTATAGAAACCCTAATTTAGCAACTTTTGAGCTTTGATGAATTAGGAGAATTCCTTGAGGAATCATGATCAATCCTTGATCAAATGATGAATGTCACTTCAAAATGTTGATGTTGACCAAAAATCTTGAAGTTTGACTATATGTGGGCCACAGTTAACTTTTGACCTAATACAGACGATTCTCAGGCATCTGAGCAGTTGATTGAGCAAACTTCTTGTGCAAGGATTAAAATTTGACATGGATGATATTGAGAACATATTTGGACCATGGAAGGAATTTGGGACCTTTGGAGTTCACCCATCTTGATAAAAATGGAAACCCTAGTTTGAGGTACATTGCCTTAGGAGAGAGTTTATCTGGTCAACTCTTAGGCATCCTTGAGCAAGTTGAGGACCTTGTAAGTACGAAGTGCGCCTAAGAGGGGGGGGGGGGGGGTGAATTAGGTACTTTAAAAAATTCTGGTTTTTAGTGATGATGGTTCTTATTTTGCTGGTTAATGGTGATTTTAGGAAAGCGTAAAATGCAGAAAAATAAAAGACACGGGCGATATATCCTGGTTCCCCTCACAGTCCGAGAGTACTCCAGTCCCCTTTCAACATGAAAGAGATTTCCTTATTATGGCAAACTTAAACCAGAACTACCAAACAACCAAGAACAATCCTCTGGGACCAAGAACAATCCTCTTGGATTTTCACTATGTTAACTATGGGAACAATCCTCTCAAAGTAACTACACTTGTATCCAACAACTTTGGAAAGACAAGATTTCAAAAACACTTTAACTTATTTCCATCAATCCTGGAAAAATAAGTAAGTAACTATCAATTTTTGAGTTTGAGTGAGCAGAGTAGTATTGATCACTTAGAGTGATTTAACAATGTATGATCTTCTCTTCCAATAATATTATTGTACAATGACTCAAGATATATTTGCTCAAAGTTTTCTGTTTGATAATGTATTAAAATGTGCAGAAAACTTATGCTTGAAAGTGAAGGAATGCTTGAGTTTGTATTTTGAAAGTTCAGAAAATATTTATTGAAGAGGTGTTGAAACAGATCTTGAAAATGATTATTTATATGTTCATAACACCCATTTGAAACATCATGAAGTTCTGAAAATGTATCATGAACAAATGCCAAGTTTGAGTGAAAGGTTTCAATGAAAAGGCATGATGAACAGGCATGTGAAAAGCTGCTATTTTTCAAAATCGTGCAGCATGCAATCGATTGCACCCTTTGTGTAAATCGATTGCACAAGGTTTCAACAGCTATTTTTTTTAAAAACTTTTAAGAGTGAAATCGATTGCACTAGCAATGCAAATCGATTGCAAGTAAAGTCAGTAGCAAAAAGTAAGTGAGTGCAATCGATTGCACTAGCAATGTAAATCGATTGCAATGAGAAACAGAAGAAAACGTTTTGAAAATTTAAATATGCAATCGATTGCACAAGAAATATAAATCGATTTCATAGAGAAATAGAAGCAAAAGATCTGAAAATTTAAAGCATGCAATCGATTGCACTAAAATGCAAATTGATTGCACTCAAGTGAAAAATGAAACTTTAACTATGAAAAACTTGAGTAATGATTTTTGAACATTTCTTTTTTAAAATTGAGCATCTATATCTTAAGATCAAAGTAGGTAATATTATTATACCTTGAAAGTTGTTGAGAGCTTTGAACTGAAGATATTGTCCTTAGATGCTTTGAGCTTGATCATAAATCTTTGCCTTCTTTGTTAGCCATGGTTTGTCTTCATCAAAACAAAAGCTCATTTGAGAAGCTTGATTTTACATTCTCCCCCTTTTTGATGATGACAAACAATCTTGATTTATGCGATGTACTTTCCGGAAGAGCTTCTCCCCCCTAAGATCCAAAACTCCCCATATGTAGGAGAGGGTTGGAATCTTTTGCATTTCTTCATCTTGATTGGAGAGTACCTTAAAAATTAAGACAAGAAAAATACAAGCATAAAGTACCACACATCTTTCTCCCCCTTTGACATTATCAAAAAGAAGGGAAAGATGCACAAAACAGATAATAATAGAACAATATATTGAGAAAATTTAGAATTTAAACGAGTAACACAAATTGTTTAAGGATTACACAGAGATTTGAACAAATAAAACATTAAATAACAAGACAAGAACATGATAGAAAAAATAGTTAGCCAAATCTTTAAGGGTGATGCATGTCCAAATGGTTATAGGACCAAGAGCCTTGATTCGATAATTGTTGTTGAAGTGGGGGTTCTGTGTAGTGTTGAGGAGGTGCAACTGGATTATTTGGATAGTATGGTGGAATATGAAGATGAGAGTAAAGGTACAAAAATTGTTTATTCACATCCGTGCGGAATTCATTAATCCGCACTTGGAAACATAATATAGACCAGAAAATAATGATATAAGCGATCGTCTATATGGAGGTTACCTGCACTCTAGGAGTCTCTGGATGGAATTACTCCGCCAAGACCACGAATCCGTTTGGCGTGAAATTCAGCTTCACTTAACCGCCCAATGCTGTAAAAGAACTCCTTTTTCCGGTAGTCATCCCATATCTCGTTTTCAGGATCACATAGGGAACTTCCAGTGAAAGGAATATGAAGGATTTCACCAACAACCTGAGGAGTTAGAGAGATACGAGTGCCCAGCACATATGTGACCAATTTGCCTTTGTGGGGTGTTAGATTGTTGAAAAACATTCTTACCAAATCCGGGTAATATGGACCGAACAAAGAAATTAATGGTTCGAGACCATAAGCAGCTAGATCATTTTGAAAGGAAAAGCATTCTTGTGGAAAGGAGGATAGCATACCATATTTGAGGTTGGATACTATTTTCCTTTTAAAGTCTTTGATAAATATGGCTTCTTGCTCTTCGGTGAGAGTTGAAAGCAATGTAGTGGATGTTGAATCAACCTTTTTCTGAAGCTGGAGCCTTTCTCTTTTGTCTTGAAGCCATGGGTATGAAGTTTTAGGGTTTTGTGATTTTTAGGTTTTGTGAGAGAAAGGTGTTTGTGAGCTGAGATTTGGAAATGATTTGGGTAGGTAGAGAATGAGTGTTTTGAATTAAAGTGTATTTGGCTTGGGAATATGAGAGAGGAATTCTGACCAACATAATTTTTCTGTTATAAAAGCAAGTTGCAGTACGTGTAATCGATTTGCATACCAGGTGCAATCGATTTGCACAAAAAAATATTAAAAATAAAACAGAAACGGAATGTGCAATCGATTTGCATTGAAGGTGCAATTGATTTGCACTTGAAACAGAATGGACATAACTGAAAATACTCAGTGAGCAATCGATTGACACTCTTTGTGCAATCGATTTGCATCAACAAAAAATGTCCAAAACCAAATTTTTCTTAGAAATTTAGTTAACACACAACATAGATTCTCATATAGCATGTATAAAAAATTATATCAAGGGTAGAATGCACCTTATAAGTCGTGTTCGTCAAGTATGCCAAGCTCTCGTCGAATTTTGTAGAAAGGTTCTTTTGCCAAAGGTTTGGTGAAGATATCGACAAGCTGATTATGAGTATCTACAAAGGTTACCTCGACATCTCCTAGAAGAACATGATCACGGAGAAAATGATTTCGAATGTCTATGCGTTTAGTTCTTGAATGCATGACGGGATTCTTTGTAATGTTAATTGCACTGGTGTTGTCGCATCATAGAGGAATGCACCCTAGATCAAGTCTGTAGTCACAAAGTTATGGTTTTAGCCATAAAATTTAAGCGCAACTACTACCTGCTGTAATATATTCTGCTTCGGCCGTGCTTAGAGCAATACATGCTTGTTTCTTGCAGGCCTATGATACTAATAAATTTCCAATAATGTGACAAGTACCACTTGTGCTCTTTCTATCCGTTTTACAACCTGCATAATCCGCGTCAGAATAACCAATTAAATTGCAGACACTACCTTTAAGATACCACAATCCGACATTTGTTGTCCCTTTGAGATACTTCATGATCCTCTTTACCGCCATGAGATGAGATTCCTTTGGGTTAGCTTGAAAGCGGGCACAGAGACTGTGATCGGTGGATTTAGAACTGACTGTTTAACGCTGGTTCGCGAAATGTCGCAGAAGCAAGAGTCGCCACCGTCTTTTATTTTCTCCAATATGAAAATGACAAAAGCACAGCAAAATTCCTTATGAGATAGTTTCTCGGTTCAGGAGGTAGATTTATAGAAAGGGAAGGTGTTAGCACCCTTTCTATCCATGGTTATCCATGGGCTCTTAGATACTTGCTCATTGTGTTTTCAAAATGTTTGCTTTTCAATTGTGAGTGAGTTTGAAAAAGTTTCGCTTGAATATTTCTGAATAACTCTTGTATCAGTCCTCAAGAGTGTTTGAAAAATTGTTTTCAAAGCTTTTTTGAAAGTGTCGGTGTGAAAAGACTTTTGATTGTTTTTGAATAGAGCAAGTATCTATGAGTCATCTACCTACCCTAAGGAATTAGGCTGTGTAAATGTCCTTAAGGTAGTGCCATCCCACCATTGAGAGATAGGTAGCACCACCGTTGGAGGTGTTCGGGTCAATTCGAGTTTAGGGACAGTGTGGTCACTGAAGCAACAGTTAGGACACCTTAGAAGCTACCCTTATGTCCTTGATCCTTTTTTAATTCGAGGCAACTATTCCGAGGCAACTATTTCGAGGCAACTTGTTTTGAGGCAACTGGATCATGGACATAAGGACTTACTAAGACGTCCTATACTTGACGACCACGTTTCGAAGGCAACAGGTGAGGCGTACCCTAGAAGTGGTGTGTGAATTTGTGTGTTGTTTTCATGTTTAGCAATTATCTTTGATCATTGTATTGTGAGCTACGCTTGTTTTTAATTGGCCATACATTCTTTCATGCAATTTAGAATTTAAAAGTGCGGAAATTTAAATGCGGAAAGATAAAACCTACGCTATTACAAGGCGCGGGTCTATACATCACCAAATTACAAAGACCCGTTTGATAAAAATGCGGAAAGTAAATAAAAACGGTAAACCTAATTACTATTACAATCCTTGAGCAGTTACATAATATTCGAAAAGAAAATAAATGCGCGAAAAGAAATTAAAATCAAACGTCCGAGGGTTTTGACCCTTTTGAAATTAAATTGAATTAAAAAGCTAATTAGTTATTTAATTAAAGAAAATAAATTGTTTTTTATGTTTTTGGCATTTATGAAATAAAGAAAATTAAAATCAAAATGAAACCCTAATTCTATGTATTTTAATTATTAAGAAAATATTATGATTCACCTAATTTACTAATTGATTAATGTACATGTTTATTTACAAAAATATTTAGTAATTAATAATAATAATAATGAGAAAAAATTATTTATTAAAAAAGATGAAAAGGAAAAAAACCCTAATTCTACTTATTTTATTTATTAAGAAAAGATTAAAGTTTAAAACCTAATTTACTAAATTAATGGTTAGGGTTTATTTACAAAAACATTTTAATGGTGAAATTAAATATAATTAAATATATTACAATTTTTGGTTTCTGATTTTTTTATAGAAAATTATTTTATGAAATTAAAGAAAACAATCAAAAACAAATTAAAACAATTTAAAAAGAATTAAAATTGAAAAGAAAATAAAATTAAAAGATTGCAAACCAGGGGGTTTCAGGCCCAAAGGGAGGTGTTCTTGGAGCAATTTTGGCCCATTGAACAAAAAGCCTGTTTAACTTTTCCAGCTTGAGTGCATGTGGTTGACTGGGGTACACCCTGGAATTCACGTTATGGCCATTGGATGGGTGAGCATGAGCGCGTGGCAGGCTAACGTGTGAGGATGTATGGTGGAGCGTTGAAGGGATGCTGCATAGAAACACATTATAACAAAATTTATGAATTAAGTGGGGGGACCTGGGAATCGAACCCAGGTCCCTATACCTGCAAGACAACTCATCCACCAACTGAGCTAACGCGTGCGTTTGTAATGTTAGTGGAACACAAATAATATAAAAGAAACAAAAGCTAATGATATGGGACAAACGAAAACGCGCCAGATTTCAAATGCTCCAGTCATCCTAAGCCACGTCCATCTTCTTCCTGGTTTTCCCTGCAATTATAAAACAAATAGCGGGGGTTTTAAACCCCCACTAAATAGCACAGTGCATAATAGCGAATAGGCGTACAGGTAACATAAATTAAGCGCGAGGAGATGGTTTGCTTCGTCTTGATGTCACGAATTCATCCACACAGGTTTTAAGGGCCAATTTTACCATATAGGGAAAGCCCTAATTTTCAAGTCCTGGAACCCTAGATATCCTTCAATGGTAGATTTCAGTTTAGGAAGAGTTAGGTCAATTAACCCATGCCAATCGCTTCAGAAAGATGTTAGTAGTATAAATCAACAATTAAAACACAAGAATGATGCATGAAATTTAAAAACCGATTATGGAAATGTTTGTGACAAACGCGATGCTATTCTACCAATTCTTGGAGTATGGAGACTGGAAAGTGGTTGCAACACGTTCAAAGAAGTCTCAGCAAGGGTTTGGAATAGGCTTTAGGCTTTGAATGATCCTGCAAATACGAAATCAATTTTCAAAATTTCTATGAAAATTTGCAACTTTGTTCTGAGTTTTTGAGCAGCTTTTCGTGTATGCTTGCATTAGGTTAGGTCTTGCATATGTACATGAATGAAATTAGGTCAAGAAACCAGCCCAAAGATCCATGAATTGATGATTTCAATATTTGATTTTTCCATATCTTTTTCAATCTTTTTTCCATGCAAATCTTGCCAAATATGGATGATCTTGTCCCCTTGAGATGATGCACGAAATCTCTTGCATATAATGAACATATTTGCTGCACAAAAAAGTTTTAAACCATTATTTGATATTTTTCTCATAATTAAATCTAATTAAATGAATTAATAAGAATAAAAATTCAATTAATTAATTAAAAATAAGAAAATAAATCCCTTTGAACTCAATGGGTCGTGCATAGCCTTTGGGTAATGATTCATGAAAGAAATTGAGGCCCATTAGCATTTTTGAAGCTTTTGAAGCAAAGTTGACTTTTCAAAGTTCCCAAAAATTTCCCAACTTCTCCAATGCATATCTTTCTCAATTTTTAAGCTATGATCATGTTCTTGGACATTTTGGAAAGGACCTGAAGTCCTCTAACCAATGCCTTTGGTCCCATGTCATTTTGATTTACCAAAATCATGTTATGGTCTTTGACTTAAAGTGCCTTTTTGTTGACTTTTGAAAATGACCTATAATGTTGAAATTGATAACTTTTTGTGAGAGCATTTCTTGGACTTGAAGTGTGAAGATGAGTTGTAGGAAATGTCATTATCTTCAAAATGAGCTTTGGATGGGATTTTTTTGATAAACCATGAAGAAGTTATGCCCTGGTCAATTTGCAGTTGACTTTTCAACTGTCCAAAAATAGAAACTTTTGCATCTTGAGACTTTTTGAGCCATGCTTTGAGAAATCATGATCAAGAATTGATCAAATGATGTTTGTGGCTTCAAAATAAGATGTTGACCAAAAATTTGGACTTTTGACTATCAAATGACCATTTTGCCCCTGCAGTTGACTGTGAAGCAAATAAGGTTTTTGACTGTGCAATTTGATGATGTGAGTCTTGAAACTTGACATATGGATGCTTGACAATGTATGTAGGCATATGGGACTTGATTGGACCCTTGGAAACCTCAATTCCTTTGCAAGAACCAAAACCCTAATTTTGACTGTGTTTAGGAGGCAATTGGACTGTGCAACCTTTGAGGGATTTTGAACCATTTGGAGATTGATCTTGGCAAATCTTGAAGAATATGGGAGGGAAAATTTTGGGGTACAACAGTTGCCCCTGTTCAATCTTCTTAGACCTGAGGATGTAGATTGGCTGGCGTGCCTTTCGTAGTCTAAAGGTGGAAGATGATTGAACACTAGAGTGCCCAGAAATTTGCACTCACATAATAGAGTATAAGCAGTGTGATGTAAGGAATGGGCTTATGGATGCCATTTGGAGACTGATGGATAGGAGGATGGGCTTATAAACGCCATCTGGAAGTGTGACAGAACCTTGTCAGGGATGGGCTTATGGATGCCATTTGGAGACTGTAATGGTAGTTATGGTGACGGGCTTATAGATTCCATCGGGTGTCGATCGCGTAAGAGATTCCTTAGCGAGAACTTGCGTACCTGAGAAAGAAAATAATTACCTGGCCTGTTACAGGAGTTGATCTTCAAACTCTTCATATAGATGTGCCCTGGCTGGATACAGGAATCGAATCTTTAAACTCTTCAGACGTGCCCTGGAAAGATACATGAATTGAGTTCGGAGAATATAGTCGTCAACAGATACACCCTGGAAAGATACAGGAATCGGATCTTCAAACTCTTCAGACGTGCCCTGGAAAGATACAGGAATCGAGTCTGGTACATAGTCATCAACAGATACACCCTGGCAAGATACAGGAATCGGATCTTCAAACTCTTCAGACGTGCCCTGGCAAGATACAGGAATCGAGTCCGGAGAATAGTCATCAACAGATACACCCTAGCAAGATACAGGAATCGGATCTTCAAACTCTTCAGACGTGCCCTGGCAGGATACAGGAATCGAGTCTGGAATTAGTCGTCAACAGATACACCCTGGCAAGATACAGGAATCGAATCTTCGAACTCTTCAGACGTGCCCTGGCAGGATACAGGAATTGAGTCTGGAATTAGTTGTCAACAGATACACCCTGGAAAGATACAAGAATCAGATCTTCAAACTCTTCAGACGTGCCCTGGCAGGATATAGGAATCGAGTCTGGAATTAGTCGTCAACAGATACACCCTGGCAAGATACAGGAATCAGATCTTCAAACTCTTCAGACAAGCCCTAGTGAGATACAGGAATCGATTCTGGAATATAGTCGCTCACAGACATGCCCTGGCTAGATACAGGAATCGAGTCTTCGAACTCTTCAGACGTGCCCTGGCAGGATACAAGAATCGAGTCTAGAATTAGTCGTCAACAGATACACCCTGGCAAGATACAGGAATCGGATCTTTAGTTGCGACAGTTGATAGTAATCATCTTTGTATTGATCTTTTGTCCTGAAAAGACAAAACGTTAGTTGTATGCGATGTCATGATGTATGACATGCGTGATGTTCTCAGAATAAATGAGATTGTATGTTCATGATGCGTATGTGCATGCTATAGTGTATGAAGATATGATGTTCAAGAATGTATGTTTTTGTCTAGGAAAGTAAATCCTTGACAAGTGCCGGGAAGTTAAATCCCGGGCTGATGTTGAAGAGTAGCGTTCTTTGTTTCCGCTGGGGATGATGGTTGCAAGAATACCGGTGGGAGAAGATGACTCCGTTGAGGAATAAACTTGGCGAATAGATTACTTTGCGGGGAGTGAACTCTGTGGGGAAAGAGAGGCACTTTGCTGAGGTTGATGATAACTCCGTTGGGGATACCATTGTTGAGCTTTGTTGGAAGTTTTTGATGAACTCCGCTGGGGATAGGAAGAACTTCGTCGGAGACGATCCTTCTGTGGTAATTAGCTGAGGATAACCCAGTTATATCCTGGTGGGGAAATAACCTTCGAATAAAGTCGGGGGAGCATTCGTGCTATGCAGGGGATAGCTTCCAGAATCTACTGGGGATAAGCTTCCTGCTGGGGGGATGGATTCTACTTTCCTGGGGAAGCTTTTGGACTGTACTGGTGAATGGCTCCACTGGTTGTTCTGTATACCGCCGGGGAACAATCTTAGATCAAGACTGCCGGGGATGCTTGTTAGGAATGTTTGTATACTCCGCTGAGGAATGTTGAGATCTACTGGGGATACCCAATTTCCTTAAGACTGACAGTGGACTAACTCTGCTTGGGGGAGAATTATTGAATCTTAGCTCACTCTCTGGGGAATTAAGATATCTTGGTTACGCTCTTCAGCCGAACTTACCTTGGTACCTTGATGGACAGAGCCATTAGATTTCTTAGACCACTCATTATTGCCCCTGTTTCTGATGTTACCTGTAATTAATCCTTTGTTTCGCATGTAAATATTTATGAGTTAGCAATTATTGTCAAATGCATATATCACAATTGAACATTGGACGTTCTTCGCAAGACAAAACAGAAAAAGGAAAAAACAATTGGCGATTTGTCTGAAAAGTGAATTTGTATTGATTTTTGAATTTGCCTGTAAATAGGCGTTTATGTACAAGGGGCTGACGTCCTAGTAAGAGAACGCCACCGAACAACAGAGTTTATACAATTTGTACAAAGAAAACAAAACAGCTATGTGAAAAAGATAATCCCACTGGGTTCCAACTCTGCTATCGCCTTTATATCTTCGAGCGTCTCATCACTTGGCTGCTCAGTTGAAGATGAAGTTGATTGATCGATGCCGTTTGAACTTGATGTTGATGCCGGATTCTGGATGCAAGGTGATCCAATGAGACATAGTATTATGCTTTAATCCCTAACTTTTGCCTGGACTACCCTTTCGGGTTTTCAGTCCACCGGGATACCCATTTTTGCCCAAGCCGCCTTTTCAGGTTTTCGACTTGCCGGGTGTACAGATTTTTTTTTTATTTCATCCCTCATTTTGCCCGAACCCTTTTGGTTCGTCGGGAAGCCCTAATTTTTGCCTAGGTATGTCAACCTAGCGGGTCTTTTATCATGCGTAGTATCTTTTTACTATGTCTGCATTAGCGGGGTGAGGAAGGTCGTCACCATCCATGGTGGTTAGAATCATGGCTCCTCCTGAGAACACATGTTTAACCACAAATGGCCCTTCGTATGTAGGGGTCCATTTTCCCCTGGGATCACTTTGAGGAAGAATGATGCGTTTGATTACCAGGTCCCCAACTTGATACTCTTGTGGTCTGACTTTCTTGTTAAATGCCCTGATCATCCGTTTTTGATACGTTTGACCATGACAAATAGTAGTGAGTCTCTTTTCGTCAATTAGATTTAACTGATCAAGTCGTGTCTGGATCCAGTCATCTTCGCTCAAATTTGCATCCTTCATTATCCGAAGAGAGGGTATTTGGACTTCAATCGGCAAGACTGCCTCCATGCCGTAGACCAAGGAAAAGGGAGTTGCCCCGGTTGACGTTCTTGCTGAGGTACGATACCCGTGAAGAGCAAACGGTAACATCTCGTGCCAATCTTTATAGGTCACTGTCATCTTCTGCACAATCTTCTCGATATTCTTATTCGCTGCTTCTACAGCCCCATTCATTTTTGGCTGGTAAGGAGAAGAGTTGTGGTGTTGTATCTTGAATTGCTCGCAGAGCTCAGTGATCATCTTGTTATTAAGATTGGTACCATTGTCCGTAATGATCCTTTCCGGGACGCCGTATCGACAGATCAGATTATGCCGAATGAACCGTGCCACGACGTTCTTGGTTACAGTGGCATAAGAAGCTGCTTCAACCCACTTTGTAAAGTAATCGATCGCCACCAGGATGAAGCGATGCCCGTTGGATGCCGTAGGTTTGATCTCACCGATCATATCAATGCCCCACATTGCGAAGGGCCAAGGTGTTGTCAAGACATTCAGAGGAACTGGAGGAACGTGCACCTATCTGCATAAATCTGGCACTTATGACATGTCCGAGAATGTTGGTAACAGTCAGCTTCCATTGTGGACCAGAAATATCCTGCCCGAAGGATTTTCTTTGCCATGGTGTGTCCACTGGAATGCGTTCTGAAGGTACCTTCATGTAGTTCTGCCATGATCCTTTCTACTACAGCTTTATCCACACAACGCAGTAAGGTTGAATCATGGTTTCGCTTGTAGAGAATGCCATTGCTGAGGAAGAACTTCGCTGCAAACCTTCTCAGAAACTTTTTGTCGTTGACAGATGCACCTTCAGGGTATTCTTGAGCTTCCAAATACCTCTTCACCTCATGATACCAGGGTTTCTCAGTTACTATCTCAGCCTCAAGATCACAACAATATGCCGGTTCGTCCAGTTTCCAGATGATGATCCAGGGAGCCTCATTGTCCCATTTGACTTTGAACATAGAAGAAATCGTAGCTAATGCGTCCGCCAACTGATTCTCCTCTCTTGGGAAGTGTTCAAAAGTTATCTCTGAAATGGGAGATCAATGTCAACACACGTTCTTTGTAAGGAATAAGATTTAGGTGTTTCGTATCCCACTCGCCTTTGATCTGATTGATCACAAGAGCGGAATCTCCAAAGACACTCAGAAACTTGATCATTAAGTCAATTGCAGCTTGAAGACCCATGATGCATGCCTCATACTCCGCCATGTTGTTGGTGCAGTTGAAACATAGTCGGGCAGTGAGTGGAGTATGAGTGCCTTGAGGGGATGTGATCACAGCGCCGATACCGTTACCCAAAGCGTTGAAGGCTCCGTCAAAGTGCATAGACCATCGGGATCCTTCCTCCGGTCCTTCATCCGGTCCAGGTACTTCACAATCAGTCACTATCATGATGCTCTCATCTGGAAACTTGAAGTTCATTGACTGGTAGTCTTCTACTGCCTGATGTGCCAAGTGGTCTGCCAATACACTTCCTTTGATAGCTTTCTGGGTCGTGTACTGGATGTCGTATTCTGTCAAGATCATCTGCCATCTTGCTATTCTTCCAGACAGAGCAGGCTTTTCGAATATGTACTTTATTGGATCCATTTTTGAAATCAACAGAGTAGTGTGAGTCAGCATATACTGTCTCAGCCGGCGAGCAGCCCATACCAAAGCGCAGCAAGTTTTCTCGAGCAGTGAGTAACGGGTCTCACAGTCGGTAAACTTTTTGCTAAGGTAATAAATGGCATGCTCTTTTCGGCCAGACTCGTCATGCTGTCCCAGCACACACCCCATTGAGCTGTCAAGTACTGTCAGGTATAATATTAGAGGTCTCCCTTCAATCGGTGGCATAAGGATGGGTGGTTCTTGGAGATACTCTTTGATTCTGTCAAAAGAGGCCTGACATTCATCATTCCAACGTACTACCTGATCTTTCTTCATCAGCTTGAAGATTGGCTCACAAGTAGCAGTTAGATGCGAGATGAACCGGGCAATATAATTCAGACGTCCTAGATAGCCTCTGACTTCTTTCTCTGTCTTGGGAACTGGCATCTCTTGTATGGCTTTAACCTTGGCAGGGTCCACTTGAATACCTTTGTCACTTACGACGAAGCCTGGCAACTTTCCAGATCTTACCCCAAATGTGCACTTGTTTGGGTTCAACCTCAGCTTGTATAACTTCAGACGGTCAAACAGCTTCTGCAGATGGTCAAGGTGTTCCTCCTCAGTTTGGGACCTTGCAATCATATCATCAACGTACACTTCAATCTCATGGTGGATCATGTCATGGAACAAAGCAACCATGGCACGTTGGTAGGTTGCCCCAGCATTTTTCAGTCCAAATGGCATGACCTTGTAGCAGAAGGTGCCCCACTGAGTAACAAAGGTAGTCTTTTCCATATCTTCAGGAGCCATCTTGATCTGATTATAACCTGAAAAACCATCCATGAAGGAGAACACCTTGTGATGAGCAGTATTGTCAACCAGAACGTCGATATGAGGCAGAGGGAAATCATCCTTGGGGCTGGCCCTGTTCAAATCCCTGTAGTCAACACACATTCTGACCTTACCATCCTTCTTCAGTACTGGAACCACACTGGCAACCCACTGAGGGTAAGAAGTCACTGCAAGAAACCCGGCATCGAATTGCTTCATAACCTCAGCTTTGATCTTCTCGGACATCTCTGAACGCATACGACGGACCTTTTGTTTAACCGGAGGGCAATCTTCCTTGGTAGGTAGGTGATGAACCACAATGTCGGTATCCAACCCAGGCATGTCTTCGTAAGACCAGGCGAAGATTTCCACATAATCATGCAACATCTGAATCAACCGTTGTTTCACACTGAGCTCTAGATTAGCACCAATCTTGACTTCCTTTCTATCTGTCTCAGTACCCAGATTTACCGTTTCCACTGGCTCTTCATGTGGCTGAATGGCCCTCTCTTCCTGGAGTAACAGTCTTGCAAGCTCACCAGGCACTTCGCAATCATCTTCACCTTCGTCTTCGGCTAAGTTGATCGGATTTTCGAAGTCATAACTGGCAGTAGCAGAGTCGTTACCAGTGAGATCCAGAGTGGATTGGAACCTGTATGAGTGAGTGTGTGTAAATATAGATGTTTTGCAATATATAAAGAAAGAAGGCAAGAAAAGGAGCACAAGATTTGAAATGCGAAAAACGTCCAATGTTTTTATTCATGATATATGGAAATGACAAGTAATAAACCCTCACAAATGAAGCCAACGGTACCCCGGGTAAGACACCGGGCCATAAAGTTTCAATTTATTGTTTATTATAAATTAAAAAAACAAAGGAATTCATTACTGCGTAACAAAAGTAACAGGTATGTGGTCTTTTGCAGTCCAATTGTTCAGTCCACCGTCGGTCGTCGGGTAGATCCAGCTGTCAAATTCTGATTCCTCCGCCTCGCTTTCAATAGAATTCACTCCCGGGTTGGTGATGAACACGGGAGGTCTTCCGATCTTTGCTTTGCGTACAGCCCTCTGAGCCTCTTTCTCAATTACAGCCTGGGCGTCCTTCAAGGAAGCCATCTTCAAAGGAAAGTCTTCTTCAATTACTGTCTCAGCTGATGCCAATGTTGGAGGTACCTCTTCAAAATGTTGAAAGGGGGTTTCAATAAACTCCCCGTCCATCTCAATATACCGGAATGAGTTCAGATGACTAACCATGTATTCTTCCTCCCCCTGCACTGTAACAATCTTCCCTTTGACAGGGTACTTGAGCTTCTGGTGTAGGGTGGAGGTCACAGCCCCAGCCTTGTAAATCCAAGGTCGACCCAGCAAACAGGAATAAGATGGACGAATGTCCATCACATAGAACATTGAATCAAAGACTTGAGAACCAACACGGATCGGAATATCCACCTCACCATGCACCATCCTCTTCGAACCGTCGAAGGCTCGGACAACGATGTTACTAGGCTTCAACTCCAGGCCCTCACAATCCAACCTGTCCAAAGCCTTTTTGGGCAATACATTCAATGACAAACCGGTGTCCACCAACACGTGTGCGAGAGTAGTGCCCCTGCACTCAATGGAGACATGCAGGGCATCATTGTGGTTCTTTCCCTTGGCGGTAAGATCAGCATCTGAGAAACCCAAACCATTGTCAGCAGTCAAGTTGGCCACACAATCAGTAAATTGATCCGCAGATGTCTCTTGTGGCACATGGGTCGTCTTCAGAAATGAAATCAGGGCCTTGGCATGGGCCTCTGAGCATAGCAGTAATGATAGCATGGAGATCTTGGAGGGAGTATGCCCCAGCTGTTCAACGACGTTGAAATCGCTCTTCTTAATGATCTTAAGGATTTCCTCCATCTCTTGCTGGGAGGCTTCAACATTGACAGTCTTCGGTGCCTCCATCCGGGCAGGCGTATCATCAATCCCTTTGCCCCGAGTATTAGATGACTCGGCAGCAGGGGTAGAAACTTGATCAGAAGGGGGAACAGGCGCACTTGCAGGTGTTATTATAAGAGGTCTTCGGATGACTGGTGGCGCAATGTCAGGCAAGAAGAGCCTACCACTGCGAGTAACTTTAGCGGGACCAGTGATGTTGCTGATACTGGTACCGGTGTTGAACTCGTGCTTTACTCCAAGTACATACACATCTGCCCCATAATGCCATGGGACAACCTTGTCAGATTCATAGGGGAGAGGCCCCGGAACAGTAATAATGATAGGTGCAACAGACATGATTTTGACGGGCTTCCTCGGGGGATCCTTGGTAGAATTATTGAAGATGGTGACGACAGATACTTCTTCGGTAGGAACAAAAGGAACAGCGGTCTTCTTGAACAAAATTTCCTTGCTATCCATCAGGTTTTGGATGCCTGACTTCAGCAACGGACAACCAGCATGGGAAACGGCACACAGAAGGCAACCCTTGCTACAACCCGGAAATAAACCGGCTAGCAACAGGTTCCTCTTAACAGTCAATAGAGGGGTAGCAACATCATCCACAGAAACTGCATACAAGTCTTCCTCAATAGCATTTACTCCATGCTGGGGCATAGGAGCAGTCACCACGTTGGGCCTTTCTGGCGCCTCAAACTGTATTTCCTTCGCATCGATAAGGTCCTGAACCTTATTTCTCAGGGCCCAACAGTCATCAGTAGAGTGCCCCGGGCTATCAGAGTGATAAGCACAGTGGGCATTTGGATTATACTTCGGGGAGGTCGTGTTTACCACCTTTGGAGCTTCTCTGACGGTCACCAAGTTGGTCGATAGCAGTTGCGGAAAGATTTGTGACAACGTCATACTAAGCCGAGTATATTCTCTTCTGGGTCTCTCACCCCTTGGTTGGTTGGGTTGCCGAGGAGCGACAGCAGGCTTTGCAATTACCACCACGTTGACAGCTTGGTGGCGTTCTGGTTTGTTTTGCCTCCTAGGCCCATACACAGCACTGGCTTCCTTTTTGAAAGGCTTTTTCTCAGAACTTGAGGACGCACCTTTCTGAATTTTCCCTGATTTCATGCCAGCTTCTATTCTTTCCCCAGTCTGAATGAGATCTGTAAACCCTGCAGATGAATTGCCAATGAGATGATTGAAGAACGGCCCGGATAGCGTCCCCAAGAACATGTCTACAAGTTCACGGTCGGTTAATGGTGGCTGCACCCTGCCAGCTAGGTCCCTCCACTTCTGCGCATACTCTTTAAAACCTTCTCCCGATCCTAGCGACATACCCTGGAGTTGGGTGCGTGTAGGAGCGAGGTCGGCATTATACTGATACTGCTTGTAAAAAGCAGTAGCTAAGTCCTCCCAGTTACGAACCTTGGTTCCATCCAGCTGATAGAACCATTCGAGATGAGTCCCTGAAAGACTCTCCTGGAAGAAATGGATCCACAAGTTCTTGTCCACAGTATACGGCTGAATCTTCCGCACATAAGATCTGAGATGTAGCTTAGGGCAGGACGCCCCATCATACTTTGCGAAAGATGGTGCTTTGAACTTGTGTGGGATTACCACACCAGAAGATAGACCCAAGTCTCCAAAATCCAAACCAGGCACTTGTTGAATTTCCATGGCATTCAGACGGTCCTCTAACTGCTTGTACTTGTCTTCAGCTGGAGGATACTGCTCCTCATTGAAATCAGTCTTGTTGTCAGAGACCACCGGACTAGGAACCCTTCCCCCTTGGGGACTGCCTTTTCCCACAGAAGAACCAGCTTGATCCACCTCATTCTGCAGTGTGTTACCAAACCTCCGGCCAGTGTTGAATAGTACATTCCTCTTCTTCTTCTTCTTGACCAGCAGAGCCTTCAATTCCTCTTGACCTTGAGCCAAACTCATAATCAGCTCTTGGAACTGGGCGTTTTGGGCCTGGAGGGCCTTGATGGACTGCTCGGTAGATGATTCAGGATTCATGATGCTGAAATAAACAGCGAAGAACATTAAGCAACCTGAAAAGAAGAGTACCTGCTATGCACATGATGAATGGAATGCGTATGATTTATGTTTTCAAAGACAATCAGGATTCAACTTTGTGAACAAAAAAGAACACACTTCATTAGATTCAACTTTTGAAATTTAAATTGTTCAACAGATTGCCCTTAGGCGTTACATAAGAGTGAAAATACTGAAAAGGGAAATAAAACTGTAAAAGAATATCCAAAGTTCATCATTGATCCCAGGGTCTCCTTTTCTCAGTACGGATGTAATTATTCAAGGCCCGCTCGTTCTCCAATTGCTTGGTCAGCTTCTGGATCTTCAATTCCTGCTCGTTGAACTTTTCCCGATAAGAATCCCGTTCTTCCCGTAGTTGCGCCCAAGACCTCTTTAGTGTATCAATATCAGTAGGTATCTGAGGAGGGAGAACAGTTGGAGGAGCCCCATCTCTATCAGGATATTCAAGAATGACGGGTCTGACAGCTTTATATGGCATACCTAACTTCTGAGCACGGATGCGGACCCATTTGTAGTAGGCTTCCATAGGTAGAGAAGTCTTTGGTCCCAACTCTTGTGGGTCAGCTTTGTGAATTCTGTCCCCAAGCCTTGATGAACCTACGACGCAGCTCGTCACTATCTACCTGAAACTCAAAACTGATGTGAGGCACCAACATCTCATGAGGCCCTGCTCTTCTATCTCTTCCAAACTGGCGGAGAGCTAGACATGGATTATAAGAGATTCCTCCTTGGGTACCAATCAGAGGAACATTAGGGTATTCTCCGCAACGATCAATAACAGCCACCTCATCCAAACCTCTGAGAGTCCAAATGATGTCATTATCAGTGAGAGACATTAACCTATGAGCCCAACCTCTTCCTTCTTTGTTCTTCAGCACGAACTTAGGGAGGTGCGAAATAAACCACCTCACTAACAAAGGGATACAACACCACAGAGTTCCTCGTCTTCGGGCAGTACGAGCATAAAGTTGTTGTAGGATGTCACCCAAGAGAGTGGGCACAGGGTTCCGAGACATGAAGATCCTTATGGCAGTGATGTTAATGAAGTTATCCGGATTTGGAAACAGAACCAGACCATAGATTAAGAGAGCCAGAATGTCCTCGTACGCCCTGAAGTCTAAGTCATTCCAGAAACTGTTAGCTTTACCGATCAGAAACTTGGCCAAGAAACCCTTAACTTTGCTTCTAGTCACCCAGTTATCCATTACCTCTTTGTGGGTCAAGGGAAGAGCTGCAGCAATCTCCTCAAGCCTAAGAGTCTTTTCCCAACCAGTGTAGGGAGTCTGATCCAAGATAGGGATACCAAGCAAATCAGAGAACTCTTCCAGGGTAGGGACCAGCTGGAAGTCTTGAAAGGTGAAGCAGTTGTACAAAGGATCATAAAACTGGGTCAGGACACTCATCAGTTGCTGGTCCCACTTTGTCGTGACTAAACTGAGAAGAGAACCATGCCTCTGGATGAAGGAAGTAGTATTTGGAATTCTGCTAACCAATTCTTCAAGCAACTCAGGTGGGTGAACAAAATTGAACCGGATAGTGTTCCTTCGCATAGGCATCATGATGTCCTACAAAACAGAGCAAAGGTGAAACCCTCTTGTCTTTGAAATGGTCAGTCCTTATGCAGGATGCATGCAATGTTTATGATGGCATGATGTTATGATAAAGCACACCACAAATATTCACAAAGGCAAACATGATAAGGAACACAAGTCACACAAGACAAGCCCTTAGAGTTTAGGCCAGCATGGGGTCTAGGTATTACCCTCTTTCAGTTTGTTGGTTAAGACCTGTCCTATCAGAAGTAACTGGGTTCTAGAGGATCCCAATATCACTGACTACCCTCAATCGGTCATAACTCCAGCATCACAATCTTTTCTTGCAGCCAGAACCATCGCGAGAGTTTAGCCTCAATGGGTGTAGCATACTGCTACTGTTCTATTAGCCAAGTTGGGTCATTTAAGGTTCTAAGGTCGGTTGGTGCTTAATGACTCCTCAGAAGACCCATATTCTCCTCGTTGCGACACAAGGGATATCGGTACAGACCAAGGTGCCACACCAATGTAGCCACTGCTTCACTCATGTCGGTCTACGCCGGACAGGTCCCTCACAGCTTATGCTACCTAACAGGGTATCCCCAGATCCGGGTTAGGATCTATGTAACTCCGAAACAGTACCCAAAATAATAAAGCAAACAAACACAGCAATTGAAAACACAAGTCTGAGCTATCCTAAGGTATACCTCACTTTGAGTAATTCCCCAGCAGAGTCGCCGGTTCTGTGATCGGTGGATTTAGAACTGACTGTTTAACGCTGGTTCGCGAAATGTCGCGGAAGCAAGAGTCGCCACCGTCTTTTATTTTCTCCAATATGGAAAGGACAAAAGCACATCAAAATTCCTTATGAGATAGTTTCTCGGTTCGGGAGGTAGAGTTATAGAAAGGGAAGGTGTTAGCACCCTTTCTATCCATGGTTATCCATGGGCTCTTAGATACTTGCTCATTGTGTTTTCAAAATGTTTGCTTTTCAATTGTGAGTGAGTGTGAAAAAGTTTCGCTTGAATATTTCTGAATAACTCTTGTATCAGTCCTCAAGAGTGTTTGAAAAATTGTTTTGAAAGCTTTTTTGTAAGTGTCGGTGTGAAAAGAGTTTTGATTGTTTTTGAATAGAGCAACTATCTATGAGTCATCTACCTACCCTAAGGAATTAGGCTGTGTAAATGTCCTTAAGGTAGTGCCATCCCACCATTGAGAGATAGGTAGCACCACCGTTGGAGGTGTTCGGGTCAATTCGAGTTTAGGGACAGTGTGGTCACCGAAGCAACAGTTAGGACACCTTAGAAGCTACCCTTATGTCCTTGATCCTTTTTTAATTCGAGGCAACTATTCCGAGGCAACTGTTTCGAGGCAACTTGTTTTGAGGCAACTGGATCATGGACATAAGGACTTACTAAGACGTCCTATACTTGACGACCACGTTTCGAAGGCAACAAGTGAAGCGTACCCTAGAAGTGGTGTGTGAATTTGTGTGTTGTTTTCATGTTTAGCAATTATCTTTGATCATTGTATTGTGAGCTACGCTTGTTTTTAATTGGCCATACATTCTTTCATGCAATTTAGAATTTAAAAGTGCGGAAATTTAAATGCGGAAAGATAAAACCTACGCTATTACAAGGCACAGGTCTATACATCGCCAAATTACAAAGACCCGTTTGATAAAAATGCGGAAAGTAAATAAAAACGGTAAACCTAATTACTATTACAATCCTTGAGCAGTTACATAATATTCGAAAAGAAAATAAATGCGCGAAAAGAAATTAAAATCAAACGTCCGAGGGTTTTGACCCTTTTAAAATTAAATTGAATTAAAAAGCTAATTAGTTATTTAATTAAAGAAAAGAAATTGTTTTTTATGTTTTTGGCATTTATGAAATAAAGAAAATTAAAATCAAAATGAAACCCTAATTCTATGTATTTTAATTATTAAGAAAATATTATGATTCACCTAATTTACTAATTGATTAATGTACATGTTTATTTACAAAAATATTTAGTAATTAATAATAATAATAATAATAATGAGAAAAAAATATTTATTAAAAAAAGATGAAAAAGTCAAAAACCCTAATTCTACTTATTTTATTTATTAAGAAAAGATTAAAGTTTAAAACCTAATTTACTAAATTAATGGTTAGGGTTTATTTACAAAAACATTTTAATGGTGAAATTAAATATAATTAAATATATTACAATTTTTGGTTTCTGATTTTTTTATAGAAAATTATTTTATGAAATTAAAGAAAACAATCAAAAACAAATTAAAACAATTTAAAAAGAATTAAAATTGAAAAGAAAATAAAATTAAAAGATTGCAAACCAAGGGGTTTCAGGCCCAAAGGGAGGTGTTCTTGGAGCAATTTTGGCCCATTGAACAAAAAGCCTGTTTGACTTTTCCAGCTTGAGTGCATGTGGTTGACTGGGGTACACCCTGGAATTCACGTTATGGCCATTGGATAGGTGAGCATGAGCGCGTGGCAGGCTAACGTGTGAGGATGTATGGTGGAGCGTTGAAGGGATGCTGGATAGAAACACATTATAACAAAATTTATGAATTAAGTGGGGGGACCTGGGAATCGAACCCAGGTCCCTATACCTGCAAGACAACTCATCCACCAACTGAGCTAACGCGTGCGTTTGTAATGTTAGTGGAACACAAATAATATAAAAGAAACAAAAGCTAATGATATGGGACAAACGAAAACGCGCCAGATTTCAAATGCTCCAGTCATCCTAAGCCACGTCCATCTTCTTCCTAGTTTTCCCTGCAATTATAAAACAAATAGCGGGGGTTTTAAACCCCCACTAAATAGCACAGTGCATAATAGCGAATAGGCGTACAGGTAACATAAATTAAGCGCGAGGAGATGGTTTGCTTCATCTTGATGTCACGAATTCATCCACACAGGTTTTAAGGGCCAATTTTACCATATAGGGAAAGCCCTAATTTTCAAGTCCTGGAACCCTAGATATCCTTCAATGGTAGATTTCAGTTTAGGAAGAGTTAGGTCAATTAACCTATGCCAATCGCTTCAGAAAGATGTTAGTAGTATAAATCAACAATTAAAACACAGGAATGATGCATGAAATTTAAAAACCAATTATGGAAATGTTTGTGACAAACGCGGTGCTATTCTACCAATTCTTGGAGTATGGAGACTGGAAAGTGGTTGCAACACGTTCAAAGAAGTCTCAGCAAGGGTTTGGAATAGGTTTTAGGCTTTGAATGATCCTGCAAATACGAAATCAGTTTTCAAAATTTCTATGAAAAATTGCAACTTTGTTCTGAGTTTTTGAGCAACTTTTCGTGTATGCTTGCATTAGGTTAGGTCTTGCATATGTACATGAATGAAATTAGGTCAAGAAACCAGCCCAAAGATCCATGAATTGATGATTTCAATATTTGATTTTTCCATATCTTTTTCAATCTTTTTTCCATGCAAATCTTGCCAAATATGGATGATCTTGTCCCCTTGAGATGATGCACGAAATCTCTTGCATATAATGAACATATTTGCTGCACAAAAAAGATTTAAAACCATTATTTGATATTTTTCTCATAATTAAATCTAATTAAATGAATTAATAAGAATAAAAATTCAATTAATTAATTAAAAATAAGAAAATAAATCCCTTTGAACTCAATGGGTCGTGCATAGCCTTTGGGTAATGATTCATGAAAGAAATTGAGGCCCATTAGCATTTTTGAAGCTTTTGAAGCAAAGTTGACTTTTCAAAGTTCCCAAAAATTTCCCAACTTCTCCAATGCATATCTTGCTCAATTTTTAAGCTATGATCATGTTCTTGGACATTTTGGAAAGGTCTTGAAGTCCTCTAACCAATGCCTTTGGTCCCATGTCATTTTGATTTACCAATCTCAAGTTATGGTCTTTGACTTAAAGTGCCTTTTTGTTGACTTTTGAAAATGACCTATAATGTTGAAATTGATAACTTTTTGTGAGAGCATTTCTTGGACTTGAAGTGTGAAGATGAGTTGTAGGAAATGTCATTCTCTTCAAAATGAGCTTTGGATGGGATTTTTCTGATAAACCATGAAGAAGTTATGCCCTGGTCAATTTGCAATTGACTTTTCAGCTGTCCAAAAATAGAAACTTTTGCATCTTGAGACTTTTTGAGCCATGCTTTGAGAAATCATGATCAAGAATTGATCAAATGATGTTTGTGGCTTCAAAATAAGATGTTGACCAAAAATTTGGACTTTTGACTGTCAAATGACCATTTTGCCCCTGCAGTTGACTGTGAAGCAAATAGGGTTTTTGACTGTGCAATTTGATGCTGTGAGTCTTGAAACTTGACATATGGATGCTTGACAATGTATGTAGGCATATGGGACTTGATTGGACCCTTGGAAACCTCAATTCCTTTGCAAGAACCGAAACCCTAATTTTGACTGTGTTTAGGAGGCAATTGGACTGTGCAACCTTTGAGGGATTTTGAACCATTTGGAGATTGATCTTGGCAAATCTTGAAGAATATGGGAGGGAAAATTTTGGGGTACAACAGAGACAAACACTAAACATGATGTCAGGACGGCTTGCCGTCAAATACAATAAGGAGACAATCATACCTCGATATTTAGTGATGTTGATGGAAACACCTAATTCATCTTGATCAACATAAGAACCAGAACCCATTGGTGTAGACATTTCCTTACAGTTATCCATGTCAAACCTTTTTAAGAGTTCCTTGCAATATTTGGATTGGCTGATGAAGATGCCATCTTTTAGTTGTTTGATTTGAAGTCCAAGAAAATAGTTTATTTTACCCATCATGGACATTTCAAATTCTCCTTGCATCATTGATGAGAATTCTTCACACATTTCTTGATTTGAAGAACCGAAAATGATGTCATCAACATAGACTTGTGCTAGCAAAGTGTCTTTTTTTATTTTCTTAATAAATAGAGTCTTGTCAACTTTTCCCTTTTCGAAACCTTTTTCGCATAAGAAGTTGCTTAAACGATCATACCATGCCCTTGGTGCTTGTTTCAGTCCATAGAGAGCTTTTCTCAATTTAAATACATGATATGGATTCTTGAAATCTTCGAACCTCGGGGGTTGCTTAACGTAGACTTCTTCAGTGATATATCCATTCAAGAATGCGCTTTTGACATCTATTTGGAAAAGCTGAAAATTTAATGAACAAGCATATGCAAGTAAGAGACGAATAGCTTTTAACCTTGCAACTGGAGAGAAAGTTTCTTCAAAGTCTATTCCTTTTTCTTGATTGTAGCCTCGTGCTACCAGTCTTGCTTTGTTGCGAACAATTATTCCATTCTCCTCAAGTTTATTTTTGAACACCCATCTTGTTCATATAATGTGTTTGTTGTTTGGCCTAGGGACGAGTTCCCAAACTTGATTCCTTTCAAATTGATTCAATTCTTCTTGCATAGCGATAATCCATTGGTCATCGCCTAAGGCTTCATCAACTTTGGTAGATTAAATTTGAGAGACAAACGCCATGTTTAGGCAAGCATCCTTGAGATTTAATCTTGTATACACACCCTGACTTATATCACCAATTACTTTATCAATAGAATGATCTCTATGAGTTCTCAATTATTTTGGTAGATCATTGAGATTCGATTCTTGTTGAGGTGATTCTTCGAGTTGAATTGGTTGATCTTTGGACGAATTTTCTTGAGGACCTTCTAGTATTTCATCATCATTATCACAAACAATATTATCCTCCTTGGAGGGGTTAGTTTCATCAAAAGAAACATGCATAGATTATTCAATAGTCAAAGTTCTTTTGTTGTATATTCTATATGCTTTACTAGAGAGAGAGAGTAACCAAGAAAAATACCTTCATCGGATTTCTCATCAAACTTACCAATATTATCTTTGTCATTGTTTAGGACAAAGCATTTGCATCCGAAGATATGAAAGAAGGCAATGTTTGGTTTTCTCCCCTTGAAGAGTTCATATGGATTTTTCTTTAAGATTGGTCTAATGTTAACTCTATTGCTCACAAAACATGTCGTTCTCACCGCATCCGCCCAAAAGTATTTTGGAAGATTTGAGTCGCTAAGCATTGTTCTAGCAAGTTCCACAAGTGACCTATTCTTTCTTTCTACCACTCCATTTTGTTGAGGAGTCCTTGGTGCCGAGAAGTTGTGAGATATTCCATGTTCTCCACAGAATTCTTCAAATAGAGCATTTTGGAATTCTCCGCCATGGTCACTCCTTATTTAGGCAATTGTTAGAGACTTCTCATTTTCAATTTGTTTAGCATACTTCTTGAATGTCATGAATGCATCACTTTTCTGCACTAAAAAGAATGTCCAAGTATATCTAGAGAAATCGTCAATAATAACCAAAGAAAACACATTTCCTCTGAAACTCCTTGTTCTCGATGGACCAAATAAGTCCATATGTAACAATTGTAGTCGCTTTATAGTGGACACCACATTCTTAGATTTAAAAGTTGATCTAGTTTGTTTCCCTTTTTGACAAGCATCGCATAGTCTATCTTTGACGAAATTTCTCTTAGGCAAACCAATGACAAGATCATGCTTGATTAATTTATTCAAGTGTTCCATATGAATATGAACAATTCTTTTCTGCCATAGCCATGAATCATCGTTGTTCGCCATGAGACATTTAACCTTCAAAGATGGATCATCAAGGGAAATCATGAATATGTTATTGATTCTTTTACCTTTAAGTATAACCTCATGAGTGACATCGTCTTCTATCAAACATTCATCCTTGGTGAACTTGATTTTGAAGCCTTTGTCACAAAGTTGGCTAATACTAAGAAGATTGTGCTTTAGTCCTTCAACATAAAGAACATCTTCAATGGATGTGAAAGGTGGAGCACCAATTTTTCCTTTTCCTAGGATTCTTCCCTTATTATTATCTCCATAAGTGACAAAACCCTTGGTCTTTAGCGCTAGATGTGAAAATTGGTTTATGTCTCCTGTCATATGCTTTGAACAACCACTATCAAGATACCAAAGATTTCATGTGGTCTCCAAGCATACCTGCAAAACAAATTAGGTTTTGTTAGGTACCCAAGTTGCTTTGGGTCCTTCATAATTAGTGCCTTTCTTTACCCATACATAATGCCCACTTGACACACTGAAGTTTCTAACATAGCAAGCATTAGGTGTATGGCCTTTAATACCACAATAAAAACAAGTAGGTTTAAAGTTACTTCTATATCTAGAAGGATAATATTTCTTCTTAGGAAATGTTTTCTTTTTAGGATAGTGACAAACTATTTTAGGTTTGTTCACTTTCTCTTTGGATGATTGATCACTAGCCATAACAAAGATAGTTTTGTTAGAACTTGGTTTTGAAAACTTTGAATATCCAAGTCCAGTTTTATCATTGGAGTATATTTGTTTGCTAAGAACACCTTCCAATCCAATTTGGCCTTTTCATATCTTTCAATGACTCTTTTTAATTGAACAATTTGGAAAGCGAGTGAATCACAATTTTTGCATACAAAATTTTGTTTTTGTTCATCACTTGATTTTTGTTTTTCTTCTTTGAAATCTTTTTCCATAGAAACATATTTTTCTTCTAAGGATGAAATTTGTTTCTTTTGTGATGAAATTGTTTTATACAGAATTTTGAATTCATTCAATAGTTCATCTATAGCACCTTGTACATCACTATCAAAAAGAGAAAATTCATTACTAACCTCATTGTCTTCATCATCACAATGGTGTGGGGCCATCAATGCTAGATTTGCACTTTCATCACTATGGGAATCGGATGAGGAACTTATTTCATTGTCCTCCCATGCGACATAAGCCTTTTTGTTCTTGAATCCCTTCTTGCTTTTGTAGCCACCTTTCTTGGAGAGTTTTGGACAATCTGGCTTGTATGACCTTGCTTACCACAACCATAACATGTGATTTCTTGTGTTGATGTGGAGGCTTCCTTTTTATTAAATTGTTTCTTTCCTTTTGAATGAGAAAAAGGTTTGTCATTTCTACCGAAGAACTTACCAAGCCTTTTAACAAGAAGCATGAAGTTTTCATCTTCTTTCGGATTGTCTTCCTTTTTAACTTCCTTGGAGTCTATCTTCAAAGCAATATTCTTGGATTTCTTCTCTTGATTTTCATTCTTTTCAAGTCTTCCGAGTTCCAGTTTGTATTCTTGAAGTTTTCCAAATAATGTTGCAGATGTCATGTTGGAGAGACTTTTCTTTTCTGAAATTTCCGTTACCTTTGGTTGTCATTCCCTAGTTAAGGACCTAAGTACTTTCAGATTTAGTTCATCATTCGTCAAAGTTTTACCAAGAGCACTTAGATGATTTGTCAAGTGCACAAATCTCTTTTGTAAGACAAGAATGGTTTCTCCGGGCTGCATTCGAAATAATTCATATTCTTGACTTAGGGTATTTAGTCTTGATCTTTTTACTTCAACCGTTCCTTCATGAGTTTGTGCCAAGGTATCCCATATTTCTTTTGTTGTCTTGCATGCCGAGACACGGAAGAATTCGTCCATGCTAAGTGCACCTTGAAGAAGGTTTATTGCCTTTTTATCATAGAGAACTTTCTTCTTATCATCATCGTCCCATGCAGTTTTAGGCTTTGATGAGCCAAGACCATTGATTACCGTTATAGGGATAAATGGACCATTTTCGACGGCATCCCATATTTCTTCTCCTTGTGCTTCTAGATGTGCCTTCATGCGTATTTTCCAGAATTCAAAGTATTCACCACAAAATAGAGGAGGCTTATTGTTACTACCACCATCTCTGAAAACAGGATTTTGATTTGCGGAAGCCATTCTGGATCTTTTAGGAACAGGTTACCTATAACCTACTTTGATACCAATTGTAAGTACGAAGTGCGCCTAAGAGGGGGGTGAATTAGGTACTTTAAAAAATTCTGGTTTTTAGTGATGATGGTTCTTATTTTTCTAGTTAATGGTGATTTTAGGAAAGCGTAAAATGTATAAAAATAAAAGACACGGGCGATATATCCTGGTTCCCCTCACAGTCCGAGAGTACTCCAGTCCCCTTTCAACATGAAAGAGATTTCCTTATTGTGGCAAACTTAAACAAGAACTACCAAACAACCAAGAACAATCCTCTTGGACCAAGAACAATCCTCTTGGATTTTCATTATGTTAACTATGAGAACAATCCTCTCAAAGTAACTACACTTGTATCCAACAACTTTGGAAAGACAAGATTTCAAACACACTTAAACTTATTTCCAACAATCCTGGAAAAATAAGTAAGTAACTATCAATTTTTGAGTTTGAGTGAGTAGAGTAGTATTGATCACTTAGAGTGATTTAACAATGTATGATCTTATCTTCCAATAATATTATTTTACAATGAATCAAGATATATTTGCTCAAAGTTTTCTGTTTGATAATGTATGAAAATGTGCAGAAAACTTATGCTTGAAAGTGAAGGAATGCTTGAGTTTGTATTTTGAAAGTTCAGAAAATATTTATTGAAGAGGTGTTGAAACAGATTTTGAAAATGAATATTTATATATTCATAACACCCATTTGAAACATCATGAAGTTCTGAAAATGTATCATGAACAAATGCCAAGTTTAAGTGAAAGGTTTCAATGAAAAGGCACGATGAACAGACATGTGAAAAGCTGCTGTTTTTCAAAATTGTGCAGCATGCAATCGATTACACCCTTTGTGTAAATCGATTGCACAAGGTTTCAATAGCTATTTTTTCAAAACTTTTAAGAGTGCAATCGATTTCACTAGCAATGCAAATCGATTGCAAGTAAAGTCAGTAGCAAAAAGTAAGTGAGTGCAATCGATTGCACTAGCAATGTAAATCGATTGGACTGAGAAACAAAAGCAAACATTTTGAAAATTTTAAGTATGCAATCGATTTCACAAGTAATGTAAATCGATTTCAAAGAGAAATAGAAGCAAAAGATCTAAAAATTTGAAGCATGCAATCGATGGCACTAAAATGCAAATCGATTGCACTCAAGTGAAAAATGAAATTTTAACTATGAAAAACTTGAGTAATGATTTTTGAACATTTCTTTTTCAAAATTGAGCATCTATATCTTAAGATCAAAGTAGGTAATATTATTATACCTTGAAAGTTGTTAAGAGCTTTGAACTGAAGATATTTTCCTTAGATGCTTTGAGCTTGATCATAAATCTTTGCCTTCTTTGTTAGCCATGGTTTGTCTTCATCAAAACAAAAGCTCATTTGAGAAGCTTGATTTTACAGACCTCAATGGGCATGTATTGTTTAAAATGAAAGGTAAAATTTTGGGGTACAACACCTATCTTTTACCTTATGCTTTAGTATAGTCCCTTCTTCTCCTCCGATCTTCTTTAATTTCAAAAATCTTCTCTCTCCTTTTGAAAAACTCTTCTTGTTTTTTTTAACTTGAACCACTTTCATAATAAACTTGGATTAGGTCCATGCATTTTCAAAACATTTTCATAAATAAACTTCAATAAACTTAATAATACTTTGACATTTTTTTGTGAGAAGACTAAAAGTTAATCAATCTCATTTCAAACCATTTTTCCACTTTGGCTTTTATCTTTGAACTTTTCTAAAAAAGATTGGACTCTTGTCAATCCTTGTAGTGATGCAAACAACTATACTTCTACAATATATAGTGAAGAGAGATATTTTCCACTTGGGTGTTGAGTGAGGCATTGTTGATTTTAAAATCCAATCCATATCCTCCACTTTGAGATGATGCAAATTCTCCTTTCTCATGATTGTGGGTAGTAGGTATGTTTTCCACACGGACAATGACGATGATGTTTTATCTCATAAAAATTAAACCAACACACTTACATTTTAAAATTTTTAAAAGAAGAACTACGTGTACCTTGATCCCCTATTGCACGAAAAGGTGGTATGTACGCACTAAAGGTTCGCAACCGCGGCGGGTGCAAAAAACCATAAAAATATATTTCTTTTCTCACCTCCACCATCCATTTTTATACAACATTTTTATAGCCAAAATATATAGATTTTACAAAGAGGTTCCAGCGGAGTACCGTAGATGTTTAGGGTGCTAATACCTTCCCTTTTCATAACCAACCCCCTTACCTTGAATCTTTCCCCCTTTTTTTGGGTTATTCGCTCTTTTCCCATTCCTTTGGAAACAATAAAGTGTGATGGAGATTTTGTTTTGATTTGTACAAGTCTAGTCAATTCCATGGCTTAGTCTTTAACATTTCTACCGCTACAGAAAAATGACGACTTCACTGGGGAAAGATTGACCTCTTGCTGGTCCATCCCTAAGTGGGTTGAGCCTATCATTGTTTATATTTGTGTATGTGCTATTGTTGTTTATGTGTTATATGTTGTATATATGTTTATCTTAATTTTCCTGGTTTTCAGGATGCTTGGTGATTACTTATAAGTCCTATACCCGGACTTGGGCAGTCTTTAAGATAGGACGGGCGATATAGTCATGTTAACTTTGAGGGAGTAATCCCAAAAAAGGAGGCATGAGATCCCCCACTTAATGGAGGCCCCTTTGACTATAGTGTCGTTTACCGAGTAATCGGGAAGACGTACTGCTTTCGACCTGGGAGCCTGCTGAAGCTGAGGACCGTAGAATACCTAACCCATCTTGGCCTTTTATGTGTAGTGCGAAAGCTATGACGGAGTAATCCAGAAATAGTTGTCACGCGATACTACACTCGAACGAGTTTTTCTTGAGAATATTACTAATTACCGAGTTAATCGGAAAGTTGGTAATATCCGAAGGAAGGATGTAGACTCTGGGAACCTTTAGAACCTTGTTCGGAAGGTGATAACTTTTAGACCAATACCTTATGGGTAGTACCTTCGATCTCATGCTCATGACAATAAACCTATGAACCCTATATGTGTGATCTTATGTGTGATTGTTGCATCATGCATCTATGCATCCGTAAGCATCTTTTGAAGAGATCTTATTTCAAGGGATTTAAAAATTGACCATTTGTGAATATCTCAGGTTATTTTTAACCATGGATTCTGGAAAGAGAAAGACCGGGAAGTACAGTTTCAAGTATCCCAAGATAGATAAGTTGATCAGTCTAATCCCCGAGATCGAGTGTTCTGCAGACTTTTGGAAGAAGTATGGATCCAGCATTCCTCTCATAAAGCTGAAGATGAAGGAGAGTATTCTCTCGACCTTGGTCCAGTTCTATAATCCGATGTATCATTGCTTTAATTTTCCCGACTATCAGTTGATGCTTACACTGGAGGAGTATTCTTATCTGTTGGATTTACCCGTTACTGATTGTGTTCCTTTTACTGGTTTGGAGGGTGAGTCAAAACCACATGAGATTTCTACTTTGATTCATATGGGGAAGTCTGAGGTGGAAGCCCATATGACTACCAAAGTAGGGATTAGAGGATTACCAGCTCAGTTCTTATTGGATAAAGCTTGCTACTTTGCCAGGATGAAGAGTACAGTCGCTTTTGAGGCCATCTTTGCTCTACTTGCTTACGAGTTATTCTTATTTCCTAATGTGGACAAGTTTGTTGACATTAATGCTATCAGGATCTTCATGATCGGAAACCCAGTTCCTACCTTGTTGGGTGATGCTTATTACTCTATTCATCTTCGAAATTCTTATCATGGGGGGATGATTATCTGTTGCACGCCCCTGTTGTACTGGTGGTTTATCTCTTATATGCCTTAGTCTGATGCTTTTTGGGATGTCAAGAAGGAAACTCGTTGGACTCCTAAGATTATGGCACTTACTCACTCGGATATTGATTGGTATCATCGAGCTTACCAGGATATAGAGATTATTGACAATTGTGGTAGTTTCCCCAATGGACCTCTTCTTGGTACAAAGGGAGGAATTAACTATAATCCTATTCTTGCACGACAACAACTCGGTTATCCAATGAGGGGTAAACCAAATAGTATTCATTTGAGTTGTTTCTTTCTCAAGGAGGGAGAAGACCATAAGGAAGCTAGGGAGAAAATTACGAAGGCCTGGCGTCACATTAATAATAATAGTAGGAAGGATTTGGGACCTAGGGGTGCTGTTTCTTTGGAGCCATATCTTCAGTGGGTCCAAACGAGAGCTATTCAGTTGAAGATGATGTATTACCAAGAAACACCTATGCCTGATCTATTTGTGATGACTACTCCTCCCTTATTGGATGATCTAGAAGAGCTACATCTTTCTTTATTCAGGATGCAATAGGAAAGGGATGCTTGGAAGAACAAGTGCCAAACTTTAGAGATTTCTTATAGACCATATTTGAAGGAGAAAGACGACTTGATTGAGATTCTTGAGAGACGAGTTGTAGAGACCATGGAGAGGCAAGGGGGTTTATTTTCTCCTAAGCCTCAGTAAGATGCCATTTGCTCACTCCTGATTCAGGTGATTGGAAGGAGGTTGCCACCAGATATGCGGAAGAAAACTAGAGGTGAAGGCTCAGATTGCCAGGCTCACATGGAAGCACTAGCTTGTAGAGTGATCTCCATCAGCTTTACTTCTCAGGATTTTAGATTTTATTTTCATCTTGTACTTGGGATCATTGAAACTTGTAATCCATTTTGGAGTTGTTATAATGAAATTTTTCAGTATTTCAAATGCGTTATTACTTTGATATTTGCAATATGTCCATAAATTTTAAAACCCTTGAAATATTAAATAATAAAATAAAATCATGTGCATTGCATATCATGCATCATAATTTCACATATTTCTTGCATTTGTTATGCATATCCAGGTGTCTTACCAAGCTTCTTTACTTCGTTCAACAAGCTGACTCACCACTACAACACTCGGGCTAATTTCAGAAAGAAGATGGACAATTTAGAACAAGAGAATCGCGAGCTGCGCGAGGAGGTTTCTGCTTTGAAGGCCGGCATGGCCAATCTAACTGCTCTGATGTAATCTCTGGTGGTTGCTCAGAATCAGCCATCGAGTGTCCAACCTCAACCAACAAGGGCAACTACTGAAACTCCGTCTGTTCCTGTATCTGCTACTCCAGCTGTTGTTCAAAACCGCATGCCTTAAGGTTATCCATGGGGAATTCCAAAGAATTTTGCACCTGAAGATTTCAATCTTGGTCCTCAAGATACTCCAATTATTCATACTATTGTTACTCCGGCACCTCATATGGTGCATGCTGCTCCTGATGCGCCTCCTTCGGTGAACATGGTTCCGTTTGTTAACGATGATGTGTGTCGTCCTTTCCCTCCACCGAGTGAAGACTTGGGTCTTTATGACATAATGGATGATTTTCAAGAGAAGTTTGACAAGATGTAAAGAGAGATGAAGGCCCTCAGGGAAAAAGAGCTATTCGGGCATAATGTGAATGAGTTATGCTTAGTCCCGAATGTTAAGATACCTGCTAAGTTTAAGGTCCCGGAGTTTGAGAAGTACAAGGGCAACACTTGCCCTCGTGCTCATCTGGTGATGTATGTAAGGAGAATGTCTACCCATACTGATGATCAACGTTTATTGATTCAATTTTTTCAGGATAGTTTGACCGGTGATGTGCTGAAGTGGTATATGAGTTTGGATAGTGTTAACATCCACACTTTCAATGATTTTGGAGAAGCATTCATCAAAAAATACAAGTACAACATGGACATGGTACCTGACCATGATCAACTCAGGGCCATGGTTCAGAAATACAGGGAATCATTCAAAGAATATGCACAGATATGGCGTGAGGTAGCCGCCCAAGTGATTCCTCCAATGGAAGAGAATGTGATGACTAAGATTTTCTTGAAAACGCTGGGTGCTTTCTACTACGAGAGGATGGTAGCAAGTGCGCCAAGTGACTTTACTGAAATGGTAGGAATGGGTATCCGCTTAGAAGAGGTTGTAAGAGAGGTCTGTTTAACGAGAAGTGAAACCTATGGAGGTGTGAAGAAGCAATCTTATGGGTTTACCAAGAAAAAGGAAGGGGATGCAAATGCTGATATGCAAGAGAGGAGGGTTAATACTCCTAGAAGGAATTATCAGCGTCATCAGCAAGTTGCCTCAATTACTCCAGTTGTGGGTTCAGCTCAAACTATCGTTGCTTATCAGAGACCTTCCTAGCAGGGGAATCAATGGTATAATCATAGAAGGCAGAGGTATGACCTTATTCCTATGAGCTATACAGATTTACTACAGGCATTGATTTAGAAGAAATTGGTTCAAACACGACCACCTCCCTCCGTACCATCACCATTGCCTTGGTATTACAAGGCAGACCAAACATGTGCTTTTCATCAAGGAGCACCAGGGCATAATGTTGAGAATTATTATCCTTTGAAGACTGAGGTGCAGAAATTGGTGAAGTCTGGTATTCTATCTTTCAAATATGTGGGACCTAATGTAAAAGACAATCCTCTACCCAAGCATGGAGGAGTAAATGCTGTGAATATGGTGACCGGTTGTCCAGGAGACTTCCGGATTTTTGATATTAATCTTGTTAGAGAAGATTTGGTGAAAATGCATGCAGACCTCTGTGAATTTAGCTACTACACGAATGACCATTCTGGTTGTGCTATTTGCAGTACAGACATAGAGGGTTGCGATAAGATAAAGGCTGATTTGAAAGAGATGATGGATGAGGGCCTCATCCACATAATCAGGCTAGGGTAGAGTATGAAGAGGAGGTGAATATGGTTTCTGGTTGTCCTGGAGAATTCAGAATTTTTTATGTGGAGTATATGAATGAGGATCTTGTGCAATTGCATGCTACTTTCTGCCATATGGCTGGTCAGGTAGAACACCAGTATGGATCTTGCCGAATTTGTTGTCGGGACTCCCGAGGATGTTCAATTGTTAAGAAGGGTGTTCAGTTGTTGTTAGATAATGGAGTTATCAAGGTTACATGTCAAAGGGATGATTACCATGAAGTTGATTTGATTGAGGTTTGCTTGACTGAAGAAGAGTCAGATGAAGAGTATGCCTTTGCAGATGAGTATTTCTCCTCAGATGAGGATTTATTTTCCAATAATGACTGATTGTGTTGAAGAAGGGGTAAACATCATTGTACCTTGTTTTGGGGCACCCGCATATCTTGAAGTTGAATATTATAGCAAGCCAGCTGTTACCCCATTGGTGATTAGTTTGTCGGGTCCTATCCCCTACAAGTCAGATAAGGCTGTGCCCTACAAATACAATGCTACAATCTTAGAGGATGGAGTGGAAGTTCCCATCCAGCCAATGCCTGATGTTAGAAATATTGCTGAAAATAGAAGGGTGACCCGTAGCAGTCGTGTGTTTGCACCAGTTGTTCGAGGAGATGTTAGTGCTGGAAAGAAAATTGCTGAGAATGTTGAACCCAAGAAGGCTACGGGTGAGACTAGTAGGGCTACGTTAGAGAAATAAATGGATGATATTTTGAAGATAATCAAGATGAGTGACTACAGAATTGTAGATCAGCTACTGCAGACTCCTTCAAAAATATCTATCTTGGCTTTATTAATGAAGTCATCTGCTCACAGAGACTCCTTGATGAGGGTATTGGACCAAGCTTTTGTGGAGAGTGATATGCCAATAGACCAATTCAGCAGCGTAATAGGGAATATTATGTCATGTAATAATTTGAGTTTTTGCGATGATGAATTACCAGATGAAGGAAGGAATCACAACCTGGCCCTCCATATCTCTATGAATTGCAAGAATGATTCACTATCCAATGTGTTGATTGATAATGGATCTGCTTTGAACGTTATACTGAGTAGCACTCTTATGAAGTTGAAATATCAAGGAACGCCTATGCGCCCGAGTGGCATCATTGTGAAAGCGTTTGATGGATCAATAAAATCTGTTATTGGTGAAGTGGACTTGCCTATTCATATAAGACCACATTTGTTTCAGATAACTTTCCAGGTGATGGATATTGTACCCGCTTATAGATGTTTGCTAGGAAGGTCGTGGATACATGAGGCAGGGGCTGTCACTTCAACTTTACACCAGAAACTGAAATTTGTACGTGAACGGAAAATGGTAATCATAAATGGGGAACAAGCATTATTGATATCTCATTTATCCTCTTTTAGCATTGTGGAGGCAGATGAAGCTGCAGTTGGAACCCAGTTCCAAGCCTTATCCATTGAAAACATAAGAGGAAATGAGAATGCCATGGTTTCGCTTAAGGATGTGCAGCAAGTTGTGCGAAAGGGTCATAGCGAGGTATGGGGGCAAATTGTGGATCCACTTGTGAACAAGAACAGGGCCAGCTTGGGGTTCTCTTTGAAGAATGACAAAGGTAAGAGCATGAAGCCGAAGTCTGCTGCGAGCAAGTATCAATACATCTTCTGTAGCGGGGGTTATCTTCATCCAACTGTTTCCAAGATTAACGCCATTGTGGAAGATGAAGCAGAGCCAGAAATGCCGAATTACGTGACGCGCAGAGTTAAGGTTCAGAACTAGATCACCATTGATGTTCCCTCTTGCATACGTGTTTCAAAGTAATTTTTTTTGTTAATCTTTTTGAAAAGCTTTCACTCTGCCCAAGGTGGAAGTATTAATGTTGTAGGGCTTATCTGTTTGTTGTGACTTTTAAAATCAATAATAAAAGTTGTCTTTGTTTCCCAAATTGTGTCTTTCTTTTCTGCTTTTTTTCTTCTTGGAAAATGGTAATCAGAAAAAACCCTTCAAAATAAATAAATAACTAAAATTCAATCTGCATGATCACTTATTATATGTGTCAGTTTCTAAAAACAGTCATAAATCATATGTGTAGATTAATTAAAAAAACGTTGAATACAATGACCCTGCACCCTCTCCCAAATTTGAATGTCCTGTGTATGGGTGTTTACCGAGGAAATTGGTAAACAACCGTTGATCCTCCAAAAGGTTACTTATTTGGTGACTCGCAGGATCGATCAGATTGATCCTAAGACATGGTTGATTTTTGGGGTTTGACTAAGTTCTAATGATGGTTAATACTAGTAAAGTAAAGACACTTTATGAAAATTGCATGAAGGAAAACTTGGTAGAATAAAAGAAAGCTTTAAATAAAGGCTTCGACTGGGAAAAGTAAATGAAAGGCAATAAAGTTCTGGAAAATAAATGACTTTGATTAATTTAAATGGTGTTTCACACATACATTCTCAACAATTCTTTCGCTCACACTGGGTACTTGAATCTAAATGAGTGACTTGTATATAATTGTGAGCACACGCGAAAACTACGCGAACAACTAGTATTTATGCTAAATACATCTCAAGTAACCGTTGGGCAGTTACGCTGCTTCGAGATGACACCACTTGGCATGCTCACAGCATTCGACGCTCCTGATCTTGGCACGTTGCACTTGGTAACTGCTGGGAACCGTTTTCCCTCCAAACATTCGAATCTCAAACCGTTCCACTCTGAGCATCGAATACCTTTGTCGAGAAGCTCCTTCGACGTCGAAGGCAACAAGATTCCTACTTAGAAGAAATTCTCTAAGTACCTTGCCACCTTCTGATGAGCATTTCGACAGAATCAGCTGGTCGAAACCATCCCTCATGATTAATGGTTTATATTAATAAAAACAAGGGTGTCGAATTTAGGAGCCAACAAATTGCCCCCCAAGAATGCCTTATTTCGACGCTGAAAAGAAAAAGGCATTCTTTGAGATTCCACTCGACACCTGTCCTTCATTCTTAGCCACAGATTAACCTGTGCGCTTTTCCTCTTCTACCAACCAACTGACAATCCCAAGAAAAAACCATCATTCCACCTGTACCTAAGACGTCACCTCAGTAAGGCGTTTAGCGTGCCCAATGTCTTTTCACAGATTGTCATCATGACAATTTCCCAAAAACGAGGGTGCATGCTGCACCGTTTCCTTTCTGCAGAACGGCTATGTCAGCGAAGGAGCGCCACGTGCCCCACTATCATCTGCAACATTAAATGGCCTCGAATTTTGTGATTTCCCAACCACTATAAATAACGCTAAGTACCCCCTTGTGGGACTTTTTCACGCCATTCTGCATCCAAACCTTATTGTTGAACACAAAAATCTCTGCAAACACCTGCAAACACTTTGTTCTTCACTCACCTTCAATCTTAACCCAAAAATGGCTTCAGGTTCCTCTAATGCTCCCAGTTCTAACATTCCTTCTAGAACTGCTAAACCAAAAATCTTCTCAACTGTTCCAATAGTTAACTCTACAAGCATGCGAAGGGTTCCTGAACCCCTGGGAACTGCTGAGCGTGAAGCGTACTTCAGACCATGTTCTCTCATTCTTTCAAATGATTGTCGAAGGTGGTCTATATGGTTCTTCCTGGAAACAGATTTTACAACAATGTCATCAATATATACTTGCATAAAAGTGTTAATAAAATCATGGAAGATAGAGTTCATCGCTCGCTGATATGTTGCCCCAGCGTTCTTTAGGACAAAAGGCATCACTACCCACTCGTAAGTGCCTAAAGCCCCGGGGCATCGAAAAGCTGTTTTCGACACATCTTCTTCAGCAATGAATATTTGATTATATCCTAAATAACCATCGAGCATACTCAGGTACTCATAGCCAGCGGCAGAATCGACTAGCATTTCCGCCACAGGCATAGGATATTCATCTTTGGGTGTAGCAGCATTCAAATCTCTGAAATCTATGCACACCCTCAATGTACCGTTTTTCTTAATCACTGGCACAATGTTTGCAATCCATTCGACATACCTTGTAGCTCGTATGAATTTGCACTTCAGCAGTCTTTCGACTTCCGTTTTGATCTTCGACAGTATTTCTGGAGCGAAGCGTCTTGGACTTTGCTTGACTGGCTTCTTCCCAGGTTTGATTGGCAACTGAAGTTCTACCAATCGTCTGTCGAGACCAGGCATCTCGTCGTAATCCCATGCAAAACAGTCCTTGAACTCCTTTAACAAATGGATTACTTCCAACCTGAGTTCTGGGTCTATTTTTGCGCTAATGTAAGTTGGCTTTTTCTCTAACCCTTCGCCCAAGTTGATTTCTTCTAAAGGATCCTGCACTAACATTTTGATGTTGTTAGCTAAGGGGTCCTTTTCGAATCCCAAAGGCTCATCGTCGTAGATGGCGTAGAGCCTTTGTTCCTGCATTCCTTCTGGCATGATATCAGGAGGTTCTGGGTCGAAATCCTTTCCAGGACCTGCAGAAGGTAACTCTTGATCATTGACCTGTGTGGCCATATATTTTACTTCGGCTTCGAGAGCCGTTATCATCCTTGTTTCGGCTACGTAAGCCGAAATTCGCTGCAGTGATTGTGACTCAGTCATTGTCACTGAATTCACTTCCCCAACCAGTTGGCTGGATGTCAGTTAGCCCACTAAAATCAATGTGGGACAAGTCTTCTCTGTCCCATTGAAAACCATGCTCAGGGTGCAGGTATAAGGAACAAAAAGCATTTGGCGCTGGCGCCAAGTCGAAGTCAGGTGTTGGGCATGGCCCAATGTGAGCCAATTTTTTGTCGAAGTCTGCCATCCCTAGGTGATTTACTTCGCCCAAGTAATAGCTTTGATCCGCTTCTATATTTTCGACCATTCCATCAAGACGCCATAGTATCAATCTTTGGTGCATTGATGATGGTACAGCTCCAACACCATGTATCCATTCTCGGCCCAACAAAAGATTATAATTTGGTTTGGCCGATATGACCATAAACATAGTTGGTCGAAGGATGGATCCCACCTTGATGTCCAGTTGGATCACACCCATAGTGGTCCCTATTCCGCCTTCATAATTCGATAGGACCATATTGTGAGGCTTGATGTTTTCATCGCTCTTGCCTATTTTTCTCAGCATAAAGTGAGGGATGATGTTGATGGTTGCCCCACAGTCCACCAAGATCTTATTTACTGTGGTTTCTTCGAGTTTAGCCCTTATAAATAAAGGCTTGAGGTGATTTTTCATCGCCTCTGTAGGAGGTTCGAAGAAACCATTTTGCTCTTCAGTAGCGCCATTATCCATGACGAAGTAGCATACTGGCCTATGCTTGGCCATTTCTTGTTCAACTTCCCAATCGCTTGCTTCGACCTCCACCTGGCGGTTGAACTCTCTTGGAAAAACTGAGACTATGTTCACCATGATATCTAGGGTGTCATCAGACTCAGAGCCATCTTCGTTATCAACTTCACCCTGGTTAGGCCAGACTAGCCTATTGGTCACTGGTTGTCTTTCCAGAGGCTTCCTCTGCCTTCTCTGAGGGACATTTGAACTTGATTCTGGCTTTGGTTCATTAGCAGCTTCCCTTTCAGCCTTTCGCCGCCTCTGGTATCTTCTCCATTGGGATCGAGACATGGGATTCTTTCCTTTGTAGTTACTTGATACCTGGGTCACTTTAGGGGTAACCACCGGAGGTTCTTTCTTATGTGCCAAAGATGAACCTCTTGGCACTTCGAAGGAGTGCCACCTTTCCTCGCTTGGTCTCTTTCGACCAGATGTTTTATACCACGTATCAACTGGCACATTGGTTGGAGGCCTGAATGTCAGTGGCCTCTTTTCTTGATTTGAACCCTTTTGGTAGGTTCTTCTGGGGTCATGTCGAGTATCAACACTTTCCCTTCTTTTGTTTGCTGCTCTTACACCTTGGATGTGTTCAGCAACTTTTTTGTCGAAGATTGAGCTACATCGAGGACACAACATCACTTCTGACTTCTTCTTCTGGCATCTTTGCAAGAAATCTGCCAGATTTTCATTTTCCCGAGGGAAAGCCGTTTTGTTGGCCTGTTCTTGCCTAGTGGCCTCCTCTGATGCTTTTGGTTCAGAGATTTCGACCATGTTGACATTCATGGTGTCTTTGGTGGCAAGAGTCATTTGCTTCATCTGAGTCTCCAAGTCCTCTGTCTGGCCTTGAACTGCAGCCAAGTAGGAACTGGGTTTTGCTCCAAATTTTTGGGCTCCAACTGTCTCCAGCTTTGGGCTTTCAACCGCTTTTTGGACCGCTTCAATTGTTTTTCTAGATAGACTCCCAAAAAAACTGCCAAAGATTGGCATGTTGACATGATCCTTGGTGACTTCGACCATAGTTATTCCTGGCCTCTTCGCCTGGCTTCTGGATGCCTCGATCACATTCACCTCTGAAGGTTCAGCATAATGGGCTTCAGCCTGCAAAGGGTTAGAGTCCACAGTCATGGGGGTCTTGTCAGCAAATTTCAACCTCCCTTCTTCGATAGCGTCTTGCACGAGATTCCTGAAAAGAAAACATTGAGATGTTTTATGGCCTAGAAAATTATGATATTTACAAAAGCCTCTTTTCTTTCTTTGATCAAGAGGAGGCATTTTTACCCCTGGGGGTATTATCATTTGGCCATCTTTTACAAGTAAGTCAAAACTTTCATCACATTTTGTAATATCAAAACTGTAAGTCTTTTTGGGGAACCTATCGTTGGCCCTTTCCGGACCAGTGGGATTCTTTCCACTTGAGGGGACTAGCAGTTTGCAAGAGTATGGTGGCCCTTGTTTTAGTTCCGCTAAATCGACCTCGCTTTCTTCGACGGTTATAGTTTCGTCGAAGGTTTCTGGATCTTCATCGTCCATTTCGACATATGCTATCCTTTCTCTTTTATGAGTTTTTGTCGCCTTGGCTTTTTCAGCTTTAAGGCGTTCTACCTGTCGAACTCTATCGGCCAATTGGGCCATGTCTCTCAGGTATTGAGTGTCTAATTTCTTCCTAATGGAATAATCTAAGCCCCCTGCGGCTATTTCGACTAACTCATGTTCTGGCACTTGCGTAAAGCATCTTGCTTTGAGCAACCTAAACCTATTTAAGTATTCGTCTATAGGTTCAGTGAAACGTCTCTTTACACTGGCCAATTCTTTCAGGCTTATCTTGGTTTGTCCCATGTAGAATTGCTCATGGAATAATCTCTCCAACTGGGTCCAATGGTGGATGGAATTGGGGGGGGAGAGTTGTGAACCAAGTAAACGCGTTCTTTGTTAAAGAACTTGGGAAATACTTAATCCTCAGGTTTTCGTTGTTTGAAATATCTTCTGCTTCAATCAAGTATCTCGCCACGTGTTCGACAGTGGATTCTGTCGTGTCCCCTGAAAATTTAGTGAACTTAGGGACTTTACATCTGGGAGGTAAGTCTGTTTGTAACACATATTCTGACAGTGGGGATGTAAAGTTGGGCCTACGAAAGCCCATATTCATCCCATTTTGGGTCATGATTCTTTCGATCATGGCTGCCAGGTTATTTTCCAAACCCATGTTCTGGTATTGGATGTGCTGAACTACTTCGTCAGCATTCTGGTTTCTGTTGACTATCCTCACCTCCGGGGATATGACCCTAGGTTCTTCGACCCCGGGTTGCTCCAATCGCGCCCTAAGGTTTTCTTCGACAGGCTGTTGGACTTGGTTAATAGTGGTTTCTTCCTCTAAAAGCATACCTTGGTTTCCCCTTATTTGCGCCCTTTGGGGCTGTCGAATAGGTTGGGGTACCCCAAAGAAATCAGCCAGACGCGCCATTTGCGCTGTCATCTGCTGATTCGACTGGGTGGTATTTTGTATTAGAGGGTTCAACACCGTACTTAAAGTTTGTGCCAACATTTGAACCATATCGTGATTGCTTTCGTCCATTTGCTGCCTCAAGACTGCTGTCGAGGCATTCGTAAGGCCATGCGCTACTTGGGACGTTCCTCCTAAGAGTTGGGTCCTATTTCTGTTCGCCATACCAACTCCAGAACCTTGGAGTGGCAAAGAGGCACTCACTAAAGGGTTTGAAAAAGTGGACGCAGCGTTCGTCAGACTAGCCAATTCAGAAGTTGGCATGCCATAGAGTGGTTCTCGATTTAGACCGCTTGTCGAAAATCCTGGGAGAACATAAGGCCTAGTTCCTGGGTTTCCCCTTGGTGGGGGAGTTCCCAAAGGCATTCTGGGGCCAGTGAACGGAGGTAATGGCCCCGTTTGTGTGACCGTTACTGCTGGTGTTGAACCAGCGGTTATCGCTTCACTTACGGTTGGGATAACCGTTGTTCCCACATTTGTTTGTGGGATTTCGCTATTGTTTGGCGGATTCGCCATCGCTTCTCTTCTTCTGGCAGTATTGGTATTGTTAGTGTATATTCTACCACTTCTCAATAACATGCAATACTTCTCGAAAAAGATGATATTCTGTATAAATACGGTTAACCTTCAAAATCAACACAAGGTCCCACCGGGTGTGCCAATTTGTTTAACGAGGAAATTGGTAAACAACCGCTGATCCTCCAAAAGGTTACTTATTTGGTGACTCGCAGGATCGATCAGATTGATCCTAAGACATGGTTGATTTTTGGGGTTTGACTAAGTTCTAATGATGGTTAATACTAGTAAAGTAAAGACACTTTATGAAAATTGCATGAAGGAAAACTTGGTAGAATAAAAGAAAGCTTTAAATAAAGGCTTCGACTGGGAAAAGTAAATGAAAGGCAATAAAGTTCTGGAAAATAAATGACTTTGATTAATTTAAATGGTGTTTCACACATACATTCTCAACAATTCTTTCGCTCACACTGGGTACTTGAATCTAAATGAGTGACTTGTATATAATTGTGAACACACGCGAAAACCACGTGAACAACTAGTATTTATACTAAATACATCTCAAGTAACCGTTGGGAAGTTACGCTGCTTCGAGATGACACCACTTGGCATGCTCACAGCATTCGACGCTCCTGATCTTGGCACGTTGCACTTGGTAACTGCTGGGAACCGTTTTCCCTCCAAACATTCGAATCTCAAACCGTTCCACTCTGAGCATCGAATACCTTTGTCGAGAAGCTCCTTCGACGTCGAAGGCAACAAGATTCCTACTTAGAAGAAATTCTCTAAGTACCTTGCCACCTTCTGATGAGCATTTCGACAGAATCAGCTGGTCGAAACCATCCCTCATGATTAATGGTTTATATTAATAAAAACAAGGGTGTCGAATTTAGGAGCCAACAATGGGGCCGAAGAAGAAGATTATGATGAGATTCCAGAAGAGGTCTCACGGTTGCTTGAGCATGAGGAAAATACCATTCATCCATATAAAGAGCCACTGGAAGTGATCAATTTGGGTTTAGAAGAAGATCTGACAGAAGTCAAGATTGGAGCATCACTACATCCTGATGTGAAGAGCAGGTTGATTGAGTTGTTGAAAGAGTATGTGGATATTTTTGCTTGGTCTTATCAAGATATGCCTGGTCTAGATACAGATATTGTGGAGCACCGTTTACCATTGAAACCAGACTGTCCGCCAATCAAATAGAAGTTGAGAAGAACTCACCCAGATATGGCAGTAAAGATCAAAGAGGAGGTTCTAAAGAAGATTAATGTTGGTTTTCTTGTGACGTCAATGTATCCTCAATGGATTGCCAATATTGTCCCAATGCCAAAAAAATACGGAAAAGTTCGCATGTGCGTAGATTACAGAGATCTAAATAAAGCTAGTCCAAAAGATGATTTTCCATTGCCACACATTGATATGTTAGGGGATAGCACAGCAAAATTCAAAGTATTCTCGTTCAAGGACGAATTTTCCGGGTATAATCAAATAAGAATGGCTCCGGAGGACATGGAAAAAACAATGTTTATCACACCCTGGGGAACATTCTGTTATAGAGTGATGCCCTTCGGGTTGAAGAACGCTGGTGCAACATACTAGAGGGCCATGACTACCCTATTCTATGATCTGATGCATAAGGAAACCTAAGTATATGTTAATGATATGATTGCTAAATCCCAGACTGAAGAAGGGCGTGTAGAAGATTTGTTGAATTTGTTTCAGCGTTTAAGGAAGTATCGTCTCTGTTTGAATCCAAATAAATGTACCTTCGATGTTCGATCAGGGGAATTGTTGGGTTTCATTGTTATCCAGAAAGGAATTGAAGTTGACCCTGATAAAGTCAAAGCAATTCAAGAGATGCTAGCGCCAAGAACTGAAAAACAAGTCAGAGGGTTCCTCGGGCGTTTGAATTATATTTCCAGATTCTGCAACATATGAACTGATCTTTAAGTTGTTAAAGAAATATCAAGGTTGTGTGTGGACGGATGACTGCCAAAGGGCATTTGAAAGTATTAAAGAATATATGCTTGAACCTCCTATCTTGCTCCCTCCTGTCGAAGGAAGACAGTTGATTATGTATCTGACAGTGTTAGATAAATCCATGGGTTGTATTTTGGGACAACAGGATCAAACAGGGAAGAAAGAGTTCGCCATTTATCATCTCAGTAAAAAGTTCACTGATTGTGAGTCACGGTATTCCATGCTGGAAAAGACATGTTGTGCTTTGGCCTGGGTGGCAAAGCATTTGCGGCAGTATATGTTGAATCACACTACTTGGTTGATCTCAAAAATGGATCCAATCAAGTACATTTTTGAAAAGCCTGCTCTTACTGGGAGAATTTCCCGCTGGCAGATGTTGCTATCTGAATATGATATCGAATACCGCACTCAAAAAGTTATTAAAAGCGATGTGTTGGCAGATTATCTTGCTCACCAACCAGTGGAGGATCATTAGTCTGTAGAGTATGAATTCCCCGATGAGGATGTGATGTTCCTGAAAGTGAAAGATTGTGATGAACCATTGCCTGAGGAAGTTCCTGACCCTGAATCTCGTTGGAGTATGATATTTGATGGAGTTGTGAATGCTTATGGTAAAGGAATTGGTGCTGTGATTGTCACTCCACATGAATCGCACATTCCTTTTACTGCAATGTTGACATTTGATTATACTAATAATATGGCAGAATATGAGGCTTGCATCATGGGTATCAAAGAAGCTATTGATCTCAGAATTAAAATTCTAGATGTGTATGGTGATTCATCTTTGGTAATAAACCAAATTAAAGGAGAATGGGATACTTGTCACCCCGGCTTGATACCTTACAAAGATTATGCTAGAAGGTTATTACCCTTCTTTAATAAAGTTGAATTCCATCATATTCCAAGAGATGAAAATCAAATGACAGATGCTCTGGCAACTCTGGCTTCTATGTATCAAGTAAATACTTGGAATGATATACCTCGAATTATGGTTCAGCGACTGGATAGACCCGCTCATGTGTTTACAACAGAGGGGGTAGCAGATGAGAGGCCTTGGTATTATGATATCAAGCATTTTCTCCATACTCAGGAATACCCGATTGGTGCATCGAATAAAGATAGAAAGACATTGAAAAGATTGGCAGGCAATTTCTTCCTTAGTGAAAATGTGTTGTATAAAATAAATTATGACATGGTCTTGCTCAGATGCATGGATAGACACGAAGCATGCATGTTGATGCATGAGGTTCATGAAGGTTCATTTGGAACTCATGCCAATGGATATTCGATGGCTAAAAGGATGCTAAGGGCAGGTTACTATTGGCTGACAATGGAATCTGATTGTTATAAATTTGCAAAGAAGTGTCATAAATTCCAGATTTATGCGGACAAGGTTCATGTTCCTCTGACACTTCTCAATATGATCTCTTCCCCATGGCCTTTCTCTATGTGGGGAATTGACATGATCGGGATGATAGAATCCAAAGCTTCGAATGGACACCGTTTTATCTTGGTAGAAATTGATTACTTCACCAAGTGGGTGGAGGCTGCTTCATATGCCAATGTTACTAAGCAGGTGGTTGTGCGTTTCATCAAGAATAACCTTATATGTCGGTATGGTGTTCCGAGCAGAATTATCACCGAAAATTGCTCGAATTTGAACAATAAAATGATGACATAACTGTATGAAGAATTCAAGATTGTCCATCACAGTTCATCTCCGTACATGCCAAAGATGAATGAGACTGTTGAAGCTGCTAATAAGAAATCAAGAGGATTATCCAGAAAATGGTCGTTACTTATAAGGATTGGCATGAAATGCTCCCTTTTGCTTTGCATGGATATCTGTTGTACCCCAAAATTTTCCCTCTCCTTTTATCAACTTTTCTCCTCACAAGGCTCTTGGAACTCAAGATCAAGCTAGGGTTTGCTCTGCTCAAGACATCTCCTTGCACTGATGACCTAAACTAGGGTTTGAGTTTGCACAAGGATTTTTGGACCTTCAATGCTCAAATTGACTTTCATACTTCATATTGGACTCATAAGTTTGTCCATACCAAGTTTCAAGCCTTGAATCAAATTTTTGCCCAGTCAATTGGACAGTTGACCTAGAAATCAGCTGTATTGGGGAAAAAGTCAATTGTGGCCAATTTACAGTCAAACCTCATGAATTTTGACCCACATCAACATTATGAACTCATATGAACCATTTGATCAAGTTTGGACCACAACTCCACAAGAAATTTGATCAGATCACCAAAAGGGCAAAATGGTCATTTTTAGGGTTTTGATTGTACAAAGGCAATTTCTGACTTTTTGACCTAGCCAAGGGTAATTCAAGCTCAACCAAGGACTCAAGGGCTCAATGGCATCATCTTGACCTATTCAACAAATTCAAAAGATCTCAAATGCATGGGATTGACAGATGAATTTTTTCAGTCAACTGAGCAAAATTTGACTGTACACTGAAAAGTTAAACTTTGACTTTTTGGTCAAAATTGAGTGCCAAGGGTCATTTTTCATCAAGATGTGTCACATTATGAATCTTGTTCATCAAGAAACTCAAAATTGCAAATTAGGGTTTGAAATTGAAAATTTTCATAACTTAGAATTTTTCTAAGTTATGAAATTTTCTTAATTTTTCCTAACTTTGTCCCACATTTTCACCATGATGAAAATGGATTAAAACAAAACTTATAACATGAAAGTTGTAGTCCTCTAAAAAGTATACAACTTTGATTCACAAAGTTTTCTCAAAAGAAGCTTGGATCTCAAGTTATGATTTTTGGAACAAGGGTCCCTAAAACTTTTAACTTAGTGAAATTTTGCCCTAGTTTAGGCAGGATTTTGGCCTATCTTCTTGGCCGTTTTTCACATAGTTACACTTGGATTCTCAAGTTTCATTTCAAAGATGGATGATAGATCATGTTGCAAGCTTTCCAAATTGTCTCATAACTCCTAAAACACATTTATGGTTAGGGAGAATCGAATGCTTGAAGTTGGCAAAAACTCACTTTGTATCCATGGCAAAATCATGTTCACTCAAGTTGCATTTTCAAACCAGCATGCCTTGTACTAGTTTGCAGGCCTCTAAACCACTTCACACTCCATAATTTAATGCAAATCCATTGAGCTAATGCATTTTCTTGGTTATTAGGATATTGTACACAAGTTTAATCCCTAATTGGTAAAAGGCATATTTCCATTTTTGCAAAAGTGTGCTTTATGTCTAACCATGATCTTTGAGCGTAGAGCCAAGATCTCAGAAGCCAAATCAAATCCACAAATTGCAGGGGCCAAGAGGATTGTATGCAGCATATTTGATGGCTTGCACAGGCCTGTAATCACAACTTCCACTTTCTTGTTTCAAGAAGAAGAAACTTGTCCAAATCCTTACAACTAAAAAACCAGCCAAGATCAACTTACACAAACATTTCAAACATCTTTCTCACAACCCTTTGAGCTAGAAACATGAGTGCTTGAGCCCCAAAACACCCCATAGCCAGAAATCACACTTCTTTGGCAAAACAGGGCAGGTGCTGCAACTTGAGTTCCCCAGCTCATTTGGCTCGTGTGTTTTGCCTCATTTTGCTTCAAACACTTTCCATTAAACTCACTCAAGCTATCCCAAACCTCCATTACCAACTGTAACTCCATTTACAGTGTTCACCATTTTCATTTCAAGCTTGCGCAGGTTGAGTTCTATAGGCTGATTCATGGACATTCAAGGCAAGCTAGCTATTGGAAAATATCAAGTGAAGTTCAGGAAAGCTACCAGACACCTCAAAACTTGTTGAGAAGCACTGCATTGCCCTACACGAATCCAACTGAAACAGGTTTTTCTTCACTTTATATCTCTCTATTTAGGAACATTTAGCCTTAGGTTTGTAAATAGAAAATGTAGTGTTCATTGCCATGAAGCTGTACATATGCTCAGTTTTCATTTATATTAAGTGTGCTAGGAGAATTTCATCCATGAACATGCTGAAAAAACTAGGTCAGATTTTAGGGCCAGAGAAATTCTCTCTGGTCTTTGAGAGTTAGGACTAGTTATTTATATGGTTGGAATCGTCTTGAAATTCTCTACTAGTTTGATGTTGTGAGTTTTTGCAATAGATCACGTATACAGGATGTCCAAGTTTGTACAACAGGCGCGCGTTTTTTCAAAATGCTGGAGGTTGAACATGAAGATTTGGGCTGGGCTTGGCCTGTTTGCTTTTGACACCCTCTTTTTCATTTTTGCACCCCCGGGCCCAATTTCTTGAATAATTATATTTTTGCATTTTTGTTTTCATTTTTGATTTTGTTTATTTATTTCCAAATATAAAAAATGCTCAAAAAAAAACATTTTCATATTTTTACATTTATTTGGCATTTTATTTTAATTTTTTCTAATATAGAAAATATTTTTAATACTTTTATATTATTTGTTTAAACTTAAAAGTAATATGGAAATCATACTTTTATTTTTTATTTCTTATTTTTATTCACACTGAAAAGATTATTAAAAATATAATTTATTTTTGTATATATTTTATTTTATATTATTATACATATCTAATATATTTAATATATATATATATATATATATATATATATATATATATATATATATATATATATATATATATATATATATATATATATATATATTAAATATATTAGATATATATATATATATATATATATATATATATACTTTTATTTTATTAAATACTTAGAATAAAAATATAAAAATATTACATTTTTATTTTATTATTATTTATACTAAAAAAATACCTTTTTTAAGTATATTTCATTTTTACACATCTTAATATATTTTTTGTATATAAATAATATATAGTATTTATTTTCTTAAAGAAATTAGGGTTTACCCTTAAAACAAATGAAATTAATCTTTTTTATTTTCTTTATACTTTTTACATCAAAAATACTTTTACATACATAGGTAAACAAAAACCTTTTTTTTTTGCATAATACATATTATTTGATATTTATTTATTTTGTTTATTTAAATATTATTCATTTATTATTCATGCAATTAAATTCAATTTGGATGTAATAGTAAATTAGGGTTAATATTTCTTGTCAAATACCCCACATTCAAAATTGTACCCCCATCCCCATAATCATGTTGTAATAGTTTAGAATTTTAAATTCTCGCACTTAACGCTTATAATTATGCCATGATTAGAGAATTAGGGTTTGTATGCAAAAATCCAAATCAACAAGTAGCTTGACCTAATCAAAGACAAATATGCATGAAAATCAAACACAATGCACACTTGCACCCTTAGGGTTACAATCCACTTGTTGCCTTCAAAAATGGGCCATGGTATGCATGTTGGGTACTTTGGCAAAACAAAAACAGAACAAAAGATCATAGTCCCTCGATGACGCTATCTTGGTTGCCTAAACAAAAATGATCAAGTCCCTCAAGAAAATTGCCAAAGATGCTTAACACAATTTCTATCATGGTCTATACGATGACCCGAACCTGTCCCGTTTAACATCCTAATACAAGGTTGTTCACCAAATGCAATGGTGAAACAACACTGTCAAAAGGGTTAAAACCATTAGGAAAGATCTTTGAGTAAAATAGGGTAGATAGCTCTTAGTTACTTGATCAAAAAGCTTGCAAAAACATCCTTGCTATTTTCAAACACACCTCACAACACAATTTCAAATCATTTTCCAAAACAAACATTCAAACATTGAAACATCTTTTCAAAAGACAATACACCTTTGTATACATTCAAACAAGAATCATTACAAAGGTTGCCACAACGATGGCATCTTTTCAAAACATTTTCAAAACCACACACAAAGCACCATTTCAAACAATTGAAAAGCAAAAGCAAGTGATCTAAATAAGTAACTAAGAGCACATGGATAACCATGGATGAAAATGGTACTTGCACCTTCCCTTTTCATAATCTACCCCCCGAACCCAAGAAAACATCTCAAATGTCTTTCCTGTGCTTTTTGACCTTTCCTTTGGATAAAATAAAAAGTCGGTGGCGACTCTTGCTAAACTGAAACATTTGCGAATACAAAACGCAAAATCCCAAGTCAGTTCTCCCACCGTATCACAATATCAAACATTTATCTGCACTTCAACAGGAGCAACCCCGTTCTCCCTGGTGTATGGAATGGAAGCGGTACTCCCAGTCGAGGTTGAGATTCCCTCTTTGTGTGTGATAATGGAAACCAAGTTGACTGAGGCTGAATGGGTCCAAAACCGGTTTGACCAATTGAATTTGATCGAGGAGAAGAGAATGATAGCTTTATGTCATGGATAGTTATATCAGAAAAGAATGAAGAAAGCTTTCAATAAAAAGGTTAAACCTCGTGAATTCAGAGAAGGTGACCTCATGCTCAGGAAGATCATGTCTTTCAACACTGATTCTAGGGGCAAGTGGACTCCCAAGTTTGAAGGCTCATATGTTGTCAAGAAAGCCTTCTCTAGCGGTGCATTAATTCTTGAACTTATGGATGGCGAGAAGTTCCCACGTCCCATGAATGTTGATGCAGTCAAGAAATACTTCGCCTAAAGAAGTAAAAGAACAGCTCATTAAGTTGAAAACCCGAAAGGGTGGCTTAGGAAAAAAAGAGCGCCCCGGTAGGCCGAAAACCCCAAAGGGAGGTCTAGGCAAAAGTTAGAGACATAAACAAAATAAATTTCCCGCTAAGTTGAAAACCCGCAAGGGCAGCTTAGGCAAAAGTTAGGGACTTTCTTGGCAAGTAACTACATCATGCAAGATCTGATCATTGAAGCAACAATCTTCCCGAATCCTCATCATACTTCAATGGAAGCTGCTGCTCAGGATTTCAAAAATTGTTAGAGGGGATAGTGGTCATTGTATCTCAATGTATCTTTTCTATTATATATTACCATTTTCCAAACTTTGTAATCATCTATGGAGTCTCGCCGTTCGCAGACTACCATTCTATTAATAAAGTTTGAGTTGTTACCCAACTCTTTGTGTTTCTTATTTTATTTAGCTTGCAAAGACTCCATTTATTATTGATAATAACTTTCAAAGCAAAAAGATTAAATAACAAAATCGATTTTTCAAAAAGAATTTACAATTTGCTTTTACTTTAGAATGGTGATCCCAAGAATGGACAAACTCCAGTTGTTTTAAGAAGTTTTTGTTCCCCTCGGGAAAGTTTGCTCAGGATGATTCACCGTATTGGGTTCGAGACTCCGGTATCCTCAGTCAAGTTTGGATTCATTTCTCCTCCTTGTCTGAGTTTTCATGATGTAAGATTTTAATCCGAGATTTCTACAGTGATGTTTTCATTTAGTCTAATGGAAGTTCTTTTTCCAGAGAATTTGGTACCATAATCACTCTTGAAGAACGTAGGTCCCCGGTTTCTCCAGTGAAGAACATATTGTGGTTTTCCCTTTAAGGATGTGGTGATTAACCTCCCCAATGATGTGGACCTAAATTCCCCAGTGAATGTTTTGATGATTTGGTGTCCATCTACTTAACTTGAGACTGGTTTTGCAATCCCCAATAAGAGCGTTACTCTTGAAAACATTTGTTTCCCCAATGAAGCCTGGAGAAGGATGTTATATCCCTGTATCTGTACTATTCTGCCACTTTGTTTTGTTTACTTCCTGATTATTGTTTCTCCTCAGTAAAGCTAAAGCAGGTAGTAGGTTATGTTTCCTCAGCTAGCATTTACTTTTTTTTAGAATGATCATCTTGGATGTGATTTAGACGAGTGTTGTTTGTGCCCGAGGTGGTTTTTCCTGGTTACTCCCAGTGTTATATATCTGTTTTGTTAGCATACGCACAATAACACTCATACATTCATACATACATCATGCATAGCTAAAATTGGCAAATCATTGCTCATTAACATTTGTTAATATTTTTATTGACATATCACCATGTTTTACAGAGTTACATTGTCCTCTCTTCAATAGAGTGATGGCCTTAAGTAGAAAGCGTATATTCTTTCAATTTCCCTACTGAGTTATCCCTCGTGGAAGATTTTTTCTTTAGCCTTCCTGTACTGCTCTTTGTTAAGATGGATTTGGTTTTCCCTCTTGAGTTTATTTCTCAAAGGATGTATTTTGGTTGACTGTTTCATTCTCGTTTATTTCTAGTTTGAATCTTTGGATTCCACAATAATATTATTTACTTTGGATTTCGAAAAGCTTCTAGTTTTGGTTTGCACATTTATTTTGCACGAGAAGACTTTATCTCCTCAGCAGGAATATCGTGGCATTTCCCCAGGAAGCCATATTGTTCTCCCTATAAAGTCATTTCTTTTTTACAATCCTCCATGACAACAAGTGACATGTCTCTTTATTTGAGCAACTTGTGCTTCCCTGTAAAAGTCGACGTAACTTTTTTTTGCTATCTTCTCTATGAGTGGATAGTTTGCATTCCGTCATCGATTTACGCCAGCGGATGGCAAGACTTTCAAATTCGCAGAGACAGTTCGTTGTGAAATCTTGGCAGGTGGAAGTCTCTTTATTTGAGACAGCTTATCCTTTCCAAGCAAAGTGCCTCCGTTAAAGAAGAAGTTGAGACCCGTTCTAGGCGAAATGCCAGAATTTTAGGGAAACTTGTTATCTTTTTGCTACCCTCATTGAACATTGATAGTTAATCGTTAGTGAATGGCGATGCTATGATATATTCTCTCTCTACCTTCAGTGAAAGTTAGTAGATCACCATCAGTGAAAGGGTGTTTTTGTCATATTTTTGCTACCCTCAGTGAACATTGGTAGTTCATCGTCAGTGAACAACGATGCTATGATATATTCTATTTCTACCTTCAGTGAAAGTTGGTAGATCACCATCAGTGAAAGTTGGTGTTTGTTATCTTTTTGCTACCTTCAATGAGCGTTGGTAGTTCATCGTCAGTGAACGGCGGTGCTATGATATATTCTCTTCCTACCTTCAGTGAAAGTTGGAAGGTCATCGGCAGTGAACGTCGATGATTGTTATCTTTTTGCTACCCTCAGTGAATGTTGGTAGTTCATCGTCAGTGAACAGCGATGCTATGATATATTCTCTTTCTACCTTCAGTGAAAGTTGGTAGATCACCATCAGTGAAAGTTGGTGTTTGTTATCTTTTTGCTACCTTCAGTGAATGTTGGTAGTTCATCGTCAGTGAACGGAAGTGCTATGATATATTCTCTTCCTACCTTCAGTGAAAGTTGATAGGTCATCGGCAGTGAAAGTAGATGATTGTTATCTTTTTGCTACTCTCAGTGAATGTTAGTAGTTCATCATCAGTGAACGACGATGATATGATATTTCTTTTCCTTCTACCTTCAGTGAACGTCGGTAGCTCAACGTCAATGAACGTCAGTGTTGTTATTTATTTTCTCTCTACCTTCAGTGAAAGTTGGTAGCTTTACCTCCAGTAGGAGTTGGTGTATCCTTTAACCATTTTACCATCCTCTCTTATTCAGGTCTTTTCGATCTACCAGTGATTTATTTTCCTGGTTGGGTTACTCTCTTGTTTCTTTTTTTTCTTTTTTTTGTTACATCACCAGTGGTGTTTTGCGTCCCTTTGGAGTTGTCCATGTGAACTCATATTCATAAGCATTGAATGGCATCTTAGGGCCAAAAATAGGGTTTGTTTTATAATTAAGTATCTTCGATCGCGTCGACACGAAGATTTTTAACCTTTGTATCTCCGGATAGAAGAAACTTAAATAAGGGCAGCTGTTGTACCCCAATTTTTGCCCCAAAGATCCCTTCATCATACCATGTTGATTCATTCACAATAAGATCATACTAGGATTCTTGGTTCCCCTCTGTATATTTAGCTTTGCTCTTTGAGGAATCACCAAGCACCTTGACTTGTGTACTTTTGTGATCATGAATATTTTTGTCTTGATTTCTCCTCTTAATTAATAAAATGCAATGTTGGTTTGTCTTGCTTGTTACTAATATAGGTAAAGGCAATGAGATTTAACATGTTGCTCCATGGGTTCATGAGTTTATTTCCATGCCCTAGTCAATAAATGAAATTCTGGCAGCAGATACTCAATGTCACAGTGAATGTTATGACACCGTATCTGACTTTCTATAAGACAGTAAATAAAAAAACAGTAAAGAACACAGTCAATTGTTTACCCAGTTCAGTGTGAAACAACACCTACTCTGGGGGCTACCAAGCCAGGGAGGAAATCCACTATAAGAGATATTAATTCAGGAATAAACCAACCAGTTTATCTCCTTCACTTAAGACCTACCCAATGCAACTTCAATCTAAGTTCAACTTAAACCTGAGTTCCTACTCACTCCCCCTCAATCAAAGCAGTGATACTAAACAATTGACTAATGAATTAATGAAGACACTCTTCAGAACATACACTTGATTATGCTTCACAGCTTTTAATCAAGTAACACAACCACTCGTGCTTCACAGCTTTGAGTGATACAAAAACCTAACTTGACCTTGCTTCAAAGCTTTAGTCAAGTGAAACAAACACTCTTGCTTCAAAGCTTTGAGTGATACACAACCCTTACAATCAAAACCTACTCCAAGTCACTTATCACAATGATACTTGCTTGGATTACAGTAGTTAAAACTATACAGCACCTAGTTAATCTTCTGTCAAAGAGTTGATTTTCCAACAGCTTTCCTGTTGAATATATATGCAGCTGTTTCTTCAGTTAGGGCTTCCACGAAAAGCTAGGGTTAATTAGGGTTAACCTCAAGACTTGGTCACAAGACTTTATCAACCAGATTAGGGTTGAGCTAGGTTAACCTAAAGTCCACGTGAGATTCTGTTCTGGAAAGTATGAACCAAATTCCTGAAAAATCTCAGAATTAACCAAACTGCATAACTGTTAGATCAGTACAGGATGTCTTAACATTGGTTATGACAACAAAAATCCTGTTTACTGATTTTGGTAGAAAGTAATAAATGTGATCATTTGCAAAATGCTCAGATACACACTCATAAATAACAGCTACTGTATGCCATTCTTTTTCTGCATAAAGTACCTAAAAACCCAGAATGTTATGACATCAGTCATGACATTCACACACCTGGTTTTATCAAAAATACATGCCAATAACTAAACACTTACAAACTCCCCCTTTGGCAAATTTTTGGCTAAAACCCCTAAACAATCAGAGAATAGAGAGCAGCAGAAATAATATGTCTGCAGAAAAAAATAATGTCTACCAAGTAATTAACACAAAATATCTTAATCTTCACCCCCTCTTTAGCCATAAATAGGCCAAAGATACATGTACTTATATGTTATACAGTCATCCAAAATGAGTAATAAAAACAACAACAAAAAATGAAATCACTTGCAGCAACAGGAATCAGTAGCAAGCTTGACCCTTCACTGATCTTCAAGCACTGTCATCTTCAGAGGAGGCACTTTCTTCAGCATTAAGCTGATCTTCAGCAGCATCCTCTTCCCTTCTTTGTCCTTCAGTCTCCTCCTGTTCTAATCTGGCAATTAGGTTCTCAAGAGTCCTTTTCCTTGTCTCCAGTTCTTTGCAGGTTTCCTTCAGCACAGCTATAACATCAGAATTTTTGGACTGAGTTTTGACAGTTGATGTCTCAGCTGATGTGATGACAATGTCAGGAACATGAGATCCCTGAAATAGCTTATAGTGCAACCCAAGAGCAGGAGCTCTTTTGCAAACAGTGTCTCTTTCCACTAGAATGTCAGGATACTGAGCAAGGACAATACCACATAGGAGGGAGGGAAAGGCAATAGGGCCTTTAACAGCATAGCTTCCAGCATGTTTTAAAGTTTGATCAAAGATATACCTGCCATAGTCAAATTCTGTCCTGGTTCCAACAGCATAAATGAATCTTCCCAATCCTGTGGAGATGGTTGATTTATGGTTGGTAGGAACCCAGTTGGCTGCACCACTCTTGTGCAGGATGGAAAATTTCATGCTTAGCTTGCTAGCATTCAGCTTGCCTTTTAAGGGCCAGCACTTGACTTGATTTGCAGTGATAGTTTGGCATACTTGATTGTCAGTAACCTCTAGTTCAGGGCAAGCCTCATCTGGTCTTCCAAGGAATTTGTTAATTTCAGAGGAAGAGAAATTAACCTTTCTTCCTCTCACATAGACACATTTAAAGTCAGCTGACCTTCCATCAGCACATCCATCAGATAAATTCACTATGAATTCTTTGACAAGATTTTCATAGCAGTTGGTAACCTTTACCACAGTATTCATTAGTCTAGCATCTTTGATTAGGTCCATGATCTCCTTACATTCCATGGCACCATTGTTTAGTTCTCTTTCCAAGGCTATTCTTTTCAAACAAACATACTTCCATCTGTTGGCATTTTCAGGGTGGTGAAAAGAAATGTTGTCAGTGGGGACTTCAGGAACTTTAGCCATTTTGCTTGAAGGGAGTTTCCTTCTGAGAGGAATGTCTTCAGTATCAATTTCAAATTCTGATTCCTCATCAGAATCAGAAGTTTCAGGCTCTTTCCTTTTCTTTGCTATTGGTTGTCTCACAGGCTTTGAGAGACTACCAGCATGTACTCGGGTTTTCACCTTCCCTTTGGACAATCCAGTCTTCACAATTTCTACACCAGTCTTGCCTTCATACCCGGTTTTCTTGTGAGCAACATCATCAGTCTTCTCTTTGGTCAGACATTTTGCAGCATCCTGATTACCTTTTCTGTTCATCATCCTCCTAGCTATGCTAGGGTTGATATTTGCAATTAGGTCATTGTCTGAGTATTCTTCATCCACATTAATAACCGGTGGTTCAACATTCTTCTCTGAAGGGTTCTGGAGATCATCAAGATTTTCAGATGATTTCTGAATGTTGTCATTCGGTGTCTCAACATTCTCAGAGACATCTCGATTTATTTCAACATTTGGACTTGCTGATTCTTGATTTAAAGGAACAGAAATGCCAGGTACAGAGTGGTTCTCACTCAGAATTCTTGTAACAAGCCTAGCTATTGCTTGATGAACATAAGCTGAGCCTTCCCTATTTGGAACAGAAGATGATGGTTGAGAGGGATTACCGGATGAAGTAGCTTGAGACCTTCCTGCATGCCTTGTTCTCAGCTTTTTAACCTTAGAGGGGTTAGTTGCCATTTCTCTAAGAGGGGTAATCTCCAGGACTTCAGAATCCATGCATGTTGTGATTGCCCTAGAATCTCGATCAGAGGATGAGGATGAAACAGTCGTCTTGGAAGAGGATGATGTTTGAGACATTTTGATAGTCTTAGAAAACCAGTAGCAACGAGAGAGAAATCTTTGATTGGGAGAATGGGGATTGTTGCAGAGCCGAGAGAGGAAGGAGGTAAATGAGTGTCTATTCAACTTCTTAACAATTTTGAAAGAATTAGGAAAACATATGATTAACCCAATCAAAATAGACTTAACAAAAAAAACTCCTTCATCCCTTGTTTTAAACAAAATTAATTGCTACATTTCCTCATGTTGACAAATACCCAACTTGCCCCTCAAATTTTCAAATTGATTTGCATCAAGTGCCTTGGTAAAAATGTCAGCCAGTTGTAGCTCAGTGGCAACATGTTCCAGTTTAATCGTCTTCTCCTCTACAAGGTCTCTGATAAAGTGATGTCTAATGTCAATATGCTTGGTCCTGCTATGCTGAATAGGATTCTTGGAAATGTTGATTGTACTCAGATTGTCACAGTACAATGTCATAACATCTTGTGTGACATTATACTCAGTAAGCATCTGTTTCATCCAGATCATTTGAGAACAGCTACTACCAGCTGCAATGTATTCAGCTTCAGCAGTAGAGAGAGACACACAGTTCTGTTTCTTGCTGAACCAGGAGACCAGATTATTTCCTAAGAAGAAACATCCTCCAGAGGTGCTTTTTCTATCATCAGCACTTCCAGCCCAATCAGCATCACAGTAACCAGTCAGAGTTGGTTCACAACCATGAGAGTACAGCAAGCCATAGTTGTAAGTTCCACTTACATACTTCAAAATTCTCTTCACTTGGTTGATATGACTGACTTTAGGATCAGCTTGGTATCTTGCACATACTCCAACTGCAAAAGCAATGTCAGGTCTGCTGGCTGTTAAGTACAGTAGACTTCCTATCATGCTTCTGTACAAGCTTTGGTCCACCTTAACCCCACTTGAATCTTTGGATAGCTTTAAATGAGTAGGTGCAGGAGTCCTTTTGTGACTGGCATTCTCCATACCAAACTTCTTGACAATGTTCTTTGCATACTTGCTTTGAGATAGAAAAATTGAGTCTTCCATCTGTGTGACTTGCAGTCCAAGAAAGTAGGTCAATTCTCCAATGAGGCTCATTTTGAATTCAGCCTGCATTTGGTCAGCAAAATGTTTAACCATTCAATCTGACATTCCCCCAAACACTATGTCATCAACATATATTTGAGCTACCATTAACTTCCCTCCTTCATTTTTGACAAAGAGGGTTTTATCCAAGCCTCCTTTTCTGTATCCTTTGTCAGAGAGAAATTTTGTCAACCTGTCATACCATGCTCTAGGAGCTTGTTTCAGGCCATATAAAGCTTTTCTCAATTTGTAGACATGATCAGGGTAGTTTGGATCCACAAAACCTTTAGGCTGTTCCACATAAACTTCCTCATTTAAGTACCCATTTAGGAAGGCACTTTTTACATCCATCTGAAATAACTTGAACTTCAGGAGACAAGCAATTCCCAATAGGAGTCTGATAGATTCCAGTCTGGCTACATGGGCAAAGGTCTCATCAAAATCAACCCCTTCAACTTGAGTGTATCCTTGGGCAACAAGTCTTGCCTTATTCCTGGTGACAACTCCTTCAGCATCTGATTTGTTCTTGTATATCCATTTTGTGCCAATGATGTTTGTTCCCTCTGGTCCAGGAACTAACTCCCATACTTCGTGTTGCTTGAATTGGTTCAATTCATCTTGCATTGCACCAATCCAGTATTCATCAGTTAAAGCCTCCTTAACATTTCTTGGTTCAATTTTAGACACAAAGCAAGAGTTTGAGATGATTTCTCTAGATCTTGTAATGACTCCACTGTTAGGATCTCCTATGATGAGTTCTTTAGGATGATCTTTCTGAATTCTGATGGAAGGGATTTTGCTAGCTTCCTTGGATTCAGAGTCTGCTGCAGTGGTGTTAGGTAGGTCATTTTGTTGAGTTGGAGTCTCAAAGAATGTCTCAACATTACAAGGGACATCTGTTTCCTCATGATAATCATCAACTATGACATTTATTGATTCCATCATGACTTTGGTCCTGGAATTGAATACTCTATAAGCTCTGCTGTTAGTGGAGTATCCTAGAAATATTCCTTCATCACTTTTAGGGTCCAGCTTTCTCCTTTGATCACGATCTGCCAGAATATAGCATTTGCTACCAAATACATGGAAGTACTTCACTGTTGGCTTTCTTCCTTTCCAGAGTTCATAAATGGTGGATGAGCTTCCCTTTTCTCAAAGTGACTCTGTTATGGACATAACAGGCTATATTCATAGCTTCAGCCCAAAAATGAATAGGAAGACTTTTGGCATGTATCATTGCTCTGGAAGATTCTTGTATGGTCCTATTTTTCCTTTCTACAACTCCATTTTGTTGAGGAGTTATAGGATAAGAGAATTCATGACTAATTCCTTCTGAGGAACAGAACTCATTAAACTTACTGTTTTCAAATTCCTTGCCATGATCACTTCTGATTCTGACAATACACCCTTCTTTTTCTCTTTGAATTCTTTTGCACAGTTCTTTAAAGACTTCAAATACATCAGATTTTTCCCTAATATAGTTAATCCAGGTGAATCTGGAAAAATCATCCACAACAACATAGGCATATCTTTTTCCACCAAGACTTTCCACCTGCATTGGTCCCATCAGATCCATATGTGGAAGTTCTAGAACCTTAGAGGTGGTCAGATGTCTTGACTTTGGATGTGACATCCTAGTCTTCTTACCAACCTGACATTCACCACAAACTCTCCCTTCATCAATTTGCAGTCTTGGAATCCCTCTGACTACCTCCATGGATATAATCCTTTTCATTCCTCTTAGATGAAGATGGCCAAGTTTTTGGTGCCACAGTTTCACCTCTTTTTCTTCTTTGGCAATAGAACACACAGTGGAGTAATTAGTGTTCTCAGGCTCCCACAAGTAACAGTTGTCTTTAGATCTGACTCCTTTCATTACAACTTCTTGTTTCTCATTAGTTACAAGACATTCAGATTTTGAGAAGTTGACCTTGAATCCTAGATCACATAATTGACTGATACTAATGAGATTAGCAGTCAGGCCTTTTACCAACAATACTTCATTTAGATTTGGAACTCCAGGGCAGTCCAAGTTACCAACTCCTTTGATTTCTCCTCTAGCACCATCTCCAAAGGTCACATAACTAGTGGTGTGAGGTTTAACAGTATTGAGAAGGTTCTTGATTCCAGTCATGTGCTTAGAACACCCACTGTCAAAGTACCAGTCTTCCTTTGCAGAGACTCTAAGGGAAGTGTGGGCTATCAGGGCAGTAGCCTTTTTCTTCCACTGTGGAGTATGTGGTACCTTGTTAGACTTAGGTTTGACACCTGGGTTCTGATTAGGGTATCCATACAATCTGAAGCAGAATGGCTTTATGTGACCAAACCTCCCACAATGATGACATCTCCATCTTTGGTACTTTTTCTTCATATTTCTTTGTTCCCGATGTTGAATGCTATGTTGTGACATCTGCTTTGACATTTGTTTATCAGGCCTGATCTTCTTGTCTGCACCAGATTTCTTTGCTGCCACAAATCCTAGACCAGACTTGTTTCCCACATTTTGTCCAACTTGAAGGATTTCTTCCAATTTGTCAGTTCCATTTGTAAGCATCTTGACAGATTTGGTCATCTGGTTCAGTTTTGAGTTCAGCATTTGAACTTCCCCTTCTAGATGACTTATAGTTTCAATGTCTGCCCTTTTCTCAGCCTCCAACTTTATTATGAGTTTTGTTTGTCTCTCATTTTGCTGACAGACTTCAGCACTTCTGATACATAATTTCTTGTAGGTATCGGCTAGTTCTTCAAATGTCACTTCCTCATCACTAGTGTCACTTTCAGAGGTACAAACACCAGTTAGTGCAGTAACTAGTTTGGCAGATTCTTCTTCAGAATTACTTTCTGAATTACAGTCAGACCAGGTAACAGACATTCCTTTCTTTTGTTTCTTAAGAAAGGTAGGACATTCAGCTCGAATGTGCCCATATCCTTCACATCCATGGCATTGAATTCCTCTGCTTTGATTTCCCTTCTCTTCAGACTTTGGTCTTCTGCTGGAGTCATAAGATCTGTTAATGTCAGAAGGAATGTTCTTAACATTTGACCTTGACTTTGGATCCATTCTCTTGATGAGTTTGTTGAATTGTCTTCCAAGCATGGCTATAGCTTCTGAAATATTTTCTTCTTCATCCTCCTTGTTTTCATCTTCAGTGTTGGATACAAGTGTTATGCTCTTGTTTTTCTTGTCAACATTTTCACTGATCCCCATCTCAAAGGTCTGAAGAGACCCAATGAGTTCATCCACCTTCAACTTGCTGATATCCTGGGCTTCCTCTATAGTAGTTACCTTCATTGCAAATCTTTTAGGCAAGGATCTGAGAATCTTTCTCACTAGTTTTTCTTCTGACATCTTTTCTCCCAATGCTCCTGAGGTGTTGGAAATCTCCAAGATGTTCATGTGAAACTCATGAATGGTTTCATCTTCCATCATCCTTAGGTTCTCAAATTTGGTAGTCAGCATCTGAAGCCTTGACATTTTTACTTTGGATGTGCCCTCATGGGTAGTTTTGAGAGTGTCCCAAACTTCCTTGGCCAGTTCACATTGATGTACTAGTCTGAATATGTTTCTATCAATTCCATTGAACAAGGCATTTAATGCTTTGGAATTACCCAAGGCTAACTCATCTTCTTATTTGCTCCATTCTTCCTCAGGATTCAGACTGATTGTCCCATCTTTCTCAGTTATGGTGGGATGGTTCCATCCTTTGTCAGCAGCTCTCCAAGCCTTTTTGTCCAGTGATTTTAAGAAGGCAATCATACGAGGTTTCCAGTAGTCATAATTTGATCCATCCAGAATGGGTGGTCTGTTTCCAAATACTCCTTCTTTGTCCATAGCGCCAGAAAGTGATATCCCTAGATCTCACCCAGTAAGACAGGCAGGGTTCCTGCTCTGATGCCAATTGAAATTCTGGCAGCAGATACTCAATGTCACAGTGAATGTTATGACACCGTATCTGACTTTCTATAAGACAGTAAATAAAAAAACAGTAAAGAACACAGTCAATTGTTTACCCAGTTCAGTGTGAAACAACACCTACTTTGGGGGCTACCAAGCCAGGGAGGAAATCCACTATAAGAGATATTAATTCAGGAATAAACCAACCAGTTTATCTCCTTCACTTAAGACCTACCCAATGCAACTTCAATCTAAGTTCAACTTAAACCTGAGTTCCTACTCACTCCCCCTCAATCACAGCAGTGATACTAAACAATTGACTAATGAATTAATGAAGACACTCTTCAGAACATACACTTGATTATGCTTCACAGCTTTTAATCAAGTAACACAACCACTTGTGCTTCACAGCTTTGAGTGATACAAAAACCTAACTTGACCTTGCTTCAAAGCTTTAGTCAAGTGACATAAACACTCTTGCTTCAAAGCTTTGAGTGATACACAACCCTTACAATCAAAACCTACTCCAAGTCACTTATCACAATGATACTTGCTTGGATTACAGTAGTTAAAACTATACAGCACCTAGTTGATCTTCTGTCAAAGAGTTGATTTTCCAACAGCTTTCCTGTTGAATATATATGCAGTTGTTTCTTCAGTTAGGGCTTCCACGAAAAGCTAGGGTTAATTAGGGTTACCCTCAAGACTTGGTCACAAGACTTTATCAACCAGATTAGGGTTGAGCTAGGTTAACCTAAAGTCCACGTGAGATTCTGTTCTGGAAAGTATGAACCAAATTCCTGAAAAATCTCAGAATTAACCAAACTGCATAACTGTTAGATCAGTACAGGATGTCTTAACATTGGTTATGACAACAGAAATCTTGTTTACTGATTTTGGTAGAAAGTAATAAATGTGATCATTTGCAAAATGCTCAGATACACACTCATAAATAGCAGCTACTGTATGCCATTCTTTTTCTGCATAAAGTACCTAAAAACCCATAATGTTATGACATCAGTCATGACATTCACACACCTGGTTTTACCAAAAATGCATGCCAATAACTAAACACTTACAATAAAGATTTAGAAGTTTAAACCTCACCATTGGATTTGTTTTGGAAGGAATGGCATGGCAAGGTTATTTTGGTTCACCACGTTTCAAGGTTATCAAATTTTATTCAAAAGCACAAGGGATTGATTGGAGAAGTTGTCATGCTTGGACAGGGCTTTGTTCCCATTGGTCACAAATGCATATTTCTCTCAATTATCAAGATATGGAAGTGGTTGTGGTTGCTACGAGTTCTCATTATCACCCTTAACAACTTATATTTACAAAGCATTTGTGTTGGTACAAGAAGTTTGTTCAAAATTGTCAAAGTTCCTCAAGGCATTTTTCTTGATCTAGGAGCTAGGGTTTTGAACTACAAAGAAGTATATCTTGCTCATCTTTTGGTATTTTTGAGTGATTCCAAAGACATCCTTATTCAAAGGGTTATCAACAAATCACTTCAAAAATTCCAAGGAGTTTCCATGTGTGACTTAAAATGATCATAACTTGGTCAATTTTTATCACCTTGAGTCCATTATTTTTCCATAATGATTTTGAGGATATGAACTTTATGACTTCTTTTATGTTCAAAGTGAGAAAATGGATGGGAGTTTCCTTATGGATACAAAAGATTATAGGTCATTTCATGGTTTTTTGACAACTTCAACAATTCATAAATCTCTCAATTTTTGGAGATTTTGAATGGATCAAGTTCCAAAATGTCATTCAAGAGGTCTATTTCATGCCATCTTTTTTGGTCAAGAGCAAATTCCAAGAGGAAGGCCATGTTTGGATGCAAAACATTATAGGTCACTTTTGAAGAAAAAATTGAAATATTTCTAAGTATGGAAAGTCAACCTTTTTTCTCCAACTTTGACTCAATGCAACTTTCAGCTCAAGCATCCATTTGATCCCATTCTTTTTCCATTGCAAAGCTTGTAACCTCATTTATCTAAAGCATCAAGAATCATGCCCTAAGACCCCTTGAGTTGAGAATGCCATGATTTTGAAGTTGGTAACTTGGAACTGAAGTTTCATCTCAAGTCAGATTTTGAAATCTTTGTTTTGGCTTCTAATCACAAGTTTTCCACGTGTTTATGCCTCTAAACATGTTTAATGAAGTTCCAGAATTGTTTAGCATAACAAAACGCGCGTTTTGGATGAGTTTTGATCAAATTAGAAGTCACATTTTTCTTGTTTTCAACTTCACACGATTTCCCTCCAAACTTCATCATTTCACATGCTTGGTCATTCCATTTGATTCCCTATAAATAGAGGGTCATCCCCAATTCATTTCCTTAAGCTTGGATAGCCAGAATCACCCTGCCAAACTTGTTCCATAACTCAAAATTCAGCAACTTCGAAATCTATTCTCAAGCCTTTTTCAATCCAATTTTTCCATCAATTCACCTTTCTTGACCTTCCCTGAATCTAACCATATAATTACATTCAAGAATCGTGCCCTATATTGCTCCATAGAAGTCTAGTTTCAGAGCTCTGCAACTCAACTTCAATAGGTAGATTCCTTCATCAATTCTTCAAAACTTTGATATCATTGTGATGCTATCATTTCCATGGTTCTAGTCGCAACACTTGTTTTTACTGGAAACATGTTTTGACCATGAAATTTCAAATCCCTTTTCAAAACTTTCCTTCCAAATTGCTTGAGCTACAGTTTATATAAATTTGTCACGAAGGTGTGGTTGTCTTCGTCTTGAAGAGACGAAGCGAATGGCATAGGTCCCGTGCTCTAATTTTACAGATTGAGCAACCTGGTTTTGGGACTGGCTGGAGGTTGAAGATGACCGTGTCATCTTCCAACCAATGAAGGCGTGCCATCTGTGTTTTTCAAAAATCTGATTTAATTAATGATCCTATGCATTATTCACTAAAGTCCATAACATGCACAACGCGCCAGGTCCACTTGATCTGTTTACTAACGCGTTTTGACATTGATCAGATGGCCCATATTTTTTTGGTTTTTATTTTCTTTTCTGATTTTTATATTTAATTGTTTTAAATTTCAAAAAATCATAGAAAATTCATTTTTAGTCTAAAAATTCTAAAAAAATTATGAAAAATATTTTTGATTATTCTCTTTCTGATTTTTATTTTTTTCACAATTTAATTTTCTGTTTTGGTATTTTTTATGAATTTTCACTTTATTTAAATTATTTTAAATGTTTAAAAATAATTTTATGCATTTTTAAATTCTGAAAAAATTATGGAATGATCCAATGAAATTGTGACAAATATTGGTGACTTCACTTATTTTTTATTTCTAACTTTGGTATTTTTTATCATTTTTAGTTTATTTTACTCATTTCTTTTAATTTTAAAAATAGTTTCTGACTTTAAAAAAATTACCAAAAAATTTATAAAATCATTTGAGTCCTTTTCTGATTTTTCTATGGACTTACTTTTTATTTCTTGATCAATTTGAACATAGTTGGTATTTTTCTCTTTTATTTCTATTTTAAAACATTTTTTAAACCTTTTTTGTATATATTAAATGTAATATTATTTTGTGACTATTTTCTGGCTGATCTTGGATTAAATTTTTGATCATGAACTTTATTAACATCATTGGATCCATAATGTTGAGTCTAATTCCACAAAAATGGATGAATGATTTTAATAATAGTTTGATTAAATTTAATTCAAAAGTGGTTTGTGTATTCTCTCTCACCCCTCTTCAACCCATCCCTTTCTTATTGCACTAAGTGTTATTGGAGCATGATCTCTATATCATGTCTCAAAACAAATGGTGCATGGATTGCTATTGACCGGCCTCAAAATAGGTGCGACTTCTATATAAGTCCACTTACGATTGCTTAACATAGCGCTAAATTTTATCCCAATTCGAATAAATGATTATGCGTGGCTCAAACTTATGTTTGCAAGCCCAAGTATGTTAATTTGATTTCTTTGATCGAATAACCTTGAGATTAATTGTGTGGAGGCTTTGGTTCTACCAATCCTCTAATGGATCTACAACACCTTTGGTCAACGCGGATCACTTAAACATCGTTGATCATTAAATGGTACTCATGAGGATTCCAAATGGATGATATACTTGACAAAAAGCAAATACAACTTGTTGTGTGGAGGCTTTGGTTCTACCAATCCTCTAATGAGTTCCAAATTCAAGTTTCAAGATGATCATCCAACTAACCACTAATCATTAATAATTGACTTTATCATTTATTTTTATTATATGCCCCATTTTATTTTTATGCACTATTTACTTTTATCATTTACATTTCATGCCATTTTCATCTTTGCTCATTTGAGTATTTACTTTCTTGTCATTTTTATTTTTGCTCACTTGAGCTTTACTTTTCTTTTTCAAAACACCTAATAATCAACATAAACCCTAAAAATCTTTAATGATACTTGGACTATTTGGTTACTATCCCTGGCATTATGGAGCATTGGACTTTTTGGACTTAGGATTAGAAACCTTGGCCTATGATTGGAGACCTTGTGACCTTATCTGATTATTTCGTATGGAGCTCTTGAGGTTTACCTCAAGGCATTGGGTTGTTTGTTTGTTTTGTGTGCAGGTTATTGTGATTACACTCTTTGTTTGTAATCTGGAATTCACCCGTATACAGCCGTTATTCTGCCCAATTTTTGTGAAGACTTAATACACTTGAAGTTTGGTTCTTTCAAGAGGTCTAGTATCATTGCTTGTTTGGTTTCAATCCAAAGAATGGGAATTCTATCTTGGCTCATAGTGTCAAGCATTGACTTCTTGTTGGTTAGATGGTTCTTATCCCTAGCTTTTACCTTATGCTTTAGGATAGTCCCTTCTTCTCCTCCCATCTTCTTTAATTTCAAAAATCTTCTCTCTCCTTTTGAAAAACTCTTCTTGTTTTTTTTTTAACTTGAACCACTTTCATAATAAACTTGGACTTAGGTCCATGCATTTTCAAAACATTTTCATAAATAAACTTCAATAAACTTAATAATACTTTGACATTTTTTGTGAGAAGACTAAAAGTCAATCAATCTCATTTCAAACCATTTTTCCACTTTGACTTTTATATTTAAACTTTTCTCAAAAAGGTTGGACTCTTGTCAATCCTTGTAGTGATGCAAACAACTATACTTCTACAATATATAGTGAAGAGAGATATTTTCCACTTGGGTGTTGAGTGAGGCATTGTTGATTTTAAAATCCAAGCCATATCCTCCACTTTGAGATGATGCAAATTCTCCTTTCTCATGATTGTGGGTAGTAGGTATATTTTCCATACGGACAATGACGATGATGTTTTATCTCATAAAAATTAAACCAACACACTTATATTTTAAAAATTTTAAAAGAGGAACTATGTGTACCCTGATCCCCTATTGCACGAAAAGGTGGTACGTAGGCACTAAAGATTCGCAACCGCGGCGGGTGCAAAAAACCATAAAAATATATTTCTTTTCTCACCTCCACCATCAATTTTTTATACAACATTTTTATAGCCAAAATATACAGATTTTACAAAGAGGTTCCTGCGGAGTACCGTAGATGTTTAGGGTGCTAATACCTTCCCTTTGCATAACCAACCCCCTTACCTTGAATCTTTCCCCCTTTTTTTGGGTTATTCGCTCTTTTCCCATTCCTTTGGAAACAATAAAGTGGGGTGGCGATTTTATTTTGATTTCTACAAGTCTAGTCAATCCCATGGCTTATTCTTAAACATTTCTACCGCTACATCTATGACGGCCAAACATTGAAATCAAATATGTCATATCTTTGATAGTTTCCTCTTTCATCACTTTTATGAAGCTTTCACTGAATAATTGGCTCAACCGTAACACTAAGCTCCATTTTTTGCATCTGATTGTGAAAGTGATCTGAACCTAAAATAGGTTTCTCTCACGAATGTGGTTATTGGTAGGTTTATAATTCCTTTGAAGATGTCGTTCATGGATTCCACAAGGTTTGTTGTCATGTGGCCCCATCAACATCCTTTGTTGAATGCCCTTGTTCACTTCTCCAATGGAATATTATCCATCCACCTTAATGCATCCGCATTAATTTGATAATCTAATTTCGTCGCGGTAGTATTTGAATGATGGTTGATTTAAAGCATACCCTACATTCACAACTTTTTTTGAAGGTTCTTTTCTTTGATTTTCTGCATGAAGTTTTGTGCAATATATCTATAGCAATAGAAATAGATAGAAGGGGGATTTTCCATTCGTTATCAGGATTATTGTATGCACTCTCAAAATATGCATGTTTGTCTGAAATCAAACAGAGGCTAGATTGTGGAGCAACGCGTGTTCTAAGATTCTTGAGATCACTTACTCACACAAAATTATCAGGCCACTTACTCACAATCCCTACCCAAAAAAATTACCGACTCACAAACACTCAAACCCATAATCAATATATGTCAGACACTCAATCACAAAACCAAAAGCATACACCATACCACCACCAACAAGATGCTTATTATAAAAACACCCAACATCCATTTGCCCCTAACACATCATCCTACCATAGCCAAAACACACAAGCCACATATGACACCAACATTTCCTCCTACCATAGCCAATACACCCAAACGTCTCAACGCCAAGACATGCAATAGATACGAGATTTTCAAACATCACAACAATCATTTCTTCAATTCTCCAACAAATCATTCACACGAATGTCGTCCTTCAATCGACCAGGCCGCACATCAATAACCCCATCAATACAACCCAACTACTTTGACATGAGTCACAAACTCAGTTACGACAACGCATCTATGCACATACAAGACTAAATGAAAGAACTTTTTAGAGAATTTGGTGATGGTGATGTTGCTGGAACCTCAAATCGTCAAACACATGGGATGAATCAACGAGTGCAACGAGTTAGAATAGTTAAGGGATGTGAAATCGGAGATCAATATGACCAATTTGGTGGTTCCATTAGTGTTTATTTTGTTTTCGTATGTAAAAATAATTTAAATTAAATATTAATATTTACTATTAATTTTCTATATTACTTATTGTTTTTATAAAAAAAATTCAATTACACACAATAACAATTGAATTTGCACTAGCACCTAATGCATAGATGGAGTCATCAATTGAATTGATAATATTCCATTTGCAGTCGTCAATTCAATTGGGATATCACAGAAATTTTTAAACACCAATTCATTTAACGCCATCACTTCCTTCCAATTTTTTATTTATTTGAAAGTTGGTAAGTTTGAGATATAGGTGAAAACATTGACTAGTTTGAGAATTTAATTGAAAATGTTGCTTTTTTAGATAGAATTTCTATCTTGCCATCAATACCAACTATAAATATTATTAGATTTATTTTCATGGCCAGTAAGACGATCATAGTTAACTTGATTAGTATTTGAAAGAAAAAAAAAAGCACAATTCTCTTTAATTTGGGTTAGTTTAATTTAATTTTAAAAATTATTTATAAAAAAATATTATTTTATAGAATGCTTTTTATAATTTTTTTCTTAAATATTCAACGTTATTTAAATTTTTTTTTTATAATTAAAAGATAAATTTTTTTACATATTAATATATATAAATATATATTATTGAAGATTAAAAAATTTAGTCAAAATCACATTGTTTTAAAAAATATTTTAAAATTTTTTTTTTAGAAAAAGTTATTCAAAATGTTTTTAAATTTAAATTTTTTTTTAATTTTTTTAATATATATATATATATATATATATATATATATATATATATATATATATATATATATATATATATATATATATATATATATATATATATATATATATATATATATATATTCACAGTAAAATGATAAAATAAAAAATTAACGGTCCTCATTCTTTTTTGTTTAACGAGGTAGCCCCTATTTAAAAATAATCACCTTTCAGATCTTTTCTTTTGAATTTTTTTGGGATTTTTTTGATCCCCTCTCAGATTTGTATACGTTGCACTCTCATTTATGATGTGGCAATGAATAGTTTGATCAAATTTGAAATTCTTTCTACCATATCATTAATTATCATTTTAATTTAAAAAAAGTAAATAAAAACAGTTAAAATTATCATTTAAAAATATGGAAAAGAATAAATAAAGGCAGGGCTTGATCAGCTTCCCCAAACCCATATGCCATAACAGTCATTCATCTTATTCCCCAATTCGTAGCACCTTGAAAACCCTAAAAACCTAATTTTTCTACTTTCTTCGTCTCCTTCCCCAAATCGTAGCACCTCCAAGGCTCTTCACGATGTCCCAATATTCAACATCCAGTAGGTGTTCGTTTTCTCGATCCTCCAATGGCGAATGCAAATGTAGTCTTCCATCTCCGTTGACGACGACTTGGACAGATTTGAACCCAGGGCGTCATTTATTTTTGTTGTGGGATGTACATGGTGTTTGTTTGATATGTAAAATATGTGTTCTGCATTATTATGATTTCTAGATAATCCAACTTTCATCTTCTCTAATTCTAAATACATGGGTATAAGAGATGTAATCATTTCGTATTGTATGATGAGGAGATGGGTCAAAGGGCCAATGGAGTAATAACTTTAATGCACCAAAATTTAAACCAAGAAAATGCCAAGCTAAATGAATCCATCATTATGGAGGATGAATTGAAGTTGAAGATGATGAACAAGTTTACCATGGGTATGACAATAGTGTTGTTAATTGGATTAGTTGTAGCAAATGTGATCAATTAGGTTAACTGTCTTAAGCTTGTATGAACATTGTTGAGTATGTTAGGTTGAGTTGATTACTTTAGGATAGGTATGTTAAGATGTAATTTCCAGTTGATTATGTTAAGTTATTGTTATATGCAATATAATGTACTTGATGCTATGTTGAAATAACAAAGTTGTTGTTAAGCTGAAAACAGTTTGGGATTATGTATTGCATTTTAATTTGAACACAGTTTACATTAAACACTTGATATTTGAACAAGATTAGTTCATCACAGTTAAAAATTAAACACTTGATATTTGAACAAGATTAGTTCATGACAGTTGATAATTAAACACTTGATTTTTGAACAATAATATTTCATGATAGTTGAACATTAAACAGTTGACCGTTGCTTAATAATATTGCATAGTGTGATACGGTGGGAGAACTGACTTGAAGGTTTTGTGTTTGATCGCAAATGTTGCGGTTAGCAAGAGTCGCCACCGACTTTTCTTTTATCCAAAAGGAAAGGTGAAATAGCACAGGAAAGACCTTTGAGATTATTTCTTGAGTTCGGGGGGTAGATTATGAAAAGGGAAGGTATTAGCACCCTTTTCATCCATGGTTTTCCATGGGCTCTTAGTTACTTACTAGATCACTTGCTTTTTGTTTGAAATTGTGCTTGGTGTGGTTTTTGAAAGTATTTTGTAAAGAAGTCATTGTTTAGGCAATCTTTGTAATGATCCTTGTTTGTAAGAATGTATACAAAGATGTTTGATCTTTTTGAAAATGTTTTCAAGTTTTGTAAGATGTTTTGAAAGTGTAGGTGTTTGTTTTGAAAATAGCAAGGATGTTTGTTTGAAATTGAGCAAGTAATTAGGAGCATTCTACCTACTCAAAAGTCTTTCATGTTCATTTCCTTTTCCTTTGACATTGTTATCTTACCATTGATTTGGTAAGTAACCCTATCTTTGGATGTAAACAGGACGAGCGTGGGTCATCCTATAACCATGATCAGCAATGTTTCAAGGCATCTTAGCATTCTTTCTTAGGGTCTAAGATCATTTGAAAGGCAACTTAGATAGCGTCATCGAGGGACTATGATCTTGTGTTTACTTGTTTTTGCTAAGATACCTTACATGCGTAATATGGCCATTTTGTATAAGGAAACCAAGTGGAATGACCCTAGGGATGATTATGTGCAAGTGTATCATTTTTATGCTTGTTTTTGTCTTGAATTAGGGTTTTCTAAGTATTGGTTTTAGTCTTTCCATACAAACCCTAATTACTAGCATGTTATATGTAAAAGCGATAAATTACGGAATTTAAAGTTACTAAGTGTGATTTTTTGACAAAACAAGTTTCAAAGTCTTGTGTACTTACTAAGATAGAGTGGTTATGCTTTAAACAAGCTTGCTTTTGACTTTTTGGATGGAGTGTAATCAGAGGGAACAAGTTAGAGGCTCAATGTGAACTTTATGCAAAAAGCTTGCTTTACAAGAATGGCAATGTTACTTTGTGCCACTAATGGAAATACAACTTGGATAATAGCTCAAATGCTTGGATCAAAGCTCTAACAGCTGTGTAAACATTTAATTATGGAGTTACAAACAAGTTTGAGGCCTGTAAAGCAAGGATTATGCAGCCTAGCATGGATTTGGTTCATGCGTTCATCAAAAATGGCTTGTAATTCAAGTGACAAAACCCTAACTTCATCTCTTCGATACTCCATACTCAAGAATAATCTCAAGGATTTCTTGGACATTTTGGAAAGCTTGCAATGTGCTCTACAACCCATATTTGAATATCTTTTGAAGATTCCTCTTGGAACTATATGAAAAAATACCATGAAGTTAGGTCAAAATCCTGGAAAAATTAGGGCAAAATGTCACTAAGTGTTTAGTTTCATGACCCTATGTTCTTGGAATTATAACTTGAGATTAAAGAATTTTTGGAAGGAGTTATGTAAAGAAAATTTGTAGATTTCTTGGAGACCTACAACTTTCAGGTTGGAAGTTGCTCTTGAATCATCTTGTATCATGGTAAAAATTTGGCTCAAAGTTATGAAAAAACATGAATTTCCAACACTTAGAAAATTTTCTAAGTTTAGAAATTTTGACTTTTTAAAATGAAATCTTGACTTTTTGATTTCTTGATGAATAAGTTTCATATTTTTATATGTTTTGATGAGTTGTGATCTTTGGCACTTGAATTTGACCAAAAAGTCAAAGTTTGACTTTTAAGTATACAGTTGACTTTTGATCAGTTGACTGCAAAATTCACCTGTCAATCCAATGGACTTGCAATGTTTTGAACCATGTAATTAGGTCAAAATGATGAAATTGTACTAGTGAGATCATGACTTAAACCAATTGACCATTTTCTAGGTTAAAAATCAGAAATTGCCTTTTCCCAGTCAAAACCCTAATTTTGACCATTTTCCCCTTTTGGGGATTTGATCAAATTTCTTGAGGAATTGTGGTCCAAATTTGATCAAATGATACATATGAGTTTCAAATGTTGATGTGGATCAAAAACTATGAAGTTTGACTGTAAATTAGCCATAGTTGACATTTTCCCCAATATAGTTGGTTTTTAGGTAAACTACTCAATTGACTGATCAAAAGTGTGATCCAATGCTTGAAACTTGACATGATTAATATTAAGGGCCCATAATGATCCATTAAAGTCATATGGGGCGTATAAAGTTCAATAATCCTTGTGCAATCTCAAACCCTAATTTTGGTCATCAGTGCATAAGGAGGTGTCTTGAGCTGATCAAACCCTAATGCAGTCTTGAGTCAATGGAGATCTTGTGAGCAAATTTTTGACAAGTGAGAGGGAAAATTTTGGGGTACAACAGCTGCTCATGTTCAATCTACTTAAGCCTGAAGAGTTAGATTGGAAAGCTTTTCCATTCGTGACTCGAAGGTGGAAGATGATTGGACACTAGAGTGCCCAGAAATTTGCACTCGGTGATGTGATGGTAGAGGGAATGGGCTTAAAGATGCCATTTGGAGAAGTGATAGAAAGTTGTAGGAGATGGGCTTGTAGAGGCCATCCAAAAGTGATTGTTTGAATTGTAACTTGTAAGCTGAAATAATGAGTATCAGAATGGCGTCCGTGTCTGGAGCGTATCTGAACTGTATCTGGAAGCTGATTTTGAATGAGTATCAGGATGGCATCCGTATCTGGAGCATATCTGAATTGTATCTGAAAGATTGAGTCTGAATGAGTGTCAGAATGGCATCCGTATCTTAAGCGTATCTGAACTGTATTTAAAAGCTAAATCTGAATGAGTATCAGGATGACATTCGTGTCTGGAGTGTATCTGTACTGTATCTGAAATACTGAGTCTGAATGAGTGTTAGAATGGCATATGTATCTGGAGCGTATCTGAACTATATTTGAAAGCTGAATCCGAATGAGTATCAGGATGGCATCCGTGTCTGGAGCGTATTTGTACTGTATCTGAGAGTTGAATCTGAATGAGTATCAGGATGGCATCCGTGTCTGGAGCGTATCTGAAAACTTTGAACATTGTTAATGGTAGCCGTTAACCTTATCCTTAAAAGGATAAAATGTTAGCTAAAATGCAAAGTCATGTTGTATGAAATGCATGGAATGATGCATTTGTGTTATCAATGTTTATGATATATGTATGCGATGTATGTGTATGTGAGTTAATTGTGTTGTACTGCTATTGGATTAGGGAAAATAAATCCCTGTCCGCTGCTGAGGATTATAAGTCTTCATGTTGTGGAGTTTGAAGTGCTGATGAATTTCCCTTAGAGAAATAAACTTTGTTGTAAGGGAAATGCCATGTACTGCTTGAAAAATTTTGGTTGGGGAATTCTGAGAAATTTGGATGACTTCTACTGGGGATTGATAATTGGAAGTTTTGTTCTGTTGAGGATTAAACTGCTTACTATGGGTAATTTTATGGAGATAAACTTAGAAAGATTTCCCTATCCCTTAAAGCCATCAACAATTGTCTTTTATTTTGTTTATTTGTAAACCGTAATTATGTTCAAATGCATATGTTCAACAATGAATCATTGGACGTTTTTGTAAACAAAACACAAGCGAAGAGAAAAAACAGATAGTTTTTGCACTTTTAAAGGGATATCTTCATATTGACTTTGAGTAAGTATTTGTACAATGAGAGAAACATTCTAGTAAGAGAATTCCGTCGTAAAAAATGAAAATTTTAATACAAAGAAAAGATAGCTATGTGCAATAATCCCATGGGGTTCCCATTCTGCTATAGCCTTTGTATCTCTGAGCATCTTGTCTATTTGTTGCCTTGTCCGAAGATGATTGAATTGGTCAGAAATGTCGAGTTTGCAAGTTGTCCGTAAGGTGATCCAATAGGACATAATCATATGCTTTAATTCCCTAACTTTTGCTTGGACCGACCTTTCGGGTTTTCAATCCACCAGGATACCCTTTTTTGCCCAAGTCACCCTTTCGGGTTTTCAACTTGCCGGGTGTACAGATTTTTTGTTTTTATCCCTAATTTTTGCCCGAACCTTTTTAGTTCACCAGGATGCCCTTGTTTTTCCTAGGTGTGTCAACCTAGCGGGTCTCTTATGCGTAGTATCTTTTGACTATGTCTGTGTTCGCAGGGTGTGGCAGGTCGTCACCATCCATGGTGGTTAAGATCATCGCTCCACCAGAGAATATATTTTTGATTACAAATGGTCCTTCGTATGTAGGAGTCCATTTTCCCCTAGGATCACCTTGCGGCAGTATGATACATTTGATCACCAGATCTCTAACTTGATACACTTGTCGTCTGACCTTTTTGTTGAAAGCCTTGATCATCCGTTTTTGATATATTTAACCATGGCAGACAGCAGTAAGCCTTTTCTCATCAATGAAGTTTAGTTGATCAAGTCGGGTCTGGATCCAATCTTCTTCATTCAACCTTGTATCCTTCATAATTCTTAGAGAGGGGATTTGGACCTCAATAGGAAATACAACCTCCATGCCGTATACCAGAGAGTAGGGTGTTGCCCCGATTGATGTGCGAGTTGTGGTACGATATCCGTGGAGAGCGAATGGTAGCATCTCATGCCAGTCTTTATATGTGACTGTCATTTTTTGTATGATCTTTTTGATGTTCTTATTTGCGGCTTCGACAACACCATTCATCTTCGGCCGGTAAGGGGAAGAATTGTGATGCTGGATCTTGAACTGCTCGAACAGGGCGGTGATCATAGTATTGTTCAAGTTTGTACCATTATCTGTAATGATCCTCTCCGGGATACAGTAACGACAAATGAGATTTTTCTTGATAAACCGGGCGACAACATTCTTGGTCACGGAAGCGAAAGAGGTTGCCTCCACCCACTTTGTAAAATAGTCAATGGCCACTAAGATGAAGCGGTGTCCATTGGAGGTTGTTGGCTTGATTTCCCCAATCATATCAATTCCCCACATAGAAAAGGGCCAAGGATCCGTTAAGACATTCAGAGGAACCGGAGGTACGTGCACCTTGTCAGCATAAATCTGACACTTGTGGCAAGTTCGAGAGTGTTGATAGCAATATGCTTCCATGGTAGACTAGTAATAGCCTGCTCGTAGGATTTTCTTTGCCATCGTATGCCCACTGGAATGGGTGCCAAAAGTGCCTTCGTGTAACTCAGCCATGATCCTTTCAGTTTCAATTTTGTCTATGCATCGAAGTAATATAGAGTCATGGTTGCGTTTGTAAATAATGCCATTACTAAGGAAGAATTTAGCAGAGAATCTCCTTAAGAACTTCTTATCATTTACTGAATCTCCTTCTGGATATTCTTGGGTTTCGAGATACCTCTTGACTTCGTGAAACCAAGGATGGTCCACTACTTCTTCAGTATTAATCTCGTGACAGTGTGATGGTTCATCCCTTCGTTCAATGGTGATCTGGGGAGCCTCGTTATCCCATTTAGGTTTAAACATAGATGACATTATGGCTAGTGCGTCTGCTAGCTGATTTTCTTCTCGCGGGAAATGCTCGAAGGCAATCTTCTAGAAATGTGGGAGCAATGTCAAAACATGTTATTTGTAAAGGATAAGGTTAGGATGTTTGGTGTCCCATTTCCCTTTGATCTGGCTAATGACCAAAGTTGAATCTCCGAATATATTCAAGGATTTTATCCCCGAGTCTATGGCAGCTTTGAGGCCAAAGATGCATGCTTCATATTTCGCCATGTTAATTGTGCAATTGAAGCAGAGTATTGTCGTAAAAGGAGTATGAAATCCTTCAGGAGATATGAGTACAACACCAATACCATTACCGAGTGCGTTAGATGCCCCATTGAAAACCAGGGTCCATCGGGATCCTTGTTCAGGTCCGTCGTATGTTCTTAATTCTTCATAGTTGTTTACCATCATGATGTCCTCATCTGGGAATTCGAACTTCATGGACTGGTAGTCTTCTACATCTTGGTGAGCAAGGTGATCAGCTAGTACACTGTCCTTTATAGCTTTCTGGGTAGTATATTGTATGTCATATTCCGTCAGGATCATCTACCATCTTGCTATTCTCCTAGAAAGAGCAGGTTTCTCGAAGATGTATTTTATTGGATCCATTTTAGATATCAATAGGGTAGTATGAGTCAGCATATACTATATTAGCCGGCGAGCAGCCCATGCCAGAGCGCAGCAAGTTTTCCCGAGCAGTGAATATCTTATTTCACAGTCGGTAAACTTTTTGCTCAGGTAATAAATAGCGTGCTCTTTTCGGACAGACTCGTCATGATGCCCCAGCACACATCCCATCAAAATTTCTAAAACAGTTAGATACATGATCAATGGTCTTCCCTCGACTGGTGGCATTAAAACAGGAGGCTCTTGCAAGTACTCTTTGATCTTGTCAAAAGAATTTTGGCATTCATCATTCCATTTGACTACTTGATATTTCTTCAGTAGTTTGAAGATTGGTTCACAAGTAGCTGTCAGGTGAGAAATGAATCTGGCAATGTAGTTCAAACGTCCCAAGAATCCTCTGACTTCCTTCTCAGTACGAGGAGCATGCATCTCTTGTATCGCTTTTACCTTGGCAGGATCCACCTCAATACCTTTATTGCTAACGACAAAGCCTATGAGTTTACCTGACCTTACTCCAAACATGCATTTATTGGGGTTCAACCTCAGCTTGTACTTCTTTAGTCTCTCAAACAATTTTTGTAGATGATCAAGATGCTCTTCTTCTATTTTAGATCTAGCTATCATGTCGTCCACATAGACCTCTATTTCGTGATGTATCATGTTGTGAAATAGAGCTACCATGGCACGCTGATAGGTTTCCCCTGCATTCTTCAGTCCGAATGGCATCACCTTGTAGCAGAATGTACCCCACTGGGTGACAAAGGTTGTTTTCTCCATGTCCTCAGGCACCATTTTGATTTGGTTGTAACCTGAGAAACCGTCCATGAAGGAAAACACTTTGTGTTGTGTCGTATTGTCAACTAGGATGTCAATGTAGGGAAGTGGGAAATCATCCCTAGGGCTTGCCCTATTCAAATCTCTGTAGTCCATGCACATTCGTACCTTGCTGTCCTTTTTGGGCACGGGAACAACATTGGCAACCGACTGTGGATAGGAGGTGACGGCCAAGAATCCAGCATTAAATTGTTTCATGACTTCTGCTTTAATCTTCTCTTGCATATTCGGTCGCATGCGACGGACCTTTTGTACTGGTGGGCAATCCTCTTTTGTAGGTAGACGATGTACCACAATATCTGCATCAAGTCCTGGCATGTCTTCACGACCAGGAAAAGACCTCAACATACTCGTGTAGCAACTGAATCAGACGCTCCTTGACATCGGGTTCCAGATTGTCACCCACCTTGACCTCTCTTTTATCTTCATCAGTACCTAGGTTGATTGTATCCACGGGTTCCTCGTGGGGCTGAATTGTCCTCTCTTCTTGTTGTAGTAATCTGGAAAGTTCCCCTGGTACTTCACAATCTTCCTCACCTTCGTCTTCGGCTTGGTAGATTAGATTTTCAGAGTCACAAAAAGCCATAGCAGAACCATTATCCATGGGATCCCAAATGGATGTAGACCTGCATTATGAGTGTGAGTGTGTGTAAGGGTATATCTGTCTTTGAAAGAAATGATAACGTGAAAAGGAAAAACAATGAGCATAAAGTTGGTATGCAAAACGTCCATGATTTATTGATGTCATATGGAAATGAGATAATAACCCTTACAAATGGACCATTGTTCCTCGAGTAAGACACAAGGTTTTAAGAGTTTGAATTGATTTAATATTATAGATCCAACAAAATGTAAAGACAAATTATTGTGGGATAAAAGTGATCGAGGCAAAATCTCTAGCCTCCCAATTGCTGAAACCTCCACTGACAGTTGGGAAGATCCAATCCTCCGGGTTGCAGCCATCTTCAACATCCTCTAACGCGTTGACTTCACGGTTGCTGATCTTCAGGGGTGGTCCTCCAGCATGAGCGCGGCGTACAGCCTTATGAGAACTTGAAGTGAAACCTAGGCCAAACTTGTCAGATTTGTATAGGATATCTGGGAGTTGTCCCCAAATAGTGCACCCACCTTCTTCTATTACTGCTTTTGCATCCTTCAAAGATGACATCCTGAGTGGAGGCCTTGTGATCTTGGGAACAACCTTGGTCGCTGCCACATCTTGTGGGACTTCTTCAAAGTGTTGGAATGGAGTTTCAATAAATTCACCATATAATTCCACATATCTGAAGGAGTTGAGATGGCTGATCATATACTCTTCTTCTCCATGAACGGTGATAATCTTCCCTTGAATCATATACTTCAGCATTTAGTGTAACGTAGAAGTAACAACGCCAGCATTGTGAATCCATGGTCGGCCTAGCAAGCAGGAGTATGAAGGGCGAATATCCATTACATAAAAAGTTGAATCAAATGTTTGGGTTCCAACCTTTATGGGGATATCCACTTCCCCATGTACCATCCTTTTTGAGCCGTCAAAGGCCCTTACTACTATGTTACTTGGCATCAATGCCAATCCCTCACAGTCAATCCTATCAAGAGATTTTTTAGGCAATACATTCAGAGATGAGCCAGTGTCCACCAAAACATGAGCCAAGGTTGTGCCCCTACATTCAACTGAGACGTGCAATGCCTCATTATGCTTCCTTCCTCTTGGCGTTAAATCAGCATCCGAAAAACCTAGACCATTATCCACAGTCAAGCTAGCTACGCAGTCTTGGAACTGATCGGCAAATGTCTCTTGGGGTACATGGGCAGTTTTCAGGAATTTTACCAAGGCTTTTGCATGCGCCTCAGAACATAGTAGTAAAGCCAACATGGAAATTTTAAATGGAGTTTTCCCCATTTATTCAACTACATTGTAGTCGCTTATTTTTATGATCTTCATAATTTCCTCCATCTCTTTCCGGGAGGTCTCAGGGATAGCCAATGATTGTGCCTTTGTCCGGACAAGCTCAATCAGAATAATTTTACCTCGAGTCTCAGTTAACTCGGCATCAGGAATGTCGGTAGGAGTGATGACAGGGGTTATATCAGCTTTGTTAGTTGGAGTATTGGTGGAGATGATTGTAGGACTGGGAATAGCCTTCGGAGGAGCAACAACAATAGGAATGATTACGGGTCCAGAAATTGCTTTTGGGGGAGAAATTTCTGGAGAGAAAATCGTTCCGCTTCGGGTGATCTTGCTAGTCCCTGCAATATTACTGATATCTGAGTTAACTTTCTCGGAACTTAAATCTTCGGCATCTGGCCAATATTGCTTGACACCGTGGTAGTAGACATCCCCTCTATAATTCTATGGTATGGTTTTGTCTGACGAATACGGGACTGGTCCAAGCATTGTAATTATCAAAGGAGTTGTTTTTGGAACTGGTGTAATTATAACGAGTCTTTTGGTGGAGACCCTAGAAGAATTGGTGGAAATGGTAATGATAGAAACATCATTAAAAGGAATAGGTGGAACAAAAGTCTTTTCAAACAAAATTTCCTTGTTATCTATTAGGCACTGAATGCCTTCTTTCAACAAAGGACAGCTGGTTGGTGAGGACAAACAGAAATGGCAGCTTTCATCACAGCCTGGAATTACACTGGCATTTAATAAGTTCTTTTTGATAGTCAGGAGTGAGGTCATAAGTTCATCAATTGAAGTAACAAACATATCTTCCTCAATGGCGTTGGTATTATGGCCGTGTTTGGGAATTGGGGAAGAAATGACATTTGGCTTTTCGGGCGCATCGAATTCAATTTATTTGGCTTCAATGAGGTCTTTTACTTTGTTCTTTAGAGCCCAACAGTTGTTAGTGTCGTGGCTGGGACTCTCAGAGTGGTATGCACAACAAGCATTAGGATGATAGTGAGGAGATGTTGTGTTAGGATTCTTTAGAGCTTCTTTCAAGGTCACTAAGTTGGATCTTAACAGATGTGGCAATACTTGAGATAAGGTCATGTTAATCCTGGTGAATTATCTGATTGGTCTTTCCATCCTTGGTTGGTTGTTTCTTTGTTGATCAAGCGCAGGTTTAGGAATCATAACAGCCCCCACCATTGGGCGGCGTTCGGCCCTATCTTGATTTCTCTGAGGATAAACAGCAACCACTTCTTTCTTTCCGATAAATGGCTTCCTTATAGAAGTAGAGGATGTATCTTTCTGAATCTTTCTGCTCTTTATCCCGGCTTCTACCCTCTCTCTGGTCAATATTAGTTCAGTAAAACCTACCGATGAACTCTCAATTAGGTGATTAAAGAAGGGACCAAACAAGGTGCCCCAAAACATGTCTACTAATTCTCTTTCAGATAGGGGAGGTTGAACTGTTCCAGCCAAGTCTCTCAATTTTTGTGCATAGTCCTTGAAGCCTTCACTTGAAACCATGGCCATACTCTAGAGTTGAGTATGGGTAGGTGCAAGATCAGCGTTGTATTGGTATTGTTTGTAAAAGGCTGCAGAAAGATCTTCCCAGTTATGAACATCGACTCTTTCTAACTGATAAAACCAATCAAGTTGAGTTCCAGACAGACTGTCTTGGAAGAAGTGTACCCAGAAGTCTTTGTTAGCGGTATGGGTCTAGATTTTCCTTACATAGGACCGGAGATGAATTTTAGGACATGAAACTCCGTCATATTTGGCGAACACGGGTGCTTTGAATTTTGGAGGAATGACATTCCCCGACACTAAACCCAATTCCTCAAAGTCCAAGCCAAACACTTTTTGGATTTCCATTGCATTCAACCGCTCTTCGAGATGTTTATACTTGTCATCAGTTGGAGGGTATTGTTCTTTAGAATAGTCTTCTTCTTCCTCTTCCTCTTCTGATTCTAACTGGACAATTGTTCCTTTGCCCTTCCCATCTTGATTGTCTTTCTCACCAGATGTCGTTGCAAAGTCTAAGGCCCTTCTTGTCTGCCCTTGGAACCTTCTTCCCATGTTTAGAACTCTTGTTATCTTCTTTGTCTTATTTTTATTCTCCTCAACCAGAAAAGTCTTCAACTCTTCTTATCCTTTGGCTAGGGTCAAGAACAACTGCTGGAATTGTGCATTCTGAGCTTGGAGGTCCTTTACCATTTGCTCGAGATCCATCTTACTCAAATAAACAGTAGAGAGATGAGGAAACTTGTTATAAGAAACCTGCTTATGTTATGATGAATGATAAATGTGTATGCAATGATTTCAAGGATTTTAAGATTCAAATTTGTTTTAGACAAAAAGGAAACACACGTTATATTAATAAATTAAAGCTTTTGAGTACATCAATGCCTTCTTGGGAAAAATAATACAAAAAACTCTAAGATAAAAAGGTAGTCTGCATCCTTTTTGGTGAAATGTAGGCATTCAGAGTATGCTCCTCATGAAGTAGCCTAGTGAGTTCCAAAACCTTCTTCTCGCTTGCGTAGAATTGGGCTTCGAAAGTATCTCGCTCCCCCTTGAGTTGTATCCAATCCCTTTGTAGGTCTTCAAGAGAGTTGGGCATGTCAAGATGTAGGATGGTGTATGGAAAATCTCCTTCCATGATAGGCTCAAAAATTACCATGAGAATGGAAGGGTAAGGCATTATAAGACTCTGAGCACGAGTTTGTACCCATTTGAGGTAAGGCTCAAGAGGGATGGAATTATTGTGCCCCAGTGTATTGTTATCTACCTTGTTTAACATCCCCCAAGCTCGGATAAATCTCTGGCGAAGACCTTGATCGTTGTTATCGTAGTCAAATACCAAACCTTGAATCAGCATCTCGTGCGGGCCATCCCTTCGGGCGTAACCAAACTGTCTTAAAGCTAAGTAGGGGTTATAGGTGATTCCTCCCCTAATGCCAAGTAAAGGGACATTAGGAAATTCTCCACAACGGTCAACAATAGTAACATTCTCTATGGATCGGGAGCACCAATGAATGTCTGAATGTTTGAGCGTCATCAACCTTTGTGACCACCTTGAACCTTGCTCATTCTTTAATACAGATTGGGGAAGATGCGAAATAAACCATCTTGCCAAGAGAGGAGTGAAACACATAAGGACACCTCTTTTCCTCATGGTGCGAGTGTGGAAAGAGCGTAGGATATCCCCTAGCAATGTAGGCACCAGGTTGCGGGATATGAAGATCTTGACGATGTTTACATCTATGAGTTAGTCAGGATTTGGAAACAAAACCATCCCATAGATGAGGAGAGCCACAATTTCCAAAAAGGCTTACAGATCCAAAGAATTCCAACAGCTTTGGGCTTTCTCAAACAGGAACTTTGATAGGAAACCTTTGACACCACTCCTTGTTTCCCAATGAGTTGTGACATCAGATGAGTGCAAGTGTAGAGCTTGAGCAATCTCTTCTGGCTTTGGGTCTCTTTCCGTACCATTGAAAGGTAGTTGATTGAGAATGGGAATCCTCAAGAGTCAGGAGAATTCTTCCAAAGTAGGCACAAGTTGATAGTCAGGAAATGTGAAGTAATGGTGTAAAGGATCAAAGAACTGAAAGAGCACTTTCATCATGTCCTCATCTGTGTTGGAGGTGACCAAGTTGAGTAGGCGACCAAGTCTCTCGGTGAATGGAGATTTTTCTGGAATCCTTGAAGCTAGCTCCTTAAGTTGTGGAGGGATCCTTACAAGATTGACTTGAATAGTTTTCCTGCAAAGTGAATCCATATCCTATAAAACAAGAACAAAGATGAATCATAAAAATCCTTAAAATGGTTAGTGAATGTATATGATGTTCATAATGTTCATGATGTTATGTACAACTATGTATATACAAACAAAGCAAACAAATCCTTAGGTTTAGGCTTGCATGGAGTTTTATAAGTAAGTACCCTCTTGAAGTTTAGTTGGCTTAAACCTGTCCTAGTAATAGTAACCGGGTTCTAAGGAGCTCAATATCACTGGATTGTTTCCTTGGTCATTATTTCAGCTCAAGCCTCTTTAGTGGCAACCGAAATATCCCAAGAAACCAAACCTCAATGAGTGTAGTATCGAGTATCTACCAACTTCGGACTGCACCAAAGTCGGTCATCTCACTACATCCTAAAGGCCAAGTTGGTCAAGTAAAGGTTCTAGAAGTTCATTAGTGCTTCATGACATCACTCAGCGGCTCCATATTCTATTTGATTAACTCAAAGGCTACCGGTACCCACAAATATGTCACACTAACATAGCTATTTCTTAGACCATGTCGGTATATCCTGCACAGTTTCCACAATGTATTGCTACTTACCTATAATGTATCCCAAAACCGGGTAGAGGATTCAAACCCAAACAAAGAACCATAATGTAAAGCAAACGAATCAAACAATGTAAGCAAGTAAATATGATCTAGCCCTAAGGTAACCCCACTTTTATAATCCCCAACAGAGTCGCCAGTTCTGTGATACGGTGGGAGAACTGACTTGAAGGTTTTGTGTTTGATCGCAAATGTTGCGGTTAGCAAGAGTCGCCACTGAATTTTCTTTTATCCAAAAGGAAAGGTGAAAAAGCACAGGAAATACCTTTGAGATTATTTCTTGAGTTCGGTTGGTAGATTATGAAAAGGGAATGTATTAGCACCCTTTTCATCCATGGTTTTCCATGGGCTCTTAGTTACTTGCTAGATCACTTGTTTTTTTTTTGAAATTGTGCTTGGTGTGGTTTTTGAAAGTATTTTGTAAAGAAGCCATTGTTTAGGCAATCTTTGTAATGATTCTTGTTTGTAAGAATGTATACAAATATGTTTGATCTTTTTGAAAATGTTTTCAAGTTTTGTAAGATGTTTTGAAAGTTTAAGTGTTTGTTTTGAAAATAGCAAGGATGTTTGTTTGAAATTGAGAAAGTAATTAGGAGCATTCTACCTACTCAAAATTCTTTCATGTTCATTTCCTTTTCCTTTGACATTGTTATCTTACCATTGATTTGGTAAGTAACCCTATCTTTGGATGTAAACGGGACGAGCGTGGGTCATCGTATAACCATGATCAACAATGTTTCAAGCCATCTTAGCATTCTTTATTAGGGTCTAAGATCATTTGAAAGGCAACTTAGATAGCGTCATCGAGGGACTATGATCTTGTGTTTACTTGTTTTTGCTAAGATACCTTACATGCGTAATATGGCCACTTTGTATAAGGCAACCAAGTGGAATGATCCTAGGGGTGGTTGTGTGCAAGTGTATCATTTTCATGCTTGTTTTTGTCTTGAACTATGGTTTTATAAGTATTGGTTTTAGTCTTTTCATACAAACCCTAATTACTAGTATGTTATATGTAAAAGCGATAAATTAGGGAATTTAAAGTTACTAAGTGTGATTTTTTGACAAAACAAGTTTCAAAGTCATGTGCACTTGCTAAGATAGAGTGGTTATGCTTTAAACAAGCTTGCTTCTGACTTTATGGATGTAGTGTAATCATAGGTAACAAGTTAGAGGTTCAATGTGAGCTTTATGCAAAAATCTTGCTTTACAAGAATGGCAATGTTACTTTGTGCCATTAATGGAAATGCAACTTGGATAATAGCTCAAATGCTTGAATCAAAGCTCTAACAACTGTGTAAAAATTTAACTATGGAGTGACAAACAAGTTTGAGGCCTTTAATTCAAGTATTATGCAGCCTAGCATGTATTTGGTTCATGTGTTCATAAAAAATGGCTTGTAATTCAAGTGACAAAACCCTAATTTCATCTCTTCGATTCTCCCTACTCAAGAATGATCTAAAGGATTTCTTGAACATTTTGGAAAGCTTGCAATGTGATGTAAAAAACATCTTCGAATTGATTTTGAAGATTCCTCTTGGAACTATATGAAAAAGTTCCATGAAGTTAGGTCAAAATCCTGGCCAAATTAGGTAAAATATCACTAAGTGTTTAGTTTCATGTTCCCTACGTTCTTGGAATTATAACTTGAGATCCAAGAATTTTTGGAAGGAGTTGTGTAAAGAAAAGTTGTAGATTTCATGGAGGTCTACAACTTTCATGTTTGAAGTTTCTCTTGAATCATCTTGTATCATGGTGAAAATTTGGATCAAAGGTATGAAAATACATGAATTTCCAACACTTAAAAAAATTTCTAAGTTTAAAAATTTTGACTTTTCAAAATAAAATCTTGACTTTTTGATTTATTGATGAATAAGTTTCATATTTTGACATGTTTTGATGAATTATGATCTTTGACACTTGAATTTGACCAAAAAGTCAAAGTTTGACTTTTCAATATACAGTTGACTTTTGATCAGTTGACTGCAAAATTCACCTGTCAATCCAATGGACTTGCAATGTTTTGAACCTTGTTATTAGGTTAAAATGATGCAATTGGACTCTTGAGATCATTCCTTAAACCAATTGACCATTTTCTAGGTTAAAATTCAGAAATTTCCCTTTCCTAGTCAAAACCCTAATTTTGACCATTTTGCCCTTTTGGGGATTTGATCAAATTTCTTGAGGAATTATGGTCCAAATTTGATCAAATGATACATATGAGTTTAAAATGTTGATTTGGATAAAAAATTATGAAGTTTGACTATAAATTGGCCATAGTTGACTTTTCCCCAATACAGCTGATTTTTAGGTCAGCTGCTCAATTGACTGATCAAAAGTGTGATCCAAGGCTTAAAAATTGACATGAGTAATCTTAGGGGTCCATAATGATCCATGAAAGTCATATGGGGCGTAGAAAGTTCAATAATCCTTGTTCAATCTCAAACCCTAATTTTGGACATCAGTGCATAAGGAGGTGTCTTGAGCTGATCAAACCCTAATGTAGTCTTGAGTCAACACATAGGTTTGCATTACATTGAAACTTAGTACCAAAATGACTCGACTTTGTTCATGACGACATAGATCATGACATTTACATTGACCAAAAAGATCCTTAGTTTAAACACACCAAAATGACACAAAACATAGTTCATGGCACAAAACATAGATTTGACAGAAAATCCATAAAATGCTATTCTTGGCTAGGTTGTGGACCTTGTGAGCAGAATCTAATATCTTGAGTAAATTGTGTTGCACCATTTGACTTCTTGTTCTTTCCATTTGCACCCTTTTGCTTATTTTGCTTCTTGGTAGTTTTTTTGCTTCTCGTTGCCTCCCTTCATCATGGCCATGTTTGTTTCCCTTTTTCCATTGCAAGTTCTCATTTTATGGCCCATAGATCCATATTTGTGACATGTTATAGTTGGAAGCTTCCTTGGAAGAACATGTGGGTTTCTTGGTTCATCATTGGTTTTGTTTCTCATCTTCTTGGAGCATCCAATTGCCATTCTCATCACAAGTGGATTAAATATCAATGCATTATCTATAGGTGTGATACGATGGGAGAACTGACTTGAAGGTTTTGTGTTTGATTGCAAATGTTGCGGTTAGCAAGAGTCGCCACCGACTTTTCTTTTATCCAAAAGGAAAGGTGAAAAATCACAGGAAAGACCTTTAAGATTATTTCTTGAGTTCGGGGGGTAGATTATAAAAAGGGAAGGTATTAGCACCCTTTTTACCCATGGTTTTCCATGGGCTCTTAGTTACTTTCTAGATCACTTGCTTTTGTTTGAAATTATGCTTTGTGTGGTTTTTAAAAGTATTTTGTAAAGAGACTATTGTTTAGGCAATCTTTGTAATGATTCTTGTTTGTAAGAATGTATACAAAGATGTTTGATCTTTTTGAAAATGTTTTCAAGTTTGTAAGATGTTTTGAAAGTGTAGGTGTTTGTTTTTGAAAATAGCAAGGTAGTTTTGTTTTGAAATTGAGCAAGTAATTAGGAGAATTCTACCTACTCAAAATTCTTTCTTGTTCATTTTCCTTTTCCTTTGACATTGTTATCTTACCATTGATTTGATAAGTAACCCTATCTTTGGATGTAAACGGGACGGGCGTGGGTCATCGTATAACCATGATTAGCGATATTGCAAGGTAGCTTAGCATTCTCTTTTAGGGACTAAGATCATTTAAAAGGCAACTTAGATAGCGTCATCGAGGGACTATAATCTTGTGTTTTTGCTTGCTAAGATACCTCATATGCGTAATATGGCCATTTTGTAAAGGCAACCTAGTGGATTTTACCCTAAGGGTGTTTGTGTGCAAGTGTATTGATTTCATGCTTGGTTTTGACTTTGATTAGGATTTTCTAAGCATTGGTTTTAGTTTTTCCATACAAACCCTAATTACTAGCAGTTGTATATAAAAGCGACAAATTACGGAATTTAAAGTTATTATGCTATTACAATACTTCTGGGAGGGCGTGTACAAATTATGAATGAGGATTGCAAGAAAATAAACCTAATTAATCTATTACAACCATATTGAATTTATACAAGAATTTAAATAAATAATGTAGAAGATGAATAAATATGCAAGAATGCAAAATATAAAGTAAATGGATATTTTTGTTAGGATTTTTTTAGAGAAAATGGGTTTTTATTTTAACCTAATTAATTAAAGGAAAAAATAGTTAATTAAAGTAATAAAAAGTAAACCTAATTTTACTAGAAAAAGAAATTAAGTAAAACCCTAATCTATTAATTGATTAAAAGAAAATAAGTTTGTAAGAAAAGTATTTTTGATATTTTTGTCTTGAAAATAATTTATAATATTATAAAATATTTTTGGTCTTTTTTATATATATATTAAAATAATATATTTAATTGGTGTAAAAGAAAAATATATAAAACCTAGAATTTTAATTAAACTTACAAGAATAATTAGTAAAATAAATAAAGTATGGTTAAATAAAATATTTTTTATGAGAAAAATAAATAAACTAAGTCAAAATATAAATCTACAATTTTTATATTTTTTGTGATTTTTTAGTATTAGAAAAATAATTAAGAAAATAAATAAAATGAAAATAAGAAAAGAAAATAAAAAGGGCCAGGGGTGTTGATAGCCTGCAAGGGGGGTTAGTAGTAAGAAAAAAAAGTAAAAAGCCAAAAGGAGGCCCAAGCGCCCTGTCCAAAAAAAGTCAGAATGCAAAAAATGTATAAATAAAAAATCAAAAGGGTACCACTGGGGCTCGAACCCAGGTCCCTCTGGTTACAGGCGCGCGCTTATACCACTGGGGTGGCTATACATCCGTTTATATAAATAAAACAATAAATGCATAAGGCAAACACGTTCCTGAGGCCAACTTTGTCTTCAACCTCACGCCCATCCAAAACCTCTGTAACTTGTTCAAATCTCAACAAAAATAAAAACTGTAAACATGAAACTTGTAGCAAATTTCTTCACGGTTTCAGAAATGTAAAGCATTAAAACCATAGCTCAAAGATAAACATGAATTTCATTGGCCCTAATCTGAACCATAAAAATCTCAGAAACTTCAATCTTAAAATTCTTTAAGCTCAAGCAAAATTAATGGAAACTATGGACATGGTTAGCTTTAGGGCAATGATATCTACATGTTTAGTTCACAAATAAATCATTGATGATGCTTGTATGAAAAGTTCCAAAGTTAAAAAACTTACCTTGCAAGAGGGTATTGGGTTTGAAGTTTGAGCAGCTTTCAAGGAGTTCCAATGATTGGGTTAGCTTCCTCAAGTTCCCAGGAAGCTAATGAGATGCTTAGCTTGAGCTGAAAGTACCTGAGGAGTTCCGGAGAAGTCCAAGTGCAAAGCTCTATTTTTGAAAATGGAGGATGGTGTTGATGGTGTTACAGTTCTGTAACAGGGTGTGGGATGAGTTCTAAATGATGTTTAGAAGCTTTAGGAACAAAGAGGCTTAAAAACGCACGAGGGAGTTATGAGTTTCAAGTTTTTGGTCAGTTTATGTGAAAATGGAGGTATGAGATGTGATTCTGAGCTCTTGGTCTTTTTAGGGGTCAAGCATTTGTGTGTTTTGTGGTAAATAGTTTGTATATCTATAAGCAAAAGGATTGGAGTGGTTTGGACAATCAGAAGTACAAGTTTTCAGCTAATTGCTAGGTTACTTGATTTTGAAGAAAAGTGGGAAACCAATTTCAATGTGAGGTACAAGCATGGGCTGAGTGATTGTAAGTATCTAATAAGTTTATTATGGGTTATGGGACTTTTATGATCAGAAGAGAACAAGTGCAAGGCTCAAGAACAAGTTTTGTGTAAAAAAGCACTTTATCAAAATGGTAATGTGCACTTTCTTCCCAAAATGGACATAAAGCATGGCCTTGCATTGAATGCTTGAAATGAGACCTCTAACATCTGTGCAAGCCATTAATTATGTATTTCCTAACAAGTTTGAGGCCTGCAAAGTAGAGTTTATGCAGCATAACTTTGAATTTGAATTTTGTTCATCATAAAATGCCTTGTAATTCAAGTGATAAAACCCTAACTTCCTCTCTTCGATTATCCTTACTCAAGAATGATCTCAATGATTTCTTAGACGTTTTGAAAATATTGTAATATGCTCTACAACTTTCCTGTTGGAAGTTTCTGTTGAATCATCTTGCATCATGGTGAAAATTTTGCTTAAAGTTATGAAAAAATAAGAAATTTCCAACACTTAGAAAAATTTCTAAGTTTAGAAATTTTAACTTTTTAAAATAAAATCTTGAATTTTGGATTTCTTGATGAATAAGTGTCGTATTTTGACATGCTTTGATGAATTGTGATCTTTGACATTTGAATTTGACCAAAAAAGTCAAAGTTTGACTTTTTAGTATACAGTTGACTTTTGATCAGTTGATTGAAAATTCATCTGTCAATCCTTTGGACTTGAGCAATGTTTTGAGCCATGTCATTAGGTCAAAATGATGCAATTGAACTATTTATATCATGCCTTAAACCAATTGATCACTTGCTAGGTCAAAATCAGAAATTACCCTTTCCTAGTCAAAACCCTAATTTTGACCATTTTGCCCTTTTGGAGATTTGATCAAATTTATTGAGGAATTGTGGTCAAACTTGATCAAATGATACATATGGGTTTAAAATGTTTATGTGGATCAAAAATTATAAAGTTTGACTGTAAATTCGCCATAGTTGACTTTTTCCCCAATACAACTGATTTTTAGGTCGACTGCTCAATTGACTGAGCAAAAGTGTGATCCAAAGCTTGAAACTTGACATGAGTAATATTGAGGGTCCATAATGATCCATGAAAGTCATATGGAGAAATGGAAGTTCAAATATCCTTGTGCAATCTTAAACCCTAATTTTGGTCATCAGTGCTTAAGGAGGTGTCTTGAGCTGATCAACCCTAGTGTTGTCTTGAGCCAAAGGAGGTCTTGTGAGAAAAATTCTTGATAAGTGGGAGGCCAAATTTTGGGGTACAACGGCTACCCCTGTTCAATCTTCTTAAGCCTGAAGAGTTAGATTGGCGAGTTTTGCCATTCGTGACTCGAAGGTGGAAGATGATTGGATATTTGAGTGCCCAGAAATTTGCACTCGGTGATGTGATGGTTGAGGGAATGGGCTTAAAGATGCCATTTGGAGAGATGATATAAATTTTTTGGATATGGGCTTATAGATGCCATCCAGAAATGATTGTTGAACTGAATTAGAATGGCATCCGTGTCTGGAGCGTGTCTGAAGATTGAAATCTGAATGAGTACCAGAATGGCATCCATGTCTGGAGCGTATCTGAACTGTATTCGAGACTTGAATCTTGAATGAGTATAAGAATGGAGTCTATGTCTAGAGCGTATTTGAACTATATCTGAAGGTTGAATCTGAATGAGTATCAGAATGGAATTCGTGTCTAGAGTGTATCTGAACTGTATCTGAGAGCTTTGAACATTGTTAATGGTAGCTATTGTTTAACCTTATCCCGAAAAAGCGTAAAATGTTAGTAAATATGAAATGTCATGTTGTATTAAATGCAAGGTATAATGCATTTGTATTATCAATGTTCATGATATATGGATGCAATGTATGCGTATGTGAGTGAATTTGTTGCACTCTTGTCGGATTGGAAAATAAATCCTTGACTGTTGCTGAGGATATGGAGTGTAAATCTTCATGTTGGGAAGTTGAAGTGTTGACCAATTTCCTCTTAGAGGAATAAACTCTGTTGTAAGGGACATGCCGTGTACTGCTTATAAAATCCTGTTGGGAAATCCTGAGAAATTTGGTGACTTCTATCGGGGAGTGATAACTGGAAGTTTTATTCCGCTGGGGATTAAACTGCACATTGTGGGGGATTTCATGGAAATAGCTTAGAGAGATTTCCCTACCTTAAAGCCATCAGTGATTGTCTTTTATTTTATTTACTTGTAAACAATAATTATGTTCAAATGCATATGTTCAAAAACAAATCATTGGACGTTTTTGTAAACAAAACACAAGAGTAAAGAAAAACAGATAGTTTTTCGCTTTCAAAGGGATATCTTTGTATTGACTTTGAGTAAGTATTTTTATACAATGAGACAAACATTCTAGTAAGAGAATACCGTCGTAAAAAATGAAAATTTGATACAAAGAAAACATAGTTATGTGGAATAATCCCATGGGGTTCCCATTCTGCTACAGCCTTCGTGTCTCTGAGCATCTTATCTATTTGCCGCCTCGTCCAAAGCTAATTGAATTGATCAGAACCTCTGAGTTTGTCAGTTGAAGCCAAAGGTTGTCCGTTAGGTGGTCCAACAGGACATAGTCATACGCTTTAATTCCCTAACTTTTGCCTGGACCCCCCTTTCGGGTTTTCAGTCCATCGGGATACCCTTTTTTGCCCAAGCCGCCCTTTCGAGTTTTCAACTTGTCGGGTGTACAAATTTTTTTGTTTTATCCCTAATTTTTGCCTAAACCTTTTTGGTTCACCGGGATGTCCTTATTTTGCCTAGGTGTGTCAACCTAGCGGGTCTCTTATGCATAGTATCTTTTGACTATGTCTGTGTTCGCAGGGTGCGGCAGGTCATTGCCATCCATGGTGGTCAAGATCATTACTCCACCAGAGAATACGCTTTTGATCACAAATGGTCCTTCGTATGTAGGAGTCCATTTTCCCCTGGGATCACCATGCGGCAGTATGATACGTTTGATCACCAAATCCATGACTTTATATACTTGGCGTCTGACCTTTTTGTTGAAGGCCTTGATCATCCGTTTTTGATACATTTAACCATGACAAACAGCAGTAAGCCTTTTCTCATCAATCAAGTTCAGTTGATCAAGTCGAGTCTGGATCCAATCTTCTTCATTCAGCCCTGCATCCTTCATAATTCTCAGAGAGGGGATCTGGACCTCAATGGGCAAGACAACCTCCATGCCGTATACCAGAGAGTAGGGTGTTTCCCCGGTTGATGTGCGAGCTGTGGTATGATACCTGTGGAGAGAGAATGGTACCATCACATGCCATTCTTTGTATGTGACTATCATTTTATGTATGATCTTTTTAATGTTCTTATTTGTGGCTTCGACAACATAATTCATCTTTGGCCGGTAAGGAGAAGAATTGTGATGCTGGATCCTGAATTGCTCGCACAGGGAGGTAATCATAGTATTGTTTAAATTTGTACCGTTTTTTGTGATGATCCTCTCCGGGATACCGTACCGACAGATGAGATTCTACTTGATGAACCGAGTGATAACATTCTTGGTGACGGAAGCGAAAGACGCTTCCTCAACCCACTTTGTAAAGTAGTCAATGGCCACTAAGATGAAGGGGTGTCCATTATAGGCTGATGGTTTGATTTCCCCAATCATATCGATGCCCCATATAGCAAAGGGCCAAGGAGCCGTTAAGACATTCAGAGGAACCAGAGGTACGTGCACCTTGTCAGCATAGATCTGACACTTATGGCAAGTTCGAGAGTTTGATAGCAATCTGCTTCCAGGCTAGACCAGTAATAGCCTGCCCGTAGGATCTTCTTTGCCATCGTATGCCCACTGGAATGGGTGCCAAAAGTGCCCTCATGTAACTCAGCCATGATCTTTTCCGCTTCAACCTTGTCTACACACCGAAGTAATACAGAGTCATGGTTGCGTTTGTAGAGAATGTCGTTACTAAGGAAGAACTTAGCGGAGAATCTCCTTAAGAACTTCTTATCATTGATTGAAGCTCCTTCTGGATATTCTTAGGCCTCGAGATACCTCTTGACTTTGTGAAACCAAGGCCGGACCACTACTTCTTCAGTATTAATCTCGTGACTGTGAGCTGGTTCATCCATTCGTTCAATGGTGATCTGGGGAGCCTCGTTATCCCATTCAAGTTTAAAAATGTATGACATTGTGGCTAGTGCGTCTGCTAGCTGATTTTCTTCTCGCGGGAAATGCTCGAAGGTAATCTTCTCGAAGTATGGGATCAATGTCAATACATGTTCTTTATAGGGGATAAGGTTAGGGTGTTTGGTGTCCCATTCACCTTTGATCTGGCTGATAACCAAAGTTGAATATCCGAATGCATTTAAGGATTTGATCCCCAAATCTATGGCAGCTTTGAGACAAAAAATGCATGCTTCTTATTCTGCCATGTTATTTGTACAATTGAAGCAGAGTCTTTCTGTAAAGGGAGTATGAAATCCTTCAGGAGATATGAGTACATCACTAATACCATTGCCGAGTGCATTGGATGCCCCATCAAAAACCATTGTCCATCGGGATCCTTGTTCAGGTCTGTCATATGGTCTGAGTTCCTCACAGTCGTTTACCATCATGATGTCTTCATCTAGGAATTAGAACTTCATGGATTGGTAGTCTTCCACAGCTTGGTGAACAAGGTGATCAGCTAGTACACTGCCCTTTATTGCTTTCTGGGTAGTATATTGTATGTCATATTCTGTCAGGATCATCTGCCATCTCGCTATTCTCCCAGAGAGAGCAGGTTTCTCGAAGATGTATTTTATTGGATCCATTTTAGATATCAATAAGGTAGTATGGGTCAGCATATACCGTCTTTGTCGGAAAGAAGCCATGCCAGAGCGCAACAAGTTTTCTCGAGCAGTGAATATCTTGTTTCATAGTCGGTAAACTTTTTACTCAAGTAATAAATAGCGTGCTCTTTTCGGCCAGACTCGTCATGCTTCCCCAGCACACACCCCATTGAATTTTCCAAAACGGTCAGATACATGATCAATGGTCTTCCCTCGACTGGTGGCATCAAAACAGGAGGCTCTTACAGGTACTCTTTGATCTTGTCGAAAGCAGTTTGGCACTCATCATTCCATTTGACTACTTGATATTTCTTCAGTAATTTGAAGATTGGTTCACAAGTAGCTGTCAGGTGAGAAATGAATCTGGCTATGTAGTTTAAATGTCCTAAGAATCCTCTAACTTCCTTCTCAGTACGAGGAGCAGGCATCTCTTGTATCGCTTTCACCTTGGCGGGATCCACTTCAATACCTTTATTGCTGACAACAAATCCTAGGAGTTTACCATACCTCACTCCAAACGTGCATTTATTTGGGTTCAACCTCAGCATGTATTTATTTAGCCTCTCAAATAGTTTCTGTAAATGATAAAGATGCTCTTCTTCTATTTGAGATCTAGCTATCATGTCGTCCATATAGACCTCTATTTCGTGATGTATCATGTCATGAAATAGAGCTACCATGGCACGCTGATAGGTTGCCCCAGCGTTTTTTAGTCCGAATGGCATAACCTTGTAGCATAATGTCCCCCATTGTGTGACAAAGGATGTGTTCTCCATGTCCTCTGGAGACATTTTGATTTGGTTGTAGCCTGAGAAGCCATCCATGAAGGAAAACACTTTGTGATGTGCCATATTGTTAACTAGAATATCAATGTGGGGAAGTGGAAAATCATCCTTAGGGCTTGCCCTATTCAAATCCCTGTAGTCCATGCACATTTGTACCTTGCCGTCATTTTTGGTCACGGGAACAACATTGGCAACCCATTATAGATAGGAAGTGATGGCCAAAAATCCGGCATTGAATTGCTTCATGACTTCACCTTTAATCTTCCCTGACATATCTGGTCGCATGCGACGGACCTTTTGCTTTACCGATGGGCGATCCTCTTTTATAGGTAAACGATGTACCACAATATCTGCATCAAGTTATGGCATGTCTTCATACGCCCAGGCAAAGATCTCAACATAATCATGTAACAACTGAATCAGACGCTCCTTGACACTGGGTCCCAGATTGGCACCCACCTTGACTTCTCTTTTGTCTTCTACGGTACCTAGGTTGATTGTGTCCACTGGTTCCTCGTGGGGTGAATGGTCCTTTCTTCTTGTTGTAGAAACCTGGAGAGTTCCCCTGGTACTTCACAATCTTCCTTACCTTCGTCTTCGTCTTGGTAGATTAGATTTTCAGAGTCACAAAAGGCCATAGCAGAACTGTTACCTATGGGATCCCGAATGGATGTAGACCTGCAATGTGAATGTGAGTGTGTGTAAGAGTATAACTATCTTTGAAAGAAATGAAAAATGTGAAAAGAAAAACAATGAGCACAAAGTTTGTATGCAAAAACGTCCATGATTCATTGATATCATATGGAAATGAGATAATAACCCTTACAAATGGACCATTGTGCCTCGGGTAACACACGAGGTTTTAAGAGGTGAATTATTCAATATTACAGATCCGACAAAATGTAAAGACAAATTATTGTGGGATAAATTTGATCGGGACAAAATCTCTAGCCTCTCAATTGATGAGCCCTCCACTGATAGTTGGAAAAATCCAATCCTCCAGGTCATATTTGTCTTCATCATCCTCCACGACGTTGACTTTGCGGTTTCTGATCTTCAAGGGTGGTCCTCCGGCACGAGCGCGGCGTACAGCCTTCTGGGCACCTGAAGTGAAACCCAGACCAAATTTGTTATATTTGTATCGGATATCTGGGAGTTGTCCCCAAATAGTGCACCCACCTTCTTCTATCACTGCTTTGGAATCCTTTAAAGATGACATCTTGAGCGGAGGCTTTGTAATCTTGAGGACTTGAGACACAGCCTTGGTCACTGCCACATCTTGCGGGACTTCTTCAAAGTGCTGAAATGGAGTTTCAATAAATTCACCATCTAATTCCACATATCTGAAGGAATTTAGATGGCTGGCCATATACTCTTCTTCTCCATGAACAGGGATGATCTTCCCTTGAATTGGATATTTCAGCATTTGATGCAATGTAGAGGTCAACATCAGCATTGTGAATCCACGGTCGGCCTAATAAGAAGGAATATGAAGGGCGAATATCCATTACATTAAATGTTGAATCAAACGTTTGGGTTCCAACTTTTATGGAGATGTCCACTTTCCCATGCACCATCCTTTTGAGCCATCAAAGGCCCTCACTACTATGTTGCACGATTTCAATGTCAATCCTTCGCAGTCGAGCCTATCAAGAGCCTCTTTAGGTAACACATTCAGAGACGAACCGGTGTCAACCAAAACATGAGCCAATGTTGTGCCTCTGCATTCGACTGAGACATGTAATGCCTCATTATGCTTCCTCCATCTTGGCGTTAAATCAGCATCTGAAAAACCTAAGCCATTATCTGCAGTCAAGCTGGCTACGCAGTCTTGGAACTGATCGGTAGATGTTTCTTAGGGTACATGAGCAGTTTTGAGGAATTTTACCAAGGTCTTTGCATGAGCCTCGGAACATAGTAATAAAGCCAGCATGGAAATTTTTGATGGAGTTTGCCCCAGTTTCTCGACTACATTGTAGTCGCTTCTTTTTATGATCTTTAGAATTTCCTCCATCTCTTTCAGGGAGGTCTCAGGGATAGTTACTGATTGTGCCTTCGTCCGGACAGGCTCAACCAAAATACCTTTACCTCGAGTCTCGGTTGACTCGACAACAGGAACGCCAGTAGGGGTGATAACAGGGATTGTAACAGTTTTGTCAACAAGAGTATTAGTAGAGATGATTGTAGGACTAGGAATAACCTTTGGAGGAAGAACAACAGGAATGATTACGGGTCCAGAAATCGCTTTTGGAGGAGCAATTTCTGGAGAGAAAACCCTTCCGCTTTGGGTTATCTTACTAGTCCCTACGATATTACTGATATCAGAGTCAACTTTCTCAGAACTTGAATCTTCAGCAGCTGGCCAATCTTGCTTGATACCGTGGTAGTAGACATCCCATACATAATTCCATGGTACGGTTTTGTCTGACGAATACGGGATTGGTCCAGGCATTGTAATTATCAAAGGAGCTACTTTAGGAACTGATGTAATTCTAACGGTTCTTTTGGTGGAGACCCTGGAAGAATTGGCGGAAATGGTCACGATGGAAACATCATTATAAGAAATAGTTGGAATTGAAGCCTTCACGAACAAAATATCCTTGTTATCTATTAGGCATTGAACGTCTGCTTTTAACAAATGATAGTTGGTTGGTGAAGATAAACAGAAATGACAGCTTTCATCACAGCCTGGGAATACACCGACATTTAACAAGTTCTTTTTTATAGTCAGGAGTGGGGTCACAAGTTCATCAACTAAAGTAACAAACATATCTTCGTCAATGGCGTTGGCATTATGGCCGTGCTAGGGCATAGGGGCAGTAATGACATTGGGAATTTCTGGCGCATTAAATTCAATCTCCTTGGCTTCAATAAGTTCTTGTACTTTGTTCTTCAGAGCCCAACAATTGTTAGTGTCATGGTCGAGACTCCCGGAGGTATGCACAGTGGGCATTAGGATGATAGTGAGGAGAGGTTGTGATAGGGTTCATAGGAGCTTCTTTCAAAGTCACTAGGTTGGACCTTAACAAATGTGGCAATACTTGAGATAGTGTCATATTAATTCGGGTGAATTGTCTGACTGGTCTCTCCATTCTTGGTTGGTTACTTCTTTTATGAGCAGGCGCTGGTTTAGGAATCATGACAGCCCCCACCATTGGACGGAGTACAACCATGTCTTGATTTCTCCGAGGATATACAGCAACCACTTATTTATTTCCGATGAATGGTTTCCTCACAGCAGCAGAGGATGCATCTTTTTGAATCTTTCCATTCTTTATTCTGGCTTCTACCTTTTCTCTGGTCAATATCAATTCGATAAAACCTGCCGATGAACTCCTAATTAAGTGGTTGAAGAAAGGACCAGACAAGGTTCCCAAAAACATGTCTACTAATTCTCTTTCAGATAGCAGAGGCTGGAATCTTCCTGCTAAGTCCCTCCATTTTTGCGTGTAGTCTTTCAAGCCCTCACTTGAAACCATGGCCATACTCTGGAGTTGAGTACGAGTGCATGTAAGATCAGTGTTGTATTGGTATTGTTTGTAAAAGGCGGCGGCAAGGTCTTCCCAGTTATGAACATTGGCTCTTTCTAACTGATAAAACCAATCAAGTTGAGTTCCAGACAGACTATCTTGAAAGAAGTGTACCCATAAGTTCTTGTTGGCAGTATGAGGTTGTATTTTCCTCACATAGGACCGGAGATGTATTTTTGGACATGAAACTCTGTCATATTTGGCGAACACCGGTGCTTTGAATTTTGGAGGAATGACAATCCCTGATACTAACCCCAATTCCTCAAAGTCCAATCCAGACACTTTTTGGATCTCCATTGCACTTAACTGTTCTTCTAGATGCTTATACTTGTCGTCGGGTGAAGGGTATTGTTCTTCAGAATAATCTTCTTCTTCCTCTTCCTCTTCTGACTCAGGATGGACAACTGTTTCCTTGCCTTTCCCATCTTGATTGTCTTTCTCACCAGATGATGTTGCAAAGTCTAGGGTCCTTCTTTTTTGCCCTTGGAATCTTCTTCCCATGTTTAGAACTCCGGTTATCTTCTTTGTCTTCTTTTTCTTCTCCTCCACCAGCAAGGTCTTCAACTCTTCTTGTCTTTTGGCTAGAGTTAAGAACATCTGTTGAAACTATGCATTCTGAGCTCGGAGATCCTTCACCGTTTGCTCGAGATCCATCTTACGGAAATAAACAGTAGAAAGATTAGGAGACTTGTTGCAAGAAACCTGCTTATGTTATGATGAATGCTAGATGCATATGTAATGATTTCAAGGATTTCAAAGATTTAAATTTGTTTTAGACAAAAAGGAAACACACGTTATATTAATAAATTAAAGCTTGAGTACATCAATGCCTCTTTGGGAAAAATAATACAAAAAACTCTAAGATAAAAAGGTTGTACGCATCCTCTTTGATGCGATGTAGGAATTCAAGTTCCTCTCCTCATGAAGTTGCTTAGTGAGTTCCAAAACCTTCTTCTCGCTAGCGTAGAATTGGGCTTCAAAAGTATCTCGCTCCCCCTTGAGTTGTACCCAATCTCTTTGTAAGTCTTCAAGAGAGGTGTGCATGTCAGGATGTAGGATAGTGTATGGAATATCTCCTTCCATAACAGGCTCAATGATTACCGGGAGAATGGAGGGGTAAGGCATCATAAGACTTTGACCACGAGTTCATACCCATTTGAGGTAAGGATTAAGAGGGATGGAATTTTTATGCCCCAACGTCTTGCTATCTACCTTGTTCAACATCATCCAAGCTCGGATAAATCTCTTGCGAAGACCTTGTCGTTGTTCTCGTAGTCAAATACAAAACCTTGAATGAGCATCTCATGCGGGCCCTCCCTTTGGGCGTAACCAAAATGTCTTAAGGCTAAGCAGGGGTTGTATCTGATACCTCCCCTAATGCCAAGTAAAAGGACATTAGGAAATTCTCCACAATGGTCAACGATAGTAACATTCTCTATGGATCGGGAACACCAATGAATGTCTGAATGTTTAAGCGTCATCAACCTTTGTGACCACCTTGAACCTTGCTCATTCTTCAATACAGATTGGGGAAGATGCGAAATAAACCATCTTGCCAAAAGAGGAGTGCAACACATCAGGACACCTCTTTTCCTCATAGTGCGAGTGTGAAAAGAATGTAGGATGTCTCCTAGAAAAGTAGGCACCGGGTTGCAGGATATGAAGATTTTGATGGTGTTCACATCTACGAGTTGGTTAGGATTTGGAAACAGAACCATCCCATAGATGAGGAGAGCCACAATTTCCTCATAAGCTTGCGGGTCAAAAGAATTCCAACAGTTTTGGGCTTTCTCAAACAAGAACTTTGCTAGGAAAACTTTGACACCACTCCTTGTTTCCCAATGAGTTGTGACATCAGATGATTGCAAGTGTAGAGCTTGAGAAATCTCTTCTGGATTTGGGTCTCTTTCCATACTGTTGAAAGGTATTTGATTGAGAATGGGAATCCTCAAGAGTCGGAAGAATTCTTACAAAGTTGGAACAAGTTGATAATCGGGAAATGTGAAGCAATGGTGTAAAGGATCAAAGAACTGAAAGAGCACCTTCATCATGTCTTCATCAGTGTTAGAGGTGGCCAAGTTGAGTAGGCGACCATGTCTCTCGGTGAATGGAGAATTTTCTGGAATCCTTGAAGCTAGCTCCTTAAGTTGTGGAGGGATCCTTACAAGATTTACTTGAATAGTTTTCCTGCGAATAGAATCCATGTCCTACAAAACAGAACAAAGATAAATCCCAAGATCCTTGAAATGGTTAGTGAATGAGTATGATGTTATAATGTTCATGATGTTAGTATGTATATACAAACAAAGCAAACAAGTCCTTAGGTTTAGGCTTTCATGGAGCCTCATAGGTAAGTACCCTCTTGATGTTTAGTTGGATCAAACTTGTCCTAGTAATAGTAACCAGGTTCTAAGGAGCTCAATATCACCGGTTTGTTTCCTTGGTCATTGTTTCAGCATAAGCCTCTTAAATGGCGACCGAAATATCCGAAAAAACAAACATTAATGAGTGTAGTATCGAGTATCTATCAATTTCGGACTGCACCAAAGTCGGTCATCTCACTACGTCCTAAAGGCCAAGTTGGTCAAGTGAAGGTTCTAAAAGTTCATTAGTGCTTCATGACATCACTCAGTGGCCCCGTATTCTCCTTGATTTAACTCAAGGGCTACCGGTACCCATAAATATGTCGCACTAACATAGCTATTTCTTAGACCATGTCGGTATACCCCACATAGTTTCCACAATATATTTCTACTTACTTATAAGGTATCCCAAATTCGGGTAGAGGATTCAAACCCAAACAAGGAAACATAATGTAAAGCAAACAAGTCAAACAATGAAAGCAATTAAATGTGATCTAACCCTAAGGTAACTTCACTTTTAGAATTTTTCCCAGAAGAGTCGCCAGTTCCGTGATACGGTGGGAGATCTGACTTGAAGGTTTTGCATTTGATCATAAATGTTGCGGTTAGCAAGAGTCGCCACCGACTTTTCTTTTATCCAAAAGGAAAGGTGAAAAGCAAATGAAAGACCTTTGAGATTATTTCTTGAGTTCGGGGGATAGATTATGAAAAGGGAAGGTATTAGTACCCTTTCACCCATGGTTTTCCATGGGCTCTTAGTTACTTGCTAGATCACTTGCTTTTGTTTAAAATTGTGCTTTGTGTGTTTTTTGAAAGTATTTTGTAAAGAGGCCATTGTTTAGGCAATCTTTGTAATGATTCTTGTTTGTAGGAATGTATACAAAGATGTTTGATCTTTTTGAAAATGTTTTCAAGTTTGTAAGATGTTTTGAAAGTGTAGGTGTTTGTTTTTGAAAATATCAAGGGTGTTTTGTTTTGAAATTGAGCAAGTAATTAGGAGCATTCTACCTACTCAAAAGTCTTTCTTGTTCATTTTCCTTTTCCTTTGACATTGTTATCTTACCATTGATTTGATAAGTAACCCTATCTTTGGATGTAAACGGGACGGGCGTGGGTCATCGTATAACCATGATTAGTGATATTTCAAGGTATCTTAGCATTCTCTTTTAGGGACTAAGATCATTTGAAAGGCAACTTAGATAGCGTCATTGAGGGACTATGATCTTGTGTTTTTGCTTGCTAAGATACCTCATATGCGTAATATGGCCATTTTGTAAAGCCAACCAAGTGGATTTTACCCTAAGGGTGTTTGTGTGTAAGTGTATTGTATTCATGCGTTATTTTGACTTTGATTAGGATTTTCTAAGCATTGGTTTTAGTCTTTCCATATAAACCCTAATTACTAGCAGTTGTATATAAAAGCGATAAATTGTAGAATTTAAAGTTACTACGCTATTACAATACTTGTGGGAGGGGGTGTACAAATTATGAATGGGGATTACAAGAAAATAAACCTAATTAATCTATTACAACCATATTGAATTTATACAAGAATTTAAATAAATAATGTACAAGATGAATAAATATGCAAGAATGTAAAATGTAAAGTAAATGGATATTTTTGTTTGGATTTTTTTAGAGAAAATGGGTTTTGATTTTAACCTAATTAATTAAAGGGGAAAATAGTTAATTAAAGTAATAAAAAGTAAACCTAATTTTACTAAAAAAAGAAATTAAGTAAAACCCTAATCTATTAATTGATTAAAAGAAAATAAGTTTGTAAGAAAAGTATTTTTGATATTTTTGTTTTGAAAATAATTTATAGTATTATAAAATGTTTTTGGTCTTTTTTATATATTAAAATAATATATTTAATTGGTGTAAAAGAAAATAAGTAAAACCTAGTATTTTAATTAAACTTACAAGAATAATTAGTAAAATAAATAAAGTATGGTTAAATAAAATATTTTTTTATGAGAAAAATTAATAAACTAAGTCAAAATATAAATCTACTATTTTTTATATTTTTTGTGATTTTTTAGTATTAGAAAAATGATTAAGAAAATAAATAAAATGAAAATAAGAAAAGAAAATAAAAACTGGGTCAGGGGTGTTGATAGCCTGCAAGGGGGGTTAGTAGTAAGAAAAAAAGTAAAAAGCCCAAAGGAGGCCCAAGCGCCTTGTCCAAAAAAAGTCAGAATGCAAAAAATGTATAAAAATAATCCAAAGGGTACCATTGGGGCTCGAACCCAGGTCCTTCTGGTTACAAGCGCGCTCTTCTACCACCGGGGTGACTATACATTTGTTTATATAAATAAAACAATAAATACATAAGACAAACACGTTCCTGAGGCCAACTTCATCTTCAACCTCACGTCCAGCCAGAACCTCTGTAACTTGTTCAAATCTCAACAAAAATGAAAACTGTAAACATGAAACTTGTAGAAAATTTCTTCATGGTTTCATAAATGTAAAGCATTAAAACCATAACTCAAAGATAAACATGAATTTCATTCGCCCTAATTTGAACACTAAAAATCTTAGAAACTTCAATCTTAAAATTCTCTAAGCTCAAGAAAAATTAATGGAAACTATGGACATGGTTAACTTTAGGGCAATGATATCTACATGTTTTGTTCACAAATAAATCATTGATGATGCATGTATGAAAAGTTCCAAAGTTAGAAAACTTACCTTGCAAGAGGGTATCGGGTTTGAAGTTTGAGCAGCTTTCAAGGAGTTCCAATTTATTGGGTTAGCTTCCTCAAGTTCCCAGGAAGCTAATGGGATGCTTAGCTTGAGCTGAAAGTACCTGAGGAGTTTTGGAGAAGTCCAAGTGCAAAGCTCTGTTTTTGAAAATGGAGGATGGTGTTAATGGTGTTACAATTCTGTAACAGGGTGTGGGATGAGTTCTAAATGATGTTTAGAAGCTTTAGGAACAAAGAGGCTTGAAAACGCACGAGGGAGTTATGAGTTTCATGTTTTTGGTCAGTTTGAGTGAAAATGGAGGTATGAGATGTGATTCTGAGCTCTTGGTCTTTTTAGGGGTCAAGCATTCATGTGTTTTATGGAAAATGGTATGTATATCTATAAGCAAAAGGATTAGAATGGTTTGGACAATCAGAAGTACAAGTTTTCAACTAATTGCTAGGTTACTTGATTTTGAAGAAAAGTGGGAAACCAAGTTTAAATGTGAGGTACAAGCATGGGCTTAGTGATTGTAAGTGTATAATAAGTTTCTTATGGGTTATGGGACTTGTATGATCAAAAGAGAACAAGTGCAAGGCTCAAGAACAAGTTTTGTGTAAAAAAGCACTTTATCAAAATGGCAATGTGCACTTTCTTCCCAAAATGGACATAAAGCATGGCCTTGTATTGAATGCTTGAAATGAGACCTCTAACAGTTGTGAAAGACATTAATTATGGAGTTACTAACAAGTTTGATGCCTTCAAAGTAGAGTTTATGCAGCATAACTTTGAATTTGAATTTTGTTCATCATAAAATGCCTTGTAATTCAAGTGATAAAACCCTAACTTCCTCTCTTCGATTCTCCCTACTCAAGAATGATATCAAGGAGTTCTTGGACATTTTTTAAATCTTTTAATATGCTCTCCAACCCATCTTTGAATTGATTTTTAAGATTACCCTTGGAACTATATGAAAAAGTGCCATGAAGTTGGGTCAAAATCCTGACCAAATTAGGGCAAAATTTCACTAAGTGTTTTATTTCATGACCACATGTTCTTAAAATTATAACTTGAGATCCAAGCACTTTTTAAGGAAGTTGTGTGAATAAATGTTGTAGATTTCATGGATATCTACAACTTTCATGTTATAAGTTTCTCTTGAATCATCTTGCATCATGATGAAATTTTTTCTTAAAGTTATGAAAATATAAGAAATTTCCAACACTTAGAAAAATTTCTAAGTTTAGAAAATTTAACTTTTCAAAATGAAATCTTGAATTTTGGATTTCTTGATGAATAAGTTTCATATTTTGACATTCTTTGATGAATTGTGATCTTTGACATTTGAATTTGACCAAAAAGTCAAAGTTTGACTTTTCAGTATATAGTTGACTTTTGATTAGTTGACTGAAATTCATTAGTCAATCCTTTGGACTTGAGCAATGTTTTGAGCCATGTCGTTAGGTAAAAATGATGCAATTGGACTCTTGATATCATGCCTTAAACCAATTGATCACTTGCTAGGTCAAAAATCAGAAATTGCCCTTTCCTAGTCAAAACCCTAATTTTGATCATTTTGCCCTTTTGGAGATTTGATCAAATTTCTTGAGGAATTATGGTCAAAACTTGATCAAATGATGCATATGGGTTTAAAATGTTGATGTGGATCAAAAATTATGAAGTTTGACTGTAAATTGGCCATAGTTGACTTTTTCCTCAATACAATTGATTTTTAGGTCGACTGCTCAATTGATTGAGCAAAAGTGTGATCCAAAGCTTGAAACTTGACATGAGTAATATTGAGGGTCCATAATAATCCATAAAAGTCATATGGGGCAATGCAAGTTCAAATATCCTTGTGCAATCTCAAACCCTAATTTTGGTCATCAGTGCTTAAGGAGGTGTCTTGAGTTGATCAACCTTAGTGTTGTCTTGAGCCAAAGGAGGTCTTGTAAGCAAAATTCTTGATAAGTGGGAGGGGAAATTTTAGGGTACAACAACAGGCCACAATTGTGGTCCATTAGTTATGTAGATGATGTGTGAGTAAGTTTTTTAAAAGGTTGATTACCTGCACAAAAGCAACATAGTATTCAGAAAATATGACACACAATATATGTAACGCCCCAAATATTATATTTGCTATTAATTATGTTGTTATGATTTATTTGGTGCAATAGATGGTTTGATGGATTGTTGAGTGGTAGTGTTGGATTAATAATATAATTATAATTATTAATAAATTTTATAATTAGTTATAATTATTTAGATTTATTTTAATAATTAAATGAGGATGATAATTGGTGTAGAGGCACTAAGGGCATAACTGCAAAGTTGTGTAGAATAAGTGAGAACAAGAATGGGACAACCAAATAAGGGTCCAAGGGTAAGATGGACATAAGGAAAAAGTGAGGCTGAGGTGATCATTCTATATGATAGCATTTTGGAGAGAAGAAAAAGAGCTAGGGCAAGGAGAACCATTTTTGAAGCTTAGGAACCGCCAATCCAGGTAAGGGTGGGGTTCCAACTTTCTAAGGGTTTTGTATAGTTACGGGTATATCAGGGTTATGTGTCTGATATTTAGTATGAGAAGATTTTTCTATTTTGGTAATAATGTAGCATCCTAAAAATTTGTTAAATTATTTTAAAATTACTCTGATATTTATTTATTATTCGCAGGATAATTTGGGGTGTTACAAAATGACAGAATATTCAACATATTTCATACATACCTATAATAATCATAAATGTATTCTTCAGGTTGTTTTTTGTTATGTCATATGCATGATGTTGTATGGCTACAAGGGATACCAGACTAGTTCCATTTCCTACAAGCACATGATCCTTCTTTAGGGATGAGAGAAGGTAATGTTGAAGATCAAAGGGTTGAATAAAGCTGCTTGTAATAACATGAAACAGGTTGGAGTCCTACTTTTAGTAAATCTCTTATTCTTCTCAACCACTAACTGAATTCTAGGGTATACATTACCAACATATTTAACCATCAATTCTTTTTTATGGGTAATCCTTTTGGTCAAGTAATGTTTAATACCTTCTAAAAGGGTGATAATTGGTTTATCTCTATATTCTAGGATTGTCCTATTGAAAGCTTCACACGTATTTTTTACTTTAAGGTCCATTTAGAGTAAGTCTTAAAATGTGACATGCTCCAATATTCTACTAGCACCTGTTTCATGTTATTCCAAGAAGTTTTATTTAACCCTTTGATCTTCAACATTACCCTCTCCCATCCTTGAATAGTTGTAGCCCTTGCAGCGTTCCACAATGCCTCCTTCAATTCCATTATAGGATACTTTTTCCAATTTCCATACAAATGCTTCACACATAGCCTTTGTTCTGCATGCTCACTTATACCTTGAACAGCTGGGACAAGACCCTGTAGATCACAATTACAATCATAATTAAATGTGTATAAATAGTGTAAAGATAATTTAAATCAGATGAATAAGGAAAATTACATTTTGTTGATCTGAAATAAAAGCATATGCTCTTTGATTTTTACTTTGCAGGTCATCAATTAATAGATTTAAGAATCACTCCCAAGAGTCATTTGTTTTTGCCTCTATAACAACATATGATCTGGTTATTTCCATCCCTTCCCACAGCTGACATCAACTGCCCACCAAAATCTCCTTTTCAAAAATATGCATCAAGACCTATAAGTGGCATGCAATAGCATGCAAAACCAGCCTTACATGCCTCTAAACAAATGTAGATTCTCTCAAATACTAGTCCAGTAGCAGAGTCTGAGCATTGTAACATAATGTTACTATTAGGGGCTTGAGTTAAGAATCTCATTAGCATATTTTTTGAGATGTGTGAACTGGTACCTTCCTACTCCTTGTATAATCTGCATTGCTCTTCTCTTTGCTCTATAAGCCTGGCCGATTGACAATTTAACTCCCCATCTCTCAAAACACATAGCTACTAGACATGTTGGCTTCAAGTCAGGACTATGCCTTAGTATGTGGATAAACTTCTTGCCCAACCATTCAGTCTTAGCTTGCCTATTTGGGCAGTTCTATGACAAGCGTGGCCATCATATAAAGACACTACTTGCTAATACTGGTTACCAACCCTCTTGCCAATTCTCATGTAAAACTTGCAGTCAGCAATACACTTAACAACCATCCTTTTTCCATCACTCATAGCTAGGTATACATTTTTGTCTCCACTGCGTCATAATCCTTTATAACATCCTTTACCATCTCCTTAGTGTTAAATGTCATGCCTAACTGAAACTTGGTTCCCTCACCATCCTTATAGATTGGGAATCTATGATACTCTTCATCATCTTCACTTTCAGGTGGTGTTTGGAGTTGGTAAGAATCCTCCCCATGGTTAAAGTCATTCACACATGGATTAGTTGTATCTTTAGGTAATACAGTTGTCCAATCTAACTTATGGTCACTATATTCAACATCATTAAGTTCATCATCCAATTCATCATCAAATTCATTGTCTAAACCATATTCATCATCCATTCCAGCACCCTTATCCTCTTCAACCTCATCATCCAATTCATCATCCTTATCCACTTCAACCTCACCATCCAGTTCAACATCCTTATCCACGCCATTTTTATCATTTAGTTCGCCATTCTTATCCACTTCAACCTCATCAACCACTTCAGCATCCTTGTCCACTTCAACTTCATCAATCACTTCAACATCATCATCATCAAAAATAACCGCATGCCTTATTTCTGCCTCATCTACAATGTCAGGTTCACTAATGATATGCTCAACATATAAATCTGCTATCTCACATTCATCAACATCTTTAATAATTTGAAACACATCACTGTCAAAATTAAGTATTCTAAAGCCACAAGTAAAGCTCATCATATTGTTTAAATACCAGATACACTTAATGTCTCTATACCTTTATTTCTTAATCAATTCCAACATATCCATATAGGACACGTAGTCAACATTCAATCTCCAACTCATTTCTGAAACAAACCCATCAACAAACAATCTCACAGGGGTGTCAACCAGTTCACCTCCATGATGAATTCTAAACCTAATTTTTTGAGAAATTGATGGCCTGGAATATATGGTACATACAAGTCGGAATGGGACCACAAATGGGACTTAAAAAACTCACAAATGTGGAATCACAAACCCTAAAAGACAAAAAAAACTAAAACACAAAGGGACACAATGGGACTACCATATACATTAAAATAAGCATACAACCTAGTTTCTATCGTGGGAGACATATAAAATAAGCATATGTACCTGAGATAATATTTCACCTCTTCATTGTTTTTTTTGGTGGAGGCGGGAGTCTTGTCCATGGTGAATCCTGAAGCTTAAGGAAGAACTACTATGAAAGAAGACTGGTTGAAGCAATTTTTAGGTTTGGAGAATGGAAGAACAATGAAGGTTAACATTTTTAGGGTTATTCAGAAAGTGGAAGTTAGAGAGTAGAACGAAGGAAGATGAACATTTTTATCTTCAAGATTTTTAATCCTAAAAATCGTTTCATAAATAAGTTTGTTAATTTATTAAAATAAAATCAGATAAAAATTATTATTAATGATGTGGTAGAAAGAATTTCAAATTTGGTCAAACTATTTATTGTCAAGTCATAAATGAGACTGGCACATAGACAAATTTGAAAGGGGACCAAAAAAATTCCAAGAAAATTCAAAAGAAGGAACCTAATAACTGGTTTTTTTAAAGAGAGACTACTTTGTTAGAAAAAACAAAAAACGGGACTAAATATGCATTTAAACTTAAAATTTTTATAAAAAATTATTGAAACTAATTTTTTATTTAATTTTTTTTAAATTTTTCTTTTATAAACAAAAGAGAATATTTGTTATGCACTGTTAGTGTAAAATATTTTACACGGTTAATTAATTACAATCATTCAGAAGTATTATTTTATATGCTATAAAAGAAAAAATCAAACATCTACGAAAATGTAACGATAGTGTCAAACATCTTTACATGATAATTGATTTCAATGAAACATATATGTAACTTATAAAAATTAAATTCAACCAGAAACAACAATTATTTAAAATTCTAAGAACACATTTACTATTCTGGATTGGGCCTTCCCTTGGCCCAACTCGATGCGAGGCCAACCAATCATGTCGGTCAAGGCATACTGGCCAGTTCTACCCTCGATTTCGTCGGGAAGCAATTATTACTCCCCGCAAGAAGGCAACCTCATCGTATGGGGACAAAACCAATTAGTCTTAGGAAGATCATCGTCGGTCAGGAGGACTTCGAGGTCACCCTCAGATCCTCTCCCCGACCAGGACTGATCCCCTCACACGACCTCGCGTCTGGCGCTGAGCATCCACGACGAGCAGAAACACCTCACGAGCATCCTCCTCGTAGGGCTGACTATCGACGTCTTTGAATATCACAGAGTCTTCATCGCCCCGGAAAGACCGCATCCATATCCTCCTAGTCTTACGGAGGAAGTCATCCAGGTGGGGGACCACGTGCGGGTCCCCACTACTCACGTAGGACCTGGCAGTCTCCACTTTGGGCATGCTTGACCAGCCCAATGAGAAGGCCTTGGCCCAACGCTGGGGGCTATAAATACCCTCTCTTTCGAGAGGGTCGGGTATTGAACATTTCTCACTCTCTTACTTGCTTGCTCATTTTGAATCTCACTTTGGCATCGGAGTGTCTTACAGATACCCCCCACCTTACTCTCAAGTTCTGCTCGACGTAAGTTGTGATGGTCCATTTTGGTCAGGTACGATTAGGGGCGCCGTCTATGGGAATCACAGCCTCCCCGTCTTTCGTTCATCCAAGACAAAAGCTAATCCATATCCTTTTTAACTGTCATGGTTGATCTCACAGCAGAAAACAACTTGAATGTCCATCTTGCTGACGTCAACAACAACATCACCAGCCATAACATCGACATCAAAAATGTTGGTCCCGATGGCCTCAATGCCGATAACAATAACAATACCAACAACAACAACGGCCATGCTGCTAACACGCGCGACCCCTCAGAGTATAGACAGACTGACTTCCTCTTCATCATCATTGTCTTGACGACTCAAAGGCTATCATCGTCCTCTCCAGAACTATCAGCCACCCGCGTTTCAGGAGGTCCTCATTCCTGCGGGTATTGATGTCACGACCAGGGCACTGTTCGGAGAAATAAATTAAACAAACTATTTTATCTTTTTGCGAGGGCAGAGAATAAGGATGCTCGAATATTCTCGGAGAGCCCCCAGAATACATAGGAGGCCTGATTGTCCTCCTCCTCGTCAAATAGAGGATCGTCCCCAATCTCCCCCGTGGAGACGCAGACGGGACGCTTCTCGAAGCTCCTCTCCCCGATGAATCGGGCAATGCATCGTGTTGGAGAGGGATCAACCCATAGATACGGGGATACGTGATCACGTCCCCCCGTGTCAAGATCAAAAACCCCTGGAAACAGGAACATGGGATATGACGAACGACTATACTGCTCGAGGAATCCTCCATGCGACCAGGGCCTCCATCACGACCGCCATTACAACAGGTCGCCTTCTCGATCTCTAGACATAAGCAACGAAGACGAGGCTATTATGGAGGCACCCATTCCCCCGGATACTGAGAAACCTCCCCATCTAAAGGAGTACGACGACATTGCTGATTCAGTCGACCATATTTACAGGTTCAAGGCAATGTTGCATTATCATAATGTTGGGGGACCGATCAAATGTCGGTTGTTCCCCACGACTTTGAGAAAGACTGTGATGGACTGTTGTACCCTAAAATTTTCCCTCTCATTTTTCAAGGCATTTCTTACAAAGATTCTCATGGTTCAAGCTTACACAAGTACATTAGGATTTTCCAGTACCAAGATTAAAAGGAAACTATCAAAAAGGGGGAAAACAGATAAAAATAATATTTTGACAAATTAGGAGAAAAACAAGTGTTCTTTGATTCAGCTCATTCGATTGGCATTTTGGCCTCTTTCGATGCAAGCTTGGCTTGCATCCTTCGACTGGGCGTGGGCCTCTGGCACGTTGGCTTGGATTCACAAGGCACAAAGCCTCTTATAGTCTCCTTCGATTCCAAGGCAAAAGGCTCCCTTTTGGCATCCTTAGGTTTTCACTTTTTACCTCCTATATGCCTTTTTCGAATCTAGACATTTTGGCCTCATGCGTGCACCTTTCGTTTGGGCATGTGGTTCCTTCAGTACAAGTTATTGGTCACACCTATAGTTTGGGAACATGAATTCTTCAGTACAAGCTACTGGCCACACCCTTCGTTTGGGCACATGAATCCTCCAACACAAGGTTTTGGTCAAACCTTTCGCTTGGGATTTGACTCCCTTAATGCTTGCTTCGTTTGGGAACATGAATTCTTCAGTATAAGCTACTGGTCACACCTTTCGTTTGGGCATGTTGGTTCCCTTCATGCAAGCTTCATTTGAACATAGATCTTTTTCATGTTGGCATGAAGTCAAAAGGCAGGGACCCCTTATATACACTCCTTCGTTTGGCCACTTGAACCTTTCGGTAGGAAATCCTTTGACTGGAAAGAACCACCTTCACAAGGTTTCCTTACATCCTATTACCCTTCAAATCAGCATCTTTTGAATCCAACTCTGGGCATCTCATTCAAAGGATATGCTTGATAGACCATTTGAAGGATTTACAAGCCCACTTTAAGGCAGGTTGTTGGTGACCCATTCGAAAGGCACTTGCTGGAGAAAAATCAAATAATATTGTTAGGAGAAGATTTTTGTCGAAGAAGAGTCAAAACGAAAGAGTAAAATATTCAAAGATGCTTGCTTCCAAGTCCAAGCCTGGTGCACTGGCCAAAACTGCTGCACAACAGTCCTGAAACATTGTTCCCATCTTACACCAAAATAGCATACAAGGCACTATCTCTCGAAAGCTACAAGGAATAGATTACTCAAATTTTTCAAACCTTTTGTTTTCCCTCCAAAAGCTTCAGGAAACCTTGCCTATAAATAAGAGGCCTCACAACACATCTAGAAGAGGACTTTTTTTGGGCCAGAGGAACAAATCTTCAAATTTATCAAACACCATAAAAGTTATCAAACACTTAAACACTTGTGAAAAACAAAAACCCAGAATCTAACATTTACCTCTTCCGGACCTGAAAAGTCCCACACATTTTACTCCCTTTCGAATCCAGCAGAAAAAACATCTCATTTGTTTTTCACCTTCGAATCAAGCAGTAGAAACATTGCCTTCGCTCTTTCCCTTCGAATCCAGGGACATTCAAGGTAACCACTTCAAGGTCCAACACACGCTCCAGCCTCCAGCAAGGTAAGTCATCCTTAACCTTGACTCCTTCGTTTACAGCATAACATGTAAATAAAATTCCTTTTCGTTTCAAACATATACATAGCATTTGTCCCCCTTTTCGTTTACACCCTTATAGTTTGTTTTGCTCTTTAGTTTCTTATAAATGTTTTAAGAACTAACCTGGCCTAAAGGCAGTGCTAGCATGGCCTTAGGCCATGTTTCTATTTAACGTCTCAAACTAAAGAAACAGGAAAAAGGAAGTCAGAAACGAAGCCTTTGGCTTCCACACTAATCTCCAGGTCAAACAAAAGAGGCAGCCAGAAAGCACACCATGTTGACTTCCAGGCCCAGGCGAACGACACAACATGCTGATTTCTAGGCCCAGATGAAAGCCACTCCCTCACTGCTTTCAACCCCCAATCGAAGGAGGCAGAAAGGTAGACTACATCTTGCACTGGTTCTAGGCCCAGTCGAAAGCAACAACATGCTGGCCTCTAGGCCCCCAATCGAAAGGCACAACATGTCGACCTCCAGGCCTCAGTCAAAAGCCACGCCTTCACCCCTTTCAGGCCAAATCAAAGAGAGCCAGAAAGTGCAGAATCAAAGGGTTTTTGGCCTCAATCAGAAGACCCTGATTTTTCTTGCTTTTATTTTATTTTAGCCTTTATATTTTCATGCACTTCAATATGGTTGTAATAGTGTAGGATTTTATCTTTCTGCATTTTATTACTTTTGTATGCTTTCTAGTAAAATAGGGAACGTATGACAAGATAAAAACAACAAGTAGACAACCCCTAATCAAAGACTAAATGCATATAAATCAAACACATTGTTCATACATGCACCCTTAGAGTAATCTCACTTATTGCCTCGGAAAAATTGTCATGTCCCTCGAATATGGGTGTTTTAGCAAAGACCCTCGATAAAAGATCGTAGTCGCTCGATGACCCTCAATGTTTCCTTCGGCAAACAATCTCGTCCCTAAATGAAAATTGCTAAAACGTCCCATAGATTGCCTTCTATGACTATACAAACGTCTCACGCCCGTCCCTTCACATCTAACGATGGGGCTTCTTACCAAAACAACGGTAAGATAGTGTTGTAACCCAAAATTTTCCCTCCCATATTTCTCAATACATGTCAAGTGAGGTCCTCAAATTGATCAAGGAAGTCCAAGAGTTGACCAGACAAACCCTCTCCTAAGATAGTCTACCTCAAATTAGGGTTTCATTTTGCATCAATATGCTTGATGCCAAAGGATCCCAAATGCTCACCATTGTCCTAATATAGTCTCAAGATCATCCATGTCAAGTTTCAAGCCTTGTAGAGAAAATTTGCTCAGTCAATTACTCAAAGGCCTGAAAATCGATTGTGCTAGGGCAAAAGTCAACCGTGGCCCACATACAGTCAAACTTCAAGATTTTTGGTCAACATTCTCATTTTGAAGTATTATTCCTCATTTGATCAAGGTTTGATCATGATTCCTCAAGAATTGATCACAATTTATCAAAACCCAAAAGTTGCTAAATTAGGGTTTTGTAGGAAAAGTCAACTCAACTTTGACCAAGCATAACTTTCTCATAATTTATCAACAATAACCCATCCAAAGCTCATTTTGAAGAGGATGTAATTCCCTACAATTCATCTTCAGCTCCCAAGTTAAAAATATGCATTCACAAGAAGATATGAATTTGGACATTATAGGTCACTTTGAAAGGTCAACAAAAACACCTTTTGGGTCAAAGATTCATACATGAACATGGTAGACTCAATTGAGATGATACAAAAAGGGTTGCTTAGAGGAAATCTTAAGCTTTATAAAAAGTCTAAGAACACATCTCTAGGGTCAAAATTGATGGAGTTATGCATTAACCAAGTTGACCCTCTTTGCAAAATTGCCAAAAGTCAAATATGTCCAAAATTGCATTTTTTGCTAAATGGGCCCAACTTTTTATGCTTGAACTAAGTTTGTAATGTCACCCACGACCCATGAGCCCTTCCACTTGTCATTCTTTTATTTTTGTTATTTATTTTGATTTTATTTCATTTAAATCAAATAAAATCAATATAAAATAGTGAAAATATCAAAAACTAATTAAATCTTGATATTTTGTGCATGATTAGGTCCATTACACAGCTGGAAACAAGATCAAATCATGCAAGGTTCAAAATGGACACAAAAATATTAAATTTTCTTGTTTTGGAAATATTTGGTACAAGGATCAAATCATGAATCAATATTCATAATTGGAAGAGATTTGATACAGAATTGCAACCCTAATGCACTCTAGTATACATAAGTAACAAATACAAATCAAAAGAAAGAGGCTAGAAGCGTCAAAGGCAAAGAACAAATTGCAAAAATTCAAGAAAAAAGTGCAAACTGATTTCCAAGTTTCAGGCCATCTCAAGCCATTCTAATCATACCAATCAATTACTGGACTCCCCAGGATCGTGTTTCAATCGCTAGCAAGCTTCCCCACGCCTTGAAACGCCCTGTAAGAGTCACACGGTTCGTTTCTTTTATTGAATTCTAATATCTTGATTCTGGCATATTTAACATGATTGATTGGCATATTTTTAATCCTTGAAATGTTTGCAAGCTAATGGTTATATTTAATTGCATTTTTGTTGACTGAGCACGAAACTGCCATGGCTAGGGTTCTTTCTTTGTTTTTAGGGGTTTCTTGTACAGGGAAAATTGGCCAGTGATAATGGTACCATGATGCTCGTGAGGTTGCAACGAGTTGATTGGTACCATTGGTTTTGATTTATCATGCGTGTACAAGGTTTTGGAAATACACAGAGGCTATACCTACACTTAATGTCCGTAGGTAAAAGCCATGAAACTTACAACGACAGTGGGAGGAAGAAGAAGGATATGTGGTGCTCCATGGCTTGCCAGTTTGAATTTCGCTCGTTTCAAAGATTAGCTTTTTGTTTATATTATATAATAATTGTTTGCTATTGTAATGACAACTAATCATTCTATCTCAGCTGGAAGCATGGCAAGGGGATAATGCTCAAGGACCTGGGTTTGATCCCCAGGTCCCAACTTTAGCTTCATATTATTTTTCTTTACATGATGGCCAGGAATTGTTAGGCCAAGAAGTTCCAAGTTGCACCCCCCCCCCCCCCCCCCTTTTGCTAAACAACATTAGGACCATTCTTTTCTTCTTTTCTATTTATTTTCTTTATTTAATTTACTTAATTTATTTTTAACCAAAATTAATTTCTTTTTTTCATAAAATCATAAAATCAAGAGTTTGTAAAAAATTTAGAATTAGTTTGTTTTTTTTAATCAAATTTGATTTAATTTAGTTTCATTTAATTTAGGGTAATTCTAACTCTTTTATATAATTAAAATCAATTAGAAAAATTAGGGTTCAACTCTTGATTTATTTTTTATTCCTTTTCTCAAAATAAAAAAATACAAAAATAGGGTAATTTAATTATTTTTCTTAAATTAAAATTAATTAGTAATTAGGTTTTTATTTAATTAAGCTTTATTTTCTTAAATAATCAAAAAAACGACAAAAATGTTTTTCCCTTCAAATTGCAATTAGGATTAGTTGGGGTCAAAACCCTAATTCTTTTATTTTCTATTCATCGCACGCGTTTGTTCTTTTGTGCAATATTAATGTAACTGTCCACGGTATGTAATAATTTGATCTAGGATTTTCTTTATTTTTCGTTTTTATGGGTTTTTTGGCCATGTAATTAATCCCTACCCCGAAGCCTTGTAATAGCGCAGTTTTATTTTCTCGCATTTTAATTTCCGCAAACATTAACTGTTTAGATGTATGTTAATAGGATTGTATGACAAGATTGCATGATAATTTAAAACGGCTAGAAAACCCTAATGTGCAAAGATAATAACTGAAATCAAATCACTCGCACATGCACACTCTTAGGGTATACTCTCACTTCGGTTGCCTTCGGTAAACGATCATTAAGTATAGGGTGTCTTAGTGGTTGCCCTCCTGTCTAACAAAGATCAAAAGTCCCATTCGGAAATGTTGCCTCAGAAATGTCGCCTCGGAAATGTTGCCTCGAATATGATCTTAAGACTTTAGGGTTATTACAAAGACATCCTAACATTGCTTTAGTGATCATATGCCCCTTACAAATTTACCATTACAAATCCAACGACGGTGATACCTATTTCTCAATAGTAGGATAGCATTTCCTAAAGGAAACGAGAACAAAAACGATCTTTTTTCGAGTAGGTAGATAACTGTTAGGTACTTGCTCAAGTCAAACTTTTTACACCATACACTTTCAAACAAGCTTTTCAAACTAAAGTTTTCAAAACACTTCGTAACACTCTTGAGGACAGAAACAAGGGTTAAAACGAAGTAAAACATTTTCCAAACAAGCACATACACAAGCAATTTTAAAAGATGATCAAGTACCTAATAGGCCATGGAAAACCATGGATAGAAAGGTTGATAACACCTTCCCTTTCTATAACCTACCCCCCGTACTTAGAATATCTCGAAAAAGGATTTTTTCTGTGCTTTTTTCCTTTCCGGTTGGATGAAATAAAAGTCGATGGTGACTCTTTCTTACCACGACATTTTGCGAATAAAAACGCAAGACGCAAACCAGCATTTTCAAAACAGTCGGTTCTGCCACCGTATCACAGAACTGGCGACTCTGTTGGGGAATATAAGTGGAGTATACCTTAGGATCTAGTTCATTATAATTGCTTCTCTTGTTTGTTTTGGTTGCTTTACTTTTAAGGGTTTTGTTTGGGAGTTACTATAGATCCTAACCCGGATCTGGGGACACATTTTAGGTAAGTAGCAATAAACTTTGAGGTACGGCGTAGACCGATACGGTTGAAGCAGTAGCTACATTGATGTGGCACATTGGTTGGTACTGGTATCCCTTGTGGAGAAACAAGGAGAATACGGGGCCGCTGCGTGTGTCGTTAAGCATCAACTGACCTTAGAACCTTTAATCGACTAACTTGGCCATTAGAAAGTAGTGAGATAGCCGGACTCGGTGTAAAGCTGAGAACTGGTTGATACTCGATGCTACACTCATTGAGACCATACTCTCGAGATAGTTCCGGCTGCAAGAAAAGATTGCGTGAGTTGAAACCATGACCGATGGAGGATGGTCAGTGATATTGAGAACCTCTAGAACCCGGTTACTTTTTCTAAGATAGGTTGAAACCAACTGAACTTCAAGAGGGTACTACCTTTGACCTCAAGCAAGCCTTAAACTTAAGGGCTTTGTGTGACTTATTTTCCTTTGCCATGCATGTTATCTCATATACCTGTTGTTGTTTTTATCATGACATTATGCATCATAACATGGCATTCATACTTCATTACACTAACCATTTCAAAGACCAAGGGAACTTATCTTTGCTCTGTTTTGCAGATTATGGATTTCGTACACAGAAATAACATCCGAGTTAACTTTGTACAAATACCTGCTCAACTTAAAGAGTTAGCCTCAAGAGTTTCTGAGACTTCTATGTTCATTAAAAGACATGGTCATCTTCTTAGCCTGGTCACCTCAAAATATGATGAGCAGATAATGAGTGTACTTTTCCAGTTCTTCGATCTTGTGCATCATTGCTTCACTTTTCCAGATTACCAGTTGGTTCCCACTTTGGAAGAGTTCTCTCACTTATTCGGCATATCCATCCTTGAACAGGTGCCCTTCACAGGTATGGAAAAGACTCCTAGACCATAAGACATTGCCTCAGCTCTACATCTGAAACAGGCTGATATAGTATCCAATTGGGAAACACGAAGCGGGGTCGAAGGTTTCTTAGCCAAATTTCTGATGGATCAGGCTCAGCTATTCTGGGATAATTTGGATTTTCAGGATTTTGAAGACGTCTTGGCTCTCCTTATCTATGGTTTGGTTCTCTTCCCAAATCCGGATTCCTTTGTGGATGTGAATGCGGTCAAGATTTTCCTTTCCTGCAATCATGTGCCTACTCTACTGGGTGATATCTTGCATGCCCTTTATACTCGTACTATGCGAAGAAGAGGGACTCTCATGTGTTTCATGCCGTTGCTATCAAGGTGGTTTATTTTGCACCTCCCTAAGTCTGTGCTGAAGAACGAAGAAGGTTTGGGACGGTCTTACAGGATAATGTCACTTGCCCATACATATATTCTTTGGAGCTCCCGGGCTATGGAAGACACTGCTGTCATTGATCGTTGTGAGGGATACCCTAATGTCCCATTGCTTGGAATCAGAGGGGGTATAACCTACAATCTTTGTCTAGCTTTGCGACAATTTGGGCGTGCTCGGAGAGATGGCCCCCATGAGCTACTTCTTGAGAATATTGCATTTGACTACAAGGAAGGCATTGACGAGCACCGCCGGAGGTTTATACGAGCTTGGGGTATGGTGAACAGATCTGACCCCCAAAAGCTGGGACCAAGGACTTCCCTTCCTATGCAGCCTTACCTCCAATGGGTCCGAGCTCGTGCCCAGAAGCTTGGGATGCCCTATGAGGTCGTGTTACCAGTGATTATGGAGCCCACCAATGAAGAGGGCGTTCCTTACACAGTTCTTTATCCTTACATACCCACTGATCCTGGGGAGTTGCAGAGGTCCTGGATTCAGCTGAAAGTGGAAAGGGATACTTACCGGGAGAAGTACCATGAGCAAGAAAGGAAAATTCTGAAGCTCACTGTTGTACCCCAAAATTTTCCCTCCCATTTCTCATTGATTTCTCACCACAAAGCCCTTGAAGCTCAAGATCCAGTTAGGGTTTCATCTGCTCAAGACCTCTCCTTGCACTGTTGACTCAAATTAGGGTTTGTGCTTACACAAGGATATTTTGACCTAGAATGCCTAAGATGACTTTCATGCTTCATTTTGACTCCCAAGTTTATCCATACCAAGTTTCAAGTCTTAATTCCAAGTTTTGCCCAGTCAATTGGACAGTTGATCTAGAAATCAGTTGTATTGGAGAAAAAAGTCAACTGTGGCCAATTGACAGTCAAATCTCATGAAAATTGACCCACATCAACATTATGAACTCATATGGACCATTGGATCAAGTTTGGATCACAATTCCATAAGAAATTTGATCAGATCACCCAAAGGGCAAAATGGTCATTTTTAGGGTTTTGACTGCACAAAGGCAATTTTTGACTGTTTGACCCAACCAATGGCAAACCAAGCTCACATATGGACTCAAGGACCCCATGGAATTATCTTGACATGCTCAACAAGCTCAAAAGATCCAAAGTACACAAGATTGACAGTTGAATTTCCCAGTCAATTGATCAATTTTGACTGTATACTGAAAAGTCAAACTTTGACTTTTTGGTCAAAATCAAGAGTCAAGATTCATTTTTCATCAAAACATGCCAAATCATGAAACTTGTTCACCAAGAAATCACAAAATGCAAATTAGGGTTAGAAATTTGAATTTTTCATAACTTAGAATTTTTCTGAGTTATAAAAAACCCTAATTTTTTCCCAACTTTGCCCCACTTTTTCACCAAGATCCATTTGGATTCAAACAAAAGTCAAAACATGAAAGTTGTATCTTGTTGCATAATCTACAACTTTGATTCACAAAGTTTTCCAATTTGAGGCTTGTATCTCAAGTTACAAATTTTGGAATAAGGGCACTAAACCATTCTTAACTTAGTGAATTTTCGACCTATTTTGACAAGGTTTTCTACCCAACTTTAAGACCATTTTACATACACTTCCACTTAGAATTTCAATTTGCATTTCAAAGATGGATTGTAGTACACATTCCAAGCTTTCCAAAATGTCCAAGAACTCATCAAACAACCTCATGGTTAGGGAGAATCAATTTCACAATATGGCAAAAATCCACTTTTGTTCTTGACCAAAGCATGTTCATAACTTATGCCATTTGCAAGTCAACTTGGTTTGTGCTGCATTACAGGTCTTTAAACCATCCAACACTCAATAATTTAATGCATGTTCATTGTGTTAAAGTGTTGTTCTATGAGTTCAAGCATTACATACAAGTTTAATCCATTTTTAGATAAAGCAAAATAGCCATTTTTGAAAAGTTATGCTTTATGTCAATTGGTAAATCAAGAAGGTACAGATCAAATCTCTTTAGCACAAGATTATGAACAAATCACACTGATCAAGGAGGGATTATGCAGCACATTAGGGGGCCCTCTACATGCCTAGAACACAAGTTGGCTTTTTGTTGCTTAAGAAAGAAGAAAAATGTCATAACATCACACGACTCTGATATCAGTGAACTAGAGCTTAGAGAAAGTTATCAAACACCTTTCAAATATTGATCTTAAGCAAAAGCACAAGCCTTTCCCTTCCAATACCTTCAAGAACTCAGAAAACCATATAATTGTCAAAAACAAAAAAAAAACAGTTTTTCAATACAACTTCCACTGGTGGAAGTATAGTGTAAAAAGTGTCAAAAACCAAAAAAAACCGTTTTTCAATACAACTTCCACTGGTGGAAGTATAGTGTAAAAAGTGTCAAAAACCAGAAAACCAGTTTTTCAATACAACTTCCACTGGTGGAAGTATAGTGTAAAAAGTGTCAAAAACCAGAAAACCAGTTTTTCAATACAACTTCCATCTCAGCTTACACACACTTAGAGAAAGTTATCAAACACATTCCAAAGATCAGAACCAAGCTTTTGCACGAACCTTGCACCTCTCAAACACTCCCCTTGCCATAATCACTCTCAAACTGCAAAAACAGGGCAAATCCTGCAGTTTGAGTGCCAACTTCTATTTCTCTCAAGCTCTCTTGCCCAAACCAGTTCACATACCTTCCTTACCACCTAGGCAAGCTATCCAAAAGCTAAAGCACGATCTGTAACACCTCTAAGCTACTTCAGCATTTTTATTTTTCTGTTTTGCAGTTGAAGTTCTCTAGCACGATTCAGGGAGTTTCAAGACAAAGTAGAACTTGGAATAGCATCCTCACACTTCAAGGAAGCTATACAAATCATCATCTTGCTCTGAAAACTCCTCCATTGCAAAGCACGATTCCAACTGAACAGGTATCTTCATGAAGTTCTATCTCTTAGTATAGGCATTGTTAGCTTTAGGTTTGTGAAGGAAACATGTCACAATCATAGCCCTGAAATGCCCATATGATTAGATTTCATTTATATTATGTATGCTTAGAGAATTTTGGTTCTGAATATTGATGAAAAGTTAGGTCAGAAATTGGGGGAGAAGAAATTCTCCCTCATCTTAGAGAGTTAAGTCAAGTTCTTTACATGGTTGAATTCGTCTTCTCATGCTCTATACTTTTCATGTTATGAGTTTTGCTTGAAAGTCCAGGAATCAAGAGATAAAAAACGCGTGCTTGCTTGAATGATGTTGTTCAGAGGTTGAAGATGACTGGTTCTGGGCTGGGCCTGGAATATTTTCTTATTTGCACCACATAATTGCCTCTGAACCCCCTGAGCCCATTTTGCTTATTTCTTTGACTTTTTGACTTTTTCTTTTTTTGTTTGACTTATTTATTTTTTCTCATGACATTAAAAATATAAAAATATTTTTTCTCACCATTTTTGATTTTATTAGGCATTTATTTAATTTTCTTTTAGATTATACATAAATAGATAAGTACATATATTTTGTTTAAAATACTAAAAAATAGTACAAATGCATTTCTATACATTTTTATTTTTGTTTTACTTTCTGAAAATATTTTATAGAAAAATTACTTTTTTTATTAAATATTAAATATTATTATTTTTTATATATAATACATATTTAGAACTTAATACATAAATATATATATATATATATATATATATATATATTAATATATTTAGAATAAAATACCAAATACACAATATATTGCTCCTATACACACTTGTTTATCTTATACATTGATATACGTCATTTACATTTGATTGCAAATTCGATTTGGTTGTAACTTATTGGATACTATAAGTCTCATCCCTATTCATACACATGTACCCTCACTCCCGGATACTATTTTGTAATAGCGTAGATTTTACATTTTCGCAATTTACCGCTTTCAATTATACCATGGTTAGACCTAGGGTTTTCATGTACATAAAAATCAAACGCTAGATAACCTAATACAAGACAAATACATGAAATCAATACACAATCACACTTGCACCCTCTAGGGTAATCCCACATGTTTCCTTCCAAAATGGGCCATGCTTGCACGTCGAGAATCTTTGGCAAAACAAAAATCAAATGATCATAAGTCTCTCAAAGTGTTGCCTAAACGGAATGATCATAGTCCCTTCAAAGCAAATTGCCAAAGACACTTGGCACCATTGCATTCATGGTCCATACGATGACCCGCGCCCGTCCCGAATAAACTTCCTGAACGCAAGATTGTCCACCAAATTCAATGGTGGAACAAAATTGTTAAAAAGGGTTAAAAAATGACAAAAACCTTTGAGTACAATAGGGTAGACAAAACTCTTAGTTACTTGAGATCAATTTGCAAAAACACTTGCCTTCTTTTCAAAAACCACAACCCACAACACTCTCAAACAAACTCTCAAAACATTTTGAAACATCTTTTCGAAAAGATACACGCCTTTGTAAAATATTCGAGTAAAGAATTGTTACAAGGTTAGCCTAAGACAAGGCATCTTCTTCCAAAACATTTTCAAAAATACACACACACACACCATTTTCAAGCAATCGAAAATCAAGGCAAGTGATCTAAAAAACCAAGTAACTAAGAGCCCATGGATAACCATGGATGAAAAGGGTGCTAATACCTTCCCTTTTCATAATCTACCCCCCGAACCCACGAAACATCTCAAAAGGTTTTTGCTGTGCTTTTTTAACCTTTCCTTTAGGATAAAATAAAAAGTCGGTGGCGACTCTTGCTCAACCGAAACATTTGCGCAAACAAACGCAAAACCATAGTCAGTTCTCCCACCGTATCACACTCACCAAGCAGCTCGAGGAAGAAAGAGTGATCAATGACTACGTCAACACAAAGAGGAAGCGTCCATGGGACTTTTGATTTTGATTTTCTAGTTTTAGATTTGTTTTCCATTTACTTCTTTGAGCCTATATCCTTTGTTTCTTAAACCGTGAACCAGGCCACATTACAACCCTTTAAAAGTACTAATTGAAGCATGGGTTAGTTCGAAAGCATACTGTTACAAAAGGTATCCTGACTCCTGTAGGGCTTTGCTCTAAATCTCGTGTTGATTTGTCTTATAAAAAGTTTTCTGCTAAAAACGCATCTTTCAAAACTTCGAGACAAACATAAACTTTGCATTATTCGAATATCACTGTCTGTATTTGACCCTTTTGTTTGACAGCGAAGAAATTCATACAGCAAATGTTCGGAGGAACGAAAACTCTCTCAGTAAGTCAAAATCATTTCAAGAGGATGACACTTCCATCAAATCTCCTATCAACAAGGGGCATGACATATCACAATTCAATTAACCTGGGGCAGTCCAGTCAAGATCCAACAGGTCTTTCAAAATCCAGTTAACCTGGGGCAGTCCAGTCAAGGTCCAGCAGGTCTTTCAAAATCCAGTTAACCTGGGGCAGTCCAGTCAAGATTTCGAGATATCTCTCAATATGCAGAGTAATCTGATTCAGGACTCCTTCTTCACCACTTGGGGCATTCGAATGTCAAAAGTGTTCAACAAATCAACTACAACATTTCCAGATTCGACTCCTGTATCCAGCCAGGGCATATCTGTTGACCACATTTCCAGACTCGATTCCTGTATCTAGCCAGGGCACGTCTGAAGAGTTTGAAGATTCGATTCCTGTATCCAGCCAGGGCATATCTATCAACTATCACCTTTCCATATTCGATTCCTGTATCCAGCCAGGGCACGTCTGAAGAATTCCAGATCAACACCTGTAACAACCCAGGAAAACATCTGTGAACGACCGATTGTAGACCAACACCTGTAATAAGCCAGGAAATTATCTACATCACCACTTGGGGCATTCGAATGTCAAAAGTGTTCAAAACCGATGCAGTTTTACACAAGCTCATCTTCAGGAAGCCCTACACCGGTTCCTCTTCAAGACTTCTGAAAACAGTTTATGGATTCTTCCCAACAACGGATGTTAATCTATCAGCTTATTCAGAAGCAACCTTTGAAATTAGTTTACGGACGCTTCCCAACAACGGATGCGGCTCTATTGCTGATTCAATCTCAAGATTTCTGAAAACAGTTCACGGGTTCTCCAAGTAAACGGATGTTAACCTATCACTTGTTCAGATTCTTCTTCAAGACTTCTGAAAACAGTTTATGGATTCTTCCCAACAACGGATGTTAATCTATCGACTTGTTCAGATGCAACCTTTGAAAACAGTTTATGGATTCTTCCCAACAACAGATGTTAATCTATCAGCTTATTCAGAAGCAACCTTTGAAATTAGTTTACGGACGCTTCCCAACAACGGATGCGGCTCTATTGCTGATTCAATCTCAAGATTTCTGAAAACAGTTCACGGGTTCTCCAAGTAAACGGATGTTAACCTATCACTTGTTCAGATTCTTCTTCAAGACTTCTGAAAACAGTTTATAGATTCTTCCCAACAACGGATGTTAATCTATCGACTTGTTCAGATGCAACCTTTGAAAACAGTTTATGGATTCTTCCCAACAACGGATGTTAATCTATCGACTTGTTCAGATGCAACCTTTGAAAACAGTTTACGGACGCTTCCCAACAACGGATGCGGCTCTATTGCTGATTCAATCTCAAGATTTCTGAAAACAGTTCACGGGTTCTCCAAGTAACAGAGGTTAACCTATCGCTTGTTCAGATTCTTCTCAAGCTAACTCCACTCAGAGTCAAGTTTCATTATCCCCGGTGAAGCTAAAACTTCAAATTATCAATCCCCAGCGGAGCCAGACCATTGAGCCTTCTCCCCACAGAGTTTTAGGAAGACAAATCTTGAGTTCCCCAGTAAAGTCGCCAAAGTTACTTCCCACCGAGCTGAAGATTCTCAATCTTACCTCCCCAGTAAGAGTCTACTAATTTGGAACTCCCCAGTAGAGGTCATCAGGAATTCTCTTCCCCAGCAGCAGCCAAGGATTTGTTTTCCCCGGCAGCAATCAAGACTCTTTTATCTGCGGCAGTCAAGATTCATTTATCCTCAGCAAGATTAGCTCATCAGCTTACATGCGCATTCATCACATTCATGTCATAAATATTGATGTCACGTACATTGCATCATGCATCATAACATTGCATACAACTAACCCTTTGCCTTTTCAGGTAAGATCAGTCGACAGACACAGATCATCTCCCAAGATTCATCCAGAAATAGTTCAGATGTGACCCGGACACGGCGACATTCTGATACTTATTCCAGGTTCATTCAGACGCATCATCAGGAAGCCCTACACCGATTCCTCTTCAACTTCAAGACTTCTGAAAACAGTTTACAGATTCTTCCCTACAACAGATGTCAATCTACCAACTTGTTCAGACTCTTCTCAAAACAGTTTACAGATTCTTCCCTACAACGGATGTCAATCTACCAACTTGTTCAGACTCTTCTCAACTTTTGAAAACAGTTTACGGACGCTTCCCAACAACGGACGTTGCTCTATTGCTTATTCAATCCCAACTCCTGAAAATAGTTTACGGATTCTCCGAAACGTGGACGTCAATCTGTTGCTTGTTCGGACCCCAACTCAGAGATGTTCCGAAACATGGAGGCCCTTCTGACACTTGTCCGCTCACTTTTGACATACAGTTTAACATGTCCAGATGGCATCTATAAGCCCATCCTCCTACCAGCAGTCACCAGATGGCATCTTTAAGCCCATCACCAAATGGCATCTCTAAGCCCATTCCCCGACAAGATTCTATCGCACCAGATGGCATCTTTAAGCCCATCACCAAATGGCATCTTTAAGCCCATTCACCTCTACCATCATATCGCCGAGTGCAAATTTTCTGGGCACTTTAGTGTCCAATCTTCTTTTACCTTCAAGTCGCGAAAGGCAAACTTGCCAATCTAACTCTTCAGGTTCAAGAAGATTGAACAGGGGCAACTGTTGTACCCCGAAATTTGCCCTCGCATTTTTTTCACAAAAGATAACAACTTCAAGCATTTCCTGATTTTTCAAACTGGCTCAAGAATCGGACAAACGGACTTTTCTCGTCAGTCAAACAAAAATTAGGGTTTTATTGATTTTTAGGACTCTGGATTGCTTCGAACAGTTGGCTTAGGGTTTTGGTTGATCTTGGCTCAATTTTGGTCAGACGAACGTTATTTGGCATTTAATCGAGAATTAAGGGTTTTTGGGCATATTCTCAGAAAGGTTAAAATTCCACAGCACTTTGCAAGATTTTCCAAGATTCGGGTTGAACTCGCATTGTTTTGATTTGATCAGTAAAAGAGGCAGTTGGTTTGAATTCACGTTGGTTTGTTTGAGTCAGTCAAAAGAAATATGCAGTTTGGAATTACAGTGCTTGGCAAAAGAATCAGTGAAAAGGGAATGCGCTTGATCAGTTTATTTTGGTTAACTGCTGCTTTGCTTTGGATATTGGAAAGGACAGGTTTAATTGATCAACGTGCTAAAATATTGTTTATTTAAATTATTTATTATTCTAAATTAAGTGATTGAAATTTATTTTTTCAATTATTTTAATTCAAAGAGTTTTAAGTAAATAAATAAACAATAAAGAAAGAGAAATAGAATTGGTTGGATAATAAAGACTGTTATTGATATTTGAATTATTTGTACAATTATTGTTATAATTTAATTACAAACAATGGTTTACATTAATTCAAATATTAAATAAAAAGAAAAAAACTATCCTATTTATTTCTAATTCTTCATGCTTCACTTTATTCCTCTCCATCCAATTTTTCACCTGCAAAAGAAAAGAGAAAGTCAAAAAGCAGATAAAATAAATACAGATAAAATAAATTCATCATTAAGGGCCACTGATTGGGATCAGTTAACCCTCCCTGCATGTCACGGGATTTCTCCCGGTTCACAAAGAGGGAAGAATTTTATTCATTTAATCATGAATGCAAAATGTCAAAGTGCATAAATTCAAAATGACAAACTGCATAGTTCAAGTTCAACCAAACTGAAAAAAATCCAATTTCCTACTTTATACCAAAAAGTCCACCCAAGCTGTCCAAGAAAAGAGGATTTGGGCAAAGATATTAAAAAGGAGAAAAGTACAAAAGCTGGATAAAATATGCAGAGGAAAGTTATGCAAGCAAACAAGAGACTATCTTTTCATCATTTCCCATCAGGTTAGCCCTTTCAGAATTGGGTACAGCACAAAACATGTTAAATATTTAACTGTACTAGAAGAGAGAGAGAGAGAAAAGAGGGGAAGTGTGGGCTTACTGTTTGGCTTTAGGCATAAGGGAAATACAGAAAATACAACTGCAATAAGACAGTAAGGCAAAGGCTAAAGGAAGCATTAATTCAGTGTTACTCAAATTGGGCAGAAGTACACAGCAGAGTCAATCACTAAAACAGAAAAGTGCCAAAAAACTTTGCAAGTCTGCCCAGTAACTTGGTTCAAGAAGAGATGCCAAAGTTTGAACAAGTCTTAGGCGCCAAAAGACCAAGAGGCTGAAAGACAAAAAGAAACAAATATAAAATTGCAACAACAACAAAAAAGAAGATATACTGAGCACTAGAAAACCTGATTGAGCCAAGATACCAAGATCACAAAAAATACAAACACACAACTCCAAACCTAAAACCAGTCCATAACCTCCGAACAATAAACCATTAAAACCTGTTCCAGCCTTACCAAAGCAAAAAGTTACAAAAACCTGAAGCCTAACCAGTAAACATGTCAAGCCAAACCTTAAAACCTGTGATAACCATAACCTGCAAATGGCCTGAAAGCTCAAAGCCAGAACTGATACAAAATCCCACAGCATAACTGTCCAAAACCAAAAAAACAAAAGAACCAGAACCTGCATTATCCAAGCCTAAAAACAGTCACAAGATATACCAGCATATGTCCATCAACCAAAAACCATACAAACCTGTCAAAACCTCACCATGCCTGTCAATAACTAAAAACCTCCAACCAAAACACCAGCTCAGGCCTCAAATCTCATCTTGCCCGAAGCCTAACCAAATGCCTTCAGAATCTCTCCAACATTCAAAACACAAGGCAACTTAGGATAAACACAAGGCATACTCAAGCATACAGGACCAACTCTAGGCCCTCAGTAGACGCATCATCAGGCAACAAGCTCAGCATATTCAAAAGCATACGAAAGTTCTAGGAAACTGTAAGAGAAGAAGAGAGAAGCATTCCAAATCAAGGCCCTCAGAACCCTAGGTTCATCCTTGGGCAAGCAAGCACACAAGAAGGCAAGTTCTGGGCAACTGTAAGAGAAGAGGAAAAGCAGTAGGCCACTCAAAGCAAGCCTCAGTAAACACATTAATGGCCAACATAAACTATTAATCTCAAGGCAAGCATACAGAAATGTCAAGACAGTAAAGGCGAAAGAGAGGAAGAAAGAAGTGAGGTTTCAGGACAAGGTTTTCAGTACAAAAATCATCATCAAACCCTAAGGAAGAAGAAGAAGATAAAAGTTACCAAAGAAGCAAGCCAGCGTCTTCACGCCCCCTTTGCCATCCAGCCTCCTAGCTTTCCTCACCGTCATTCCTCCCTCCAAACGAAAGGTAGTCCAATCCTCTCCCCTTTTCCTTTTAATTCTCGTTAAACAAACACAAAAATCAATTTAATTGAATACGCAGAAAATCATAAGCATGCAAGAACTAAATCAAACCCTAACGAATCAAACTTGTTACCTAATTCTGTCACCTTAACGTTGTCAATGGAGAGAAGAAGGAGGCATAGAAACTGATGGCTTGGGGCTGAAGGACTCAGAAGCTGGCAAAGACGAACGGAGAAATTGAACGAAACCCATGAACGCGCCGCTGTGCAAACCCTAAACGCCTTGTCCCAAATGAAAACGCCAGGAAACCCTAAAAATGTTTTGAATCCAAACGGGCCTTGCCCGTTCTGCATTGCCCAAAGCCCATTAAGATGTTTACTCTTTTAACAAAACATTTTATTTAACACTAATCTTCTTTTTATATACATTATAAACAATATATTCTTTTTTCTTTATAAAAATTATATTAATAATAAAATACATTTTTTTTATATTTTTAATATACAATATATTTGAAAAACGTTCTTCTTTTCATTTAATTAAAACATTCTTTTCTTTTGCACATAAATAATTAAGATACATTTTTTTTATCATATGATTAAAATTGAAAATACTCTTTTTTTTATTTTTTATTTAATTAAGATATATCTTTGTGCATAATAGATAAAATACATTTTTTAATATTAAACTCTTAAACACTTAGTTAAAACATTTTTGTATATAATAAGCAATGATACATGTTTTAATTAAAACTTGAACATACAATTAAAACATTTTCTTTTGTGCATACTAAAAGAAATACAAGATCAATAATTAAATAAACGCTTAATTATTCTTTAGGTTAAATAAATACCCTAATATACATTAATTTCACATTATCGCACATGTAAATAATTACATACATATACGCACGTACACCTACACAATATACTGGCATTCTGATACATTATACATTTGCCTACGTTGACATTCGTTACATTTACACTTGATTGGTTCAATTTGGTTAATTTATTGGACCCTATGATCCTAAGTCTCATCCCCATTCATAAATTTGTACCCCCACTCCCAGATACTAATCTTGTAATAGCGTAGATTTTACATTTCCGCAATTTACAGTTTTCCAATTATACCATGGTTAGACCTAGGGTTTGCATGTACATAAAATCAAACGCTAGATAACCTAATACAAGACAAATACATGAAATCAACACACAATCACACTTGCACCCTCTAGGGTAATCCCACATGTTGCCTTCCGAAATGGGCCATGCTTGCACGTCGAGTATCTTTGGCAAAACCAAATTAAAATGATCATAAGTCCCTCAAAATGTTGCCTAAACGGAATGATCATAGTCCCTTCAAAGCAAATTTCCAAAGACACTTGGCACCATTGCATTCATGGTCCATACGACGACCCGCGCCCGTCCCGAATAAACTTCCTAAACGCAAGATTGTCCACCAATTTTAATGGTGAAACAAGATTGTCAAAAGGGGTTAAAACATAACAAAAACCTTTGAGTACAATAGGGTAGACAAAACTCTTAGTTACTTGAGATCGACTTACAAAAACACTTTCCTTCTTTTCAAAAACCACAATCCACGACACTTTCAAACAAACTCTCAAAACATTTTGAAACGTCTTTTCGAAAAGATACACGCCTTTGTAAAATATTCGAGTAAAGAATTGTTACAAGGTTAGCCTAAGACAAGGCATCTTCTTCCAAAACATTTTTTCAAAAAAACACTCACACACACACCATTTTCAAGCAATCAAAAATCAAGGTAAGTGATCTAAAAAAACCAAGTAACTAAGAGCCCATGGATAACCATGGATGAAAAGGGTGCTAATACCTTCCCTTTTCATAATCTACCCCCCGAACCCACGAAATATCTCAAAAGGTTTTTGCTGTGCTTTTTTGACCTTTCCTTTAGGATAAAATAAAAAGTCGGTGGCGACTCTTGCTCAACCGCACAAGTACGAATACGAACGTAAAAACACTAGTCATTTCTCCCACCGTATCACAGAACTGGCGACTCTGCTGGGGATATATTTAGAAGTGATGTTACCTTAGGGTTTAGATCACCTTTACTTTCTTGCTTTGATTGACTTGATTGCTTTATCTTTTGGATTCTTGTTTGGGTTTGTTGTAAATCCTACACCCGGATTTGGGGCACCTTTTTAGGTAAATAGCAAAAAAACTGCGAGGGAACTGTGCGGGGTATACCGACATGGTTGAAGCAGTAAGCTATGTTAGTGTGACATATTTGTGAGTACCGGTAACCCTTGAGTAGTCAAGGAGAGTACGGGGCCGCTGTGTGATGTCATGAAGCACTAACGAACTCTTAGAACCTTAATTGACCATCTTAGCCTTTTTAGGGGTAGTGAGATGACCGACTTTGGTGCAGTCCGAAGTTGGTAGATACTCGATACTACACTCTTTTGAGGATTGTTTTCTTGGAATATTTTGGTCGCCAGTAAGTGGCTAAACCGAAACAATGAACACAGAAAACAATCCAATGATATTGAGATCCTCTAGAACCCGGTTACTTTTGATAGAACAGGTTTCAACCAACTAACTTCAAGAGGGTAGTACCTGAACCTCATGCAAGCCTAAACCTAAGGACTTGTTTGCTTTGTGTGAATATGTTTGCCTGTATATACACTCACTTGCTTTTCTGCATACATGTACATAACATCATGACATCATACCATAGCATTTTCAGTAACCATTTCAAGGATCTCGAGGGTTCTTTTGATGCAGGGTTACGTTGAACCAGACGTCTACCAAGGGGTAAGGGGTTTCTCCTCTAACAAATGCCAGTCAAAGATCAAGTACAACAACTTGAATCAGTGGCTATGACCCACTCGACATGGTGAGCTTGATTCTCGTGGAAAGACATCCACCGATACAAAGCTCTCCAATCAAAAGTTCAAGAACAACAACTTGAATCAGTGGCTATGACCCACTCGACATGGTGAGCTTGATTCTCGTGGAAAGACATCCACCGATACAAAGCTCTCCAATCAAAGATCAAGTGCAACAACTTGAATCAGTGGCTATGACCCATTTGACATGGTGAGCTTGATTCTCGTGGAAAGACGTCCGCCAGTGCGAGGTTCTCCAATCCAAGAGCAAAGTTCAACCTCTAACATTTTCTTGTGTTTACCCCAAGAGATCCTTGAAAGCATGCATCCACATATCATGCATTGCATTTTGACAGTCTTTCCTTTTTCAGGTTTCCTTACTCTCCTGCTGTTTATTTCAGCAAGAGATGGCTCTAGAAAGGTCTGTCAAAGACATCCAAGACCAGACTGCTCAGCTGCAGGAGATGTTCTTGAACTTGTCTCTGGGGCAAGAAGAGATGAAAGCTCTCCTCACCAAGGGCTTGGGGAATCCCAATAATGCCAGGAGTGACCAGCTTGCGGAACTGCAGTTTGATCTGACAACCTTGAGGACCCAAATGATGGGACAGTTGGTGGGCCAGATGGCTCTCATCCAAGACCTATCTCAAAGACAAGAGGAACTCAGAATTCTTGTCCGCCAACTGCTTCCAAACAACCAACTGGGGTAAACATCTGAGGTCGAAGAGCAAGTCACCGCTCAGCCTCCATCCATTCCAGAAGACAAAGGGAAAGCTCCTTTGCTTGCTTCAGGGTCACAAGCCCATCAACAACCTCGCCAGCGTCAATGGGGTAATCGGCGTAAGCAAGAAAAGTCGGGAAGACAGTTCACGGAGACTGAAATACCATCATTCTTTATACTGAAGCGCCTGTTGGAGGTCAACTTGCTTACTGTAAAGGACCCTCCTCAGAAGCCTAATATCTCCTCTCCTCACTATCATCCCGACGCATTCTATGTTTACCACTCCTACAGCCCGGGACACGACACCAACAACTATTGGGCCTTGAAGAACAAGATTCAAGATCTGATCGACATTGGGGTGCTGGAATTCATGCCAGACGGTGAGATGAAGATCTTCCGTTAAAGGGTTCTCCACTTGAAGTGACGAAGCTCGAGCTGGAAGACTTTTGCTCCTTTTTGAATTTTCAAAGTTGTAATTTCCTTTTGCTGTCAAACAATTATTTGTTGATGTTAAAACTCTATTTTCATTAATGCATTGCATATGTTTGTCTTGAATTCATCCATTCGTTTCACTACTCTTATGCTTTTCTTTATGATATTTGACTCTTGATAAAAAGTTGTAAGCCTTTAGAGGGAGGATGACGAAACAATACCATGATCTTATACAGTATGCTTTTGAACGGACCTTGCTGATGATGTACAGGCATTTCTTTCAATTCCCAAACACTGGAGTTATAAGGAAGTTAATCCCTAGTCAACCCCTTCGAGCCAAAGAAGTAGGAGTTTTTTGTTCTAAACAATCAAAACCCTTGATATAAACCTGGGGCAGGGTAGTATCTCAGTTAATTCAAAAGAAAATGCGCATTGAAGTCGCAAACTCTCAGTTCGTAATACAACGAACGATGTCAAAAAAAAAGAAAACATTCCTTTGGAATCAAGAGACAAGGGTGGTTCCCTATCATATAGACAGTCAATCTCTCAAAAGAGAAAAAGCCCACCGAGCCAAAACCTATAAAGAAGGCTTAAGAAAGCTGGGGCATCCCGCTGACAGTAATCCCGGAAAACGGTAACAGTCAGGCAAAAGTTAGGGATAACAAATCAAAATCAAAATAGTGAGGTCATTACAAAATCCTCAACAACATGAAAAGTGTTGAAAAAGAAAAAAGAGATGATGACTGTCTCTCCAAATTCAACTAGTGAACCATCGCCCAAAAGTCGTTCCAAACTCAAAACAGAGTGTGACGCATAATTAACTGAGCTTAGGTTGGAGAACATCACGAAGAGCGGGTGGGTACAAATATACTTTGAGCCTATATCCTTTGTTTCTTAAACCGTGAACCAGGCCACGTTACAACCCTTTAAAAGTCCTAATTGAAGCATGGGTTAGTTCGAAAGCATACTGTTACAAAAGGTATCCTGACTCCTGTAGGGCTTTGCTCTAAATCTCGTGTTGATTTGTCTTATAAAAAGTTTTCTGCTAAAAACGCATCTTTCAAAACTTCGAGACAAAAATAAACTTTGCATTATTCGAATATCACTGTCTGTATTTGACCCTTTTGTTTGACAGCGAAGAAATTCATACATCAAATGTTCGGAGGAACGAAAACTCTCTCAGTAAGTCAAAATCATTTCAAGAGGATGACACTTCCATCAAATCTCCTATCAACAAGGGGCATGACATATCACAATTCAATTAACCTGGGGCAGTCCAGTCAAGATCTAACAAGTCTTTCAAAATCCAGTTAACCTGGGGCAGTCCAGTCAAGGTCCAGCAGGTCTTTTAAAATCCAGTTAACCTGGGGCAGTCCAGTCAAGATTTCGAGATATCTCTCAATATGCAGAGTAATCTGATTCAGGACTCCTTCTTCACCACTTGGGGCATTCGAATGTCAAAAGTGTTCAACAAATCAACTACAACATTTCCAGATTCGACTCCTGTATCCAGCCAGGGCATATCTGTTGACCACATTTCCAGACTCGATTCCTGTATCTAGCCAGGGCACGTCTGAAGAGTTTGAAGATTCGATTCCTGTATCCAGCCAGGGCATATCTATCAACTATCACCTTTCCAGATTCGATTCCTGTATCCAGCCAGGGCACGTTTGAAGAATTCCAGATCAACACCTGTAACAACCTAGGAAAACATCTGTGAACGACCGATTGTAGACCAACACCTGTAATAAGCCAGGAAATTATCTACATCACCACTTGGGGCATTCGAATGTCAAAAGTGTTCAAAACCGATGCAGTTTTACACAAGCTCATCTTCAGGAAGCCCTACACCGGTTCCTCTTCAAGACTTCTGAAAACAGTTTATGGATTCTTCCCAACAACGGATGTTAATCTATCAGCTTATTCAGAAGCAACCTTTGAAATTAGTTTACGGACGCTTCCCAACAACGGATGCGGCTCTATTGCTGATTCAATCTCAAGATTTCTGAAAACAGTTCACGGGTTCTCCAAGTAAACGGATGTTAACCTATCACTTGTTCAGATTCTTCTTCAAGACTTCTGAAAACAGTTTATGGATTCTTCCCAACAACGGATGTTAATCTATCGACTTGTTCAGATGCAACCTTTGAAAACAGTTTATGGATTCTTCCCAACAACAGATGTTAATCTATCAGCTTATTCAGAAGCAACCTTTGAAATTAGTTTACGGACGCTTCCCAACAACGGATGCGGCTCTATTGCTGATTCAATCTCAAGATTTCTGAAAACAGTTCACGGGTTCTCCAAGTAAACGGATGTTAACCTATCACTTGTTCAGATTCTTCTTCAAGACTTCTGAAAACAGTTATAGATTCTTCCCAACAACGGATGTTAATCTATCGACTTGTTCAGATGCAACCTTTGAAAACAGTTTATGGATTCTTCCCAACAACGGATGTTAATCTATCGACTTGTTCAGATGCAACCTTTGAAAACAGTTTACGGACGCTTCCCAACAACGGATGCGGCTCTATTGCTGATTCAATCTCAAGATTTCTGAAAACAGTTCACGGGTTCTCCAAGTAACAGAGGTTAACCTATCGCTTGTTCAGATTCTTCTCAAGCTAACTCCACTCAGAGTCAAGTTTCATTATCCCCGGTGAAGCTAAAACTTCAAATTATCAATCCCCAGCGGAGCCAGACCATTGAGCCTTCTCCCCACAGAGTTTTAGGAAGACAAATCTTGAGTTCCCCAGTAAAGTCGCCAGAGTTACTTCCCACCGAGCTGAAGATTCTCAATCTTACCTCCCCAGTAGGAGTCTACTAATTTGGAACTCCCCAGTAGAGGTCATCAGGAATTCTCTTCCCCAGCAGCAGCCAAGGATTTGTTTTCCCCGGCAGCAATCAAGACTCTTTTATCTGCGGCAGTCAAGATTCATTTATCCTCAGCGAGATTAGCTCATCAGCTTACATGCGCATTCATCACATTCATGTCATAAATATTGATGTCACGTACATTGCATCATGCATCATAACATTGCATACAACTAACCCTTTGCCTTTTCAGGTAAGATCAGTCGACAGACACAGATCATCTCCCAAGATTCATCCAGAAATAGTTCAGATGTGACCCGGACACGGCGACATTCTGATACTTATTCCAGGTTCATTCAGACGCATCATCAGGAAGCCCTACACCGGTTCCTCTTCAACTTCAAGACTTCTGAAAACAGTTTACAGATTCTTCCCTATAACGGATGTCAATCTACCAACTTGTTCAGACTCTTCTCAAAACAGTTTACAGATTCTTCCCTACAACGGATGTCAATCTACCAACTTGTTCAGACTCTTCTCAACTTTTGAAAACAGTTTACGGACGCTTCCCAACAACGGACGTTGCTCTATTGCTTATTCAATCCCAACTCCTGAAAATAGTTTACGGATTCTCCGAAACGTGGACGTCAATCTGTTGCTTGTTCGGACCCCAATTCAGAGATGTTCCGAAACATGGAGGCCCTTCTACACTTGTCCGCTCACTTTTGACATACAGTTCAACATGTCCAGATGGCATCTATAAGCCCATCCTCCTACCAGCAGTCACCAGATGGCATCTTTAAGCCCATCACCAAATGGCATCTCTAAGCCCATTCCCCGACAAGATTCTATCGCACCAGATGGCATCTTTAAGCCCATCACCAAATGGCATCTTTAAGCCCATTCACCTCTACCATCATATCGCCGAGTGCAAATTTTCTGGGCACTTTAGTGTCCAATCTTCTTTTACCTTCAAGTCGCGAAAGGCAAACTTGCCAATCTAACTCTTCAGGTTCAAGAAGATTGAACAGGGGCAACTGTTGTACCCCGAAATTTGCCCTCGCATTTTTTTCACAAAAGATAACAACTTCAAGCATTTCCTGATTTTTCAAACTGGCTCAAGAATCGGACAAACGGACTTTTCTCGTCAGTCAAACAAAAATTAGGGTTTTATTGATTTTTAGGACTCTGGATTGCTTCGAACAGTTGGCTTAGGGTTTTGGTTGATCTTGGCTCAATTTTGGTCAGACGAACGTTATTTGGCATTTAATCGAGAATTAAGGGTTTTTGGGCATATTCTCAGAAAGGTTAAAATTCCACAGCACTTTGCAAGATTTTCCAAGATTCGGGTTGAATTCGCATTGTTTTGATTTGATCAGTAAAAGAGGCAGTTGGTTTGAATTCACGTTGGTTTGTTTGAGTCAGTCAAAAGAAATATGCAGTTTGGAATTACAGTGCTTGGCAAAAGAATCAGTGAAAAGGGAATGCGCTTGATCAGGTTATTTTGGTTAACTGCTGCTTTGCTTTGGATATTGGAAAGGACAGGTTTAATTGATCAACGTGCTAAAATATTGTTTATTTAAATTATTTATTATTCTAAATTAAGTGATTGAAATTTATTTTTTCAATTATTTTAATTCAAAGAGTTTTAAGTAAATAAATAAACAATAAAGAAAGAGAAATAGAATTGGTTGGATAATAAAGACTTTTATTGATATTTGAATTATTTGTACAATTATTGTTATAATTTAATTACAAACAATGGTTTACATTAATTCAAATATTAAATAAAAAGAAAAAAACTATCCTATTTATTTCTAATTCTTCATGCTTCACTTTATTCCTCTCCATCCAATTTTTCACCTGCAAAAGAAAAGAGAAAGTCAAAAAGCAGATAAAATAAATACAGATAAAATAAATTCATCATTAAGGGCCACTGATTGGGATCAGTTAACCCTCCCTGCAAATCACGGGATTTCTCCCGGTTCACAAAGAGGGAAGAATTTTATTCATTTAATCATGAATGCAAAATGTCAAAGTGCATAAATTCAAAATGACAAACTGCATAGTTCAAGTTCAACCAAACTGAAAAAAATCCAATTTCCTACTTTATACCAAAAAGTCCACCCAAGCTGTCCAAGAAAAGAGGATTTGGGCAAAGATATTAAAAAGGAGAAAAGTACAAAAGCTGGATAAAATATGCAGAGGAAAGTTATGCAAACAAACAAGAGACTATCTTTTCATCATTTCCCATCAGGTTAGCCCTTTCAGAATTGGGTACAGCACAAAATATGTTAAATATTTAACTGTACTAGAAGAAAGAGAGAGAGAGAGAAAAGAGGGGAAGTGTGGGCTTACTGTTTGGCTTTAGGCATAAGGGAAATACATAAAATACAACTGCAATAAGACAGTAAGGCAAAGGCTAAAGGAAGCATTAATTCAGTGTTACTCAAATTGGGCAGAAGTACACAGCAGAGTCAATCACTAAAACAGAAAAGTGCCAAAAAACTTTGCAAGTCTGCCCAGTAACTTGGTTCAAGAAGAGATGCCAAAGTTTGAACAAGTCTTAGGCGCCAAAAGACCAAGAGGCTGAAAGACAAAAAGAAACAAATATAAAATTGCAACAACAACAAAAAAGAAGATATACTGAGCACTAGAAAACCTGATTGAGCCAAGATACCAAGATCACAAAAAATACAAACACACAACTCCAAACCTAAAACCAGTCCATAACCTCCGAACAATAAACCATTAAAACCTGTTCCAGCCTTACCAAAGCAAAAAGTTACAAAAACCTGAAGCCTAACCAGTAAACATGTCAAGCCAAACCTTAAAACCTGTGATAACCATAACCTGCAAATGGCCTGAAAGCTCAAAGCCAGAACTGATACAAAATCCCACAGCATAACTGTCCAAAACCAAAAAAACAAAAGAACCAGAACCTGTATTATCCAAGCCTAAAAACAGTCACAAGATATACCAGCATATGTCCATCAACCAAAAACCATACAAACCTGTCAAAACCTCACCATGCCTGTCAATAACTAAAAACCTCCATCCAAAACACCAGCTCAGGCCTCAAATCTCATCTTGCCCGAAGCCTAACCAAATGCCTTCAGAATCTCTCCAACATTCAAAACACAAGGCAACTTAGGATAAACACAAGGCATACTCAAGCATACAGGACCAACTCTAGGCCCTCAGTAGACGCATCATCAGGCAACAAGCTCACCATATTCAAAAGCATACGAAAGTTCTAGGCAACTGTAAGAGAAGAAGAGAGAAGCATTCCAAATCAAGGCCCTCAGAACCCTAGGTTCATCCTTGGGCAAGCAAGCACACAAGAAGGCAAGTTCTGGGCAACTGTAAGAGAAGAGGAAAAGCAGTAGGCCACTCAAAGCAAGCCTCAGTAAACACATCAATGGCCAACATAAACTATTAATCTCAAGGCAAGCATATAGAAATGTCAAGATAGTAAAGGCGAAAGAGAGGAAGAAAGAAGTGAGGTTTCAGGACAAGGTTTTCAGTACAAAAATCATCATCAAACCCTAAGGAAGAAGAAGAAGATAAAAGTTACCAAAGAAGCAAGCCAGCGTCTTCACGCCCCCTTTGCCATCCAGCCTCCTAGCTTTCCTCACCGTCATTCCTCCCTCCAAACGAAAGGTAGTCCAATCCTCTCCCCTTTTCCTTTTAATTCTCGTTAAACAAACACAAAAATCAATTTAATCGAATACGCAGAAAATCACAAGCATGCAAGAACTAAATCAAACCCTAACGAATCAAACTTGTTACCTAATTCTGTCACCTTAACGTTGTCAATGGAGAGAAGAAGGAGGCATAGAAACTGATGGCTTGGGGCTGAAGGACTCAGAAGCTGGCAAAGACGAACGGAGAAATTAAACGAAACCCATGAACGCGCCGCTGTGCAAACCCTAAACGCCTTGTCCCAAATGAAAACGCCAGGAAACCCTAAAAATGTTTTGAATCCAAACGGGCCTTGCCCGTTCTGCATTGCCCAAAGCCCATTAAGATGTTTACTCTTTTAACAAAACATTTTATTTAACACTAATCTTCTTTTTATATACATTATAAACAATATATTCTTTTTTCTTTTTATTTTTTCTTTATAAAAATTATATTAATAATAAAATACATTTTTTTTATATTTTTAATATACAATATATTTGAAAAACGTTCTTCTTTTCATTTAATTAAAACATTCTTTTCTTTTGCACATAAATAATTAAGATACATTTTTTTTATCATATGATTAAAATTGAAAATACTCTTTTTTTTATTTTTTATTTAATTAAGATATATCTTTGTGCATAATAGATAAAATACATTTTTTAATATTAAACTCTTAAACACTTAGTTAAAACATTTTTGTATATAATAAGCAATGATACATGTTTTAATTAAAACTTGAACATACAATTAAAACATTTTCTTTTGTGCATACTAAAAGAAATACAAGATCAATAATTAAATAAACGCTTAATTATTCTTTAGGTTAAATAAATACCCTAATATACATTAATTTCACATTATCGCACATGTAAATAATTACATACATATACGCACGTACACCTACACAATATACTGGCATTCTGATACATTATACATTTGCCTACGTTGACATTCGTTACATTTACACTTGATTGGTTCAATTTGGTTAATTTATTGGACCCTATGATCCTAAGTCTCATCCCCATTCATAAATTTGTACCCCCACTCCCAGATACTAATCTTGTAATAGCGTAGATTTTACATTTCCGCAATTTACAGTTTTCCAATTATACCATGGTTAGACCTAGGGTTTGCATGTACATAAAATCAAACGCTAGATAACCTAATACAAGACAAATACATGAAATCAACACACAATCACACTTGCACCCTCTAGGGTAATCCCACATGTTGCCTTCCGAAATGGGCCATGCTTGCACGTCGAGTATCTTTGGCAAAACCAAATTAAAATGATCATAAGTCCCTCAAAATGTTGCCTAAACGGAATGATCATAGTCCCTTCAAAGCAAATTTCCAAAGACACTTGGCACCATTGCATTCATGGTCCATACGACGACCCGCGCCCGTCCCGAATAAACTTCCTAAACGCAAGATTGTCCACCAATTTCAATGGTGAAACAAAATTGTCAAAAGGGGTTAAAACATAACAAAAACCTTTGAGTACAATAGGGTAGACAAAACTCTTAGTTACTTGAGATCGACTTACAAAAACACTTGCATTCTTTTCAAAAACCACAATCCACGACACTTTCAAACAAACTCTCAAAACATTTTGAAACGTCTTTTCGAAAAGATGCACGCCTTTGTAAAATATTCGAGTAAAGAATTGTTACAAGGTTAGCCTAAGACAAGGCATCTTCTTCCAAAACATTTTTTCAAAAAAACACTCACACACACACCATTTTCAAGCAATCAAAAATCAAGGCAAGTGATCTAAAAAAACCAAGTAACTAAGAGCCCATGGATAACCATGGATGAAAAGGGTGCTAATACCTTCCCTTTTCATAATCTACCCCTCGAACCCACGAAATATCTCAAAAGGTTTTTGCTGTGCTTTTTTGACCTTTCCTTTAGGATAAAATAAAAAGTCGGTGGCGACTCTTGCTCAACCGCACAAGTGCGAATACGAACGCAAAAACACTAGTCAGTTCTCCCACCGTATCACAGAGTGCTATGGAGATTCAGAAGATCCCTGGTTTGGATTTCGGAGAGCTGGGACTGGTAACGGGAGTGGTGATCCCTCATAAGTTCAAAGCTCCGGTTTTTGCCAAGTACGATGGAGTGTCCTGTCCAAAACTCCATCTCCGCTCGTATGTCAGGAAAATCCAACCCCACACCGCTGATAGAAACTTGTGGGTACACTTCTTTCAAGATAGTCTGTCAGGGACTCAGCTTGAATGGTTTTATCAGTTGGAAGGAGCCAGTGTCCAAAACTGGGAAGACCTTGTTGCTGCTTTTTACAGGTAGTATCAGTACAACACCGACCTTGCTCCTACTCGTACTCAGCTTCAGGGTATGTCAATGGGTGCAAGTGAAGGTTTTAAGGACTATGCTCAAAAGTGGAGAGACTTGGCTAGAAGAGTCCAACCCCCTTTGTCTGATAGGGAGTTGGTTGACATGTTTCTAGGAACGCTATCTGGTCCATTTTTCAATCATCTGATCGGAAGTTTGTCATCAGGGTTTACTGAGTTAATTTTGACTGGAGAGAGAGTAGAAGCTGGCATTCGAAGTGGTAAGATACAGAAGGATACTTCATCAAGTGAAGTAAAGAATCCTTTCATCGATAAAAAGGAAGCTAGTGTAGTCTATGGCTCGAGGGGCCAAAGTAGACCTCAACCTCGTCAAGCAGTAAATGCGGTAATGATATCAAGACCCACAGTTGCTCCACAATGCAACAATCAACAAAGGGTGGAAAGACCACAGAGGAAGTTCACTCGGCTCAATATGACCTTGCCTCAAATTCTACGACAATTATTGAAGACCAATATGGTAATTCTGAGGGAAGCACCGAAGAACCCCAACACCACTTCTCCTCATTATAACCCGAATGCCCGCTGCGCCTATCACTCCGAAAGTCCAGGTCATGATACAAACAACTGTTAGGCTTTGAAAAACAAAGTGCAAGACTTGATCGAAGCCAAAGAGATTGAGTTGGACGCTCCGGAGAAGCCCAACGTCATAACTGCTCCCATGCCTAAACATGGTCATGGAGTAAATGCTATAGACGATGATTTATTTATGACCTCTGTGGAAGAAATTTCTACTCCTTTGATGACAGTTAAGAAGAAGTTATTGTTGGCTGTTTTATTTCCAGGATATGGTGAAGGTTGCCACATGTGTTCATTTCTGCCAACTGGTTGCAACTTATTGAAATCAGGTGTTCAGCGCCTGATGGATAATAAAGAGATCCTGTTTGAAAAGACTATGATTCTGTTGGTTCCAATTCAAGATGTTGCCATCATAACCATTTCCGCCAATCCTTCCAAGGTTTCCTCGAGAAAACCTGTTAGGATTACACCCGTCCCAAGAATTGCTCCGTTAATAATTACTGTCCCTGGTCCTATCCCATACACCTCGGATAAGGTTGTCCCTTGGCAATATGGTGCTGATGTATATTACCATGGAGTTAAACAAGACTTAAAGAGTGAGGAAGCTGATGTTGATGTCAGCAATATTTTCGGGGCTAGCAAAGTCACCAGAAGTGGAAGACTCTTTTCTCCCGAGATCTCCCCTCCGACTATCCACAAACCTGTTGTTATTCCATCTGCTAGTACATCAACTACTGTCCCGGTTCCTATTCCAGTTATCACCCCTATCACTGAGCCATTTGGGACTCGGGGCAATGAAATCAAAAGTGAGTCGGCCCGGACGGAGGCACCTAAGAAGATTATTGTAGAAACCTCTAAGCAGGAGATAGAGGAAATTTTGAAGATTATCAAGAAGAGCGACTACAACGTAGTCGAGAACCTGGGGCATACCCCGTCAAAAATCTCCATGTTGTCCTTATTGTTGTGTTCTGAAGCCCACGCAAATTCTTTAATTGCATTCCTCAAGATTGCACATGTGCCGCAGGAAACTTGAGCCGATCAATTCAAAGATTGCATAGCTAGCCTGACTGCCGACAATGGGTTGGGTTTCTCAGATGTAGATCTGACCGTTAAGGGGAGAAATCATAATGATTCTCTACACATCTCGATCAAGTGCAGAGGCACTACTATGGCCCATGTACTGGTGGACACCGGGTCCTCATTGAATGTTCTGCCAAAGAAAGCATTAGACCGTCTGGACTGTGAAGGTTTGATTCTAAAACTGAGCAATATTGTGGTCAGGGCTTTCGACGGGTCAAAAAGGATGGTGCACGGGGAGGTGGACATCCCTGTTAAAGTTGGCTCTCAAACTTTTGCATCCACCTTTTACGTGATGGATATCAGAGCATCATATTCTTGCTTGATGGGTCGCCCTTGGATTCATAAGGCTGGGGCAGTGACTTCCACGCTCCACCAAATGTTGAAATATCCGGTAAAGGGGAAGATTGTCACGGTACAAGGTGAAGAGGAGTATATGGTGAGTCATCTCAACTCCTTCCGCTACGTGGAGATGGACAGGGAATTCATCGAAACCCCTTGTCAGAACTTTGAAGAGGTCCCTCAGACCTTGGCATCAACTGAAGTGGCTACCGACAAACCTCCGATGAAGATGGCTTCTCTCAAGGATGCCAGAGCTGTAATTGAAGAAGGTGGATGTGCCAATTGGGGTCAGCTCCCTGATTTCATGCACAAAACTAACAAATTTGGTTTGGGCTTTACTACATGGGCTCAAAGGGCCGTTAGGCGCGCGCGGATTGGAAGACCTCATCTGCATATCAGCAGTCAGGGAGTTAATGCAATCGAGGATAATGAAGAAGATTCAGACATCGACAGCTGGATCTACCCTACAACCAATGGTGGATTGAACAACTGGACGGCGAAGGACTTCATATCTGTTTCTTTTATTCCACAGTAATTGACTTTTGTTTTAAGAGTTGTAATAAACAGTTTGAAACTATATAGCCTGGTGCCCCGCACGAGGCACCTTGGCTTTGTTTATGAGGGCTTATTACTTATCATTTCATATATCATTAATAAAACATTGGATGTTTTCTTTCATTACAAATTTTGCGCTCTTTGTTTTTCTTTTCTATCTCTCGCTCTATCAAAAACAGCTATTCTCTTACACACACTCACGTATCATAATGCAGATCCATATCCACTCTGGATCCCGTTGATAACAACTCTGCTACTGCCAATTATGACTTCGAAAATCCGATCAACCAAGCCGAGGACGAAGGTGAGGATGATTGTGAGGTTCCCGGAGAGCTTTCTAGGTTATTACAGCAGGAAGAAAGGGCCATACAGCCTCATGAAGAGCCAGTTGAGTCAGTGAATTTGGGTACAGAGGAAGACAGGAAAGAGGTTAAGATAGGAGCAAATCTGGAGCCTAGTGTCAAGCAACGGTTAATACAAATGTTGTGCGACTATGTTGAGATCTTCGCTTGGTCTTATGAAGATATGCCTAGTTTAGACACTGATATTGTGGTACATCTCCTGCCGACTAAAGAAGGTTGTCCTCTGGTAAAATAGAAGGTTCGCTGTAATCGTCCTGAGATGTCTGAGAAAATCAAAGGTGAGGTCATGAAACTGTTTGACGCCGGATTTTTAGCTGTCACTTCTTATCCGTATTGGGTTGCCAACATTGTTCCAGTACCTAAGAAGGATGGCAAGGTACGAATGTGTGTAGACTATAGAGACCTGAACAGGGCAAGCCCCAAGGATGATTTCCCACTTCCTCACATTGATGTTCTGGTCGACAACAAGGCACATCATAAGATCTTCTCCTTCATGGATGGTTTTTCTGGCTACAACCAGATCAAGATGGCTCCTGAAGACATGGAGAAGACAACCTTCGTTACACAGTGGGGCACCTTTTGCTACAAGGTCATGTCGTTCAGATTGAAGAATGTTGGGGCAACTTATCAGCGCGCCATGGTCGCTTTGTTCCACGACATGATTCACCATGAGATTAAGGTTTATTTTGATGATGTGATAGCAAGGTCCCAGACTGAGGAAGAGCACCTTGACCATCTCTAGAAACTGTTCGACAGGTTGAAGACGTACAAGCTGAGGTTGAACCCGAACAAGTGCACCTTTGGGGTAAGGTCTGGTAAGCTATTGGGTTTCATCGTCAGTGATAAGGGTATTCAGGTGGACCTTGCCAAGGTAAAAGCTATACAAGAGATGCCATCTCCCCGCACAGAAAAGGAAGTTAGAGGCTTTTTGGGACGTCTGAACTACATCACTCGGTTCATCTCACATTTGACTGCTACTTGTGAGCCCATCTTCAAACTGTTGAAGAAAGATCAAGTGGTAAAGTGGAATGACGAATGCCAGACTGATTTCGAAAGAATCAAAGAGTATCTTCAAGAGCCACCAATTTTGATGCCTCCAGTTGGAGGAAGACCTTTGATTTTATACTTGACAGTACTGGATAGTTCAATGGGGTGCGTGATGGGGCAGCATGACGAGTCTGGCCGAAAAGAGCATGCTATTTATTACCTTAGCAAAAAGTTTACCGACTGTGAGACCCGATACTCATTTCTCGAGAAAACATTTTGTACTTTGGCATGGGCTGCTCGCCGGCTGAGACAGTATATGCTGACTCACACCACTTTGTTGACATCAAAAATGGATCCAATCAAGTATATCTTCGAGAAGCCTGCCCTGTCCGGAAGAATAGTGAGATGGAATATGATCCTAACCGAGTACGAAATCCAATACACGACCCAAAAAGCAATCAAGGGGAGTGTATTGGCAGATCATTTGGCGCATCAGGCCGTGGATGACTACCAATCCATGAATTTCGAGTTCCCGGATGAGAACATCATGTTGGTGACCGACTATGAAGAACCTAGACCGGATGAAGGGCCTGAGGAAGGATCCCGATGGTCTATGTATTTTGATGGAGCATCAAACGCATTAGGTAATGGCATTGGCGTTGTAATTGTATCTCCCGAGGGCTATCATACTCCGTTCACCGCCCGATTATGTTTTAACTGCACCAACAACATGGCAGAGTATGAAGCATGTATCCTGGGTCTTCGAGCTGCTATTGACCTGAGGATTAAGTTCTTGAGTGTATTCGGAGATTCTGCTTTAGTGATCAGTCAGATCAAAGGCAAGTGGGATACGAAGCACCCAAATCTTATTCCTTACAAAGAATACATACTGACATTGCTCCCACATTTTGAGGAGATAACCTTTGAACACTTCCCAAGAGAGGAGAATCAGTTAGCAGACGCGCTAGCTACCATGTCTTCTATGTTCAAAGTCAGGTGGGACAATGAAGCTCCCCATATTAACATCGAGAGGTTGGACGAACCCGCACATTGTTGTGACATTGAGACCGAAGAAGTGGCAGATAAACCTTGGTTTCACGAGGTAAAAAGGTATCTTGAGTCTCAAAAATACCCCGAGGGTGCATCTGTTAATGATAAGAAGTTCTTGAGAAGGTTCGCTGTGAAGTTCTTCATTAGCAATGGGATCCTTTATAAGCGTAACCATGATTCAACCTTACTGCGATGTATGGACAAAAGCGAGGCGGAAATGATCATAGCAGAGTTACATGAAGGTACATTCGGAACTCATTCTAGTGGACATACCATGGCAAAGAAAATCCTACGGGAAGGATATTACTGGTCCACTATGGAAGCCGACTGTTATCATCATTCTCGAACCTGTCATAAGTGCCAAGTCTATGCAGATAAGATGCATGTACCTCCGATTCCCTTGAATGTTTTGATAGCCCCTTGGCCTTTCGCAATGTGGGGCATCGATATGATAGGGGAAATCAGACCTACTGCGTCTAACGGGCATTGTTTCATTTTGGTGGCTATTGATTACTTTACGAAGTGGGTTAAGGCAGTTTCCTTTGCTACAGTAACCAAGAATGTCGTGGCGTGGTTTATCCGACACAATCTGATCTGTTGATACGGTGTACCAGAGAGGATCATCACGGACAATGGTACAAATCTCAATAATACGATGATCACCGAGCTCTGCAAACAGTTCAAGATACAACATCACAACTCTTCTCCCTACCGGCCGAAGATGAATGGGGTTGTTGAAGCATCTAACAAGAACATCAAAAAGATTGTGCAGAAGATGACGGTGACATACAAAGACTGGCATGAGATGTTACCATTTGCTCTTCATGGGTACCTTACCTCAGCACGAACGTCGACAGGGGCAACACCTTACTCTCTAGTATATGGCATGGAGGCAGTCCTACCCATCGAAGTCCAAATACCTTCTCTCTGGATTATGAAGGATGCAGGTTTGAACGAAGATGACTGGATCCAGACCCGACTTGATCAACTGAATCTAATTAATGAAAAGAGGCTTACTGCTATTTGTCATGGTCAGGCGTATCAAAAGCGAATGATTAAGGCATTTAATAAGAAAGTAAGGCGACAAGAATTTTAAGTCGGGGATCTAGTGATCAAACGCATCATACTACCGCAAGGTGATCCCAGGGGCAAATGGACCCCCACGTACGAAGGGCCATTTGTGTTCAAGAACATTTTCTCAGAAGGAGCCATGATTCTAACCACCATGGATGGTGATGACCTTCCTAACCCCGTCAAGGCAGGCAAAAGATACTACGCATAATCAAAGACCCGCTAGGTTGACTGGCCTAGGCAAAAATCAGGGCTTCACGGTGAACTAAAAGGGTTTGGGCAAAAGTAAGGGATGAAAATAAAAAAACTATACACCCGGCAAGTCGAAAAACTGAAAAGGTGGCTTGGGCAAAAAAGGGTATCCCGGTGGACTGAAAACCCGAAAGGGCGGTTCAGGAAAAAATTAGGGATTGAAGCGTAACACTATGTCTCATTGGATCATCTTGCAACCAGACTTCAGTATCAACTATCAAGCTCGGACGGCGCCAATCAATCTGATCCACCTTCGACCAAGTAGCAAAGTGATGAGACGCTTGAAGATATAAAGGCAATAGCAGAGTTGGAACCCAATGGGATTGTCTCACATAGCTTTTTTTCTTTCTTTTTCATAAATTGTATAATTTCTATCTTTCGGCAGCATCATCTTACTAGGACGTCAGCCTCTTGTACAAAAACGCCTATTATAGGCCAACTTCAAAATCAATACAATTCATTTTTACAAGGAATTTCAAATTGTTTTTCTTTTTCTGTTTTGTTTTGCAAAGAACGTCCAATGATTCATTTTTTATATATGCATTTGAAAATAATCGTTGCTCATAAATGTTTACATGAAAAATCAAAATACAATTACTCGTAATTCCAGGAACGGGGCAAGCAAGAAGTGTACAAACCTTACAGTTGCTCTACCCACCAGGTGCAGGGATAGAGCCAGCTCGAGAATATGACTAAAGGTACATACACTCCCCGCAGAGTAGGAAGTATCCAAAGACAGTGGTGTTAGCTTTCCCCAGCCGAGGTTCATAATCGCGAAGGAGTCGGTAAAATTCTTCCCAAACAGAGTTTACCTATCACCAGCAATATAAGTTCACCACCAGCTGAGTTTATTTCTCCAAATCAGCAGATCATCCAATAAAGTATCTCTTTTCCCCACAAAGTCACTCCCCTACAGGATTATTTTCAAACAGAGTTTCTCCCGGCGGAATATTCTCAAGCAGAATGGACGCAAGTCTCCAGCTAATCATCTTCGATCACTATCCCCAGCGAGAACGAAGAACTCAACTCCTTATACTCTCCAACAGCAGTCCAGGATTTATTCTCCCCTGCCGGAGAATATCACAAAGAACATTGCATATCCATACACCGTGGCATACGCATATGTGTCATACAGCACAATCTCATTTATTTTGAGAACATCATTACTCGATACATTTCATACATCATGACATTACATATGACTAACTCTTTACCTTTCAGGGAAAGATGCAATTAAGTTCTCACAAGTTTTCTCTAGTTTAGTCAAATCGATACTAAGATTTCTATTCCAGTTCAAGCTATGAAGCCCAGAAATCGACCGGATAATGTCTTGATTTCTCTAAAATACTACGAAGCCTAGAATCGACTAGATAGTGGTACATCTTAAATACAAGATATGAAGCCCGGAAATCGACCAGAAAACAGCTTAACTCTCAGCAAGTCATTGTGAAGCCTGGAAATCGACCAGATAGCAGTACAAGATACCATGAAGCCTGGAATCGACTAGACAGTGGTATAAGACACTATAAAGCCTGGCGCACGACCAGATAACGGTATAAGACGCTGTGAAGACTGGAGCACGACCAGATAGCGGCAAAGGAGACTGAAACCTGGGACACGACCAAATAATAGTATAAGGTACTGCGAAGCATGGAATTCGACCAAATAGTAGTTCACTCGGCCAATTACTTTGAATCCCTGAAATCGACCGGATATTAGTATGCCTCAAATTCAAGTGGAAACCCGGATGCGACCGGATAACCACTTAATTCCTTTTGAAGCCTGGAGCACGACCAGATAAGAATTGAGAAATTGCAAAGCCTGGAGGACAACCAGATAGCAAGTTTAATCTCATCTTCCCAATAAGTCACTGTAAAACCTGGAGCACGACCAGATAGCAGTCAGTCTTATTTTCCTCAGCAAAACACTGCAAAGCCTGGAGCACGACCAGATAGCAGTTCATCTTCACCTCCTCAACTAAGAGATGATTCCCCAGTAGAGTAACGGACTACTGGAGCTCCTAAAATTCTACTTCTCCCAAGACAGAGACCAGCGTGTTCCAGCAAAGTCATCCTCAACAACAGGTATACGGGTCTCGCAAAGGAATCTCTTATGCGATCAACACTTCTTCGGATGGCATCTTTAATCCCATCTTCCGTCATTGAATTCCAAATGGCATCTATAAGCCCATTCCCGATATCGCAAGACAAGTACCACTTCATGCGAGTGCAAATTTTTGGGCACTCTAGTGTTCAATCATCTTCCACCTTCAGATCACGAAAGGCAGACACGCCAATCTACATCCTCAGGTTTAATAAGATTGAACAGGGGCAGCTGTTGTACCCCAAAATTTTCCCTCCCATATTTCTCAATACATGTCAAGTGAGGTCCTCAAATTGATCAAGGAAGTCCAAGAGTTGACCAGACAAACCCTCTCCTAAGACAGTCCACCTCAAATTAGGGTTTCATTTTGCATCAAGATGCTTGAGCCCAAAGGATCCCAAATGTTCAAAATTTTCCTAATATAGTCTCAAGATCATCCATGTCAAGTTTCAAGCCTTGCAGAGAAAATTTGCTCAGTCAATTGCTCAAAGGCCTGAAAATCGACTGTGTTAGGGCAAAAGTCAACTGCGGCCCACATACAGTCAAACTTTAAGATTTTTGGTCAACATTCTCATTTTGAAGTATTATTCTTCATTTTATCAAGGGTTGATCATGATTCCTCAAGGATTGATCACAATTCATCAAAACCCAAAAGTTGCTAAATTAGGGTTTTGCAGGAAAAGTCAACTCAACTTTGACCAAGCATAACTTTCTCATACTTTATCAAAAATGATACATCTAAAGCTCATTTTGAGGAGGATGTAATTCCCTACAATTCATCTTAGGCTCCCAAGTTCAAAATATGCACTCACAAGAAGATATGAATTTGGACATTATAGGTCACTTTGAAAGGTCAACAAAAACACCTTTTGGGTCAAAGCTTCATACATGAACATGGAAGACTCAATTGAGATGAGACCAAAAGGTTTGATTAGAGTACATCTTAAGATTTCTAAAAAGTCCAAGAACACATCTCTAGGGTCAACATTGAGAGAGTTATGCATTCACCAAGTTGACCCTCTTTGCAAAATTGCCAAAAGTCAAATATGTCCAAAATTGCATTTTTTGCTAAATAGGCCCGACTTTTTATGCTTTCACTGAGTTTGTAATGTGACCCACGACCCATGAGCCCTTCCACTTGTCATTCTTTTATTTTTGTTATTTATTTTGATTTTATTTTATTTAAATCAAATAAAATCAATATAAAATAGTGAAAATATCAAAAACTAATTAAATCTTGAGATTTTGTGCATGATTAGGTCCATTACACAGCTTGAAACAAGATCAAATCGTGCAAGGTTCAAAATGGTCACAAAAAGATTTAATTTGCTTGTTTTGGAAATATTTGGTACAAGGATCAAATCATGAATCAGTATTCATAATTGGAAGAGATTTGATACAGAATTGCAACCCTAATGCACTCTAGTATACATAAGGAACAAATACAGATCAAAAGAAAGAGGCTAGAAGCGTGAAAAGACAAAGAACAAATTGAAAAAATTCAAGAAAAAAGTGCAAACTGATTTCCAAGTTTCAGGCCATCTCAAGCCATTCTAATCATACCAATCAATTGTTGGACTCCCCAGGATCGTGTTTCAATCGCTAGCAAGCTTCCCCATACCTTGAAATGCCCTGTAAGAGTCACACAGTTCGCTTCTTTTCTTGAATTCGAATATCTTGATTCTGGAATATTTAACATGATTGATTGGCATATTTTTAATCCTTGAAATGTTTGCAAGCTAATGGTTATATTTAATTGCATTTTTGTTGACTGAGCATGAAATTGCCATGGCTAGGGTTCTTTCTTTGTTTTTAGGGGTTTCTTGTACAGGGAAAATTGGCCAGTGATAATGGTACCATGATGCTCATGAGGTTGCAACGAGTTGATTGGTACCTTTGGTTTTGATTTATCATGCGTGTACAAGGTTTTGGAAATACACAGGGGCTATACCTACACTTAATGTCAGTAGGTAAAAGCCACGAAACTTACAGCGATGGTGGGAGGAAGAAGAAGGATACGTGGCGCTCCATGGCTTGCCAGTTTGAATTTTGCGCATTTCAAAGATTAGCTTTTTATTTATATTATATAATAATTGTTGGCTATTGTAATGATAACTAATCATTCTGGCTCAGCTGGCAGCGTGGCAAGGGGATAATGCTCAAGGACCTGGGTTCGAACCCCAGGTCCCAACTTTAGCTTCATATTATTTTTCTTTACATGATCAAGTGCGCTGGTACCCCATGTGTCTACCATGCATCATCAGCATCCAACCATCAGATCATCAACAAGCCAGATCCAAGGCTTCTCCCATGAGGGTCCACCATGCGTTGGAGTCAAGCATGTGCAGGGGATTGGACAAAGTCAATGGGGCCAGGAATTGTTGGGCCAAGAAGTTCCAAGCTGCACCCCCATTTTGCTAAACAACATCAGGCCCATTCTTTTCTTCTTTTCTATTTATTTTCTTTATTTAATTTAATTTACTTAATTTATTTTTAACCAAAATTAATTTCTTTTTTTCACAAAATCATAAAATCAAGAGTTTGTAAAAAATTTAGAATTAGTTTGTTTTTTTTATCAAATTTGATTTAATTTAGTTTCATTTAATTTAGGGTAATTCTAACTCTTTTATATAATTAAAATCAATTAGAAAAATTAGGGTTCAACTCTTGATTTATTTTTTATTCCTTTTCTCAAAATAAAAAAATACAAAAATAGGGTAATTTAATTATTTTTCTTAAATTAAAATTAATTAGTAATTAGGTTTTTATTTAATTAAGCTTTATTTTCTTAAATAATAAAAAAAACGACAAAAATGTTTTTCCCTTCAAATTGCAATTAGGCTTAGTTGGGGTCAAAACCCTAATTCTTTTATTTTCTACTCATCGCGCGCATTTGTTATTTTGTGCAATATTAATGTAGCTGTCCACGGTATGTAATAATTTAATCTAGGATTTTTTATTTATCGTTTTTATGGGTTTTTTTGGCTATGTAATTAATCCCTACCCCGAAGCCTTGTAATAGCGTAGTTTTATTTTCTCGCATTTTAATTTCCGCAAACATTAACTGTTTAGATGTATGTTAATAGGATTGTATGACAAGATTGCATGATATTTTAAAATGGCTAGAAAACCCTAATGTGCAAAGATAATAACTGAAATCAAATCACTCGCACATGCGCACTCTTAGGGTATACTCTCACTTCGGTTGCCTTCGGTAAACGATCATTAAGTATAGGGTGTCTTAGTGGTTGCCCTCCTGTCTAACAAAGAACAAAAGTCCCATTCGAAAATGTTGCCTCGGAAACGTCGCCTCGGAAATGTTGCCTCAAATATGATCTTAAGACTTTATGGTTATTAATAAGACGTCCTAACATTGCTTTAGTGATCGTACGTCCCTTATGAATTGACCCTTACTGTGATACGGTGGCAAAACCGACTGTTTATACTGGTTTGCATTTTTTGTTCGCAAATGTCGCGGTAAGCAAGAGTCGCCACCTACTTTTATTTTATCCAACAGGAAAGGAAAAAAGCATAGAAAAATTCCCTTTTTAGAGATTTTGAGTACGGGGGGTAGATTATAGAAAGGGAAGGTATTAGCACCCTTCCTATCCGTAGTTATCTACGGGCTCTTAGGTACTTGCTCATCATTTTCAAAATTGTTTTGTTTGTGTTTGTGTGCTTTGAAAAGTTTTGTTTTGAATTCGATTTAACTCTTGCTTCTGTCTTCAAGAGTGTAATGAAGTGTTTTTGAAAACTTTGTTTGTAAAGGAGCGTAAGTGTAAAAAATTTGTTTTGATTGAGCAAGTACTTAAGAACTAATCTACCTACTCGAAAAAAGAATCTTTATATGCTTGTTTCCTTTAGACAATTTTATCCCACTATTAGTGAGTATGTAGCACCGTCGTTGGAGTTTTGAGGGTCAATTCGAAAGGGACGTACGGTTACTAAAGCAATGTTAGGACGTCTTAGTAATAACCCTAATGTCTTAGATCAATTGTTCGAGGCAACAATTTCGAGGCAACCGTTCCAAGGCAACTTTTCCGAATCAGGACTTTGATCTTTGTTTAGACAAAACAACAACCACTAAAGCATCCTATACTCAATTACCGTTTACCGAAGGCAACCAAGTGGGAGTATACCCTAGGAGTGCGCATGTGCGAGTGATTCAATTTCAGTTTATTTATCTTTTCACATTTAGGGTGATCTAACTGTTTTAAAATTAATCACACATTCTTGTCATGCATCCTAATATCATACATCTAACAGTTAATAATTTGCGGAATTTAAAATGTGGAAATTAAACTACGCTATTACAAGGCTTCGGGTATTTACACAGCCAAAAACAAACCCTTTGAAAATAAAGCGATAAATGGAAATAAATGTCCTAATTAACTATTACAAACTGTAGGCAGTTACATCAATATGGATAAAAATAATAATAAAGTGCGCGATAAAAATTAGATCGACGAGAAATTAGGGTTTTGACCCTCCTAATCAAAAGAAAAATGTTTTTGTTGTTTTTAATATTTTAAAGAAAAGAATTTAGGTTTTAAAAATAAATGTACAAATTAATTAGTGATTAAATTAATTAATAAAAATAATTACAAGACCTATTTTTATGTTTTGATTATTTTTAAGAAAAGAAAATAATTAAATTAGAAATAAAACCTATTTGTTCTAATTAATTTTAATTATGTACAAAAAGAAATCAAAGTTATCTAAATTAATCAAACCTAATTTAATTAATTAATTTTTTAATAAAAATAAATATCTTAAATTTAATTGGATATAAAAATAGTTTGTGTGATTTTTTGATAAGAGAAAATAATTTAATTTGTTACAAAATAAATAAATAGATTAAATGAAAATAATATAAGAAAAAAAAGGATGAGGAATTGGGCCTGCAAAAGCAATTCTGGGAGGTGTAAATATCCAAATCTGGGCCCAAAAGGAGAGGTCCACGCTTGACTTTTTGGATCCAATGTTGCATGTTGACTATGGCTTATGGTGTACCTCTAGATGATGACCCTTGGATTCGGCCCTCTGGCCACTGGGCATACCAGATCTTGAGGGAGTATGATAGGCCTTGGATTTATGCACGCATGTGATTACCTGAAATAAATTAATAAAAACACAAATGTTGGAGGCAGGGGTCGAACCCCTGACCTCAAGCACTCCCACGCCTTAACGCTTACATGGCTACCACTGCATCACTTTGTATTTTTTGTACATAATATAAACAAAAATCATTATATATAAAACAAGTGAAGTAATAAAAAATTTGTGTGAAAATTCAAATGGACGAATCAGATGGAGCCACACCATCATCCCTGTCCTCTCTCCGTGGCTAAAAGGTTTGAAAACCTTTACCTACGGACAACGTCCGTCGCTACAGCCCTGCCAGTTCTCAAAATCAAATACAAACATGATAAATAGAAACCAAAGCCATGGTTAGATTCGTCTGGTCCTGCTGAGTTTATTAGTGGCCCTTTCATGGCCTAATTTTGCCTGGATTCAAAAACCCTAAAGCGAGTTATGAAACCCTAACAATGACACATTCCAATACAGGCTATATAAATGAAATTAAACAACACATAAAGCTTGCATATGTCTTAAGGATCATGAATATACCATTAGTTCATGCTATCAATGCCTAAATCATGCTAACCGATTTCAGAAATTCAAGGATATTGTGAGAGACTTACAGCGCTTTTGGGTACTGGAAAGGCTTTGTTCTTGATTGCTTCAGCTTGCTGGGAGTCTTGGGAATCGATTGAGATAGCTGGAATGCCTTGAGGATGCCTGGAACACTGAATTCGATCTTGCACTTTTTCTTGATTTTTCAAGTTTTTGTTCTCCTTGCTGCGCCTCCCTCTAACCTAGCTTTTGATCTGCATTGCTTCTATATGTATTGAGGAGTGAATTAGTTTTGAAAACCTGGCCTCAATCTTCCTTCATCAATGTCCTTGATCTTGATTTGATTCACCTTAAAAATCTTTCCAAAAATGGCCTAAATCCAATCTTTTTGTGCACACATTCCTTTACACGAGTTTGATTTGATGCTAGCTGTATAATAAAACCTGAAACAAGTACAAAATCTTTTGTTTTCAATATTTTGGATTTTATATGATTTGTTTTGATTTAAATTGAATTAATTCAAATAAAAATCAAAATAAATAATAAAAACATGATAAGGACAAGTGGCAAAGGCTAGAGCTCGTGGACTATGTTTCCAACTCAGAACAAGTGAAAAAGATTGGGCCCATTTGGCAAAATTTGAAGTTTTGGCCATAGTTGACTTTTGGCAATTTTGCAAAAAGGGTCAACTTCACCCATGCATAACTTCCTCAATTTTGAATCTTTGGAGGTGTTATTTGACTTTTTAGAAAGCTTAAGATGTACTCTAATCAACCCTTTTTGTCTCATCTCAATTTGATATTCCATGCTCAAGTATGAAGCTTTGACAAAAATATGTTTTTGTTGACTTTTCAAAATGACCTATAATGTCCAAATTCATAACTTCTTGTGAGTGCATATTTTGAACTTGGGAGCTGAAGATGGATTGTAGGGAATTACATCCTATTCAAAATGAGATTTGGATGTGTCATTTCTCATAAATTATGAGAAAGTTATGGTTGGTCAAAGTTGAGCTGACTTTTCCTACAAAACCCTAATTTAGCAACTTTTGAGTCTTGATGAATTATGAGCAATCCTTGATGAATCATGATCAACCCTTTATAAAATAATTAAATATACTTCAAAATGAGGATGTTGACCAAAAATCTTGAAGTTTGACTCTATGTAGGCCACAGTTGACTTTTGCCCTAGCACAGTCGATTTTCAGGCCTTTGAGCAATTGACTGAGCAGACTTCCTCTGTAGGGCTTGAAACTTGACATGGATGATCTTGAGAACATATTATGAAATTGGTGAGGTTTTGTAATTCCTTGGACTCAAGTATCTTGATGCAACATGAAACCCTAATTTGAGGTAGACTGCCTTAGGAGAGAGCTTGTCTGGCCAACCCTTGGACTACCTTGAACAACTTGGGGATCTTTCTTGAAATGTTTTGAGAAATATGGGAGGGAAAATTTTGGGGTACAACAGCTGCCCCTGTTCAATCTTCTTAAACCTGAGGATTTAGATTGGCTTGTCTGCATTTCGTGATCTGAAGGTGGAAGATGATTGAACACTAGAGTGCCTAGAAATTTGCACTCGCATGAAGTGGTAATTGTCTTGTGATGTCAAGAATGGGCTTAAAGATGCCATTTGGAAATTGCTGACGAGGGGATGGGCTTAAAGATGCCATCTGAAGGAGTGTCGATCGCATAAGAGATTCCTTAGCGAGAGCTTGTATACCTGTCGTTGAGGTAGATTCTGCTGGGGAAGGCTGATCTTTGTTGATAGAAGTAGAATTTTAAGAGCTTCGATCGTCCGTTATTCTGCTGGTGAGTCATCTCTGTTTGAATTTTAGGAACTTCGATCATCCGTATTCGACTAAGGAATCATCTCTATTGAATTTTAGGAACTTCGGTCGTCTGTATTCTACTGAGGAACCATCTCTATTGAATTTTAGGAACTTCGTCGTTCGTATTCTACTGAGGAGTCATCTCTGTTGAATTTTAGGAACTTCGGTCGTCCGTATTCTACTGAGGAACCATCTCTATTGAATTTTAGGAACTTCGTTCGTCCGTATTCGACTGAGGAATCATCTCTGTTGAATTTTAGGAACTTCGGTCGTCTGTATTCTACTGAGGAAACATCTCTATTAAATTTTAAGAACTTCGGTCGTCCGTATTCGACTGAGGAATCATCTCAATTGAAGAGGAAAGTTGAATTTTAGGAGCTTCGGTCGTCCGTTATTCAACTGGGGATTAAACTATTATCCAGTCGTACCTGGGCTTCACAGCTTGAATTTTGTGAGAATTTGATTGTATCTTTCCTGAAAGGTAAAGGTTAGCTGTATGTAATGCATGATATGTATCAAGCAATGATGTTCTCAAAATAAATTAGATTGTGTTGGTATGATGCGTATATGCATGTGTCATGATGTATGGAAATGTGATGTTTTTGGCTGGGGAAAATAAATCCCGGATTGCTGCTGGAGAAAAGAGTTGAATTCTTTGTTTCTGCTGGGGATAGTGAATGAAGATGATTGTGAGATTGATACTACAGGAGAGGATAATTCCGCTGGGGAATAAACTGATGAGGAAATGAATCTGTGGGGAGGACATATTCTGCTAGAGGACCTGTTCATTTGGAGAATAACCTCAGCCAGAGATGAATCATCGTTGCCGGCGATGAAACCTGTTGGGGATTGAATTTCTATTTATGAAAGGAATGAACTCCACTGGGGATAACTTTCCAGTTGCGACTTCACTGGGAATAACCTTTTAGACTCTATTGGGGACAATCTTCCAGAGTATATTGGGGATAATTCTCCAAACTCCACTGGGGATGATTTTTCAATGCTGGTAACAGATAAACTCTGATTGGGGAGAATATTGCCGATTCGTTCGCGGTTGTAAGCCTCAGCTGGGGAGAATTAACACCATTGCTTTTGTCTTACTCTGCGGGGAGTGAATGTTATTGGGACGCATGCTACGGATATGACGAGGACTCTGCGTCGATACTTTTCTACCCCTGTATCTGCTGGAGAAAGTTCCTGCAGAGGCCTTGTGGATCGAGTGTCATCCCAACTTATGAGGTGCTTGGTAACTACCGATAAGAATGATAAGTCTTCTTCTGGTAGGCAAGTGACGAGATGACGGGACATAGTCGTACACTTTAATCCCTAACTTTTGCCTGGACTGTCTTTTCAGATTTTCAGTCCACCGAGATACCCTTTTCTACCCAAGCCTCCTTTTCAGGTTTTCGACTTGCCGGGTGTACAAATCTTTTTTGTTTTTATCCCTAATTTTTTCCCGAACCCTTTGGTTCGTCGGGATGCCCTTATTTTTGCCTAGGCCAGTCAACCTAGCGGGTCTTTATTCATGCGCAGTATTTTCTGACTATGTCCACGCTCTCAGTGTGTAGGGAGTTGTCACTGTCGGTGGTGTTGCCACACTACCAGAAGATGTTCGTCTGATTATACAAGATTCGTTATTGGAATTCATGCCCAATGCCCCAGGTGACTCAGATGGAGATTTGCCCCCTGGCTATTTGGCATCTTTGAGAGATTCCATGAATCTTAACTTAACTGCCCCAAATGATGGGCAATGATCATGTCGTTCCCCTTGGTTGGAAGTGTTTTTCCACTTGAGGTGATCCTTTTTATTGAGAAGATTTTTGTTCGCTAGATATTCGTCGTGTGAATTTCTCTTCTGTTGAACAAATAGTCATATGCAAACAATTATATTTTAAGAATGCAAAAGCTTATGTCTGTCTTGAAATTTTTGAAAATGCATTTTTTAGTAAAACAAGTTCATTTTTTTTGTAAAAGTGTGATGTCAACTCAGGATTTACAGCAATTCCTACAGGAGTCAGGATACCTTTTGTAACAGTATGTTTTCGAACTAACCCATGCTTCAGCTAGGACTTTTAAGGGTTATAACGTGGCCTGGTTCACGCTTTAAGAAACAAAGGATAAAGGCTCAAAATTTATTTGTACCCACCCGCTCTTCGTGATGTTCTTCAGTCCTATACTCAATTAATTATGCATTTAGATCCCGTTTGAGTCTTTGCTCTGATATTCCAGTGATGGTCCGGATATTGACAGTTTATTTTGAATAGGCAGTCATTTCCCTTTTTTGTTTTGTTTAGGGTTTGTATGACCTCTTTTCTTTTTTGATTTTATTATCCCTGTCTTTTGCCTGAACTGTTTCTTTTTGTGATCACAGTCAGTGGGATGCCCTAGTTTTTCTTAAGTCTCCTTCATAGGTTTTGACTTAACGAGCTTTTATTTTGAGAGATAATGACTGCCTGTCTTGACGATTATAGGGAACCATCACCGTCTTTTATTTCAGAAGGACGTCTTTGATGCCATTCATTGTGCACCTGGATTAACTGAGAAAACTACCCTGCCCCAGGTTGTGACTAAGGGTTTTAATTTGTGTGAAAAGAAAAACTCCTAGTCCTCTAGCTCAAAGGGGTTGACGAGGGATTATCTTCCTTATATCTCCACTGTTTAGGATTTGAAACAACGCCTGTACATCGTCAGCGGGGTCTGTTCAAAAGCATACTGTAGAGATTTTGGTATCATTTTCGTCATCCTCCCTCTAAAGGCTTTAGAATTTTTTAATCGAGAGTTGAACATCAAAAAAATGAAAGCAATTTGAATATAGTGAATACGAATGGATTGATTCAAAACAGACATATACAATGCATTGATAAAAGTAACAAAGTTTGACATGAATAAATGTTTGAACAATCAAAAGAAAATTACAAATTAAAAATTCTAATGAACAAAAAGTCTCTCTTGTCAGAACTTGTCACTTCAAATGGTGAGCATTGGAGGATTGACAGAAACATTCCAGTTGACCATCTTGTGTGAATTCCAAAGCCCTTTCATCAATCAGGTTTTGAACTTTGTACTTCAACTTCCAACAGTCGTCAGTATCATGCCCCGGGCTGTTGGAGTGATATGCACACCTCGCATCAGGATTGTAGTTAGGCGAAGAAGTCTTGGGATTCGAATGAGGTCCTATCAACGTCACCATATTCATTCTCAATAGGTGTTGTAAAGCTTGAGACAACGGCATGTTGAGCTTGGTGAACTGCCTCTTGGGTGTATCTGGCTTACTTTGATTAACCCGTTGTTTATGGTGAGGTTTTTGTTAGACCCTTGAGGTAGTAGCAACTTGGAGAGGTCCATTTTTCACCAAACCAAACCCTTGTCTTCTTGGAGGCTGATCAATGACTTGGTCCCTAGCCTCGACTGTTTGCTTCATACTGTTGTATCGGTCTTGATGAAGTTGGTTGATAATGGTTCTCAACTCTCCTTGTTCCCGGGCTAAGCTTTGGATAAGGGCCATCTGCCCTAGCATTTGGGTTCTTATTGCATCTATCTCAGCTTGCATTTGTTCCAGCCGCTCGTCCTTATTGTCTTCAGGACTTTTCTTGACCAAGTTCTCGACGAGGAGCGTTTTCAACTCTTCCTGTCGCTTGGATAGGTTTAGGAGTATGTCTCTGAACTGAGCTTCTTGAGCATGAAGATCTTTGTTGTCTTGTTTGAGAGCCATTGCTGAAATAAACAGCGAGAACATGAGAGACCTGTACTGGAAGACCTGTAATGCAATGATATGTATGCAATGTATGTATGCAATGTTTTCAAGGATCTCGCGGGGCCAACAAGAAAATGTTAGAATTTGAACTTTGCAGTTTGATTGAAGAAACTTCGTGTCATTAAGAGTCATTCTTCAAGAGTTAGGCTCACCATATCGAGTGGGTCATAGCCTCTGACTCAAGTTATCATGTTTTGATTTCTATACGACATTGGCTAGAGGAAAATAAATCCCCTTTGCCTCTTGCTAGACGTTTGATTTACCATAACCTGCATCACAAACCCTTGAGATCCTTGAAATGGTTAAGGAAATGTTAAGGCATGATGTTATGATGTGTATGCTATGCGTTTAAGCAAAAGTGCGATGTGATGTAAACAAGTAAATTCGGCAAGAAATCCAAGTTATTGGATAAGGACTGTAAACAAAACCTGCCAGGAACTCATGTTGTCAGATAACAAAAATGTGCAAGTAGTTCAAGTTAAAAGCATACAAGTTACACAAACAGCCTTAGGTTTAGGCTTGCATGGAGTTTAGGTATTACCCTCTTTCAGTTTAGTTGGTTCAACCTGTCCTAATAATAGTAACCGGGTTCTAGAGGTTCTCAATATCACTGACAATCCTCCATCGGTCATAATTCCAGACACGCAATCTTTTCTCACGGCCGGAACCATCTCGAGAGTATGGTCTCAATGAGTGTAGCATACTGCTACTTTCTATGGCCAAGTTGGTCAATTATAGGTTCTAAGGCCAGTTGATGCTTAATGACCCATTAGCATCCCCATACTTTCCTTGTTGCTCCACAAGGGATATCGGTACCAACTAATGTGTCACACCAACGTAGCTACTGCTTCAACCATATCGATCTACGCCGTACAGTTTCCTCACAGTCTATTGCTACTTACCTAAAAGGTGTCCCCCATATCCGGGTTAGGATCTATAGTAACTCTGATACAAAGCCCACAAAGATAAAGCAATCAAATCAATCAATTGAAAACAATATGATGAACTAATCCTAAGGTACACTCGACTTATTAATTCCTCAGCAGAGTCGCCAGTTCTGTGATACGGTGGCCAGAACTGGGACGTGTTTCCCTATTTTTTTTAAGGAAATTGCTGGTTTGCGTTTTACGTTTATGTTTGCAAAATGTCGCGGTAAGCAAGAGTCGCTACCGACTTTTATTTTATCCAACAAGGAAAGGAAAAAAGCACGGAAAAATTCCTTTTTCGAGATATTTCTGAGTACGGGGGGTAGATTATAGAAAGGGAAGGTATTAGCACCCTTTCTATCCGTAGTTATCTACGGGCTCTTAGGTACTTGCTCATCATTTCCAAAATTGTTTTGTTTGTGTTTGTGTGCTTTGAAAAGTTTTTGTTTTGACTTCGATTTAACTCTTGCTTCTGTCTTCAAGAGTGTAATGAAGTGTTTTTGAAAACTTTGTTTGTAAAGGAGTGTAAGTGTAAAAAAATTTTTTTGATTGAGCAAGTACTTAAGAAATAATCTAACTACTCGAAAAAAGAATCGTTCTATGCTTGTTTCCTTTAGACAATGATATCCCACTATTAGTGAGTAGGTAGCACCGTCGTTGGAGTTTTGAGGGTCAATTCGAAAGGGATGTATGGTCACTAAAGCAATATTAGGACATCTTAGTAATAACCCTAATGTCTTAGATCAATTGTTCGAGGCAACGATTCCGAGGCAACCGTTCTGAGGTAACTTTTTCGAATTGGGACTTTGATCTTTGTTTAGACAAAAGGACAACCACTAAAGCATCCTATACTCAATGACCGTTTACCGAAGGCAACCAAGTGGGAGTGTACCCTAGGAGTGCGCATGTTCGAGTGATTCAATTTCAGTTTATTTATCTTTGCACATTTAGGGTGATCTAACTGTTTTAAAATTAATCATACATTCTTGTCATGCATTCTAATATCATACATCTAACAGTTAATAATTTGCGGAATTTAAAATGCGGAAATTAAACTACGTTGTTACAAGGCTTCGGGTATTTACATAGCCAAAACCAAACCCTTTGAAAATAAAGCGATAAATGGAAATAAATGTCCTAATTAACTATTACAAACTGTAGGCAGTTACATCAATATGGATAAAAATAAAAATAAAGCACGCGATGAAAATTAGATCGACGAGAAATTAGGGTTTTGACCCTCCTAATCAAAAGAAAAATGTTTTTGTTGTTTTTAATATTTTAAAGAAAAGAATTTAGGTTTTAAAAATAAATGTACAAATTAATTAGTGATTAAATTAATTAATAAAAATAATTACAAGACCTATTTTTATGTTTTGATTATTTTTAAGAAAATAAAATAATTAAATTAGAAATAAAACCTATTTGTTTTAATTAATTTTAATTATGTACAAAAAGAAATCAAAGTTATCTAAATTAATCAAACCTAATTAAATTAATTAACTTTTTAATAAAAATAAATATCTTAAATTTAATTGGATAGAAAAATATTTTTTGTGATTTTTTGATAAGAGAAAATAATTAAATTTATTACTAAATAAATAAATAGATTAAATGAAAATAATATAAGAAAAAAAAGGATGAGGAATTGGGCCTGCAAAAGCAATTCTGGGAGGTGTAAATATCCAAATCTGGGCCCAAAAGGAGAGGTCCACGCTTGACCTTTTGGATCCAATGTTGCATGTTGACTAAGGCTTATGGTGTTCCTCCAGATGATGACCCTTGGATTTGGCCATCTGGCCACTTGGCATACCAGATCTTGAGGGAGTATGATATGCCTTTGATTTATGCACGCATATGATTACCTGAAATAAGTTAAGAAAAACACAAATGTTGGAGGCAGGGGTCGAACCCCTGACCTCAAGCACTCCCACGCCTTAACGCTTGCCTGGCTACCACTGCATCACTTTGTATTTGTTGTACATAATATAAACAAAAATCATTATATATAAAACAAGCGAAGTAATAAAAATTTTGCGCGAAAATTCAAATAGACGAATCAGATGGAGCCACGCCATCATCCTTGTCCTCTCTCTGTGGCTAAAAGGTTTGAAAACCTTTACCTATGGACAACGTCCGTCGCTACAGCCCTGCCAGTTCTCAAAATCAAATACAAACATGATAAATAGAAACCAAAGCCATAGTTAGATTCGTCTGGTCCTGCTGAGTTTATTAGTGGCCCTTTCATGGCCTAATTTTTCCTGGACTCAAAAACCCCAAAGCGAGCTATGAAACCCTAACAATGGCATATTCCAATACAGGCTATATAAATGAAATTAAAGAACACAGAAAGCTTGCATATGTCTTAAGGATCATGAATATACCATTAGTTCATGCTATCAATGCCTAAATCGTGCTAACCGATTTCAAAAATTCAAGGATATCGTGAGGGACTTACAGCGCTTTTGGGTACTGGAAAGGCTTTGTTCTTGATTGCTTCAGCTTGTTGGGAGTCTCAGGAATCGATTGAGATAGCTGGAAGGCCTTGAGGATGCCTGGAACACTAAATTCGATCTTGCACTTTTTCTTGATTTTTTAAGTTTTTGTTCTCCTTGTTGCGCCTCCCTCTAACCTAGCTTTTGATCTGCATTGCTTCTATATGTATTGAGGAGTAAATTAGGTTTGAAAACTTGGCCTCAATCTTCCTTCATCAATGTCCTTGATCTTGATTTGATTCACCTTGAAAATCTTTCCAAAAATGGCCTAAATCCAATCTTTTGTGCACACATGCCTTTACACTAGTTTGATTTTATGCTAGCTGTATAATAAAAGCTGAAATAAGTACAAAATCTTTTGTTTTCAATATTTTGGATTTTATATGATTTGTTTTGATTTAAATTGAATTAGTTCAAATCAAAATCAAAATAAATAATAAAAACATGATAAGGACAAGTGGCAAAGGCTAGAGCTCGTGGACTATGTTGCCAACTCAGAACAAGTGAAAAAGATTGGGCCCATTGGGCAAAATTTGAAGTTTTGGGCTTAGTTAACTTTTGGCAAATTTGCAAAAAGGGTCAACTTCACCCATGCATAAATTACTCAATTTTGACTCTTTGGAGGTGTTCTTGGACTTTTTAGAAAGCTTGAGATGTCCTCTAATCAACCCTTTTGGTCTCATATCAATTTGATATTCCATGCTCAAGTATGAAGCTTTGACAAAAAATGTGTTTTTGTTGAATTTTCAAAATGACCTATAATGTCCAAATTCATAACTTCTTGTGAGTGCATATTTTGAACTTGGGAGCTGAAGATGGATTGTAGGGAATTACATACCCTTACGAATTTACCCTTACAAATCCAATGACGGTGCTACCTATTTCTCAATAGTAGGATAGCATTTCCTAAAGGAAACGAGAACAAAAACGATCTTTTTTCGAGTAGGTAGATAAATGTTAGGTACTTGCTCAAGTCAAACTTTTCACACCATACATTTTCAAACAAACTTTTCAAACTAAAGTTTTCAAAACACTTCGTAACACTCTTGAGGACAGAAACAAGGGTTAAAACAAAGTAAAACATTTTCCAAACAAGCACATACACAAGAAATTTTAAAAGATGAGCAAGTACCTAAGAGCCCATGGAAAACCCTGGATAGAAAGGGTGCTAACACCTTCCCTTTCTATAATCTACCCCCCGTACTCAGAATATCTCGAAAAAGGAATTTTTTTTGTGATTTTTTCCTTTCCGGTTGGATGAAATAAAAGTCGGTGGCGACTCTTGCTTACCGCGACATTTTGCGAATAAAAACGCAAGACGCAAACCAGCATTTTCAAAACAGTCGGTTCTGCCACCGTATCACAGATAGCAACATCTAAAGGAGGAGGGGAAGAACATTTAAGACCTTTTGAGTAGGTAGGTTGCTCCTAGTTGCTCGCTTGCTCACAACAAAAACATTTTATACACCAACACTTGCATTTGAAACATTTTCAAAAGTTAAAACACTTTGTACGCGTTCTTATAGAAACGAGAACCATTACAAAGACACCTTTTCAAAATCACTTTCAAAAACACATTCCACAAATACCTCTTTGAACTATTTTTTGAAACAACACTTTGTACGCGTTCTTATAGAAACGAGAACCATTACAAATACATTTTCAAAATACATTCAAAATCCACATCACAAGCACATTTTCAAACAAAAGAAAGTGATCTAGCAAGCAACTAAGAGCCCGTAGATAACTACGGATGAAAAGGATGTTAATACTTTCCCTTTTCATAACCTACCCCCAGAACTCAAGAAAATAATCTCGAAAGGTCTTTCCTGTTCTTTTCAACATTTTCTTATTGGATAAAAGAAAAGTCGATGGCGACTCTTGCTACCCGCAACAATTGCAATCAAACGCAAAACACCAAAGTCAGTTCTCCCACCGTGTTACAGGACTGGAGACTCTGCTAGGGAACTACTTAAAAGTGGGGTTACCTTAGGGATGGATCACCTTTACTTTCTTTTCATAGTTTGACTTGTTTGCTTTACATTATGATTCCTTGTTTGAGTTTGTTTTGATCCTCTACCCGGATCTAGGGCACCTTTTAGGTAAGTAGCAATAAGTTATGGAAACTGTGCGAGGTATACCGACATGGTCAAAGAAATAGCTATGTTAGTGTGGCACATTTGTTGGTACTGGTAGCCCTTGAGTAGTCAAGGAGAATACGGGGCCACTATGTGGTGTCATGAAGCACTAACTGACTTTAGAACCTTACTTGAAAAAACTTGGCCATTAGGAAGTAGTGAGGTAGCCGGATTTGGTGCAGTCTGAAGTTGGTTGATACTCGATACTACGCTTATTGAGATTGGACTTTCGGGATATTTCGGTCGCAATTAAAGAGGTTTGTGCTGAAACAATGCCCGATGAAGAAAGATCAGTGATATTGATATCCCCTTGAACCTGGTTACTATTACTAGACAGGTTGATCCAACTAAACTTCAAGAGGGTACTTACCTACAAACCCCATGCAAGCCTAAACCTAAGGACTTGTCTGCTTTGTGTGTATATGACTATTTGTACATAACAACTTGCTTGCTTTGCATACTTGTACATAACATCATGACATCATACCATAGAATTTTCAATAATCATTTCAAGGATCTCAATGGCCTATGATGCAGGGTCATGTTGAACCAGACACCTATCAAGGGGGAAAGAGGATTCATTCTCTAATCAAACACAGTCAACACCAAAGCACGGTAACTTGAGTCAAGGGCTATGACCCACTTGACATGGTGATCTTGATTCTCGTGGAAGGACATCCACCAATACAAAGTGCTCCAATCAAAGTTGTTGATCTAAATTTAACTTCTAACATTTTTTGTGTTTATCCCGCGAGATCCTTGAAAACATTGCATCCACATAACATGCATCATATCATGACAGGCTTTTCCCACACAGGTCTCATCTGCTTACTATTTATTTCAATAGAGATGGCTCTAGAATAGACTATCAAGGAAGTTCAGACTCAAAATGATCAACTTCAGGAAATTTTCTTGAACCTATCCAAGGGACAAGAAAAGGTGAAAACACTCCTCACTAAGGGCATGGTCATGGGGAATCCTTGGGACAACAGAGATGACCAGTTGGAACGGCTACAAATTGAAATGGCAACAATGAAAGTACCTATGATGGGACAACTGGTGGGCCATATGGCTCTTATCCAAAACTTAGCTCGGGGAAAAGAGGAGCTAAGGACCCTCGTTAACAAACTTCATCAAGACAGTTGCAACCATATGAAACAAACCGTCGAGATTGGGGATCAAGTCATCATTCAGCCTCCCATGAGACAAGAAGCCAGTTTGGTGGAAAGTAAACCTTTCCAATTTGTTGCCACGTCATGATCCCAACAACCACATCGTCAACAAGGATAGGGTAATCGGCATAAACGAAATGCACCCAATAGGCAATACATAAAACTCAACATGCCAATGTCGCAAGTCTTGCTACACATGTTGAATTTGAATTTGGTCACACTGAAGGATCCTCCTCAGGATTCTAACATTGTTGCTCCTAGTTATCATCCCAATGAAAGATGTGCATATCACTCCAACAGTCCGGGGCACGATACTGATAGTTGTTGGATGTTGAAAAATAGGATTCAAGACCTGATTGACTAAGGAACGTTGGAATTTGCATAAGACGGTCAATTGGAGCTTTTCTATCACCCCTCAAGGGCATCCATATGAAGTGACGATCTGGGCGAGGAAATTTTCTGTTTATTCGAATTTTCAGTTGTAATTTCTTTGTCTACTTAAACACTTATCTATATGTCAAACTTTGGTCATTTTCATTAATGCATTAAATATGTTTGTCTTGAATTAATCCATTCATTTTCATTCTAATTAAAATATGCTTTTACTCTCTTTATGATATTCAACTCTTGCTAAAAGTTACAAGCCTTTAGAGGGAGGATGACGAAAACAATGCCTTAATCTCATACAGTATGCTTTTGGAAAGACCTTGCTGACAATGTACAATTGTTCTTTCAATTCCTAAACACTGGAGATATAAGGAGGATAATCCCTAGTCAAACCCTTCGAGCCAAAGAAGTAAAAGTTTTATTTTTTACACAAATTGAAACCTTTAATCAAAACCTGGGGCAGGGTAGTCTCCCAGTTAATTCAAATGCGCATTCAATCGCAAACTTTCACTTCGTACACAACGAATGACATCAAAAACATTCCTTCTGAACCAAAATATGTTGATGGTTCCCTATAAAATAGGCAGTCATTATCTCTCAAAATAAAAGCCCACTACGTCAAAACCTACGAAGGAGACTTAAGAAAAAACTGGGGCATCCCGTTGACTGTAATCTCAAAAATGAGAACAGTCAGGCAAAATCAGGGATAATAAATCAAAAAGAGGTCACTACAAATCCTCAACGACATGGAAAATATGGCAAAAAATATTGCCTTCCAACAAACTTAACTTGTCTGAACCATCACTAAAATGTCATTTCAGACTCAATTGGAGTTCAAACGTACAATTAACTGAGTTTAGGACTGAAGAACATCACGAAGAACGGGCAGGTACAAATACACTTTGAGCCTTATCCTTTGTTTTTTAAACCGTGAACCAGACCATGATACAACCTTTCAAAGCCCTAATTGAAGCATGGGTTAGTCCAAAATCATACTGTTACAAAAGGTATCCTGACTCCTGTAAGGCTTACTCTAAAATCCTTATTTGAATTCACATACTTGCAAAATTCTTTTATCTGCTAAAACGCATTTTCAAAACTTCAAGACAAGCATAAACTTTGCAATATTTTGAATACCATTTTTTGCATATAGCTATTTGCTTGACAACAGAGAAATTCACACAACGAATTTCTGGCGAACGAAAGCTCTCTCAGTGAACAAAGTCACTTCAAATGGGATGACACTTCCAATGACAAATCTCCTATAAGCAGGGGGCATGGCGCACCATTGTCCAAATTCAGCTGGGGCAGTCCTATAAAGATTCCAAGAAATCTCTCAAGAAATGTTGAATATACCAGGGGCAGGGGTAGTGATAAATCTCCCACGAAGACCTTTTCATAGGATGATCCCTAGCCAGAGTGTCAATCTCTAAAAACTTATCTCCAACTAGATTCGATCTCAAGAATCTTTGAGGATTTCTACCAAAAGGAAACTCTTCTCTAGCAGATTGGCAACAGGGTTTGTTCCCCGATAAACTACAGACTCCCCAGCTTGAATTTACCTCTCATACTATCATCAAGGGACCACAACTCCTCTTCCCCAGCAGACTTTTCTACAATCCTCAGTGAGTTGCTATAAAACCTGGAAAAGCAACCAGATAACTGTCAACTTCTTTATCCCCAACAAGTCGTTGTAAAACCTGAAAGACAACTAGATAACAGTTAACTAGTTGTTAACTTCCTTTATCTTCCATCAAGAGATAACTCTCCAGTAAAGCAACGGACAACGAAGACTCCTGACACCATTTCCCCAAGCAGGAATCAACACTCTCGACAAAGTTTTCTTTCTCAAGATCAACATTCCCCAACGGAGTTTCTCCTCAAACAACAAAACAGGATTCCCCAGCAGAAACATTCTAAGCAGGGTTTGAAGATATGCATACACTTCATCCCCAACGGCCATCCGGGATTCAGCTTCCCAAAACTCCCCAGCACTTGCCAAGGATTTATTTTTCCAAGACAAAATTACATTCCAACAACTTTTCATGCATCATACTACATACATGATAAGCGCATACAGCAAAAATGCATACGACATAATCTCATTTATTTTGAGAACATCATTACGCTATAGATTCCATACATCATGGCATTGCATACAACTAACTTTTTACCTTTTCAGGAAAGATCAATCAATAGAAAATTATCATTAACAAATTTCCAACAAGACAGGACAACTATCTGTGAACGTATCAATTATAGATCAATTCCCGAAATAGGACATGATGAATATCTACATGACAAATGCTTCCTCCAGGCCTCTACTGGTTTAATTTAAATCTCTCAACGGTTTATCCTGATTCTTTCTGGTAGACATTTTTTCTGGTTCAGATAAATTGCTCCAAGATTTATTCTGATTCTTTCTAGATCTCTGCTAGTTCAGTTTAAATCTCTCAATGTTTTATCCTAATTCTTTCTGGTAGACATTTTCTCTATTTCAAATAGATCGCTCCAAGATTTATTTTGATTCATTCCAGTCAAAGAATATTCAAGACATCTGCTGGTTCAGTTTAAATCTCTCAATGGTTTATCCTGATTCTTTCTGGTAGACATTTTCTCTGGTTCAAATAAATCTCTCCAAGATTTATTCTAAATCTTTCCAGATCTCTACTGGTTCAGTTTAAATCTCTCAACAATGTATCCTGATTCTTTCTGGTAGACATTTTCTATGGTTCAGATAAATCGCTCCAAGATTTATTCTGATTATTTCCAGAATCTCTGTTAGTTCAGTTTAAATCTTTCAACGGTTTATCCTGATTCTTTCCTGTAGACATTTTCTCTAGTTCAGATAAATCGCTCCAAGATTTATTCTGATTCTTTCCAGTAAAAGAATATTCAAGACATCTACTAGTTCAGTTTAAATCTCTCAATGGTTTATATTGATTCTTTCTCGTAGACATTTTCTCTGGTTCAGATAAATCGCTCCAAGATTTATTCTGATTCTTTCTAGTTAAAGAATATTCAAGACCTCTACTAGTTCAGTTTAAATATCTCAATGGTTTATCCTGGTTCTTTCCCGTACACATTTTATTTGGTTTAGATAAATTGCTCCAAGATTTATTCTGATTCTTTCCAGTTAAAGAGTATTCAAGACCTCTACTAGTTCAGTTTAAATCTCTCAATGGTTTATCCTGATTCTTTCCCGTAGACATTTTCTCTGATTCAGATAAATCGCTCCAAGATTTATTCTGATTCTTTCTAGTTAAATAAAATTCAAGACCTCTACGGGTTCAGTTTAAATCTCTCAATGGTTTATCCTGATTCTTTCCCGTAGACATTTTCTTTAGTTCAGATAAATCGCTCCAAGATTTATTCTGATTCTTTCCAGTTAAAGAAAATTCAAGACCTCTACTGGTTCAGTTTAAATCTCTCAATGGTTTATCTTGATTCTTTCCCGTAGAAATTTTATCTGGTTCAGATAAATCACTCCAAGATTTATTCTGATTCTTTCTAGTTAAAGAATATTCAAGACCTCTACTGGTTCAGTTTAAATCTCTCAATGGTTTATCCTGATTCTTTCCCGTAGACATTTTCTCTGGTTCAGATAAATCGCTCCAAGATTTATTCTGATTCTTTCTAGTTAAAGAATATTCAAGACCTCTACTGGTTCAGTTTAAATCTCTCAATGGTTTATCCTGATTCTTTCCCGTAGACATTTTCTCTGGTTCATATAAATCGCTCCAAGATTTATTTTGATTCTTTCGAGTTAAAGAAAATTCAAGACCTCTACTGGTTCAGTTTAAATCTCTCAATGGTTTATCCTGATTCTTTCCCGTAGACATTTTCTCTAGTTCAGATAAATCGCTCCAAGATTTATTCTGATTCTTTTCCAGACTTCTTCTGGTTCAGTTTAAATATGTCACGGTTTATCCTAATCCTTTCCAGTAGACGCTTTCTCTGGTTCAGATAAATCGCTCCAAGATTTATTCTGATTCTTTTCAGTTAAAGAATATTCAAGACCTCTGCTGGTTCAGTTTAAATCTCTCAACGGTTTATCCTGATTCTTTTCGGTAGACACTTTCTCTGGTTCAGATAAATTGCTCCAAGATTTATTCTGATTCTTTTCCAGACCTCTGCTGGTTCAGTTTAAATCTCTCAACGGTTTATCCTGATTCTTTCCGATAGACATTTTTGTGGGTTCATACAAATTGCTCTAAGATTTATTCTGATTCTTTTCCAGTTGAAGTCAAATTTAGATTTAGTCTAATTTATGTAAATAATCACCTTTGGATGGCATCTATAAGCCCATCTCTGACAACTCTCTATCATCCTCTAAATCGCATCTGTAGGTCCGTTCCCTATACAATCAACCACCACATCCTCAAGTGCAAATTTTTGGGCACTCTAGTGTCCAATCATATTCCACCTTCAAGTCACGAATGGTAGATTCGCCAATCTAACTCTTCATGTTTAAGAAGATTGAACATGGGCAGCTGTTGTACTCCAAAATTTGCCCTCTCATTTTTCAAGGCATTTCTTACAAGGATTCTCAAGGTTTAAGCTTGCACAAGTACATTGGTATTTTCCAGTACCAAGATTAAAAGGAAACTGTCAAAAAGGGGGAAAATAGATTAAAATAATATTTTGACAAATTTGGATAAAAACAAGTGTTCTTCGATTCAGCTCCTTCGATTGGCCTTTTGGCCTCTTTCAATGCAAGCTTGGCTTGCATCCTTCGACTGGGCGTGGGCCTCTGGCACGTTGGCTTGGATTCACAAGGCACAAAGCCTCCTGTAGTCTCCTTAGATTCCAAGGCAAAAGGCTCCCTTTTGGCATCCTTCGATTTGCACTTTTGTCTCCTATATGCCTCTTTCGAATCTGGACATTTTGGCCTCCTGCGTGCACCTTTAGTTTGGGCATGTGGTTCCTTCAGTACAATATATTGGTCACACCCTTCGTTTGGGCACATGAATTCTTCAGTACAAGCTACTAGTCACACCCTTCATTTGGGCACATGAATCCTTCAGCACAAGGTTTTGGTCAAACCTTTCGCTTGGGCATTTGACTCCTTCCATGCTTGCTTCGTTTGGGCACATGAATTCTTCAGTACAAGCTATTGGTCACACCTTTCATTTGGGCATGTTGGTTCCCTTCATGCAAGCTTTGTTTGAACATAGATCTTTTGCATGTTGGCATGAAGTCACAAGGCAGGGACACCCTATGTACACTCCTTTGTTTGGCCACTTGGACCTTTGGGAAGACAAGCCTTTTACTGGACAAAACCACCTTCACAAGGTTTCCTTACATCCTGTTACACTTCAAATCAGCATCTATCAAATCCAACTGTGGGCATCCTATTCAAAGGATATGCTTGATAGACCATTCGAAGGATTTGCAAACCCACTTTAAGGCAGGTTGTTGGTGACCCATCCAAGGATCACACTTTTGGCTCCTTCGAAGGATGCACAAAAGTGACTCATTCGAAAGGCACTTGCTGGAGAAAAATCAAATAATATTGTTAGGAGAAGATTTTTTCCGAAGAAGAGTCAAAACAAAAGAGTAAAATATTCAAAGATACTTGTTGCCAAGTTCAGGCCTGGTACACTGGCCAAAACTGCTGCACAACAGTCCTGAAGCATTGTCCCCTTCTTACACCAAAATAGCATACAAGGCATTATCTCTCGAAAGCTACAAGAGACAGGTTACTCAAATTGTTCAAACCTTTTGTTTTCCCTCCAAAAGCTTCAGGAAGCCTTGCCTATTAATAAGAGGCCTCACAACACATCTAGGAGAGGACTTATTTGGGCCAGAGGAACGAATCTTCAAATTTCTCAAACACCATAAAAGTTATCAAACACTTAAACACTTGTGAAAAACAAAATCCCAGAATCTAGCATTTACCTCTTTCAAACCTGAAAAGTCCCACACATTTTACTCCCTTTCGAATCCAGCAGAAAAGACATCTCATTTGTTTTTCACCTTCTAATTAAGCAGTAGAAACGTTGCCTTCCCTCTTTCCCTTGGAATCTAGGGACATTAAAGGTAACCACTTCAAGGTCTAGCACACGCTCCAGCCTCCAGCAAGGTAAGTCATCCTTAACCTTGATTCCTTCGTTTACAACATAACATGTAAATAAAATTCCTTTTCGTTTCAAACATATACATATCATTTATTCCCCTTTTCATTTATACCCTTATAGTTTGTTTTGTTCTTTGGTTTCTTATAAATGTTTTAAGAACTAATATGGCCTAAAGGCAGTGCTAGCATGGCCTTAGGCCATGTTTCTATTTAATGTCTCAAACTAAAGAAACAGGAAACAGGAAGTCAAAAACGAAGCCTTTGGCTTCCACACTAATCTCTAGGTAAAATGAAAGAGGCAGCCAGAAAGCACACCATGCCGACTTCCAGGCCCAGACGAAAGGCACAACATGTTGATTTCCAGGACCAGATGAAAACTACTCCCTCATTGCTTTCAACCCCCAGTCGAAGGAGGCAGAAAGGCAAATTACATCTTGCACTGGTTCCAGGCCCAGTCGAAAGGAACAACATGCTGGCCTCTAGGCCCCCAATCGAAAGGCACAACATGCCGACCTCCAGGCCTCAGTCGAAAGCCACACCTTCACCCCCTTTCAGGCCAAATCAAAGAGAGCCAAAAAGTGAAGAATCGAAGGGTTTTCTGCCTCAATCAGAAGACCCTCATTTTTCTTGCTTTTATTTTATTTTTGCCTTTATAATTTCATGCACTTTAATATGGTTGTAATAGTGTAGGATTTTATTGTTCTGCATTTTATTACTTTCGTATGCTTGCTAGTAAAATAGGGAATGTATGGCAAGATAAAAACAACAAGTAGACAATCCCTAATCAAAGACTAAATGCATACAAATCAAACACACTTTTCACACATGCACCCTTAGGGTAATCTCACTTGTTACCTCGGAAAAATAGTCATGTCCCTCGAATATGGGCGTTTTAGCAAAGACCCTCGATAAAATATCGTAGTCCCTCGATGACCCTCAATGTTTCCTTCGGTAAACGATCTTGTCCCTAAACGAAAATTGTTAAAACGTCTCATAGGTTGCCTTCTATGACTATACAAACGTCCCACGCTCGTCCCTTCACATCCAACGATGGGGCTTCTTACCAAAACAATGGTAAGATAGAAACATCTAAAAGAGGAGTTATTGTACCCCAAAAGTTTCCCTCTCATTTCTCAAATAATCTCTCACAAGATCTCCTTTGGTTCAAGACTGCACAAGGGTTGATCAGCTTAAGACACCTCCTCAAGCACTAATAATTAAAAATTAGGGTTTGAGTTTGCACAAGGACAATTGGACTTTTAATGACCCATATTAATTTCATGGATCATTTTGAACTCTCAATATTTCTCATGTCAAGTTTCAAGTCTTGGATCACATTTTTTGCTCAGACAATTGATCAGTTGACCTAAAATCAACTGTATTGGGGAAAAAGTCAACTGTGGTCAATTTACAGTTAAACTTCATAATTTTTGGTCCATATCAACATTATAACTCATATATGTCATTTGATCAAGTTTGGATCACAATTCCTCAAGAAATTTGATCAGATCATCAAAAGGGCAAAATGGTCAAAATTAGGGTTTTGACTAAGAAGGTGCAATTTCTGATTTTGACCTAGCAATTGACTTATTGGTTTGAGGCATGATATCAAGGATTCAAGTGCATAATTTTTACCTAATGGCATGGCTCAAAACATTTCTCAATTTCAATTGATTGATAGTTGAATTTCAGTCAACTGATGAAAATTCAATTGTACATCTTTGAAAGGTCAAAATATTCAAAGTATCTCAAGTACAATTCATAAATATATGTCAAAATATGAAAATTGTTCATCAATAAATCAAAAAGTCAATATTCACCTTTGAAAGGTCAAAATTCTAAACTTAGAATTTTTTCTAAGTGTTGAAAATTCATGTTTTTTTCACAAATTTGTGTCAAATTTTCACCATGATGCAAGATAATTCAAAGGAAACTTCCAAAATGAAAGTTGTAAATCTCAATGATATCTAAAACATTTTATAACATAAATTTCTCTATAAATTAATGGATTTCAAGTTATGATTTTAAGAAGACATGTTCATGAAACTTGGAAACTTAATGAATTTTTGCCCTAGTTAAGGCAGGATTTGACCTAACTTAATAGCAATTTTTCACATAGTTCCAAGATGAATTTTCAAAAATGTATAACATATAGGTTGTATTGGATGTTACAAGCTTTCCAAAATGTCTAAAAACTCATTGAGATCATACTTGAGAAAGGATAATCGAAGGAAATAAGTTATGATTTCATTCTTGTTTTGCAAGGCAAATTTGTGAAGAACACTTGATCCAATCTTCAAGCATGCTATACAAATCTTGCTTTGCAGGCTTCAAACTTGCTAATAACTCAATAATTAAATGTTTACACAACTGGTTGAGCCATTGTCCAAGCATTTGAGCCATTATCCAAGTTACATTTCCATTTATGGCACAAAGTTACCATTCCATTCTTGAAAAATTGCTTTAATCAGAGTCAACTTGTCTTGAGCTTATAACTTGTTTGTTCAACACACACTCGACATACAAAGTCAGATAAACATGTTTAAAGCTTGTAACGACTCTAGATAGCCTTGTACTATGCATTGGGACAATGTGTATCAAGTTTACTTCAAAAACAAGCCAAAGAGCCATAACATGTGAACTTGTACTTCTGATCACCCCAAGCTCTCAAAACCTTTTCCTATAAATTGAGACGCTATTATGCAACTTAGGACATGATTTTGCAAGCCTGGAAATTTTCCCAAACTCCCTCTAGCCAGAAATTAAACACAAACTCCATTTTTGTGCAGGTTCTGACCTTGAACTTGTATCTTCTATTTCCATCGTGCATTTTCCCTCAAAATCATTTTGAAGCTTCCTTACATAAAATACAATTCATCCATGTCCTTGTTTCCCAACTGTAAAACCATCTTTATCAACCTCCATAGCCAAAAAACAGAGTCGGCATATTGAATTCTCCAAGCCATTCCAGTCATCCATTGCTCAAGCTAATCATTGCATTAGCTTCCTGGGAACTTGAGGAAGCTAACCTGGTCATCACTACAACTTGAATCAAGCTCTAACTCAAAACACGATCTCCAGCTGCAAGGTGAGTTTTCTGACTTTTCATCTTATTATTTAGGCATTGTTAGGCTTGCATTTTCAAAGACAAAATGTAGATATCATTGCCCTGAAACTGTACATATCCATAGATTTCATTTATATGGCTTGAGCTTAGAGAATTTTAAGATTGAAATTTCTGGAAAATTTAGGGTTCAAATTAGGGCCAACGAAATTCTCATTCATCTTTGATTTATAGCTTTAGTTATTTACACGGTTGGATTCGTGAGAAAAAAGGGAACAACTTTCATGTTTGCAATTTTAATTTTCATTGAGAAATGAGCAAGATACAGGTTATCTGTCTTGGCGTGAGGTTGAAGATGAAGTTCAGGCCATGGACTTGATTTGTAATATATATTTATGGTTTGATACAAGTTAACGGATGTACAACCACCCCAGTGGCAAAGGTAGCGCGCGTGTATGTGGGAGAGGTCATGGGTTCAACACCCAATGCTACCTTTTGTTCTATTTTTCACATTTTCTCTCTTTTTGTTACATACAGTAGCGCCTGGGCCCTAAGTCATTGGGATTTGTCCTTGTTGCTGGCTTCTAACCCCCTGCCTACTTTCACACTCCTGGCCCAACACTTTTTTTTATTATTTTCTTTTTCTTATTTTATTTTATTTATTTTTCTTTATTATATTTTTTATTACTATTATTATTATTATTATTATTATTATTAATAAAAAATATATAAATATTTTTATTTATTATTTACACTTACTTATTTTCTTTTCTTTATAAAACCAAAAAAGAACAAAAACATTTTTCTAATAAATTAATTTCTTTTTCTTAGTAAATTAAAATTTTAACTTAGGTTTAATTATTATTTTATTTTCTTTTCTTATTAAAATTAACTTAGAATTTAGGTTTCTTTTAATTATTTTATTTTCATATTATTTTTATTAACTTAAAACATTTTTTATATAAAAACCCTAAAAATTATCTTTAACTTAATTTCTTCCTTAATTAGTTTAAATTTAATTTTTTTTATTTTTAATTAATCATTTTCTTTAACTAGGTCAAGATTAAACCCTTAACAAAAACCAAACAAAAAATCATTTCTTTTTCATTTTATTTTCTTGCACATTTATTCAATTCTTGTATATTATTCAATATGGTTGTAATAGATAATTAGGTTTAATTTTCTTGAAAAATCCCCATTTGTAATAGCGTAGTAATTTTACTTTCCGTAATTTATCGCTTTATATAAATGCTAGTAATTTGGATTTGTATGGAAAGATAAAACCAACAAGTAGCAAACCCTAATTCAAGATAAACAAGCATGTAAATCAAACACACTTGCACACTTACACTCTTAGGGTAATTCCACTTTGTTGCCTTACAAAAATGGCCATGTTATGCATGTAAGATGTCTTAGCAAAAGTAATCAAAAATACAAGATCACAATCCCTCGATGACGCTATAAATGTTGCCTTTCAAAATGATCTTAGTCCCTCAAAGAGAAATGCTAAGATATCTCACAATATTGCTATCATGACTATACGATTACCCACGCCCATCCCTTTACATCTAAAGATAAGGCTTCTTACCAAATTAATGGTAAGATAGCAATGTCAAAGTAAAGGAAGAAATGAACTAAGACTTTTGAGTAGGTAGATTATTCCTAGTTGCTTGCTCAATTTTTCAAATCAAACACTCTTTCTTATTTTCAAAACAAACACCAACACTTTCAAAACACTTTCAAAACCTTTTCCAAACATCAAATATTTTCAAAAGCTCAACACTTTGTATACGTTCTTACGAACGAGAACTATTACAAAATTTGCCTAAACGAATGTGCCTTTTTAAAATACTTTCAAAAACCACACAAAGCACATTTTAAAACAAAAGCAAGTGATCTAGCAAGCAACTAAGAGCCCATAGATAACTATTGATGAAAAGGGTGCTAACACCTTCCCTTTTCATAATCTACCCCCCGAACTCAAGAAAAAATCTCAAAGGTCTTTCCTGTTCTTTTCAGCCTTTCCTTTTGGATAAAAGAAAATTTGGTGGCGACTCTTGCTAACAGCAACCTTTCTGATAAAACGCAAAACACCCAAGCAGTTCTCCCACCGTATCACAAAACTGGCGACTCTGCTGGGGAAAACTTAAAAGTGGGGTTACCTTAGGGCTAGATCACCTTTATTTTCTTTCATTGTTTGATTTGTTTGCTTTACATTTTGGTTCCTTGTTTGGGCTTGTTTTAATCTTGTACCCGGATTTGGGATACCTTATAGGTAAGTAGCAATACATTGTGGAAACTGTGCGGGGTATACCGATATGGTCTAAGAAATAACTACGTTATTGTGACACATTTGTGAGTATCGGTAGCCCTTGAGTAGTCAAGGAGAATACAGAGCCGCTGTGTGGTGTCATGAAGCACTAACTGACTTTTAGAAATTTTACTTGACCAACTTGGCCATTAGGATGTAGTGAGATAACCGGATTTGGTGCAGTCCATAGTTGGTTGATACTCGACGCTACACTCATTGAGATTTGACTTATCGAGATATTTCGGTCTCCGTGAAAGAGGCTTGCACTAAAACAATGCTCGATAAGACAGATCAGTGATATTGAGATCCCTTAGAACCCGATTACTATTTCTAGGACAACTTTGAGCCAACTAAACTTCAAGAGGGTACTTACCTATGAGACTCCATGCAAGCCTAAACCTAAGGACTTGTTTGCCTTGTTTTTATATACTTACTTGTACATAACATCATAACATCATACTCATTCTAACCATTTCAAGGATTTTTTGGATTTATCTTTGTTCTGTTTTGTAGGACATGGCTTATATCCACAAGAATACTATCCAAGTTAATATCGTAAGAATTCCTCCTCAACTCAAAGAGTTAGCATCAAGGGTCCCTGAGAATTCTCCATTCACTGAAAGACATGGTCGCCTCCTAAGCTTGGTTACCTCCAACACTGATGAAGATATGATGAAGGTGTTGTTCCAATTATTTGATCCTTTACACCATTGCTTCACTTTCCCCGATTATCAACTTCTACCAACTCTAGAAGAATTCTCTCAACTCTTGAGGATTCCCATTCTCAATCGACTACCCTTCAACGGTACGGAAAGAGATCCAAAACCTGAAGAGATTTCCTAAGCTTTACACTTGCAAGAATCTGATATCACAAATAATTAGGAAACAAAGAGTGGTGTCAAAGGTTTCTTAGCCAAGTTCTTGTTCGAGAAAGCTCAAGATTGTTGGAACTCTTTGTACTTACAAGATTTTGAAGAAATCTTGGCCCTTCTCATCTATTGGATGGTTTGGTTTCCAAACCCTGACCAACTTATAGATGTAAATGTTGTCAAAATCTTCATGTCTCGCAATCCAGTGCCTACTTTGATGTGAGATGTCCTACATTCTTTTCACTCTCGCACTTTGAGGAAGAGAGGGATCCTCATGTGTTGCACTCCTCTCAAGGTGGTTTATTTCGTATCTTCCCTAGTCTGTGTTGAAGAATGAGCAAGGTTTAAGGTGGTCCCATAGGCTGATGACGCTCAGACATTCAGATGTTCATTGGTGCTCTCGATCCTTGGAAAACATTACTATCATCGATCATTGTGGGGATTTCCCTAATGTCCCTTTGCTTGGCATTAGAGGAGGTATCACTTACAACCCTTGCTTAGCCTTACGACATTTTGGTTATGCCCGAAGGGATGGCCCACATGAGATGCTTGTCCAAGGAGTGGTATTCGACTATGAAAGCAACGATTAAAGATACCTCCAGAGGTTTATCCGAGCTTAGAGGATGGTAAGCAAAGTGGATAGTAAGACGCTGGGACACTAGAATTACATTCCCCGTGAGCCTTACCTTAGGTGGGTACGAGCTCGTGCTCAGAAACTTGTGATGCCTTATCCCTCCATCTTACCAGTTATCATGGAACCTGTGGTTGAAGGAGATGTCTCGTACACTGTCCTCCATCCTGATATGCCTACTTCTTTTAAAGAATTGCAAAAGGGTTAGATTCAGCTGAAGGAAGAACGAGATAATTTCGAAGCTTAATTCTACGCTAGTAAGAAATGGGTCTTGGAGCTTACAAAGCAGCTACAAGAAGAGCAAAGTGTGAACGCTTACCTTGCGCCGAAGAGGATGCGTTCAGTCTTTTTATCTTAGAGAGTTATTTTGTAAGCCCAAGAGGCATGTTGTAATCTTTTGAACTATTTAATGGAAATTGAAGTTTGTTCATTCTTTTGTCTATACAAATTTAAATTTCATGAATCCTTGAAATCATTTGCATATACATCTTCCATGCATCATAACATCACAGGTTTTCACATAACAAGTTTCCTTATCTTTCTGCTGTTTATTTCAGCAAGATGGATCTAGAGAAAACTGTGAAAGATCTTCAGGAACAAAACTCTCAATTCCAAGAGACTCTACTGGCCCTAGCCAAGGGGCAATAAGATATGATGGCATTGCTGGTAGTTAAGAAGAAACCTAAGAAGAAAGCCCTGGTCAACATGGGTAGAAGGTTCAAAGAGTCGGTTCGTCAGATCCCAGTAGTGAAAGACTCATCTGAAGAAGACGAGAATAAGATTGGTGAGGTTAAGAGTACTCAGGATGACTATATTAATGATCAAGCGTCTGATGATGATGATTATTTTGATGAGCAGTATCCACCCGCCGATGTCAAATACAAATAATTAGAAGACAAATTAAAGGTTGTTGAGATCCAAATCATCCCCGGTTTAGATTTTTATGATTTGGGTTTGATCTTTGGGGTTGTTATTCCTCACAAATTCAAAATACCATTCTTTGCAAAGTACGATGGAGTTTCCTGTCCAAAACTTCACCTGAAATCTTATGTGCGCAAGATACAGCCGCACACCATTTATAAGAAACTTTGGGTTCACTTTTTTCAAGAGAGCTTGACCGAAACGCAACTAGAATGGTTTTATCAGTTAGATGGTTCCCGTATCAATACCTGGGAAGATTTAGCCACCGCATTCTACCACTAATACCAGTATAACACCGACTTGGCACCGACAAGAGTTCAGTTGCAAGATATGACAATGGGGAAGAATGAAGGATTCAAAGAATACGCACAAAAGTGGAGAGACTTGGCTAGTAGGGTTCACCACCTTTGACTGATAGGGAGCACATTGACATGTTTATGGACACTTTATTCGGTTCATTCTTTAATCTATTGGTTGGTTGTTCTTCTTTCAGTTTCACCAAATTAATCTTGACCGGTGAAAGAGTTGAAAGCGGCATCAAAAGCAGGAATATTCCCATGGCATCTGCCTCCACTTACAATCCTATCAAGAAACCTTTTGCTTCAAAAAAATAAATCAATGTAGTGTACGGGGCAAGGGCCCGTACCAAAAAGAATGATCGTCCGTCTGTTAACGCTGTCTGAATCTCGAATCTAACTCATGCTCAAAGACCATCTGCAAATCATCAATAGTTTGAAACTCCGAGAAGACAATTTATGAGGTTAGGAATGTCATTGTCTTAAACCTTACAACACTTACTCAAGGCTAATTTGGTGACATTGCGCGATCCTCATGCCAATCCAGATACCTCTTCACCAAAGTATAATCTGAACACTAAATGTGCTTACCACTCAAGTAGCCTCGGGCATGAGACTGACCAATGTTGGGCCTTGAAGAATAAAATTAGGATTTGATCGATAACAAGACTATTGAATTCGATCCTCCTCCAACTTCTAATGTAACCATTGCGCCTATGCCGAAACATGACAAGAGAAGCCATGAAGTTAATGTTGTGGGTGATTCGGATGATGAAGCTGCATTTGAAGATTGGGTGTATCCTACTACAACAGAGCTCCAGAATTGGCATGCAAAGGACTTTGTGCCCATATCCTTCATTGAGGAGTAATCTACTTTGTTTATTGCTTTCTTTTGATTCAAGAACATTTTGTCTGTAATATTTAAAAATGACGTTTAAGCTATGTGCCTGGCCTGGGGCACTTTGGTCCATTTGTCAAGGGTTTTATTTATGTTCATCTAATCATATGATCATTCAATACAAATCATTGGACTATTTTGCATTCAAATCTTTAAATTCATTGTCTTTCTTTTCTTTCAAATACATTTTTCAAAATAGCCATGCATCTTACATGCACACACGCACACTCTTGTAGGTCCTCATCCACTCTGGATCTTATTTCTAATGACTCTACTATTGCAAACTATGACTTTGAATGTCCAATCAACCAAGTCGAAGACAAAGGTAAGGAAGATTGTGAAATACCGGGATAATTATCCAGACTTCTATTACAAGAGGAAAAATTTATTCAGCCGCATGAAGAGTCAGTTGAAGTCATCAATCTAGGTACTGAGACGGACAAGAAAGAGGTTAAGATCGGCGCTAACTTGGAAAGAAGTGTCAAGAGCAGGTTGGTTCAGATGTTGCATGATTATATGGAAGTATTTGCTTGGTCGTATGAAGATATTCCAGGGTTGGATACCGACATCGTAGTTCATCGTCTACCGACAAAAGAAGACTGCCCTCCTGTCAAATAAAAGGTTCATCGCATGAGGCCTGATATGTCTGAGAAGATAAAAGTTGAAGTGATGAAACAGTTTGATGCAGGATTCCTAGATGTGACATCTTATCTCCAATGGGTTGCCAATGTGGTTCCAGTGCCAAAGAAAGATGAAAAAGTTTGCATGTGCGTACACCATAGGGATCTGAATAGGGCAAGCCCCAAGGATGACTTCCCTCTACCACACATTGACGTCTTGGTCGATAATACTGCTCAGCATAAAGTCTTCTCTTTCATGGATGGCTTCTCTTGTTATAATCAGATAAGGATGGCTCCTGAAGACATGGAGAAGACTAATTTCGTTACGCAATGGGGCACCTTTTGTTATAAGGTCATGCCGTTCGGATTGAATAATGCAGGGGCAACATATCAAAGGTCTATGGTAGCTTTGTTTCATGACATGATTCATCATGAAATAGAGGTATATGTGGATGATATGATTGCAAGATCACAAACTAAGGAGGAACATCTCGATCACCTGTACAAGCTATTCGAGAGGCTGAAAAAGTACAAGTTGAGGTTAAACCCTAACAAGTGCACATTTGGAGTACGACCTGGAAAGCTTCTAGGTTTTGTTGTCAGCAATAAAGGCATTGAAGTTGATCCTGCCAAGGTAAAGGCCATCCAAGAAATGTCAGTCCCCCACTCTGAAAAGGAAGTTAGAGGATTCTTGGGTCAACTCAATAACATCGCCCGCTTCATATCTCACTTGACTGCTACTTGTGAGCCAATCTTCAAACTCTTGAAGAAATATCAAGTAGTCAGATGGAATGATGAATGCCAAGCTGCCTTCGACAAAATCAAAGAATATCGATAAGAACATCCTATTCTCATGCCTCCAATTGAAGGAATACCCTTGATCATGTACTTGCCAGTACTAGAGAACTTTATGGGGTGTGTTTTGGGCCAACATGAAGAGTCTGGCCGAAAAGAGCATGTTATTTACTACATGAGAAAAAAGTTTACCGACTGTGAAAACATATATTCACTGCTCAAGAAAACTTGTTGCGCTCTGGCATGGGCTTCTCGCTGGCTAAGACAGTATATGTTGACTCATACCACTCTATTGATTTCTAAGATGGACCCAATCAAGTACATCTTCGAAAAACCTGCTCTTTTCGGACAGATAGCTAGGTGGAAAATGATCTTGACTGAGTACGACATTCAATACATAAAAGCCCATCAAAGGAAGTGTACTAGCAGATCATTTGGCCCATCAAGCTGTCGATGATTATCAATTTATGAACTTCGAATTCCCTGATAAGAACATCATGCTAGTGACCGACTGTGCGAAACCTGGACCGTATGAGGGACCTGAACAAGGATCCTGATGGACTATGGTCTTCGACGGGGCTTCCAACGCCTTGGGTAAAGGAATTGGTGTTGTGATCATATCCCCTGAAGTTTTCCACTCTCCTTTCAATGTCATATGACGCTTCGATTGCACGAACAATATGGCTGAGTACGAAGCGTGCATTTTGGGTATGAAAGTTGCCATTGACTTGAGGATTAAGCATTTGAGTTTATTCGGGGACTCTACTCTAGTGATTATCCAAGTAAAAGGATATTGAGACACTAAGCACCCTAATCTCATTCATTACAAGGAACTTGTGCTATCTCTAATCCCTTACTTCGAAGAGATCACCTTTGAACACTTCCATAGGGAAGAAAATCAGTTGGCTGACGCCTTGGCAACCATGTCTTCAATGTTCAAGGTCAGATGGGACAAAGAAGCTCCTATGATTACAATTGAAAGATTCAACGAACCTGCGCACTACTGTGAGCTTGACACTGATACAAAAAAACCTTGGTACCATGATGTGAAGAGATACCTTGAAGCACAAAAGTATCCTGAGGGAGCATCCATCAATGATAGGAAGTTCTTACGAAGATTTTCAGCCAAATTCTTCATAAGTAACAGAATATTGTACAAGCGCAACCATGACTCTACTCTACTCCAATGCATGGACAAGAAGGAGGCAAAGGGAATTATGGAAGACATGCACGATGGTCTCTTTGGGACTCACTCAAGCAGACATACGATGGCCAAGAAGATCCTGAGAGTTGGCTACTATTGGTCAACAATGGAGACTGATTGCCATCAACACTCAAGAACTTGTCATAAATGCTAAATGTATGCTGACAAGGTCCATGTGCCTCCTATCCCAATGAATGTCATAACCGCTCCGTGGCCATTTGCAATGTGGGGCATTGACATAGTTGGAGAGATCAAGCCCACCGCTTCTAATGGACATCGCTTCATTCTGTTCGCTATTGATTATTTCACCAAATGGGTCGAAGCCGCCTCATTTGCATCAGTCACAAAGAATGTGGTAGCCAGATTCATCAAACACAACCTCATCTGTCGCTATGGTATCCCCGAAAGGATCATCACCGGCAATAGGACTAACCTCAAAAATCCTATGATTACCAAACTTTACACTCAGTTCAAGATCAAGCATCATAATTCTTCTCTTTATAGACCTAAAATGAATGGCGCAGTCGAAGTGACCAACAAAAATATTAAGAAGATTATGCAGAAGATGGTAGTGACCTATAAGGATTGGCATGAGATGTTACTGTTTACTCTTCATGGCTACCGTACTTCAGCTAGAACATCAACTAGGGCAACTTCATTTTATTTAGTCTATGGCATGGAAGTTGTTTTGCCAGTGGAAGTTCAGATTCCCTCACTAAGGATTATGAATGAAGTAGGCCTAGGTGAAGAAGAATGGATTCAGACAAGATTGGATCAGTTGAACTTGATCAACGAAAAGCGACTGGCTGCTGTTTGTCATGGTCAGACGTACCAAAAACGCATGATCAAGGTTTTCAAAAAAAAGATCAAGCCTCGAGTATATCAAGCTAGTGACTTGGTGATAAAGCGCATCATTGTGCCACAAGGTGACCCCAGAGGCAAATGGACTCCCACCTACGAATGGTCATTTGTTATCAAGAGAGTTTTCTCTGGCGGTGCCATGATGCTGACTACCATGGATGGTGAAGACTTCCCACATCCTATAAACGCAGACATAGTTTAAAAATACTATACATAAGAGACCCGTTAGGTTGACACACCTAGGCAAAAATAAGGGCATCCCGGCAAACCAAAAGGTTTGGGTATAAATTATGAATATATGCAAAAGATTATACACCTGGAAAGTTGAAAACCCGAAAGCGAGACTTGGGCAAAAATGGGTATCCTGGTGGGCTGAAAACCCGAAACGGCGGTCCAGGTAAAAGTTAAGGATTGAAAGCGTATGACTATGTCCTGTGGAATCACCACAGTCAACTTTATCACCAAGGTCCAAGTTCAAACGGTTTAAGATCAATCCAATCAACTTCTGTCAACGTCAAGGGACATTCGAAGACATTGGGGTAATAGTAGAGTTGGAATGTGTGATACGGTGGGAGAACTAACTTGGGATTTTGCATTTGTGTTCGCAAATGTTTCGGTTTAGCAAGAGTCGCCACCGACTTTTTATTTAATCCTAAGGAAAGGTCAAAAAGCACAGGAAAGACCTTTGAGATGTTTTCTTGGGTTCGGGGAGTAGATTATAGAAAGGGAAGGTATTAGCACCCTTTTTATCCATGGTTATCCGTGGGCTCTTAGTTACTTGTTTAGATCACTTGCTTTGCTTTTCAATTGTTTGAAATGGTGCTCTTCAATTGTTTGAAATGGTGCTTTGTGTGTGGTTTTGAAAGATGTTTTAAAAAGAGGCCATCATCGTGGAAACCTTTGTAATGATTCTTGTTTGAATGTATACAAAGGTGTTTTTGTATTTTGAAAGGTTTTCAATGTTTGAAAGTAGGGTTTTAAAATTGTGTTTGTGAAGTGTGTTTGAAGATAGCAAGGATGTTTTTGCAAGCTTTTGATCAAGTAACTAAGAGCTATCTACCCTATTTTACTCAAAGATCTTTCTTATGTTTTTAACCCTTTTAACGGTGTTGTTTCACCATTGTATTTGGTGAACAACCTTGTGTTAGGATGTTAAACGGAACAGGAGCGGGTCATCGTATAGACCATGATAACAATGGTGTCAAGTATTTTAGGCAAATTTCTTGAGGGGCTTGATCATTTTGTTTAGGTAACCCAGATAGCGTCATTGAGGGACTATGATCTTTTGTTTTGTTTTTGTTTTTCCAAAGTACTTAACATGCATACCATGGCCCATTTTTGAAGGCAACAAGTGGATTGTAAACCTAGAGGTGCAAGTGTGCATTGTGTTTGTTTTTCATGCATTTTTGTCTTTTGATTAGGTCAAGCTAATTGTTGATTTGATTTTGCATACAAACCCTAATTCTCTAATCATGGCATAATTGAAAGCATTTAAGTGCGTAAAAATAAATCTAAGCTATTACAACTTGATATAGGGAGGGGGTACAATTTTGAATGGGGGATTATTTTGCAAGAAATTTAAACCCTAAATTATTACAACCAAATTGAATTTACAATGCATAATATTTAAATGTACAATATTTAAATAAACAAAAATAAACAAATATTAAATAAATATGTATTATGCAAAAAAAAGTTTTTTATTTATGCAAAGTATTTTTAAATGTAGAAGAAAAAGTGTAAATAATAAGAATAAAAATAAAGGATTGATTTTATTTAATTTAAGGGGTAAACCCTAATTTTTCTTAAGAAAATAATATTATTTATTAATTATATACAAAAATATATTAATATGTACAAAAAATAAAAATATATATTAAAAAGGGTGTTTTTTAGTATAAAAATAAAATGTGCTATTTTTTTGTATTTTTATTCCATATTTTATTATAAAATAAAGTATATATGTATATATGTATATATTAAATATGTTAAATACATAAAAATAAAATAAAAATATTTACAAAAATACAATATTTTTGGTGTGAATAAAAAATATAGAAATGAAAATAAGAGTATTATTTGCATTATTTTCAAGTTTAAACAAAATAATATACAAGTATAGAAAATGTTTTAATACTAGTAATAATTAAAATAATTATCAAAATAAATGTAAAAATTATGAAAAATATTTTTAAGCATTTTTTATGGTTGGAAATAAATAATCAAAATCAGAAATGCAATTAAAATATAAAAATGACAAAATATAAAGGAAATGGGTCAGGGGGTGCATTTAGCAAAAGGAGGGTGTTAGAAGCAAGAAGCCAAGCCCAGCCCATCAGCTTCATCTTCAACCTCCAAAAATTTGAAAACACGCGCGTGCCTGTACAAACTTGTATCTCCTGTATTTGTGATCTTTTGACAAAACTCTAAACATGAAACTTGTAGAGCATCAAACCACGATTCTAACCATATAAAAAACTTAATCTAACTCTCAAAGACCAGAGAGAATTTCTCTGGCCCTAATTTCTAACCTAGTTTTTTCAGAAAGTTCATGGATGAAATTCTCTTAGCACGTTTAACATAAATGAAAACTGAGCATATGTATGGTTTCAGGGCAATGAGTACAACATCTTTTATTCACAAACCTAAGGCTAAATGTTCCTAAACAAAGAGATAGAAGTTCATGAAAAACCTGTTTCAGTTGGACACGAGTTGGACAATGCAGCAACTTTCAGTGAGGCCTGAGGTTCTTTTGAGCTTGCTTGATGTTCCCTGAACCTTTCCCAATGCTTAGTTTGTTTTGAAGTGGCCTGAATCGTTCTACAGAACTCAACCTGCAAAGCTTCCAAACAAAAATGGTGAACACTGTAAATGGAGTTACAGTTGGCAATGGAAGTTTGGGATAGCTTGAGTGGGTTGAGTGGAAGGTATTGGAACTGATTGCAAGCAAAACGCACGAGTGGAATGTGATTTGGCTTGTGATTTACAGGTCCTGCCCTGTTTTGCAAGAAAATGTGGTTCTTGAGTATGAGGATGCTTTAGAGGTGAAAGGCTCGTGTTTCTAGCTTACAAGGATATGTAAAACTAGTTTGAAAACTTTGCTTAAGTTGAATATATCAGATATGTGAGTTATGGACTTTTGGCAAGTTGACTTGCTTTGAAAGAAAAGTGTAAAGTGAAATGAGATAGGCCTGTACAGGCTATCTCCAAGCATGCACCAGCTTCTTGTACCTTTCCCTAAGTTTGTGGAACTTGTTTGCTGCAAAGTAAGAAGTCCAAGGCTCAAGAAAAACAACTTTGCAAAAGTTATGCTTTATGAAAATGGAAGTGTGATATTTATGCCAAAAATGGATTAATCCATTGTGCCAAGCTCTAATGGCAGAATAACACCAATGTCCAGTGTATTTGCATTCAATTTTTTAGTTTTGAAGGGTTTAGAGACCTGTGATTATGTACTAAGCTAGTTTGGTCAGATTTTGCAAGTGGTATGAACATGTATTGACCATGGTTACAAAGTGAGTTTTTTGCCAACTTCAAGCATTCGATTCTCCTTAACCACAAATGTGTTTGAGGAATTCTTGGACAATTAGGAAAGCTTGCAACATGTACTATAATCCATCTTTGAAATGAAACTTGGGACTCCAAGTGGAACTAGGTGAAAAATGACCAAGAAGATGGGTCAAAATCCTGCCTAAATTAGGGCAAAATTTCTCTAAGTTAAAAGTTTTAGGGACCCTTGTTCCAAAAATCATAACTTGAGATCCAAGATTCTTTTGAGAAAACTTTGTGAATCAAAGTTGTATACTTTGTGATGGAATACAAATTTCATGTTGTAAGTTTTGTTTGAATCCATTTTCATCTTGGTGAAAATGTGGGACAAAGTTAGGAAAAATTAAGAAAATTTTATAACTTCGAAAAATTCTAAGTTATGAAATTTTTTCAATTTCAAACCCTAATTTGCAATTTTGGGTTTCTTGATGAACAAGTTTCATACTTTGGCACATCTTGATGAAAAATGATCCTTGGAACTTGATTTTGACCAAAAAGTTAAAGTTTGACTTTTCAGTATACAGTCAAATTTTGATCAGTTGATTGAAAAATTCATCTGTCAATCCTATGCACTTGGGATATTTTGAACTTGTTGAATAGGTCAAGATAATTTCATTGAGTACTTGAGTCCAAGGTTGAGCTTGATTTGCCATTGGCTAGGTCAAACATTCAAAAATTTCCTTTGTACAGTCAAAACCCTAAAAATGACCATTTTGCCCTTCTGGTGATCTGATCAAATTCCTTGTGGAGTTATGGTCCAAACTTGATCAAATGGTTCATATGAGTTAATAATGTTGATGTGGGTCAAAATTCATGAGGTTTGACTGTAAATTGGCCACAGTTGACTTTTTCCCCCATATAGTTGATTTCTAGGTCAACTGTCCAATTGACTGGGCAAAAATTTGATTCAAGGCTTGAAACTTGGTATGGACAAACTTATGAGTCCAATATGAAGTATGAAAGTCAATTTGAGCATTTAAGGTCCAAAAATCCCTGTGCAAACTCAAACCCTAATTTAGGTCAACAGTGCAAGGAGGTGTCTTGAGCAGCGCAAACCCTAGCTTGATCTTGAGTTCCAAGAGTCTTGTGATGAGAAATGTTGATAAAATGAGAGGGAAAATTTTAGGGTACAACAGTTTCCCCTGTCCAATCTTCTTGGACCTGAAGAGTTAGATTGGCAAGTTTGCCTTTCGTGACTCGAAGGTAAAAAGAGGATTGGACATTAGAGTGCCCGTAAATTTGCACTCGTCAAAATATTGTTGATGGAATGGGCTTAAAGATGCCATTTGGAGATGGTAGAATCTTGCTGGAGATGGGATTAAAGATGCCATCCAAGATTGGTTTGTTGAACATCATAAGAATGAACATCAGAATGGTATCCGTATTTGGAACGTATCTGAGTTGTATCTGGAGATTGGGTTTGAATGAGCAAGGGAATGGCGTTTGTGTCTGGAGCGTATCCGAGTTGTAACTGTATTTGATCTTTGAATGAATATCAGAATGACTGTCGTGTCTGGAGCGTATTTGTATTATGAATGGGTAACAGAGAAACATCTGTATATGGAGCAACTGTGTGCTGGGGATAAATTTTGAATGAGTGATAGAATGGCAACCGTGTCTGGAGCGTATCTGGACTGTATCTGAAGTTGATATCTGTATGAGTAGCAGAATGACTTCCGTGTCTGGAGTGTATCTAACTGTAACGGGGATCTGAATAAGTGACAGAATGAATTCTGTGGCGACTGCACTGGGGAGAATCAAACTTCTGGTGTAAGGGTCAGAATGGCATCCGTGTCTTGAACGTATCTGAATTTGAAGTTGATAGTTGAATCTGAATGAGAGATAGAATGGTTGTCGTGTCTGGAGCGTATCTAGTTTGTATCTGATTGCTGAAGTCTAAATAAGTAGTAGAATGACTGTCGTGTCCAGGGTGTATTTGTACTGTATTTTGACTTGAAATTCTGAATGAGTAATAGAATGATCGCCATGTCTGGGGTGTATCCATATTATATCTGAATAAATGTTAACGATAGCCTTTTAATCTTATCCTGAAAAGGGTAAAATGTTAGCTAAAACAAAAGGTTATGTTGCATGATATGTATGATGCAATGAACTGTGTTTCATCAATGTTTATGATATATGAATGTAATGGATGTGCATGTAAGCTGATTAGCTGTCTTGCTGAGAAAAATAAATCCTTGATAACTGGAGATAATGAAATTTTTGACTGCTGCCAGAGGAAATAAGTTCCCGACCGATGCTGAGGATTCAAAAATCTTTGATTGTTGAAGATGAGAAATCCTTGCTGACTGCTTAGGGATTAAAGATCTTTGATTGTTGAGAATGAGAAATCCTGGGACCACTGTTGGGGATTGAAAATCCTCGGTGACTTGTGGGGATTAACAAGAGCTTTGACAGCTTCTGCGGGGAATGATAATCCTTCATGACTTTTCTGGAAAATAAGGAAAACTCTGAAAATCTCTACTGGGGAGTTAAAACCTGGGTGGCTTCTGCTGGAGAAATGAGACCGAGAATCTTCTATCTACTGGGAAATAACTCTGTGGGGAGAATGTTTACTCGGCCGGTGAAATCAGGAGCTTGGGTTGTACGCCAATCTACTGGGGAAGTTGGGGAACACTGAATGGTTCTCACTGATAGTTTTGAATTTTCCGGGGAAGAAGGTTTTAGAATATTCTAACTCCGCTAGGGATATGTATTTCAGGGTTTTCGGGCTCCACTGGGGATCGGGAATTTGAACTCTGATGGGAACTCTGAAACTTAACTCAGCTGAGGGATAAAGTTTAGAACACACTGGCTCAGCTGGGGATCCTGAATTTTAACTCTGCTAGGGATGTATATTCCAAGGTTTTAGCTTTGTACTGCAGGGGATTTCTTCTGGAAATAGCACAAAGATATCTTCCTACACCTTTAACCTACCGATAATTATCCTCTCTCAATTTCGTTTTATTTGTAAGCAGTGATTGTATTCAAATGCATATGCCTATTTAACAAAACTTTAGACGTTTTCAAATAAACATAAGTGTAAAAAGAAAGAAAGGCAAGCAAATTTCTGCACTTTGAAGTATCTTTGTATTAACTTTTGTAAGTATCTTTGTACAAAGGAGACAGACATCCTAGTAAGAAAATGTTGTCATAAAACTGAAAAAAGTTTATACAAAAAGTAAGATGGCTATATGTAACAATTCCATGGGGTTCCCATTCTGCTATAGCCTTCACAACTCTGAGTATCTTGTCCATTCACTGCTTTGTCCGCCGATGATTAGATTGATCAGAAGTTTAGAGTTTGTTGGTGAAGAGATTGTTCTTAAAGTGATCCGACGAGACATAGTCATACGCTTTAATTCCCTGACTTTTGCCTGGACCGCCCTTTCGGGTTTTCGATCCACCGGGAAACCCTTTTTTGCCCAAGTCGCCCTTTCGGGTTTTCAACTCGCCGGATGTACATTTTTTTTTTACTTATCCCTAATTTTTGCCTGAACCGCCCTTTCGGGTTTTCGATTCACCGGGATGCCCATTTTTGCCCAAGTCGCCCTTTCGGGTTTTCAACTTGTCGGGTCATTTTATGCGTAGTATCTTTTGACTGTGTTTGCGTTCCCATGGTGCGGCAAATCGTCGCCGTCCATGGTGGTCAGAATCATTGCCCCACCAGAAAAGATGCTTTTGATCATAAATGGTCCTTCGTAAGTAGGAGTCCACTTGCCCCTGGGATCACTTTGTGGCAAGATGATCCGCTTGATTACAAGATCTCCGACTTGATATACTTGACGCTTGACTTTCTTGTTGAAAGCCTTGATCATCCATTTTTGATACGTCTGACCATGAGAAACAGCAGTAAGTCCCTTCTCGTCGATCAAGTTAAGTTGATCAAGCCGGGTCTGAATCCAATCGTCTTCACTTAAACCGGCATCCTTCATAATCCTCAAGGAAGGAATCTGAACTTCCATAGGCAAAACAGCTTCCATGCCATATACCAAAGAAAATGGGGTTACCCCTGTTGAAGTATTGTCGTGGTACGATATCCATGCATAGCAAACGGTAACATCTCATGCCATTCCTTGTAGGTGACTGTCATCTTTTGAATGATCTTCTTGATATTTTTGTTCGCGGCTTCAACAGCACCGTTCATCTTCGGCCGATAGGGAGATGAATTGTGATGATAAATCTTGAACTGCTCACACAGAGCGGTGATCATAGTGTTGTTCAAATTTGTACCGTTGTCCGTAATGATCCTGTCGGGGATACCGTACCGGCATATAAGATTCTGTTTGATGAAGCGGGCAACCACATTCTTTATAACAGAGGCAAAGAAAGCTGCTTCAACCCATTTGGTGAAGTAATCAATAGCCACCAGGATGAAGCGATGTCCATTGGATGTTGTGGGCTTGATCTCTCCAATCATGTCAATGCCCCACATTGTGAATGCCCAAGGAGCTGTTAAAACATTGAAAGGAACATGAGGAATATGTATCTTGTCGGCGTAGACTTGACATTTGTGGCAAGTACGGGAATATTGATGACAATCAGCTTCCATGGTAGACCAGTAGTAGCCTGCCCTTAGAATCTTCTTAGCCATCGTATGTCCGCTCAAGTGGGTGCCAAATGTGCCGCTATGTATCTCGGTCATTATCAACTCAGCTTCAACCTTATCCATACAACGAAGTAGGACACAATCATGGTTGCGCTTATAAAGGATTCCATTACTCAGGAAGAACTTAGCAGCAAATCTCCTTAAGAACTTTTTGTCATTGACGGAAGCTCCTTCAGGGTATTCTCGAGTCTGGAGATACCTTTTGATTTCGTGAAACTAGGGTTGTTCCACTACTTCTTCGGTATTAATCTCATGATAGTGCGCAGCTCCGTCCATTCGCTCGATGGTGATTTGGGGAGCCTCATTATCCCAATTGAGTTTAAACATGGAAGACATTGTAGCCAGAGCATCTGCTAGCTGATTTTCTTCTCACGGAAAATGCTCGAACGTAATCTGCTCGAAATGAGGCAACAATGTCAGGACATGTTCTTTTTATGGGATAAGATTAGGATGTTTAGTGTCCCACTCTCCTTTGACTTGACTGATAACCAAAGTCGAGTCCCCAAATACGACCAAAGATTTGATTCCCAAGTCTATAGCAGCCTTGAGACCAAAGATGCAAGCTTCATATTCAGCCATGTTGTTGGTACAGCTGAAGCAAAGTCGGGTAGTGAAGGGTGTATGGCAACCTTCCGGAGAAATGAGTACCGCACCGATACCATTGCCAAGTGCATTTGAAGCACCATCAAAGTACAGGGTCCATCGGGATCCTTGTTCAGGTCCGTCATATGATCCGTTACCTTCAATGTTGTCCAATGTCATGATGTCCTCGTCAGGGAAGTCGAATCTCATAGATTGGTAATCTTCGACGGCTTGATGAGCTAGATGGTCAGCTAGTACGCTCCCCTTTATAGCTTTTTGGGTAGTATACTGGATATCATACTCAGTCGGGATCATTTTCCATCTAGCGATTCTTCCGAATAAAGCAGGCTTCTCGAAGATATACTTGATCGGATCCATCTTGGAAATCAGCAAAGTGGTATGAGTCAACATATACTGCCTTAGCCGGCGAGCAGCCCATACCAAAGCGCAGCAAGTTTTCTCGAGCAGTGAGTAGCGAGTCTCACAGTCGGTAAACTTTTTTCTAAGGTAATAAATGGCATGCTCTTTTCAGCCAGACTCGTCATGTTGGCCCAGTACGCACCCCATTGAGTTATCCAAAACAGTCAGATACATGATTAATGGCCTTCCTTCGACGGGTGGCATCAAGATAGGAGGTTCCAGTAAATACTCCTTGATCTTATCAAAAGCAACTTGACAATCGTTGTTCCATTCAACTACCTGTTCTTTCTTCAACAGTTTAAAGATTGGCTCACAGGTAGATGTCAGGTGAGAGATGAACCTTGCAATATAGTTTAAGCATCCCAAGAAACCTCTAACTTCCTTTTCAGTGCGAGGGGCAGGCATTTCTTGTATAGCTTTGACCTTAGCTGGATCAACCTCAATGCCTTTGTTGATGACGATAAATCCAAAAAGTTTACCCGACCTGACTCCAAAAGTGCACTTGTTTGGGTTCAGTCTGAGCTTAAACTCCTTCAACCTGACAAACAGCTTTTGCAGATGATCAAGGTGTTCTTCTTCTATTTATGATCGGGCTATCATGTCGTCTACGTAAACTTTAATATCATGATGTATCATATCATGAAACAAAGCTACCATGGCGCGTTGATAGGTTGCCCCGGCATTCTTCAGTCCGAATGGTATCACTTTGTAGCAGAAGGTACACCATTGCATAACAAAAGTAGTTTTCTCCATGTCTTCGGGGGCCATTTTGATCTGGTTGTATCCCGAGAATCCATCCATGAAGGAAAATACCTTGTGTTGAGCTGTGTTGTCAACCAAGATGTCTATGTGTGGTAGTGGAAAATCATCTTTGGGGCTAGCCCTGTTTAAATCCCGATAGTCCACACACATTCTGACTTTGCCGTCCTTTTTAGGCACGGGCACAATGTTAGCAACCTATTATGGATAGGAAGTAACAGCCAGAAAGACAGCGTTGAATTGCTTCATTACCTCAGATTTGATCTTCTCAAACATGTCAGGCCTCATTCAGCGGACCTTTTGTTTGATCGGTGGACAATCTTCTCTTGTAGGGAGACGGTGAACCACGATATTTGTGTCTAATCCCGGCATGTCTTCGTAGGACCAGGCAAAGATCTCAACATATTCGTTCAACAAATGCACTAAGCACTCTTTGACACCTGGTTCCAGGTTGGCACCCACCTTAACCTCTCTCTTGTCTTCCTCTATTCCTAAGTTGATGGTTTCTAGCAACTCTTCATGAGGCAGGATTGCCCTCTCTTCTTGTTGCAAAAGTCTGGCTAACTCTCCCGGCACTTCACAGTCTTCGTCAACTTCGTACTCAGCATGATTGACCAAATCTTCAGAGTCACCGAAGGCAAAATCTGAATAGTCACCCATGGAATCCGGAGTGGACGGGTACCTGCATTTTGTGAGTGTGGGTGTGTGTAAGGGATAACCATCCTTAAACAAAATAAAATGCAAAAAAGAAATAAAATGAACACAACAGTTTATAGATGAAAACGTCCAATGATTCATTAAAACATGGCATATGATAATGAAGAAAATCAAGCCCTTACAAATGGACCTATATGCCCCGGGCAAGGCATAAGGTGAAAATAGTGTACGAATTGTTTAGTTATTACAGACCAAAATAGGAAATTGTTCAAAGATAAATTACTGGTTGATGAAAGTGATGGGAATAAAGTCCTTTGCTTCCCAGTTGCTTAATCCTCCTTCGACGGTTGGAAATATCCAATCTTCAAAGTTGTCCTCTTCATCATCATCTTCTAAGGCATTAATTCCATGGTGAGTGATTTTTACGGGTGGTCCCCCAGCCTTGGAGTGACGCATAGCTTTCTGGCCAGCAGCAGTAAAACCCAGTCCAAACTTGTCCGTCTTATGGGGAAAATCAGGCTGTTGCCCCCACTCTGTACTCCTTCCTTCTTTGATTACAGCCTCTGCATCCTTGAGATATGCCATCCTATACACGGGCTTGGAAATAATAGGCACATCAACCATTGTCTTCGCAACTGCGACTTCAGGAGAAACTTCGTCAAAATGTTGGAAAGGCGTTTCTATGAACTCGCCATCCAACTCCACATAGCAGAAGGAGTTGAGGTGACTTATCATGTACTCTTCCTCTCCGTGCACCATTATAATCTTACCCTAAACAGGATACTTTAGCATTTGGTGTAAAGAGGAGGTAACTGCCCCAGCATAGTGGATCCACGGCCTTCCCAACAAACACGAATATGAAGGACAGATGTCCATCACATAAAAGGTGGAGTTGAAAACTTCTGTGCCCACTTTGATAGGAATGTCAACCTCTCCGTGAACCATTCTTTTGGATCCATCAAAGGCCCTAACCACGATATTGCTTGGTTTCAACACTAACCCTTCACAGTCCAAACGATCTAACGCCTTCTTCGGCAGCACATTCAAGGATGAACCAGTATCAACTAAGACATGGGCAAGGGTGGTTCCTCTGCATTCTACTGAGACATGCAGCGTGTCGTTGTGCTTCCTTCCCTTGGGGGTCAAATCAACATCGAAAAAACCAAGACCGTTATCAGCAGTTAGGCTGGCCACGCACTCTTGAAACTGGTCCGCCGAAGTTTCTTGAGGCACGTGTGCCGTCTTTAAGAATCTGATTAAGGCCTTAGCATGGGCCTCAGAGCAGAGTAGAAGAGCCAACATGGAGATTTTGGAAGGGGTATGCCCTAGCTGTTCCACGACGTCGTAGTCGCTCCTTTTGATTATCTTCAAGATTTCTTCCATTTCTTTCTGGGTGGTTTCGGGGATAACCATAGTATGAGCCTTCGTCCTGACAGACGCTTCTAGTATCCCTTTACCCTTATCGGTAGTATCAACAGATGGTCTAACTTCAGGAGTATCCAATTCTTCAATTATCGAGCCTTGCACAGATGGCTTAACAGGCACAAAAGCTTTCGAGGGTCCGAAGACTGCTCTGGGGGGAGCAATCTCCGGAGAGAAAATACGTCTGCTGCGAGTTATCTTGCTTGTTCCCACAATGTTCCCTATATCAGGGGTTTCATCTTCAGAATTCTCTTGGACTGATTCAATATGTTTGATACCATGATAAAATATTTCTCCTCCGTAGTTCCATGGTATCGTCTTGTTAGACTGATACGGGACAGGCCCCAGCATGGTGATCTTTAATGGCACAAACTTAGGATTGGGCGTAATCTTGACAGGCCTTTTGCAAGCCTTGAGAATATTGTCAGAGATGGTTATTATTGCAATGTCATTGGTTGAAGTACCAAAAGGAGCAGGAGTAACAGGAGTGAAGGTATCAACAGGAGTCTTTTGGAAGAGTATCTCTTGGGTATCCATCAGGCGTTGGATGCCTGATTTCAACATTGGGCAGTCAGCTCGTATGTTCAAACAAAAGTAACAGTCTTTTCCACAGCCTGAGAATATCTCGGCTCTCATCAAATTCACTTTAATCACTGGTAACGGAGTCAAAAGGTCAGCAACATTGGTAACATGAAGGTCTTCCATAACGGCATGAACATTATGACCGTGCTTGGGCATCGGGGCAGATATCACATTTGGCTTTTCAGGCGCATTGAATTCTACTTCCTTGGCGTCAATCCGGTCTTGGATTTTGTTCTTAAGAGCCCAACAGTTGTTGGTATTATGCCCTACAATGTCAGAGTGGTAAGCACATTTTACATTGGAGTGGTAATATGGAGAGGAGGTATTGGGGTTCTTTGGCACTTCCTTCAAATTGGTAAGATTTAGCTTTAGCAAATGAGGGAGTATTTGAGCTGGCGTCATGTTGATTTGGGTGAATTGTCGTTGTGGCCTTTCTACCCGTTGTTGATTAGGTCTTGGCTGATTGCTGCGAGGTTAATCATTTGAAGAGTTTTGAATCATCACAGCCCCTACAGTCGGTCGGCGCCCCATTCCTCCTTGGCTTTTTTGAGAATAAACGGCAGAAGCTTCCTTCTTAGCTGGGAAGGTCTTCTTAACAGCGGTGGATGCGGAGGCATCTTTCTGAATCTTACCACTTTTAATGCCGGCCTCGACCCTTTCACCGGTCAAAATTAGTTCAGTGAATCCTGCGGAGGAACTCCCGATTAAATGATTGAAGAAAGGGCCAGACAGGGTCCCTAAAAACATGTCAACCAGCTCTCTATCTGACAATGGTGGCTGCACCCTTCCATCCAGATCACGCCACTTTTGGGCATACTCTTTAAATCCCTCGTTAGAAGTCATACCCATACTCTGTAGTTGAGTACGAGTGGGCGCTAAATCAGTGTTGTATTGGTATTGTCGGTAGAAAGCAGTAGCTAAGTCTTCCCAGTTGTGAACCTCTGACCTCTCGAGTTGATAGAACTAGTCCAATTGTGTTCCTGACAAACTGTCTTGGAAAAAATGGACCCAAAGATCCTTATCAGATGAGTGGGGTTGAATCTTTCGGACGTAGGATCTTAGATGCATCTTTGGACACGAAAGATCGTCATACTTGGCAAATGTAGGAACTTTGAACTTGGGAGGAATAACGATCCCAGCGACCAACCCTAATTCTTCGAAATCTAAACCAGGTACCCTTTGCAACTCCATGGCTGCCAATCTGTCTTCAAGATTTTTAAACTTAACATCCGTTGGGGGATATTGTTGTTCGGAGTAATCTTCGTCTTCTTCCTCTTCCTCTTCTTCTCCTTCAACTTCAGATTCAGAAGGTATCGCTTTTCCTTTTCCTTTACCAGCCCCTTCATCAGAGGTCGAGGGGAATTCGAGAAATTTTCTAGCATTGCTTTCAAACCTTCTTCCCATGATGACTACACCAGGTCTTTTCTTCTTTTTCTCTTTATCTTTCTCCAATAGTGCTTTGAGGTCCTCTTGACCCTTTGCTAAGGTCATGAGGAGTTGCTGGAATTGAGAATTATGTGCTTGCAGATCCTTAACCGTCTGCTTCAAATCCATCTTGCTGAAATAAACAGCATAAAGATAAGGAAACCTGGTGTGAAGACCTGTTTATGCATATGTGAATGGTATGTTTATTCATGTAATGCATTCAAGGATTCAGAAATTCAAATTTGTTTCAAACAAAAGAACACACGTCATATTAAGAAGAAATTTGTTAGTACATAAGTGCCCCATGGGCAAAATATTACAAAATTCTTAATGTAAAAAGACATTGTGCATCCTCTTTGGTGCGATGTAAGTGTTGAGAGTTTCCTCCTCATGAAGTCGGCGGGTAAACTCCAAAACCTTCTTCTCACTGGCATAGAAGCTGGCTTCAAAAGTATTTCGTTCTTCTTTGAGTTGGATCCAACTCTTTTGTAATTCTTCCAATGATGTTGGCATGTTTGGATGTAAGAGGGTGTATGGAACCTCTCCTTCCATAACAGGCTCTTTGATCACGGGGAGAATGTGAGGATATGGCATCATAAGATTTTGGGCGCGGGTTCGTACCCACTTGAGGTAAGGCTCAAGAGGGATGGAATTCTTGTGCCCCAGTGTCTTACTATCCACTTTGTTGGGCATCCATCAAGCTCTGATGAACCTTTGTCGAAGTCCTTGCGCATCGTTGTCGAAGTCAAAAACCAAGCCAAGGATCAGCATATCATGATGGCCATCCCTCCGAGCATATCCAAACTGTCTTAGAGCTAAACAGGGGTTGTAGGTAATGCCTCCCCTAATGCCAAGTAGTGGGACATTATGGAATTCCCCACAATGATCAATGATGATGATAGTATCTCTGCACCGAGAACACCAATGAACATCAGAATGTGTGAGGGTCATCAACCGTTGTGACCACCTTAAACCCTGCTCATTCTTCAAAACTGATTGTGGAAGGTGAGAAATAAACCACCTTGCTAGGAGAGGAGTACAGCACATGAGAACACCTCTTTTCCTCATTGTTCGTGTGTAAAATGAGTGTAGGATATCCCCAAGTAACATAGGCACAGGATTCCGAGATATGAAAATCTTGACAGCATTCACATCTATAAGTTGATCCGGGTTTGGGAACAAGACCAACCCATAGACGAGGAGTGGTACAATCTCCTCAAAATCTTGTAGATCTAGAGAATTCCAGCAGTCTTGTGCCTTCTCAAACAGAAACTTTGCCAAGAAACCCTTGACGCCACTTCTGGTTTCCCAATGTCCTTTGATATCAGATGGTTGCAAGTGTAATGCTTGAGCAACATCTTCAGGATTTGGTTCTTTTTCCGTACCGTTGTAGGGTAGTTGATGAAGAATAGGAATCCTCAGGAGTTGAGAAAAGTCCTCCAAAGTAGGTACTAGTTGATAATCAGGGAATGTGAAACAGTGGTGTAGGGGGTCAAAGAACTGGAAGAGAACTTTCACCATGTCTTCTTCAATGTTGGAGTTGACCAAGCTGAGAAGTCTACCATATCTTTCACTGAAGAGAGAATTCTCCGGAATCCTGGAAGTAAGCTCCTTGAGTTGAGGAGGGATTCTCACAAGGTTGACTTGAATTGTTTTCCTGCGAAGAGATTCCATGACCTACAAAACAAGACCAAAGATGAAGATCCAAACCCTTGAAATGGTTAGTGGATGCATATGATGTTTTATGATGTTCATGATGTATGCAAAAACACATGTACAAGCAAGTCACACAAAACCCTAGTTTCAGGCTTGCATGAGGTTTCATAGGTAAGTACCCTCTTGAAGTTAGTTAGCTCAACCTGTCCTATAAATAGTAACCGGGTTCTAAGGAGCTCAATATCACTGGATTGTTTTCTATGTTCATTGTTTTGGTTTAGCCAATTAACTGGCGACCAAAATATTCCAAGAAAACAACCCTCAATAAGTGTAGTATCGAGTATCTACCAACTTCGGACTGCACCAAAGCCGGTTGTTGTACCCCAAAATTTGCCCCAAAATTTTCCCTCGTGTTTTTCCACAAGAAATCACAGCCTCGGGCGTTTCCTGATTTTTCAGATTGGCGTAAGAATCGGTCAAACAGACTTTTCTTATCAGTCAGACAAAATTAGGGTTTTCATTGATGTTAAGGCAGTTCAGGAAGATTGCTAAGGTTTGGTTGAGTTGGCTCAGGTTTTGATCAGGCGGACGCTTCTCTGACAATTAAAATGAAACTAGGGTTTTTTGCGCGCATTCTCAGAAAGAATTAATTTTACAGTTCTTTTCAGTTTACTCTGAGATTTGGATTGAGGCATTTGAATCAAGAACTTGCAGTGTTTTGTTTAATTAGTAAAGGCGAAGGCGCTTGAGTTGAGATGAGATAAAAGTTGAGGTGCTTAAATTGAGAATCTACAGTGATTGATTTGACCAGTAAAAGGATAAGTATCTGGATGTTGGTTTGATTAACTCTGCATTATTTAATTGGAGCGCCGAGTTTATTTTTGATTAACCACAGTGTTCATTAATTGTTTATTTATTCTAAGTTAGGATAATTGGAATTTATTTCCATTTATTATAATTTAAGAATTTGTAAATAATTAAATAGACAGCAGAAAGAAGAATTAACTGACAAAAAGGATTTCATTCATCTTTAATTGTTTTGTTACAAGTTATTATTTGAACAAAACTGTAAATTTATTTACATCTTTGATTACAATAATAATAGTACAAATAATTGAAATGAATTAAAACTATCCTAAAACTCCCTAAGTCTTCAAATCTTCAGCTTCCACTGCTACTCCTCTCCATTTGATTTTTATCTGCAAAAAGAAAAGAAAGAAGAAGTCAAAAGCAGATAAAATTAAAAAAGACAGACAGATAAGAAATTGGGTTCATCATTAAAGGCAGCTGGTCGGAATCAGTTCGCCCTCTCTACAAATCACGAGATTTCTCCCGGTTCACTGAGAGGGATAAATAATGCTTGCAATGAAATATGAAATGCACAAATTTTAATATTGCACAATTTCAAAAATGGTCAAAAAGCTACATAATTCCAAAAGTTTCCAACAGCATGTGCAAGTACAAAATCCAAAGGCAAACTGAACTAAACTAAACTAGAACTACAAAGTTCCAATTTCAAACTTTCTACAAGATATCCAAAAAGCTGCCCAAAAAGATATCAAGATATCAAAGTACAAAATGCTGTCACAAAGAAGCATAAAATCTGGAAGAAGAGATAAAGTATGCAGAGGCAAAGCAACAAGTGCAAGCAATGTAAAATTTCATCATTTTCCAGCAGTTGCCTTTTCAGAACATAGTACACCTAAGCAATATTAAATGCTTTAATTTGTACTAGAGAGAGAGAGAAGAAAGAAAAGAAGAAGGAGGCTTACAGGGCTCAGGCTTTAGGCAAGAAGACATATAAAACAAAACTGTTATCAACAGTAGAGGAGGCATATACAACATAAAACAAAATCAGAACCTCACAAAACTATATCAAAAATATACAGAATTGCCTCCAAAAACCATTCAAAGCTTTCAACCTGTAAAGAAACCAACCCAAAAAAGCCATGCCAAGCTGTGTCAAACCTTGAACCAAAGCTCAAAACCTGTAATAGCCTAAAACCTGTTAAAGCTTCAAGTCCAAACCAGAATATCAAACATACAAACCCTTTTCAAGATAGTGCTAAGCCTAAAGCCTGCTGAATATCAAACCTGCCATACTTCCAAACCTAAACATGTGTTTCTAAACCATAAACCAGTTCAAAACATCAAAAGGCCTTTCAAACAAAAGCCTTTAACCTGCATAAAACTTTGCCTTTAAACAGCATAAGCCATTAAACCATCCAAGCCTTACCTGGTCAAGCTAAAGCCAAGGCCTGTAATTTCAAAAGCCCTCAAACAATACAAACTGTCAAGCCCCTAACCGAAGCAACCAAGGCCCTCAGAGGAAGCCTCATCACAGGGCAAGCATACAAGGCCATAACCAACATCAACAAATATCTCAGCATACTCAGTATAACCAAACATATCAAGCAAGCATACAAGACAAAGAGGCCCTCAGAGGAAGCCTCATCATAGGGCAAACATACAAGGCATCAAGCTAGCATACGAAGCAACAAGAAGAAGAAGATAAAGAAGCATTCAGGGGTCAAGCATACGAGGAAACTCAGCAACTCAGAAGCAACATTCAATAGAATATCAAGGCATCAAGCTACTCAGAGGCAACAGAAACAAATAGAAGATAAGGAAGCTAGGTTTTCAAGCTTATCATCATTAAACCCTAGAAGACAACGGAAGGATATAGAATACCAGGGTTCCAAGCAAAGCGTGTATCACCACCGTTCCCCTCGCCGTCAAGCCGCCGGAGCGTCTCCACGTCCCTCCTCCTCCGTCTCCAAGAGGTAGTATAAATTCTTTTCTTTCCTTTCATACAACTCAACAATACAAACAATAAGAACACTTAATCAAAACATGAAGTCAAAAGAAATAATGAAAACCCTAACGCATTAAAGAATGAAACCATTACCGTTATACCATATCACTGGTTAATCCATGGAGGAGGGAAGACAGATGGTGGCGTTGGTGGCCTTGGGCAAAGGACATTATCTAGGCGCTTGGCGAAGAAGATGAAGAGGATAGAAGTGGGGTGAACGGCGCCTCTGTCTCATAAACCCTAGCTTTCCCAAATGCACAAAACCATTTCAAACCCTAAAACATTTGTGTCAAAACAATGGGCCTTGCCCTTCAAAGCGCCTGAGCCCATTTGCCTTTTTTCAAACGCACCCCCTTGTCTGATTACCACCTTTAACTATGCTTTGGGCCAAACAAGTCTCCAAGGCCCATTCATCTTTTTTTCATTTTTTTAACTAATATCATATCATATCTCTCTTTTAATAAATTAACATACCTTTTTTTTTAACATTCAAATTTCATTAACTCTTTGATTTTCTTTTTTTATATATCATAATTTAATTTTGTTTATAAATTAAATAATACATTGATTTCCTTTTATATAAAAAACTGTTTAATTGCTTTTTTAGTTAATTAAAAGTACATAAAACATTAATTTCTTAAAACCATTTTCTTTTCTTTGATTAAATCCTTAGTTTTATACATAACTAATTAAAATACATTACTACATAAAAACTTAAAACATTTTTTTTTCTTTTCATTTAAACTTTGTTTGTACATAATTATATCAATATATAATTTTTCTTTAAGTTAAATACTGTTCTTTTCTTGAAATATCTTCTTTGAACATACTTAGAAAAAATACAAGAATACAAAAAACAAATAAGTAGACAATACTTTATAATACATTAAAATTGACATTTTTCTCAATTGGTAAATAAATCTCAATCACTTATACATTTGCAATACACAAATACATTTACTTTACATTGACACATTTACATTTTCTATTCTTATACATTGCTATACATTATATTTTACATTTGCGCAATTCGATTTGGTTGTAAATTATTGGACACTACTCTCCTAAAGTCTCATCCCCATTTGTAAATTTGTACCCCCACTCCCGGATACTTATTTGTAATAGCGTAGACTTTAAATTCCCGCAATTTAATGCTTTCAAATATACCATGGTTAGACCTAGGGTTTGCATGTACATAAAATCAAACGCTAGATAACCTAATACAAGACAAATACATGAAATCAATATACAATCACACTTGCACCCCTAGGGTAATCCCGCTTGTTGCCTTCCAAAATGGGCCATGCTTGCACGTCGAGTTTCTTTGGAAAAACAATTCAAATGATCATAAGTCCCTCGATGACGCTTTCGAAAGTTGCCTAAACGGAATGATCATAGTCCCTTCAAGAAAATTGCCATAGATACTTGGCACCATTGCATTCATGGTCCATACGATGACCCGCGCCTGTCCCGTTAAACATCCTAAACGCAAGATTGTCCACCAAATACAATGGTGGAACAAAATTGTTAAAAAAGGGTTAAAACATGAGAAAAACCTTTGAGTATAATAGGGGTAGACAACTCTTAGTTACTTGATCAAACTTGCAAAAACACTTGCCTACTTCTCAAACCACACTCCACAAACACTTTCAAAACAAACTCTCAAAAACATTTGAAACATCTTTTCGAAAAGATACACACCTTTGTGAAACACTCAAACACGAGTCATTACATTGGTTGCCTAAGACAAGGCATCTTCTTCAAAAAAAACATTTTCAAAACACACACACACACCATTTCAAGCAATTTGAAAATCAAAGGCCAGTGATCTAAAAACCAAGTAACTAAGAGCCCATGGATAACCATGAATGAAAAGGGTGCTAATACCTTCCCTTTTCATAATCTACCCCCCGAACCCACGAAACATCTCAAAAGGTTTTTCCTGTGCTTTTTAACCTTTCCTTTAGGATAAAATAAAAAGTCGGTGGCGACTCTTGCTCAACCGAACAAGTGCGAAAACAAACGCAAAACCTCAAGTCAGTTCTCCCACCGTATCACAGAACTGGCGACTCTGCTGGGGAGTACTTAAAAGTGGGGTTACCTTAGGGTTTAGATCACCTTTACATGCTTGCTTTGATTGCCTTGATTGCTTTACTTTTGGTTCCTTGTTTGGGTTTGTTGTAAATCCTACACCCGGATTTGGGGCACCTTTTTAGGTAAATAGCAAAAAAAACTGTGAGGGAACTGTACGGGGTATACCGACATGGTTGAAGCAGTAAGCTATGTTAGTGTAACATATTTGTGAGTACCGGTAACCCTTGAGTTCAGTCAAGGAGAGTACGGGGCCGCTGAGTGATGTCGTGAAGCACTAACGAACTCTTAGAACCTTAATTGACCATCTTAGCCTTTTTAGGGGTAGTGAGATGACCGACTTTGGTGCATTCCGAAGTTGGTAGATACTCGATACTACACTCATTGAGGGTTGTTTTCTTGGAATATTTTGGTCGCCAGTTAAGTGGCTAAACCAAAACAATGAACACAGAAAATAATCCAATGATATTGAGCTCCTTAGAACCCGGTTTCTATTGTAGGACAGGATGAGCCAACTAACTTCAAGAGGGTACTTACCTACAAACCCCATACAAGCCTAAACCTAAGGACTTGTTTGCTTTGTGTGAATATGATTACCTGTATATGCACTCACTTGCTTTTGCGTACATGTACATAACATCATGACATCATACCATAGCATTTTCAATAACCTTTTCAAGGATCTCGAGGGTTCTTTTGATGCAGGGTTACGTTGAACCAGACATCTACCAGGGGGAAAGAGGTTTTCTCCTCTAACAAATGTCGTCAAAGATCAAGTACAACAACTTAAATCAGGGGCTATGACCCACTTGACATGGTGAGCTTAATTCTCGTGGAATGACATCCGCTGGTACAAAGTTCTCCAATCAAAGGTCAAGTACAACAAACTTGAATCAGGGGCTATGAGCCACTTGACATGGTGAGCTTGATTCTTGTGGAAAGACATCCACCGGTGCAAAGGTCTCCAGTCAAAGATCGAAGTTCAACCTCTAACATTCTCTTGTGTTTACCCCAAGAGATCCTTGAAAGCATGCATCCACATATCATGCATTGCATATTGACAATTCTTTCCTTTTCAGGTTTCCTTACTCTCCTACTGTTTATTTCAGTAAGAGATGGCTCTAGAGAGGACTATCAAGGATATCCAGGACCAGACTGCTCAGCTGTAGGAAATGTTCTTGAACTTGTCTCTGGGGCAAGAAGAGACGAAAGCTCTCCTCACAAAGGGCTTGGTCCAGGAGACTTCAAACAATGCCAGGAGTGATCAGCTTGCGGAAATGCAGTTTGATTTGGCAACATTGAGGATCCAAGTGATGGGGCAGCTAGTGGGCCAGATGGCTCTCATCCAAGACTTGTCTCAAAGACAGGAGGAACTCAGAGTTCTTGTCAGCCAACTACTTCGGAACAACCAGATGGGGCAAATTTCTGAGGTTGAAGAGCAAATCACCACTCAAGAGGACAAGGGGAAGGCTCCTTTGCTTGCTTCAGGGTCACAAGCCCATTAACAACCTCGCCAGCGTCAATGGGGTAATCGGCGTAAGCAAGAGACGTCGGGAAGACAGTTCACTGAGACTGACATACCGTCATCTCTGATACTGGAACGTTTGTTGGAGGTCAATCTGACTTCTTTGAGGGATCCTATTCGGAAGCCCAATACCTCCGCTCCTAACTATCATCCCGATGCATTTTGTGTATACCACTCCTATAGCCCGGGACACGACACTGACGACTGTTGGGCCTTGAAGAACAAGATTCAAGATCTGATCGACATTGGAGTGCTGAGGTTCATGCCAGACGGCGAGATGAAAATCTTCCATTAAGGAGTTTTCCACCTGAAGCGACAAAGCTCAAACTGAAAGACTTTTGCTTCATTTGAATTTTCAAAGTTGTAATTTCTTATGTTATTCAAACAATTATCTGTTGATGTTAAACTCTGTTTCATTAATGCATTACATATGTTTGTCTTGGATTCATCCATTCGTTTTCACTACTCTTATGCTTTTCTTTATGATATTTGACTCTTGATAAAAAGCTGCAAGCCTTTAGAGGGAGGATGACGAAACAATACCATAATCTCATACAGTATGCTTTTGAACAGACCTTGTTGATGATGTACAGGTATTTCTTTCAATTCCCAAACACTGGAGTTATAAGGAAGATAATCCCTAGTCAACCCCTTCGAGCCAAAGAAGTAGGAGTTTTCTGTTTTAAACAGTCGAAACCTTTGATATAAACCTGGGGCAGGGTAGTATCTCAGTTAATTCAAAAGAAAATGCGCATTGAAGTCGCAAACTCTCAGTTCATAACACAATGAACGACGTCAAAAACAAAAGAAAGCATTCCTTTGGAATCAAAATACAAGGGTGGTTCCCTATCACATAGGCAGTCAATCTCTCAAAAGAGAAAAGCCCACCAAGCCAAAACCTGTAAATGAGGCTTAAGAAAGCTAGGGCATCCCGCTGACTGTGATCTCGAAAACAGAGACAGTCAGGCAAGAGTTAGGGATAACAAATCAAAATCAAAATAGAGAGGTCATTACAAATCCTCAACAACATGAAAAATGTTGCAAAGAAAAAGGAGATGATGACTGTCTCCTAAACTCAACTGGTGAACCATCACTCAAAAAAGTCGTTCCAAACTCGAATAGAGTGCGACGCACAATTAACTGAGCTTAGGTTTGAAGAACATCACGAAGAGCGGGTGGGTACAAATATACTTTGAGCCTTTATCATTTGTTTCTTAAACCGTGAACCAAGCCACGTTACAACCCTTCAAAAGTCCTTATTGAAGCATGGGTTAGTTCGAAAGCATACTGTTACCAAAGGTATCCTGACTCCTGTAAGGCTTTGCTCTAAGATCATATGTTGATTTGTCTTATGAAAAGTTTTCTGCTAAAAAACGCATTTTTCAAAACTTCGAGACAAACATAAACTTTGCATTGCTTGAATATCACTGTTTGCATTTGGCTATTTGCTTGACAGTGAAGAAATTCATACAGCGAATGTTCGGAGGAACGAAAACTCTCTCAGTGAGTAAAATCACTTCAAAAGGACGACACTTCCATTACGAATCTCCTATCAAGAAGGGGCATGACATGTCACCATCCAATTAACCTGGGGCAGTCCAGTCAAGGTTTCAACAGATCTTTCAAAGTTCAGTCAACCTGGGGTAGTCCAGTCAAGATTTCAACAAAATCTCTCAATTTCAGAGTAACCTGAAGAGACTCCTTCATCATCACTTAGGGCATTCGAATGCCAAAAGTGTTCAACAATTTCTTCATTACCTGCTGGAAATTACAACCACCAACAGAATAACTATCACAATTCCAGATTCGATTCCTGTATCTAGCCAGGGCATATCTGTGAGTGATTGATTGTAGATTCAATACCTGTATCCAGCCAGGGCATGTCTACATGAACAATTTAGAGATTCGATACCTGTATCCAGCCAGGGCACGTCTGTAAACAACCTTTTGAAGTTCCAGATCAACACCTGTAACAAGCCAGGAAAATATATGTGGACGACTGATTGTGGATTAACACCTGTAACAAGTCAGGAAATCATCTACATGAAGAGATTGAAGATCAACACCTGTAACAAGCCAGGGAACCATCATTCTTTCTCAGGTCAGAGATCAACACCTATAACCAGCCAGGACAATATCTCCTTGACCAACCTTTCTTAAGTTCCGGATTTGATTCCTGTATCTAGCCAGGGCATATCTGTGGACGACTGATTGTAGATTAACACCTGTAACAAGCCAGGAAATTATCTACATGAAGATATTGAAGATCAACACCTGTAACAAGCCAGGGAACCATCTTTCTTTCTCAGGTCAGAGATCAACACCTGTAACAAGCCAGGACAATATCTCCTTGACCAACATTTCTTAAAGGTCAGAGATCAACACCTGTAACAGGCCAGGAAAATATCTGTGGATGACTGATTGTGGATTAACACCTGTAACAAGCCAGTAAATTATCTACATCACCACTTGGGGCATTTGAATGTCAAAAGTGTTCAACAATTCCTTCATCACCTGTTGGAAGATACGGTCCAGATGTGCTCCAGACACGGTTGCCATTCTGTCACCTTTCTTAAGTTCCAGATCAACACCTGTAACAAGCCAGGAAAATATTTGCGACCGACTGATTGTGGATTAACACCTGTAACAAGCCAGGAAATTATCTACATAAAGAGTCTCTTTCATCACCACTTGGGGCATTCGAATGTCAAAAGTGTTCAACAATTCCTTCATCACCTGTTGGAAGATGTAGTTTTACACGAACTCATCATCAGGAAACCCTACACCGGTTCCTTCTCAAACTCAAAAGAGTTTTGTAATCCCCAACCAGAGAGCCTTACAGAATCTATTTCCCCTCAGCAGTCAAGATTTTTTTTATCCCCAGCAGAGTTCATCAAATTCTCCAACATAACTTATCAGCGGTATCCCCAGCAGAGCTCTCATCAAAACCTCAGCGAAGTATCTCTTCCCACAGAGTAATTCCCCGCAGAGTAATCTCTCCAGCAAGTTTATTCCCCGACGGAGTCATCTTCTCCTACTGGCTTATTCTTGCAATCATCATCCCCAGCGGAAGCGAAGAACTCTACTCTTCAAAACATCAGCCCAGGATTCAACAAGTTCCCGGCATTCGTCAAGGATTTATTTTCCTAGTCGAAAACACATTCATAGACATTTCACATTTTATACACCATGACGCATGCATATGCGCATCACATTACACAATTTCATTTATTCTTGAAAACATCATGACGTCATGCATTTCATACATCATGACATTGCATACAACTGATGTCTTGCCTTTTCAGAGAAAAGGACAATCCGAAAGATGATTACCATCAACTGTCACAATTCCAGATTCGATTCCTGTATCTAGCCAGGGCACATCTGTGAGTGATCAGTTCCCATATTCGATTCCTGTATCTAGCCAGGGCATATCTGAAGAGTTTGAAGATTCGATTCCTGTATCCAGCCAGGGCATATCTGTAGACGACAATTTCCAGATTCGACACCTGCATGAAGAGTTGGAAGATCAACTGGTAGTAAGCCAGGAAACCATCTTTCTTTCTCAAGTACGCAAGATCTCGCTAAGGAATCTCTTACGTGATCGACACACAATTCCAAATGGCATCTATAAGCCCATTCTCGACAAAGTTCCGTCACACCTCCCGATGGCATCTGTAAGCCCATCTCCACGACTATCCATTACACTTCCAAATGGCATCTTTAAGCCCATTTCCAGATGGCATCTATAAGCCCATCCTCCTACCAGCAGTCACCAGATGGCATCTTTAAGCCCATCACCAAATGGCATCTTTAAGCCCATTCCCTCTACCATCACATCACCGAGTGCAAATTTTTGGGCACTCTAGTGTCCAATCTCCTTTTACCTTCAAGTCGCGAACGGCAAACTTGCCAATTTAACTCTTCAGGTTCAAGAAGATTGAACAGGGGCAACTGTTGTACCCCAAAATTTGCCCTTGTATTTTTCCACAAGAAATCACAGCCTCGGGCGTTTCCTGATTTTTCAGATTGGCGTAAGAATCGGTCAAACAGACTTTTCTTATCAGTCAGACAAAATTAGGGTTTTCATTGATGTTAAGGCAGTTCAGGAAGATTGCTAAGGTTTGGTTGAGTTGGCTCAGGTTTTGATCAGGCGAACGCTTCTCTGACAATTAAAATGAAACTAGGGTTTTTTGCGCGCATTCTCAGAAAGAATTAATTTTACAGTTCTTTTCAGTTTACTATGAGATTTGGATTGAGGCATTTGAATCAAGAACTTGCAGTGTTTTGTTTAATTAGTAAAGGCTAAGGCGCTTGAGTTGAGATGAGATAAAAGTTGAGGTGCTTAAATTGAGAATCTACAGTGATTGATTTGATCAGTAAAAGGATAAGTATCCGGATGTTGGTTTGATTAACTCTGCATTATTTAATTGGAGCGCCGGGTTTATTTTTGATTAACCACAGTGTTCATTAATTGTTTATTTATTCTAAGTTAGGATAATTGGAATTTATTTCCATTTATTATAATTTAAGAATTTGTAAATAATTAAATAGACAGCAGAAAGAAGAATTAACTGACAAAAAGGATTTCATTCATCTTTAATTGTTTTGTTACAAGTTATTATTTGAACAAAACTGTAAATTTATTTACATCTTTGATTACAATAATAATAGTACAAATAATTGAAATGAATTAAAACTATCCTAAAAATCCCTAAGTCTTCAAATCTTCAGCTTCCACTGCTACTCCTCTCCATTTGATTTTTATCTGCAAAAAGAAAAGAAAGAAGAAGTCAAAAGCAGATAAAATTAAAAAAGATAGACAGATAAGAAATTGGGTTCGTCATTAAAGGCAGCTGGCCGGAATTAGTTCGCCCTCTCTATAAATCACGAGATTTCTCCCGGTTCACAGAGAGGGATAAGTAATGCTTGCAATGAAATATGAAATGCAAAAATTTTAATATTGCACAATTTCAAAAATGGTCAAAAGGCTGCATAATTCCAAAAGTTTCCAACAGCATGTGCAAGTACAAAATCCAAAGGCAAACTGAACTGAACTAAACTAGAACTACAAAGTTCCAATTTCAAACTTTCTACAAGATATCCAAAAAGCTGCCCAGAAAGATATCAAGATATCAAAGTACAAAATGCCGTCACAAAGAAGCATAAAATCTGGAAGAAGAGATAGAGTATGCAGAGGCAAAGAAACAAGTGCAAGCAATGTAAAATTTCATCATTTTCCCGCAGTTGCCTTTTCAGAACATAGTACACCTAAGCAATATTAAATGCCTTAATTTGTACTAGAGAGAGAGAGAAGAAAGAAAAGAAGAAGGAGGCTTACAGGGCTCAGGCTTTAGGCAAGAAGACATATAAAACAAAACTGTTATCCACAGTAGAGGAGGCATATACAACATAAAACAAAATCAGAACCTCACAAAACTATATCAAAAATATACAGAATTGCCTCCAAAAACCATTCAAAGCTTTCAACCTGTAAAGAAACCAACCCAAAAAAGCTATGCCAAGCTGTGTCAAACCTTGAACCAAAGCTCAAAACCTGTAATAGCCTAAAACCTGTTAAAGCTTCAAGTCCAAACCAGAATATCAAACATACAAACCCTTTTCAAGACAGTGCTAAGCCTAAAGCCTGCTGAATATCAAACCTACCATACTTCCAAACCTAAACCTGTGTTTCTAAACCAAAAACCAGTTCAAAACATCAAAAGGCCTTTCAAACAAAAGCCTTTAACCTGCATAAAACTTTGCCTCTAAACAGCATAAGCCATTAAACCATCCAAGCCTTACCTGGTCAAGCTAAAGCCAAGGCCTGTAATTTCAAAAGCCCTCAAACAATACAAACTGTCAAGCCCCTAACCGAAGCAACCAAGGCCCTCAGAGGAAGCCTCATCACAGGGCAAGCATACAAGGCCATAACCAACATCAACAAATATCTCAGCATACTCAGTATAACCAAACATATCAAGCAAGCATACAAGACAAAGAGGCCCTCAGAGGAAGCCTCATCATAGGGCAAACATACAAGGCATCAAGCTAGCATACGAAGCAACAAGAAGAAGAAGATAAAGAAGCATTCAGGGGTCAAGCATACGAGGCAACTCAGCAACTCAGAAGCAACATTCAATAGAATATCAAGGCATCAAGCTACTCAGAGGCAACATAAACAAATAGAAGATAAAGAAGCTAGGTTTTCAAGCTTATCATCATTAAACCCTAGAAGACAAAGGAAGGATACAGAATACCAGGGTTCCAAGCAAAGCGTGCATCACCACCGTTCCCCTCGCCGTCAAGCCGCTGGAGCGCCTCCACGTCCCTCCTCCTCCGTCTCCAAGAGGTAGTATAACTTCTTTTCTTTCCTTTCATACAACTCAACAATAACAAACAATAACAACACTTAATCAAAACATGAAGTCAAAAGAAATAACGAAAACCCTAACGCATTAAAGAATGAAACCATTACCGTTATACCATATCACTGGTTAATCCATAGAGGAGGGAAGACAGATGGTGGCGTTGGTGGCCTTGGGCAAAGGATATTGTCTAGGCGCTTGGCGAAGAAGATGAAGAGGATAGAAGTGGGGTGAACGGCGCCTCTGTCTCACAAACCCTAGCTTTCCCAAATGCACAAAACCATTTCAAACCCTAAAACATTTGTGTCAAAACAATGGGCCTTGCCCTTCAAAGCGCCTGAGCCCATTTGCCTTTTTCCAAACGCACCCCCTTGTCTGATTACCACCTTTAACTATGCTTTGGGCCAAACAAGTCTCCAAGGCCCATTCATCTTTTTTTCATTTTTTTAACTAATATCATATCATATCTCTCTTTTAATAAATTAACATACCTTTTTTTTTAACATTCAAATTTCATTAACTCTTTGATTTTCTTTTTTTATATATCATAATTTAATTTTGTTTATAAATTAAATAATACATTGATTTCCTTTTATATAAAAAACTGTTTAATTGCTTTTTTAGTTAATTAAAAGTACATAAAACATTAATTTCTTAAAACCATTTTCTTTTCTTTGATTAAATCCTTAGTTTTGTACATAACTAATTAAAATACATTACTACATAAAAACTTAAAACATTTTTTTTTCTTTTCATTTAAACTTTGTTTGTACATAATTATATCAATATATAATTTTTCTTTAAGTTAAATACTGTTCTTTTCTTGAAATATCTTCTTTGAACATACTTAGAAAAAATACAAGAATACAAAAAACAAATAAGTAGACAATACTTTATAATACATTAAAATTCACATTTTTCTCAATTGGTAAATAAATCTCAATCACTTATACATTTGCAATACACAAATACATTTACTTTACATTGACACATTTACATTTGCTATTCTTATACATTACTATACATTATATTTTACATTTGCGCAATTCGATTTGGTTGTAAATTATTGGACACTACTCTCCTAAAGTCTCATCCCCATTTGTAAATTTGTACCCCCACTCCCGGATACTTATTTGTAATAGCGTAGACTTTAAATTCCCGCAATTTAACGCTTTCAAATATACCATGGTTAGACCTAGGGTTTGCATGTACATAAAATCAAACGCTAGATAACCTAATACAAGACAAATACATGAAATCAATATACAATCACACTTGCACCCCTAGGGTAATCCCGCTTGTTGCCTTCCAACATGGGCCATGCTTGCACGTCGAGTTTCTTTGGCAAAACAATTCAAATGATCATAAGTCCCTCGATGACGCTTTCGAAAGTTGCCTAAACAGAATGATCATAGTCCCTTCAAGCAAATTTCCATAGATACTTGGCACCATTGCATTCATGGTCCATGCGATGACCCGCGCCTGTCCCGTTAAACATCCTAAACGCAAGATTGTCCACCAAATACAATGGTGGAACAAAATTGTTAAAAAAGGGTTAAAACATGAGAAAAACCTTTGAGTATAGTAGGGGTAGACAACTCTTAGTTACTTGATCAAACTTGCAAAAACACTTGCCTACTTCTCAAACCACACTCCACAAACACTTTCAAAACAAACTCTCAAAAACATTTGAAACATCTTTTCGAAAAGATACACACCTTTGTGAAACACTCAAACACGAGTCATTACAATGGTTGCCTAAGACAAGGCATCTTCTTCAAAAAAAAACATTTTCAAAACACACACACACACCATTTCAAGCAATTTGAAAATCAAAGGCAAGTGATCTAAAAACCAAGTAACTAAGAGCCCATGGATAACCATGAATGAAAAGGGTGTTAATACCTTCCCTTTTCATAATCTACCCCCCGAACCCACGAAACAACTCAAAAGGTTTTTCCTGTGCTTTTTAACCTTTCCTTTAGGATAAAATAAAAAGTCGGTGGCGACTCTTGCTCAACCGAACAAGTGCGAAAACAAACGCAAAACCTCAAGTCAGTTCTCCCACCGTATCACAGAACTGGCGACTCTGTTGGGGAGTACTTAAAAGTGGGGTTACCTTAGGGTTTAGATCACCTTTACATGCTTGCTTTGATTGCCTTGATTGCTTTACTTTTTGGTTCCTTGTTTGGGTTTGTTGTAAATCCTACACCCGGATTTGGGGCACCTTTTTAGGTAAATAGCAAAAAAACTGTGAGGGAACTGTGCGGGGTATACCGACATGGTTGAAGCAGTAAGCTATGTTAGTGTGACATATTTGTGAGTACCGGTAACCCTTGAGTTCAGTCAAGGAGAGTACGAGGCCGCTGAGTGATGTCGTGAAGCACTAACGAACTCTTAGAACCTTAATTGACCATCTTAGCCTTTTTAGGGGTAGTGAGATGACCGACTTTGGTGCAGTCCGAAGTTGGTAGATACTCGATACTACACTCATTGAGGGTTGTTTTCTTGGAATATTTTGGTCGCCAGTTAAGTGGCTAAACCAAAACAATAAACACAAAAAATAATCCAATGATATTGAGCTCCTTAGAACCCGGTTTCTATTGTAGGACAGGATGAGCCAACTAACTTCAAGAGGGTACTTACCTACAAACCCTATACAAGCCTAAACCTAAGGACTTGTTTGCTTTGTGTGAATATGATTACCTGTATATGCACTCACTTGCTTTTGCGTACATGTACATAACATCATGGCATCATACCATAGCATTTTCAATAACCTTTTCAAGGATCTCGAGGGTTATTTTGATGCAGGGTTACGTTGAACCAGATATCTACCAGGGGGCAAGAGGTTTTCTCCTCTAACAAATGCCGTCAAAGATCAAGTACAACAACTTGAATCAGGGGCTATGACCCACTTGACATGGTGAGCTTGATTCTCGTGGAAAGACATCCGCCGGTACAAAGTTCTCCAATCAAAGGTCAAGTACAACAAACTTGAATCAGGGGATATGACCCACTTGACATGGTGAGCTTGATTCTTGTGGAAAGACATCCACCAGTGCAAAGGTCTCCAGTCAAAGATCTAAGTTCAACCTCTAACATTCTCTTGTGTTTACCCCAAGAGATCCTTGAAAGCATGCATCCACATATCATGCATTGCATCTTGACAATTCTTTCCTTTTCAGGTTTCCTTACTCTCCTACTGTTTATTTCAGTAAGAGATGGCTCTAGAGAGGACTGTCAAGGATATCCAGGACCAGACTGCTCAGCTGCAGGAAATGTTCTTGAACTTGTCTCTGGGGCAAGAAGAGATGAAAGCTCTCCTCACAAAGGGCTTGGTCCAGAAGACTTCAAACAATGCCAGCAGTGTTCAGCTTGCGGAGCTGCAGTTTGATTTAGCAACATTGAGGATCCAAGTGATGGGGCAGCTAGTGGGCCAGATGGCTCTCATCCAAGACTTGTCTCAAAGACAGGAGGAACTCAGAGTTCTTGTCAGCCAACTACTTCAGAACAACCAGATGGGGCAAACATCTGAGGTTGAAGAGCAAATCACCACTCAAGAGGACAAGGGGAAGGCTCCTTTGCTTGCTTCAGGGTCACAAGCCCATCAACAACCTCGCCAGCGTCAACAGGGTAATCGGCGTAAGCAAGAGACGTTGGGAAGACAGTTCACTGAGACTGACATACCGTCATCTCTGATACTGGAACTTTTGTTGGAGGTCAATCTCACTGCTTTGAGGGATCCTATTCGTAAGCCCAATACCTCTGCTCCTAACTATCATCCCGATACATTTTGTGTATACCACTCCTATAGCCCGGGACACGACACTGACGATTGTTGGGCCTTGAAGAACAAGATTTAAGATCTGATCGACATTAGAGTGCTGAGGTTCATGCCAGACGGCGAGATGAAAATCTTCCGTTAAGGAGTTCTCCACCTGAAGCGACAAAGCTCAAACTGAAAGACTTTTGCTTCATTTGAATTTTCAAAGTTGTAATTTCTTTTGTTATTCAAACAATTATCTGTTGATGTTAAACTCTGTTTCATTAATGCATTGCATATGTTTGTCTTGGATTCATCCATTCGTTTTCACTACTCTTATGCTTTTCTTTATGATATTTGACTCTTGATAAAAAGCTGCAAGCCTTTAGAGGGAGGATGACGAAACAATACCATAATCTCATACAGTATGCTTTTGAACAGACCTTGCTGATGATGTACATGCATTTCTTTCAATTCCCAAACACTGGAGTTATAAGGAAGATAACCCCTAGTCAACCCCTTCGAGCCAAAGAAGTAGGAGTTTTCTGTTTTAAACAGTCGAAACCTTTGATATAAACCTGGGGCAGGGTAGTATCTCAGTTAATTCAAAAGAAAATACACATTGAAGTCGCAAACTCTCAGTTCGTAACACAACGAACGACGTCAAAAACAAAAGAAAGCATTCCTTTGGAATCAAAAGACAAGGGTGGTTCCCTATCACATAGGCAGTCAATCTCTCAAAAGAGAAAAGCCCACCAAGCCAAAACCTGTAAAGGAGGCTTAAGAAAGCTAGGGCATCCCGCTGACTGTGATCTCGAAAACAGAGACAGTCAGGCAAGAGTTAGGGATAACAAATCAAAATCAAAATAGAGAGGTCATTACAAATCCTCAACAACATGAAAAATGTTGCAAAGAAAAAGGAGATGATGATTGTCTCCCAAACTCAACTGGTGAACCATCACTCAAAAAAGTCGTTCCAAACTCGAATAGAGTGCGACGCACAATTAACTGAGTTTAGGTTTAAAGAACATCATGAAGAGCGGGTGGGTACAAATATACTTTGAGCCTTTATCCTTTGTTTCTTAAACCGTGAACCAAGCCACGTTACAACCCTTCAAAAGTCCTAATTGAAGCATGGGTTAGTTCGAAAGCATATTGTTACCAAAGGTATCCTGACTCCTGTAAGGCTTTGCTCTAAGATCATATGTTGATTTGTCTTATGAAAAGTTTTCTGCTAAAAAACGCATTTTTCAAAACTTCGAGACAAACATAAACTTTGCATTGCTTGAATATCACTGTTTGAATTTGGCTATTTGCTTGACAGCGAAGAAATTCATACAGCGAATGTTCGGAGGAACGAAAACTCTCTCAGTGAGTAAAATCACTTCAAAAGGACGACACTTCCATTACGAATCTCCTATCAACAAGGGGCATGACATGTCACCATCCAATTAACCTGGGGCAGTCCAGTCAAGGTTTCAACAGATCTTTCAAAGTTCAGTCAACCTGGGGCAGTCCGGTCAAGATTTCAACAAAATCTCTCAATTGCAGAGTAACCTGAAGAGACTCCTTCATCATCACTTAGGGCATTCGAATGCCAAAAGTGTTCAACAATTTCTTCATTACCTGCTGGAAATTACAACCACCAACAGAATAACTATCACAATTCCAGATTCGATTCCTGTATCTAGCCAGGGCATATCTGTGAGTGATTGATTGTAGATTCGATACCTGTATCCAGCCAGGGCATGTCTACATGAACAGTTTAGAGATTCGATACCTGTATCCAGCTAGGGCACGTCTGTAAACAACCTTTTGAAGTTCCAGATCAACACCTGTAACAAGCCAGGAAAATATCTGTGGACGACTGATTATGGATTAACACCTGTAACAAGCCAAGAAATCATCTACATGAAGAGATTGAAGATCAACACCTATAACAAGCCAGGGAACCATCATTCTTTCTCAGGTCAGAGATCAACATCTGTAACCAGCCAGGACAATATCTCCTTGACCAACCTTTCTTAAGTTCCGGATTTGATTCCTGTATCTAGCCAGGGCATATCTGTGGACGACTGATTGTAGATTAACACCTGTAACAAGCCAGGAAATTATCTACATGAAGATATTGAAGATCAACACCTGTAACAAGCCAGGGAACCATCTTTCTTTCTCAGGTCAGAGATCAATACCTGTAACAAGCCAGGACAATATCTCCTTGACCAACATTTCTTAAAGGTCAGAGATCAACACCTGTAACAGGCCAGGAAAATATCTGTGGACGACTGATTATGGATTAACACCTGTAACAAGCCAGGAAATTATCTACATCACCACTTGGGGCATTTGAATGTCAAAAGTGTTCAACAATTCCTTCATCACCTGTTGGAAGATACGGTCCAGATGTGCTCCAGACACGGTTGCCATTCTGTCACCTTTCTTAAGTTCCAGATCAACACCTGTAACAAGCCAGGAAAATATTTGCGGCCGACTGATTGTGGATTAACACCTGTAACAAGCCAGGAAATTATCTACATAAAGAGTCTCTTTCATCACCACTTTGGGCATTCGAATGTCAAAAGTGTTCAACAATTCCTTCATCACCTGTTGGAAGATGTAGTTTTACACGAACATCCATGTCAAATTTCAAGCCTTGCAAAGGAAGTTTGCTCAGTCAATTGCTCAAAGGTCCAAAAATAGATTGTGCTAGGGCAAAAGTCAACTGTGACCTATATACAGTCAAACTTCAAGATTTTTTTGCCAACATTCTCATTTTGAAGTATATTTCATCATTTGATCAAGTTTTTATCATGATTCATCAAGGATTGCTCTAAATTCATCAAGATTCAAAAGTTGTTAAATTAGGGTTTTGCAGGAAAAGTCAACTCAACTTTGACTAAGCATAACTTTCTCATACTTTATGATAAATGACCCATACAAAGCTCATTTTGAATAGGATGCAATTCACTACAATCCATCTTTATACCCCAAGTTCAAAATATGCACTCACAAGAAATTATGAATTTTGACATTATAGGTCATTTTTGAAAGTCAACAAAAACATCTTTTTTGTCAAAGCTTCTAACTTGAGCATGGAATATCAAAATGAGATGAGACCAAAAGGGTTGATTATAGGACATCTCAAGCTTTCTAAAAAGTCTAGGAACACCTTCAAAAGTTCAAAATTGAGGAAGTTATGCATTGTTGAAGTTGGACTTTTTTGCAAAATTGCCAAAAGTCAACTATCCTCAAAACTTCAAATTTTGCCAAATGGGCCCATTCTTTTTCACTTGTTTTGAGTTTGCATTATTGCCCACGTGCTCTAGCCTTGTCCATGTGTTCATATTATATTTTTATTATTTAATTTGATTTTTATTTGAATTAATTCATTTTAAATCAAATAAAATCACATAAAATCAAAAATATTGATAACCAAATATCTTTTTATGATTATAGGTTTCAATGGACAGCTACCACATGTCCAAACTCGTATCAAGGCATAAGTGTACAAGAAGATATGATTTGGATCAAATTTGGAAAGATTTAATGGAGAATAAAATCAAATCTCAAAATCATTGATAGAGGGAGATTTGAATAACAAATGCTACCCTAATGTATTGTACAATACATAAGCAAGCGAAACACACAAGAATCAGGGTTAGAGATCACTGGTAGAGGCAGAACCAAAGTTGCAAAAACCAGAAAAAAGTGTGGGATCGAAATCAAGGTTAGAGGCATTTTCAGGGCTTGGCAAGCATCACAATCACTTCCTGGAAACCTCCACAAGCAAAACCAATCACAACCAGGCGTTTTCAAGCTTCCATACGCATTGTAAGTCTCACGCGAGATAGCCCTGTTCTTGATTTCTTATTTCCAGATTTAGGCATTATTAACATGAAATAACTGCATATTATTAACCCTCACATCATTTGCAAGCTTTTCAAAATAACCAATTGCATTTATCTGACCTGTATGAAGATCCACCATTGCTAGGGTTTGGTTCTTGTTTTTGGGGTTTTTTTGTTTCAAGAAAAATTGGCCATTATAATGGCTATAGTCGTGATCGGCAGAATGAGATGAACACAACCATGTTCTTAGAATGCATTTTCATGGCCTATGCAAGATTTTGGAATGGACATGGGTTGTAGCGATGGACCTCTGTCTGTAGGTATAGCCATTGGAACTTTTGGCAACGGTTCAAGGACAGGGATGATGATTTATCATCCATCCATAGGACCATTTAAAAACACGCGCATTTTTTTTCTTTTTTTACCATTGATTTTTGTTTTTTTATATTATTATTAATTCCTATTATACTAACAATCAAAACAACAAGGCATGGTGGCAAGCATAGTGTGTATTTCCCTTCAGGACCTGGGTTTGAATCCCAGGTCCCCCATTTTCTCAATGTTATTTTCTTGCAGGCAATCATGTGCATGCTTAGGCTTGAGATCTACCATACTCCCTCACCAATCAAAGCGCCGGATGGCCAGATGGCCAGTTCTGGTGGTCAGTGTTGGAGGTCCACCAAAGAGCTAGGTCAACGCATATGCAGCAAATCAAGAAAGTCCAAACGGATCAGCTTCAAATGGGCCAAGAAAAATACTCTTTACACCTCCAAAAAGGCCCATTCTCTCCTTCTCTTTATATTTTACTTATTTAATTTAATTGTTTTATTTTATTTTAATTAACTTCTAACCAATGGATTAATTTTCTTTTTTATCACAAAATCACAAAAAAATATTTTTTAATTCAGAATTTTATTTTTTTTATTAATAAACACTAACTAATTAATTAGCTTTTTTTTTTAATTCTAGGAAACTTTAATTTATTTTTGTAAATAAATAAAATCAATTAGAATTAATTAGGTTTTAACATAATTTAATTATTTTTATTTCTTTCTTAAATTAATACAAACTCCAAAAATATGTCATTAATATTTTTTTTATTTAATTAATTCAATAATTAATTTAATATTTAATTTAGGACTTAGTTTCTTTTCTTAAAATAAAAAACAACAAAAAAGGCATTTTCTTTTAAAAAGGGTCAAAATCCTAATTCGCATTCGATTTAATTTCGTGTCGCGCTTTATTTTTCTTTATCCAATTAATGTATCTGCTTCCGGTATGTAATAAATAATTAGGATATTTATTTATTTTATCGCTTTATTTTATTTTCAAAGGGTTGCTTTTGGCGATGTAAATACCCGACGTCTTGTAATTTAATTTCCGCACTTTAAATTCTGCTAATTATAACTGCTAGATGTTTGATAATAGGGCTTGCATGACAAGACTTAATGTTTAATCTTAAAATCAAATTAGATCACCCTAAACATGTGCAAAGATAAAAATAATTGAAAACAACACACTCGCACATGCGCACTCTTAGGGTACACCCCACTTGGTTGCCTTCGTACATGATCATTGAGTATAGGTTGTTTTAGAGGTCGCCCTCTTGTCTAAAAGATCATAGTTACCTTGAAACGGTTGCCTCGAATATTGTTGCCTCAAACAAATGATCTAAGACATTAGGGTTACCGTTAAGGCGTCCTAACATTGCTTTGGTGACCGTATGTCCCTCTTTCGAATTGACCCTAAAACTCCAACGATGGTGCTACCTACTCATTAATAATGGGATAGCATTGTCTAAAGGAAATTAGCATAGAACGATTCCTTTTTCGAGTAGGTAGATAGCTCTTAGATACTTTCTCATCCAAAAAACAAAACTTTTTCACAATTACACTCCTTTATAAACAAAGTTTTCAAAAACACTTCATTACACTCTTGAAGACAGAAGCAAGAGTTAAATCGAAGTCAAAACAAAAACTTCTCAAAGCGCACAAACACAAAGAAAACAATTTTGAAAATGATGAGCAAGTACCTAAGAGCCCGTAGATAACTATGGATAGAAAGGGTGCTAATACCTTCCCTTTCTATAAATCTACCCCCGGTCTCAGAAATATCTCGAAAAAAGAATTTTTCTGTGCTTTTTTCCTTTCCTTGTTGGATAAAATAAAAGACGGTGGCGACTCTTGCTTACCGCGACATTTTACGAAAACAAACGCAAACCAGCATTCCAAAAAACAGTCAATTCTTCCCACCGTATCACAACATGTATCCAGAATTCCTTCACAAGGTGTGGAAAAACTAGACCAACAAGACGGTCAAAAAAGTTTCCCTAACCTTGAAACTCAATAGCAGGAATCAGATCAAAACCATTATCTCTAAGATTCTCAAAATCCACCATTAACTCACTTAACACTTCTAAGTTGTCCACAGGAATGAGAGTTGTTCTCTCATGAACGATGTATTGCTCAGAGTGGATGTTCTCAGAATGGGTAGAGGAGGAAGCCATTGGAGCTCTTAGAGTTGAGAGATGAAAAAGGGTTTCAGACAAAAATCACAGAAATGTTTGAGTTTTGAAAGAGACAGTAAAAAGTGAAAAAGGGTTTTTCTAAAAGTATTTATATGAAAAAGTATCAAAAAGTTTTAGAAATAAGATTGTAAAATAATTTTTAAAAGAAATTAAAACGAAACTCATCATTACATGCATTTAATGATTTTGCAAAAAATTAGGGGAAAACGTGAGATTATAGCTAATCACAACAGTTACCTAGAACGCCGTCAGTAGCTTTTGCACGCGTGACCTTTCAGAAACACACCACATGTTCATCTCCTGAAGGTTTCATGGGACAGCTGTTTGTTCTAATAAATTTATGAACTATACTTAGAAATGAAACGTTAGAACATTTCAGAACTTTTCATATAGCTTCTGATGTAACTTCTCTTCTAACTTCTGAAGAGTTGTTAATCAGAACATTCATTTCAGAATATTCTAAAGTCAAACACAGAAGATAAATATTATTTTATTCAGGACATAATTCCATACAAATATTTTTCAAAATGAATTTAAATCTATCTTCTGAAAGGGGTTTGGTAAAAATGTTAGCCCATTGTTGATGGTCTGTTTTTACAAAAATTAAATTTAGAATTCCCTTCTGAATATAGTCCCTTATAAAATGATATTTAATTTCAATATGTTTAGCTTTATAATGTAAAATTGGATTTTTAGAAAGACAAATAGCAGAAGTATTGTCACAGAAGATAGGAATCTTACTTTCATAAAGATTAAAATCTTCTAGCTGACTTTTCATCCAAATCATCTGAGAACTCATCTTTTATGAGTGGGTTGTTCATAGATTCTAAGATTATCTAGAGTATTGTCAAGAGGATGATCTTTTGAGTCTTCCTTTGCTTCTGACTTTTCAGAGTTTGAGGGATGATCTTCTGTACCTACAGAAATATCAATTTGCTTTGGCTTTTGCTAGCCAAGCTTATCATCAAACATGACTTTGATTGATTCATCAACAATCAGAGTTTCTGTGTTGTATATTCTATAGCCTTTTGAGTGTTCAGAATATCAAGCAAAAAACCCCTTTGTGCTTTAGAATCAACTTGTTCAGAATAAAAACACGTACATTCAAAAAGATTGAAATATGAGATGTTTCTAGTGGTATAAAGGAAGAATCAACAATTTATGATTTAAAAGAAAGTTATGAAAACTTTCCTTTTAGACAAGCTTTGTTCAGAGCTTCTGATGTTGTATTTCTATTCCTGTTTCCAATAGTTTCAGAGCCAGTAATCTTCTATTTCTGATTACCTTTGAAACCTTAGAATCTTTTAGATTCCAGGCCTTGGAACATATGCTTTCTTTCCTCCATGAATAGAGAGCATCCAGAGTCCGGGTGTTAGTACTGGAGTATCAACCTTGCTGTTAAAAATATCTGCAACATAGATGATTTTGTCTTTTGGTACCCATATCTTTTTGGGTCCTCTTGGGTTAGAGTATTTAAAGTTATGTTTGAACTTTGGTTTAGCATAAGAGTTTCCAGAGTGAGATGTATATTTAATATGATGTGTGTGCCCAGTGGTGAAGTGAGAATAGAGAGGAGTACGTTTGATAACCAGATCCTTAACTTTCTTAGGCTGAGTTACTTTGCCTTTGTATCCTATACCTATTTTGTATTTCTTGCTAACTCCATAGATCATTGAAGCCATTTTGCTTCTATCTATGTTTTTAGCTACAAACTTCTGAAAGCTTTGATCATATTTCTTTATGATCTTATCAGCATTACTAGGATCTTCTGAGATTATTTCCTTTTGAGAGTTTTGTAGATCATTTTATAGTTTTGAAATCTTTTCTTTTAACTCAGAGTTTTTTGATATCTGACTCTTAGTTACTTCAGAGTCAGAAGCAAGATCCTTTTTCAGATTCCTGAATTTGGCTTGAAGCTACTGATATCTTTCCAGAATTTCACTCAGACTTTCTCCTAGTTCAGCTTTAGTGAAATTAACAGTGAAGTCAGGGAATACCTCTTCAGTGTCTGATTCTGATTCTGAATCAGAGGATCCTGAGACATCTGATAAGTTTTCGGTTTGAGCTATATTGGCTTGTTCATCTTCTGATTCTTTTTCGTCTTCAGAGAATTCAGAATCATCCCATGTTGCCATAACACTTTTGTTCTTTTCCTTAACTAACTTCCCTTTATGTTTCTCCTTCTGAAGCCTTGGACATTCACTTTTGTAGTGACCTTGTTTATTGCATTCATAGCAGGTAATGATTCTGTTACTTGATATTTTGTGTCCAAAGGATTGTTCAGAGTCATTTCTTGTTCCTTTGGAGTTTCTGAAATTCTTCTGCTTGTGCTTCCACAGCTGATTGATCCTTCTGGAGAGCAATGATAGTTCATCTTCTTCTGAAGCATATTCTTCAGAGTTTTCTTCTTTACCCTGAAAAGCTTTAGTTTCATATTTTATAATTGATTTAAGGGCAATGGACTTACCTTTCTCTTGAGGCTCGTGCTCATCAAGTTCTATCTCATGACTTCTGAGAGCATTGATGAGTTCTTCAAGAGATACGTTGTTCAGATCTTTTGAAACTTTGAAAGTAGTGACCATAGGTGCCCATCTTCTGGGTAAGCTTCTGATGATCTTCTTAACGTAATCTTCCTTAGAATATCCCTTGTTCAGAACTCTCAAGCTAGCAATCAGAGTTTGGAACCTTGAGAACATATCTTCTATAGATTCACTTTCCTTCATCTTGAAGGCTTCATACTTCTGGACGAGAGCCAGAACTTTAGACTCCTTCACTTGAGTGTTTCCTTCATGAGTAATTTTAAGAGACTCAAACATATCATGTGCAGTATCTTTATTTGTAATCTTTTCCTATTCCACTTTAGAGATAGGATTTAGAAAAATATTTCTAGCTCTATGATGATTTTTGAAATCAGCTTTTTGTTGTCTATCCATATTTTTCCTATCAATCATATTTCCTTCTGAGTCAGTAGGATGTTTGTAACCATCCAAGACTATATCCCATAAATCACTATCGTGACCTAGAAAGAAACTTTCTAGTCTATCTTTCCAATAATCAAAATCTTCTCCATCAAACACTGGAGGCCTGGTGTAGTTATTGTTGTTTTGTTCATTTGCCATTGTGTTTTCTACTGGATCTTTTCCTGACACGGTTAAGTGTTGAACTCAGAGTCAAGCTCTGATACCAATTGAAGGTGGAGAAAACACTTAGAAGGGAGGGGGGGTTGAATAAGTTTTTCTTTTTCTTTTTATTTAAAGGCACAACAATAATAGAAAGATAAGGTTATTTTTATCCTGGTTCGTTTGAACTCAAACTACTCCAGTCCACCCGCTAAGGTGATTTCTCCTTTCTCAACAAGGACTTAATCCACTATAATCAACTGATTACAATCACACAACAACTGTTGTGACTAACAATGCACAAGTAACCTTACAAGTGACTCACACCACTAAGACTTAAACTAGTCCTAGTCTACTTGAGAATTCTGACCAACCTTGGTCTCTCAAGGAACAATTATAAGATATAAATCTTTACAGATAGTGAAACAAAGTTTGCTTCTAAGAAAGCTATATCAAAACTGTGATTTTTCACTAAGAATATTATAGCACAAATTGTATGAATAATGAATTTGTGAGCCCAGAATATTTCACGTTGTTCTTGCTTATTTTGAATTTGTTCAGTTCTATTCAGAACTTCAGTAGTTCAATCTTTCAGCGTTTCAGCAATTGTGCGTTTGTGCGTTTGAACGTTTTTTTTTGCTTGAAATTAATGTTCTTCTATATATAGCATGAAGAAACAGGACAGTTGCTGCCTTCAAATGGAGAGCATTAAATGTTTGCATGTTTCCTTGCACTATTCCATTTTCCAATGCACTAGCGTAGACACTTGAGTGCATGTAGCCGTCTTTGCATTAAATGAGCAAACGACACTATGTAAGAACATGTCTCCTGAAGCTTGACAAGACTTGTTAGCTTCTATATTCTCTCAGAACTTGCTTCAACGTCTGGAATTCGGAACATGCTTGCTTATCTTCTAAACAATGTTTTGCTTGCTAAGAACTTGATTAGCGCTTGCTTTTAAATAAACTTTTGAACAGCACTTGCTTTCAAGGTACTTTTGAACAAGGAATCCTGCTAAGTGTTAGAAGATGCATTTAAATAATTGTCTTACCAGAGTCAGCATCAGTAGTTGCGCTTAAGACAAATAGTTCTTTCATTAAAGAACTTCTTCATTAATTTTTAGCTAAGCACATCAAAAATGCTTCTGTCAGAACATTATCTGAAACAGTCAGATACGTTCGTCAGAGTATAAATTATCTAAAATATAATTTATTGTTATCAACAAAACTATGAGATACGATCAGAACTAATCTTGTTCTAACAAACTTCTCAAATCATTATAGAGCCTGGACCCGACCAGCTAATAGTGTAACATTTCAACTAACTATGAAGATTGTATCTGACCAGATAATAGTTAACTTTGCAAGATGCTATGAAACCCGGACCCAACCAGATAATAGTTTAACTCTTCAAGATATAGAAGAACCTGGACTCAACCAAACCATGGTTTAACTTCTTTTCCCCAGTAGAGTTTGCCTCTACCCCAGCAAGTTACTGTGAAGCCTGGATCCGATCAGATATCAGTTTTCAATTTCATCTTTTCAAGTAAGTTATTGTGAAGCCTGGATCTGACCAGATAGAAATTCCTCCCAGAAGTTTGTTGTGAAACCTGGAATCTGACCAGATAACAACTAAGCTCCAAGCAAGTTACTATAAAGCCTGGACCCGATCAGATACCAGTTCAACTCTATCTCTTCAGACAGGTTTATTGTGAAGCCTGGACCCGACCAGGTAACAATTAACTTCATCCAACTCAAAATCTGTAAAGCCTAGATCCGACCAGATATCAGTTTAACTTCGTCTATTCAAGCAAGCTATTGTGAATCCCGGAATCCGACTAGATAACAACTAGCTACAATCCCCAGCAAAACTATGAAGCCTGGACCCGACCAGATAGTAGTTACCACTTCAAGTTACTATGAGGCCTGGACCCGACCAGATATCAGTTTAACTTCATCCTTTCTAGCAAGTCACTGTGAAGCCTGGATCCGACCAGATAACAGTTAACTTCCTTATCCCCAACAGGTTGTTGTGAAGCTGGGAATCTAACCAGATAACAGACTAACTTCACTCTCCCCAAGAAATTTTCTGCAAAGCCTGGAATCCGACCAGATAACAGTTAATTTATTCTTCCCCGATAAGTTACCATAAAGCCTGGATCCGACCAGATAGCAGTTGACTTCCTCACCCTCAGCATATTGTGAAGCCTGGATCCGACCAGATAACAACTAACATTCAAGTGATATTCCCCAACAGAAGCATTTTGTCAACAAAGTTTAAAGATGTGTATATTCTTCATTCCCAACAGCAATCCGGGATTCAACTTCCCAGGAGTTCCTCAGCAGTAGTCAAGGATTTATTTTCCCAGACAAATATGCATCCCGCATTCATACTTTATATCACATACATACAAAATACATTTAGCATAATACCATATATTATGAACATCATGCATACATTTGCATTTCACTAACCCTTTTTCCACAGGTAAAGCAACAAGTTCTAGTATAAATCGACCAAATATTTGTGTTGATACTTCTTCCAGTGTTTACCAACATTCCTCCAAATGGAATCTATAAGCCCATTCACAATACATCTCCGACTGCAAATTTTTGGGCACTCTAGTGTTCAATCATCTTCCACCTTCAAGTCACGAATGGCGGATCCGCCAATCTAACTCTTCAGATTTAAGAAGATTGAACAGGGGCATCTGTTGTACCCCAAAATTTGCCCTCTCATTTCTGAAAATAATGTCTCATAAGATCTCCTTTGGTTCAAGACTGCACAAGGGTTGATCAGCTCAAGACACCTCCTTAAGCACTGATAATTAAAAATTAGGGTTTGAGTTTGCACAAGGACAATTGGACTTTTAATGACCCATATGACTTCAATGGATCATTTTGGACTCTCAATATTTCTCATGTCAAGTTTCAAGTCTTGGATCACATTTTTTGCTCAGTCAATTGATCAGTTGACCTAAAATCAGTTGTATTGGGGAAAAATCAAATGTGGTCAATTTACAGTCAAACTTCATAATTTTTGGTCCATATCAACATTATGAACTCATATATGTCATTTGATCAAGTTTGGATCATAATTCCTCAAGAAATTTGATCAGATCATCAAAAGGGCAAAATGGTCAAAATTAGGGTTTTGACTGAGAAGGTGCAATTTCTGATTTTGACCTAGCAATTGACTTATTGGTTTGAGGCATTATCTCAAGGATTCAAGTGCGTCATTTTGACCTAATGGCATGGCTCAAAACATTTCTCAAGTTCAATTGATTGATAGTTGAATTTCAGTCAACTTATGAAAAGTCAACTGTACACTGAAAAGTCAAACTATGACTTTTTGATCAAAATCAAGTTTCAAAGATTACAATTCATCAAGACATGTCAAATTATGAAACTTGTTCATCAAGAAATCAAAAATTCAAGATTCACCTTTGAAAGGTCAAAATTCTAAACTTAGAATTTTTTCTAAGTGTTGAAAATTCATGTTTTTTTCACAACTTTGTGCCAAATTTTCACCATGATGCAAGATGATTCAAAGGAAACTTCCAACATGAAAGTTGTAGATATAAATGAGATATAAAACATTGTAGAATACAACTTTCTATAGAAATTCATGGATTTCAAGTTATGATTTTAAGAAGACATGTTCATGAAACTTGGAAACTTAGTGAAATTTAGCCCTAGTTTAGGCAGGATTTTGACCTAACTTCATGGAAATTTTTCACATAGTTCCAAGATGAATTTTCAAAATTTTCCAACATAGAGGTTGTAGAGTATGTTACAAGCTTTCCAAAATTTCCAAGAACTCATTGAGATCATACTTGAGCAAGGAGAATCAAAGGCAATAAGTTAGGGTTTCTTTCTTGTTTTGCAAGGCAAATTTATGAAGAACACTTGATCCAATTTTCAAGCATGTTGTACAAATCTTGCTTTGCAGGCTTCAAACTTTCTAATCACTCAATAATTAAATATTTACACAACTGATAGAGCCATTTTCCAAGCATTTGAGCCATTATCCAAGTTGCATTTCCATTTATGGCACAAAGTTACCATTCCATTATTGAAAAGTTGCTTTAATCACAAAGTCAACTTGTCTTGAGCTTCTAACTTGTTTGTTCAGCATACACTCAATATACAAAGTCAGATAAACATGTTTAAATCTTGTAACCACTCTAGATAGCCTTGTACTATGCATTGGGAAAATGTGTATCAAGCTTGCTTCAAAAACAAGCCAAAGAGCCATAACATGTGAACTTGTACTTCTGATCACCCCAAGCTCTCAAAACCTTTTCCTATAAATTGAGACACTATTATGCAACTTAGGACACAATTTTGCAAGCCTGAAAATTCTCCCAAACTCCCTCTAGCCAGAAATTGCACACAAACTCCATTTTTGTGCAGGTTCTAACCTTGAACTTGTATCTTCTATTTCCATCGTGTGTTTTCCCTCAAAATCATTTTCAAAGCTTCCTTACATCAAATACAATTCATCCTTGTCCTTGTTTCCCAACTGTAACACCATATTCATCAACCTCCATAGCCAAAAAACAGAGTCTGTACATTGACTTCTCCAAGCCATTCCATCCATCTATTGCTCAAGCTAATCATTGCATTAGCTTCCTGGGAACTTGAGGAAGCTAACCTGATCATCACAACAACTTAAATCAAGCTCTAACTCAAAACACGGTCTCCAGCTGTAAGGTGAGTTTTCTGACTTTTCATCTCATTATTTAGGCATTGTTAGGCTTGCATTTTCAAAGACAAAATGTAGATATCATTGCCCTGAAACTGTACATATCCATAGATTTCATTTATATGGCTTGAGCTTAGAGAATTTTAAGATTGAAATTTCTGGAAAATTTAGGGTTCAAATTAGGGCCAACGAAATTCTCATTCATCTTTGATTTATAGCTTTTGTTAATTACATGGTTGAATTCGTGAGAAAAAATGGAATAACTTTCAAGTTTGCAATTTTAATTTTCATTGAGAAATGAGCAAGATACAGGTTGTCTGGTTGGGCGTGAGGTTGAAGATGAAGTTCAGTCCATGGACTTGATTTATAATATATATTTATGGTTTGATACAAGTTAACGGATGTACAGCCACCCTGGTGGCAAAGGTAGCGCGCGTGTATGTGGGTGGTCATGGGTCCAACACCCAGCGCTACCTTTTGTTCTATTTTTCACATTTTCTCTCTTTTTCGTTACGTACAGCAGCGCCTGGGCCATAAATCATTGGGCTTTGTCCTTTTTGTTGGCTTCTAACCCCCTGCTTGCTTTCACACTCCTGGCCCAACTCTTTTTTTTTATTATTTTCTTTTTCTTATTTTATTTTATTTCTTTTCTTTATTATATTTTTTATTACTATTATTTTTTATTTTTTATTAATAAAAAATATAAAAATATTTTTATTTATTATTTACACTTACTTATTTTATTTTCTTTATAAAACAAAAAAAGAACAAAAATATTTTCCTAATAAATTAATTTCTTTTTCTTAGTAAATTAATATTTAGACTTAGGTTTAATTATTATTTTCTTTTCTTTTCTTATAAAATTAACTTAGAATTTAGGTTTCTTTTAATTATTTAATTTTCATATTATTTTTATTAACTTAAAATCTTTTTTTATATAAAAACCCTAAAAATCATCTTTAACTTAATTTCTTCCTTAATTAGTTTAAATTTAATTTTTTTTATTTTTAATTAATCATTTTCTTTAACTAGATCAAGATTAAACCCTTATCAAAAACCAAACAAAAAATCATTTCTTTTCCATTTTATTTTCTTGCACATTTATTCAATTCTTGTATATTATTCAATATGGTTGTAATAGATAATTAGGTTTAATTTTCTTGCAAAATCCCCATTTATAAATTTGTATACCCTCTCCCCTAATGATGTAATAGCGTAGTAATTTTACTTTCCGCAATTTATTGCTTTATATAAATGCTAGTAATTAGGGTTTGTATGGAAAGATAAAACCAACAAGTAGCAAACCCTAATTCAAGATAAACAAGCATGTAAATTAAACACACTTGCACACTTACACTCTTAGGGTAATTCCACTTTGTTTCCTTACAAAAATTGCCATGTTATGCATGTAAGATGTCTTAGCAAAAGCAATAAAAAATACAAGATCATAGTCCCTCGATGACGTTATAAATGTTGCCATTCAAAATGATCTTAGTCCCTCAAAGAGAAATGCTTAGATATCTCACAACATTGCCATCATGACTATACGATGACCCACGCCCGTCCCTTTACATCCAAAGATAAGGCTTCTTACCAAATCAATGGTAAGATAGCAATATCAAAGGAAAGGAATAAATGAACTAAGACTTTTGAGTAGGTAGATTATTCCTAGTTACTTGCTCAATTTTCAAATCAGACACTCTTGCTTATTTTCAAAACAAACACCAACACTTTCGAAACACTTTCAAAACCTTTTCCAAACATGAAATATTTTCAAAAGCTCAACACTTTGTATGTGTTCTTACGAACGAGAACTATTACAAAGTTTGCCTAAACGAAGGCGCCTTTTCAAAATACTTTCAAAAACCACACAAAGCACATTTTCAAACAAAAGCAAGTGATCTAGAAAGCAACTAAGAGCCCATAGATAACTATGGATGAAAAGGGTGCTAACACCTTCCCTTTTCATAATCTCCCCCCAGAACTCAAGAAACAATCTCAAAGGTCTTTCATGTTCTTTTTAGCCTTTCCTTTTGTATAAAAGAAAAGTCAGTGGCGACTCTTGCTAACCGCAACATTTGCGATAAAATGAAAAACACCTAAGTCATTTATCCCACCGTATCACAGGAGGGAAAGAACATTTAAGACCTTTTGAGTAGGTAGGTTGCTCCTAGTTGCTCGCTTGCTCACAACAAAAACATTTTATACACCAACACTTTCATTTGAAACATTTTCAAAAGTTAAAACACTTTGTACGCGTCCTTATAAAAACGAGAACCATTATAAAGACACCTTTTCAAAATCAATTTCAAAAACACATTCCACAAACACCTCTTTGAACAATTTTCAAAACAACACTTTGTACGCTTTCTTAAAGAAACGAGAACCATTACAAAGACATTTTCAAAATACATTCAAAATCCACATCACAAGCACATTTTCAAACAAAAGTAAGTGATCTAGAAAGAAACTAAGAGCTCGTAGATAACTACGGATGAGAAGGGTGCTAATACCTTCCCTTTTCATAACCTACCCCCTCCCCTTGAACTCAAGAAAATAATCTCGAAAGGTCTTTCTTGTTCTTTTCAACCTTTCCTTATTGGATAAAAGAAATTTCAGTGGCGACTCTTGCTATCCGCAACAATTGCGATCAAACGCAAAACACCCAAGTCAGTTCTCCCACCGTGTTACAGACTAGTATAAGAGCCTCGCCTCGGGGTCAATTACATCCTGGAGAAATTTAAAAAACCAGTTCATTAGTTCATTCACTGCCTCACGTCGACATCTGAAGACTGAGGCAGCCCTCAAGGACATCGTCCAAACAAACGACGAGACCCTCAGGGAGTTTATTGATTGGTTCAACCGTGAGGCTATTCAGGTCCCCTACACCAATCATATAAAGAGATACCTGCTCGAGAGGGGACTCCTCCCGGGCACAGAGTTTAGAAAAACCGTTGGCATCGAACTACCGCGGACATTCGATGCTCTCCTCGAGAAGGCTAGGGCCTACATGGACTATGAGGAAAGGGAAGCGGCCAATAGAGCCCGCGACCCAAGGAATCGTGGATCAACCAGCAATCCGCGACAACAAGATTTGGGCCCTCATTGAAGAACAGGCGAGAAGAGGAGGGATGACAGACCACGGGATCTTCGCGAGCAAAGAGGGTCCACATGGGGATTTACTGAGTATACTCCGCTGACAGCTTCCCACGAGCGCATCTTGGCGGAATGTGCTAATACTGGTTTAAAGGATGGCGGTGTCAGATGCCCTCGCTCTGCTCTTTCTAAGCTTGGGGATGATCGGAGCAAATACTTCCAGTATCATCTAAGTCATGGACACCTGACTGAAGATTGTGTCCATCTCAAAGATGCTATAGAGACCCTCATTAAAGGAGGAAGACTCGTGCAATATTAGTGTGGCGACGCCCCTCGTTGAGATGCCCGCGACACAAAGGAGACTGAGGAGGATGCCCGGCCATCAGAGGAGGCGATCCCCATCCAGACAACATTCTCCGTTACGAGACCGGAGGACTTCTACATCCCCGACGACATCAAAGAACCTCTGTCCATGCATAGTAGGTGGGAAATATTCCCCTCCGCCATGGTCATAAATGGTGGGGGGTTCAACGACATAACTATAAACTACATAAAGAGGAAACAGGATGAACTGGTCGACGCCCCCCCCCCCCCCCATAAATGGTGACATTCGAGAGGGTCAAGGGAAGATCGGAGCCGATCACATTCAATCTCGAAGAATTACCCGGAGGGGCCCCTAACTCGAGCATCCCTCTTCTGGTTAGGTAGAGGATGGCTAATTTTCACATTCATCGTATCTTGGTCGACGAAGGAAGTTCCGTCGATGTAATGTATAGCCAACTCTTCTGAACCCTACAGCTCAATGACACCCACCTCTTACCATACGTGGGGTCTGACCAGCAGGGCTTCAACGGCTCGACCTCCAAACTGTGGGGGTACATGGAGCTCCTAGTCACCTTCGGCGAGGAGATCGCCACCAGGAAAGTCAGGGTGCGGTTTTTGGCCATCGACTTCCCGTCTCTCTACAACTGTATTCTAGGGAGACCAACGCTGGTGGGATTGACTGTTGTTCCCTCCACTGTACATTTGAAGATAAAATTCTACACAAAGAGAGAACGTGTCGCCACCATCCAAGACGATCTCGCAGCTACCCGAAGATGCTTCAATGCAGCTTCAAAGGGACAGAGTACAGTCGAAACTAGAGCACGAACCTCCAAAAGAGTCGTTATTGCACGACTAGAGCCACGGCCTGTCAAGACGGAGGAACAAAGATGTCCTCCAAAGGTCGACGCCATTTCGCTGGACACCCGCTTCGACCAAGATGAAGCACCCAACGGAGAGCAGGGACTCCTTCGACCAATCACAGATGTAGACTTTGAGATTGTCCCCCTTGGCGAAGACCCTCACAAAGGCGTGAAGATCGGCACCGGACTCCCCGACCTGGCGAGGAAGCAGATCAAAGCTTGCTTAAGGGAGAATGCAGACATGTTCACATGGAGTGCTGGGGAGATGCCCGGTCTCGACCATGAGGTCGCCTGCCACCAACTGGCCATTGATCTAGCCGCTAGGGGAATAATACAACATTGACGTAGGCAGTCTCTCGAGAAAGCGGGGGCTGCTAAAAATGTTGTAAAAGGCCTCCTTGAGGCAAATTTTATTTCTGAAGCCAGGTATTCAACCTGGCTATCAAATGTTGTACTAGTTAAAAAGAATAATGGAAAATGGCGTATGTGTGTTGACTATACCGATCTTAATCGGACATGCCCCAAAGATGCATTCCCCTTGCCTAATATTGACATGCTGGTCGACAACTCGGCCGGCTATAAAATTTTATCTTTTATGGATGTTGTTGTACCCAAAAAATTTCCCTCTCATTTTACTCAATACATGTCCATTAAGATCCTCAACTTTCTCAAGGTTGCCCAAAAGTTGACAGGACAAACTCTCTCTTAAGGTAGTGTACCTCAAATTAGGGTTTCTATTTTCATCAAGATGGGTGAATCAAAAAGGACCCATATGCTCTCCAAGGTCTTAATATGTTCTCAAGATTCTCCATGTCAAATTTCAAGCCTGGCACAAGAAGTTTTCTCAGTCAACTGCTCAGATGCTTGAGAATTAACTAAACTAGGTCAAAAGTCAATTGTGGCCCACATACAGTCAAACTTCAAGATTTTGGGTCAACATTAACATTTTGAAGTAAATTTCATCATTTTATCAAGGGTTGATCATGATTCCTCAAGGAATGCTCCAAATTCATCAAAACCCAAAAGTTGCTAAATTAGGGTTTTGTGGGAAAAGTCAACCCAACTTTGACCAAACATAACTTATTCATACTTTATCAGAAATTTTCCATCCAAGGCTCATTTTGAAGAGGATGACATTCCCTACAATTCATATTCATCCATCAAGTTCAAAATATGCACTCATCAAAAGATATGAATTTCTACATTATAGGTCCTTTTGAAAAGTCAACAAAAACACCTTTTGGGTCAAAGCTTCATACATGAACATGGAATACCCAATTGAGATGAAACCAAAAGGGTTGTTTAGGGGACATCCTAATCTTTCTAAAAAGTACAAGAACACCCTCCTAGGGTCAAAATTGAGAGAGTTGTGCATTGTAAAAGTTGGCAATTTTTGGAAAATTGTCAAAAGTCAACATTCATCAAATTTGCATTTTTTCCAAAGGGGCCCATGTTTTCTTGCTTGAAACATGTTTCTAATAGGACCCACGACCCCTGAGCTTTTCCACCTATTATATTTTTACTTTTATCATTTATTTTGATTTTTTATTCATTTAAATCAAAATAAATCAAATTAAATGGTAAAATAATGAAAACAAATCAAATCTTGGGATTTTATGCACATTTGGAGTCCATGTACAGCTAGCATGATGATTAATTCGTGCAAGACTCATTAGGGTTGGAAAAGATTGGATTGAAGCTTGTTTAAGAAAGATATCATACATGAATCAAATCAAATCACATTTTCATAATTCTCAAAGATATGATACAATTTTATGACCTAATTCAATCTACTATATGTATACAACAATTGCAGATCAAAAGACAGGGTTGAGCAGTCGTGAAAACACCAAACCAAATTCCAAAAAAGTGACAAAAAGTGATGGATCGTTTTTGTATTTAGAGATCAATTCAGACCATTCCAACGATGCTAATCGATTCTTGGACCTTCCCAGAAGCCAATTGGATCAGTTGCAAAGCTTGAAGCACCCAGAAACACGCATAATTGCTCTTACAGCTTGCCCTCAAACTCAAAAGCGATTACTGTATTCTTGGTATCTTTAGCACGTTTAAGTCATATATTTGTAATCCTCATCATGTTTGCAAGCTAACTGTATTATTCAATTGCGTTTTTGAAGCTTATACACGATGTTGCCATTGTTAGGGTTTACGTTTGCAATTTAGGGCTTTCTTACACAGGTGAAATTAGCCTAAAAGAAGGATACCAGGGTGTTCACGAGATCATCACGAATGGAACTATGTATTTAGATATCATTTATTGTGCGTTTTGTGCATTTTTTAAATTTGCAGGGGTTATAGCTACAGACTTGTGTCTGTAGGTAAAAGTCCTTCACCTAATACGATGGTTGCAGCGAAGAAGATAGTATGTGGTAGTCCACCATTGGCTCATTTGAAATTTGCACGCTTTTCTGAATCTACTGCTTTGTTTTATTTATTATATTTTGTTCTCATTATACAAACAAGTTAACAAGGTAGCGCAACTAGTAATGCATCGTTGGAGGCGAGTATAAGGACATGGGTTCGATCCCAGGTCCCAACAATTACTTTGTATTATTTTTTCTTATGTAATCAGGTGTACCATGCACTCAACCATCCATCATGCGCTAGCAATTCCTGACCACCGGATGCACTTCTATCCAGATCCAGCGCTTCCAGGCATGAAGGTCCATGGTACTCCTTCAGGTCAACGCTGCATAAGATCCAGCGTGGTTGACTAGGCTTGATGCTTAATGGGCCAAGGAATTCAGATTCATACCCCCCCCCCCCCCTTTAGCTAGCATACAGGCCCATTTGGTTATTTTTTTTTATTATTTTCTTTAATTTCTTTTCTTTATTTCTTTTCCTTTTTTTAATTAATAAAAAAAATTGTTTTTATGAAATTAACAAATCAAAAATCACAAAAAATATCTCTTTTTCTTGATAAATATTTTTTTGAATTAATTAGTTTAATTAATTTAGGGCAATTTAATTTTATTTTTATAATGAAAAATAATTAGAATTAGGGTTTTAGATTGTATATAATTTAATTAATTTCCTTTAAAATACATCAAAGATCATTTTTTTATAAATATATATTTCGTTAATTAATTAATTTAATTAGAAAATTAGGTTAATTTAATTTCTTTCATAATTTTAAAAAATAATTAGAAATTAGGTTTAATTGATTTATAATTAAATTCTTTTCTCAAATAAAAATCCAAAAAAATCTTTTTCTCTCAATTAGGGTTTTAGATTTTTTCAATCGTCCTCGCATTTAATTTGCCGCGCGCTTGTTAATTATTTGTCCATTATTTTATAATTGTTCATGGTTTGTAATAGTTAACTTAGGGTTTTTATTCACTGTTTAAATCCCCATTTTTTGGTTATGTAATTAATCCCCCTCCCTAAAGCCTTGTGATAGCTAGTTTTTATTCCCTCTCACTTTTAATTTCCACAATCTTTAACTATCTAGATGAATGGCTAATAGGATTGTATGAAAAGAATGCTTGAAATTTAAAACGGTAGATCACCTAATGTGCAAAGATTAAATAACTGAAACAAATCATATGCACATATTCACTCCTAGGGTTTACCTCACTTTGGTTGCCTTCGGTAAACAATCATTAAGCATAGGAGATTTTAGTGGTTTCCCTCCAGTCTAAAGAGATCAAATTGTCCCATTCGAATGTTGCCTCGGAAACGTTGCCTCGGAAACGTTGCCTCGGAAAGATCTTAAGACTCTAGGGTTACTAATAAATTTTTCTAACTATTGCTTTAGTGATTGTATTTGTCCCTTTTGAATGTCCCTTACAAACTCCAACGACGGTGCTACCTACTCCTTAATAGTAGGATAGCACTGTCTAAAGGAAATAGGACAAACAATCCTTTTTCGAGTAGGTAGAATCTTAGGTCCTTGCTCAATGAAAACTTTTCACACAAACACCTTTCAAAACAAATTTTCAAAACAACTTAGTCACATCCTTGAGGACTGATACAAGGGTTATCATGAAGTAAAACTTCTCAAAGCAAAGCACATACACAAGAAATTTGAAAAATGAGCAAGTACCTAAGAGCCCGTAGATAACTACAGATAGAAAGGGTGCTAACACCTTCCCTTTCTACAATTTACCCCCCGTACTCATAATATCTCGAAAACAGGTTTTTTCTGTTCTTTTTCCTTTTCCATGATTGGATGAAATAAAAGTCGGTGGCGACTCTTGCTTACCGCGACATTTTGCAAACACAAAATGCAAAATGCAAACCAGTATTAACAGTCGGTTCTACCACCGTATCACAGATGTTTTGGGATGATATGGATTTTCAGGCTTTTGAGGAAGTCTTGGCTCTTCTTATCTATGGTTTAGTTCTCTTCCCTAATCCGGACTCATTCGTAGATGTGAATGCTATCAAGATCTTTCTCTCTCGCAATTCGGTGCCTACTTTACTCGGAGATATTTTGCACACTCTCCATACTCGTACCATGAGGAGAAGATGGATTCTCATGTGTTGTATGCCATTGCTATCAAGGTGTTTTATTTCTCACCTCCCTAAGTCCATACTGAAGAATGAAGAAGGTCTGGGTTGGTCACAAAGGATAATGTCACTCGCTCATATGGATGTTCTTTGGTGTACTCGATCTATGGAAAACATTGCTATTATTGACCACTGCGGGGAGTACCCTAATGACCCACTACTTGGTATCAAAGGGGGTATAACCTACAATCCTTGTTTAGCTCTGTGACAATTTGGTCACGCTCGAAGGGATGGTCCCCATGAGTTACTTATCGAGGGTATTATGTTCAACTATGAGGAGGATATTCAAGAGTATCGCCGGAGGTTCATACGAGCTTGGGGCATGGTAAACAGATCTGGCGTCAAGACTTTGGGGCCAAAAACTTCCATTCCTATGGAACCTTACCTCTAATGGGTACGAGCTCGTACCCAGAAGCTCGTGATGCCCCATGTGGCCATTTTACCTGTGATTGTGGAACCCACTACTGAAGAAGGCATTCCTTACACGGTTCTATATCCTTACACGCCCACTGATCTTGAGGAATTACAGAGGTATTGGATTTAGTTGATGAAGGAGCGGGATACTTACAGGGATCAGTTCCATGCTCAGGAGAGGAAGGTCTTAGAGCTCACAAAGCAACTGCATGAGGAAAAAGGACTGAATGATTATCTCGGCACGAAGAGGAAGCATCCATAGGACTTTTGATTTTCTTTTCTAGTTTTAAATTTATTTTTTGTAACGCCTAAAAGGCATTTGAACTTCAAATTCATCTAATAAAGTTTTGTTTATTTTTGGTTTGCAAATTTAAATTTCCCGAAGTCTTTGAAATCATTGCATGCGCATCCCATTATCATACACATCATTACAGGTACCATTACAGGTTTCTCATCTACTTCGCTGTTTATTTCAGCAGAAATGTCTTCCGAACAAAGCATTAAGGACCTGCAGGCACAGAACGCCCAATTCCAACAAATGTTCATCCGTCTGGAAAAGGGGCAGGAGGATCTGAAAGCCCTCATTCTGAAAGAGAAGAAGAAAAAGAAGAAGGTTGCTGGTATCCTGGACATGGGCAGAAGGTTTGGAGAGTGGAATCGACCTGACTTCTTCATCTAAGGAAGGGGAGAATCAGGAAGAAGAGAAGGACCCCAGTCCTGCAGTTTCTGACAATGATACCGATTACAATGATGAGCAGTATCCTCCTGCTAAGGATAGATACAAGCAGTTAGAAGACCGTCTGAGTTCCATGGAAGTTCAGAGGATACCTGGACTGGATTTCGAAGAATTGGGATTGGTGTCGGGAGTAGTCATCCCGCATAAGTTCAAAGCTCCAGTTTTTGCCAAGTATGATGGGGTTGAAGAACTGAAAAACACAAGAAGGGGGGTTGAATTGTAAAAACTGGAAATCAATTGCAGTCAACACGGTATTTTTATCCTGGTTCGTTTGATCTCAAACTACTCCAGTCCACCCGTCAAGGTGATTTCGCCTCTCTCCAACGAGGTCTTAATCCACTATATTCAACTGAATATTACAACTGCTTTAACAACTGCTAAAGCCTTCTTGAGTCAAACCACAAACCAGTTTCTGAAGGAAATACTTTCTTACAGATAATTGAAATCTAAGAGTGTTGAATGTTTTCTATAAAAACGGTTTATCACAACTGTGATACTACACAATTTAAGCTTATGAGAACTAGAGTGCTAAAGTAATTGAATAAAGAATTTGAGAGCTTTAGCAAACTGAGAGTGAGGAAGATGATGAATAGCTTTAGGCGTGTAGAAGGTTGTAGAGCATTAGCCAATTCAATATTCACTTACTTGTTTAAATAGCATTGGAAAAATGGTATGTTGGAGTAGTAATTCCGTTTCAATGCCAATAACATTCTTTCCTTATTAAGAAGATCTTGTCTGGAATGATGTCGTTGGTAATAAAGCATCTTGAATGCACAGTACCGTTGCCACTTAAGTGTGTTCTGGCTTTGGCTCATTCTGACGCTGCTTAGGTGTTGATGAACTGTTGTTTTCTAGATCAGAGTTCAGATGGTTAAGCGCAGATCTGTTCATCAAGCTTCAGCGTAAGCACAAGTTGATCTTCTGATTCTGGCATCTGATATAACATCTTCTGATGCTGATGTTGATATCTCATCTTCTAATGCTGATGATGATGTTCTCTTGCTGATACCCATCAGAGTTTCTGTAAAACAGAACGTAATTCTTTAGGCAGCATATATGTCTTACATGAATCATATAATTAATATATCTTTGCATTTTGTTATCATCAAACTTAAACTTAGGGTAGTAGATTCAAACTTTGTTCTAACAATCTCCCCCTTTTTGATGATGACAAAAACTAGATATTTTTTAATTGAAAATTAGCGTGAAAAGTATCAGAGATAACTAAATAATAAGTTGTATCAGAATTAAATAGGAAGTTATCAAAGATAAGGGATAAGGAGATATCAGAGTTTAGATCGGAGATACTCCCCCTGAATTTATTACTTCCCTTTTTAATTCCAAGAGTTCTTCAGGATCAGATCTTTATTGACTTTCTTTGAACATTAGAATATCAGAGCTTCAGATCAGTATATCAGAGCTTCAGTGTATCAGAGATGATTAACTTCTTGTACCTGTAAGCTTATGCAAAACAGAAAACATTCAAGTATCAGAGTGTTAGAATGTTTAAGACTATTTGTCTCAGTAATCTGTTATTGAAAAATATCATTCTTGTTCTCCCCCTTTTTGTCAGTAATAAAAAAGTAGTAATATAAGCTAAAACGATCAGAGCAGAAAAACTTGAAAAATGGGTTTCTTTTGAGAAAGATGAACACACAAGTAAGAATGCAGAGAAAGTATTTGGATGATTGTAAGAAACGGTAAAAGATTAATGAATGATGTTAATGTGCTTAAATAGATTTCAAAAAAAAAAATTTGAAAACGTAAACGGTTTTAAGAAAGAGAATTAATTCATGATTACATTTTAAAACATGATTACATGCATTTAATGCTTGCTGATTTTGGGGGATTTGAGAAATATACTTGAAACGGTTACCAGACATGTGTCTCAATGCACCCAATCAGCGTTTTGCCTTCTCAGAAGCGTGCACGCGTGTTCTGCTTCAGAGATTTGCTGATGATTGGATGACACTTGTTTGATTTAGTGAGCAGCACGTCTATCCTTGAGCTGAAACGCTCAGATCTTTAAGAATAGAATCTGATACAATCTGCATGTCTATCTTTCTGAAAGGAGATTGATCAGAAGTTCACAGTAAAAGGAAAACACATTCTGAAGGTTAATATATAGAATTAAAACATTTTCACTCTGGGCAGAGTTTCATGCTGAGATGTTTCAGAATGAAATTGAACCTATCTTCAGAAAGAGGTTTAGTGAAGATATCAGCCCATTGATGGTCTGTATCAATAAACTTTAAGTTCAAAATTCCTTTCTGAATATAGTCCCTAATGAAGTGATGTTTTATTTCTATATGCTTAGCCCTAGAATGCAAAATAGGATTTTTACTTAAGCAAATGGCAGAAGTATTGTCAGAGTATAGGGATGTTACTCTCAAAAATCTGGAAGTCTTCAAGCTGACTTTTCATCCAGAGCATTTGTGTGCTACATCCTGCTGCTGCTATGTACTTAGCTTCTGCTGTTGATAGCGCAATTGTGGATTGCCTTTTGCTGGACCAAGAGATCAGATTTTCTCCCAGAAACTGGCAGCTTCCAGAAGTACTTTTACACTATACTCTGTCTCCAGTAAAGTCAGCATCGCAGTAGCCTACTAAGCTGTAATCACTAGATTTTCTATAAAATAGACTCAGATTAGTAGTACCTTTCAGATACTTGAAAATTCGCTTAACAGCTGTTAAGTGAGATTCTCTAGGATCTGATTGAAATCTAGCACAAATACATACGCTGAATAAGATATCAGGCCTTGAAGCTGTCAGATAAAGGAGAGAACTAATCATACCTCTGTAGACCTTCTGTTCTACCTTTTTGCTTACCTCTTCTCTTTCCAGAATGCACGTGGGATGCATTGGAATCTTTGATGGCTTACATTATGAGAGGTCAAATTTCTTCAGAAGTTCTCTGACATATTTGCTCTGATGAATGTAAGTTCCCTCTGGGTTTTGATTGATCTGAATTCCCAGAAAGAATTTCAGTTCTCCCATGAGGCTCATCTCAAATTCTGCCTGCATACACTTAGCAAATTTTCTTCCAAGAGAAGGATTAGTAGATCCAAAAATAATATCATCTACGTAAATTTGACAGACTAAGATGTCATTCTTAACTGACTTACAGAATAAGGTAGTGTCCACCTTCCCTCTGGTGAATTCATTTTCTAACAGAAAGTTACTTAGTCTTTCATACCAAGCTCTGGGAGCTTGTTTCAGACCATATAGTGACTTCTTTAGTTTGAAAACATATTCTGGATTTTTTGTACTTTCAAAACCAGGGGGTTGGTGCACATAAACCTCTTCTTCTATATAACCATTTAAGAATGCACTCTTGACATCCATCTGATACAGAGTGATGCCTTTGTTAACATCAAATGAAATTAAAAGTCTGATAGATTCTAACCTGGCAACTGGAGCAAAGGTTTCTGTATAGTCTATCCCCTCTTGCTGACTATAACCTTGTGCTACCAGTCGTGCTTTGTTTCTGATAACTTCACCTTGTTCATTCAGCTTGTTTCTGAACACCCATCTTGTTCCAATGACGTTGAATCCTTTTGGTCTGGGAACAAGATCCCATACGTCATTTCTGGTGAATTGATTCAGCTCTTCTTGCATTGCTAGAATCCATTCGTTGTCCATAAGTGCTTCATCAATAGAAGAAGGTTCAATCAGAGACACAAGTCCCATGAGGGATTCTTCAGAGTTTCTGAAGCTTGCTCTTGTTCTGATTGGATCTTCCTTTCTTCCTAAGATAGTTTCTTCTGGGTGATCCAAGCTGCTTCTGGGTACTCTCTTCTGAGGTTGATCAGCAGTTGTTGTAGGATTGCTAGCAGTGCTCCTTTCAGATGTTGAAGGAGTGTCTTTGTTGAGAGCTTCTGATGACTTGTCTTCAGAACCTGTAAATTCAACTTCCATACCTGCAAAAACTTCATTCTGCTTTGACTTTTCAGAGTCAGGCTTATCATCAAAACGAACACTGATTGATTCTTCCACAATCTGTGTTTCTGTATTGTATACTCTGTACCCTCTTGAGCATTCAGAGTATCCTAACATAATACACTTCTGTGCTTTAGAGTCAAACTTGTTCAAATAATTTTTTGTATTTAACATAAAACAAGTACATCCAAATGGATGAAAATATGAAATGTTGGGCTTTCTGTTCTTCCACAATTCATATGGAGTCTTTTCTAGAATAGGTCTTATTGATATTCTATTCTGAATGTAGCACGTTGTGTTTATTGCCTCTGCCCAGAAGATCTTAGCAACGTTTGTCTCATTGATCATGGTTCTGGCCATTTCTTGCAATGTTCTGTTCTTTCGTTCTACAACTCCATTTTGTTGGGGAGTTCTAGGACAAGAGAAATCATGCAGAATGCCTCTGTCATTGAAGAATGACTCAAAATCTTTGTTTTCAAACTCTCCACCATGATCACTTCTGACTTTAACGATTCTAAGATCCTTTTCATTATGAACTTGGTTACAGAAGGTAACAAACACAGAGTGTGACTCGTCCTTGTGTCTTAAGAACTTTACCCACGTCCATCTGCTATAGTCATCTACGATTACTAACCCATACTTCTTGCCACTGACTGAAGCAGTTTTAACTGGTCCAAATAAGTCAATGTGCAGAAGTTCTAATGGCTTAGAGGTAGAAACAACATTTTTAGATTTGAAAGAAGGTTTTGCAAACTTGCCTTTCTGACATGCTTCACACAGAGCATCTGAATTGAACTTCAGATTAGGAATTCCTCTGACCAGATTGAGTTTGTTAATCTGAGATATTCTTCTCATACTAACATGCCCCAATCTTCTGTGCCAGATCCATTGCTCGTTGTTAACAGACAGAAGACACTTTACATTCTGACTTTTCAGTTCAGAAAGTTTGATTTTGTAAATGTTGTTTTTCCTCTTTCCATTAAATAGGATAGTCCCATCTTTCTGACTAACACCTTTACATGATTTTTGATTAAAGATTATATCATAACCGTTATCACTTAATTGACTTATGGGTAACAGATTATGCATTAATCCATCTACTAGCAGAACATTATTTATAGAGGGAAGATTTCCATTACCTACAGTTCCAGAGCCAATGATCGTTCCCCTCTGATTGCCTCCAAAGCCAACGTGGCCTCCAGGCTTAAGTTCCAGGCTTTGGAACATATGCCTTCTTCCCGTCATGTGTCGCGAGCAGCCAGAGTCCAGGTACCATGACTGGTGTTTTTGATTTGCTGCTAAAGATATCTGCAACATGTATTATTTTATCCTTAGGTACCCAGATTTTCTTGGGTCCTGATTTGTTAGATTTACCAAAACTCTGGTTGAATTTTGGTTTCACAGAATACTTACTGCTAGTGTATTTAATATCATGTGTGTGACCATACACAAAATGTGAGTTCAGAGGAGTGTGTTTAATGGTTAAATCCATGGCATTCTTTGGTGTAGGAACCTTACCTTGGTATCCTATTCCCTTTCTACCGTTTCTGCTAACTCCATAGATCATTGAAGCCGTTTTGCTTCTATCTATGCTTTTAGCAAGGAACTTCTAGAAGCTATGATCATACTCCTTGATGATCTCATCAGCGCTGCTGGGAGTTTCATAAATTGGTTCCTTCTGAGAGTTTTGTAAAACATTTTCTAATTTTGAAATTTTATTTCTCAGCTCAGAATTTTCCAATTTAAGACTCTCAGTCTTATCAGAGTCAGATTAAAGATTCCTTTTCAGGTTTCTGAATTTAACTCTAATCTGCTGGTACCTTTCCAGAATTTCGTTGAGGCTTTCAGCAAGTTCAGCCTTAGTAAAATTAATAGCAAAGTCAGGAAATACCTCTTCAGTGTCTGATTCTGAGTCTGATTCAGAAGCTTCACTGTCTTCTGAAATGTTGGCCATGAGAGCTATGTTTGCTCTCTCATCATCTGATTCTGAGTCAGCTTCAGACGAGTTAGAGTCATCCCATGTAGCCATGAGACTTTTCTTCTTTTCTCTTCCAAACTTCTTTTTGGGCTTTTCCCTCTGAAGCTTTGGGCAGTCACTCTTGTAGTGTCCTTTCTCATTGCATTCATAGCAGATGATGTCCTTGGTGTTTGGCTTTCTGCTTCCTGAGGAGCCTTCAGATCTTCTGTATCTAGAGGAATCCTTCTGTATCTAGAAGAAGACTCATTCTGATCAGATCTTCTGGGATTCCTGAACTTCCTTTGCCTCTGCTTCCATAGTTGATTCACTCTTCTGGAGAGGAGGGAAAGTTCGTCTTCTTCTGATGAGGATCCATCAGATGTTTCTTCAACTGCCTGCAAAACTTTAGACTCATATTTTTTGTTAGATTTTAATGCTAAAGGCTTACCTTGCTTCTGAGGTTCATCAGCTTCCAGCTCTATCTCGTGGCTTCTGAGGGAGCTGATAAGTTCCTCCAGAGAAATTTTGTTGAGATCTTTAGCTAGCTTCAACGCTGTAACCATTGGCCTCCACTGCTTTGGAAAGCTTCTGATGATCTTCTTGACGTGATCAGCAGTAGAGTATCCTTTGTCCAGAACCTTGAGACCAGCCACCAGAATTTGGAATCTTGAGAACATTGTTTCAATGGATTCACTTTCTTCCATTTTGAATGCCTCATACTTCTGAATGAGCGCAAGAGCTTTAGTTTCTTTGACCTGAACGTTGCCTTCATGCGTCATTCTGAGTGAGTCAAACATGTTCTTTGATGTGTCTTTGTTAGAGATCTTTTCATATTCAGCGTAAGAGATGGCGCTGAGAAGAATGGTTTTGGCCTTGTGGTCATTTTTGAAGTCACGCTTTTGTTGGTCAGACATTGCTTTCCTGTCAATCTTCTGACCGCTTGCATTCACTGGGTGCGTGTATCCATCTGTCACCATGTCCCACAGATCAGCATCATATGCCAGAAAGAAGCTTTCAATTCTGTCTTTCCAGTAATCAAAATTTTCTCCATCAAAGACTGGAGGTTTGCCGCTGAATCTGTCTCTGTCTTCATTGTTGTCATTGCTAGTGTGTTGATAAGTTCCTGCCATTGTGTTTTTCTGACGCTGGATCTTGTACTGACACGGTTAAGTGTTTTAGCTCAGAACCAGGCGCTCTGATGCCAATTGAAGAAGTGAAAAACACAAGAAGGGGGGTTGAATTGTAAAAACTGGAAATCAATTGCAGTCAACACGGTATTTTTATCCTGGTTCGTTTGATCTCAAACTACTCCAGTCCACCCATCAAGGTGATTTCGCCTCTCTCCAACGAGGTCTTAATCCACTATATTCAACTGAATATTACAACTGCTTTAACAACTGCTAAAGCCTTCTTGAGTCAAACCACAAACCGGTTTTTGAAGGAAATACTTTCTTACAGATAATTGAAATCTAAGAGTGTTGAATGTTTTCTACAAAAACGGTTTATCACAACTGTGATACTACACAATTTAAGCTTATGAGAACTAGAGTGCTAAAGTAATTGAATAAAGAATTTGAGAGCTTTAGCAAACTGAGAGTGAGGAAGATGATGAATAGCTTTAGGCGTGTAGAAGGTTGTAGAGCATTAGCCAATTCAATCTTCACTGACTTGTTTAAATAGCATTGGAAAAATGGTACGTTGGAGTAGTAATTCCGTTTCAATGCCAATAACATTCTTTCCTTATTAAGCATATCTTGTCTGGAATGATGCCGTTGGTAATAAAGCATCTTGAATGCACAGTACCGTTGCCACTTAAGCGTGTTCTGGCTTTGGCTCATTCTGACGCTGCTTAGGTGCTGATGAACTGTTGTTTTCTAGATCAGAGTTCAGATGGTTAAGCGCAGATCTGTTCATCAAGCTTCAGCGTAAGCACAAGTTGATCTTCTGATTCTGGCATCTGATATAACATCTTCTGATGCTGATGTTGATATCTCATATTCTGATGCTGATGATGATGTTCTCTTGCTGATACCCATCAGAGTTTCTGTAAAACAGAACGTAATTCTTTAGGCAGCATATATGTCTTACATGAATCATACAATTAATATATCTTTGCATTTTGTTATCATCAAAACTTAAACTTAGGGTATTAGATTCAAACTTTGTTCTAACAGGGGTGTCCTGCCCAAAACTCCATCTCCGTTCTTATGTCCGAAAGATCCAACCCCACACAGTTGATAGAAATCTATGGGTTCACTTCTTTCAAGATAGTCTGTCAGGGACTCAACTTGAATAGTTCTACCAGCTAGAGGGAGCAAATATCCGAAACTGGGAAGATCTGGCTGCTTCTTTCTATAAGCAGTATCAGTATAATGCCGACCTTGCTCCTACTCGTACTCAACTCCAGAGTATGTCCATGGGTGCAGGTGAGGGTTTTAAAGATTATGCACAAAAATGGAGAGACTTGGCTGGGAGAGTTCAACCCCCGTTGTTTGATAGGGAGTTGGTTGACATGTTTCTGGGGATGCTATCTGGTCCATTTTTCAATCATTTAATCGGTAGTTCATCAGCTGGCTTCACCGAGCTGATTCTAACTGGAGAGAGATTAAAAGTCGGTATTCGAAGCGGAAAAATACAGAAGGATGCTTCGTCAAGTTTAGTAAAGAAACCTTTTGCTGGTAAGAAGGAAGCCAGTGTCGTCTATAGCCTGAGGGGTCAAAACAGGGCTGAACAACGTCAAATAGTAAGTGTCATGATGATACCTAGACCTGTAGTTGCTCCATAATGCAACAATCAACAAAGGGTGGAAAGACCACAACGGCAGTTTACCCGCATCAACATGACATTGGCTGAAGTTTTACCTTATCTGCTGAGATCTAACTTGGCAACCTTGAGAGAGGCTCCCAAGAATCCAAATACTACATCTCCCCGATATAATCCAAATGCCCGGTGCGCTTATCATTCTAAGATTCCTGGCCATGATACAAATAATTGTTGGGCTCTGAGAAACAAAGTACAAGACTTGATTGAAGCCAAGGAGATAGATTTTGATGCTCCAGAGAAGCCAAATGTCATAACTGCTCCCATGCCTAAGCACGACCGTGGAGTTAATGCTATTGATACTGATTTGTTTGTTACCTCTGTCGATGAAGTATCTACTCCTCTCATGACTGTCAAGAAGAATTTTCTGTTGGCCAGTTTATTTCCGGGTTGTGGTGAAGGTTTCCACATGTGTTCGCTTCTACCTTCTAGTTGCCATTTGCTGAAGTTAGGTGTTCAACGCATGATAGATAGCAAAGATATTTTGTTTGAGAAAACTATGATTCTTGTTGTTCCAATTGAAGTCGTTGCCATTATAACCATTTCCGCCAATCCTTCCAAGGTTTCCTCGAGAAGACCTGTTAGGATTACATCTTCTCCAAGAATTTCTCTGTTGATAATCACTGTTCCTTGTCATGTCCCGTATGTCTCGGATAAAGTTGTCCCATGGCATTATGGTGTCGATGTGTACTATCATGGCATCAAACAAGATCTGAAAGATGAAGAAGCTAATCATGATGTTGGTAATATTGTCAGAACCAACAAGATCACCCGAAGTGGAAGGGTTTTCTCTCCCGAGATTTCCCCTAACACTGTTAACAAGCCTATTGTCATTACATCTGTTATCCCTGCTAGTACATCAACTATTGTTCCTGTTCTTACTCCAATCGGAGAATCGTCTAATACCCACCGCAAAGAGGTTGTAGGTGAGCCTGCCCGGACGGAGGCGCCTAAGAAAATTGTTGTGGAAGCCTCTAAGCAAGAAATAGAGGAAATACTGAAAACCATTAAGAAGAGCGACTACAATGTGGTCGAGCAGCTGCGGCAGACCCCATCGAAGATATCCATGTTGTTTTTGCTGTTGTGTTTTGAAGCCCATGTGAAGGCTTTGATTGCATTTCTCAAGACTGCGCATGTGCCGCAGGAGACTTCAGCTGATCAGTTCAAAGATTGTGTGGCCAGCCTGACTATTGATAATGGGTTGGGCTTTTCAGATGCGGATTTGACACCAAAGGAAAGGAAGCATAATGATGCTCTGCATGTCTCGATTGAATGCAGGGGCACCATTATGGCTCATGTGCTGGTAGATACCGGGTCTTCACTGAATGTTCTTCTGAAGAAGGCGTTGGACCGTTTAGAATGCGAGGGTTTAACTCTAAATCCTAGTAACATTGAGGCAAGGGATTTTGACGGATCAAAGAGAATGGTGCACGGGGAGGTGGACATCCCTGTCAAAGTAGGTTCCCCGACTTTTGGGTCCACCTTCTATGTGATGGATATCAGGACATCGTATTCTTGTTTGCTGGGTCGTCCTTGGATCCACGAGGCTGGGGCAGTCATTTCCATACTTCACCAGATGTTGAAGTATCCAATAAAAGGAAATATTGTCACAGTGCGGGGTGAAGAGGAATACATGGTGAGTCACCTCAATTCCTTCTGCTACGTAGAGATGGACGGGGAATTCATAGAAACTCCTTATCATAATTTTGAAGAGGTCCCTTAGATCTTAGCATCAACTGAAACTACTAGCAACAAACCTCATTTGAAGATGGCTTCTCTCAAGGATACCAGGGTCGTGGTTGAAGAAGGTGGGTTTGCCAATTGGGGTCAGCTCCCTGATTTCACTCATAAAACTGACAAATTTGGTTTGGACTTTACTACAGGGGCTCAAAGGGCTGTTAGAAACGCTCGGGCTGGAGGACCTCCCCTACGCATTAGCAATCGTGTGATTAACGCCATTGAAGACAGTGAAAAGGAATCATACATTGACAATTGGATCTACCCAACTACCAACGGTGGACCGAGTAACTGGACGGCTAGGGACTTTATACTTGTTTATTTTATTCTGCAGTAATTGACCTATTTGTTTTAAGATTTGTAATAAACAATTTGAAACTTTATGGCTCGGTGCCTTGCCCGAGGCACCTTGGCTTTTCTTGTGAGGGCTATTATTTGTCATTTCATAATCATTAATAAAGCATTAGACGTTTTCTTGCATACAAACTTTGCGCTCTCTGTTTTTTTCTTTTCTGTTTTTCGCTTTATCAAAACAGCTATTCTCTTACACGCACTCACGTATCATAATGCAGATCCATATCCATTATGGATCCCATTGATAGCAGCTCTGTTGTTGCCAGTTATGACTTCAAAAATCCGATCAACCAAGCTAAGGATGAAGGTGAGGATGATTGTGAGGTGCCTGGAGAACTTGCTAGACTATTACAGCAGGAAGAAAGGGCCATACAACCTCATGAAGAGCCGGTTGAGACAGTAAACTTGGGTACCGAAGAAGACAGAAAAAAGGTTAAAATAGGTGCAAATCTAGAGCTTAGCGTCAAACAGAGGCTGATACAAATGTTGTAAGACTATGTTCAGATTTTCGCCTGGTCCTATGAAGACATGCCTGGTTTGGACACTGATATTGTAGTACATCGCCTGCCGACTAAAGAAGACTGCCCCCCGGTTAAACAGAAGGTTCATCGTATGCGCCCTGAAATGTCAGAGAAGATCAAGGCAGAGGTCATGAAACAGTTCGATGCCGAATTCTTAACTGTCACTTCATATCCACAGTGGGTTGCTAACGTTGTTCTGGTGCCTAAGAAAGATGGTAAGGTATGGATGTGTGTTGATTACAAAGATCTGAGCAGGGCAAGCCCCAAGGATGACTTCCCACTTCCTCACATTGATGTTCTGGTCGACAACACCGTGCAACATAAAATCTTCTCCTTCATGGATGGTTTCTCTGGCTACAACCAGATCAAGATGGCTCCTGAAGACATGGAGAAGACAACCTTCGTTACACAGTGGGGCACCTTCTGCTACAAGGTGATGCCTTTTGGGTTGAAGAATGCCGGGGAAACCTATCAGCGCGCCATGGTCGCTTTGTTCCACGACATGATTCACCATGATATCAAAGTTTATGTTGATGATATGATAGCCAGGTCTCAGACTGAGGAAGAGCACCTTGATCATCTCCAGAAGTTGTTCGACAGGTTGAAGACATACAAGCTGAGGTTAAATCCGAACAAGTGTACTTTCGGGGTAAGGTCTGGTAAGCTTTTGGGTTTCATCGTCAGTGACAAGGGTATTCAGGTAGACCCTGCGAAGGTAAAAGCCATACAAGAGATGCCGGTTCCACACACAGAGAAGGAAGTTAGAGGTTTCTTGGGACGTCTGAATTACATCGCCAGGTTCATTTCACATTTGATTGCTACTTGTGAGCCCATCTTCAAGCTTCTGAAGAAAGATCAAGTGGTAAAGTGGAATGACGAATGCCAGACCGCTTTCGAAAGAATCAAAGAATACCTTCAAGAACCGCCAATTCAGATGCCTCCAGTTGAAGGAAGACCTTTGATATTATACTTGACAGTGCTAGACAATTCAATGGGGTGTGTCCTGGGAGCAGCATGACGAGTCTGGCCGAAAATAGCACGCTATTTACTACCTTAGCAAAAATTTTACCGACTGTGAGACCCGATACTCATTGCTCGAGAAAACTTGCTGCGCTTTGGCATAGGCTTCTCGTCGGCTGAGACAGTATATGTTGATTCACACTACCTTGTTGATATCGAAGATGGATCTGATCAAGTATATTTTCGAGAAGCCCGCTCTCTCCGGAAGGATAGCAAGGTGGAAAATGATCTTAACTAAGTACGACATACAATATACAACCCAAAAAGCTATAAAGGGGAGTGTATTGGCTGATCATTTGGCTCATCAGGCCGTGGATGACTACCAGTCCATGAATTTTGAGTTCCCGGATGAGAAATATCATGTTGGTGACGGACTACGAAGAACCTGGACCGGATGAAGGACCCGAGGAGGGATCCCGATGGTCTATGTATTTTGATGGAGCCTCAAACGCACTGGGTAACAGCATCAGCGTTGTAATCATATCTCCCGAGGGCTGTCATACTCCGTTCACTACCCGATTATGTTTCAACTACACCAACAACATGGCGGAGTATGAAGCATGTATTATGGGACTTCGAGCTGCTATTAACCTAAGGATCAAGTTCTTGAGTGTATTCGAGGATTTTTCTCTGGTGATAAGTCAGATTAAAGGCGAGTGGGATACGAAGCACCCAAATCTTATTCCTTACAAAGAGTGTGTACTGACATTGCTACCCCACTTTGAGGAGGTAACCTTTGAACATTTCCCATGAGAGGAGAACCGGTTAGCGGACGCACTAGATACCATGTCTTCTATGTTCAAGGTTAGGTGGGACAATGAAGCTCCCCAAATTACCATTGAAATGTTGGATGAACCAGCACACTGCTGTGAGATCGATACCGAAGAAGTGGTAGGCAAACCCTGGTTTCACGAAGTCAAAAGGTATCTTGAGGCTCAGGAATATCCCGAAGGGGCATCTGTCAATGATAAGAAGTTTCTGAGAAGGTTCGCTGCAAAGTTCTTCCTTAGTAATGGAATCCTCTATAAACGCAACCATGACTCCACACTACTACGGTGTGTAGACAAGAGCGAAGTAGAGAGGATCATGACAGATCTACATGAAGGCACTTTCAGAACCCATTCTAGTGGACATGCCATGGCTAAAAAGATCCTACAGGCAGGATATTACTGGTTCACTATGGAAGCCAATTGTTATCAGCACTCTCGAACCTGTCATAAGTGCCAAATCTACGTTGATAAGGTGCATGTTCCTCTGGTTCCTTTAAACGTCTTGACTGCTCCGTGGCCCTTTGCAATGTGGGACATTGACATGATCGGCGAGATCAGACCCACCGCTTCCAACGGACATCGCTTCATCTTAGTGGTTATTGATTACTTCACGAAGTGGGTTGAGGAAGCTTCCTTTGCTACTGTGACCAAGAACTCTGTGGCACGGTTTATCCGACACAATCTGATCTGTCGATATGGTGTACCAGAGAGAATTATCACTGACAATGGTACAAACCTCAACAACACAATGATCACTGAGCTCTATAAACAGTTCAAGATACAGCATCATAATTCTTCTCCCTACCGGCCGAAGATGAATGGCGCTGTTGAAGCAGCTAATAAGAACATCAAGAAGATTATACATAAGATGACGGTGACATATAAAGACTGGCATGAGATGTTACCATTCGCTCTTCATGGATACCGTACCTCAGCACGAACGTCAACAGGGGCAACACCCTACTCTCTGGTATATGCATGGAGGCATTCCTACCCATAGAAGTCCAGATACCCTCTCTCAGGTTTTTGAAGGATGCGGGTTTGAACAAAGACGACTGGATCCAAACCCGACTTGATCAACTGAATCTAATCGATGAAAAAAGACTTACTGCTATCTGCCATGGTTAGACGTATCAAAGGCGAATGATCAAGGCTTTTAACAAGAAAGTCATGCGTCAAGAATATCAAGTCGGGGATCTAGTGATCAAATGCATCATACTGCCGCAAGGTGATCCCAGGGGAAAATGGAATCCCACGTACGAAGGGCCATTTGTGGTTAAGAGCATTTTCTCGGGAGGAGCTATAATTCTAACCACCATGGATAGTGATGACCTTCCTCACCCTGTCAATGCAGACATAGTGAAAAGATACTACGCATAATCAAAGACCCGCTAGGTTGACTGGCCTAGGCAAAAATAAGGGCTTCCCGGTGAACCAAAAGGGTTCGGGCAAAAGTAAGGGATGAAAATGAAAAAAATCTGTACACTCGGCAAGTCGAAAACCTGAAAGGGAGGCTTGGGCAAAAAAGGGTATCCCGGTGGATTGAAAACCCGAAAGGGAAATCCAGGAAAAATTTAGGGATTGAAGCGTATCACTATGTCTCATTGGATCATCTTGCGACCAGACTTCGGTATCAGCTATCAAGCTCAAACGGCGCCAATCAATCTGATCAACCTTCGGCCAAGTAGCAAAGTGATGAGACGCTTGAAGATATAAAGGCAATAGCAGGGTTGGAACCTAATGGGGTTATTTCACATATCTGTTTTTCTTTCTTTTACAAAAATTGTATAATTTACATCTTTTGGCGGCGTTCTCTTACTAGGACGTCAGCCTCTTCGTACAAAATTCTTATTACAGGCCAATTTCAAAATCAATACAAGTCATTCTTACAAAACTTCAATTTGTTTATTTTTCTTTTTCTGTTTTGTTTTTCAAGAACGTCCAATGATTTATTTTTGATATATGCATTTGAAAATAACTGATGCTCATAAATATTTACATAAGAGACAAAAGACAATTACTCGTAATTCCAAAAACAGGGAAAATAAGAAGTGCCAAACCCGACGGTTCCTTTGCCCAGCAGGTATCAGGATAGAGTCATGCTTGGGAACATAATTATTGGTATACGCACTACCCACAGAGTAAAAGTATCCAAAGGTATTGATGTAAGCTTTCCTGAAACAAGACATAACTATCCACAGCCGAGGTTCGTAATCGCAGGCGAGTCAAAAAATTTCATTCCCCAAGAGGATTTGTTGTACCCCAAAATTTTCCCTCTCATTCTATCAACATTTCTCATCACAAGGCTCTTGGAACTCAAGATCAAGCTAGGGTTTGCTCTGCTCAAGACATCTCCTTGCACTATTAACCTGAAATTAGGGTTTGAGTTTGCACAGGGATTTTTGGACCTTCAATGCCCAAATTGACTTTCATGTTTCATTTTGGGCTCATAATTTTACCCATACCGAGTTTCAAGCCTTGAATCAAATTTTTACCCAGTCAATTGGACAGTTGACCTAGAAATCAACTGTATTGGGGAAAAAGTCAACTGTGACCAATTTACAGTCAAACCTCGTGAATTTTAACCCACAACAACATTATGAACTCATATGAACCATGTGATCAAGTTTGGACCACAATTCCACAAGAAATTTGATCAGATCACCAAAAGGGCAAAATGGTCATTTTTAGGGTTTTGACTATACAAAGGCAATTTTTGACTGTTTGACCTAACCAGTGGCAAATTAAGCTCAACCATGGACTCAAGGGCTCAATGACATTATCTTGACCTATTTAACAACTACAAAAGATTTCAAATGAATAGGATTGACAGATGAATTTTTCAGTCAACTGATCAAAATTTGATTGTACATTGAAAAGTCAAACTTTGACTCTTTGGTCAAAATCAAGTGCCAAGGGTCATTTTTCATCAAGATGTGTCAAATCATGAAACTTGTTCATCAAGAAACCCAAAATTGCAAATTAGGGTTTGAAATTGAAAATTTTCATAACTTTGAATTTTTCTAAGTTATGAAATTTTCTTAATTTTTCCTAACTTTGTCCCACATTTTCACCAAGATGAAAATGGATTCAAACAAAACTTAAAACATGAAAGTTGTAGTCCTACATAAAGTCTAAAACTTTTATTCATAAAGTTTTCTCAAAAGAAGCTTGGATCTCAAGTTATGATTTTTGGAACAAGGGTCCCTAAAACTTTTAACTTAGAGAAATTTTGCCCTAGTTTAGGCAGGATTTTGACCCATCTTCTTGGCCATTTTTCACATAGTTCCACTTGGAGTCTCAAGTTGAATTTCAAATATGGATTATATTAAATTTTGCAAGCTTTACAAATTTTCCAAGAACTCCTCAAACACCTTTGTGGTTAGGGAGAATTGAATGCTTGAAGTTGGCAAAAACTCACTTTGTAACCATGGCCAATACATGTTCATAAAAGTTGCAAAATATGACCAAACTAGCTTTGTACTTGATTACAGGTCTCTAAACCAATTTACACTCAAAAATTGAATGCAAACACATTGGTTAGAGGCATTGTTCTGATCAAGGGAGCATTATACAATGAATAATTCCATTTTGGGCATAAAGATGACACTTCCATTTTCATAAAGCATAACTTTTGCAAAGTTGTTTCTCTTGAGCCTTGGACCTCTTTCTTTGCAGCAAACAAGTTCCACAAACTAAGGCAAAGGTACAAGAAACTTGTGCATGCTTTGAGATAGCCTGTACAGGCCTATCTCATTTCACTTCACACTTTTCTTTCAAAACAAGTCAACTTGCCAAAAGGACATAGCTTGCATATCTGATAAAATCAACTTAAGCCAACATTTCAAACAAGTTTTGCACATCCCTTGGAGCCAGAAACACGAGCCATTCATCCCTCAAACACCCTTGTACACAAAAACCACATTTTCTTGCAAAACAGGGCAGGCCCTGCAGAATCACTTCCATCTTCACATTGCCTCGTGCGTTTTACCCCAAACTTGTTCCAATACCTTCCATTCAACTCACTCAAGCTATCCCAAACCTCCATTGCCAACTGTAACTCTATTTACAGTGTTCACCATTTTCGTTTCAAGCTTATGCAGGTTGACTTTTAGAGGTTGATTCAGGGACATTCAAGGCAAATTAAGCATTGGGAAAGGTCCAGGGAACATCAAGCAAGCTCAAAAGAACCTCAGGCCTCACTGAAAGTTGCTGCATTGTCCAACTCGAGTCCAACTGAAACAGGTTTTTCATCAACTTCTATCTCTCTATCTAGGAACATTTAGCCTTAGGTTTGTGAATAAAAGATGTAGTACTCATTGCCCTGAAACCATACATATGTTCAATTTTCATTTATATTAAGTGTGCTAGGAGAATTTCATCCATGAACATGCTGAAAAATTTAGGTTAGATTTTAGGGCCAGAGAAATTCTCTCTGGTCTTTGAGAGTTAGATTCAATGCTTTATATGGTTAGATTCGTATTTAAATTCTCTACAAGTTTGATGTTGTGAGTTTTGGCAAAAAGTCATGTTTCCAGGATGTACAAAGTTGGATACAAGGCGCGTGTTTTCAAAAGTCTGGAGGAAGATGATGAAGCTGATGGGCTGGGCTTGGCTTTCTTGCTTCTTACACCCTCCTTTTGCTAAATTCACCCCCTGGCCCATTTCCTTTATATTTTGTCATTTTTGTATTTTAATTTCATTTCTGACTTTGTTTATTTTTTTTCCAACCATAAAAAATGCTTAAAAAATATTTTCATAATTTTTTACATTTATTTGGTATTCATTTTAATTATTACTAGCATTAAAACATTTCATATACTTTTATATTATTTTGTTTAAATTTAAAAATAATGTAAATAATACTTTTATTTTTTATTTCTTAATTTTATTCACATTAAAAATATTTTCTTGAATATATTTTATTTTTGTAAATATTTATGTTATTTTATACATACTTAATATATTTAATATATATATATATATATATATATATATATATATATATATATATATATATATATATATATATATATATATATATATATATATATATATATATATATATATATATATATATATATATATAAAACATAGAATACATATATACTTTATTTTATTAAAAACATAGAATAAAAATACAAAAAATAGTATATTTTTATTTTTATTGTTATTTTGTATTAAAAAACACTTTTTCAATATATTTTTATTTTTGTACATATTAATATATTTTTGTATATAAATAATATATAGTATTATTTTCTTAAAAGAATTAGGGTTTACCCTAAAATAAATAAAATTAACCTTTTTTGTTTATTTATTTCTTTATATTTCTTTACATTGAAAATATTTTTACATACATAAAAAACTTCTTTTTTGCATAATACATTTTTATTCTATATATATTTATTGTGTTTATTTAAATATTATACATTTAAATATTATGCATTGTAAATTCAATTTGGTTGTAATAACTTAGAATTTAAATTTCTTGCCAAATAATCCCCTATTCAAAATTGTACCCCCCTCCATATATCAAAGTTGTAATAGCTTAGATTTATTCTTACGCACTTAATTGCTTTCAATTATGCCATGATTAGAGAATTAGGGTTTGTATGCCAAAATCAAAACCAACAAATAGTTTGACCTAATCAAAGACAAAAAATGCATGAAAAAAACAAACACAATGCACACTTGCACCCCTAGGGTTACAATCCACTTGTTGCCTTCAATAATGGGCCATGGTATGCATGTTAAGTACTTTGGCAAAACAAAAGATCATAGTCCCTCAATGACGCTATTGCCTAAACAAAATGATCAAGTCCCTCAAGAAAATTGCCAAAAATACTTAGCACCATTGCTATCATGGTCTATACGATGACCCACGCATGTCCCGTTTAACATCCTAACACAAGGTTGTTCACCAAATACAATGATGAAACAACACTGTTAAAAGGGTTAAAAACATAAGAAAGATATTTGAGTAAAATAGGGTAGATATCTCTTAGTTACTTGATCAAAAGCTTGCAAAACATCCTTGCCATTTTCAAACACACATCATAACACAATTTCAAAACCCTACTTTCAAACGTTGAAAACTTTTCAAAAGACAAAAACACCTTTGTATACATTCAAACAAGAATCATTACAAAGGTTGCCACAACGATGGCCTCTTTTCAAAACATCTTCCAAAACCACACACAAAGTACCATTTCAAACAATTGAAGAGCACCATTTCAAACAATTGAAAAGCAAAGCAAGTGATCTCAACAAGTAACTAAGAGCCCATGGATAACCATGGATAGAAAGGGTGCTAATACCTTCCCTTTCTATAATCTACTCCCAGAACCCAAGAAAACATCTCAAAGGTCTTTCCTGTGCTTTTTGACCTTTCCTTAGGATAAAATAAAAAGTCGGTGGCGACTCTTGCTAAACCGAAACATTTGCGAACACAAATGCAAAACCTCAAGTCAGTTCTCCCACCGTATCACAGAACTGGCGACTCTATTGGGGAAAACTTTAAAAGTGGAGTAACCTTAGGGCTTAGATCACCTTTGCATGCTTATCTTGATTGCTTTGATTGCTTTACATTTGGTTCTCTTGTTTGGGCTTGAAATCCTCTACCCGGATTTGGGAAACATTCATAGGTAAATAGCAATATGTTGTGGAAACTGTGCGGGGTATACCGACATGGTTGAAGCAATAGCTATATTAGTGCGACATATTTATGAGTACCGGTAGCCTTTTAGTCAATCAAAGAGAGTACGGGGCCACTGAGTGATGTCATGAAGCACTAATAAACTCTTAGAACCTTACTTGACCATCTTGGCCTTTTTAGGGGTTGTGAGATGACCGGCTTTGGTGCAGTCCGAAGTTGGTAGATACTCGATACTACACTCATTGAGGGTTGTTTTCTTAGAATATTTTGGTCGCAAGTTAAGTGGCTAAACCAAAACAATGAACACAGAAAATAATCCAGTGATATTGAGCTCCTTAGAACCCGGTTACTATTTATAAGACAGGTTTGAGCCAACTAAACTCAAGAGGGTACTTACCTATGAAACCTCATGCAAGCCTGAAACTAGGATCTGGTGTGACTTGCTTGTACATATGTTTGTGCATACATCATGAACATCATAAAGCATCATATGCATCCACTAACCGTTTCAAGGGTTTGGATCTTCATCTTTGTTCTTGTTTTGTAGGTCATGGAATCTCTTCACAGGAAAACAATACAAGTCAATCTTGTGAGAATCCCTCCTTAACTCAAGGAGCTTACTTCCAGGATTCCAGAGAATTATCTCTTCAGTGAAAGACATGGTAGACTTCTCAACTTGGTCAACTCCAACATTGAAGAAGACATGGTGAAAGTTCTCTTCCAGTTCTTTGACCCCCTACACCACTGTTTCACATTCCCTGATTACCAACTAGTACCTACTTTGGAGGAATTTTCTCAACCCCTGAGAATTCCTATTCTTCATCAACTACCCTACAACGGTACGGAAAAAGAACCAAAGCATGAAGATATTGCTCAAGCATTACACTTGCAACCATATGATATCAAGGGTCATTGGGAAACCAGGAGTGGTGTCAAGGGTTTCTTGGCAAAGTTTCTATTTGAGAAGGCACAAGACTGCTGGAACTCTCTAGATCTACAAGCTTTTGAAGAGATTGTAGCACTTCTCATCTATGGGTTGGTCTTGTTCCCAAACCCTGATCAACTTATAGATGTGAATGCGGTCAAGATTTTCATATCCCGGAATCTTGTGCCTACATTGCTTGGGGACATCCTACACTCATTTTACACACGAACAATGAGGAAAAGAGGTGTTCTCATGTGCTGTACTCCTCTCCTAGAAAGGTGGTTTATTTCTCACCTTCCACAATCAGTTTTGAAGAATGAGCAGGGTTTAAGGTGGTCACAACGGTTGATGACCCTCACACATTTTGATGTTCATTGGTGTTCTCGGTCCAGAGAAAATGTCATCATCATTGATCGTTGTGGGGAATTCCCTAATGTCCCACTACTTAGCATTATGGGAGGCATTACCTACAACCCCTGTTTAGCACTAAGACAGTTTGGATATGCTACAAGGGATGGCCCTCATGACATGTTAATTCCTGACTTGGTTTTTGACTTCGACAACGATGCGTAAGGACTTCGACAAAGGTTCATCAGAGCTTGGAGGATGCCCAACAAAGTGGATAGTAAGACACTAGGGCACAAGAATTCCATCCCCCTTGAGCCTTATCTCAAGTGGGTACGAACCCGCGCCCAGAATCTTATGATGCCATATCCTCACATTCTCCCCGTGATCAAAGAGCCTGTTATGGAAGGAGAGGTTCCATACACCTTCCTACATCCAGACATGCCAACATCATTGGAAGAATTACAAAAGAGTTGGATCCAACTCAAAGAAGAGCGGAATACTTTTGAAGCCAGCTTATATGCTAGTGAGAAGAAGGTTTTGGATCTTACCCTTCGACTTCATGAGGAGGAAACTCTCAACACTTACATCGCACCAAAAAGGATGCGTAATATCTTTTTACATTAAGAATTTTGTAATATTTTGCCCATGGGGCACTTATGTACTAACAAATTTCTTCTTAATATGACGTGTGTTCTTTTTGTTTGCAACAAATTTGAATTTCTGAATCCTTGAATGCATTACATGAATAACATATCATTCATCATATGCATAAACAAGTCTTCACACCAGGTTTCCTTATCTTTCTGATGTTTATTTCAGCAAGATGGATTTGGAGCAGACGGTTAAGGATCTGCAAGCGCAAAACTCTCAATTTCAGCAACTCCTCATGACCTTAGCAAAAGGTCAGGAGGACCTTAAAGCACTGTTGGAGAAAGATAAAGAGAAAAAGAAGAAAAGGCCCGGTGTGGTCATTATGGGAAGAAGGTTTGAAAGCAATGCTAGAAAGGTTCTCGAGTTCCCCTCGACGTCTGATGAAGGGGCTGGTAAAGGAAAAGGAACTGCAAAGCCTTATGAATATGAAGTTGAAGGAGAAGAGGAGGAAGAGGAAGAAGACGAAGATTACTCCGAACAGCAATATCCCCCGGCGGATGTTAAGTTTAAAAATCTTGAGGATCGGTTGGCAGCCATGGAGTTGCAAAGGGTACATGGTTTATATTTCGAAGAACTAGGATTGGTCGTTGGGATCGTCATTCCTCCCAAGTTCAAAGTTCCTACATTTGCTAAGTATGACGGTCTGTCGTGTCCAAAAATGCATTTAAGATCCTACGTCCGAAAGATCCAACCCCACTCATCTGATAAGGATCTTTTGGTCCATTTTTTCCAAGATAGTTTGTCAGGCACACAATTGGACTGGCTCTATCAACTCGAGAGATCGGAGGTTCATAATTGGGAAGACTTAGCTATTGCTTTCTACCGGCAATACCAATACAACACTGATTTAGCGCCCACTCGTACTCAACTACAGAGTATGGGTATGGCTTCTAACGAGGGATTTAAGGAGTATGCCCAGAAGTGGCGTGATCTGGCTGGAAGCGTGCAGCCACCACTATCGGATAGAGAGTTGGTGGACATGTTTTTAGGGACCCTGTCTGGCCCTTTCTTCAATCATTTAATTGGGAGTTCCTCTGCGGGATTCACTGAATTAATTTTGACCGGTGAAAGGGTCGTGGCCGGCATTAAAAGTGGTAAGATTCAGAAAGATGCCTCTGCATCCACTGCTATTAAGAAGACCTTCCCAGCTAAGAAGGAAGCTTCTGCTGTTTATTCTCAGAAAAGCCAAGGAAAAACCGAGCGTCGGCCAACTGTAGGGGCTGTGATGATCCAAAACTCTTCAAATGATCAACCTCGCAGCAATCAGCCAAGATCTAATCAGCAAAGGGTAGAAAGGCCATAACGACAGTTCACCTGAATCAACATGACACCGGCTCAAGTACTTCCTCGTTTTATAAAGCTGAATCTTACCAATTTGAAGGAAGCGCCAAATAACCCTAATACCTCTTCCCCTTATTACCATTCCAATGTAAAATGTGCTTACCACTCTGACAGTATAGGGCATGATACCAACAACTATTGGGCTCTTAAGAACAAAATCCAAGACCTGATCGACGCCAAGGAGGTAGAATTCGATGCGCTCGAAAAGCCAAATGTGATTTCTGCCCCAATGCCCAAGCACGGTCATAATGTTCATGCCGTTATGGAAGACCTTCATGTTACCAATATTGCCGACCTTTTGAATCTGTTACCAGTGATTAAAGTGAATTTGATGAGAGTCGGGATATTCCCAGGTTGTGGAAAAGACTGTTACTTTTGTTTAAATATACGAGTTGACTGCCCACTGTTGAAATTAGGCATCCAACGCCTGATGGATATCCAAGAGATACTCTTCCAAAAGACTCTTGTTGATACCTTCACTCATGTTACTCCTGCTACCTTTGTTACTTCAACCAATGGCATTGTAATAATAACCATCTCCGACAATCTTCCCAAGGCTTGCAAAAGGCCTGTCAAGATTACGCCTGATCCTAAGCTTGTGCCGTTAAAAATCACCATGTCGGGGCTTGTCCCGTATGAATCTAACAAGACGATACCATGGAACTACGGAGGAGAAATCTTCTATCATGGTATCAAACAGATTGAATCAGTCCAAGAGAACTCTGATGATGAAACCCCTGATATAGGGAACATTGCAGGAACAAGCAAGATAACTCGCAGTGGACGGATTTTCTCTCTGGAGATTGCTCCCCCTCGAGCAGTCTTCGGACCCTCGAAAGCTTCTGTGCCTGTTAAGCCATCTGTACAAGGACCGATAATTGAAGAAATCTATGTACCTGAAGTTAGACCCTCTGTTGATACTATCGATAAGGGTAAGGGGATACTAGAAGCGCCTGTCAGGATGAAGGCTCAGACTGTGGTAATCCCCGAAACCACCCAGAAAGAAATGGAAGAAATCTTAAAGATAATCAAAAAGAGCAACTACGACGTCGTGGAGCAGCTTGGGCAGACCCCTTCAAAAATCTCCATGTTGGCTCTCCTACTCTGCTCTGAGGCCCATGCTAAGGCCTTAATCAAATTTTTAAATACGGCACGCGTGCCTCAAGAAACTTCGACTGACCAGTTTCAAGAGTGCGTGGCTAGCCTCACTGCAGATAATGGTCTTGGTTTTTCCGATGCTGATTTGACCCCTAAGGGAAGGAAACACAACAACATGCTGCATGTCTCAGTAGAATGCAGGGGAACCACCCTTGCCCATATCCTAGTTGATATCGGTTCATCCTTGAATGTGCTGCCGAAGAAAGCGTTAGACCGATTGGACTGCGAAGGATTGACCCTCAAACCTAGTAATATCGTGGTTAGGGCCTTTGACGAGTCCAAGAGAATGGTTCATGGAGAAGTGGACATTCCTATCAAAGTGGGCACATAAATTTTCAACTCCACCTTTTATGTGATGGACATCCGTCCTTCATATTCTTGCTTGTTGGGAAGGCCGTGGATCCACTATGCTGGGGCAGTTACCTCCTCTTTACACCGAATGCTAAAGTATCATGTTCAGGGTAAGATTATAACGGTGCACGGCGAGGAAGAGTACATGATAAGTCACCTCAACTCCTTCCGCTATGTGGAGTTGGATGGCGAATTCATAGAAACGCCTTTCCAATATTTTGAGGAAGTTTTTCCTGAAGTCGCAGTTGCAAAGACAATGGTTGATGTGCTTATTATTTCCAAGCATGTGTCTAGGATGGCATCTCTCAAGGATGCAGAGGCTGTAATTAAAGAAGGAAGGAGTACAGTGTGGGGGAAACTTCCTGATTTTCCTCACAAGACGGACAAGTTCGAATTAGGTTTTACTGCTGCTGGCCAAAAAGCTATGCGTCGCTCCAAGGCTGGAGGACCACCCGTAAAAATCACTCACCATGGAATTAATGCCTTAGAAGATGATGATGAAGAAGACAACTTTGAAGATTGGATCTTTCCAACCGTCGAAGGAGGATTAAGCAACTGGGAAGCAAAGGACTTTATTCCCGTCACTTTCATCAACCAGTAATTTATCTTTGAACAATTCCCTATTTTGGTCTGTAATAACTAAATAATTCGTACACTATTTTCACCTTATGCCTTGCCCGGGGCATATAGGTCCATTTGTAAGGGCTTGATTTTATTCATTATCATATGCCATGTTTTAATGAATCATTGGATGTTTTCATCTATAAACTGTTGTGTTCATTTTCTTTCCCTTTGCATCTTGTTTTGTTTAAGGATGGATATCCCTTACACACACACACACACTCACAAAATGCAGGTACCCATTGTGATCGGTGGAAATAGAACTGACTGTTTAAAGCTGGTTCGCGAAATGTCGCGGTAAGCAAGAGTCGCCACTGTCTTTTATGTTCTCTAACATGGAAAGGACAAAAGCACAACAAAATTCCTTCTTTGAGATGTCTCTCGGTTCGGGAGGTAGATTTATAGAAAGGGAAGGTGTTAGCACCCTTTCTATCCGTGGTTATCCACGGGCTCTTAGGTACTTGCTCTTATGTTTTCAAAAATTTGTTTGCTTTTCAAATGTGTGTGGGTTTTGAAAAAGTCTCGTTTGAAAATTTTCTAAGTAACTCTTGTATCTGTCCTCAAGAGTGTATGAAAAATTTGTTTGAAAACTTTTTGAAAGTGTAAGTGTGAAAAGTTGTTTTGTTTGTTTGAAAAGAGCAAGTACCCATGAGATCTACCTACTCTAAGGAATTAGGCTGTGTAAGAGTCCTTTAAACAGTACTATCCCACCATTGAGAGGTAGGTAGCACCGTCGTTGGAGTTGTTCGGGTCAATTCGATTATAAGGGACAATGTGGTCACCGAAGCAATAGTAGGACACCTTAGAAGTAACCCTAATGTCCTACATCCTTTTTATCCGAGGCAACCGTTTCGAGGCAACTGGATCTTAGACAGGAGGGCGGCCTCTAAAACACCATATACTTGACCACCATGTTCGAGGCAACCAGTGAGGCGTACCCTAGGAGTGGCATGTGCATGTGTGTTGTTTTTCAGTTAATGTTTATCTTTGATCATGCATTGGTGAGCTACAGATTAATTTTATTTGGCATACAGTCTTGCAGGCATAATTAACAGTTAAGAGTGCGGAAAATAAAGTGCGGAAATGTGAATCTACGCTATTACAAGGCGCGGGTCTATACATCGCCAAAAACAAAAACCCGTTTTGAAAAATAAATGCGAAAAGTAAAGAAAGCAGTAAACCTAATTAACTATTACATCCTTGGAAACAGTTACATAAATGATTAAATAAATAATGCGCGAATAAATTAAATCAGGACGTCCTAGGGTTTTTGACCCTTTTTGAGAAAAGAAAGTAATTTTAGCCTTTTTTGCAATTTAATTAAAATATTAAACCTAGTACTAATTAAGTATTTAAAAAAGAAAAAAATGTTTTTTTTTGTGTTTTTTAAGTCTTTAATGAAAATAAAAAGAAAAAGGAAATTAAAAGTCAAGAAAACCCTAATTCTAAATTATTTTACTTATTATAAAAAATGTCAAAGTTAACCTAATTAACTTAATTAATTAATTTACATTTTATTTACAAAAATAATAATAATTAATAAATAATAATAATAAGAAAATATGATTGAAAATTGTCAACCCTAATTCTACATGATTTTTATTTATTAAAAAAAAGATTAAAATTGACCTAATTAAACTAATTTATTTGTTAGTATTTTATTTACAAAAATAACAATTAAGGTGAAATTTAATAATACAAATATTTTAAGTTTCTGATTTTATTATAAAAAATAATTTGTTAGTTAATAATAATAATAATAATTAGTTAAAAGAATTAAAAGGAAAAAGAAAATAAAAAGAATAGTAAAAACCAGGGGGGTTTGATGGCCCAATGGAGGTTTGAAGAAGCAATTTGGCCCATTAAGAATCAAGCCCTGTTGACTTTTGGAAATTGGCTAGGGCATGTTGACTAGGGAGCATGGTGTTCATCCATCCCTGGCCTTTGGATCACTGCTTGAAGCCACATGGCAGGCTGGGACATGAGGCATATGGTGGAATTCTTGATAAGCGCTGCATATGAATTTGTTAGAAAAAATAGAACAAGTATTTTGGGTGGACCTGGGAATCGAACTCAGGTCCCAACGATTGCCAAACACCTCATCTCCCACTAGGTCATTGCGTTGTCTTTATTATTATAATGGGCAATAAACATAATATATGAAAACAACGCCTATGCTGGAAATTAACAAAAACGCGCGATGTATTTGAATTGCCCAATGATACAACACCACGTCCTCGTCTTCTTCATGAAACCTGCAGAAAAAGAATTAGATAGCGGGGGTTTTTAACCCCCACAAACTGTAAATGCCAAAAATAGCGATTAGATGTATGAGTTATATAAATAGGGCGCGAGGGTTGGGGTTGATTCGTCTGGCCTTGACGAATCCAACCATATGCGTCTCAAGGTCCAATTTTGCTTAGTCAAGAAAGCCCTAAAATCCAAGCTTCGAAACCCTAGATTTCTTTAATGGCAGTTTTCATTTTAGGGCACCATAATCAAATTAATCTGTACCATTAGCTTCAGAATGATGTTAGCAATGCAAAGCAATGATTATATCATGTTAAGGATGCATAAAACGTGAGTTTCGATTATGAAAAAGAATAAGCAAATCGTGATTCTGTTTGGACGTGTTCTTGAGCTTTGAGGCTTGTTTTTTATTGCAATGTGTTCCTGAGTGTCCCAGCAATGTATTGGAGTCGTTCTAAGGCTTTGAATTGGTCTGCAATATGAAAAACAGTTTCAAGCTTTCTTTGAATTTTTGGAATTTGGCTATGGTTCTTGCAGCAGTTTTTGCACGTCCAAGGCTTTGGGGTTTGGTTATGCTCTTATAGTAGAATGGATTTAGGGTTCAATCTTTGTCCAAGAATCCATGAAATTATGTTTTGCATCTTTGATTTCAATCAAATCTTTTTGCACATTTTTGGTTGATAAAACTTGCTAAAATTGGATATTTTGGTCCCCTTGATTGGCAAACGAAATCTTCAGCATGTATTGGTCATATTTGCTCCACAAAAGATTTGAAAATAATATCTTTTGAATTTTCCTACAATTAAATGAATTAATATTAATAAAAATTCAATTAATTAATTAAAAATAAGAAAATAAATCAATTTAAGCTCAATGGGTCGTGCATAGGCCTTGGACAATGTTTCAAGAAAGAATTTGAGGCCCATTAGCAAAAATGAGGTGTTTTAGGCAAAGTTGACTTTTGCAAATTCCCAAATATTTCCCAACTTCTCCAATGCATATCTTGCTCAATTTTGATCATATGAACATGTTCTTAGACATTTTGGAAAGGTATCGAAGTCCTCTAACCAATGCCTTTGGTCCCATGTCATTTTGATTTACCAATCTCAAGTTATGGTCTTTGACTTAAAGTGCCTTTTTGTTGACTTTTGAAAGTGACCTATAATGTAGAAATTGATAACTTTTTGTGAGAGCATTTCTTGAACTTGGAATGTGAAGATGCGTTGTAGGAAATTTTATCCCATTCAAAATGAGCATTGGATGAGATTTTTCTGATGAACCATGAAAAAGTTATGCCTTGGTCAAGTTACAGTTGACTTTTCAGCTGTCCAAAAATAGAAACTTTTGGCATCTTGATGATTTTTGAGCCATGCTTGTGGAATCATGATCAAGACTTGATCAAATGATGATTGTGGATTCAAAATAAGATGTTGACCAAAAATTTTGACTTTTGACTGCCAAATGACCATTTTGCCCCTGCAGTTGATTGTGAACCAAATGAAGTTTTTGACTGTGCAACTTGACCCTGTGAGTCTTGAAACTTGCCATGTAGATGCTTGAGGATATGTGTAGGCCTATGGGACTTGATTGGACCATTTAAAACCTCAAATTCACTGAAGGAACCAAAACCCTAATTTGACTGGCTTAGGAGGATGTTTAGACTGGGCAACCCCTTGATCCATTTGAAGATTGATCTTGACAAATCTTAAAGAATATGGGAGGGCAAATTTTGGGGTACAACAGTTGCCCCTGTTCAATCTTCTTAGACCTGAGGATGTAGATTGGCTTGCGTGCCTTTCGTGATCCGAAGGTGGAAGATGATTGAACACTAGAGTGCCCAGAAATTTGCACTCGCATAATAGAATACCAGCGATGTGCTGGCGGGAATGGGCTTACAGATGCCATTTGGAGGGACGGTGGATAGGAGGATGGGCTTATAGATGCCATCTGGAGCTGTGACAGAACCTTGTCGGGAATAGGCTTATAGATGCCATTTGGAAATGTGTGTCGATCGCGTAAGAGATTCCTTAGCGAGAACTTGCGTACCTGAGAAAGAAAGATAATTACCTGGCCTGTTACAGGGGTTGATCTTCAAACTCTTCATGCAGATGTGCCCTGGCTAGATACAGGTATCGAATCCACAATCAATCGCTCATAGATATGCCCTGGCTAGATACAGGAATCGAATCCGGAACTTCAAAAAGTTGCTTACAGACGTGCCCTAGCTGGATACAGGTATCGAATCTAAAAACAAATCGCTCACAGATGTGCCCTGGCTAGATACAGGTGTCGAATCTACAATCAGTCACTCACAGATATGCCCTGGCTAGATACAGGAATCGAATCCGGAATTGGTCGTCTACGGACATGCCCTGGCTGGATACAGGTGTCGAATCTCTAAACTCTTCATGCAGACATGCCCTGGCTAGATACAGGTATCGAATCTACAATCAGTTACTCAAAGATATACCCTGGCTAGATACAGGAATCGAATCTGGAATTGGTCGTCTACAGATATGCCCTGGCTGGATACAGGTGTCGAATCTCTAAACTCTTCATGCAGATATGCCCTGGCTATATACAGGTGTTGAATCTACAATCAGTTACTCACAGATATGCCCTGGCTAGATACAGGAATCGAATCTGGAATTGGTCGTCTACAAATATGCCCTGGGTGGATACAGGTATCGAATCTACAATCTCTTCATGCAGACATGCCCTGGCTAGATACAGGTGTCGAATCTACAATCAATCGCTCACAGATATGCCCTGGCTAGATACAGGTATCGAATCTGGAACTGCGAAAATTGATGGTAATCATCTTTTAATTGACCTTTTCCTGAAAAGGCAAAACATTAGTTGTATGCAATGTATGAAATGCATGATGTCATGATGTTCTCAAAAATAAATGAGATCGTGTCGTATGCACTTTATCATGTATGTAAGCAGGATGTATGAAATGTGAAATGTCTATGAATGTATTTTCGTCTAGGAAAATAAATCCTTGACGAATGCTGGGAGTTTGTTGAATCCTGGGCTGATATTTGAAGAGTAGAGTTCTTCGTTTCCGCTGGGGATGATGAGTGCAAGAATAAACCGTTAGGAGAAGATGACTCCGTTGGTGAATAAACTTGGCGAAGAGATTACTCTGCGGGGAGTTACTCTGTGGGGAGATACTCTGTGGGGAGAGATGCTTCGCTGAGATTTGGATGATAATTCCGCTGGGGATTCCGTTGATGAGTTATGTTGGGGAATTTGATGAACTCCGCTGGGGGATAGGAAGAATTACGCCGAGAACGATCTTTCTGTTGAAATTAGCTGAGGATAACCCAGTTATAAGCTCTGGTGGGGAATAACCTTTGAATATAGTCGAGGAGAGACGTATGTACTCTGCAGGTGATAAGCTTCCAGAATCTACTGGGGATAAGCTTCCAGAAATCTACTGGGGAGATTGATTCAACTTTCCTGGGGAAACTTTTGAACTGTACTGGGGAATGGCTCCACTGGGGTGTCTGGTATTCCGCCAGGGAACAATCTTAGATCAAGACTGCCGAGGATGCTTGCTTAGGAACATCTGTATACTCCGCTGGGGAATATTGAGATTTTCTGGGGATTCCCAACTTCCTTAAGGCTGACAGTAGGCTACTCTGCTTGGGGAGAGTGTTGATGACTTGCTGGAGATACTGTGCCTTGTTAGGGTTGATGGGAGACCAACTCTGCTCGGGGGGAGAGTATTGCTGAGTCTTGTCTTACTCTGCATGGAGTGAAGGTATCTTGGTCATGTTTTTCAGCCGAACCTACCTTGGTACCTTGGTGGACAGAGCAACTAGATCGTTTAGACAACTCATTATTGCCCCTGTTTCTGATGTCACCTGTAATTAGTCCTTTGTTTCGCATGAAAATATTTATGAGTAGTAATTAGTGTCAAATGCATATATCAAAAATGAACATTGGACGTTCTTTGCAAAACAAAATAGATAAAGGAAAAACAATTGGCAATTTGTCTGGAAAAGTGGATTTGTATTGATTTTGAATTTTCCTGTAAATAGGCGTTTATGTACAAGAGGCTGACGTCCTAGTAAGAGAACGCCTCCGAACAACATAGAGCTTATACAATTTTGTGAAAAGAAAACAAAACATCTATGTGAAAAATAATCCCACTGGGTTTCAACTCTGTTATCGCCTTTATGTCTTCAAGCATCTCATCACTTTGCTGCTTAGTTGATGATGAAGCTGATTGATCGATGCCGTCTGAACCTGATAGTTGATGCCGAATTCTGGATACAAGGTGATTCAGTGAGACATAGTATTACGCTTTATCCCTAACTTTTGCCTGGACCGCCCTTTCGGGTTTTCAGTCCACCGGGATACCCATTTTTGCCTAAGCCGCCTTTTCAGGTTTTCGACTTGCCGGGTGTACAGATTTTTTCATTTCATCCCTTATTTTTGCCCGAACCCTTTTGGTTCGCCGGGAAGCCCTTATTTTTGCCTAGGTGTGTCAACCTAGCGGGTCTTTTATCATGCGTAGTATCTTTTTACTATGTCTGCATTGGCGGGGTGAGGAAGGTCGTCACCATCCATGGTGGTTAGAATCATAGCTCCTCCTGAGAAGATATGTTTAACCACAAATGGCCCTTTGTACGTAGGGGTCCATTTGCCCCTGGGATCACTTTGAGGAAGGATGATGCGCTTGATTACCAGGTCTCCGACTTGATACTCTTGTCGTCTGAATTTCTTGTTAAATGCCCTGATCATCCATTTTTGGTACGTTTGACCATGACAAATAGCAGTGAGTCTCTTTTCATCGATTAGGTTTAATTGATCAAGTCGAGTCTGGATCCAATCATCTTCGCTCAAACCTGCATCCTTCATTATCCGGAGAGAGGGTATCTGGACTTCAATAGGCAAGACCGCCTCCATGCCGTAGACCAAGGAAAAGGGTGTTGCCCCTGTTGATGTCCGTACTGAGGTACGGTACCCATGAAGAGCAAACGGTAACATCTCGTGCCAATCTTTATAGGTCACTGTCATCTTCTGCACAATCTTCTTGATATTCTTATCCGCCGCTTCTACAGCCCCATTCATCTTCGGCTGGTAAGGAGAAGAGTTGTGGTGTTGTATCTTGAATTGCTCGCAGAGCTCAGTGATCATCTTGTTGTTGAGATTGGTACCATTGTCTGTAATGATCCTCTCAGGTACACCGTATCGACAGATCAGATTATGCCGAATGAACCGTGCCACGACGTTCTTGGTTACCGTAGCATAGGAAGCTGCTTCAACCCACTTTGTGAAGTAATCAATCGCTACCAGGATGAAGCGATGCCCGTTAGATGCCGTAGGTCTGATCTCTCTGATCATATCAATGCCCCACATTGCAAAAGGCCAAGGTGCAGTCAAGACATTCAGAGGAACCGGAGGGATGTGCACCTTATCTGCATAGATCTGGCATTTGTGACACGTCCGAGAATGTTGGTAACCGTCGGCTTCCATTGTGGACCAGAAATATCCTGCCCGAAGGATTTTCTTTGCCATGGTATGTCCACTAGAATGTGTTCCGAAAGTACCCTCATGCAGTTCTGCCATGATCTTTTCTGCTTCAGTTTTATCCACACAACACAGTAAGGTCGAATCATGGTTTCGCTTGTAGAGAATGTCGTTGCTGAGGAAGAACTTTGCCGCGAACCTTCTCAGAAACTTCTTGTCATTAACAGATGCACCCTCGGGGTATTCTTGAGCTTCCAGGTACCTCTTCACTTCATGATACCAAGGTTTTTCAGTTACCTCTTCAGCCTCAAGATCACAGCAATAGGCAGGTTCATCCAATTTCCAGATAATGATCCGGGGAGCCTCGTTGTCCCATTTGACTTTGAACATAGAAGACATCGTAGCTAACGCGTCCGCCAACTGATTCTCCTCTCTTGGGAAGTGTTCAAAAGTTATCTCCGTGAAATGGGGGATCAATGTCAACACACACTCTTTGTAAGGGATAAGATTTAGGTGTTTCGTATCCCACTCGCCTTTGATCTGATTGATCACGAGAGCGGAATCTCCGAAGACCCTTAGAAACTTGATCCTTAAGTCAATTGCAGCTTGAAGACCCATGATGCATGCCTCATACTCTGCCATGTTGTTGGTGCAGTTGAAACATAGTCGGGCAGTGAGTGGAGTATGAGTGCCTTTAGGGGATATGATCACGGCGCCAATACCGTTACCCAAAGCATTTGAGGCTCCGTCAAAGTGCATAGACCATCGGGATCCTTCCTCAGGTCCTTCATCCGGTCCAGGTACTTCACAATCAGTCACTACCATGATATTCTCGTCTGGAAATTCAAAGTTCATCGACTGGTAATCATCCACTACTTGGTGTGCCAAATGGTCTGCCAATACACTTCCCTTGATTGCTTTCTGAGTCGTGTACTGGATGTCATATTCTATCAAGATCATTTGCCATCTTGCTATTCTTCCAGACAAGGCAGGCTTTTCGAAGATGTACTTTATTGGATCCATTTTTTATATTAACAGAGTAGTGTGAGTCAACATATATTGTCTCAGCCGACGAGCAGCCCATACCAAAGCGCAGCAAGTTTTCTCGAGCAGTGAGTATCGGGTCTCACAGTCGGTAAACTTTTTGCTAAGGTAATAAATGGAGTGTTCTTTTTGGCCAGACTCGTCATGCTGCCCCAGCACACACCCCATTGAGCTGTCAAGTACTGTCAAGTATAGTATTAGAGGTCTCCCTTCAACCAGTGGCATAAGAATGGGTGGTTCTTGAAGATACTCTTTGATTCTTTCGAAAGCGGCCTGACATTCATCGTTCCAACGTACTACTTGATCTTTCTTCAGTAGCTTGAAGATTGGTTCACAGGTAGCAGTTAGATGTGAGATGAATCGGGCAATGTAGTTCAGCCGTCCTAGAAAGCCTCTGACTTCTTTCTCTGTCTTGGGAGCTGGCATCTCTTGTATGGCTTTCACCTTGGCAGGGTCCACTTGAATACCTTTGTCGCTCACGACGAAGCCTAACAGTTTTCCAGATCTCACCCCAAAGGTGCACTTGTTCGGGTTCAACCTCAGCTTGTACAACTTCAGACGGTCAAACAGCTTTTGTAGATGGTCAAGGTGTTCCTCCTCAGTTTGGGACCTTGCAATCATATCGTCGACATACACTTCGATCTCATGATGGATCATGTCATGAAATAAAGCAACCATCGCACGTTGGTAGGTTGCCCCAGCATTTTTCAACCCAAAAGGCATGACCTTGTAGCAAAAGGTGCCCCACTGAGTAACAAAAGTGGTCTTCTCCATGTCTTCAGGAGCCATCTTGATTTGATTATAACCGGAGAACCCATCCATGAAGGAGAATACCTTATGCTGAGCAGTATTGTCAACCAGAACGTCGATATGAGGCAGAGGGAAATCATCCTTGGGGCTTGCCCTGTTCAAATCCCTGTAATCAACACACATTCTGACCTTACCATCTTTCTTCGGCACTGGAACCACATTAGCAACCCACTAAGGGTAAGAAGTCATTGCTAGAAACCCGGCATCAAATTGTTTCATAACCTCAGCTTTGATTTTCTCGGACATCTCTGGACGCATACGACGGACCTTCTGTTTAACCGGAGGACAATCTTCCTTGGTAGGCAAATGATGGACCACAATGTCGGTATCCAACCCAGGCATATCTTCGTAAGACCAGGCAAAGATTTCCACATAATCATGCAACATCTGAATCAACCGCTGTTTCACACTGAGCTCTAGATTGACACCAATCTTGACTTCCTTTCTGTCTGTCTCAGTACCCAGATTTACCGTTTCCACTGGCTCTTCATGTGGCTGAATGGCCCTCTCTTCCTAGAGTAACAGTCTTGCAAGCTCACCAGGCATTTCATAATCCTCTTCACCTTCGTCTTCGGCTAAGTTGATCAGATTTTTGAAGTCATAACTGGCAGTAGCAGAGTCATTACCAGTGAGATCCAGAGTGGATTGGAACCTGTATAGGTGAGTGTGTGTAAATATAGCTGTTTTGCAATATATAAAGAAAGAAAGGGAGCACAAGATTTGAAATGCGAAAAACGTCCAATGTTTTTATTCATGATATATGAAAATGACAAATAATAAGCCCTCACGAATGAAGCCACGGTGCCCCGGGTAAGACACCGGGCCATAAAGTTTCAAATTATTGTTCGTTACAAATTCAAAACAAAGGAGTTCATTACTGAGTGACAAAAGTAATAGGTATGTAGTTTTTGGCAGTCCAGTTGTTCAGTCCACCGTTGGTCGTTGGGTAGATCCAGCTGTCAAATTCAGATTCCTCCGCATCGTCTTCAATAGCATTCACTCCCGGGTTGGTGATTAACACAGAAGGTCTTCCAATCCTTGCCTTACGAACAGCCCTCTGAGCTTCTGCAGTGAAACCCAAACCAAACTTGTCAGTCTTCGGAGTGAAATTAGGAAGTCGGCCCCAGTTTGCACACTCACCCTTCTCAACCACAGCCCGGGCATCCTTCAAGGAAGCCATCTTCAAAGGAGAATTATCTTCAGTCACAGTCTCTGCTGATGCCAATGTCTGAGGCACCTCTTCAAAATGTTGAAAGGGGGTCTCAATGAATTCCCCATCCATCTCTATGTACCGGAATGAGTTGAGGTGACTGACCATGTATTCTTCCTCCCCCTGCACTGTCACAATTTTCCCTCTGATCGGGTATTTAAGCTTCTGATGTAATGTGGAGGTCACGGCTCCAGCCTTGTGGATCCAGGGACAACCCAGCAAACAAGAATAGGATGGTCGGATGTCCATCACATAGAAAGTAGAATCAAAAACTTGAGAACCAACCCTGATTGGAATGTCAACTTCACCATGTACCATCCTCTTCGACCCGTTAAAGGCCCGGACAACAATGTTACTTGGCTTGAGCTCTAAACCCTCACAATCCAGCCTGTCTAGAGCTTTCTTGGGTAATACATTCAATGAAGAACCAGTGTCAACCAACACATGGGCAAGAGTAGTGCCCCTGCATTCAATGGAGACATGCAGGGCGTCGTTATGGTTCTTTCCCTTGGCAGTCAGATCAGCGTCAGAGAAACCCAACCCATTATCAGCAGTCAAGTTGGCCACACAATCGGTAAATTGATCAGCAGACGTCTCTTGTGGCACGTGGGCCGTCTTCAAGAAGGCAATCAGGGCCTTGGCATGGGCCTCTGAACACAACAACAGTGATAGCATAGAAATTTTAGAGGGGGTGTGCCCCAGCTGCTCAACTACATTGAAATCACTCTTCTTAATGATCTTGAGGATCTCTTCCATCTCTTGCTGGGAAGCTTCAACATTGACAGTCTTCGGTGCCTCCGTCTGGGTAGGCACATCAGTAGCAATCCCTTTGCCCCAAGCGTCAGATGGCTCGACAGCAGGGGTAGAAACTTGATCAGGAGGGGAAACGGGCACACTGGCAGGTGTGATAACAAGAGGCCTTTGAATAGCTGGTGGCGCAATATCTGGTGAGAACAGTCTGCCACTGCGAGTGACTTTAGCAGGCCTGGTGATGTTACTGACGCCGGTACTAGTATCAAACTCTTGTTTTACTCCGAGCACATAAACATCTGCCCTATAGTGCCACGGGACAGCTTTGTCAGATGCATAAGGGATGGGCCCTGGAACAGTAATGATGATGGGAGCAATCTTCTGAGTAGACAGGATTTTAACGGGCTTCTTTGAGGGAGCCTTAGGGTGTTTGTTGAAAATAGTGACAATAGAAACTTCTTCAGCAGGGGTAACAGGAACGGCAACCTTCTCGAACAAGATCTCTTTGTTATCCATCAGGTTTTGGACGCCTGACTTCAACAAAGGACAACCAGCAGGGGAAACAACACATAGATGGCAACCTTTACTACATCCAGGAAATAAACCGGCTAGCAACAGGTTCCTTTTGACAGTCAACAACGGAGTAACAATATCTTCTACAGAGGCTACATACTGGTCTTCTTCCACAGCACTCACTCCATGCTGGGGCATGGGAGCAGTCACAACATTGGGCCTCTTGGGCGCCTCAAACTGTATTTCTTTAGCATCAATAAGGTCCTGAACCTTATTCCTTAGAGCCCAACAATCATCCGTAGAATGCCCCGGGCTATCAGAGTGATAAGCGCAGCGGGCATTGGGGTTGTATTTTGGAGAGGTTGTATTCACTACCTTCGGAGCTTCCTTGATAGTTACCAGATTGGTTGACAGTAGTTGCGGCAAGATCTGAGATAAGGTCATACTAAGCCGAGTGTACTCTCTTCTGGGTATTTCACCCCTTGGTTGGTTATATTGCCGAGGAGCAGCAGCAGGCTTTGAAATAACCACCGTGTTGACAGCTTAGCGGCGTTCCGGTTTGTTTTGTCTCCTTGACCCATAAACAGCACTAGCTTCCTTCTTGAAAGGCTTCTTTTCAGAACTTGAGGATGCACCTTTATGTATCTTCCCCGACTTAATACCAGCTTCTATCCTCTCACCAATCAATATCAAATCTGTGAATCCAGCAGAAGAATTACCAATCAGGTGGTTAAAGAATGGACCAGACAGGGTCCCCAAGAACATGTCCACGAGTTCACGGTCAGTCAACGGTGGCTGCACCCTGCCAGCCAGGTCTCTCCACTTTTGCGTGTACTCCTTAAAACCTTCTCCCGATCCTAGCGACATACCCTGGAGTTGGGTACGTGTAGGAGAGAGGTCGGCATTGTACTGATACTGCTTATAAAATGCAGTAGCCAAGTCTTCCCAGTTTCGAATACTGGCTTCATCCAGCTGATAGAACCACTCGAGTTGAGCCCCTGAAAGGCTATCCTGGAAGAAATGGATCCATAGGTTCTTGTCTGCAGTATACGGTTGGATCTTCCTCACATAAGAACGGAGGTGCAGCTTAGGGCAGGAAGCTCTGTCATACTTCGCAAAAGAAGGTGCCTTGAACTTGTGTGAGATCACCACCCCGGAAGATAAACCTAGATCGCCAAAATCCAACCCGGGCACATGCTGAATCTCCATAGCACTCAGACGGTCCTCTAGTTGCTTTTACCTGTCCTCAGCAGGAGGGTATTGTTCATCATTGAAATCTGTCTTGTTGTCGGAGACCACAGGACTAGGAACCCTTCCCTCTTGGGGACTGCCTTTCCCTACAGAGGAAGCGGCCTGATCAGCCTCATTTTGCAGTGTATTCCCAAACCTCCGTCCAGTGTTGAACAATACAGTTCTCTTCTTCTTCTTCTTCACCAGCAGAGCCTTCAATTCCTCTTGACCTTGGGCTAAGCTCATGACCAGCTCTTGAAATTGGGCGTTCTGGGCCTGGAGGGCCTTGATAGCTTGTTCATTGGATGATTCAGGATTCATGATGATTGCTGAAATAAACAGTGAAGAAGATTAAGCAACCTGTAGAAAAGAGTACTTGTTATGCACATGATGCATGAGATGCTATTTATGCAATGCATTCAAGGGTTCGAAAGTTCAAATTCGTTGTAGACAAAAAAGAACACACGTTATATTAAGGAATAATTTGTTCAGTACATCAGGGCCTCATGGGCAAAACATTATAAAATAACTTAATCCCAAAAGACATTGCGCATCCTCTTTGGAGCTATGTAAGTGTTGAGAGTCTTTTCCTCATGGAGTAGATGGGTGAGCTCCAAGACCTTCTTCTCACTGGCATGTAGACTGGTTTCAAGAGAATTCCGCTCTTCCTTGAGTTGGATCCAACTCTTTTGCATTTCTTCCCAGGATGTTGAATGGTGTATGGCCCCTCTCATTCCAAAACTGGCTCTTTGATCACGGGGAGAACATGTGGATATGGCATCACCAACTTCTGGGAGCGGGCTCGTACCCACTTGAGATAAGGCTCCAAGGGGATGGAGTTCTTGTGCCCCAGTGTCTTGTTATCTACCATGTTGGGCATCCTTCAAGCTATGATGAATCTCTGGCGAAGTCCTTGTGCATGGTTGTCGAAGTCAAAAACTATGTCAGGAATCAGCATGTCATGAGGGCCATCCCTCCGAGCATATCCAAACTGCCTCAAAGCCAGACATGGGTTGTAAGTAATGCCCCCTCTAATTCCAAGTAAAGGAACATTAGGAAACTCTCCGCACCGATCAATGATAGTGACATTCTCTCTGGACCGAGAACACCAATGTATATCAGCATGTGTAAGAGTCATCAATCGTTGTGACCATCTCAAACCCCGCTCGTTCTTCAAAACTGATTGTGGAAGGTGCGAAATAAACCACCTTGCCAGGAGAGGAGTGCAGCATATAAGAACACCTCTTTTTCTCATGGTTCGAGTGTAACATGAGTGAAGGATGTCCCCAAGCAACGTAGGTATAGGATTCCTGGACATGAAAATCTTGACAGCATTGATATCTATAAGTTGATCCGGATTCGGGAACAACACCAACCCATAGACAAGGAGAGCCACAACTTCTTCAAAGGCTTGTAGGTCAAGGGAGTTCCAACATTCTTGGGCCTTCTCAAACAGGAACTTTGCCAAGAACCCCTTGATACCACTTCTAACTTCCCAATGTCCCTTGATGTCAGATGGTTGTAAGTGTAATGCCTTAGCAACCTCTTCAAGTCTTGGTTCCCTTTCCGTACCGTTGTAGGGTAGTTGACTAAGAATAGGAATCCCCAGAAGCTGAGAAAATTCCTCCAAAGTAGCCACCAATTGATAATCCGGGAAAGTAAAACAGTGGTGCAAAGGGTCAAAGAACTGGAAGAGAACTTTTATCATATCTTCTTCAATGTTGGTGTTAACCAAGCTGATGAGTCTACCATGCCTTTCACTGAAGGAAGAGTTCTCGGGAATCCTGGATGTAAGCTCCTTAAGCTGAGGAGGGATCCTTACAAAGTTGATCTGAATTGTCTTTCTACGGAGAGATTCCATGTCCTACAAAACAAGAACAAAGATGAAGATTCGAACCCTTGAAGTGGTTAGTAAATGCATATGATGTTGTATGATGATATGATGTTATGATAAGGACACACCACAAGTATTCACAAAAAGCAAACATGATAAGGCACACAAGTCACACCAGACAGCCCTTAGAGTTTAGGCCAGCATGAAGTTTGGGGTCCTACCCTCTTGAAGTTGGTGGGCTCAAAAACCTGTCCTATCAAAAGTAACCGGGTTCTAAGGAGCTCAATATCATTGGGTTATTTTCTATGTTCATTGTTTTGATTTAGCCACTGGACTGGTGATCAAAATATTCCAAGAAAACAACCCTCAATGAGTGTAGTATCGAGTATCTATCAACTTCGGACTACACCAAATTCGATCATCTCACTACCCTAAAGAGGCCAGGATGGTCAAGTAAGGTTCCTAAGGTCAGTTGATGCTTCACGACACCACGCGGCGGCCCCGTACTCTCCTTGACTTGACTCAAGGGTTACCGGTACTCACCAAAGTGCCACATCAACGTAGCAACTGCTTCAACCGTGTCGGTATACCCCGCACAATTTCCTCACAGTTTGTTGCTACCTAAAAGGTTTCCCCCAGATTCGGGTTAGGATCTATGAAACTCCCAAAACAGGCCCACAATATTAAAGCAATCAAAACAGGCAATTGAAAACATAAGTATGATCTAATCCTAAGGTACACCTCACTTTTTAAGTATCCCCAACAGAGTCGCCAGTTCTGTGATCGGTGGAAATAGAACTGACTATTTTGGAATGTTGGTTCGCGAAATGTCGCGATAAGCAAGAGTCGCCACCGTCTTTTATTTTCTCCAACAAGGAAAGGACAAAAGCACAGCAAAATTCCTTTTCGAGATGTTTCTCGGTTCGGGAGGTAAATTATAGAAAGGGAAGGTGTTAGCACCCTTTCTATCCGTGGTTATCCACGGGATCTTAGGTACTTGCTCACTATGTTTTCAAAAATTGTTTGCTTTTCTTGTGTTTGTGGGTTTTGAAAAAGTTTGATTTAAAACTTCTAGGTAACTCTTGTATCTGTCTTCAAGAGTGTATGAAGTATTTGTTTTAAAACTTTTTGAAAGTGTAGGTGCGAAAAGTTGTTTTTGCTTTTTGAAAGAGCAAGTACCCAGGAGAAATCTACCTACTCTAAGGAATTAAGTTGTGTAAATGTCCTTTAGACAGTACTATCCCACTATTGAGAAGTAGGTAGCACCATCGTTGGAGTTATTCGGGTCAATTCGATTAATGGGACATGTGGTCACCAAAGCAATAGTAGGATGCCTTAGCGGTAACCCTAATGTCTTAGATCTTTTTTTTTATCGAGGCAACCGTTTCGAGGCAACTTTGATCTTTAGATAGAAGGGCGACCTCTAAAACACCTTATACTCAATGACCACGTCGAGGCAACCAAGTGAGGCGTACCCTAAGAGTGGCATGTGCGAGTGTGTCGAGTTTCAGTTTATGTTATCTTTGTACATGTTATGGTGAGCTACGGTTGATTTTAAGTTCACGCATTTGATCTTGTCATGCATTCCCTATTTATCAAACATCTAACAGTTAATAGTTGCGGAATTTAAATTGCGGAAATTAAATCTAAACTATTACAAGGCGTCGGGTATTTACATCGCCAAAAACAACCCTTGAAATTAAAATGCGGAAAGTAAAATAAAGCGATAAATAATTAAAGTCCTAATTAAAAGTTATTACATTCTGGGAAATAGATACAATAATATGATAAAATGGATCGCGTGCGGGAAATTAAATCGGATGCGAGTTTTTTTTGGGGTTTTGACCCTTTTTTGAAAGAAAGTGATTTTTTTGGTTATTTTTGAATTAAATGGAATTAGATTAAATGAACAATTAAATTAAATTAAATAATGAAAATATTTTTGGATTTTTGAGTTTTTAAAGAAATAAAATAAATTGAATTAATGCTAATAAAAACCTAATATTCTAAATTGATTTTAAATATTGCAAAAAATATTAAAACTTAAATCTAATTAAAGCTAAATTGATTAAATTAATTTATTTACAAAAATAAAAGTGATGAAGTTAATTTTAATAAATAAAATATTTTTTGTGTTTTTGATTTTATTAGGAAAAAATGTTAATTGGTTAGTGATTAATAAAAAGAATAACGATTAATTAATTAAAGGAAAATAATAAAAATAGAGAGAGAGAGTTTAAGAGTATACGGGCCTGATTGGAGGGGTGAAACAGTTGTTGGCGTCATGTGTAAACTGTTTTGTTTTGGCCATTTGTGTTTTGGCTTTTGCCCATTTGTGTTCTGGCCTCAACGTTCCTTAACCTTCTCAGGATGTCTGTCTCGCCATGTATTGGTGTCATGTGTAAGCTGTTCTATTTTGGCCATTTAGCTTTTGGCTTTTGGCCATTTGTGTTTTGGCCTCAACGTTCTTTAATGAACCTGCATGAGATCTTGTCTAAATCTGCAGTGTTGAATCTCATGAACACATTAAATAAATAACTATATATCATAAAATACAAATAAAGTCAATATATGAAGAAATTTAATGTTTAGGTCAATATGGCATGTATGAATGATTATACCCTTTTGATCATGGAGATCAAATCAACCTTACCCTTACTGGAAAAGTAGTGACATGAATGCTTTTATGCCCTTTTGATCATGGAGATCAAGCCAGTCTTACCCTAAGAAGTAGTAAGATGTTGGTTTGTAACTGAGATGGCTTGTTTGTAGTGAGATGTTGGTTTGTAACTGTGATGACTTGTTTGTAGTGAGAGAGATATTTGTAATAAGGATTTCAAGGTTTTAGGGTTCTTGAAAGAATTTGATATTCTGACAGTGTTGTGGCAAGGTTTTTTTCTCTCCCCCGGTTTGTGTGAAAAGAATGTGATTATATAATGGAAATTAGGGTAAAGAAAATGGGCTTTGAATGTGCAATTGGGCCTCCAATGTTCACTTGAGTTCGTCACTTTCCAGGCTAAATCGCAGGGACTTAAGTGCAATTTTTGAAGTTGAAATGTGAAAACAAAATGTAGCCGATATCGAGAAATAACTCCTGTCCGAAAATCGGCTCAATCGGATAAACGGTGAATTAATTATGAATTTTTGAACTTTCAGCTTAGACAAACTTATTTTGGGCTCCAGTGTCGACTCTGACACGTTCTTCAATAAAAAACTGGTATCGATCGGAGCATAATTCGGTCTCGACTTTTGAATAAAAGTTGTAGATCTCTGAGTCAGTGACCTTGTGTAAAAATATGAGCCCAATCTGATAAAAATTGACTGAGTTATGAATTTTCGAAGTTTCGGCCCAGATGAAATAATATTCAGCATTCAGGATTTTCAGCGTATCACGCACTCTGAGAAAAAAATGAAGGCCTTTTGAATACCGTTTGAACTCAATACCTTTTGTGAAAATGTAGCCAACTCAATTTGTGAAATTTTGGTGCCAGAACCAGCTCGATACGATGAAAATCGACTAAGTTATGATTTTCTGAACATGACGCAAATAAACTTCTATCACAAATTTTCTGTACGAAAATACTTGATAAATCTACATTTTTGAAGACCTTCTGATCGAAATTGGCTTCCAGCCGTGAGAGATGAAAACATAGATAATTTTAAGACGGAATTTTGGCCACTGGAACGGGTTCAAAACGAGTCACGATCTTCAAGTTATGAATTTTTTAGCGCGTAAAAACTGCACTTTCAGCACACTTTTTCACCATATTTCTTCAAGAAAACTCACACATTCGGATACCTTCTTTAAATGATTGACTCTTGAGCCGAACCTGAATTTGAGAATACGTTATCAGAGATATCTTGGTGAAAGAACACCTGAATATGACGCACCGGGTTGGACTTGTGAATTTTTCTTGAAATGTTTTGAGAAATATGGGAGGGCAAATTTTGGGGTACAACACCCATCCACTCTGGATTCCATGGGTGACTATTTTGTTTTAGCCTTCGGTGACTCTGAAGATTTGGTCAATCATGCTGAGTACGAAGTTGACGAAGACTGTGAAGTGCCGAGAGAGTTAGCCAGACTTTTGCAACAAGAAGAGAGGGTTATTCTGCCTCATGAAGAGTTGCTAGAAATCATCAACTTGGGAACAGAGGAAGACAAGAAAGAGGTTAAGGTGGGTGCCAACATGGAACCAGGTGTCAAAGAGCGCTTAGTGCAGTTGTTGAACGAATATGTTGAGATCTTTGCCTGGTCCTATGAAGACATGCCGGGACTAGATACAGATATCGTGGTTCACCGTCTCCCTACAAGAGAAGACTGCCCACCGATCAAACAAAAGGTCCTCCGAATGAGGCCCGACATGTCTGAGAAGATCAAAGTTGAGGTAATGAAGCAATTCAATGCTGGCTTTCTGGCTGTTACTTCCTATCCATAATGGGTTGCTAACATTGTGCCAGTGCCTAAAAAGGACAGCAAAGTCAGAATGTGTGTGGACTATCGGGATTTAAACAGGGCTAGCCCTAAAGATGATTTTCCACTACCACACATCGACATCTTGGTTGACAAAACAACTCAACACAAAGTATTTTCCTTCATGGATGGATTCTCGGGATACAACCAGATCAAAATGTCCCCCGAAGACATGGAGAAAACTACTTTTGTCACGCAATGGGGTACCTTCTGCTACAAAGTGATGCCATTCAGACTAAAGAATGATGGGGCAACCTATCAGTGCGCCATGGTAGCTTTGTTTCATGATATGATACATCATGAGACCGAAGTCTACATAGACGACATGATAGCCCATTCACATACAGAAGAAGAACACCTTGATCATCTGCAAAAGTTGTTTATCAAGTTCAAGGAGTATAAGCTCAGACTGAACCCAAGCAAGTGCACTTTTGGAGTCAGGTTTGGTAAACTTTTGGGATTTATTGTCAGCAACAAAGGCATTGAGGTTGATCCAGCTAAGGTCAAAGCTATACAAGAAATGCGTGCCCCCCGCACTGAAAAGGAGGTTAGAGGTTTCTTGGGACGCTTAAACTATATTGAAAGGTTCATCTCTCACCTAACATCTACTTGTGAGCCAATCTTCAAATTGTTGAAGAAAGATCAGGTAGTTGAATGGAACAATGATTGTCAAGTTACTTTTGATAAGATCAAGGAGTATTTACTGGAACCTCCTATCTTGATGCCACCCGTCGAAGGAAGGTCGTTAATCATGTATCTGACTGTTTTGGATAACTCAATGCGGTGCGTACTGGGCCAACATGACGAGTCTGGCCGAAAAGAGCATGCCATTTATTACCTTAGCAAAAAGTTTACCGACTGTGAGACTCGCTACTCACTGCTCTAGAAAACTTGTTGTGCTTTGGTATGGGCTGCTCGTCGGCTAAGGCAGTACATGTTGACTCATACCACTTTGCTGATTTCTAAAATGGATCCGATTAAGTACATCTTCGAGAAGCCTGCTTTATTTGGAAGAATTGCTAGATGGAAAATGATCCTGACTGAGTATGATATCCAGTATACTACCCAAAAAGCTATAAAGGGGAGTGTACTAGCTGACCATCTAGCTCATCAAGCCGTCGAAGATTACCAATCTATGAGATTTGACTTCCCTGACGAGGACATCATGACATTGGATAACATTGAAGGTAACGGACCGTATGACGGACCTGAACAAGGATCCCGATGGACCCTGTACTTTGATGGTGCTTCAAATGCACTTGGCAACGATATCGGTGCGGTACTCATTTCTCCGGAAGGTTGCCATACACCCTTCACTGCCCGACTTTACTTTAGCTGTACCAACAACATGGCTGAATATGAAGCTTGCATCTTTGGTCTCAAGGCCGCTATAAACTTGGGAATCAAATCTTTGGTCGTATTTGGGGACTCGGCTTTTGTTATCAGTCAAGTCAAAAGAGAGTGGGACACTAAACATCCTAATCTTATCCCATACAAAGAACATGTCTTGACATTGTTGCCTCATTTCGAGCAGATTACTTTCGAGCACTTCCCGCGAGAAGAAAATCAGCTAGCAGATGCTCTGGCTACAATGTCTTCCATGTTTAAACTCAACTGAGATAACGAGGCTCCCCAAATCACCATCGAGCGAATGGACGAACCTCCACACTATCATGAGATTAATACCAAAGAAGTAGTGGAACAACCCTGGTTTCATGAAATCAAAAGGTATCTCCAGACTCGAGAATACCCTGAAGGAGCTTCAGTCAATAACAAAAAGTTCTTAAGGAGATTTGTTGCCAAGTTCTTCCTGAGCAATGGTATCCTTTATAAGTGCAGCCATGATTATGTTCTACTTCGTTGTATGGACAAGGATGAAGCAGAGTTGATCATGACCGAGATACATAGCGGCACATTTGGCACCCACTTAAGCGGACATACGATGGCTAAGAAGATTCTAAGGGCAGGCTATTACTGGTCTACCATGGAAGCTGATTGTCATCAACATTCCCGTACTTGCCACAAGTGCCAAGTATACGCTGACAAGGTATATATTCCTCTTGTTCCTCTCAACGTTCTAACGGCTCCTTAGCCATTCGCAATGTTGGGCATCGACATGATTGGAGAGATCAAGCCTACGGCGTCCAATGGACATCGCTTCATCCTGGTGGCTATTGATTACTTCACCAAATGGGTCAAAGCAGCTTCCTACGCCTCAGTTACAAAGAATGTGGTTGCCCGCTTCATCAAGCAAAATCTCATATGCCGGTATGGTATCCCCGACAGGATCATCACGGACAACAGTACAAATTTGAACAACATTATGATCGCTGCTCTGTGTGAGCAGTTCAAGATTTATCATCACAATTCATCTCCCTATCGGCCGAAGATGAACGGTGCCTTTGAAGCCGCGAACAAAAATATCAAGAAGATCATTCAAAAAATGACAGTCACCTACAAGGACTGGCATGAGATGTTACCATTTGCTCTGCACGGGTATCGTACCACGGCACGTACTTCAACCGGGGCAACCCCCTTTTCTTTGGTATATGGCATGGAAGCTGTTTTGCCTATGGAAGTTCAGATTCCTTCCTTAAGGATTATGAAGGATGCTGGTTTGAGTGAAGACGATTGGATTCAGACTCGGCTTGATCAACTTAACTTGATCGACGAGAAGCGACTTATTGCTGTTTGTCATGGTCAGACGTATCAAAAATTGATGATCAAGGCTTTCAACAAGAAAGTCAAGCATCAGGTATATCGAGTCGGAGATCTTGTAATCAAGCAGATCATCTTACCGCAAAGTGATCTCAGGGGCAAGTGGACTCCTACCTACGAGGGACCATTTGTGATCAAGAGCATCTTTTCTGGTGGGGAAATGATTCTGACCACCATGGACGGCGACGAATTGCCGCACCCTGCGAACGCAGATATAGTCAAAAGATACTATGCATAAAATGACCCGACAAGTTGAAAACCCGAAAGGGAGACTTGGGCAAAAAAAAAGGGGCATCCCGGTGAATCGAAAACCCGAAAGGGAGGTTCAGGAAAAAATTAGGGATAAACAAAAAAATATGTACACCCGGCAAGTTGAAAACCCGAAAGGGCGACTTGGGCAAAAAAGGGTTTCCCGGTGGATCGAAAACCCGAAAGGGCGGTCCAGGAAAAAGTTAGGGAAATAAAGCGTATGACTATGTCTCGTCGGATCACTTTAAGAACAATCTCTTCACCAACAAGCTCTAGGCTTCTGATCAATCCAATCATCGGCGGACGAAGCAACAAATGGACAAGATACTCAGAGTTGTGAAGGCTATAGCAGAATGGGAACCCCATGGAATTGTTACACATATCCATCTTTCTTTTGTATAAATGTTTTCTCAATTTTACGACAACATTCTCTTACTAGGATGTTTGTCTCCTTTGTACAAAGATACTTACAAAAGTTAATACAAAGGTATTTCAAAGTGCAGAAATTTGCTTGCCTTTCCTTGATTTTTACACTTGTGTTTTATTTGAAAACGTCCAAAGTTTTGTTAAATAGGCATATGCATTTGAATATGATCACTGCTTACAAATGAAACGAAATTGAGAAAGGATAATTACTGATAAGTTGAAGGTGTAGGAAGATATCTTTGTGCTATTCCAGAAGAAATCCCCTACAGTACACCATTCAAATCCTCAACAAAGCTAAAACCTTGGAGTATGTATTCCCAGCGGAGTTAAAGTTCAAGATCCCCATTGGAGCCCGAAAACCCTGAAATACATATCCCTAGCGGAGCTAGATTGTTCTAAACTTTCTTCCCCAGCGAAGTCAAAATTTCCACTATCAATCCCCAGTGGGAACCATTCAGTATTCCCCAACTTCCCCAGTAGACTAGCATACAAACCAAGCTCCTGATTTCACCGGCCGAGTAAAACATTCTCCCTACAGAGTTATTTCCCAGCAGATCGAATATTCTCGGTCTCATTTCTCCACCAGAAGCCTCCCAGGTTTTAACTCCTCAGTAGAGATTTTCAGAGTTTTCCTTATTTCCCAGGAAAGTCATGAAGGACTCTCATTCCCCACAGAAGTTGTCAAAGCTCTTGTTAATCCCCACAAGTCACCGAGGATTTTCAATCCCCAGCAGTGGTCCCAGGATTTCCCATTCTCAACAATCAAAGATCTTTAATCCCCAAGCAGTCAGCAAGGATTTCTCATCTTTAACAATCAAAGATTTTTGAATCCTCAACATCGGTCAGGAATTTATTTTCTCCGGCAGCAGTCAAAGATTTCTTTATCTCCAGTTATCAAGGATTTATTTTCCTCAGTAAGACAGCTACTCAGCTTACATGCACATCTGTTACATTCATATATCATAAACATTAATGAAACATTGTTCATTGCATCATACATATCATGCAACATGACTTTGTGTTTTAGCTAACATTTTACCCTTTTCAGGATAAGATTAAAAGGCTATCGTTAACAACTATTCAGATACAGTATGGATACACCCCAGACACGGCGGTCATTCTATTACTCATTCAGAATTTCAAGTCAAAATACAGTGTGGATATACCCCAGACACGGCGTTCATTCTATTACTCATTCAGACTCCAGCAATCCGATACAGACTAGATACGCTCCAGACACGGCGACCATTCTATCTCTCATTCAGATTCAACTATCAACTTCAAAGTTCAGATACACTCCAAACGCGGATGCCTTTCTGGCCCTTACACCAGAAGTTTGATTCTCCCCAGTGCAGGCGCTACGGAAGTCATTTTGTCACTTATTCAGACCCCAGCTACAGTAGGGATACACTCCAGATACGGAAGTCATTCTGCTAATCATACAGATCTCAACTTCAGATACAGTCCAGATACACTCCAGACATGGTTGCCATTTTGTCACTCATTCAGAACTTATCCCCAACACACAGTTGCTCCATACACAGATGTTTCTCTGTTACCCATTCACAATACAGATACACTCCAGACACGGCAGTCATTCTGATATTCATTCAAAGTTCAAATACAGATACAGCTCAGATACGCTCCAGACACGGACGCCATTCCTTTGCTCAATTAAACTCAGTCTCCAGATATAGTTCAAATGCATTCCAGGCACATATACCATCTTGATGCTCATTCTTCTGACCTACAACACTGCAATTCAACAAACATCATGGATGGCATCTTTAAGCCCATCTCCAGCAAGATTCTACCATCTCCAAATGGCATCTTTAAGCCCATTCCCTCAACAGTATTTTTGACAAGTGCAAATTTACGGGCACTCTAGTGTCCAATCCTCTTTTACCTTCAAGTCGTGAAAGGCAAAACTTGCCAATCTAACTCTTCAGGTTCAAGAAGATTGAACAGGGGCAACTGTTGTACCCCAAAATTTTCCCTCTCATTTTATCAACATTTCTCATCACAAGGCTCTTGGAACTCAAGATCAAGCTAGGGTTTGCTCTGCTCAAGACATCTCCTTGCACTGTTAACCTGAAATTAGGGTTTGAGTTTGCACATGGATTTTTGGACCTTCAATGCCCAAATTGACTTTCATGTTTCATGTTGGACTCATAAGTTTTCCCATACCAAGTTTCAAGCCTTGAATCAAATTTTTACCCAGTCAATTGGACAGTTGACCTAGAAATCAACTATATTGGGGAAAAAGTCAACTGTGACCAATTTACAGTCAAACCTCGTGAATTTTGACCCAAAACAATATTATGAACTCATATGAACCATGTGATCAAGTTTGTACCACAATTCCACAAGAAATTTGATCAGATCACCAAAAGGGCAAAATGGTCATTTTTAGGGTTTTGACTGTACAAAGGCAATTTTTGACTGTTTGACCTAACAAATGCCAAATTAAGCTCAACCATGGACTCAAGGGCTCAATGACATCATCTTGACCTATTCAACAAGTACAAAAGATTTCAAATGAATAGGATTGACAGATGAATTTTTCAGTCAACTGATCAAAATTTGATTGTACACTAAAAAGTCAAACTTTGACTCTTTGGTCAAAATCAAGTGCCAAGGGTTATTTTACATCAAGATATGTCAAATCATGAAACTTGTTCATCAAGAAACCCAAAATTGCAAATTAGGGTTTGAAATTGAAAATTTTCATAACTTTGAATTTTTCTAAGTTATGAAATTTTCTTAATTTTTCCTAACTTTGTCCCACATTTTCACCAAGATGAAAATGGATTCAAACAAAACTTACAACATGAAAGTTGTAGTCCTACATAAATTCTACAACTTTTATTCACAAAGTTTTCTCAAAAGAAGCTTGTATCTCAAGTTATGATTTTTGGAACAAGGGTCCCTAAAACTTTTAACATAGAGAAATTTTGCCCTAGTTTAGGCAGGATTTTGACCCATCTTCTTAGCCATTTTTCACATAGTTCCACTTGGATTCTCAAGTTTAATTTCAAATATGGATTATAGTACATGTTGCAAGCTTTCCAAATTGTCCAAGAACTCCTCAAACACCTTTGTGGTTAGGGAGAATCGAATGCTTGAAGTTGGCAAAAACTCACTTTGTAACCATGGCCAATACATGTTCATACAAGTTGCAAAATCTGACCAAACTAGCTTTGTACTTGATTACAGGTCTCTAAACCAATTTACACTCAAAAATTGAATGCAAACACATTGGTTAGAGGCATTGTTCTGATCAAGGGAGCATTATACAATGAATAATTATATTTTGGGCATAAAGATAACACTTCCATTTTCATAAAGCATAACTTTTGCAAAGTTGTTTCTCTTGAGCCTTGGACCTCTTTCTTTGAAGCAAACAAGTTCCACAAACTTAGGCAGAGGTACAAGAAACTTGTGCATGCTTGGAGATAGCCTGTACAGGCCTATCTCATTTCACTTCACACTTTTCTTTCAAAACAAGTCAACTTGCCAAAAGGACATAGCTTGCATATCTGATAAAATCAACTTAAGCCAACATTTCAAACAAGTTTTGCACATCCCTTGGAGCCATAAACATGAGCCATTCATCCCTCAAACACCCTTGTACACAAAAACCACATATTCTTGCAAAACAGGGCAGGCCCTGCAGAATCACTTCCATCTTCACATTGCCTCGTGCGTTTTGCCCCAAACTTGTTCCAATACCTTCCATTCAACTCACTCAAGATATCCCAAACCTCTATTGCCAACTGTAACTCCATTTACAGTGTTCATCATTTTTGTTTCAAGCTTATGCAGGTTGACTTCTAGAGGTTGATTCAGGGACATTCAAGGCAAACTAAGCATTGGGAAAGGTCCAGGGAACATCAAGCAAGCTCAAAAGAACCTCAGGCCTCACTGAAAGTTGTTGCATTGTCCAACTCGAGTCCAACTGAAACAGGTTTTTCATCAACTTCTATCTCTCTATCTAGGAACATTTAGCCTTAGGTTTGTGAATAAAAGATGTAGTACTCATTGCCCTGAAACCATACATATGCTCAGTTTTCATTTATATTAAGTGTGCTAGGAGAATTTCATCCATGAACATGCTGAAAAAGTTAGGTTAGATTTTAGGGCCATAGAAATTCTCTCTGGTCTTTGAGAGTTAGATTTAATGCTTTATATGGTTAGATTCGTATTTAAATTCTCTACAAGTTTGATGTTGTGAGTTTTGGCAAAAAGTCACGTTTCCAGGATGTTCAAAGTTGGATACAGGGCGCGTGTTTTCAAAAGTCTGGAGGAAGATGATGAAGCTAATGGATTGGGCTTGGCTTTCTTGCTTCTTACACCCTCCTTTTGCTAAATGCACCCCCTGGTCCATTTCCTTTATATTTCGTCATTTTTGTATTTTAATTTCATTTCTGACTTTGTTTATTTTTTTTCCAACCATAAAAAATGCTTAAAAAATATTTTCATAATTTTTTACATTTATTTGGTATTTATTTTAATTATTACTAGCATTAAAACATTTTATATACTTTTATATTATTTTGTTTAAATTTAAAAATAATGTAAATAATACTTTTATTTTTTATTTCTTAATTTTATTCACATTAAAAATATTTTCTTGAATATATTTTATTTTTGTAAATATTTATTTTATTTTATACATACTTAATATATTTAATATATATATATATATATATATATATATATATATATATATATATATATATATATATATATATATATATATATATATATATATATATATATATATATATATATATATATATATATATATACACACATATATATATATATATATATATACACACATATATATATACTTTATTTTATTTAAAACATAGAATAAAAATACAAAAAAATAGTACATTTTTATTTTTATTGTTATTTTGTATTAAAAAACACTTTTTTTCAATATATTTTTATTTTTGTACATATTAATATATTTTTGTATATAAATAATATATAGTATTATTTTCTTAAAAGAATTAGGGTTTACCCTAAAATAAATAAAATTAACCTTTTTTGTTTATTTATTTATTTATATTTCTTTACATTGAAAATATTTTTACATACATAAAAAACTTCTTTTTTGCATAATACATTTTTATTCTATATATATTTATTGTGTTTATTTAAATATTGTACATTTAAATATTATGCATTGTAAATTCAATTTGGTTGTAATAACTGATGGGGTTTAATCTGTAACGTATAGTCTAAATGTAGCACTACAAGTGTACAGCCTATCGAAGTAATATATAAGATTATCGAACCACAGAGACCAATTGTCAATCTATCAACTCTATTGCTAAGGTGCTTATCTAAGGCGAACAAGAATATTGATTTGAGTGCAGTGCACAAAGTAAATGAGCGAGGTAAATAACAGTTTAAAAGACAGGTTGGAATGTAAATCATGAAATCAGATATTGGTCCGGTCATGCATAGATGAAACTACTTATGGGGTAGTATTTTCTATTGATAGCAAAGAATCAATTTAACGGGAACTTGTAGCTTTTGACTACTAAGAACCGAGTTTACTCTTTAAATTAAATTCCTTTATTGTCACATATAAAGGGTGCCTTCCGCGTTAAAGAGGTAAACCTATTTTTAAGAAATTGATAGTTTTGACTTAACAGAAAAGTAATTTAACTTGGAAAGATTAACTTAAAGAGACTTTTGGCTTTTGACCAAGAGTCAGATTTCAAACCTACAAACGCGTCCAAAAATAGTTTCAAAATCGTTTTCTAAAAAGGTCAATGATTCCTATTTAACCAATCAACAGCTTTCGCTCTTTTTGTTTGGTTAAATAATAATCAAGTCGTATCATTAGTTTGGACGGCTTTCGATCTTACCCAATAAACATTTAAACATAATTGACTTAAGTTAAAAGCAAAACATCCCCAGAGTATTTTCACTAGCATGATAATTAGAACATGACCATGATGACAATCATTACATCCAAACCTTTATAGTTTAGCTAGACATAATAAGTGCGAGTCTATAAAACGTGTAGACTATGGTAAGAGCATTTAAAGTCTATAAAACGTGTAGACTATGGTAAGAGCATTTAAAGTCTATAAAACGTGTAGACTATGGTAAGAGCATTTAAAGTCTATAAAACGTGTAGACTATGGTAAGAGCATTTAAAGTCTATAAAACGTGTAGACTATGGTAAGAGCAATTATAAGTAAAGAAATGCAATAAAATAGAACCTTGCTCCAGTCGGAGACTTGAATCTGATACAAATCTACGGAATGGTAAGGCTGGTATGATGAACTTCAACCAAAGTGCTCCAAGACTCGATTACAACTCAATCTACACCGCAATAACTCCCCGATGTGAAGAGATTATTACTTTACAGAAACTGATAGTATATGGCTTAAGATTGTACTAAGCTTGGATGAAATTAAAGAATGAAAATCGAAAACTATTTATAGAGGATCCTTGAGATGCGTAAAGACCAGCATGCCCCTCAACTTCTTTTGAGCGGGAAGCTTTTTGTGAAGGCCGCGGGCATGGTGGCAGTGGCCGCGGGCGCGGTGGCTGGAACTGCCACATCATGGGAACGTGGCAGTTGGTCTCTGGGTGAAAGTGGGCCACGTCATCGCATTCCCTGTAGCCAGCGCGGCGCTGAACGCCATAAGTGCAGAATATCTTGAAAAACCCTAATTTCTTGGCGTTTTGGCTCGTTTCTTCACAGAAGGCTCTGAAATGATAAGAATCCTGAAAACAAAGGAAAAAGGAACATAATACGAGAAAATGATAATAAAAACTAAGGAAAACATGTGATATTTGAGTCAGAGACATAGTGCGATTTAGTGCGATCAAATCCTCCCACGCTTAGACCTTTGTTTGTCCTCAAGCAACAACTCTTAGAAGTAGATGAAAGAAAATTATGGTGTATACAGGTTTTGGGCAAGGAGGGCTTCTAAGTCCGAGTAAGGGTGTGTTGTCAGGCACTAACTATCTGAATTAAGGGTATCGTAATTACACTACTCGCAGAAATGCGGACATAAACCTCATAAGTATACAGATCGATCCTAATATCCTTACTATGCTAAGACTTCTTTTTGTACGAGGTCCTTTTTCATTCAGGCGCAATCACATTAAGCCCGTTATCCGTACATACTCATGGTGTAGTGATCGGTTAGTGACTCTGATCTCAAGTGATGGGGTTCTGGTACAAGAGTTGGTTTAACCCCTTTTTATTTTACCCATTTGCGGTTGCGGGGGATCGGACCGTAGTCCGCCCTACCAAGTCCAGCACCAGATACCTCTGGACCAACTACAACGGATGTGCCTTATATATTTTTTTTTCTTTGTTTTTATTGGTGCTTACAACTTTCTTGAGTTGAGTAATCTTTGTGAGGATCACCCAACTCGTAGTCGTATTCATACTTTATTTTATAATTTTTAAGGCAAAATAGAGATCATCCACTTATATTCATCGATCCTACACTTAGAGCATGCTTAGGCCGGAGCTGACTGCTAAGATAAACTACTTGAAGACCTATTTGTACAGTTTTATTCAAAATGCATATTGGGAAGAAAGGATCAAATCTAGATGTTCAAAAAGGCTTACGGTGTTAAAACGATAACGAATTTTTCAAAAAGTGAGTGCCCAAGAAATAGACCCTATCTAGGACCTGTCTCATAGCCTAAATCCTTAAAAACAACCACAATTCTTTGAAAAAGAAAATTTTTGTAAGGCTAAAAAGTGGGGGAAATGAAGGGGTACACTACGCAGAAAGACTCGCCTATCACATGCATTTTATTAACTACGAATATAACATACCTAAAAGGATAAATGCGGAAGGGAAATAAAAGCAGAAAAAATGGGAAATAAAAGCGATAAATGCTCCTCCCGCACTTAAATTAGACATTGTCCTCAATGTTCCAAAATAAGGTAGGAGGAGGTACCTGAAAACACTAGTGGGGGCCACTAGGACCTTCACCATCCTGGTTGGTACGACCGGAACGGCGGCTACGGCTGCGACGGCGGCTATCACGGTCCAAAACAAGCTGCTCCAATCTCTCTGTCAAGGCGGCATTTGCCGCTTGTAGCTCTTGGGTCCTACCAATGAGGGTGCCTTGGGTTGCCTCCATCAATTGGAAGTGACGAGCGTATGTGGTCTGGTGTAGGTGTTGTTCTCTCTGGAAAGCCAGCTGACTTTCCATAATAGTGCGCAGAGAGCTGGCATTTTGCTCTTGGGATGCTTGTATGAAGGCCATGTTATCGGTCGCCTGTTGCTGCAAAGTAGCAAGGAGGGTGTCCCTCTGGGCCTCTCGGGCCATATGCTCACGCCACATGTCCTCAGTGACATGGAAACTATGAGCTGTACCTGCATGTGGGTTAGAAGTAGATGGTGTCGTGTGTGGTGGTGAAAAGTGGGGTGGTTCCTCCGTTTGGAAATCGTACTCATCATCAGTGTTGTTACCCTCATTTAAAGGTAGATTTGGGGGCAACGGACCAATAAAAGCAGGAGCGTTGAGATCGTAGGTCCAGTTACGCTCAAATCTAATATCAGTACGACGGGTGCAAGGAATAACAACACTGGGTACAGCAGCACCTCCATCCATGAGGAAGTAACCACCTTCCCTCCTCGTCTTGCATAAACGCATATCCCTGAAAAATTTAAGATTTGCAATACGAGGAGGAAGTGGCTCAAGGGTGGCAAGTTCCGTATCCAATCCTATGGCACGGGCAATAGTAGTAATCAGTCCACCAAAGGAAATCGGCCCACCTTTTCTTAAAACATGGTGCATGTGGGCAATCATGAATGGGACCGGATTAACTTTGGTGTCTGTGAGGCAGCTCTGCATGATAATTAATTCTTTAGCATTCACCTTGTTTGGGTTTTCCCGAGAAAATATGGTGGATGCTAAAAGAAATCTAAAAACACGAAGGTCAGGATTATGGATATGAGAAGCAAGTAGGCCATCAAAAGATGTTGCATTTTGTTTAGTAATTCTGGCCCAAAATGCTTCAAATGCCCAATCCGTGTCTAAAGGTGCTTCACAAATGGCACCATCCCCATAAGGCCATCCTAACATGTCAGCTAGACCGTCAGTGGAGTAGTCATATTCAACATTAAACATTCTAAATTTTACTCCACCTACGGTGCTAGCGGTGTTAGGAGAGACGTTATAAATTAAAGAACTCAAAAATTCGAACGTCAGCCTAGGGTAGGTTGGTGCTTGAGTAGCAAAAATATCATGCATGCCTAGTTTGTCGAGAAGGAAAAATACACTATGGTATATACCTAATGAATATAGACAGTTTTCATCGATATACCTGGTAGAGTGTATTGGTGTTGTCAGCAATTTCTCAAGCCGCTTTTGTTGTCTTTCTCCGGCTTGGCCACCTCGCAAAATGTAACCGTGATACTCCATAGGATTTTCTTGTGGATGAATATAAAGAAAAAGAATGGGATGTAGAAGTAATGAAGGTGTGAGGAAGAAAATGAAATAGTGGGGGTATTTATAGGTAGTGAAGAAAAATGGTGGTTGGAAATATTTATGATGGGAATAATGGGAATAAATGTAGTGGGGTAGGTATGGATAATAAAGGAAGTTATGGGGGGTTAAGAATGGAAGAAAATGGGATTGGAAGTGGAAAAAAAGAGGCAAAATGGGGGGAAAAACGAGCAACTAGCCGTTAGGTGACCGTTGCGTTACCGCGGGCGCGGCATGGGTCACCGCGGGCGCGGTGAGGGCGACCCAAGTTGGGCCGGTCTTGCTTCCTTTCCATTGGGCTTTTCCTTCCTTGCCATTAGCTTCAATTTTTTTTTTGAGGTGTACCTATTTTTCTTACGAACGTGCATATATGTATGTGAATACATGTATACATGTATATTTATTTATTTTTATATTAAAATTATGGTGACCAGAAAAACAAAAACATTAGTAAATGAAAGATATAGAAATGAAACACATGCATATATATATATATATATATATATATATATATATATATAGGTATCGGACATCGGGTCACCAAAATAATTATTAATAATGCAGGAAATAGATAATGCAAATAAAAATGAGTCTGAAAAGGAAATCAACATAATACTAATAATACTGGAACTAGATATCTTGTGAATAACACAGATCTATCGCCAACTGGTAGGATGCTCTGCAGGAGTGTCTGGGCCACGCAGCTCAGTCAGCTGGCGTCGAATCTCTGCCACCTCGTGAGCTAATTCATCTAGCTCACCAGCAAAGGTAACATCATTAACTTCCAACTGTAAATGAAGGTCAGCCACCTCATTGCGGAGAGTGGTTATCTCAGTGCGCATAGCAGTCAACAGAGTGCGAATATCAGGTTCCTGCAAGCTGAGGTTATTAGTAAGAACAGTAGTGTGTGTAACCTCGGGTCGGGATGTGTGATCTGGAGTAGAGTCCTCGGGAGCAGGAGTGTATTCGGGAGTGAGATCTTCGGAAGCAGGAGTATATTCTGGAGTGAGATCTTCGGAAGCAAGAGTATATTCTGGAGTGAGATCTTCGGAAGCAGGAGTATATTCTGGAGTGAGATCTTCGGAAGCAGGAGTATATTCTGGAGTGTACTCTGATATCTCACCCCAACCTTCTACAGAATAGTTCCAATTAGCAGGGTTGGAAACACAAGTCATCTGAGGGTCTGGCATTGTGAAGGTGTAAACTGTCTGGTCATCGATGAGCAATCTGTACTGATATGGGTGGAAAGAGGCCCTCCTCATGAGTCCATGATCCATGCAAAAGTCTAAATCCAGGAAAGTATATCCACAGTATGGGGTCAGCTGTGCTATCATACTGTCCAAACCCAAAGCAGAAGCTATCTGTGTCACATTCCCTCCGGAATGAATGAGTCCTACAGCGGATCGAGCAGTCTGCTCGAGGCTCTCTATCAGAAAACCTCCACTAGCTATAGGTCTGGACTGACTGGCACAGTATAGGAAAAGGATCTCCTCAGCGGTGACCAAGTGGTCACAGTAACTTCTCCCAAAGAAAGTGTGGCACAGAATCATCTCGAAGTATCGGAAAGCCGGGTTATGGATCTTCCAGGACAGCTGGGTAGAGGGGTCAAGGCTGGCTCTATCAGTAATGTCCTGCCAAAATTTATCAATATCTCTATCCATATAGTAACTCAATGGTAACTCAGTGATAGCGGTCGGTCCAGTTTGGAAACCAAGCAAATCCCCAAATTCTTTGATGGTCAGGGTATACTCGGTACCAAATAATCTGAAACTTAGGCATCCTCGCTCATCTCCTTCACCTACCCGTGGGTTATAGTCCACAGAGCTAAGAAACTCCAGAGTAAGGTTCCTGTAAGTTTTGTGGACATCATCAGCATAATGATCCCAGCCAAGTTGGTTGCACAGATACCTAATACTTGGCTCAATCCTGAGTGCCTCCATGCAGCTTTGATCGGGGTACCTAGTGGGTACCATAGGTCTAGCAGATAAGGTAGCAAATCGGGCTTTTTGTGCTTCATCCCTGAAAATCACAACCATACCATCGGGGTAATGCATCCTGAAAATATAAACACAAGAAATTAGTCCAGATAAAACATATATAAATTAATAAAATAAAATAAAATAAAATTAAGAATAAACCATGGGTTGCCTCCCATGCAGCGCTTGTTTAACGTCTTTAGCTTGACGATTAGATCTTACTTTATGTGGGTATTGGTGGGTGTTGTACCCCAAAATTTGCCCTCCCATATTTCTCAAAATATTTCAAGAAAAATTCACAAGTCCAACCCGGCGCGTTATATTCAGGTGTTCTTTCGCCAAGATATCTCTGATAACATATTCTCAAATTCAGGTTCGGCTCAAGAGTCAATTCTTTAAAAGAAGGTATCCGAATGTGTGAGTTTTCTTGAAGAAATATAGTGAAAAGTGTGCTGAAAGTGCAGTTTTTACGCGCTAAAAAATTCATAACTTGAAGATCGTGACTCGTTTTGAACCCGTTCCGGTGGCCAAAATTCCGTCTTGACATTATCTACGTTTTCATATCTCAGGGCTGGAAGCCAATTTCGATCAGAAGGTCTTCAAAAATGTGGATTTATCAAGTATTTTCGTGCAGAAAATTTGTGACAGAAGTTTATTTGCGTCATGTTCAAAAAATCATAATTTGGTCAATTTTCATCGTATCGAGCTGGTTCTGGCGCCAAAATTTCACAAATTGAGTTGACTACATTTTCACAGAAGGTATTGAGTTCAAACGGTATTCAAAAGGCCTTCGTTTTTTGCTCAGAGTGCGTGACACGCTGAAAATCCTGAATGCTGAATATTATTTCATCTGGGCCGAAACTTCGAAAATTCATAACTCGGTCAATTTTTATCGGATTGGGCTCATATTTTTACACAAGGTCCCTGACTCGTAGATCTACAACTTTGCTTCAAAAGTCGAGACCGGATTATGCACCGATTAATACCAGTTTTTTATTGAAGAACGTGTCAGAGTCGACACTGGAGCCCAAAATAAGTTTGTCTGAGCTGAAACTTCAAAAATTCATAACTAATTCACCGTTTATCCGATTGAGTCGATTTTCGGACAGGAGTTAGTTCTCGATGTCGGCTACATTTTGTTTTCACATTTCAACTTCAAAAAATGCACTTAAGTCCCTGCGATTTAGCCTGGAAAGTGACGAATTCAAGTGAATATTGGAGGCCCAATTGCACATTCAAAGCCCATTTGTTTTACCCTAATTTCCATTATATAATCACCTTCATTCATACAAACCAGGGAAAAAGGAGAAAAAAAGAAAAAAAGAGGGAAGAAAAAAAGAGAGAAAAAACCTTGCCACAACACTGTTGGAATATCAAACTCTTTCAAGAACCCTAAAACCTTGAAATCCTTATTACAAATCCCTCTCTCACTACAAACAAAGCCATCTCAGTTACAAACCAACATCTTATTACTTCTTCAGTAAGGGTAAGGCTGGCTTGATCTCCATGATCCAAAGGGCATAAAAGCATTCATGTCACTACTTTTCCAGTAAGGGTAAGGTTGATTTGATCTCCATGATCAAAAGGGTATAATCATTCATACATGCCATATTGTGCCTAAACATTAAATTTTTTCATATATTGGCTTTATTTGCATTTTATGATTTTATTTGATGTGTTTGTGAGATTCAACACTGCAGATTTAGACAGGATCCCAGGCAGGTTCATTAAGGAACGTTGAGGCCAAAAGCCAAATGGCCAAAAGCCAAAAGCCAAGTGGCCAGACTAGAAAAACTTATGCATGACACCAATACATGGCGAGGCAGACATTAAGCCAGAGATTAAGGGAACGTTGAAGCCAGAACACAAATGGCCAAAAGCCAAAAGCCAAAAGCCAATTGGCCAAAGTAGAACAACTTATGCATGAAACTCAATCCAATGGCCAAAGAATGCAGACCACGGTACTCAGGAGTCAATACTTCAAAAAACCTCCCCTTGGGCCAGACACCCCCTATGGTTTGCTCAATTTTTGATTTTTATTTGTTTTTCCTTTTTATTCTTTTAATTGTTTTTAATTGTTTTCTTTTAATTTCATAAAATAATTTTCATAATAAATATAAAACACAGAAAAATCAAAAAAATGTTTATTTTATTAATATTAATTTTACTATTATTATTTTTGTAAATAAACTTTAAACAATTAATTAGATTAATTTAGGTTTCAAAACTTTAATATTTTTCTTAATAAATTAAATATGTAGAAATTAGGTTTTTTTAACTTTTTCATCATTTTTTTTAATAAATAATTCTCTCATCATTATTATTATTATTAATTACTAATTTATTTTGTAAATAAACATGTACATAAATTCTTTAGTAAATTAAGTTAAACTTTAACATTTTTCTCAAATAATTAAAAATAACTTAGAATTAGGGTTTCTTTTAATTTTAATTTTAATTTTCTTATTTCATAAATACAAAAAAAACCTAAAAAACACTTCTTTTATTTCAATAAATAATTAATTAATTTTTAATTTCATTTAATTTCTTTAAAGGGTCCAACGCCCTCGAACGTTCTATTTTTATTTCTTTCGCACATTTATTTTCTTTCAAATATTATGTAATTGCTCAAGCCATGTAACTCGGACATTTTATATTTCCCGCATTTTATTTCTTTATTTTATGTCAAATCGGGTCCTGGTTTAATTTGGCGATGTGGACCCGCGCCATTTGTAATAGCTTTAGATTTATTTTTCCCGCAAATATCTTAACTGTTAAACAAAGCATGCAAGAATGAATGGCCTTAAATAAAAACAAGCGTAGAACACCAATAACATGACAAGACAAATAACTGGAACATGACACACAATTCGCACACACCACCCCTAGGGTACGCCTCACTGTTGCCTTTCGAAAGGTGATCGTCGAGTAGAGGATGTCTTAGTAAGTCCTCATGATCCGGGAACCTGGCATGAGGGTAGCTTCTAAGGTGCCTTCCCATTGCTCTGGTGATCACCACGTCCCTAAAACTCGAATTGACCCGAACACCTCCAACGGTGGTGCTACCTACCTCTCAATGGTGGGATGGCACTACTTTAAAGGACATCTACACAGACGAATTCCTTAGGGTAGGTAGGTTCTCAAGGATACTTGCTCTAATTTCAAACAAATCAAAAACATCTTTTCACAAACACATTTTCAAAAGCTTTCAAAGCAAATTTTTCAAACACTCTGACGTATGAGTCGAACTGAAATTTTTCAAAGAAACTTTTTAAAACCCACATTGAAAAGCAAACAAACAATTTTGAAAACACATTGAGCAAGTATCTAAGAGCCCATGGATAACCATGGATAGAAAGGGTGCTAATACCTTCCCTTTCTATAACCTACCTCCCGAACCGAGAACAATCTCTTAAAAGGAATTTTTCTGTGCTTTTGTCCTTTCCATTTGGAGAAAATAAAAGACGGTGGCGACTCTTGCTTCCGCGACATTTCGCGAACCAGCGTTAAACAGTCAGTTCCAGATCCACCAATCACAGAACTGGCGACTCTGCTGGGGATGTTTTAAAGTGAGGTGTACCTTAGGGCTAAGTCATAACTGTGTTTTCACTTGTATTGTTTTGCTTGCTTTACTATTGTGGGTTGCATCGGAGATACATAGATCCTAACCCGGATCTGGGGAGACCCTGTTTAGGTAGCATAAGCTGTGAGGGACCTGTCCGGCGTAGACCGACACAGGTGAAGCAGTGGCTACGTTGGTGTGGCACCTTAGTCTGTACCGATATCCCTTGTGTTGCAACGAGGAGAATATGGGTCTTCTAAGGAGTCATTAAGCACCAACAACCTTAGAACCTTAATTGACACAACTTGGCCTTTAGAACAGTAGCAGTATGCTACGCCCATTGAGGCTAAACTCTCGTGATGGTTCTGGCCGCAAGAAAAGATTGCGATGCTGGAGTTATGACCGATTGAGGGTAGTCAATGATATTGGGATCCTCTAAGAACCCGGTTACTTTTGATTAGGACAGGTATGAACCAACAAACTGAAAGAGGGTAGTACCTAGACCTCATGCTGGCCTAAACTTTAGGGGCTTGCCTTGTGTGACTTGTGTGCCTTACTATGTTTGCCTTTGTATCTGTATGTGGTGTGCTTTATCATAACATCATATCATCATGAGCATTGCATGCATCCTGCATAAGAACTGACCATTTCAAAGACAAGAGGGTTTCATCTTTGCTCTGTTTTGTAGGACATTATGATGCCTGTGCGAAGGAATACTATCCGGTTCAACTTTGTTCGTTCACCTGAGTTGATTGATGAGTTGGTTAGCAGAATTCCAAACACCACTTCCTTCATTCAGAGGCATGGTTCTCTTCTCAGTTTAGTCACTGCAAAGCGGGATCAACAGTTGATGAGTGTTCTGACCCAATTCTATGACCCTCAGTACCAGTGCTTCACCTTTCAAGACTTCCAGCTGGTCCCTACCCTGGAAGAGTTCTCTAATCTGCTTGGTATCCCTATCTTGGATCAGACTCCCTTTACTGGTTGGGAAAAGACCCTCAGGCTTGAGGACATTGCTGCAGCTCTTCCTTTGACCCATCAAGAGGTAACAGACAACTGGGTAACTAGAAGCGGAGTTAAGGGTTTCTTGGCCAAGTTTCTGATTGGTAAAGCTAACAGCTTCTGGAATGACTTGGACTTTAGGGCATATGAAGACATCTTGGCTCTCCTAATCTATGGGTTAGTCCTGTTTCCTAATCCTGACAACTTCATCAATGTCACTTCCATTAGGATCTTTATGTCTCAGAACCCTGTGCCCACTCTCTTGGGTGACATCTTGCAACAACTTCATGCCCGTACTACCCGAAGACGAGGAACCCTATGGTGTTGTATCCCTTTGTTGGTGAGGTGGTTTATTTCGCACCTCCCTAAGTTCGTACTGAAGAACCAAGAAGGAAGAGGTTGGGCTCATAGGTTAATGTCTCTCACCGACAAAGACATCATTTGGACTTGCAGAGGTTTGGATGAGATAGCTATTATTGATCGATGCGGGGAGTATCCTAATGTTCCTCTGATTGGTACTCAAGGAGGGATCTCTTACAATCCATGTCTAGCACTCCGTCAGTTTGGAAGAGCAAGAAGAGCAGGCCCCCATGAGATGTTGGTGCCTCACATCAGTTTTGAGTTTCAGGGGGATAGTGACGAGCTGCGTCGTAGGTTCATCAAGGCTTGGGACAAGGTTCATAAAGCTGACCCACAAGAGCTAGGGCCAAAGACTTCTTTACCTATGGAAGCCTACTACAAATGGGTCCGCATCCGTGCTCAAAAGTTAGGTATGCCGTATGAAGCTGTCAGACCCGTCATTCTTGAGTATCCTGATAAAGATGGTGTTCCTCCAACTGTCCTTCCTCCTCAGATACCTACTAATTATGAGACATTGAAGAGATCTTGGTCGCAACTGCAAGAAGAACGGGATTCTTACCGGGAAAAGTTCAACGAGCAGGAATCAAAGATCCAGAAGCTGACAAAGCAGTTGGAGAATGAGAGAGCTCTGAATGCCTACCTCCGTACTGAGAAGAGGAGACCATGGGATCAATGAGGAATGCTGAATGTGCCTTTACAGTTTTTATTTCCTTTCCAGTTGTTTCATTTCATGTAAACGCCTAAGGGCAACTTGTTGAATAATCTCAGTTGCAAAGTTGAATCTAATAAAGTGTGTTCCTTTTTTGTTTACAAAGTTGATTCCCGATTGTCTTTGAAAACATAATTCATACGCATTTCATACATCATGTGCATAGCAGGTTTTTCCCCTTTTTCAGGTTGCTTACAGTTCTTCGCTGTTTATTTCAGCATCATGAATCCCGGATCTGAATCAACTGAGACATCAATCAAGGCTCTCCAGGCGCAGAATGCGCAGTTCCAAGAACTAATCATGGGTCTAGCTAAAGGCCAAGAAGAACTGAAGACTATGCTCCTGAAGAAGGAGAAGAAGAAGAAGAGAAGAACTGTTCTGTTCAACTCGGGCCGAAGGTTGGGTAATACTCTGCACCATGAAGAGGCTGGTTCTTCTGTTGGTAGGAGTCCTTCTCAGGCAGAAGTAAAGGTTCCTACTCCAGTGGTCTCCGACAACGAGACAGATTTTGATGAGGAGCAGTACCCTCCTGCAGATGACAGGTACAAACAGCTGGAGGACAGGTTGAAGGCTATGGAGGTGCAACAGGCACCTGGGCTGGATTTCGGAGATCTGGGTTTGTCGACTGGTGTAATTATCCCGCATAAATTCAAAGCACCCACCTTCTCCAAGTATGACGGGGCATCTTGTCCCAAGCTACATTTGAGGTCCTATGTGCGGAAAATTCAGCCGTACTCTGCGGACAAGAATCTATGGATCCACTTCTTCCAGGAGAGTCTTTCAGGGACTCATCTCGAATGGTTCTATCAGCTGGATGGGACCAAAGTTCGTAACTGGGAGGAGCTGGCTACTGCTTTCTACAAGCAGTATCAGTATAATGCCGACCTTGCCCCCACACGTACCCAACTCCAGGGTATGGCGTTAGGTGCAAGTGAAGGTTTTAAGGAGTACGCTCAGAAGTGGAGAGACCTGGCTGGCAGGGTGCAGCCACCATTGACTGATCGGGAATTGGTAGACATGTTCTTGGGGACCCTATCTGGGCCGTTTTTCAACCATCTCATTGGGAATTCTTCTGCTGGTTTCACTGATTTGATCTTGACTGGAGAAAGGATTGAAGCTGGGTTGAAGTCTGGGAAGATTGCCAAGGGTGCATCATCATCTAGCTCGGAAAAGAAACCATTCAAGAAGGAGTCTAGTGCCGTGTATGGTTCCAGAAGATCAGAAAGAAATGAACACCGCCAATCTGTCAGTGCGGTAATGATTGCTAAGCCTGCTGCCGCTCCCCGGCCAAACAATACTCAGAAGGCGGAAAGACCCCGAAGGGAGTTTACCCGGTTAAACATGACCTTATCGCAGATCCTGCCACAGTTGCTCGCAACTAACTTAGTGACTGTCAGGGAGGCGCCGAAGTTTCCAAATACTGCATCCCCCAAGTACAACCCGAATGCTCGTTGTGCTTACCACTCGGAAAGCCCGGGGCACTCTACCGATGACTGTTGGGCACTAAAGAACAAGCTGCAGGACCTCATTGACGCTAAGGAGGTACAGTTTGAGGCATCTGACAAGCCTAATGTGGTGACAGCTCCCCTGCCTGCTCATGGAGTTAATGCTATCGGGGATGGAGAGGAAGTTGATGAAGCTGAGTTTGATAGCTGGATCTACCCGGCAACTGACGGTGGACTCAACAATTGGAGCGCAAAGGACAATCTCCCTGTTTCTTTTGTTACTAAGTAATGAATTCCCATGTTTTGTTATTTTGTAATAAACAATGATAAACTCTATGGCCCGGTGTCTTACCCGAGGCACCGTGGTTCTATTTGTGAGGGCATACAAACTGTCATTTTATACATCATGAATGAAAATTTTGGGACGTTTTTCGCATTGCAAATATTGTGTTCCTTTTCTATCTTTCCTTTCCTTTACATAATTTTCAAAACAGCTGTATTTACACACACACTCACTCATACAGGTTCCAATCCACTCTGGATCTCACTGATAACAGCTCTGCTAATGCCAATTATGACTTCGAAAATCCGATCAACTTAGCCGAAGACGAAGGTGAAGATGATTGCGAAGTGCCTGGCGAGCTTGCAAGACTGTTACTTCAGGAAGAGAGGGCAATTCAACCCCATGAAGAGCCAGTGGAAACCATAAACCTGGGTACTGAGGCAGATAGAAAAGAGGTAAAGATTGGTGCCAACCTAGAGCTCAGCGTGAAGCAACGGTTAACCAAGATGTTACATGACTATATGGAGATCTTTGCCTGGTCCTACGAAGACATGCCCGGGTTGGACACCGATATTGTTGTCCATCATTTGCCGACTAGGGAAGACTGCCCTCCAGTTAAACAAAAGGTTCGTCGGATGCGTCCAGAGATGTCCGAGAAGATTAAAGCCGAGGTCATGAAACAGTTTGATGCCGGGTTCCTTGCAGTGACTTCTTACCCTCAGTGGGTTGCTAACGTGGTGCCGGTACCTAAAAAGGACGGTAAGGTCAGAATGTGTGTTGATTACAGGGATCTAAACAGGGTCAGCCCCAAGGATGACTTCCCCTTACCTCACATTGATGTCCTTGTTGATAATACGGCTCAGCACAAGGTATTCTCTTTCATGGATGGTTTCTCAGGTTACAATCAGATCAAGATGGCACCTGAAGACATGGAAAAGACTACATTTGTTACTCAGTGGGGCACCTTCTGTTACAAGGTCATGCCGTTCGGATTAAAGAATGCTGGGGCAACCTACCAACGTGCCATGGTTGCTTTATTTCACGACATGATCCATCACGAGATCGAAGTGTATGTGGACGACATGATCGCTAGGTCCCAGACTGAGGAAGAGCATCTAGATCATCTGCAGAAGTTGTTTGACCGGCTGAAACTGTACAAGCTGAGATTGAACCCGAACAAGTGCACCTTCGGGGTAAGATCTGGGAAGTTGCTAGGCTTCGTGGTCAGTGATAAAGGCATTCAAGTGGACCCTGCTAAGGTCAAAGCTATTCAAGAGATGCCAGTTCCCAGGACAGAGAAGGAAGTCAGAGGCTTTTTAGGACGCCTGAATTACATCGCTCGGTTCATCTCTCATCTGACTGCTACCTGTGAGCCAATCTTCAAGCTACTGAAGAAAGATCAGGTAGTACGTTGGAACGATGAATGTCAGGCTGCCTTCGACAAAATCAAAGAGTATCTCCAAGAACCACCTATCCTTATGCCACCGGTTGAAGGGAGACCTCTGATACTATATCTGACAGTGCTAGACAACTCAATGGGGTGTGTGCTGGGGCAGCATGACGAGTCTGGCCGAAAAGAGCATGCCATTTATTACCTTAGCAAAAAGTTTACCGACTGTGAGACCCGATACTCACTGCTTGAGAAAACTTGCTGCGCTTTGGTATGGGCTGCTCGCCGGCTGAGACAGTATATGCTGACTCATACCACCTTGTTGATCTCAAAAATGGATCCTATAAAGTACATATTCGAAAAGCCTGCTCTGTCTGGGAGAATTGCAAGATGGCAAATGATCTTGACGGAATACGACATTCAGTACACGACCCAGAAAGCCATCAAGGGAAGTGTATTGGCAGACCACTTAGCCCATCAAGCTGTAGATGACTATCAATCAATGAACTTCGAGTTTCCGGATGAAAGCATCATGATAGTAACAGATTGTGAAGTACCTGGACCGGATGAAGGACCTGAACCAGGATCCCGATGGTCCATGCACTTTGACGGAGCTTCCAATGCTTTGGGAAATGGTATCGGCGCCATCATCATATCTCCTCAAGGTACTCATACTCCACTCACTGCCCGGCTGTGTTTCAACTGTACCAACAACATGGCGGAGTATGAGGCGTGTATCATGGGTCTTCAAGCTGCGATCGACCTAAGGATCAAATTTCTAAGTGTCTTCGGAGATTCCGCTCTTGTGATCAATCAGATCAAAGGAGAGTGGGATACGAAACATCCAAACCTGATTCCTTACAGAGAATGTGTGTTGACCCTGATTCCCCACTTCACAGAGATAACCTTTGAGCACTTTCCAAGAGAAGAGAATCAGTTAGCGGACGCGTTAGCTACAATGTCTTCAATGTTCAAGGTTAAATGGGATAATGAAGCTCCCCGGATCATCATTTGGAAACTGGACGAACCGACATACTGCTGTGATCTCGAAACTGAATTGGTGACTGAGAAGCCTTGGTACCACGAAGTGAAGAGATATCTGGAAGCTCAGGAATACCCTGAAGGTGCCTCTGTCAATGATAAGAAATTCCTGAGGAGGTTCGCAGCCAAGTTCTTCCTAAGCAACGACATCTTGTACAAGCGAAACCATGATTCAACCTTACTGCGTTGTGTGGATAAGACTGAAGCAGAACGAATCATGGAAGAGCTACATGAAGGGACCTTTGGTACGCATTCCAGTGGACATACCATGGCTAAGAAGATCCTACGGGCAGGATACTACTGGTCCACAATGGAAGCTGACTGCTACCAACACTCCAGGACATGCCACAAGTGCCAGATCTATGCGGATAAGGTGCATGTTCCTCCGGTTCCCCTGAATGTTCTGACTGCACCTTGGCCATTTGCAATGTGGGGCATAGACATGATCGGCGAGATAAAACCTACGGCATCCAATGGGCATCGCTTCATCCTAGTGGCGATTGATTATTTTACGAAGTGGGTTGAGGCAGCATCCTATGCTACGGTAACCAAGACTATTGTAGCACGGTTTATTCGGCACAATCTGATTTGTCGATACGGCGTCCCTGAGCGGATTATTACAGACAACGGTACCAATCTAAACAATAAGATGATTGCTGAGCTTTGCGAACAGTTCAAGATACAGCACCACAATTCTTCTCCTTACAGACCGAAGATGAATGGGGCTGTAGAAGCAGCTAACAAAAACATCAAGAAAATCGTGCAAAAAATGACAGTAACTTACAAAGATTGGCACGAGATGTTACCGTTCGCTCTGCATGGGTACCGTACCTCAGCCAGGACGTCAACCGGGGCAACTCCTTTCTCTCTGGTTTATGGCATGGAGGCAGTCTTGTCGATCGAAGTACAAATTCCCTCTCTCCGGATAATGAAGGATGCAAACCTGAACGAAGATGATTGGATCCAGACACGGCTTGACCAACTCAATCTCATTGACGAAAAGAGGCTTGCTGCTATCTGTCATGGTCAGACGTATCAGAAACGAATGATCAGGGCATTTAACAAAAAGGTCAGGCCACAGGAATATCAAGTTGGGGATCTGGTAATCAAGAGAATCATCCTTCCTCAGAGTGATCCAAGGGGCAAATGGACCCCTACATACGAAGGGCCATTTGTGGTTAAGCATGTGTTCTCAGGAGGAGCAATGATATTAACCAACATGGATGGTGACGACCTTCCTCACCCCGCCAATGCAGACATAGTTAAAAAATACTACGCATGAAAAAAGACCCGCTAGGCTGACATGCCTAGGCAAAAATCAGGGCTTCCCGTCGAACCAAAAGGGTTCGGGCAAAATGAAGGGATGAAAATGAAAAAATCTGTACACCCGGCAAGTCGAAAACCTGAAAAGGCGGCTTGGGCAAAAATGGGTATCCCGGTGGACTGAAAACCCGAAAGGGCGGTCCAGGCAAAAATTAGGGATAAAAGCGTAAAATTATGTCTCATTGATCACTTTGCATCTAGAATCCGGTATTTACATCAAGTTCAGACGGCATCGATCAGTCAGCTTCACCTTCAACCAAGGTCATTAAGTGATGAGACGCTCGGAGTTATGAAGGCAATAGCAGAGTTGAAACCTAGTGGATCATTCATCTTTCACACAGCTGTTTTATTTTCTTTTGTACAAAACTTGTATAAACTCTTTTGATCGGCGGCGTACCTCTTACTAGGACGTCAGCCTCTTGTACACAAAACGCCTATTTTCAGGCCATCCAAAAATCAATACAAATATATTTTCAGTTAAAATGTGCCAAGTGTTTTTCCTTTTTCTGTTTTGTTTTGCGAAGAACGTCCAAGGTTCAATTTGTGATGTATGCATTGACAATAATTTGCTAACTCATAAATATTTGCATACGAAACAAAGGAATTCATTGCAGGTGACACTAGAAACAGGGGCAATAAAGAGTTGTCTGAGCAGTCTAATTGTCCTATCCTCCAAGGTATCAAGGTGGGTTCAGCTAAAGAATATAACCAGTACATATTAATTCCCCAGAGAGTGATTCAGCAAAACAGTGCATTCTTCTCCAGGCAGAGTTATCAAATCTCAAGGAAATTGGGTATTCTCCAGCAGATCCCAACATCCCCCAGCAGCAATACATATATGTTCTTAACAAATATCCCCGGCAGTCTTGGCCTAAAGATTGTCCCCCGGCGGTACATCAACATTCAAAGGAATCACTTCCCTGCAATTCAAACTTCCCCAGAAGAGTCCAATCCAGCTTCACCAGCAGAGTCGGAAATCATATCCCCAAGCAATAAGCTTATCTCCAGTAGATTCTGGGAGCTTACCCCACGCAAGAGCACGAACGCGTCGTCCGGCTTTATTCAAAGAGTTATTTCCTTAACAGGATATAACTGGGTTATCCTCAGCCAAAAGCCACGGAAAGAGCGTCCTCGACAAAGTCTTCTTACCCCAGCGAAGTCCTTCAACACTTCCTATACAACAAGGGTATCCTCAGCAAACTACTGTCAACATTCAGCAAAGCATTCCTCTCCCCACAGAGTATTGCTTCCCAGCATGGTCGACAGAGTATTTTCTCTCCCCGCAGAATCTTCCATTTGCCAAGTTTATTCCACAACGGAGTCATCTTCTCCTACCGGTATTCTTGCAACTGTCATCCCCAGCGGAAGTAAAAGCTTATTCTTCAATATCAGCCCAGGAGTGACTTCCCGGCACCCGTCAAGGATTCACTTTCCTAAGACGAAAACATACATAAAATTTCACATACATCATCATAGCATGCATAACGCACTGCATCATATCATACGAATCTCATTTATGTTGAGAACATCATTGCTTGATTCATATCATGCATTGCATATGACTGACTTTTACCTTTCAGGAAAGATGCAGTTTAAAGTCTCAACCACATTTCAAGACCTAGACCGGTTCAGTTAAATCGACCCTAAGATTTTCCTGATGCTTATCCAGTCAAAGGCCTTCTCTTGGTTCAGTCAGATCGACCCTAAGATCTCCCTGATGCTTATCCAGTTGAAGATGTTTCAAGACCTAGACCGGTTCAGTTAAATCGACCCTAAGATTTTCCTGATGCTTATCCAGTCAAAGGCCTTCTCTTGGTTCAGTCAGATCGACCCTAAGATCTCCCTGATGCTTATCCAGTTGAAGATGTTTCAAGACCTAGACCGGTTCAGTTAAATCGACCCTAAGATTTTCCTGATTCTTACCCAGTCCAAGGCCTTCTCTTGGTTCAGTCAGATCGAGCCTAAGATTTTCCTGATGCTTATCCAGTCAAAGGCCTTCTCTGGTTCAGTCAGATCGACCCTAAGATCTCCCTGATTCTTATCCCAGTAGAAGACACCCAAGATTCTCTCAGCGTTCCTGTTGGGGTAGTAATCGTCCAAGATTCTCTTACCATTCATGCTAAGGCAGTAACCATCCATAGTTCATTCATCATCTTTCGAAGCTCCAGACCCAGCTCCTGCAACCAGTCAGGACATATCTATACCAAGCATCTAAAAATCAGCTCCTGCAACGTGTCAGGTACTCATTTTCTGTTTTGCAGGTATGCAGGTTCTCGCCAAGGAATCTCTTATGTGATCAACATCCAGATGGCATCTATAAGCCCATCATCCTATTCATCAACCTCTAAATGGCATCTGTAAGCCCATTTCCATCACTGCTACTATGTGAGCGTAAATTTCTGGGCACTCTAGTGTTCAATCATCTTCTACCCTCGGATTACGAAAGGCACGTCAGCCAATCTGCATCCTCAGGTCTAAGAAGATTGAACAGGGGCAACTGTTGTACCCCAAAATTTGCCCTCCCATATTTCTCAAAATATTTCAAGAAAAATTCACAAGTCCAACCCGGCGCGTTATATTCAGGTGTTCTTTCACCAAGATATCTCTGATAACATATTCTCAAATTCAGGTTCGGCTCAAGAGTCAATTCTTTAAAAGAAGGTATCCGAATGTGTGAGTTTTCTTGAAGAAATATAGTGAAAAGTGTGCTGAAAGTGCAGTTTTTACGCGCTAAAAAATTCATAACTTGAAGATCGTGACTCGTTTTGAACCCGTTCCGGTGGCCAAAATTCCGTCTTGACATTATCTACGTTTTCATATCTCAGGGCTGGAAGCCAATTTCGATCAGAAGGTCTTCAAAAATGTGGATTTATCAAGTATTTTCGTGCAGAAAATTTGTGACAGAAGTTTATTTGCGTCATGTTCAAAAAATCATAATTTGGTCAATTTTCATCGTATCGAGCTGGTTCTGGCGCCAAAATTTCACAAATTGAGTTGACTACATTTTCACAGAAGGTATTGAGTTCAAACGGTATTCAAAAGGCCTTCGTTTTTTGCTCAGAGTGCGTGACACGCTGAAAATCCTGAATGCTGAATATTATTTCATCTGGGCCGAAACTTCGAAAATTCATAACTCGGTCAATTTTTATCGGATTGGGCTCATATTTTTACACAAGGTCCCTGACTCGTAGATCTACAACTTTGCTTCAAAAGTCGAGACCGGATTATGCACCGATTAATACCAGTTTTTTATTGAAGAACGTGTCAGAGTCGACACTGGAGCCCAAAATAAGTTTGTCTGAGCTGAAACTTCAAAAATTCATAACTAATTCACCGTTTATCCGATTGAGTCGATTTTCGGACAGGAGTTAGTTCTCGATGTCGGCTACATTTTGTTTTCACATTTCAACTTCAAAAAATGCACTTAAGTCCCTGCGATTTAGCCTGGAAAGTGACGAATTCAAGTGAATATTGGAGGCCCAATTGCACATTCAAAGCCCATTTGTTTTACCCTAATTTCCATTATATAATCACCTTCATTCATACAAACCAGGGAAAAAGGAGAAAAAAAGAAAAAAAGAGGGAAGAAAAAAAGAGAGAAAAAACCTTGCCACAACACTGTTGGAATATCAAACTCTTTCAAGAACCCTAAAACCTTGAAATCCTTATTACAAATCCCTCTCTCACTACAAACAAAGCCATCTCAGTTACAAACCAACATCTTATTACTTCTTCAGTAAGGGTAAGGCTGGCTTGATCTCCATGATCCAAAGGGCATAAAAGCATTCATGTCACTACTTTTCCAGTAAGGGTAAGGTTGATTTGATCTCCATGATCAAAAGGGTATAATCATTCATACATGCCATATTGTGCCTAAACATTAAATTTTTTCATATATTGGCTTTATTTGCATTTTATGATTTTATTTGATGTGTTTGTGAGATTCAACACTGCAGATTTAGACAGGATCCCAGGCAGGTTCATTAAGGAACGTTGAGGCCAAAAGCCAAATGGCCAAAAGCCAAAAGCCAAGTGGCCAGACTAGAAAAACTTATGCATGACACCAATACATGGCGAGGCAGACATTAAGCCAGAGATTAAGGGAACGTTGAAGCCAGAACACAAATGGCCAAAAGCCAAAAGCCAAAAGCCAATTGGCCAAAGTAGAACAACTTATGCATGAAACTCAATCCAATGGCCAAAGAATGCAGACCACGGTACTCAGGAGTCAATACTTCAAAAAACCTCCCCTTGGGCCAGACACCCCCTATGGTTTGCTCAATTTTTGATTTTTATTTGTTTTTCCTTTTTATTCTTTTAATTGTTTTTAATTGTTTTCTTTTAATTTCATAAAATAATTTTCATAATAAATATAAAACACAGAAAAATCAAAAAAATGTTTATTTTATTAATATTAATTTTACTATTATTATTTTTGTAAATAAACTTTAAACAATTAATTAGATTAATTTAGGTTTCAAAACTTTAATATTTTTCTTAATAAATTAAATATGTAGAAATTAGGTTTTTTTAACTTTTTCATCATTTTTTTTAATAAATAATTCTCTCATCATTATTATTATTATTAATTACTAATTTATTTTGTAAATAAACATGTACATAAATTCTTTAGTAAATTAAGTTAAACTTTAACATTTTTCTCAAATAATTAAAAATAACTTAGAATTAGGGTTTCTTTTAATTTTAATTTTAATTTTCTTATTTCATAAATACAAAAAAAACCTAAAAAACACTTCTTTTATTTCAATAAATAATTAATTAATTTTTAATTTCATTTAATTTCTTTAAAGGGTCCAACGCCCTCGAACGTTCTATTTTTATTTCTTTCGCACATTTATTTTCTTTCAAATATTATGTAATTGCTCAAGCCATGTAACTCGGACATTTTATATTTCCCGCATTTTATTTCTTTATTTTATGTCAAATCGGGTCCTGGTTTAATTTGGCGATGTGGACCCGCGCCATTTGTAATAGCTTTAGATTTATTTTTCCCGCAAATATCTTAACTGTTAAACAAAGCATGCAAGAATGAATGGCCTTAAATAAAAACAAGCGTAGAACACCAATAACATGACAAGACAAATAACTGGAACATGACACACAATTCGCACACACCACCCCTAGGGTACGCCTCACTGTTGCCTTTCGAAAGGTGATCGTCGAGTAGAGGATGTCTTAGTAAGTCCTCATGATCCGGGAACCTGGCATGAGGGTAGCTTCTAAGGTGCCTTCCCATTGCTCTGGTGATCACCACGTCCCTAAAACTCGAATTGACCCGAACACCTCCAACGGTGGTGCTACCTACCTCTCAATGGTGGGATGGCACTACTTTAAAGGACATCTACACAGACGAATTCCTTAGGGTAGGTAGGTTCTCAAGGATACTTGCTCTAATTTCAAACAAATCAAAAACATCTTTTCACAAACACATTTTCAAAAGCTTTCAAAGCAAATTTTTCAAACACTCTGACGTATGAGTCGAACTGAAATTTTTCAAAGAAACTTTTTAAAACCCACATTGAAAAGCAAACAAACAATTTTGAAAACACATTGAGCAAGTATCTAAGAGCCCATGGATAACCATGGATAGAAAGGGTGCTAATACCTTCCCTTTCTATAACCTACCTCCCGAACCGAGAACAATCTCTTAAAAGGAATTTTTCTGTGCTTTTGTCCTTTCCATTTGGAGAAAATAAAAGACGGTGGCGACTCTTGCTTCCGCGACATTTCGCGAACCAGCGTTAAACAGTCAGTTCCAGATCCACCAATCACAGAACTGGCGACTCTGCTGGGGATGTTTTAAAGTGAGGTGTACCTTAGGGCTAAGTCATAACTGTGTTTTCACTTGTATTGTTTTGCTTGCTTTACTATTGTGGGTTGCATCGGAGATACATAGATCCTAACCCGGATCTGGGGAGACCCTGTTTAGGTAGCATAAGCTGTGAGGGACCTGTCCGGCGTAGACCGACACAGGTGAAGCAGTGGCTACGTTGGTGTGGCACCTTAGTCTGTACCGATATCCCTTGTGTTGCAACGAGGAGAATATGGGTCTTCTAAGGAGTCATTAAGCACCAACAACCTTAGAACCTTAATTGACACAACTTGGCCTTTAGAACAGTAGCAGTATGCTACGCCCATTGAGGCTAAACTCTCGTGATGGTTCTGGCCGCAAGAAAAGATTGCGATGCTGGAGTTATGACCGATTGAGGGTAGTCAATGATATTGGGATCCTCTAAGAACCCGGTTACTTTTGATTAGGACAGGTATGAACCAACAAACTGAAAGAGGGTAGTACCTAGACCTCATGCTGGCCTAAACTTTAGGGGCTTGCCTTGTGTGACTTGTGTGCCTTACTATGTTTGCCTTTGTATCTGTATGTGGTGTGCTTTATCATAACATCATATCATCATGAGCATTGCATGCATCCTGCATAAGAACTGACCATTTCAAAGACAAGAGGGTTTCATCTTTGCTCTGTTTTGTAGGACATTATGATGCCTGTGCGAAGGAATACTATCCGGTTCAACTTTGTTCGTTCACCTGAGTTGATTGATGAGTTGGTTAGCAGAATTCCAAACACCACTTCCTTCATTCAGAGGCATGGTTCTCTTCTCAGTTTAGTCACTGCAAAGCGGGATCAACAGTTGATGAGTGTTCTGACCCAATTCTATGACCCTCAGTACCAGTGCTTCACCTTTCAAGACTTCCAGCTGGTCCCTACCCTGGAAGAGTTCTCTAATCTGCTTGGTATCCCTATCTTGGATCAGACTCCCTTTACTGGTTGGGAAAAGACCCTCAGGCTTGAGGACATTGCTGCAGCTCTTCCTTTGACCCATCAAGAGGTAACAGACAACTGGGTAACTAGAAGCGGAGTTAAGGGTTTCTTGGCCAAGTTTCTGATTGGTAAAGCTAACAGCTTCTGGAATGACTTGGACTTTAGGGCATATGAAGACATCTTGGCTCTCCTAATCTATGGGTTAGTCCTGTTTCCTAATCCTGACAACTTCATCAATGTCACTTCCATTAGGATCTTTATGTCTCAGAACCCTGTGCCCACTCTCTTGGGTGACATCTTGCAACAACTTCATGCCCGTACTACCCGAAGACGAGGAACCCTATGGTGTTGTATCCCTTTGTTGGTGAGGTGGTTTATTTCGCACCTCCCTAAGTTCGTACTGAAGAACCAAGAAGGAAGAGGTTGGGCTCATAGGTTAATGTCTCTCACCGACAAAGACATCATTTGGACTTGCAGAGGTTTGGATGAGATAGCTATTATTGATCGATGCGGGGAGTATCCTAATGTTCCTCTGATTGGTACTCAAGGAGGGATCTCTTACAATCCATGTCTAGCACTCCGTCAGTTTGGAAGAGCAAGAAGAGCAGGCCCCCATGAGATGTTGGTGCCTCACATCAGTTTTGAGTTTCAGGGGGATAGTGACGAGCTGCGTCGTAGGTTCATCAAGGCTTGGGACAAGGTTCAGAAAGCTGACCCACAAGAGCTAGGGCCAAAGACTTCTTTACCTATGGAAGCCTACTACAAATGGGTCCGCATCCGTGCTCAAAAGTTAGGTATGCCGTATGAAGCTGTCAGACCCGTCATTCTTGAGTATCCTGATAAAGATGGTGTTCCTCCAACTGTCCTTCCTCCTCAGATACCTACTAATTATGAGACATTGAAGAGATCTTGGTCGCAACTGCAAGAAGAACGGGATTCTTACCGGGAAAAGTTCAATGAGCAGGAATCAAAGATCCAGAAGCTGACAAAGCAGTTGGAGAATGAGAGAGCTCTGAATGCCTACCTCCGTACTGAGAAGAGGAGACCATGGGATCAATGAGGAATGCTGAATGTGCCTTTACAGTTTTTATTTCCTTTCCAGTTGTTTCATTTCATGTAAACGCCTAAGGGCAACTTGTTGAATAATCTCAGTTGCAAAGTTGAATCTAATAAAGTGTGTTCCTTTTTTGTTTACAAAGTTGATTCCCGATTGTCTTTGAAAACATAATTCATACGCATTTCATACATCATGTGCATAGCAGGTTTTTCCCCTTTTTCAGGTTGCTTACAATTCTTCGCTGTTTATTTCAGCATCATGAATCCCGGATCTGAATCAACTGAGACATCAATCAAGGCTCTCCAGGCGCAGAATGCGCAGTTCCAAGAACTAATCATGGGTCTAGCTAAAGGCCAAGAAGAACTGAATACTATGCTCCTGAAGAAGGAGAAGAAGAAGAAGAGAAGAACTGTTCTGTTCAACTCGGGCCGAAGGTTGGGTAATACTCTGCACCATGAAGAGGCTGGTTCTTCTGTTGGTAGGAGTCCTTCTCAGGCAGAAGTAAAGGTTCCTACTCCAGTGGTCTCCGACAACGAGACAGATTTTGATGAGGAGCAGTACCCTCCTGCAGATGACAGGTACAAACAGCTGGAGGACAGGTTGAAGGCTATGGAGGTGCAACAGGCACCTGGGCTGGATTTCGGAGATCTGGGTTTGTCGACTGGTGTAATTATCCCGCATAAATTCAAAGCACCCACCTTCTCCAAGTATGACGGGGCATCTTGTCCCAAGCTACATTTGAGGTCCTATGTGCGGAAAATTCAGCCGTACTCTGCGGACAAGAATCTATGGATCCACTTCTTCCAGGAGAGTCTTTCAGGGACTCATCTCGAATGGTTCTATCAGCTGGATGGGACCAAAGTTCGTAACTGGGAGGAGCTGGCTACTGCTTTCTACAAGCAGTATCAGTATAATGCCGACCTTGCCCCCACACGTACCCAACTCCAGGGTATGGCGTTAGGTGCAAGTGAAGGTTTTAAGGAGTACGCTCAGAAGTGGAGAGACCTGGCTGGCAGGGTGCAGCCACCATTGACTGATCGGGAATTGGTAGACATGTTCTTGGGGACCCTATCTGGGCCGTTTTTCAACCATCTCATTGGGAATTCTTCTGCTGGTTTCACTGATTTGATCTTGACTGGAGAAAGGATTGAAGCTGGGTTGAAGTCTGGGAAGATTGCCAAGGGTGCATCATCATCTAGCTCGGAAAAGAAACCATTCAAGAAGGAGTCTAGTGCCGTGTATGGTTCCAGAAGATCAGAAAGAAATGAACACCGCCAATCTGTCAGTGCGGTAATGATTGCTAAGCCTGCTGCCGCTCCCCGGCCAAACAATACTCAGAAGGCGGAAAGACCCCGAAGGGAGTTTACCCGGTTAAACATGACCTTATCGCAGATCCTGCCACAGTTGCTCGCAACTAACTTAGTGACTGTCAGGGAGGCGCCGAAGTTTCCAAATACTGCATCCCCCAAGTACAACCCGAATGCTCGTTGTGCTTACCACTCGGAAAGCCCGGGGCACTCTACCGATGACTGTTGGGCACTAAAGAACAAGCTGCAGGACCTCATTGACGCTAAGGAGGTACAGTTTGAGGCATCTGACAAGCCTAATGTGGTGACAGCTCCCCTGCCTGCTCATGGAGTTAATGTTATCGGGGATGGAGAGGAAGTTGATGAAGCTGAGTTTGATAGCTGGATCTACCCGGCGACTGACGGTGGACTCAACAATTGGAGCGCAAAGGACAATCTCCCTGTTTCTTTTGTTACTAAGTAATGAATTCCCATGTTTTGTTATTTTGTAATAAACAATGATAAACTCTATGGCCCGGTGTCTTACCCGAGGCACCGTGGTTCTATTTGTGAGGGCATACAAACTGTCATTTTATACATCATGAATGAAAATTTTGGGACGTTTTTCGCATTGCAAATATTGTGTTCCTTTTCTATCTTTCCTTTCCTTTACATAATTTTCAAAACAGCTGTATTTACACACACACTCACTCATACAGGTTCCAATCCACTCTGGATCTCACTGATAACAGCTCTGCTAATGCCAATTATGACTTCGAAAATCCGATCAACTTAGCCGAAGACGAAGGTGAAGATGATTGCGAAGTGCCTGGCGAGCTTGCAAGACTGTTACTTCAGGAAGAGAGGGCAATTCAACCCCATGAAGAGCCAGTGGAAACCATAAACCTGGGTACTGAGGCAGATAGAAAAGAGGTAAAGATTGGTGCCAACCTAGAGCTCAGCGTGAAGCAACGGTTAACCAAGATGTTACATGACTATATGGAGATCTTTGCCTGGTCCTACGAAGACATGCCCGGGTTGGACACCGATATTGTTGTCCATCATTTGCCGACTAGGGAAGACTGCCCTCCAGTTAAACAAAAGGTTCGTCGGATGCGTCCAGAGATGTCCGAGAAGATTAAAGCCGAGGTCATGAAACAGTTTGATGCCGAGTTCCTTGCAGTGACTTCTTACCCTCAGTGGGTTGCTAACGTGGTGCCGGTACCTAAAAAGGACGGTAAGGTCAGAATGTGTGTTGATTACAGGGATCTAAACAGGGTCAGCCCCAAGGATGACTTCCCCTTACCTCACATTGATGTCCTTGTTGATAATACGGCTCAGCACAAGGTATTCTCTTTCATGGATGGTTTCTCAGGTTACAATCAGATCAAGATGGCACCTGAAGACATGGAAAAGACTACATTTGTTACTCAGTGGGGCACCTTCTGTTACAAGGTCATGCCGTTCGGATTAAAGAATGCTGGGGCAACCTACCAACGTGCCATGGTTGCTTTATTTCACGACATGATCCATCACGAGATCGAAGTGTATGTGGACGACATGATCGCTAGGTCCCAGACTGAGGAAGAGCATCTAGATCATCTGCAGAAGTTGTTTGACCGGCTGAAACTGTACAAGCTGAGATTGAACCCGAACAAGTGCACCTTCGGGGTAAGATCTGGGAAGTTGCTAGGCTTCGTGGTCAGTGATAAAGGCATTCAAGTGGACCCTGCTAAGGTCAAAGCTATTCAAGAGATGCCAGTTCCCAGGACAGAGAAGGAAGTCAGAGGCTTTTTAGGACGCCTGAATTACATCGCTCGGTTCATCTCTCATCTGACTGCTACCTGTGAGCCAATCTTCAAGCTACTGAAGAAAGATCAGGTAGTACGTTGGAACGATGAATGTCAGGCTGCCTTCGACAAAATCAAAGAGTATCTCCAAGAACCACCTATCCTTATGCCACCGGTTGAAGGGAGACCTCTGATACTATATCTGACAGTGCTAGACAACTCAATGGGGTGTGTGCTGGGGCAGCATGACGAGTCTGGCCGAAAAGAGCATGCCATTTATTACCTTAGCAAAAAGTTTACCGACTGTGAGACCCGATACTCACTGCTTGAGAAAGCTTGCTGCGCTTTGGTATGGGCTGCTCGCCGGCTGAGACAGTATATGCTGACTCATACCACCTTGTTGATCTCAAAAATGGATCCTATAAAGTACATATTCGAAAAGCCTGCTCTGTCTGGGAGAATTGCAAGATGGCAAATGATCTTGACGGAATACGACATTCAGTACACGACCCAGAAAGCCATCAAGGGAAGTGTATTGGCAGACCACTTAGCCCATCAAGCTGTAGATGACTATCAATCAATGAACTTCGAGTTTCCGGATGAAAGCATCATGATAGTAACAGATTGTGAAGTACCTGGACCGGATGAAGGACCTGAACCAGGATCCCGATGGTCCATGCACTTTGACGGAGCTTCCAATGCTTTGGGAAATGGTATCGGCGCCATCATCATATCTCCTCAAGGTACTCATACTCCACTCACTGCCCGGCTGTGTTTCAACTGTACCAACAACATGGCGGAGTATGAGGCGTGTATCATGGGTCTTCAAGCTGCGATCGACCTAAGGATCAAATTTCTAAGTGTCTTCGGAGATTCCGCTCTTGTGATCAATCAGATCAAAGGAGAGTGGGATACGAAACATCCAAACCTGATTCCTTACAGAGAATGTGTGTTGACCCTGATTCCCCACTTCACAGAGATAACCTTTGAGCACTTTCCAAGAGAAGAGAATCAGTTAGCGGACGCGTTAGCTACAATGTCTTCAATGTTCAAGGTTAAATGGGATAATGAAGCTCCCCGGATCATCATTTGGAAACTGGACGAACCGGCATACTGCTGTGATCTCGAAACTGAATTGGTGACTGAGAAGCCTTGGTACCACGAAGTGAAGAGATATCTGGAAGCTCAGGAATACCCTGAAGGTGCCTCTGTCAATGATAAGAAATTCCTGAGGAGGTTCGCAGCCAAGTTCTTCCTAAGCAACGACATCTTGTACAAGCGAAACCATGATTCAACCTTACTGCGTTGTGTGGATAAGACTGAAGCAGAACGAATCATGGAAGAGCTACATGAAGGGACCTTTGGTACGCATTCCAGTGGACATACCATGGCTAAGAAGATCCTACGGGCAGGATACTACTGGTCCACAATGGAAGCTGACTGCTACCAACACTCCAGGACATGCCACAAGTGCCAGATCTATGCGGATAAGGTGCATGTTCCTCCGGTTCCCCTGAATGTTCTGACTGCACCTTGGCCATTTGCAATGTGGGGCATAGACATGATCGGCGAGATAAAACCTACGGCATCCAATGGGCATCGCTTCATCCTAGTGGCGATTGATTATTTTACGAAGTGGGTTGAGGCAGCATCCTATGCTACGGTAACCAAGACTATTGTAGCACGGTTTATTCGGCACAATCTGATTTGTCGATACGGCGTCCCTGAGCGGATTATTACAGACAACGGTACCAATCTAAACAATAAGATGATTGCTGAGCTTTGCGAACAGTTCAAGATACAGCACCACAATTCTTCTCCTTACAGACCGAAGATGAATGGGGCTGTAGAAGCAGCTAACAAAAACATCAAGAAAATCGTGCAAAAAATGACAGTAACTTACAAAGATTGGCACGAGATGTTACCGTTCGCTCTGCATGGGTACCGTACCTCAGCCAGGACGTCAACCGGGGCAACTCCTTTCTCTCTGGTTTATGGCATGGAGGCAGTCTTGTCGATCGAAGTACAAATTCCCTCTCTCCGGATAATGAAGGATGCAAACCTGAACGAAGATGATTGGATCCAGACACGGCTTGACCAACTCAATCTCATTGACGAAAAGAGGCTTGCTGCTATCTGTCATGGTCAGACGTATCAGAAACGAATGATCAGGGCATTTAACAAAAAGGTCAGGCCACAGGAATATCAAGTTGGGGATCTGGTAATCAAGAGAATCATCCTTCCTCAGAGTGATCCAAGGGGCAAATGGACCCCTACATACGAAGGGCCATTTGTGGTTAAGCATGTGTTCTCAGGAGGAGCAATGATATTAACCAACATGGATGGTGACGACCTTCCTCACCCCGCCAATGCAGACATAGTTAAAAAATACTACGCATGAAAAAAGACCCGCTAGGCTGACATGCCTAGGCAAAAATCAGGGCTTCCCGTCGAACCAAAAGGGTTCGGGCAAAATGAAGGGATGAAAATGAAAAAATCTGTACACCCGGCAAGTCGAAAACCTGAAAAGGCGGCTTGGGCAAAAATGGGTATCCCGGTGGACTGAAAACCCGAAAGGGCGGTCCAGGCAAAAATTAGGGATAAAAGCGTAAAATTATGTCTCATTGATCACTTTGCATCTAGAATCCGGTATTTACATCAAGTTCAGACGGCATCGATCAGTCAGCTTCACCTTCAACCAAGGTCATTAAGTGATGAGACGCTCGGAGTTATGAAGGCAATAGCAGAGTTGAAACCTAGTGGATCATTCATCTTTCACACAGCTGTTTTATTTTCTTTTGTACAAAACTTGTATAAACTCTTTTGATCGGCGGCGTACCTCTTACTAGGACGTCAGCCTCTTGTACACAAAACGCCTATTTTCAGGCCATCCAAAAATCAATACAAATATATTTTCAGTTAAAATGTGCCAAGTGTTTTTCCTTTTTCTGTTTTGTTTTGCGAAGAACGTCCAAGGTTCAATTTGTGATGTATGCATTGACAATAATTTGCTAACTCATAAATATTTGCATACGAAACAAAGGAATTCATTGCAGGTGACACTAGAAACAGGGGCAATAAAGAGTTGTCTGAGCAGTCTAATTGTCCTATCCTCCAAGGTATCAAGGTGGGTTCAGCTAAAGAATATAACCAGTACATATTAATTCCCCAGAGAGTGATTCAGCAAAACAGTGCATTCTTCTCCAGGCAGAGTTATCAAATCTCAAGGAAATTGGGTATTCTCCAGCAGATCCCAACATCCCCCAGCAGCAATACATATATGTTCTTAACAAATATCCCCGGCAGTCTTGGCCTAAAGATTGTCCCCCGGCGGTACATCAACATTCAAAGGAATCACTTCCCTGCAATTCAAACTTCCCCAGAAGAGTCCAATCCAGCTTCACCAGCAGAGTCGGAAATCATATCCCCAAGCAATAAGCTTATCTCCAGTAGATTCTGGGAGCTTACCCCACGCAAGAGCACGAACGCGTCGTCCGGCTTTATTCAAAGAGTTATTTCCTTAACAGGATATAACTGGGTTATCCTCAGCCAAAAGCCACGGAAAGAGCGTCCTCGACAAAGTCTTCTTACCCCAGCGAAGTCCTTCAACACTTCCTATACAACAAGGGTATCCTCAGCAAACTACTGTCAACATTCAGCAAAGCATTCCTCTCCCCACAGAGTATTGCTTCCCAGCATGGTCGACAGAGTATTTTCTCTCCCCGCAGAATCTTCCATTTGCCAAGTTTATTCCACAACGGAGTCATCTTCTCCTACCGGTATTCTTGCAACTGTCATCCCCAGCGGAAGTAAAAGCTTATTCTTCAATATCAGCCCAGGAGTGACTTCCCGGCACCCGTCAAGGATTCACTTTCCTAAGACGAAAACATACATAAAATTTCACATACATCATCATAGCATGCATAACGCACTGCATCATATCATACGAATCTCATTTATGTTGAGAACATCATTGCTTGATTCATATCATGCATTGCATATGACTGACTTTTACCTTTCAGGAAAGATGCAGTTTAAAGTCTCAACCACATTTCAAGACCTAGACCGGTTCAGTTAAATCGACCCTAAGATTTTCCTGATGCTTATCCAGTCAAAGGCCTTCTCTTGGTTCAGTCAGATCGACCCTAAGATCTCCCTGATGCTTATCCAGTTGAAGATGTTTCAAGACCTAGACCGGTTCAGTTAAATCGACCCTAAGATTTTCCTGATGCTTATCCAGTCAAAGGCCTTCTCTTGGTTCAGTCAGATCGACCCTAAGATCTCCCTGATGCTTATCCAGTTGAAGATGTTTCAAGACCTAGACCGGTTCAGTTAAATCGACCCTAAGATTTTCCTGATTCTTACCCAGTCCAAGGCCTTCTCTTGGTTCAGTCAGATCGAGCCTAAGATTTTCCTGATGCTTATCCAGTCAAAGGCCTTCTCTGGTTCAGTCAGATCGACCCTAAGATCTCCCTGATTCTTATCCCAGTAGAAGACACCCAAGATTCTCTCAGCGTTCCTGTTGGGGTAGTAATCGTCCAAGATTCTCTTACCATTCATGCTAAGGCAGTAACCATCCATAGTTCATTCATCATCTTTCGAAGCTCCAGACCCAGCTCCTGCAACCAGTCAGGACATATCTATACCAAGCATCTAAAAATCAGCTCCTGCAACGTGTCAGGTACTCATTTTCTGTTTTGCAGGTATGCAGGTTCTCGCCAAGGAATCTCTTATGTGATCAACATCCAGATGGCATCTATAAGCCCATCATCCTATTCATCAACCTCTAAATGGCATCTGTAAGCCCATTTCCATCACTGCTACTATGTGAGCGTAAATTTCTGGGCACTCTAGTGTTCAATCATCTTCTACCCTCGGATTACGAAAGGCACGTCAGCCAATCTGCATCCTCAGGTCTAAGAAGATTGAACAGGGGCAACTGTTGTACCCCAAAATTTGCCCTCCCATATTTCTCAAAATATTTCAAGAAAAATTCACAAGTCCAACCCGGCGCGTTATATTCAGGTGTTCTTTCGCCAAGATATCTCTGATAACATATTCTCAAATTCAGGTTCGGCTCAAGAGTCAATTCTTTAAAAGAAGGTATCCGAATGTGTGAGTTTTCTTGAAGAAATATAGTGAAAAGTGTGCTGAAAGTGCAGTTTTTACGCGCTAAAAAATTCATAACTTGAAGATCGTGACTCGTTTTGAACCCGTTCCGGTGGCCAAAATTCCGTCTTGACATTATCTACGTTTTCATATCTCAGGGCTGGAAGCCAATTTCGATCAGAAGGTCTTCAAAAATGTGGATTTATCAAGTATTTTCGTGCAGAAAATTTGTGACAGAAGTTTATTTGCGTCATGTTCAAAAAATCATAATTTGGTCAATTTTCATCGTATCGAGCTGGTTCTGGCGCCAAAATTTCACAAATTGAGTTGACTACATTTTCACAGAAGGTATTGAGTTCAAACGGTATTCAAAAGGCCTTCGTTTTTTGCTCAGAGTGCGTGACACGCTGAAAATCCTGAATGCTGAATATTATTTCATCTGGGCCGAAACTTCGAAAATTCATAACTCGGTCAATTTTTATCGGATTGGGCTCATATTTTTACACAAGGTCCCTGACTCGTAGATCTACAACTTTGCTTCAAAAGTCGAGACCGGATTATGCACCGATTAATACCAGTTTTTTATTGAAGAACGTGTCAGAGTCGACACTGGAGCCCAAAATAAGTTTGTCTGAGCTGAAACTTCAAAAATTCATAACTAATTCACCGTTTATCCGATTGAGTCGATTTTCGGACAGGAGTTAGTTCTCGATGTCGGCTACATTTTGTTTTCACATTTCAACTTCAAAAAATGCACTTAAGTCCCTGCGATTTAGCCTGGAAAGTGACGAATTCAAGTGAATATTGGAGGCCCAATTGCACATTCAAAGCCCATTTGTTTTACCCTAATTTCCATTATATAATCACCTTCATTCATACAAACCAGGGAAAAAGGAGAAAAAAAGAAAAAAAGAGGGAAGAAAAAAAGAGAGAAAAAACCTTGCCACAACACTGTTGGAATATCAAACTCTTTCAAGAACCCTAAAACCTTGAAATCCTTATTACAAATCCCTCTCTCACTACAAACAAAGCCATCTCAGTTACAAACCAACATCTTATTACTTCTTCAGTAAGGGTAAGGCTGGCTTGATCTCCATGATCCAAAGGGCATAAAAGCATTCATGTCACTACTTTTCCAGTAAGGGTAAGGTTGATTTGATCTCCATGATCAAAAGGGTATAATCATTCATACATGCCATATTGTGCCTAAACATTAAATTTTTTCATATATTGGCTTTATTTGCATTTTATGATTTTATTTGATGTGTTTGTGAGATTCAACACTGCAGATTTAGACAGGATCCCAGGCAGGTTCATTAAGGAACGTTGAGGCCAAAAGCCAAATGGCCAAAAGCCAAAAGCCAAGTGGCCAGACTAGAAAAACTTATGCATGACACCAATACATGGCGAGGCAGACATTAAGCCAGAGATTAAGGGAACGTTGAAGCCAGAACACAAATGGCCAAAAGCCAAAAGCCAAAAGCCAATTGGCCAAAGTAGAACAACTTATGCATGAAACTCAATCCAATGGCCAAAGAATGCAGACCACGGTACTCAGGAGTCAATACTTCAAAAAACCTCCCCTTGGGCCAGACACCCCCTATGGTTTGCTCAATTTTTGATTTTTATTTGTTTTTCCTTTTTATTCTTTTAATTGTTTTTAATTGTTTTCTTTTAATTTCATAAAATAATTTTCATAATAAATATAAAACACAGAAAAATCAAAAAAATGTTTATTTTATTAATATTAATTTTACTATTATTATTTTTGTAAATAAACTTTAAACAATTAATTAGATTAATTTAGGTTTCAAAACTTTAATATTTTTCTTAATAAATTAAATATGTAGAAATTAGGTTTTTTTAACTTTTTCATCATTTTTTTTAATAAATAATTCTCTCATCATTATTATTATTATTAATTACTAATTTATTTTGTAAATAAACATGTACATAAATTCTTTAGTAAATTAAGTTAAACTTTAACATTTTTCTCAAATAATTAAAAATAACTTAGAATTAGGGTTTCTTTTAATTTTAATTTTAATTTTCTTATTTCATAAATACAAAAAAAACCTAAAAAACACTTCTTTTATTTCAATAAATAATTAATTAATTTTTAATTTCATTTAATTTCTTTAAAGGGTCCAACGCCCTCGAACGTTCTATTTTTATTTCTTTCGCACATTTATTTTCTTTCAAATATTATGTAATTGCTCAAGCCATGTAACTCGGACATTTTATATTTCCCGCATTTTATTTCTTTATTTTATGTCAAATCGGGTCCTGGTTTAATTTGGCGATGTGGACCCGCGCCATTTGTAATAGTTTTAGATTTATTTTTCCCGCAAATATCTTAACTGTTAAACAAAGCATGCAAGAATGAATGGCCTTAAATAAAAACAAGCGTAGAACACCAATAACATGACAAGACAAATAACTGGAACATGACACACAATTCGCACACACCACCCCTAGGGTACGCCTCACTGTTGCCTTTCGAAAGGTGATCGTCGAGTAGAGGATGTCTTAGTAAGTCCTCATGATCCGGGAACCTGGCATGAGGGTAGCTTCTAAGGTGCCTTCCCATTGCTCTGGTGATCACCACGTCCCTAAAACTCGAATTGACCCGAACACCTCCAACGGTGGTGCTACCTACCTCTCAATGGTGGGATGGCACTACTTTAAAGGACATCTACACAGACGAATTCCTTAGGGTAGGTAGGTTCTCAAGGATACTTGCTCTAATTTCAAACAAATCAAAAACATCTTTTCACAAACACATTTTCAAAAGCTTTCAAAGCAAATTTTTCAAACACTCTGACGTATGAGTCGAACTGAAATTTTTCAAAGAAACTTTTTAAAACCCACATTGAAAAGCAAACAAACAATTTTGAAAACACATTGAGCAAGTATCTAAGAGCCCATGGATAACCATGGATAGAAAGGGTGCTAATACCTTCCCTTTCTATAACCTACCTCCCGAACCGAGAACAATCTCTTAAAAGGAATTTTTCTGTGCTTTTGTCCTTTCCATTTGGAGAAAATAAAAGACGGTGGCGACTCTTGCTTCCGCGACATTTCGCGAACCAGCGTTAAACAGTCAGTTCCAGATCCACCGATCACAGTGGGTCTATAAGAATATGGCTAGAGTAGTCAACAGGCAAATCACCTCCTTTGTATAGCTTCAGTCTTTGTCCATTTACCACAAATGGAGCGCATGAATTGTTTTTGATTTCTACTGCTCCAGACTTTAGAACTTTTGATACTTCAAATGGACCTGTCCATCTTGAACGAAGCTTACCAGGAAAAAGTCGTAACCTTGAGTTAAATAGGAGAACAGGGTCACCAATGTTGAAATCTTTCTTGATGATTTTTTTATCATGCCACATCTTGGTTCTTTCCTTATATATGATGGCATTCTCATAGGCATTCAAGCGAAGCTCTTCCAGCTTGTGAATGTCCAGGATACGTTTTTCTCCGGCTTTTAGGTAATCTAGATTCAAGGATTTAATGGCCCAATAGGCTTTATGTTCTAATTCGAAGGGTAAATGACAGGACTTTCCATAAACCAATTGATAAGGAGTTGTTCCAATAGGGGTTTTATAAGCCGTTCTATAAGCCCATAAGGCGTCTTTAAGTTTTCCAGACCAGTCTTTTCTGGATAATGATACGGTTTTTTCTAGGATCTGCTTAATCTCCCTATTCGATACTTCTACTTGGCCACTGGTTTGCGGGTGATATGGTGTTGCTACTCTATGTTTTACTCCGTATTTGCTTAGAAGCTTGTCAAATATCTTAGATATAAAATGCGATCCTTCATCACTTATGACTAACCTCGGGGTTCCAAACCTAGGAAAAATAATATTCTTAAACAGTTTGATAACTACCTTGGTATCGTTTGTGGGTGATGCAACAGCTTCTATCCACTTTGAGACATAATCGACAGCTACTAGGATATACTTGTTACCCATTGAGGAAGGAAAAGGTCCCATGAAATCTATACCCCAGACATCAAATATTTCCACTTCTTGGATGTTACTTAAAGGCATTTCATCACGTCTTGAGATGTTCCCAGTGCGTTGGCATCGGTCACATTTTGTAATGTAAGTGTGGACATCGCGCCATACAGTAGGCCAATAAAAACCTGCTTGAAATATTTTGACGCATGTTTTAGATGTGCCTGTATGTCCACCATAAGGTGCAGCATGACAATGTTTAATGACGTTGCCTACTTCTTCTTCCGGCACACATCGTCTGAATATGTTATCTATTCCTCTTTTGAATAGGAGGGGTTCATCCCAAAAGAAGTGTTTAACATCTCTAAAAAACTTCTTCTTTTGTTGGTAGCTTAAGTCAGGGGGTATGATATCAGCGGCCAGATAATTCATAATATCTGCGTACCATGGTATGTTGTTCAAGGTTGAGATTTCCTCATAGGTCTCTTCTTCAGTTAAGTTTATCCCAGCTATTAATCTTTCATAAGTAGAGTGATCGTCTATAGGTATAAGTTCAGGTTTAAGGTGTTCTAACCTAGAGAGATGATCAGCTACTAAGTTTTCAGCTCCTTTTTTATCCTTAATATCCAAGTCAAATTCTTGGAGTAAAAGAACCCATCTGAGCAATCTAGGCTTAGCATCTTTCTTACTTAACAAGTACCGGATTGCTGCACGATCTGTGTATACTATTATTTTTGCTCCCACCAAATAAGATCGAAATTTATCAATAGCAAAAACTACGGCTAGCAATTCCTTTTCTGTGGTTGTATAATTTAGCTGGGCAGCGTCTAGTGTTCTACTAGCGTAGTAAATTGCATGCAGTTTCTTGTCTTTTCTTTGCCCTAGTACAACTCCTACAGCGAAATCACTAGCATCGCACATGATTTCAAAGGGTTGTGTCCAATCAGGTGGTCTTATGATAGGTGCTGAAATAAGAGCTTGCTTTAAAACTTCAAAGGCCTCAAGACATTTTTGGTCGAATTCAAACTCAACATCCTTCATCAATAAGTTAGTTAAAGGTTTTGTTATTCCGGAAAAATTCTTGATGAAACGTCGGTAGAACCCGGCATGTCCTAGAAAACTTCTTACTTCCCTAACGGTCTTAGGTGGGTTTAGGTTTTCTATAACTTCTATCTTGGCCTTATCGACTTCTATACCTCTTTCAGAAATAATGTGTCCCAAGACTATCCCTTCATTTACCATAAAGTGGCACTTTTCCCAATTCAACACAAGGTTTACTTCCACACATCTTTTTAAGATTTTCTCTAAGTTTGAGAGGCAGTTTTTGAAATCAAACCCACACACTGAAAAATCGTCCATAAATACTTCCATAATTCCATCTAGGTAGTCTGCGAAAATTGATATCATACAACGTTGGAAAGTGGCAGGTGCATTACAGAGTCCAAAGGGCATTCGTCTATAAGCGAATGTTCCATAAGGGCAAGTAAATGTGGTTTTTTCTTGGTCCTCTGGGTGAATAGGGATTTGGAAAAACCCCGAATACCCATCAAGATAGCAGAAGTATGAGTGTCTTGCTAGACGTTCAAGCATCTGATCTATAAATGGGAGAGGGAAATGGTCTTTTCTTGTTGCCTTATTCAACTTTCTATAATCAATACACATACGCCATCCTCCTTCTGTTCGTTTTGCCACATGCTCACCTTTCTCATTTTTCAGAACAGAGATACCTCCTTTCTTGGGTACCACATGGACTGGGCTTACCCATTCATTATCCGAAATTTGGTATATGATACCAGCTTCTAATAACTTAAGAACTTCTTTCTTGACTACATCACTCATGATAGGGTTTATTCTTCTTTGATGTTCTCTTGAGGGTTTTGAATCTTCTTCTAGCATAATCCGATGCATGCATACGGATGGGCTTATACCTTTTAAATCTGAAACTTTATACCCTAAAGCTGAGGGATATTTTCGCAAGGTATCTAAGAGTTGATTTGTTTCTATTTGGTTTAGAGCGCGCTAATTATAATAGGTCTATTCATCTCCTCATCCAAAAACTCATATCTTAGATTCTTGGGTAGTTCCTTAAGTTCTAAAATGGATTTCTCAGTATGCGGCATAAGGTCAGGGGTAAGAGCTAAGCATTCGAAAAGGTTGTCATCAATGTACGGTTCGATACTCTTAAATCCGTCATCCTCTAAAATAGGGGTTGATGGTAATTTGATTAAAGATTCGTTTTGTTTGAGCTCATTTACACATTCGTCAATGACGTCGATGGCATAACACGCATCTCCTATCACTGGTGCCATTAGAAACTTTGATAAAATGAACTCAATCTTTTCATCTCCTACCTCGAAAGTCAGTTTCCCTTTCTTAACATCTATTATAGCTTCGGCGGTCGATAGGAAGGGTCTTCCTAAGAGGATTGGGATGTCTTCATCTTCTTTGATATCCATTACGACGAAGTCGGTCGGAATGTACAACTGACCAATCTTGACAGGTATGTCTTCTAAAATACCCATGGGATATTTGACAGATCTATCAGCTAGTTGTAAGGACATCTTAGTAGGTTGAAGTTCTCCTAATTTTAACCTCTTACAGACGGCCAGAGGCATCAGACTTACGCTTGCTCCTAAGTCTAAAAATGCTTTGTCTATCATATGGTTACCTAGGATGCAAGGGATAGAAAAACTTCCAGGGTCTTTATCTTTCTTGGCGAGTTTATTTTCGGATATAGAATGACATTCTAAAGGCTTGGGATCATCGAGTCGCCGTTTATTGGTCAAAATATCTTTCAAGAACTTAGCATATGATGGTATCTGAGTTATAGCTTCAGTAAAAGGAATCTCTACATGGAGTTTCTCTATTACCTTAATAAACTTTTGGTACTGGTTTTCTACTTTGGTGTTTTTCAGCCTCTGTGGGAACGGAATAGGTGGTTTATAAGGTTGTTGAGTGTTATTCCCTACTTCTGGTTTTGATCGCTTTTCTGGTTTCTCTGGTTCCTCGACCTGGTCTTTAGGTGTAGCATCTTCCATAGGTTTTTCTGATGTGCTTAAGTTAGGATTTCTAGGCCCTTCATAAGCAGTTCCACTTCTTAAGGTGATAGAATTTGCTTGGCCTTTTGGATTTGGTTGAGTTTGTCCAGGAAATTGTCCTCCAGGTGCAACTTGTACAGAGGTGTTTTGTGCTACCTGGAAAATCTGAGTCTCAAGCATTTTGGTGTGGGTTATTATCTGGTCAAACTTGGTTGCCAGTTGAGTAACTAGTTCGTTCGTGTGAATGTGTTGGTTCATAAACTCCTTATTTTGCTGAGTTTGAGTCTGAATAAAGGTGTTTATGGTTTCTTTAAGGTTTGGTCTTGGAGGAACTATTTGCATAGGTTGGTTTTGTTTTTGTGTTTGGAATCCTTGAGGTCTCGAAGGTCCGGGATTTTGGATAGGGTTATTGTTTTTGTAAGAGAAATTCGGGTGGTTCCTCTATCCAGGATTATAGGTATTCGAGAAAGGGTTCCCTTGGGTATAGTTAACTTGGTCTGAGCTAGATTCGTTCAAAAGGTTACAGTCAACGGTTTGATGTCCTTGAGTTCCACAGAGTTCGCATTCCGATTGGATTGCTGCTACTGGGGTTGGGTTTTGAGACATGTTCTCGACTCTCAAAGCTAGGGCGTCCATCTTCGCATTAATCATGTCCATGCAACTTACCTCATGCTTTCCTCCATGGCTCTCCTTTTTCTCTACTGTCGCTCGTTCTAATCCCCACTGGGCGTGGTTTTGGGCCATGTCCTCTATTAGGGCACAAGCGTCAGGGTAAGGTTTGTTCATCAACGCTCCGCCAGCGGCAGCGTCTATGGACATCTTTGTGTTATAATGGAGTCCATTATAGAAGGTATGTATGATTAACCATTGCTCCAGGCCATGGTGCGGACAAGCTCTTAAAAGTTCTTTATATCTCTCCCAGGCATCAAAAAGTGATTCGCCTTGGTTTTGGGTGAAACAAGTGATCAGGTTCCTAAGAACAGCGGTCTTGCTTGGTGGAAAATACCTCGCAAGAAAAGCTCTCCTAAGGTCTTCCCAAGTTGTTATTGAGTTAGTTGGAAGGGCGTCTAACCAGTCGTGAGCTTTACCTCTAAGGGAAAAAGGAAACAGTCTTAAACGGATAGCTTCGGGTGTGGCTCCATTTGCCTTAAGGGTGTCAGCTAACTGGATAAATACCTTTAAATGTTGATTCGGGTTCTCGGTAGCGAGACCAGCGAATTGGTTTTGTTGTACTAATTGTAATAATGAGGGCTTTAGTTCAAAGTTGTTGGTAGTTATAGCAGGGTTTACTATACTAGAACTAGGTTCCTCGTTAGATGGTTGGGCGAATTCCTTGAGCGGTCTTTGGTTACGATCTTCTGCCATAGCTCTTCTTATCTTGCGTATAAAAAGACGGGCACGAGTGTAACGTTCAGGTTCTACTAAAGGATCTATTAGGTTACCGGTGCTACGATTTCTACGCATCTACCGGCTAGAATAGCCTTAGTCTAAATGGGATAACAATAGGGTACGAAATTTGACGAAGTTGGTCCCCGACAACGGCGCCAAAAACTTGATGGGGTTTAATCTGTAACGTATAGTCTAAATGTAGCACTGCAAGTGTACAGCCTATCGAAGTAATATATAAGATTATCGAACCACAGAGACCAATTGTCAATCTATCAACTCTATTGCTAAGGTGCTTATCTAAGGCGAACAAGAATATTGATTTGAGTGCAGTGCACAAAGTAAATGAGCGAGGTAAATAACAGTTTAAAAGACAGGTTGGAATGTAAATCATGAAATCAGATATTGGTCCGGTCATGCGTAGATGAAACTACTTATGGGGCAGTATTTTCTATTGATAGCAAAGAATCAATTTAACGGGAACTTGTAGCTTTTGACTACTAAGAACCGAGTTTACTCTTTAAATTAAATTCCTTTATTGTCACATATAAAGGGTGCCTTCCGCGTTAAAGAGGTAAACCTATTTTTAAGAAATTGATAGTTTTGACTTAACAGAAAAGTAATTTAACTTGGAAAGATTAACTTAAAGAGACTTTTGGCTTTTGACCAAGAGTCAGATTTCAAACCTACAAACGCGTCTGAAAATAGTTTCAAAATCGTTTTCTAAAAAGGTCAATGATTCCTATTTAACCAATCAACGGCTTTCGCTCTTTTTGTTTGGTTAAATAATAATCAAGTCGTATCATTAGTTTGGACGGCTTTCGATCTTACCCAATAAACATTTAAACATAATTGACTTAAGTTAAAAGCAAAACATCCCCAGAGTATTTTCACTAGCATGATAATTAGAACATGACCATGATAACAATCATTACATCCAAACCTTTATAGTTTAGCTAGACATAATAAGTGTGAGTCTATAAAACGTGTAGACTATGGTAAGAGCATTTAAAGTCTATAAAACGTGTAGACTATGGTAAGAGCATTTAAAGTCTATAAAACGTGTAGACTATGGTAAGAGCATTTAAAGTCTATAAAACGTGTAGACTATGGTAAGAGCATTTAAAGTCTATAAAACGTGTAGACTATGGTAAGAGCAATTATAAGTAAAGAAATGCAATAAAATAGAACCTTGCTCCAGTCGGAGACTTGAATCTGATACAAATCTACGGAATGGTAAGGCTGGTATGATGAACTTCAACCAAAGTGCTCCAAGACTCGATTACAACTCAATCTACACCGCAATAACTCCCCGATGTGAAGAGATTATTACTTTACAGAAACTGATAGTATATGGCTTAAGATTGTACTAAGCTTGGATGAAATTAAAGAATGAAAATCGAAAACTATTTATAGAGGATCCTTGAGATGCGTAAAGACCAGCATGCCCCTCAACTTCTTTTGAGCGGGAAGCTTTTTGTGAAGGCCGCGGGCGCGGTGGCAGTGGCCGCGGGCGCGGTGGCTGGAACTGCCACATCATGGGAACGTGGCAGTTGGTCTCTGGGTGAAAGTGGGCCACGACATCGCGTTCCCTGTAGCCAGCGCGGCGCTGAACGCCATAAGTGCAAAATATCTTGAAAAACCCTAATTTCTTGGCGTTTTGGCTCGTTTCTTCACAGAAGGCTCTGAAATGACAAGAATCCTGAAAACAAAGGAAAAAGGAACATAATACGAGAAAATGATAATAAAAACTAAGGAAAACATGTGATATTTGAGTCAGAGACATAGTGCGATTTAGTGCGATCAATAACTTAGGATTTAAATTTCTTGCCAAATAATTCCCTATTCAAAATTGTAGCCCCCTCCCTATATCAAAGTTGTAATAGCTTAGATTTATTCTTACGCACTTAATTGTTTTCAATTATGCCATGATTAGAGAATTAGGGTTTGTATGCCAAAATCAAAACCAACAAATAGTTTGACCTAATCAAAGACAAAAAATGCATGAAAAAAACAAACACAATGCACACTTACACCCCTAGGGTTACAATCCACTTGTTGCCTTCAATAATGGGCCATGGTATGCATGTTAAGTACTTTGGCAAAACAAAAGATCATAGTCCCTCGATGACGCTATTGCCTAAACAAAATGATCAAGTCCCTCAAGAAAATTGCCAAAAATACGTAGCACCATTGCTATCATGGTTTATACGATGACCCGCGCCTGTCCCGTTTAACATCCTAACACAAGGTTGTTCACCAAATACAATGATGAAACAACACTGTTAAAAGGGTTAAAAACATAAGAAAGATCTTTGAGTAAATTAGGGTAGATATCTCTTAGTTACTTGATCAAAAGCTTGCAAAACATCCTTGCCATTTTCAAACACACATCACAACACAATTTCAAAACCCTACTTTCAAACGTTGAAAACTTTTCAAAAGACAAAAACACCTTTGTATACATTCAAACAAGAATCATTACAAAGGTTGCCACAATGATGGCCTCTTTTCAAAACATCTTCCAAAACAACACACAAAGCACCATTTCATACAATTGAAGAGCACCATTTCAAACAATTGAAAAGCAAAGCAAGTGATCTCAACAAGTAACTAAGAGCCCATGGATAACCATGGATAGAAAGGGTGCTAATACCTTCCCTTTCTATAATCTACTCCCAGAACCCAAGAAAACATCTCAAAGGTCTTTCCTGTGCTTTTTGACCTTTCCTTAGGATAAAATAAAAAGTCGGTGGGAACTCTTGCTAAACCGAAACATTTGCGAACACAAATGCAAAACCACAAGTCAGTTCTCCCAACGTATCACAGGAGTCTATTTCTACAGATACAAAAGCTCAATCTCCAACAGAGCTCATCACTTCCAGCAACGGAATTTCATCCTCAGCTGAGTTTATTCCTCCAGATCATCAGTTCTACCAACAGAGTATCTCTTCCCCAAAGTTTGGTCCCCGCAGAGTTATTCTCCAGCATCTCTTCCCAGCAGAATATTCACAAATCACCAGCAACCATCAGGGATTTATTTTTTAAAACGCGAGCATACCCCGACAGCATCTCATGACATACGCATACATATCATATACAGTATAATCTCATTTATTTTGAGAACATCATCCCACCTTGCATTCCATGCATCACATATAACTAACCCTGATATCTTTTCAGGAAAAAATGATTAGCTTAAATGAATCCAGCAGTTATACAAATCACATCTACAGACAACTAATGGAAACTCAGCTCCCGAAATCAAACGGGTCAACTAATCTACAGTTTCATATCAAAGTAACCTTACCCTGGTTCCTCCTGAAGTTTTACACAAACTTATCTCAAAGTAACCTTACCCCAATTCCTCCTGAAGTTTTACACAAACTTATCTCGAAGTAACCTTACCCCAGGTTCCTCCTGAAGTTTTACACAAACTTATAACCTTACCCCGGTTCATTCTGAAGTTTCACATGAACTTATCCCAAAGCAACCTTACCCAGGTTCCTTCTCGGTTCAGATGCAGTTTTACCCAAACTCCTCACAAAGCAGCCTTACCCAAGTTCCTTCTCACAACCATACTATCCAGGCTTTCATATCGAAGTAACCCTACTACCCAGGTTCCTTCTCACATCCCTACTATCTAGGCTTTTCATATCGAAGTAACCCTACTATCCAGGTTCCTTCTCACAGCCATACTATCCAGGATTTTCATATCGAAGTAACCCTACTACCCAGGTTCCTTCTCACAACCCTACTATTCAGGCTTTTCATATCGAAGTAACCCTACTATCCAGGTTCCTTCTCACAGCCCTACTATCCAGGCTTTTCATATCGAAGTAACCCTACTACCTAGGTTCCTTCTCACATCCCTACTATCCAGGCTTTTCATATCGAAGTAACCCTACTATCCAAGTTCCTTCTCACAGCCCTACTATCCAGGCTTTTCATATCGAAGTAACCCTACTATCCAGATTCCTTCTCATAACCTTACCATCCAGGTTTCTTTTCTCTTATCTCCAGAAAATAGTCCACAACACTGTAAGACCATGACCTAATCGAACATGATTGGTTTCGCATGTCCCTAGTAGAGTAACGAACAATTGAAGCTCCTAAAATTCTATTTCTCCCAAGACAAATACCAACATTCCTCAGCAGATTCCTCCTCAAAAACAGCAACAGGGACTCCCGATAAAGGAATATCTCAGGAAATCCATATTCTCTAGATGGCATCTTTAAGCCCATCTCCGACAATTCTCCGTCGCATCCAGGATGGCATCTTTAGGCCCATCTCCGGCAATCTTCTATTATTGACCTCCAAATGGTATATGTGAGCCCGTTTCTGATATCACAAATCAAGCGCCACTTCATGCGAGTGCAAATTTCTGGGCACTCTAGTGTTCAATCATCTTCCACCTTCAGATCACGAAAGGCAGACAAACCAATCTACATCCTCAGGTTTAATAAGATTGAACAGGGGCAGTTGTTGTACCCCAAAATTTTCCCACTTATTTTACTCAATACATGTCCATTAAGATCCTCAATTTGCCCAAGGTTGCCCAAGAGTTGACCAGACAAACTCTCTCCTAAGGCAGTGTACCTCAAATTAGTGTTTCTATTTTCATCAAGATGGGTGAATCACAAAGGCCCCATATGCTCTCCATGGTCTTAATATGTTCTCAATATTCTCCATGTCAAATTTCAAGCCTGGCACAAGAAGTTTTCTCAGTCAACTGCTCAGATGCTTGAGAATCAACTGAACTAGGTCAAAAGTCAACTGTGGCCCACATACAGTCAAACTTCAAGATTTTGGGTAAACATTAACATTTTGAAGTAACTTTCATCATTTCATCAAGGGTTTATCATGATTCCTCAAGGAATGCTCCAAATTCATCAAAACCCAAAAGTTGCTAAATTAGGGTTTTGTAGGAAAAGTCAACCCAACTTTGACCAAGCATAACTTCTTCATACTTTATCAGAAATTTTACATCCAAGGCTCATTTTGAAGAGGATTCCATTCCCTACAATTCATCTTCAGCCCTCAAGTTTAAAATATGCACTCATCAAAAGATATGAATTTCTACATTATAGGTCCTTTTGAAAAGTCAACAAAAACACCTTTTGGGTCAAAGCTTCATACATGAACCTGGAAGATCCAATTGAGATGAAAAAAAAGGGTTTTTTTTTTGGGACATCCTAAGCTTTCTAAAAAGTCAAAGAACACCCTCCTAGGGTCAAAATTGAGAGAGTTGTGCATTGTCAAAGTTGACAATTTTTGGAAAATTATCAAAAGTCAACATTGATCAAATTTGCATTTTTTCCAAAGAGGCCCATGTTTTCTTGCTTGAAACATGTTTCTAATAGGACCCACGGCCCCTGAGCTTTTCCACCTATTATTTTATTACTTTTATCATTTATTTTTATTTTTTGTTCATTTAAATTAAAATAAATCAAATTAAATGGTAAAATAATGAAAACAAATCAAATCTTGGGATTTTTGTGCACATTTGGAGTCCATGTACAACTAGCATGATGATCAATTCATGCAAGACTCATTAGGGTTAGAAAAGATTGGATTGAAGCTTGTTTTAGAAAGATATTATACATGAATCAAATCAAATCACATTTTTATAATTCTCAAAGATATGATACAATTTTATTGACCTAATTCAGTTTACTATATGTATACAACAATTGCAGATCAAAAGACAGGGTTGAGCAGTCGTGAAAACACCAACCCAAATTCCAAAAAAGTGACAAAAAGTGTTGGATCGTTTTTGCATTTAGAGATCAATTCAGACCATTCCAACGTTGCTAATCGATTCTTGCACCTTCCCAGAAGTCAATTGGATCAGTTGCAAGGCTTGAAGCACCCAGAAACACGCGTAATTGCTCTCACGATTTGCCCTCAAACTCAAAAGCGATTACTGCATTCTTAGCATCTTTAGCATGTTTAAGTCATATATTTGTAATCCCCATCATGTTTGCAAGCTAACTGTATTATTCAATTGCATTTTTGAAGCCTATACATGATGTTGCCATTGTTACGGTTTATGTTTGCAATTTAGGGCTTTCTTACACGGGTGAAATTAGACTAAAAGAAGGATACCAGGGTGTTCACGAGATCATCACGAATGGAACTATGTATTTAGATATCATTTATCGTGCGTTTTATGCATTTTTGAAATTTGCAGGGGTTATAGCTACAAACTTGTGTCTGTAGGTAAAAGTCCTTCACCTAATACGACGGTTGCAGTGAAGAAGATAGTATGTGGCAGTCCACCATTGGCTCGTTTGAAATTTACGCGCTTTTCTGAATCTACTACTTTGTTTTATTTATTATATTTTGTTCTCGTTATACAAACAAGTTAACAAGGTAGCGTAGCTGGCAATGCATCGTCGGAGGCGAGTATAAGGACCTGGGTTCGATCTCAGGTCCCAACAATTGCTTTGTATTATTTTTTCTTATGTAATCAGGTGTACCATGCACTGAACCATCCACCACGCGCTAGCAATTCCTGACCACCGGATGCACTTCTATCCAGATCCAGCGCTTCCAGCCATGAAGGTTCATGATACTCCTCCAGGTCAACACTGCACAAGATCCAGCGTGGTTGACTGGGCTTGATGCTTAATGGGCCAAGGAATTCATATTCATACCCCCCCTTTCAGCTAGCATACAGGCCCATTTGGTTTTTTTTTCATTATTTTCTTTAATTTCTTTTCTTTATTTCTTTTCCTTTTTTTAATTAATACAAAAAATTATTTTTATTAAATTAACAAATCAAAAATCACAAAAAGATCTCTTTTTCTTAATAAATATTTTTTAAAATTAATTAGTTTAATTAATTTATGGCAATTTAATTTTCTTTTTATAATGAAAAATAATTAGAATTAGGGTTTTAGATTGTATATAATTTAATTAATTTCTTTTAAAATACATCAAAGATCATTTTTTTATAAATATATATTTCTTTAATTAATTAATTTAATTAGAAAATTAGGTTAATTTAGTTTATTTCATAATTTAAAAAAACAATTAGAAATTAGGTTTAATTGATATATAATTAAATTGTTTTCTCAAATAAAAATCCAAAAAAATCTTTTTCTCTCAATTAAGGTTTTAGATTTTTTCAATCGTCCTCGCATTTAATTTGCCGCGCCCTTGTTAATTATGTGTCCATTATTCTGTAACTGTTCAGGGTTTGTAATAGTTTACTTAGGGTTTTTATTCACCGTTTAAATCCCCAATTTTTTGGTTATGTAATTAATCCCCCTCCCTATAGCCTTGTAATAGCTAGTTTTTATTCCCTCTCACTTTTAATTTCCGCAATCTTTAACTGTCTAGATGAATGGCTAATAGGATTGTATGAAAATAATGCTTGAAATTTAAAACTGTAGATCACCTAATGTACAAAGATTAAATAACTGAAACAAATCATATGCACATATTCACTCCTAGGGTTTACCCCACTTCGGTTGCCTTCGATAAACAATCATTAAGCATAGGAGATTTTAGTGGTTGTCCTCCAGTCTAAAGAGATCAAGTTGTCCCATTCGAATGTTGCCTCGGAAAGATCTTAAGACTCTAGGGTTACTACTAAAGTTTTCTAACTATTGCTTTAGTGATTATATTTGTCCCTTTCGAATGTCCCTTACAAACTCCAACGACTGTTCTACCTACTCCTTAATAGTAGGATAGCACTGTCTAAAGGAAATAAAACGAACAATCCTTTTTCGAGTAGGTAGAATCTTAGGTCCTTGCTCAATGAAAACTTTTCACATAAACACCTTTCAAAACAATTTTTCAAAATAACTTAGTCACATCCTTGAGGACTGATACAAGGGTTATCATGAAGTAAAAGTTCTCAAAGCAAAGCACATACACAAGCAATTTGAAAAATGAGCAAGTACATAAGAGCCCGTAGATAACTACGGATAGAAAGGGTGCTAACACCTTCCCTTTCTACAATCTACCCCCCGTACTCATAATATCTCGAAAAAAGGTTTTTTCTGTTCTTTTTCCTTTTCCATGATTGGATGAAATAAAAGTTGGTGGCGACTCTTGCTTACCGCAACATTTTGTGAACATAAAATGCAAAATGAAAACCAGTATTAACAGTTGGTTCTGCCACCGTATCACAGACGCCTACTCGGGATACAACCAAATTCCAATGGCGATGAGCGACAAGCACTGCACCACTTTCATGACCAGCTCAGGCAATTATTGCTATAACGTAATTCCCTTCGGTCTGAAAAACACAGAGGCAACATACCAGCGGATGATGAATAAAGTCTTCTGCAACGAGATTGGAGATATGCTCGAGGTATATATACATGATATGATCATCAAATCTTGAGCAGACACCGACCATGCTGCCCACCTCAGAAAGGTCTTTTCCGAAGCGAGACAATGTAGAATGAGGTTCAACCCCGAGAAATGCACTTTCGGGGTTAAGGAGGGAAAGTTCCTCGGTTTCTATCTAACAGAACGGGGAATTGAAGCCAACCACGATGAATGTCGGGCATTCTCCGACTTCCCTACACCTAATTTGAAAAAATCCATACAAGTCCTGAACGACATGCTCGCCTTGCTCTCCCGTTTCGTGGCGAAGTCCGCTCAACACGCCCTTCCATTTTTCAAACTTTTGCGCAAATAGGAAGCTTTTGAATGGACCGAAGAATGTGAGCAGGCACTCCTCCACCTCAAGCAAAGCCTCTCACAACTGCCAGTATTATCATGACCATTGGATGGGGAGACCTTGTTCCTGTATCTAGCCATCTCCGTAGAGTCCGTGAGTGCGGCCCCCATTCGCGAGACCCCTGACGGACAAAAGCCAGTGTATTTCACGAGTAAAGTACTTCAGGGACCCGAGGTCAGGTACCAACAAATCGAGAAGGTGTCCTTGGCCCTCTTCAATGCGGTGAGAAAGCTTCGATGCAACTTCCTGGCACACACGATCATCATACAGACAGACCAACCCGTAAGAAAACTCTTAGGTCGACCGGACATGGAAGGTCGAATGCTAAAGTGGTCCTTGGAGCTTTCGGAGTTCGACATCCAGTACGAAAGCAGGAAGGCCCTCAAGGCCCAAGCTTTGGCCAACTTTGTCGCGGATATGACCGCTCATAACCCCCTACAGGAAAGGAGCACAAGTGGACCATCTTTATGGACAGAGCTTCCAGCTTGACAGGAAGTGGAGTAGGGATCCTCATCGAAAATAAGGAAGGTGTCATGATCGAACACTCTCACACTCTTTCCTTTCCGACCTCAAACAATCGGGCTAAATACGAGGCCTTGCTCGCAGGATTAAGATTGGCCGGGGATCTTGGCGCCCGAGAGATACACATTTTCACTGATTCCCAACTTGTCGCCTCTCAAGTTCAAGGGGGATACCGGGCTAAGAACAATAACCTCATTGAATATTTGAACTTGGTTAGAGAACAAATGAAAAAGTTTGACCGGGCAGAAATCACAAACGTGCCACGCGAACAGAACACGCAGGCTGATATACTTTCAAAGCTCGCGAGCACAAAGAAGAAAGGCGGGAACAAATCAGTTATACAAGAATCCCTATCTCGCCCGAGCATTCAAAGGTCCACGGTGCCGCCCGAAGTGAATTCCATCGGGGACAGCTCACGCTGGATGACCCCAATATTTAACTTTATAATAAAAGAGGAGCTTCCTCTAGACCAAAGAGAGGCGATCACAACCAAACGACGAGCCTGCTTGTATGTTGTACTCGAACACAAACTTTACCGTTGGGGATTCTCCATCCCACTCCTAAAATATGTTGAAGAGTCCATAATCCCCGAGATACTGTGGGAAATCCACGAGGGAATCAACGCCTAACACATGGGCGGGAGGTTCCTGGCAAGGAAGGCCCTGCGAGCGGGCTATTATTGGTCGACCATGCAACAAGACGCGAAGGACCATGTCAAGAAATGTGACAAGTGCCAAAAACATGCGGACATACACCTCGCACCTCCAGACGAGCTCACAACTTTATCTTCCCCATGGCCATTCGCATGGTGGGGAATGGACATCCTCAGACCTTTCGTGCAAGGGACATATCAGAACAAATTCCTCATCAAGACCATAGACTATTTCACCAAATGGATAGAGGCTGAAGCCCTAGCGAAAATCACTTCACACAACATCCTCTGTTTTTACAAATAAAACGTACTTTCTCGATTTGGGAAACCACGAGCTCTCGTCATAGGCAACGACAACCAGTTCACCTATCAAAGTTTCCAAAGCTTCATCACCAAACTCGGCACCAAACAGACTTTCACCTCGGTCGAACACCCCCAAACCAATGGTCAAGTCGAAGCCACAAATAGGGTCATCTTGCGAGGACTCAAACGCAGGTTGGGCGAATCTAAGAGGGGTTGGGTCGAAGAACTACACAGTGTCCTGTGGGCTTATCGAACAACGCCATTTGACGACTGGCGAGACACAATTCCGACTAGCCTACAGCACTGGGGTCATCATCCCGATGGAAATCATGGAGCCATCCAGGAGAAACGAAATGCCCCTCGATGAGGAGATGAACGACAAGGCCCTCAGAGATAACCTCAACCTAGTCGAAGAAATTCGATCAGGAGAAGCTCTTCGCGAGGACACACTAAAACAGCAGGTAGCCCTAGGCCATGACACCAAAGTCATAAAGGGCAAATTTCGGGGCGGTAGCCTAGTCTTGCAAAGAAACCAGAAGGATTCTCGCGAAGGGAAGTTGGCCGCAAACTGGGAGGGGCCATACCGCATCCAAAGAGCTATGGGAATCGGAGCATATTATCTCGAACAATTAAATGGAGAACCACTACCTCGACCCTAGAATGTTGTGAAGCTAAAACAATACTATAGTTAAGTCCTTCACCCGTTAAGGGCATTAGTAGTCGACCAATCCTCTCTAACCGCCGAGGGGACGCGCTTGAAAATGTAGGCGTGTCTAGGTACAGACATGGCTTCCAAACATCAGCAAAAGGCGAGATTTATTCAGTTCACGAGCAAGATCTTAGACTGACAGGGACAACTCAATCGAGCTCTATTGTCGAAGTACCCAATATGGCAGAACACCTAGCTCGCGATGGATAGTTCACGCCACGGTTTAAGATCTCGACCATGATCTTACACTCATTCGGAAGATCCCTACTCCGCCTCCTCGACACATCCCAACATGTGCCGAACAATATGAGGATTGAGCATACATCTCCGCACACGAAAAAATGAACTTGCGTCGACCATAACAAAGGTCGAGCATACATCTCCACATGGAATATACAAATATTCATGGAATAAATAAGTCAAAAACATCGACGAGCAAAAAATAAGCAAGCATCAGAAAAAACATAAAGGCATTGAAGCAAAGTAAAGCATTTATAAATGTCGACCGCTAGAGCCAATGATGTCTGAATGTTATAAAAAATTACGGGCACGCAGGCCCAAATACAAATATCTAAGTTATCTAAAAAAATGCTAATCACTCCTCGGAGTGCCCACTTCGACCTCGGGAGAGTCAGGAGGAGGAAACACCCGACCGTCAATCACCTGGGACAGAACCTTATGTGTTAAGCCCCAGGTTCAACACGGACAGCTGGTTCACGGTAGCCTCGAAGTCGTCGGCCAAAGCATCGACGCAGTCCAGCTCGAGGATTTGAATCCGAGCAACAAAATCGGCACGAGTGCGCAAATCACTTACCCCCTCGGGTTCGCCCTCCACGGGCATCATGGTAGCCTTCAGGTCAGTGTCTTCCCTCTCCAGCCATTCCTTTTTTCTCTCCCACGGTTCTTTATCGAGTAAGAGACAATCCTTTTCCTCGAGGGCTTTTTTAGCTCTCTCGTTCTCCCCCGCCAGCGCATCGGCCTGCTCCCGGAACATCTCCTCGCCTCGTTCAAGGGCAGTCTTTAATTTCCGTGTCTTCGCCTGAAGAGTCACTTTCTCTGACTCTAGTTCCTTAACCCGACCAAAAGAGTCGGCCCCTTCGCACGTAAGGACCACAACCATTTCTGCCACCTTCATCATGCCGACCATACTGGAAGCCAGATGTTTTCTTCGACCCTCTTTGTCGAGTCGCCTGATGATGTCAGTCTCATTGTCAGACACAATCAGAGGAAAACCCTCAAAGAAATCCTTCTCCACAAAGCAGGGCGGTAGGTTGAAGGCTCGGACAGTCGTCCCTCCCTCAGTCACATCGACGATCCCACCTTCTGGGCGACTCTTTTTCTTGCTCAGCACAGTAGCTTGCTGATCAGCACCACGGGTGCCCGACGACCCACTTGATCACTCCTTGACCGGTTCAGAAACTGAACCCATGCGTGTAGCCTGGTGCGACTTCACCAACCTCTTATGGCTCTTTTCTCTTGGGTCAGTTTCAACAATCTCTCGCGATGCTCCGCCATGTTACCTGCAAAAACAAAAACGGTATCCTCGGGTCAGCCTCGACAAGAAAACAAAAGAAGTCAAGTCAAGAAGTAAAAATATAGTAAAATAAAGCGAGCAGAAACCTAAGAGATTCACGGCTTCCCTGTAAGGATGACACTTGACGAGGGCATTGGTGTTGATCGGGCGTGCTTCGAACCTCATCTCACCATCTTCATCGAGGATGTCATGCCCTTCCCTCATGACCCATCTGGCAGGAAAGAACCCGTCGAAAAACTGATTAAGGACATCATAGGCCTCTTCTTCCTCAGCGCTAATGCCACCAGCGGGAGCATGATAATCCCAGGACCATGATCGTAATGGCCCGAACACCAATGAATGGGAAACTTCGAGATTCGCCTCATCTCCTGCTCACCATTCACATCATAGCACGGTTCACCGTCTTCATCCACGACGGGAGTCGGGTCGAACACGGCGTTCACAGTAGCCTGAGAAGTAGGTCGCATCATATACCATTTGTCTTTAAAGTCGTGGACAGATTTCATGTACATCCTAAACAACCTCTTCGACTGTTTGAGGGAGACCCTGTTGTGTTTCCCACCCCGGAACTATCGTTGAAGATGAAAAACCCTGAAGAACGGGGGAATGGTTGCCCCGATCCTCAAGAACCATCAAGTAATCTCAAATTCTCGTATGAAGGCAATGGCGTTGGGGTGAAGATGAGAGGGTGCTAAGTTCAAGTGATTGAGCACCCCTATATGAAAATCGTTGAAGGTAAGGCGAATCCCTAAGTCTCTGAAAACGACCTCATACATAGGGAAACGATCTTCCTCGAACTCCGAGCATATTCGAGCATTGGGCATCGATCGCAAGATCGTGAAGTTCCTTTGGAAACCTTCCTGATCGCCGCCATACTCGACGACAATGTAAGTCTTCCTCCTGTTATAACTATATATCGAGGCTATTCCTCGAGGCTATTCCCCGACCCAAGCCAATGCAGGATCGTCAACCGTGTCAACCAAGTTGACACCCTCCTCGACTACACTGGTCTCTTCGGTGTCCATGTGCTCTGACGATTCAGGAGTGTCGGCCATTTTACCTGTAAAGCAGAGGAAACCGGTAAATTCGACAGCAAATCCGAATCTATCCTTCCACGGCTTGGGTGAAAGGGTTATGCGGCGCCTAAACCAAGTCGACAATCACTCGTGCAGAAGGGGTAATACTCGGCCCTCGATCAAGGCACGAAAATCATGCCAGTCTTATAAGACCATACATCGGTTATAACGATGAATGCTCATTTTCATGAATACCCCGAGCACAGGAAGAATACAGCGAGCAAAGTACAAATTTTCCAGCCAAGCTCATGAATTCATCGGAGATCACATAAATTTCTTGCACAAAATTCATAAATTCCGCGGGGATATATGAAGACTACGGGGCAAATTCACCTAAGTGTCGGGGAAAAGATGAATATCACGGGCTCAATCACGAATAGTACGCATAAATACATGAATTCCCTGAGCAGAACCTCCCAGTTGTGAAATTCTACAACTAAAACATCATCAAAGCCAATCTAAACAAAGAGTATCACGAAAAATACTTACTTGGACAAGAGTAGATGAAGAATAACGAAGGTAGAAGAAGAATATGCGGCGGATTCTGCAGCGGCGTTGGCAGTGGAAGGAAACGGCGCGACATTGGCGATAGAGAGAGTGAAGAGCGCGAGAATGTAAACGCGAATAATGGGCTTTGGGGCACTATATATAGAGTTGACATGGAATGCGTAACATCGTGTCGGGTAGCTCAACAACCGCCTTTCTCCTCGACACCTACGCGCTCAGCTAATGATGACCCATACTCCCTAGGTCATCATTACAATCCCAAAGGTCACGCCACGTGCCTACACCCCGCAGGTTTCTCCTCCCCGAGACTAGAATGCTCCCATCTCGAGTCCATTCCAAACGCTGCTCGGGTAAACCCATATATCGATGACTTTCTTTGTCAACATAATAAAAGATCCTCGTCGAGTAGCGCACCTCGTAAAAGAAAAAGTTGGACTTAAGTCATAACTCCTTCATCAGGAGCCACGACTTAGGGGCTCATGTTCTGGACTGGGCCTTCCCTTAGCCCAACTCGATGCGAGGCTAACCCAATTATGGCGGTCAAGGCATACTGGCCAGTTCTGCCCTCGACTTTGTTGGGCAGCAACTCCCACGCCCCGCAAGGAGGCAACCTCACCGTACATGGACAAACCCAGTCAATCTTAGGAAGATCATCGACAGTCAGGAAGACTTTGAGGTCACCCTCTGATCCTCTCCCCGACCAGGACTGATCCCCTCACACGACCTCGCGTTTGGCGCAGAGCATCCACGACGAGAAGAAGCATCTCACGAGCATCCTCCTCGTATGGATGACTATCAATGTATCTGAATATCGTGGAGTCTTTGTGGCCCCAGAAAGACCGCATTCATATCCTCCTGATCTTGCGGAGGAAGTCATCCAGGTGGGGGACCACGTGCGGGTCCCCACTAATCACGTAGGACTTGGCAGTCTCCACTTTGGGGCTACTTGACCAGCCCAATGAGGAGACATTGGCCCAGCGTCGGGGGCTATAAATACCCTTTTTTTCGAGAGAGTCAGGTGTCGAATATTTCTCACTCTCTTACTTGCTTGCTCAATCTGAATCTCACTTTGACATCAGAGTGTCTTGCAGGTACTCCCATCTCACTCTCAAGTTCTGCTTGACGTAAACTGTGACGGTTCATTCTAATCAGGTACGATCATTTACCTATCAAATAGGAAAAAATAATATGCATGAATAATTTATAATATTTATACACCGTCAATCAATAAAGAAGTGTATTTTTCTAAATTACACTTTTAATTTTTAATTACTAACATGATATAGTTGAATATTATAATTTTTTTAAATGATAATGTAAAACTAATTGAATTTAATGAGAATACATTATTACGACAGTATAAAATATTTTTACAATAATAACGAAATATAACCGTCAAATCTTAAATAATATTTAATTTATCATATAATTATAAATAATTATAATTAATTGAGGGTGTAAAATTTCTTACATTAACATTACATATGGAAATTGGCACTTGAAATCATACACTATTATTTTTAACTTTATAATTATATTTAATTGTAAATGACATCGATTAGCATAATCAATATTTTATTTAGTGTGACTTTTCATTTTAATTTACAAGTGGGGCCATTTCTTAATAAAAAAATCTTAAAAGGTATTTTTTTTTTTTTCTTTCTTCGTTTTGGTGATAAAAGATGATGAAGGTATATTTGTTTTGATTTGGTAAACAGAAAAGAAAAGAAATATACGCGTGAAGAGATAAGAATGATAATAAATGGGCAGAGTTAGAATGAAAAGTGAAATTGAGTATAAGTAATTAAGTATGGTGTGGATCTGAATCAGCATTTTCCGAACGAAAAGAATGTCTTCTGGAACGGTAGCGGGGATTCAGGGGCAACCTTTGGAGGTGACGGTTGTTTCTTGCGCGAAATTGAAGGACACTGAATGGATTTCAAGACAAGATCCCTACGTTTGTCTTGAATACGCTTCCACCAAGTTCCGGACAAGAACCTGCACAGGTTCGTTCCTCGTACTACTGATTCTTGTTCTGATTGTTCTTTTATGACTTTGACCGTTGAGTTGACCTCATTGATTTGGATGGATCCAGACGGTGGAAAACATCCGGTGTTTCAAGAGAAGTTCGTTGTGCCGCTGATCGAAGGTCTTCGCGAGCTCACTGTTGTCGTTTGGAACAGCAATACCCTCACATTCGATGGTTTTATAGGCACGGGAAAGTAAGTAACACTAGTATTTCTTCTTACCTCTCTCTCGATTTTTATTGATTGATTTATTGTGGTTGATTAGGGTTCAATTGAACAAGGTTTTGTCTCAAGGTTTTGATGATTCTTCTTGGCCGCTTCAAACCAAATCTGGCAGGTTAGTACCTATCAATCACTATTATACATAGTGTGTGCTTTAAGTGTTGATAGTAGATCATGTATCTTTTTCCCTTCCCTCGCAGGCACGCAGGTGAAATCAAACTTATATTGCATTATGCTAATGCCAAACTAAATCAACAGGTAACCATTTCTTTTATTCATTTTTAGTTATCTTAATTTGGAATTCATGACTGTGTTTGGTTTGCAGAAACTAGATTCTTCCTCAACCCATGTGGCAACAACACCCACAGCTCCTTCCTACTACCCACAACAACCATCATACTCTAATTATCACCATCCAACACCTGCTTTTGCTTATCCTACTCCTCCTCCTCCTGCTTCACATCATTCATCTCCCTATCCACCACCCTCATCATCACCATACCCCCCTCCTCCACACTCTGCCTATCCACCACCCTCATCATCACCATACCCCCCTCCTTCACACTCTGCTTATCCACCACCCTCATCATCACCATACCCCCCTCCACACTCAGCTTATCCACCACCCTCATCATCATCACCATACCCTCCTCCACGCTCTTATCCACCACCTTCATACCCTCCACCTGCGGCTTATCCTCCAAACGCTGGTACCTATTTCACTTTCTTCTCTGCCAACCATTTCAATTTTCATTTCCTCTTTTCTAATCACTTTTTCTTCTTCTTTCAGGAATGTACCCTCCACCTCCATACTGATGCAGATATGCTCTACTTTCCGGGATTACTTTGTAGCCTAGATTTTCTGCATTTCTATAAGTTTTAATTTTGTACCCATGATTGACGTGGACTAGCTAGTATTACCCTCCACCACCATATCATTTGTTTATTTCTGGTATTTCTTCACTTCAAAGGTAGCAAAACAAACTAGAATTTCAAGTAAATATTATTCATTTCATCTCTCATTACTGGCATTAATTCAAGTTTGTAGTTAACAAATGAATGTTACGTCTGGAGATGCATCTCCAGACGAAGTTTGGTGTGGTCCGAATGTCATATCTGAAGTGTCCAGTTAGTTTTAATTTTAACATTGTTTTTCCTATTATTGGTGGTAATAGAAATGGCGCACCCGGATATATTTTTCAAAGTTATTGTGAGTGTGAATGTTAAATCGATCGAAGTAAAGCATAATGTTAAATCGGGTGAAGTGAAACATGATGTTAAATCAGATGAAGTGAATGATGAAGTTAAATTGGATGCTCGACCGGTCGTTGTGGAGGTAGATGTTCGCGAACAATTTACTAATAAAGAAGTGTATTTCGTTCGTAAACATATGCTACAATGTGTCCTTATGGAGGTTGAAAAAATGGGGTTTAGCGTTGTAATTGGAAGGTCCGATAGTGGTTGCGATAGAAGACAAACATTTGTAACAATGATATGCAAAAGAAGTGGCATGTACCAGCCAAAGATTATGAAGTTGAAACAAGATGGCACATGATCGAGGAAATGTGAGTGTCTGTTTGAATTGCGCGGATATCCGTATGGCGGATGAGATATGGAAATTTAATGTGATTTTCGGTATATATAATCATGTTTTGGATGACAAGCTAGTCGGTCATCCTATTGTATGTCATCTTGTTTCGGAGGAGGGGAGACTTGTTTCAGACATAACATTAAACATCGTGGTGCCGAAAAACATACTTGTGTCTTTGAAATGGAAAAAGGCCTCAAATGTTTCAAATAACAAGCAAATATACAACGTACGTGCTCAATATAACAAGGCGATAAAAAGACCAAGACCTGAGATACGACAACGGTTGAAGCTTTTAGAAGATGACGACTATGTTTCAAGGTACAAAGTTTATGATGATAAAGTCACAATTCGAGATATATTTGGAGTTATCTTGATTTCGTGAAGTTGCTTAACACCTTTTCTTTCGTGCTTATAATTGACTCAACAAACAAAACAAATAAGTATAAAGATTCACTCGGTTTTGCATTTTTGGAATCTAAAAAAGAGGACAATGTTACATGGATTTTGAAAATGTGGAAGAGTATGTTGAAGGATCAAGAGAGCATGCCACAAGTCATAATCACGGATCGCGACACCACACTCATGAATTCGGTTGTAACGGTATTTCTTACTTCTTCCGCATTACTTTATATGTATCACATAACCAAAAATGTGTGAAGTCGAGTAAAACCTGCGGTTGGCACGAAACAAATCAAAGGTGAAGATGATAAAGTTGTCAAACCTGGTGTGGTTGTGGAAAAGATAATAGATGTATGAAATGGTATAATAAATTCTTCCACGGAAGAATATATGTCTAATATGTTCCACATTTCAAGAGTGTGTGCGATATATTCATATTTCCTGAAATATGTTGAGGGCACGATTCTAGACCATGTTAAAGAGAAGATTGATTGTGCATGGACTGATCAGGTTTGACACCTTGGCAATATAACAACTAACTTAGTTGAATATGCATATGCTAGACTCAAGAATTGGTTGGAAAATATTAAAGGTGATTTTTTTCGAGATTGAGATGTCGTGAACCAAATGCTCGAAAATTAACATAATGAGATACAAACATCTTTTGGTCGGAATATTGTCGTGTTAGAACAATGATTTAAATACAACATCCTTTATTCATAGTTGGTTGGCAACATGTCTCAGGCGATATTGAATTTTATTTTTTACAAAGCCAAGTGAGTGGGTAAAACATGTTAAAACAAAATGTGCCCCTAAAAACATTAAAAACAACTCAAAGTGACAACTCCACGAGACGATCTCCTTCATATTTGAACATGTTGACTCATATTTTTCAGAATTCTCCGACTCCAAATTCCAAAATAAAAAAATTTCAATGGTGCTTGTATTATGTTGGATATTTGTGGTTGTTGGTGGATATGTGACAGCCCTTGAACAAAGAAAGTGTTGATGAAGATCATACTTGAAAATTCAAAGCGTGTGAATTTCACGCTAACCTTTAGGATCAATTCGCCCCCACCAATTATTGTATATTGGATGCAATTGAGATTAACGATGAATTCTCTTCATGATACTTTGAATTTCTTAATGTGAATTGCACAAACACACTAAGCGTATCTTTTGATAATAGGTTACAGAAAAATATTTCCTACACTTTACTCATGCATTAATAAAGTAAAGAATGATTTAGAATAATTGAAATGGTGGAAAAATGAACGTGTACATGTCTATTTTCGTGTTCCTTTTCTAATTCACAAGTGTCTCTATTTATAGAGAAATTGATATCACTTGGTGAAAAGAAGCACATTTTTGAATAAAATTCTGCACCAGAGTTAATGAACCATTATATACATTAACGTTCAACTCAATTCACAAACATTGCACATTGCAATCTTTCAATGAATGGGGCGTTGTTCCATCAACAAGCGGTTGCGGGTTCAATTCTTATGTCGTTACATTTTGAATTTTAGTAAAAATAAACACTCAAAAGGTGTCTATTGTGAGATTCAAACCATGCACATTTGTAAATCTTTGGAATTGTGTTTCCAATGTGTTTAATTGTGTTTCCAATTAATAGTTTTAACTTCCAAATAATATTTTGGAAATCTCTAGCATATTAGTAAACCATCTCTTCCACCGCTGTTACCAAAAATCAAATTCTTTAAAGAGATATGGCTTATTTTGCACAAATGCATCGAGCGGATTGTAAATGTTGAAAGTGACGACAATTGTGGTATTAGAGTTGTTCCGGGTTTACTCGGTAAGAGAGAGGACGACCATCAATTTGTCTATCGACATCTTATACAAGAGATGACGACACATAGGGAATCATACATAAAGTTATACAGGAACAAATCAAATTACGATACAATTCTCAATGCTCTTGTTCCTTGTCTTAGTGGTTCGACTTTGTTTGACAAATGGATACGCTTTTCGCAAATGTAACATCTTATAGCAAGTACTTATGAAAGGGTGTGTATTGATTTAACACGATATGGTTTCTTGAAAACAATCTTTCTACTTCGGAGTAATCCATCAGAATTTATCTTGTGTATTGGTTGGTTATCAAAAAACAATATTTTGTCCAGGTTGTTTTAAAATTGGGATGTCTTATACCAAAAATATTACCATATTTCACATAAGATGCTGAAACATGGTCAGATCACTTTTTTGAAAGGATGAAAAATTCACCAAATTGAGCGACATTGAACAAAAAGCAAATAAGAAAAGGTTGAAGATTGAGTCACCTATAGATTTAGATAGTGACATGTGTTTTTATGTGTTTTTGTTGTAATCTATCAATGTAACATGTTTTTTGTAAGTAACGCTCTGTATAATATTATAAAATTGGATGGTATTTTTTTTATATTTTTTGTTTTTCAAATGCTATTCTACATAATTAGCATGGTTCTATTCTGCATAATTTTTGGGTGGATCCGGAGATGCATCATCTCTGGACACACCATTTTTATTAATTAAAACAAACCAGGGGAATCTCCGAAGATGCATCTCTGGATAAACCCTTATTTTTTGGGAAAAAAGGCGGATCCGGATATGTATCTACAACTTCTATAAATAAGGTCTCTCATTCCATTTTCTTTACACAAAGTAGAATGACTACATATCTCCATCTTACATTTGTGTATTTCAGTGGCACAAAACTCCCACTTCAATTTTGGATCTGCGATGACATACTTTTCATTGATCTGAAAACCAAACTTAATGCTCTCCTACAATATCCAGTAAATCAGAGAGTTATCAAGCTCGAGTATCGTTCATCCTCTATAGACAGCGATGAGAAGATAAAGTTCACCATGCTTGAATTGAAGACATGTGATATTTGAAGGTGATGTGGAGTATTTTTTGTAAGTATTGAGTGCGTCTAAGAGAGGTGAATTAGGTACTTTGAAATTTTTCTGGTTTTAGAGATGAGTGTTATTATTTTTTTGATTTATAGTTATGTGATGAAAGAAACAAAGTGAAGAAAAATAAAGAACATGGAGAGATTAAACTAGTTCCTCTCCCATCCGAGAGTACGTCTAGTCCACTTACAATATGTAAGAGATTTCAATAATGTTAGAACTTTGTACAAGCCTAAACTAGACTTTTAGACACAATCTTCTAGCCAATCACTAAAGCAAAAATACCTTATGATTAACCAAGTCGATATGAGAACAATCCTCTCCAATTCAACTATCTTGCTTCCAACAATCCTGGACAGTAAGGTATACAAACCAAACAAGTAGAAAAAAAACAGTTCTTTCTTTTCCACTCTCTTGTTTCCAACAATCCTGGACTACAAGGTAGATACTCAAATCTGGATTTTGTAAGATGTTTGAATTTGTAAGATTTTTACAAAAAAAATGATCTTCTCTTTCAAGTAAACAATTCTTAATATGATATACAAGTTCTCAATGATTATGATGCTAAAACTTTCTGGAATGTAGATTTATTATGCAGTAAATTTCAATCAAAGTTTAAGAAATAATGCACTTGTATTTGAAAAAAAGAGATGAAGAATGTGTTTGAATGTATGGAAAGAGGTGAGAAAATGAATTTTGATATGTGTAGTATTTATATCAGTATTATACCATTTTGAAAGAGTGCAATTTAATCAATCAACGCAATGTTTAATGATACAAAATTAGAATTCGTTTAAAATTATATTTTTATGAAAAAAGTGTCACTGCTTCAGTTGTAACCGGCCACATCTGAAGCCGTGTAAAAAAAATCAATTTTTTGCGCATGTAACCGGTTATCTGAAATGATGTAACCGATTATATTATTCGGAAAATGCCACAAAACACAAAATCGGGTTCATGTAACCGGTTAACAGAAATGATGTAACCTATTAACACTGGGGTCATGTAACCGGATACTAGAAATGATGTAACTCGTTACCACTGGATTCATGTAACTTGTTACTAGAAATGATATAACCTGTTAGCACTGTACCAAATTTGGGAAAAAAAAACTTATGAAAATATTTTGAAACCAGTGGCAATGTATTTTCAAAAGAGTAATGGACATGTCTGAAAATATTAGTTATTTTTTAACATACTATGTATATCAAAGCTTGAATTTGTAACTTATACCGATTAATTGAAGGTCAGTTATCCAAAACTAATCTTCACGAAGTTGCTTATGAGACAAGTCTTGATCCATAGCTTTTTTGACATGATTCTTTTGCTCATTCTTTCTTGATACATACGTATGATAGTTGTCTTCATCAAAACATAGTATTTGGAGAAGTTTGACTTCACACCTTTTATTGTTACTTAACAAAGGGTTTGATTGAATCGGATGCAATAATTCAAAGATTAGCAAGAGATATTATAAGAATGTTGCAATGTACTGAACCACCTTGTGATACGGTGGGAGAACTGACTTATGGTTTTGCGTTTGTTTTCGCAAATGTTTCGGTTGAGCAAGAGTCGCCACCGACTTTTTATTTTATCCTAAGGAAAGGTTTAAAAAGCACAGCAAAAAACCTTTGAGATTTTTCTTGGGTTCGGGGAGTAGATTATAGAAAGGGAAGGTGTTAGCACCCTTTCTATCCATGGTTATCCATGGTCTCTTAGTTACTTGCTTAGATCACTTGCCTTTTGTTTTCAATTGTTTGAAATGGTGCTTGTGTGCGTGGGTTTGAAAATGTTTTGAAAAGAAGCCAATGTGGTGGCAACCTTTGTAATGATCCATGTGGGGATGTATACAAAGATGTATGTCTTTTGAAAAGGTTTTCATTTTGTTTTTGAAAGTTGTTTTGAAAGTGTTGTGAGGTGTGTTTTAGAAAATAGGCAAGTGTTTTATTTTTGCAAGTTTGATTCAAGTAACTAAGAGGTTATCTACTCCTAAATTTCTCAAAGTTCATTGCTATGTTTTAACCCTTTTAACAAGTTTGTTCCACCATTGTATTTGGTGGACAATCTCATGTTAGGATGTGAAAGGGACGGGCGCGGGTCATCGTTTAGACCATAATTGCAATAGTGCCAAGTATCTTTGAGCAATTTTTCTTAAGGGACTTGATCATTTGTTTAGGCAACATTTTGGAAGCGTCATCGAGGGACTATGATCATTTGGTTTGTGTTTGTTTTGCCCAAAGAGACCTAACATGCAATATAGCCCAATTTTGAAAGGCAACAAGTGGAATAGCCTAGGGGGTGCAAGTGTGATATGTGTTGTCCATATTTCATGCTTGTTTATCTTGAAATTAGGTCAAACTACTTTGTTCTTTTTATTTGCATACAAACCCTAACTCTAGCATGGTATATTTAGAAAGCGTTTAAAGTGCGAAAAATTAAAATTCCTACACTATTACAACACAATATGGGAAGGGGGGTACAAATGTTCAAATGGGGGGATATTTAGACAAAGAAATTAAACCTAGCTATTACATCATTTTTGGCATATTTACAAGTAATTGATTGTATAAATTAAATGGAAAATAAAATAAAGATGCAAAAATGCAAAAAGGGTTTTTATATGTATAAAAAAAAGGTATTATTTATGTTAAATAAATAAAATAAAGAAAAGTATTATTTTTGGAGTTTTTGTATTTTAAGGGTAAAACCCTAATTTTTATTAAGTAAATATATTAACTATTTAATGTGTATAATATTTAATAATTATATACAAAAATAAAATAAAATGGAGTATATTCATAAAAAGAGTCTTTTCCATATCAAATATTAATAAAATAAAAATGTATGTATTTTAGTATTTTTGCCCTAAGTATATATATATATATATATATATATATATATATATATATATATATATATATATATATATATATATATATATATATATATATATATATATATATATATATATATATATATATATATATATATATATATATATATATATATTTATTTATTTATTTATTTATTATTTATTAAATAAATACTATATATATGAAAATAATATTTAATATTTATATAAAAAAAGTATATTTTGTATAAAATATTTTCAAAAGGGAAAATGTAATAAAATCAGAAAAGAAAGTATATTTGCATTATTTTCCTATTTATTCTAAATAATATATATATATATATATATATATATATATATATATATATATATATATATATATATATATATATATATATATATATATATATATATATATATATATATATATATATATATATATGTACAAATAACCTAAACTAAACAAATAAATGCCTATAAATTCAAAAATGGTGAGAAAAACATTTTTTATATTTTTTATATTATAAGCAAAAATAAATAAGTCAAAATGAAAAAAGAAAAATCAAAAAATCATGCAAATACACAAAATGGGCTCAGGGGGTGTGAAATCAGAAATGTGGTGTGAAAAGGAAAAACAAAACTGGCCCAGCCCATGAAACTTCTTCTTCAACCTCTGAACGAAAACGCGCGCCTGTTCTTCCAATTCAAACACCTGGATTCTTTGATCTTTTGCACAAACTTCCAACATAATAAATGTTAAGCATTGAATCACGATTCCAAATATATAAAAAACTCATCCTAACTCTCAGAAATGAGAGAGAATTTTGACATTCCCAAATCCTGACCTAAGTTTTCTGCCATGTTCAGACTCAAAATTCTTGCAGCACACATAACATAAATGAAATCTAATTACATGGGCATGTTCAGGGCTATGAATGTGACATATTATCTTCACAAACCTAAAGCTAATAATGCCTAATAAGAGATGTAACACCCCTTCTAAATACCCAAATTAAAGGTAAAGATTAAAATCAGAGAAATAAAATTGCACGGAAGGGATGCCACAACACACATCACATTCCAAAGTTTTTAAGGAAAAACAGACAGGGTATGTTTGAAAGTATAAGCATTCCAACACAAAACAAACATACTATAAATATTTACTTCATTCTCTCGTGCAAACGCAACGGAGTTTCATAATTTCACATCATCTCCATTTATGGAGGAATCAAAACATAATTCAAGGCATCAAGCCATCATAATTCACATAAGCATATGTTATCAAGTCTCACATATACAAAACATCATATACACGAATAAGGATTATATACATCATAATCCAAATACAAAATAATCGAGTTCGACACTAATAAATCCCCCCCCCCCATGTGTTACTACCAGAGCATCGACTCGACTCTAATCAAATAAAACAGATTGCAATCCAATGCATCCGTTAGCTAGAGCCTCGCGCTACCGTCCTCGGTACCTGCACAATGCCATCAAAAGCATTGGCCAACAAAAGGGTAAGAATTCCAATAATCATATAACATGTAATTTTAAGTAAATGAAATGGCAATAAATAAAGCAATACATAATGATCATGTTCATTTTATCACCTGTAGCATCCTTACTCAAGGAATCCATTTCCAACACATTAACCATGTAAACCGATTATCCGAATACTCACATCCTTGGCACATAACCATAATTCAAACAACAACAATATTGGCACATAATCAAACACATCAACACACATACATATCATGCACAATTATACATGTGACTCACAACACGACTCAACGTATGCAAATGCGGGTACCGACTCGTGGACCCAAAGTTCCACCACCTATGTTTCCCTTCCGGATCAAGGTCACTACGTCTTTTCCCACAATAGAGTCACCGTCTAGATATTGTGGACCCAAAGTTCCACCACCTATGTTTCCCTTCCGGATCAAGGTCACTACGTCTTTTCCCACAATAGGGTCACCGTCTAGATATTGTGGACCCAAAGTTCCACCACCTATGTTTCCCTTCCGGATCAAGGTCACTACGTCTTTTCTCACAATAGGGTCACCGTCTAGATATTGTGGACCCAAAGTTCCACCGTCTCTGTTTCAATACCACCATGCCATGCAATGTACAATATAACCAATGCATGCAATTAAGACTAACAATGATCTTAACATACACATGCCATCAAATCCAACCAATGGAACATCAACTATTGTACATGCATGCATACATATAATTTATCAATCTCAACGTCAAGTAAAATGTATACAAACAAGATTACTTACTCAACCAAAACATAAACCATTAACTATCAACAATTCCAAATCGGAAAGTATATTTCAACATAAAGTCATTATCAATGAACCGGCATTATTCTCAATGTTTCTCATCGCGATCGAGTCACCGGAATGTAACTCGAACGGTAATTCATCATCATCAAAAGTCATGCATTCACAAATCGGAAGCATATATCGACAATATCAATATGATCATCACATCATCATGTACAAGGACATATATCATCATTATCAACAAAAATCATTTAGTCATGAACAATTCATCACAAGCCTCCCATATCATCATGTAGCATCATCATTTTCATACAGACGTGCATATTAAACATAAGCATACATGTTGTCATACCCAATCATTCAAACCATATCAAAACATAATGCATTTTGCATTTGATGTATAACTCACAAGATCATTCATTTAGTACACCAAACATCACCAAACACTTCACTAAAATACATAACAATCAAATTCACCTATAAACATAAACACTTTCTCCAATAATCACTTATTAAAATAAGCTCTTAAAGCTACCTAATTCCTCATAATCATATAGAAAATTTCACTAGCTTTCCAACGCATCAAACGGTGCCTAAATCGGAGTTACGGTTCAAAAGTTATGGCCGAAACGATTTTTGGGAAAAACCTACCCGAGCATCAACACGGGTGCCCGTGTGCATCAACACGGCCCGTGTTGATGACTCTGCAACACCATTTTTCACGTTTTTATGCTTCCCAAAATCACCCCAATCCATTCCTAATCATCCCCAACCATCCTAAAACCATCTAAATCGAATTCCTACCATATAGCAATGATCTAAGGCATACAATAGGATCAATACCACATCAAAACACCAATCAATTCCATTCATCTCATGCCATCATTTCCTCATTTCTATGGTTTTGCAAAATAGGGCACAAATGGGGTTTCCACCAAAACCAACATTTCATGGTTCTTATTTCATCCTAACTAATACCCATTCATGTTTCATCATCACAACAACCATGGCATCAAGAATCCATCATCCCTACAAACCCTAACTCATATAGAATATATCACAACTTTATTCATAGTAAAAGAATGACCAAACCCCTTACCTCAAAGTGTTCTTGCAAAGCTTCATGATCTTTTACCCAATTCAAACCCTAGCCTTTGATGTTCTTGTTTCTTCCTCTTCTCCAAGGCTCTCCTTCTCTTTCTCTTCTTCTTCTCTCTTTTCCTCTTTTCTTTCTTTCTACCTCTTACCAACTATTCTTTCTCTATTTTATAAAACAAACTTTTCTACTACTAACTTCTATCCCTCCAACTTTCTATAATTCTAATTTGGCCCCAACATAATTAATTCAAATTATAGCCCAAGATAGTAATAAATATCAATTAGCCATATTAATTCAATTATACCAATTAATCAAACAAAGCCAAATATTATTACACACCAAATTAATCTTATTCAAGATAATATTTCAACAATATAAATATATTTATTTCATATAATCGAATTAATATTTAATCAAAAACGGGGTGTTACAAGAGAGATACGAGTTCATGAACTTACCTGTTCAGTTGAAGTTCTATCTGGCAATGGAGAAGCTTTCAGTGCAAGATGATGATTGGTATAGCTTCCTTGATGTCCAGGGGTGCTTATCCAAGCTTTACTTTGTCTTGAGACCTTCTGAATCATGCTAGAGTACTTCACCTGCAAATCAGAAAAGTGAAAATGGCCAAAAGGATTAGAGGAGTTACAGGTTGCTTCTAATGCTTTGGATAGTTTGGATTTATGGTAGGGAAGATGTCTGAAGTGGTTTGGGCAAGAATGCTTGAAAGGATTGAGAGTTGGCACTCAAATTGCAGTGAGAACTCTGTTTTTGCAGTTTGAGAGTGATTCTGGGAATGAGAGTGTTTGGGACCTTGCTTTCTCGTGTTCTAGCTTAGTTAGGATGATTAGAAGGTGTCTACAATATTTGCTTCAGTGTTCTAATGCTGAGATGAAAGTTATGTTATGATATGCCACTTTTCTTCACACTTAAGCAAACAAAAGCCAAGTTGTATTCTAGACAGGTAGAGGGCCCCTAATCATGCTGCAAAGCTCCTCCTTGATCAGTGTGTTATGCTCATAATCTTGTGCCAATTAGATCTGATCTGTACTTGTGGATTTGCAATTGGACATAAAGCTTAACTTTTCAAAAATGGCTATTTTGCTTTTTCCATAAATGGCTTAAATCAAAAGGTAATGCATAAACTCATGAAACAAAGCCTTAGCACAATGAACATGCATTAAATTATTGAGTGTTGGATGGTTTAAGGGCCTGTAATGTAGCACAAACTAAGCTGACTTGAAAATGGCATAAGTTATGAACATGTACATGACCAATTCAAAAGTGAGTTTTTGCCATATTGTGAAATTCGATTCTCTCAAGTTATGAGGTTGTTTGATGAGTTCTTGGACATTTTGGAAAGCTTGGAATGTGTACTACAATCCATCTTTGAAATGCAAATTGAAATTCCAAGTGGAAGTGTATGGAAAATGGTCTTGAAGTTAGGTAGAAAACCTTGCCAAAATAGGTTAAAATTTCACTAAGTTAAGGATGGTTTAGTACCCTTATTCAAAAAATTGTAACTTGAGATACAAGCCTCATTTTGGAAAACTTTGTGAATCAAAGTTGTAGATTATGCAACAAGCTACAACTTTCATGTTTTGACTTTTGTTTGAATCTCAATGAATCTTGGTGAGAAAGTGGGGCAAAGTTGGGAAAAAATTTAGGATTTTCCATAACTTAGAAAAATTCTAAGTTATGAAAAATTTCCATTTCAAACCCTAATTTGCATTTCTTGATTTCTTGATGAACAAGTTTCATGATTTGGCATGTTTTGATGAAAAATGAATCTTGACCCTTGATTTTGACCAAAAAGTCAAAGTTTGACTTTTCAGTATACAGTCAAAATTGATCAATTGACTGGGAAATTCAACTGTCAATCTTGTGTACTTAGGATCTTTTGAACTTGTTGAGCACGTCAAGATAATTCCATGGGGTCCTTGAGTCCATATGTGAGCTTGGTTTGCCATTGGCTAGGTAGAATAGTCAAAAATTGCCTTTGTGTAGTCAAAACCCTAAAAATGACCATTTTGCCCTTTTGATGATCTGATCAAATTTCTTGTGGAATTGTGATCCAAACTTGATCAAATGGTCCATGTGAGTTCATAATGTTGTTGTGGGTCAATTTTCATGAGATTTGACTGTCCATTGGCCACAGTTGACTTTTTCCCCAATACAGTTGATTTCTAGGTCAACTGTCTAGCTGACTAGGCAAAATTTGGAATCAAGACTTGAAACTTGGTATGGATAAACTTGGGAGTCCAACATGAAGCATGAAAGTCATCTTAGGCATTTTAGGTCAAAATATCTTTGTGCAAACACAAACCCTAATTTGGGTTAACAGTGCAAGGAGAAGTTTTGAGCAGAGGAAACCCTAACTGGTTCTTGGGCTTCAAAGGTCTTGTGATGAGAAAATGTTGAGGAAATGGGAGGGCAAATTTTGGGGTACAACAGTTGCCCCTGTTCAATCTTCTTGAACCTGAAGAGTTAGATTGGCAAGTTTGCCTTTCGTGACTCGAGGGTAAAAGGAGATTGGACACTAGAGTGCCCGGAAATTTGCACTCGCATGCTGAAGTATCAGCAATGTGATGTTGGGAATGGGCTTATAGATGCCATTTGGAGATGTGACAGAACCTTGTCGGGAATGGGCTTATAGATGCCATTTGGAAGTGTTGATCGCACAAGAGATTCCTTGGCGAGAACTTGTGTATTTGAGAAAGACAGATGTTTTCCTGGCTTGTTACAGGTGTTTGATCTTCAATCTCCTTATGCAGATATTCCCTGGCTAGATACAAGTATCGAATCTACAATCGGTTGCTCACAGATGTGCCCTAGCTGGATACAGGAGTCGAATCTGGAAATAGTCGTCAATAGATATGCCCTGGCTGGATACAGGAATCGAATCTTTGAACTCTTCAGACGTGCCCTGGCTAGATACAAGAATCGAGTCTGGAAATGTGGCCAACAGATATTCCCTGGATGGATACAGGAATCGAATCTGGAAATGTTGTAGTTGATAGATGTGCCCTGGCTGGATACAGGAATCGAATCTTTGAACTCTTCAGACGTGCCCTGGCTAGATACAGGAATCGAGTCTGGAAATGTGGCCAACAGATATGCCCTGGCTGGATACAGGAATCGAATCTGGAAATGTTGTAGTTGATAGATGTGCCCTGGCTGGATACAGGAATCAAATCTTTGAACTCTTCAGACGTGCCCTGGCTAGATACACGAATCGAGTCTGGAAATGTTGTAGTTTGATAGATGTGCCCTGGCTGGATACAGGAATCGAATCTTTGAACTCTTCAGACGTGCCCTGGCTAGATACAGGAATCGAGTCTGGAAATTGATCACTCTCAGATGTGCCCTGGCTAGATACAGGTATCGAATCTGGAATTGTGACAGCTGAAGGTGGTTGTCTTTGGGATTGTCTTTTTTCCTGAAAAGGCAAAAACATAAGTTGTATGCAATGTCATGATGTATGATATGCATGATGTCATGATGTTCAACATGAGATAGTGTTGTATGCACTTTATCACGTATGTAAGCAAGATGTATGAAAATGTGAAATGTTTATGAATGTAATTTCGTCTTTAGGAAAATAAATCCTTGACGACCGGCCGGGGAGTTGCTTTGTGGAAGAGATACTTTGCTGAAGTTTTGATGAGAGGCCTACTGAGGACTTCAATGATGGACTCCGTTGGGGATAATGATGATAAACTCCGTTGGGGAAAACCAAAGATAAACTCCGCTGGGGGATAGGAAGGACTTTGCCGAGGGCGATCTTCCGTGGCAGGTAGCTGAGGATAACCCAGTTATAAGCCCTTGTGAGGAATAACTTTAAATAAAGCTCGGGAGAGACGTCCGTACTCCGCAGGGAATCAAGCTTCCAGAATCTACTGGGGATAAGCTTAAGACCTGCCGGGGAATGTTGTGCCTTTTCAGGATTGACGGGGAACCAACTCTGTTTGGGGAAAGTATTGCTGAATCTTGTCTTACTCTCCGGGGAGTTGAGACGATTTGGTCACATTCTTCAGTCGAATCTACCTTGGTACCTTGGCGGACAAAGCAACCAGACTGCATCAGACAACCTTACATTGCCCCTGTTTCTGATGTCACCTGTAATTGATCTTTTGTTTCATATGCAAATATTTACGAATCAGCAATTTAATGTCAAATGCATATATCAAAAATGAACATTGGACATTCTTCGCAAGACAAAACAAAAAAAGGAAAAACAATGGCAATTTGTATGGACAAGTGAATTTGTATTGATTTGAATTTTGCCTGTGAATAGGCGTTTTTGTACAAGAGGCTGACATCCTAGTAAGAGGATGCCGCCGAATGACATAGAATTTACAATTTTGAAAAGGAAACAAAACAGCTATGTGATCAATCCCACTGGGTTCCAACTCTGCTATCGCCTCTATGTCTTCAAGCGTCTCATCACTTTGCTGCTTGGTTGAAGATGAAGTTGATTGATCAATGCCGAGATCTGAGCCAGATAGTTGATGCCGAATTCCGGATGCAAGGTGATCCAATGAGACATAGTGTTACGCTTTATCCCTAACTTTTGCCTGGACCGCCCTTTCGGGTTTTCAGTCCACCGGGATACCCATTTTTGCCCAAGCCGCCTTTTCAGGTTTTCGACTTGCCGGGTGTACAGATTTTTTTTATTTCATCCCTTATTTTTGCCCGAACCCTTTTGGTTCGCCGGGAAGCCCTTATTTTTGCCTAGGTATGTTAACCTAGCGGGTCTTTTATTCATGCGTAGTATCTTTTTACTATGTCTGCATTGGCGGGGTGAGGAAGGTCGTCACCATCCATGGTGGTCAGGATCATGGCTCCTCCTGAGAACACATGTTTAACCACAAATAGCCCTTCGTATGTAGGGGTCCATTTGCCCCGGGGATCACTTTGAGAAAGGATGATGCGTTTGATTACCAGGTCCCCAACTTGATACTCTTGTGGTCTGACTTTCTTGTTAAATGCCCTGATCATCCGTTTTTGATACGTCTGACCATGACAGATAGCAGTGAGCCTCTTTTCGTCAATCAGGTTTAATTGATCAAGTCGAGTCTAGATCCAGTCATCTTCATTCAAGTCTGCATCCTTCATTATCCGGAGAGAGGGTATCTGAACTTCAATTGGCAAGACTGCCTCCATGCCATAGACCAAGGAGAAAGGAGTTGCCCCGGTTAACGTCCTTGCTGAGGTACGGTACCCATGAAGAGCAAATGGTAACATTTCGTGCCAATCTTTATAGGTCACTGTCATCTTCTGCATAATTTTCTTGATATTCTTATTAGCTGCCTCTACAGCCCCATTCATCTTCGGCCGGTAGGGAGAAGAATTGTGGTGCTGTATCTTGAATTGTTCGCAGAGTTCAGTGATCATCTTGTTATTGAGATTGGTACCATTGTCCGTAATGATTCTTTCCGGGACACCGTACCGACAGATCAGATTATGCCGGATGAAACGTGCCACGACGCTCTTGGTTACCGTTGCATAGGAAGCTGCCTCAACCCACTTTGTGAAGTAATCGATTGCCACCAAGATGAAATGATGCCCGTTGGATGCCGTCGGTCGGATCTCACCGATCATATCAATCCCCCACATTGCAAAAGGCCAAGGTGCCGTCAGGACGTTCAGAGAAACCGGAGGGATATGCACCTTGTCAGCGTAGATCTGGCATTTATGACAAGTTCGAGAGTGTTGGTAACAGTCGGCTTCCATTGTGGACCAGAAATATCCTGCCCGTAGGATTTTCTTTGCCATGGTATGTCCACTGGAATGTGTTCCGAATGTACCTTCATGCAGTTCTATCATGATTTTCTCTGCTTCAGCCTTATCCACACAACGTAGTAGAGTTGAATCATGATTCCGTTTGTAGAGAATGTCGTTGCTGAGGAAGAATTTTGCCGCAAACCTTCTCATGAACTTCTTGTCATTGACAGATGCACCTTCAGGGTATTCCTGAGCTTCCAAATACCTCTTCACCTCATGATACCAGGGTTTTTCAGTCACCTTCTCGGCCTCGAGATCGCAGCAGTATGCCGGTTCGTCCAACTTCCAGATAATGATCCGGGGAGCCTCATTGTCCCATTTAACTTTGAACATTGAAGACATCGTAGCCAGTGCGTCCGTTAGTTGATTCTCCTCTCTCGGGAAGTGCTCAAAAGTTATTTCTTTGAAGTGGGGAAGCAAGGTCGACACATACTCCTTGTAAGGAATAAGATTTAGGTGTTTCGTATCCCACTCGCCTTTGATCTGATTGATCACGAGAGCGGAATCTCCGAAGACACTCAGAAATTTGATCCTTAAATCGATTGCAGCTTGTAGACCCATGATACATGCCTCATATTATGCCATGTTGTTGGTGCAGTTGAAACACAATCGGGCGGTGAGTGGAGTATGAGTTCCTTTAGAAGATATGATTACAGCGCTGACGCCGTTACCCAAAGCATTGGAGGCTCCGTCAAAATGCATAGACCAACGGGATCCTTCCTCAGGTCCTTCATCCGGTCCAGGTACTTCACAGTCAGTTACCACCATGATGTCTTCGTCCGGAAAATCAAAGTTCAATGATTGGTAATCGTCCACAGGTTGGTGTGCCAAATGATCTGCCAGTACACTTCCTTTAATTGCTTTCTGAGTTGTATACTGGATATCATATTCTGTTAAGATCATTTGCCATCTTGCTATTCTCCCAGACAGAGCAGGCTTTTCAAATATGTACTTGATGGGATCCATCTTTGAAATCAATAGAGTAGTGTGAGTCAGCATATACTGTCTCAGCCGGTGAGCAGCCCATACTAGAGCGCAACAAGTTTTCTCAAGCAGCGAGTAACAAGACTCACAGTCGGTAAACTTTTTGCTCAAGTAATAAATAGCGTGCTCTTTTCGGCCGGACTCGTCATGCTGTCCCAGCACACACCCCATTGAATTGTCAAGTACTGTCAAATATAGTATCAGAGGTCTTCCTTCCACTGGTGGCATAAGAATGGGTGGCTCTTGGAGATATTCCTTTATCCTCTCAAAGGCAGCCTGACATTCATCGTTCCAGCGTACTACTTGATCTTTCTTCAGTAATTTGAAGATTGGCTCACAAGTAGCAGTCAGATGTGAGATGAATCGGGCAATGTAATTTAGTCGTCCCAGGAAGCCTCTAACTTCTTTCTCTGTCTTTGGAGTCAGCATCTCTTGTATGGCTTTTACCTTGGCAGGGTCCACCTGAATACCTTTATCACCTACGATGAAACCTAGCAATTTTCCGGACCTCACCCCAAAGGTGCATTTGTTGGGATTCAACCTCAGCTTGTATAACTTTAGTCGGTCAAACAGCTTCCTCAGATGATCAAGGTGCTCCTCTTCAGTTTGAGACCTTGCAATCATGTCATCGACGTATACCTCAATCTCATGATGGATCATATCATGAAATAAAGCAACCATGGCACGTTGATAGGTTGCCCCAGCATTTTTTAACCCGAATGGCATGACCTTGTAGCAGAAGGTGCCCCACTGAGTCACAAAGGTAGTCTTTTCCATATCTTCTGGGGCCATCTTGATCTGATTATACCCTGAAAAACCGTCCATGAAGGAGAACACCTTGTGTTGAGCAGTATTGTCAACAAGAACGTCAATATGAGGTAGAGGAAAATCATCCTTGGGGCTGGCCCTGTTCAAATCCCTGTAGTCGACACACATTCTGACTTTACCGTCCTTCTTCAGCACTGGCACCACGTTGGCAACCCATTGAGGATAAGAAGTTACTGCTAGAAACCCGGCATCGAATTGCTTCATAACCTCGGCCTTGATCTTTTCGGACATCTCTGGGCGCATACGGCGGACCTTTTGCTTTACCAGAGGGCAGTCTTCCTTGGTTGGCAGGTGATGAACTACAATGTCGGCATCCAAACCAGGCATGTCTTCATAGGACCAAGCAAATATCTCTATGTAATCATGTAGCATCTGGATCAATCGTTGCTTCACACTGAGCTCTAGATTATCCCCAATCTTGACCTCTTTCCTATCTGTCTCCGTACCCAGGTTAATTGTTTCTACCGGCTCTTCATGCGGTTGAATAGCCCTCTCTTCCTGGAGCAGCAGTCTTGCGAGTTCTCCAGGCACTTCACAATCATCTTCACCTTCGTCTTCGGCCAAGTTGATTGGATTCTCGAAGTCATAACTGGCGGTAGCAGAGCTGTTACCAGTGAGATCCAGAGTGGATTGAAACCTATATAAGTGAGTGTGTGTAAATATAGCTGTTTTGCAATATATAACACAGAAAGAAAAAGAGCACAAGATTTGAAATGCAACAAACGTCCAATGTTTTGATTGATGATATATGGAAATGTCATACAAAAAGCCCTCACAAATGGAGCTACGATGCCTCGGGTAGGACACCGAGCCAATAAAAGTTTTAACACATTGTTTGTTACAAATTGAAAATCAAAAGAATTAATTACTGCGTGACAAATGTGATAGGTGTAAAATCCTTTGCCGTCCAGTTGCTTGGTCCGTTGCTGGTAGTCGGGTAGATCCAACTGTCAAACTCTGCTTCCTCTACATCCTCCTCGATAGCATTCACCCTTGGGTTGGAGATAAACACCGGAGCCTTTCTGATCTTTTCCTTGCGCAGAGCCCTCTGAGCCTCTGCGGTAAAGCCCAGCCCAAACTTGTCATTCTTTTGAGTGAAGTCAGGAAGCTGACCCCAGTTTGCACAATTGCCTTTCTCGATTACAGCCCGGGCATCTTTCAAGGACGCCATCTTCAACGGAAAGTCTTCTTCAACCACTGCCTCAGCCGATGCCAACGTTGGAGGTACCTCCTCAAAATGCTGAAAGGGGGTTTCAATAAACTCCCCGTCCATCTCGATATACCGGAATGAATTCAAGTGACTAACCATGTATTCCTCCTCACCCTGCACAGTAACAATCTTCCCTTTGACAGGGTATTTGAGCTTTTGGTGTAGAGTGGAGGTTACTGCCCCAGCTTTGTGAATCCAGGGTCGACCCAACAAGCAGGAGTAAGATGGATGAATATCCATTACATAGAACGTTGAGTTGAAAACTTGGGAACCCACACGAATAGGAATGTCTACCTCACCGTGCACCATCCTCTTAGAACCGTCGAAGGCTCTAACAATGATGTTACTAGGTTTCAGCTCCAAACCCTCACAATCCAAGCGATCCAATGCCTTCTTGGGTAAAACATTCAGGGAAGAACCGGTATCCACCAACACGTGTGCGAGAGTAGTGCCCCTGCACTCTATAGAGACGTGCAGGGCATCATTGTGATTTTTCCCTTTGGCGGTAAGGTCAGCATCCGAGAACCCTAAGCCATTGTCAACCGTCAAATTAGCCACACAGTCGGTGAATTGATCCGCAGAGGTCTCTTGCGGTACATGGGCCGTTTTCAGAAATGAAATCAGGGCTTTTGCATGGGCCTCTGAGCATAGCAGCAATGATAGCATAGAGATTTTGGAGGGGGTATGCCCCAACTGTTCAACAACATTGAAGTCACTCTTTTTGATGATTTTAAGAATTTCCTCCATTTCTTGTTGGGAGGCTTCCACAGCAGTCTTTTTTGGTGCCTCCGTCCTGGCAGGCAAATCGGTAGCAACTTCTTTTCCCCGAGTATCAGAGGATTCGGCGGCAGTAGTAGACACAGGAACTTGAATTGGAACATGCACACTTGCGGGTGTGATGGTAAGAGGTTTTCGGATAACTGGCGGTGCAATGTCAGGTGAGAAGAGCCTGCCACTACGGGTAATCTTGGCGGGACCAGTGATGTTACTGATACTGGTATTGGTGTTGAACTCCTGTTTCACCCCAAGCACATACACATCGGCCCCATAATGCCATGGGACCGCTTTATCAGACTCATAGGGGAGAGGCCCCAGAACAGTAATAGTAATGGGTGCAACAGACATAATTTGGACTGGTTTCTTCATGGGAGCTTTGGCAGGATTGTAAATTGTGACAACAGATATTTCTTCAACGGAAACAAACAGAACAACAGTTTTCTTAAACAGAATTTCTTTGCTATCCATCAGGCTTTGGATGCCTGATTTCAGCAGTGGACAACCGGTAGGGATAACAGCACACAGGAGGTAACCCTTACTACAACCCGGAAATAAACCGGCTAGTAGTAAGTTCCTCTTAACAGTCAAAAGAGGGGTAGCAACATCATTCACCGAAACAGCATACAAATCTTACTCAATGGCATTTACTCTATGCTGGGGCATAGGAGCGGTTACAACATTCGGTCTCTCAGGTGCTTCAAACTGAATTTCCTTCGCGTCGATAAGATCTTGCACTTTGTTTCTCAAGGCCCAGCAATCATCAGTAGTATGCCCGGGGCTATCAGAATGATAAGCACAACGGGCATTCAGGTTATACTTTGGAGATGCAGTATTAACGACCTTAGGAGCTTCTTTGGTGGTCACCAAGTTGGTTGATAACAGTTGGGGTAAAATTTGTGATAAGGTCATACTCAGCCGAGTATACTGCCTCTTGGGCCTTTCACCTCTTTGTTGATTGTACTGCTGAGGAGAAGCAACAGGTTTTTAAATGACCAGAGCATTGACGGCTTGGCGACTTTCTGGCTTGACTTGTCTTCTAGGACCATAGACGGCACTTGCTTCTTTCTTAAAAGGCCTCTTCTCAGTACTTGCAGCGACACCCTTTTGAATCTTTCCTGACTTGATGCCAGCTTCTATTCTTTCGCCCGTTAAGATCAAATCGGTAAACCCCGCGGAAGAGTTACCAATCAAATGATTGAAAAATGGCCCAGATAGGGTCCCAAGAAACATATCAACAAGTTCGCGGTCGGTTAAAGGAGGCTGCACCCTGCCAGCCAAATCCCTCCATTTTTGTGCATATTCTTTGAATCCCTCGCTTGTTCCTAGTGACATACCCTGAAGTTGGGTACGAGTAGGAGCAAGGTCAGAATTATACTGGTATTGTTTGTAAAAAGCGATGGCCAAATCTTCCCAATTTCGGACGCTGGTTCCTTCTAGTTGATAAAACCACTCCAATTGAGCTCCAGAAAGGCTGTCTTGAAAGAAATGAATCCAAAGGTTTCTATCTGTCGTATAGGGTTGGATCTTTCTCACGTAGGACCTGAGATGCATTTTTGGACAGGACAGCCCATCATACTTTACAAACACTAGCACTTTGAATTTTGGGGGAATCACAATCCCGGCAACCAAACCCAAGTCTTCAAAATCCAAACCCGGTACTCTTTGTAGTTCCATGGCGGCCAACCTGTCTTCTAGCCCTTTGTATTTATCATCAGCTGGAGGGTATTGTTGATCAGTATAGTCTTCAGCCTCTTCGACCTCCTCTTCTTCCGCATCAGACTCGGAAGGTACCGCAGCTCCACCTCCTTTGCTGGTTCCTTCATCAGAAGTAGGAGGAAATTCGAGCACTCTCCGAGCTTCTCCATCAAATCTTCTCCCCAGAGTAGCCACCCCGAGTCTCTTTTTCTTCTTTTTTACTGGGTCCTTGTTCCCCAGTTGAGTTTTGATATCCTCCTGACCCTTAGCCAAGGTCATCAGGAGTTGCTGAAATTGTGCATTTTGAGCTTGCAGGTCTTTGACTGTTTGCTCGAGATCCATCCTACTGTAATAAACAGCAGACAGATAAGGAAACCTGGAATGAGACCTGCTCATGCACATGATGAATGGTATGCTTATGTATGCAATGCATTCAAGGGTTTAGGATATTCGAAATTGTTTTAGACAAAGAAAAACGCACGTCATATTAATAAGAAGAAATTTGTTAGTACATAAATGCCCCATGGGCCAAATATTACAAAATAACTTCTCAAGGCAAAAAGACATTGCACATCCTCTTTGGTGTGATGTAGGTGTTGAGGGCCTCTTGCTCATGGAGTCGGCGGGTAAGCTCTAGAACCTTCTTCTCACTGGCGTAGAAGCTAGCTTCAAAAGTATTACGTTCCTCCTTGAGCTGAATCCAACTTTTCTGCATTTCCTCCCACGATGTAGGCATGTCAGGATGTAGGATGGTGTAGGGAACCTCTCCTTCCTTAACAGGCTTTTTAATCACAGGGAGAACATGAGGATAAGGCATCATCAGACTTTGGGCTCGGGCTATACCCACTTGAGATAAGGCTCAAGAGGGATAGAGTTCTTGTGTCCCAGAGTCTTGCTATCAACCTTGTTGAGTCTTCCCCAAGCTCTGATGAATCTTTGGCGAAGTCCTTGCGCATCGTTTTCGAAGTCAAAAACTAGGTCAGGAATCAACATGTCATGAGGGCCATCCCTCCGGGCATATCCAAATTGCCTCAAAGCTAGGCAAGGGTTGTAGGTGATACCTCCTCTAATTCCAAGTAAAGGAACATTAGGGAATTCTCCACAACGATCGACGATGATGACATTTTCTCTGGACCAAGAACACCAATGTACATCAGAGTGAGTAAGAGTCATCAACCGTTGGGACCACCTTGAGCCTTGGTCATTCTTCAAGACAGATTGTGGAAGGTGCGAAATAAACCACCTTGCAAGGAGAGGAGTACAGCACATGAGAACACCCCTCTTTCTCATTGTTCGTGTGTAAAAGGAGTGAAGAATGTCCCCAAGCAATGTTGGTATTGGATTTCTGGACAGGAAGATTTTGACGGCGTTGACATCTACCAATTGATCAGGATTTGGGAACAAGACCAACCCATAGATAAGGAGTGCCACAATCTCTTCAAAGGCTTATAAGTCCAATGAGTTCCAACATTCTTGTGCCTTCTCAAACAAGAATTTTGCTAAGAATCCCTTGACGCCGCTTCTGGTTTCCCAATGCCCCTTGATGTCGGATGGTTGTAGATGTAATGCTCGAGCAACATCTTCCGGCTTTGGTTCCTTTTCCGTACCGTTGAAAGGTAGTTGATTAAGGATAGGAATTCTCGGGAGTTGAGAAAACTCCTCCAAAGTGGGCACCAACTGGTAATCAGGGAAAGTGAAACAGTGGTGAAGGGGGTCAAAGAACTGAAATAGCACTTTCATCATGTCTTCTTCAATGTTGGTGTTGACTAGGCTGAGCAGTCTACCATGTCTTTCACTGAAGGATGAGCTCTCCGGAATTCTTGAGGTGAGCTCCTTGAGTTGAGGAGAGATTCTCACAAGGTTGACTTGGATAGTGTTTCTGCGAGGAATTTCCATGACCTACAAAACAGGAACAAAGATGAAGATCCAAACCCTTGAAATGGTTAGTGAATGCATATGATGCTTCATGATGTTTATGATGTATGCACAAAACATATGTACAAACAATTCACACCAAACCCTAGTTTCAGGCTTGCATGGGGTTTCATAGGTAAGTACCCTCTTGAGTGTAGTTGGCTTAAAAACCTGTCCTATAAATAGTAACCGGGTTCTACGGAGCTCAATATCACGGGATTGTTTTCATTGTTCATTGTTTTGGTTTAGCCACTTAACTAGCGACCAAAATATTCCAAGAAAACAACCCTTAATGAGTGTAGTATCGAGTATCTACCAACTTCGGACTGCACCAAAGCCGGTCATCTCACTACCCCTAATAAAAGGCCAAGATGGTCAAGTAAGGTTCTAGGTCATTAGTGCTTAGTGACATCACTCAGCGGCCCCGTACTCTCCTTGATTGAACTCAAGGGTTACCGGTACTCACAAATATGTCGCACTAATATAGCTATTGCTTCGACCGTGTCGGTATACCCCGCACAGTTTCCATAACGTATTGCTATCTATGAAATGTTTCCCAAAAATCCGGGTGTAGGATTGCAAACCCAAACAAGAGAGCCAAGATGTAAAGCAATCAATTCAAACAATTAGTCATGCAAGAGGGTGATCTAAGCCCTAAGGTTACTCCACTTTTAAAATACTCCCCAGCAGAGTCGCCAGTTCTGTGATACGGTGGGAGAACTGACTTATGGTTTTGCGTTTGTTTTCGCAAATGTTTCGGTTGAGCAAGAGTCGCCACCGACTTTTTATTTTATCCTAAGGAAAGGTTTAAAAAGCACAGCAAAAAACCTTTGAGATTTTTCTTGGGTTCGGGGAGTAGATTATAGAAAGGGAAGGTGTTAGCACCCTTTCTATCCATGGTTATCCATGGGCTCTATTTTACTTGCTTAGATCACTTGCCTTTTGTTTTCAATTGTTTGAAATGGTGCTTATGTGCGTGGGTTTGAAAATGTTTTGAAAAGAAGCCAATGTGGTGGCAACCTTTGTAATGATCCATGTGGGGATGTATACCAAGATGTATGTCTTTTGAAAAGGTTTTCATTTTGTTTTTGAAAGTTGTTTTGAAAGTGTTGTGAGGTGTGTTTTAGAAAATAGGCAAGTGTTTTGTTTTTGCAAGTTTGATTCAAGTAACTAAGAGGTTATCTACTCCTAAATTTCTCAAAGTTCATTGCTATGTTTTAACCCTTTTAACAAGTTTGTTCCACCATTGTATTTGGTGGACAATCTCATGTTAGGATGTGAAAGGGACGGGCGCGGGTCATCGTTTAGACCATAATTGCAATAGTGCCAAGTATCTTTGGGCAATTTTTCTTAAGGGACTTGATCATTTGTTTAGGCAACATTTTGGAAGCGTCATCGAGGGACTATGATCATTTGGTTTGTGTTTGTTTTGCCCAAAGAGACCTAACATGCAATATGGCCCAATTTTGAAAGGCAACAAGTGGAATACCCTAGGGGGTGCAAGTGTGATATGTGTTGTCCATATTACATGCTTGTTTATCTTGAAATTAGGTCAAACTACTTTGTTCTTTTTATTTGCATACAAACCCTAACTCTAGCATGGTATATTTAGAAAGCGTTTAAAGTGCGAAAAATTAAAATTCCTACACTATTACAACACAATATGGGAAGGGGGGTACAAATATTCAAATGGGGGGATATTTAGACAAAGAAATTAAACCTAGCTATTACATCATTTTTGGCATATTTACAAGTAATTGATTGTATAAATTAAATGGAAAATAAAATAAAGATGCAAAAATGCAAAAAGGATTTTTATATGTATAAAAAAAAGGTATTATTTATGTTAAATAAATAAAATAAAGAAAAGTATTATTTTTGGAGTTTTTGTATTTTAAGGGTAAAACCCTAATTTTTATTAAGTAAATATATTAACTATTTAATGTGTATAATATTTAATAATTATATACAAAAATAAAATAAAATGGAGTATATTCATAAAAAGAGTCTTTTCCATATCAAATATTAATAAAATAAAAATGTATGTATTTTAGTATTTTTGCCCTAAGTATATATATATATATATATATATATATATATATATATATATATATATATATATATATATATATATATATATATATATATATATATATATATATATATATATATATATATATATATATATATATATATATATATATATATATATATATATATATATATATATATATATATATATATATATATATATATATATTATTTATTAAATAAATACTATATATATGAAAATAATATTTAATATTTATATAAAAAAAAGTGTATTTTGTATAAAATATTTTCAAAAGGGAAAATGTAATAAAATCAGAAAAGAAAGTATATTTGCATTATTTTCCTATTTATTCTAAATAATATATATATATATATATATATATATATATATATATATATATATATATATATATATATATATATATATATATATATATATATATATATATATATATATATATATATATATATATATATATATATATATATATATATATATATATATATATATATATATATATATATATATATATATATATATATATATATATATATATATATATATATATATATATATATATATATATATATATATATATATATATATATATATATATATATATATAACCTAAACTAAACAAATAAATGCCTATAAATTCAAAAATGGTGAGAAAAATATTTTTTATATTTTTTATATTATAAGCAAAAATAAATAAGTCAAAATGAAAAAAGAAAAATCAAAAAATCATGCAAATACACAAAATGGGCTCAGGGGGTGTGAAATCAGAAATGTGGTGTGAAAAGGAAAAACAAAACTGGCCCAGCCCATGAAACTTCTTCTTCAACCTCTGAACGAAAACGCGCGCCTGTTCTTCCAATTCAAACACCTGGATTCTTTGATCTTTTGCACAAACTTCCAACATAAGAAATGTTAAGCATTGAATCACGATTCCAAATATATAAAAAACTCATCCTAACTCTCAGAAATGAGAGAGAATTTTGACATTCCCAAATCCTGACCTAAGTTTTCTGCCATGTTCAGACTCAAAATTCTTGCAGCACACATAACATAAATGAAATCTAATTACATGGGCATATTCAGGGCTATGAATGTGACATATTATCTTCACAAACCTAAAGCTAACAATGCCTAATAAGAGAGATACGAGTTCATGAACTTACCTGTTCAGTTGAAGTTCTATCTGGCAATGGAGAAGCTTTCAGTGCAAGGTGATGATTGGTATAGCTTCCTTGATGTCCAGGGGTGCTATTCCAAGCTTTACTTTGTCTTGAGACCTTCTGAATCATGCTAGAGTACTTCACCTGCAAATCAGAAAAAGTGAAAATGGCCAAAAGGATTAGAGGAGTTACAGGTTGCTTCTAATGCTTTGGATAGTTTGGATTGATGGTAGGGAAGATGTCTGAAGTGGTTTGGGCAAGAATGCTTAAAAGGATTGAGAGTTGGCACTCAAATTGCAGTGAGAACTCTGTTTTTGCAGTTTGAGAGTGATTCTGGGAATGGGAGTGTTTGGGACCTTGCTTGCTCGTGTTCTAGCTTAGTTAGGATGATTAGAAGGTGTCTACAATATTTGCTTCAGTGTTCTAATGCTGAGATGAAAGTTATGTTATGATATGCCACTTTTCTTCACACTTAAGCAAACAAAAGCCAAGTTGTATTCTAGACAGGTAGATGGCCCCTAATCATGCTGCAAAGCTCCTCCTTGATCAGTGTGTTATGCTCATAATCTTGTGCCAATTAGATCTGATCTGTACTTGTGGATTTGCAATTGGACATAAAGCTTAACTTTTCAAAAATGGCTATTTTGCTTTTTCCATAAATGGCTTAAATCAAAAGGTAATGCATAAACTCATGAAACAAAGCCTTAGCACAATGAACATGCATTAAATTATTGAGTGTTGGATGGTTTAAGGGCCTGTAATGTAGCACAAACTAAGCTGACTTGAAAATGGCATAAGTTATGAACATGTACATGACCAATTCAAAAGTGAGTTTTTGCCATATTGTGAAATTCGATTCTCTCAAGTTATGAGGTTGTTTGATGAGTTCTTGGACATTTTGGAAAGCTTGGAATGTGTACTACAATCCATCTTTGAAATGCAAATTGAAATTCCAAGTGGAAGTGTATGGAAAATGGTCTTGAAGTTAGGTAGAAAACCTTGCCAAAATAGGTTAAAATTTCACTAAGTTAAGGATGGTTTAGTACCCTTATTCAAAAAATTGTAACTTGAGATACAAGCCTCATTTGGGAAAACTTTGTGAATCAAAGTTGTAGATTATGCAACAAGCTACAACTTTCATGTTTTGACTTTTGTTTGAATCCCAATGAATCTTGGTGAGAAAGTGGGGCAAAGTTGGGAAAAAATTAGGGTTTTCCATAACTTAGAAAAATTCTAAGTTATGAAAAATTTCCATTTCAAACCCTAATTTGCATTTCTTGATTTCTTGATGAACAAGTTTCATGATTTGGCATGTTTTGATGAAAAATTAATCTTGACCCTTGATTTTGACCAAAAAGTCAAAGTTTGACTTTTCAGTATACAGTCAAAATTGATCAATTGACTGGGAAATTCAACTGTCAATCTTGTGTACTTGGGATCTTTTGAACTTTTTGAGCATGTCAAGATAATTCCATGGGGTCCTTGAGTCCATATGTGAGCATGGTTTGCCATTGGCTAGGTAAAATAGTCAAAAATTGCCTTTGTGCAGTCAAAACCCTAAAAATGACCATTTTGCCCTTTTGATGATCTGATCAAATTTCTTGTGGAATTGTGATCCAAACTTGATCAAATGGTCCATGTGAGTTCATAATGTTGATGTGGGTCAATTTTCATGAGATTTGACTGTCCATTGGCCACAGTTGACTTTTTCCCCAATACAGTTGATTTCTAGGTCAACTGTCTAGCTGACTGGGCAAAATTTGGAATCAAGACTTGAAACTTGGTATGGATAAACTTGGGAGTCCAAAATGAAGCATGAAAGTCATCTTAGGCATTTTAGGTCAAAACATCTTTGTGCAAACACAAACCCTAATTTGGGTTAACAGTGCAAGGAGAAGTTTTGAGCAGAGGAAACCCTAACTGGTTCTTGGGCTTCAAAGGTCTTGTGATGAGAAAATGTTGAGGAAATGGGAGGGCAAATTTTGGGTTACAACACACCTATTTTTAATAACATGTAATGATAAATTTATGTAATGTTTTTCTATGTAATGTTTATTTTAGAGTTAATTTATGTTGATTTTATTCTTCCATTATCGATTCCGTCTATTTATGCTTTTGATCTAACAGAGTATATTATGGAGATGCATCTCCGAATAAACCTTTCGTGTATACAAAGATGTATCTCCGGATCGATTTTTTCATATAATAAGGGTTTCTCACCAGTTTTACCTCAGTTGTGTGTGAAAAAAGTGCGTCTGAATATGCATCTCTGAACACTCTAGACATTTTAGTCTTTTCACGTGGTATGGGGGAACCCCTAAAGGTGGAAAGAGCAATTTCCATAAAAATTCATATCGCAATTCAGATAACTAGTTAACCTAGAAACTAAAATAAGATTAGTAAAGAAGATAGCGATGTATAAAACACCCTTTAAGTAAATTTCATTCTTGAATTTTATAGTGCCAAATTTGTTAGTAGTCAAATTGAAGTCTTAAAGTAGTTTGACAATAATAACATATATGCTATAAAAAAAGTGTGAAAGAGGAATTGACAATGTGACCCGGGTTCCAATGTCTAATATCCAATTGATTTTTCTACCTAAAGAGAAAGGTGAATTGGGAATACTTGAAATAATTATTTATCGGGGTGTGAAACTATTTGACATTTGTCGAACTTGAAGGAGAGATAGAAGGCATTTTATGTTGTTCAAAAGTGAAAGGGGAAAGGGTGATGAATTGTTGATGATCTTCAGAGTCGTCTCGTTGAATACCATTCAAGTTGTTTTAAGTAAGAGTGGACGTTTGATTGATGTTAGTTTTCTTGAGATAGAGAGGTAATCCATGTTGAAATCATAAAAAGAAAAAACCTTACCATGAGAAACTACTTAAATTGTGAACTTATGGTTACAAAGACGAGACTTGACTTAAAAAAGACTCGCCGTGATCAATGATTAAGAATTATGATTTTTTTGTTGTTGTGGATTTTCATGGGAAAAAAAATAGAGAACAAAGGGTAGGTTTTGTGGGAGAGAACTTTGTATGAAGCTTTGAATAAATGAACCTTAATATGTCAAAACCCTTTTGGTATATACCTCAAACATACTTTTGCGCACACAAGTCATTGATGTCGCACTCGCTAAATGCAAATAACAAAAAAAAAATTGACTAATCAAATAACAAACTATTAAAAAGCATACTAAATTCGCTTATGGGGGAGGCTGCCACTTTGCGCACAAAAAGATTAATAAAAGACAATTTGTTAATCCATCTTATGTGTTTTTTTAGGCATCAGTACGAATTTTTAAAAATACTTTTAGAAATCGGAAATACATTTCTAAGACGCATTAATATTTAGTTAAAAAGAACTAAAATTGGAAATATATTTCTGTTTTATAACCGAAAGTGTGTTTTCATTATTATTCATTATAGAATACAGTAAAACAACACTTACACATTACATTAAGATTCTCAAACAAAACATAAAATTATATAAAATAAGCAATATATATGGGATTTAAACATATATGCAACATTACACTTCAACATCCGGATGAACGTTGCAACAACTTCAAAATTTCATCGACCGTTCTTGTAATCATCACATCAAGCTCGATTTGAACTTTTTCGTTGTAACCGAAAAAGGTTTCCCGCATAGCCCGTAAATCAGTATTTGTCTGTATCTCTTTGTTGATGAACTCAAGCTTTCTGTCGTTGTTAATGGATAGAGAGCAGTACTCAATCTTCAAAATTTTTTAATTGTCATCAAATGGTAAAAGTCCCGGTATTGTGTAATGAAGATTTCAAGCAGTTCTTACATGTTGGTCTTGAATTTCCTTGATGGCAGATCTCCATTAACGAAGTGAACCTTTCTAACATGCCAGACAATATTCATTTTTTGTTTTAGTGTTTAGACATGAGATAGCATGAGGGAGAGGGATGAATTTCTTATATAGTATTTTGAGGATGTTATGGACCACACACATCATATCTGTTGACAGAATGTAAATCAGAAATGTATTTCTAGTTTACACCTTAACTTGAAAATCGGAAATACATTTCCGGTAAAGTCCCTGGTATTAAAAAATAAGAAACAAAGAAATAACAGAAAGAGCATATTGCATGAAAATATAATAATAGGCATATACATTACCAAAATGGGAATATTCGACGTCATAATTCATTAACAAAAAGACATATACATCAAAGTCATATTTAACTACTTAAAATATTTGAAGTAACTGTCTCCTGACAAATCCACATGTGGTACACCCTTTGACTTTTCCTTGTTGTTTGCTATTTTAATATTCTTCAATTTGGTGTACTCTTTGCATCCTTTCAATGAACTGGTCTGTCCAAGTCTCGGATTGGTTTGTATAATGATTCGTCCACTCTGATGATGTAAATAGTATAAGACATCCTGGTTTCAAATACACTTGAACAAAATGCCGGAGATTTGAAACTCACCCAACACAAATGATATGATTAGTGGAATTAGATGTTGGAGCAATGTGCAATGCGAAAAAAGTTTTCGACAAATCGTATTGTAAGATTAATACACACCATCGTATACGCACTTGCAATGAGATGACTCATCTCAGAGAAACGCATCCATTTGTTCTCTGGTGCAAATGCTTCTATGGATGGTACAAGAGCGTTATAGATTTCTTCAAAATTATTCTTATCCCCGTACACCCGTGTGCACAAATCTTTATGGCTCCTCAACTCTTGGATAAGAGTTTGACGGACAAGTGAGTGATCATTTTCCCCTTTATCGAGTAAAGCAGAAATAGCCCGAAAACCACAATTACCGTCACCGCGAACATTGATGATTCCATCAATATGATTGTGCATAAAAATCGACATCTCCTCAATGAACGGTATTTTTGATGGAGGCAGTGGATTTAAGGTTTGATTATGCGAACACCTTTGAAGACCTTTTTCTGAGATTTCTATGTCGGTGAATCGTGAAAAAGTTTGTCAACGTTCTCAAAATACGATGGACTCCTCATAGTAGAATTCTCACTTGGTGTAGGTTTGATCTTTTTGGTGCTCCTTTTGTTTCAATCGGTTGAGACGGTGGTTTCAAGTTGGTTGTCTATGAAATGCAACTTTCCTCAATTGCTCTTTGATGTGGAGTTTTATGTTGTCATCACTTTTTCTAAATCTTTCTTGTATCGCTTCTTATTCTGTCAAGATTGTGATACTTGACTTTCCGTCTTCCATTGTAACGTCGTCTTCAAATTCAATCTCTTCCAATGACTACATACTTCGTCCATTCGTATCGTACTATTAAGTTTCACCTTCTTAGATATGACACAAGCACATGGGAGACCATATGTTTTCACAATTGTACAACCACACTTAGAGGTATCGAAGCCTAAGTCAGAGGCTCGTTTGACTTCATAAAAAATGAAATTAAGAGTTGATTGTGATATTGTTGCCAACCAACTGAGAATAGAGAAGGTTGTCTTTGAACCTGTGTTCCAACATAGTGATACTACGACCAAATGATGTTTGAATTTCATTATGCTGGTTAAGTATCATTTGGTTCACGAATTTCAAACCCGTACACAAATCACCCATGATATTTCTCAACCAATTCTTCAGACGTGCATGAGCTTATTCAACTCGGTTTATTGTTGTATTTTCAAGATGCCTAATTTGATTTGTCCATGCACAAACAATCTTCTCCTTCACTTGATCCAAAATTGTAGAGTCAACGTATTTCAACAAATTGGGGTATTTATCGCCCACCTTCCTGGAATGTATAACAACTTCAGCATATAAATCTTTGATAGATGCATTTATGATAACATTCCAAGTAGCCATAATTTTCTCCACAACAACGCCCGACTTAACTATCTTACCCTCTTCAATCTCAATCTGACTCGTCCTTACCGCTGGTTTTACCTGACTTCTCATATTTTTAGTAATGTGATACTTACAAAGTAATGTAGAAGAACTAGAAAACACCTTCGCAACAAAATTCATCAGTGTTGTATCGCGGTCGGTAATAACGACTTTTGATATGTTTTCTTGGTCCTTTAATATTGACCGATAAACCTTTAAAGCCCATGTAAAATTATCCTCTTTTTCGCACTCTAGAAATGCAAAATCAATTGAATATGTCATCTCAATCGACGTAGCACCGACAATTTCTAACAATGGCAACCTGTACCTGTTGGTCTTGTACGTCTAATCAATTATAAGCACGGTAGGAAACGTATTAAACAATTTAATGAAATCAATATAAGTTCAATATATATCTCTTACCGTTACTCCATCCTCACGTCTATGGTACCTAAAAACGTAGTTGTTATCATCTAAAAGCTTCAAGAGTTGTTGCATTTCGGTTTGATCCCTTCTAAGCGTCAATTTTACTTGGTAGCGTTGATTGTAAACTTGCTTGATGTTTGAAATATTATCAAGTCTTTTGCATTTCAACGTGCCAAGTATGCTTTTTGGAGCGACCAAATTTAGTGTCATGTCGAACACACATTCATTCTCTTCCGCCAAGAGGCGACATGCACTAAAATGACCGGCTAAGTTTGCAGTTAAATCATGATTATGTAAATCACTTATGACATTGAACCTCCAATTAATCATTTGTCAACTGATACCCACGTAGCCTAAATAGACATTGGCATTTTCTTGAACCAGTGTCATCTCTTTTGAAATTCTTGATAGGCCGTCTATATATCCCACTTCTTTCACATGTCAATGTTACAAATGCAGGTCGTCTACCCGAATCATTATCGTACCTTCCTATCACAACACCAAAGTCTTGTTTGGTGGCCTTCGTACGAATCCACTGCATCATGACATCTCAAAATTCATATTCTTGTTCATTTATAAAATGCTTTGGCACATCGACCGTCTTGATAACAATAGACGAAACAACAATAGCGAAACACCTTGAGACACAATAGGAGAAACACCTTGAAAAAGAATAGGCGAGACACCTTGAATACAATAGTTTTGGGACAATTATCGGAATGCACCATATCTATAATATAAAAACAGATTAAACTAAGAAATATCTTAGGCAAATAAGAAAATGAAGTTGCTGAAAATAGCTGGTTCAGGAACCGGAAATACATTTCCGATTTAGTTCATCTGAAAATCGGAAATATACATCTGATATTAACGTGACATTTTTTCACAAAAATACACATTAATATAGATTGAAAATAGGAAGTTTTACCTTAAATTCAGTTTTCTTTAGCTCCTTTTGATATAATACACCACAAGAATGTTGATTTTGAGTGAAAATGGTATTGAGAGTGTGAGGATTTTTTTGGAGAGTATTTTGGTCACACTTTTGAAATGAGCATGATCAATATCCCATGGACCTTGTTGTTTTAAGCTTTTGGATTCTCTGAATAAACTGGGAATGTATATCGATTTATAGGTGGTAATATTTTTTATTTTTCCCGCATAAATTTTTCAGATATGTATCTCCGATTTTTCACCAGTATTACATTTCTAGTATGTTTCTTACATTATATAAGAGTGTAACGAAATTTTACCTAAATTGATAAGCGAAGGATGCGTCCCGGAAATGCATTTTCGAAGGGTATTTATGATTTTGTATTGGGTTTTTTTTCCTATATAGAATACCATAAGAAATTCTCTTAATAAAATTGGATTGAACGCTAACTTTGCATACACAGGTCTATCCCGTGTGCACGAAAAAGGAGTCAAAATGTGAATGTTTTCTCAGACACCCCATGATCTTAATTTTCTAGTCACTAGTTTTGAGACTTCTAAGAATCAATTTGTGCATTTAAGATTTACATATCTTTCCACTAAAGTCCTAAAGATACTGAAAAAAATTTAGGTGATACACATTAGAAAGAGGTTTGTTTAGGAAGGTGTACTTCTTGCGACCATGAGGATAGAGGGTGTTGTCAAGGTGGTTTGAAAGGGAGCTTCTCGCTAAAATCTACCTACTCTAGTATCATCATTAAAGTTTCTTGATCAGTCTAGCATTTTCAACTATGTCTTTGGTCTTGGAAAACAATGAAAGAGTTATGCTCCTTCCTAAGTCAGTGTTTTTTATTGGCAATTGTGTTGGGATAGAATCCCTACAATGGCCAATTTGTTTTAAGAGGGGAGTGATTTTAGAGTTACCAGCTACTATTTCTACCTCGTGTGAGGATTAGATTGAGATTAGTCTTAATCTATTTGTATGGTGTAACTTCTCTTTTTCAACATAACTTCCAGTTTTTTTTAAGTGTCAAACTTTAAAATAGTATTGTTTATTTTATTTGTCGTTTTTTATTTATTTAAAGTTGTGTTAATTGTTGTTAGGTAAAAATCATCTCTATATAATTTGTTGCTGAGAGAAAAAAGGTATGAGATAATAAATAGATAAAAGTGTCACAGAGAAAAGAAATATTTCTTTGAAAAATAACAAAATTCATTGATTAAATAGGTATTTGTAAATAATCTTAAAATAACAATTAAAAAATAAACAAAGTAGTATTCCGTATTCCTTTCACTAGCTAGGAATTGTGTTAGTGATGCCCCTAATCTCTCAAATATTTCTTTATGATTTGTACTTCTAAAGGCGATATGACATTCAATTTGGGCGGCAATATGGGATGAAGAATGACTTCATCTTCTTTTAACAAAGTGATTATGGGGTGGTGGAGGAGCATATCAAAGTTTATAATGTTATACCATAAACAGAGCAGAATATGATGCATTTGATTGATACCAGTATTCTCTTTCTCCATTTCTTTTCTTTCTACAAAATTAAATTGTAACGTTGTCATTGAGAAAGTAACAACCCATACATTCTCTATGTACATAATCTCAACCTAAAGTTACCAAATTCATGGGCCATATTGTTGCTGACATGTCACACAGATCCAATGCCTTTTTTTCAATGTTTTTTTTTGCATACCTTATACCCTAGCCACGTACCAATGTTGAACTTTCAAAGCAAATTTTCATTCTTAGTCGCAGCTGGAAAAAATCAGACAGAGTAGTACCCCATCCCATTGTTGACATCCGAATAATATTCATTGTAGTTGAGATATTCCCAGAAACGAGAAAGCCCAAAATTCACATGCTTAGGTTCCTTGACATAGCAGACGTGCAATTCATTTAGACTTCTATCGAACTTCTGCTTTATGGAAAGGACCTGCAAATAAATTGAAACAGTACCATTGTTTTCTTGGAGTATAGGATCAATTATTTGATGACATAACCCACATGTTCAAGATAGGATGTTCCATTTTCAAGAGGATCTTTTGGCAAATCTATCTATTTATAATATATAAAATCTCATGCACTAAATTATATTGCAACACATAACCAATTATAACCTTTGAATTAATCCTCATCATTTTAATTGCACATGTGTACAAATTGTCACACTAAATTATATACATGTGCAATTAAATTAACCTTTGGTGCACATGTATATTGTAACCTTTGGTGTCACACTAAATTATAATTGGTTTATGTGTTGCAATATACATGTGCAATTAAATTATATAACCTAACATAAAGATGGTGATACTAAATTATATACTGGCCATTTGTTGTGTTTATGAGGATTTTACTATTTCTTCTTAAAATAATATATTGTACCTTCTTTGTAGGAAGTTTGGAGGAGAGGGGAAGGCAGTGCTTTGAAAACGATTTTTTTTTAAAATATAGAAAAATCAAAAGATTTTTTCTAGAATGATAAAAGAATGGTTATCATTAACATATTTTTAATTTTTGAAATACTGTAACAACGTAAATTATATTTTAACAATTTGTCTAAGCCCTTCAATTTCCTCCAAACCCCTCCTCCAATTAAGGAAATTTTGATTTTTTGAATAAAAATAAATCTCTCAACCCTCCCACCTAAATCCTTCCATTCTTTTCACTCAATCCTTCCCTTTCTTCGAAACCCTCCTTTCCCTTTCCTTCCAAATTCCCAAACAAAATCTTAGATATTACAATGTGAAATTTTATTCAACTTTCTAATAACACGATAAAAAAATCGTGAGATCTAATTTGTTCTCTATTAAAAAGATAATAAGTTTAAATTTTTCTGTTTTCTCTTATATTCTTGGGAGAAATTTTATTGTATCTATCAATCATAAAACTACACGTGATGCATGGTTTTTTACCTGGGATATATTCACTGTGGAAAGCTTTCCTAATAAGTCTCCTCGATCGTTTCCAATATCCCAGGCACCTATCGTAATACAAGACCGGAAATCAAGTGCACATTGCAAAATGCTCTCAATAATGCAGCCCACTGCCTTTGTTTCATCAGATAGGAAACATCTGCAAATAACATTTGAATTTCTATCAACTGTTTCTATAAATGATAAGCATCAATTGAATGGAAACTTACATTCTTAACGAATCAGCAAGATATTCCATGTGCACAGACTCTAGATCCATCATATCTTTCACCTGCATGAATGACGGGATATCCAAAACATTGATATAGTGATTGAATTTCAAAGTCATATAGATCATCATATCTAGCCTGGTAGAATACTTTAAGAAAATGTTTAGGATTGTTTTTGTTCCCAATTATAAGAAAAAGTCACAAATTTAAAGATATATTAATTGATAAAATTACTCTAATATCCTTCACATTTGTCCCCTAGCTACCATAATTTTAATACATCAACAATAATTTATTTACCTAAGTGGAGTCGGCTACATGAATCAAATTACGCCATAATGTTCTATCCAAGACATGCTTATTTTCTCTTATAGTTTTTCTAGGTCTTCCTCTATCTCTAATTGTTTGACTCCTTGATCAACTCCTCTTACAACAAAATCCACATATCTTCTCTCTACATACTCAAATCACCTAACTCTATTTTCCACCATCTTTTCTAATATAGGTGTTACCCCAACACTTTCTCTAATATTGACATTTCTAATTTTAGCTCGTATAGTCTTACCACACATCTAATGCAACATCCTCACACCTACTTTATTTGTGTTAATTCTTAACCGCCTAACATTATGTCTCTTACAATATTGTTGGTCTTACTGGTATCCGATAAAAGTTTAATCTTAATAAGATATATAAAATTACAAAGAGGAGAAGGGGGTAAAAAGGGTAGCAGTGCGACCCCATTTCCTTCAAAGAACCTTTAGCATTAAGCTGAACACTGCCAAGAGGCCAAAGACACCTTATCCAATAAAATTAAAAGATTAAGGGCAGTGAGAAACTGTTCCAAAGCAGACAGTATATAAATTGCACGCCCAAATTGCTCTTGCTACATTTAAATCTAACCAGCAGAAACCGTTCCAAAGCATAGGAAGCTAAAATCCTAGATCCTTACAAGATTAGAATTGGATTCCTATTAGTGTCCGTAGAACTAGATTAGGAATGAGATATGAGTTAAATGCAACCTAGGGAAATTATGTGCATGATCAGGATGTCTTATATCAAGTATTTCTTATATCAAGTATGTCTTATATCAAGTTCTCCCATAATGAAATAAAAAAATACAATCTCCGTAAAAAGAATGTCCCATGTATATCTACTTGTATGCAGTGAACTTGCCCAAAAGATAGAAAGTAAAAGTCGGATCTAAATTTTAACTGAGACCACAGTTAATAGGACACTATATAAGCAATTAAGGAAAATAACGATTTTGTGCAGAAAATAGAGCTACTTACAAAGCACCATAATGCATCAATTTATACTTTGAAACTAAATAAATAACTGCCAAATAGAACGGTTGGCTTCAACCTTGTGCCGAAGGGAATGAAGAAATCTGCACCATGACATGTGTGATAATTGTGATTCCACATATTGCTGCAAAGTAGATACAAAATGGCTGATCTGGTGCCTGTCAATGAGAGTGGAGCAAAGGATGCTTAGAAATACCAATATGAAGATAAAAGAAGCTCATCTTCAGTATTCAAAATTTAAAAGAGGAACAATTTTAACCAATGCCCGTTGAATTTCCCTTTATAATGTATGGAAAATATTCTGCATACTTCTATGTACATTGGTATCATAGATTTCCGGATTTCATCAACAACAGTGTCCCCACCTAGACCACTTGGTCCAAACTTCCAAGGCTCCTAACATTAAAAATGATTACATGACATGACCCATGAAGAAGGCCTATCATATCAAATCGAATATACATAATAGTCCAAGACTTCTCAAAAAATATCCAGTACATACCTCATCTTCATTAATATATTAAGATGTCCTGCCCCATGCTGGCGTATTTCAGCACTTAGATCCTTATTGGTTGTATGCGCAATATCCTGTTCACCAAAATTGAAAAAAAAAAATCACTTTCAATAAAACCAAAAGCCCTTCAATTCCCTTGAAAAATCAAAATATAAGTGTGATTCTGAACAATAGAAGCAATTGGGATATCAGATTATATACTTCAGAATGTAGCTGCAGATTTATGAAATTACAGGTTCTCAAACATTGTAAGAAAAGTTATTTGTAATCATGTACATAGAAACATGCAACGCACTTTACAAATTAAAAGAGAATAACAAAATAATAGATTTTTTAAGGGATATCACAAATAAACTTCTAGATAAAAATTGTTAAAGATCCGACATTGAGCAGAGATATGCCCAAAAGAGTTTGTATAAGACTTGAGCAATACTCGTCCCTAAAGTTAATTTTTGGGGTTGAGTTAGGCTTGGTCCAAATTTTGAGATGGTATTAGAGCCAATCCAAGATATGGTATGGCCAAAATTGCAGAACTAACACTCCAAATGACTAATCCTATGCATGACGGGGAGTACAGAAAACTTGAAAAAACACCTCAACTAAAAGATACGAGCAAAGTAGTCCTTATAAGACATTGAGAATCCTCACCCCTTTAGCTAGTGTTTGGAGTTAAGTTGGAATTAGGCCAAATATATGAAAAAATTTAAAGCAATAACCAATAAATAGTTACTCCTCGACTACTCTTTGGAAATCTTTAACTGATAAGTGGTCAATAGTTTTAAATTGGAAATTTCCTGCCGATAATTCCTTTATGTGACACGGATCAGGCTTAGGTGACTTTCACGCGGGAAAGTCACCGTGCCTTTCACAAATTCTGTGTGGTTTGATGAATCACACCTAGCACATTAAATCACGTGTATTTTCTTTTTTATTAAATCAATTAACAATAAAATATGTGTTTCTGCCAAAAAAAATTCATTTTTTTATCAATGGAAAACTACTACTCTGCAATAGTTCAAATTGCCACCACCCAGACCAACGCTTCGCAAGTCACCGTCGCCGTCACTCCTCCACCTGACTTGACTTCCTAATCATGTATTTTTTTTCTTTTATATGTATTGTTATGTTTTATTGTGGCGGTGAAGAGGAAACAGAGACGGCAAGCTGATGGTGGCGATGGAGGCGAAGAGGACACATAGAAGACAAACATACGGTAGTGATTGCAGTGAAGAAGAAACAGAGAGGCAAGCAGATGGTGGCGATGGCAGTGAGAGGAAATAGAGACAACAAGCAGAAAGAAGAAATATAAGAATTTTTAACGAGAACTAAAAAACCACGTGGCTTCATATGAAACATTGGATTAATAGAATGGTTGATATTGGGTGAAAGTTACGATAACTTTCCCGGGCAAAAGTCACTCAAGCCCATCCCATGTGACACCCCGAATTTTTTTTATCAAATGCACCCACATATAAAGAAGTCATTTCAGAAATGGAACAAAACAAAATAAATGCACATAACACACTCAACCAAAACTAGACACACTTATACCAGTAGTTGTTTATCTTACAGTTAAAAGTTAAAAGAAGTGCAAAGTAGTTAAAATTACAGAAAGCTCATTTCAGAAATTATGGCAATGTTGTACTGTAGTATGTTTTATTGATTAATCCATCAAAGTGATAACTTTGGCATGTGTCATTTGTAATTTCTACTTTAAATGTTAGTGTTAGCCCATTTATTATGAATTTCATAGACAAAAACTCAAACTTTTTTAGAGGATATAAAAAAAAAATGCAGTTACACACAACAATAACAACTGGAAAAGAAAAGGGAGATACTGCAAGAAATCACACCTTTAAGGAGCACCACACATCAGTCAATGAAAATAAAGCAAGCTTCACTTGTATCAAAAAGCTGAATATATCAGCATATATTTTTAATGCAGCTGGTGTCAAAATAATACAGAGTGGCCAATCCACGCGGTAACCCAGTCCTAAGAAATCGAAAGAACGGACCCCTGCCAGTATTTAAGAATTTCCTTATCAAATACATAATTTTACCGTCCACCGATGGGTGGGTTGAGCTTGTCAAACTTGATATGAAAATGAAAATATTAATGACAGCGATCACGAAAATAATAAAAACAAATAGCTAATCAAAATTGTTGATTCACTGTTAAGTAAAAGAACCAAAAAAAATGTAAAGATAACTTTTCTATATTTCTAAAAATAAATTATTGATATTGAAGATAAAGTTACAAGAATTTATATGATCACTATCCTGCACACACAATGGTTCTATCCTACACACACACACACCGACAACATACTGAGAGTTATATAAATTATTGTGTGCAGGATAGTGATCATATAAATTCTTGTGAAGCACATCATAAACTAACGTTTGTGGCTGCTTCTAAACTAGTTGTGACTGCTTCTATAACTAACGTTTGTGTCTTGTGAAGCACGCTAAACAAACTGATAAAAACAACTGGGAGATGGCCGTATTTTGTACAGATGAGCAGAGTAATATTCTAAGAGTCACAACAAACAAGCAAACAGAAAATCAACTTCTATGTATTATATTAGTGTCCTTGTTGAAGGTTTTAGTAAAAAGAATAAGAAAAATAGTTAGGGTGAAATTTGATTGATAATCAATTTTAAACTAACTTGATACAAATGACTAAAAATTAACCCCTATAAACGTATACAAGACTCCTAATCCTAAATAAATAGGGAAATCACAAAACAAATCATAATAATAACCAAGTAATATGGAAACTAATCATAGGGGAGATTATAAGATTAGAAACTGATCCTAGTAGATAAACTAAAATACTCCAGTATAATGTCAATCATATTTTAAAAATATTCATGTTTTCTAACAGTTCGATAATTTTGTTGAATTTCTGACTGAATCTTTAATAGGGAACTAAAAACATCCAATAAGTAGGAGGAGGGGCATATACTATCCTATGTAGTTAATTTGAAATTATTTACTACTTTATTCTCAATGTAGTGAAAACATACTGGTTCTCTAGGAAAAGATTCAATACAAACTAGGGGCAATCCCTTTCAGTAGTAGTATAGATGTACCGATAGCAGATGCCGAAAGAGGTAATTTCCCATGTCCTTTCATGTACACAAACAACCTAGCCTTATTGGTGTCTTGCTCGCAAGAAGACTTCTGAATTGACAATTCAAGTAGGTCTTGAATTTCTGGAAGTCTCTCATTAGCTTCTGTAACAGACCACTTCTGTGGTTTCAAATAAAACAGACAATGAGTAAAGGTGCAGTATAGTAGAATATAGTCAGAACTCAAAGCTATGAAATATTATGCAAGTCGTTGTTAATCATAATTTAGGAATACATGTCGCCATAGTGACAAGATAAACAAATCTGCCCAATCTGCTAATTCCATAAAATGATACCGCCGCAGTGCTAAAAGATGCTCTTGCAGCTTAAATGCCTCCTCAAGCATGTTGATGATTAATTTGCTGACATAATTGTATCTGGCATCGATAAGGACATGCAAAGCTATTACATAATTCTTTCCAAAAGAAATACATTGAGAAAATCAACCCATTTGAATAAGAGAAAATGTTGATAATCTCATGCAGTAACATATTTATAAAACTTATTCTACTTCGTTTCATCTATCAACTTCCACAAAAAAAATTCTAAACACATGGTGCATAAGTTCTAAATGGCATCAAACAATTAATGTAGCTTGTCCCACATAGTGGGGTAAAGTCTAGTTGTTTTTGAAAGAAAAAAAATTAAGCACCACTGAAGCATTCTACCATTTCAAAATATAAAAATAATTAGAATTATTTGCATTCTACCACATCAAATAGTATGAGATGTTTGGTGCAGTATTTAAGTGGCTTGGTTCTTCTTCAAAGGAAGGATTCCTCAAGTGTTTGGGTACCTATCAAGTATCATGCTGAGAAATAAAAGTTATAGGGGAGTGAAATATAAAACAGCACACCTAAACCATTCAATTAGACTACCAGAATAAATATAAAGATGAGGATACTGAACCATGATTTCCTGAACTAAGCACTTGTCAATTATAATATCAAGTGGCATCTCAAATGTTGACAGCAAATTCTGCTTTTGAGTAGCATCACAATCAACAGTTTTCCTAAAACTGCCAAGTAGTCTTTCCCAGCTGCTCCCACCAGATGCATCTGTTGAAACATACTGCTTATGGTCTACCACATCCAGTGAAGCATCAAAACAATATTTGGGAACATCGACCAACCCATCCTCATTCCTATGGCCATTTTTTTCTTCATATTCATTATTCTGATTACCGTGAGTAGATGCACAACTATCCAAAGGATACGAAGATGTGCTTATACAGATGGAATTGGTGGGTAACTTGTCCATATAAACCTTATAAGGGTCCTCTACAGTAGAAAAATTGAAGAATGGCAAAGTTTGTGCATGATCTACTTTGCATTTTTCCCCTTTCATACCTGTCTGTTGAAGCAAAACATTTCTAGTCAACATTATGTTCATACTAAAGGGATTAATGCTAGGAAGATTGCACTGATGGCCAGCTTTTAGTGGTTGAAAAGCACGCAAACATGAAGCTAGTGTATCATTAACAGGTTGATCCTCACTCAAGGTCTCCCCACTCAAATTATCACCAATGGCAATGTGACATAACTGGGAATAATTCAGGGGTTGCAAGCCCTTTTTTGTCATCTTTTGCTCAACAGTTTTATCATCATCAAATGATTTTTTCAGTAATTGAACCATTGATGAATAACTATCAATGCAGCTACCTCTCTGTAGAATACTGAATTTACTTGAGCACCTTGAACTCTCAGGATTTAGAGTATCAAACACACTTGATATCATTCCCTCATTGGAGGAATTCACCAAATGATCGATGGCATCCATTTTATCATATATTCCATGTGAGTCACTGCCTGACTTTTCATGATGACAGGAATTCTGTATTGAACTACTTAAGGTATTAATCTTCAAGAATTTTAAAGTAGATAGATGACTTTGTTGCCCTGATATTGGCCAACCACTAAGCTGATCAGACTCCAATTGCTCCTCAGTGCTGGTTAAGGATGAAGTTTCAGATGAACCATAGATATCTTCCAGCAAAGAGAACTCGTCTTCTGTACTTGACACATCCGATTCCAAGTTATCAAATCCCCTGAGAATTTCTACAAAACATCAATGAAGAAATAACAAAGGGAAATAAAGGTGCAAGGATAAATGACCAATATGCCAAGTAGAGAATGAGAGAAACATGTTCATTAGGGCATGCATCTTCATGCACACACATTTTTCCTAGGCGTGGGAGGAAGAGGTTGAAAGTAAGAGATTACATTTGTGAAGAACTTTTATCTGCTGTTGGACAGACAATAGGTTCCTCTTCTGACATGAGCTGGCATAGTTTGTCTATAGTCCCCCCACCATTATCAAAAGAAGGAACTGGAGTAGGCATAGGTAGCTGCAAAAGGAAAATCTCCTTACATGAGAATAAAAGAAAACATAAAGAAGCATGCACCTACTCACAATAGGAAAATCAGGTTTCTTTCTGTTCTCCATCTCATTTTTTGGGTCCCTATAACAACAACAACCAACCTTATCCAACTAAGTGGGGTCGGCTACATGGATCAACTTTCGCCATAATGTTCCATCCAGGACCATGTTTCTATCCAAATCATTAATCTTGAGATCTTTCTTAATAATTTCTCTTCAAGTTTTTCTAGGTCTTCCTCTACCTCTAGTTGTAAGACTCTATTTATCTAGATCTTTCTACCTCTATTTTTTTGGTCCCTAATGAACCCAATTGTATACTCCTTGTGCTCCTTTTTCATTCAGTGCCACATCCAAAAACTAATTGTTGATCAAAATAAAGATAAAACAAGATCATTGATGGGAATGGGACCATGATGAGACAATTTTATTTCATATAAGATCGTTGCATCATAAATTTTATCTTAAATAATGGTGATCTATTCTGGAACATAGAGCAGTACCATGACGAACTGCAAACAAATGTTATTACTACAAAATCAATGCATGAATCTGAGAACCGTTGCACTTCTAAGTAACAAGCAATATAGAACAATTAGAAGAAAACAACAACTATTTCAGCTCTAGACTACACAACATTCAGATGGCAAGAATTACGGTTTCACCCAGTTTAAAGAAATACACAATAAATGACATAGTACAAAGTAAGAATATCAATAAAATTTAAACTATATCTGCTGTGCAGAAACATTATGTTTGATGTTAAGAAATATGTATATTATTCCCCATATCATAGCATTAAAAAATGGAAGAAAAAAAACTGCATCTAAGGTGAAGTATTGAATAAGCCTTGTAAGGACTATTTTAGTTAATATCTCTAGTGATGTGGGATCTCAACAAATACTAATTATTATTCTAATCCAATAGGAAACAAACCATGAAAATAACTAAGAAATGTGAAAAGAAATCATAAGACATAATCTAAGATACTCTAAAGATACGACTCGAATACTATAGGATTCTTTTATATCATTTGACATAAACAAGCGGGGAAAGGGAAGATCTTGGCACAGACATTGTTTTAAAGAAATAATGGGATGCATTTAGTTAGAAAGTAACCCAAGAACTTTCTTCCTTATGGCGTTCAACATATATTCGTTTTAAGTGGATTTGCTTACTGATTTTGAAAGAAAAACAAATTGGATGCCTTTCTGTATTTCTTCTTCCACTGGTGCTAGCAATTTTTGGCCTTGCAATTCCATTCTTTTCTTTTGGAAATAAAGTATTTATTGCTATCACAAACACAAAGTAACTGAACGTATATGGAAGTAAAAAGTGCACTGTGCAAGAAACCAAAACTATGAAGTATGAGTATTTATTGCTATCACAAAGTAACTGAAAGTAAATGGAAGTGAAAAGTGCACTGTACAAAAACCAAAACTATGGAGTATGATACCTGCTGATATCTAACGTGTAAGCTGCTCAAAAGGCTTTCAGTTTTTTCATTCATCCTTTTATAGTAGCTTTCTCTTGCAAGTACCATATTTTCTATAATATCTTTGCTGAAAGTCAGTGGAGAAAAATAAGGCAGACTATTGCTTGAGAAGCCACTCCAGCAGGGTAGAAAGTCATCCGAACTATGTTTTCCAGCAGCAACGTCAATGCACAGTTCAAGTAATTTCAGTAGTACTTGAAGCTGCTGACCAGCTCTAACAAGTGGAACCAATAACTCCTTTAGAAACCCAGGAACGGGAACTCCATCTCGCAACTGACATTACAAAGTCTCCAGTATGAGAATCAATCTAACAAGGCGATAGTCCAATATTATACATATGAAAGAAAAAAAACAGTTTGCAGATCAGCATACAAAAGAGTTACCCTGATACTTGACGATGGGAAGTCACCAGATTTATCAGCTTGAACGTGTGGGAAGTCAACATGTGACTTAGGAGAAAAACAGTCGATATTTTGAACAATAAACTCGTTATAGGGATCATGGATTTCCGCTTTGAAAATCCAAGATCTAATGAATCCACAATATGGTTCACACGATTGAAGAAAAAGAAACTTGAGCAAATCACAGTGAGCAGAATCAGCAACCTAAATTTCAGAAAACTGTGAAGATCAGGACATATTTGTTTTAAATGAAACGAAAGTTGACACTCAAATACGGTGTGTGACCTGTAATTGTTGATACAAAAAAGTTAACAAGTCCCCCCCTCTGGAGAAGTTAGAAAATTGAGAAGTAGCTTTAGTAATGAGATCCTCAAAATCAGTATCTGAAACACAATGAGCCCAGTTTTGTAGGTTACATATGCTTGCAAGAGATTCAATCTTCACCCTGAGTTCCTTAGTGTGCAGAAATAACTCAAGCAGTGTAATTTGGGAATGCGCAACACTGTTGAAACAAGCAGACGTAGAGAAATCAACATGTTTGGAAGAACGCCTGAAAATTAGAGATGCATGTACTGTATCGAGTCCAGAAAAGTATCCTTCCAAGACGTTCCCGACAGCCACAGCAAAGGCTTGATTAACAAGAGAATAGGGAGGGTCGGAAGGGTGTTGATTTAGGGTATTAGTAAAATAATCAACGAAGTGACGGAGAAGAAAAACGAGAGAACCAGTGGAAGCAATGGATTGAAGTATATTCGACAAAGAAAGAGTGGTGGAGGCTCGGTTCCAGAGATGGAGGAAAGTAGTGCGAGGAGGATGAGAAGAAAAAATGGGAGATAGGTTTTGGATGGTGATGAGAGATGATTTAATACCTAGCAAAGCATTAGTCGCCAACCTCACCAAACTTTGTTCCTGAAACCAAATTGATTTTGAAATTAGTTATTAGGATGAAAATAAACAAGAGAGTTAAAAAGGAGTTGAAATTTGACTTACAGAAAGAGTGGAGAGGGTCTCATTTGATGATGATTTTGAAGAAGAAGAAGAGGAGGAGGAGCGTGCAGCAAGACCGCTTTCGGAGGGTAGAGATTCCCAAGTTTTAGGAGGAAGCCATGGATTATCGTTTATCTTCAAATTCTCAAGCAACGAACCACTCATTGCCCATTCCATCACTCCCTTCCTTTCTCTCTCGCGCTACTAAATTCTCAATTCATCACTATATTAATTTCCTTTTCGGTTGTTGGTAAAGTAAAGGTCGCTCAACTTTTTCAGATTTTAAATTCCTCCCCCTCTTCACTAAACTTTACTAGTAGTGCCACCTTATTTTATTCGTTGCAACATAATGGGTAAGAACCGAGCCGAATCCATTTATATACTAGTTTGGTTTAATTAAAAATGGATAGAATAGAGTGAAATTTTATGAAATGCATTTTATCATTTTTTTTTTATCTTATGAATTCGGCTAAATGAAAAAATTACTCTATTTCGTTATGAAATACTCAAATAATTGAATGACATATTTATTTTATTATTATCCGTTCCATTTTGCTTCATTCGTTTTACCTTATTCAAACATTCTGATGAATTGTTATGCATTATCAACGTAAAACATTTTATATGGTCAGTACATCACAATCATTCAAAAGTGATATTTTATATGTAATATTCTTTCATCTGGATAACACATGCATCATGGTCTTTATACAAGATTGTTGGGTTCTTATTTGTTGATAAATCAGACGCTCCTTGCGTACGTCGAGTCACCGAACTTAACCATCTACACCTTTTGCTTGCTTCATGAAGGTGTTGACAAGAAAATTTTCGACTTAAGTATTAGACCATGTGTTAGGTGATATCCTTTGTCAAAGAAGAGCATCAACAAAGAGATATGGGCAAGGGTTGTACCCAAAAATTTGCCCTCTCATTTCTCAAATAATCTCTCATAAGATCTCCTTTGGTTCAAAACTGCACAAGGGTTGATCAGCTCAAGACTCCTCCTCAAGCACTGATGACTGAAAATTAGGGTTTGAGATTGCACAAGGACAAATGAACTTTTAATGCATCATATGATTTTCATGGATCATTTTGGACCCTCAAGATTGCTCATGTCAAGTTTCAAGTCTTGGATCACATTTTTGCTCAGTCAATTGATCAATTGACCTAAAATCGGTTATATTTGGGAAAAAGTCAAATGTGGTCAATTTACAGTCAAACTTCATAATTTTTGGTCCATATCAATATTATGAACTCATATATGTCATTTGGTCAAGTTTGAATCACAATTCCTCAATAAATTTGATCATATCATCAAAAGGGCAAAATGGTCAAAATTAGGGTTTTGACTAAGAAGGTGCAATTTCTGATTTTTGACTTAGAAAAGGATTGATTGGTTTAAGTTATGATCTCAAGTATTCAAGTGCATCATTTTGACCTAATGGCATGGCTCAAAACATTGCTCAAGATCAATTGATTGATAGATAAATTTCACTCAACTAATAAAAAGTCAATTGTACACTGAAAAGTCAAACTTTAACTTTTTAGCCAAAATCAAGTATCAAAAATCACAATTCATCAAAACATGTCAAAATATGAAACTTGTTCATCAAGAAATCAAAAAGTCAAGATTTCATTTTGAAAAGTCAAAATTTCTAAACTTAGAAATTTTTCCAAGTGTTGGAAAATTCATATTTTTTTACAACTTTGAGCCAAATTTTCACCATGATGCAAGATGATTCAAAAGAAATTTCCAACATGAAATTTGTATATCTAAATGAGACCTAAAACATTGTAGAACACAACTTATCCTAGAAATACATGGATTTCAAGTTATGATTTTGTGAATACATGTTCATGAAACTTGGAAACTTAGTGAAATTTTGCCCTAGTTTAGGCAAGATTTTGACCTAACTTCATGGAAATTTTTCACATAGTTCAAAGATGAATTTTCAAAAATGTACAACATAGAGGTTTTATAGTATGTTACAAGATTTCCAAAATGTCCAAGAACTCATTTAGATCATACTTGATCAAGGAGAATCGAAGGCAAGAAGTTAGGGTTTCATTCTTGAATTACAAGTCATTTCTTGATGAACACATAATGCAATTTCAATGTTAGGCTGCATAATCTTGCTTTGTAGGCCTTATAACTTGTGTATTTATCTATCATTAATGGATTACACAAACTTTTGAGCTATAATCCAAGTGGTTTAAGCTTTATCCAATTCACATTGCTATTTTGGGAAGAAAGTGAAGAATGTCATTCTTGAAAAGCAAGCTTTATGCACAAAGTCAATTCTTGAGCCTCTAACTTGTTCCCTCTGATCACACTCCATCTACAAAGTCATAAACTTGTTTAAAGCATAACCACTCTATCTTAGCAAGTACACAAGACTTTGAAACTTGGATTTCTCAAAAATCACATGTTGAACTTAAGCATTTGTTTTTGAATTCTTATCAACAACAAGTCTCCAAACTTGTTGCTTATAAATAGAATCATTATTTGTGAGCTAGAGGACGAGCATTAACACCCTGAAACTCTCCAAAACTCCCTCTAGCCAGAAATTACCTCAAAACACCATTGTTGTGCAAATTCTGACTTTACATATCAAACTCTCACTTTCCTCGTGCATTTCTTAGCCTTTCACTTCCAAAAGCTCCTACATATCAAATACAACTCATCTCCATCCTTATTCCATAATTGTAACACCATTTACCATAACCTACATAACCAAAAAACAGAGTCTGCAACTTGACTTCTCCAGGTCATTTCAGCCACTCTCAACTCAAGCTAAGCATTGCATTAGCTTCCTAGAGACTCAAGGAAGCTAACCTGATCATTGCAGCACCTTGAATCAAGCTCAAACTCATTTCACAATTTTCAGTTTTGAGGTATATTCTTTGAACTTCTATCTTCTCATTTAGGCATTGTTAGGCTTGCATTTGTGAAGATAAAATGTAGACATCATTGTTGTGAAACTATGCATGTCCATAGATTTCATTTATGTTGCTTGAGTAGGGAGAATTTTGAGTTTGAACTTTCTGAAATATTTAGGTCAGAATTTGGTACTTTTAGAAATTCTCATTCATCTTTAATTTATAGCTTATGATATTTATATGGTTGGCTTCGTATGGAAAAATGGAGCAACTTTCATGTTTGCATCTTTCATTTTTGTTGAGAAATGGTGAAGTTACAGGATCCATGGCTGGAGGTTGAAGATGAAGTTTATTTCTGGAACTTGTTTTGTATTATGTATTTATTATTTCATTTAAGTTAACGGATGTACAACCATCCTAGTGGCAAAGATAACGCGTGTGTGTATGAAAGGTCATGGGTTCAACACCCAGCGTTACTTTTTCTTATTTTTCAGCATTCTTTTCATTCTTTTTTGTTTCAGCTTGTAGCGCTGGGCCTCCAAACAGATGGGCCTTCCATTTTTGCTTTTTCTAACCCGTGTTTACTTTTGCATTCCTGGCCCATTATTTTCTTTATTATTTCATTTCCTTTTTTCATTTTTATTTTTATTTTCATTTCATATTTTCTTTATTATTATTATTATTATTATTATTATTATTATTAAAAAATCCAAAAATATTTTGTTTATATTTTTACACTTATTTATTTTATTTTCTTTATAAAGACAAAAGAACAAAAATATTTTCTTAAAACAAATTAATTTCTTTTTCCTAAATATTTAATATTTAGATTTATGTTTAATTATTATTTTATTTTCTTAATTAAAATTAACTTAGAATTTAGGTTTCTCTTAATTAATTAATTTTCTCATTTTTATTTTTATTAATTTAAAACCTTTTCATAAAAAACCCTAAACATCCTTTTTAAGTTAATTTCGTTTCTTAATTAGTTTAAGTTAATTTTATTTAATTTTAATTAATCATTTTCTTTAATTAGGTCAAGATAAAACCCTTTCATTAAAAAACCAAACAAAATCATTTCTTTTTCATTTACCTTTGTGCATTATTTATTCAATTCTTGTACATATTCAATATGGTTGTAATAGATAATTAGGTTTAATTTTCTTGCAAAATCCTCATTTGTAAATTTGTATACCCCATCCCCTCATGATGTAATAGCTTAGTAATTTTACTTTCCACAATTTATCGCTTATATAAATGCTAGTAAATTAGAGTTTGTATGGAAAGATAAAATCAACAAGTTAGCAAACCCTAATTCAAGATAAATAATGCATGTAAATCAAACACATTTGCACACTTGCACCCTTAGGGTAATTCCACTTTGTTGCCTTATAAAAATGGCAATGTTATGCATGTGGGATATCTTAGCAAAAAACCAATCAAAAATACAAGATCATAGTCCCTCGATGACGCTATCAATATTGCCTTTCAAAATGATCCTAGTCCCTCAAAGAGAAATGCTAAGATATCTTACAACATTGCTATCATGGCTATACGATGACCCACGCCCGTCCCCTTACATCCAAAGATAAGGCTTCTTACCAAATCAATGGTAAGATAGGAATATCAAAGGAAAGGAAGAATTGAACTAAGACTTTGAGTAGGTAGATTGTTCTTAGTTGCTTGCTTATTTTCAAAACAAATACCAACACCTTCAAAACACTTTTAAAATACTTTCAAAAACCACACAAAGCATATTTTCAAACAAAAGCAAGTGATCTAGCAAGCAACTAAGGGCCCATAGATAACTATGGATGAAAAGGGTGTTAATACCTTCCCTTTTGATAATCTACCCCCGAACTCAAGAAACAATCTAAAAGGTCTTTCTTGTTCTTTTCAGCCTTTCCTTTTGGATAGAAGAAAAGTCGGTGGTGACTCTTGCTAACCGCAACATTTGCGATAAAACGCAAAACACTCAAGTCAGTTCTCCCATCGTATCACAGAACTGGAGACTCTGCTAGGGAAATTTGTTAAAAGTAGGGTTACCTTAGGGCTAGATCACCTTTACTTTATTTCATTGTTTGATTTGTTTGCTTTACATTTTGGTTCCTTGTTTGGGCTTGTTCTAATCCTCTACCCGAATTTGGGATATCTTATAGGTAAGTAGCAATACATTGTGGAAACTGTGCGGGGTATACCGACATAGTCTAAGTGTTGTACCCCAAAATTTGCCCTCTCATTTATCAAGACTTTTCTCACAAGACTTCTTGGACTCAAGACAAGATTAGGGTTTGGTTAACTCAAGACACCTCACATTGCACTGATAACCCAAAATTAGGGTTTGAGTTTTCACAAGTATTTTTGGACCATCAATGCTTCATGTGACTTTCATACATCATTTTGGACCTTTAAGATTGCTCATGTTAAGTTTCAAGCCTTGAACCACATTTTTGATCAGTTAATTGGACAGTTGACCTAAAAATCAGATGTATTAGGGAAAACTCAACCATGGCCAATTTATAGTCAAACTTCATAATTTTTGATCCACAACAACATTTTAGACTCATATGTATCATTTGATCATGTTTGGATCACAACTCCTCAAGAAATTTGATCAAATCATCAAAAGGGCAAAATGGTCAAAATTAGGGTTTTGACTGAGAAAGGGCAATTTCTGATTTTTAACCTAGCCAATGACCAATTGAGTTCAAACATGATTTCAAGGGTTCAATGGCATCATCTTGACCTAGTCACATGGTTCAAAAGATCTCAAGTTCATTGGATTGACAGATGAATTTTGCAGGCAACTGATCAAAAGTCAATTGTACACTGAAAAGTCAAACTTTGACTTTTTGGTCAAAATCAAGTGCCAAGGGTCATAATTCATCAAGATATGTCAAAATGTGAAACTTGTTAACTAAGAAAACTAAATTTAAAAATTAGGGTTTTAATTTGAAAATTTTCATAACTTAGAATTTTTCTAAGTATAAAAATTTTCTTATTTTTTCCCAAATTTTCACCACTTTTTCACCATGATGCATTTTGATTCAAAGAAAACTTCCAACATGAAAGTTGTAGTCCTCCATGAAATCTACAACTTTGCTTCACAAACTTTTCCCAGAAGATGCTTGTATCTCAAGTTATGAATTTGTGAATATAGGTCCATGAACTTCTTAACTTAGTGAAATTTTGCCCTAATTTAGGCAGGTTTTGGACCCAACTTCATGGACATTTTTCACCTAGTTCCAAGAGGTATCTCAAAATTCATTTAAAAGATGGATTATATAGAATATTACAAGCTTTCCAAAATTTCCAAGAACTCTCCAAGATCATTTTTGAGTAGGGAGAATCGAAGAAGGGAAGTTGGCATTTTCTCACTTTTGATCAAGCCATTTTTACATAGCATCAAGTTGCAAATCCAATCCATGTTGTTTGTATCTTGCTTTACAGGTCCTAAGCTCACTTTACACTCCATAATTAAATGCAAACTCAGTTGACAAAGGCATTATCTTTGCTTTTGAAGCTTTTTACAAGAGATAATTCCATTTTAGGCATAAAGTTCACATTGCCATTTTCATAAAGAGAAGCTTTTGCAACTTTGTCAATCTTGAGCATTGAACTTGTTCCCTTGGTGCAAGCAATGTACACAGGTCTCAAGCAAATTATACAAGTGCATTTCAGGGCTCAAGCAAGCAAGTACAAGCATGTAGCATTGGTCACTTCACTTTACTTAAAATGCAAGAAAAGTTGCAAAAGGTGTTAGAGCTTGCACAGATAGTAAGGGCTGACTTTGTATCCCTTCTCAACATATTTGCAATCTTGGTACAAGGCATAGCACGATTGGCTTGGACCTAAAACACTCTGAAATTCAAAAACTCCACAAAACTGTCCAAAAACTCAGTTTTTGCAAAACCATAGCCAACTCTCATTTGGCTCGTGCATTTTGTGTTTAAACACTTCAAGCATCTCATAAACATCATACCAAAGCAATCCAAGCCATCACCCTGGTTCTGTAACCCCTATTTCAGCATCCACCATTTTCACTTTGGAAGCTTGCAGCTTGACTTGTCCAGAGAGTTTCAGCCATCCTCAGAGCAAGCTAAGCATTGGAATAGGTTCAGGGAAGTTCAAGGAAGCTTAAACAATCACCAAGCCTCCATTAAAGTTCCTACATTATCCTACACAAATCCAGCCGAAGGAGGTAATTTCTTAAACTCTATCTCTCTGAATAGGCAACTTCAAGCCACGATTTGTGAAGAAAAAATGTAGCCCTTATCATGACAAAATTGTACATATCCATACTTTTCATTTATATTACTTGTACTGTGAGAATTTGAAGCTTGAAGTTCCTGAATTTTTTAGGTCACGAATTAGGGGTTCCAAATTTCTCCTTGATCTTTAAGAGTTAGGTCACATAATTTATATGGCTGGAATCATGGGCTCAAATGCCACATTTTTCATGTTATGAGTTTTTGTTTTTATGCAAGCATGTGAGAGTTACAGATTGAACTGAAGTGCGCGCGAAGAAGATGACCAAGGACAGGGACGATGGTGTTCTGGACTTTTTGGCAGCTTTGGCCTTTTGTTTTTACTAATCACACCCCCTGACTTACTTTTACACCCTCTGGCTTATTTGTTATATTTTTCATATTTTTTTCCATATTTTCATATTTATTGCTTTTATTTATTTTTTATGAATAATAAAAATCCTAAAAATAATTTCTTTATTTTTTGCAATTTTTGTTTTATTTTTTATTATTTTTTGCATAAAAAATAGTTTATTATGATAAATAGATTTTATTTTCTTAAATAACTTGTAAATATATTTAAAAAAATACTTAATATTTTTATTATACTATTTATACTCATAAATACTTATTTTTATAAATATTTAATTTTTAATATTTAAACATAATATTATTTATTATTTTCTTATACAAAAAATGTGCAAATAATAATATAAAGCATTATTTTCTTTGAATAAAAAAATTAGGGTTTTACCCCTCCAAAAATAATATTATTTTTCCTTATTTTTTTTAGGGTTTAAGTTAAATTATTTTCCCATACAAAAAAAAAATACCAAAACATTTTTTTGCATAATACATTGCATTGCATTTTAAATATTTGTCTTGTTTATTTAATTCGCACAATATTCGATTTGGTTGTAATAATATATTTAGGGTTTCTCCCACTTGGTTGCCTAAAATAAAATGGCCATGTTACGCATGCGAAGTATCTTGGCAAAACAAAACAAATATAAGATCATAGTCCCTCGATGAGGCTATCAAAGGTTGACTAAACAAATGATCTTGGTCCCTTAAAAAATGCTAAGATATTTGGCAACATTGCTATCATGGTCATACGATGACCCACGCTCGTCCCGTTTACATCCAAAGATAGGGTTGCTTACCAAATCAATGGTAAGTCAACAATGTCAAAGGAATAGAAATGCACAAGAAAGACATTTGAGTAGGTAGATAGCTTCTAAGTTACTTGCTCCATTTCAAACAATCCTTGTTATTTAAAAAAAAAACACACATTTCAAAACATCTTACAAACATTGAAAACATTTCCAAAAGACAAACATCTTTGTATACATTCTTACGAACGAGAATCATTACAAAGATTGCCTAAACGAATGGCCTCTTTTACAAAATACTTTCAAAACCACACCAAACACCATTCCAAACAAAGCAAAGCAAGTGATCTAAGCAAGTAACTAAGAGCCCATGGAAAACCATGGATGAAAAGGGTGCTAGCACCTTCCCTTTTCATAATCTACCCCCCGGACTCAAGAAAACATCTCAAAGGTCTTTCCTGTGCTTTTTTACCTTTCCTTTTGGATAAAAGAAAAGTCGGTGGCGACTCTTGCTAACCGCGACATTTGCGACAAAACGTAAAACCTCAAGTCAGTTCTCCCATCGTATCACAAAACTAGTGACTCTGCTGGGGAAAATTATAAAAGTGGGGTTACCTTAGGGTTTAGATCACATTTATTTGCTTACCTTGTTTGATTTGTTTGCTTTACATTTTGGTTCTATTGTTTGGGTTTGAATCCTCCACCCGTATTTGGGAAACGTTATAGGTAAATAGCAATACGTTGTAGAAATTGTGTGGGGTATACCGACACGGTCTAAGCAATAGCTATGTAAGTGTGACATATTTTATGGGTATCGGTAGCCTTTGAGTCAATCAAAGAGAATACGGGGCCACTGAGTGATGTCATGAAGCACTAACGAACTTCTAGAACCTTTACTTGACCAACTTGGCCTTTTAGGATGTAGTGAGATGACCGGCTTTGGTGCAGTCCGAAGTTGGTAGATACTCGATACTACACTCATTGAGGGTTGGTTTCTTGGAATATTTTGGTCGCCAGTAAAGAGGTTTGAACTGAAACAATGAACAAGGAAACAATCCAGTGATATTGAGCTCCTTAGAACCCGGTTATTATTACTAGGACAAGTTGAGCCAACTAAACTTCAAGAGGGTACTTACCTATGAAACCCCATGCAAGCCTAAACTAGGAACTTGTTTGATTTTCTTGTACATATATACTTGTGCATAACATCATGGACATCATGAACATCATATGCATTCCCTAACCATTTCAAGGATTTTGGAAATTCATCTTAGTTCTTGTTTTGTAGGTTATGGATTCACTTCGCAGGAAAACTATCCAAGTCAACCTTGTAAGAATTCCTCCACAACTCAAGGAGCTAGCTTCAAGGATTCCTGAGAACTCTCCATTCACCGAGAGACATGGTCGTCTACTCAACTTGGTCACCTCCAACACAGAGGAAGACATGATGAAGGTTCTCTTCCAGTTCTTTGACCCTTTGCATCACTGCTTCACATTTCCTGACTACCAGCTTGTGCCCACTTTGGAAGAATTCTCTCAACTCTTGAGGATTCCCATTCTCAATCAACTACCTTTCAACGGTACGTAAAGAGATCCAAAGCTATAAGAGATTGGTCAAGCCCTGCACTTGCACTCATCTGATGTCACAACCCATTGGGAAACTAAAAGTGGTGTCAAAGGCTTCTTGGCAAAGTTCTTGTTTGAGAAGGCTCAAAGCTGTTGGAACTCCTTGGACTTGCAAGCTTTTGAGGAGATTCTAGCTCTTCTCATCTATGGGATGGTCTTGTTCCCTAATCCTGACCAACTCATAGATGTGAGTGCTGTCAAAATCTTCATGTCACGCAATCCGGTGCCTACATTGCTTGGAGATATCTTACACTCTTTTCACACTCGTACAATAAGGAAAAGAGGTGTTCTTATGTGTTGCACTCCTCTCCTGTAAAGATGGTTTATTTCTCATCTTCCCCAATCAGTCTTGAAGAATGAGCAAGGTTTGAGGTGGTCACAAAGGTTGATGACACTTAAACATTCAGATATTCATTGGTGTTCTCGATCCAAAGAGAATGTTATTATTGTTGACCATTATGGGGAATTCCCTAATGTCCCTCTACTTGGAATTAGGGGATGCATCACCTACAACCCGTGCTTGGATCTAAGACAGTTTGGTTATGCCCGAAGGGATGGCCCACATGATATGTTGATTCAAGGCTTGGTTTTCGCCTACGACAACAACGATCAAGGACTTCGCCAAAGGTTCATCCGAGCTTGGAGGATGCTAAACAAGGTGGATAGCAAGACTTTGGGACACAATAATTCCATCCCTTTTGAGCCTTACCTCAAGTGGGTACGAACCCGCGCTCAAAGTCTTATGATGCCTTACCCCTCCATTCTCTCAGTGATTATAGAGCCTGTTAAGGAATGGGAGGTTCCATACACCATCCTACATCCTGACATGCCTACATCACTCGAAGACCTACAAAGGGATTAGATACAGCTCATAGGAGAGCGCGATACTTTTGAAGCCCAATTCTATGCAAGCGAGAAGAAGGTTTTGGAACTCACTCGGCTACTTCATGAAGATCAGACTCTCAATACCTACAATGCACCAAAGAGGATGCGCAACGTCTTTTTATCTTAGAATTTTGTATTATTTTGCCCTAGGGGCATTGATGTACTCAAATTCTATTTTATTAATATAACGTGTGTTTATTTTTGTTTGACACAAATTTGAATTTTTAAATCCTTGAAAACACTGCATGAATACATATCATTCATCATGAGCATAAACAGGTCTTTGCAACAAGTATCCTTATCCTTCTACTCTTATTTCAGCAAGATGGATCTCGAACAAATGGTCAAAGATCTGCAAGCTCAAAATACACAATTTCAACAGTTACTCTTGACCTTAGCCAAGGGGCAGGAGGAGCTAAAGACTCTGCTAGAAAAGGAGAAAGAGAAAAAGAAGAAGAAGCCAGCTGGTGTGGTTATCATGGGCAGAAGGTTTCAGGGACAAGCCAGAAGGACCTTAGATTTTCCAACAACATCTGATGAAGGGGAAAGAAAAGGAAAAGAAACGGCAGTACCATCAGATTCTGAAGCAGAAGAAGAGGAAGAAGAGGACTACTCTGAACAACAATACCCTCCGGCTGATGACAAGTACAAACACCTGGAAGAACGTCTAACCGCTATGGAAATACAGAGAGTACCGGGGCTAGATTTCGAGGAATTGAGGCTGGTGACAGGAATTGTAATCTCGCCAAAGTTTAAAGTGCCATTGTTCGCCAAGTATGATGTGGTGTCTTGTCCTAAAATGCACCTCCGGTCATATGTCAGGAAGATTCAGCCGCATTCTGCTGACAAAGACTTATGGGTCCACTTTTTTCAAGACAGTTTATCAAGAACGCAGCTTGATTGGTTCTACCAGTTGGAAAGGGTCGATGTCCATAATTGGGAAGACCTGGAAGCAACCTTCTATAAACAGTATCAGTACAACACCGATTTGGCACCAACCCGTACTCAATTCCAGAGTATGGATATGGTATCAAATGAGGGCTTCAAAGACTACGCACAAAAGTGGAGGGATCTAGCCGGAAGGGTGCAACCCCCTTTATCTAAAAGGGAGTTAGTGGACATGTTCATGGGAACTCTATCAGGCCCTTTCTTCAATCATCTAATTGGGAGCTCCTCTGCAGGGTTTACTGAATTAATTTTAACCGGCAAAAGGGTGGAAGCCGGTATAAGAAGTGGGAAGATTCAGAAAGACGCGTCTACCTCTGCAGTTGTAAAAAAGCCCTTCACCAGGAAGAAAGAAGTGTTTGCTGTCTATTCACAGAGGAATCAAGGAAGAACTGAACGCCAACCAACGGTGGGGGCCGTTATGATTCAAAAGCCTGCATCAGACCAGCCAAGAAATAACCAGCCGAGAAATAATCAGCCAAGGGTGGAAAGGCCAGTTTGGCAAATCACCATGATTAACATGACTCCAGCCCAGGTCCTACCATATCTTCTGAAGTTGAATCTAGCCATGCTAAAAGAGGCCCTAAGAATCCCAATATTACGTCTCCTCACTACCATTCAAATGCCAGATGCGCATACCATTCTGAAAGTCCAGGGCACGACACCAACAACTGTTGGGCTCTGAAGAATAAGATTCAAGACCTGATAGATGCGAAGGAAGTTGAGTTTGAAGCGCCTGAGAAACCGAATGTTATCTCCGCTCTGATGCCTAGGCATGGTCACAATGCCAATGTTGTTGAGAAAGATCTATTTGTTGCCACTGTGGATGAACTTTTAACTCCGCTCCCGATCATCAAGTTGAATTTGTTGAAAGCTGGTATATTCCCAGGTTGTGACAAAGACTGCCATATTTGCCTATCCTCATCATTTGATTGCCCTCTGTTGAAAAAAGGTATCCAATGACTGATTGATAACCAAGAAATTTTGTTTGAGAAAGCTCCTATTTCACCCGTTCTAGTTAAAAAAGTTTCTATCATAACCATCTATGCCAATCCTTTCAGGGTCCCTAAAAGACTCGTTAGGATTACATCTGCTCCAATGACTACTCCACTTAAGATTACAATGCCCGGGCCGACCCCGTACAAATCAGATAAAATGGTACCATGGAATTATGGTGGAGAAATCTCCTACCATGGTATCAAACAATACGATTTGACTGCTGAAGAAGAGAGCTCCGAAGAGGATAATTCCAAAATCAGTAACATTACCGGAACAAGCAAGATTACCCGTAGTGGGAGAATTTTATCTCCAGAGATTGCCCCTCCAAAGGCAGTCTTTGGACCTGTGGCCGTTCCGAAGATTACCTCTGCACCAGTGAGTGTACCTGCAAGCGTACCTACCGACAAAGAAGACAATACAATCCCTATCCCTACTTCCACTGCTGAGAATAAAGGAAAAAATGTTCAAGAAGAGCCTGTCCAGACGAAGGCTCAGTCTATTCCTGAAACATCCAAGAAGGAGATGGAAGAAATCTTGAGGATAATAAAGAAAAGTGATTATGATGTTGTTGAACAATTGGGGCAGACCCCCTCCAAAATCTCTATGTTAACATTGTTGTTGTGCTCTGAAGCACATGCCAAAGCTTTGGTAAATTTTTTGAAGACAACTCATGTGCCGCAAGAGACGTCTACGGACCAACTCCAAGAGTGTATAGCCAGTTTAACAGCTGATAATGGCCTGGGTTTCTCCGATGCTGACTTGACACCCAAAGGGAGAAAACACAACAAGGCGTTACATGTCTCAGTGGAGTGTAGAGTAATAACCCTAGCCCATATCTTGGTAGACACTGGTTCATCTCTGAACGTCTTACCAAAGAAAGGCCTTGATAGATTGGATTGCGAGGGGATGACATTAAAACCTAGTAATATAATTGTGAGAGCATTTGACGGCTCGAAGAGGATGGTCCATGGGGAGGTGGACATCCCAATAAATGTGGGAACTCAGACCTTCAATTCAACCTTTTATGTGATGGACCTTTGTCCTTCTTACTCTTGTCTGTTGGGACGCCCCTGGATTCATAATGCCTGTGTTGTCACCTCCACTTTGCATCAGATGCTGAAGTATCTTGTCCAAGGGAAGATCATAATTATCCATGGGGAAGAGGAATACATGATTAGTCATCTGAATTATTTCCGATATGTGGAATTGGATGGCGAGTTCATTGAAACCCCTTTCTAATATTTTGAAGAAGTCTCTCCAGAAATAGCAGCGACCAAGGCGGTATCCTCGACTACTTTGATCACAAGACCTCCACCTCGGATGTCATATCTAAAGGATGCAAAGGCAGTATTGGAAGAGGGGGAATGCACCATCTGGGGGCAGCTTCCAGACATTCCGTACAAATTAGACAAGTTTGGTTTGGGGTTTACTTCAACTGCTCAGAAGGTTGTGCACCGCGCCCGTGCCGGAGGGCCATCTATGAAGATTAGCCACCAAGGGGTCAATGCAGTGGAAGACAGTGAAGAAGATGGCAGCTTGGAAGATTGGATATTTCCTACTGTCAGCGGAGGACTTCGCAACTGGGAAGCCAAAGACTTCATCCCAATAACTTTCATATCTCAGTAATTTATCTTTTACATTTCTGTTGGACTTGTAATAATTCACGAACAATTCGCACTTTAAAAACCTAGTGTCTTACCCGAGGCACAACGGTCCATTTGTAAGGGTTTTTATTTCATTTTCATATGACATTCAATGAATCATGGACGCTTTTTCATATATAAACCTTTTGTGCTCATTGTCTTTATTTTACATTTTATTAAGATAGCTATACCCTTACACACACCCACACTCACAAGTGCAGGTACCCTTCCATTCTGGATCCCATGGGTAACGATACTGCTATATCTTTCAGTGACTCTGAAGATCTGATCTACCAAGCCGAATACGAAGGTGAGGAAGATTGTAAGGTGCCAGGGGAATTGGCCATACTACTACAACAAGAGGAAAGAGATATTCAACCTCGTGAGGAGCTGTTGGATACAATCAATTTGCGTACCGAGGACGATAAAAAGGAAATCAGAGTGGGTGCCAATCTAGAGCCGAGTGTCAAGGAGCACCTAATTCAGCTATTGCATGATTATGTTGATATCTTTGCCTGGTCATACGAAGACATGTCGGGACTCGATACAGACATTGTGGTACATCGTCTACCCACAAGAGAAGACTGTCCACCAGTGAAGCAAAAAGTCCGTCGCATGAGACCTGACATGTCAGAGAAGATCAACGCAGGAGTTATGAAGCAGTTCAATGCTGGATTTCTGGCTGTTACTTCCTATCCACAATGGGTTGCTAACATTGTTCCCGTGCCTAAAAAGGACGGCAAAGTGAGAATGTGTGTGGACTATAGAGATTTAAATAGGATCAGCCCTAAAGATGATTTTCCACTTCCATACATTGACATCCTGGTTGACAATACAACCCAACACAAAGTATTTTCTTTCATGGACGGATTCTCAGGCTATAACCAGATCAAAATGGCACCTGAGGACATGGAGAAAACTACATTTGTCACACAGTGGGGTACGTTCTGCTACAAAGTGATGCCATTCGGACTGAAGAATGTCGGGGCAACCTATCAACGTGCCATGGTAGCTTTGTTTCATGATATGATACATCATGAGATAGAGGTCTACGTAGATGACATGATAGCCCGATCACAAACTGAAGAAGAACACCTTGATCACTTGCAAAAGCTGTTTGTCAAGTTGAAGGAGTACAAACTAAGGTTGAACCCAAACAAGTGCACATTCGGAGTCCGATCCGGTAAGCTCTTAGGTTTCATTGTCAGCAACAAGGGCATCAAGTTTGATCCTGCCAAAGTCAAAGCGATACAAGAAATGCCTGCTCCTCGCACTGAGAAGGAGGTCAGAGGATTCTTGGGATGCCTAAACTATATTGCTAGGTTCATTTCTCACCTAACATCCCAATCTTCAAACTGTTGAAGAAAGATAAGGTAGTTAGATGGAATGATGACTGTCAGATTGCTTTCGATAAAATCAAGGAGTATTTACAAGAACCTCCTGTATTGATGCTGCCAGTCGAGGGGAGACCGCTAATCATGTATCTGACCGTTTTAGAGAACTCAATGGGGTGCGTATTGGGGCAGCATGACGAGTCTGGCGGAAAAGAGCACGCTATTTATTACCTAAGCAAAAATTTTACCGACTGTGAAACCAGATCTTCACTTCTCAAGAAAACTTGTTGCACTCTGGTATGGGCTGCTCGCCGGCTAAGACAGTATATGTTGACTCATACCACTTTGCTGATATCTAAGATGGATTCGATAAAGTACATCTTCGAGAAACCTGTAACACCCTCTAAAACCCCGCATATAATTTTCGCAAATATTAAAAATTATAAACTCAGAGTACATGTAATAATCGAGGAATGCTACAATTCTCTTTCAATAAAATAAATTCCTGTCATGCATAATTTTAGTGGTAACTCATACATGTCTACACAGCGGAATAATTTATTTAATAAAATCAAATGTTATAATATTTTCCAAAATCATCAGGGATTAACACCTGGAAAGTCAACGTCATATTATAACAATTAAAAGAAAATAAACGAGTCTGACTAAAGCAGCTCGACAACCAAACGTTCCCGGAGTTACAACTATCAGAGCATGACCCGGACATACTAAAACGAAACTAAACTAGACACGATAAGCCTTCGCCAAGCACCTGAGCGAAGCTCCTCAATCTGAAATATTCAACAGTAAGGGTGAGCTTCTCGAATATACATTTGGTTATACATTCATAACAATCAATTCACGAAATCATAAGCATCACCCAATAATTAGCATATTTCATAGTTTACAAAACCTTTACAATTCATATATCCATGACATATTGCCTTTCATATTTGCAAATATTCATCAAACATCATCAACCATTTATCAAATCATACGTGCATACAAACAATCAAATATAACATTGGAAAAATCATCCATTCATGTTATATTCGAGTAATGCAACACACCCATGCATGTGGTACCACTTCACCGCCCCATTAAATCGCGGGTCACGGATAACTCACCATTCCATTATATCGCGGACACGGCTACCACCTCAACGTTCCATTATATCGCGGACACGTATATTGGCCACCATGTTAATTCCACACAATGGGAATTAACAAATGCAACATGATATGTAAGTATGTAACACTCAGCATACTATGAACATCAATCAACATATCATGCACATCAACAATATCAAACATAACATGATAGGAATAGCATGTAACCACTCAGCATACTATTAAACATCAATCATATCAAGTTATATCATAATTCATGCTTGATAACATCATCTAAAAACATGACAATAAGATCCACATAGTGTTGGTATCATAACATACAATCGTTATTCGATACACACATCAATCAACACTAGGAATTCAATAAACACATATTCAAAACATGTCAAACACTGCACATCAAAACCGGATCAATCCGTACTTAACAACATGCACAGAAAACATAGTTTAAAAACCAACACAGGAGGTTTAACACGGGTGCCCGTGTAAAACAACACTGCCCGTGTGGAAATGTATCCAGAAAACACGTTTTTTTGACAAAACAGGGGATCAACACGGGCGCCCGTGTAAATCAACACGGCCCGTGTTGAATTGTGCCCAGAAAACCCATTTTTATGCCAACACAGTGAATCAACACGGGCGCCCGTGTTAATCAACACGCCCGTGTTGAATTATGGCCAGAAAACACATTTTCATCAGCATTACAGTGAATCAACACGGGTGCCCGCGTAAATCAACGCGCCCGTGTTGATGAGTGCGAACCCAATTTTTCTGTTTTTGCAGCAGCTCATATACCCATTTTTTTGCACGAAAATACCTCTCTACGGCGGTGCAATATAGTACAAAGACATCCAATCCATCATAGGAACCTAAAGTCTCTAATTGATTTATAAAATCGGGAACTTAAACCTTTTCTAACAAAGTTCAATCCTAAGGTTATCGATCCCTAGAAACATCTAACAATTGGGATTTCCTACGATTACCCGAATCAACCGTACATAAACCCATAAACAAATATAAATCGAGTATAAACCCCCCTTACCTTATCAATTAGCAGCTTTGAGTTCTTGAGCGATGTTCTTCGTTCTCCGTTCTTCAGAGCTCTATTTTCCCAAATTCCAACTTCTGTTCTTACGTGAAAACCAAAAATGAGAAAATGGCCTAAGTCCCAAACATAACTTTATTTCTCTGCACCCCCACTCTTTACTAACAACATCTAAGCCCAATAACATAAAAATCCCAATATTCCTTATTTCTTTTATTTTCCTCAAATACTCCAAAATAAATAATTCTTTTTATTTTATTAATTCTAATAAAATAAATTCCCAAATTTAAATAAATCAATTAATTGAAAACGGGGTGTTACAACTCTCCCCCACTAAAAGAGTTTTCGTCCTCGAAAACATACCTTAGACGAACAGCTCCGGATAAGCCTCTTTCATCTGGCTCTCCAGCTCCCAAGTGATATTTCCATCTGCTGGACCTCCCCAAGCAACCTTCACTAATGCTATCTCTTTACCTCTTAACTGTTTCACTTCCCGATCTTCTATCCTCATAGGCAATGCTTCTACTGTCAGGTTATCTCTTACCTGTACATCATCTATTTGGATTACATGAGATGGGTCTGGAATGTATCTCCTCAACTGAGAAACATGAAAAACATCGTGCAAATTCGCAAGTCTCGGAGGTAAAGCAATGCGATAAGCAACTTCTCCAACTCTTTCCGTAATCTGAAACGGACCAATAAAACACGGAGTCAACTTCTTAGACTTCAACGCCCGACCAATACCCGTCATCGGAGTGACTCTCATAAACACATGATCTCCAGCACTGAATTCTAAATTCTTTCTCCTCTTATCATGATAACTTTTCTGACGACTCTGAGAAGCTCTCATCTTCTCTTGAATCAATTTGATCTTTTCGGTAGTCTGCTGAACAATCTCTGGCCCAATTACCGAACTCTCTCCAGATTCATACCAACACAAAGGCATCCTACACCGTCTACCATACAATGCCTCAAACGGAGCCATACCAATACTCGAATGGTAACTATTGTTATAAGTAAACTCAATCAATGGCAAATAGCTATCCCAAGCTCCACCTTTCTCTAAAACACAAGCACGCAATAAATCTTCCAACGATTGAATCGTCCTCTCCGTCTGTCCATCAGTCTGAGGATGGTAAGCTGAACTCAATCTCAACTTAGTACCCAAAGCCTTCTGCAATCCTTCCCAAAATTTCGAAGTGAACCTCGGATCTCTATCTGACACAATACTAGAAGGAACTCCATGCAAACTCACTATTTTCTCAATATACAACTGTGCCAATCTCTCCATCGAGTAATCCATTCGCACCGATATAAAATGAGCAGACTTAGTCAACCTATCCACAACGACCCATATCGCTTCACAATTCATAGGAGTCCTTGGCAACCCAGATACGAAATCCATAGAAATACTATCCCACTTCCATTCTGGAATAAACATCGGTTGCATAAACCCAGACGGCTTTTGATGCTCAATCTTCGATTTCTGACAGATTAAACATGCATACACAAATTCAGCTATTTCCTTTTTCATTCTCGGCCACCAAAACAATTTCTTCAAATCATGATACATTTTCGTGGCACCCGGATGAATGCTCATCCCACTGCGATGTCCTTCCTCTAATATACTTTTCTTGATTTCTGCGACATCAGGAACACAAACTCTATCGCCAAATCTCATAACATCATTTTCATCAATCCTAAACTCACCACCTTGACCTTGGTTGATCAATGTCAATTTATCAACTAAATTAACATCGGATTTCTGCCCGATCCTGATCTCTTCTAGAATACCACTAGTAAGTTTCAACATACCCAAACGAACACACTTCGGAGTACTTTCACAAACCAAACTCAAATCTCGGAATTGCTCAATTAAATCCAATTCACGAACCATCATCATAGACATATGCAAGGACTTCCTGCTCAAAGCATCTGCAACTACATTTGCCTTACCAGGATGGTAATTCAAACCAAAATCGTAATCTTTGAGGAATTCTAACCACCTTCTTTGCCTCATATTGAGCTCTTTCTGATCGAAAAGATACTTCAAACTCTTATGATCACTATACACTTCAAACCTCGAACCATACAGATAATGTCTCCACAATTTCAAGACAAACACAACTGCTGCCAACTCTAAGTCATGAGTAGGATAGTTCCTTTCATGAACCTTCAACTGTCTCGAAGCATACGCAACTACCTGCTGATTCTGCATTAAAACGCCACCTAAACCCAACAGAGATGCATCACAATAGACCACAAAAGATTCCACCGGATTCGGCAAAATCAGAATAGGAGCACTTGTCAATCCCCGCTTCAATTCTTGGAAACCTTTCTCACAATCAGAATCCCAAATAAACGCTTGTCCTTTACGAGTCAACTTCGTCAACGGCAATGCTAACTTTGAGAATCCTTCGATAAACTTTCTGTAATAACCTGCAAGACCAAGAAAACTTATGATTTCCGAAACAGTCTTCGGCGCTTCCCACTGAGATACCGCTTCTACTTTCGTAGGATCCACTGCAATACCATTCTTAGAAATCACATGTCCAAGAAAACTAACTTCATTCAGCCAGAACTCACATTTGGACAACTTTGCATACAACTTCTTATCTTTCAACAACTCTAACACAATTCTGAGATGTTCCGCATGCTCTTCGTCATTCTTGGAATAAATCAGAATGTCATCAATAAAAACCACAACAAACTTATCCAGGTACGGGTGAAAAATCCTGTTCATATATTCCATGAAAACACCAGGTGCATTAGTAACTCCGAACGGCATAACAGAATATTCATAATGCCCATACCTCGTTCGAAAAGCAGTCTTTTGAATATCTTCCGCTTTCACACGAATCTGATGATATCCAGATCTCAAATCAATCTTACTGAATACACTGGCTCCAATTAACTGATCCATTAAATCATCAATCCTCGGTAACGGGTACCGATTCTTAATGGTTACCTTGTTCAATTGCCTGTAATCAACACACAGTCTCATAGAACCTTCTTTCTTCTTAACCAACAATACCGGAGCACCCCAAGGCGAAACACTTGGACGAATAAACTTCTTCTCCAGTAAATCTTCCAACTGACTCTTCAATTCAGCCAATTCAGACGCAGACATACGATATGGCGCCATCGACACCGGTCTCGTACCAGGAATTAAATCTATAGAAAATTCCACTTCTCTCTCAGGAGGTAACTCGCCAACATCATCAGGAAAGACTTCTGGAAAATCACACACCACTGGCAATTCACTACTCCTGACCTTTCCTGTTGCATCTAACGAAGCAAGTAACATAAACACATTAGCACCATCTTCCATTGCTTCTTGTACCTGCCTAGCAGTCATAGTCAAATTCTCGACACCAACTGCTTCTGGAAAAATCACCGTCTTAGCAAAGCAGTTCAGATGAACCCGGTTGAATTCCAACCAGTTCATCCCAAGGATAATATCAATTTGTTCAAGCGGTAGGCACACTAAATCTATACCGAAACCCCTACCAAAAATCTCAATAGGACAATTCCTACATACAAGTGAAGTTGTCACTGAACCCGATGCAGGAGTATCAACAACCATGCTACCTCGCATACCAGATATGTCCAGTTTCAACCTCTCAGCACAATCCAAAGAAATGAAAGAATGAGTTGCACCAGTATCAATAATTGCAACTAAAGGTGTGCCATGAATAAAACACGTACCTTTAATCAATCGATCCTCTGGGGTAGTCTCAGATCCAGACAAAGCAAACACTTTTCCACCTGACTGATCCTTCCTAGGCTTAGGACACTGCGGACGAATGTGACCTTCTTCGCCACAATTGTAACAAGTAACAGACTTCCCTTTGCAATCAATAGACAAATGACCAGCCTTTCCACATTTATAGCACTTCTTCTCATCACTCTTGCAATCTCGAATGTGATGACCAGACTCACCACACCTGTAGCATCTGATAGGAGCCTTAGAATCTCCCCCACTAGGCCTTTTCCAACCGCCTGATCTCTGGTTATCTCTACCATATGGCTTGCCACGGTCCATATGTTGCTTCCCTCTTTTATCAACAGCCCCACGAGAGTGAGACGACCGATTCTTGGTAATATCTTCTTCCAAGATTCTGCTACAATCCACCAGATCAGAAAATCTACGAATACGCTGGTACCTGATTCCCTTCTTAATCTCATCTCGGAGACCATTCTCAAATTTGATACATTTAGAGAATTCTCCAGCCTCATCATTGTTGTAGTGTGCATAATACTTTGCCAGCTCAGTGAACTTAGTAGCATACTCACTAACAGTCAGATTGCCCTGCTTAAGCTCCAAAAATTCAATTTCCTTTCTTCCCCGAACATCTTCAGGAAAGTACCTCCTCAGAAAAGCCCTTCTGAAGTTAGCCCAAGTCAGTGCCTCTCCATCCTGAACCATTTCAGTCCTTGTGGCAACCCACCAGTCGTCGGCCTCTTCTGCCAACATATGCGTACCATATCTGACTTTCAGATCTTCAGCACAATCGATCACACGGAAAATCCTTTCGATTTCCTTCAGCCACTTCTGAGCACCTTCGGGGTCATGTGTACCTTTGAACAACGGAGGATTGTTCCTCTGGAAATTTCCCAATTTCCTATCAGCACCAATCACGCCTCCAGTTGGGTTTCCAGCAAGTACACCAGCTAACATCCCCAAAGCCTCAGCTAGTGCAACATCATTTCGTCCATTACCTCTTCCAGCCATATTCTTGAGAATTAAAACATACTCCACATCAGAATACAGTATCGACAGTGTTACCTTGCACTAGTCGCATACGAAAAGGAATGACTGACTCAAGACTCTGGTCACAACGACCGACTATGCTCCGATACCACTATTGTAACACCCTCTAAAACCCCGCATATAATTTTCGCAAATATTAAAAATTATAAACTCAGAGTACATGTAATAATCGAGGAATGCTACAATTCTCTTTCAATAAAATAAATTCCTGTCATGCATAATTTTAGTGGTAACTCATACATGTCTACACAGCGGAATAATTTATTTAATAAAATCAAATGTTATAATATTTTCCAAAATCATCAGGGATTAACACCTGGAAAGTCAACGTCATATTATAACAATTAAAAGAAAATAAACGAGTCTGACTAAAGCAGCTCGACAACCAAACGTTCCCGGAGTTACAACTATCAGAGCATGACCCGGACATACTAAAACGAAACTAAACTAGACACGATAAGCCTTCGCCAAGCACCTGAGCGAAGCTCCTCAATCTGAAATATTCAACAGTAAGGGTGAGCTTCTCGAATATACATTTGGTTATACATTCATAACAATCAATTCACGAAATCATAAGCATCACCCAATAATTAGCATATTTCATAGTTTACAAAACCTTTACAATTCATATATCCATGACATATTGCCTTTCATATTTGCAAATATTCATCAAACATCATCAACCATTTATCAAATCATACGTGCATACAAACAATCAAATATAACATTGGAAAAATCATCCATTCATGTTATATTCGAGTAATGCAACACACCCATGCATGTGGTACCACTTCACCGCCCCATTAAATCGCGGGTCACGGATAACTCACCATTCCATTATATCGCGGACACGGCTACCACCTCAACGTTCCATTATATCGCGGACACGTATATTGGCCACCATGTTAATTCCACACAATGGGAATTAACAAATGCAACATGATATGTAAGTATGTAACACTCAGCATACTATGAACATCAATCAACATATCATGCACATCAACAATATCAAACATAACATGATAGGAATAGCATGTAACCACTCAGCATACTATTAAACATCAATCATATCAAGTTATATCATAATTCATGCTTGATAACATCATCTAAAAACATGACAATAAGATCCACATAGTGTTGGTATCATAACATACAATCGTTATTCGATACACACATCAATCAACACTAGGAATTCAATAAACACATATTCAAAACATGTCAAACACTGCACATCAAAACCGGATCAATCCGTACTTAACAACATGCACAGAAAACATAGTTTAAAAACCAACACAGGAGGTTTAACACGGGTGCCCGTGTAAAACAACACTGCCCGTGTGGAAATGTATCCAGAAAACACGTTTTTTTGACAAAACAGGGGATCAACACGGGCGCCCGTGTAAATCAACACGGCCCGTGTTGAATTGTGCCCAGAAAACCCATTTTTATGCCAACACAGTGAATCAACACGGGCGCCCGTGTTAATCAACACGCCCGTGTTGAATTATGGCCAGAAAACACATTTTCATCAGCATTACAGTGAATCAACACGGGTGCCCGCGTAAATCAACGCGCCCGTGTTGATGAGTGCGAACCCAATTTTTCTGTTTTTGCAGCAGCTCATATACCCATTTTTTTGCACGAAAATACCTCTCTACGGCGGTGCAATATAGTACAAAGACATCCAATCCATCATAGGAACCTAAAGTCTCTAATTGATTTATAAAATCGGGAACTTAAACCTTTTCTAACAAAGTTCAATCCTAAGGTTATCGATCCCTAGAAACATCTAACAATTGGGATTTCCTACGATTACCCGAATCAACCGTACATAAACCCATAAACAAATATAAATCGAGTATAAACCCCCCTTACCTTATCAATTAGCAGCTTTGAGTTCTTGAGCGATGTTCTTCGTTCTCCGTTCTTCAGAGCTCTATTTTCCCAAATTCCAACTTCTGTTCTTACGTGAAAACCAAAAATGAGAAAATGGCCTAAGTCCCAAACATAACTTTATTTCTCTGCACCCCCACTCTTTACTAACAACATCTAAGCCCAATAACATAAAAATCCCAATATTCCTTATTTCTTTTATTTTCCTCAAATACTCCAAAATAAATAATTCTTTTTATTTTATTAATTCTAATAAAATAAATTCCCAAATTTAAATAAATCAATTAATTGAAAACGGGGTGTTACAAAACCTGCTTTGTTTGGAAGGATAGCTAGATGGCAGATGATCCTAACAGAATATGATATACAGTACACTACCCAAAAATCTATAAAGGGCAGTGTGCTAACTGACCATCTGGCTCATCAAGCTGTAGAAGATTATCAATCCATAAAGTTTGACTTCCCTAACGAAGACATCATGACATTGGACAACGTTGAAGGAATCATGCCATATGACGGACCTGAACAAGGATCCTGATGGACCCTGTAATTTGATGGGGCATCCAATGCACTTGGTAACAGTATCGGCGCTGTGCTCATATCTCCGGAAGGATGCCATACTCCTTTTACGGCCAGACTTTGCTTCAATTGTACTAACAACATGGCAGAGTACGAAGCATGCATCTTTGGACTCAAGGCTGCCATAGACTTGGGAATCAAATCTTTAGTTGTGTTTGGGGATTAAGCTTTGGTCATCAGTAAGATCAAAGGAGAATGGGATACTAAGCATCCAAACCTTATCCCTTACAAAGAACATGTTCTGACATTGCTACCACATTTCGAGCAGATTACCTTCGAGCACTTCCCGCGAGAAGAAAATCAGCTAGCAGATGCTCTAGCTACAATGTCATCCATGTTTAAACTTAATTGGGATAACGAGGCTCCCCAGATCACCATTGAACGAATGGACGAACCAACACACTGTCACGAGATTAATACCGAAGAAGTAGTGGACCAGCCTTGGTTTCATGAAGTCAAAAGGTATCTCGAGGCTTAGGAATATCCAGAAGGAGCTTCAGTCAATGACAAAAAGTTCTTAAGGAGATTCTCGGCTAAGTTCTTCCTAAGTAATGGCATCATGTACAAACGCAATCATGATTCTATTCTGCTCTGTTGTGTGGACAAGATTGAAGTTGAGAAGATCATGGCTGAATTGCATGAAGGTACCTTTGGCACTCACTCTAGTGGGCATACGATGGTGAAGAAAATTCTACGGGCAGGCTATTACTGGTCTACCATGGAAGTAGACTGTTATCAACACTCCTGGACCTGCCATAAGTGTCAAATCTATGCAGAAAGGTGAACGTGCCTCCGGTTCCTCTAAATGTCTTAACAGCTCCTTGGCCCTTCGCTATGTGGGGAATTGATATGATTGGGGAGATCAAGCCTACAGCCTTCAATGGACACCGCTTCATTCTAGTGTCCATTCATTATTTCACAAAGTGGGTCGAAGCAGCTTCCTTCGCATCCGTTACTAAGAATGTTATTACCCGCTTCATCAAGCAGAATCTTATATGTCGGTACGGTATCCCACAAAGGATCATCACTGATAACGGTACAAACCTTAACAATACTATGATCACCGCCCTGTACGAGCAGTTCAAGATTAAACATCACAATTCATCCCCCTATCGGCCAAAGATGAATGGTGTTGTCGAAGCTGCGAACAAAAACATCAAAAAGATCATACAGAAAATGACAGTCACCTACAAGGACTGGCATGAGATGCTACCGTTTGCTCTCCATGGGTACCGTACCACGGCTCGCACATCAACTGGGGCAACACCCTATTCTTTAGTTTATGGCATGGAGGCTGTTCTACCTATTGAGGTTCAGATCCCATCTTTAAGAATCATGAAGGATGCAGGTTTTAGTGAAGACGATTGGATCCAGACCCGACTTGATCAGTTGAACTTAATTGATGAAAAGAGACTTACTGCTGTTTGCCACGGTCAGACGTATCAAAAGCGGATGATCAAGACTTTCAACAAGAAAGTCAGACGCCAAGTGTATCAAGTTGGAGATCTAGTGATCAAGCGTATCATCTTGCCACAAAGTGATCCCAGGGGAAAATGGACTCCTACCTATGAAGGACCATTTGTAATTAAGAACATCTTTTCTGGTGGGGCAATGATCTTAACCACCATGGACGATGACGACCTGCCACACCATGCGAACGCAAACATAGTCAAAAGATACTACGCATAAGAGGCCCGCTAGGTTGACACACCTAGGCAAAACAAGGGGATACCGGCGAACCAAAAAGGTTCGTGCAAAAATTAGGGATAAAATAAAAAAAAATTGTACACCCGACAAGTTGAAAACCCGAAAGGGCGACTTGGGCAAAAAAGGGTTTCCCGGTGGATCGAAAACCCGAAAGGGCGGTTCAGGCAAAAGTTAGGGAATTAAAGCGTATGACTATGTCTCGTCGGATCACTTTAAGGACAATCTCTTCACGGACCAACTCGGAGCTTCTGATCAATTCAATCATCTTCGGACGAAGCAACAAATGGATAAGATATTTAGAGATACGAAGGCTATAGCAGAATGGGAACCCCATGGGATTTTTTACACATAGTTATCTTTCTTTGTATAAAATTTTCTTATTTTTATGACACCATCCTCTTACTAGGATGTCTGTCTCCTTTGTACACAAATACTTATTCAAAGTAAATACAAAGATATCTCTTTAAAGTGCAGAAAACCATTTGTCCTTTTCTTTATTACACTTGTGTTTTATTTGCAAAAACGTCCAATGATTCATTAATGAACATATGCATTTGAACATAATTATTGCTTACAAATAAACAGGATGAAAAAGAACAATTACTGACAGGTTGAAAGATTAGGAAAACGTCTTTAGACTATTCCTTGAGCAATCCCTACAGTACGTCATTAAGATCCCCAGCGGAGCCAAAACTTCAAACTATTAACTCGCATTGGAAACCATCCAGTTTCTCCAAATTCCCCAGCAAGTTATCTTGAAGCCTGAAAACCAACCAGACAACAACTTCTGATAACTCCCCAGTAGAGTGGCAGATAACCCAAACTCCTGAACTTTTTCCAAACACGGATAAGTTCTCTTCCCCACAGAGTTTTTAATCCCCAGTAGAAGTCATCAAAATTCTCTGGATTCCACCAAACAAATTACTCAAGCAGTATTTGGCATTACTCTCACAACGAAATTTTTTGTCAATACTCCAACTTCAAGACATGAAGAATCCACATATCCTCAGCAATCAAGGATTTATTTTCCTCAGCAATACAACAAATCAGCTTACATGCGCATACATTACATTCATATATCATAAACATTGATAAGACAAATATATTGCATCATACATTTCATGCAACATAGCTTTGTGCTTCAGCTAACATTTTACTCTTTTCAGGATAAGATTAACAGCTACTGTTTAACAAAATGCAATCATGATATAATCCAGATACACTCCAGACACGGAATTCATTCTGTTACTCATTCAGATACGCTCCAAATGCGGAAACCATTCTATCACTTATTCAGATTCTAGTCCAGATACGCTCCAGACAAGGATGTCATTTTGATACTCATTCAGATTTCAACTTCAGAAACAGTACGAATACGCTCCATACAAGGATGTCATTCTGATACTCATTCAGACCTCAACTTCAAGATACAGTCCAGATACGCTCCAAACACGGTATCCATTCTGTTGCTTATTCAAGATTCATCTTTCAGATACAGTACAGATACACTCCAGACACGGAAGTCATTCTGTCACTTGCTCAGATACAATCCAGATACGCTCCAGACACGGAAGCTATTCTATTACTCATTCAGATTCAAGTTCAGATATGCTCCAGATACGGATGTCATTCTGTCGCTTATTCAGATTTCAAATTCTAGATACAGTACAGATACACTCCAGACACAGAAGTTATTCTGTCACTCGTTCAGATTCAAGTATAGACGCAACTCGGATACACTCCAGACACGGACTCTATTCTGTTGCTCATATAGATTCAGTCTCCAGATACATTTCAGATACGTTCCAGACACGGACACTATTCTGATACTTATTCTTATGACTTACAACTTACAATTTAACAAACATTCTTGGATGGAATCTACAAGCCCATCTCCAACAAGATTCTATCACCTCTCCAAATGGAATCTTTAAGCCTATTCCCTCAACTACATTTCGTCGAGCGCAAATTTATGGGCACTCTAGTGTCCAATCATCTTTTACCTTCGAGTCACGAACGACAAAACTCTCCAATCTAACTCTTCAGGTTCAAGAAGATTGAACAGGGGAAGCTGTTGTACCCCAAAATTTTCCCTCTCATTTATTAAGACTTTTCTCACAAGACTTCTTGGACTCAAGACAAGATTAGGGTTTGGTTAACTCAAGACACCTCACCTTGCACTGATAACCCAAAATTAGGGTTTGAGTTTGCACAAGTATTTTTGGACCATCAATGCTTCATATGACTTTCATACATCATTTTGGACCTTTAAGATTGCTCATGTTAAGTTTCAAGCCTTGAACCACATTTTTGATCAGTCAATTGGACAGTTGACCTAAAAATCAACTATATTGGGGAAAAAGTCAACCATGGCCAATTTAAAGTCAAACTTCATAATTTTTTATCCACAACAACATTTTAGACTCATATGTATCATTTGATCAAGTTTGGATCACAACTCCTCAAGAAATTTGATCAAATCATCAAAAGGGCAAAATGGTCAAAATTAGGGTTTTGACTAAGAAAGGGCAATTTATGATTTTTAACCTAGCCAATGACCAATTGAGTTCAAACATGATTTCAAGGGTTCAATGGCATCATCTTGACCTAGTCACATGGTTCAAAAGATCTCAAGTTCATTGGATTGACAGATAAATTTTGCAGTCAATTGATCAAAAGTCAACTGTACACTGAAAAGTCAAACTTTGACTTTTTGGTAAAAATCAAGTGCCAAGGGTCATAACTTATCAAGATATGTCAAAATGTGAAACTTGTTAACCAAGAAAACTAAATTTGAAAAATAGGTTTTAATTTGAAAATTTTCATTACTTAGAATTTTTCTAAGTATAAAATTTTTCTTATTTTTTCCCAACTTTTCACCACTTTTTCACCATGATGCATTTTGATTCATGTAAGTTTAAGATTGTGCCTAAGAGGGGGGGGGGTGAATTAGGTGGTGGTCGATTTTTGATTTATTTTACACTTTCTGGTTTTGTTTTAGTGCTATGGAAAACTGTAAAGTGCAGAAAGTAAAGAGACACGGAGATTTATCCTGGTTCCTTCCACACCCCGGAAGTACGTCCAGTCCCCTTACAAACACGCAAGAGATTTCACTATTTTTTTAGAACTTTTACAAGACTCTTCCTAGTATTATCAACTAAAGACACTAACAAATACCAAGAACACCCTCTTGGATTTCCAATAAGTCTCTTGAGAACACTCCTCTCAAAAGATACCTCTTGTTTCCAACAATGGACAACAAGGTACAAAAGTATTCTAATACTTAATTCCAAAAATCCTAGAAATAAGTTACACTTAGTATAATTTTATGAAATAAGATTTCTTGAAATATGTTGATCACATAGAGTAACTTCAATGAAGTTTCTTCTTTCTTCTCTTGTAAGCAATTCAAACTGTAACACAATGGTTAGAAAATGCTCAAAGATTTCTGTTCTTATATGTGTGAAAGTGCATAAAATCTTTGTTCTTAAAAGTTAAGAAATATGAAGTTTGAATATTTTACAAAGTTCAGAATTATTGCATGAGAGAAGAGTTGTTTTATAATTTGAAAGATTTAGTATTTAAAGCAATCAAGATACCTTTCCAAATGGATACCACTTTTTTGTTTGTAAAACTTGAGAAGATGCAATGTATGACCATGCAACCATTGGAGAAAAGGTGTGAAGGATATCTTGAATCAAGTTCAGATTTTTCAAAAATTACAACGTGTAAATCGATTAGCATTAGATGTAAATCGATTGCACGGGTTTGTAACATTCTTGTTTTCAAAAATTTTGAAGTGTAAATCGATTTACATGATGTGTTAATCGATTTACTAGTGTTAAAAAATTAACTCAGTTCAGTAATCAATCGATTTACACTCCATGTAAATCGATTGTTGCTAGGGGCAATCAGTTTTTAAAAAAAACATGTGTAAATCGATTTACATGATGTGTTAATTGATTTACATTAGTGAAAAACTTAGAATTTGCTTTAAACTTTAAGTGAAGTGTTGTGGCAAGTGTGTATATCATTTTTGAGCATTTCTAATCAATTTAGTTCAAATGAGAATTGATATACTTGTTTGCTTGCCATGATCCTTGAAGCTTTGAGTGAATGATGCTTTAAGCTAATTCCACTTCTTTTCCTTCTTGCCATAATGCTTGTTTGTCTTTCATCAAAACTAAAGTTGAGTTGAGGCTTGAGATTACATTCTCCCCCTTTTTGATGATGACAAACCATCTTTCTTTATGAGTTGTTCAGAATTGGAGCAAAAGGAGTTTTCTCCCCCTGAGATAGATTTCTCCCCCTACTCCCCTATGGAGAAAAATATTTGAAAACTTGCCCTGAAAAGAGAACTGAAACAAACAACCATAAAGTGCTATCACATCCTTCTCCCCCTTTGACATTATCAAAAAGAAGGGAAAGATGTAACATAAGATGATACTTATAACAATTTGAAACAGATATGATAATAAACTAAAACGCAACTTTCTAAAAATATCGTACGAAGTTCAAATATACATAATACAAAACTAACACTTGAAGCAATTATCAAACAAAAAACATAATGATAAATAACAGGAATTTAATAATATTGGTCAGGAAAAAATTAGAAGGGTCCTTGATATGGAAACTGTTGTTATAGAGGTGGTTCGGTGTATTGAGGAGGCGGAGGTGCTGGATTGTTTGGATCGTATGGAGGAATATGGAGATGTGAGTAGAGGTATGAAAACTGTTGGTTCACATCATTCTGAAAAGCATTGATGCGAGAGGAGGTAGAATCATTTATCGCGGTCCATTGAGCATTGATGTTAGTGTTGAGAGATGCAAACTATTGAGTCATATAATCCATAACATCTTGGTTGGTTGGACCAGAAGAGGCAGCAGGAGGAGAAACTTCATTTTCTTCTTCATCCGCATTATTGCCTTCATCACCTACAACATCCTCTCCAATATATGTGATGGTTTTTGCTTCAGAATCGAAATGAACACCCATCCGAGAATCAACATTTTTGATGGAGATCCTATTGCTGAATGGATCCATTTCAACCCTATCAAACCCAATAAAATCAATATCAAATGCTTCCAAGATCCTTGTGATGAAGTATGCATATGGCAGAAAAGTAGCCCTTGTGGCAACTCTTAGCATATGCACCACAATCAGTTTAGCCCAGTTAACCGAAATGCCATTTTTCCTTGCATAGAGAATTTGCAATTCTAGATCGGTTACAGTACAGTGATTTCCTGCTCTAGGAAATAAAATATATACCAGAAAATAATGGAATAATCTATCATCAATGTGAAAATTACCAGCACTCCAAGTGTCCCGAGCCAGAATAACACCGCCAAGACTATGGATCCGCTTTGCACGGTATTCTGCTTCTGACAACCGGCCAATGCTGTAGAAGAATTCTCTATTCCTATAATTTTCCCAGTTATCATCCTCTGGGTCATAGAGAGAACTTCCAGTATATGGGATGTTCAAAATTCTGCCTATTGTTTTTGAATGCAGAGGAATTTTTGTTCTGAGCACATGGGTGTAGCATTTGTTGTTATCATAATGCATGTTGCTGTAAAATACTCGAACTAGATCCAGATAATAGTAACCACATGATGATATTAACGGTTCTAACCCATAAGCAATCAAATCCCTTTGAAAAGTGAAGCATTCATCGGGAAAGGTAGATAACATACCGAATTTGGGAGCTGAAATTATTTTCCTTTGAAAGTGCTTGATGAATCTTTCACGTTGTGTATCTGAGAGGTACTCGAGCAATGAGTTTTCAGAGGCTGCAATAGTTTTCTTCTTTCCTTTTTCTGAGGCTGTTGCTTTTCTTTTGGGAGCCATGGCGATGATTAGGGTTTTGAGTAAGGAAGATAGAGATTTTTTGGTGTTGTTATGAGATAGTGAGTGAGTTTTTGTGTTATGAGATAGTGAGGGAGTTTTGGTGAGATTAAATAGTAGAGTAGGGTAAGTGAGGTCTTTACGAGACTTAATTGAGTGGGGTTGGTCAAGGTTACATGATTGGTCAAAAAGAAGGTGGAAGGTTGAAAGACAAGGTAAGGTTGACCAATATATTAAAGACTCATAAAAATATCATATGCTGAACAAGTGTAAATCGATTGGTGTGTAGGATCAATCGATTTGCATAGTGAAAAATTAAGTAAAAACGCTTCAGTTTCAGTGGTAAATCGATTTACATACTTGGTAAATCGATTTACATACTTGGTAAATCGATTTACTCAAAAAGATTTTATTAAAAAAGAGTTTTGCTTTAGTGGTAAATCGATTTACACACTTGGTAAATCGATTTACTTCAAAAAAAAAATTTAAAACAATATTTTTTAACATTTGAAACATTTTCTAAGCCCATATATATGTACATTAATGTATAGTTAAGGATATAGTGCACCTTATATATCTTGTTCATCTAGGATTTCGAGTTCCCGACGAATTTTGAAGAATGCATCCTTTGCAAGTGGTTTTGTGAAAATGTCCGCGAGTTTATTTTGAGTGTCCACAAAAGTAATCTCGACATCTCCTTTGAGTACGTGATCTCTCCGAAGCTTCTTGTTCTAGATGGACCAAAAAGATCCATGTGCAATAATTGAAGTGTACTTGTTGTTGAAACCACATTCTTTGGTTTGAAAGTTGATTTGGTTTGTTTTCCCTTTTGGCATGCACTACATAATTTGTCTTTGATGAATTTCATCTTTGGTAGACCAATAACTAAATCATGCTTAACTAATTTGTTCAAGTGCTCTATGTATATGTGAGCAATCCTCTTGTGCCATAACCAAGCGTCATTGTTGTTTACCATGAGACATTGTACCTTCATAGACAAATCATCTAAAGTAATCATAAAAATATTTTTAGATCTTATACCTTTGAGTTTTACCTTATTGGTTGCCTCATCCATAATTAGGCATTCTTCTTTGTTGAATTTGATTTTGAACCTTCTATCGCAAAGTTGACTTATGCTAAGAAGGTTGTGCTTTAATCCTTCAACATAGAGAACATCCTCAATTTGAATGGATGGAGGTGTGCCAACTATTCCAACGCCAAGAGTATTTCCTTTGGTGTTGTCTCCATAGGTGACATACCCTTTGGCTTTATGTACTAGATATAAAAATTGGTGTACTTCTCCTGTCATATGCTTTGAACATCCACTGTCAAGATACCAAAGGTTTGATGTGGATTTCAAGCATACCTACAAAAACAAATTATTTCTTGTTAGGTACCCAAGTGGCCTTGGGTCCTTCATAGTTAGTTCCCCTTTTCACCCATGCATAGTGTCCACTAGCCATACTGAAATTTCTAATATAGCATGCATTAGGTGTGTGTCCAATAATACCACAGTAAAAACAGTTTGGAACAAATTTGCTCTTGTATCTAGGAATTTGTTTTCTTTTAGATACATTAGGATTTTTCTTTTGATGATTATGAACAACTTGCTTATTTTCTACTTTCTTGGGATTGGAACTATTACTAGCCTTTACAAAAACAGTGGGATTGTTACTTGGTTTCTTAGTATTCACATAACCAAGACCTCTTTTATCATTTGGATAACGTTGTTGGCTTAGTAATCCTTCCAATCCTATTTGTCCTTTTTCATATCGTTCAATGACTCTTTTCAATTGAACAATTTGAAAGACATTTGATTCACACTTGGTGCATGCAAAGTTTTCCTTTTCTTTTATAAAATTCTATTTTTGAAGATCAAAATATTTAGTCATGGTGTCAATTTTTTCTAGACAAATTAGAAGTTCTTTTTCTTGGCTTGACACCTTTTTGTATAAACTTTTGCATTCTTTCAAGAGTTCATCAATGGCACCTTGAACATCATCATCAAAAAGATTAAATTCATTACTAACCTCTTCTTCATCGTCGGAGTGATGTGATGCCATTAAGGCTAAATTTGCACATTCGTCGCTTTTCGATTCCGATGTACTACTCATATCAGTATCTTCCCATGCTATGTAGGCTTTCTTGTGTTTTGAGTCCTTTCCTTTGAATCCGTTTTTCTTTGGGAGATTTGGACAATTTGGCTTGATATGTCCTTGCTTTCCACATTCATAACATGAGACATCTTGTGTTGATGTGGAGGCTTCTCTTTTCTTGAAGTGCTTTCTCTTATTTGCATGAGATCCACACTTGTCATTTCTGCCAAAAACATCCCAAGTCTTTTAACAAGAAGCATGAAATTTCTATCTTCTTCTGGATTGTCTTCTTTTACTACTTACTTTGAATCAATTTTTAAAGCAATGTTTTTGGATTTCTTTTCTAGATTTTTATGTTTTTCAAGTCTACCGATTTCCGTTTCATATTCTTGAAGTTTGCCAAATAATGTAGCGGAAGTCATTGCGGAGAGACTCTTCTTTTCCGAGATTGTCGTTGCCATTGGTTGCCATTCCCTAGTCAATGATCTAAGGACTTTCAAGTTGAGTTCATCATTTGTCAAGGTTTTACCAAGAGCATTTAAGTGATTTGGTAAGTGGATGAATCTCTTTTGTAGGTCGAGAGTGGTTTCTCTGGGCTACATTCGAAATAACTCGTATTCTTGACTTAAAGTATTCAGCCTTGATCTCTTAACTTCAACGGTTCCTTCGTGTGTTTGTACCAAGGTGTCCCATATTTCTTTCGCCGATTTACATGCAGATACACGAAAGAACTCATCCATGCATAATGCACCTTGAAGTAGATTTACGGCCTTTTTATCATAGAGGACTTTTTTCTTGTCGTCATCATCCTATGCAGTTTTGGGTTTAGCCGTGCCGACACCGTTGATAACTGTTATAGGAGTGAATGGACCATTTTCTACGGCATCCCAGATTTCTTCTCCTTGTGATTCTAGATGCGCCCTCATGCGTATTTTCCAAAAATCAAAGTATTCGCCACAAAATAGAGGAGGCTTGTTGTTACTACCACCGTCTCTGAAAATAGGTTGTTGATTTGCGGAAGCTATTCTGGATCTCTAGGAGCAGGTTACCTATAACTTGCTCTGATACCAATTGTAAGTTTAAGATTGCGCCTAAGAGGGGGGGTGAATTAGGTGGTGGTCGATTTTTGATTTATTTTACACTTTCTGGTTTTGTTTTAGTGTTATGGAAAACTGTAAAGTGCAGAAAGTAAAGAGACACGGAGATTTATCCTGGTTCCTTCCACACCCCGGAAGTACGTCCAGTCCCCTTGCAAACACGCAAGAGATTTCACTATTTTGTTAGAACTTTTACAAGACTCTTCCTAGTCTTATCAACTAAAGACACTAACAAATACCAAGAACACCCTCTTGGATTTCCAATAAATCTCTTGAGAACACTCCTCTCAAAAGATACCTCTTGTTTCCAACAATGGACAACAAGGTACAAAAGTATTCTAATACTTAATTCCAATAATCCTGGAAATAAGTTACACTTAGTATAATTTTATGAAATAAGATTTCTTGAAAGATGTTGATCACATAGAGTGACTTCAATGAAGTTTCTTCTTTCTTCTCTTGTAAGCAATTCAAACTGTAACACAATGGTTAGAAAATGCTCAAAGATTTCTGTTCTTATATGTGTGAAAGTGCAAAAAATCTTTGTTCTTAAAAGTTAAGAAGTATGAAGTTTGAATATTTTACAAAGTTCAGAATTATTGCATGAGAGAAGAGTTGTTTTATAATTTGAAAGATTTAGTATTTAAAGCAATCGAGATACCTTTCCAAATGGATACCACTTTTCTGTTTGTAAAACTTGAGAAGATGCAATGTATGACCATGCAACCATTGGAGAAAATGTGTGAAAGATATCTTGAATCAAGTTCAGATTTTTCAAAAATTACAACGTGTAAATGATTAACATTAGATGTAAATCGATTGCACGGGTTTGTAACGTTCTTGTTTTCAAAAATTTTGAAGTGTAAATCGATTTACATGATGTGTTAATCGATTTCTAGTGTTAAAAAATTAACTCAGTTCAGTAATCAATCGATTTACACTCCATGTAAATCGATTGCTGCCAGGGGCAATCAGTTTTTAAAAAAAACATGTGTAAATCGATTTACATGATGTGTTAATCGATTTACATTAGTGAAAAACTTAGAATTTGCTTTAAACTTTAAGTGAAGTGTTGTGGCAAGTGTGTATATCATTTTTGAGCATTTATAATCAATTTAGTTCAAATGAGAATTGATATACTTGTTTACTTGCCATGATCCTTGAAGCTTTGAGTGAATGATGCTTTAAGCTAATTCCACTTCTTTTCCTTCTTGCCATAGTGCTTGTTTGTCTTTCATCAAAACTAAAGTTGAGTTGAGGCTTGAGATTACAATTCAAAGAAAACTTCCAACATGAAAGTTGTAGTCCTCCATGAAATCTACAACTTTGCTTCACAAACTTTTCCCAAAAGATGCTTGGATCTCAAGTTATGAATTTGTGAATATAGGTCCATGAACTTCTTAACTTAGTGAAATTTTGCCCTAATTTAGGCAGGTTTTGGACCCAACTTCATGGACATTTTTCACCTACTTCCAAGAGGTATCTCAAAATGAATTTCAAAGATGGATTATATATCACATTACGAGCTTTCCAAAATGTCCAAGAACTCTCCAAGATCATTTTTGAGTAGGGAGAATCGAAGAAGGGAAGTTGGCATTTTCTCACTTTTGATCAAGCCATTTTCACATAGCATCAAGTTGCAAATCCAATCCATGTTGTTTGTATCTTGCTTTACATGTCCTAAGCTCACTTTACACTCCATAATTAAATGCAAACTCAGTTGACAAAGGCATTATCTTTGCTTTTGAAGCTTTGTACAAGAAATAATTCCATTTTAGGCATAAAGTTCACATTGCCATTTTCATAAAGAGAAGCTTTTACAACTTTGTCAATCTTGAGCATTGAACCTGTTCCCTTGGTGCAAGCAATGTACACAGGTCTCAAGCAAATTTTACAAGTGAATTTCAGGCCTCAAGCAAGCAAGTACAAGCATGTAGCATTGGTCACTTCACTTTACTTAAAATGCAAGAAAAGTATCAAAAGGTGCTAGAGCTTGCACAGCTATTAAGGGCTGACTTTGTATCCCTTCTCTACATATTTGCAATCTTGGTACAAGGCATAGCACGATTTGCTTGGACCTAAAACACTCTGAAATTCAAAAACTCCACAAAACTGTCCAAAAACTCAGTTTCTGCAAAACCATAGCCAACTCTCATTTGGCTCGTGCGTTTTGTGTTTAAACACTTCAAGCATCTCATAAACATCATACCAAAGCAATCTAAGCCATCACCCTAGTTCTGTAACCCCTGTTTCAGCATCCACCATTTTCACTTTGGAAGCTTGCAGCTTGACTTGTCTAGAGAGTTTCAGCCATCCTCAGAGCAAGCTAAGCATTGGAATAGGTTCAGGGAAGTTCAAGGAAGCTTAAACAATCACCAGGCCTCCATTAAAGTCCCTACATTGTCCTACATAAATCCATCTGAAGGAGGTAATTTCTTAAACTCTATCTCTCTGAATAGGCAACTTCAAACCACGATTTATGAAGAAAAAATGTAGCCCTTATCATGACAAAATTGTACATATCCATACTTTTCATTTATATTACTTGTACTGTGAGAATTTGAAACTTGAAGTTCCTGAATTTTTTAGGTCACGAATTAGGGGTTCTAAAATTCTCCTTGATCTTTAAGAGTTAGGTCACATAATTTATATGGCTGGAATCATGGGCTCAAATGCCACATTTTTCATGTTATGAGTTTTTGTTTTTATGCAAGCATGTGAGAGTTACAGATTGAACTGAAGCGCGCGCGAAGAAGATTGAACTGAGTTTTTGTTTTTATGCAAGCATGTGAGAGTTACAGATTGGCCTTTTTGTTTTTACTAATCACACCCCCTGACTTACTTTTACACCCCCGGGCTTATTTGTTATATTTTTCATATTTTTTTCCATATTTTCATATTTATTGCTTTTATTTATTTTTTATGAATAATAAAAATCCTAAAAATAATTTCTTTATTTTTTGCAATTTTTATTTTATTTTTTTATTATTTTTTGCATAAAAAATAGTTTATTATGATAAATAGATTTTATTTTCTTAAATAACTTGTAAATATATTTAAAAAAATACTTAATATTTTTATTATACTATTTATACTCATAAATAATTATTTTTATACATATTTAATTTTTAATATTTAAACATAATATTATTTATTATTTTCTTATACAAAAAATGTGCAAATAATAACATAAAGCATTATTTTCTTTGAATAGAAAAATTAGGGTTTCACCCCTCCAAAAATAATATTATTTTTTCCTTATTTTTTTTAGGGTTTAAGTTAAATTATTTTCCCATACAAAAAAAAAAACAAATACCAAAACATTTTTTGCATAAATACATTGCATTGCATTTTAAATATTTGTCTTATTTATTTAATTCGCACAATATTCGATTTGGTTGTAATAATATATTTAGGTTTATATTTGTGCAAAATCCCCATTCAAAACTTCTATCCCCCCTCCTATAATAATAATTGTTGTAATAGCTTAGTTTATTTTACGCAATTTATCGCTTTATATACTATGTTTAGTAATTAGGGTTTGCATGACAAGAACAAAAACAAAACAAATAGAAAAAACCTAATGCAAGACAAAAGCATGAAAAATGACACACTTTGCACACAAGCACCCTTAGGGTTTCTCCCACTTGGTTGTCTAAAATAAAATGGCATGTTACGCATGCGAAGTATCTTGGCAAAACAAAACAAATATAAGATCATAGTCCCTCGATGACGCTATCAAAGGTTGCCTAAACAAATGATCTTGGTCCCTTGAAAAATGCTAAGATATTTGGCAACATTGCTATCATGGTCATACAATGACCCACGCCCGTCCCGTTTATATCCAAAGACAGGGTTGCTTACCAAATCAATGGTAAGTCAACAATGTCAAAGGAATAGAAATGCACAAGAAAGACATTTGAGTAGGTAGATAGCTTCTAAGTTACTTGCTCCATTTCAAACAATCCTTGCTATTTTCAAAAAAAACAAACACACACATTTCAAAACATCTTACAAACATTGAAAACATTTTCAAAAGACAAACATCTTTGTATACATTCTTACGAACGAGAATCATTACAAAGATTGCCTAAACGAATGGCCTCTTTTACAAAATACTTTCAAAACCACACCAAACACCATTTCAAACAAAGCAAAGCAAGTGATCTAAGCAAGTAACTAAGAGCCCATAGAAAACCATGGATGAAAAGGGTGCTAGCACCTTCCCTTTTCATAATCTACCCCCCGAACTCAAGAAAACATCTCAAAGGTCTTTCCTGTGCTTTTTTACCTTTCCTTTTGGATAAAAGAAAAGTCGGTGGCGACTCTTGCTAACCGCGACATTTGTGACAAAATGAAAAACCTCAAGTCAGTTCTCCCACTGTATCACACTAAGCAATAGCTAAGTTAGTGTGACATATTTGTGGGTACCGGTAGCCCTTGAGTACTCAAGGAGAATACGGGGCCGCTGAGTGATGTCATGAAGCACTAATTGACTTTAGAATCTTTACTTGACCAACTTGGCCATTAGGACGTAGTGAGATAACCGAATTTGGTGCAGTCCGAAGTTGGTTGATACTCGATACGACACTCATTGAGGTTTGACTTTTTAGGATATTTCGGTCGCCGTGAAAGAGGCTTGCGCTGAAACAATGCCCGAGAAGACAGATCAGTGATATTGAGATCCCTTAGAACCCGATTACTATTACTAGAATAGGTTGAGCCAACTAAATTTCAAGAGGGTACTCACCTATGAGACTTCATGAAAGCCTAAACCTAAGGACTAGATTGCTTTGTTTGTATATACTTACTTGTACATAACATCATAAACATAATAACATCATACTCATTCTCACTAACCATTTCAAGGATTTTTGGGATTTATCTTTGTTCTGTTTTGTAGGACATGGCTTATATCCGCAGGAATACTATCCAAGTAAATCTCGTAAGAACCTCTTCAACTCAAAAAGTTAGCATCAAGGGTTCCTGAGAATTCTCTGCTCACCGAAAGACATGGTCGCCTCCTAAACTTGGTTACCTCTAACACTGATGAAGATATGATGAAGGTGCTTTTCCAACTCTTTGATCCTCTACACTATTGCTTCACTTTTCCCGATTATCAACTTGTGCCTACTTTGGAAGAATTCTCTCAACTCTTGAGGATTCCTATTCTCAATCAACTACCCTTCAACGGTACAGAAAGAGATCCAAAACCTGAAGAGATTACCCAAGCACTACACTTGCAACAATCTAATATCACAACTAATTGGGAAACAAGGAGTGGTGTCAAAGGTTTCTTAGCCAAGTTCTTGTTCGAGAAAGCTCAAGATTGTTGGAACTCTTTGAAATTACAAGCTTTTGAAGAAATCTTGGCCCTTCTCATATATGGGATGGTTTTGTTTCCAAACCCTGACAAACTCATAGATGTAAGCATTGTCAAAATCTTCATGTCTCGCAATCCGGTACCTACCTTGTTGGAAGATATCCTTCATTCTTTTCACTCTCGCACTATGAGGAAGAGAGGGATCCTCATGTGCTGCACTCCTCTCTTGGAAAGATAATTTATTTCACATCTTCCTCGATCTGTGTTAAATAATGAGCAAGGTTTGAGGTGGTCCTATAGGCTGATGACGCTCATACATTCAGATGTTCATTGGTGTTCCCGATCCTTGGAGAATGTTACTATCATCGACCATTGTGGGGAATTTGCTAATGTCCCTCTACTTGGAATTAGGGGAGGTATCACTTACAACCCTTGCTTAGCCTTACGACAATTTGGTTATGCCCGAAGGGATGGTCCACATGAGATGCTCATCCAAGGAGTGGTATTAGACTACGAGAGCAACGATCAAAGCTACCGCCAGAGGTTTATCCGAGCATAGAGGATGGTGAGCAAAGTGGATAGTAAGACGCTGGGACACAAGAATTCCACTCCCTTCGAGCCTTACCTTAAGTGGGTATGAACTCGAGCTCAGAAACTTGTGATGCCTTATCCCTCCATCTTACCAGTTATCATGGAACATGTGGTTGAAGGAGATGTCCCGTACACCATCCTCCACCCCGACATGCCTACCTCTCTTGAAGACTTGCAAAAGGGTTGGATTCAACTGAAGGAAGAACGAGATACTTTCAAAGCTCAATTCTACACTAGCGAGAAGAGGGTCTGGGAGCTTACAAAGCAGCTACAAGAAGAGCAAAGTGTGAACGCCTATCTCGCGCCGAAGAGGATGTGTTCAGTCTTTTTATCTTAGAAAGTTATTTTGCAAGCCCAAGAGGCATGTTGTAATCTTTTGAACTAATTAATGGAAGTTGACGTTTGTTCTTTTCTTTTGTCTATACATCTTCCATGCATAAATCCTTGAAAACATTTGCATATACATCTTCCATGCATCATAACATGACAGGTTTTCACATAACAGGTTTCCTTATCTTTCTGTTGTTTATTTCAGCAAGATGGATCTATAGAAAACTGTGAAGGATCTCCAGGAACAAAACTCTCAATTCCAAGAGACTCTACTGGCCCTAGCCAAGGGGCAGCAATATATGATGACATTGCTGGCAGTTAAGAAGAAGCCCAAGAAGAAAGCCCTAGTCAACATGGGCAGAAGGTTCAAAGAGTCGGTTCGTCAGATCCCGATAGTGGAAGACTCATCTGAAGAAGACGAGAATCAGATTGGTGAGGTTAAGAGTACCCAGGCTGACTGTGTTAATGATCAAGCCTCTGATGATGATTATTTTGACGAGTAGTATCCACCCGCCTATGTCAAATACAAGCAGTTAGAAGACAGATTGAAGACCGTCGAGATCCAAGCCGTCCCCGGTTTAGATTTTGATGATTTAGGTTTGATCTCTGGGGTTGTAATTACCCACAAATTCAAAATACCTGTCTTTGTAAAGTACGATGGAGTTTCTTGTCCAAAACTTCACCTAAAATCTTATGTGCGCAAGATACAACCGCATACTGCTGATAAGAAACTCTGTGTTCATTTTTTTCAAAAGAGCTTGACCGGAACGCAACTAGAATGGTTCTACCAGTTGGATGGTTCCCGCATCAACACTTGGGAGGATTTAGCTACCTACTTTTACCATCAGTACCAGTATAATGCCGACTTGGCGCCACCGAGAGTATAGTTGCAAGATATGACAATGGGAAAGAATGAAGGATTCAAGGAATACACACAAAAGTGGAGAGAACTTGCAAGTAGGGTTCAACCGCCTTTGACTGATAGAGAGCACATTGACATGTTTATGGACACTTTATCTGGTCCATTCTTTAACTTGTTGGTTGGCTGTTCCTCTTCCGGATTCACCGAGCTAATCTTAACCGGTGAAAGAGTTGAAAGCAACATCAAAAGTGGGAAGATCTCTGTGACATCTGCCTTCACTTCCAATTCCGTCAAGAAACCTTTTTCCGCAAATAAGGAAATCAATGTTGTGTACGAGGCAAGGGCCCATACCAAAAAGAATGATCATCGTTCTGTTAACATTGTCCGAATCTCGAATCCAACTCCTACTCCAAGACCATATGCAAATCACCAACGCTTTGAAACTCCGAGAAGACAATTCACGAGATTAGGCATGTCACTATCTCAAGCCCTATAACATTTTCTAAAGGTTAATTTAGTGACATTGCGCGACCCTCCTGCCAACCCAGATACCTCTTCACCAAAGTACAACCCAAACGCCAAATGTGCTTACCACTCAAGTAGCCTCGGGCAGGAGACTGACCAGTGTTGGGCCTTGAAGAATAAAATCTAGGATTTGATTGATAACAAGACTATTAAATTTGATCCTCCTTCGACTCTGAATGTAATCATCGCGCCTATGCCAAATCATGGCAAGGGTGTCAATGTTGTTGAAGATACAATTTTTGTCGCTTATGTCAAAGACTTGACTACTTTGCTGAATATCATAAAAAAGAACCTGTTGAAAGCTGGGATTTTCCCTGGATGTGTAAAAGATTGTGTTTGTTCTGCCAAACAACTCAATGGATGCGAAGGGCTTAAGGAAGGCATTCAACGCATGATGGATAGCCACGAAATTCTATTTGAGAAGACTCCGCTTGCCGAAAGTTTAACTAAAAAATATGAAGATCTCTCCATTATCACCATCTTAAACAAGCCTCTTAGGATCTCCTCCAAAGGTCCTATTAGGATTTCAAATGAACCCACTATTTCTCCCTTAATAATTACCAATCCCTGACCAATTCTCTAATTTTCAAACAAGGCAGTGCCATGGAACTATGATGCTGAGGTATTCTACCATGGGATAAAACAAGACACTTGGATCGAAGAAGAAAAAGTTGATGATGTTGGTAACATAACTGGATCAAGTAAGGTAACTCGAATTGGGAGAATGTTTTCACCCAATATCTCATCACCAGTTGTTACAAAGGCATCAATCTGCATTACTGCTGCCAAGCCAAGTACTGATACATGGGGGAAGGAGAAGGTTGTTGAGCCGGTCGTGACAGAAATACCCGCAATGGACGTTGCTAATGGAGAACCCTCCGCTCGTCAGATGGACGAGATCTTGAAGATAATAAAAAGGAGGGACTTCAAGATTGTGGAGCAGTTGGGGCAGACCCCTTCTAAGATTTCTATGTTGTCATTACTACTCTATTCTGATGCCCATGCTTGGACATTAATCAAATTCTTGAAAAAGGCTTATGTCCCTCATGAGACCATAACATACCAATTTGAGAATTGCGTGGCTAGCTTGACGGTCGATAATGGCTTGGGATTTTCAGATGCTGACCTAACACCGCTTGGGAAGAACCATAATAAAGCTCTACATGTTTCTGTCGAGTGCAAGGGGACCACCCTAGCACATGTTCTAGTCGACATTGGTTCTTCTCTAAACATGCTACCCAAGGGGGCGTTAGACCGTCTAGACTGTGAAGGTTTAGTCTTAAAGCCAAGTGATATCATTGTAAGGGTCTTCGGTGGATCAAAGAGAGCAGTTCATGGAGAGGTAGATCTTACAATCAAGGTGGGCTCACAAGTCTTCAACTCCACCTTCTACATCATAGATATTCGTCCTGCCTATTCTTGTTTGTTAGGTCGTCCTTGGATCCATAAAGTTGGGGCAATAACCTCAACTCTCCATCAGAAACTCAAATATTCGGTCAAGGGAAGAATTGTCACCGTATGTGGAGAGGAAGAGTTTATGGTGAGCCACATTAACTCTTTCAAGTATGTGGAGATGGATGGGGAATTCATTGAGACCCCGCGTTAAGCCTTTGAAGTTGTACCACCGATGGTTGCTGCTACCGAATGTTCCTCTGATGAATCCAAAGTTATCAAGGTTGCGCCGAAGATGGTTTCAGTCAAAGATGCTCGTGCTACAATTGAAGCTGTGATAATTGGGGGCAACTCCTCGATATCCCATTCAAAGCAAACAAGTTTGTTTTGGGTTTCACTGTCAAGGCTCAGAACAAAGTGAGGCGTGTTCGTGCAGGAAATCCACCTCTCTGCATTGGAAGCCATGAAGTTAATGTTGTGGGTGATTCGGATGATGAAGTTGCATTTGAAGATTGGGTGTATCCTACTACAACGGAGCTGAAGAATTGGCGTGCAAAGGAATTCATGCCCATCTCCTTAATTGAGGAGTAATCTACTTGTTTATTTCATATTAATTCAAGAACGTTTTGTCTGTAATATTTGACAATGACTTTTAAGCCATGTGCCTGGCCCGGGGCACTTTGGTCCATTTGTCAAGGGTTTTATTTATGTTCATATAATCATATGATCATTAAATATAAATCATTGTACTATTTTGCATTCAAATCTTTGTGCTCACTATCTTTCTTTTCTTCAAATACATTTTTCAAATAGCCATGTATCTTATATGCACACACACACACCCTCTTGCAGGTCCTCATCCACTCTGGATCTAATTTCAAATGACTCTACTATTGCTGACTATGACTTTGAATGTACAATTAACCAAGACGAAGACGAAGGCGAGGAAGATTATTAAATACATGGAGAACTAGCAAGACTTTTATTACAAGAGGAAAAAGATATTCAGTCGCACGAAGAGTCAGTTGAAGTCATTAATCTGGGTACTGAGACAGACAAGAAGGATGTCAAGATCGGGGCTAACTTGGAAAGCAGTGTCAAGAGCAGGTTGGTTCAAATGTTGCATGATTATGTGGAAATATTTGCTCGGTCTTGTAAAGATATTCCAGGGTTGGATACCGACATCGTAGTTCATTGTCTGCCGACAAAAGAAGATTGTCCTCTTGTCAAACAAAAGGTTCGTCGCATGAGGCCAGATATGTCTGAGAAGATCAAAGCTGAAGTGATGAAACAATTTGATGGACGTTTCCTAGTTGTGATATCCTATCCCCAATGGGTTGCAAATGTTGTGCTAGTACCAAAGAAAGACAAAAAACTTCGCATGTGCGTAGACTATAGGGGTCTGAATAGGGAAAGCCCCAAGGATGACTTCCCTCTACCATACATTGACGTCTTGGTCGATAATACTGCTCAACATAAAGTCTTCTCTTTCATGGATGGGTTCTCTGGCTATAATCATATAAGGATGGCTCCCAAAGACATGGAGAAGACTACTTTCATTATGCAATGGGGCACCTTTTGCTACAAGATCATGCCATTCATATTGAAAAATGCAGGGGCAACATATCAAAGGGCTATGGTAGCTTTGTTTCATGAAATGATTCATCATGAAATAGAGATCTATGTGGATGATATAATTGCCAGACCAAAAACTGAAGAGGAACATCTCGATCACCTGTACAAACTATTCGAAAGGTTGAAAAAGTATAAGTTAAGGTTGAACCCTAACAAGTGCACATTTGGAGTACGATCTAGAAAGCTTCTAGGTTTTGTTGTCAGGAATAAAGGCATTGAATTTGATCCTTCCAAGGTAAAGGCCATCCAAGAAATGCCAGTCCCTCATTCTGAAAAGGAAGTTAGAGGATTCTTGGGTCGTCTCAATTACATCGCCCGCTTCATATCACACTTGACTGCTACTTGTGAGTCAATCTTCAAACTCTTGAAGAAAGATCAGGTAGTCAGATGGAATGATGAATCCCAAGGTGCCTTTGACAAAATCAAAGAATATCTACAAGAACCTCATATTCTCATGCCCCCAGTTGAAGGAAGACCATTAATCATGTACTTGACGGTACTAGAGAACTCTATGGGGTGTGTTTTGGGCCAACATGACGAGTCTGGATGAAAAGAGCATGCTATTTATTACCTAAGCAAAAAGTTTACCGATTGTGAAACCAGATATTCACTGCTCGAGAAAACTTATTGCGCTCTGGTATGGGCTGCTCGCCGGCTAAGACAATATATTTTGACTCATACCACTTTGTTGATTTCTAAGATGGACCCAATCAAGTACATCTTCGAGAAACCCACTCTTTCCGGACGAATAGCCAGATGGCAAATGATCTTGACTGAGTACGGCATTCTATACACTACACAAAAGGCCATCAAAGGAAGTGTACTAGCAGATCATTTGGCCCATCAAGCTGTTGATGATTATCAGCCCATGAACTTTGACTTCCCGGATAAGAACATCATGCTGGTGACCGACTGCGTGAGACCTGGACCGTATGACGGACCTGAACAAGGATCCTGATAGACTATGGTCTTCGATGGGGCTTCCAATGCCTTGGGTAACAGAATTGGTGTTGTGATCATCTCCCCTGAAGGTTGCCACACTCCTTTCACTACCAGATTATGCTTCGATTGCACAAACAATATGGCTGAGTATGAAGCATGCATTTTGGGTCTGAAGGCTGCCCTTGATTTAAGGATCAAGCATTTGAATGTGTTTGGAGATTCCGCTCTAGTGATTAGCCAAGTAAAAGGTGATTGGGACACCAAGCACCCTAATCTCATCCCTTACAAGAAACTTGTGCTATCCCTGATTCCCTACTTCGAAGAGATCACCTTTGAACACTTTCCTAGGGAAGAAAATCAGTTGGATGACGCCTTGGAAAACATGTCTTCAATGTTCAAAGTCAGACGGGACAATGAAGCCCATATGATTACAATTGAAATATTCGACGAACCTGCACACTGCTATGATGAGATATCTTGAAGCACAAGAATATCCTGAGGGAGCACCCATCAATGATAGAAAGTTCTTAAAAAGATTTTTAGCCAAATTCTTCCTAAGTAACAGAATATTGTACAAGTGCAACCATGACTCTAGTCTACTCCGATGTATCGACAAATGGAGGCAAAGGAAATTATGGAAGACATGCATGATGGTCTCTTTGGAACTCACTCAAGCGGACATACGATGGCCAAGAAAATCTTGATAGTTGGCTACTATTGGTCAACAATGGAGACTAATTGCCATCAACATTCAAGAACTTGTCATAAATGCCAAATCTATGATGACAAGGTCCACGTGCCTCCTATCCCTCTGAACGCCATGACCTCTCCGTGGCCATTTGCAATGTGGGGCATTAATATGATTGGAGAAATCAAGCCCACCGCTTCCAGTAGACATCGCTTCATTCTGGTCGCTATTGATTATTTCACCAAATGGGTCTAAGCCGCCTCTTTTGCCTCAGTTACGAAGAATGTGATAGCCATATTCATCAAATACAACCTCATTTGCCGCTATGGTATCCCCGAAAGGATCATCACCGACAATGGGACTAACCTCAACAATGCTATGATTACCGAGCTTTGCACTTAGTTCAAAATCAAGCATCACAATTCTTCTCCATATAGACCTAAAATGAATGGCGCAGTCGAAGCGGCCAACAAAAACATCAAGAAGATTATGCAGAAGATGGTAGTAACCTATAAGGACTGGCATGAGATGTTACCGTTTTCTCTTCATGGTTACCGTACTTCATCTAGAACATCAACTGGGGCAACTCCCTTTTCCTTAGTTTATAGCATGGAAGTTGTTTTGCCAGTAGAAGTTCAGATTCCCTCACTAAGGATTATGAATGAATTAGGTCTAGGCGAAGACGAGTGGGTTCAGATGAGATCAGATCAATTGAACTTGATCGATGAAAAACGATTGACTGATGTTTGTCATGGTCAGACGTACCAAAAACAGATGATCAAAGCTTTCAACAAAAAGATCAAGCCTCAAGTATATCAAGCTGGTAACTTGGTGATAAAGCGTATCATTCTACCACAAGGAGACCCCAGGGGAAAATGGACTCCCACCTACGAAGGGCCATTTGTTGTCAAGAGAGTGTTCTCTGGCGGTGCCATGATGTTGACTACCATGGACGGTGAAGACTTCCCACATCCTATAAACACGAACATAATTAAAAAAATACTATGTGTGATACGGTGGGAGAATTGACTTGAGGTTTTGCGTTTGTATTCGCACTTGTTCGGTTTAGCAAGAGTCGCCACCGACTTTTTATTTTATCCTAAAGGAAAGGTTAAAAAGCACAGGAAAAACCTTTGAGATGTTTCGTGGGTTCGGGGGGTAGATTATGGAAAGGGAAGGTATTAGCACCCTTTCTATCCATGGTTATCCATGGGCTCTTAGTTACTTGTTTTAGATCACTTGCCTTTGATTTTCAAATGTTTGAAATGGTGCTTTCAATTGTTTGAAATGGTGCTTTGTGTGTGTTTTGAAAGATATTTTGAAAAGAGTCCATGGTTGTGGCAACCTTTGTAATGATCCATGTTTGAATGTATACAAAGGTGTATTTGTCTTTTGAAAAGTTTTCAATGTTTTGAAAGTTTGTTTTGAAATTATGTTGTGATGTGTATTTTGAAAATAGGCAAGGTTTTGTTTTGCAAGTTTGATCAAGTAACTAAGAGTTGTCTACCCCTAAATTTACTCAAAGATTTTTCCTATGTTTTAACCCTTTTAACAGTATTGTTCCACCATTGTATTTGGTGGACAATCTTGTGTTAGGATGTTAACGGGACGGGCGCGGGTCATCGTTTAGACCATGAATGCAATGGTGCCAAGTGTCTTTGGCAATTTTTCCTTTAAGGGACTTGATCATTTTTAGGCAACTTTCAAAAGCGTCATCGAGGGACTATGATCATTTGATTTGTTTTGTTTTGCCAAAGATACTCAACATGCAAGCATGGCCCATTTGGGAAGGCAACAAGCGGGATTACCCTAGGGGTGCAAGTGTGAATTGTGTATTGATTGTCATGCATTTGTCTTGTATTTAGGTTATCTAGCGGTTGATTTCGAATCTTCGCATACAAACCCTAATTACTATACAGTATATAGAAAGCGATAAATTGCGGGAATTTAAAGTCTAAGCTATTACAAATAAGTATCCGGGAATGGGGGTACAAATATTTACAAATGGGGATGAGACTCATTAGGAGAGTAGTGTCCAAATATATTTACAACCAAATCGAATCACTTTCTCAAATGTAATATATATCAATGTACAAGAATAAAAGATAAGCAAATGTATTGGTGTAAGTGTATGTGATTTATTTACAAGTGATGCAAGATATTAACTTAATGCAAAATTAAGTATTTTATTTATTATTTTTGTGTTTTTTTGTTAATTATGTACAAAAGTTTTAATTAAAGAAAAGAAAAAAAATGTTTCAAGTTTAAGAAAATTAATATTTATACATTTTAGTTTATATACAAGATTTCTATGAAATAAAAAAAGTTTCTAAAAGAGAAAATTGTTCAACTTAAAAATATATTTTTTATGTATTTTAAGTGTAATAAAAAATTATTGTTACTAAAAAATCTTAATATATGAAAGAAAACAATATATCATCTTTATTAAAAAAAGTTAATTTATGTATATAGAAAAAAAAAGTAAGGTGATAGAAAAGTAATGTTAGTTTGAAATGAAAAATAAAATAAATAAAGAAAGATAAAAAGATTGAATGGGCTTAGTGCATGTTGTTTGGCCCAAACAAAACCTGAGAAGGGGGGGGGGGAGCGCCTAAATCAATTGGGCTTAACGTTTTTTAAGGGGGACCCGACCCAAGCGTTTTTACAACATTTGTAAGGGTTGAACGAGTTTGTTTCATTTCTGGAGTTAGGGTTACAGAGCGGCGCCGTTCATCTTCTTCGCTTCCTTCGTTCCCCTTGAGCTTTCTGAACGCCTCCGCCCGTGGCCACCAGGGTACCACCTTCACCATTTCCTCTTCCCTCCATGGATTACTCAGGCAGTGATGTTGTAAGGTTCGATTTCTGTTTTTGCTCGTCTTACGCTTTAGGGTTTTCAATTTCACATGTTTTTTAACCTTTGACAATTTCTAATCTTTGATTTTTATTACTGTGTGAGGCGTGAAAAGAAAAGGAAGAGTTTTCTACCTTTGTTGGCTTTGGGAGACGGAGGAGAGGTGGATTAGAGGCACCCTAGGACAGCCAAGGCAGGGAGTATGATGTTGAGCTTGCTCTGTGGAAAACTGGTACTCGTATTTGCTTTTTATGGTTTAATGATGAAGGTCTAAAAACCTAGCTCACTTGCTTCTGTTTTCTCTTTTGCTTGCTTGCTCTGATTGATTATTTGATGAAATGTTGATGTTGTCTGAATCTGAGCTTCCCTGCTTTGTCCTTCTCTTTGTCTTTGAGTGTGCTTCTGATTGCTAATGATATTGATTGTTGAGTTGCCTTGTTGGTTATTGCTTAATGATGAACATGATTCTGAGTATGGATTTGTGTAGCTTTTCCTCTCTTTGGCATTTGATTGTGATATTTGAGTTTCTTTTCCTCTTCTTCTGTTTGCCTCTGATATTGATGGTATTGCTTCTGAGATTCCTTAGTGGTTGGACCCTGTGATGAGCCTAGCTCTGAGGGTTTGGATTTGTTATTTGGATTTTGTACTGGCTTGGGACAGGCTTGTGTTATGTTTGCTTTGGCTTTGAAAGGTTTAGGCTGGTGGGGCTTGATGTATTAGCAGGTTTTTGGTATGAACAGTTTATAAGCTTGTTTGGCTTTTGATGCTTGGCCTTTTTTCTGGTTTATGAGGCTTGTATGTTGCAGGATGTTTAGGCTTTGTATGCTTGTATTGATGAAACAGGTCTGGCTTGGGCTTGTGCTTATAACTTATGCAGGTTAAGGCTTCAGTTTGTGTTTGACAGTTTGTTTGCAAGCTTGTTTGTAAGCTTGTGTAGAGGTTTGTTAGTTTGAAACTGGCTTGAGGCAGGTTGATGGCTTTTGTTTGTTACAGGTTTTGAGGTGTTTGAATGTTTAAGGCAGGTTTGAGAGTTTACAAGCTTTAAACACCAGTTTGAGGCTTATGAGCTTTGTGTTATATCTTTGTGTTTCTGCCTCCTCCCTTTCTTATTCTGATATGTTTTTGTTTTATATCTCTTCAGCCTAAGCCTGTAAGCCTCTCCACCTCTTTTACCCTCTCTCTCTTCTCTCTACAGATTAAAAAGCATTTTTATATTGCTTACTGTACTATGCTCTGAAAAAGTGTTGGCCTTGAAATGATGTAAAATTTGAATATGTTTGCATTGTTAGTTTCCCTCTGCACACTTTCTTCTTTTTCAAGATTTTCTGCATATCTTTTGACATCTTTTTGGTACTTGTTGACAGCTTGATATCTTTTGATATCTTTGGACAGTTTGGTTGACATCTTTGGCTTAGTTTGGTTATGTGCTGTTCAGTTTGCCTTTGTGCATTAGTTTGGACTTTTGGAATTATGCAGCCTGTTTGATATTTAGTTTGAAAACTTTGGTTGACAATTTGGAATTATGAACTATGCAGCTTGTTTGACAATTTTGAATTTGTGCAATATTGTAGCTTTGTGCATTTCATATTTTTTTGCAAGCATATTTCTATCCCTCTTTGTGAACCAAGAGTTTTCTTGTGATTTGCAGAGAGGGTGAATAAACTGATTCCAGCCAGTCACTTTTAATGATGAGCTTTTTGATTAACTGTCTGCTTTTTTCTTAATTCATCTGCATTTGACTTTTTCCCTTTCTTTGTTTTTACAGATGAAAATCAATTGAGCAATGGGGAGCAGCAAATAGAAGACGAAGACTTAGGAAACTTAGGATGCAATTTTATTTCACTTTTAATCATTGTAACAAATATTATTATAAATACTTGTAAATAATTACTGTATTTAAATAACACTTGTACAAATAATTAAAAATAAATAAAAGTCTTTTTATTGATATTCCTTTTAATTCTTCTTCAATTGTTTATTTAATTATTCATATTTCTTAAATTATAATAACTGGAAGTAAATCCCAACTATTCTAACTCAGAAATGATAAATAATCAATAAACGTCAGGCGTTCCGAATAATCAAAGCATTGCACAGCTAAACAACAAACGTCCACATGTCCTTTTTTTCAATGATTAAATCAAACACTGCAAACTCTCAATCAGAAGCCTCAACCCATATCCCAGAGTAAATTGAAAAGGACTGTAGAACTAATTCTTCCTGAGAATGTGCGCGCAAACCCTAGTTCTTGATTTATTGTCAAAGAAGCGCCTGTCTGATCAAACCCTGAGCCAAACTCAACCAAACCCTAATAATCTGCTTGAACTATTCTAGAGTCCATGAAAACCCTAATTTGGATAGACTGATAAGAAAAAGTCTGTTTGACTGATTCTTACGCTAATCTGAAAAGTCAGGGAAAACCCGAAGCTGTGATTTCTTGTGGAAAAATAGGAGGGCAAATTTTGGGGTACAACAGTTGCCCCTGTTCAATCTTCTTAAACCTGAAGAGTTAGATTGGCAAGTTTCCCTTTTGCGACTCGAAGGTAAAAGGAGATAGGACACTAGAGTGCCCAAAAAATTTGCACTCAGTGATGTGATGGTAGAGGGAATGGGCTTAAAGATGCCATTTGGTGATGGGCTTAGAGATGCCATCTAGGGATGTGACAGAATCTTGTCGGGGGATGGGCTTAGAGATGCCATCTGGAAATGTGACAGGGGGATAGGCTTATAGATGCCATCTGGAAATGTTTGTTGAACTGTATGTCGTTGGTGAGTGGACGAGTATCAACAAGTGTGATACGGTGGGAGAACTGACTTGGGTTTTGCGTTTGTATTCACACTTGTTCGGTTGAGCAAGAGTCGCCACCGACTTTTTATTTTATCCTAAAGGAAAGGTTAAAAAGCACAGGAAAAACCTTTTGAGATATTTCGTGGGTTCGGGGGGTAGATTATGAAAAGGGAAGGTATTAGCACCCTTTTCATCCATGGTTATTCATGGGCTCTTAGTTACTTGGTTTTTAGATCACTTGCCTTGATTTTTGATTGCTTGAAATTATGGTGTATGTGTGTGTTTTGAAAATGTTTTTGAAATAGACGCCTTTGTTTCGGCAACCAATGTAATTGACTCGTGTTTGAGTGTTTTACAAAAGTGTGTATCTTTTCGAAAAGATGTTTCAAATGTTTTTGAGAGTTTGTTTTGAAAGTGTGTATGAAGTGTGGTTTTTGAAGAGGAGGAAAGTGTTTTTGCAAGTTGATCTCAAGTAACTAAGAGTTTGGTCTACCCCTATTGTACTCAAATGTTTTCTCTATGCTTTCAACCCTTTTTAACAATTTTGCTCCACCATTGAATTTGGTGGACAAGCTTGCGTTTAGGATGTTTAACGGGACGGGCGCGGGTCATCGTATGGACCATGAATGCAATGGTGCCAAGTGTCTTTGGCAATTTGCTTGAAGGGACAATGATCATTCCGTTTTAGGCAACTTTCGAAAGCGTCATCGAGGGACTTATGATCATTTGAATTGTTTTGCCAAAGAAACTTGACGTGCAAGCATGGCCCATTTTGGAAGGCAACATGTGGGATTACCCTAGAGGGTGCAAGTGTGATTGTGTATTGATTTCATGTATTTGTCTTGTATTAGGTTATCTAGCGTTCGATTTTATGTACATGCAAACCCTAGGTCTAATCATGGTATAATTGGAAAGCGATAAATTGCGGGAATTTTAAAATCTACGCTATTACAAATAGTATCCGGGAGTGGGGGTACAAATTTACAAATGGGGACGAGACTTTAGGAATATAGTGTCCAATAATTTACAACTAAATCGAATTGCGATAAAAGTGTAAATGTAACGTATAGCAATGTATAAGTATATCAAATGTATAATGCATCAAATGTAAAATGTATTGTGTAGGTGCAAAATGTAATTTATTTACAAGTTTGAGGAATGTGAATTTAATGAGAATATTAAATATTGTTTATTTATCAAGTATTATTATCCACTTTTGATTTAAATTTGTATTTTTATATTTTTGTTTAATATGTACAAAAAAAGTATTTTAATTGAAAGAAAGAAAAATGTTTTTTTAAATTCTATTATGTGTTTTTTAGTATTAATGTAAAGTATTATGTACAAATTATTTTAAGAAAAGAAAAGTTTTAAGATTTAGAAAATGTTTTAAGATTTAGAAAATGTTTTGGTGTATTTTAATAATATCTTATATATATATAAAAAAAAGATGTTATTTTATTTAAAAAAATATTGTTTTTAAATGGTGTATAAAATGATTATTACACTGCTTTTATTTACAAACAAAATCATGTTAATTTGAACTTATAAAAGAAAAAAAAATATAATGATAAAAAATGGTTAGTTTCTTTTATGTAAAAGGGAATGGGCTAATGGGGTTTTGGGCCTAAGTAAAAGAAAACAAACAGCAAATGGGGGGCGGGGTGTTAATTGAACGGGCTTCAGCATAGAAAGGGCAAGGCCCAATTGTTTCCTAACTTTTCGTTTAGGGTTAATTGTTTGTCTTAGTTTGGGGAAACAGATTAGGGTTACAGCGCCGTTCGTTCATCCTTTTCGCTTCGTCCTCGCCTTAGCTACTGAGTATGATTCCCTCTGCCTAGCCACCAGCTGCCTCCTCCGCCTTCTTTCTCCCTCGGTTCAGTGAAGCAATTTAAGAGGTAATTACCTTTTGTTTCCTTTTTAGATACGTTTAGGGTTTCACTCCTCTTTGCATGCTCTGATTTACTGTTTTTTTTATTAAGTGTTTTGATTTTGTATCGCTATTGTTGAGGTGGTGGAAGGAAAAAATAGAAGGGAGAAACACTACCTTGACGGAGGAGAAGGCGGACGCGGAGGCACTCCGGAGGCTTTGACGACGAAGGGGTTACGATGATGAAGCTTAGCTGGGAATCTTAGTATTTCGCTTTGCCTCTTCAGGTTTTGTGATGCATTTCTGAAAACCTCTGTACTACTTTTTCCTCTTCCATATCTTTTTGCCTCGCTTTTACTCGTGCATGCTTCTGTTGCTATGCTTGATGCCTCTTTATTTGCCTATGAAGAGATTTTTCTGAGGCTTTGTAGCCTTACCCTGTATTGCCTTGAAACGCTTCTTTTTGTTTGATTGTCTTGGTGCCTTCTTAGTATGCTTCTGTACACTTCTTTATCTCCTCTTCCTCTTTGTTGCTTTGATGATTGAGTGGTTGCCCGATGATGAGGACACTCTGAGGGCCCCTAGTGTTTCCCTTGAATGCTTTAATTTGGGAAGGTTTGAAATGCCTAGGTTTTTGTTGCAGTAGGGGTTTTTTAATTGAGGCTTGATGACAGATTGGGGCTTTACAGGGTTTTCTGGTTTATGCTGTTGGTTTTGCAACTGGTAAGGCTGGAAGGTTTTTTGACAGGGGTTGACAGGTTTTTGGAAAGGCTTTGATGCTTGGGCTTTGAGGCTTAACCTGCTGTTTGTGTTTGAATTTTTAATGCAGATTAGGCTTAGAGCTTTTTAATGCAGGTTATTTGACAGGTTGTCTTGGCTTGATGCTTGAGCAAGCTTTAGGCTGGGCATGCTTACAGGCCAGGAGTTTTGATTGCAGGTTATACTGGTTTGGAAGATTAAAGGTTTATGGCCTTCACATGGTTATGGCTTAATGTTGTTTTTGGGTATGGCTTTGTGTTTGAGGTTCTTAACAGGTTATGGCTATAGGCTTATGTAAGGCTTGGACAGGTTCTTGTTTTAAGCAGGGGTTGACAGGTTTTAAGGCAGCTTAGTGTTTTTTGTGAACTGGTTTTGAACCAAGGCTTTGTATTTTTTTGTGAACTGGCTTGGAGGCTAGCCAGTTTGTGGTTTTGACAGGTTTATGTATTTTCTTGTGTTTTCTCCCCCTTTACTGTTTCATTGGCAGATTGTTTTATATCTTTTCTATGCCTCAAGCCTAAACCTGTAAGCCCAACTTCTTCTCTCTCTTTCTTTCTCTCTCTAGTACAGTTAAAACATTTAAATAATGTTGTATGTACTTATTCTGAAAAAGCAAACTGGCATGGGAAATGATGAAACTTAAATTTTGCTTGCAAAACACTTTTCCTCTGCATATTTGCATATCTGTCTTCCATACTTTGTGCTGCATCTTGTACCTTTTGATACTTTGATATTCTGATATCTTTTGGACAGTCTTTAGATATCTTTGGCTTTGGGCGATTCTAGTTGACTTTGGACTTAGTTTTGAAATTGTGACTTGCCTTAGGCCATTCAGTTTGTAACTTGGACTTTGTATTTGCACATGTTGTCTTGCTTTGAACTATGCAGTTGGTTGACCAATTTGAAATGTGCAATTTTTAACTTTGTGCATTCATTTTTAATTTGCAAACATTTTTTCATCCCTTTCCGTGAATCGGGAGAAATCCCGTGATTTGCGGAGAGGGCGAACTGATCCCGGCCATTTGCTTTTAATGATGAACTTTTTATCTGTCTGTCTCTTTAAATATTTGTCTGCTTCAATTGACTTTTTCTTCTTTCTTTCGCAGATAAAAATTAAATGGAGAGGAAAAACAACAGATGGAGGATGAAGAATTGAAGACTTAGAAAAATATTAGGATAGTTTTATTTAAATTTAAATAAATGTAATATTATTATTGTAAACATTTTGTAAACAAAAACAATTATACAAATTATTTAAAGATAAATAAAAGGTCCTTTTATTTGATTAATTCTTTTCTTCTTTTCAATTGTTTACTTTATTATTTATAATTCTTTAAATTAAAATAATTGAAAATAAATTCCAACTATTTAATCTCAGAATAATAAATAATTAAATAAACATTGTTTCAGCATTGATCAATTAATAAACTTGGCGCTTCCAACATCCAAATCAATACACAGTCAATCACAACAAACTGCCCAGACGTTTCTCCTTTTACTGATTTTAACCAAACACTGCAAATTCAATCCGAATGCATCTTTTCACTGATTTAGTCAAACACTGCGAATTCAATCCAAATGTTTCAGTCCACATCTCAGAATAAACTTGAAAAGCACTGTAGAATTAGTCTTTCTAAAAATCTGCGCACAAAAACCTAGTTCCTGATTAAATGCCAAAGAAGCGTTCGCCTGATCGAAGCTGAACCAAAATCAACCAAATCCCTAAGCAAACTGTGTGAACTGTTCTAGAGCCATGAAAACCAATGAAAACCCTAATTTTGTCTGACTGACGAGAAAAGTCTGTTTGACCGATTCTTGAGCCAGTTTGAAAAATCAGGAAACGCCTGAAGCTGTGATTTCTTGAGGAAAAATGCAAGGGCAAATTTTGGGGTACAACAGTTGCCCCTGTTCAATCTTCTTGGACCTGAAGAGTTAGATTGGCAAGTTTGTCTTTCGCGACTCGAAGGTAAAAGGAGATTGGACACTAGAGTGCCCGGAAATTTGCACTTGGTGACGTGACGGTAGAGGGAATGAGCTTAAAGATGCCATTTGGTGATGGGCTTAAAGATGCCATCTAGTGACTGCTGGTAGGAGGATGGGATTATAGATGCCATCTGGAAATGGGCTTAAAGATGCCATTTAGAAATGTTTGTTGAGGAGAATGGGCTTATAGATGCCATCTGGAAATGATTGTTGAACTGTATGTCACTGGCGAGTGGACGAGTATCAGAAAAGTATCCACGTTTTGGAACATCTCTGAACTGGGGGTCTGAACAAGCAATAGATTGACATTCGTGTTTGGATAATCCGTAAACTGTTTTCAGGAGTTGAACTTGAATAAGCAATAGAGCAGCATCCATTATTGGGAAGCGTCCATAAACTGCTTTCAAAAGTTGCATCTGAACAAGTGATAGATTAACATCCGGTGTTGGAAAGAATCCATTAACTATTTTCAGAGGTCTGAAGAAGGAAACAGTGTAGGGTTTCCTGATGATGAGTCCGTGTAAAACTGCATCTGGATGAATCTGGAACAAGTATCAGAATGTCGCCGTGTCCGGGTCACATCTGAACTGTTTCTAGAAAGAATCTCGGAAGATGACGGTCTTTGTCTGTTGACTGATCCTTCCTGAAAAGGTAAAGAGTTAGTTGCATGCAATGTCATGATGCGTGATGCAATGTATGTTAATATGAATGTGATGAATGCACATGCAAGCTAATGAGTTGTCCTGCTGAGGATAGATGAATCCTGGATGACTGAAGATAAAAGAATCTTGACTGCTGCCGGGGAGAACAATTCCTTGGCTGCTGTTGTGGAGGGCAAGAATCTTCGATTGTTAAAAATGAGAAGTCTTGGGACCACTGTTGGAGAAATCAGAAGCTTGGGTTGTATGCCAATCTACTGGGGAATCCTGTCTTGAGGAGATCTTCACCGGAGAATATTCGAATATTCTGTGGGGAACTGAGAATGAGAGCCTTCAACTCTGCTTGGGGATTGATAGTTGGAAGTTTAGCTCCGCTGGGGATATTGAAACTTGATTCTGAGGGGAATTAGATTCCGGAAGGTTCTCTGGCTGGGGATTGCGAGAGTCCTCTGATTGCTGCAGGCGCTTGATCTCGGGAATGGGCTTACAGATGCCATTTGGAGATAGGATGGGTAATTGACTGGAGATGTGTTGAATTGTAAGTTGAAAGAAGGAACCTGTGTAGGGTTGTTTCATGATGAGTCCGTGTAAAACTGCATCTGGTTTTTAAACACTTTTGACATTCGAATGCCCCAAGTGGTGATGTAGATAATTCCCTGGCTTGTTACAGGTGTTGATCCACAATCAGTCGTCCACAAATATTTTCCTGGCTTGTTACAGGTGTTGATCTGGAACTTAAGAAAAGTTGGTCAAGGAGATATTGTCCTGGCTTGTTACAGGTGTTGATCTCTAACCTGAGAAAGAAAGATGGTTCCCTGGCTTGTTACAGGTGTTGATCTTCAATCTCTTCATGTAGATGATTTCCTGGCTTGTTACAGGTGTTAATCCATAATCAATCGTCCACAGATATTTTCCTGGCTTGTTACAGGTGTTGATCTGGAACTTAAGAAAAGTTGGTCAAGGAGATGTTGTCCTGGCTTGTTACAGGTGTTGATCTCTGACCTGAGAAAGAAAGATGGTTCCCTGGCTTGTTACAGGTGTTGATCTTCAATCTCTTCATGTAGATGATTTCCTGGCTCGTTACAGGTGTTAATCCACAATCAATCGTCCACAGATATTTTCCTGGCTTGTTACAGGTGTTGAATCTGGAACTTCAAAAGGTTTTTTACAGACGTGCCCTGGCTGGATACAGGTATCGAATCTCTAAACTCCTCATGCAGACATGCCCTGGCTGGATACAGGTATCGAATCTACAATCAATCACTCACAGATATGCCCTGGCTAGATACAGGAATCGAATCTGGAATTGTGATAGTTGATCTGTTGGTGGTTGTAATTTCCAGCAGGTGATGAAGGAATTGTTGAATACTTTTGGCATTCGAATGCCCCAAGTGGTGTTGAATGAGTCTTGAATCAGATTACTCTGCGGGTTGAGAGATTTCTTGAAATCTTGACTGGACTTCCCCAGGTTAACTGAACTTTGAAAGATCTGTTGAAACCTTGACTGGACTGCCCCAGGTTAACTGAACTTTGATAGATCTGTTGAAACCTTGACTGGACTGCCCCAGGTTAACTGAACTTTGATAGATTTGTTGAAGCCTTGACTGGACTGCCCCAGGTTAACTGAACTTTGATAGATCTGTTGAAACCTTGACTGGACTGCCCCAGGTTAACTGAACTTTGATAGATCTGTTGAAACCTTGACTGGACTGCCCCAGGTTAACTGAATTGTGCCATGTCATGCCCCTTTTGATAGGAGATTTGTCGTTGGAAGTGTCATCCTTTTGAAGTGATTTTGTTCACTGAGAGAGTTTTCGTTCCTCCGAACATTCGCTGTATGAATTTCTTCGCTGTCAAACAAAAAAGCCAAATGCAGACAGTGATATTCAAGCAATGCAAAGTTTATGTTTGTCTCGAAGTTTTGCAAAAATGCGTTTTTTAGCAGAAAACTTTTTATAAGACAAGTCAACACAAGATTTAGAGCAAAGCCTTACAGGAGTCAGGATACCTTTTGAAACAGTATGCTTTCAAACTAACCCATGCTTCAATTAGGACCTTTGAAGGGTTGTAACGTGGCTTGGTTCACGGTTTAAGAAACAAAGGATAAAGGCTCAAAGTATATTTGTACCCACCCGCTCTTCGTGATGTTCTTCACACCTAAGCTCAATTAATTGTGCGTCGCACTCTGTTTTGAGTTTGGAACGACCTTTTGGGTGATGGTTCACCAGTTTTAATTTGGGAGACAGTCATCATCTCCTTTTTTTCCAACATTTTCCATGCTGCTGAGGATTTGTAATGACCTCTCTATTTTGATTTTGATTTGTTATCCCTAACTTTTGCCTGATTGTTCCCGTTTTTTGAGATTACAATCAGCGAGATGCCCCAGCTTTCTTAAGCCTCCTTTACAGGTTTTGGCTTGGTGGGCTTTTCTCTTTTGAGAGATTGACTGCCTTTGTGATAGGGAACCTTCCTTGTCTTTTGATTCCAAAGGAATGTTTTTCTTTTTCTTTGACGTCGTTCGTTGTGTTACGAACTGAGAGTTTGCGACTTCAATGCGCGTTTTCTCTTTAATTAACTGAGATACTACCCTGCCCCAGGTTTATATCAAAGGTTTTGATTATTTATAAACAGAAAACTCCTACTTCTTTGGCTCGAAGGGGTTGACTAGGGATTAACTTCCTTATAACTCCAGTGTTTGGGAATTGAAAGAAATGCTTGTACATCATCAGCGAGGTCTGTTCAAAAGCATACTGTATGAGATTATGGTATTGTTTCGTCATCCTCCCTCTAAAGGCTTGCAGCTTTTTATCAAGAGTTAAATATCATAAAGAAAGCATAAGAGTAGTGAAAACGAATGGATGAATTCAAGACAAACATATGCAATGCATTAATGAAACAGAGTTTAACATCAACAGTTAATTGTTTGAAAAAGAAATTACAACTTTGAACATTCAAAAAGAAGCAAAAGTCTTTCAGCTCGAGCTTCGTCAGTTCAGGTGGAGAACCCCTTAACGGAAGATTTTCATCTTGCTGTCTGGCATGAATTCCAGCACCCCAATGTCGATCAGATCTTGAATCTTGTTCTTCAAGGCCCAACAGTCGTCGGTGTCGTGTCCCAGGCTGTAGGAGTAGTAAACACAAAATGCGTCGGGACGATAGTTAGGAGCGGAGGTATTGAGCTTCCGAGGAGGATCCCTTAAAGTAAGTAGGTTGACCCCCAACAGGCGCTTCAGTATGAAGGATGATGGTATCTCAGTCTCCGTGAACTGTCTTCCCGACATTTCTTGCTTACGCCGATTACCCTGTTGACGCTGGCAAGGTTGTTGATGGGCTTGTGACCCTGAAGCAAGCGAAGGAGCCTTCCCCTCGTCTTCTTGAGTGGATGGAGGCTGAGCGGTGACTTGCTCTTCAACCTCAGATGTTTGCCCCAATTGGTTGTCCTGAAGCAGTTGGCGGACGAGAACTCTGAGTTCCTCTTGTCTTTGAGACAAATCTTGGATGAGAGCCATCTGGCCCACCAACTGTCCCATCACTTGGATCCTCAAGGTTGCCAAATCAAACTGCAGCTCCGCAAGCTGATCGCTCCTGGCATTGTTTGAATTCTCCAAGCCCTTTGTGAGGAGAGCTTTCATTTCTTCTTGCCCCAGAGACAAGTTCAAGAACATTTCCTGCAGCTGAGCAGTCTGGTCTTGGATGTCTTTGACAGACCTTTCTAGGGCCATCTCTTACTGAAATAAACAGTATGAGAGTAAGGAAACCTGAAAAAAGGAAAAACTGTCAAAATGCAATGCATGATATGTGGATGCATGCTTTCAAGGATCTCTTGGGGTAAACACAAGAAAATGTTAGAGGTTGAACTTTGCTCTTGGATTAGAGAACTTGGTATCGGTGGATGTCTTCCCACGAGAATCAAGCTCACCATGTCGAGTGGGTCATAGCCACTGATTCAAGTTTTTGTATTTGATCTTTGATTGGAGAACTGTGCACCTGTGGGTGTCTTTCCACAAGAATCAAGCTCACCATGTCGAGTGGGTCATAGCCACTGATTCAAGTTGTTGTACTTGATCTTTAATTGGCGTTTGTTAGAGGAGAAACCTCTTACCCTTTGGTAGCCATCTAGTTCAACGTAACCCTGCATCAAAAGAACCCTCGAGATTCTTGAAATGGTTATTGAAAATGCTACGGTATGATGTTATGATGATATGTACATGTATGCAAAAAGCAAGTGAGTGTATATACAAGCAAACATATTCACACGGAGCAAACAAGTCCTTAGGTTTAGGCTTGCATGAAGTTCAGGTACTACCCTCTTTCAGTTTCGTTGGTTAAAACCTATCCTATCAAAAGTAACCGGGTTCTAGAGGATCTCAAATCCTTGACTACCCTCAATCGGTCATAACTCCAGCATCGCAATCTTTTCTTGCAGCCAGAACCATCGCGAGAGTTTAGCCTCAATGAGTGTAGCATATTGCTACTGTTCTATGGCCAAGTTTGGTCAGTTTAGGGTTCTAAGGTCGGTTGGTGTTTGATGACTCCTTAGAAGACCCATATTCTCCTTGTTGCAACACAAGGGATATTGGCACAGACTAAGGTGCCACACCAACGTAGCCACTGCTTCACCGATGCCGGTCTACGCCGGATAGGTCCCTCACAGATTATGCTACCTAAAAGGGGATTCCCCAGATCCGGGTTAGGATCTATGAAACTCCGATGCAAAGCCCACATATATAAAATCAAACAAAGCAAGCAATTGAGAAAAAGGTGATCTAAACCCTAAGGTAACCCCACTTTTGAATTCTCCCCAGCAGAGTCGCCAGTTCTGTGATACGGTGGGAGAACTGACTTGGGTTTTGCGTTTGTATTCGCACTTGTTCGGTTGAGCAAGAGTCGCCACCGACTTTTTATTTTATCCTAAAGGAAAGGTTAAAAAGCACAGGAAAAACCTTTTGAGATATTTCGTGGGTTCGGGGGGTAGATTATGAAAAGGGAAGGTATTAGCACCCTTTTCATCCATGGTTATCCATGGGCTCTTAGTTACTTGGTTTTTAGATCACTTGCCTTGATTTTTGATTGCTTGAAATTGTGGTGTATGTGTGTGTTTTGAATTTTTTTTTGAAATAGACGCCTTTGTTTCGGCAACCAATGTAATTGACTCGTGTTTGAGTGTTTTACAAAAGTGTGTATCTTTTCGAAAAGATGTTTCAAATGTTTTTGAGAGTTTGTTTTGAAAGTGTGTATGAAGTGTGGTTTTTGAAGAAGAGGCAAGTGTTTTTGAAAGTTAATCTCAAGTAACTAAGAGTTTGGTCTACCCCTATTGTACTCAAAGGTTTTCTCTATGCTTTCAACCCTTTTTAACAATTTTGCTCCACCATTGAATTTGGTGGACAAGCTTGCGTTTAGGATGTTTAACGGGACGGGCGCGGGTCATCGTATGGACCATGAATGCAATGGTGCCAAGTGTCTTTGGCAATTTGCTTGAAGGGACTATGATCATTCCGTTTTAGGCAACTTTTGAAAGCGTCATCGAGGGACTTATGATCATTTGAATTGTTTTGCTAAAGAAACTCGACGTGCAAGCATGGCCCATTTTGGAAGGCAACATGTGGGATTACCCTAGAGGGTGCAAGTGCGATTGTGTATTGATTTCATGTATTTGTCTTGTATTAGGTTATCTAGCGTTCGATTTTATGTACATGCAAACCCTAGGTCTAATCATGGTATAATTGGAAAGCGATAAATTGCGGGAATTTTAAAGTCTACGCTATTACAAATAGTATCCGGGAGTGGGGGTACAAATTTACAAATGGGGACGAGACTTTAGGAATGTAGAGTCCAATAATTTACAACCAAATCGAATTGCGATAAAAGTGTAAATGTAACGTATAGCAATGTATAAGAATATCAAATGTATAATGCATCAAATGTAAAATGTACTGTGTAGGTGCAAAATGTAATTTATTTACAAGTTTGAGGAATGTGAATGTAATGAGAATATTAAATATTGTTTATTTATCAAGTATTATTATCCACTTTTGATTTAAATTTGTATTTTTATATTTTTGTTTAATATGTACAAAAAAAGTATTTTAATTGAAAGAAAGAAAAATGTTTTTTTAAATTCTATTATGTGTTTTTTAGTATTAATGGTAAGTATTATGTACAAATTATTTTAAGAAAAGAAAAGTTTTAAGATTTAGAAAATGTTTTAAGATTTAGAAAATGTTTTTGGTGTATTTTAATAATATCTTATATATATATATATATAAAAAGATGTTATTTTATTTAAAAAAATATTGTTTTTAAATGGTGTATAAAATGATTATTACATTGCTTTTATTTACAAACAAAATCATGTTAATTTGAACTTATAAAAGAAAAAAAATATAATGATAAAAAATGGTTAGTTTCTTTTATGTAAAAGGGAATGGGCTAATGGGGTTTTGGGCCCAAGTAAAGAAAACAAACAGCAAATGGGGGGGGTGTGTGTTAATTGAACGGGCTTCAGCATAGAAAGGGCAAGGCCCAATTGTTTCATAACTTTTCGTTTAGGGTTAATTGTTTGTCTTAGTTTGGGGAAACGGATTAGGGTTACAGTGTCGTTCGTTCATCCTTTTCGCTTCGTCCTCGCCTTAGCTACTGAGTATGATTCCCTCTGCCTAGCCACCAGCTGCCTCCTCCGCCTTCTTTCTCCCTCGGTTCAGTGAAGCAATTTAAGAGGTAATTACCTTTTGTTTCCTTTTTAGATACGTTTAGGGTTTCACTCCTCTTTGCATGCTCTGATTTACTATTTTTTTTTATTAAGTGTTTTGATTTTGTATCGCTATTGTTGAGGTGGTGGAAGGAAAAAAGAGAAGGGAGAAACACTACCTTGACGGAGGAGAAGGCGGACGCGGAGGCACTCCGGAGGCTTTGACGGCGAAGGGGTTACGATGATGAAGCTTAGCTGGGAATCTTAGTATTTCGCTTTGCCTCTTCAGGTTTTGTGATGCATTTCTGAAAACCTCTGTATGACTTTTTCCTCTTCCATATCTTTTTGCCTCGCTTTTACTCGTGCATGCTTCTGTTGCTATGCTTGATGCCTCTTTATTTGCCTATGAAGAGATTTTTCTGAGGCTTTGTAGCCTTACCCTGTATTGCCTTGAAACGCTTATTTTTGTTTGATTGTCTTGGTGCCTTCTTAGTATGCTTCTGTACACTTCTTTATCTCCTCTTCCTCTTTGTTGCTTTGATGATTGAGTGGTTGCCCGATGATGAGGACACTATGAGGGCCCCTAGTGTTGCCCTTGAATGCTTTAATTTGGGAAGGTTTGAAATGCCTAGGTTTTTGTTGCAGCAGGGGTTTTTTAATTGAGGCTTGATGACAGATTGGGGCTTTACAGGGTTTTCTGGTTTATGCTGTTGGTTTTGCAACTGGTAAGGCTGGAAGGTTTTTTGACAGGGGTTGACAGGTTTTTGGAAAGGCTTTGATGCTTGGGCTTTGAGGCTTAACCTGCTGTTTGTGTTTGAATTTTTAATGCAGATTAGGCTTAGAGCTTTTAAATACAGGTTATTTGACAGGTTGTCTTGGCTTGATGCTTGAGCAAGCTTTAGGCTGGGCATGCTTACAGGCCAGGAGTTTTGATTGCAGGTTATACTGGTTTGGAAGATTAAAGGTTTATGGCCTTCACATGGTTATGGCTTAATGTTTTTTTTGGGTATGGCTTTGTGTTTGAGGTTCTTAACAGGTTATGGCTATAGGCTTCTGTAAGGCTTGGACAGGTTCTTGTTTTAAGCAGGGGTTGACAGGTTTTAAGGCAACTTAGTGTTTTTTGTGAACTAGTTTTGAACCAAGGCTTTGTATTTTTTTGTGAACTGGTTTGGAGGCTAGCCAGTTTGTGGTTTTGACAGGTTTATGTATTTTCTTGTGTTTTCTCCCCCTTTACTGTTTCATTGGCAGATTGTTTTATATCTTTTCTATGCCTCAAGCCTAAACCTGTAAGCCCAACTTCTTCTCTCTCTTTCTTTCTCTCTCTAGTACAGTTAAAACATTTAAATAATGTTGTATGTACTTATTCTGAAAAAGCAAACTGGCATGGGAAATGATGAAACTGAAATTTTGCTTGCAAAACACTTTTCCTCTGCATATTTGCATATCTCTCTTCCATACTTTGTGCTGCATCTTGTACCTTTTGATACTTTGATATTCTGATATCTTTTGGACAGTCTTTAGATATCTTTGGCTTTGGGCGATTCTAGTTGACTTTGGACTTAGTTTTGAAATTGTGACTTGCCTTAGGCCATTCAGTTTGTAACTTGGACTTTGTATTTGCACATGCTGTCTTGCTTTGAACTATGCAGTTGGTTGACCAATTTGAAATGTGCAATTTTTAACTTTGTGCATTCATTTTTAATTTGCAAACATTTTTTCATCCCTTTCCGTGAACTGGGAGAAATCCCGTGATTTGCAGAGAGGGCGAACTGATCCCGGCCATTTGCTTTTAATGATGAACTTTTTATCTGTCTGTCTCTTTAAATATTTGTCTACTTCAATTGACTTTTTCTTCTTTCTTTCGCAGATAAAAATTAAATGGAGAGGAAAAGCAACAGATGGAGGATGAAGAATTGAAGACTTAGAAAAATATTAGGATAGTTTTATTTAAATTTAAATAAATGTAATATTATTATTGTAAACATTTTGTAAACAAAAACAATTATACAAATTATTTAAAGATAAATAAAAGGTCCTTTTATTTGATTAATTCTTTTCTTCTTTTCAATTGTTTACTTTATTATTTATAATTCTTTAAATTAAAATAATTGAAAATAAATTCCAACTATTTAATCTCAGAATAATAAATAATTAAATAAACATTGTTTCAGCATTGATCAATTAATAAACTTGGCGCTTCCAACATCCAAATCAATACACAGTCAATCACAACAAACTGCCCAGACGTTTCTCCTTTTACTGATTTTAACCAAACACTGCAAATTCAATCCGAATGCATCTTTTCACTGATTTAGTCAAACACTGCGAATTCAATCCAAATGTTTCAGTCCACATCTCAGAATAAACTTGAAAAGCACTGTAGAATTAGTCTTTCTAAAAATCTGCGCACAAAAACCTAGTTCCTGATTAAATGCCAAAGAAGCGTTCGCCTGATCGAAGCTGAACCAAAATCAACCAAATCCCTAAGCAAACTGTGTGAACTGTTCTAGATCCATGAAAACCAATGAAAACCCTAATTTTGTCTGACTGACGAGAAAAGTCTGTTTGACCGATTCTTGAGCCAGTTTGAAAAATCAGGAAACGCCTGAAGCTGTGATTTCTTGAGGAAAAATGCAAGGGCAAATTTTGGGGTACAACAGCAAGGTATCCATGTTTTGGAACATCTCTGAACTGGGGGTCTGAATAAGCAATAGATTGACATTCGTATCTGGAAGCATCCGTAAACTGTTTTCAAAAGTTGCATCTGAACAAGCGATAGATTAACATCTGTATCTGGAGAACCCGTAAACTATTTTCAGAAGTCTTGAAGTTGAATAAGCAATAGATCAGCATCCATGTTGGGAAGCGTCCGTGAACTGTTTTCAAAAGTTGAGCCATCCGTGTCTGGAGAACCCGTAAACTGTTTTCAGAAGTCTTGAAGTGGAGAAGGAACAGATGTAGGGTTTCCTGATGAGGAGTCCGTTTAAAACTGCATATGGATGAATCTGGAATAAGCGTCAGAATATCGCCAAATCTGGGTCACATCTGAACTATTTCTAGAAAGAATCTTGGAAGATAATGATCTTTGTCTGTTGACTGATCTTTCCTGAAAAGGTAAAGAGTTAGTTGTATGAAATGTCATGATGCATGATGCAATGTATGTTATATGAATGTGATGAATGCTCATGTAAGCTGATGAGCTGTCTTGCTGAGGATAGATGAATCCTGGATGGCTGGTGATAAAAGAATCTTGACTGCTGCCGGGGAAAGTAATTCCTTGACTGCTGCAGGGGATTGAAAATCCTTTGATCGTTGAAAATGAGAAGTCCTGGGACCGCTGTTGGGGGATCAGGAGCTTGGGTTGTATGCCAATCTACTGGGGATTCCTGTCTTGAGGAGATCTTCACAGGGGAATATCTGAATATCCTATGAGGAACTGAGAATGAGAGTCTTCATTCTGCTTGGGGATTGATAGTTGGAAGTTTTAGCTCCGCTGGGGATCTTGAAACTTGAGGGGAATTAGATTCTGTAAGGCTCTCTGGCTGGGGAAATCAGCTTTGAGAAAGCTCTTGTTCTGCTGAGGATCCCGAAGTTAAACTCTGTTTGGGGAATTGAGAACTCAGGTTATATGCCACTTTGAGAATGAGAATCTTCATTCTGTTGGGGGTCAGAAATTGGGAGTGTACCAATCTTCTGAGGTGATGAGAATCTTCATGTTGTTAACGGTTAGAAACTGGGAGTATACCAATCTTCTGAGGTGATGAGAATATTCATTCGGTTAACCGTTAACTGCTATCTGGTCGATCTCCAGGCTTTCACTGGAACTTGTATTGCTATCTGGTCGTAATCCAGGTTTCACAATAACTTGTTGAGCTGCTATCCGGGCTTCATAGCTTGCTCTTAGGAGACACCACTATCTGGTCGTAATCCAGGCTTCGCGGTAGTCTGATACTGTAACTGGGATCTGAATGAGTGACAGAATGGCTACCGTGTCTGGAGCGTATCTGAAACTGTATCTTGGAGTTGAGATCTATATGAGTAGCAAAATGACTTCCGTGTCTGGAGTGTATCTGAAACCGTAACTAGGATCTGAATGAGTGACGGAATGGCTACCGTGTCTGGAACGTATCTGAAACTGTATCTTGGAGTTGAGATTTGTATGAGTAGCAGAATGACTTCCGTGTCTAGAGTGTATCTGATACTGTAATTGGGATCTGAATGAGTGACAGAATGGCTACCATGTCTGGAGCGTATCTGAAACTGTATCTTGGAGTTGAGATCTGTATGACTAGCAGAATGACTTCCGTGTCTGGAGTGTATCTGAAATTGTAACTAGGATCTGAATGAGTGAAAGAATGGCTACCGTGTCTAGAGCGTAGCTGAAACTGTATCTTGGAGTTGAGATTTGTATGAGTAGCAGAATAACTTCCGTGTCTGGAGTGTATCTGAAACTGTAACTAGGATCTGAATGAGTGACAGAATGGCTACCGTGTCTGGAGCGTATATGAAATTGTATCTTGGAGTTGAGATCTGTATGAGTAGCAGAATGACTTCCGTGTCTGGAGTGTATTTGAAACTGTAACTAGGATCTGAATGAGTGACAGAATGGCTACCGTGTCTGGAGCGTATCTGAAACTCTATCTTGGAGTTGAGATCTGTATGAGTATCAGAATGACTTCCGTGTCTGGAGTGTATCTGAAACTGTAACTGGATCTGAATGAGTGACATAATGGCTACCGTGTCTGGAGCGTATCTGAAACTGTATCTTGGAGTTGAGATCTGTATGAGTAGCAGAATGACTTCCGTGTCTGGAGTGTATCTGAAACTGTAACTAGGATCTGAATGAGTGACAGAATGGCTACCGTGTCTAGAGCGTATCTGAAACTGTATCTTGGAGTTGAGATCTGTATGAGTAGCAGAATGACTTCCGTGTCTGGAGTGTATCTGAAACTGTAACTAGGATCTGAATGAGTGACAAAATGGCTATCGTGTCTGGAGCGTATATGAAACTGTATCTTGGAGTTGAGATCTGTATGAGTAGCAGAATGACTTCCGTGTCTGGAGTGTATCTGAAACTGTAACTAGGATCTGAATGAGTGACAGAATGGTTACCGTGTCTGGAGCGTATCTGAAACTGTATCTTGGAGTTGAGATCTGTATGAGTAGCAGAATGACTTCCGTGTCTGGAGTGTATCTGAAATTGTAACTGGATCTGAATGAGTGACAGAATGGCTACCGTGTCTGGAGTGTATCTGAAACTGTATCTTGGAGTTGAGATCTGTATGAGTAGCAGAATGACTTCCGTGTCTGGAGTGTATCTGAAATTGTAACTGGATCTGAATGAGTGACAGAATGGCTACCATGTCTGGAGCGTATCTGAAACTGTATCTTGGAGTTGAGATCTGTATGAGTAGTAGAATGACTTCCGTGTCTGGAGTGTATCTGAAACTGTAACTAGGATCTGAATGAGTGACAAAATGGCTACCGTGTCTGGAGCGTATCTGAAACTGTATCTTAGAGTTGAGATCTGTATGAGTAGCAGAATGACTTCCGTGTCTGGAGTGTATCTGAAACTGTAACTGGATCTGAATGAGTGACAGAATGGCTACCGTGTCTGGAGCGTATCTGAAACTGTATCTTGGAGTTGAGATCTGTATGAGTAGCAGAATGACTTCCGTGTATGGAGTGTATTTGAAACTGTAACTAGGATCTTAATGAGTGACAGAATGGCTACCGTGTCTGGAGCGTATCTGAAACTGTATCTTGGAGTTGAGATCTGTATGAGTAGCAGAATGACTTCCGTGTCTGGAATGTATCTGAAACCGTATCTTCCAACAGGTGATGAAGGAATTGTTGAACACTTTTGACATTCGAATGCCCCAAGTGATGATGAAGGAGTGTTGTACCCCAAAATTTTCCCTCCCATATTCTTCAAGAAATTGCCAAGTCAAGCTTCAAAATTCCCCAAGGGTTGCACAGTGTAAGAGCCTCCTGAACAGTCAAAATTAGGGTTTTGGCTCTGATCAAGAAAATGAAGTTTCCAAGGGTCCAATCAAGTCCCACATGCCTACAAATATGGTCAAGCATCCTCATACCAAGTTTCAAGACTTTCAGCACAAAATTGCACAGTCAAAACCCTAATTGCACTACAGTCAACTGTAGGGGCAAAATGGTCATTTGACAGTCAAAAGTTCAAATTTTTGGTCAACATCTCATTTTGAAGCCACAAACATCATATGATCAATGCTTGATCATGATTCTCAAAGCTTGGCTCAAAAATCATCAAGATGCAAAAGTTTCCTTATTTGGACAGCTGAAAAAGTCAACTGTAAATTGACCAGGGCATAACTTTCACATGGATTATCAGAAAAATTCCATCCAAAGCTCATTTTGAAGAGAAAGACATTTCCTACAACCCATATTCATACTTCAAGTCCAAGAAATGCTCTCACAAAAAGTTATCAATTTCAACATTATAGGTCATTTTCAAAAGTCAACAAAAAGGGACTTTAAGTCAAAGGCCATAACTTGAGATTGGTAAATCAAAATGACATGGGACCAAAGACATTGGTTAGAGGACTCAAAGACCTTTCCAAAATGTCCAAGAACATGAGCAAAGCTTAAAAATTGAGCAAGTTATGCCTTATGGAAGTTGGGAAATTTTTGGATATTTTGAAAAGTCAACATTGATTCAAATGACCTAAAATTGCTAATGGGCCTCTTTTTCTTCCACAATTCATTATCCCAAGCATGTGCACGATCATTAGGCCCAAAAGGAAGTTTTTCTCCATTTTTATTTATTTATTTGGATTTTTTATTATTAATAATTCATTTAATTAAATAAAAATACATGAAAAATACAAAACTAATGAAATAAAATCTTTTTGTGCAGAAAACACTCTCATTGGACATTTAAGATTCGTGCATAATCATTTGAGGAAAGTTTTGTCATGATTTGATACCAAATAGCATGAAAAGAGATTGAAAAAAGATCTTGAAAAATCAAATCTTTCAAACCATGAATGCTAAAGTTTTTGATTGATTTCTTTGACCTAATTCACTCTATACATAAGCCTGAACACAACCCTAATGCAATTGACCACTCAGCTGCGCAAGAAATTGAAAAACAAAACTTGGCTTTTTGCTTAAAAAACTCAAATCTGAAAACCTATTTGCAGGTCGATTCAAGCCAAGAAACTTATCCTATTGCCTTCCAAGGACATCAAGCAACCTTCCTGGATCAAAAACATCCATCCTAACACCTTGAATCATTGTACAGAAGTCCAACTTTTCTCACTTTTTTTCAAAATCGTATTTCAAGATTTAAACATTTTCATGGCATTTTAATTGTGTATTCATACTGAGTAATGCATTCTGAAGCTAACCATATGGATTAATTGTATTTTTATGCACTATATGCAAATATGCCATTGTTGTTCATTAGGGTTCATGAAGCTCCGAATTGGGGTTTTTTGAATAAGGAAAAATTGGAGTCTGAGACCAAAGCCATTCAATTCAGTGCGATTAGACGATCACAAGGCCACCCTCGCGCTCAATTTATGAGCATCACTGGGCTATTCGTTATTTTCCAAAAGCATGCCTAAGGGAACATTTGGAAAACCGTGGCCTATGTTTTTGTGTTTCAGGGGACAAAGAAGAAGAAGATGAGGTGGCCGTTAGCGATTGGACTGTTTGAATCGCGCGCGAAAAAAGAAGAAGCATTAACGTGTTTGTTTTATTATATTTGTTTGTTATATTAATTTACAGATGAACAAAATGGAGCAGTGGCGAAGCGTTTGGCTGGTAACACCTAGGACCTGGGTTCGATCCCAGGTCCCCACCCTTTCCATATATTTTTTTCCAATTGATATTCATATGCAGGACCAACGTTGTGGTCCATGATGTACCCTCACAATCCAACCATCCACGCGTCCAACCTCATCAATTCAAAGGCACAGATTTGGAGACTATTGTAAGCCCTGGTCAACGTTGATGCACGCTAGGGTCAGGGTCAAAGAGGCCATGCTGTAATGGGCCAGAATTATTGAACATACCTCCACTTTGGGGACTGATACCCCCCTAGGTTTGCTATTTTATTATTTTTTCTTTTTATTAATTCTATTTTCTTTTAATTATTGTCTTCTTAATTAATTTATTATTTTCATAAATATAAAAAAACACATAAAAAAATCAGAAAATAAAAAATATAATAAATATTTTATTTTAGTATGTATATTTTGTAAATAAATTCATAAATTAATTAGTTTTAAATTAGGTTTTAATTGTAACTTTTTTAATTAAAAATCTAAAAGATATAGAATTAGGGTTTAATTAATTTTCATTTTTTTTTCTTTTATTCCATAATAATTAAATATTAGAGATTTATTTTTATAATTAAATTGTATATAAAAATTAGGGTTAATTTTAGGTTAAAAACTTCAACATTTTTCATAATAAAACAAAAAGTGTAGAATTAGGGTTAGCATTTATTTTATTTAATTCTTTTTTATTAAAATTACAAAATACCAAAAATACCAAAAAGACAATTTCTTTTCCTTTTAATTTTAATTAATTCATAGTTTAATTTAATTTTGCAAAAAGGGTCCAACGCCCTCGTTTAATTCTTATTTAATTCGCATATTTATTTTATTTCGTATAATATTTGTGTATCTCTCCCAAGGCCTTGTAACTAATTGCTCGCACTTTATTTTTCATTATTTCTTTATTTTTCTGTCAAATCGGGTTCGAGAAATTTTGGCGATGTGGACCCGCGCCTTTTGTAATAGCTTATAATCTTTTACTTTTCGCAATTTTTAACTGTTAACCAAGGCATGAAAGAATGTATGGACAAAAATAAAAACAAGTGCTAGATCACCAATAACATGACAAAAGACAAAAATATCTGAAAACGACACACAAATCGCACACACCACCCCTAGGGTACGCCTCACTGTTGCCTTGCCTTCGAAAGGTGATCGTCGAGTAGAGGATGTCTTAGTAAGTCCTCATGATCCAGGAACCTGGCATGAGGGTAGCTTCTAAGGTGTCTTCCCATTGCTCTGGTGATCACCATGTCCCGAACCTCGAATTGACCCGAACACCTCCAACGGTGGTGCTACCTACCTCTCAATGGTGGGATGGCACTACTTTAAAGGACATCTACACAGACGAATTCCTTAGGGTAGGTAAACGACTCTAGATACTTGCTCTAAATCTCAAACAAATTCAAAAAAATACTTTTCACACCGACACCTTTTCAAAAAGCTTTCGAAAGCAATTTTTCAAACACTCTTGAGGACCGATACAAGAGTCGAACTGAAATTTTCAAAGAAACTTTTTAAAACCCACAGTTGAAAAGCAAACAAACCATTTTTGAAAACACAAGTGAGCAAGTATCTAAGAGCCCATGGATAACCATGGATAGAAAGGGTGCTAACACCTTCCCTTTCTATAATCTACCTCCCGAACCGAGAGCAATCTCTATAAGGAATTTTTCTGTGCTTTTGTCCTTTCCATTTGGAGAAAATAAAAGACGGTGGCGACTCTTGCTTCCGCGACATTTCGCGAACCAGCTTTAAACAGTCAGTTCCAGATCCACCGATCACAAGGAGACTTTCCCCAAGTTCACTGAACTTTTGAGAGATTTGTTGAAATCTTGACTGGACTGCCCCAGGTTAATTGAGCTTTGAAAGATTTTGTTGAAATCTTGACTGGACTGCCCCAGGTTAATTGAGCTTTGAAAGATTTTGTTGAAATCTTGACTGGACTGCCCCAGGTTAAATGGATTTTGAAAGATTTGTTGAAATCTTGACTGGACTGCCCCAGGTTAACTGGATATTGAAAGATTTGTTGAAATCTTGACTGGACTGCCCCAGGTTAACTGGATAGTGACATGTCATTCCCCCTTGTTGATAGGAGATTTGTCAATGGAAGTGACATCCTTCTTGAAGTGATTTTACTCACTGAGAGAGTTTTCGTTCCTCCGAACATCCGCTGTATGAATTTCTTCGCTGTCAAACAAATAGCCACATGCGAACAATGATATTCAAGCAATGCAAAGTTTATGTTTGTCTCGAAGTTTTGAAAAATGCGTTTTTTAGCAGAAAACTTTTCGTAAGACAAAATCAACACAAGATTTAGAGCAAAGCCTTACAGGAGTCAGGATACCTTTTGTAACAGTATGCTTTCAAACTGACCCGTGCTTCAATTAGGACTTTTGAAGGGTTGTAACGTGGCTTGGTTCACGGTTTAAGAAACAAAGGATAAAGGCTCAAAGTATATTTGTACCCACCCGCTCTTCGTGATGTCCTTCAATCCTAGACTCAATTAATTGTGCGTCAAACTCTTTTCGAGTTTGGAACGAATTTTTGGGTGATGGTTCACCAATTGAATTTGGAGGACAGTCATCCTCTCCTTTTTTCTTTTGCAACATTTTTCATGTTGTTGAGGATTTGTAATGACCTCTTTCTTTTGATTTGCCATCCCTAACTTTTGCCTGACTGTTCCTGTTTTCGAGATTATAGTCAGCGGGATGCCCCAAATTTCTTAAGCCTCCCTTATAGGTTTTGACTTAATGGGTTCTTCTATTTTGAGAGATTGACTGCCTATGTGATAGGGAACCATCACTGCTTTTTGATTCTAAAGGAATGTCTTTGATGTCGTTCGTTGTATTACGAACTGAGAGTTTGCGACTTCAATGCGCACCTCTTTTTGGATTAACTGAGAGACTACCCTGCCCCAGGTTTATATCAAAGGTTTTGATTGTTTAGAACAGAAAACTCTTACTTCTTTGGCTCGAAGGGGTTGACTAGGGATTATCTTCCTTATAACTCCAGTGTTTGGGAATTGAAAGAAATGCCTGTACATCATCAGCAAGGTCTGTTCAAAAGCATATTGTATGAGATGATGGTATTATTTCGTCATCCTCCCTCTAAAGGCTTGTAGCTTTTTATCAAGAGTTAAATATCATAAAGAAAGCATAAGAGTAGTGAAAACGAATGGATGAATTCAAGACAAACATATGCAATGCATTAATGAAACAGAGTTTGACATCAACAGATAATTGTTTGAATAACAAAGAGATTACAACTTGGAAATTCAAATGAAACAAAAGCCTCTCAGTTTGAGCCTTGTCAATTCAGGTGGAGAACTCCTTAACGGAAGATTTTCATCTCGCCATCTGGCATGAACCTCAGCACTCCAATGTCGATCAGATCTTGAATCTTGTTCTTCAAGGCCCAACAGTCGTCGGTGTCATGTCCCGGACTATAGGAGTGGTATACACAAAATGCGTCGGGATGATAGTTAAGAGCGGAGGTATTGGGCTTCCGAATAGGATCCCTCAAAGCAGTCAGATTGACCTCTAACAAGCGCTCCAGTATTAGAGATGACGGTATGTCAGTCTCAGTGAACTGTCTTCCCGACATATTTTGCTTACGCCGATTACCCCGTTGATGCTGACGAGGTTGTTGGTGGGCTTGTGACCCTGAAGCAAGTAGAGGAGCCTTCCCCTTGTCTTCTTGTCTGGAGGGGGGTTGAGTGGTGACTTGCTCTTCAACCTCAGACGTTTTCCCCAGTTGATTGTCCCGAAGCAGTTGGTTGACGAGAACTCTGAGTTCCTCTTGTCTTTGAGCCAAGTCCTGGATGAGAGCCATCTGGCCCACCAGTTGCCCCATCATTTGGATCCTCATTGTAGTCAGCTCAGACTGCAGTGCTTCCAACTGATCACTCCTGGCATTGCTTGAATTCCCCTAGACCATGCCTGTTGTGAGGAGAGCTTTCACTTCTTCCTGCCCCAGGGACAGGTTCAAGAACATTTCCTGAAGTTGAGCATTTTGGTCCTGGATATCTTTGACAGTCCTTTCTAGAGCCATCTCTTACTGAAATAAACAATAGGAGAGTAAGGAAACCTGAAAAGGAAAAATTGTTATGATGTAATGCGTGATAGGTGGATGCATGTTTTCAAGGATCTCTTGGGATAAACACAAGAGAATGTTAGAGGTTGAAATCCGATCTTTGACTGGAGAACTTTGCACCGGTGGATGTCTTTCCACAAGAATCAAGCTCACCATGTCAAGTGGGTCATAGCCCCTGATTCAAACTGTTGCACTTGATCTTTGATGGCATTTGTTTAGAGGAGAAAACCTCTTGCCTTTTTGGTAGATGTCGTGACCCTGCATCAAAAGAACCCTCAAGATCCTTGAAATGGTTATTGAAAATGCTATGGTATGATGTCATGATGTTATGTACATGTATGCAAAAACAAGCAAGTGTATATACAGGTAATCATATTCATACAAAGCAAACAAGTCCTTAGGTTTAGGCTTGCATGGGGTCGTAGGTAAGTACCCTCTTTAAGCTAGTTGGCTCATCCTGTCCTAAAATAGAAACCGGGTTCTAAGGAGCTCAATATCATTGGATTATTTTCTGTGTTCATTGTTTTGGTTTAGCCACTTAATTGGCGACCAAAATATTCCAAGAAAACAACCCTCAATGAGTGTAGTATCGAGTATCTACCAACTTCGGACTGCACCAAAGTCGGTCATCTCACTACCCCTAAAAAGGCTAAGATGGTCAATTAAGGTTCTAAGAGTTCGTTAGTGCTTCACGACATCACTCAGCGACCCCGTACTCTCCTTGATTGAACTCAAGGGTTACCGGTACTCACAAATATGTCACACTAACATAGCTTACTGCTTCAACCATGTCGGTATACCCCACACAGTTCCCTCACAGTTTTATTGCTATTTACCTAAAAAGGTGCCCCCAAATCCGGGTGTAGGATTTACAACAAACCCAAACAAGGACCCAAAAAGTAAAGCAATCAAGGCAATCAAAGCAAGTATGTAAAGGTGATCTAAACCCTAAGGTAACCCCACTTTTAAATTTTTCCCCAGCAGAGTCGCCAATTTTGTGATACGGTGGGAGAACTGACTTGAGGTTTTACGTTTGTATTCGCACTTGTTCGGTTTAGCAAGAGTCGCCACCGACTTTTTATCTTATCCTAAAGGAAAGCTTAAAAAGCACAGGAAAAACCTTTGAGATGTTTCGTGGGTTCGGGGGGTAGATTATAGAAAGGGAAGGTATTAGCACCCTTTATATCCATGGTTATCCATGGGCTCTTAGTTACTTGTTTTAGATCACTTGCCTTTGATTTTCAATTGTTTGAAATGGTGCTTTCAATTGTTTGAAATGGTGCTTTGTGTGTGTTTTGAAAGATATTTTGAAAAGAGTCCATGGTTGTGGAAACCTTTGTAATGATCCATGTTTGAATGTATACAAAGGTGTATTTGTCTTTTGAAAAGTTTTCAATGTTTTGAAAGTTTGTTTTGAAATTGTGTTATGATGTGTATTTTGAAAATAGGCAAGGTTTTATTTTGCAAGTTTGATCAAGTAACTAAGAGTTGTCTACCCCTAAATTTACTCAAAGATTTTTCCTATGTTTTAACCCTTTTAACAGTATTGTTCCACCATTGTATTTGGTGGACAATCTTGTGTTAGGATGTTAACGGGACGGGCACGGGTCATCGTTTAGACCATGAATGCAATGGTGCTAAGTGTCTTTGGCAATTTTTCCTTTAAGGGACTTGATCATTTTAGGCAACTTTCGAAAGCGTCATCGAGGGACTATGATCATTTGATTTGTTTTGTTTTGCCAAAGATACTCAACATGCAAGCATGGCCCATTTTGGAAGGCAACAAGCGGGATTACCCTAGGGGTGCAAGTGTGAATTGTGTATTGATTGTCATGCATTTGTCTTGTATTTAGGTTATCTAGCGGTTGATTTCGAATCTTCGCATACAAACCCTAATTACTATACAATATATAGAAAGCGATAAATTGCGGGAATTTAAAGTCTAAGCTATTACAAATAAGTATCCTGGAATGGGGGTACAAATATTTACAAATGGGGATGAGACTCATTAGGAGAGTAGTGTCCAAATATATTTACAACCAAATGAAATCGCTTTCTCAAATGTAATATATATCAATGTACAAGAATAAAAGATAAGCAAATGTATTGGTGTAAGTGTATGTGATTTATTTACAAGTGATGCAAGATATTAACTTAATGCAAAATTAAGTATTTTATTTATTCTTTTTGTGTTTTTTTGTTAATTATGTACAAAAGTTTTAATTAAAGAAAAGAAAAAAAATGTTTCAAGTTTAAGAAAATTAATATTTATACATTTTAGTTTATATACAAGATTTCAATGAAATAAAAAAAGTTTCTAAAAGAGAAAATTGTTCAACTTAAAAATATATTTTTTATGTATTTTAAGTGTAATAAAAAAATATTGTTACTAAAAAATCTTAATATATGAAAGAAAACAATATATCATCTTTATTAAAAAAAGTTAATTTATGTATATAGAAAAAAAAAGTAAGGTGATAGAAAAATAATGTTAGTTTGAAATGAAAAATAAAATAAATAAAGAAAGATAAAAAGATTGAATGGGCTTAGTGCATGTTGTTTGGCCCAAACAAAACCTGAGAAAGGGGGGGGGGGGGGGGGGGGGGTGAGCGCCTAAATCAATTGGGCTTAACATTTTTTAAGGGGGACCCGACCCAAGCGTGTTTACAACATTTGTAAGGGTTGAACGAGTTTGTTTCATTTCTGGAGTTAGGGTTACAGAGCGGCGCCGTTCATCTTCTTCGCTTCCTTTGTTCCCCTTGAGCTTTCTGAACGCCTCCGCCTGTGGCCACCAGGGTACCACCTCCACCGTTTCCTCTTCCCTCCATGGATTACTCAGGCAGTGATGTTGTAAGGTTCGATTTCTGTTTCTGCTCGTCTTACGCTTTAGGGTTTCCAATTTCACATGTTTTTTAACCTTTGACAATTTCTAATCTTTGATTTTTATTACTGTTTGAGGCGTGAAAAGAAAAGGAAGAGTTTTCTACCTTTGTTGGCTTTGGGAGAAGGAGGAGAGGTGGATTGGAGGCGCCCTAGGACGACCAAGGCAGGGAGTATGATGCTGAGCTTGCTCTGTGGAAAACTGGTACTCGTATTTGCTTTTTATGGTTTAATGATGAAGGTCTGAAAACCTAGCTCACTTGCTTCTGTTTTCTCTTTTGCTTGCTTGCTCTGATTGATTATTTGATGAAATGTTGATGTTGTCTGAATCTGAGCTTCCCTGCTTTGTCGTTCTCTTTGTCTTTGAGTGAGCTTCTGATTGCTAATGATATTGATTGCTGAGTTGCCTTGTTGGTTATTGCTTAATGATGAACATGATTCTGAGTATGGATTTGTGTAGTTTTTCCTCTCTTTGGCATTTGATTGTGATATTTGAGTTTCTTTTCCTCTTCTTCTGTTTGCCTCTGATATTGATGGTATTGCTTCTGAGATTGCTTAGTGGTTGGACCCTGTGATGAGCCTAGCTATGAGGGTTTGGATTTGTTATTTGGATTTTGTACTGGCTTGGGACAGGCTTGTGTTATGTTTGCTTTGGCTTTGAAAGGTTTAGGATGGTGGGGCTTGATGTATTAGCAGGTTTTTGGTATGAACAGTTTATAAGCTTGTTTGGCTTTTGATGCCTGGCCTTTTTTCTGGTTTATGAGGCTTGTATGTTGCAGGATGTTTAGGCTTTGTATGCTTGTATTGATGAAACAGGTCTGGCTTGGGCTTGTGCTTATAACTTATGCAGGTTAAGGCTTCAGTTTGTGTTTGACAGTTTGTTTGCAAGCTTGTTTGTAAGCTTGTGTAGAGGTTTGTTAGTTTGAAACTGGCTTGAGGCAGGTTGATGGCTTTTGTTTGTTACAGGTTTTGAGGTGTTTGAATGTTTAAGGCAGGTTTGAGAGTTTACAAGCTTTGAACACCAGTTTGAGGCTTATGAGCTTTGTGTTATATCTTTGTGTTTCTGCCTCCTCCCTTTCTTATTCTGATATGTTTTTGTTTTATATCTCTTCAGCCTAAGCCTGTAAGCCTCTCCACCTCTTTTACCCTCTCTCTCTTCTCTCTACAGATTAAAAAGCATTTTTATATTGCTTACTGTACCATGCTCTGAAAAAGTGATGGCCTTGAAATGATGTAAAATTTGAATATGTTTGCATTGTTAGTTTCCCTCTGCACACTTTCTTCTTTTTCAAGATTTTCTGCATATCTTTTGATAGCTTTTTGGTACTTGTTGACAGCTTGATATCTTTTGATATCTTTGGACAGTTTGGTTGACATCTTTGGCTTAGTTTGGTTATGTGCTGTTCAGTTTGCCTTTGTGCATCAGTTTGGACTTTTGGAATTATGCAGCCTGTTTGATATTTCGTTTGAAAACTTTGGTTGACAATTTGGAATTATGAACTATGCAGCTTGTTTCACAATTTTGAATTTGTGCAATATTGTAGCTTTGTGCATTTCATATTTTTTTGCAAGCATATTTCTATCCCTCTTTGTGAACCAAGAGTTTTCTTGTGATTTGCAGAGAGGGTGAATAAACTGATTCCGGCCAGTCACTTTTAATGATGAGCTTTTTGATTAACTGTCTGCTTTTTTCTTAATTCATCTGCATTTGACTTTTTCCCTTTCTTTGTTTTTGCAGATGAAAATAAATTGAGCAATGGGGAGCAGCAAATAGAAGACGAAGACTTAGGAAATTTAGGATGCAATTTTATTTCACTTTTAATCATTGTAACAAATATTATTATAAATACTTGTAAATAATTACTGTATTTAAATAACACTTGTACAAATAATTAAAAATAAATAAAAGTCTTTTTATTGATATTCCTTTTAATTCTTCTTCAATTGTTTATTTAATTATTCATATTTCTTAAATTATAATAACTGGAAGTAAATCCCAACTATTCTAACTCAGAAATGATAAATAATCAATAAATGTCCGGCGTTCCGAATAATCAAAGCATTGCACAGCTAAACAACAAACGTCCACATGTCCTTTTTTTCACTGATTAAATCAAACACTGCAAACTCTCAATCAAAAGCCTCAACCCATATCCCAGAGTAAATTGAAAAGGACTGTAGAACTAATTCTTCCTGAGAATGCGCGCGCAAACCCTAGTTCTTGATTTATTGTCAAAGAAGCGCCTGTCTGATCAAACCCTGAGCCAAACTCAACCAAACCCTTATAATCTGCTTGAACTGTTCCAGAGTCCATGAAAACCCTAATTTGGATAGACTGATAAGAAAAAGTCTGTTTGACTGATTCTTACGCCAATATGAAAAGTCAGGGAAAACCCGAAGCTGTGATTTCTTGTGGAAAAATAGGAGGGCAAATTTTGGGGTACAACACTATGCATAAGAGACCTGCTAGGTTGACACACCTAGGCAAGATAAGGGCATCCTGGAAAACTAAAAAGGTTTGGGCAAAAATTAGGGATATAGGCAAAAGATTGTACACCCGGCAAGTTGAAAACCCGAAAGGGCGACTTGGGCGAAAATGGATACCTGGTGGGCTGAAAACCCGAAAGGGCAGTCCAGGAAAAAGATAAGGATTAAAAGCGTATGACTATGTCCCGTGGAATCACCACAATCAACTTTATTACCAAGGTCCGAATTCAAACGGTCCAAGATCAATTCAATCAACTTCTGTCAACGGCAAGGGGCATTCAAATACATTGGGGCAATAGTAGAGTTGGAGTTCAATAAGATCATTTCACATGGCTATTATATTTGTTTTCAATCTTTGTTTTCCTTTCGACGATTTCCTCTTACTAGGATCTCCGTCTCTTTGTATAAAGAACGCCTATTCATGGGAAAAATATCAATACAAATATACTTTGAAGTGAAAACTTTCTGTCTTTGTTTTGAATGCAAACTTGTCCAATGACTAAAATTGAACGAACATATGCATATGAACATAATTAAAACTATTTGGCACATGTGTCCTGCTAAACAGTATCAAGCATCTCTTTAATGTATATGGAATACCCCCATAGAGTTATTTCATTAGCATTATCCCCACAAAGACGGTTACAACAAACCAATCTCCAACCAGAGTCTCAATCTCTTGGCAGCTCTCTCCCAACTAAGTTGATCCTACAAGAAAAAGTTGGGTGGATCTCTTTCTCAAAGAACTCACCTCGTCAGCAGTTCATCAAATATTCATCAACAAGGTTTATTTCCCCAACAGGGTTTATTTCCCCAACAAACAACGAGTAGCATAACTCCCCAACCGAGTTCAAATTCCCCCGACATTAGTCTATCTTCCCCAACTGAATCTGTTATCCCCAGCTGAGTATATCCTCCCCAAGTTTAGTATATCCCCCCAAGATGAGTCTATCTTCCCTGACTGAGTCCACACTCTCCATCTTGAGTGTTCCTTTCAGACTTATACAAATCATAGGGCCATAACACCTAATCCCCAATAAAGTCGTCAAAAAAACCTTTACTATTTCCAAAAACTACTATGAAGCTTGGACCCGACCAGATAATAGTCAACTTCTCAAGTCACTATAGAGCCTGGATCTGACCAAATAATAGTGTAACCTTTCAACTAACTATGAAGACTGCACCCGACCAGATAATAATTAACTTCTCAAGGTACTATGAAACCTGGACCCGACCAAATAATAGTTTAACTCTTCAAGATATAGAAGAACCTGGGCTCAACCAGACCAAGGTTTAACTTCTTTTCCCCAATAGAGTTTGCCTCTACCCCAACAAGTTACTGTGAAGCCTGAATCCGACCAGATATTAGTTTTCCACCTCATCTTTTTCAAGACAGTTATTGTGAAGCCTGGATTCGACCAGATAGCATTTCCCCTCAAAAGTTTGTTGTGAAACCTGGAATCTGACCAGATAATAACTAAATTCCAAGTAAGTTACTGTAAAGCCTGGACCCGACCAGATATCAATTCAACTCTATCTCTTCAAACAAGTTTACTTCAAAGCCTGGACCCTACCATATAGAAACTAACTTCATCCACCTCAAAATATGTGAAGCTTAGATCCGACCAGATATCAGTTCAATTTCATATATTCAAGCAAGTTATTGTGAAACCTGGAATCCGACCAGATAACAACTAGATACAATTCCCAGCAAGACACTATGAAGCCTGGACCCGACCAGATAATAGTATAACTCTTCAAAAAACTATGAAACCTGGACCTGACCAGATAACAGTTACCACTTCAAGTTACTATGAAGCCTGGACCCGGCCATATATCAGTTCAACTTCATCCTTTCTAGCAAGTTACTACAAAGCCTGGAATCCAACCAGATAACAGATAACTTGCTTATCCCCAACAAGTTGTTGTGAAGCTGAGAATCCAACCAGATAATAGCCTAACTTCGCTCTCCCCAAGAAATTTTTTGCGAAAGCCTGGAATCTGATCAAATAACATTTAGTTTATCCTTCCCTAGAAAGTTACCGTGAAACCTGGAATCTGACCAAATAGCAGTTGACTTCCTTATCCTCATCAAGTTGTGAATCCTGGATCCGACCAGATAACAGTTGACATTCAAAGAGATATTCCACATCGGATGCATCCTTTCAACAAAGTTTGAAGATATGTATATTCTTCATCCTCAACAGTAATCCGGGATTCAACTTCCCAGGAACTCCTCAGCAGCAGTCAGAGATTTATTTTCCCAGAAAAACATACATCTCACATTCATACATCATAGAATATACATACAAAATGCATTTAGCATGATCTCATTCATCTTGTGAACATCATGCATACATCTGCATTTAACTAACTTTTTTTCCATAGGTAAAACATCGAGTTTCAATATAAATCAACCAGAGATTTGTGATGATACCTCTTCTAGTATTTACCAACATTCCTACAAATGGAATCTATAAGCCCATTCCCAATCCATCTTCGAGTGCAAATTTCTGGCCACTCTAGTGTTCAATCATCTTCCACCTTCAAGTCACGAATGGCGGATCCACCAATCTAACTCTTCAGGTTTAAGAAGATTGAACAGGGGCAGCTGTTGTACCCCAAAATTTTCCCTCTCATTTCTCAAGTAACCTCTCACAAGATCTCCTTTGGTTCAAGACTGCACAAGAGTTGATCAGCTCAAGACACCTCCTCAAGCACTAATGACTGAAAATTAGGGTTTGAGATTTCACAAGGACAAATGGACTTTTAGTGCCTCATATGACTTTCATGGATCATTTTGGACTCTAAAGATTGCTCATGTCAAGTTTCAAGTCTTGAATCACATTTTTGCTCAGTCAATTGATCAGTTGACCTAAAATCAACTATATTTGGGAAAAAGTCAATTGTGATCAATTTACAGTCAAACTTCATAATTTTTGGTCCATATCAACATTATGAACTCATATATGTCATTTGATCAAGTTTGAATCACAATTCCTCAAGAAATTTGATCAGATCATCAAAAGGGCAAAATGGTCAAAATTAGGGTTTTGATTGAGAAGGTGCAATTTCTGATTTTTGACCTAGAAAATGATTGATTGGTTTAAGTTATGATCTCAAGGATTCAATTGCATCATTTTGACCTAATGGCATGGCTCAAAACATTGCTCAAGATCAATTGATTGACAGATGAATTTCAGTCAACTGATGAAAAGTCAACTGTACACTAAAAAGTCATACTTTGACTTTTTGGTCAAAATCAAGTATAAAAGATCACAATTCATAAAAACATGTCAAAATATGAAACTTGTTCATCAAGAAATCAAAAAGTCAAGTTTTTATTTTGAAAAGTCAAAATTTCTAAACTTAGAAATTTTTCTAAGTGTTGGAAAAATCATATTTTTTCACAACTTTGAGCCAAATTTTCACCATGATGCAAGATGATTCAAAATAAACTTCCAACATGAAAGTTGTATATCTCAATGAGATATAAAACATTGTAGAACACAACTTCTCCTAAAAATTCATGGATTTCAAGTTATGATTTTGTGAATACATGTTCATGAAACTTACTGAAATTTTACCCTAGTTTAGGCAGGATTTTGACCTAACTTCATGGAAAATTTTCACATAGTTCCAAGATGAATTTTCAAAAATGTCCAACATAGAGTTTGTATAGGATTTTACAAGCTTTCTAACATGTCCGATAACTCATTGAGATCATACTTGAGCAATGAGAATCGAAGGCAAGAATTTAGAATTTCATTCTTGAATTACAAGTCATTTCTTGATGAACACATAATGCAATTTCAATGTTAGGCTGCATAATCTTGCTTTCCAGGCCTTCTAACTTGTGTATCTATCCATCATTAATGGATTACACAAACTTTTTAGCTATAATTCAAGTGGTTTAAGCTTTATCTAATTCGCATTGCCATTTTGCGAAAAAAGTGAAGAATGTCATTCTTGAAAAGCAAGCTTTATGCACAAAGTCAATTCACGAGCCTCTAACTTGTTCCCTCTAATCACACTCCATCTACAAAGTCAGAAGCAAACTTGTTTAAAGCATAACCACTCTATCTTAGCAAGTACACAAGACTTAGAAACATGGATTTCTCAAAAATCACATGTTGAACTTAAGCATTTGTTTTTGAATTCTGATCAACAATAAGTCTCTAAACTTGTTGCTTATAAATAGAGTCACTATTTGTGAGCTAGAGGACGAGCATTAACACCCTGAAACTCTCTAAAACTCCCTCTAGCCAGAAATTGCCTCAAAACATAATTGTTGTGCAAATTCTGACTTTACATATCAAACTCCCATTTTCCTCGTGCATTTCTTGGCCATTCACTTCCAAAAGCTCTTACATATCAAATACAACTCATCCCCATCCTTATTCCAGAACTGTAACACCATTTACCATAACCTCCATAACCAAAAAACAGAGTCTGCAACTTGACTTCTCCAGGTTATTTCAGCCACTCTCAACTCAAGCTAAGCATTGCATTAGCTTCCTAGAGACTCAAGGAAGTTAACCTGATCATTGCAGCATCTTGAATCAAGCTCAAACTCATTTCATAATTTCCAGTTTTGAGGTATATTCTTTGAAGTTCTATCTTCTCATTTAGGCATTGTTAGGCTTGCATTTGTGAAGATAAAATGTAGACATCATTGCCCTGAAACTATAAATATCCATAGATTTCATTTATGTTGCTTGAGTAGGGAGAATTTTGAGTTTGAACTTTCTGAAATATTTAGGTCAAAATTTGGTACTTTTAGAAATTCTCATTCATCTTTGATTTATAGCTTATGATATTTATATGGTTGGATTCGTATGGAGAAATGGAGCAACTTTCATATTTTCATATTTCATTTTTGTTGAGAAATGGTGAAGTTATAGGATCCATGGTTGGAGGTTGAAGATGAAGTTCATTTATGGAACTTGTTTTGTATTATATATTTATTATTTCAGTTAAGTTAACTGATGTACAACCACCCAAGTGGCAAAGGTAGCGCGCGTGTGTATGGAAGGTCATGGGTTTAACACCCAGCGCTACCTTTTCTCATTTTCAGCATTCTTTTCATTCTTTTTTTGTTTCAGCTTGCAGCGCCGGGCCTCCAAACAGATGCGCCTTCCATTTTTGCTTTTTCTAACCCCTATTTACTTTTGCACCCCTGGCCCATTATTTTCTTTATTATTTCATTTCCTTTTTTCCTTTTTATTTTTATTTTCATTTCATATTTTCTTTATTATTTTTATTATTATTATTATTATTATTTTATTAATAAAAAAATCCAAAAATATTTTGTTTATTATTTTTACACTTATTTATTTTATTTTCTTTATAAAGACAAAAGAACAAAAACATTTTCTTAAAATAAATTAATTTCTTTTTCTTAAATATTTAATATTTAGATTTAGGTTTAATTATTATTTTATTTTCTTATTTAAAATTAACTTAGAATTTAGGTTTCTCTTAATTAATTAATTTTCTCATTTTTATTTTTATTAATTTAAAACCCTTTCATAAAAAACCCTAAAAATCCTTTTTAAGTTAATTTCTTTTCTTAATTAGTTTAAGTTAATTTTATTTAATTTTAATTAATCATTTTCTTTAATTAGGTCAAGATAAAACCCTTTCATTAAAAAACCAAACAAAATCATTTCTTTTTCATTTACCTTTGTGCATTATTTATTCAATTCTTGTACATATTCAATATGGTTGTAATAGATAATTAGGTTTAATTTTCTTGCAAAATCCCTATTTGTAAATTTGTATACCACCTCCCCTCATGATGTAATAGCTTAGTAATTTTACTTCCCGCAATTTATCGCTTTATATAAATGCTAGTAAATTAGGGTTTATATGGAAATATAAAATCAACAAGTTAGCAAATCCTAATTCAAGATAAACAATGCATGTAAATCAAACACATTTGCACACTTGCACCCTTAGGGTAATTCCACTTTGTTGCCTTATAAAAATGGCCATGTTATGCATGTGGGATATCTTAGCAAAAAAACAATAAAAAATACAAGATCATAGTCCCTCGATGACGCCATCAATGTTGCCTTTCAAAATGATCTTAGTCCCTCAAATAGAAATGATAAAATATCTTACAACATTTCTATCATGGCTATACGATGATCCACGCCCGTCCCCTTACATCCAAAGATAAGGCTTCTTACCAAATCAATGGTAAGATAACAATATCAAAGGAAATGAAGAATTGAACTAAGACATTTGAGTAGGTAGATTGTTCCTAGTTGCTTGCTCATTTTCAAATCAAACCCATTACTTATTTTCAAAACAAACACCATCACCTTCAAAACACTTTCAAAAACCACACAAAGCATATTTTCAAACAAAAGAGAGTGATCTAGCAAGCAACTAAGAGGCCATAGATAACTATGGATGAAAAGGGTGCTAATACCTTCCCTTTTCATAATATACCCCCCGAACTCAAGAAACAATCTCAAAGGTTTTTTCTGTTCTTTTCAGCCTTTCCTTTTGGATAAAAGAAAAGTCGGTGGCGACTCTTGCTAACCGCAACATTTGCGATAAAACGCAAAACACCCAAGTTAGTTCTCTTACCTTATCACAGTAGGTCGACATGATTTCAGGGATTACGCCCAAAAAGCGGTCGACAAGATAGTATCAAGAGTGGAGCAAAGTTGGTGACGACCAGGCAGGTCGAGAGCAAAAGCAGGTGGCGGTAAAAATGGTTATCAACAATGAGTATTGAGCGAGACGTGGGAGTTTCAAAAGTAATGTTGCACGAACCATCAACATGAGCGGCTCAAGTAATCATCGACAATTACATTTTTAGCATCTATTTAAGCAAAATAATGTATTCATTTTAGGGACCGTATTTTGTAACATTATAAGAGAGCACTCAAAGTACATGCGTATTGAGAAAAGAGTCAGTTCTAAAAATGTAAGATTGCGCCCACCATTAAATTCAAAGCACTTTTATCTTTACAAAGTCTTATTTATTTTCTTCAGTATTGCCATTTATCTACCATTTACTTGTCTTTCTTTTCTTATTTGCACCCTTCGCGCCTTGATCTTGTCAAGCACTCAAATACTGTCAAACATAACATGATAGTCTACGACTCTTATAGTCAGTCCTGGAAGTAACCTTTAATTAAGAGGCTAAATATTGCTCGCGATAATTTCCCGTGAACAAATTGGCACACCTGGTGGGATACGTTTGTGTTAAGTTCGTCTCAATCCGTGTATGAGATTGACAAGTGGAAGCAAAATGGTAGATCCTAGAACTCTTTAAAAGGATCAAACCCTGGAAGGAAATACCAGTGTGGCGGCGAGTGTGGGTTCAAGTTCTGTGGTTGTATCTTGGACTGCTCCAAACATAGTCACCACGACTCAGCCAGTAACTGTAAGACCAACAATGGTCACAACCTCTGGGCAATATGTGCCTAGTTTTACAAGAGATATGCACAATGGTGTGGTCTCAACTGGTGGGTAATATGTGCCTAGTTTTGTAAGAGATATGCACAGTGGTATGGTTACAACTGCTGGATAATATGTGCCTAGTTTTACAAGAGATACACACAATATTGAACACGAGTATGGAATGCCAACGATGGTGATGACAAGTAGGGTGTTAATTGGTTCAGGTAAATCTGAACCAAACCGGAATCTGAACCAAACCATAGTGTTTGGGTTGGATATGTTTTCAGTTCGGGCAAGAATTGAAACAAACCAATGAAACCCAATGACAATTGGTTCGGGCATCAGATTTTCAGTTTTCTATCTGCAAGCCCAATCTGAACCAATCATAATTAATTATCATGAAAATTATTGTTAATCATTCAAGTTCAAGAAGAAAAAAGTGAAATGTCGTATGTGGACATGTTATTCTATTTGAATTTGTTATTAGAAAATTATTAGTGTATTGTGGCAAGTGAGCATAAAGTTATGAACCACATTTATTATCATACTAACTCAAGTGACTAATTATAGATTCAAAAGCCTTGATGTTATATATTTTTCTTGTTAGATACTTTAGAATCTATTAGGGAAAATTGCTAGTCTAATATTTATGATTAAACATTATTAATACTATTTTTTAATATAATTATGAAAAATTAATTTCCGTAAATAAGTTAATTTTTAAAATATTTTTTCATTTTTTATCTACCCGATCAATCCACTCAAACTAACCTTTTTTTTCTCGGTTCAGTTCAGTTTGCGCTTTATTGCAAAAATTTGCAAAACCAATCAATATAATTTTAATCGGTTTTTGGTATCAGATTCTCTCAAAATCGAATCAAATCGGCCCACAAACACCCCTAATGGAAGGCCGACATAATAGTAGTTCGACATTTGGTGAAAACTTAGCATCAATGTTTTCCTTATATCATGCCTCAGGGCCGTTGGGAAATTAATTTAGTCGTGCGACTAGATTGGGATTTTCCCATCAAATCATGCCTACTTTCACCCCAAGTAGTGTTGCAATCATGAGGCACCAGATGGACGAAAGCAATCATGAGATGGTCAATATGCTTACTCAACAGATGAGTGTTATATTAAGACTATTAATCGAGAATTCAGTGCAAAGTTATCAAACTTTGGTAACTTAAATGACTCGCATCACTGACTTTCTTAGTGCCCCAAGAGCGCCAGTTCGACAAGATGTACTGCCCCCACGTGAGGAACCAGTTCAATATGAGGAGGTAGTCGACGAGACAGTCAGTCAAGAACCACAGATTCCTCAGTGTGTCAACCCTACACTTAGGGTGTTCCAACAACCCCTAGTAGTGATAGTGGATCAAAATCAGAACACTGACCAGATTGTCAGGTATGTTCGACGAGAGGCAGTGGCTAGGGAGCAGAACCTAAAGGCTATTGTCGAGTGAATTATAATCCGAAATGGGATGAATGTTGGTTCTCGAAGACCAACATATTCTTATCCCTTACCAGATTTTGTTATAGAAATAGAATTACTTAGGGGTTGGAAAGATCCTAAATGTACTAAGTTTGCAGGTGATACAGAAGAATCCACTATTGAACTTGTCGCCAGATACCAAACTGAAGTTGGTGATATAACCAACAATAAGGATCTGAAATTAAATATCTCCCAAGCTCCCTGTCAAAAAATGTGTTTACTTGGTTCACAATGCTACCTCCCCAGTCGATTCACACGTGGAATCAGTTAGAGAAATTGTTCCATGAATAATTTTACATGGGACAATAAAAAATTAGCCTCACGGAACTTGCTGGGGTTAAATGAAAGGAAGCAAAGTCAATCGACCAGTACCTAAATAGGTTTATACTTTTGAAAGCCAGATGTTTTACTCAGGTCCCTGAACATAAATTAGTCGATATGGTTGCGAATGGTCTAGACTATTCGATCAGGAAAAAGTTGGATGTTCAATAATTGAGAGATATGGTGCAATTAACTATTAGGGTTCGACATATCAAACGCTTGAAAGCTGAGAAAGTCAAAGCTGGAAAATATCAAGAGAAGGACAAAGCTAGCAAGTATCAAAATAAAGAGAAGGTTGCATATGTAACCACCAAATATTATTCTTCAGACGACAACGAGTCAGTTGAAGAGACTGAGGTTAATGTGGCTGAACTCTAGCCTGGACCTCCATATGCTTGTAAATCATTAAGGTCGTCGAACGGGAAGAATCCCGCCGAGATCGAGAAAAATGGCAAGGCCATTAAAAAAACTTACACTTTTGATATAACTAAGTGTGATGAAATATTTGATTTGTTAGTATCTGACGACCAAATTATTGTGCCTTAGGGTCTAAATAATCCCCTTTTAGAAAGAAGAAAAAAAGAAGAAAAAGGGATTTTGCAAATTTCATAATTGTCTTGGTAATAAAACATCTCAATGTGTTCTTTTCAAGGATTTGGTGCAAAAAGCTCTGAAGGAAGGTTTCAATTTGGCGAAAAGCCAAAAATGCAGGTGGACAATGATCCACTAAAATTCGAGGAGGGTCTATTTTTGAAACCTTATGAGTGCATGATGGTCGAAGCTACTGAGGATTTTGAAATGAAGCCAAGATGGTCGAGGCTACTGAAAGCCTTGACGAGAGAAAGAAAAATGAATTGTTAGCGGTTTATCCTCAGCTTGAAGAAAGTTTTGTTGAGTTTCAGGAGAAATGCAAATTGAATGGGTCCGAAGCTAGATTATGCCCAGGGTGTAATATTGTGTATGACGTGAAATCCGCTAAAAAATATGAGGCCGCGAAAGATACTTTTGAAGAAAAGAAATCGCCAGTGCTAAGGTTTGTGTTCGACAAAGAAGGGTTCCCTCGATGCAATAAAGAATATCATAAGTAATTTCAGCATCCTCGAAACAAGACTTTTTGTCCTCCGTCGGACATTCCACAGGAAAAATGGGTGGAGCCAGTGAATCAGAAAGGAAGGAAGAGACCAAAATGGAAAGTAGTTGTTTAAGAGGCTAAAGCTCAGGAGAAGAAGCCAGAGACTAAAGGATATCGGGTTTTCCTAAATTATAAAGGGAATAACCCGAAGACCAGAACACAATGGAGGCGCTACCAGAGGAACAAGAAAGTTGCAAAGGAAGCCTCAACATCAAAGTTGAAGCTTTTGAAACTTTGAAAGATAGGGAAATTATGACGCATGTCGAAAGTATGAAGTAAGTGGGAGCCAACAAAGTTGTCGAAGTGATAACTCAAGAAAACAAATATTCGAGATAGAGGCTGAGCGAAAAAGAAAAAGTTATCACGAATCAGAGGTTGGAAATGAAAATAGAACCTCTAGGGAGTAAGGAGGTAGTGGCGACACAGAGTGTGGTGTACACTCACATGTCTAAAGATGGAAACAAAGAGGAAGAGGGGTATGGACCTTTCCTAGAAGACGAAGGGAATGATTATAACCCCTATGAAGGCGATATGGTTGACAATGATTATGGCGAAGAATTTATCATCAATTGTTGCATTGTGTCTATTTTTCTTGTTGAATTCGACAGGGTATCTGAAGTGTCAGAAAATAAGGATGATTATGTTCCAGACAATACCGATGAGAAACCATTATGTTACTAAGTTATGAATAGTGGTGTGGTGGAGGAACAAAATGAAGTGTTTGAGAAACCAAGTCTATGCATGTTGTGTCACCTAAAACCCTTGTTTATAAGGGGGAAATTAGACGGAATGTTAATCAACAAAGTGTTCGTCCATGGGGAGAAACTGTGAATTTGATGCCTCACGCTTTGTTCAAGAAGATGGGAAAGTGCGGAATTGATATTCGACCATATAACATGGTTTTATCTAACTATGGAGGAAAAAACAACAGTATCTTGGGAGTGTTTCAGGTCGAATTGGCAGTCGACACAACTACCAGGTCGACTCTCTTTATGGTCATTAATTCCAAAGCAGATTTTAATTTGTTGTTGGGTCGCGAATGGATCCAAAGTATGAGACAATGCCATCAACTCTACATCAAAGGATATCCATTTGGAGGAAATATGGTGTCATCGAAAATATCGAAGCTGATCAGAGTTACTACAAAATCGACGAGAGTGGAGTTGGAAAGAAATCATTCGACCAACATCTGGCGCATGCGGCACGTTGTGATATTGAAATTAACATTCCTAAAGAGAACGCAAATCGTTTTCTAAGTTTGGATCCAGATCATGGGTTCATGTGGGACATTGAAGAGGAGATAATGCCCAAGGAACAAAATCCACCTATGGGGTGGAATATGGTCGAAAGAGATGACCGGTGAGTCATAAGCGCTGACTCGAATTTCGGCCTATGTGGCTGAAAACAAAATAAAATTGGCTTTAGAAGCCGAAAGATTGTAAAGTTTGGCTTTGGGAGCCAATTCGGCAAGTCGAGAAGGCCAAGATGGCCAAACATCAGCTTTAGAAATTCGGAGGCTAGATTGTGTCTATGACGACGAGCCTTTAGGATTCGAGAAAGACCCGGTGAATTCAATGCAGAAAATGCAGGCCTAAGATCCTTTAGAAGAAGTGGACCTAGGCGATGGTGTAACGGAGAGACCTACTTATATCAGTATAAAAGTTGGTTGAAGATGAAGGTTCGGTTGGTTAACTTATTAAATAAGTATAAAGATTGATTTGCATGGGATTATGGTGAAATGCCTAGTTTGAGTCAGAAAGTAGCAGAGCATCGTCTGCCTATCCAGCAAGGGAAGAAATCGGTAAAGTAACATCCTCGAAGATTTGCCTCAGAGATCACATTAAAGATCAAATAGGAGATCGAGAGATTGCTAAATAACAAGTTCATCAGAACTGCAAGGTACGTAGAATGGCTAGCAAATATTGTTCTCATTATTAAGAAAAGTGCAACTCTTCGAGTTTGCATATATTTTAGGATTTGAATAAAGTAACTCCAAAAGACGAGTACTCAATTGTTGTACCCTAAAATTTTTCTTCTCATTTCTCAAGAATTTTCTCACAAGATCTTTATTGGTTCAAGATTGTACAAGGTTTGATCAGCTCAAGATACCTCCTCAAACATTGATGACTCAAAACTAGGGTTTGAGTTTGTACAAGTACAATTGGACTTTTAATGCCCCATATAGTTTCCATGGATCATATTGGGCTCTCAAGCATCAAGTGGGAGATGGAACTTCTGAATCCTCGAAAGGAGTAAGAAGAAACTGTCGAAAGGGCAAAGCAGATAAAAAAAGATGTGCAGTTGCAAATAACCATGTTGAATTCAAAATCTGATTCAAGCTGTTCGAACCATATGACTGATCGAAAGGAGTGGTCTACAAGAGGCATTGGGTTATAAGTTGAGGTTGAGTTCGACTTATCATCCTCAGACAGATGGTCAGACAGAAAGAACTATTCAATCGTTGGAGGATTTGTTGAGAGCATGTGTTCTTGAACAGGGAGGTTTGTGGGACACTTATCTTCCGTTAATTGAGTTCACTTATAATAATAGATACCATTATAGTATTCGAATGACACCTTTTGAAGCGTTGTATGGTCGAAGATGTAGAACTCCTTTATGTTGGCATGAATCTGGAGAAAGTGTAGTACTTGTACCTGAACTTGTTCATGAGACTACTGAGAAGGTGAAGTTGATTCGAGAAAAGATGAAAGCTTCCCAAAGTAGACAGAAGAGTTATCATTATAAGCGAAGGAAAGACTTAGAATTTCAAGCAGGTGACCATGTTTTTTTAGAGTTACACCTGTAACTGGTGTTGGGCGAGCATTGAAGTCTAAGAAGCTCACTTCTCATTTTATTAGTACGTATCAGATTTCGAAAGATTTGGGAATGCTGCTTATATAGTGGATTTACCGCCTAATCTTTTGAATTTGCATGATGTGTTTCATGTGTCACAACATCGGGAGTATATTTCAGATCCATCTCATGTGATTCATATGGATGATGTACAAGTGTGGGATAATCTTACTATTGAGACGATGCCTGTACGAATCGCGGATCATGAAATGAAGACTCTGGGAGGCAAAGAGATTACTTTGGTGAAAGTAGTTTGGCTAGGAGATGCCGGAGAAAGCATGACTTGGGAGTTGGAAAGCAAGATGTGGGGCTCCTATCCTGAGTTGTTAGAATGAGGTAAATTTTCGAGGACGAAAATATTCTAAGTGGAGGAGTGTTATAACGCCCGTAATTTAATTAATTATGTATTTAATTAAATTATTTGTGAAGTTGTGAGATGTTGAGAATTATTGGTATGAGCTGTTGGATTATTATTAATTAATTAATTAGTTGATTAATAATAATTATATTGTTGGAATTAAGGGAATATATATATATATATATATATATATATATATATATATATATATATATATATATATATATATATATATATATATATATATATATATAATGTTGGACTTAAGCTATTGGTTGCAAGTAGTAAAGTGGGAGTGTGTAGGTTAGGCCCAATAAGATTGATATATAAGGATAAACTGACACAAGGGTTTGTTTTTAGTTGGAGAATAACAAGCCATGTACATTGACCGAAAGAGTTGCACGGAAGAGGAGAAAGTTGCCCGATGTCGAGCAAAACAAATCAAGGATTACGGCTGGAGCTTTGGTTGAGTGACCTTCAATCCAGGTAAGGGCAGGGTTTTGACCTTATAATGGGACTTATGATGTGTATTACGTGGAAATTGGTCGTTTTATGATTGTTGTGCGTTAATGGTTCTGAATTGCTAGCGAAGTTTCCCGTTCATTCATGTTGTGGTCGTTGAGAAGTATTGTATGACCGTTTAATGAACATGTTATAGGAAGTTGCCCGGTTGTGTATTATGGACGTTTTGAGTTATCTGTGTGACTGCTCGATTTAATCGATGGATAGGTTAGAATAGTGAACACTGGTTGTTGTGGTCGTTATGTTGGTGTGGTCGTTACGATGTTGTAGTGTTTCGAGCAGTTGGCGGGGAAATATGAATTATTGTTGTGGTCGTATTAGGAGGGTTATGTGTGACAGTCTTATATAATGAACAAATTTGTTGATAGGAAATATAGTTGCCCGTTGCTGTGTTATTCCGAGCAGTTGGCTGGAAGTTACGAATTATAGTGGTGTGGTCGTTAAGACGTTGTAGTGGATCGGCCGAACTTGTGGTCGAGGAGGATGCCGATGGTGTTAGGTACCGAGTGAAATTTTAGGCTGCGGGGCGTGTCAAGGGTTATATGTTGGATTTTCGAGCAGTATTAGGTTGCAGGACAAGTCGAGGAGTATAAGTTGGTCGTTATCCTGTTTTCTCTGTGTGTGTCGAGGAGTATGAATTAGTTGTTATGCTGTCCTAGTTGCTATGCATGTTGAGAGGCATGTAGTTTCCTATCCCTTTTTCCTATACATGCCGTGTTTAGTCGTTATCGGTGTTGTGTAAAATTATTGTTAAGTTGCTGTTTGATTATGTTAATGATTAAATCGTTGATTGATGTGACAGGCTTATGGCCAATGTCGTTTTAGGTTGAGTTGTTATGTTGTTGTGATTCCCGTTGTGAATTCTTGTTGATAATGCGAAGTTGCAGGGAGTTTTAAATGATGATGAATTACCTCTATTTATTGGTAATAATGGTGATGTAGGTTTATGCCTTGCGATGGATGATGATTATGGTGAGTATGTGATAGTGCATTCATATACATTTGCATACTCTGTGATGGCCTGGATTGACAAACTGCAAAGAAGGCTTATGCCTTGTTGATGCCTCTATTTATTGGCAGATTTTTAAGATGGGAGTTATGCTCCATTGATACCACATGTATTTGTATAAAGAGGAGTTATATTCTGTGTTGTATTATGAGTTATTGTGTGATTGCTGTTAATTGTGTTTATGCTGTTAAAAATCAGAGAAGTGGTGAATATACATGAATTGATTATAATGGTTTACTTATCATGCCTTCTATTATAATGTTCGATATCTCACCCATTTTGTTTGAATGTTACCCTTATGTTGGTAACATGCAGGTAATCCAGAGTGAAGGCAGTTTACCTTCAGTAGTTCGAGTCAGTGTCATTGTTCTGAAACGTATCACTCGGGGGATAAACGCTAGTTGTTTTAATATTTGTTATTTCAATTGTTGAACTTTAAGTTGATTGTTTTTAAGTACTTGTTATTCAGAAGTTGCTTTAATGTTGGATAAAGATGTTATTATGACTCCGCCGCGTAGTTGTTCAAGTTGTTGGTTTAAAAGATTAATTTATTTTTCTGTTGGTTCATCTAAAGTTTTAAAGTGTTATGTATCCGTGTTGAATGCAATGATTTTAAGTTGAATTTGTGGCATCCTTATTTGGCTGTGAATTGTGTAACTCTGATTATTATATTTATCGATTGGGGTAGAATTGGGGTGTTACAGTATTGATCCCCTTCACAGTGGTGCAATTTGGACCTGCATTGTCAGCACTCCAATGACAAAGTCAGATCATGATTAAAAATAATTTTAGTGAAAAGTGGAAATCAAATAATGTACCTTACTCTTTACGTGTGAACTGATTTTATAGCTTAGGACAAGTGGAGTGGATTTGATAGGAATTATGTCTTAATCATTTTGGTCCTATGGTAGGGTCAGAAGAGTTGACCCCAAGGCTCTGTCGAACACTGAAGGAGTCGAGGAAAGCCTTAAGTGACATTATCATGCCTCTAAGATATTTTTAGATGTAAAATAGAACTGAAGCGTCTGGGATCAGTTGAAAAAATAGTGTAGAACATGCACATTAAATGTAGTCGCCTCTTTGAAACATTTCATAACATTCTTTTAACACATGTGTTGACTTGACTAGCTAAGGCATAAGGAGGTTTATATTGCATTTGAATGCACTCAAGTTGGCATTTTTCCTAAGGTGGATCTAGTCGTTGATCTTTTAATTTCTTACTTTAATTGATTTTAACCTTCCAGTTGCAGTTGAAAAGTAAATAGGAGGATTTAAGCATTTCAAAAACCTTTCATAATTTTGTCATTCAAACTTATGGTCACTTTATCATGAAACTTATTCACTTCCCACCTTTTTGGGAGCCTCAATCAAAGAGGTCACACTGTCTTATTCAAAGTCTCTGTATTTCTTCACTTTCGTTGCTTCATCAAACTTACATACTCAGATTCCTTCCTTAACTCATTTTTTTCTTTATGCATTTTCTACTTTTTCTAGTCAGAATGATTGATAATATGATTAACATAGTGATTAATTGTGAGAGAGATAATTATTTTGTTTGGAGAATGGGAATATCCCTTGACTTTCATCTCCCTCTTCTTAGTCATAATCACCTGGAAATAGAAATCATACACTTATCTAATGATTATGATTCAAAAAGGATATTGGATGATTCTTTAGAGGAATGAACTCCTTCATTTGGCTCACTAGAAACTCCTTCATCAAATGTTATTGGAGGATTTAATCATGCATATGTCCTTATGCCTTCTCCCATTTTAACGAAGAAGGAAATACAAGCCAACTTGCACATGAAAGAAAACGATGCAAACTATATCCAGCTGCACATGATGAATGATAAACGTGAGCCCAATAACACTGATGTAATGGCCTTCTTGAATCTCCAAAATTGGTCGGACATAGTGAAGCTTGACTGGGTGAAAGAAAAAGTGACGGGCTCTTCCTTTGTTCTGAGCATAGAGGCTTCCATATATGTCGTCGGAGTTCTCCTAAAATGGTTGCCTCTTCTAGCGGGGTTCGAAGAAATGATATGCAACTCATTTGATGATTGTGTGATCACGCTTTATGAATGTTTGTTCATCATAATAGGATTGTGGTTTCCTTTTTTTAACTTTGAGGTAGCCGACCTAAAGCGTTTAAAAGTTGCTCCTTCCCAACTTCATTTGGGGTCCTGGGCGTTTATGAGACTATTTTAGTTGTGGGTCGAGCATAAATCTTAGAAATTTTCCTTTGGGTTATTCATTGATTTGTTTCATTTAAGACGCTCAATATAAATTTTGTGGTTATGGGCTCATTAGCTTCCACCCTATCAATTAATAGTTTGAAAACTTAACCTATGACTGGGGTGATCTTCTAGGGCACTTCTTGTTGGTAAGATTGCTAATGTTAGAGGCCAACCACACTTGGTGTTACCTTCCCACCGAGTCTTCTAGTCTCTGCAAGAGTTTGTTCTCAAAGTACTTGTCCAAACTTCACTTTAATCAAGACGTTTGTTCCATTGTACAAAGTTAGACTCTCTTTCTCGGGAAAACATGGCTATGAAGGAGGAAATCAGATTTTGGTTTTAAGAACTTGATTTCGTGGAAGGGTTCGGTCCCGACAAGGTACTCCGCCGATGTGAGGAAAAAGCATATTCACACTCACGCCATTTGTGAGTGCATCCGGCCATAAGGAGAGAAAAAATATTTAGTAAAGGTAGAGTCTCTCTTTTTCTACACGTGTGATTGCATTTTATATATAACAAGGATAAAGTGGATATATTGAAAATTCTCTATGACCTTGCAAATGCTCAAGGAATTCAGGTCGTGGTGCCTCCTCTAACGATCATTGTTCCTGATCCGGCGACTACTACTTCTGCTCTGATCCTTACTCTAAGTTTGGTTGTCGAAACTTCTACCTTGGCACCCAAGGTAGAACAACTTGTGAAGGCTGCTGCCACCATGACTATGGAGGAGTTGCCCCCGCCTTGTGCTTCAATAAAGAGGGCCCAAGATGAAGATCAACCTTCCCATTAGAAAAAAGGTTCCCCAAAACAGACTTGAGTTGTTGGGGAATGTACTTTGGGGGAGGTAACCCTTTTTTTGCAGATGACGGGCGTCATTTCTTCCTGTCGGGCTCGTACACCTAAAGTGGCCAATGTTACTGTCTTTACGTGGGATATGACCTTCGTCCATAATCTCTCTAAGGCGGATAAGCTGAAACTTTTTTATGAGATCACTTTTAATATGTAATGTTGTTGCTGGGAGGGGTGATATCTTGGCTCCTGGAAATCCCTCCACTTGGAAGGGGAAATGTGAAGCCGCTGAATTGAGGTGCTCTACTCTCTAAGAGGAGTTGATTACCTTGCAGGAAGAGGGCAAGCATGCCGACTCTTTACTAAAGGAAGCTAAGACTCATGGCTCCCCTTCTACTATAGTCGCGCGGGTAATTGAGATGGAAGTTGCTCTTAAGGAAGAAGAGAAGAGGTATCATGATGCCTCTGATACTGTTGAGGAGAATAACCGTCAAGCGAAGGAGCACCGAACTAAGGCCCTAAAAATTCTTCAAGACGAGGTTTTCAGTATGAAGTAGACAATACCCTTTAAGGGACTATGAAGGTCGTGTTCGATGTTCGTGACCAGGTCTTGTGATAGGCAATGAGGTTTTGTCCTAATGCCATGATTTTGGCTGAGGCGGTGAACCCTTTCCAAGCTGCTCCCGAGGTGCCCTAGGAAGGTGATCTTGGTACCTCCACTTCAAAAGCTTCAGCTTGATCACTTTTCCCTTTGTATCATTGTATTCCCTGTAATGGTTCCCCGACTCTGCGCCTTGGGTGCAATAATTACCCTAATGGATTTCAGCATTATTTGGGTTTGAGCCATGTGCTTGGGTCTATTTATCATTGTCGTTGTGATGAGTGTTTTATTGTTTATAAATTATTGCAACGCTAGGGCTTGTTTGTTATTCTGCAATGCACAATTTGTTTGTCCCAGTAGCATGATCAATGTTCATCAAGGTAACCCAGAGTCTGATGCACGTCAACTGCAAACTGTTGCTTGTCTATATGAAGATGAAAAAAATAAGTGTTTCATTATACTAGAGTAACAAATATACATGTAAATTTTAAATTAATTATTTAATTGTAAAATAAATAATAATAATAATAATAATATAAAATCAATGGTATTAAATAATCATATAAAAAAAAGGGACTCATAAAATGGAGAGAGGAAAAATATGAAATTTTGGACATTCGAAAACAAAAAATTTGTGTCTTGAAAAATATTATCCAATTTGATAAAATAAATTATTAATTATATTAAAATAAAAACAAAAACAATTAATACTTTTAATATGCTTAAAAAGTGTAAAAAATATTCTATTTTAATGGGAATTAAAAAAAATATACAATTATTTTGTCTATTTTATATTATAATATTTTTTTAAAGAAAATATGTCTTTGTTTTACTACATTTTTAGTCGAAGTAAAATGAAAGATTAATTTTTTACTATTTTAATCTTTTGCAAGTGAAAATAATTTTAAAGTGAAGGACAATATTAATAGTTTGCATGTATATTTTATTAATAGATATATAAGTGATAGTTGAATTGCATGTAATTTTTACTAAGAGATATATAATTAAATTTAAAGAGGAAAAAAACACAGAAATTAAAAGAACAAAAAGAATCAGCCGAAGAAAAAGTTTAACACACTATCTAAATTTTTTTAAATGTCTTTTTACATTGAGTTCTCATTTCTTTTGAGAAATAAAGAGATATCAACTCACAATAATGTGAACTGCGCATGCAAATGCAATAGAGTTGAGCTGTATCTATCAACTACAATAATGTCGACTAGCGGAAACAAATAGTACGAAATGACAATTTATGAATCTCTGTTCAACCTGTGGAAAAATGCAACGCAATTGAATTCTCAAGAGAGTTATGTTATGACAGGTACCTCAACTTATGTTCAGCTGATCATTCAACAGATCAAATTGTTAAGTACAATCTCCATTGGAAGAAATTACCTAGATGGAACCAAGTGAATTAAAAAGACTGCTACACTTTGATCATAACTCACGAATTTGTCACATCCCAACTCTTTTTCATGAATGGAGGCAAATCCGCTTCCAACTCAAGTGCTTTAACTGCTGAAAGGTCATAACTTAAAGTTGACAGTGATTGCACATTTTGCAGTGCTTGAGATATATCAGGCAAGACTATTTGCTTGCAATGAAGATGTAAATGAGGACGCTTGTCAGAGATGCTACCCTTGTTCAAGTTAAGGCCAAAAGGTAGTGCCTCTTCCTTCAGAAGCTCTTCAGTTGAGTCCTCCAAATTAGACAAATCAAAATGTCCCCACTTCTTATGAGCTTGCCATCCATACTTGTAGTCCCCAACTATTGGTGTACCTAACACCTCGGCACAATGGACTCGGAGCTGTGGCACCATCACACGCAATTAGAATAGAAAATATGCGGATGCAGCATATGAATTGATTAAACATTTGAAGTTGTGGCACCAAGATCAACTAGTAATGATTCTTTCATTGTTTCTATTATTACCTGGTGTTTTCTACCAGTTAAGGGGGAAAGCTCCAACCATGTATAGCCTGCACCATTACCAGTGACATAAGTAGGGGTTGCCAACAGAGAAGAACAAAGGAGACAAATTTTGAAGGAAAACTCATCATATCAAAGGGGGGAGGAGGAATGACGGATCTCAAATTTTCAATATATTTTAGGCTCAAACGTTCACAATTAGGTCTGTTGTGATAAAAATCATGTAGGACAACATCTATTGGTACAATTACTTGTGCTCAGACTAATTCTATTTCTTAAACTTGAAATTAAATTTAAGTCTTGCTTCATATGTAGCTATCAGCTCTTTTGTGTCTGCTTCTTCCAGTAACACGTGATGATGTGAAATTGCTAAACTAAATTATGTAATAAATCATTTGTAAATTCAACTAGTTTGCTCTGAAACATGGATACTTCTAAAATGGTGAAGTACCGGTACCGGGTACGCATCCATACCGGGTACACGTACCGTAATCGTGGTACTTCATTTTTTTTCATTATTCGATTTTGTGGGAAATTTGTGGTTTTCTCAAATACTACCTTCGTTTCTTTTTAATTGTCACATTTTAACATTTTACACATACCAAGATAACTAATGATTGTTATTACTTTTTAAACAATGATTTTTTTTCTTCCTATAATACCCTTATTTTTTAGTAGTTTATTTAACTTTTCTCTCTTTTTATAATAATGACTATGGGTAATTTTGACAACAACACAATGAATACTATCTTGAACTTTGAAATGACACTTAAAAAGAAATAATTTTTTTTCTAAAAAGTGACACTTAAAAAGGAACCTAAGGAAGTATCAATATAGTATATTGATGTAGTTTAATCTCTTTGTTATTGTATCTTAACATTATTTTTTATTTTTTATAATTTTTTACAGTGATATTTTGTTATGAACCTAACAATTTAGTTATCTATTCATACATTTTATAGAAAACTCTTACTTTTTATTAACGTACCCTACCTTTATTTTTTTTTTAATGTTGTATCCCGTACTGGTACCCATACCCGCATAAGGTGGGATGTTAATTATTGCTTCTTATAGTACCAATGACATTTTTAAATTGACTCATTAGTCATCAATAAGAATAATTTGAGAGTTCAAACAAAAGTCCAAGTAAGTTTAAAAATGTCACACTCACTGCAAAAGGGAAAAAAAGAAGCCGAACTGCCAGAATACACGTTCACTCGCACTTACGGGGACGATCACGAATGACAACCTCTAAATTTAAGGTGATTTAAAACACGGAATTTAAAGTAATTTCAATACCAACCATGAGATGATGATGCAATCACTCGGTACTCTGTAATTGCATGTTGGGGTGACAGTGATGTAGAATTGTCAACGATTGTTATTCGATCTGATTTTCCGTTGTCAACCACCACCTGAAACAAAATGAAGGGATACAACATTATTCAAAATGTGAGGAGTTTTTATACTTGATCAAATCAATGACCATTTATAGTACAGGATGCTAATTAAGATTAAGCCTCTACGAGGTATTGTATATTGTAGCTGTAAGGCCTAAGCACTCATGTGATAGCTGAGAGTTCATCGCAATCGTTGTGTATGAGGCCACATCTTATGGAAACTAAAATTTAGTTTTAAACTTATTCCCCTGGTCCACAAGTAACATAAAGCACGAAAGGAAACAGAGGGTAAAATAGAATTTACCAAGACAAAATACAAGTTAGGTGTTTCAAATGTTAGACAATTTAGATCTAGGACAAAATTAAGATCCATTGCAAATATGTTGAAGGATTAGGCAAGTGAACAATTCTGATAAACAAGGATGAAGCGTCAATATGGGTACAACCTTACCCAGTGGAGCAGCAACCAACCCCCGTGAACGTCTGGGACATCCGAGCACCAGTGCCAAATACTTTCTTTGTAGGATTCTCTTTTCCGTGCCATTCTATTTAAGATCGAATGGTAGCAGGCGAGTTAAAAAATGAAATCAATATACCAACTTAAAGTTGTGATTATTATACCAATACCCACATCATCTGAAGCCCTGGAAGTTTTATCGCGGAAGATGGAATGCAGAAGCGTAGTACTTGTCTTTGTTCTTCCCATGACGAGAATTCCAGAAGAGTCTCTGTCTAGTCTATGCACCTAATATACCATATTAGTCAAGTATCAATCTAATATATATAGTTCATTCATACTTTACAAAGCCTTGAATGACATTAGCTGATATAAGTAATTATAAATTTATACTAATAAGTACATAATCCCCATTGCAAATATGAGATAGTTGAGTGCATGATTATGTTAGTTGAAAGTGATGCATTACTAAAAATTAGCAAGAGAACAAAAAAATGGAGTGGACACAGTGAAGAAAATTTACCAGACGAGGGGATTCAGGGCATTCATAATTTAAACATTCAGCAGCCACAGCATCTAAACTCCATTTGATATTAATGCCACCCTATTTAAAGAAGAATATAAATAAGTGAATGTTAATATGAATGGTGAGCATGAGCATGGAGAGTTATATACCTGTACTGGCATTCCGGGAGGTTTGTTGAGGACAAGAATCTGAGGATCCTAAATTTGAATTCAATTACAAATACAAGAGATTAAGATAGGTTGAGATAGCTAAAAAGAAAAGAGATTAAGATAGGTTGAGATAGCTAAAAAGAAAAGAGATTGAAATGAGAAACCTTATAGATAACAAGAGCACGGATAAAATGGATTTGTTTGGCGGTGAGAGTTGGAGTGAGTGGAGAGTCGAGACGTTTGGGCGTTTGTTGTTTCACAGAATGTGGAAGAAATATACGATCTCCGGCGTTCAAGGTATCCTTAGGAGTCACCTTTATGAATTTACCATCTTGTTCTTGTTCTTGTAGAGGTGGAAGCATTCGAACTTGTTTAAGACGAAAGAGTTTGTGGACGAGGGTTTTGGGTAGTTCGGGGCAGCAACGGATGACCCATTTGAGGGCAGTGGTGGAAGTGGAGGAAGAAAGTTGGTTGGAGGAAGTGTTCACGCTGGTGATATTCACAGGTGGAAGTGTAAGCCATTTGGAATCTTCTGCGGAGAAATGGCAGTAACGAGTAAATGACCTCAAGGCGAGTCGGACAGACATGTGGGCGTGGGGAGCGGTGCTGAATGATGATGGCCGCCGCCCAACATCAACAAACCCCAATTATATATATGTCACCCTCTCAAAGGTATGAAATGAAAAATTTACTCAAACCCAAAAAAAAATTCTCAAAAATTTCAAATATGTGGTATCGCTTCGAAAATTTGAAAATTCCAAAGCGAGCGATTCTGGAAATTTGCCCGAATAATAAAAAATTTATGGTAAATTTGTGAAAATTTTGGTATATTATATCGCAATTTTCAAAATATCTAATATAGTTGTGTTTAAGCATAAATTTGGTAAATAACTAGTAATCCTCCCAACTAAATATTTTGGTAACTTGCAAGATCGACTAGATTGATCTTAAGACATGTGTCTAAGTTTTTAAGATTAAACTTGTAATGGGATTCATATTTAACATTATTTTGTTGATAACAATATAAAGATTAGAATTACAATTTAAAGTAAGTTCGAATAAAAGGGATTCGAATGAGCAATGCAAAGGTTTCGATTAGAAACGTAAAGGAAATACATAATAAATGTAAATGACTTGAAAAAGTAAAAGTTTGAATAAAAAGTAAAGGAAATACTGGAAATGTTAAAAGACTTGATATTGATAAACTAAAATGATTCGAAAAGAACAATAATGGTGTCTATACGTATATTTTCTGCAACTCTTTTCTCTAATACTTGGTACTTCGAGTATATTACGTAATTTGTACAAAATGAACACCCCTGAATCCTAACATTAAGATCCCTATTTATACTAATTTGACCCTAACGGTCTATCTATGATAGAGTACCATGTTCGAAGATTGCATGTCCTTCGGACCCACCAGACTTTCACGTGTCTTTTGTGACTCAAACATTCGATTTCAAATTTGAATTCTTCTCTTTTGTTGGCGCCAAGTTTTCGACTTATATATATCCAAAAACTTTCGATTTTAAAATATACTTAACGAATATTTATTATATTTGTTTTGTCTGTCCATCGAATCATCCCAAATGCTCGGGCTTTTACTCAATTCAATCCAAACACCAAAAACAATATTAATGTGTTCAAACAAACGTTGTAATCGAAATTCCAAGCTAACAAATTGCCGCTCAAAATGTGTATTTCGTTATGTAGAGAAATAGTAATTTTTGAATAATAATCTTAAATTTCGATAAACCATATACTCATGATAACTTTTTACTGTTGTGACATCATAAAAGTAATCATCTTTTTTCAAACGTCTATTCAGACATGCACATAGCAATTCATCATTACCACTTATGAAAATGGTTCCCAAGAAAAAATAACTTAACCTCTTCCTCTTCTTATAACAGAAACACACGTGTCTCACTAACTTGTTATAGTGTAAACTTCTCAACCACTATAAGTCTTTTATAAACACTTCATCTTCTTCATCTTCACACTTACATTTCTGTAACTTTCACTCTTCCAAAAAATTCAAAAACAAAATCTATTTTTCAAATTTCAATTTAACACTTATCTCAACAATGTTGTCATCCAAGAAACAACAATCATCCAAGAAATTCAAAGAACGTTGCTCTTCAATCTAGGCTTGTTAGTGAACTTATAACCACTGAAAATCAAGAATTCATCTCTACTTCCAGATTTACTCCAGAACAAAAAGCTATTTATGCTTCTCAGGTACTCATTCCTTCTTCTCTCGCTGATAAAACCCTATGTTTTATGGGACCTTTGATCTCTGCTGAAAATCTGGAAAAATTCAGAGTTTTTTCCCGTTTACCATGAGACTAAACCAATAGCTAATAGAGCCAAGCCGCCTAAGAAAAATGATAACGATTCTGCTAGGAAATCCACAGAAACTTCCAAAGAAAAAACTTTTGAGGAGATCTCAATTTCTAAGGCAAAGAGAGAAGTTTTTCACTTAGATTACATAACTGAAAACTTTAAACCCTTTCGATCATGCCCCTCATTAGATAAGCTTTATCTGTCTTGGCTTTCCAAAATCGAAAAGAAAAAATCTAAAGACTGGAAAGATCTGGGTATCTTTGACTTAATTCAAATATCAAAATTGGGATTTAGTTATTGTCAGCCTTTGCTATTAGCGTCTTTATATTTTTGGGATAACACCTATAATACTTTTAATCTTCCTTGTGGGATGATGACTCCCACTCTTTTCAACATAGCTGCAATAATTGGACTTCCTCCAACTGGAAAAACCTTTGACCCTTACTTGCAATCAGACAACACCATTAACTTCCAAGTTAAAAATGCTAGTTTCACCGCTTATATGAATCTGTATCATACTGAGGGGGATGAAGTCACGGATGTTGAACACATAAATTTCCTAGCCTTATGGTTGTCAAAGTACATTTTTTACTGCAAGTCACTGCAAGTTGCTATGAGATTTTTAACCATAGCCAACCAATTACATTCTGGTCGAAAGATATGTTTGAGTGGATTGCTCTTAGCTGGTCTTTATGAGAGCTTAGGGTCTGCTACTTCTAAATTAAAAAGCTATGAAACTGGTACCAACCTGCTCCTTACTGGCCCATATTGGCTTCTTCAGTTGTGGCTAAATGTCACTTTTGAGCCATCACTTAGCACCTTTAAGATCATAGATGAAGAAGATCTTGATATTTCCAATCGGACCATTGAAGGAATCAAACTTCTACAATTAATCCCAAACGAAGAGGCAGAAACTCTCCCAAAAAGTTTCACCAATTACATGATGATGTTTTTGAACATGATTTTGTCCCAACTATGGCTCCTTTTGCTTATCAAACCCATGGTCCTATGTGGTTTACCTCATCCATCGAAGATGCTTTAAAGAGTTCTGATTCAGAAATCGAAAACATATGGCAGGCATTCCTTTTACCAAGGCTTCTAATCTCCAGGATCATGCCAATGAAGAGCCATGTTTGTTTATTGGCATACCAACCCAATTTTGTATCCCGCCAGTTTGGGTTATGTCAACTTGTTCATGAACCTATCTTTAATCGAAAGAAAGAGATTTGTGTAGTATGAGTAGATTATGTCTTTCAGAACATCGCAAAGTATCAGAACTATCATGCCAATTTTGATGAATTTAAACTTACTTTGTTTCAACCAGTTTCTACACAACTAAAATTTTTTACTCTTGGTGGACTAAATTTTATACCAAGAACATGTTCAACACTACTCAGATAAGCAAACGTTTAACGAAAGCTTTTTCGTTCGTGCAGGAAAATATTCAAAAAGGTAAGTTCACACACATCAAAGAAATCCAGGTGTTCCAGAGATACTTTAAAACTGTCTATGATCCAACTAATATTAGTCGAACTGTTTTTGACGCAGCAAAAACTTTAAAAGAGAAATTTACTAAAAAACTTCCAAGCCTAAAAATCCCATATTCTATAAAGCCTGAACATATATATGAACTAGCTTTTCGATTACAACCACCAAAATTTCCAAAACTACCAAATGCTGACTTTGGTTTAGCGATTTTTTCGCCTTATCCAAAATGGTTTACTTGTGAAAATATTTTTAACATCCTAAAAAATGATGCTCAAAAACCTGTTAAGACAGTGGTTTCGACTAAGCATACTCTGGACAATTTCAAAGGTCACCTTCACTATGACTTATCAGCAGTCTCTATTGTATTTGATGCATATGAAGGTATGGAACCAAATGACTCCTTGATCCTTTCGATTATCCTTTCAAATTCACTCAATATTGTTCATTTAAACAACTTCAAATGTATGTCTGTTGTTAGCTTTCGAGAGAAAAATAGCCAAGAAAGAAAAACCCGTATTGAAGGCAAGTTCGACTTCCGATCAAACTACTACCACAACCACCAAAGAGCCTTCTTCCGCACAAGACAAATCTCCAGACAGACCAAAATCGAAGAAAGTTAAGGTATGATTTTCAGAAACAAAACTTCCTCGAAATCCCTCACATAATGCCTAACTATGACGTTTTCCAGGCTAGTGGTCTTCCACCAAAAAACTCCAGGAAAAAGGAAAGCTGATGACGAGATCTAGTGATTGTCGAAGACGAAGAAGACAATAATGCAGATGCTCCTCCTGATCCTTTCAAAACCAAGAAGAAAAATAAGAAGACCAAGAAATCTATTGACAATCCCAAACAATCAATTCCACAAGATCCTGAAACAACAACCTTGCCCCTAATCCAAAAAGAAATTCAACCTTAGCCTATTATTCAAGTTGCTCTGGAACATATTGGAAGCAATGCTTCAAATGATGATGATCCAAAGGTATGATTAAAATTCACAAGCCTTTCCTTCGAATGCTTTACTATTCGAACTAACTATATTTATTTGCATTATAAACAAATAACTGCTTCGAATTCTTTTTGCAAATTTTGAGATTCCATCTCAAATTGGTAATGCTTCGCCTCAACTCAATCCTAGTGGTGCAGCCCTCAACAAAGGTTCCTCTATTGCTGCTCCTCAACTCGAGACTGGCGATGTTCAAGGCGAACAAGAGATTTCTTCTCCTGATGACAATGTTTTGAAGGAATCTCAAAGAGCTGGCAAGAGGAAACAAGATCCAAATGAAGATAGCCCTAGCGATTCTTCCCCAAAAAGGGCCAAATTTTCTGAAGACTTTCTTGATAATGAGGAACACTTTTCAGAAGATGTTACCCATCATTTTTCCAATGAAGGTGAAGGTGAAGTGGAGCAAACAAAAGATCAAGAAAATAAGAACAACCAAGAGACAATTCCTACTGTTGCTGAGATACAAACTTCTGCTCAACCACAAATTCAAACAAATTCAATTTAACTTCTAAAGCCTCTTACCGAATAAGAGAAATAAACTTTGAAGAAAAGTGATCCTTCTGGATATGTAAGGATGATGATGGCAAAGAGAGGATCCTCTTCTGAAAAGTGCCAATCTGACGTTTCCACCCATTCCAGTGAAGGTACCAATGAGGCTTCTTATGATGAACTCCTTCAACAAGTGAAAGCAACTGTTTTTGAAGTTGATTTATTTGATGTATTGAAGAAAGACATCATTGCTTGATATCGAATTAAGAAACTAATAGGCTAAATCAATCACTGCTTGTCCCTTAAACATAGATGAGGCTTTGATTGATACTCAACAGCTGATTGGCGAGATTAGTGTTGAGCACAGCAGGGAAAGGAATATTATATTAAAGATCCAAACGAAGCAACAAACTTAAGAAAATGAATTTGATGATGCACTCAAGACTTCACAAGAAGCTGAGTGGTTAGAGGCTTCGTATCAGGCAGTGAAAACAGAGTATGATGCGTATACCAAATTAATTTCTCTTTGGGAGGCTCAAATTAAGGAATTAGAGGAAAAAATCGTTAAATCCAAAACCAAGCAAGCTACTATCAAAGGGCTGGACAAAGCTAGAATCGAAGAGTTGGCAGTAAAAAGTGTGGATCACGTAGAGAAAGCCACTTCCATGACTAATGAAATTTCCGCTCTTGAAAGTCTCAAATCAATTGTTGATTATAAGATGAATTTGGCCAAGATCAAATATGACAGGTTAAAGAACAAACTACCATTTTGATTTGTCATGTAATATTGAACTTATTTTCTGTTGTGCTTCGTTTAAAGTTTGTAACTCCATAGAACAAAAACCATTTTGGCAACTTTACTTTTATTGGTACCATTTGGCTTACACTAAAGCACTTCACATAATTTTGTTAAAATTCTAAATTCTTAAAGACATGGTCTATACTTATTTAAGTATTTACCGTTTACTTTTAGGCTCCTCCGATCCTCTGCTAATTCTTCGATCTCATAAGCGTTGTTTGAGAATGCTTGTAAGATTCGAAAATGTCCTTCCCAATGTGGAGACAATTTACCTAATGACTTATTATTTTGATCCATAGGCAAAATTACTTTCCATACTAAATCATTGGTTACGAACATTTTACCTTTAACTTTTTTGTCATATGATATGGTTATTCTTTATTTTTGTCTTCTCAAAGTTTCCAATGCATACACCCTTTCTTCATCCAGATCCACTAATTCATTCATCATCATTTCGCAATAATGCTCGAAAGGAATTTCTCCTTGCCTCTGAATTCTTACTGACTGTAAATGGATTTCGACTGGAAAAACTGCATCATGTCCAAACGTGAGTTGATATGGTGTAGTGTTAGTTGCTTCCTTAGGAGACGTTCAACAAGCCCGTAGAGCTTGGTCTAAAGTTTTATGCCAATTATTTGGTTTTCTCCCTACATATGTTTATTTATTAGACCAATTATCACCTTGTTGGTTGCTTCTACTTGATCATTTTCTTGACCATAGTATGGTGTTGAGGTCAACAATTTGAAACCCATTTCCTTAGCAAAATCTTGCATTTTTCGACCAGTGAAAACTGATCCTTAATCTGTTGTAATACTTTCTGGGATTCCAAACCTATAAATTATATGCCTTTGAATGAATTCGATAATAACCACTTGATCTACATTCACCAAAGGTATTGCTTCGACCCATTTTGTAAAATAGTTTATTCCTATCAAAATGTATCTTTGGACTTTGGATGAAGTAGGATGAATTTCCCCAATTAGGTCTAATGCCCAACCCCTAAAAGTCCATGGCTTGACAATTGAGTGAAGTTCGCTTGCAGGGGAATGTTGAATACCTGCATGTATTTGACATTTCTGGCAGCCCTTGGCAAACTCTATGCAGTCTTTGAGCATTGTGGGCCAATATATTTCGTATCGAAATAACAACCATTTCATTTTATGGCCTGATTGATGCGCTCCACATGCCCCATTATGCACACCAAATAAAGCTAAGTATGCTTCACTTTCTCCTAAACATTTAAGAAAGACTCCTTATGGGGTTTTCTTGAACAATTCGTTTCCCATCAGGATATAGGACAACACTCTATACTTGATCTTCCTTTCTACACCTATTGAAGGATCTTTAAGATAACTTATGATTGGCCTACACCAATTTGTATCCGTTAAAGGATTAATAGATAATACTTCGAATTCTTCTTTGTTAGCGTATCCTACTTTTGATCTTTCCAAATCAGATGGGGATAACCTGGCAGCCATTGCTTTTCTTCTTACTTCGATAAGATCTTCTAAACTTTTTGTTAATACTTTATATCCTGAAGCTATTTATGCCAAGTCATTTGCTTCTTGATTTTTAACCCTGGGAATGTGTTTAATACCCACATACTCGAATCTTTTGAGCAATCTATTGGTAATAACAAAGTATATGATCAAATTTTCTTTTATACATTTGTATTTCTTTGTTATTTGGTTGATCACCAATTCAGAGTCTCCTTTGATTTCAACTCGTGTTGCCCCTAATTCCAACAAGGCTTCGAGTCCAGCATCTAACGCTTCATATTCTGCCTCATTGTTCGAACAAAGAGGGCATTCGATCTTATACTTGAGTCTTGTTGGAATTCCTTCAGGAGAAATGATCAAGATTCCAACTCCACTACCTACTTTATGGGTAGAACCATCGAAAAATAGTTTCCAAGGTTTCAACTCAACACATTGTTGAGGGTTTTCGACCACTGCATGGTCCACAATAAAATCTGAGACCACTTGAACCTTCATTTCTTTTAAAGGCAAGAAAGCTAAGGAATACTCAGTAAGGGCTAAAGCCCATTTGCCAATTCGACTGTACAAGATTGACTTTGATAGCATGTGTTTAATAACATCAAAATATGATGAAACATAAACATCAACAAGTTTTATATAATATTTTAATTTGGTACAAGAGAAATATAAGCAAAGGAATAACTTTTCTATTGCCTTCTATCTAGTCTCAGCATCATTTAACACCCTACTTAAGTAATAAATGGCTCTTTCGACACCATTATCATCTTCTTGGACTAACATGCTTCCTATAGTTAGTTTTGAGGCTGATATATATAGCCTCATGGGCTTCTTTCCACAAGGAGGTGTGAGGGTAAGAGGATGCATCAGATATTGCTTGATATTATCAAACGCCCATTGATGTTCTTCTTTCCATTCGAAGTTGCCTTGTTTGAGGCGTAAGAGAGGGGGAATGCTTGAGTTCGACCACTCAGATTAGAAATAAATCTTCTTAAGAAGTTTATTTTTCCTAGAAGTGATTGCAACTCCTTTTTCGATGATGGCGCTTTCGCTTCCATAATTGCCTTCGTTTTATTCTGGTTTATCTCTATCCCTTTATTGTGGACCACAAATCCCAGGAAAACACCTGCCTGCACAAAGAAAGCACACTTGAGGGGATTCATCTTCAAACCATGTTTCCTCGTTCTTTCGAATGACTGTTGAAGATGATCCAAATGGAACTCATGGGACATAGATTTGATGACAATGTCATCAATATAAACCTGCATAAAGGTCTCTATGAAATCATGAAAGATGGAATTCATTTCCCTTTGGTAAGTTGCCCCAATGCTTTTTAGTCCAAAAGACATCACTATTCATTCACATGTGCCTAATGTTCCAGGGCATCTAAAGGCTGTTTTGGGCACATCTTCATTGGCAATGAAAATTTGGTTATATCCTGAATATCCGTCAAGCATACTCAAGTATTCGAAACCTGTTGCAGAATTAATTAGCATCTCTGTTATAGGCATTGGATATTCATCCTTGGGGGTTACAGCATTTAAATCACAAAAGTTTATACAAACTATGATATGGTGGGAGAACTGACTTGGGTGTTTTGTGTTTGATCGCAAATGTTGTGGTTAGCAAGAGTCGCCACTGACTTTTCTTTTATCCAAAAGGAAAGGTGAAAAAGCACAGGAAAGACCTTTGAGATTGTTTCTTGAGTTCGGGGGGTAGATTATGAAAAGGGTAGGTATTAACATCCTTTTTATCCATGGTTTTCCATGGGCTCTTAGTTACTTGCTAGATCACTTGCTTTTGTTTGAAATTTTGTTTTGTGTGTTTTTTGAAATTATTTTGTAAAGAGGCTATTGTTTAGGCAATCTTTGTAATGATTCTCATTCGTAAGAATGTATACAAAGATGTTGATCTTTTGAAAATGTTTTCAAGTTTGTAAGATGTTTGAAAGTGTATGTGCTTGTTTTGAAAATAGCAAGGATGTTTGTTTGAAATTGAGCAAGTAATTAGGATCATTCTACCTACTCAAAATGTCTTTATTGTTCATTTTCTTTTCCTTTGACATTGTTGTCTTACCATTGATTTGGTAAGCAACCCTATCTTTGGATGTAAACGGGACGGGTGTGGGTCATCGTATAACCATAATTAGCAATGTTGCAAGGTATCTTAGCATTCTTTTTGAGGGACTAAGATCATTTGTAAGGCAACTTAGATAGCGTCATCGAGGGACTATGATCTTGTATTTGCTTGTTTTTGCCAAGATACCTTACATGCGTAATATGGCCATTTTGTATAAGGAAACTAAGTGGGGTAACCCTAGGGGTGCTTGTGCGTAAGTGTATCATTTTCATGCTTGTTTTGGTCTTGAATTAGGGTTTTCTAAGCATTGGTTTTAGTCTTTTCATGCAAACCCTAATTACTAGCATGTTATATAAAAGCGATAAATTGCGAAATTTAAAATTACTATGCTATTACACCATTTGTGGGGAGGGGGTGTACAAATTGAATAGGGATTGCAAGAATTTAAACCTAATTAGTTTATTACAATCATATTGAATTAGTATGAATATGCAAGGAATTAAATAAATACAAAGTATAAAAATGAATAAATGTACAAGGGTGCAAAATGTAAAAAAAAAGAATTTTGTTTGGTTTTCCTGAAAAAAAGATTTTGTCTTAACCTAATTAAATAAAGAAAATAGTTAATTAAGTTTGAATTTATTAAGAAAATATTTTAAATAAAAACCTAGTTCTATTAATTAATCAAAAGGAAATAAGTTTAAGAAAATTATTTTTGGTATTTTTTATCTTGAAAATATTTATAGCATTATAAAATAATTTTAGTCTTTTTTTATATTAAAATAATGTATTTTAAATGGTGTGAAAAATAAATAAATAAAAACATAATATTAATTAAGTTTATAAGATTTACTTAATAAAATAAATAAAGTATAATAAATAAAAATATTTTTTTTGTGGAAAAATAAAATAAAATAAGTCAAAACATAAATATATCATTTTTTTGTATTTTATGATTTTTAGTATATAGAAAAATATATTCAAGAAAAGAAAAATGAAATAAATAAATAAATAAATAAACTTGGGCCAGGGGGTGCCAAGAGCCTGCAAGGGGGTTAGTCAGTAAAAAAACAAAGAAACAAAGCAAGTCCAATAAAGGCCCAGGCGCTCAAAAACAAGTCAGAAATGCCAAAAATGTGTGAAAATGCAAACGGGTACCACTGGGGCTCGAACCCAGGTCACATAGGTTATAGACGTGCGCTTCTACCACTGGGTTGACTATACATCCGTTAATACAAATGAAACAATAAATATGTAAGGCAAAACACGCTCTGAAGACTTCATCTTCAACCTCCAGCCAGACCAACTGTAACTTGCTCATTTCTCATCAAAAATGAAAAATGTAAACATGAAACTTGTAGCAAATTTTCTCACGATTCCAGAAATATAAAATATTAAAACTATAGATCAAAGATAAGCAAGAATTTTAATGACCCTAATCTGAACCGTAAAAATTTCAGAAATTTCAGTTTCAAAATTCTCTAAGCTCAAGCAAAATTAATGGAAACTAAGGACATGGTTAGCTTCAGGGCAATGATATCTACATGTTTTATTCATAAACAAACTATTGATGATGCCTGTATGAAGAGTTCCAAGTTGAGAAAACTTACCTCAAAACTGGAAATCATGTTTTGAGTTTGAGCTTGTTTCAAGTGATGGTGATGATCAGGTTAGCTTCCTTGAGGTCCTAGGAAGCTAAAGCAATGATTAGTTTGAAAAATGGATGGCTGAAATGGCCTGGAGAAGTCAAGTTGCAGACTCTGTTTTTTGGTTATGGAAGTTATAGTAAATGGTGTTACGGTTCTGGAATAAGGATATGGATGAGTTGTATTTGATGTAAGGAAGCTTTAGAAACTAAAAGGCCAAGAAACACGCGAGGGAAATGTGAGTTTGATGTTCAAAGTAAGAAACTGTGCAACAATGGAGTTTTTGGGAAATTTCTGATTTGAGAGAGTTTTGGTGTATTTCAGGGTGCTCAAGCTCGTTTCCTAGCTCACAAATAGTGACTCTATTTATAAGCAACATGTTTGGATTTCTTTAGTTGATCAGAATTCAAATTTACATGTTTAAGTTAAACATGTGATTTTTTTACAAAACAAGTTTCCATGCCTTGTGTACTTGCTAAGATATAGTGTGTGATACGGTGGGAGAACTGACTTGAGTTTTGCGTTTGTATTCGCACTTGTTCGGTTGAGCAAGAGTCGCCACCAACTTTTTATTTTATCCTAAAGGAAAGGTTAAAAAGCACAGCAAAAACCTTTTGAGATATTTCGCGGGTTCGGGGGGTAGATTATGAAAAGGGAAGGTATTAGCACCCTTTTCATCCATGGTTATCCATGGGCTCTTAGTTACTTGGTTTTTTAGATCACTTGCCTTGATTGCTTGAAATTGTGGTGTATGTGTGTGTGTTTTGAAAATGTTTTTGAAAGAGATGCCTTGTTTTAGGCAACCAATGTAATGACTCGTGTTTGAGTATATACGAAGGTGTGTATCTTTTCGAAAAGATGTTTCAAAATGTTTTTGGAAGTTTGTTTGAAAGTGTGTATGAAGTGTGGTTTTTGAAAAGAAGGCAAGTGTTTTTGCAAGTTGATCTCAAGTAACTAAGAGTTTTGTCTACCCCTATTATACTCACAGGTTTTCTCTATGTTTTCAACCCTTTTTAACAATTTTGTTCCACCATTGAATTTGGTGGACAATCTTGCGTTTAGGATGTTTAACGGGACATGAGCGGGTCATCGTATGGACCATGAATGCAATGGTGCCAAGTGTCTTTGGCAATTTTCTTGAAGGAACTATGATCATTCCGTTTTAGGCAACTTCCGAAAGCGTCATCGAGGGACTTATGATCATTTGAATTTGTTTTGCCAAAGAAACTCGACGTGCAAGCATGGCCCATTTTGGAAGGCAACATGTGGGATTACCCTAGGGGGTGCAAGTGTGATTGTGTGTTGATTTCATGTATTTGTCTTGTATTAGGTTATCTAGCGTTTGATTTTATGTACATGCAAACCCTAGGTCTAACCATGGTATAATTCGAAAGCGGTAAATTGCGGGAATTTAAAATCTACGCTATTACAAATGGTATCCGGGAATGGGGGTACAAATTCACAAATGGGGATGAGACTTTAGGAATGTAGTGTCCAAATAATTTACAACCCAATCGAACTGCGCAAATGTAATATGTAAGTATAGCAATGTATAAGATAAGCAAATGTGTATAAGAGCAATGTAAATGTATTTGTGTATTGTGAATGTGTAAGTGTACATGTATTTTATTTACAAGTTGTGAAATGAATTTAAATGTATTATTAAGTATGTGTGATTTAAATTGTGTTTTTGTATCTTTTTTTGTAAAGTATGTACAAATTAAGTATTAATCTTAAAGAAAAATTATATATTAGTACAAATAAAATTATTTTAATTAGAAACAAGGAAATGTTTTAAGACAAAGTATTTCTTATGTATTAATATATTTTAATTAGTGATTTGTGTATAAAGGGATTTATATATACAAAAGAAAATTAAAGTAAGAATCTATTAATCTAATTAACCCTAAAGTTCATGTAAAGAAAATTCTATATGAAATAAATAAAAAGAATTAAGGTAACTTTATTTACAAATAAGATTAGGTTAGTTTAAAAATGTAGGAAAAAGGGATAAGTAAAAAAAAGTTAGCTTAAGTATAAAAAGAGGGAATGGGCCTAAAGGGCTTAATCAGAATTAGAATTCAAAAGGGGGGGGGGGGGGGGGGGCGTGCCAATTTAAAACGTTTTTTGGGCCTTAAGCGCTGAATGGGGGGAAGGCCCAAGTTTTGTGACAAGTTTTTTGTCTTAGGGTTGTTTGGATTCGTTTGCATTTGGGACTAACCTAGGGTTTGTGAAACAGAAGCGCGCCGTTTGTTCATCTTCGTCTTCGTTCATCTCTCAAGTCCAGAACCATGGATTCAGAACAACATCCTCCTCGCCTAAGCCACCAACGCCACCGTTTCCCCTTCTCCCTCAATGTACTGCTCAGGCGACGCTTGTAAGGTTGTTAGGGCTTTCATTGTATCTTTTGATTTTTATGTTTCAATTGGGTTTTGATTTATGTATTTTCTTTTGTCATTTTGATATGCATGAAAAGGAGATGAGTGTACTACCTCTTGGAGACAGAGGAGGAGGGAACCTGGAGGCGTTTCGAGGCTTGACGGCGGAGAAGCGCGTGATGATGAAGCTAGCTCTTCCTGGTTTGTATATTTTTGCCTTTTTGTTGGGTTTAATGATGAACTTGAAAACCTAATTTTTATATCTCTTCTTTCTTCTTCTCCTCGCTTCTGCTCATGTATGCTTATGTTGATTTTGAGATGATAATTATCTGTATCTTTGATCTTCTTCTTCTTGTCGCCCTGATGCCTAGCTTGATGCCTTGATGCCTAGCTTGATGCCTTGTGTTTGAGTATTGTTGGGTCTGATCTGTTGCCTTGAATGAATGCCCTGTGATGAGAATACTCTGAGGGCCTCTTTATGTTGCTTCTGAATGCTTTGATGCCTTGAAACACTTTCTTTTTGTTTGGTTATCTTGATGCTTGGATGTGAGTTGCCTGCCCCTATGATGAACGCTGTTCTGAGGGGGGCCTGCTGGTTCGAATATTTGGTTATTTTTGCTTTGGTTGGTTAATGGCTTTACTGGTTTTCTGGTTAGGCTTGACAGGTTTAAACTTATGCTATTAGGACTTGGTTGTTTGATGTTCTAAAAGGCTTGAAACAGGTTGTACTGGTCCAGCTTGTTGGACTGGTTGATGGCCTTAAGTTTCAGCTTGGCATGGTTTGGACATCACAGGTTTTGGGATGGAGGTTTACTTCAGGCTATGTGTTTGGGCTTGACAGTTTGTATCAAGGTTTATGCAGGTTGTGAGTTTATGTTTTTGGCTTGGACAGGGTAGGCGTTTTGAGTAGTAAGGCTTGATGCTGTCTTAGGCTTTTTTTGGTTCTGAAGCTTGGCTTCAGTTTGGTGCAGGTTAAAGGCTTATGCAGGTTAGGCTTGTATGGACCTGTTTGTGTGTTTGACAGGTTTGGATTTGAAGCTTACAGTGGTTCAGGCTTGTGTTTGAAAACAGATGAGGCTTTTGTGAGGTTTTGAAAAATGTCTTGGAGGCAGGCCTTGCTGGTTTTCTCTCAGTTTGTATTGTTTTTTGATTATGTGTTTTTCTGCCTCCTCTTCTACTGTTCTATTGCAGTTAGTTTTATATTTCTCTTTTTCATGCCTAAGCCTGCAAACCTGTCCTCTTTTCTCTCTTTCTTCTCTCTCCAGTACGATTCAAAACATTAAAATAATGTTTATGTGTACTTTTCTGAAAGGGCAACACTGGGAAATGATGAAATGAACAGCTTGCTTGCATTACATGTTTACTCTGCATACTTTATCTCTTTTCTTCCAGATTTTGTGCTGCACTTTTGTGATACTTTGATATCTTTGACAGCTTTTTTGGCAGCTTGTGGAAAGTTTGAATATGAACTCAGTTTGGGACTTTGTGGTTCAATTTGGATTTGGACTTTATAGTGCTGTCTTGCTTTGAACTATGTAGTTTTTTGACAAACTTTGAACTTGTGCATTTTTTAAATTCTGTGCATTCCAAGTTTAGTAAGCAAATATTCATCCCTTTTTGTGAACCGGGAGAAATCCCGTGATTTGCAGAAAGGGCTAACTGATCCCAGTCAGTTGCCTTTAATGATGAGCCCAAATTAATTGTCTGCCCTTTTTTTTAAATATTTATCTGCTTCTGACTTCTTTTTCTTTTCTTTGCAGATAAAAATTAAATGGAGAGGAATAGCAAAAGATGGAGGATGAAGAATTGAAGATTTAGAAAAAATTAGGATAGTCTTAATTACTGTAAAATCATTATTGTAAACAAATTGTAAACAAAAACAATTATACAGATAAATAAAAGCTTCTTTATCCAATTAATTCTTTTCTTCTTTTCAATTGTTTACTTTATTATTTATAATTCTTTAAATAAAAATAATTGAAAATAAATTCCAACTATTTAATCTTAGAATAATAAATAATTAAATAAAAATTGTTTCAGCATTGATCAATTAATAAACTTGGTGCTTCCAACATCCCAAGAAAAGCACAGTCAATCACAACAAATGCCCAGACGTATTTTCCTTTTTACTGATTTTTACCAAACACTGCAAATTCAATCCGAATGTATCCTTTCACCGATTTAATCACACAATGCGAACTCAATCCAAATGTTTCAATCCATATCTCAGCATATCTTGAAAAACACTGTAGAGTTAAACCTTTCTGAGGAACCGCGCATAAAAAACCCTAATTCCTGGCCAAATGCCAAAGAAGCGTTCTCCTGATCAAAGTTGAGCCAAAATCAACCAAACCCTAAACAAACTGTTTGAATTGTTCCAGAGCCATGAAAATCAATGAAAACCCTAATTTGGTCTGACTGACGAGAAAAGTCTGTTCGACCGATTCTTGAGCCAATCTGAAAAATCAGGAAAAGCCTGAAGCTGTGATTTCTTGAGGAAAAATGCGAGGGCAAATTTTGGGGTACAACAGTTGCCCCTGTTCAATCTTCTTGAACCTGAAGAGTTAGATTGGCAAGTTTGCCTTTCGCGACTCGAAGGTAAAAGGAGATTGGACACTAAAGTGCCCAGAAAATTTGCACTCGGCGATGTGATGGTAGAGGTGAATGGGCTTACAGATGCCATTTGGTGATGGGCTTAACGATGCCATCTAGGGATGCGATAGAATCTTGTCGGGGGATGGGCTTAGAGATGCCATCTGAGAATGGGCTTAAAGATGCCATTTGGTGACTGCTGGTAGGAGGATGGGCTTATAGATGCCATTTGGAAATGTTGAACAATATGTCAATGGTGAGTGGACGAGCATCAGAAAGGCATCCATGTTTTGGAACATCTCTGAACTGGGGGTCTGAGCCAGCAATAGATTGACATCCGTGTCTGGATAATCCGTGAACTGTTTTCAGGAGTTGAGATTGAATAAGCAATAGATTAACATTCGTTGTTGGGAAGAATCCGTAAACTGTTTTCAAAAGTTGCATCTGAATAAGCAATAGATTAACATCCGTTGTTGGGAAGAATCCGTAAACTATTTTCAGAAGTCTTGAAGTTGAATAAGCAATAGAGCAGCATCCGTTGTTGGGAAGCGTCTGTAAACTGTTTTCAAAAGTTGCATCTGAACAAGCGATAGATTAACATCCGTTGTTGGGAAGAATTCGTAAACTGTTTTCAGAAGTCTTGAAGTTGAATAAGCAATAGAGCAGCATCCGTTGTTGGGAAGCGTCCGTAAACTATTTTCAAAAGTTGCATCTGAACAAGCGATAGATTAACATCCGTTGTTGGGAAGAATCCGTAAACTGTTTTCAGAAGTCTTGAAGTTGAATAAGCAATAGGGCAACATCCGTTGTTGGGAAGCGTCCGTAAACTGTTTTCAAAAGTTGCATCTGAACAAGCGATAGATTAACATCCGTTGTTGGGAAGAATCTGTAAACTGTTTTCAGAAGTCTTGAAGTGGAAGAGGAACCGGTGTAGGCTTTCCTGATGATGCGTCCGTGTAAAACTGCATCTGAGTGAATCTGGAATAAGTATCAGAATGTCGCCGTGTTTGGGTCACATCTGAACTATTTCTGGATGAATCTCGGAAAATGATCTTTGTCTGTCGACTGATCTAACCTGAAAAGGTAAAGGGTTAGTTGTTATTCAATGTCATGATGCGTGATGCAATGTATGTTACACCAATGTTTATGATATGAATGTGATGAATGCGCATGTAAGATGATGAGCTATCTTGCTGAGGATAGATGAATCCTGGATGGCTGAAGATAAAAGAATCTTGACTGCTGCCGGGGAAAATAATTCTTTGGCTGCTGCTGTGGAGGGCAAGGATCTCTTGATTGTTGAAAAATGAGAAGTCTTGGGACCACTGTTGGGGAAATCAGAAGCTTGGGTTGTATGCCAATCTACTGGGGAATCCTGTCTTGAGGAGATCTTTACCGGAGAATATCTGAATATTCTGTGAGGAACTGAGAATGAGAGTCTTCAACTCTGCTTGGGGATTGATAGTTGGAAGTTTTAGCTTCGCCGGGGATATTGAAACTTGATTCTGAGGGGAATTAGATTCCGGAAGGTTCTCAGGCTGGGGATTGCAAGAATCTTCTGATTGCCGTAGGTGTTGGTCTGGAATAAGTTACTGAACGTCGCCATCTCTGGGTCACATCTTGAACTATCTCTAGAAACAAATCTGAATAAGTTATAGAATGTCGCCAAATCTGGGTCACATCTTGAACTATATCATGAATGAAAATCTGAATAAGTTGCGGAATATCGCCAAATCTGGGTCACATCTTGAACTATATCTAGAAACAAATCTGAATAAGTTATAGAATGTCGCCAAATCTGGGTCACATCTTGAACTATATCATGAATGAAAATCTGAATAAGTTGCGGAATGTCGCCAAATCTGGGTCACATCTTGAACTATATCTGGATGCAAGTCTGAATGAGTTATAGAATGTCACCAAATCTGGGTCACATCTTGAACTATATCTGGATGCAAGTCTGAATGAGTTATAGAATGTCGCCAAATCTGGGTCACATCTTGAACTATATCTGGATGCAAGTCTGAATGAGTTATAGAATGTCGCCAAATCTGGGTCACATCTTGAACTATATCAATCTTCTGAGGAGATGAGGGAATTGTTGAACACTTTTGACATTCGAATGCCCCAAGTGGTGATGTAGATAATTTCCTGGCTTGTTACAGGTGTTGATCCACAATCGGTCGTTCACAGATATTTTCCTGGCTTGTTACAGGTGTTGATCTGGAACTTAAGAAAAGTTGGTCAAGGAGATATTGTCCTGGCTTGTTACAGGTGTTGATCTCTGACCTGAGAAAGAAAGATGGTTCCCTGGCTTGTTACAGGTGTTGATCTTCAATCTCTTCATGTAGATGATTTCCTGACTTGTTACAGGTGTTAATCCATAATCAGTCGTCCACAGATGTTTTCCTGGCTTGTTACAGGTATTGATCTGGAACTTAAGAAAGGTGACAGAAAGGCAACCGTGTCTGGAGCCAATCTGGACCGTATCTTCCAACATGTGATGAAGGAATTGTTGAACACTTTTGACATTCGAATGCCCCAAGTGGTGATGTAGATAATTTCCTGGCTTGTTACAGGTGTTAATCCACAATCAGTCGTTCACAGATATTTTCCTGGCTTGTTACAGGTGTTGATCTGGAACTTAAGAAAGATTGGTCAAAGAGATATTGTCCTGGCTTGTTACAGGTGTTGATCTCTGACCCGAGAAAGAAAGATGGTTCCCTGGCTTGTTACAGGTGTTGATCTTCAATCTCTTCATGTAGATGATTTCCTGGCTTGTTACAGGTGTTAATCCATAATCAATCGTCCACAGATATTTTCCTGGCTTGTTACAGGTGTTGAATCTGGAACTTCAAAAGGTTGCTTACAGACGTGCCCTAGCTGGATACAGGTATCGAATCTCTAAACTCCTCATGCAGACATGCCCTGGCTGGATACAGGTATCGAATCTACAATCAATCACTCACAGATATGCCATGGCTAGATACATGAATCGAATCTGGAATTATGATAGTTGATCTGTTGGTGGTTGTGATTTCCCGCAGGTGGCGAAGGAATGATTTAACACTTTTGAGATTCGAATGCCCCAAGTGATGATGAGTCTTGAATCAGATTATTCTGTGAATTGAGAGATTTCTTGAAATCTTGACTGGACTGCCCCAGGTTAACTGAATTTTGAAAGATCTGTTGAAACCTTGACTGGACTGCCCCAGGTTGATAGGATGTTGACATGCCATGCCCCTTGTTGATAGGAGATTTGTCGTTGGAAGTGCCATCCTTTTTGAAGTGATCTTACTCACTGAGAGAGTTTTCGTTCCTCCGAACATTCGCTGTATGAATTTCTTCGCTGTCAAACAAAAAGCCAAATGCAGACAGTGATATTCAAGCAATGCAAATTTTATGTTTGTCTCGAAGTTTTGAAAAATGCGTTTTTTAGCAGAAAACTTTTTATAAGACAAGTCAACACAAGATTTTAGAGCAAAGCCTTACAGGAGTCAGGATACCCTTTGTAACAGTATGCTTTCGAACTAACCCATGCTTCAATTAGGACTTTTGCAGGGTTGTAACGTGGCCTGGTTCACGGTTTAAGAAACAAAGGATAAAGGCTCAAAGTGTATTTGTACCCACCCGCTCTTCGTGATGTTCTTCAACCCTAAGCTCAGTTAATTGTGCGTCGCACTCTGTTTTGAGTTTGGAACGACTTTTGGGCGATGGTTCGCCAGTTGAATTTGGGGAGACAGTCATCATCTCTTTTTTCTTTTTCAACATTTTTCATGTTGTTGAGGATTTGTAATGGCCTCACTATTTTGATTTTGATTTGTTATCCCTAACTTTTGCCTGACTGTTCCCATTTTCGAGATTATAGTCAACGGGATGCCCCAGCTTTCTTGAGCTTCCTTTATAGGTTTTTGGCTCAGTGGGATTTTTCTTTTGAGAGATTGACTGCCTATGTGATAGGGAACCACCCTTGTCTTTCGATTCCAAAGGAATGCTTTTTTTTTGACGTCGTTCGTTGTGTTACGAACTGAGAGTTTGCGACTTCAATGCGCATTTTCTTTGAATTAACTGAGAGACTACCCTTCCCCAGGTTTATATCAAAGGTTTTGATCGTTCAGAACAGAAAACTCCTACTTCTTTGGCTCGAATGGGTTGACTAGGGATTAACTTCCTTATAACTCCAGTGTTTGGGAATTGAAAGAAATGCCTGTACATCATCAGCAAGGTCTGTCCGAAAGCATACTGTATTAGATTATGGTATTGTTTCGTCATCCTCCCTCTAAAGGCTTGTAGCCTTTTATCAAGAGTCAAATATCATAAAGAAAAGCATAAGAGTAGTGAAACGAATGGATGAATTCAAGACAAACATATGCAATGCATTAATGAAAACAGAGTTTAACATCAACAGATAATTGTTTGACAACAAAAGAAACTACAACTTTGAAAATTCAAAATGAAGCAAAAGTCTTTCAGCTTGAGCTTTGTCACTCCAGGTGGAGAACTCCTTAACGGAAGATTTTCATCTCACCGTCTGGCATGAATTCCAGCACTCCAATGTCGATCTTGAATCTTGTTCTTCAAGGCCCAACAGTCGTTGGTGTCGTGTCCCGGGCTGTAGGAGTGGTAAACACAAAATGCGTCGGGACGATAGTTAGGAGCGGAGGTATTGAGCTTCCGAGGAGGATCCCTTAGAGTAAGCAGGTTGACCTCCAACAGGCGCTTCAGTATGAAGAATGATGGTATCTCAGTCTCCGTGAACTGTCTTCCCGACGTTTCTTGCTTACGCCAATTACCCCGTTGACGCTGGCGAGGTTGTTGATGGGCTTGTGACCCTGAAGCAAGCGAATGAGCCTTCCCCTTGTCTTCTTGAGTGGATGGAGGCTGAGCGGTGACTTGCTCTTCAACCTCAGATGTTTGCCCCAATTTGTTGTTTTGAAGCAGTTGGCGGACAAGAACCCTGAGTTCCTCTTGTCTTTGAGACAGGTCTTGGATGAGAGCCATCTGGCCTACCAACTGCCCCATCACTTGGATCCTCAATGTTTCCAGATCAAACTGCAGCTCCGCAAGCTGATCACTCCTGGCATTGTTTGAACTCTCCAAAGCCTTTGTGAGGAGAGCTTTCATTTCTTCTTGCCCCAGAGACAAGTTCAAAAACATTTCCTGTAGCTGAGCAGTCTGGTCTTGGATGTCTTTGACAGACCTTTCTAGAGCCATCTCTTACTGAAATAAACAGCAGGAGAGTAAGGAAACCTGAAAAAGGAGAGATCGTCAAGATGCAATGCATGATATGTGGATGCATGCTTTCAAGGATTTCTTGGGGTAAACACAAGAGAATGTTAGAGGTTGAACTCTAATCTTGGATTGGAGATCTTCGCACCGGTGGATGTCTTTCCACGAGAATCAAGCTTACCATGTCAAGTGGGTCATAGCCACTGATTCAAGTTGTTGCACTTGAAATTTTGATTGGAGAACTGTGCACTGGTGGATGTCTTTCCACAAGAATCAAGCTCACCATGTCGAGTGGGTCATAGCCACTGATTCAAGTTGTTGCACTTGAACTTTGATTGGCATTTGTTAGAGGAGGAAACCTCTTGCCCTTTGGTAGGCGTCTGGTTCAACGTGACCCTGCATCAAAAGACCCCTCGAGATCCTTGAAATGGTTTTTGAAAATGCTATGGTATGATGTTATGATGTTATGTACATGTATCCAAAAAGCAAGTGAGTGTATATACAGACAAACATATTCACACAAAGCAAACAAGTCCTTAGGTTTAGGCTTGCATGAGGTTCAGGTACTACCCTCTTCCAGTTTCGTTGGTTAAAACCTGTCCTATCAAAAGTAACCGGGTTCTAGAGGATCTCAATATCACTGACTACCCTCAATCGGTCATAACTCCAGCATCGCTATCTTTTCTTGCGGCCGGAACCATCGCGAGAGTTTAGCCTCAATGAGTGTAGCATACTGCTACTGTTCTAATGGCCAAGTTGGGTCAATTTAGGGTTCTAAGGTCGGTTGGTGCTTAATGACTCCTTGGAAGACCCATATTCTCCCCGTTTCAACACAAGAGATATCGGTACAGACCAAGGTGCCACACCAACGTAGCCACTGCTTCACCCATGTCGGTATACCCCGGACAGGTCCCTCGCAGATTATGCTACCTAAAAAAGGTATTCCCCAGATCCGGGTTAGGATCTATGAAACTCCGATGCAAAGCCCACAAATGTAAAAGCAAACAAAGCAATCAATTGAAAACAAAGGTGATCTAAACCCTAAGGTAACCCCACTTTTAAGTTTCTCCCCAGCAGAGTCGCTAGTTCTGTGATACGGTGGGAGAACTGACTTGAGTTTTGCGTTTGTATTCGCACTTGTTCGGTTGAGCAAGAGTCGCCACCGACTTTTTATTTTATCCTAAAGGAAAGGTTAAAAAGCACAGCAAAAACCTTTTGAGATATTTCGCGGGTTCGGGGGGTAGATTATGAAAAGGGAAGGTATTAGCACCCTTTTCATCCATGGTTATCCATGGGCTCTTAGTTACTTGGTTTTTTAGATCACTTGCCTTGATTGCTTGAAATTGTGGTGTATGTGTGTGTGTTTTGAAAATGTTTTTGAAAGAGATACCTTGTTTTAGGCAACCAATGTAATGACTCGTGTTTGAGTATATACGAAGGTGTGTATCTTTTCGAAAAGATGTTTCAAAATGTTTTTGGAAGTTTGTTTGAAAGTGTGTATGAAGTGTGGTTTTTGAAAAGAAGGCAAGTGTTTTTGCAAGTTGATCTCAAGTAACTAAGAGTTTTGTCTACCCCTATTATACTCAAAGGTTTTCTCTATGTTTTCAACCCTTTTTAACAATTTTGTTCCACCATTGAATTTGGTGGACAATCTTGCGTTTAGGATGTTTAACGGGACATGCGCGGGTCATCGTATGGACCATGAATGCAATGGTGCAAAGTGTCTTTGGCAATTTGCTTGAAGGGACTATGATCATTCCGTTTTAGGCAACTTCTGAAAACGTCATCGAGGGACTTATGATCATTTGAATTTGTTTTTCCAAAGAAACTCGACGTGCAAGCATGGCCCATTTTGGAAGGCAACATGTGGGATTACCCTAGGGGGTGCAAGTGTGATTGTGTGTTGATTTCATGTATTTGTCTTGTATTAGGTTATCTAGCGTTTGATTTTATGTACGTGCAAACCCTAGGTCTAACCATGGTATAATTCGAAAGCGGTAAATTGCGGGAATTTAAAATCTACGCTATTACAAATGGTATCTGGGAATGGGGGTACAAATTCACAAATGGGGATGAGACTTTAGGAATGTAGTGTCCAAATAATTTACAACCCAATCGAACTGCGCAAATGTAATATGTAAGTATAGCAATGTATAAGATAAACAAATGTGTATAAGAGCAATTTAAATGTATTTGTGTATTGTAAATGTGTAAGTGTACATGTATTTTATTTACAAGTTGTGAAATGAATTTAAATGTATTATTAAGTATGTGTGATTTAAATTGTGTTTTTGTATCTTTTTTTGTAAAGTATGTACAAATTAAGTATTAATCTTAAGAAAAGAAAAGTATTAATCTTAAAGAAAAATTATATATTAGTACAAATAAAATTATTTTAATTAGAAACAAGGAAATGTTTTAAGACAAAGTATTTCTTATGTATTAATATATTTTAATTAGTGATTTGTGTATAAAGGGATTTATATATACAAAAGAAAATTAAAGTAAGAATCTATTAATCTAATTAACCCTAAAGTTCATGTAAAGAAAATTCTATATGAAATAAATAAAAAGAATTAAGGTAACTTTATTTACAAATAAGATTAGGTTAGTTTAAAAATGTAGGAAAAAGGGATAAGTAAAAAAAAGTTAGCTTAAGTATAAAAAGAGGGAATGGGCCTGAAGGGCTTAATCAGAATTAGAATTCAAAAGGGGGGGGGGGGGGGGGGGTGCCAATTTAAAACGTTTTTTGGGCCTTAAGCGCTGAATGGGGGGAAGGCCCAAGTTTTGTGACAAGTTTTTTGTCTTAGGGTTGTTTGGATTCGTTTGCATTTGGGACTAACCTAGGGTTTGTGAAACAGAAGCGCGCCGTTTGTTCATCTTCGTCTTCGTTCATCTCTCAAGTCCAGAACCATGGATTCAGAACAACATCCTCCTCGCCTAAGCCACCAACGCCACCGTTTCCCCTTCTCCCTCAGTGTACTGCTCAGGCGACGCTTGTAAGGTTGTTAGGGCTTTCGTTGTATCTTTTGATTTTTATGTTTCGATTGGGTTTTGATTTATGTATTTTCTTTTGTCATTTTGATATGCATGAAAAGGAGATGAGTATACTACCTCTTGGAGACAGAGGAGGAGGGAACCTGGAGGCGTTTGGAGGCTTGACGGCGGAGAAGCGCGTGATGATGAAGCTAGCTCTTCCTGGTTTGTATATTTTTGCCTTTTTGTTGGGTTTAATGATGAACTTGAAAACCTAATTTTTATATCTCTTCTTTCTTCTTCTCCTCGCTTCTGCTCATGTATGCTTATGTTGATTTTGAGATGATAATTATCTGTATCTTTGATCTTCTTCTTCTTGTCGCCCTGATGCCTAGCTTGATGCCTTGATGCCTAGCTTGATACCTTGTGTTTGAGTATTGTTGGGTCTGATCTGTTGCCTTGAATGAATGCCCTGTGATGAGAATACTCTGAGGGCCTCTTTATGTTGCTTCTGAATGCTTTGATGCCTTGAAACACTTCCTTTTTGTTTGGTTATCTTGATGCTTGGATGTGAGTTGCCTGCCCCTATGATGAACGCTGTTCTGAGGGGGGCCTGCTGGTTCGAATATTTGGTTATTTTTGCTTTGGTTGGTTAATGGCTTTATTGGTTTTCTGGTTAGGCTTGACAGGTTTAAACTTATGCTATTAGGACTTGGTTGTTTGATGTTCTAAAAGGCTTGAAACAGGTTGTACTGGTCCAGCTTGTTGGACTGGTTGATGGCCTTAAGTTTCAGCTTGGCATGGTTTGGACATCACAGGTTTTGGGATGGAGGTTTACTTCAGGCTATGTGTTTGGGCTTGACAGTTTGTATCAAGGTTTATGCAGGTTGTGAGTTTATGTTTTTGGCTTGGACAGGGTAGGCGTTTTGAGTAGTAAGGCTTGATGCTGTCTTAGGCTTTTTTTGGTTCTGAAGCTTGGCTTCAGTTTGGTGCAGGTTAAAGGCTTATGCAGGTTAGGCTTGTATGGACCTGTTTATGTGTTTGACAGGTTTGGATTTGAAGCTTACAGTGGTTCAGGCTTGTGTTTGAAAACAGATGAGGCTTTTGTGAGGTTTTGAAAAATGTCTTGGAGGCAGGCCTTGCTGGTTTTCTCTCAGTTTGTATTGTTTTTTGATTATGTGTTTTTCTGCCTCCTCTTCTACTGTTCTATTGCAGTTAGTTTTATATTTCTCTTTTTCATGCCTAAGCCTGCAAACCTGTCCTCTTTTCTCTCTTTCTTCTCTCTCCAGTACGATTCAAAACATTAAAATAATGTTTATGTGTACTTTTCTGAAAGGGCAACACTGGGAAATGATGAAATGAACAGCTTGCTTGCATTACATGTTTACTCTGCATACTTTATCTCTTTTCTTCCAGATTTTGTGTTGCACTTTTGTGATACTTTGATATCTTTGACAGCTTTTTTGGCAGCTTGTGGAAAGTTTGAATATGAACTCAGTTTGGGACTTTGTGGTTCAATTTGGATTTGGACTTTATAGTGCTGTCTTGCTTTGAACTATGTAGTTTTTTGACAAACTTTGAACTTGTGCATTTTTTTAATTCTGTGCATTCCAAGTTTAGTAAGCAAATATTCATCCCTTTTTGTGAACCGGGAGAAATCCCGTGATTTGCAGAAAGGGCTAACTGATCCCAGTCAGTTGCCTTTAATGATGAGCCCAAATTAATTGTCTGCCCTTTTTTTTAAATATTTATCTGCTTCTGACTTCTTTTTCTTTTCTTTGCAGATAAAAATTAAATGGAGAGGAATAGCAAAAGATGGAGGATGAAGAATTGAAGATTTAGAAAAAATTAGGATAGTCTTAATTACTGTAAAATCATTATTGTAAACAAATTGTAAACAAAAACAATTATACAGATAAATAAAAGCTTCTTTATCCAATTAATTCTTTTCTTCTTTTCAATTGTTTACTTTATTATTTATAATTCTTTAAATAAAAATAATTGAAAATAAATTCCAACTATTTAATCTTAGAATAATAAATAATTAAATAAAAATTGTTTCAGCATTGATCAATTAATAAACTTGGTGCTTCCAACATCCCAAGAAAAGCACAGTCAATCACAACAAATGCCCAGACGTATTTTCCTTTTTACTGATTTTTACCAAACACTGCAAATTCAATCCGAATGTATCCTTTCACCGATTTAATCACACAATGCGAACTCAATCCAAATGTTTCAATCCATATCTCAGCATATCTTGAAAAACACTGTAGAGTTAAACCTTTCTGAGGAACCGCGCATAAAAAACCCTAATTCCTGGCCAAATGCCAAAGAAGCGTTCTCCTGATCAAAGTTGAGCCAAAATCAACCAAACCCTAAACAAACTGTTTGAATTGTTCCAGAGCCATGAAAATCAATGAAAACCCTAATTTGGTCTGACTGACGAGAAAAGTCTGTTCGACCGATTCTTGAGCCAATCTGAAAAATCAGGAAAAGCCTGAAGCTGTGATTTCTTGAGGAAAAATGCGAGGGCAAATTTTGGGGTACAACAGTTGCCCCTGTTCAATCTTCTTGAACCTGAAGAGTTAGATTGGCAAGTTTGCCTTTCGCGACTCGAAGGTAAAAGGAGATTGGACACTAAAGTGCCCAGAAAATTTGCACTCGGCGATGTGATGGTAGAGGTGAATGGGCTTACAGATGCCATTTGGTGATGGGCTTAACGATGCCATCTAGGGATGCGATAGAATCTTGTCGGGGGATGGGCTTAGAGATGCCATCTGAGAATGGGCTTAAAGATGCCATTTGGTGACTGCTGGTAGGAGGATGGGCTTATAGATGCCATTTGGAAATGTTGAACAATATGTCAATGGTGAGTGGACGAGCATCAGAAAGGCATCCATGTTTTGGAACATCTCTGAACTGGGGGTCTGAGCCAGCAATAGATTGACATCCGTGTCTGGATAATCCGTGAACTGTTTTCAGGAGTTGAGATTGAATAAGCAATAGATTAACATTCGTTGTTGGGAAGAATCCGTAAACTGTTTTCAAAAGTTGCATCTGAATAAGCAATAGATTAACATCCGTTGTTGGGAAGAATCCGTAAACTATTTTCAGAAGTCTTGAAGTTGAATAAGCAATAGAGCAGCATCCGTTGTTGGGAAGCGTCTGTAAACTGTTTTCAAAAGTTGCATCTGAACAAGCGATAGATTAACATCCGTTGTTGGGAAGAATTCGTAAACTGTTTTCAGAAGTCTTGAAGTTGAATAAGCAATAGAGCAGCATCCGTTGTTGGGAAGCGTCCGTAAACTATTTTCAAAAGTTGCATCTGAACAAGCGATAGATTAACATCCGTTGTTGGGAAGAATCCGTAAACTGTTTTCAGAAGTCTTGAAGTTGAATAAGCAATAGGGCAACATCCGTTGTTGGGAAGCGTCCGTAAACTGTTTTCAAAAGTTGCATCTGAACAAGCGATAGATTAACATCCGTTGTTGGGAAGAATCTGTAAACTGTTTTCAGAAGTCTTGAAGTGGAAGAGGAACCGGTGTAGGCTTTCCTGATGATGCGTCCGTGTAAAACTGCATCTGAGTGAATCTGGAATAAGTATCAGAATGTCGCCGTGTTTGGGTCACATCTGAACTATTTCTGGATGAATCTCGGAAAATGATCTTTGTCTGTCGACTGATCTAACCTGAAAAGGTAAAGGGTTAGTTGTTATTCAATGTCATGATGCGTGATGCAATGTATGTTACACCAATGTTTATGATATGAATGTGATGAATGCGCATGTAAGATGATGAGCTATCTTGCTGAGGATAGATGAATCCTGGATGGCTGAAGATAAAAGAATCTTGACTGCTGCCGGGGAAAATAATTCTTTGGCTGCTGCTGTGGAGGGCAAGGATCTCTTGATTGTTGAAAAATGAGAAGTCTTGGGACCACTGTTGGGGAAATCAGAAGCTTGGGTTGTATGCCAATCTACTGGGGAATCCTGTCTTGAGGAGATCTTTACCGGAGAATATCTGAATATTCTGTGAGGAACTGAGAATGAGAGTCTTCAACTCTGCTTGGGGATTGATAGTTGGAAGTTTTAGCTTCGCCGGGGATATTGAAACTTGATTCTGAGGGGAATTAGATTCCGGAAGGTTCTCAGGCTGGGGATTGCAAGAATCTTCTGATTGCCGTAGGTGTTGGTCTGTAATAAGTTACTGAACGTCGCCATCTCTGGGTCACATCTTGAACTATCTCTAGAAACAAATCTGAATAAGTTATAGAATGTCGCCAAATCTGGGTCACATCTTGAACTATATCATGAATGAAAATCTGAATAAGTTGCGGAATATCGCCAAATCTGGGTCACATCTTGAACTATATCTAGAAACAAATCTGAATAAGTTATAGAATGTCGCCAAATCTGGGTCACATCTTGAACTATATCATGAATGAAAATCTGAATAAGTTGCGGAATGTCGCCAAATCTGGGTCACATCTTGAACTATATCTGGATGCAAGTCTGAATGAGTTATAGAATGTCACCAAATCTGGGTCACATCTTGAACTATATCTGGATGCAAGTCTGAATGAGTTATAGAATGTCGCCAAATCTGGGTCACATCTTGAACTATATCTGGATGCAAGTCTGAATGAGTTATAGAATGTCGCCAAATCTGGGTCACATCTTGAACTATATCAATCTTCTGAGGAGATGAGGGAATTGTTGAACACTTTTGACATTCGAATGCCCCAAGTGGTGATGTAGATAATTTCCTGGCTTGTTACAGGTGTTGATCCACAATCGGTCGTTCACAGATATTTTCCTGGCTTGTTACAGGTGTTGATCTGGAACTTAAGAAAAGTTGGTCAAGGAGATATTGTCCTGGCTTGTTACAGGTGTTGATCTCTGACCTGAGAAAGAAAGATGGTTCCCTGGCTTGTTACAGGTGTTGATCTTCAATCTCTTCATGTAGATGATTTCCTGACTTGTTACAGGTGTTAATCCATAATCAGTCGTCCACAGATGTTTTCCTGGCTTGTTACAGGTATTGATCTGGAACTTAAGAAAGGTGACAGAAAGGCAACCGTGTCTGGAGCCAATCTGGACCGTATCTTCCAACATGTGATGAAGGAATTGTTGAACACTTTTGACATTCGAATGCCCCAAGTGGTGATGTAGATAATTTCCTGGCTTGTTACAGGTGTTAATCCACAATCAGTCGTTCACAGATATTTTCCTGGCTTGTTACAGGTGTTGATCTGGAACTTAAGAAAGATTGGTCAAAGAGATATTGTCCTGGCTTGTTACAGGTGTTGATCTCTGACCCGAGAAAGAAAGATGGTTCCCTGGCTTGTTACAGGTGTTGATCTTCAATCTCTTCATGTAGATGATTTCCTGGCTTGTTACAGGTGTTAATCCATAATCAATCGTCCACAGATATTTTCCTGGCTTGTTACAGGTGTTGAATCTGGAACTTCAAAAGGTTGCTTACAGACGTGCCCTAGCTGGATACAGGTATCGAATCTCTAAACTCCTCATGCAGACATGCCCTGGCTGGATACAGGTATCGAATCTACAATCAATCACTCACAGATATGCCATGGCTAGATACATGAATCGAATCTGGAATTATGATAGTTGATCTGTTGGTGGTTGTGATTTCCCGCAGGTGGCGAAGGAATGATTTAACACTTTTGACATTCGAATGCCCCAAGTGATGATGAGTCTTGAATCAGATTATTCTGTGAATTGAGAGATTTCTTGAAATCTTGACTGGACTGCCCCAGGTTAACTGAATTTTGAAAGATCTGTTGAAACCTTGACTGGACTGCCCCAGGTTGATAGGATGTTGACATGCCATGCCCCTTGTTGATAGGAGATTTGTCGTTGGAAGTGCCATCCTTTTTGAAGTGATCTTACTCACTGAGAGAGTTTTCGTTCCTCCGAACATTCGCTGTATGAATTTCTTCGCTGTCAAACAAAAAGCCAAATGCAGACAGTGATATTCAAGCAATGCAAATTTTATGTTTGTCTCGAAGTTTTGAAAAATGCGTTTTTTAGCAGAAAACTTTTTATAAGACAAGTCAACACAAGATTTTAGAGCAAAGCCTTACAGGAGTCAGGATACCCTTTGTAACAGTATGCTTTCGAACTAACCCATGCTTCAATTAGGACTTTTGCAGGGTTGTAACGTGGCCTGGTTCACGGTTTAAGAAACAAAGGATAAAGGCTCAAAGTGTATTTGTACCCACCCGCTCTTCGTGATGTTCTTCAACCCTAAGCTCAGTTAATTGTGCGTCGCACTCTGTTTTGAGTTTGGAACGACTTTTGGGCGATGGTTCGCCAGTTGAATTTGGGGAGACAGTCATCATCTCTTTTTTCTTTTTCAACATTTTTCATGTTGTTGAGGATTTGTAATGGCCTCACTATTTTGATTTTGATTTGTTATCCCTAACTTTTGCCTGACTGTTCCCATTTTCGAGATTATAGTCAACGGGATGCCCCAGCTTTCTTGAGCTTCCTTTATAGGTTTTTGGCTCAGTGGGATTTTTCTTTTGAGAGATTGACTGCCTATGTGATAGGGAACCACCCTTGTCTTTCGATTCCAAAGGAATGCTTTTTTTTTGACGTCGTTCGTTGTGTTACGAACTGAGAGTTTGCGACTTCAATGCGCATTTTCTTTGAATTAACTGAGAGACTACCCTTCCCCAGGTTTATATCAAAGGTTTTGATCGTTCAGAACAGAAAACTCCTACTTCTTTGGCTCGAATGGGTTGACTAGGGATTAACTTCCTTATAACTCCAGTGTTTGGGAATTGAAAGAAATGCCTGTACATCATCAGCAAGGTCTGTCCGAAAGCATACTGTATTAGATTATGGTATTGTTTCGTCATCCTCCCTCTAAAGGCTTGTAGCCTTTTATCAAGAGTCAAATATCATAAAGAAAAGCATAAGAGTAGTGAAACGAATGGATGAATTCAAGACAAACATATGCAATGCATTAATGAAAACAGAGTTTAACATCAACAGATAATTGTTTGACAACAAAAGAAACTACAACTTTGAAAATTCAAAATGAAGCAAAAGTCTTTCAGCTTGAGCTTTGTCACTCCAGGTGGAGAACTCCTTAACGGAAGATTTTCATCTCACCGTCTGGCATGAATTCCAGCACTCCAATGTCGATCTTGAATCTTGTTCTTCAAGGCCCAACAGTCGTTGGTGTCGTGTCCCGGGCTGTAGGAGTGGTAAACACAAAATGCGTCGGGACGATAGTTAGGAGCGGAGGTATTGAGCTTCCGAGGAGGATCCCTTAGAGTAAGCAGGTTGACCTCCAACAGGCGCTTCAGTATGAAGAATGATGGTATCTCAGTCTCCGTGAACTGTCTTCCCGACGTTTCTTGCTTACGCCAATTACCCCGTTGACGCTGGCGAGGTTGTTGATGGGCTTGTGACCCTGAAGCAAGCGAAGGAGCCTTCCCCTTGTCTTCTTGAGTGGATGGAGGCTGAGCGGTGACTTGCTCTTCAACCTCAGATGTTTGCCCCAATTTGTTGTTTTGAAGCAGTTGGCAGACAAGAACCCTGAGTTCCTCTTGTCTTTGAGACAGGTCTTGGATGAGAGCCATCTGGCCTACCAACTGCCCCATCACTTGGATCCTCAATGTTTCCAGATCAAACTGCAGCTCCGCAAGCTGATCACTCCTGGCATTGTTTGAACTCTCCAAAGCCTTTGTGAGGAGAGCTTTCATTTCTTCTTGCCCCAGAGACAAGTTCAAAAACATTTCCTGTAGCTGAGCAGTCTGGTCTTGGATGTCTTTGACAGACCTTTCTAGAGCCATCTCTTACTGAAATAAACAGCAGGAGAGTAAGGAAACCTGAAAAAGGAGAGATCGTCAAGATGCAATGCATGATATGTGGATGCATGCTTTCAAGGATTTCTTGGGGTAAACACAAGAGAATGTTAGAGGTTGAACTCTAATCTTGGATTGGAGATCTTCGCACCGGTGGATGTCTTTCCACGAGAATCAAGCTTACCATGTCAAGTGGGTCATAGCCACTGATTCAAGTTGTTGCACTTGAAATTTTGATTGGAGAACTGTGCACTGGTGGATGTCTTTCCACAAGAATCAAGCTCACCATGTCGAGTGGGTCATAGCCACTGATTCAAGTTGTTGCACTTGAACTTTGATTGGCATTTGTTAGAGGAGGAAACCTCTTGCCCTTTGGTAGGCGTCTGGTTCAACGTGACCCTGCATCAAAAGACCCCTCGAGATCCTTGAAATGGTTTTTGAAAATGCTATGGTATGATGTTATGATGTTATGTACATGTATCCAAAAAGCAAGTGAGTGTATATACAGACAAACATATTCACACAAAGCAAACAAGTCCTTAGGTTTAGGCTTGCATGAGGTTCAGGTACTACCCTCTTCCAGTTTCGTTGGTTAAAACCTGTCCTATCAAAAGTAACCGGGTTCTAGAGGATCTCAATATCACTGACTACCCTCAATCGGTCATAACTCCAGCATCGCTATCTTTTCTTGCGGCCGGAACCATCGCGAGAGTTTAGCCTCAATGAGTGTAGCATACTGCTACTGTTCTAATGGCCAAGTTGGGTCAATTTAGGGTTCTAAGGTCGGTTGGTGCTTAATGACTCCTTGGAAGACCCATATTCTCCCCGTTTCAACACAAGAGATATCGGTACAGACCAAGGTGCCACACCAACGTAGCCACTGCTTCACCCATGTCGGTATACCCCGGACAGGTCCCTCGCAGATTATGCTACCTAAAAAAGGTATTCCCCAGATCCGGGTTAGGATCTATGAAACTCCGATGCAAAGCCCACAAATGTAAAAGCAAACAAAGCAATCAATTGAAAACAAAGGTGATCTAAACCCTAAGGTAACCCCACTTTTAAGTTTCTCCCCAGCAGAGTCGCCAGTTCTGTGATACGGTGGGAGAACTGACTTGAGTTTTGCGTTTGTATTCGCACTTGTTCGGTTGAGCAAGAGTCGCCACCGACTTTTTATTTTATCCTAAAGGAAAGGTTAAAAAGCACAGCAAAAACCTTTTGAGATATTTCGCGGGTTCGGGGGGTAGATTATGAAAAGGGAAGGTATTAGCACCCTTTTCATCCATGGTTATCCATGGGCTCTTAGTTACTTGGTTTTTTAGATCACTTGCCTTGATTGCTTGAAATTGTGGTGTATGTGTGTGTGTTTTGAAAATGTTTTTGAAAGAGATACCTTGTTTTAGGCAACCAATGTAATGACTCGTGTTTGAGTATATACGAAGGTGTGTATCTTTTCGAAAAGATGTTTCAAAATGTTTTTGGAAGTTTGTTTGAAAGTGTGTATGAAGTGTGGTTTTTGAAAAGAAGGCAAGTGTTTTTGCAAGTTGATCTCAAGTAACTAAGAGTTTTGTCTACCCCTATTATACTCAAAGGTTTTCTCTATGTTTTCAACCCTTTTTAACAATTTTGTTCCACCATTGAATTTGGTGGACAATCTTGCGTTTAGGATGTTTAACGGGACAGGCGCGGGTCATCGTATGGACCATGAATGCAATGGTGCAAAGTGTCTTTGGCAATTTGCTTGAAGGGACTATGATCATTCCGTTTTAGGCAACTTCCGAAAACGTCATCGAGGGACTTATGATCATTTGAATTTGTTTTTCCAAAGAAACTCGACGTGCAAGCATGGCCCATTTTGGAAGGCAACATGTGGGATTACCCTAGGGGGTGCAAGTGTGATTGTGTGTTGATTTCATGTATTTGTCTTGTATTAGGTTATCTAGCGTTTGATTTTATGTACGTGCAAACCCTAGGTCTAACCATGGTATAATTCGAAAGCGGTAAATTGCGGGAATTTAAAATCTACGCTATTACAAATGGTATCTGGGAATGGGGGTACAAATTCACAAATGGGGATGAGACTTTAGGAATGTAGTGTCCAAATAATTTACAACCCAATCGAACTGCGCAAATGTAATATGTAAGTATAGCAATGTGTTGTACCCCAAAATTTGCCCTCCCATATTCTCCAATAAACTGCCAAGCCAAGCTACAAAATTCCCCAAGAGTTGCACAATGCAAAGGCCTCCATACAGTCAAAACTAGGGTTTGTGTGTTGATCAAGAAAAGGAAAGGCTCAGAAATCATCAAAGATGCAGAAGTTGCTATATTTGGACAGCTGAAAAAGTCAACTGAAATTGACCAGGGCATAACTTTCACATGGATTATCAGAAAAATTCCATCCAAAGCTCATTTTGAAGAGAAAGACATTTCCTACAACTCATCTTCATACTTCAAGTCCAAGAAATGCTCTCACAAAAAGTTATCAATTTCAACATTACAGGTCATTTTCAAAAGTCAACAAAAAGGGACTTTAAGTCAAAGGCCATAATTTGAGATTGGTAAATCAAAATGACATGGGACCAAAGGCATTGGTTAAAGGACTCAAATACCTTTCCAAAATGTCCAAGAACATGTGAAAAGCTTAAAAATTGAGCAAGTTATGCCTTGTAGAAGTTGGGAAATTTTTGTGAAATGGCAAAAGTCAACTATCATTGAAAATCCAATTTTTGACAAAAGGGCCCCATTTTTTCCACTTGGTTCATCCTTGTCATGCCACACACGTGTCCCATGGTTAATTTCAAGACCAAATATTGATTTTTTTATTTTATTTAATTTTTGATGATTTAATTCATTTTAATTCTTTGAAAATTCAAATAAAATTTAAAAACCAATGGAATAGTGTTATGTGAACTTGGACAATTTCTATGTATCATGAACCTACTCAAGAAATCAGGCTAGGGTTCATTTGCACACTAGGTCTAGGTTTTGGCTAAAAAGGAGGAAAATGGTTAAGGATGAAAACCCTAGGACTTATTCTTTCCCAAGCATGAATTAAGGTGAGTTAGCAAGCCAATTCCATTCCATGATCATCACTGAGTCAAACCCTAGGCCTAAGACATTATAAGCTGCACCCAAACAAGCATTGAGGGATTGAAAATTTTTGGACAAAAACACAAATCTGAAATCAGTGCTAGACAATCTTTGAAGCCTTAATTCTTTTCCCATTAGCATCCTGGACAATCACTGAACACGTCCCAACCCCTAACTTCAATCAAAACGCGAAGAAACAGTTGCTACAACCCAAACTGTACAGCAAATTTTTTGAAATCGTACTCTCCATTTTAAGCATCTTCATTGCATTTCAATTGTATATTCTTGTTCCATGTGAAGTTTCTAAGCTAACCATAACTGTTAATTGAATTTTCGTGCACTTCTGGCCAATTTCCACATTATTTTTCAAAACAAAATTCTATGCTTTACTAACTTCCAGGTACACCATATGCCTCCGTCCTCAAGACATACACGTGTCCCAGATGATCATCCAAGGGCTCAGAGTCAAGGTGCGCCATGAACAAAAGTCAATGCACTGATACACAAGCCAAAAGGTCAATGGACTTCAAAGCCTAATGGGCCAAATTCCAGGCCTGGACCCTCCAAATTGGGGTTACCCCCCCCTGGTTTGCATGTTTTATATTTTTCTTCTTACCTTTATTTTTGCTATTTTATTTATTTTATTGTTTCAACATAATTAGTTTATTTTTACTATAAAATATAAAAACATTCAAAAAAATCAGAAAAGTCAAAAATTTTAATAATTATTTTATTTTAAATATTGTTTTTTTTTTTGTATAAATAATAACATGTAAAATGTTTAGTTTTAATTAAGTTTTCAACTTTAATTCCTTTTAATAAAAATCAAAATCAAAAACATAGAATTAGGTTAATGACTTTTTCCTTTTAACTTTCCTTGTTTTTTGCCATAGTATTAGTGTTTTTCATAATTAAATTAGGGTTGCATTTTAGGTTAGATTTTAATTCTTTTAATAACTAAAATCCAAAAAAATAGAGTTTAGGTTTAATAACTTTTTATTTTCTTTTTTTTTAATAATAATATTATTTATTTATTTAATGCACATAAATTAATTTAGAACTAGGATTTTAATTTTAATTCTTTTCTTTTTTCATAATATTTTCATAATAAACTTAAAAGACATTAGAACTAGGATTTTAATTTTAATTAACTTTTCTTTTTTTCTTTTAAATCTAAAAAACACAAAATACCATTTTTCATTTAATTTTAATTTTAGATAACTTAATTATTTTAATTCTTTTAAAGGGTTCAACGCCCTCGCATTTGATTATTTTCTTTTTTTTCGCGCGTTTCATTTATTTCTTTTGTAAATAATTATGTATATGTACCAAAGCCGTGTAATAGCTATTAGACATTTCTTTTCTGCAATTTATTTTAAAACGGGTCTGGATTAATTTGGCGTTGTAGACCCTCGCCTTTGTAATAGCGTAGGACTTTTATCTTTTCCGCACTTTAAATTCCCGCACATTTAACTGTTAAACAATAACATGAAAGAATGAATGCCCAAAAATAAAATCGAATCGTTAGATCACCAATGCATGACAAGACAAACAATAAACTGAAAATGACACACAATTCGCACACACCACCCCTAGGGTACGCCTCACTGTTGCCTTTCGAAAGGTGGTCGTCGAGTATAGGACGTTTTAGTAAGTCCTTATGATCCAGTTGCCTCGAAACGGTTGCCTCGGAAAATAAAGGATCAATGGCATAAGGGTAGCTTCTAAGGTGTCCTACTGTTGCTCTGGTGACCACCACGTCCCTAAAACTCGAATTGACCCGAACACCTCCAACGGTGGTGCTACCTATCTCTCAATGGTGGGATGGCACTACTTTAAAGGACATTTACACAGACGAATTCCTTAGGGTAGGTAGGTTCTCAAGGATACTTGCTCTAATTTCAAACAAAACAAAAACTCTTTTCACACCAACACATTTTCAAAAGCTTTCAAAGCGAATCTTTCAAACACTCCGACGTACGAGTCGAACTGAAATTTTTCAAAGAAACTTTTTTAAACCCACAATTGAAAAGCAAGCAAACATTTTTGAAAACACATTGAGCAAGTACCTAAGAGCCCATGGATAACCATGGATAGAAAGGGTGCTAACACCTTCCCTTTCTATAACCTACCTCCCGAACCGAGAGCAATCTCTTTAAGGAATTTTTCTGTGCTTTTGTCCTTTCCTATTGGAGAAAATAAAAGACGGTGGCGACTCTTGCTTCCGCGACATTTCACGAACCAGCTTTAAAACAGTCAGTTCCAGATCCACCGATCACAGAACTGGCGACTCTGCTGGGGATGCACTTAAAGTGAGGTGTACCTTAGGACTAAGATCATTGTGTTTTCAATTGTTTTCCTTGTATGCTTTAAAATTTGTGGGTTGCTTGGGAGTTCTATAGATCCTAACCCGGATCTGGGGGATACCTTCTTAGAAAGTAGCAACAAGGCTGTGAGGGAACTGTGCGGGGTATACCGACATGGTTGAAACAGTCTGCTACGTTGATGTGGCACTTTGGTGTGTACCGGTAACCCTTGAGTCAGTCAAGGAGAGTACGGGGCCTCCATGTGGTGTCATGAAGCATCAACAGACCTTAGGAACCTTAATTGAACCATCTTGGCCTCTTTAGGGTAGTGAGATAACTGACTTTGGTGCAGTCCGAGGTTGGTTGATACTCGATACTACACTCAATTGAGGGTTGCTTTCCTGGAATATTTCGGTCGCCAGTTCAGTGGCTAAATCGAAACGATGAACAATGAAAGCAATCCCGTGATATTGGGAACCTTAGAACCCGGTTACTTTGATTAGGACAGGTTGAACCCACCAACTTCAAGAGGGTACTACCCAGACCCCATGCTGGCCTAAACCTAAGGGCTCTCTCTTGTGTGACTTGTGTGCCTTAGTACTTGACTATCTGCATGCTTGTGATCTAACACTTGTTTCTTGCAGGTTTGTTTCAGTCCTTAATCAGGACTCATAATAGGGTTACTGACATCACCCCATGCATACCATGACATCATACCATTGCATACATCCTAACCCATTTCAAGGATCTCAAGGGCTTGTGATGCAGGTCAGGACGAATCAACTGTCCCAGCAAGGGGCAAAGAGGATTTATTTTCCTCTAGACCAGGTTGTCAGGGGCTATGACCCACTTGACATGGTGAGCTTTTGACCCTTGGAGAAGGACTCTCAACAATATGAAGTACCTTCAATCAAGCCACTAGTTTCCAATGCTAACTATTTTCTTGTTTACCCCACGAGATTCTTGAAATCATTGCATGCATGTCATACATCTCGTTGCATTACAGGTATCCCCTTGACAGGTTGCTTACTGTTCTTCGCTGTTTATTTCAGCACTATGAACCCTGAATCATCAACCGAGGCATCTATCAAGGCTCTTCAGGCGCAGAACGCCCAATTTCAGGCGCAGAACGCCCAATTTCAGGAGCTGATCAAGGGCTTGGCTCAGGGTCAACAAGAGTTGAAGACCATGCTGCTGAAGAAGACTAAGAAGAAGAGGAGGACTGTGCTATTTAACACTGGGCGCAGACTCGGGAACACTTTGGTTGAAGCTGAAAGGACTCCTCCATCTGTGACGGAAGGTAGTCACCAAGAAAGGGAGGTCCCTACTCCCGTGGGCTCTGATACTGAAACAGACTTCAACGACGAACAGTACCCTCCTGCTGAAGACCGGTACAAACAGCTGGAAGACAGATTAAAGGCTATGGAGGTTCAGCAAGTGCCTGGACTGGATTTCGGAGACTTGGGGTTATCTACTGGGGTGGTGATTCCACACAAGTTCAAGGCACCTGCCTTTGTGAAGTATGACGGGGCTTCCTGTCCCAAGATGCACCTCCGTTCTTATGTAAGGAAGATCCAGCCTTACACAGCAGACAAGAACCTTTGGATCCATTTCTTCCAGGAGAGTCTTTCAGGGACTCACCTCGATTGGTTCTATCAGTTGGATGGAATCAGCATTCGTAACTGGGAGGATCTGGCCACTGCTTTTTACAAGCAGTATCAATATAATGCCGACCTTGCCCCCACACGTACCCAACTTCAGGGTATGTCGTTAGGTGCAAGTGAAGGTTTTAAAGAGTACGCTCAGAGGTGGAGAGACCTAGCTGGCAGAGTGCAGCCACCGTTGACTGATCGGGAGTTGGTAGACACGTTCTTGGGGACCCTGTCTGGTCCATTCTTCAACCACTTGATTGGGAATTCTGCTGCTGGGTTTACAGATCTAATCTTGACCGGAGAAAGAATCGAAGCGGGCATCAAGTCAGGGAAAATACAGAATGGTGACTCCTCGAACACTGAAAAGAAACCATCCAGGAGGGAATCTAGTGCTGTCAACGCATTAGCTATCGCAAAACCGGCCGGTGCTCCTCAGCGTCACCATCAACAAAGGGAAGAGAGACCTAAGAGGCAATTTACTCCCCTCGGCATGACCTTGTCACAAATATTGCCACAGTTGCTGGAAACCAAGTTGGTAACCCTCATGGACCCTCCAAAGAATCCTAACAGGACACCCTCGAGGTACAATCCCAATGCTCGCTGCGCCTATCATTCCGACAGCCCGGGGCATGCTACAGATGACTGTTGGACTTTGAGAAACAGGGTTCAAGATCTGATTGACGCAAAGGAAGTCCAGCTCGACTCTCCAGAGGCTCCCAATATGATCACTGCTCCCTTGCCAAGACATGGCTAGGATTAGTTTTTGTTCATTCAAATATTCAAGTTGTAATTTTCTTTCAATTGTTCAAACATTTTATTTCATGCCAAACTTGGTTATTTCATTAATGCGTTACACATGTCTGTTTGAAGTAATTATTTCATATTCACTATGTGCAAATTATTTTTTTTTTTCTGATGATCAACGTTCGACTAATAATTCTAAGCCTCTTGAGGGAGGATGACGAAAACGATACCACGATTTACAGTATGCTTTTGAACAGACCCCGCTGATGAGGTACAGGCATTGTTTCAATTCCTAAACACTGGAGTTATAAGGATGATAAACCCTCGTCAACCCATCCGAGCCAAAGAAGTAGGAGTTTTTATTTTCGAAAATTGAAACCCTTTATCATAACCTGGGGCAGGGTAGTTCTCTCAGTTGATCCAAGTGCTTAACGAATGGCACCAAAGAGGTCCTTACAAAACAAAACGAAGAAAGACAGTGATGGTTCCGAATAATCAATAAAGAAAGGCAGTCATTATCTCAAAAATAAAAAACCCCTTAAGTCAAAAGCCAACGAAGAAGACTTACAAAACTGGGGCATCCCGCTGACTGTAATTCCAAAAAAGGAAACAGTTCAGGCAAAAAAATAGGGATAACAAAATCAAAAAGAAAGAGGTCCCACAAACCCTCGACAAAAAATGATGGCTACCTATTCAAAATAAATTGTCAACATTCGAACCATCGCTGGTATATCAAAGCAAAGACTCAAACAAGGTCTAACGTAGGATCAACTGAGTTTAGGTTTAGAGAATATCACGAAGAGCGGGTGGGTACAAATAATTTGAGCCTTTATCCTTTGTTTCTTAAAACCATGAACCAGGCCACGTTATAACCCTTAAAAGTCCTAGCTGAAGTATGGGTTAGTTCGAAAGCATACTGTTACGAAAGGTATCCTGACTCCTTAAGGCCTACGGTAAATACGGAGTTGACATCACGTTTTACAAACATTCACTTGTTTTATGAAAAGAACGCATTTTCAAAATATTCAAGACAGACATAAGCGTTGTATTTTTGATATAACTTTGTTTGCATATGACTTTTTGTTTGAACAGCATAGAAATTCGCATGACGAAAGTCTAATGAACAAGAGTATCTCCGATCAAGGGGCACGGCATGATCATGGTCTACCATCTGGGGCAGTTAAGTCAAGATCCAGAGAATCTCTCAAAAGGCCAAAAAGCCTGGGGCAAACCTCTGCCTGAGTCACTTGGGGCAATCCAGCAACGAATCTCGCACGATCAGACACCTTCTGACATATGGCGACACCACCAGCCTGGGGCAAATCTCCGTCTACGTCACTTGGGGCATTGGACGATCAAACGAAGATCTTCTGGTGGTATGACAAAACAATTCTAACAGAGGCAATTCCCTACATCCTGAGGACACGGACATAGTCAAAAAAAAAAAAAATACTGCGCATAATCAAAGACCCGCTAGGTTGACATACCTAGGCAAAAATAAGGGCTTCCCGGCGAACTAAAAGGGTTCGGGCAAAATGAAGGGATGAAATGAAAAAATCTGTACACCCGGCAAGTCGAAAACCTGAAAAGGCGGCTTGGGCAAAAATGGGTATCCCGGTGGACTGAAAACCCGAAAAGGCGGTCCAGGCAAAAGTTAGGGATCAAAGCGTACGAGTATGTCCCAGCATCTCGGCACCTGCCTACCAGAAGACTCGTCAAGTACTCCCACAAGTGCCTCCTCCCACTGAAACTGGGGCAATAAGGAGTTGTCTAAAAGATCCGGTTGCTCTGTCCATCATAGGTATGCGACCCAGATATTTTCACTCCCCGCAGAACACGAACGCGCCGTCCGGCTTTATTCAAAGAGTTATTTCCTTAATAAGATATAACTGGGTTATCCTCAGCCAATAGCCACGGAAAAGACCGTCCTCAGTAAAGTCTTATCATCCCCAGCGGAAGCAAAAGCTTATTCTCCAACATCAGCCCAGGAGTGACTTCCCGGCACCCGTCAAGGATTTATTTTCCTAAACGAAAGCATACATTCATAAACATCACATTTTCATACATCATGACACATGCATGTACGCATCATGTCATACAATTGCATTTATGCCGTTGCTTGATTCATATCACGTACTGCATATAACTGACCTTTACCTTTCAGGAAGGATACAGTTGAATAATCAGCTATGTCAAAATAGACAAAACACCGTCAGAAAAGACAAATCCCGTCATAAGAGACAAATCCGGTCAAAGAATACAAATCCAGTTTAAGTCAATGCCTAAAGATTCCTCTGATACAACTCGTCGTGATAGACACTCGTCATGATAGACACTCGTCGTGATAGACACTCGTCGTGATAGACACTCGTCGTGATAGACACTCGTCGTGATAGACACTCGTCGTGATAGACACTCGTCGTTATAGACACTCGTCGTGATAGACACTCGTCGTGATAGACACTCGTCGTGATAGACACTCGTCGTGATAGACACTCGTCGTGATAGACACTCGTCGTGATAGACACTCGTCGTGATAGACACTCGTCGTGATAGACACTCGTCGTGATAGACACTCGTCGTGATAGACACTCGTCGTGATAGACACTCGTCGTGATAGACACTCGTCGTGATAGACACTCGTCGTGATAGACACTCGTCGTGATAGACACTCGTCGTGATAGACACTCGTCGTGATAGACACTCGTCGTGATAGACACTCGTCGTTATAGACACTCGTCGTGATAGACACTCGTCGTGATAGACACTCGTCGTGATAGACACTCGTCGTGATAGACACTCGTCGTGATAGACACTCGTCGTGATAGACACTCGTCGTGATAGACACTCGTCGTGATAGACACTCGTCGTGATAGACACTCGTCGTGATAGACACTCGTCGTGATAGACACTCGTCGTGATAGACACTCGTCGTGATAGACACTCGTCGTGATAGACACTCGTCGTGATAGACATTCGTCGTGATAGACGCTCGTCATGATAGACACTCGTCGTGATAGACACTCGTCGTGATAGACACTCGTCGTGATAGACACTCGTCGTGATAGACACTCGTCGTGATAGACACTCGTCGTGATAGACACTCGTCGTGATAGACACTCGTCGTGATAGACACTCGTCGTTATAGACACTCGTCGTGATAGACACTCGTCGTGATAGACACTCGTCGTGATAGACACTCGTCGTGATAGACACTCGTCGTGATAGACACTCGTCGTGATAGACACTCGTCGTGATAGACACTCGTCGTGATAGACACTCGTCGTGATAGACACTCGTCGTGATAGACACTCGTCGTGATAGACACTCGTCGTGATAGACACTCGTCGTGATAGACACTCGTCGTGATAGACACTCTTCGTGATAGACACTCGTCGTGATAGACACTCGTCGTGATAGACACTCGTCGTGATAGACATTCGTCGTGATAGACGCTCGTCCTGATAGACACTCGTCAGTGTAGACACTTGTCGTTATAGACATTCGTCGTGATAGACGCTCGTCCTGATAGACACTCGTCAGTGTAGACACTTGTCGTTATAGACATTCGTCATAGACACTAGTCGCTATAGACACCCATCGTTAAAGACCACTCGTCCTTGGAAACAATCTGTCAGTAGAGACAACTTCATCACCGTTTGAAGATCCAGACCCAGCTCCTGTAACCAGTCAGGACATATCTATACCAAGTATCTGAAAACCAGCTCCTGCGACGTGTCAGGTACTCATTTTCTTTTGCAGGTATGCAGGTTCTCGCTAAGGAATCTCTTACGCGATCAACATCCAGATGGCATCTATAAGCCCATCATCCTACCCATCAATCTCTAAATGGCATCTATAAGCCCATTCCCCCACCACACTGCTACCATGTGAGCGCAAATTTCTGGGCACTCTAGTGTCCAATCATCTTCTACCCTCGGATTACAAAAGGCACGTCAGCCAATCTCCATCCTCAGGTCTAAGAAGATTGAACAGGGGCAACTGTTGTACCCCAAAATTTGCCCTCCCATATTCTCCAATAAACTGCCAAGCCAAGCTACAAAATTCCCCAAGAGTTGCACAATGCAAAGGCCTCCATACAGTCAAAACTAGGGTTTGTGTGTTGATCAAGAAAAGGAAAGGCTCAGAAATCATCAAAGATGCAGAAGTTGCTATATTTGGACAGCTGAAAAAGTCAACTGAAATTGACCAGGGCATAACTTTCACATGGATTATCAGAAAAATTCCATCCAAAGCTCATTTTGAAGAGAAAGACATTTCCTACAACTCATCTTCATACTTCAAGTCCAAGAAATGCTCTCACAAAAAGTTATCAATTTCAACATTACAGGTCATTTTCAAAAGTCAACAAAAAGGGACTTTAAGTCAAAGGCCATAATTTGAGATTGGTAAATCAAAATGACATGGGACCAAAGGCATTGGTTAAAGGACTCAAATACCTTTCCAAAATGTCCAAGAACATGTGAAAAGCTTAAAAATTGAGCAAGTTATGCCTTGTAGAAGTTGGGAAATTTTTGTGAAATGGCAAAAGTCAACTATCATTGAAAATCCAATTTTTGACAAAAGGGCCCCATTTTTTCCACTTGGTTCATCCTTGTCATGCCACACACGTGTCCCATGGTTAATTTCAAGACCAAATATTGATTTTTTTATTTTATTTAATTTTTGATGATTTAATTCATTTTAATTCTTTGAAAATTCAAATAAAATTTAAAAACCAATGGAATAGTGTTATGTGAACTTGGACAATTTCTATGTATCATGAACCTACTCAAGAAATCAGGCTAGGGTTCATTTGCACACTAGGTCTAGGTTTTGGCTAAAAAGGAGGAAAATGGTTAAGGATGAAAACCCTAGGACTTATTCTTTCCCAAGCATGAATTAAGGTGAGTTAGCAAGCCAATTCCATTCCATGATCATCACTGAGTCAAACCCTAGGCCTAAGACATTATAAGCTGCACCCAAACAAGCATTGAGGGATTGAAAATTTTTGGACAAAAACACAAATCTGAAATCAGTGCTAGACAATCTTTGAAGCCTTAATTCTTTTCCCATTAGCATCCTGGACAATCACTGAACACGTCCCAACCCCTAACTTCAATCAAAACGCGAAGAAACAGTTGCTACAACCCAAACTGTACAGCAAATTTTTTGAAATCGTACTCTCCATTTTAAGCATCTTCATTGCATTTCAATTGTATATTCTTGTTCCATGTGAAGTTTCTAAGCTAACCATAACTGTTAATTGAATTTTCGTGCACTTCTGGCCAATTTCCACATTATTTTTCAAAACAAAATTCTATGCTTTACTAACTTCCAGGTACACCATATGCCTCCGTCCTCAAGACATACACGTGTCCCAGATGATCATCCAAGGGCTCAGAGTCAAGGTGCGCCATGAACAAAAGTCAATGCACTGATACACAAGCCAAAAGGTCAATGGACTTCAAAGCCTAATGGGCCAAATTCCAGGCCTGGACCCTCCAAATTGGGGTTACCCCCCCCTGGTTTGCATGTTTTATATTTTTCTTCTTACCTTTATTTTTGCTATTTTATTTATTTTATTGTTTCAACATAATTAGTTTATTTTTACTATAAAATATAAAAACATTCAAAAAAATCAGAAAAGTCAAAAATTTTAATAATTATTTTATTTTAAATATTGTTTTTTTTTTGTATAAATAATAACATGTAAAATGTTTAGTTTTAATTAAGTTTTCAACTTTAATTCCTTTTAATAAAAATCAAAATCAAAAACATAGAATTAGGTTAATGACTTTTTCCTTTTAACTTTCCTTGTTTTTTGCCATAGTATTAGTGTTTTTCATAATTAAATTAGGGTTGCATTTTAGGTTAGATTTTAATTCTTTTAATAACTAAAATCCAAAAAAATAGAGTTTAGGTTTAATAACTTTTTATTTTCTTTTTTTTTAATAATAATATTATTTATTTATTTAATGCACATAAATTAATTTAGAACTAGGATTTTAATTTTAATTCTTTTCTTTTTTCATAATATTTTCATAATAAACTTAAAAGACATTAGAACTAGGATTTTAATTTTAATTAACTTTTCTTTTTTTCTTTTAAATCTAAAAAACACAAAAATACCATTTTTCATTTAATTTTAATTTTAGATAACTTAATTATTTTAATTCTTTTAAAGGGTTCAACGCCCTCGCATTTGATTATTTTCTTTTTTTTCGCGCGTTTCATTTATTTCTTTTGTAAATAATTATGTATATGTACCAAAGCCGTGTAATAGCTATTAGACATTTCTTTTCTGCAATTTATTTTAAAACGGGTCTGGATTAATTTGGCGTTGTAGACCCTCGCCTTTGTAATAGCGTAGGACTTTTATCTTTTCCGCACTTTAAATTCCCGCACATTTAACTGTTAAACAATAACATGAAAGAATGAATGCCCAAAAATAAAATCGAATCGTTAGATCACCAATGCATGACAAGACAAACAATAAACTGAAAATGACACACAATTCGCACACACCACCCCTAGGGTACGCCTCACTGTTGCCTTTCGAAAGGTGGTCGTCGAGTATAGGACGTTTTAGTAAGTCCTTATGATCCAGTTGCCTCGAAACGGTTGCCTCGGAAAATAAAGGATCAATGGCATAAGGGTAGCTTCTAAGGTGTCCTACTGTTGCTCTGGTGACCACCACGTCCCTAAAACTCGAATTGACCCGAACACCTCCAACGGTGGTGCTACCTATCTCTCAATGGTGGGATGGCACTACTTTAAAGGACATTTACACAGACGAATTCCTTAGGGTAGGTAGGTTCTCAAGGATACTTGCTCTAATTTCAAACAAAACAAAAACTCTTTTCACACCAACACATTTTCAAAAGCTTTCAAAGCGAATCTTTCAAACACTCCGACGTACGAGTCGAACTGAAATTTTTCAAAGAAACTTTTTTAAACCCACAATTGAAAAGCAAGCAAACATTTTTGAAAACACATTGAGCAAGTACCTAAGAGCCCATGGATAACCATGGATAGAAAGGGTGCTAACACCTTCCCTTTCTATAACCTACCTCCCGAACCGAGAGCAATCTCTTTAAGGAATTTTTCTGTGCTTTTGTCCTTTCCTATTGGAGAAAATAAAAGACGGTGGCGACTCTTGCTTCCGCGACATTTCGCGAACCAGCTTTAAAACAGTCAGTTCCAGATCCACCGATCACACAATGTATAAGATAAACAAATGTGTATAAGAGCAATTTAAATGTATTTGTGTATTGTAAATGTGTAAGTGTACATGTATTTTATTTACAAGTTGTGAAATGAATTTAAATGTATTATTAAGTATGTGTGATTTAAATTGTGTTTTTGTATCTTTTTTTGTAAAGTATGTACAAATTAAGTATTAATCTTAAGAAAAGAAAAGTATTAATCTTAAAGAAAAATTATATATTAGTACAAATAAAATTATTTTAATTAGAAACAAGGAAATGTTTTAAGACAAAGTATTTCTTATGTATTAATATATTTTAATTAGTGATTTGTGTATAAAGGGATTTATATATACAAAAGAAAATTAAAGTAAGAATCTATTAATCTAATTAACCCTAAAGTTCATGTAAAGAAAATTCTATATGAAATAAATAAAAAGAATTAAGGTAACTTTATTTACAAATAAGATTAGGTTAGTTTAAAAATGTAGGAAAAAGGGATAAGTAAAAAAAAGTTAGCTTAAGTATAAAAAGAGGGAATGGGCCTGAAGGGCTTAATCAGAATTAGAATTCAAAAGGGGGGGGGTGCCAATTTAAAACGTTTTTTGGGCCTTAAGCGCTGAATGGGGGGAAGGCCCAAGTTTTGTGACAAGTTTTTTGTCTTAGGGTTGTTTGGATTCGTTTGCATTTGGGACTAACCTAGGGTTTGTGAAACAGAAGCGCGCCGTTTGTTCATCTTCGTCTTCGTTCATCTCTCAAGTCCAGAACCATGGATTCAGAACAACATCCTCCTCGCCTAAGCCACCAACGCCACCGTTTCCCCTTCTCCCTCAGTGTACTGCTCAGGCGACGCTTGTAAGGTTGTTAGGGCTTTCGTTGTATCTTTTGATTTTTATGTTTCGATTGGGTTTTGATTTATGTATTTTCTTTTGTCATTTTGATATGCATGAAAAGGAGATGAGTGTACTACCTCTTGGAGACAGAGGAGGAGGGAACCTGGAGGCGTTTGGAGGCTTGACGGCGGAGAAGCGCGTGATGATGAAGCTAGCTCTTCCTGGTTTGTATATTTTTGCCTTTTTGTTGGGTTTAATGATGAACTTGAAAACCTAATTTTTATATCTCTTCTTTCTTCTTCTCCTCGCTTCTGCTCATGTATGCTTATGTTGATTTTGAGATGATAATTATCTGTATCTTTGATCTTCTTCTTCTTGTCGCCCTGATGCCTAGCTTGATGCCTTGATGCCTAGCTTGATGCCTTGTGTTTGAGTATTGTTGGGTCTGATCTGTTGCCTTGAATGAATGCCCTGTGATGAGAATACTCTGAGGGCCTCTTTATGTTGCTTCTGAATGCTTTGATGCCTTGAAACACTTCCTTTTTGTTTGGTTATCTTGATGCTTGGATGTGAGTTGCCTGCCCCTATGATGAACGTTGTTCTGAGGGGGGCCTGCTGGTTCGAATATTTGGTTATTTTTGCTTTGGTTGGTTAATGGCTTTATTGGTTTTCTGGTTAGGCTTGACAGGTTTAAACTTATGCTATTAGGACTTGGTTGTTTGATGTTCTAAAAGGCTTGAAACAGGTTGTACTGGTCCAGCTTGTTGGACTGGTTGATGGCCTTAAGTTTCAGCTTGGCATGGTTTGGACATCACAGGTTTTGGGATGGAGGTTTACTTCAGGCTATGTGTTTGGGCTTGACAGTTTGTATCAAGGTTTATGCAGGTTGTGAGTTTATGTTTTTGGCTTGGACAGGGTAGGCGTTTTGAGTAGTAAGGCTTGATGCTGTCTTAGGCTTTTTTTGGTTCTGAAGCTTGGCTTCAGTTTGGTGCAGGTTAAAGGCTTATGCAGGTTAGGCTTGTATGGACCTGTTTGTGTGTTTGACAGGTTTGGATTTGAAGCTTACAGTGGTTCAGGCTTGTGTTTGAAAACAGATGAGGCTTTTGTGAGGTTTTGAAAAATGTCTTGGAGGCAGGCCTTGCTGGTTTTCTCTCAGTTTGTATTGTTTTTTGATTATGTGTTTTTCTGCCTCCTCTTCTACTGTTCTATTGCAGTTAGTTTTATATTTCTCTTTTTCATGCCTAAGCCTGCAAACCTGTCCTCTTTTCTCTCTTTCTTCTCTCTCCAGTACGATTCAAAACATTAAAATAATGTTTATGTGTACTTTTCTGAAAGGGCAACACTGGGAAATGATGAAATGAACAGCTTGCTTGCATTACATGTTTACTCTGCATACTTTATCTCTTTTCTTCCAGATTTTGTGCTGCACTTTTGTGATACTTTGATATCTTTGACAGCTTTTTTGGCAGCTTGTGGAAAGTTTGAATATGAACTCAGTTTGGGACTTTGTGGTTCAATTTGGATTTGGACTTTGTAGTGTTGTCTTGCTTTGAACTATGTAGTTTTTTGACAAACTTTGAACTTGTGCATTTTTTTAATTCTGTGCATTCCAAGTTTAGTAAGCAAATATTCATCCCTTTTTGTGAACCGGGAGAAATCCCGTGATTTGCAGAAAGGGCTAACTGATCCCAGTCAGTTGCCTTTAATGATTTAATCACACAATGCGAACTCAATCCAAATGTTTCAATCCATATCTTAGCATATCTTGAAAAACACTATAGAGTTAAACCTTTCTGAGGAACCACGCATAAAAAACCCTAATTCCTGGCCAATTGCCAAAGAAGCGTTCGCCTGATCAAAGTTGAGCCAAAATCAACCAAACCCTAAACAAACTGTTTGAATTGTTCCAGAGCCATGAAAATCAATGAAAACCCTAATTTGGTCTGACTGACGAGAAAAGTCTGTTCGACCGATTCTTGAGCCAATCTGAAAAATCAGGAAAAGCCTAAAGCTGTGATTTCTTGAGGAAAAATGCGAGGGCAAATTTTGGGGTACAACGGAGTGGTTATGCTTTAAACAAGCTTGCTTCTGACTTTGTGGATGGAGTGTGATCAGAGGGAACAAGTTAGAGGCTCAATGTGAACTTTATGCAAAAAGCTTGCTTTACAAGAATGACAATGTTTAACTTTGTGCCATTAATGGAAATGCAACTTGGATAATAGCTCAATTGCTTGGATCAAAGCCCTAACAGTTGTGTAAACATTTAATTATGAAGTGACAAATAAGTTTGAGGCCTGCAAAGCAAAGATTATGCAGCCTAGCATGGATCTGGTTCATGTGTTCATCAAAAATGGCTTGTAATTCAAGTGACAAAACCCTAACTTCATCTCTTCGATTCTCCCTACTTAAGAATGATCTCAAGGAGTTCTTGGACATTTTGGAAAGGTTTTAATGTGATATACAACCCATATTTTTATTTCTTTTGAAGATTACCCTTGGAACTATATGAAAAGGTGTCATGAAGTTAGGTCAAAATCCTGGCCAAATTAGGGCAAAATTTCACTAAGTGTTTAGTTTCATGATCCTATGTTCATAAAATTATAACTTGAGATCCAATAATTTTTGGAAGGAGTTGTGTAAAGCAAAGTTGTAGATTTCATGGAGATCTACAACTTTCATGTTGGAAGTTTCTCTTGAATCATCTTGCATCATGGTGAAAATTTGGCTCAAAGTTATGAAAAAACATGAATTTTTCAACACTTAGAAAAATTTCTAAGTTTAGAAATTTTGACTTTTCAAAATGAAATCTTGACTTTTTGATTTATTGATGAATAAGTTTCATATTTTAACATGTTTTGATGAATTATGATCTTTGGCACTTGAATTTGACCAAAAAGTCAAATTTTGACTTTTCAGTATACAGTTGACTTTTGATCAATTGACTGCAAAATTCATCTGTCAATCCAATAGACTTGCAATGTTTTGAACCATGTCATTAGGTTAAAATGATGCAATTGGACTCTTGAGATCATGCTTTAAACCAATTGACCATTTTCTAGGTCAAAAACCAGAAATTGCCTTTTCCCAATCAAAACCCTAATTTTGACCATTTTGCCCTTTTGGAGATTTGATCAAATTTCTTGAGGATTTATGGTCCAAACTTGATAAAATGATACATATGAGTTTTTAATGTTGATATGGATAAAAAATTATGAAGTTTGACTGTAAATTGCCCATAGTTGACTTTTTCCCCAATACAACTGATTTTTAGGTCAACTGCTCAATTGACTGATCAAAAGTATGATCCAAGGCTTGAAACTTGACATGAGTAATCTTGGGGGTCCATAATGATCCATGAAAGTCATATGAAGCATTGAAAGTTCAAAAATCCTTGTGCAAACTCAAAACCTAATTTTGGTCATCAGTGCCTAAGGAGGTGTCTTGAGCTGATCAAACCCTAGTGCAGTCTTGAGCCCAAGGAGATCTTGTGAGCAAATTATTGATAAGTGAGAGGGAAAATTTTGGGATACAACAGCTTCCCCTGTTCAATCTTCTTAAGCCTGAAGAGTTAGATTGGCATGTTTTGTCATTCTTGACTCGAAGGTGGAAGATGATTGGACACTAGAGTGCCCAGAAATTTGCACTCAGCGATGTGATGGTAGAAGGAATGGGCTTAAAGATGCCATTTGGAGAGGTGATATAAAGTTTTTGGAGATGGTCTTGTAGATGCCATCCTAGAGTGATTGTTGAATTGTAATTTGTAAGATGAAAGAATGAGTATCAGAATGGCGTCCGTGTCTAGAGCGTATCTGTATTGTATCTGAAAGTTGAATTTGAATAAGTGTCAAGATGGCATCCGTGTCTGGAGCGTATCTGAACTATACCTGAGAGTTGAATCTGAATGAATATCAGAATGGAATCCGTGTCTGGAGCGTATTTGAACTGTATCAGAGAGTTGAATTTGAATGAGTATCAGAATGGCATCCGTGTCTGAAGCGTATCTGAACTGTATCTGAAAAATTTGAACGTTGTTAATGGTAGCTGTTAAACTTATCCTAGAAAGGGTAAAATGTTAGCTAAAATGCAAATTCATGTTGTATGAAATGTATAGTGTAATGCATTCATGTTATCAACGTTATGATATATGGATGTGATGTATGCGCATGTGAGCTAATTCTGCTGTACTGCTATTGGACTGGGGAAAATAAATCCCTGTCCGCTGCTGAGGATATGGAGCATAAGTCTTCATGTTATGAAGTTGAAGTGCTGATGAATTTCCCTTTAGAGAAATAAACTTTATTGTAAGGGGAATGTCGTGTACTGTTTGAAAAATCCTGGTTGGGGAATTCTGAGAAATTTGGCGACTTCTACAGGGAATTGATAAACTAGATACTTTGTTCCGTTGGGGATTAAACTGCACATTGTGGGGAATTTCATGGAGATAAACTTAGAGAGATTTCCCTATCCCTTAAAGCCATCAGCGATTGTCTTTTATTTTGTTTATTTGTAAAACATTAATTATGTTCAAATGCATATGTTCAACAATGAATCATTGGACGTTTTTGTAAATAAAACACCAGCGAAAAGAAAAACATATAGTGTTTGCACTTTCAAAAGGGATATCTTTGTATTGATTTTGAGTAAGTATTTTTGTACAACGAGACAAACATTTTAGTAAGATAATGTCGTCGTAAAAAATGAAAATTTTGATACAAAGAAAAGATAGCTATGTGCAATAATCCCATGGGGTTCCCATTCTGCTATAGCCTTCGTGTCTCTAAGCATCTTGTCTATTTATTGCCTTGTCTGAAGATGATTGAATTGACCAAAACCTCTGAGTTTGTCAGTGGAAGCCAAAGGTTGTCCGTACGGTGATCCAACGGGACATAGTCATACACTTTAATTCCCTAACTTTTGCCTGGACCGCCCTTTCGGGTTTTCAGTCCACCGTGATACCCTTTTTTGCCCAAGCCGCCCTTTCGGGTTTTCAGCTTGTCAGGTGTACAAAATTTTTTTTATCCCTAATTTTTTCCCGAACCTTTTTGATTCGCCGGGATGCCCTTGTTTTGCCTAGGTGCGTCAACCTAGAGGGTCTCTTATACGTAGTATCTTTTGACTATGTCTGCGTTTGCAGGGTGCGGCAGGTCGTCGCCATCCATGGTGGTCAAGATCATTGCTCCACCAGAGAATATGTTTTTGATTACAAATGGTCCTTCGCATGTAGGAGTCCATTTTCCCCTGGGATCACCTTGCGGCAATATGATACGTTTGATCACCAGACCCCTAACTTGATACACCTGTCGTCTGACCTTTTTATTGAAAGCCTTGATCATCCGTTTTTGATACATTTGACCATGACAGACAGCAGGAAGTCTTTTCTCATCAATCAAGTTTAGTTGATCAAGTCAAGTCTGGATCTAATCCACTTCATTCAACCCTGCATCCTTCATAATTCTCAGAGAGGGGATTTGAACCTCAATAGGAAAGACAACCTCCATGCCGTATACCAGAGAGTAGGGTGTTTCCCCGGTTGATGTGCGAGTTGTGGTACGATATTCATGGAGAGCGAATGGTAGCATCTCATGCCAGTCTTTGTATGTGACTGTCATTTTTCTGTATGATCTTTTTAATGTTCTTATTTGCGGCTTCGACAATACCATTCATCTTCAGCCGGTAAGGGGAAGAATTGTGATGCTGGATTTTGAATTGCTAGCACAAGGTGGTGATCATAGTATTATTCAAGTTTGTACCATTGTCTGTAATGATCCTCTCCTGGATACCGTAATGACAAATGAGATTATGCTTGATGAACCGGGCGACAACATTCTTGGTAACGGAAGCGAAGGAAGCTGCCTCCACCCACTTTGTAAAATAATCAATGTCCACTAAGATGAAGCGGTGTCCATTGGAGGCGGTCGGCTTGATTTCCCCAATCATATCATTCCCCCACATAGAAAAGGGCCAAGGAGCCGTCAAGACATTCAGAGGAACCGGAGGTACGTGCACCTTGTCAGCATAAATCTGAAACTTATGGCAGGTTTGAGAGTGTTGATAGCAATCTGCTTCCATGGTAGACCAGTAATAGCCTGCCCGTAGGATCTTCTTTGCCATCGTATGCCCACTAGAATGAGTGCCAAAAGTGCCTTCATGTAACTCAGCCATGATCCTTTCAGCTCCAACCTGGTCTACACACCGAAGTAACACAGAGTCATGGTTGTGTTTGTAAAGAATGCCATTACTAAGGAAGAATTTAGCAGATAATCTCCTTAAGAACTTCTTATCGTTTACTGAAGCTCTTTCTGGATATTCTTGAGCCTCGAGATACCTCTTGACTTCGTGAAACCAAGGCTGGTCCACTACTTCTTCAGTATTAATCTCGTGACAGTGTGCTGGTTCATCCCTTCGTTCAATGGTGATATGGGGAGCCTCATTATCCCATTTAAGTTTAAACATAAATGACATTGTGGCTAGTGCGTCGGCTAGCTGATTTTCTTCTCGCGGGAAGTGCTCGAAGGTAATCTTCTCAAAATGTGGGAGCAACGTCAAAACATGTTCTTTGTAAGGGATAAGGTTAGGGTGTTTTGTGTCCCATTCACCTTTTATCTGGATGATAACCAAAGTTGAATCTCCGAATACATTCAAATATTTGATCCCCAAGTCTATGGCAGCTTTAAGACCAAAGATGCATGCTTCGTATTCCGCCATGTTATTTGTGCAATTGAAGCAGAGTCTTACCGTAAAAGGAGTATGACATCCTTCAGGAGATATGAGTAAAGCACCAATACCATTTCCGAGTGCGTTAGATGCCCCATCAAAAACCAGGGTCCATCGGGATCCTTGTTCAGGTCCGTCATATGGTCTAAATTCTTCATAATTGTTTACCATCATGATGTCTTCATCTGGGAATTCGAACTTCATGGACTGGTAGTCTTCTACAGCTTGGTGATCAAGGTGATCAGCTAGTACACTGCCCTTTATTGCTTTCGGGGTAGTATACTGTATGTCATATTCTGTCAGGATCATCTGCCATCTTGCTATTCTCCTAGAGAGAGCAAGTTTCTCGAATATGTATTTTATTGGATCCATTTTAGATATCAACAAGGTAATATGGGTCAGCATATACTGTCTTAGCCGGCGAGAAGCCCATGCTAGAGCGCAACAAGTTTTCTCGAGCAGTGAATATATTGTTTCACAGTCAGTAAACTTTTTGCTCAGGTAATAAATAGCATGCTCTTTTCAGCCAGACTCGTCATGCTGCCCCAGCACACACCCATTGAATTTTCTAAAACAATCAGATATATGATTAATGGTCTTCCCTCAACTGGTGACATCAACACAAGAGGCTCTTGCAGGTACTCTTTGATCTTGTCGAAAGAAGTTTGGCATTCATCATTCTATTTGACTACTTGATCTTTCTTCAATAGTTTGAAGATTGGCTCGCAAGTAGCTGTCAGGTGAGAAATGAATCTGGAAATGTAGTTTAAACGTCCCAAGAATCCTCTGACTTTCTTCTCAGTACGAGGAGCAGACATATCTTGCATCGCTTTCACTTTGGCAGGATCTACTTCAATACCTTTATTGTTGACGATAAAGCCTAGGAGTTTACCAGACCTTACTCCAAACGTGCACTTATTGGGGTTCAACCTCAGCTTGTACTTCTTTAGTCTCTCAAACAGTTTCTGTAAATGATCAAGATTCTCTTCTTCTGTTTGAGATCTAGCTATCATGTCATCCACATAGACTTCTATTTCGTGATGTATCATGTCGTGAAATAAAGCTACCATGGCATGCTGATAGGTTGCCCCATGTGATACGGTGGCAGAACCGACTATTAATACTGGTTTGTGTTTTGCGTTTTGTGTTTGCAAAATGTCGTGGTAAGCAAGAGTCGCCACCGACTTTTATTTTATCCAATCAGGGAAAAGAAAAAAGAACAGAAAAAACCTTTTTTAGAGATGTTTCTGTGTACGTAGATTATAGAAAGGGAAGGTGTTAGCACCCTTTCTATCCATGGTTTTCCACGGGCTCTTAGGTACTTGCTCATTTTTCAAATTGATTGTGTGTGTGTGTGTGTGTGCTTGCTTTAAAAATATTTTACTTCATGATAACCCTTGTATCAGTCCTCAAGGATGTGACGAAGTTATTTTGAAAACTGTTTTGAAAGGTGTTCGTGTGAAAAGTTTTATTTTGAGCAAGTACCTACTAGTACCTACCTACTCGAAAAAGGATCATTTTTGTTCTATTTTCTTTAGACAGCGCTATCCTACTATTAAGGAGTAGGTAGCACCGTCGTTGGAGTTTTAAGGGACATTCGAAAGGTACGAATACAATCACTAAAGCAATAGTTAGAAAACTTTAGTAATAACCCTAGAGTCTTAAGATCTTTTTGAGGCAACATTTCCGAGGCAACATTTCTGAGGCAACATTTCCGAGGCAACATTCAAATGGGATAATTTTGATCTCTTTAGACTGAAGGGCAACCACTAAAATCTCCTATGCTTAATGATCGTGTACCGAAGGCAACCGAAGTGAGGTAAACCCTAGGAGTGAACATGTGCGAGTGATTTGTTTCAATTATTTTAATCTTTGCAAGCTAGGGTTTTCTAACTGTTTTAATTTTTCATGCATTCTTGCCATAAAATCCTATTAGCCGTACATCTAGACAGTTAAAAGTTTGCTGAAAGTAAAAGTGGAAATAAACCTAGCTATTACATGGCTTTGACAGTTACACAATTGCCTTGACGTGAAATAAAAAAATGCAGAATTTAAAATCCTAATTAAAACTATTACAACATTGAAACAGTTACAAAATAATGGCAAAAATAATAACGAGCGCGCGACAAATTAAATACGGGAGAAATTAGGGTTTTGACCCTTGACTAAACCTAATTTCAATTGGTTAAAGAAAAAAATCATTGTTTTTTCGTTTTTGTGTTATTTAAGAAAATAAGGAATAAAAAACCTAATTACTAATCAATTTAAGAAAAATAATTAAATCACCTATTTTTGTGTTTTTGTTTGTTTGAAGAAAAGAAAATAATTAAATCAAAAAAATTAAACCTAGTTTTCTAATTGATTTTAATTATAAAAAACAAGTTAAAGTTTCCCTAAATTAAATAAGCTAATTAATTTAATTAAACTTGATAAAAAATAAAATAAAATAAAAACCTAATTCTAATTTTCATGACTTTTAGATTTTTTTGATTTTATAAAAAAAAACTGATTTTAAAAATAAAATGAATAAGAAATTAAGAATAAAGAAAATAAAATAATAAAAAGAGAAAAAAAATTGAGGAATGGGCCTGTGTTGTTAGAAATTCTGGGGGTGTAGAACTGAAAATCCGTGGCCCATTAAGCTCCAGGTCTGGTCAGCGCTGGATCCAGTATGGTATTGACTTTGTGGTGCACCATGGTCCTTCTTTGGAGAGGCGTGAGATCTGGCCAGCTGGGCATCCAATGAACGTACATTGATGGCACATGATGGGCGTTGGATGGTGTAATGCATGGGATTTGCCTGAAATTGTTAAGAAAATAGCAAAATGCACACGTCTGGGATCGAACCCAGGATGTGTACATCAAAGGCAAGCTTCCTTACCATCTGCGTTGAACTTGTTAATTGAATATATTATAAACAAATAAAGTCAAAAGCAAAGTTGATAGCCATGCTCAGAAAACGCACGAATTTTCAAACGCTCCAATGGTGGCTTGACACGCCATCATCTTCTCCCTTGAACTGTGGCTTTAGATGAAGCACTTTTACCTACGGACGTTTGTCCGTAGCTACAACCCTGTCCATCTCAAAAATTATGTACATGCAATATAAATCAATTGTAATGGTACCAATCAACTCGTCTTGGTCTCACGAGTGTCATGGTACCCCATTCATGGTCCAAATTTCCCTGTATCAGAAATCCCCAAATCGAGCTCTTAAACCCTAGCAATGTTGAATATTGACTCCGACACTGTTAATACAATTAAGCTATACAGAAAGCTTGAAATCATGATTATGAACAAGAATATATGGATAACATGCATTTAGGATGCGTAAAACATTGAAATCGAGTTTGAGTTTTTAGTGCAAATCGTGATGTTGTAACGCGATGATTCTAGATGCTTCAAGGTTGGCAAATGATGCTATTAGCTTCCTGAGATGTCCAGGAATTGATTAGAAGCCTTGGAATGGTTCGAATTGGCCTGTGGAAGAAGATAGGTCTCATAATTTTCTTTTAAATTTTTCAGTTTGGTTCTGCCTCCTCCCACGATTCTAACCCTTGTTTTTGCCTTTGATATGTTCAATATATATCATAATGTGAATTAGGGTTGTAAAAACTGATCACATCTTTGGAAGTTTTGAAGATTTGATTTGATTTTCATGGCACATGTAAACTTGCTATATTGAGCCAAATTATGCCTTTCTTGTACCAATCAGCCTTGATTCGAATTGATCATGATATCCTTGCATTATTTGATTGAAATCCTTTCCAAAAATCAGATCACAACATATCTTTTTCATTATTCATCAATTATTTGATTTAATTGAAATTTTAATTAACAAAAAATCAAAATAAATTGAAAAGTGAAGCAAATAACATGAGGTTGGATATTTGGGTCGTGGATTATATTATAAGTGAGGTGCAAGCATAAAAAGTTAGGCCAGTTTAACAAAAAATGCAATTTTGAGCCCATTTGAATTTTGGCAATTTTACAAAAAAGGTCAACTTTGACAAGACATATCTCCTCCAATTTTAACCCTAGAGAGGTGTTCTTGGACTTTTTAGAAAGCTTAGGATGTACCCTAAGCAACCGTTTTGGTCTCATCTCAATTGAATCTTCCATGTTTATGTATGAAGCTTTGACCCAAAAGGTGTTTTTGTTGACTTTTCAGAAGGACCTATAATGTCAAAATTCATATCTTTTTGTGAGTGCATATTTTGAATTTGTGGGCTGAAGATGAATTATAGGTAATTGCATCCTCTTCAAAATGAGCTTTGGATGGAAAATTTCTGATAAATTATTAAGCAGTTATGCTTGGTCAAAGTTGGGTTGACTTTTACTATAAAACCCTAATTTAACAACTTTTGGGTTTTGATGAATTTGGAGCATTCCTTAAAGAATCATGATCAACCCTTGATCAAATGATGGATAACACTTCAAAATAATGATGTTGACCAAAAATCTTGAGGTTTGACTGTATGTGGGCCACAATTGACTTTTGACCTAATACAGTCGATTCTCAAGCATCTCAGCAGTTGACTGGGCAAGCTTCTTGTGCCATGCATGAAACTTGACATGTAGGGTCTTGGGAACATATTAAGATGCCCCTGTTCAATCTTCTTAAACCTAAAGATGTAGATTGGCTGTCTGCCTTTCGTAATCTGGAGGTGGAAGATGATTGAACACTAGAGTGCCCATAAATTTGCACTCGCAAGAAGTAATACTTGATTTGTGATATCGGGAATGGGCTTGCAGATGCCATTTGGAGGTCGGGGATTGAATATTGTCGGAGATAGGCTTAAAGATGCCATCCTGGATGCGACAGAGAATTGCAAGAGATGGGCTTGAAGATGCCATCTAGAGGATGTTGGTTTCCTGTCGTGGGAGAAATAGAGTTTTAGGAGCTTCAGTTGTCTGTTACTCTACTGGGGAAATAACTCCGACTTGAGGAAGCGAAAGTGAACTGCATATTTGGTCGGTGTACAGGCTGTACCACAACTTACTGGGGAAATGCGAAACTAATCGTGTTTGATCAGGTATAAGTCTTACAGTGTTGTGGACTGCTGTCTAGAGATAAGAGAGAAGGAACCTGGATAGTAAGGTTATGAGAAGGAACCTGGATAGTGGGGTTACTTTGAAATGACAACCTGGATAGTAGGGCTGTGAGAAGGAACCTGGATCATAGGGTTACTTCAATATGAAAGCCTGGATAGTAGGGCTGTGAGAAGGAACTTGGATAGTAGGGTTACCTCGATGTGAAAGCCTGGATAGTAGAGCTGTGAGGAGGAACCTGGATAGTAGGGCTGAGAGAAGGAACCTGGATAGTAGGGTTACTTCGATATGAAAGCCTGGATAGTAGGGCTGTGATAAGGAACCTGGATAGTAGGGTTACTTCGATATGAAAGCCTGGATAGTAGGGCTGTGAGAAGGAACCTGAATAGTAGGGTTACTTCGATATGAAAGCCTGTATAGTAGGGTTGTGAGAAGGAACCTGGATAGTAGGGTTGTGATAAGGAACATGGATAGTAGGGTTACTTCGATATGAAAGCCTGGATAGTAGGGCTGTGAGAAGGAACCTGGATAGTAGGGTTACTTCGATATGAAAGCCTGGATAGTAGGGTTGTGAGAAGGAACCTGGATAGTAGGGTTACTTAGATATGAAAGCCTGGATAGTAGGGCTGTGAGAAGGAACCTGGATAGTAGGGTTACTTCGATATGAAAGCCTGGATAATAGGGCTGTGAGAAGGAACCTGGATAGTAGGGTTACTTTGATATGAAAGCCTGGATAGTAGGGCTGTGAGAAGGAACCTGGATAGTAGGGTTACTTCGATATGAAAGCCTGGATAGTAGGGTTGTGAGAAGGAACCTGGATAGTAGGGTTACTTCGATATGAAATCCTGGATAGTAGAGTTGTAAGAAGGAACCTGGGTAAGGTTGCCTTGTGAGGAGTTTGGGTAAAACTGTAGGATGAACTGGGGTAAGGTTACTTTGTGATAAGTTTGTGTAAAACTTCAGAATGAACCGGGGTAAGGTTACTTCGGTATGATAACGTAGATTAGTTGACCTGTTTGACTTTGGGAACTGAGTTTCCATTAGTCGTCTATAATATGATTTGTATACCTGCTGAATTTGTTGAAGCTAATCCTCTTTTCCTGAAAAGATATCGGGGTTAGTTATATGCGATGCATGAAATGCAGGGTGAGATGATGTTCTCAAAATAAATGAGATTATGTTGTCTATGATATGTATGTGTATGTCATGATGTATGTTCATGAAATGCTATCGGGTATGCTCGTGTTTGGGAAAATAAATCCCTAATTATTGCTGGAGAGTTGTAAATATTCTGTCGGGAAGAGATGTTTGAGAATAAACTCTGCGGGGACCAAACTTTAGGGGAAGAGATACTCTGTTGGTAGACCTGCTGATCTGGAGGAAAAACTTAGCTGGGGATGAAATTCTGTTGCTGGAAGTGATGAGCTCTATTAGAGATGGAGCTTCTGTATCTGTGGAAATAAACTCTGCTTGGGGGATAAAATTTATTGACTCGCCTACGATTATGAACCTCGGCTGGGGATAATTTACGTCCTATTTCGGGGAAACTTACATCAATGCCTTTGGATACTTTTACTCTATGGGGAGTGTATGTACCAATAATCATGTTCCAAAGCTGACTCTATTCCGATACCTGCTGGGCAGAGGAACCGTCGGGTTTGGTACTTCTTGTTTTTTCCCTGTTTCTAGAATTACGAGTAATTGTCTTTTGTTTCTTATGTAAATCTTTATGAGCAACAATCGTTTTCAAATGCATATATCAAAAATAAATCATTGGACGTTCTTGCAAAACAAAACAGAAAAAAGAAAAAAATTGAAGTTTCTTGTGAAAATGACTTGTATTGATTTTGAAATTGGCCTGTAATAGGCGTTTTTGTACAAAGAGGCCGACTTCCTAGTAAGAGAACACCGCCAAAAGATAGAAATTACAATTTGTGTAAAAGAAATAAAAACAGCTATACGAAACGACCCCATTGGGTTCTAACTCTGCTATTGCCTTTATATCTTCAAGCATCTCATCACTTTGCTGCTTGGCCGAAGGTTGTTCAGATTGATTAGCGTCGCCCGAGCTTGACAGTCGGTATCGAAGTCTGGTTGCAAGATGATCCGATGAGACATAGTGTTACGCTTCAATCCCTAACTTTTACCTGGACCGCCCTTTCGGGTTTTCAGTCCACCGGGATACCCTTTTTTGCCCAAGTCGCCCCTTCGGGTTTTCGACTTGTCGGGTGTATAGATTTTTCATTTTCATCCCTTACTTTTGCCTGAACCCTTTTGATTCGCCGGGAAGCCCTTATTTTTTCCTAGGCCATTCGACCTAGCGGGTCATTGATTATGCATAGTATCTTTTCACTATGTCTGCGTTGACGAGGTGAGGAAGGTCGTCACCATCCATGTTGGTTAGAATCATAGCTCCTCCCGAGAAAATGTTCTTAACCACAAATGGCCCTTCATACGTGGGAGTCCATTTTCCCTTGCGGCAGTATGATGCGTTTGATCACCAGATCCCCGACTTGATATTCTTGATGCCTGACTTTCTTCTTAATAGCCTTGATCATTCGTTTTTGGTACGTCTGACCATGGCAGATAACAGTAAGCCTCTTTTAGTCGATTAGATTTAACTGATCAAGTCGGGTTTGGATCCAATCGTCTTCGTTCAAACCCGCATCCTTCATAATCCTGAGAGAAGGTATCTGGACTTTTATGGGTAGAACTGCCTCCATTCCATACACCAGAGAGTAAGGTGTTGCCCCTGTCGACGTCTGTGCTGAGGTACGGTACCCATGAAGAGAAAATGGTAACATCTCATGCCAGTCTTTATATGTCACCGTCATTTTCTGTACAATCTTCTTGATGTTCTTGTTAGCTGCTTCAACAGCGCCATTCATCTTCGATCGGTAGGGAGAAGAATTATGATGTTGTATCTTGAACTGCTTACAGAGCTCAGTGATCATTGTGTTGTTGATATTTGTACCATTTTCAGTAATAATCCTCTCTAGTACACCATATCGACAGATCCGATTGTGTCGGATAAACCGCGCCACGATGTTCTTGGTTACAGTAGCAAAAGAGGCTGCCTCAACCCACTTCGTGAAGTAATCGATGGCTACTAAGATGAAATGATGCCCGTTAGACACAGTAGGTATGATCTCGCCGATCATGCCGATGCCCCACATTGCAAAGGGCCAAGGAGATGTCAGGACGTTTAGAGAAACCGGAGGTACATGCACCTTATCAGCGTAGACTTGACACTTATGACACGTTCGAGAGTGCTGATAACAATCGACTTCCATAGTGGACTAGTAGTATCCTGCCCGTAGGATCTTCTTAGACATGGCGTGTCCACTAGAATGGGTTCCGAAAGTGCCTTCATGTAGATCCGTCATGATCCTTTCTGCTTTGCTCTTGTCTACACATCATAGTAGTGTGGAGTCATGGTTGCGTTTATAGAGGATCCCATTGCTAAGAAAGAACTTTGCAACGAACCTTCTTAGAAACTTCTTATCATTGACAGATGCCCCTTCGGGATACTCTTGAGCCTCGAGATACCTTTTGACTTCGTGAAACCAGGGTTTGTCTGCCACTTCTTCGGTGTTGATCTCATAGCAGTGTGCTGGTTCATCCAACCTCTCAATGGTAATTTGGGGAGCTTCATTGTCCCATCTAACTTTGAACATAGAAGACATGGTAGCTAGCGCGTTCGCAAACTGGTTCTCTTCTCGTGGGGAGTGTTCAAAGGTTACCTCCTTAAAGTGTGGGAGCAATGTCAGTACATATTCTCGTTAAAGAATGAGATTCGGGTGCTTCGTATCCCACTCGCCTTTGATCCGACTTATCACCAGAGCGGAATCCCCGAATACACTTAAGAACTTAATCCTCAGGTCAATAGGAGCTCGAAGACCCATAATACATGCTTCATACTCAGCCATGTTATTGGTGCAGTTGAAACATAATCGGGCAGTGAACGGAGTATGACAGCCATCGGGAGATATGATTACAACACCAATGCCGTTAACCAATGCATTTGAGGCTCCATCAAAATACATAGACCATCGAGATCCTTCCTCAGGTCCTTCGTCCGGTCCAGGTTCTTCGTAGTCAGTCACCAACATGATATTCTCATCCGAGAACTCAAAATTCATGGACTGGTAATCATCCACGGCCTGATGAGCCAAATGATCAGCCAATACACTTCCCTTAATTGCTTTTTGGGTTGTATATTGTATGTCGTATTTGGTTAAGATCATTTGCCACCTTGCTATCCTTCCAGAGAGAGCGGGCTTCTCAAAAATATACTTGATCGGATCCATCTTTGATATCAAAAAAGTAGTGTGAGTCAGCATATACTGTCTCAGTCGGCGAGCAGCCCTTGCCAAAGCGCAACAAGTTTTCTCGAGCAATGAGTATCGGGTCTCACAGTCGGTAAACTTTTTGCTAAGGTAATAAATGGCATGCTCTTTTCGACCAGACTCGTCATGCTGCCCTAGCACACACCCCATTGAATTGTCTAGCACTGTCAAGTATAATATCAAAGGTATTCCTTCAACTGGAGGCATCAGAATGGGTAGTTCTTGAAGGTATTCCTTAATTATTTCGAAAGTGGTCTGGCATTCGTCATTCCACCTTACCACTTGATCTTTCTTCAGCAGCTTGAAGTTTGGGTCACAAGTAGCAGTCAGATGTGAAATGAACCGGGCGATGTAATACAGACGTCCCAAGAAACCTCTAACTTCCTTCTCCGTGCAGGGAACCGACATCTCTTGTATGGTTTTACCTTTTCAGGGTCTACCTGAATACCCTTATCACTGACGACAAAACCCAAAAGCTTACCAGATCTTACCCCGAAGGTACACTTGTTCAGATTCAACCTCAGCTTGTACGTCTTCAATCTGTCGAACAACTTTTGGAAATGATCAAGGTGCTCTTCCTCAGTCTGAGACCTGACTATCATGTCATCAACATACACTTCGATCTCATGGTGAATCATATCGTGAAACAAAGCGACCATGGCGCGCTGATAGGTTTCCCCAGCATTCTTCAACCCAAAAGGCATCACCTTGTAGCAGAAAGTTCCCCATTGTGTGATGAAGGTTGTCTTCTCCATCTCTTCAGGAGCCATCTTGATCTGATTGTAGTCGGAGAAACCATCCATGAAGGAGAAGATTTTATGCTGCACGGTGTTGTCGACCAGAACATCAATGTGAGGAAGTGGGAAGTCATCCTTGGGGCTTGCCCTGTTCAGATCTCTATAATCAACACACATCCGTACCTTACCGTCTTTCTTGGGTATCAGAACAATGTTAGAAATCCACTGTGGATACGAAGTGACAGCTAAGAATCCTGCATCGAACTGTTTCATGACCTCTGCCTTAATTTTCTCTGACATTTCAGGACGCATACGGCGGACCTTCTGCTTAACCGGAGGACAGTCTTCTTTAGTCGGCAGGCGATGTACCATAATATCAGTGTCCAAACCAGGCATGTCTTCGTAGGACCAGGCGAAGATCTCAACATAGTCGTGCAACATCTGTATCAACCTCTGTTTGACGCTAAGCTCCAGATTTGCACCTATATTAACCTCTTTTATGTCTTCCTCAGTACCCAAGTTCACTGCCTCAACCGACTCTTCATGGGGTTGTATGGCCCTTTCTTCCTGTTGTAGTAGCCTAGCAAGTTCTCCAGGCACTTCACAATCATCCTCACCTTCGTCCTCGGCTTGGTTGATCGGATTTTTGAAGTCACAACTGGCAATAGCAGAGTTGTTATCAATGGGATCCAAAGTGGATATGGATCTGCATTGTGATACGTGAGTGTGTGTAAGAGAATAACTATTTTGATAAAGTGAAAACAGAAAAGAAAAACAGGGAGCGCAAAAATTGTATGCCAGAAACGTCCAATGCTTTATTAATAATTATGAAATGACAAATAATAGCCCTCACAAGCAAAGCCAATGTGCCCCGGGCAAGGCACCGGGCCATAAAGTTTCAAATTGTTTATTACAAATCTTAAAACAGATAAGTCAATTACTGCGGAATAAAAGAAACATGTGTGAAGTCCCTAGCCGTCCAGTTGCTCGGTCCACCGTTGGTAGTTGGGTAGATCCAGCTGTCAAGGTCTGATTCCTCTTCACTGTCTTCAATGGCGTTAATCCCACGGTTACTGATGCGTAGGGGAGGTCCTCCAGCCCGAGCGCGTCTAACAACCCTTTGAGCCCCTGTAGTAAAGCCCAAACTAAATTTATCAGTTTTATGAGTGAAATCAGGGAGCTGACCCCAATTGGCACACCCACCTTCTTCAACCACGGCCCTGGCGTCCTTGAGAGAAGCCATCTTCAAAGGAGGTTTGTTGCTAGCAGTTTCAGTCGATTCCAAGATCTGAGGGACCTCTTCAAAATTCTGACAAGGAGTTTCGATGAATTCCCCGTCCATCTCTATGTAGAAGAAGGAGTTGATGTGACTCACCATGTATTCTTCTTCACCACGCACTGTGACAATCTTTCCTTTCACCGGATATTTCAGCATTTGATGGAGTGTGGAGGTGACTGCCCCAGCCTCGTGGATCCAAGGGCGACCCAGCAGGCAAGAATATGATGGCCTAATATCCATCACATAGAAAGTGGACCCAAAAGTCTGAGAACCTACTTTGACAGGGATGTCCACTTCCCCGTGCACCATTCTCTTTGATCCGTCAAAAGCCCTTACCACAATGTTACTAGGATTTAGAGTTAAACCCTCGCAATCCAAACGGTCCAACGCCTTCTTCGGCAGAACATTCAATGAAGACCCAGTATCTACCAGCACATGAGCCATAGTGGTGCCCCTGCATTCAATCGAGACATGCAGAGCATCATTATGCTTTCTTCCTTTCTGAGTCAAATCCGCATCCGAGAAACCCAGCCCATTATCAGCAGTCAGGCTGGCCACACAATCTTTGAACTGATCAGCTGAAGTCTCTTGCGGCACATGCGCAGTTTTGAGAAATGTAATTAAAGCCTTCGCATGGGCCTCGGAGCATAATAACAAAGACAACATGGATATCTTCGATGGGGTCTTCCCCATCTGCTCGACCATGTTGTAGTCGCTCTTCTTGATGATTTTTAGTATCTCCTCCATTTCTTGCTTAGAGGCTTCCACAACAATCTTTCTAGGTACACCGGGCACTCGGATTATATCAGGGAGATGTAGTATTTGGATTCTTGGGAGCCTCTCTCAAGGTTGCCAAATTAGATCTCAGCTGATGAGGTAGAACTTCAGCCAATGTCATTTTGATGCGGGTAAATTGTCGTTGTGATCTTTCCACCCTTTGTTGATTGTTGCGTTGTGGGGCAACTGCAGGTCTAGGTATCATTACGACACTTATTGTTTGACGTTGTTCAGCCTTGTTCTGACCCCTCGGGTTGTAGATGGCACTGGCTTCCTTCTTACCAGCAAAAGGCTTCTTTAATGAACTTGAAGAGGCATCCTTCTGTATTTTGTCGCTTCGAATCCCTGCTTCTACTCTTTCTCTAGTTAGGATTAGCTCAGTGAATCCAGCTGATGAATTGTCGATCAAATGATTACAAAACGGACCAGATAGCGTCCCCAGAAACATGTCAACCAACTCCCTATCAGACAACGGGGGTTGAACTCTCCCAGCCAAGTCTCTCCATTTTTGCGCGTAATCTTTAAAACCTTCACCTGCACCCATGGACATACTCTGGAGTTGAGTACGAGTAGGAGCAAGGTCGGCATTATACTGATACTGCTTGTAGAAAGCAGCAGCCAAATCTTCCCAGTTTCAGATATTTGCTCCTTCTAGCTGGTAGAACCATTCAAGTTGAGTCCCTGACAAACTATCTTGAAAGAAGTGAACCCACAAATTTCTATCAGCTGTGTGGGGTTGGATCTTTCTGACATAAGAGCAGAGATGGAGTTTTGGGCAGGACACCCCCTCATACTTGGCAAAAACTAGATATTTGAACTTCTGCGGGATGACTACTCCTGATACCAATCCCAGTTCTTCAAAATCTAGTCCAGGTATCCTCTGAACTTCCATGGCACTCAGACGGTGTTCTAGTTGTTTGTATCTATCCTCAATAGGAGGATACTGTTCATCGTTGTAGTCAGTATCATTATCAAAGACTGCAGTGCTAGGGTCCTTCTCTTCTTCTTGGTTCTCCTCTTCCTTGGATGAGGAGGTCATATCAGTTTGACGCTTCAACCGCTCTCTAAACCTTCGGCCCATATTCAGAATACCGACAACCTTCTTCTTCTTCTTCTTCTCTTTTAGAATGAGGGCTTTCAGATCCTCCTGCCCTTTTTCCAGACTGATGAACATTTGTTGGAACTGGGCGTTCTGTGCCTGAAGGTACTTGATGCTTTGTTCAGAAGACATTTATGCTGAAATAAACAGCGAAGAAGATGAGAAACCTGTAATGGTACCTGTAATGATGTGCTATGGATGGGATGCGAATGCAATGATTTCAAAGACTCCGAGAAATTTAAATTTGCAAACCACGATAAACAAAAACTTTATTAGCTGAATTTGAAGTTCAAATGCCTTTTAGGCGTTACAATTTAAAAAATAAATCTGAAAAGACAATAAAAATTCCTATGGATGCTTCCTCTTTGTGCCAGAATAGTCATCGAGTCCTCTTTCTTCATGCAACTGCTTTATAAGCTCTAAAACCTTCCTCTTCTGAGCATGGAACTGATCCTTGTAAGTATCCCGCTCCTCCATCAACTAAATCCAAGACCTTTGTAATTCTCCAAGATCAGTGGGCATATAAGGATAGAGAACTGTGTAAGGAATACCCTCCTCCGTAGTGGGTTCCACGATCACTAGAAAAACAGCCACATAGGGCATCATAAGCTGTTGGGCACGAGTTCGTACCCATTGTAGGTAAGGTTCCATAGGAATGGAAGTCTTTGGTCCCAAAGCCCTGGCGCCAAATCTGTTTACCATGCCCCAGGCTCGTATGAATATCCGGTGATACTCCTTGACATTATCCTCATAGTTGAATACTATACCCTCGATAAGTAACTCATGGGGACCATCCCTTCGAGCATAACCAAATTATCGCAGGGCTAAACAAGGGTTGTAGGTTATACCCTCTCTGATGCCAAGTAGCGGGACATTAGGGTACTCTCCGTAGCGATCAATAATAGCAGTATTTTCCATAGCCCGAGAACACCAGAGAATATCCGTATGAGCGAGCGACATTATCCTTTGCAACCAACCCAAACCTTTTTCATTCTTCAGTGTGGACTTAGGGAGGTTAGAAATAAACCACCTTGACAGTAATGGCATACAGCACATAAGAATCCCTCTTCTCTTCATGGTACGAGTATGGAGAGTGTCCAAAATATCGCTGAGCAAAGTAGGCACCGGGTTGTGAGAGAGAAAGATCTTGATAGCATTCACGTCTACAAATGATCCCGGATTAGGGAATAGGACTAACCCATAGATTAGAAGAGCCAAGACCTCCTCGAAAGCCTGAAAGTTCGCATCATCCCAAAACAGTTGTGCTTTGTTTATCAAAAACTTAGCTAGAAAACCCTTGACTCTGCTTCTTGTTTCCCAATTGGATACCACGTCGGCCCGTTTCAGGTGAAAATCTGAGGCAATGACTTCTGGATTAGGAGCTTCTTCTAAACCTGTGAAGGGTAATTGCTCAAGAATGGGTATATCCAACAGTTGAGAGAATTCTTCCAAGGTAGGTACCAACTGATAGTCTGGAAAGGTGAAGTAGTGGTGCTTGGGATCAAAGAACTGAAAAAGTACACTCATCATCTTTTCATCAAAGTTTGAAGTAACCAGGTCGAGAAGTCGACCATGTCTCTTAGTGAACGCATAAGTTCCAGAAACCCTTGATACTAGCTCTTTGAGTTGGGAAGGTATCTTCACAAAGCTGATTCAGATAGTGTTTCTACGAACAGAAGCCATGATCTGCAAAACAGGGCAAAGATAAATTCCCTTGGTCTTTGAAATGGTTAGTGCAATAAGAATGGATGATATGCTATGATGCATGATGTCATGATGTCATGATAAAACATAGGTATAGAAAACACAGGTATAGCAAGCACAGTCAAATCACACAAAGCCCTTAGGTTTAAGGCTTGCATGAGGTCAAAGGTAATACCCTCTTGAAGTTAGTTGGTTCCAACCTATCTTAAAGATAGTAACCGGGTTCTAGAGGATCTCAATATCACTGACCATCCTTTATCGGCATTGTCTCAGCTCACGCAATCTTTTCTTGCGGCTGAAATATCTCGAAAGTCTGATCTCAATGAGTGTAGCATCGAGTATCAACCAGTTCTCAGCTCTACACCGAGGCTGGCTATCTCACTACTTTCTAATGGCCAAGTTGGGCAATTAAAGATTCTAAGGTTAGTTGATGCTTCATGACACCACGCGGCAGCCCCGTACTCTCCCCGATTGACTCAAGGGTTACCGGTACCAACCAAAGTGCCACATCAACATAGCTACTGCTTCAACCGTGCCAATATACTCCAACATAGTTCCCTCACAGTTTATTGCTACTTACCTAAAAGGTGTTCCCCAGATCCAAGTGTAGGATCAAATAACCCAAACAGTTCCCATAAATATAAAGCAAGCAAGACAATCAAGAGAAAGCAATTATATATGACCTAGATCCTAAGGTTTACCCCACTTTATATTTTTGTCCCCAACAGAGTCGCCAGTTCTGTGATATGGTGGCAGAACCGACTGTTAATACTGGTTTGCATTTTGTGTTTTGTGTTTGCAAAATGTCGTGGTAAGCAAGAGTCACCACCGACTTTTATTTTATCCAATCAAGGAAAAGGAAAAAGAACAAAAAAAACCTTTTTTCGAGATGTTTCTGAGTACGGGGGGTAGATTATAGAAAGGGAAGGTGTTAGCACCCTTTCTATCCATGGTTTTCCACGGACTCTTAGGTACTTGCTCATTTTTCAAATTGCTTGTGTGTGTGCTTGCTTTAAAAATATTTTACTTCATGATAACCCTTGTATTAGTCCTCAAGGATGTGACAAAGTTGTTTTGAAAACTGTTTTGAAAGGTGATCGTGTGAAAAGTTTTATTTTGAGCAAGTACCTACTAGCATCTACCTACTCGAAAAAGGATTATTTTTTTTCTATTTTCTTTAGACAACACTATCCTACTATTAAGGAGTAGGTAGCACCGTCGTTGGGGTTTTAAGGGACATTCGAAAGGGACGAATACAATCACTAAAGCAATAGTTAGAAAACTTTAGTAATAACCCTATAGTCTTAAGATCTTTTCGAGGCAACGTTTCCGAGGCAACATTTCCGAGACAACATTTCCGAGGCAACATTCAAATGGGACAATTTTGATCTCTTTAGACTGAAGGGCAACCACTAAAATCTCATATGCTTAATGATTGTGTACCGAAGGCAACCTAAGTGAGGTAAACCCTAGGAGTGAACATGTGCGAGTGATTTGTTTCAATTATTTTAATCTTTGCACATTAGGGCTTTCTAACTGTTTTAATTTTTCATGCATTCTTGCCATACAATCCTATTAGCCATACATCTAGACAGTTAAAAGTTTGCTGAAAGTAAAAGTGAAATAAACCTAGCTATTACATGGCTTTGACAGTTACACAATTGCCTTGGCGTGAAATAAAAAAACGCGGAATTTAAAATCCTAATTAAAACTATTACAACCTTGAAACAGTTACAAAATAATGGCAAAAATAATAACGAGCGCGCGACAAATTAAATACGGGAGAAATTAGGGTTTTGACCCTTGACTAAACCTAATTGCAATTGGTTGAATAAAAAATCATTGTTTTGTCGTTTTTGTGTTATTTAAGAAAATAAGGAATAAAAAATCTAATTACTAATCAATTTAAGAAAAATAAATAAATCACCTATTTTTGTGTTTTTGTTTGTTTGAAGAAAAGAAAATAATTAAATCAAAAAAATTAAACCTAGTTTTCTAATTGATTTTAATTATAAAAAACAAGTTAAAGTTTCCCTAAATTAAATAAGCTAATTAATTTAATTAAACTTGATAAAATTTAAAAAAAAAAAACCTAATTCTAATTTTCATGACTTTTTGATTTTTATGATTTTATAAAAAAAACTGATTTTAAAAATAAAATGAATAAGAAATTAAGAATAAATAAAATAAAATAATAAAAAGAGAAAAAAAATTGAGGAATGGGCCTGTGTTGTTAGAAATTCTGGGGGTGTAGAACTGAAAATCTATGGCCTATTAAGCTCCAGGCCTGGTCAGCGCTGGATCTAATATGGTATTGACTTTGTGGTGCACCATGGTCCTTCATCGGAGAGGCGTGAGATCTAGCCAGCTGGGCATCCAATGGACGTACGTTGATGGCACATGATGGGCGTTGGATGGTGTAATGCATGGGATTGGCCTGAAATTGTAAAGAAAATAGCAAAATGCACACGCCTGGGGTCGAACCCAGGACGTGTACATCAAAGGCAAGCTTCCTTACCATCTGCGCTGAACTTGTTAATTGAATATATTATAAACAAATAAAATCAAAAGCAAAGTTGATTGCCATGCTCAGAAAACGCACGAATTTTCAAACGCTCCAATGGTGGCTTGACACGCCATCATCTTCTCCCTTGAACCGTGGCTTTAGATGAAGCACTTTTACCTACGGACATTTGTCCGTAGCTACAACCTTGTCCATCTCAAAAATCCTGTACATGCAATATAAATCAATTGTAATGGTACCAATCAACTCGTCTTGGTCTCATGAGTGTCATGGTACCCCATTCATGGTCCAATTTTCCCTGTATCAGAAATCCCCAAATCGAGCTCTTAAACCCTAGCAATGGTGAATATTGACTCCAGAACTGTTAATACAATTAAGCTATACAGAAATCTTGCAATCATGATCATGAACAATAATATATGGATAACATGCGTTTAGGATGCGTAAAACATTGAAATCGAGTTTGAGTTTTTAGTGCAAACCGTGATGTTGTAACGCGATAATTCTGGATGCTTCAAGGCTGGAAAACGATGCTATTAGCTTCCTGAGATGTCCAGGAATGGATTAGAAGCCTTGGAATGGTTCGAATTGGCCAGTGGAAGAAGATAGGTCTCACACTTTTCTTTGAACTTTTTCAGTTTGGTTCTGCCTCCTCCCACGATTCTAACCCTTGTTCTTGCCTTGGATACGTTCAATATATATCATAAAGTGAATTAGGATTGTAAAAACTGATCACATCTTTGGAAGTTTTGAAGATTTGATTTGATTTTCATGGCATATGTAAACTTGCTATATTGAGCCAAATTATGCCTTTCTTGTACCAATCATCCTTGATTTGAATTGATCATGATATCCTTGCATTATTTGATTGAAATCCTGTCTAAAAATCAGATCACAACATATCTTTTTCATTATTCATCAATTATTTGATTTAATTGAAATTTTAATTAACAAAAAATCAAAATAAATTGAAAAGTGAAGCAAATAATATGAGGTTGGATATTTGGGTCGTGGATCATATTATAAGTGAGGTGCAAGCATAAAAAGTTAGGCCCATTTGGCAAAAAATGCAATTTTGAGCCCATTTGGATTTTGGCAATTTTGCAAAAAAGGTCAACTTTGACAAGGCATATCTCCTCTAATTTTAACCATAGAGAGGTGTTCTTGGACTTTTTAGAAAGCTTAGGATGTCCCCTAAGCAACCCTTTTGTCTCATCTCAATTGAGTCTCTCATGTTCATGTATGAAGCTTTGACCTAAAAGGTGTTTTTGTTGACTTTTCAAAAGGACCTATAATGTCAAAATTCATATCTTTTTGTGAGTGCATATTTTGAACTTGTGGGCTGAAGATGAATTGTAGGTAATTGCATCCTATTAAAAATGAGCTTTGGATGGAAAATTTCTGATAAATTATTAAGCAGTTATGCTTGGTCAAAGTTGGGTTGACTTTTACTAAAAAACCCTAATTTAGCAACTTTTGGGTTTTGATGAATTTGGAGTATTCCTTAAAGAATCATGATCAAATGATGGATAACACTTCAAAATAATGATGTTGATCAAAAATCTTGAGGTTTGACTGTATGTGGGCCACCGTTGACTTTTGACCTAATACAGTCGATTCTCAAGCATCTGAGCAGTTGACTGGGCAAGCTTCTTGTGCCATGCATGAAACTTGACATGTAGGGTCTTGGGAACATATTAAGACCTTGGAAAGCATATGAGACCTTTGTGGTCCACCCATATTGGTGAAAATAGACCTAATTTAGGGTATACTGCCTTAGGAGAGAGTTTGTCTGGTCAACTCTTGGGCAATCATGAGCCTATTGAGGACCTCTAGGAGTATGTATTGAGAAAAATGAGAGGGAAAACTTTGGGGTACAACACCCCAGCATTCTTCAGTCCGAACGACATCACCTTGTAGCATAATGTTCCCCATTGTGTGACAAAGGTTGTCTTCTCCATGTGCTCAGGCGCCATTTTGATTTGGTTGTAACCTGAGAAACCGTCCATGAAGGAAAACACTTTGTGTTGTTCTGTATTTTCAACTAGAATATCAATGTGGGGAAGTGGGAAATCATCCTTAGGGCTTGCCCTATTCAAATCTCGATAGTCCACGCACATTCGTACCTTACCGTCCTTTTTGGGCACAGGAACAACATTGGCAACCCATTGCGGATAGGAGGTGACGGCCAAGAATCCAGCGTTAAATTGTTTCATGACTTCTGCTTTAATCTTCTCCGACATATTTGGTCGCATGCGACAGACCTTTTGTTTTACTGGTGGGTAATCCTCTTTTGTAGGTAGATGATGTACCACAATATCTGCATCAAGTCCTGGGATGTCTTCATACGACCAGGAAAATACCTCTACATAATCGTGTAACAACTGAATCAGACGCTCCTTGACACTGGGTTCCAGATTGGCACCCACCTTGACCTCTCTTCTGTCTTCTTTGGTACCTAGGTTGATTGTATCCACTGGCTCTGCGTGGGGATGAATGGCTCTCTCTTCTTGTAGTAGAAATCTGGCAAGTTCCCCTGGTACTTCACAATCTTCCTCACCTTCGTCTTTGGATTGGTAGATTAGATTTTCAGAGTCGCAAAAAGCCATAGCAGAACCGTTATCCATGGGATCCCGAATGGATGTAGACCTGCATTGTGAGTGTGAGTGTGTGTAATGGTATAACTATCTTTGAAAGAAATGAAAATGTAAAAAAAAAAAACAATGAGCACAAAATTTGTATGCAAAAAGTCCATGATTCATTGATGTCATATGGAAATGAGATAATAACCCTTACAAATAGACCATTGTGCCTCGGGTAAGACACAAGGTTTTAAGAGTCTGAATTGTTTTAATATTACAGATCCAACAAAATGTAAAGACAAACTACTGTGGGATAAAAGTGATAGGGACAAAATCTCTAGCCTCCCAGTTGCTGAGCCCTCCACTGATAGTTGGGAAGATCCAATCGTCTAGGTTACAACCATCTTTATCATCCTCTACCACATTGACTTCACGATTGCTGATCTTCAGGGGTGGTCCTCCAGCACAAGCACGACGTACAGTCTTCTGAGGACCTGAAGTGAAACTCAGGCCAAACTTGTCAGACTTGTATGGGATATCTGGGAGTTGTCCCCAAATAGTGCACCCACCTTCTTCTATCACTTCTTTTGCATCCTTCAAAGATGACATCCTGAGTGGAGGCTTTGTGATCTTGGGAACAACCTTGGTCACTTCCACATCTTGCGGGATTTTTTCAAAGTGTTGGAGTGGAGTTTCAATTAATTCACCATCTAATTCCACATATCTGAAGGAATTGAGATGGCTGATCATATACTCTTCTTCTCCATGAACGGTGATAAGCTTACCTTGAATTGGATACTTCAACATTTGGTGCAACGTAGAAGTAACATCGCCAGCATTGTGAATCCATGGTCGGCCTAACAAGCAGGAATATGAAGGGCAGATATCCATTACATAAAAAGTTGAATCAAAAGTTTGGGTCCCAACCTTTATGGGGATATCCACTTCCCCATGTACCATCCTTTTCGAGCCGTCAAAAGCTCTCACTTCTATGTTGCTTGGCTTCAATGTCAATCCCTCGCAGTCAAGCCTATCAAGAGCTTTTTTAGGAAATACATTCAGAGATGATCCAATGTCCACCAAAATATGAGCCAAGGTTGTGCCCCTACATTCAACTGAGACATGCAATGCCTCATTATGCTTCCTTCCTCTTGGCGTTAAATCAGCATCCGAAAAACCTAGACCATTATCTGCGGTCAAGCTGGCTACGCAGTCTTGGAACTGATCGACAGATGTTTCTTGGGGTACATGGGCAGTTTTCAGGAATTTTACCAAGGCCTTTGCATGCTCCTCAGAACATAGTAGTAAAGCCAACATGGAAATTTTAGATGGAGTTTTCCCCAGTTTCTTAACTACATCATAATAGCTTATTTTTATGATCTTTAGAATTTCCTCCATCTCTTTCCGGGAGGTCTCAAGGATAGCCAATGATTGTGCCTTCGTCTGGACAGGCTCAATCAGAATACTTTTACCTCGAGTCTCGGTTAACTCAGCAACAGGAATGTCAGTAGGAGTGATAGCAGGGATTGTAACAGCTTTGTCAGTTGGAGTATTGGTGGAGATGATTGTAGGACTGGGAACAACCTTCGGAGGAACAACAACAACATGAATGATTACGGGTCCAGAAACTGCTTTTGGGGGAGCAATTTCTGGAGAGAATATCCTTTCGCTTCGGGTAATCTTGCTAGTCCCTGTAATATTACTGATATCGGAGTTATCTTTCTCGGAACTTGAATCTTCGGTAGCTGGCCAATCTTGCTTGATACCGTGGTAGTAGACATCCCCTCCATAATTCCATGGTACGGTTTTGTCTGACGAATATGAGACTGGTCCAGGCATTATAATTATCAACGGGGTTACTTTTGGGACTGATGTAATTCTAACGGGTCTTTTGGTGGAGACCCTGGAAGAATTGGCAGAAATGGTAATGATAGAAACATCATTATAAGGAATAGATGGAACAAAAGTCTTTTCAAACAAAATTTCCTTGTTATCTATTAGGCACTGAGCGCCTGCTTTCAACAAAGGACAGCTGGTTGGTGAGGACAAACAGAAATGGCAACTTTCATCACAGTCTGGGAATACACTGGCATTTAATAAGTTCTTTTTGATAGTCAGGAGTGGGGTCATAAGTTCATCAACTGAAGTAACAAACATATCTTCCTCAATGGCGTTGGTATTATGGCCGTGCTTGGGCATAGGGGAAGAAATGACATTTGGCTTTTCGGGCGCATCGAATTCAATCTCTTTGGATTTGATGAGATCTTATACTTTATTATTTAGAGCCCAACAGTTGTTAGTGTCATGGCCGGGACTCTCAGAGTGGTATGCACAACGGGCATTAGGATGATAGTGAGGAGAGGTTGTGTTAGGGTTCTTTGGAGATTCTTTCAAGGTCACTAGGTTGGATCTTAGCAAGTGTGGAAATACTTGAGGTAAGGTCATGTTAATTCTGGTGAATTGTCTGACTGGTCTTTCCATCCTTGGTCGGTTGTCTCTTTGTTGATCAGGTGCAGGTTTAGGAATCATAACAACCCTCACCATCAGACGTCATTCGGCCCTATCTTGATTTCTCTGAGGATAAACGACAACCACTTCTTTCTTTATGATAAATGGCTTCCTTACAGCAGCAAAGGATGTATCTTTTTGAATCTTTCCACTCTTTATCCCAGCTTCTACCCTCTCTCTGGTCAGTATCATTTCAGTAAAACCTTCTGATGAACTCCTGTTGTACCCCAAAATTTTCCCTCTCATTTATCAAGACTTTTCTCACAAGACTTCTTTGACTCAAGACAAGATTAGGGTTTGGTCAGCTCAAGACATCTCATCTTGCACTGATAACCCAAAATTAGGGTTTGAGTTTGCACAAGGATTTTTGGACCACCAATGCTTCATGTGACTTTCATACATCATTTTGGACCCCTAAGATTGCTCATGATAAGTTTCAAGCATTGAACCATATTTTTGATCAGTCAATTGGACAGTTGACCTAAAAATCAGTTGTATTGAGGAAAAGGTCAACCATGGCCAATTTACAGTCAAACTTCATAATTTTTGATCCACATCAACACTTTAGACTCATATGTACCATTTGATAAAGTTTGGATTACAACTCCTCAAGAAATTTGATCAAATCATCAAAAGGGCAAAATGGTCAAAATTAGGGTTTTGACTGAGAAAGGGCAATTTCTGATTTTTAACCTAGCCAATGACCAATTGAGTTCAAGCATGATTTCAAGGATTCAACGGCATCATCTTGACTTAATTACATGGTTCAAAACATTTCAAATTCATTAGATTGACAGATGAAATTTGCAGTTAACTAATCAAAAGTCAACTGTATACTGAAAAGTCAAACTTTGACTTTTTGGTCAAAATCAAGTACCAAGAGTCATAATTCATCAAGACATGTCAAAATGTGAAAGTTGTTCACCAAGAAAACCAAATTTGAAAATTAGGGTTTGAATTTGAAAATTTTCATAACTTAGAAATTTTTTAGTATACAAATTTTCTTATTTTTTCTCAACTTTACACCACTTTTTCACCATGATGCATATTGATTCAAGGAAAGTACCCAACATGAAAGTTGTAGAACTCCATGAAAACTACAACTTTTCTTCACAAACTTTTCCCTAAAGATGCTTGGATCTAAATTTATAAATTTGTGAATACATGGTCATGAACTTCTTAACTTAGTGAAATTTTGCACTAATTTAGGCAGGTTTTGGACCCAACTTCATGGCAATTTTTCACCTAGTTCCAAGAAGTATCTCAAAATTAATTTCAAAGATTTATTATAGATCACATTGCAAGCTTTCCAAAATGTCACAGAACTCTCCAAGATCATGTTTGAGTAGGGAGAATCGAAGAGAGGAAGTTGGCAATTTCTCACTTTTTGTCCAAGCCATTTCATGAAGAACAAAGTTGTAAATCAATCCTATGCTGGCTAGTTCATGTTGTACAGGACCTAAACTTGTTCCACACTCCTTAATTAAATACTTACTCAGTTGACAAAGCTTTAATCTATACTTTTGAACCTTTATCCAACTTGTAATTCCACTTATGGCAAAAAGGTTCCATTGCCATTTTGAAAAAGAACCACTTTTGCAAACTTTACAATTTTGAGCTTTGAACCTGTCCCCTTGATGCATACAAACCACACAGGTCTCAAGTAAGTTGTACAAACTCATACCAACCCTAAGCAAGCTGGTACACGCATGTGAAGCTTTGGTCTTGTCACTTTGCTTCAAGTACAAGAAAGTTGGCAAAAAGGCTAGCATTTGCACAGCTGATAGAGAGCTAACACAAAACCATTTCAATACTAATATACCAACATTATGCAACACATAGGACATGAAGCCAAGACCTGAAATTCTCTCAAGTTGAAAAACACCCAAAACCTGTCCAAAACTGCAAATTCTGCACAAGCTTCCCCATATTCCATTTGGCTCGTGCGTTTTGAGTTTGGATCATTCAAATACATTACATATTTGATACCTAGTCAATCCAGACCATCATCACTATTCTGTAATCACTCCTCCACTATCTGCCATTGTTGACTTCAGAGCTTGCAACTTGACTTGGCCAAAGAGTTCCAGCTAGTTTCATAGCAAGGCAAGGGTTGGAATAGATCCATGGAAGCTCAAGGAAGCTCAAGCAAGCATCAGGCCTCCATTAAAGTCACTCCATTTCCATACACGATTCCAGCTGATAGAGGTAAATTTTTAAACTCTATCTCTTTGTACAAGCAACCATAGGCCACAATCTGTGAATAAAAAATGTAGTCCTTATCATAACGAAGCTGTACATACCATTATCTTGCATTAATTTTACTTGTGCTAAGAGAATTTGATACTTGAAGTTTCTGGAAATATTAGGTCAAGATTTAGAGCTGTTTAAATTCTCTTTAATCTTTGATAGTTAGATTACATAGCTTACATGGTTGGAATCGTGAGTTCAAGCTCTACATTTTTCATGTTATAAGTTTTTATTTTCATGGAAGTATGAGGAAGTTATAGGTGATCCGACCAAGGCTTGAGGAAGAAGATGAAACAGGGCAAGGACGCGTTTTGTAATATGTTATTTTCGTTTCCGTAAAGACAATGGATGTATGGCCACCCCAGTGGTAAAGCAGCGCGCTGGTGAGACCCATGTCCTGGGTTCGAACCTGCGCGCTACTTTTGCATTTTTACATTTTTCCTTTTCAATTTTTGTCATTTTTTTTACAGATTGGGCTTAGCTTCATGGGCCAGTGTTTTTGCTAGCATTACCACAAATTTGCTTCATCACCCCCTGCCAACTCTTTCTACATTTTTATTTCTTATTTGTTTTATTTATACATTTAATATTTTAAATATTTCTTTTAATGCATAAAAAATCTTAAAACATGTAAGTTAATAATATTGCACTTTAATTTAATTTTTTTAATTTATTTTTCACATAAAATACATTTTATTTTAAATAGGATATCACTTATTTTCTTAATAAACTTATAAAAATAATTAAACATATTTATTTCAATTTATTTTTTATTTTCATACTTATAAATACTTATTCTTGTATATACTTAATTTTTATATTTCTTTATATAATATTATTTATTATTTTTATATACAAAAATACATAAAATAATACATATAGGAACTTTATTTTATCTTAAATAATAATTAGGGTTAAACCCCTTTTAAAAATTAATTCTTTTTCCTTATATTTTTTAGGATTAGATGAAATTTTATTTTACATAAAAAAACAAGACACAAAAATCTTTTTTTTTAATGTACATTGCATTACATTTTAAATATTGTATTGTATTTATCTTAATTCCTACAAATTCGATTTGGTTGTAATAATTTATTTAGCTTTATATTCTTGCAAAATCCCCATTCAAATTTGTATTCCCCCCTCCCATAAATTGTCGTAATAGCTTAGAAATATTTACATTATGCAATTTATCGCTTTATATACCATGATTAGTAATTAGGGTTTGTATGACAAGAACAAAACAAAGCAAAATAGAAAACCCTAAATACAAGACAAAATCAAAAGCATGAAAATGATACACTTGCACACAAGCACCCTTAGGGTTTCTCCACTTGGTTGCCTAAAACAAAATAGCCATATTACGCATGTGAAGTATCTTGGCAAAACAAAACAAATATAAGATCATAGTCCCTCGATGACGCTATTCAAAAAGTTGCCTTACAAAATGATCTTGGTCCCTCAAAAATGCTAAGATACTTTGCAAACATTGCTAATCATGGTTATACGATGATCCACGCCCGTCCCGTTTATATCCAAAGATAGGGTTGCTTACCAAATCAATGGTAAGTCAACAATGTCAAAGGAATAGTAAATGCATAAGAAAGACATTTGAGTAGGTAGATAGCTTCTAGTTACTTGCTCCATTTCAAACAACAATCCTTGCTATTTTCAAAAACAAACACACACATTTCAAAACATCTTATGATCATTGAAAAAATTTTCAAAAGACAAACATCTTTGTATACATTCTTACAAATGATAATCATTACAAAGATTTCCTAAACGAATGGCCTCTTTTACAAAATACTTTCAAAACTACACCAAACACCATTTCAAACAAACCAAAGCAAGTGATCTAAGCAAGTAACTAAGAGCCCATGGAAAACCATGGATGAAAAGGGTGCTAGCACCTTCCCTTTTCATAATCTACCCCTCGAACTCAAGAAAACATCTCAAAGGTCTTTCCTGTGCTTTTTCACCTTTCCTTTTGGATAAAAGAAAAGTTGGTGGTGACTCTTGCTAACCGCGACATTTGCGATAAAACACAAAACCTCAAGTCAGTTCTCCCACCGTATCACAGAACTGGCGACTCTGCTGGGGAAAAATCTAAAAGTGGGGTTTACCTTAGGGTCTAGATAATTTTTATTTGCTTACATTGTCTGACTTGTTTGCTTTACATTATGGTTCTTTGTTTGGGTTTGAATCCTCCACCCGGATTTGGGAAACATTATAGGTAAATAGCAATACGTTGTGGAAACTGTGCGGGGTATACCGACATGGTCTAAGCAATAGCTATGTTAGTGTGACATATTTGTGGGTACCGGTAGCCTTTGAGTTAATCAAAGAGAATACGGGGCCGTTGAGTGATGTCATGAAGCACTAATGAACTTCTAGAACCCTTTACTTGACCAACTTGGCCTTTTAGGATGTAGTGAGATGACCGACTTTGGTGCAGTCCGAAGTTGGTAGATACTCGATACTGCACTCATTGAGGGTTGGTTTCTTGGGATATTTCGGTCGCCATTAAAGAGGCTTGAGCTGAAACAATGACCAAGGAAACAATCCAGTGATATTGAGCTCCTTAGAACCCGGTTACTATTTTTAGGACAGGTTGAGCCAACTAAACTTCAAGAGGGTACTTACCTATAAAACTCCATGCAAGCCTAAACTAAGAACTTGTTTGATTTGCTTGTATATGCATACTTGTACATAACATCATGGACATCATGAACATCATATGCATTCACTAACCATTTCAAGGATTTTGGAGATTCATCTTTGTTCTTGTTTTGTAGGATATGGATTCACTTCGTAGGAAAACTATCCAAATCAACCTTGTAAGAATTCCTCCACAACTCAAGGAGCTAGCTTCAAGGATCCCTGAGAACTCTCCATTCACCGAGAGGCATGGTATTCTATTCAACTTGGTCACCTCCAACACAGAGGAGGATATGATAAAGGTTCTCTTCCAGTTCTTTGACCCTTTGCATCATTGCTTCACATTTCCTGACTATCAGCTTGTGCTTACTTTGGAAGAATTTTTTCAACTTTTGAGGATCCCCATTCTCAATCAGCTACCTTTCAACGGTATGGAAAGATATCCAAAGCCAAAAGAGATTGCTCAAGCCCTGCACTTGCACTCATCTGATGTCACAACTCATTGGGAAACTAGAAGTGGCGTCAAAGGCTTCTTGGCAAAGTTTCTGTTTGAGAAGGCCCAAAGCTGTTGGAATTCCCTATACTTGCAAGCCTTTGAGGAGATTGTGGCTCTTCTTATCTATGGGATGGTCTTGTTTCCCAATCCTGACAAACTCATAGATGTGAGTGCCGTCAAAATCTTCATGTCACGCAATCGGTGCCTACATTACTTGGAGATATCTTACACTCTTTTCACACTCGTACAATGAGGAAAAGAGGGGTCCTGATGTGTTGCACTCCCCTCCCGGAAAGATGGTTTATTTCTTATCTTCCCCAATCAGTCTTAAAGAATGAGAAAGGTTTGAGGTGGTCACAAAGGTTAATGACGCTAAAGCATTCAGATATTCATTGGTGCTCTCGATCTAAAGAGAATGTTATCATTGTTGACCGTTATGGGGAATTCCATAATGTCCCTCTACTTGGCATTAGGGGAGGCATCACCTACAACCCATGTTTAGCCCTAAGACAGTTTGGTTATGCCCGAAGGGATGGCCCACATGACATGCTGATTCAAGGCTTGGTTTTCGACTACGACAACGACGATCAAGGTCTTTGCCAGAGATTCATCCGAGCTTGGAGGATGCTAAACAAGGTGGATAGCAAGACTTTGGGACACAAGAATTCCATCCCTCTTGAGCCTTACCTCAAGTGGGTACGAACCCGCGCTCAAAGTCTTATGATGCCTTATCCTTCCATTCTCCCGGTGATCATTGAGCCTGTTAAGGAGGGAGAAGTTACATACACTATCCTACATCCTGACACGCCCACATCTCTTGAAGACCTACAAAGGGATTGGATACAGCTCAAAAGAGAGCGTGATACTTTCGAAGCCCAATTCTACGCAAGCGAGAAGAAGGTTTTGGAACTCACTAGGCTACTTCATGAGGAGCAGACTCTAAATACCTACATAGCACCAAAGACGATGCGCAACACTTTTTTATCTTAGAATTTTGTATTATTTTGCCCAAGGGGAATTGATGTACTCAAATTCTATCTTATTAATATAACGTGTGTTTCTTTTTGTTTAAAACAAATTTGAATTTTTAAATCCTTGAAAGTATTGCATGTATACATATCATTCATCATGACATAAACATGTCTTTTGCAACCAGTTTCCTCATCTCTCTACTGTTTATTTCAGTAAGATGGATCTCGAACAGACTGTCAAAGATCTTCAGACTCAAAACATGTAGTTTCAACAGTTACTCACAACTTTGGCCAAAGGGCAAGAGGAGCTGAAGACTCTGTTGGCAAAAGAGAAGAAAAAGAAAGAGAAGAAACCCACTGGTGTTGTAATCATGGGAAGAAGGTTTCAAGGACAGGCTAGAAGAACCTTGGATTTTCCAGCAACATCTGATGAAGGAGAAAGAAAAGGAAAAGAAACAGCAATTCCGTCAGAATCTGAGGAGGAGGATGAAGAGGAAGACTACTCTGAAGAACAGTACCCTCCGGCTGATGATAAATATCGATATCTTGAAGAGCGTCTAACTGCTATGGAAATACAGAAGGTACCAGGTCTAGACTTTGAGGAATTGGGGCTAGTGTCAGGAATTGTGATCCCGCCAAAGTTCGAAGTTCCGTTATTTGCAAAATATGATGGGGTGTCATGTCCTAAAATGCACCTCCGATCATATGTCAGAAAGATTCAGCCGCACTCTGCCGACAAAGAATTGTGGGTCCATTTCTTCCAAGATAGTTTATCCGGAACACAACTCGATTGGTTTTACCAATTGGAAAGGGCCGACATCCAGAACTGGGAAGAACTTGTCGCAACTTTCTATAAGCAGTACCAGTATAATGCAGATTTGGCGCTTACCCGTACTCAACTTCAGAGTATGGCTATGGCTTCAAATGAGGGCTTCAAAGATTACGCGCAAAAATGGAGAGATCTAGCTGGGAGAGTGCAACCCCCTCTGTCTGAAAGGGAGTTGGTTGATATGTTATTGGGTACTCTATCAGGTCCTTTCTTCAACCATTTGATTGGGAGCTCATCTGCTGGGTTTACTGAGTTAATATTAACCGGAGAAAGGGTGGAAGCTGGTATAAGGAGTGGAAAGATTCAGAAAGATTCAGAAAGATTCATCTGCCTCTACAGCTATGAAAAAACCTTTCACTGGGAAGAAGGAGGTATCTGTTGTTTATTCACAAAGGAATCAAGGAAGAAATGAACGCCGACCAGTGGTGGGGGCCGTTATGATCCCAAAGCCTGCATCTGACCAGCCAAGAAACAACCAGTCAAGGGTGGAAAGGCCAGTCCGACAATTCACCAGGATTAATATGACTCTAGCCCAGGTTCTACCACATCTTCTGAAATTGAATCTGGAAACTTTAAAAGAGGCCCCAAAGAATCCCAATACTGCATCCCCTCATTACCACCCAAATGCCAGATGCGCATACCATTCTGAAAGTCCAGGGCACGACACTAACAATTGTTGGGCTTTGAAGAACAAAATTCAAGACCTTATAGATGCAAAGGAAGTTGAGTTTGATGCGCATGAGAAACCAAATGTCATTTCCGCTCCAATGCCTAAGCATGGTCACAACGCCAATGCTATTGAGGAAGGCTTGTTTATTGCTACAGTAGATGAACTCTTAACTCTGCTCCCAATCATTAAGTTGAACTTGTTGAAAGCTGGTGTATTCCCAGGTTGTAAGGAAGACTTCCATCATTGCTTATCCTCACCCACTGATTGCCCTATGTTGAAGACATGTATTCAACGTCTGATTGACAACCAAGAGATTCTGTTCGAAAATGCTCCCGTTCCTGTTAAAGACATTTCAATCATAACCATCTACGCCAATCCTTCCAGGGCCCCTAAAAGACCCGTTAGGATTACATCAGTTCCAAAAACTACTCCTATTAAGATCACAATGCCCGAGCCAGTCCCGTATGAGTCAGACAAAATAGTATCATGGAATTACGGTGGAGAAATCTACTACCATGGTATCAGACAAGATGAACTGACTACTGAAGAAGTGAGATCCGAAGAAGAAAAATCCGACATTAGCAATATTGCCGGAACTAGTAAGATCACCCGTAGCGGTAGAATCTTCTCTCCAGAGATTGCCCCTCCAAAGGCAGTTTTTGTACCCGTGGCCATTCCGAAGATTACCTCTGTACCAATAATCATACCTGCAAGTGTACCTATCAATGAAGACAACACAATCCCTGCTGTTATCCCTACCAATACTTCTACTGCTGAAAATCGAGGAAAAAACATTCAAGATCCTGTCCAGACGAAGGCTCAACCACTAGCTATCCCCGAAACATCCAAGAAGGAAATGGAAGAGATCCTGAGGATAATAAAGAAGAGTGACTATGACGTGATTGAAAAGTTGGGGAAAACTCCCTCCAATATCTCCATGCTAGCATTGTTGTTATGCTCTGAGGAACATGCGAAAGCTCTGGTAAAATTTCTGAAGACAACTCATGTGCCACAAGAGACATCCGCTGACCAATTCCAGGACTGTGTAGCCAGTTTAACAGTTGATAATGGCCTAGGCTTCTCTGATGCTGATTTGACACCCAGAGGGAGAAAACACAACGAGGCATTACATGTCTCTGTAGAGTATAGAGGAACAACTCTGGCCCATGTCTTGGTGGACACGGGTTCATCTTTGAACGTCTCACCGAAGAAAGCTCTTGACAGATTGGATTGCGAAGAGCTGTCACTAAAAACCAGTAACATTATTGTGAGAGCATTTGATGGCTCAAAGAGGATGGTCCACGGGGAGGTGGACATCCCCATAAAGGTGGGAACTCAGACTTTCAACTTAACTTTCTATGTAATGGACATCCGCCCCTCTTACTCTTGTCTGTTAGGACGGCCCTGGATCCATAATGCCGGTGCTGTCACTTCCACACTACACCAGATGCTGAAATACCTGGTCCATGGAAAGATTATCACTGTCCATGGGGAAGAGGAGTACATGATTAGTCATCTGAATTCTTTCTGATATGTGGAATTGGATGGCGAGTTCATTGAAACTCCTTTTCAACATTTCGAAGAAGTCTCTCAAGAGGTAGTAGTAACCAAGACGGTATCCTCGATCCCCAAGATCACAAGACCTCCGCTTCGGATGTCATCTCTAAAGGACGCCAAGGCAGTAATAGAGGAGGGTGGATGCACCATCTGAGGGCACCTTCCAGACATTCCGTATAAATCTGACAAGTTTGGCTTGGGTTTTAATTCAACCGCTCAGAGGGCTGTGCGTCGTGCCCGTGCTGGAGGGCCACCTTTGAAGATTAGTAACCGAGAGGTCAATGCAGTGGAAGACAATGAAGAAGATGGAAGCTTGGAAGATTGGATATTTCCTGCTGTCAACGGAGGACTTCGCAACTGGGAAGCCAGAGACTTTGTCCCAATAACTTTCATCTCTCAGTAATTTATCTTTCACATTTCTGTTGGACTTGTAATATTCACAAACAATTCGCACTTTAAAAACCTTGTGTCTTACCCGAGGCACAATGGTCCATTTGTAAGGGTTTTTATTTCATCTTCATATGACATTCAATGAATCATGGACGTTTTTTCACATACAAATTTTTTGTGCTCATTGTCTTTCTTTTACATTTTATTGTTTAAAGATGGCTATACCCTTACACACACCCACACTCACAAATGCAGGTACCCCTCCATCCCGGATCCCATGGGTAACAATACTGCTATAACCTTCAGTGACTATGAAGATCTAATCTACCAAGCCGAATACGAAGGTGAGGAAGATTGTGAAGTGCCGGGAGAATTGGCTAGACTACTACAACAAGAGGAAAGAGCTATTCAGACTCATGAGGAACTGTTGGATACAATCAACTTGGGTACCAAGGAAGATAAAAAGGAAATCAAAGTGGGTGTCAATCTAGAGCCGAGTGCCAAGGAGCGTTTAGTTCAGCTATTGCATGATTATGTTGAGATCTTTGCCTGGTCATACGAAGACATGCCAGGACTTGATACAGACATCATGGTACATCGTCTACCCACAAGAGAAGACTGTCCACCAGTGAAACAAAAAGTCCGCCGCATGAGACCTGACATGTCAGAGAAGATCAAAGCGGAAGTTATGAAACAGTTCAATGCTGGATTTTTGGCCGTCACTTCCTATCCTTAATGGGTTGCCAACATGGTTCCCGTGCCTAAAAAGGACGGTAAAGTACGAATGTGTATGGATTATAGAGATTTAAACAGGGCCAGCCCTAAAGATGATTTTCCACTTCCCCACATCGACATCCTGGTTGACAATACGGCCCAACACAAAGTATTTTCCTTCATGGACGGATTCTCAGGCTATAACCAAATCAAAATGGCACCTGAGGACATGGATAAAACTACATTTGTCACACAGTGGGGCACGTTCTGCTACAAAGTGATGCCATTCGGACTGAAGAATGTTGGGGAAACCTATCAACGTGCCATGGTAGCTTTATTTCATGATATGATACATCATGAGATAGAGGTCTATGTAGATGACATGATAGCCCGATCACAAACTGAAGAGGAGCATCTTGATCACTTGCAAAAGTTGTTTGTAAGATTGAAGGAGTACAAACTAAGGCTGAACACAAACAAGTGCACATTCGGAGTCCAGTCCGGTAAACTCTTAGGTTTCATTGTCAGAAACAAAGGCATCGAGGTTGATCCTGCCAAGGTTAAAGTGATACAAGAAATGCCTGCTCGTCGTACTGAGAAGGAAGTCAGAGGGTTCTTGGGACGCCTGAACTATATTGCCAGATTCATTTCTCACCTAACATCTACTTGTGAACCAATCTTCAAATTGTTGAAGAAAGATCAAGTAGTTAGATGGAATGATGAATGCCAGATTGCTTTTGACAAAATTAAAGAGTATTTACAAGAGCCTCCTGTTTTGATGCCACCAGTCGAGGGAAGACCACTGATCATGTATCTGACCATTTTAGAAAACTCAATGGGGTGTGTATTGGGGCAGCATGACGAGTCTGGCCGAAAAGAGCACGTTATTTACTACCTGAGCAAAAAGTTTACCGACTGTGAAACCAGATATTCACTGCTCGAGAAAACTTGCTGCGCTCTGGTATGGGCTGCTCGCCGGCTAAGACAATATATGTTGACTCATACCACTTTGCTGATATCTAAGATGGATCCGATAAAGTACATCTTTGAGAAGCCTGCTCTGTCTGGGAGGATAGCTAGATGGCAGATGATCCTAACAGAATATGACATACAATATACTACTCAGAAAGCTATAAAGGGCAGTGTGCTAGCTGATCATCTTGCTTATCAAGCTGTAGAAGGTTATCAGACCATGAAGTTTGAATTCCCGAATGAAGACATCATGACCTTAGACAACTGTGAAGGAATCAGGCCATATGACGGACCTGAACAAGGATCCCGATGGACCCTGTTCTTTGATGGGGCATCCAATGCACTTGGTAATGGTATCAGCGCTGTACTCATATCTCCGGAAGGGTGCCATACTCCTTTTACTGTCAGACTTTGCTTCAACTGTACGAATAACATGGCGGAATACGAAGCATACATCTTTGGTCTTAAGGCTGCCATAGACTTGGGAATCAAATCTTTAGATGTGTTTGGAGATTCAACTTTGGTCATCAGTCAGATCAAAGGAGAGTGGGACACTAAGCATCCAAACCTTATCCCTTACAAAGAACATGTCTTGACATTATTACCACATATTGAGCAGATTACCTTCGAGCATTTCCCACGAGAGGAAAATAAGCTAGCAGATGCTCTAGCCACAATGTCATCCATGTCTAAACTTAATTGGGATAACGAGGCTCCCCAAATCACCATTGAACGAATGGATGAACCATCACACTATCACGAGATTAATACTGAAGAAGTAGTGGACCAACCTTGGTTTCATGAAGTCAAGAGGTATCTCGAGGCTCAAGAATATCCAAAAGAGGCTTCAATCAATGATAAAAAGTTCCTAAGGAGATTCTCCGCTAAGTTCTTCCTGAGTAATGGCATCCTGTACAAACGCAATCATGACTCTATTATGCTCCGTTGTATGGATAAGATTGAGGCTGAAAAGATCATGGCTGAATTACACGAAGGTACCTTTGGCACTCACTCAAGTGGGCATATAATGGCGAAGAAAATCCTACAGGCAGGCTATTATTGGTCTACCATGGAAGCAGACTGCTATCAACATTCCCAGACCTGTCATAAGTGTCAAATCTATGCAGACAAGGTGCACGTACCTCCAGTTCCTCTAAATGTCTTGACGGATCCTTGGCCCTTTGCTATGTGGGGAATCGATATGATTGGGGATGTCAAGCCTACAGCCTCCAATGGACACCGCTTCATTCTAGTGGCCATTGATTATTTCACAAAGTGGGTCGAAGCAGCTTCCTTCACATCTGTTACTAAGAATGTTGTTGCCCACTTCATCAAACAGAATCTCATTTGCCGGTACGGTATCCTATAAAGGATCATCACTGATAATGGTACAGACCTTAACAATACTATGATCACCGCCTTGTGCGAGCAGTTCAAAATTCAACATCACAATTCATCTCCCTATCGGCCAAAGGTGAATGGTGCAGTCGAAGCTGCTAATAAAAACATTAAAAAGATCATACAGAAAATGACAGTCACCTACAAGGACTGGCATGAGATGCTGCCATTTTCTCTCCACGGGTACCGTACCACGGCTCGCACATCAACTGGGGCAACACCCTTTTCTTTGGTTTATGGCATGGTGGCTGTCTTGCCTATTGAGGTTCAGATCCCTTCTTTGAGAATTATGAAGGATGTAGGTTTGAATGAGGACGATTGGATCCAGACTCAACTTGATCAACTAAACTTAATTGATGAAAAGAGACTTACTGCTGTTTGCCATGGTCAGATGTATCAAAAACAGATGATCAAGGCTTTCAACAAGAAAGTCAGACGCCAGGTATATCAAGTCGGAGATTTAGTGATCAAGCGCATCATCTTACCACAAAGTGATCCCAGGGGCAAATGGACTCCTACCTATGAAGGACCATTTGTAATCAAAAGCATATTCTCTGGTGGGGCAATGATCCTAACCACCATGGACAACGACAACTTGCCACACCCTGCGAACGCGGACATAGTCAAAAGATACTACGCATAAGAGACCCGCTAGGTTGACATACCTAGGCAAAATAAGGGCATCCCAACGAACCAAAAGGTTCAGGAAAAAATTAGGGATAAAATATAAAAAAATCTGTACACCCGACAAGTTGAAAACCCGAAAGGGCGACTTGGGCAAAAAAGGGTTTCCCGGTGGACTGAAAACCCGAAAGGGCGGTCCAGGAAAAAGTTAGGGAATTAAAGCGTATGACTATGTCTCGTTGGATCACTTTGAGAACAACTCCAATCTCTTCACTAAAAAACTCGGAGTTCTGATCAATTCAATCATCTTCGGACGAAGCAACAAATAGACAAGATATTCGGAGATACGAAGGCCATAAAAGAATGGGAACCCCATGGGATTATCACAAATAGCTGTCTTTCTTTGTATAAATTTTTTTCTTACTTTTACGGCACCATCCTCTTACTAGGATGTCTATCTCTTTTGTACAAAATACTTATTCAAAGTGAATACAAAGATATCTCTTTAAAGTACAGAAAACTATTTGTCCTTTTCTTTTACACTTGTGTTTTATTTGCAAAAACGTCCAATGATTCATTAATGAACATATGCATTTGAACATAATTACTGTTTACAAATAAACAAAATGAAAAAGAACAGTTACTGACAGGTTGAAAGAATAGGAAAACGTCTTTAGGCTATTCCATGAGCGATCCCTACAGTACGTCATTAAGATCCCTAGCGGAGCTGAAACTTCAAACTATTAGTCCCCAGTGGAAACCATCCAGTTTCTCCAAATTCCCCAACAAGTTGTCTTGAAGCCTGAAAATCAACCAGATAACAGTTAAATTCTATTTCTCCCCAACCTAGGATAACTCCCCGGTAGGGTGACAGACGACCGAAACTCCTGAACTTTTTCCCAAACAGGAATAAGCTTTTCCCCCCACAGAGTTTTCAATATTCCCCAATGGAACAAAGACTCCCATTATTAATTCCCAGTAGAAGTCATCAAAATTCTCTGGATTCCCAAGCAGATTCCTCAAGTAGTATACGACATTGCTCTCACAACGGAATTTCTCCAACTTCAAGACATGAAGAATCCACATATCCTCAGTAGCAGTCAAGGATTTATTTTCCTCAGCAATACAACAAATCAGCTTACATGCGCATACATTACATCCACATATCATAAACATTGATAAACACATATATTGCATCATACATTTCATGCAACATAATTTCATGTTCCAGCTAACATTTTACCCTTTTCAGGATAAGATTAATAGCTACCGCTAATAATATGCAATCATGATACAGTACGGATACACTCCAGATACGGAAGCCATTATGTTACTTATTCAGATTCAGCTTTCAGATACAGTACAAATACACTCCAAACATGGTTGCCATTCTGTTACTCATTTAGATTTCAACATTCAGATACAGTCCAGATACGCTCCAGACACGGAAGCCATTCTGTTACTCATTCAGATTCAAGTTCGGATACGGCTCAGATACGCTCCAGGCACGAATGCTAATCTGTTGCTCATACAGATTCAGTCTCCAGATACAGCTCAGATACGTTCCAGATACGGACACCATTCTGATACTTATTCTTTTGATTTACAACAAACATTCTTGGATGGTATCTACAAGCCCATCCCCAACAAGATTCTACCACTTCTTCAAATGGCATCTTTAACCCCATTCCCTCAACTACACTTTGTCGAGTGCAAATTTACGGGCACTCTAGTGTCCAATCATCTTTTACCTTCGAGTCACGAATGACAAAGCTCGCCAATATAACTCTTCAGGTTCAAGAAGATTAAACAGGGGCAGCTGTTGTACCCCAAAATTTCCCTCTCATTTATCAAGACTTTTCTCACAAGACTTCTTTGACTCAAGACAAGATTAGGGTTTGGTCAGCTCAAGACATCTCATCTTGCACTGATAACCCAAAATTAGGGTTTGAGTTTGCACAAGGATTTTTGGACCACCAATGCTTCATGTGACTTTCATACATCATTTTGGACCCCTAAGATTGCTCATGATAAGTTTCAAGCCTTGAACCACATTTTTGATCAGTCAATTGGACAGTTGACCTAAAAATCAGTTGTATTGAGGAAAAAGTCAACCATGGCCAATTTACAGTCAAACTTCATAATTTTTGATCCACATCAACACTTTAGACTCATATGTACCATTTGATAAAGTTTGGATTACAACTCCTCAAGAAATTTGATCAAATCATCAAAAGGGCAAAATGGTCAAAATTAGGGTTTTGATTGAGAAAGGGCAATTTCTGATTTTTAACCTAGCCAATGACCAATTGAGTTCAAGCATGATTTCAAGGATTCAGTGGCATAATCTTGACTTAATTACATGGTTCAAAACATTTCAAATTCATTGGATTGACAGATAAAATTTGCAGTCAACTGATCAAAAGTCAACTGTATACTGAAAAGTCAAACTTTGACTTTTTGGTCAAAATCAAGTACCAAGAGTCATAATTCATCAAGACATGTCAAAATGTGAAACTTGTTCACCAAGAAAACCAAATTTGAAAATTAGGGTTTGAATTTGAAAATTTTCATAACTTAGAAATTTTCTAGTATAAAATTTTTCTTATTTTTTCTCAACTTTACACCACTTTTTCACCATGATGCATATTGATTCAAGGAAAGTCCCCAACATGAAAGTTGTAGAACTCCATGAAAAATACAACTTTTCTTCACAAACTTTTCCCTAAAGATGCTTGGATCTCAAGTTATAAATTTGTGAATACATGGTCATGAACTTCTTAACTTAGTGAAATTTTGCCCTAATTTAGGCAGGTTTTGGACCCAACTTCATGGAAATTTTTCATCTAGTTCCAAGAAGTATCTCAAAATGCATTTCAAATATTTATTATAGAGCACATTTCAAGCTTTCCAAAATGTCCAAGAACTCTCCAAGATCATTTTTGAGTAGGGAGAATCGAAGAGAGGAAGTTGGCAATTTCTCACTTTTTGTCCAAGCCATTTCATGAAGAACAAAGTCGCAAATCAATCCTATGTTGGCTAGTTCATGCTGTACAGGTCCTAAAATTGTTCCACACTACTTAATTAAATGATTACTCAGTTGACAAAGCTTTAATCCATGCTTTTGAACCTTTATCCAACTTGTAATTCCACTTATGGCAAAAAGGTTCCATTGCCATTTTGAAAAAGAACCACTTTTGCAAACTTTACAATTTTGACCTTTGAACCTGTCCCCTTGATGCATACAAACCACACAGGTCTCAAGTAAGTTGTACAAACTCATAACAACCCTAAGCAAGCTGGTACAAGCATGTGAAGCTTTGGTCTTGTCACTTTGCTTCAAGTACAAGAAAGTTGGCAAAAAGGCTAGCATTTGCACAGCTGATAGAGAGCTAACACAAAACCATTTCAATACTAATATACCAACATTATGCAACACATAGGACATGAAGCCAAGACCTGAAATTCTCTCAAGCTGAAAACACCCAAAACCTGTCCAAAACTGCAAATTCTGCACAAGCTTCCCCATATTCCATTTGGCTCGTGCGTTTTGAGTTTGGATCATTCAAATACATTACATATTTGATACCTAGTCAATCCAGACCATCATCACTATTCTATAATCACTCCTCCACCATCTGCCATTGTTGACTTCAGAGCTTGCAACTTGACTTGGCCAAATAGTTCCAGCTAGTTTCAGAGCAAGGCAAGGGTTGGAATAGATCCAGGGAAGCTCAAGGAAGCTCAAGCAAGCATCAGGCCTCCATTAAAGTCACTCCATTTCCATACACGATTCCAGCTGAAAGAGGTAAATTTTCAAACTCTATCTCTTTATACAAGCAACCATAGGCCACGATTTGTGAATAAAAAATGTAGTCCTCATCATAACGAAGCTGTACATACCATTATCTTGCATTAATTTTACTTGTGCTAAGAGAATTTGAAACTTGAAGTTTCTGGAAATATTAGGTCAAGATTTAGGGCTGTTTAAATTCTCTTTAATCTTTGATAGTTAGATTACATAGCTTACATGGTTGGAATCGTGAGTTCAAGCTCTACATTTTTCATGTTATAAGTTTTTATTTTCATGGAAGTATGAGGAAGTTACAGGTGATCCGGCCAAGGCTTGAGGAAGAAGATGAAACGGGGCAAGGACGCGTTTTGTAATATTTTATTTTCGTTTTAGTAAAGACAATGGATGTATGGCCACCCCAGTGGCAAAGCAGCGTGCTGGTGAGACCCATGTCTTGGGTTCGAACCTGCGCGCTACTTTTGCATTTTTACATTTTTCCTTTTCAATTTTTGTGACTTTTTTTGCAGATTGGGCTTAACTTCCTGGGCCAGTGTTTTTGCTAGCATTACCACAAATTTGCTTCATCACCCCCTGCCAACTCTTTCTACATTTTTATTTCTTATTTGTTTTATTTATATATTTAATATTTTAAATATTTCTTTTAATGTATACAAAATCTTAAAACATGTAAATTAATAATATTGCACTTTTATTTTATTTTTCACATAAAATATATTTTATTTTAAATAGGATATCACTTATTTTCTTAATAAACTTGTAAAACTAATTAAACATATTTATTTCAATTTATTTTTTATTTTCATACTTATAAATACTTATTCTTGTATATACTTAATTTTTATATTTCTTTATATAATATTATTTATTATTTTTATATACAAAAATACATAAAATAATACATATAGGAACTTTATTTTATCTTAAATAATAATTAGGGTTAAACCCCTTTTAAAAATTAATTCTTTTTCCTTATATTTTTTAGGATTAGATGAAATATTCTTTTACTTAAAAAAACAAGACACAAAAATCTTTTTTTTTAATGTACATTGCATTACATTTTAAATATTGTATTGTATTTATCTTAATTCGTACAAATTCGATTTGGTTGTAATAATTTATTTAGCTTTATATTCTTGTAAAATCCCCATTCAAATTTGTATTCCCCCTCCCATAAATTGTTGTAATAGCTTAGAAATATTTACATTATGCAATTTATCGCTTTATATACCATGATTAGTAATTAGGGTTTGTATAACAAGAATAACACAAAGCAAAATAGAAAATCCTAAATACAAGACAAAATCAAAAGCATGAAAATGATACACTTGCACACAAGCACCCTTAGGGTTTCTCCACTTGGTTGCCTAAAACAAAATAGCCATATTACGCATGTGAAGTATCTTGGTAAAATAAAACAAATATAAGATCATAGTCCCTCGATGACGCTATTCAAAAAGTTGCCTTACAAAATGATCTTGGTCCCTCAAAAATGCTAAGATACTTTACAAACATTGCTAATCATGGTTATACGATGACCCACACCCGTCCCGTTTATATCCAAAGATAGGGTTGCTTACCAAATCAATGGTAAGTCAACAATGTTAAAGGAATAGAAAATGCATAAGAAAGACATTTGAGTAGGTAGATAGCTTCTAGTTACTTGCTCCATTTCAAACAACAATCCTTGTTATTTTCAAAAACAAACACACACATTTCAAAACATCTTATGATCATTGAAAACATTTTCAAAAGACAAACATCTTTCTATACATTCTTACGAACGAGAATCATTACAAAGATTGCCTAAACGAATGGCCTCTTTTACAAAATACTTTCAAAACCACACCAAACACCATTTCAAACAAACCAAAGCAATTGATCTAAGCAAGTAACTAAGAGCCCTTGGAAAACCATGGATGAAAAGGGTGCTAGCACCTTCCCTTTTCATAATCTACCCCCCGAACACAAGAAAACATCTCAAAGGTCTTTCCCGTGCTTTTTCACCTTTCCTTTTGGATAAAAGAAAATTCGGTGGCGACTCTTGCTAACCGCGACATTTGCGATAAAACGCAAAACCTCAAGTCAGTTCTTCCACCGTATCATAACTCCCAATTAGGTGATTGAAGAAGGGACCAAACAAGGTGCCTAAAAACATGTCTACTAATTATCTTTCAGATAGGGGAGGTTGAACTCTTCCGGCCAAGTCTCTCCATTTTTGCGCATAGTCCTTGAAGCCTTCACTTGAAGCCATGTCCATACTCTGGAGCTGAGTACGGGTAGGCGCAAGATCAACATTGTATTGGTATTGTTTGTAAAAGGCTGCAGCAAGATCTTCCTAGTTATGAACATTGGCTCTTTCTAACTGATAAAATCAATCAAGTTGAGTTCCAGACAGACTGTCTTGGAAGAAGTGTACCTATAAATCTTTGTCAGCGGTATGGGGCTGGATTTTCCTCACATATGCATTTTAGGGCATGAAACTCCGTCATATTTGGCGAACACAGGTGCTTTGAATTTTGGAGGAATGACAATTCCTGATACTAACCCCGACTCCTCAAAGTCTAAGCCAGGCACTTTTTAGATTTCCATTGCACTCAACCGTTCTTCGAGATGTTTATACTTGTCATCAGCTGAAGGGTATTGTTCTTTATAATAGTCTTCTTCTTCCTCTTCGTCTTCTGATTCTGACTGGACAACTATTTCTTTCCCTTTCCCATATTGATTGTCTTTCTCACCTGATGTCGTTGCAAAGTCTAAGGCCCTTCTTGTCTTCCCTTGGAATCTTCTTCCCATGTTTAGAACTTCGGTTATCTTCTTCGTCTTCTTTTTCTTCTCCTCAGCCAGCAAAGTCTTCAACTCTTCTTGTCCTTTGGCTATGGTCAAGAACAACTGTTGAAACAGTACATTCTGAGCTTGGAGGTCCTTTACCGTTTGCTCGAGATCCATCTTACTAAAATAAACAGTAGAGAGATGAGGAGACTTGTTGCAAGAAACCTGCTTATGTTGTGATGAATGGTAAATTCATATGCAATGTTTTCAAGGATTTTAAGATTCAAATTTGTTCTAGACAAAAAGGAAACACACATTATATTAATAAGTTAAAGTTTTGAGTACATCAGTGCCTCCTTGGGAAAAATAATACAAAAACTCTAAGATAAAAAGGTAGTACGCGTCCTCTTTGGTGCAATGTAGGCATTCAGAGTCTTCTCCTCATGAAGTAGCCTAGTGAGTTCCAAGACCTTCTTCTCGCTTGCGTAGAATTGGGCTTCAAAAGTATCTTGCTCCCCCTTGAGTTGTATCTAATCTCTTTGTAGGTCTTCAAGAGAGGTTGGCATGTCAGGATGTAGGATAATGTAGGGAACATCTTCTTCCATGACAGGCTCAATGATTACCGGGAGAATGGAGGGATAAGGCATCATAAGACTCTGAGCACATGTTCGTACCCATTTGAGGTAAGGCTCAAGAGGTATGGAATTATTATGCCCCAAAGTCTTACTATCTACCTTTTTTAACATCCTTCAAGCTCAGATAAATCTCTGGCGAAGACCTTGATCGTCGTTGTCGTAGTCAAATACCAATCCTTGAACCAACATCTCGTGCGGGCCATCCCTTCGGGCATAACCAAACTGTCTCAAGGCTAAGCAGGGGTTGTAGGTGATACCTCTCCTAATGCCAAGTAAAGGGACATTAAGAAATTCTCCACAACGGTAGACAATAGTAACATTCTCTATGGATCGGGAGCACCAATGAATGTCTGAATGTTTGAGCGTCATCAACCTTTGTGACCACCTTGAACCTTGCTCATTCTTCAATACAGATTAAGGAAGATGCGAAATAAAACGTCTTGCCAAGAGAGGAGTGCAACACATAAGGACACCTATTTTTCTCATTGTGCGAGTGTGAAAAGAGTGTAGGATATCCCCTAGCAATATAGGCATCGGGTTGCGGGATATGAAGATTTTGACGGTGTTCACATCTATGAGTTTGTCAGGATTTGGAAACAAAACCATCCCATAGATGAGGAGAGCCACAATTTCCTCAAAGGCTTACAAATCCAAGGAATTCCAACAATTTTGGGCTTTCTCGAACAAGAACTTTGCTAGGAAACCTTTGACACCACTCATTGTTTCCCAATGAGTTGTGACATCAGATGAGTGCAAGTGTAGAGCTTGAGCAATCTCTTATGGCTTTGGGTCTCTTTCTGTACCTTTGAAAGGTAGTTGATTGAGAATGGGAATCCTCAAGAGTCGGGTAAATTCTTCCAAAGTAGGCACAAGTTGATAGTCGGGAAATGTGAAGCAATGGTGTAAAGGATCAAAGAACTGAAAGAGCACCTTCATCATGTCCTCATCTGTGTTAGAGGTGACCAAGTTGAGTAGGCGACCATGTCTCTCGGTGAATGGATGGTTTTTAGGAATCCTAAAAGCTAGCTCCTTAAGTTGTATAGGGATCCTTACAAGGTTGACTTGAATAGTTTTCTTGCAAAGAGAATCCATATCCTACAAAACAAGAACAAAGATGAATCCCAAAATCCTTGAAATGGTTAGTGAATGTGTATGATGTTATGATGTTCATGATGTTATGTACAAGTATGTATATATAAACAAAGCAAACAAATCCTTAGGTTTAGGCTTGCATGGAGTTTTATAGGTAAGTACCCTCTTGAAGTTTAGTTGGCTCAAACTTGTCCTAGTAATAGTAACTGGGTTCTAAGGAGCTCAATATGAATGGTTTTTATCCTTGGTCATTGTTTCAGCACAAGCCTCTTTAATGGCGACCGAAATATCCCAATAAACCAAACCTTAATGAGTGTAGTATCGAGTATCTACCAACTTTGGACTGCACCAAAGTCGGTCATCTCACTACATCCTAAAGGCCAAGTTGGTCAAGTAAAGGTTCTATAAGTTCATTAGTGCTTCATGACATCACTCAGCGGCCTCGTATTCTCTTTGATTAACTCAAAGGCTACCGGTACCCACAAATATGTCGCACTAACATAGCTATTGCTTAGACCATGTCGGTATACCCCGCACAGTTTCCATAATGTATTGCTACTTACCTATAAGGTATCCCAAATCCGGGATGAGGATTCAAACCCAAACAAAGAACCATAATATAAAGCATATAAGTCAAACAAAGAAAGAAAGTAAATGTGATATAACCCTAAGGTAACCCCACTTTTAAAATTGTCCCAGCATAGTCTCCAGTTCTGTGATACGGTGGGAGAACTGACTTGGGTATTTTGCGTTTGATTGCAAATGTTGTGGTTAGCAAGAGTCGCCACCTACTTTTCTTTTATCCAAAAGGAAAGGTGAAAAAGCACATGAAAGACCTTTGAGATTGTTTCTTGAGTTTGGGGGGTAGATTATGAAAAGGGAAGGTATTAGCACCATTTTCATCCATGGTTTTCCATGGGCTCTTAGTTACTTGCTAGATCACTTGCTTTTGTTTGAAATTGTGCTTTGTGTGGTTTTTGAAAGTATTTTGTAAAGAGGCCATTGTTTAGGCAATCTTTGTAATGATTCTCATTCATAAGAATGTATACAAAGATGTTGATCTTTTGAAAATGTTTTCAAGTTTGTAAGATGTTTGAAAGTGCATGTGCTTGTTTTGAAAATAGCAAGGATGTTTGTTTGAAATTGATCAAGTAATTAGGAGCATTCTACCTACTCAAAATGTCTTTCTTGTTCATTTTCTTTTCCTTTGACACTGTTGTCTTACCATTGATTTTGTAAGCAACCCTATCTTTGGATGTAAACGGGACGGGCGTGGGTCATCGTATAACCATGACTAGCAATGTTGCAAGGTATCTTAGCATTATTTTTGAGGGACTAAGATCATTTGTAAGGCAACTTAGATAGCGTCATCGAGGGACTATGATCTTGTTTTTGCTTGTTTTTGCCAAGATACCTTACATGCGTAATATGGCCATTTTGTATAAGGCAACTAAGTGTGGTAACCCTAGGGGTACTTGTGTGCAAGTGTATCATTTTCATGCTTGTTTTTGTCTTGAATTAGGGTTTTCTAAGTATTGGTTTTAGTCTTTCCATACAAACCCTAATTACTAGCATGTTATATAAAAGCGATAAATTGCGAAATTTAAAATTACTACGCTATTACAACATTTATGGGGAGGGGTGTACAAATTGAATGGGGATTGCAAGAATTTAAACCTAATTAGTCTATTACAACCATATTGAATTGGTACGAATATTCAAGAAATTAAATAAATACAAAGTATAAAAACGAATAAATGTACAAGGATGCAAAATGTAAAGAAAATGAATTTTGTTTGGTTTTCATGAAAAAAAGATTTTGTCTTAACCTAATTAAATAAAGAAAATAGTTAATTAAGTTTGAATTTATTAAGAAAATATTTTAAATGAAAACCTAGTTCTATTAATTAATCAAAAGAAAATAAGTTTAAGAAAAGTATTTTTGGTATTTTTCATCTTGAAAATATTTATAGCATTATAAAATAATTTTAGTCTTTTTTATATTAAAATATTGTATTTTAAATGGCGTGAAAAATAAATAAATAAAAACATAATATTAATTAATTTTGTAAGATTTACTTAGTAAAATAAATAAAGTATAAATAAAAATATATTTTTTTTGTGGAAAAATAAAATAAAATAAGTCAAAACATAAATGTATCATTTTTTTGTATTTTATGATTTTTAGTATTTAGAAAAATATATTCAAGAAAAGAAAAATGAAATAAATAAATAAATAAATAAATAAACTTGTGCCAGGGGGGTGCCAAGAGCCTGCAAGGGGGTTAGTCAGTAAAAAAAACAAAGAAACAAAGCAAGCCCAATAAAGGCCCATGCGCTCAAAAACAAGTCAGAAATGCCAAAAATGTATGAAAAATGCAAAAGGGTACCACTGGGGCTCGAACCCAGGTCCCATAGGTTACAGGCGTGCGCTTCTACCACTGGGGTGGCTATACATCCTTTAATACAAATGAAACAATAAATATGTAAGGCAAAACGCGCCCTGAAGATTTCATCTTTAACCTCCAGCCATACAAACTGTAACTTGCTCATTTCTCATCAAAAATGAAAACTATAAACATGAAACTTGTAGCAAATTTTCTCATGATTCCAGAAATGTAAAGTATTAAAACTATAGATCAAATATAATCAAGAATTTTAATGGCCCTAATCTGAATCCTAAAAATTTCAGAAATTTCAGTTTCAACTTTCTCTAAGCTCAAGAAAAATTAATGGAAACTAAGGACATGGTTAGCTTCAGGGCAATGATATCTACATGTTTTATTCACAAACAAACTATTGATGATGCCTGTATGAAGAGTTTCAAGTTGAGAAAACTTACCTCAAAACTGGAAATCGTGTTTTGAGTTTGAGCTTGTTTCAAGTGATGGTGATGATCAGGTTAGCTTCCTTGAGGTCCTAGGAAGCTAAAGCAATGATTAGTTTGAACAATGGATGGCTGAAATGGCCTGGAGAAGTCAAGTTGCAGACTCTATTTTTTTGTTATGGAAGTTATGGTAAATGGTGTTACATTTCTGGAATAAGGATATGGATGAGTTGTATTTGATGTAAGGAAGCTTTAGAAACTAAAAGGCCAAGAAACGCACGAGGGAAATGTGAGTTTGATGTTCAAAGTCAGAAACTGTGCAACAATGGAGGTTTTGGGCAATTTCTGATTTGAGAGGGTTTTTGTGTATTTCAGGGTGCTCAAGCTCGTGTCCTAGCTCACAAATAGTGACTATTTATAAGCAACAAGTTTGGAGTGCTCTAGTTAATCAAAATTCAAATTTACATGTTTAAGTTAAACATGTGATTTTTTGACAAAAAAAGTTTCCATGCCTTGTGTACTTGCTAAGATAGAGTGGTTATGCTTTAAACAAGCTTGCTTCTGACTTTTTGGATGGAGTGTGATCAGAGGGAGCAAGTTAGAGGCTCAATGTGAACTTTATGCAAAAAGCTTGCTTTACAAAAATGGCAATGTTAACTTTGTGCCATTAATGGAAATGCAACTTAGATAATAGCTCAATTGCTTGGATCAAAGCTCTAACAGTTGTGTAAACATTTAATTATGGAGTGACAAATAAGTTTGAGGCCTGCAAAGCAAATATTATGCAACCTAGCATGGATTTGGTTCATGTGTTCATAAAAAATGGCTTAAAATTCAAGTGACAAAACCCTAACTTTATCTCTTCGTTTCTCCTTACTCAAAAATGATCTCAAGGAGTTCTTGGACATTTTGGAAAGCTTGAAATGTTATATACAACCCATATTTGAATTTCTTTTGAATATTCCACTTGGAACTATATGAAAAAGTGTCATGAAGTTAGGTCAAAATCCTGGCCAAATTAGGGCAAAATTTCATTAAGTGTTTAGTTTCATGACCCTATGTTCATAAAATTATAACTTGAGATCCAAGCATTTTTGGAAGGAGTTTTGTAAATAAAAATTGTATATTTCATGGAGATCTACAACTTTCATGTTGGAAGTTTCTCTTGAATCATCTTGCATCATGGTGAAAATTTGGCTCAAAGTTATGAAAAAACATGAATTTTTCAACACTTAGAAAAATTTCTAAGTTTAGAAATTTTGACTTTTCAAAATGAAATCTTGACTTTTTGATTTATTGATGAATAAGTTTCATATTTTGATATGTTTTTATGAATTATGATACTTGAATTTAGCCAAAAAGTCAAAGTTTGACTTTTCAGTATACAGTTGAATTTTGATCAGTTAACTGCAAAATTCATCTGTCAATCCAATGGACTTGCAATGTTTTGAACCATGTCATTAGGTTAAAATGATGCAATTGGACTCTTGAGATCATGCTTTAAACCAATTGACCATTTGCTAGGTCAAAAACCAGAAATTGCCTTTTCCCAATCAAAACCCTAATTTTGACCATTTTGCCCTTTTGGAGATTTGATCAAATTTCTTGAGGAGTTATGGTCCAAACTTGATAAAATGATAAATATGAGTTTATAATGTTGATATGGATCAAAAGTTATGAATTTTGACTGTAAATTGGCCATAGTTGACTTTTTCCCCAATACAATTGATTTTTAGGTCAACTGCTCAGTTGACTGATCAAAAGTGTGATCCAAGGCTTGAAACTTGACATGAGTAATCTTGGGGGTCCATAGTGATCCATTAAAGTCATATGAAGCATTAAAATTTCAAAAATCCTTGTGCAAACTCAAACCCTAATTTTGGTCATCAGTCCCTAAGGAGGTGTCTTGGCTGATCAAACCCTAGTGCAGTCTTGAGCCCAAGGAGATCTTGTGAGCAAAATCTTGATAAGTGAGAGGGAAATTTTTTGGGTACAACAAAAACCCTAAGGTATCCAATCTTTTTAATAACAGGAACAATATTGCAATCCATTGTACATACCTGGTTGCTCTGATGAAGTTGCATCAAAGGAGTCTTTCAACTTCCTCCTTTATTTTTGATAGTAACTCTGGTGCGAACCTTCTGGGAGTCTGCTTGATAGGCTTCTTGCGATCCTTTATTGGCAGCTTCAGTTCAACCATGTCTCTGCTTAAACCAGGAATTTCATCATAGTCCCAAGCAAAACAATATTTATATCTTTCAACATCTGGATTGCTTTGTTCTTTACCTCCGAATCAAGCTTTGTGCTGATATAAGTGGGTCTTTTTTCAGTTCCCTCTCCTAAATTGACTTCTTCAAGGGGATCTTGTGCCAACATTTTTGCGCTTGGGGCCACTGGATCCCTTTTAAATCCCAAAGGTCCATCATCATAGATAGCGTCGAGCCGTTGGTTGTTGTTTTCCATGGGTACCTATTTATCAGGGGGCTTTGGAATAAAATGCACTCCAGGCCCTTCTGTATGTGCTGATTCTTATTTGACTTGGATAACCATGTATTTTGCTTCGGCTTCCAAAGCCGTTTTATTTTATTTTCGGCCACGTAGGCCGAAATATTTTTGAAGAAGGATGACTCAGACATCATTACTGTCTTCATCAAACCAGCCTGTTGGCTGTACTCCAGGTAACCCTTTGATGTCATCCTCTTCGCCCATTATTTCCCTGTCCCATTGAAACCCATGGGTTAGGTAGTACAAAGCATTTATGTTGGGGGAATATGCTCCTTCTGCTGGACTGCATTGTCCTATATTTTCCAGATTCCTGTCGAAATTCCTTTTATCCACCTGGTTGACTTCAGCTAAGAAATAACTTTGGTCAGCTTCTATGTTTTCCATGATACCATCTTCTCTCCAAATAGACACACACTGGTGCATGATGAAAGGACTGCACCAATGTTGTGGATCCATTCACGACCCAAGAGTAGATTGTAGTTGGCTTTGGCAACAATAACCATGAACATTGTTGGCCTAGTTATTGAGCCCACAGTTAGGTCCACTTGCACTACGCCTAAGGTATGACCAATTTTCCCCTCACAGTTTGAGAGTACCATGTTGTGAGGTTTAATATCTGTATCAAACATGCCTATCCTCTTCAGCATAAATTGAGGCATAAGGTTAACTGCAACCCCTCCATCTACTAGCACTGTGTTTATTCCCACGCCTTCCACTTTGGCTCTAATGAATAGTGGCTTTAGATGATTCTTCATGCTCTGATCTGACCTTTTAGAAAAGGCGTTTTGCTCTTCCACCACGCCATTGTTGAGGACGTAATAGCACACGGGCTTATGCCTGGCCATTTCTGCTACCTCTTCTTCCTCAAATTCTTCCACTTCTATGATTTGGTCATATTCATGAGGTAAGACTGACACTACATTGCACTTTATGTTTAGTGTTGAATTTCCATCTGATTCGAAATCACTGATCATCACATCTTCATCACTTTCTTGTTTTTCTGGGCTTTTCTTGGCAACATCTTTCCCTCTGGGTGAGAATAACTTTCTTCCAACTGGGGTTTTTTTTCTGTAACCATCCTGTTCGATGAAAACTGACTGTTATTTGATTCACCTATCTCCTTTGTTGCTAGTTCCCTTTCATCCTTCTTTATCCTCTAATGCCTTCGCCACTGGGATCTAGACATTTGATTCTTACCCTTATAGTTCTCAGTCCTATATGCTTCCATTTTAGATGCTTGGAATTGTTTTCTGTAAGCCATCGCAGTCCTGACTCCCTCATTGAAACTTCTCCACTTATTCCTTACTTCACTTGAATTAACCCATCGATTTGTTGGTATATTAACATGAAGCTTGAAAGTTACCCTCCGGTTGACTTTTGGGTGAGGATTGTCTTGTCTCCTTAGGTCTCCTCTCTTATCGCAGATGAAACTGGACTTGACCTCGCTCCAATTTCCCCATACTTGGGTATAAGGCACTCATAGGAACATCCCAACAGCTTTCTTTTCATACACAACACCACATCTGGAGCACATCAAGCATATAGAGTTAGCTTTTTGACATATCACAAGGAAACCTAACAAACTTTCCCCTGGATAGGGGTAAGGAGTCAGTATTTGGTTTGGACTTCTCCAGTTCCTTGCAGTCTACACCTTCTGGATCCTCTCGTATGCTGCTGCATCCCTTTAATCATGGATGATATTGCATCTAGGGCATGTAAGCATATCAGCATCTTGCACATGGAAGCGGAACAAGTAATCACACAGACTTTCATTGCTTTTGGCATATCCACCTCTCATTTGATCATTTTCCAATTTCAGTTTTCCTTCTATTTCCTCCATTTCTGGGGTAGGTTGATTCAAATCTATCATGTCGATCTCAAGATTTTGGCCTTCAGTAGTCTCAATCTTTCCATAGGAAGATTTTGAGTCCTTAGCAATCTTCATCTCTTCGAATTTCACTCTAAGGCCTTCAGTAGCCTTAGCATTTTCAACTTTTGGGGCTGCATCATTAGCAACATTTCCTTTTCTAGCCTGATCCTGTAGAATTTCAGCAATCTTTGTAACATAGTCCTCAACAATTTCATCGAAATAATCTTCATACTTTAATCCTTCATTAGCTTCACTTTGTTCCACCTTCACCTATTGGCTAGAATCTGCATCAGTTACTTCTACCATGTTGATGTCCAATGGCTCAACATAATTCATTTCATCCACATTGAGGGGGGTCAGTGTCTATCTTCATCTGACTTTTTGCTTTCTCTCCAAACTTGAGCCTTCCATCCTTGATGGCATTCTGAATCAGATCCCTGAAAAGAAAGCATTGTGAGGTTTTATGGCCTAAGAAGTTATGATATTTACATAAACCCATTTTTCACTATCATCTGGCCATCTTTCACTTATAAGTCAAATATCTCATCACATTTCGTCACATCGAATGTGTAAGTTTTCTTAGGATATTTGTCATTTTTTTCTGTTTCGATGAAGTCTTTGCCATTTGATGGGGCAAGAAACTTTACACGAGTATGGGGGTGCTTGTTTCAGTTCTGCCAAATCTATTTCAAACTCTTCGAAGCCAAAAGGATCATTTAGAATTTCCTGTTCCTCTTCTTCGATTTCGATATAAGCAACCCTCTCTTTCTTGTAATTTTTATTTGCCCTAATCTTTTCAGCTTTTAGACATTCAACTTGTCGAACCCTATCTGCTAACTGGGCCATGTCTCTTAGATATTTGGTATCTAATTTCTTTCGAATGGAATAGTCTAAACCTCATGCGGCCATTTCGACTAGTTCATGTTCAGGAACCACTGTAAAGCATATAGACTTCAGTAAACGAAATCTATTCAGATAATCATCTATCGGTTCAGTGAATTTCCTCTTGATACTGGCCAATTCTTTGAGACTTATCTTAGATTTCCCCATGTAATGTTATTCGTGGAATAATATTTCCAAATGTTTCCAAACATTTATAGAACCTGACGAAAGAGTAGTAAACCAAGTGAAAGCATTTTTTATTAAGGTACTTGGAAAGTATTTTATTCTCAGGTTCTCACTATTTGCCAAATCCCCTACTTCAGTCAAATACCTGGCTATGTGCTCCATAATGGATTCATTAGTATCTCCTGAAAATTTTGTAAACTTAGGGACTTTACAACCCCTTTATAATTCTGTTTGTAATATATAATCAGATAAAGGGGATGAATAATTTGGTCTCCTAAGTCCGTATTTAGACCATTTTGCACCATGATTTTCTCGATCATGGTGGTCAAGTTATTTTCCATGTTATCTTGTCTAACTCTATGGACCACTTTATCTGCATTTCCATCCCTATTAACCACCATTACCCTCATAGGTTGTTCCTCTTGGATATCATTTCTAATCCTTTGTCGCTCTACCCATGGTTCTATGACTCTTTCGACAGCTCTTGTCCAGGTAATCACACTTGGTTAATGGTTGGTTCTTCCTCCTGATCAACTGGGGCCTAGTTTTACCTACGTCGAACGGGCGCTTCAAGGGAACTAAAGAAATCTGCTATGCACGCCATCTGCACTGACATTTGTTGATAGGTGTGGGTATTTTCTTGATTGGTTCTATTAATGTTTTGGATCAAAGGAGTGAAAATGGTACTCATCTCTATAGTTAGAACTCATACCATATCATGGTTACTATCATCCATTTGTTGCCTGAATGTTTCCTGATTACTCGTTGTCAGCATAGGCATTTGGGTAAAAGACCCTTAATTATGGGTATTTTGACCCATGTTATTCATCCCAAAACCAGACCCTTGTACCGGGGATTGGGTTGTTGTTATACTATTATGAAGTTCTGCCATGAAATAAGTTGGCATTCCATATGGTGGTGGTTCCCTAAATGGCCTAAATGTTTCAAATCTCGGAGGCCTAGGGGTTGAAAATTGGGCTTGGTTCCCAACATGTGTAAAAACCGACCCAGTTTGGGCATTCGAAGGAATGCCCGCTGCACTCGAAGAAAGAGGCATAGTTGTTGAATTATTTGTGGCCACTGAACCTATAGATGTAGGTATGGCCTGTGTGTGAGGGATTGTGGTTGATGTTTCCATCAAACTTGCAACAACCGTGCCTGATCCTTATGAGGGATTTTGTTCCCTGTCATGGCTAGTTGTGTTAATCATCTTTCTTGTATATTTTCTTTATGGTTTTGGTTGGTTGCTGTTGGCTATTTTACCACTTCTAAGGTTCATACAACAATAACAAAAGACAAACTCAAAAGATGAACAATGAAAGATAGACGCTCATAGAAAAATACAAGTTTTCAGAACTTCGACACCGTCCCACTGGGCGTGCCAATTTATTTACGCATGAATTTGGTAAACAACCACTAGTCCTTCAAACTAAATATTTTGGTAACTTGCAGGATCGAATAGATTGATCCTAGGATATGTGTCTAAGTTTCTAATATTAAACTTTTAATGGGATTCATGTTTAACATTATTTTGTTGATAACAGTATAAAGATTAGAATTACAATTTAAAGTAAGTTCGAATAAAAGGGCTTCGAAGGAGTAATGCAAAGGTTTCGACTAGAAACGTAAAGAAACGTAAAGGAAATATAGAATCAATGTAAATGACTTGAAAAAGTAAAAGTTTTGAATAAAAAGTAAAGGAAATACTGGAAATGTTAAAAGACTTGATATTGATAACGTAAAATGATTCGAAAAGAACAATAATGGTGTCTATACGTACATTTTCTGCAACTCTTTTCTCTAACACTTGGTACTTCGAGTATATTGAGTAATTTGTACAAAATGAACACCTCTGAATCCTAATATTAAGATCCCTATTTATACTAATTTGACCCTAACGGTCTTTCTATGATAGAGTTCCACATTCTAAGATTGCATGTCCTTCGAACCCACCAGACTTCCACGTGTCTTCTGTGACTCAAACATTCGATTTCAAACTCGAATTCGTCTCTTCTGTTTGCGCCAAGTTTTCGACTATATATCCAAAAACTTTCAATTTCAAAACGTACTTAACGAATATTTATTATATTCGTTTTTCTGTCCATCAAATCATCCCAAATGATTGGGATTTTACTCAATTCAATCCAACCGAAGCCCAAACACCAAAAACAATATTAATGTGTTCAAACAAACGTTGTAATCGAAATTCCAAGCTAACAATTTGATCGGAAATTTTGTAATTTCCGATTAATACATTTATCATTTGTACGGGAAATTTTGAAATTTTTGGAGCTTAACACCATATATCAGAAATTTCGAAATTTTCAGTAGTTCAAATTCCTTTGAAAAATACCGAAAAATTAAAATTTTATGGTTGTACATGTTTTTCTAATTTTTTGAATGTTTCAGTGAGGACCCGAAGCAATGATGGTTTTGTTGCGGGTAGGGTGGAAGATAGAGTGTAAGCTCAGTCCCGAGATGATGAGGCATAGTGTTGTACCCCAAAATTTGCCCTCCCATATTTCTCAAAACATTGCAAGAAAAATTTCCAAGTGGCCCAAGGTCACTCAAGGATTGGCCAAACAAGCTCTCTCCTAAGGCAGTCTACCCCAAACTAGGGTTTTGTATTGCATCAAGATCCTTGAGTCAAAATGACCTAGAGTGCTCCCCAATGTCCTAATATGTTCTCAAGATCATCCATGTCAAATTTCAAGCCTTGTAGAGGAAGTTTGCTCAGTCAATTGCTCAAAGGTCCAAAAATCGACTGTACTAGGGCAAAAGTCAACTATGACCTACAAACTGTCAAACTTCAAGATTTTTTGTCAACATTATCATTTTGAATTATATTTCATAATTTGATCAAGGGTTGATCATGATTCATCAAGGATTGCTCCAAATTCATCAAGATTCAAAAGTTGCTAAATTAGGGTTTTGTAGGAAAAGTCAACTCAACTTTGACCAAGCATAACTTTCTCATACTTTATGAGAAGTGACCCATCCAAATCTCATTTTGAATAGGATGCAATTTCCTACAATACATCTTCATACCCCAAGATCAAAAAATGCACTCACAAGAAGTTATGAATTTGGACATTATAGGTCATTTTTGAAAGTCAACAAAAACACCTTTTTTGTCAAAGCTTAAAACTTGAGCATGGAATATCAAAATGAGATGATACCAAAAGGGTTGGTTAGAGGACATCTCAAGATTTCTAAAAATTCTAATAACACTTCCAAAAGTTCAAAATTGAAGAAGTTATGCATTGTTGAAGTTGGACTTTTTTGCAAAATTGCCAAAAGTCAACTATCCCCAAAACTTCAAATTTTGCCAAATGGGCCCATTCTTTTTCACTTGATTTGAGTTTGCATCATTTCCCACGTGCCCTAGCTTCAGCCATGTGTCCATATTTCATTTTTATTATTTAATTTGATTTTTAATTGAATTTATTTATTTTAAATCAAATAAAATCATAGAAAATCCAAAGCATTGATAATTCATGATCTCTTGGCTATTTCAGGCTCCACATTTAGCAATTATCATCATCAAATTCGTATCAAATCAAATCATGTGCAAAAAGATCCAAATCAAATCAAATTTGGAAGGTTTTCAATGGAGATCAAATCACATTCATGTGCATTGATATGGAGGGATTTAGTCCATGATTTTTACACTAATGCAAAGCACATTACATAAGCAAGTAAAAGCATACAAAATCAGGGTTGGAAACTGTTGAGAGAGGCAGAACAAGAATTGAAAAATTCACAAAAAAGTGAGAGATCAAAGTTCAAGTTAGAGGCTGTTTCAGGACACGAGAGTGGTCTCAATCGCTTCCTGACCATTCACACAAGCTACCTGGATCCAAAGCAAGCATTTTCAGACGTCCAAATGCCCTGTAAGTCTCACGTAACACAACTTTGTACTTGATTTCGATTTGAAGCATTATGTCATCCATTGAACAAACTAATGGTACATTCGTGATCACAAGAACATGTCTAAACTTTTTGCATTGTTTAATTTTGTTTATATGCTATGTATGAAGAACCACCATTGTTAGGGTTCGGTTCTTGTTTTTGGGCGTTTCTATTCCAGGTACAATTGACCCCCATAATGGACATGGTTGTGACCGGGAGGGTGAGACGAACACAACCATGCCCTTGGAATTCATTTTCGTGGCCTGAGAAGGATTTTTGAGACGAGCAAGCTTGTAGCTACGGACCCCAATCCGTTGGTATAGGTGGTGAGACTTTTAGCCACGTTTGGGAGGTCCGGGATGATGCGTGGCATCCATCCACTGGCTAATTCAAACATCACGCGCACTTTTTGTTTTTTTGGCAATTATTGTGTTTTTCATATAATATTATTTGTTTCTATTATAATAACAACTAAAGCAGTGTAGCGTGGTGGCAAGCGTGTTAGTGAAAACTCCTTCAGGACCTGGGTTCGAATCCCAGGTCCCCCATTTTCTCAATAACTTTTGTTTTCAGGTATTCCTATGCGCGCGTTAGCTTGATATCCACCATGCATCCTCATGCATCCAAATGCCAGATGGCCAAAGGCCAGGTCTGGTGATCAAAAGCTGGAGGTCCACCATAGTCCAGGTCAATGCATGCATACTGGATCCCAGAAAGTCAAAAAAGGACAGCTGATAATGGGCCACGGAATTGCTTCTCATACCCTCAAATCAAGCCCAATACTCCTCTCTTCTTATTTATTTTTGTTTATCTATTTTAATTGTTTTATTTTATTTTTGCTAATTTCTAACCAATCATAAAATTCTCTTTTAAACAAAATCACAAAAAATACTTTTATTTCAATCAAATTTTAAATCTTTAGTTTTCTTAATAAACTTATTAATTAATTAGGTTTTTTTTTTAGTTAGAAAACTTTAATTCATTTTTTTGCAAATGTTTAAAATTAATTAGACTTAATTAGGTTAACCACTAATTTAATTAATTTTATTTTCTTTCCTAAATAATCAAAAACTCCAAAAATAATTTATTTTTTCATTTAATTAATTTATTAATTTAATTTGGTTATTTAATTTAGGTTTAATTTCTTTTCCTTAAATAAAATAATAAAAAACTAAAAAAGATTTCTTCTTTAACCAAAAGGGTCAAAACCCTAATTATGCGTCTGATTTAATTTTGCGCCGCGATTTACTTTTCCTTATCCAATAATGTATCTGCTTCCGGGTTGTAATAGTTAAATAGGACTTTTAATTGTTTTTATTGCTTTATTTTATTTTTCAAAGGGTTTGTCTTTGGCGATGTAAATACCCGACGCCTTGTAATTTAAATTCCGCATTTTATTTTCGCAAATTATAACTGCTAGATGTTTGATAATAGGGTTTGCATGACAAGACTGAATGTTAATCCTAAAATCAAATTAGATCACCCTTAACATGTACAAAGATAAAAATAACTGAAAACAACACACTCGCACATGCGCACTCTTAGGGTACACCCCACTTGGTTGCCTTCGTACACGGTCATTGAGTATAAGTCACTTTAGAGGCTGCCCTCTTGTCTAAAACATCATAGTCGCCTTGAAACAGTTGCCTCAGATATAATTGCCTCAAACAAATTATCTAAGACATTAGGGTTACCGCTAAGGCGTCCTAACATTGCTTTGGTGACCGTATGTCCCTCATTCGAATTGACCCTTAAACTCTAACGACGGTGCTACCTACTCACTAACAGTAGGATAGCATTGTCTAAAGGAAATTAGCATAGAACGATTCCTTTTTCGAGTAGGTAGATGGTTCTTAGATACTTTCTCTTTCAAAACAAAACTTTTTTCACACTTACACTTTTCGAACAAAGTTTTCAAAAACACTTCATACGCTCTTGAGGACAGAAGCAAGAGTTAAATCGAAGTTTCAAACAAAAACTTTTTTTCAAACCCATAAGCACAAAGAAAACAATTTTGAAAACAATTGAGCAAGTACCTAAGAGCCCGTGGATAACCACGGATAGAAAGGATGCTAACACCTTCCCTTTCTATAATCTACCCCCCGAACCCGAGAAATATCTCGAAAAAGGAATTTTTCTGTGTTTTTTTTCCTTTCCTTGTTGGATAAAATAAAAGTCTATGGAGACTCTTGCTTACCGCGACATTTTGCGAATACAAACGCAAAACGCAAACCAGCATTCCAAAAAAACAGTCAGTTCTTCCCACCGTATCACAGAACTGGCGACTCTGCTGGGGACATTGATTTAATAAGTGGGGTGTACCTTAGGAATAGTTCATTGTGTTTTCAATTGCTTGCTTTGTATGCTTTATCTTTGTGGGTTAAATCGGAGTTACTATAGATCCTAACCTGGATCTGGGGGATACCGTTTAGGTAAGTAGCAATAAACTGTGAGGGAACTGTACGACGTAGACCGATACGGTTGAAGCAGTAGCTACGTTGGTGTGGCACTTTAGTTTGTACCGATATCCCTTGTGTTGGAACGAGGAGAATATGGGTCTTCTAAGGGGTCATTAAGCACCAACTGACCTTAGCACCTATAATTGACCAACTTGGCCATAGAACAGTAGCAGTATGCTACACTCATTGAGACCAAACTCTCGCGATGATTCCGGCTGCAAGAAAAGGTTGCTAAACTGGAATTATGACCGATCGAGGGTGGTCAGTGATATTGAGATCCTCTAGAACCCGGTTACTATTTCTAGGACAGGTTTGAAGCAACTGAACTGAAAGAGGGTAGTACCTAAACTTCTTGCCAGCCTGAAATCTAAGGGCTATCTGTGTGACTTGTTTGCCCTTACCATGTTTGCTATTTGTGGATACTTGTGGTGTGTTTCTATCATAACATTATGACATCATGACATTGCATACATCTTACATTGGACTAACCTATTTCAAAGACAGAGGGGATTCATCTTTATTCTGTTTTGTAGGTCATGGCACCCATGCGTAAGAATACTATTCGGATCAACTTCGTCCAAGTTCCTGATCAACTTAAAGATTTGGTTGCCAAAGTTCCAGATACTTCCTCTTTTATTAGAAGACATGGGCACCTTCTCAGTCTAGTCACCTCCAAGCTAGATGAATAGATGATGAGTGTCTTATTTCAGTTCTTTGATCCACTGTACCATTGCTTTACTTTTCCGGACTACCAGTTGGTCTCTACCTTGGAAGAGTTCTCTGATCTACTTGGTATCTCTATTATAGAGCAGACCCTGTTCACAGGTTGGGAGGTACCTCTTAAGCCGGAAGAGATTGCTTCAACCCTTCATCTGACAAAGGCCGAGGTAATGTCTAATTGGGACACTCGGAGTGGTGCAAATGGCTTCTCGGCTAAATTCTTGGTTGATCGGGCTAATCAGTTCTGGGACAGTCTAGACTTTCAAGCATTTGAAGACATTCTGGCTCTTCTCATACATGGTTTGGTGTTGTTTCCTAACTCAGATTCTTTCGTCGACGTGATTGCGGTGAGGATTTTCATGTCCGGTAATCCAGTACCCACTCTCTTGGGTGACATCCTGCACACTCTTTATGCTCGTACTACTCGGAAGAGGGGGACCCTTATGTGCTGTGCACCATTTATGGCGAGGTGGTTTATTTCTCACCTCCCCAAATCCATTCTGAAGAACAAGGAAGGCATGAGCTGGGCCTACAGGATTATGTCTCTCTCCCACATGGACATTATTTGGACTATTAAAGGCATGGAAGATGTGGCTGTTATTGACCGCTGTGGGGAATACCCCAATGTTCCTTTGCTAGGAACTCATGGAGGGATTACTTATAACCCTAGTTTGGCCTTACGACAATTTGGGCGAGCTAGGAGGGATGCACCTCATGAATTGCTGCTTCCAAGTATTGTATTTAACTTTAGGCAAGATACAGAGGGACATCGCCGCAAGTTCATACGAGCTTGGGATAGGGTCAACAGGTCTGATTCGCACGAGCTGGGTGTGAAGAATTCTCTTCCTATGGAACCATATCTCCGATGGGTTCGAATCCGTGCCCAAAAGCTGGGAATGCCGTACGAAGTCGTCTTGCCTATTATTGTTGAAGTTGCTGATGAAGAAGGGGTTCCTCCTACCATCCTCCATCCTCATATGGCCACTGACATTGGGGCACTGAAAAGGTCTTGGATGCAGCTGAGAGAAGAGCGGGATACTTACAGGGAAAAGTATCACGAGCAAGATCGAAAGATCCAGAAGTTGACAAGGCAGTTGGAGAACGAGCAGATCCTCAATGACTATGTCTGCACCGACAGGAAACGACCATGGGAGCGCTGATTGTCTTTTGTTATTTCTAGTTTTGCTTTACTTTTCAGCTTTTCCTTTTTTGTAACACCTTAAAGGCATTTGTTGAACAATTGAATTCAAAGTTTATCTAATAAAAGTGTGTTTCATTTTAGCTTACGAATTTGAATCCCTAAAGTCTTTAAAATCATATCACGCGCATATCATTCCCATGCACCTCATAACAGGTACCCTTACAGGTTTTCTCATCTTCTTCGCTGTTTATTTCAGCATCATGTCTTCTGAAACATCAACTGAACAAGCCATCAAGGCTCTGCAAGCTCAAAACGCCAAGTTCCAGGAATTGTTCATGAACTTGGCTAAGGGTCAGCAAGATCTGAAGACCCTTATCTTAAAAGAGAAGAAGAAGAAGAAGAAGAAGACGGTCCTACTGAATATGGGTCACAGGTTCGGGAACAGATTAAGATAGGATGTTGATTTATCTCACTCATATGGAGGGGGAGAGAACCAAGAAGAAAGGAGGGCTCCTAGCCCTGTGGTTTTTGACCATGAGACTGACTTTGACGAAGACCAGTATCCTCCGGCTGAGGATATATATAAGCAACTGGAAGACCGGTTGAGCGCGATGGAAGTTCAGAAAGTGCCTGGTCTGGACTTTGGAGATTTAGGTTTGTCATCTGGGGTGGTAATTCCCCACAAGTTTAAAGCACCAATCTTTTCTAAATACGACGGGGTTTCTTGCCCAAAGCTGCACCTTCGTTCGTATGTAAGAAAGATTCAGCCATACACCGTTGACAAGAACCTCTGGATCCACTTCTTTCAAGACAGACTCTTAGGGACTCAACTTGAATGGTTTTACCAGCTGGAAGGAGCTAGTATCCGTAATTGGGAGGATTTGGCTGCTGCTTTCTACAAGCAGTACCAATATAATGCCGACCTCGCTCCTACGCGTACCCAACTTCAGGGTATGTCTATAGGTGCGGGCGAAGGTTTCAAAGACTACGCTCAGAAGTGGAGGGACCTTGCTGGAAGAGTGCAACCACCCTTGGCTGATAGGGAGTTAATAGATATGTTTCTGGGGACCTTGTCTGGTCCGTATTTCAACCATCTGATTGGAAGTTCATCGTCCGGGTTTACATAGCTGATTATGACCGAGGAAAGAATTGAAGCCGGTATCAAGTCTGGTAAAATACAGAAGGGTGCTTCATCAGGCACCGAGAAGAAGCCTTTTAAGAAGGAGTCAAGTGAAGTTTACAGCGTGAAAAGCCATAATAGACCTGAACGCCGCCAAGCTGTTAATGCGGTTGTTATATCAAGACCTGCTGGTGCTCCTCAGCGCAACAATCAGCCAAGGGCCGAGAGGCCGCGAAGACAGTTCACTCAGCTCAATATGACCCTGTCTCAGATCCTGCCACATATATTGAAGACCAATTTGGTGATTCCAAAGGAGGCCCCTAAGAATCCCAATACAACATCACCGATGTACGATTCAAATACCCGTTGTGCTTTTCACTCTGATAGCCCGGGGCATGATACGAATGATTGTTGGGTCTTGAAGAACAAGGTACAGGACCTGATCGATGCTAAGGAAATTCAGTTCGAAGCACCAGGAAAGCCTAATGTCATAACGGCACCTATGGCCAAACATGACGCAGGATTGAATGCTATTGGGGAAGATGATGAAGAGTTTGATATTGACAGCTGGATATACCCGACTGCTGACGGCAGATTAAGCAATTGGACAGCAAAGGACTTCGTCCCGATTTATTTTATTACCCAGTAATGAAACTTTTGTTTTGAATTTGTAACAAACAATTTTCTAAACTTTATGGCCCGGTGTCTTACCCAGGGCACCGTGGCTTCATTTGTGAGGGCTTTATGTGTGTCATCTACATATAGCATTAATAAAAGCATTGGACGTTTTGCATTTCAAATTTTGCGCTCCTTGTTTTCTTTTATTATATATTGCAAAACAGCTATTTTACACACACTCACATATACAGGTCTACATCCACTCTGGATCTCACTGGTAACAACTCTGCTACTGCCAGTTATGACTTCGAAAGTCCGATCAACTTAGCCGAAGACGAAGGTGAAGATGATTGCGAAGTGCCTGGTGAACTTGCTAGACTGCTACTTCAGGAGGAAAGGGCTATACAGCCGCATGAAGATCCGGTGGAATCAGTGAATCTGGGTACAGAAGAAGACAAGAAAGAGGTCAAGATCGGTGCAAATGTGGAGCCTAATGTGAAGCAACGGTTGATTCAGACGCTGCGTGACTACGTTGAGATCTTTGCCTGGTCTTATGAAGATATGCCTGGGTTGGATACCGATATTGTGGTTCATCGCCTACCTACCAAGGAAGACTGTCCTCCAGTGAAACAGAAGGTCCGCCGAATGCGCCCAGAGATGTCTGAGAAAATCAAGGCTGAAGTGATGAAACAGTTTGACGCCGGTTTTCTAGCAGTTACTTCTTACCCACAGTGGGTGGCCAACATGGTTCCAGTGCCGAAGAAGGATGGTAAGGTTCAAATGTGTGTTGATTATAGGGATCTGAACAGGGAAAGCCCCAAGGATGATTTCCCTCTACCTCATATAGACGTTCTGGTTGACAACACCGCCCAACATAAGGTCTTCTCCTTTATGGATGGTTTCTCCGGTTATAATCAGATTAAGATGGATCCCGAAGACATGGAGAAGACAACCTTTGTCACTCAATGAGGTACCTTTTTCTATAAGGTCATTCCTTTTGGATTGAAGAATGCTGGGGCAACATATCAGTGTGCCATGGTCGCTTTGTTCCATGACATGATCCATCATGAGATTGAGGTATACGTTGACGACATGATTGCAAGATCCCAGACTGAGGAAGAACATCTGGACCACCTTCAGAAGTTATTTGACAGGTTGAAGTTGTACAAGCTGAGGTTAAACCCGAACAAGTGCACCTTTGGGGTGAGATCTGGTAAGCTGCTGGGTTTCGTCGTAAGTGATAAAGGTATTCAAGTGGATCCTGCAAAGGTGAAGGCTATACAGGAAATGCCAGCTCCCCAAACAAAAAAAGAAGTCAGAGGCTTTCTTGGACGTCTGAATTACATTGCCCGATTCATCTCACACCTGAATGCTACTTGTGAACCAATCTTCAAGCTGCTGAAGAAAGATCAAGTGGTAAGATGGAACGATGAATGTCAGGCCGCTTTCAAAAGGATCAAAGAATATCTCCAAGAGCCACCCATTCTGATGCCTCCAGTTGAAGGGAGACCTTTGATCTTATACTTGACAGTACTCAATAATTCAATGGGGTGCGTGCTGGGGCAGCATGACGAGTCTGGACGAAAAGAGCATGCTATTTATTACCTTAGCAAAAAGTTTACCGACTGCGAGACCCGATACTCATTGCTTGAGAAAACTTGCTGCACTTTGGCATGGGCTGCTCGTCGGCTGAGACAGTATATGCTGACTCACACCACCTTGTTGATATCAAAGATGGATCCAATCAAGTATATCTTCCAGAAGCCTGCCTTGTCCGGAAGAATAGCAAGATGGCAGATGATCTTGACTGAGTATGACATCTAATACACGACCCAAAAGGCAATCAAAGGAAGTGTATTGGCAGATCATTTGGCACATCAGGCAGTGGATGATTACCAGTCTATGAACTTTGAATTTCCGGATGAGAATATCATGATAGTGACTGACTGTGAGACACCTGGACCGGATGAAGGACCTGAGGAAGGATCCCGATGGTCTATGTACTGTGATGGAGCTTCAAACGCTTTGGGTAATGGCATCGGCACATTGATCATATCTCCTAAAGGCTCTCACACTCTGTTCACCGGCCGACTATGTTTTAACTGCACCAACAATATGGCGGAGTATGAAGCATGCATCATGGGTCTTCGAGCAGCTATTGACCTAAGGATTAAGTTTTTGAGTGTCTTCGGAGATTTCGCTCTCGTGATCAGTCAGGTCAAAGGCGAGTGGGATACGAAACACCTAAATCTTATTCCTTACAAGGAGTATGTATTGACGTTGCTTCCCCACTTCGAGGAGATAACCTTTGAACACTTCCTAGAGAGGAGAATCAGTTGGCGGACGCGCTGGCTACGATGTCTTCTATGTTCAAAGTCAATCGGGACAACGAAGCTCCCCGGATTATCATTGAAAGATTGGACGAACCTGCACATTGCTGTGACATTGATACTGAAGAAGTATCAGATAAACCCTGGTTCCATGAAGTGAAGAGGTACCTTGAGGCTCAAGAGTACCCCGAGGGTGCATCTGTTAATGACAAGAAGTTTCTGAGGAGGTTCGCGGCGAAGTTCTTCATCAGCAATGGTATCCTTTACAAGCGTAACCATGATTCAACCTTACTGCGAAGTGTGGATAAGAACGAGGCAGAAATGATCATGGTAGAGTTAGATGAAGGTACTTTCGGAACTCATTCCAGTGGACACACCATGGCAAAGAAAATCCTTCGAGCAGGATACTATTGGTCCACCATGGAAGCCGACTGTTATCAGCATTCTCGGACGTGTCACAAGTGCCAAGTCTATGCTGATAAGGTGAACATACCTCTAGTTCCCCTGAACGTCTTGACAGCTCCGTGGCCTTTTGTAATGTGGGGCATTGACATGATCGGCGAGATCAGACCTACAGCGTCCAACGGGCATCGTTTCATCCTGGTAGCAATTGATTACTTTACGAAGTGGGTTGAAGCGGCTTCCTTTGCTACTGTAACCAAGAACGTCGTGGCACGGTTCATTCAGCACAATCTGATCTGTCGATACGGTGTACCCGAAAGGATCATTACATACAATGGTACAAATCTCAATAATAAGATGATCACTGAACTCTGCAAGCAGTTCAAGATACAACATCACAACTCTTCTCCCTACCGGCCGAAGATGAATGGGGCTGTTGAAGCGACTAATAAGAACATTAAGAAGATTGTGCAGAAGATGACGGTGACATACAAAGACTGGCACGAGATGTTACCATTTGCTCTTCATGGGTACCGCACCTCAGTGCGGATGTCAACAGGGGCAACACCCTATTCCTTGGTATATGGTATGGAGGTTGTATTACCCATTGAAGTTCAGATACCCTCTCTTCGGATTATGAAAGATGCAGGTTTGAGCGAAGATGACTGGATTCAAACCCAGCTTGATCAGCTGAATTTAATTGACGAGAAAAGACTTACTGCTATTTGTCATGGTCAAACGTATCAAAAGCGGATGATCAAGGCATTTAACAAGAAAGTTAGACGACAAGAGTATCAAGTTGGGGATTTGGTGATCAAGCGCATCATACTGCCTCAAGGTGATCCCAGGGGTAAATGGACCCATACTTACGAAGGGCCATTTGTGGTTAAGAACATCTTCTTAGGAGGAGCTATGATTCTAACCACCATGGATGGTGACGACCTTCCTCACCCCGTCAATATAGACATAGTGAAAAGATACTACACATAATCAAAGACCCACTAGGTCGACTGGCCTAGGCAAAAATAAGGGCTTCCCGGCGAACCAAAAGGGTTCGGGAAAAAATAAGGGATGAAAATGAAAAAAAATCTGTACACCCGGCAAGTCGAAAACCTGAAAAGGCATCTTGGGCAAAAAAGGGTATCCCGGTGGACTGAAAACCCGAAAGGGCAGTCCAGGCAAAAATTAGGGATTAAAGCGTAACACTATGTCTCATTGGATCACCTGGCAACTAAACTTCGGTATCGACTATCAAGCTCGGACGACATTAATCAATCTGATCTACCTTCAGCCAAGTAGCAAAGTGATGAGACGCTCGAGGACATAAAGGCAATAGCAGAGTTGGAACCCAGTGGGATTATTCACATAGCTGTTTTGTTTAGTTTTTCACAAATTGTGTAAATTCTATTATTCAGCGGCGTTCTCTTACTAGGACGTCAGCCTCTTGTACAATGCCTATTTACAGGCCAAACTTCAAAACTAATACAATCCATTTTCAGAGAAATTTCAAACTGTTTTTCCTTTTTCTGTTTTGTTTTGTAAAGAACGTCCAATGTTCATTTTTGATATATGCATTTGACATTAATTGCTGCTCATAAATATTTACATGCGAAACAAAAGACGATTACTCGTAATATCAGAAACAGGGGCAATAAGAGTTGTCCAAGCTATACAGTTGCTCTGTCCACCAAGTACAAGGTTAAATTCAGCTGAAGAATATGGCCAAGGTGCATTCACTCCTCGCAGAGTAAGAGAAAGACAGTGATGTTAACTCTCCCCAGCTGAGACTTGCAACTGTAAATGAATCGGTAATATTCTCCCCAAGCAGAGTTTATCTACCATCAACACTGAAAAGGCTTAATATCCCTGGCAGTCTTAGTATTCCCCAGCGGAATATAAGAATATTCCCCGGCAGAGTATATATATCCCCAATGGAGTTTGAAATTTTCCCCAGTACAGTCTGAAAAAACTTCCCCAAAGGAGTTGGAGAATCATCCCCTGTAGATTCTGGAAGTTTGCCCCTAGCGGAGTATAAAAAGATGAATATCCCCAGCAGAGTTCAAAGAAATGTTCCCAGTAGACCCTGGAAGATTATCCCCAGTAGAGTCTAAAAGGTTATCCCCAGTGAAGTCGCAACTGAAAGATCATCCCCAGCGGAGTTCATGCCTTTCGACCAACAAAAATTCATTTCCCAACAGGATTCGCTATCACCAGCAACGGTAATTCATCCCCAGCGAAATTTATCAGTAGAATCCTTAGCAGATCATCTCTTCCCCACAGAGTAATCTCCTCCTCAGTTTATTCCCCAACGGAGTTATCCTCTCCTGCAGGTTTATTCTCACAAACGTCTTTCTTCGCCATCCCCATCAGAAACGAAGAATTCAACCTTTTCTCCAGAAACTATCCGGGATTTATTTCCCCCAGCTAAAAACATTACATTTCCATACATCATGACACATGCATATACGCATCATACAACATAATCTCATTTATTTTGAGAAACATCATTGCTTGATATATATCATGCATTGCATACGACTGACCTTTACCTTTCAGGAAGGATGCAGTTAAGTTCTTGGCTATGAAGCTTTTACCCAAGTCGAAGTACTGACCGTTTCTTAAATCTCAACCGAATCATTCTCAGTTGAATTACAGATAAGGTTCTAAATCTCGACAAAGTTCCTCCGTCGAAGTACAGACAGTTCTTAAATCTCAACAGAATTATCCTCCGTTGAATTACAAATAAGTCCTAAATCTCGATGAAGATGTTTCCCTCAGTCGAAGTACTGACCGGTTTTTAAATCTCAACCGAATTATCCTTAGTTGAATTACATATAAGGTTCTAAATCTCGACAAAGTTCCTCCGTCGAAGTACAGACAGTTCTTAAATCTCAACAGAATTATCCTCCATTGAATTACAGACAAGTCCTAAATCTCGATGAAGATGTTTCCCTCAGTTGAAGTACTGACCGGTTCTTAAATCTCAACTAAATTATCCTCAGTTGAGTTACATATAAGGTTCTAAATCTCGACAAAGTTCCTCCGTCAAATTACTGAAAGTTCTTAAATCTCAACAGAATTATCCTTGGTTGAATTACAGACAAGTCCTAAATCTCGATGAAGATGTTTCCCTCAGTCGAACTACTGACCAGTTCTTAAATCTCAACCGAATTATCCTCAGTTGAATTACATATAAGGTTCTAAATCTCGACAATTTTCCTTCGTCGAATTACAAACGAGTTCCTAAAACTCAGCAGAGTTTTCTCAGTTGAATTACAGGCGGGTTCTTAAATCTTGACGAAGATGTTTCCCCCTCAGTTGAATTACAGGCAAGTTCTTAAAACTCAGTAGAGATGTGCTCTCAATTGAAGTACAGACAAGTTCCTAAATCTCAACCAAGATCAGACTTCCCCAAGCGGAATCTTCCACAACAACAGGTATGCAAGTTCTCGCTAAGGAATCTCTTATGCGATTGACACTCCTTCAGATGGCATCTCTAAGCCCATCCTCCCGCAAGCAATCTTCGAATGGCATATGTAAGCCCATTCCCGACATCACGAGGCTGATACCACTTCATGCGAGTGCAAATTTCTGGGCACTCTAGTGTTCAATCATCTTCCACCTTTGGATCACGAAAGGCATGAAAGCCAATCTACATCCTCAGGTTTAAGAAGATTGAACAGGGGCAGCTTTTGTACCCCAAAATTTTCCCTCACATATTTCTCAAAACATTGCAATAAAAATCTCCAAGTGGCCCAAGGTTGCTCAAGGATTGGCCAAACAAGATCTCTCCTAAGGCAGTCTACCCCAAACTAGGGTTTTGTGTTGCATCAATATCCTTAAGTCCAAATGACCTCAAGTGCTCCCCAATGTCCAAATATGTTCTCAAGATCATCCATGTCAAATTTCAAGCCTTGCAGAGGAAGTTTGCTCAGTCAATTGCTCAAAGGTCCAAAAATCGACTGTACTAGGGCAAAAGTCAACTATGACCTACAAATAGTCAAACTTCAAGATTTTTTTGTCAACATTCTCATTTTGAAGGATATTTCATCATTTTATCAAGGGTTGATCATGATTCATCAAGGATTGCTCCAAATTCATCAAGATTCAAAAGTTGCTAAATTAGGGTTTTGTAGGAAAAGTCAACTCAACTTTGACCTAGCATAACTTTCTCATACTTTATGATAGGTGACCCATCCAAAGCTCATTTTGAAGAGGATGAAATTTCCTACAATCCATCTTCATACCCCAAGATCAAAAAATTCACTCACAAGAAGTTATGAATTTGGACATTATAGATCATTTTTGAAAGTCAACAAAAACACCTTTTTTGTCAAAGCTTACAACTTGAGAATGGAATATCAAAATTATATGAGACCAAAAGGGTTGGTTATAGGACATCTCAAGATTTCTAAAAATTCCAAGAACACTTCCAAAAGTTCAAAATTGAATAAGTTATGCATTGTTGAAGTTGGACTTTTTTGCAAAATTGCCAAAAGTCAACTATCCCAAAAACTTCAAATTTTGTCAAATGGGCCCATTCTTTTTCACTTGATTTGAGTTTGAATCATTGCCCACGTGCCCTAGCTTCAGCCATGTGTCCATATTTCATTTTTATTATTTAATTTGATTTTTAATTGAATTTATTTATTTTAAATAAAATAAAATCATAGAAAATCCAAAGCATTGATAATTCATGATCTCTTGGCTATTTCAGGCTCCACACTTAGCAATTATCATCATCAAATTTGTATCAAATCAAATCATGTGCAAAAAGATCCAAATTAAATCAAATTTGGAAGGTTTTCAATGGAGATCAAATCACATTCATGTGCATTGATATGGAGGGATTTGGTCCATGATTTTTACCCTAATGCAAAGCACATTACATAAGCATGAAAAAGCATACGAAATCATGGTTGGAAACTGTTGAGAGAGGCAGAACAAGAATTGAAAAATTCACAAAAAAGTGAGAGATCAAAGTCCAAGTTAGAGGCCGTTTCAGGACACGAGAGTGGTCTCAATCGCTTCCTGACCATTCACACAAGCTACCTAGATCCAAAGCAAGCATTTTCAGACGTCCAAACGCCCTGTAAGTCTCACGTAACACAACTCTGTACTTGATTTCGATTTGAAGCATTCTGGAATCCATTGAACAAACTAATGGTACATTCGTGATCACAAGAACATGTCTAAACTTTTTGCATTGTTTAATTTCGTTTAGATGCTATGTATGAAGAACCACCATTCTTAGGGTTCGGTTCTTGTTTTTGGGCGTTTCTATTCCAGGTACAATTGACCCCCATAATGGACATGGTTGTGACCGGGAGGGTGAGACGAACACAACCATGCCCTTGGAATTCATTTTTGTGGCCTGAGAAGGATTTTTGAGACGAGCAAGCTTGTAGCTACGGACCCCTGTCCGTTGGTATAGGTGGTGAGACTTTTGGCCACGATTGGGAGGTCAGGGATGATGCGTGGCATCCATCCACTGGCTAATTCAAACATCACGCGCGCTTTTTGTTTTTTTGGCAATTATTGTGTTTTTCATATAATATTATTTGTTTCTATTATAATAACAACTAAAGCAGTGTAGCGTGGTGGTAAGCGTGTTAGTGAAAACTCCTTCAGGACCTGGTTTCGAATCCCAGGTCCCCCATTTTCTCAATAACTTTTGTTTTCAGGTATTCCTATGCGCACGTTAGCTTGCTATCCACCATGCATCCTCATGCATCCAAATGCCAGATGGCCAAAGGCCAGATCTGGTGATCAAAAGCTGGAGGTCCACCATAGTCCAGGTCAATGCATGCATACTGGATCCCAGAAAGTCAAAAAGGCCAGCTGATAATGGGCCACGAAATTGCTTCTCATACCCTCAAATCAGGCCCAATACTCCTCTCTTCTTATTTATTTTTGTTTATCTATTTTAATTGTTTTATTTTATTTTTGCTAATTTCTAACCAATAATAAAATTCTCTTTTAAACAAAATCACAAAAAATACTTTTATTTCAATCAAATTTTAAATCTTTAGTTTTCTTAATAAACTTATTAATTAATTAGGTTTTTTTTTAGTTAGAAAACTTTAATTCATTTTTTTGCAAATGTTTAAAATTAATTAGACTTAATTAGGTTAACCACTAATTTAATTAATTTTATTTTCTTTCCTAAATAATCAAAAACTCCAAAAACAATTTATTTTTTCATTTAATTAATTTATTAATTTAATTTGGTTATTTAATTTAGGTTTAATTTCTTTTCCTTAAATAAAAATAATAAAAAACTAAAAAAGATTTCTTCTTTAACCAAAAGGGTCAAAACCCTAATTATGCGTCCGATTTAATTTTGCACCGCGATTTACTTTTCCTTATCCAATAATGTATCTGCTTCCGGGTTGTAATAGTTAAATATGACTTTTAATTGTTTTTATTGCTTTATTTTATTTTTCAAAGGGTTTGTCTTTGGCGATGTAAATACCCGACGCCTTGTAATTTAAATTCCGCATTTTATTTCTGCAAATTATAACTGCTAGATGTTTGATAATAGGGTTTGCATGACAAGACTGAATGTTAATACTAAAATAAAATTAGATCACCCTTAACATGTACAAAGATAAAAATAACTGAAAACAACACACTCGCACATGCGCACTCTTAGGGTACACCCCCACTTGGTTGCCTTCGTACACGGTCATTGAGTATAGGTCACTTTAGAGGTCGCCCTCTTGTCTAAAAGATCATAGTCGCCTCGAAACGGTTGCCTCGTGTTGTACCCCAAAATTTGCCCTCCCATATTCTTCAAGATTTACAAAGAGCATGCTTCAAAATCTCCCCAAGGGTTGCACAGTTCAAGGGCCTCCTAACAGTCAAAAACTAGGGTTTTGGTTCTGGCAAAGAAATTGAAGTTTCCAAGGGTCCAATCAAGTCCCACATGCCTATAAATATTGTCAAGCATCCTCATGTCAAGTTTCAAGACTCACAACACAAAATTGCACAGTCAAAAACCCTAATTGCTCAACAGTCAACTGCAGGGGCAAAATGGTCATTTGATAGTCAAAAGTTCAAATTTTTGGTCAACATATTATTTTGAAGCCACAAACATCATTTGATCAATGTTTGATCATGATTCTCAAAGTATGGCTCAAAAAATCTCAAGATGCAAAAGTTTCCATATTTGGACAGTTGAAAAAGTCAACTGTAACTTGACCAAGGCATAACTTCCACATGTTTCATCAAAAAAATTCCATCCAAGACTCATTTTGAAGAGAATGACATTTCCTACAACTCCTCTTCACACTTCAAGTCCAAGAAATGCTCTCACAAAAAGTTATCAATTTCAACATTATAGGTCATTTTCAAAAGTCAACAAAAAGGGACTTTAAGTCAGAGACCATAACTTGAGATTGGTAAATAAAAATGACATGGGACCAAAGGCATTGGTTAGAGGACTTCAAGACCTTTCCAAAATGTCCAAGAACATGATCAAAGCTTAAAAATTGAGCAAGAAATGCCTTGTGGAAGTTGGGAAAGTTTTGGGAATGTTGAAAAGTCAACTTTGCTTCAAATGCCTCAAAATTGCTAATGGGCCACATTTTCTTCCAAGATTCATCATCCAAAGGCTATGCACGACCATTTGGCCCAAAGGGAATTTATTTCATCATTTTTATTATTTATTTGAATTTTTAATCACAATTAATTCATTTAATTAAATAAAATATGGAAAAAATACTAAACAAATGCATTTGAATCTTTTTATGCAGCATTTGCTCTCATTGATTACTCAAGATTCGTGCACACCCAAAGAAGGAAAGATTTGGCCATGATTAGTACCAAAAACACATGAAAAAGATTGAAAAAATATGCCATTAAAATCAAATATTGGATTCATGATTACAAGGCTTTTTGACTCAAATCTTTACCCTAATTCGTCCCATACATAAGTCAGAACCTAACCCTAGTGCAAAGGACCCTGAATGTTGCGCTAGAACTCAAGGACCAAAACTCACTTTTTCTTAAAAAAATCCAAAACCTGTTTTCATAGTTTGAGGGAGTTTCAAGGCGTGAAAAAGATCTCAAAAGCTTCCTGGAACTCCTCTGAACAGAACCCAATCGTTCTCCACTCTCCAAGCGCAAAGAATTGGTAGATAGGAGTCTAACTTTTCTGGAAAAAATTGATAATCGTGTTTGCATTTCCATACGTTATTCATGACTTTTAACATGTGATTTATACTAATATGATGTTTCTAAAGCCATTGGTATTATTCAATTGAGTTTTGGATGCCTGTATGCAAAACTACCATTGAAGCTTGCTAGGGTTTCAGAACTTTAAATTTGGGGCTTCCTTGTTCTGGAAAAATTGAGACACGAAACCAGGGCCATCAAAACCAGAAGCTTCACACGAATTGATTACACTAGTCGCGCTCAATTTATGAGCCACCATATGCTAATCGCTATTATCCTGTTCTTCATTTAGTGGGGGTTTAAAACCCCCGCTATCTAACTGTCTTTCTTCAGGGCAAAACGAATCAACGAAGAAGAAGGCACGCTTTCAACCGGTGATTGGACAATTCAAGTTTTAGCGCGTTTTTTGAATTAACAGCATTAGCGTTTTGTTTTTTTTATATATTAATTGCATTCCATTAATGTTACAAAGAAAGCGCCTGGCACAGTTGGTTGATGCGTTGTCCAATAGGTACTGGGACCTGGGTTCGATTCCCAGGTCCCCTCACTCTCTTAATATATTTTGTTTCAACGTGATTCCATGCAGTTTCAATCCCAGGGCCTACCATGCACTCTCATCAATGGATTGCCACATGTCTCAGAACATCCATCCAATAGCCATGATCTGAAGAATACCACATGCCTTGGTCAATAGAGCCACACGCGCGCTGAAAAGTCAACCCAAGGCCTTAATTCATTGGGCCTAATTACTGGCCAAATACCTCCAAATTAGGGTCAACACCCCAAAATGTTTGTATTTCTTTTCTTTTTCTAATTTTTTTATTATTTGTTTTAATTTAATTATTTCCTTTTAATTCATAAATTAATATTTTCTTAACATAAAAAAACCAAAAAAATTCAGAAACTATAAAAAATATAAATATATTTTATTTAAATGTTTTCTTTGTAAATAAATTGTATTAATTAATTTAGTTAATTCTAGGTTTAAATTTTAATATTTTTGTAATAAACTAAAAAATGTAGAATTAGGGTTTATACTTTTATCTTTTTTTCTCTTTCACCATATTTAATTATCAATTATTATTTTGTAAATAAAATTTGCCATGTAAATAATTAATTTAAACTAGGTCTAATTTAAATAGTTTTCTTAATAAATTAAAAACAATTTAGAATTAGGGTTAATTAACTTTTCTTTTTAATTCCAATTTAATTTTCTTACTAAAAATCCATAAATACGAAAAACTCAAAAAATAACTTCTCTTTTCTCATTAAATTTAATTAATTTCATAATTGTGATTTAATTTCCTTAAAAGGGTCCAACGCCCTCACATTCCCGATTTTACTTATTCTCGCATTTTATTTTTATTTCTTCTTTTTGTGAATATAATGTAATTGTCCCAAAGCTATGTAATAGATCAATTAGGGTTTTTATTTTCCGCACTTTATTTTATTTCAAATCGGGTCCTGGACTAATTTGGCGATGTGGACCCGCGCCTTTGTAATAGCGTAGGACTTTTAATTCTCGCATCTTTTAACTGTTAATAATTTGCATGAAAGAATGAATGCCAAAATAAAAGCAACGCGTAGATCACCAATGCATGACAAGACAAAAATATCTGAAAACGACGCACAAATCACACACCACCCCTAGGGTACACCTCACTGTTGCCTTGCCCCTCGAAAGGTGATCGTCGAGTAGAGGACGTTTTAGTAAGTCCTCATGTCCATGAACATGGCATGAGGGTAGCTTCTAAGGTGTCTTCCTATTGCTCCGGTGATCACCATGTCCCGAATCCTCGAATTGATCCGAACACCTCCAACGGTGGTGCTACCTACCTCTCAATGGTGGGATGGCACTACTTTAAGGACATTTACACAGACGAATTCCTTAGGGTAGGTAGACGACTCTAGATACTCGCTCTAATTTCAAAACAAATCAAAAATACTTTTCACACCGACACTTTTCAAAAAGCTCTCGAAAGCAACTTTTCAAACACTCTTGAGGACCGATACAAGAGTCGAACTGAAATTTCCAAAGAAACTTTTTAAAACCCACAGTTGAAAAGCAAACAAACCATTTTGAAAACACAAATGAGCAAGTATCTAAGAGCCCATGGATAACCATGGATAGAAAGGGTGCTAACACCTTCCCTTTCTATAATCTACCTCCCGAACCGAGAGCAATCTCTATAAGGAATTTTTCTGTGCTTTTGTCCTTTCCATTTGGAGAAAATAAAAGACGGTGGCGACTCTTGCTTCCGCGACATTTCGCGAACCAGCGTTAAACAGTCAATTCCAGATCCACCGATCACAGAACTGGCGACTCTGCTGGGGAAATCTTAAAGTGAGGTGTACCTTAGGATAGCTCATACTTATGTTTTCAATTGCTTTGTTTTGCTTGCTTTAATATTATTGGGCCTGTCTTGGGAGTTCTATAGATCCTAACCCGGATCTGGGGAATACCTTCTTAGAAAGTAGCAACAAGGCTATGAGGGAACTGTGCGGGGTATACCGACATGGTTGAAACAGTCTGCTACGTTGATGTGGCACTTTGGTGTGTACCGGTAACCCTTGAGTTCAGTCAAGGAGAGTACGGGGCCTCCATGTGGTGTCATGAAGCATCAACTGACCTTAGGAACCTTAATTGAACCATCTTGGCCTCTTTAGGGTAGTGAGATAACTGACTTTGGTGCAGTCCGAGGTTGGTTGATACTCGATACTACACTCAATTGAGGGTTGCTTTCCTGGAATATTTCGATCGCCAGTTCAGTGGCTAAATCGAAACGATGAACAATGAAAGCAATCCGGTGACATTGGGACCCTTAGAACCCGGTTACTTCTGATAGGACAGGTTGAGCCCACCAACTTCAAGAGGGTAATACCCAGACCCCATGCTGGGCTGAACTCTAAGGGTTTCTCTTGTGTGACTTGTGTGCCTTCCAACTTGACTACTTGCATGCTTGTTATCTGACACTTGAGTTTCTTGCAGGTTTTGTTTATAGTCCTTAATTGGGACTCATAACAGGGTTTACTAAGTTTCTTGCAGGTTTCGTTTATAGTCCTTAATTGGGACTCATAACAGGGTTTACTAAGTTTCTTGCAGGTTTTGTTTACAGTCCTTAATTGGGACTCATAACAGGGTTTACCTACATTACCCCATGCATAGCATAACATCATACCATTGCATACATTCCGCATAAGGACTAATCCGTTTCAAGGATCTCAAGGGCTTGTGATGTAGGTCATGATGAACCAACTGTCCAGTAAGGGGCAAAGGGAATTTATTTTCCTCTAGCCAAGGTTGTCAGGGGCTATGACCCACTAGATATGGTGAGCCTTGACTCTTGAAGAAGGACTCTCAGCAATATAAAGTTCCTTCCATCAAGCTACCAGATTCTAACAATTTTTCTTGTTTACCCCGCGAGATCCTTGAAAACATTGCATATATATACATACATATCATTGCATAACAGGTACCCGTGTTACAGGCCACTTACCTTCTTCGCTGTTTATTTCAGCAATGGCTTCCCGACAATACAACCAGGACCTTCTTGCTCAAGAGAATCGGTTCGAGGAAATCCTCCTGAATCTATCCAAGGGGCAGGAGGAGCTAAGGACACTTCTCATGGAGACTTTGGTCAGGAACAACGCTGAGGACGAACGGCTGAAACATCTGCAAGCTGAGGTGGATGCAATGAGAGCCCAGATGCTGGGGCAGGTGACTATCATCCAAGACTTAGCTCAAAGACAGGATGAGCTCGGGGTTCTTGTCAACCAACTGCTTCGGGGTAACCAACTGGGGCAAACATCTAAGGTTGAAGGGCCAGTCATCATTCAACCATCTTTGAGACAAGGAGGTAAGGGGAGAGCTCCTCAAATGGCTCCAATGTCACAAATTCAGCATCAACCTCACCAGCTTCAGCCAGACAAGCCCAGGAGGCAATTCACCCAGCTCAACATGTCGCTGTTCCAAGCTTTACAACGCTTGTTGAGATTGAATCTGATCACATTAAGGGCTCATCCCCGGAACCCCAACACAACATCTCCTATCTATGATCCCAATAAAAGGTGTGCCTACCATTCTGCCAGTCCGGGACATGATACAAATGAGTGTTGGGCTCTGAAGAACAAGATCCAGGACCTGATTGATGAATGAGCATTGGAGTTCACACAAGATGGTCAGGCTGAGTTTTTCTACCATCCCTCCAAGGCTCACCATTTGAAGTAACAAGCCCTGAAGATGAAAAGACTTTTGTTCATTAGGATTTTCAAGTTGTAACTTTCTTTTGTTCAAACATTTGCTCATGTTAAACATTGTTATTCCATTAATGCATCGCATACGTCTGTTTTGAAGCAATATATTCGTATTCACTATATGCAAATTATTTTCATATTTTTTTTCTGATGATCAACGCTCGATTAATAATGCTAAGCCTCTTGAGGGAGGATGACGAAAACGATACCACAATTTACAGTATGCTTTTGAACAGACCCCGCTGATGAGGTACAGGCATTGTTTCAATTCCTAAACACTGGAGTTATAAGGAAGATAATCCCTCGTCAACCCCTTTGAGCCAAAGAAGTAGGAGTTTTTCTTTTCGAAATTTAAAACCCTTAATCATAACCTGGGGCAGGGTAGTCTCTCAGTTGATCCAAGTGCATAACGAATGGCACCAAAGAGGTCCTTACAAAACAAAAGACATTGATGGTTCCGAACAATCATACAGACAGGCAGTCATTACTTCTCAAAATAAAAGCCCGATAAGTCAAAACCTATGAAAGAGACTTACAAAACTGGGGCATCCCGCTTACTGTAATCACAAAAGAAACAGTTCAGGCAAAAAAAGAAAAGGGATAACAAAAAAAAAAAGAAAAGAAAGAGGTCTTACAAACCCTCGACAAAAATGACTGCCTATTCAAAATAAGTTATCAACATCCGAACCATCACCGGAGAATCAGAGCAAAGACTCAAACAAGGTCTAACGTATGATCAACTGAGTTTAAGATTGAAGAACATCACGAAGAACGGGTGGGTATAAATAATTTGAGCCTTTATCCTTTGTTTCTTAAACCATGAACCTGGCCACGTTATAACCCTTAAAAGTCCTAGCTGAAGCATGGGTTAGTTCGAAAGCATACTGTTACGAAAGGTATCCTGACTCCTTAAGGCCTACGGTAAATACGGAGTCAACATCACGTTTTACAAACATTCACTTGTTTTATGAAAAAGAATGCATTTTCAAAACCTTCAAGACAGACATAAGCTTTGCATTTTTAACATAACTTTGTTTGCATATGACTTTTTGTTTGAACAACATAGAAATTCGCACGACGAATGCCTAATGAACAGAAGCACTTCCAATCAAGGGGCATGGCATGATCATGGTCCGTTATCTGGGGCAGTCCAATCAAGATTCGGAGAATCTCTCAAAGGCCAAATAGCCTGGGGCAAATCTCCGCCTGAGTCACTTGGGGCATTCCAACAACGAATCTTGCCTGATCAAACACCTTCTGGGGGCATGACAAAACACTTCTAACAGGGGCAACTCCCTACATTCTGAGAGCGTGGATATAGTCGAAAAGAATACTACGCGTAATCAAAGACCCGCTAGGTTGACACACCTAGACAAAAGTAAGGGCTTCCCGGCGAACCAAAAGGGTTCGGGCAAAATGAAGGGATGAAATGAAAAAAAATCTGTACACCCGGCAAGTCGAAAACCTGAAAAGGAGGCTTGGGCAAAAATGGGTATCCCGGTGGACTGAAAACCCGAAAGGGCGGTCTAGGCAAAAGTTAGGGATCAAAGCGTACGACTATGTCCCAACATCTTATAACCTACCTACCAGAAGAAGGTTTGTCCATCAACAACTATCAGCACCTCACAGGTCTTCCTCTCCCACCTCAGAAACAGGGGCAATAAAGAGTTGTCTAAGCAATCTAATTGTTCTGTCCTCCAAGGTACCAAGGTGGGTTCAGCTGAAGAACATAACCAGTACATCTTAATTCCCCAGAGAGTGAGTCAGCAAGTCAATACACTCTCCCAAAGCAAAGCTATTATCAACCTTAAGGAAGTTGGGTATCCTCCAGCAGATCTCAACAATCCCCAGCAATATACATGCACTCTTAACAAGCACCCCCGGCAGTCTTAGTCTAAAGATTGTCCCCCGGCGGTATATCAGGCAGTCAAAGGAGTCACTTCCCCGATACAGTTCAAAATTCCCCCAGGAGAGTCCAACCCAGTTTCCCCAGGAAAATTGGAATCCATCTCCCCAAGCAGTAAACTTATCCCCAGTAGATTCTGGAAGCTTATCCCCTACAGAGCACGAACGCGCCTCCCGGCTTTATTCAAAGGTTATTTCCCTACCAGGATATAACTGGGTTATCCTCAGCCAAAAGCCACAGAAAGATCATCCTCGGCAAAGTCTTCTTACTCCCCAGCGAAGTCTATTAACACTTCCAACACAACAATGGTATCCCCAGCGAAGTTACCATCAACATACCAGCAACGTACCTCTCTCCCCACAGAGTATTGCTCCCCAGCAAGATCGCTAGAGTATTTTTCTCCCCGCAGAGTAATCCATTCGCCAAGTTTATTCCCCAATGGAGTTATCTTCTCCTACCGGTATTCTTGCAACTATCATCCCCAGCGGAAGCAAAGATCTATTCCTCAACATCAGCCCAGGAGTGATTTCCCGGCACCCGTCAAGGATTTACTTTCTAAGACGAAAAGATACATTCATAAACATCATATTTTCATACATTACAGCATGCATATACGCATCATATCTTACCAATCTCATTTATGTTGAGAACATCATCGCTTGATTCATATCATGCCTTGCATATGACTGACCTTTACCTTTCAGGAAAGATCCAGTTAAGTTCTCAGCTACATTTCCAAGACCTTGACCGGTTCAGTTAAATCGACCCTAAGATTTTTCTGTTTCTTATCCAGTCAAAGGCCTTCTCTGGTTCAGTCAGATCGACCCTAAGATCTCGCTGATTCTTATCCAGTGGAAGATATTTCAAGACCTTCTCTGGTTCAGTCAGATCGACCCTAAGATCTCCCTGTTTCTTATCCAGTTGAAGATTTCAAGACCTTGTCCGGTTCAGTTAAATCGACCCAAAGATCTCCCCGATTCTTATCCAGTTGAAGATATTTCAAGACCTTCTCTGGTTCAGTCAGATCGACCCTAAGATCTCCCTGTTTCTTATCCAGTTGAAGATTTCAAGACCTTGTCCGGTTCAGTTAAATCGACCCTAAGATTTTCCTGTTTCTTATCCAGTCAAAGGCCTTCTCTGGTTCAGTCAGATCGACCCTAAGATCTCCCTGATTCTTATCCAGTTGAAGATATTTCAAGACCTTCTCTGGTTCAGTCAGATCGACCCTAAGATCTCCTTGTTTCTTATCCAGTTGAAGATTTCAAGACCTAGACCGGTTCAGTTAAATCGACCCCAAGATTTTCCTGTTTCTTATCCAGTCAAAGGCCTTCTCTGGTTCAGTCAGATCGACCCTAAGATCTCCCTGATTCTTATCCAGTTGAAGATATTTCAAGACCTTGTCCGGTTCAGTTAAATCGACCCTAAGATTTTTCTGTTTCTTATCCAGTCAAAGGCCTTTTCTGGTTCAGTCAGATCGACCCTATGATCTCCCTGTTTCTTATCCAGTTGAAGATTTCAAGACCTTGACCGGTTCAGTTAAATCGACCCTAAGATTTTCCTGTTTCTTATCCAGTCAAAGGCCTTCTCTGGTTCAGTCAGATTGACCCTAAGATCTCCCTGTTTCTCATCCAGTTGAAGATTTCAAGACCTTGACCGGTTCAGTTAAATCGACCCTAAGATTTTCCTGTCCAGTCAAAGGCCTTCTCTGGTTCAGTCAGATCGACCCTAAGATCTCCCTGTTTCTTATCCAGTTGAAGATTTCAAGACCTAGACCGGTTCAGTTAAATCGACCCTAAGATTTTCCTGTTTCTTATCCCGTCAAAGGCCTTCTCTGGTTCAGTCAGATCGACCCTAAGATCTCCCTGTTTCTTATCCAGTTGAAGATTTCAAGACCTAGACCGGTTCAGTTAAATCGACCCTAAGATTTTCCTGTTTCTTATCCCGTCAAAGGCCTTCTCTGGTTCAGTCAGATCGACCCTAAGATCTCCCTGTTTCTTATCCAGTTGAAGATTTCAAGACCTAGACCGGTTCAGTTAAATCGACCCTAAGATTTTCCTGTTTCTTATCCAGTCGAAGGCCTTCTCTGGTAAAGTCAGATCGCCCCTAAGATCTCCCTGTTTCTTATCCAGTTGAAGATATCCAAGATTCTCTCAGCGTTCCTGTTGAGGTTGAAGTCACCCAAGATTCTCTCAGCGTTACTGTTGAGGTTGAAGTCGTCCCCAAATTCTCTCAGCGTTCCTGTTGAGGTAGTAATCGTCCCCGGATTCTCTCAGCGTTCCTGTTGAAGGGGTAATCATCCAAGGTTCTCTCATCGTTCCTGTCGAGGTAGTAACCATCCCTGGTTCACTCATCATCTTCTGAAGCTCCAGATTCCATTCCTGTAACCAGTCAGGACGCATCTATACAAAGAGTTTGAAGACCAGCTCCTGTAACAGGCCAGGTAATCATCTTTCCTTTTTCAGGTACGCAAGTTCTCGCTAAGGAATCTCTTACGCGATCGACATCCAGATGGCATCTATAAGCCCATCCACCTATCCATCACCTCTCAGCATGGAATCTATAAGCCCATCATCCTATTCATCAATCTCCAAATGGCATCTATAAGCCCATTCCTACCATCACACTACTATGTGAGCGCAAATTTCTGGGCACTCTAGTGTTCAATCATCTTCCACCTTCGGATTACGAAAGGCACGCCAGCCAATCTGCATCCTCAGGTCTAAGAAGATTGAACAGGGGCAACTGTTGTACCCCAAAATTTGCCCTCCCATATTCTTCAAGATTTACAAAGAGCATGCTTCAAAATCTCCCCAAGGGTTGCACAGTTCAAGGGCCTCCTAACAGTCAAAAACTAGGGTTTTGGTTCTGGCAAAGAAATTGAAGTTTCAAAGGGTCCAATCAAGTCCCACATGCCTATAAACATTGTCAAGAATCCTCATGTCAAGTTTCAAGACTCACAGCACAAAATTGCACAGTCAAAAACCCTAATTGCTCAACAGTCAACTGCAGGGGCAAAATGGTCATTTGACAGTCAAAAGTTCAAATTTTTGGTCAACATCTTATTTTGAAGCCACAAACATCATTTGATCAATGTTTGATCATGATTCTCAAAGTATGGCTCAAAAAGTCTCAAGATGCAAAAGTTTCCATATTTGGACAGTTGAAAAAGTCAATTGTAACTTGACCAAGGCATAACTTCCACATGGTTCATCAGAAAAATTCCATCCAAAGCTCATTTTGAAGAGAATGACATTTCCTACAACTCCTCTTCACACTTCAAGTCCAAGAAATGCTCTCACAAAAAGTTATCAATTTCAACATTATAGGTCATTTTCAAAAGTCAACAAAAAGGGACTTTAAGTCAAAGACCATAACTTGAGATTGGTAAATCAAAATGACATGGGACCAAAAGCATTGGTTAGAGGACTTCAAGACCTTTCCAAAATGTCCAAGAACATGATCAAAGCTTAAATATTGAGCAAGATATGCCTTGTGGAAGTTGGGAAATTTTTGGGAATGTTGAAAAGTCAACTTTGCTTCAAATGCCTCAAAATTGCTAATGGGCCACATTTTCTTCCAAGATTCATCATCCAAAGGCTATGCACGACCATTTGGCCCAAAGGGGATTTATTTCATCATTTTTATTATTTATTTGAATTTTTAATCACAATTAATTCATTTAATTAAATAAAATATGGAAAAAATACTAAACAAATGCATTTGAATCTTTTTATGCAGCATTTGCTCTCATTGATTACTCAAGATTCGTGCACACCCAAAGAAGGAAAGATTTGGCCATGATTAGTACCAAAAACACATGAAAAAGATTGAAAAAATATGCCATTAAAATCAAATATTGGATTCATGATTACAAAGCTTTTTGACTCAAATCTTTACCCTAATTCGTCCCATACATAAGTCAGAACCTAACCCTAGTGCAAAGGACCCTGAATGCTGCGCTAGAACTCAAGGACCAAAACTCACTTTTTCTTAAAAAAATCCAAAACTTGTTTTCATAGTTTGAGGGCGTTTCAAGGCGTGAAAAAGATCTCAAAAGCTTCCTGGAACTCCTCTGAACAGAACCCAATCGTTCTCCACTCTCCAAGCGCAAAGAATTGGTAGATAGGAGTCTAACTTTTCTGAAAAAAATTGATAATCGTGTTTGAATTTCCATACGTTATTCATGACTTTTAACATGTGATTTATACTAATATGATGTTTCTAAAGCCATTGGTATTATTCAATTGAGTTTTGGACGCCTGTATGCAAAACTACCATTGAAGCTTGCTAGGGTTTCAGAACTTTAAATTTGGGGCTTCCTTGTTCTGGAAAAATTGAGACACGAAACCAGGGCCATCAAAACCAGAAGCTTCACACGAGTTGATTACACTAGTCGCGCTCAATTTATGAGCCACCATATGCTAATCGATATTATCCTGTTCTTCATTTAGTGGGGGTTTAAAACCCCCGCTATCTAACTGTCTTTTTTTAGGGCAAAACGAATCAACGAAGAAGAAGCCATGCTGTCAACCGGTGATTGGACAATTCAAGTTTTAGCGCGTTTTTTGAATTAACAGCATTAGCGTTTTGTTTTTTTTTATATATTAATTGCATTCCATTAATGTTACAAAGAAAGCGCCTGACACAGTTGGTTGATGCGTTGTCCAATAGGTACTGGGACCTGGGTTCGATTCCCAAGTCCCCTCACTCTCTTAATATATTTTGTTTCAACGTGATTCCATGCAGTTTCAATCCCAGGGCCTACCATGCACTCTCATCAATGGATTGCCACATGTTTAAGAACATCCATCCAACAACCATGATCTGAAGAATACCACATGCCTTGGTCAATAGAGCCACACACGCGCTGAAAAGTCAACCCAAGGCCTTAATTCATTGGGCCTAATTGCTGGCCAAATACCTCCAAATTGGGGTCAACACCCCCAAATGTTTGTATTTCTTTTCTTTTTCTATTTTTTATTATTATTTATTTTAATTTAATTATTTCCTTTTAATTCATAAATTAATATTTTCTTAACATAAAAAATACCCAAAAAATTCAGAAACTATAAAAAATATAAATATATTTTATTTAAATGTTTTCTTTGTAAATAAATTGTATTAATTAATTTAGTTAATTCTAGGTTTAAATTTTAATATTTTTGTAATAAACTAAAAAATGTAGAATTAGGGTTTATACTTTTATCTTTTTTTCTCTTTCACCATATTTAATTATCAATTATTATTTTGTAAATAAAATTTGCCATGTAAATAATTAATTTAAACTAGGTCTAATTTAAATAGTTTTCTTAATAAATTAAAAACAATTTAGAATTAGGGTTAATTAACTTTTCTTTTTAATTCCAATTTAATTTTCTTACTAAAAATCCATAAATACGAAAAACTCAAAAAATAACTTCTCTTTTCTCATTAAATTTAATTAATTTCATAATTGTGATTTAATTTCCTTAAAAGGGTCCAACGCCCTCGCATTCCCGATTTTACTTATTCTCGCATTTTATTTTTATTTCTTCTTTTTGTGAATATAATGTAATTGTCCCAAAGCTATGTAATAGATCAATTAGGGTTTTTATTTTCCGCACTTTATTTTATTTCAAATCGGGTCCTGGACTAATTTGGCGATGTGGACCCGCGCCTTTGTAGTAGCGTAGGACTTTTAATTCTCGCATCTTTTAACTGTTAATAATTTGCATGAAAGAATGAATGCCAAAATAAAAGCAACGCGTAGATCACCAATGCATGACAAGACAAAAATATCTGAAAACGACGCACAAATCACACACCACCCCTAGGGTACGCCTCACTGTTGCCTTTCCCCTCGAAAGGTGATCGTCGAGTAGAGGACGTTTTAGTAAGTCCTCATGTCCATGAACATGGCATGAGGGTAGCTTCTAAGGTGTCTTCCTATTGCTCCGGTGATCACCATGTCCCAAATCCTCGAATTGACCCGAACACCTCCAACGGTGGTGCTACCTACCTCTCAATGGTGGGATGGCACTACTTTAAGGACATTTACACAGACGAATTACTTAGGGTAGGTAGACGACTCTAGATACTCGCTCTAATTTCAAAACAAATCAAAAATACTTTTCACACCGACACTTTTCAAAAAGCTCTCGAAAGCAACTTTTCAAACACTCTTGAGGACCGATACAAGAGTCGAACTGAAATTTCCAAAGAAACTTTTTAAAACCCACAGTTGAAAAGCAAACAAACCATTTTGAAAACACAAATGAGCAAGTATCTAAGAGCCCATGGATAACCATGGATAGAAAGGGTGCTAACACCTTCCCTTTCTATAATCTACCTCCCGAACCGAGAGCAATCTCTATAAGGAATTTTTCTGTGCTTTTGTCCTTTCCATTTGGAGAAAATAAAAGACAGTGGCGACTCTTGCTTCCGCGACATTTCGCGAACCAGCGTTAAACAGTCAGTTCCAGATCCACCGATCACACCTCGGATATAATTGCCTCAAACAAATGATCTAATACATTAAGGTTACCGCTAAGGCGTCCTAACATTGCTTTGGTGACCGTATGTCCCTCATCGAATTGACCCTTAAACTCTAACGACGGTGCTACCTACTCACTAACAGTAGGATAGCATTGTCTAAAGGAAATTAGCATAGAACGATTCCTTTTTCGAGTAGGTAGATGGTTCTTAGATACTTGCTCTTTCAAAACAAAACTTTTTTCACACTTACACTTTTCGAACAAAGTTTTCAAAAACACTTCATACGCTCTTGAGGACAGAAGCAAGAGTTAAATCGAAGTTTCAAACAAAAACTTTTTTTCAAACCCACAAGCACAAAGAAAATAATTTTGAAAACAATTGAGCAAGTACCTAAGAGCCCGTGGATAACCACGGATAGAAAGGGTGCTAACACCTTCCCTTTCTATAATCTACCCCCCGAACCCGAGAAATATCTCGAAAAAGGAATTTTTCTGTGCTTTTTTCCTTTCCTTGTTGGATAAATTAAAAGTCGGTGGCGACTCTTGCTTACCACGACATTTTGTGAATACAAACGCAAAACGCAAACCAGCATTCCAAAAAAATAGCCAGTGCTTCCCACCGTATCACACATAGGCTTTTGGGTTACGGGATGGATGACGTCCTCCGACCGGTTCTCATTGGAAACAGATATTAAGCAACATATGCAGTTTCGCGCACCTTGTCGTCGAGGACTTAGAGTTTCTACCTCCGAGGAGGTACATATTCCTTCTCCTGCTCCTGTGCCTGTGATTGAACTAATGGTTGAGAAACATATTGAGGAGGTTGTGCCTAATGTGGAGGACTTTGTTAAGTCAAGAGTTGAGCAGATTGTGGACTCAGCAGCTGAGGAGATTGTAGAGCAGGTTGAGGAGGTTGTTGGTGAGCGAGTTAACAAGGTGTCCCCCACTGATACAGACACCACGAATCGTGTTTCTATGGAGACATCAGTTCACACAGATGGAGGTTTTCCAGGAGGACCTTCAGACATGTCTGTGCTGACAGGATTTGTCGACCATGTCTCTTACATGATATGGCATGGCGAGGTATATATTTAGTTTTCTTTAATTGCACGACGACGATTTTCTTTAAGTGTTTGAAAGTTTATGTATTTTATTTTTGATTCTTACAGGAGCGACCAGTGCTAAAGGTCACTTCTCATAGTTTGAAGTTGAAGAACTTCCCAGAGAGTCCCATGCCTGGGGAGGTTAGTAGCATTGTTATAGATTTTCATTTGGTGGAACTCACGCAGTGCTCCTTGACCATGTTGGACGCCTTTCTGTTGTCTACTTTTGTTGAGTGATGGCACCTAGAGACATCATCATTTTATCTTCCATTTAGGGAGATGACGACCACATTGGACGATGTTGACGCCCTATTTCACATCCCGATGAAGCAACTAGTGAAAATCATCGAGAGAAAAATCAATGAAGTCGTCATCGAGTATTTATTTATCCCACAGGAAGGGAAAGGAAAATCATCGAAGAAAAACATGAGAAGGGAGAAATCACAATCTTATGATTATGATATCGGGTACAGAATTCGATTACGCAAGAGGAAGTGTTGTACCCAAATTTTTCCCTCTCATTTTATTCAAAACATACTCCTAGAGATCCCCAAATGCTCAAGGTTGACCGAGAATTGACCAGACAAATTCTCCTCTTAAAGGTTTCACTTTTCACAAAGAAGTTTGGGTTACAAAGGGTTCAAGTGATTTCCATGTCCCCTAACATCTCCTTAAGAATGCTCATGCCAATTTTTCCAATTTTCATGCCTTGCGTTACAGGTTTGCTCAGCCAATTGCTCAAATGACTGAAAATCAACTGTATTAGGTCAAAAGTCAACTTTGGTTAATATACAGTCAAACTTCAAGATTTTTGGTCAACATCAACATTTTGAAGTGATATTCATCATTTGATCAAGGGTTGATCATGATTCCTCAAGGAATGCTCTCAAATCATCAAGAATTAAAAATTGCTAAATTAGGGTTTCTATAGGAAATGTCAACTGAACTTTGACCAGGCATAACTTTCACATGCTTCATCCATTTTGCCCAAACCAAAGCTCATTGTGAATACAATTAAATTACCTACAACTTTTCTTTTGTCCTCAAGTTCAAAAAATACATCATTAGAAATATATGAGCCAATTACAGGTCTTTTTGAAAGTCAACAAAAAGGCATTTTTTATCAAGGCAAGATATATCAAGATAAATTCTCCAAATGAAAAAATGGTCAACATAGAGATTATATAAGACATCTTGGGCTTTCTAAAAAATCCCATATCATCTTCAAAAGAAGAAAATTGAGCAAGTTATGAGGTGCACAAGTTGGGCAATTTTCAAGGAATGCATGAAATCTCAATTGAGCAAATTTATGATTTTAAGTTATTGGGCCTAACTTTTTGGAATTAAAACATACTCATGATATGTCCAAGGACCTCTAAACCGACTCATGCATTATTTTGATTTCATTTTTATTTATTTGATTTTTGTTATTCATTTAAATGTGAATTAAATCAAATAAAATAAGAACCTAACGGGATGAAGCTTGTTGGGCTTGGACTGATTAGCTTGAGGCCCAAATTTGTGCAAGACACCAACCATAACATGTATAGGTTCATTATGTTTCAAGAATGGCAAGAAAATTATCAAAATGGCAACTTTTCAAATCTTTTGATTTTGCTTTCAAAGCCATGGTTAATGGCTGATTCATACCATGTTTGTTCACCATTACACTCCTCTATAAATACAGAGCAAGATTACAAGCAAAAGGCACACATAGGTTGCATAGAGAGGCCATACGAAAATTCTCAAAAATTTATTCAAAGTTGGAAATTTAAAACTCTCAGCTCATTCCTCTCTCAAACCAAACAAAGGGTCCATTTCTTCCCCCTGAGACTCCCAAGAGTCAAATCAGGCCCATAGTCAAGCGCCCCCACCCCCAGAATTTGCCCAGCCAACTCACTAGTTCCTTGGTAAATTTTTGAATTTCAATCTCTTAATCTATATGTTGTTGAATGCTTTGATGTTTTGATTTATGTTCAGGACCTTCATTAGGACAAGATGGACGCCTCGCATGAGAGGTTTGGGACCTAGAACGCTAGATGCCATTGTTAGGGCATCCATGGCTGTTAGGGCTCGAGCTCTCAATTTAGAGACTTTCAGACCGATCTAAGGACATATTCGAGATCAGGATTTGATTTTATGTAGGACAGGGTCTTTTGTTTTGTCTTAAATTTCTTATTTTGTAGGAACGGATTTTGGTACGATCGGAGATGGTGATCAGAGTTTGACTCTGGCACCGTTGACTGTTGTTGACTCCGATGGCCCAAACGTCATCATACTATTGGTCCATTTGAATATTCCTGGTACGCGTTTGAAAATTTGAAATTTGACCATTTTTCATATATAATATTATTAGTTTATTTTGAATAATGAATGAACAGGTTGGCTGGTTGGTGAAACGTATGTTTGCAAGTGTGATAACCTAGGTTTGATCCCCATGTTTGGCATTTTTTCATATTTTCTTTTCAGATCCAGTTTAGGGCAGATCTAGGCGTATATCATGCGCTTCCACATCTGGGACATCAAATGCCAATGGATGGGGATCCAGCACCTCAAGTGTGCTTCTTCGTGATGGACCCTCGAGGGGCCTCTCTCATTGAAGTCAACGCCAGCCTGGGTCTCCTCTTAGTTTGGGCTTGATAAATTCAAGTCTGCACCCTCCAATTGCTACAACAACCAGCAGTCCCACTTTCCTATTTCACTTTTTATTTTTGGTTCTAATTAAATTTTTTTCTTTTCAAATTGTTTTTTTTATTTAATCAGAAAATGAGAAAATCATAAAAATCTTAGGTTTAGTTTTTTTTCTTTCTTTAATTAAATCTATTTTTTTTTGTAAATTAATTTATAAGTATCTTAACCTTTTTTTTTTATTATTTAAAATCAATAGACTTAGGATTAATTAATTTCAAATCTTTTCACAAATAATAAAAATACAAAAAATATTAGAACTAGTTTATTTTTTTGATTAAGTTAATTTTTATTAATCATTTTTTAATAATTAAATTAGACTTAGGGATTTTCTTATTTTTTTTAATTGAAATACATTCTAAAACAACAATAAAATTTGTCTTAATATCCTTAGAATTTTTTTAGGGTTTTATACGTTCCTTTTAATCCGCGCGCGTTAAGTACTTTCACATTATTACCTTTTTAATATTCTATCTGCCCATGGATTGTAATAGACTAATTAGGGTTTTTTTTCTTGTCTTTATCCCGAATTTTGGACTTGTAATTTCCCCCTCCTTGAAGCCATGTAATATTTAGGTTTAATTTCTCGCATTGATATTGAACTATTAGATGTATGCCTAATAGGATTGCATGACAAGAATTAAAAACAAAATGTTAGCAAACCTAACATCAAAGAAAAATAACTGAATACAACACACTCGCACATGCGCACCTCTAGGGTACTCCCACTTCGGTTGCCTTCGGAATAAAACAGTCATAACTCTCGAATGTGAGGGATTTTAGTGGCTACCCTCTGGTTTAAAGATCACAAAAATGACCCTCTCGAGTTTCCTCGGTATGATCTTAAGACTTTAGGATGGTTACTAAGGTATCTCACCAAGTTGCCTTTGTGACTGTACGATGACCCTCGATTGTCCCTCAAACATCCAACGATAGGGCTACCTACTAACTAATGGTAGGGTAGTACTATCTAAAGGAAGAGGAAAATAATGCGAAAGAATTTTGAGTAAGATTTGAATATTATTAATCCCTTGCTCACACAAAACATTTCTTCATACCTCACACTTTCTTAAACATTTTCAAAATGCTTTATGAACACTTTGAGGACTGATACAAGAGTTATCATAAAGCAACTGCCTTGCTATTTGGAATTTCAAAACTTTTTCAAAAGCACACACACAAAACAAATAAATTGAGCAAGTGATTAAGAGCCCTTAGATAACCACGGATGGAAAGGGTGCTAACACCTTCCCTTTCCATAATCTACCCCCTTACTCAGAAATAATCTCGAAAGGTCTTTTTCTGTTCTTTTCACCCGTTCCTTTGTTGGATAAAAGAAAAGTCGGTGGAGACTCTTGCTTACCACAACATTTGCGAATACAAATGCAAAACCAGTATAACAGTCGGTTCTGCCACCATATTACAGAACTGGCGACTCTGTTGGGGAAGATAAAAAGTGAGGTTACCTTAGAGTTAGATCATTTTAATTTTCTTTCCTTGTTTGCTTTGTCTGCTTTATTTTTAAAGGGTTTGTTGGGGTTATTGTTAAAGATCCTATACTCGAATATGGGGCACATTTTTAGGAAACTAGCAATAAATCATGGAGGTTGTACGGTATAGACCGATATGGACGAAGTGATGGTTATGTTAGTATGATACTCTGGCTTGTACTAATGTTCCTTGAGTCAGTCAAGGATAACGTTAGGCTTCCTTATAGTGTCATTAAGCGCTAACTGGCCTTTAGAACCTCTAGTTGACTCATCCTAGCTATTTTACCCCAAAATTTTCCCTCCCATATTTCTCAATACATGTCTAGTGAGGTCCTCAAATTGCTCAAGGAAGTTCAAGAGTTGACCAGACAAACTCTCTCCTAAGGCAGTCTACCTCAAATTAGGGTTTCTATTTTCATTAGGATGTGTGAACCATAAAGGACTCAAATGCTCACCATTGTCCTAATATGTTCTCAAGATCATCCATCTTAAGTTTCAAGCCTTGCAGAAGAAGTTTGCTCAGTCAATTGCTCAAATGCCTGAAAATCGACTATGCTAGGTCAAAAGTCAACTGTGGCTCACATACAGTCAAACCTCAATATTTTTGGTCAACATCCTCATTTTGAAGTATTATTCATCATTTAGTCAAGGGTTGATCAGGATTTCTCAAGGATTTGCTCACAATTCATCAAAACCCAAAAGTTGCTAAATTAGGGTTTTGTAGGAAAAGTCAACTCAACTTTGACCAAGCATAACATTTTCATACTTCATCAGAAATGACCCATCCAAAGCTCATTTTGAATAGGATGCAATTCCCTACAATTCATCTTCAGCTCCCAAGTTTAGAATATGCACTCTCAAAAAGATATGAATTTTGACATTATAGGTCATTTTGAAAAGTCAACAAAAACACCTTTTGGGTCAAAGCTTCATACATGAACATGGAAGACTCAATTGAGATGAGACCAAAAGGGTTACTTATAGGACATCCTAATCTTTCTAAAAAGTCCAATAACACCTCTCTAGGGTCAAAATTGAAAGAGTTATGCATTGGCCAAGTTGACTATTTTTGCAAAATTGCCAAAAGTCAAATATGCTCAAATTTGCATTTTTTGCTAAATAGTCCTAACTTTTTATGCTTGCACCTCACTTATAACATGGTCCACGACCCAAATGCTCACTCACATGTTATTTTCTTCATTATTTATTTTATTTTGATTTTTTATTTATTAAAAATTGAATTAAATCAAATAATTGGTAAATAATAGCAAATATTTGTTTTGATTGGATTTTTGGACAGAATCACAAGCTCATAATGCTGGCATATCAGAATCAGATCATATCAAGGATAATTGGCATGAGATTGGAATGATTAGGCCATTGGAAATATATCATACAAATTGAAAATCAAGTCAAATCTCATCAAAGCTTCAAGATTCAATCTGTTTTGCAACCCTAATTCATTGAGGGATATATAATAAAGCTTGGCAGATCAAAAGAGAAGGGTTAGAGGCGTGAAACTTCCAGAAGGAAATTCAGAATTTTTGGTAAAAAAGTGAAGTTCAAATTCTGGAATAGAGGGTTAATCAAGGAGTTTCAAAGCCAAAAATCAATTCCTGGACATCTCAGGAAGCATTTCCAATCATTTGCAGGCGCCAGAACATCAAGAATCACTTCCTGTCATTCTCACGGTTTGCACAAATTATCCAAATTCGATTACTGTAATTCTTGCATATTTAGCATGTTTAAAATGCATATTTGTATTCATCATCATGTTTGCAATGTTTCTGGATAGTTTTATTTAATTTACAGTGCAGGAACAAGCTTTTGCCATTGTTAGGGTTTCGTGCCCCAATTTGGGGTTTGGGGTTTCAAGCAAAATTAGGACTTATAATGGGTACCATGATGATCAGAGTTTCAAACCCAGTTGATTCATGGTCCCCAATTGAATTTATATTGCATATGCTTGATTCTTGAATGACACAGGTTTCAGCCACAGACCTGCGTCTGTAGGTAAAGGTTCAGAGCCTAAAACGACGGTTCCAGGGAAGAAGACAACATCGTGTCACAACTTAATTGGCTGGTTTAAATTCTGGCATGTTATTCTGGCCATAAACTTGTTTTTTCTGATATATTATTTGTTTTTATTATATTAATAAGTTAACATCCAACACAGTTGGTCAGAAGAAGGAAGTCAGAAGCTCATGTTCTGGGTTCGATCCCAGGCGTGAGCTTTTGGCATTTTCTCAATTATTTTCACCAGATCCAACACATATACCTTTTGAGGGACATCATCTTCTGGATCCATCAACCAGAACCAGATCTAGCACATACACCTTCTGAGGGACATCATCTTCTGGATCCATCAGCCAGAATCAAATCCAGGGAACCTCACCTTCTGAGAGTCATCATCTTCTGGATCCATCAGCCAGAACCAGATCCAGTGCACACCATCTTCTGAGGGTCATCATCTTCTGGATCCATCAACCAGAATCAGATCCAGCGTGCATACGCCTTATGGGAATCATCATCCTCTGGATTCATCTCCAGCCAGAGCTGCTGACAGCAGGCCCATTTGGTTATTTTTACTATTTTTCTTTAATTCCTTTTTCTTTAATTATTTTGCTTTTTTTGTCAACACAAAAATTATTTTATTAAATTAACCAATCAAAAATCACAAAAAAAAGGTATTTATTTTTCTTAATAAATGTTTTTGTTTAATTAATTAGTTTAATTAATTTAGGGCAACTTTAATTTCTTTCACAATTAAAATTCAATTAGAAAATTAGGTTAACTCTTGATTTAATTCTTCTTTCTTTCTCAAATAAAATAAAAATATAAAAATAAGTTTTTAGAATTAATTTATTTTTTTCTTAATTTAAAATTAATTAGAACTTAGGAATTTCTTTTTCAATTCTATTATTTCACTATTTTCTCAAATAACAAAAACATGACAAAAAGTATTTTTCTTTAATCAATCGCAAATAGGTTTAGTCAAGGGTCAAAACCCTAATCGTTCCACATTTAATTCTCCGTGCGCTTATTATTTATTTTGCCAATATTTTTGTAACTGTTCATGGTTTGTAATAGTTAATTTAGGGTTTTTATTTACTGTTTAAATCCCCGGGTTTTTGGCTATGTAATTAATCCCCCTCCCCGAAGCCTTGTAATAGCGTAGATTTATTTTCTCGCATTTTTAATTCCTGCAAATATTTAACTGTGTAGATGTATGTTAATAGGATTGTATGGCAAGAATGCATGACAAATTAATACGGTTAGAAAACCCTAATGTGCAAAGATAAATAACTGAAACAAATCACTCACACATATCACTCTTAGGGTATACTCTCACTTCGGTTGCCTTCGGTAAACGGTCATTAAGCATAGGGTGTCTTAATGGTTACCCTCCTGTCTAAAAAGATCAAATGTTGCCTCGGAAATGTTGCCTCGAAAATGTTGCCTCGAGAAAGATCTTAAGACTCTAGGGTTACTACTAAGGTGTCCTAACATTTCTTTAGTGATCATACGTCCCTTTCGAATTGACCCTTACAAACTCCAACGACGGTGCTACCTATTTCTCAATAGTAGGATAACGCTGTCTAAAGGAAACAAGAATAGAAACGATCTTTTTTCGAGTAGGTAGATGCTAGTAGGTACTTTCTCAAATCAAAACTTTTTCACACTTACACTTTCCAAACCAGTTTTCAAAACAACTTCGTCACACCTTTGAGGACTGATACAAGGGTTATCATGAAGTCAAAACTTTTCAAAAACAAAGCACATACACAAGCAATTTTAAAAAATATGAGCAAGTACCTAAGAGCCCATGGAAAACCATGGATAGAAAGAGTGCTAACACCTTCCCTTTCTATAATCTACCCCCCGTACTCAGAAATATCTCGAAAAAAGGTTTTTTATGTTCTTTTTCCTTTTCCATGATTGGATGAAATAAAAGTCGGTGGCGACTCTTGCTTACCGCGACATTTTGCAAACACAAAACACAAAACGCAAACCAGTATTAACAGTCGGTTCTGCCACCGTATCACAGAACTGGCGACTCTGCTGGGGACTTATAAGTGGGGTATACCTTAGGATCTAGTTTATCATCATTTCTTCTCTTGTTTGCTTTGTTTGCTTTACTTTTGAGGGTTTTGTTTGGGGTTACTATAGATCCTACACCCGGATCTGGGGAATACCTTTTAGTTAAGTAGCAATAGACTATGAGGGAACTGTACAGCGTAGGCCGATACGGTTGAAGCAGTAGCTACGTTGTTGTGGCACTTTGGTTGGTACCGGTATCCCTTGTGGAGAAACGAGGAGAATACGGGGCTGCCACGTGGTGTCGTTAAGCATCAACTAACCTTAGAACCTTTAATCTCCCAACTTGGCCATTAGAAAGTAGCGAGATAGCCGACCTCGGTGTAGAGCTGAGAACTGGTTGATACTCGATGCTACACTCATTGAGACCATACTCTCGGAATAATTTCAGCCACAAGAAAAGATTGCGTGAGCTGAAACCATGACCGATGGAGGATGGTCAGTGATATTGAGATCCTCTAGAACCCAGTTACTTTTCTAGGACAGGTTTGAAACGAAATTAACTTCAAGAGGGTATTACCTTTGACCTCATGCAAGCCTTAAACTTAAGGGCTTTGTGTGATTTGTTTGTCTTTGCAATATTTGTGTTTGCTATACCTGTGGTTTATCATGACATCATGCATCATAACATGGCATTCATGCTTCATTACACTAACCATTTCAAAGACCAAGGGAATTTATCTTTCTTCTGTTTTGCAGATCATGGCTTCCGTGCGTAGAAAAACTATCCGAATCAGCTTTGTGGACATACCATCCCAACTCAAAGAGCTAGTGTCAAGAATTTCTGAAACTTCTATGTTCATTAAGAGACACGGTCAACTTCTCAGCCTGGTTACTTTAAACCCTGATGAACAGATGATGAGCGTACTTTTTCAGTTCTTCGATCCCAAGCATCACTGCTTCACCTTTCCAGATTATCAGTCGGTGCCCACCTTGGAAGAATTCTCTCATCTATTGGGCATATCCATTCGTGAACAGGTACCCTTCACAGGTATAGAAGAAGTTCCTAAGCCAGAAGTTATTGCCTCAGCTTTGCATTCGAAACAGGCCGATGTGGTATCCAATTGGGAAACTCGAAGCGGAGTCGAGGGTTTTCTAGCCAAATTTCTGATAGACCAGGCTCAACTATTTTGGGATGATATGGAATTTCAGGCTTTTGAGGATGTATTGGCTCTTCTTATCTATGGTTTAGTTCTCTTTCCTAACCCGGACTCTTTCATAGATGTGAATGCTATCAAGATTTTCCTTGCAACCCTGTGCCTCCCTTGCTTGGAGATATTTTGCACGCTCTCTATACTCGTACCACAAGGAGAAGAGGGACTCTTATGTGCTGCATGCCGTTGTTGTCGAGGTGGTTTATTTTGCACCTCCCTAGGTCTGTACTGAAGAACGAAGAAGGTTTGGGTTGGTCACACAGAATAATGTCACTCTCTCATACGGATAATCTTTGGTGTTCCCGAGCTATGGAAGACACTACTGTTATTGACCGCTGTGGGGGGTACCCTAATGTCCCATTACTTGGTATCAGAGGGGGTATAACTTACAATCCTTGTCTAGCTTTACGACAATTTGGTCATGCTCGAAGGGATGGTCCCCATGAGTTACTTGTTAGAACAAAGTTTGAATCTACTACCCTAAGTTTAAGTTTTGATGATAACAAAATGAAAAGATATATTAATTATGTGATTCATGTAAGAACTATTTGCCACCTAAAATATTACCTTCTGTTTTGTAGAAACTCTGATAGGTATCAGCAAGAGTACACTTAATCAGCATCAGAATATTGGTTATCAACATCAGCATCAGAAGATGCTATATCAGAATACCAGAATCAGAAGAACAACTCACGCGTATGCTGAAGCTTGATGAACAGAACTGCGCTCAACACTCTGATAAATACAACATCAGTTCATCAGCACTTAATCAGAGTCAGAATGAGCCCAAGCCAGAACACGCTTTAAGTAGCAACGGTACTGTGCATTCAAAGAGAATTATTACCAACGGCATCATTCCAGACAAGATCTTCTTAATAAGGAAAGTTTGTTATTGGCATTGAATTAAGATTATTGCTCCAACGTTCAACAATTTCAGTGTTATATAAACAAGACAATGAAGATTGAATTGGCTAATGCTCTACAACTATTTCCACGCCTAAAAGCTAATCATCATCCTCTCATTCTCAGTTTGCTAAAAATCTCCATATTTCCTTACTCAATTACTTTTAGCAATCTAGTTTCAATAAGCTTAAGTTGTGTAATATCACAGTTGTGATAAACAGTTTTGTAGAAAACATTCACACACCTAGATTTCTCTTCTTTGTAAGAAAGTGTTTCCTTGACAAACCGGGTTGTGGTTTGCATCAAGAAGGCTTTAGCAGTTGTTAAAGCAGATTTTAATATTCAGTTGAATATAGTGGATTAAGACCTCGTTGGAGAGAGGCGAAATCACCTTGACGGGTGGACTGGAGTAGTTTGAGATCAAACGAACCAGGATAAAAATATCGTGTTCATTGCATTGATTTTCAGTTTTACAATTCAACCCCCCCTTCTTGTGTTTTTCACTTCTTCAATTGGCATCAGAGCGCCTGGTTCTGAGCTAAAATACTTAACTGTGTCAGTACAAGACCCAACGTCAGAAAAACACAATGGCAGGAACTTATTCTCACACCAGCAATGACAACCATGAGGACAGAGACAGATTCAGCGGCAAACCTCCAGTCTTTGATGGAGAAAATTTTGACTACTGGAAAGATAGAATTGAAAGCTTCTTTCTGGCACATGATACTGATCTGTGGGACATGGTGACAGATGGATACACGCACCCTGTGAATGCTAGCGGTCAGAAGATTGATAGAAAAACAATGTCTGACCAACAAAAGCGTGACTTCAAGAATCACCACAAGGCCAAAACCATCCTTCTTAGCGCCATCTCGTATGCTGAATATGAAAAGATCTCCAACAGAGACACAACAAAGAACATGTTTGACTCACTCAGAATGACGCATGAGGGCAACGTTTAGGTCAAAGAAACTAAAGCTCTGGCGCTCATTCAGAAGTATGAGGCATTCAAAATGGAAGAAAGTGAATCCATTGAAACAATGTTCTGAAGATTCCAGATTCTGGTAGCTGGTCTCAAGGTTCTGGACAAAGGCTACTCTACTGCTGATCACGTCAAGAAAATCATCAGAAGCTTACCAAAGCAGTGGAGGCCAATGGTTACAGCTCTGAAGCTAGCAAAAGATCTCAACAAAATTTCTCTGGAGGAACTTATCAGCTCCCTCAGAAGTCATGAGATAGAGCTAGAAGCTGATGAACCCCAGAAGCAAGGTAAGCCTTTAGCATTAAAATCTAACAAAAAATCTGAGTCTAAAGTTTTGCAGGAAGTTGAAGAAACATCTGATGGATCCTCATCAGAAGAAGACGAACTCTCCCTCCTCTCCAGAAGAGTGAATAAACTGTGGAAGCAGAGACAAAGGAAGTTCAGGAATCCCAGAAGATCTGATCAGAACGAGTCTTCTTCCAGATACAGAAGGACAAATTCTTCCTCTGGATACAGAAGATCTGAAGGCTCTTCAGGAAGCAGAAAGCCAAACACCAAGGACATTATCTGCTATGAGTGCAATGAGCAAGGACACTACAAGAGTGACTGTCCAAAGCTTCAGAGGGAAAAGCCCAAAAAGAAGTTTGGAAGAGAAAAGAAGAAAAGTCTCATGGCTACATGGGATGACTCTGACTCGTCTGAAGCTGACTCAGAATCAGATGATGAGAGAGCAAACATAGCTCTCATGGCCAACATTTCAGAAGATAGTGAAGCTCCTGAATCAGAATCAGAATCAGATACTGAAGAGGTATTTCCTGACTTTGCAGTTAATTTTACCAAGGCTGAACTTGCTGAAAGCCTTAATGAAATTCTGGAAAGGTATCAGCAGATTAGATTTAAATTCAGAAACCTGAAAAGGAATCTTGAATCTGACTCTAATAAGACTGAGAGTCTTAAATTGGAGAATTCTGAGCTGAGAAATAAAATTTCAAAATTAGAAAAATACTTTATAAAACTCTCAGAAGGAACCAATTTCTGAAACTCCCAGCAACGCTGATGAGATCATCAAGGAGTATGATCACAGTTTCCAGAAGTTCCTTGCTAAAAGCATAGATAGAAGCAAAATGGCTTCAATGATCTATGGAGTTAGCAGAAACGGTAGGAAGGGAATAGGATACCAAGGTAAGGTTCCTACACTAAAGAATGTCATGGATTTAACCATTAAACACACTCCTCTGTATTCACATTTTGTGTATGGTCACACACATGATATTAAATACACTAGCAGTAAGTACTATGTGAAACCAAAATTCAACCAGAGGTTTGGTAAATCTAACAAATCAGGACCCAAGAAAATATGGGTACCTAAGGATAAAATAATACATGTTGCAGATATCTTTAGCAGCAAATCAGAAACACCAGTCATGGTACCTGGACCCTGGCTGCTCGCGACACATGACGGGAAGAAGGCATATGTTCCAAAGCCTGGAACTTAAGCCTGGAGGCCACGTTGGCTTTGGAGGCAATCAGAGGGGAAAGATCATTGGCTCTGGAACTGTAGGTAATGGAAATCTTCCCTCTATTAATAATGTTCTGCTAGTAGATGGATTAATGCATAATCTGTTATCCATAAGTCAATTAAGTGATAACGGTTATGATATAATCTTTAATCAAAAATCATATAAAGCTGTTAGTCAGAAAGATGGGACTATCCTGTTTAATGGAAAGAGGAAAAACAACATTTACAAAATCAAACTTTCTGAACTGAAAAGTCAGAATGTAAAGTGTCTTCTGTCTGTTAACAACGAGCAGTGGATTTGGCACAGAAGATTGGGGCATGTTAGTATGAGAAGAATATATCAGATTAACAAACTCAATCTGGTCAGAGGACTTCCTAATTTGAAGTTCAATTCAGATGCTCTGTGTGAAGCATGTCAAAAAGGCAAGTTTGCAAAACCTTCTTTTAAATCTAAAAATGTTGTTTCTACCTCTAAGCCATTAGAACTTCTGCACATTGACTTATTTAGACCAGTTAAAACTGCTTCAGTCAGTGGAAAGAAGTATGGGTTAGTAATCATAGATGACTATAGCAGATGGACATGGGTAAAGTTCTTAAGACACAAGGACGAGTCACACTCTGTGTTTGTTACCTTCTGTAACCAAGTTCAGAATGAAAAGGATCTTAGAATCGTTAAAGTCAGAAGTGATCATGGTGGAGAGTTTGAAAACAAAGATTTTGAGTCATTCTTTAATGACAGGGGCATTCTGCATGATTTCTCTTGTCCTAGAACTCCCCAACAAAATGGAGTTGTAGAACGAAAGAACAGAACATTGCAAGAAATGGCCAGAACCATGATCAATGAGACAAACGTTGCTAAGATCTTCTGGGCAGAGGCAATAAACACAGCGTGCTACATTCAGAATAGAATCTCAATAAGACCTATTCTGGAAAAGACTCCATATGAATTGTGGAAGAACAGAAAGCCCAACATTTCATATTTTCATCCATTTGGATGTACCTGTTTTATGTTAAATACAAAGAATTATTTGAACAAGTTTGACTCTAAAGCACAGAAGTGTATTATGTTAGGATACTCTGAACGCTCAAGAGGGTACAAAGTATACAATACAGAAACACAGATTGTGGAAGAATCAATCAGTGTTCGTTTTGATGATAAGCTTGACTCTGAAAAGTCAAAGCAGAATGAAGTTTTTGCAGGTATGGAAATTGAATTTACAGGTTCTGAAGACAAGTCATCAGAAGCTCTCAACACAGACACTCCTTCAACGTCTGAAAGGAGCACTGCTAGCAATCCTACAACAGCTGCTGATCAACCTCAGAAAAGATTACCCAGAAGCAGCTTGGATCATCCAGAAGAAACAATCTTAGGAAGAAAGGAAGATCCAATCAGAACAAGAGCAAGCTTCAGAAACTCTGAAGAAACCCTCATGGGACTTGTGTCTCTGATTGAACCCTCTTCCATTGATGAAGCACTTCTGGACAACGACTGGATTCTGGCAATGCAAGAAGAGCTGAATCAATTCACCAGAAATGACGTATGGGATCTTGTTCCCAGACCAAAAGGATTCAACGTCTTTGGAACAAGATGGGTGTTCAGAAACAAGCTAAATGAACAAGGTGAAGTCATCAGAAACAAAGCACGACTGGTTGCACAAGGTTATAGTCAGCAAGAGGGGATAGACTATACAGAAACCTTTGCTCCAGTCGCCAGGTTAGAATATATCAGACTTTTAATTTCATTTGCTGTTAATAGAGGCATCACTCTGTATCAGATGGATGTCAAAAGTGCATTCTTAAATGGTTATATAGAAGAAGAGGTTTATGTGCACCAACCCCCTGGTTTTGAAAACACAAAACATCCAGAACATGTTTTCAAACTAAAGAAGTCACTATATGGTCTGAAACAAGCTCCCAGAGCTTGGTATGAAAGACTAAGTAACTTTCTGTTAGAAAATGAATTCACAAGAGGGAAGGTGGACACTACCTTATTCTGTAAGTCAGTTAAGAATGACATCTTAGTCTGTCAAATTTATGTTGATGATATTATTTTTGGTTCTACTAATCCTTCTCTTGGAAGAAAATTTGCTAAGTGTATGCAGGCAGAATTTGAGATGAGCCTCATGGGGGAACTGATATTCTTTCTAGGAATTCAGATCAATCAAACTCCAGAGGGAACTTACATTCATCAGAGCAAATACATCAGAGATCTTCTGAAGAAATTTGACCTCTCAGAATGTAAGCCATCAAAGATTCCAATGCATCCCACGTGCATTCTGGAAAGAGAAGAGGTAAGCAAAAAGGTAGAACAGAAAGTCTACAGAGGTATGATTGGTTCTCTCCTTTATCTGACAGCTTCAAGACCTGATATATTATTCAGCGTATGTATTTGTGCTAGATTCCAATCAGATCCTAGAGAATCTCACTTAACAGCTGTTAAGCGAATTTTCAAGTATCTGAAAGGTACTACTAATCTGGGTTTATTTTATAGAAAATCTAGTGATTACAGTTTAGTAGGCTACTGCGATGCTGACTTTGCTGGAGACAGAGTAGAGCGTAAAAGTACTTCTGGAAGCTGCCAATTTCTGGGAGAAAATCTGATCTCTTGGATCAGCAAAAGGCAATCCACAATTGCGCTATCAACAGCAGAAGCTGAGTACATAGCAGCAGTAGGATGTAGCACACAAATGCTTTGGATGAAAAGTCAACTTGAAGACTTCCAGATTTTTGAGAGTAACATCCCTATACTCTGTGACAATACTTCTGCTATTTGCTTAAGTAAGAATCCCATTTTACATTCTAGAGCTAAGCATATAGAAATAAAACATCATTTCATTAGGGACTATATTCAGAAAGGAATTTTGAACTTAAAATTTATAGATACAGACCATCAATGGGCTGATATCTTCACTAAACCCCTTTCTGAAGATAGGTTCAATTTCATTCTGAAACATCTCATCATGAAAATCTGCCCAGAGTGAAAATGTTTTAATTCCATATATTTATCTTCAGAATGTATTTGTTTTACTGTGAACTTCTGATCAAACTCTTTTCAGAAAGATAGAACATGCAGATTGTATCAGATGCTAGTCTTAAAGATCTGAGCGTTTCAGCTCAAGGATAGACGTGCTGATCACTAAATCAAACAAGTGTCATCCAATCATCAGCAAATCTCTGAAGCAGAACGCGTGCACGCTTCTGAGAAGGCAAAACGCTGATTGGGTGCATTGAGACACATGTCTGGTAACCGTTTCAAGTATCTTTCTCAAATCCCCCAAAATCAGCAAGCATTAAATAAAAGCAATCATGTTTTTAAAACGTAATCATGATTTTATTTCTCTTTCTTGAAACCGTTTACTCTTTCAAAATATTCTGAAATCTATTTAAGCACGTTAACATCTCACATTAATCTTTTACAGTTTCTCATAATCTCTCAAATATTTTCTGCATTTTCTCTGTGTTCATCTCTTTCAAACTTAAATCCATTTTCTCAGTTTTCTCAGAAAAACCCTAAGTGTGAACATGGAAACCTCCAGCAGTGCTTCTGCAGGTTCTCAGAAGAAAGCTTCCTCTGAACAGTACCAAGTTCCATTCAGAACACTCCTTACACCAGTGAAGAATCTAGAAGTGTTATCTGAACTGATTATTGATTTTGGCAGTCTGAAAGAGAATGGTTTTGATTTGACAGAAGAAGTTAGGGCACAGAAAGGGGAAAGATATTTCGACAGGTTGGTTGGACCAACATTCCCAATGTTAGTCAAGGAGTTCTGGATTCATGCGACCTCTTCAACGCATCAAGTCACCTCCTACATAATGGGAAAGAAGATTGTGATCATTGAGGATCACATAGCTAAACTAATTGGTTACAGTGGCGGTGGCGTCCGCTGTATTGATATGGCTGAAAGATGCTCTGACATTGGTGTCATAGCAGAACAGATTTTCACCCTTGGGGTGCCCAGCAGCAAAATCAGAGACCTCAAGGATCACCACAGAGTTTGGGCGAAGATAATTCTGGGGTGTTTTAATCATAGGAAGCCAACAAGTTCCCCTGATTACATAAATATAGATCAGCAGTTTCTGATCTATTTTATCAATCAGAAGGTAAAAATCAACTTGGCTCATCTTCTGTTTAATCACCTCAGAACAAGCATGAAGGAAACCAGTGAAGAAGAAAGAACAAAGAGGGATTGGATACCCTTTGGAAGGTTAATATCAGATATTCTGATTGAGAATAGGCTGATAGAGCACCTGATAGAAGCTCAAGAGTTAAGCACCATTGAACCAACTGTTGGCAAGCCTCTGAACGCGAAGAATCTGAAGAAAATGAAGTTAATAGAGAATATCAGAAAGGAACCCATCGTTACTCTTACTGCTGACATCACCAGCAGAAGAGTCCCACTGAGTGACTTTCCATTATTCTCTGAGATAGAATCTAAACCAGTGGTGGTTCTCAAATACTTGGACGCGTGCAAGGCTGATGGTACAGATCCCAAGCTGAATATCAAAGATCTGCACCAACCTTAACCAGAAGTCACACTGAAGAAGACGAAGAAAAGGAAGGCCCCTTCAGAAGGAACATCCCAGCAGACACCCAAGAAAAGAGGTAATTTATCTGCTGCTTCTGTTTTAAATTCTTCTGCTATTCCAACATCAATCCCAACTCCAGCTTCTCATGAAATCCCAATCCCCATCCCAACAATAGATGAAACCGAACCAGAAGATGACCCTTCTGAGGCACTACAACTCAGAAGACCCTGCACCAAACATCCCAAACCAACAACTTCAACAACATCAGCACTTGACAAAGTTCTGTCTAACATTGATCAACGTGCTTCTGATCACCTCTCCAATAATCCAAACTCTGAACCAGAAATTGTCCACTCTCCCCAACCAGAACAACCTCTCTCACCCATTCCAGAAGAACCACATATTCCTGAACAACCAGAAATTCCTCCTCCTTCTCCACAACCAGCAATTCCTTCTCCCTCTCCTCAACCAGAAATTCATCCACCATCTCCTCAACCATCACCTCCTCAACCTGAGTTTCATCATTCTGAAACTCCATCTCCTCCATCTCCTGAACCTCCTTCTCCTCAATCCTCTGAGCCACAACCTCTGGCAATACAGCTGCCATGTGGAATAACTGTAACAATGGCCCAGCTGCCATCCTCGCCAGAATCTACCCCACCAAATACTCCAAAAACCCCAAACAGTCCAATCATTATTTCTGACTCTCCCACTCCATCTCCCAAACAAACAGCTCCCAAACAAACCACAAAAGACCCCAGCAGGACCTTCATAGATTTAACAATCCTTGACCGTCTTGCTGATCTGAAAAATAAAATAGCCATTCCAAAACCAAAACAGCCAGATGTTGGCTCTGGCATTATGAATTTTGAAACAGGTTTGCAGCAGTGGATTGCTTCTCTGAAGCAAGTCTGTCCTGGAATGATTGATCCAGCTGCCTCTGACCAGCTCTGGTCACGATTCAGAATTTGGGTACGTGCTGAAGCTCTAAAATTGCAAGACATCAATTATGAGCAAGCACAGCAGAATTTCAGCAAGCTTCTGAATGAAGTTGGAAGTCAGCTACTGAAAGAAGACGTGCTCCTTCTGGATAGTGAGCCATGGTCTGAGAAGCGTCCAGCTTCAAAGGTGCAGCCAGAAGAAGATCAGACAATTCAAGCTGAAGCCAATCAAGCTGAAGATGTTGCAGAAAGCTCTCAGAAGCTCCCTGCTTCGGATGCTTCTCAAGCTGCCTTGGACAGGCAGACTCTGGAAGAGTTGAAGCTGAATGATATTCGTCTGCAACAAAGGATGGATGAAAATGATCAGAAGATGAAGGAAAGGATGGATGTGCAGGATAGCAAGATAGATACAGTAGTCAGCATGGTGCACAAGCAGACTGAAACTGCTGATCAGATTAAAGCAATGCTGGAGACTCTGTTCACACGCCTTCCTCCCCAACCTTAGATTTTCATTCATGCTATTTCATGTTTTCTTTGCATATCTTCTGTACTGTTTTGTCTGGCTCTGACTATTTTAATATAACAAGTTTTTCTGCTCCAATTGTTTTAGCACATCACTTACACTTTTTGATTGCTGACAAAAAGGGGGAGAACAAGAATGATATTTTTCAATAACGGATTACTGAGACAAAAAGTCTCAAACATTATAACTCTGATATTTTTGAATGTTTTCCTCTGTTTTTGCTTAAGTCTACATGTACAAGAATGCTCACTGAAGACCAAAGCTCTGATACTCTGATCCAAAGCAAAGCTCTGATAAAGCTCTGATACTCTGATCTGAAGCTCTGCTCTAACATTCTGATCTAAAGCTTCTGATAGTCAAAGCTCTGATATTCAGATGTTCAAAGAAAGTCAATAAAGATCTGATCCTGAAGAACTCTTGGAATTAAAAAGGGAAGTTATAAATTCAGGGGGAGTATCTCCGATCCCAACTCTCATATCTCTTTATCCCTTATCTTTGATAACTTCTTACTCTGATACATCTTATCATATAGTTATCTCTGATACTTTTTCACGTTATTTTCAATTAAAAATATCTAGTTTTTGTCATCATCAAAAAGGGGGAGATTGTTAGAACAAAGTTTGAATCTACTACCATAAGTTTAAGTTTTGATGATAACAAAATGAAAAGATATATTAATTATGTGATTCATGTAAGAACTATTTGCCACCTAAAATATTACCTTCTGTTTTGCAGAAACTCTGATAGGTATTAACAAGAGTACACTTAATCAGCATCAGAATATTGGTTATCAACATCAGCATCAGAAGATGCTATATCAGAATACCAGAATCAAAAGAACAACTCACACGTATGCTGAAGCTTGATGAACAGAACTGCGCTCAACACTCTGATAAAGACAACATCAGTTCATCAGCACTTAAGCAGAGTCAGAATGAGCCCAAGCCAGAACACGCTTTAAGTAGCAACGGTACTGTGCGTTCAAAGCGAATTATTACCAACGGCATCATTCCAGACAAGATCTGCTTAATAAGGAAAGTTTGTTATTGGCATTGAATCAAGATTATTGCTCCAACGTTCAACAATTTCAGTGTTATATAAACAAGACAATGAAGATTGAATTGGCTAATGCTCTACAACTATTTCCACGCCTAAAAGCTAATCATCATCCTCTCATTCTCAGTTTGCTAAAAAGATCCATATTTCCTTACTCAATTACTTTTAGCAATCTAGTTTCAATAAGCTTAAGTTGTGTAATATCACAGTTGTGATAAACAGTTTTGTAGAAAACATTCACACACCTAGATTTCTCTTCTTTGTAAGAAAGTGTTTCCTTGACAAACCGGGTTGTGGTTTGCATCAAGAAGGCTTTAGCAGTTGTTAAAGCAGATTGTAATATTCAGTTGAATATAGTGGATTAAGACCTCGTTGGAGAGAGGCGAAATCACCTTGACGGGTGGACTGAAGTAGTTTGAGATCAAACGAACCAGGATAAAAATATCGTGTTCATTGCATTGATTTTCAGTTTTACAATTCAACCCCCCTTATTGTGTTTTTCACTTCTTCATTACTTCTCGAGGATATTGTATTCGACTATGAGGATGATGTTAAGGGACATCGCTGGAGGTTCATACGAGCTTGAGGCATGGTAAACAGATCTGACCCCCATGAGTTGGGACCAAAGACTTCCCTTCCTATGAAGCCTTACCTCCAGTGGGTCTGAGCTCGTGCCTAGAAGCTTATGATTCCTTATGCGGCCGTATTACCAGTGATTGTGAAACCCACTACTGAAGACGGCATTCCTTACACGATTCTCTATCCTTACATGCCCGCTGATCTTGGGGAGTTATAGAGGTCTTGGATTCAGCTGAAGAATGAGCGGGATACTTACCGAGAGCAGTTCCATGAGCAAGAGAGGAAGGTTTTAAAGCTCACCAGGCAGCTCGAGGAAGAAAGAGTGCTCAATGATTATATCGACACGAAGAGAAAGTGTCCATGGGACTTTTGATTTTTCTTTTCTAGTTTTAGATTTGTTTTATTATTTGTAACTCCATAAAGGCATGTTGAACCTTTCAAATTTGAGCTAATAAAGTTTTGTTTATTTTGGTTTGCAAATTTAAATCTCCCAAAGTCTTTGAAATCATTACATGCGCATCCCATTATAATGCACATCATTACAGGTACCACTATAGGTTTCTCATCTTCTTCGCTGTTTATTTCAGCACAAATGTCTTCCGATCAAGTCATCAAAGATCTTCAGGCACAGAACACCCAGTTCCAACAGATGTTCATCAGTCTGGAAAAGGGGCAAGAGGATCTGAAAGCCCCCATTCTGAAAGAGAAGAAGAAAAAGAAGAAGGTTGGTATTCTGAATATGGGCAGAAGGTTTGGAGAAAGGTTGAAGCATCAAACTGATCTGACCTCTTCATCCAAAGAAGGGGAGAACCAAGAAGAGGAAAAAGACCCTAGTCCTGCAGTCTCTGACAATGATACTGATTTTTAGGATGAGCAATATCCTCCTGCTGTGAATAGATACAAGAAGCTAGAAGACCATTTGAGTGCTATGGAAATCCAGAAGATACCTGGTTTGGATTTCGGAGAACTGGGACTGGTATCGGGAATGGTCATCCCTCAGAAGTTCAAGGCTCCAGTTTTTGCTAAGTATGATGGAATGTCTTGCCCAAAACTCCATCTCCGCTCTTATGTCAGGAAGATTCAACCCCACACTACTGATAGAAATTTGTGGGTGCACTTCTTTCAAGATAGTCTGTCAGGGACTCAGCTTGAATGGTTCTACCAGTTGGAAGGAGCCAATGTCCGAAACTGGGAAGATCTTGCTGCTGCTTTCTACAAGCAGTATCAGTATAATGCCGGCCTTGCTCCCACTCGTACTCAACTCCAGAGTATGTCCATGGGTGCAAGTGAAGGTTTCAAAGATTACGCTAAAAAATGGAGAGATTTGGCTGGCAGAGTTCAACCCCCTTTGTCTGATAGGGAATTGGTTGATATGTTTATGGGGATGCTGTCTGGTCCATTTTTTGATCACTTAATCGGCAACTCGTCATCTGGTTTCACCGAGTTGATTTTAACTGGAGAAAGAGTATAGGCTGGAATTCAAAGTGGAAAAATACAGAAGGATGCCTCTTCGAGTTCGGTAAAAAAACCTTTTACTAGTAAGAAGGAAGCCAGTGTAGTTTATAGCCCGAGGGGCCAAAGCAGATCTGAACATCGTCAGACGGTAAATGCTGTAGTAATACCAAGACCCGCAGTTGCTCCACAATGCAACAATCAACAAAGGATGGAAAGACCACAACGACAGTTTACCCGCATTAGCATGACATTGGTTGAAGTGTTGCCTCACCTGCTGAGATCCAACTTGGCGACCTTGAGAGAGGCTCCCAAGAATCCAATCACTACCTCTCCCAGATACAATCCCAACGCGCGGTGCACCTACCATTCTGAGAGTCCTGGCCATGATACCAATGACTGTTGGGCTTTGAGAAACAAAGTACAAGATTTGCTTGAAGCCAAGGAAATAGAGTTTGATGCTCCAGAAAAGCCGAATGTTATAACTGCTCCTATGCCCAAACATGGTCGTGGAGTTAATGCTATTGACACTGATTTGTTCGTGACCTCTGTTGAAGAAATTTCTACTCCTCTTATGACTGTTAACAGGAATTTGCTGTTGGCCGATTTATTTCTGGGTTGTGGTGAAGGTTGCCACATGTGCTCGATTTTACCTTCTGGTTGCCGTTTGTTGAAGTCAGGTGTTCAGCGCCTGATGGATAATAAAGAAATTTTGTTTGAGAAGACTATGATTCATGTTGTTCCAAATGAAGATGTTGCCATTATAACCATTTCCGCCAATCCTTCCAAGGTTTCCTCGAGAAGACCTGTTAGGATTACACCTGTTCAAAGAATTGCTCCGTTAATAATCACTGTTCCTGGTCCCATCCCGTACACTTCAGACAAGGCTTTCCCATGGCACTATGGTGCTGATGTGTATTATCATGGAATTAAGCAAGATTTGAAGAATGAAGAAGCTGATGCTGATGTCAGTAATATTGTCGGGGCTAGTAAGGTTACTATAAGCGGAAGGATCTTCTCTCCCGAGATTTCCCCTCCGACTGTCAATAAACCTATTGTCATTCCATCTGCTGTTCCCGCTAGTACATCAACTACTGTTCCAGTTCTTACTCCAGTTATCACCCCTATTGCCGAGCCATCTGGGACTCGGGGAAAAGAAATTATAGGTGATCCTGCCCGAACGGAGGCGCCTAGAAAAATTATTGTGGAAGCCTCTAAACAAGAAATAGAGGAAATACTGAAAATTATCAAGAAAAACGACTACAATATGGTCAAACAGTTGGGGTAGACCCCGTCAAAGATCTCCATGTTGTCTCTGATGTTGTGTTCTAAAGCTCATGCGAAGGCTTTAATTGCATTTCTCAAGACTGCGTATGTGCCGCAAGAAACTTCAGCAGACCAGTTCAAAGATTGTGTGGCCAGCCCAACTGCTGACAATGGGCTAGGCTTTTTAGATGCGGATCTGACCCCTAAGGGAAGGAATCATAATGATGCTCTGCATGTCTTGATTGAGTGCAGGGGCACCACTATGGCTCATGTGCTGGTAGATACCGGGTCTTCGCTGAATGTTCTACCAAAGAAAGCATTGGACCATTTGGATTATGAGGGTTTAACTTTAAAGCTGAGTAACATTATGGTCAGGGCTTTTGACGAATAAAAAAGAATGGTGCACGGGGAGGTGGACATCCCTGTCAAAGTGGGTTCTCAGACCTTTGGGTCCACCTTCTACGTAATGGATATCAGGCCATCGTATTCTTGCTTACTGGGTCGTCCTTGGATCCATAAGGCTGGGGCAGTTACTTCCACACTCCATCAAATGCTGAAGTATCTAGTGAAGGGGAAGATTGTCATGGTGCAAGGTGAAGAAGAGTATATGGTGAGTCATCTGAATTCCTTCCGTTATGTAGAAATGGACGGAGTTCATGGAAACTCCTTGTCAGAACTTCGAAGAGGTCCCTCCGCTGAAGATGGCTTCTCTCAAGGACGCCAGGGCTGTAGTTGAAGAAGGTGGGTGTACCAATTGGGGTCAGATCCCTGATTTTACTCACAAAACTGACAAATTTGGTTTGGGATTTACTACAGAGGCTCAAAGGGAAGCTAGGCGTGCGCGGGCTGGAAGACCTCCTCTACACATCAGCAATCGGGGAATTAACGCAATTGAAGACAGCGAAGAGGATTTAGACATCGACAGCTGGATCTACCCTACAACCAACGGTGGACTGAATAACTGGACGACTAGGGACTTCATACCTATTTCTTTTATTCCGCAGTAATTGACTTTTGTTTTAACATTTGTAATAAACAATTTGAAACTTTACGGCCCGGTTCCTTGCCCGAGGCACCTTGGCTTTGCTTGTGAGGGCTTATTATTTGTCATTTCATATATCATTAATAAAGCATTGGACGTTTCTTACATACAAATTTTGTGCTCCTTGCTTTTATTTTCTATCTCTCACTTTATCAAAACAGCTATTCTCTTACACACACTCACGTATAATACTGCAGATACATATCCACTCTGGATCCCATTGATAACAACTCTGCTACTGCCAGTTATGACTTCGAAAATCCGATCAACCAAGTCGAGGACGAAGGTGAGGATGATTGTGAGGTGCCTGGAGAACTTGCTAGACTATTACATCAGGAAGAAAGGGCCATATAACCTCATGAAGATCCAGTGGAGTCAGTAAATTTGGGTACAGGGGAAGACAGTAAAGAGGTTAAAATAGGTGCGAATCTGGAGCCTAGTGTCAAACAACGGTTAATACAGATGCTACACGACTATGTTGAGATCTTCTCCTGGTCCTATGAAGACATGCCTGGTTTGGACACTGATATTGTGGTACATCGCCTGCCGACTAAAGAAGACTGCCCTCCGGTAAAGCAGAAGGTCCGTCGTATGCGCCCTGAAATGTCAGAGAAAATCAAGGCAAAGGTCATGAAACCGTTCGATGCAGGATTCTTAGCTATCACTTATTATCCACAGTGGGTTACCAACGTTGTTCCAGTACCTAAGAAGGACATTAAGGTACAGATGTGTGTGGACTACAAAGATCTGAACAGGCAAGCCCCAAGGATGACTTCCCACTTCCTCACATTGATGTTCTAGTCGACAATACCGTGCAGCACAAGATCTTCTCATTCATGGATGGTTTTTCTGGCTACAACCAGATCAAGATGGCTCCTGAGGACATGGAGAAGACAACCTTCGTTACACAGTGGGGCACCTTCTGTTACAAGGTAATGCCTTTTGCGTTGAAGAATGTTGGGGCAACTTATCAGCGCGCCATGGTTGCTTTGTTCCACGATATGATTCACCACGAGATCGAGGTTTATGTGGACGACATGATAGCCAGGTCCCAGACCGAGGAAGAGCACCTTGATCATCTCCAGAAACTGTTTGACAGGTTGAAGACGTACAAGCTGAGTTTGAATTCGAACAAGTGTACCTTCAGGGTAAGATCTGGTAAGCTTATGGGTTTCGTTGTCAGTGACTGAGGTATTCAGGTATACCCCGCAAAGGTAAAAGCCATATAAGAGATGTTGGCTCCCCGCACAGAAAAAGAAGTCAGAGGTTTCTTGGGACGTCTGAATTACATCGCCAGGTTCATTTCACATCTGACTGCTACTTGTGAGCCAATCTTCAAGCTGCTGAAGAAAGATCAAGTGGTAAAGTGGAATGATGAATGCCAGACTGCTTTCGAAAGAATCAAGGAATACCTTTAAGAACCACCAATTCTGATGCCTCCAGTTGAAGGAAGACCTTTGATATTATACCTGACAGTGCTAGACAGTTCAATGGGGTGTGTGTTGGGGCAGCATGACGAGTCTGGTCGAAAAGAGCACGCTATTTATTACCTTAGCAAAAAGTTTACCGACTGTGAGACACGATAATCATTGCTCGAGAAAACTTGCTGCGCTTTGGCATGGGCTGCTCGCCGACTGAGACAGTATATGTTGACTCACACTACTTTGTTGATATCAAAGATGGATCTGATCAAGTATATTTTCGAGAAGCCCGCCTTATCCGGAAGAATAACAAGATGGCAAATGATCCTAACCGAGTACTACATCCAATACACAACCCAAAAAGCAATCAAGGGGAGTGTATTGGCGGATCATTTAGCGCATCAAGCCGTGGGTGACTACCAGTCCATGAATTTTGAGTTCCCGGATGAGAATATCATGTTGGTAACTGACTGCAAAGAACCTGGACCCGATGAAGGACCTGAGGAAGGATCCCGATGGTCTATGTATTTTGATGGAGCCTCGAACGCATTGGGTAATGGAATTGGCCCTGTAATTATATCTCCTGAGGGCTGTCATACTCTATTCACCGCCCGATTATGTTTTAACTACACCAACAATATGGCGGAGTATGAAGCGTGTATCATGGGACTCCGAGCTGCTATTGACCTAAGGATTAAGTTCTTGAGGGTATTCGGAGATTCCGCCCTGGTGATAAGTTAGATCAAAGGCAAGTGGAATACGAAGCACCCGAATCTTATTCCTTACAAAGAATATGTATTGACATTGCTCCCACACTTTGAGGAGATAACCTTTAAACATTTCCCACGAGAAGAGAACCAGTTGGCAGACGCGCTAGCTACCATGTCTTCTATGTTCAAAGTCAGGTGGGACAATGAAGCTCCCCAGATCACCATTGAGAGGTTGGATGAACCCGCACATTGTTGTGAGATCGAAACTGAAGAGATAGCAGATAAACCCTGGTTTCATGAGGTAAAGAGGTATATTGAGGCTCAAGAATACCCCGAGGGGGCATCTATTAATGATAAGAAGTTTCTAAGAAGGTTCGCTGCAAAGTTCTTCATCAGTAATGGTATCCTCTATAAGTGTAACCATGATTCAACCTTACTGCAGTGCATAGACAAAAGTGAGGCAGAAAGGATCATGGCAGAATTACATGAAGGTACCTTCGGAACTCATTCCAGTGGACATACCATGGCGAAGAAAATCCCACGAGCAGGATATTACTGGTCCACTATGGAAGCCGACTGTTATCAGCACTCTCGAACCTGTCATAAGTGCCAAGTCTATGCTGATAAGGTGCATGTACCTCCGGTTCCCCTAAATGTCTTGACATCTCCTTGGCCCTTTGCAATGTGGGGCATCGACATGATCGGCGAGATCAGACCTACTGCGTCTAACGGGCATCGCTTCATTCTGGTAGCCATTGATTACTTTACAAAGTGGGTTGAGGCAGCTTCCTTTGCTACAGTAACCAAGAACGTTGTGGCGTGGTTCATCCGACACAATCTGATCTGTCGATATGGTATACCAGAGAGAATTATTATTGACAATGGTACAAATCTCAATAACACAATGATCACCGAGCTCTACAAATAGTTCAAGATACAACATCATAACTCTTCTCCCTACCGGCCGAAGATGAACGGGGCTGTTGAAGCGGCTAACAAGAACATCAAAAAGATTGTGCAGAAGATGACGGTGACTGTGATCGGTGGATCTGGAACTGACTGTTTAACGCTGGTTCGCGAAATGTCGCGGAAGCAAGAGTCGCCACCATATTTTATTTTCTCCAACATGGACAGGACAAAAGCACAGCAAAATTCCTTATGAGATAGTTTCTCGGTTCGGGAGGTAGATTTATAGAAAGAGAAGGTGTTAGCACCCTTTCTGTCCATGGTTATCCATGGGCTCTTAGATACTTGCTCATTGTGTTTTCAAAAGTGTTTGCTTTTCAAAGTGTGAGTGGGTTTGAAAAAGTTTCGTTTAAAGATTTCAGATCGACTCTTGTATCAGTCCTCAAGAGTGTTTGAAAAAATTGTTTTGAAAGCTTTTTGAAAGTGTCGGTGTGAAAAGAGTTTTGATTTGTTTTTTAAGAGAGCAAGTATCTACGAGTCATCTACCTACCCTAAGGAATTAGGCTGTGTAAATGTCCTTAAGGTAGTGCCATCCCACCATTGAGAGGTAGGTAGCACCACCGTTGGAGGTGTTCAGGTCAATTCGAGTGTATTAACAGTGTGGTCACCGGAGCAACAGTAGGACACCTTAGAAGCTACCCTTATGCCATTGATCCTTTTTTAATTCCGAGGCAACCGTTTCGAGGCAACTGGATCATGTCATGGACATAAGGACTTACTAAAACGTCCTATACTCGACGACCACGTTTCGAAGGCAAGGCAACAGTGAGGCGTACCCTAAGAGTGGTGTGTGAATTTGGGTGTTATTTTCATATTATGTTTTATCTTGTACATGTATCATGGTGATCTACGCTTGTTTTTAATTTAGGCCATACATTCTTTCATGCGATTATAATTTAAAAGTGCGGAAATTTAAATGCGGAAAGTAAAATCTTACGCTATTACAAGGCGCGGGTCTATACATCGCCAAATTAACAAAGACCCGTTTTGAATAAAAAATGCGGAAAGTAAATAAATTCCTAATTACTATTACATGGTTTGAACAGTTACATAATATTCACAAAGAAAAAAAAAGAATAAATGCGCGAAAGAATTAAAGATAGAACGTTCGAGGGCGTTGGACCCTTTTGAAATTAGAAGTTAATTAATTATTTAATAAAAGAAAAGAAGTGTTTTTTTTTGTATTTTATGAAATAAAGAATATTAAAATTAAAAGGAAACCCTAATTCTAAGTCTATTTTAATTATTAAGAAAATATTAAAGTTTAACCTAATTTACACTAATTAATTAATGTACATGTTTATTTACAAAAAATAAATGGTAATTAATAATAATAATAATAAGAAAAAATTATTTATTAAGAAAAGGATGAAAATGCTAAAAAAAACCTAATTTCTACCTATTTTAATTTATTAAGAAAAGATTAAAATTTAACCCTAAACTAAACTAAATTAATTATTTAAAGTTTATCTACAAAATAAATTAATGGTGAAATAATAATAATTAAATATATTGTATTTTTTGATTTTCTGTTTTTTATTATTGTGAAAATTATTTTATGGAATTAAAGAAACAATTAAAAAAATAATTCAAAGAATTAAAATTGAAAAAGAAAATAAAATTGAAGAATGCAAACCAGAGGGGGTTTCAGGCCCATTATGGAGGTTTTGGAAGCATTTTGGCCCACTGAATCAAAGCCCTTTTTTGACTTTCTGTGCTTGCGTGTGGATCCATTGACTGAAGTACATGGTAGAACTCCCTTTGTGGCCTTCAGATTGAAGCTCATGGGCGCGTGGCAGGCTTGAGTGTGAGCGTGCATGATGGACTTTGGATGAAGTGCTGCATAGAAACACATTGTAACAAAATTCATGAATTAAGTGAGGGACCTGGGAATCGAACCCAGGTCCCAGTACCTGCAAGACAGCTCACCCACCAACTGGGCTAATGCGCGTATTTGTATATTTAATGGACAACAAATAATATGTATGAAGAAAAGGCCATTATGCTGGACGTTGAAAAAACCGCGCCAAGTTTGAATTATCCAACCACATGGAGACACGCATGCGTCTTCTTCCTTTTGTACCTGTAATATAAGCAATTAGAGGGGGTTTTAAACCCCCACTAAGTGAAGCCTGCAAAAATAGCGAATAGGACATGGACAAATATAAAAAGGGCGCGAGGTCATGGTTTGCTTCGTCTTCATGTCACGAATTCAATGGTACCAGTTTGAAGGTCTAATTTTTCCATATGAAGAAACCCCTAATTCGAAGCTTCTGAAACCCTAGAAAACGTTAATGGAAAATCTCGTTTCAAGCATTGTTAGGATAATTAAATATTACCAATAGCTTCAGACCATCAATATTAGAAAGAATCAACAATTAAAACTCATGAATAATGCATGTAAATTAAGAAACGATTATGGACATGTTCATGAAGAAGACGATTCTGTTCTACCAATTTTTGGAGTATAGAGACTTGGTTTTGGTTGCAGTTGATTCCTAGCAATGTCAGGAACGTATTAGGATGCTTTTCAAGCCTTGAATCGTCCTGTAACTATGAGTTCAGTTTCCAAAATTTTGATGAAAAATGCAACTTTGTTCTAGGTTTTCTGAGCAGCTTTTCGTCCCCCTAAGCATTAGGTTATGTTATGCCTTTGTAGGTGAATGGAATTAGGTCAAAAAACAAGCCCATAATCCATTGAATTAATGATTTCAATCTTTGATTTTGTTCATATCTTTTCCAATCTTTTTCCATGCAATTCTTGCCAAATTTGGATGATATTGTCCTTGTTGATTGATGCACGAAATCTCTTACATGTGTGGAAGATATTTGCTGCATAAAAAGATTTAAAAAACATGATTTGGTATTTTTCTTATATTTAAATTTAATTAAATGAATTAATGATAATAAAAATTCAAATGATTAATCAAAAATAAGAAAATAACTCCCTTTGAGCTTAATGGGTCGTGCATAGCCTTTGGGTGAAGATGAGTTGTAGGAAATGTCATTATCTTCAAAATGAGCATTGGATGGGATTTTTCTGATAAACCATGAAGAAGTTATGCCTTGGTCAATTTGCAGTTGACTTTTCCAACTGTCCAAAAATAGAAACTTTTGCATCTTGAGACTTTTTGAGCCATGCTTTGAGAATCATGATCAATAATTGATCAAATGATGTTTGTAGCTTCAAAATTAGATGTTGACCAAAATTTTTGACTTTTGACTGTCAAATGACCATTTTGCCCCTGCAGTTGACTGTGAAGCATTTAGGGTTTTTGACTGTGCAATTTTGATGTTGTGAGTCTTGAAACTTGACATATGGATGCTTGACAATGTTTATGAGCATATGGGACTTGATTGGACCCTTGAAAACTTCAATTTCTTTGCCAGAACCAAAACCCTAATTTTGACTGTGTTAGGAGGCATTTGGACTGTGCAACCCTTGAGAGATTTTGAACCTTGATCTTGGCCATTCTTGAAGAATATGGGAGGGCAAATTTTGGGGTACAACAGTTTCCCCTGTTAAATCTTCTTAAACCTGAGGATGTAGATTGACTGGCATGCCTTTCGTAATCCAAAGGTGGAAGATGATTGGACACTAGAGTGCCCAGAAATTTGCACTCACATAGTAGAATGTCAGCAGTATGATGCAGGGAATGGGCTTACAGATGCCATTTGGAGAGATGATGGATAGGAGGATGGGATTATAGATGCCATCTGGAAGTGTGACTGAACTTTGTCGGGAATGGGCTTATAGATGCCATTTGGAGACTGTTGGTATATGGATGGGCTTATAGATGCCATCTAGGTGTCGATCGCGTAAGAGTTTCCTTAGCGAGAACTTGCGTACCTGAAAAAGAAAGATAATTACCTGGCCTGTTACAGGAGTTGATCTTCAAACTCTTTATGTAGATGTGCCCTGGCTGGATACAGGAATCGTATCTTTTAAACTCTTCAGACGTGCCCTGGCAAGATACAGGAATCGAGTCCGGAGAATATAGTCGTCAATAGATACACCCTGGCAAGATACAGGAATCGGATCTTCGAACTCTTTAGACGTGCCCTGGCAAGATATAGGAATCGAGTCTGGTAATGTTAGTCGTCAACAGATACACCCTAGCAAGGTACAGGAATCAGATTTTCGAACTCTTCAGACGTGCCCTGGCAAGATACAGGAATCGAGTCTGGAATATAGTCGCCAACAGATACACCCTGGCAAGATACAGGAATCGGATCTTCGAACTCTTCAGACGTGCCCTGGCAAGATACAGGAATCGAGTCTGGTAATGTTAGTCGTCAACAGATACACCCTGGCAAGATACAGGAATCAGATCTTCAAACTCTTCAGACATGCCCTGGCAAGATACAAGAATCGAGTCTGGTAATGTTAGTCGTCAACAGATACACCCTAGCAAGATACAGGAATCAGATCTTCAAACTCTTCAGACGTGCCCTGGTAAGATACAGGAATCGAGTCTGGTAATGTAGTCGTCAACAGATACACCCTGGCAAGATACAGGAATCGGATCTTCGAACTCTTCAGACGTGCCCTGGCCGGATACAAGAATCGAGTCTGGTAATGTAGTCGTCAACAGATACACCCTGGCGAGATACAGGAATCAGATCTTCAAACTCTTCAGACGTGCCCTGGCAAGATACAGGAATCGAGTCTGGAATTAGTCGTCAACAGATACACCCTGGCAAGATACAGGAATCGGATCCTCGAACTCTTCAGACGTGCCCTGGCCGGATACAAGAATCGAGTCTGGTACATAGTCGTCAACAGATACACCCTGGCAAGATACAGGAATCAGATCCTCGAACTTTTCAGACGTGCCCTGGCAAGATACAGGAATCGAGTCTGGTAATGTTAGTCGTCAACAGATACACCCTGGCAAGATACAGGAATCGAATCTTCGAACTCTTCAGACGTGCCCTGGCAAGATACAGGAATCGAGTCTGGTAATGTTAGTCGTCAACAGATACACCCTGGCAAGATACAGGAATCGGATCCTCAAACTCTTCAGACGTGCCCTGGCAGGATACAGGAATCGAGTCTGGTAATGTTAGTCGTCAACAGATACACCCTGGCAAGATACAGGAATCGGATCTGGAATCACGACAGTTGATAGTAATTATCTTTGTACTGACTTTTGTCCTGAAAAGACAAAACGTTAGTTGTTTGCGATGTCATGATGTATGACATGCGTGATGTTCTCGAAATAAATGAGATTGTATGTTCATGATGCGTATATGCATGCTATAATGTATGAAGATGTGATGTTTATGAAATGTGTTTTTGTCTAGGAAAATAAATCCTTGACGGGTGCCGGGAAGTTAAATCCTGGGCTGATGTTGAGGAATAGAGTCTTTGTTTCCGCTGGGGATGATTGTTGCAAGAATACCGGTAGGAGAAGATGGCTCCGTTGGGGAATAAACTTGGCGAATAGATTACTCTGCGGGGAATGAGCTCTGTGGGGAAAGAGAGGTACTTTGCTGAGGTTGATGATAACTCCGCTGGGGATACCATTGTTATGTTATGTTGGGAGGTTGGATGAACTCCGCTGGGGATAGGGAGACTTCGCCAGGGACGATCTTTCCGTTGTAATTAGCTGAGGATAACCCAGTTATATCCTGGTGGGGAAATAACCTTTGAATAAAACCGGGAGACGCGTTCGTGCTCTGCAGGGGATAAGCTTTCCAGAATCTACTGGGGATAAGCTTCAAGACCTGCTGGGGAGATTGATTCCACTTTCCTGGGGAAACTTCTGGACTGGACTCTCCTGGGGAAATTTTTTTTTTGAGATGTACTGGGGAAGTGGCCCCACTGGATGTCTGGTATACCGCCGGGGAACAATCTTAGATTAAGATTGCCGGGGATGCTTGTTAAGAATGTTTGTATGCTCCTGGGGAATGTTGAGATCTGCTGGGGATACCCAATTTCCTTAAGACTGACAGTGAAATAACTCTGCTTGGGGAGAGTATCGCTGACTTGCTAGGAGATACTGTGCCTTGGTTAGGGCTGATGGGAGACCAACTGCTTGGGAGGGAAATGTTGAATCTTGGCTCACTCTCTGGGGAATTAAGATATCTTGGTGGACAGAGCAACTAGATTGCTTAGACAACTCATTATTGCCCCCGTTTCTGTGGGAGAAGATACTGGTGGAGGCCTGATGATGAGCTCATGTAAAACTGCATCTTTGGAGGGAGGAAACCTGTGTAGGGTTTACTGATAATGAGTCTGTATAAGACTGTATCTGAAATGGAGAAGGAACCTGTGTAGGGTTACTTTGATGACGAGTCCGTGTAAAACCGTATCTAGAGCTGAGAAGGAAACCTGTGTAGGGTTTGCTGATGACGAGTCCGTGTAAAACTACGTCTAGAGTTTGAGAAGGGAACCTGTGTGGGGTCACTTCGGGATAAGTTCGTGTAAAACTTCTGGAGGAACCGGGGTAAGGTCATCTTGGGATAAGTCCGTGTAAGACTTCTGGAGGAGCCGGGGTAAGGTTGCCTGATGATGAGTTCGTGTGAAACTACATTTGAGGTTGAGAAGGAACCGGTGTAGGGTCGCCTGTTGATGAGCCCGTGTAAGACTTCTTCTGAAAGAAAAGGAACCGGTGTAGGGTTGCCTGAGGGTGATCAAGTAGATGATTGTCCTGTTTGGTTTCAGATATTAACCCACGATCAATCGTCCACAGAATTTTCTGGCTTGTTACCAGTGTTGATCTGAAGCTGTAAAGGTAGATGGTAATCATCTTTTGATTGAATTTTCCTTGGTACTCTGGTTGACAGAGCAACTGGATCGCCTGGACGACTCATTATTGCCCCTGTTGCTGAGGTGAGGGAAGAAGATACCTGTGGAGGTGTTTGATGACTGCCGATTGACAACTCTTCTTCTGGTAGGCAAGTGACGAGATGCCGGGACATAGTCGTACGCTTTGATCCCTAACTTTTGCCTGGACCGCCATTTCGGGTTTTCAGTCCACCAGGATACCCATTTTTGCCCAAGCCGCCTTTCCAGGTTTTCGACTTGCCGGGTGTACAGATTTTTTTTATTTCATCCCTTATTTTTGCCCGAACCCTTTTGGTTCGCCGGGAAGCCCTTATTTTTGCCTAGGTGTGTCAACCTAGCGAGTCTTTGATTTTGCGTAGTATTTTTTCGACTATGTCCACGTTCTCAGAATGTAGGGAGTTGCCCCTGTCAGAAGTGTTTTGCCGTGCTACTAGAAGATGTTTGATCGTCCAAGACTCGTTGCTGGAATTCATGTCCAATGCCCCAAGTGACTCAGGCGGAGATTTGCCCCAGGCTATTTGGCATTTTGAGAGATTCTCTGAATCTTGACTTAACTGCCCCAGGTGATGGACCATGATCATGTCTGCCCCTTGGTTGGAAGAGATTTTATCCATTAGACATTCATCGTACGAACTCTTATGCTGTTCAAACAAAAAGTCATATGCAAACAAAGTTATGTTAAAAATGCAAAGCTTACGTCTGTTTCGAAGTTTTTGAAAATGCATCTTTTAGTAAAACAAGCAAATTTTGTAAAATGTGATGTCAACTCGTTATTTTACCGCAAGCCTTAAGGAGTCAGGATACCTTTCGTAACAATATGCTTTCGAACTAACCCATGCTTCAGCTAGGACTTTTTAGGGTTGTAACGTGGCCTGGTTCACGGTTTAAGAAACAAAGGATAAAGGCTCAAACTTTATTTGTACCCACCCGTTCTTCGTGATGTTCTTCAATCCTAAACTCAGCTAATCGTGCGTTAGACCTTGTTGAGTCTTTGCTTTGATATTCCAGTGATGGTTCGGATGTTGACAATTTATTTTGAATAGGCAGTCATTTCCTTTTTTTTTTGTTGAGGGTTTGCATGACCTCTTTCTTTTTGATTTGATTATCCCTATTTTTTTGCCTGAACTGTTCTTTTGTGATTACAGTCAGCGGGATGCCCCAGTTTTGTAAGTCTCCTTCATAGGTTTTGACTTAATGGGTTTTTATTTTGAGAAGTAATGACTGCCTGTCTTTATGATTGTTCGGAACCATCACTGTCTTTCTTTGTTTTGTAAGGACCTCTTTGGTGCCATTTGTTATGCACTTGGATCAACTGAGAGAACTACCCTGCCCCAGGTTATGATTAAGGGTTTTAAATTTCGAAAAGAAAACCTCCTACTTCTTTGGCTCAGAGGGGTTGACGAGGGATTATCTTCCTTATAACTCCAGTGTTTAGGAATGGAAACAATGCCTGTACTTCATCAGCGGGGTCTGTCCAAAAGCATACTGTAGATTGTGGTATCGTTTTCGTCATCCTCCCTCAAGAGGCTTAGAATTATTAATTGAGAGTTGACATCAAAAAAATGAAAGCAGTTTGAGTATAGCGAATGCGAATATATTGCTTCAAAACAGACATATGCGATGCATTGATGAAATAACAACGTTTAACATGAATAAATGTTTGAACAATCAAAAGAAAATTACAACTTGAAATTTCTAATAAACAAAAGTCTTCTCATCTCAGGGCTTGTTACTTCAAATGGTGAACCCTGTAAGGATGGTGGAAGCACTCAGCCTGACCCACTTGGGTGAAATCCACTACTCCTTCATTAATCAGATCCTGGACTTTGTTCTTCAGAGCCCAGCAGTCGGTAGTGTCATGTCCAGGACTATCGGAGTGGTATGCACACCTTTTGTTGGGATGATAGTTAGGAGCAGAGATATTGGGGTTCTGGGGAGGAGCCCTTAGTGTAATCAGATTCAACCTCAGCAGGTGTTGTAGAGCTTGAAACAACGGCATGTTGAGCTAGGTGAACTGCCTCTTGGACCTGCTTGGCTTACTCTGATCAACCTGTTGCTCTGGGAGGGGTTGTGGTTGGACCTGTGAAGTGGTAGCAATTTGGAGAGGTCTATTCTTCACCATACCAGACTCTTGTCCTCTTGGAAGCTGATCAATGACCTGGTCCCTGACTTGGGCTGGTTGCTTCATGTCTTGATGAAGCTGACTGATCATGGTCCTCAACTCTTCTTGCTCCCGATCTAAGCCTTGGATGAGATCCATTTGCCCCAGCATCTGGGTTCTCATTGTATCTACCTCAGCTTGCAGACGTTTCAGCCGTTCGTCCTTATCATCTTCGGGACTTTTCTTGGCCAGATTCCTCATGAGGAGTGTCCTTAACTCTTCCTGCCCCTTGGATAGGCTTAAGAAGATCTCCCTGAACCGAGACTCTTGAGCATGAGGACCCTGGTTATCTTGTTGGGAAGCCATTGCTGAAATAAACAGCAAAGAAGGTGAGTGACTTGTCAAAAAGGGTACCTGTAATGCAATGATATGTATGTATGCATGCGATGTTTTCAAGGATCTCGCGGGGTAAACAAGAAAATTGTTAGAATCTGATAGCTTGATTGAAGGAGCTTCATGTTGTTGAGAGTCCTTCTTCAAGGGTCAAAGGCTCACCATATCCAGTGGATCATAGTCCCTGACTCAGATCATCAACCTGGCTAGAGGAAAATAAATCCCCTTTGCCCCTTGCTAGACATTCTGATTCATCATGAACTGCATCACAAGCCCTTGAGATCCTTGAAACGGATTAGTCCTTATGCGGGATGTATGCAATGGTATGATGTTATGCTATGCATGGGGTAATGTAGGCAAATCCTATTATGAGTCCCAATTAAGGACTGTAAACAAAACCTGCAAGAGACTCAAGTGTCAGATAACAAGCATGCAAATAGTCAAGTTGGAAGGCACACAAGTCACACAAGAGAAGCCCTTAGAGTTTAGGCCAACATGGGGTCTAGGTATTACCCTCTTTCAGTTTGTTGGTTAAGACCTGTCCTATCAGAAGTAACCGGGTTCTAGAGGATCCCAATATCACTGACTACCCTCAATCGCTCATAACTCCAGCATCGCAATCTTTTCTTGCAGCCAGAACCATCACGAGAGTTTAGCCTCAATGGGCGTAGCATACTGCTACTGTTCTATTGGCCAAGTTGGGTCATTTAAGGTTCTAAGGTCGGTTGGTGCTTAATGACTCCTCAGAAGACCCATATTCTCCTCGTTGCAACACAAGGGATATCGGTACAGACCAAGGTGCCACACCAACGTAGCCACTGCTTCACCCATGTCGGTCTACGCCAGACAGGTCCCTCACAGCTTATGCTACCTAACAGGGTATCCCCAGATCCGAATTAGGATCTATGTAACTCCGATGCAGCCCACAATAATAAAGCAAACAAGCATAACAATTGAAAACACAAGTGATCTTAGTCCTAAGGTACACCTCACTTTCAAAAATTTCCCCAACAGAGTCGCCAGTTCTGTGATCGGTGGATCTGGAACTGACTGTTTAACGCTGGTTCGCGAAATGTTGCGGAAGCAAGAGTTGCCACCGTCTTTTATTTTCTCCAACATGGACAGGACAAAAGCACAGCAAAATTCCTTATGAGATAGTTTCTCGGTTCGGGAGGTAGATTTATAGAAAGGGAAGGTGTTAGCACCCTTTCTATCCATGGTTATCCATGGGCTCTTAGATACTTGCTCATTGTGTTTTCAAAAGTGTTTTCTTTTCAAAGTGTGAGTGGGTTTGAAAAACTTTCATTTAAAGATTTCAGATCGACTCTTGTATCAGTCCTCAAGAGTGTTTGAAAAAATTGTTTTGAAAGCTTTTTGAAAGTGTCGGTGTGAAAAGAGTTTTGATTTGTTTTTTAAGAGAGCAAGTATCTACGAGTCATCTACCTACCCTAAGGAATTAGGCTGTGTAAATGTCCTTAAGGTAGTGCCATCCCACCATTGAGAGGTAGGTAGCACCACCGTTGGAGTTGTTCGGGTCAATTCGAGTGTAGGGACAGTGTGGTCACCGGAGCAACAGTAGGACACCTTAGAAGCTACCCTTATGCCATTAATCCTTTTTTAATTCCGAGGCAACCGTTTCGAGGCAACTGGATCATGTCATGGACATAAGGACTTACTAAAACGTCCTATACTCGACGACCACGTTTCGAAGGCAAGGCAACAATGAGGCGTACCCTAAGAGTGGTGTGTGAATTTGGGTGTTATTTTCATATTATGTTTTATCTTGTACATGTATCATGGTGATCTACGCTTGTTTTTAATTTAGGCCATACATTATTTCATGCGATTATAATTTAAAAGTGCGGAAATTTAAATGTGGAAAGTAAAATCCTACGCTATTACAAGGCGCAGGTCTATACATCGCCAAATTAACAAAGACCCGTTTTGAATAAAAAATGCGGAAAGTAAATAAATTCCTAATTACTATTACATGGCTTGAACAATTACATAATATTCACAAAGAAAAAAAAGAAGAATAAATGCGCGAAAGAATTAAAGATAGAACGTTCGAGGGCGTTGGACCCTTTTGAAATTAGAAGTTAATTAATTATTTAATAAAAGAAAAGAAGTGTTTTTTTTAGGTTTTTGTATTTTATGAAATAAAGAATATTAAAATTAAAAGGAAACCCTAATTCTAAGTCTATTTTAATTATTAAGAAAATATTAAAGTTTAACCTAATTTACACTAATTAATTAATGTACATGTTTATTTACAAAAAATAAATGGTAATTAATAATAATAATAATAATAAAAAATTATTTATTAAGAAAAGGATGAAAATGCTAAAAAAAACCTAATTTCTACCTATTTTAATTTATTAAGAAAAGATTAAAATTTAACCCTAAACTAAACTAAATTAATTATTTAAAGTTTATCTACAAAATAAATTAATGGTGAAATAATAATAATTAAATATATTGTATTTTTTGATTTTCTGTTTTTTATTATTGTGAAAATTATTTTATGGAATTAAAGAAACAATTAAAAAAATAATTAAAAGAATTAAAATTGAAAAAGAAAATAAAATTGAAGAATGCAAACCAGGGAGGGTTTCAGGCCCATTATGGAGGTTTTGGAAGCATTTTGGCCCACTGAATCAAAGCCCTTTTTTGACTTTCTGTGCTTGCGTGTGGATCCATTGACTGAAGTACATGGTAGAACTCCCTTTGTGGCCTTCAGATTGAAGCTCATGGGCGCGTGGCAGGCTTGAGTGTGAGCGTGCATGATGGACTTTGGATGAAGTGCTGCATAGAAACACATTGTAACAAAATTCATGAATTAAGTGAGGGACCTGGGAATCGAACCCAGGTCCCAGTACCTGCAAGACAGCTCACCCACCAACTGGGCTAATGCGCGCATTTGTATATTTAATGGACAACAAATAATATGTATGAAGAAAAGGCCATTATGCTGGACGTTGAAAAAACCGCGCCAAGTTTGAATTATCCAACCATATGGAGACACGCATGCGTCTTCTTCCTTTTATACCTGTAATATAAGCAATTAGAGGGGGTTTTAAACCCCCACTAAGTGAAGCCTGCAAAAATAGCGAATAGGACATGGACAAATATAAAAAGGGCGCGAGGTCATGGTTTGCTTCGTCTTCATGTCACGAATTCAATGGTACCAGTTTGAAGGTCTAATTTTTCCATATGAAGAAACCCCTAATTCGAAGCTTCTGAAACCCTAGAAAACGTTAATGGCAAATCTCGTTTCAAGCATTGTTAGGATAATTAAATATTACCAATAGCTTCAGAACATCAATATTAGCAAGAATCAACAATTAAAACTCATGAATAATGCATGTAAATTAAGAAACGATTATGGACATGTTCATGAAGAAGACGATTCTGTTCTACCAATTTTTGGAGTATGGAGACTTGGTTTTGGTTGCAGTCGATTCCTAGCAATGTCAGGAACGTATTAGGATGCTTTTCAAGCCTTGAATCGTCCTGTAACTATGAGTTCAGTTTCCAAAATTTTGATGGAAAATGCAACTTTGTTCTAGGTTTTCTGAGCAGCTTTTCGTCCCCCTAAGCATTAGGTTATGTTATGCCTTTGTAGGTGAATGGAATTAGGTCAAAAAACAAGCCCATAATCCATTGAATTAATGATTTCAATCTTTGATTTTGTTCATATCTTTTCCAATCTTTTTCCATGCAATTCTTGCCAAATTTGGATGATATTGTCCTTGTTGATTGATGCACGAAATCTCTTACATGTGTGGAAGATATTTGCTGCATAAAAAGATTTAAAAAACATGATTTGGTATTTTTCTTATATTTAAATTTAATTAAATGAATTAATGATAATAAAAATTCAAATAATTAATCAAAAATAAGAAAATAACTCCCTTTGAGCTTAATGGGTCGTGCATAGCCTTTGGGTAATGATTCATGAAAGAAATTGAGGCCCATTAGCATTTTTGAAGCTTTTTGTGCAAAGTTGACTTTTCAAAATTCCCAAAAATTTCCCAACTTCTACAAGGCATATCTTTCTCAATTTTGAAGCTATGATCATGTTCTTGAACATTTTGGAAAGGTCTTGAAGTCCTCTAACCAATGTCTTTGGTCCCATGTCATTTTGATTCACCAATCTCAAGTTATGGTCTTTGACTTAAAGTGCCTTTTTGTCGACTTTTGAAAATGACCTATAATGTTGAAATTGATAACTTTTTGTGAGAGAATTTCTTGGACTTGAAGTGTGAATATGAGTTGTAGTAAGTGTCATTCTCTTCAAAATGAGCATTGGATGGGATTTTTCTGATAAACCATGAAGAAGTTATGCCTTGGTCAATTTGCAGTTGACTTTTCCAACTGTCCAAAAATAGAAACTTTTGCATCTTGAGACTTTTTGAGCCATGCTTTGAGAATCATGATCAAGAATTGATCAAATGATGTTTGTGGCTTCAAAATGAGATGTTGACCAAAAATTTTGACTTTTGACTGTCAAATGACCATTTTGCCCCTGCAGTTGACTGTGAAGCATTTAGGATTTTTGACTGTGCAATTTTGATGCTGTGAGTCTTGAAACTTGACATATGGATGCTTGACAATGTTTATGAGCATATGAGACTTGATTGGACCCTTGAAAACTTCAATTTCTTTGCCAGAACCAAAACCCTAATTTTGACTGTGTTAGGAGGCATTTGGACTGTGCAACCCTTGAGAGATTTTGAACCTTGATCTTGGCCATTCTTGAAGAATATGAAGTGCAAATTTTGGGGTACAACAGTGACATACAAAGACTGGCACGAGATGTTACCATTCGCTCTTCATGGGTACCGTACCTCAGCACGGACGTCGACAGGGGAAACACCCTACTCTTTGGTGTATGGCATGGAGGCAGTCCTACCCATCGAAGTCCAGATACCCTCTCTTAGGCTTATGAAGGATGCGGATTTGAACGAAGACGACTGGATCCAAACCCGACTTGATCAGCTGATTCTAATCGATGAAAAGAGACTTACTGCTATCTGTCATGGTCAGACGTATCAAAAGCAAATGATCAAGGCTTTTAACAAGAAAGTCAGACGTCAAGAATATCAAGTCAGGGATCTAGTGATCAAGCGCATCATACTACCGCAAGGTGTTCCCAGGGGAAAATGGACCCCCACATACGAAGGGCCATTTGTGGTTAAGAATATTTTCTCGGGAGGAGCTATGATTCTAACCACCATGGATGGTGACAACCTTCATTACCCCGTCAATGCAGACATAGTGAAAAGATACTACGTATAATCAAAGACCCGCTAGGTTGACTGGCCTAGGAAAAAATAAGGGCTTCTCGACGAACCAAAAGGGTTCGGGAAAAAGTAAGGGATGAAAATGAAAAAAACTGTACACCCGATAAGTCGAAAACCTGAAAAGGCGACTTGGGCAAAAAGGGGTATCCCGGTGGACTGAAAACCTGAAAGGGCGGTCTAGGCAAAAATTAGGGATCAAAGCGTAACACTATGTCTCATTGGATCATCTTGCAACCAGACTTCGGTATCGACTATCAAGCTCAGACGGCGCCAATCAATCTGATCCACCATCGGCCAAGCAACAAAGTGACAAGACGCTTGAAGATATAAAGGAAATAGCAGAGTTGAAACCCGAGGGGGGTGTTCCACATAGCTGTTTTTCTTTCTTTAACACGAATTGTAATTTCTATCTTTCAGCGGTGTTCTCTTACTAGGACGTCAGCCTCTTTGTACAAAAACGCCTATTACAGGCCAACTTCAAAAATCAATACAATTCATTTTCACAAGAAATTTCCATTTGTTTTTCTTTTTCTGTTTTGTTTTGCAAGAACGTCTAATGATTCATTTTTTATGTATGAATTTGAAAATAATGACTGCTCATAAACATTTACATAAGAAACAAAAGACAATTACTCGTGATTCCAGAAACAGGGGCAAAAAACAAGAAGTGCCCAAACCTTACAGTTACTCTTCCCATCAAGTACCGGGATAGAGCCAGATTGAGAACATGAGTAGCGGTACATACACTCCCCATAGAGTAAAAAGTATCCAAAGACAGTGATGTTAGATTTCCCGAACAGGACATAACTCTCCCCAGCTAAGGTTCACAATTGCGAGTAAGTCAGTAAAATTTTCCCCAAGTAGAGCTTATTTCTCTCACAAGCAGAAATTCAATCTCTAACAGAATTCATTATCACCAGCAACGGAAATTCATCCCCAGTTGAGTTTGTTTCTCCAAATCAGCAGATCTATTAACAGAGTATCTCCTCTCCAACAAAGTTATTCTCCCACAGAGTTGTTCTCAAATAGAGTCTCTCCTCGGTAGAATATCCGTAAACGAGGTGCAAATCCCCAACATAGTCGTCTTTGTTCACCATCCCCAACAGAAGTGGAGGAACTATGGTTTTACATCAGTCAAGAATACCATTTCTCATACTCTCCAAACAACAGTCAGGGATTTATTTTCCCAGGCTCAGATTATTACGTCAATATTTCATGTTCATACATCATGGCATGTGCATACATTACATATAACATAGTCTCATTTATTTTGAGGACGTCATCATACGATGCATCTCATGCATCGCACATAACTAACCCTATATTTCTTTCAGGAAAGACAATTATTATCAACAATTTCCAGCAGGTACATGATCCACACTCGAAGCTAAACAAAGTAATCATCGTGCGACAAATGCAACTTTATGCAGGTTCCTTCTCACAACCCTACTATCTAGGTTCCTTCTCACAGCCCTACTATCCATCCTTTCATATCGAAGTAACCCAACTATCCAGGTTCCTTCTCACAGCCCTACCATCCAGGCTTTCATATCGAAGTAATCCTACTATCCAGGTTCCTTCTTACAGCCCTACCATCCAGGCTTTCATATCAAAGTAACCCTACTATCCAGGTTCCTTCTCACAGCCGTACCATCCAGGCTTTCATCCCGAAGTAACCCTACTATCCAGGTTCCTTCTCACATCCTTACCATCCAGGCTTTCATATCGAAGTAACCCTACCATCCAGGTTCCTTCTCATGGCCCTACTATCCAGGCTTTCATATCGAAGTAACCCTACCATCCAGGTTCCTTCTCACGGCCCCACTATCCAGGCTTTCATATCGAAGTAACCCTACCATCCAGGTTCCTTCTCACAGCCCTACTATCCAGGCTTTCATATCGAAGTAACCCTACTATCCAGGTTCCTTCTCACAACCCTACTATCCAGGCTTTCATATCGAAGTAACCCTACTATCCAGATTCCTTCTCACAGCCCTACTATCCATGTTTTTCATATCGAAGTAACCCTACTATCCAGGTTCCTTCTCACAGCCCTACCATCCAGGATTTCATATCGAAGTAACCCTACTATCCAGGTTCCTTCTCACAGTCCTACCATCCCAGCTTTTATCTCAAAGTAACCCTACTATCCAGGTTCCTTCTTATAACCTTACTATCCGGGTTCAGCCTCTAGTATCCCCAGACAACAGTCCACAACACTGTAAGACCGGGACCCAACCAAACACAATTGATTTCACATTTCCCTAGAAAGTCGTGGTGCATCATATACCCCGACCAGACACACAGTTCACTTCCGCTCCCCAAACCGGAGTTATTCCCCAGTAGAGTAACGGACGACTGAAGCTCCTAAAACTCCATTTCTCCTAAGACAAAGACCAACATTCCCCAGCGAAGTCCTCCTCAACAACAGGTATATGGGTTCTCGCAAAGGAATCTATTATGCGATCGACACCTCTTCGGATGGCATCTTTAAGCCCATCTATGAAAATCCTCGAGCATTTACCACATGGCATCTATAAGCTCATTCCCGATATCACAAATAAGGTATCACTTCATGCGAGTGCAAATTTCTGGGCACTCTAGTGTTCAATCATCTTCTACCTTCAGATCACGAAAGGCAGACAAGCCAATCTACATCCTCAGGTTTAAGAAGACTGAACAGGGGAACCTGTTGTACCCCAAAATTTTCCCTCCCATATTTCTCAATACATGTCAAGTGAGGTCCTCAAATTGCTCAAGGAAGTTCAAGAGTTAACCAGACAAACTCTCTCCTAAGGCAGTCTACCTCAAATTAGGGTTTCTATTTTCATTAGGATGTGTGAACCACAAAGGACTCAAATGCTCACCATTGTCCTAATATGTTCTCAAGATCATCCATGTCAAGTTTCAAGCCTTGCAGAAGAAGGTTGCTCAGTCAATTGCTCAAATGCCTAAAAATCGATTGTGCTAGGTCGAAAGTCAACTGTGGCTCACATACAGTAAAACCTCAAGATTTTTGGTCAACATCCTCATTTTGAAGTATTATTCATCATTTTTTCAAGGGTTGATCATGATTTCTCAAGGATTTGCTCACAATTCATCAAAACCCAAAAGTTGCTAAATTAGGGTTTTGCAGGAAAAGTCAACTCAACTTTGACCAAGCATAACTTTTTCATACTTCATCATAAATGAGCCATCCAAAGCTCATTTTGAAGAGGATGAAATTACCTATAATTCATATTCATCTCCCAAGTTCATAATATGCACTCCCAAAAAGATATGAATTTTGACATTATAGGTCATTTTGAAAAGTCAACAAAAACACCTTTTGGGTCAAAACTTCATACATGAATATGGAAGAATAAATTGAGATGGGACCAAAAGGGTTGCTTAGAGGACATCCTAAGATTTCTAAAAAGTCCAATAACACCTCTCTAGGGTCAAAATTGAGAGAGTTGTGCATTGGCCAAGTTGACCATTTTTGCAAAATTGCCAAAAGTCAAATGTGCTCAAATTTGCATTTTTTGCTAAATGGTCCCAACTTTTTATGCTTGCACCTCACTTATAACATGGTCCACGACCCAAATGCTCACTCACATGTTATTTTATTCATTATTTATTTTATTTTGATTTTTTATTTATTAAAAATTGAATTAAATCAAATAATTGGTAAATAATAGCAAAGATTTGTTTTGATTGGATTTTTGGACAGAATCACAAGCTCATAATGCTGGCATATCAGAATCAGATCATATCAAGGCTAATTGGCACGAGATTGGCATGATTAGGCCAAATTTGGAAAGATATTATACAAATTGAAAATCAAATCAAATCTCATCAAAGCTTCAAGATTCAATCTGTTTTGCAACCTAATTCATTGAGGGATATATAATAAAGCTTGGAAGATCAAAAGAGAAGGGTTAGAGGCGTGAAACTGCCAGAAGGAAATTCAGATTTTTTGGTAAAAAAGTGAAGTTCAAATTCTATAATAGAGGGCTAATCAAGGAGTTTCAAAGCCAGAAATCAATTCCTGGACATCTCAGGAAGCATTCCCAATCATTTGCAAGCGCCAGAACATCCAAAATTATTTCCTGTCATATTCACGGTTTGCACAAATTATCCAAATTCGATTACTGTAATTCTTGCATATTTAGCATGTTTAAAATGCATATTTGTATTCATCATCATGTTTGCAATGTTTCTGGATAGTTTGATTTAATTTACAGTGCAGGAACAAGCTTTTTCCATTGTTAGGGTTTTGTGCTCCAATTTGGGATTTTGGGTTTCAAGCAAAATTAGGCCTGATAATGGGTACCTTGATGATCAGAGTTTCAAACCCAGTTGATTCATGGTCCCCAATTGAATTTATATTGCATATGCTTGATTCTTGAATGACACAGGTTTCAGCCACATACCTGCGTCTGTAGGTAAAGGTTCAGAGCCTAAAACGACGGTTCCAGGGAAGAAGACAACAACGTGTCACAACTTGATTGGCTGGTTTAAATTCTGGCGCATTATTCTGGCTAGAAACTTGTTTTTTCTGATATATTATTGTTTTTATTATATTAACAAGTTAACATCTAGCGCAGTTGGTCAGAAGAAGGAAGTCAGAAGCTCATGTTCTGGGTTCGACCCCAGGCGTGAGCTTTTGGCATTTTCTCAATTGTTTTCACCAGATCCAGCACATATACCTTCTGAGGGACATCATCTTCTGGATCCATTAGCCATAACCAGATCCAGCATATACACCTTCTGAGGGACATCACCTTCTAGATCCATCAGCCATAATCAGATCCAATGAACCTCACCTTCTGAGGGTCATCACCTTCTGGATCCATCAGCCAGAACCAGATCCAGTGCACACCATCTTCTGAGGGTCATCATCTTCTGGATCCATCAGCCAGAATCAGATCCAGCGCGCATACGCCTTCTGGGAATCATCATCCTCTGGATTCATCTCCAGCCAGAGCTGCTGACAACAGGCCCATTTGGTTATTTTTACTATTTTTCTTTAATTCCTTTTTCTTTAATTATTTTGCTTTTTTTGTCAACACAAAAATTATTTTATTAAATTAACCAATCAAAAATCACAAAAAGAAGGTATTTATTTTTCTTAATAAATGTTTTTGTTTAATTAATTAGTTTAATTAATTTAGGGCAACTTTAATTTCTTTCACAATTAAAATTCAATTAGAAAATTAGGTTAACTCTTGATTTAATTCTTCTTTCTTTCTCAAATAAAATAAAAACATAAAAATTAGTTTTTAGAATTAATTTATTTTTTTCTTAATTTAAAATTAATTAGAACTTAGGATTTTATTTTTCAATTTAATTATTTCACTATTTTCTCAAATAAAAAAAACATGACAAAAAGTATTTTTCTTTAATCAATCACAAATAGGTTTAGTCAAAGGTCAAAATCCTAATCATTCTGCATTTAATTCGCCGCGGGCTTATTATTTATTTTGCCAATATTTTTGTAACTGTTCATGGTTTGTAATAGTTAATTTAGGGTTTTTATTTACTGTTTAAATCCACGGGTTTTTGGCTATGTAATTAATCCCCCTTCCCCAAGCCTTGTAATAGCGTAGATTTATTTTCTCGCATTTTTAATTCCTGCAAATATTTAACTGTCTAGATGTATGCTAATAGGATTGTATGGAAAGAATGAATGACAAATTAATACGGTTAGAAAACCATAATGTGCAAAGATAAATAACTGAAATAAATCACTCGCACATATCACTCTTAGGGTATACTCTCACTTCAGCTGCCTTCGGTAAACGGTCATTAAGCATAGGGTGTCTTAGTGCTTTCCCTCCTGTCTAAAAAGATCAAATGTTGCCTCGGAAATTTTTCCTCGAGAAAGATCTTAACACTCTAGGGTTACTACTAAGGTGTCCTAACATTGCTTTAGTGATCATACGTCCCTTTTGAATTGACCCTTACAAACTCCAATGACGGTGCTACCTTTTTCTCAATAGTAGGATAGCGCTGTCTAAAGGAAACAAGAATAGAAATGATCTTTTTTCGAGTTGGTAGATGTTAGTAGGTACTTGCTCAAATCAAAACTTTTTCACACTTACACTTTCTAAACCAGTTTTCAAAACAACTTCGTCACACCTTTGAGGACTGATACAAGGGTTATCACGAAGTCAAAACTTTTCAAAAACAAAGAACATACACAAGAAATTTTAAAAAAGATGAGTAAGTACCTAAGAGCCCATGGAAAACCATGGATAGAAAGGGTTCTAACACCTTCCCTTTCTATAATCTACCCCCCGTACTCAGAAATATCTCAAAAAAAGGTTTTTTCTGTTCTTTTTCCTTTTCCATGATTGGATGAAATAAAAGTCAGTGGCGACTCTTGCTTACCGCGACATTTTGCAAACACAAAATGCAAAATGAAAACCAGTATTAACAATCGGTTCTGCCACCGTATCACACTATCCATTAGAAAGTAGTGAGATAGTCGGCTTTGGTTCCGACCGAAGATTGGTTGATACTCGATGCTACACTCATTGAGATTGGACTTTTGGGATATTTTGGCCGCAATACGTTGGTGCTTGAGATGAAATAATTCCTGAGAGAAAGGTAAATGATATGAGACTCCTTAGAACTTAGTTACTATTACTAGGACATGTTGAGCCAACTAAAACTTCAAGAGGGTACTTACCTTTAAACCTCATGCAAGTCTTTAAACCTAAGGTCTTTATGTGACTTGTTTGTGTTTGCTATATTTTTTTAAGCATAATCATAACATCATGAACATCATGACATATCATTTTCACTAACCATTTCAAGAACCTGTGGATTTATCTATTCTCTATTTTGTAGTTATAGATTCAGCTCGCAGAAAAACCATCCGGATCAACTTTGTAGAAATTCCTCCCAAACTTAAGGAGTTGGTCTTAAGAGTTCCCAAAAACTCACCATTCAACAAAAGATATGGTCACTTGCTCAGTTTGGTTACTACCAATTTTTACGAAGGTTTAATGAGTGCCTTATTCCAATTCTTCAATCCCAAGCACAATTGCTTCACATTTCTAGACTATCAGTTGGTGCCCACGTTGGAAGAATTCTCTAAGCTACTTGGTTTGCCTATATTGGAGCAGATACCTTTCACCGGTTTAGAACAAGATCCAACTTCTGAGAATGTTGCCAAAACCTTGCATTTGAAGCCATCTGAAATTGAATCCAGTTGGGAAAGAAGAAGTGGAGTTAAACGTCTTCTTGCAAAGTTTCCAATAGAGAAAGCTCTGGTATTCCTAGACGCCATGAGTTACCATGCTTTTGAAGATATCTTGGCTCTCTTGATCTATGGGTTAGTTTTGTTCCCCAATTCAGACCAACTTATAGACGTAAATGCGATAAACATTTTCTTTACTCACAATCCAGTACCTATATTGCTCGGGGATATTCTGCATTCACTCCACACCCGTACTATGAAGAAACGAGGAACTCTTATGTGTTGTACGCCTTTACTCTATAGGTGGTTTATTTCACACCTTCCTCGATCACTAATGAAGAATGAGTTAGTCTTAAGGTGGAATCAAAGGCTAATTTCTCTTTCTCACTCTGATATCTATTGGTGTTCTCGCTTTCAAGAAGATATCTCTTTTATTGATCGTTACAAAGAATTTCCTAATGTTACACTCCTTGGTATTAGAGGAGGCATCACCTACAACCCTTATTTAGCCCTACATCAGTTTGGTTACGCATGAAGAGATGGTCCTCCTGATATGCTCATCCAATGTATTGTGTTCGACTATTCAAATAATCTGCAAGGTTATCATCAGAGGTTCATCCGCGCTTGGGGCATGGTTAAGAAGACTGATAGTAAGACTTTAGGGAACATGAACTCCACCCCTTTGGAACCTTACCTCAAATGGGTGTGTGATACGGTGGGAGAACTGACTTGAGGTTTCACGTTTTGTCGTAAATGTTTCGGTTTAGCAAGAGTCTCCACCGACTTTTATTTTATCCAAAAGGAAAGGTAAAAAAGCACAGGAAAGACCTTTGAGATGTTTTCTTGAGTTCGGGGGGGTAGATTATGAAAAGGGAAGGTGCTAGCACCCTTTTCATCCATGGTTTTCCATGGGATCTTAGTTACTTTCTTAGATCACTTTCTTTGCTTTTTAAATTGTTTGAAATGGTGCTTTGTGTTTGGTGTGATTTTGAAAAGAGGCCATTCGTTTAGGCAATCTTTGTAATGATTCTCGTTCGTAAGAATGTATACAAAGATGTTTGTCTTTTGAAAAATGTTTCAATGTTTTGAAATGTTTGGAAATGTGTGTGTTGTACCCCAAAATTTTCCCTCTCATTTTATCAAGATTTCACTCACAAGACTCTTTGAACTCAAGATCAAGCTAGGATTTGCTCTACTCAAGACATCTCCTTGCACTGTTGACCTAAATTAGGGTTTGAGTTTGCACAAAGAATTTTGGACTTCTAATGCTCAATATGACTTTCATGCTTCATGTTGGACCTATAAGATTGCTCATACCAAGTTTCAAGCCTTGAATCAAAATTTTGCCCAGTCAATTAGACAGTTGACCTAGAAATCAACTATATTGGGGAAAAAGTCAACTGTGGCCAATTTACAGTCAAACCTCATAAATTTTGACCCACATCAACATTATAAGCTCATATGAACCATTTGATCAAGTTTGGACCATAATTCCTCAAGAAATTTGATCAGATCATCAAAAGGGCAAAATGGTCATTTTTAGGGTTTTGACTGCAGAAGGGAAATTTCTGACTTTTGACCTAGCCAATGGCAAATTAGGTTCAAACATGGATTCAAGGACTCAATGGCATCATCTTGAACTATTCACAAGGTTCAAAAGATCTCAATTGCATTGGATTGACAAATGAATTTTTCAGTCAACTGATCAAAATTTGATTGTACACTGAAAAGTCAAACTTTGACTTTTTGGTCAAAATCAAGTGCCAAGGGTCATTTTTCATCAAGATATGTCAAAACATGAAACTTGTTCATCAAGAAACCCAATTTTGCAAATTAGGGTTTAAGACTGACAATTTTCATAACTTAGAATTTTTCTAAGTTATGAAATTTTCTTAATTTCTCCCAACTTTGCCCAACATTTTCACTATGATGCAATTGGATTCAAATAATACTTCCAACATGAAAGTTGTAGTCCTCCACAAAGTCTACAACTTTTAATCACAAAGTTTTCCCAAAAGAAGCTTGGATCTCAAGTTATGATTTTTGGAACAAGGGTCCATGAAACTTTTAACTTAGTGAAATTTTGCCCTAGTTTAGGCAGGATTTTGACCTATCTTCTTGGCAATTTTTCACCTAGTTCCACTTGGAATATCAAAATTCATTTTAAATATGGATTGTATAGCATGTTACAAGATTTCCAAAATGTCAAAGAACTCTCCAAAATCATTTGTGGTTAGGGAGAATCGAAGGCTTGAAGTTGGCAAAAACTCACTTTTGATCCATGGCATGTTCATATTGATACAAGTTGCAAACTCTAATCAGCCTTGCTTGTACTTGACTACATATCCTAAAACCATTCCATACTCAATAATTAAATGCAAATCCATTGGTCTAAGGCTTTGTTTTGGTCATTAGAAGATTATACAATAGATTAATCCTTAAATGGTAAAAGGTAACTTTGCCATTTTTGTCAAAATCTTGCTTTATGTCAAATAGAATCCTTGAGCCTTGAAAAAGATCTTATGTAGCAAATCAAATCCACAAACTTGGGGCCAAGCTTGCACAATATAGGCAGGTTAGAGCTAGCCTATACAGGCCTGCTCTTTGTCACTTCTCATTTTGCTTCATAACCAAGAAAGATGTCAAATACAACACAACTTGCATATCTGTGAAAACCAACCCTTGCAAGCTTTTGAAACAAGTTTCTCACATCCCCTTGAACCAGAAACATGAGCCATTGAGCCCTCAAACCTCCCATAGCACAAAATCATCTTCCATTGGCAAAACAGGGCACTCCCTGCAGTTTGATTTCCATAGCAAAAACCCCTCGTGCGTTTTGCCTCAAACTGGTTCAAACACCTTCCATATAACCTATCCAAGCTATCCCAACCCTTAAACACTGACTGTAACTCCATTTACAAGGTTTTCCATTTCTGTTTTCAGCTTGTGCAGGTTGAGTTCTACAGGCTTGTTCAAGCACATTCAAGGCAAACTAGGCATTGGGGAAGGTCAAAGGAAGTTCAAGCAAGCTCCCAAACACCTCAGGCCTCATTGTAAAGCTCCACATTATCGTACACGATCTCAGCTGAAACAGGTTTTTGTCAACTTCCTATCTCTCTATTTAGGAATCATTAGGCTTAGGTTTGTGAATAAAAAATGTAGTATTCATAGCCATGAAGCTGTACATATGCTAAGTTTTCATTTTAGTTATACGTGTTAAGAGAATTTGATCCATGAACTTTCTGAAAAAGTTAGGTTAGAAATTAGGGCCAGAGAAATTCTCTCTGGTCTTTGAGAGTTAGTTTAAGTTTCTTATATGGTTGAATTCGTCTTGAAAAATGCTACAACTTTGATGTTATGAATTTTTGCATTAGAGCACGTATGCAGGATCTGGCATTTTGTACAGGGCGCGCGTTTTTGTTTGAACAAGAGGTTGAAGATGAAGTCAGTGGGCTGGGCTTGGTTCTGGCCTTGCTTTTGACACCCCCTTTTACTGATTGCACCCCCTGGCCCAATTTCTTTATATTTTTATATTTTCCTATTTATTTTTCATTTCTGATTTTATTTTATATTTTCTAAACTTAAAAAAATACCAAAAACAATTTTATAAATTTTCACATTTATTTTTATATTTTATATCATTTTTCTAATATGAAAATAATTATTATTTAGTATATACTTTTATTTTCTTTAATAAAAACAAATAAATATTCTAGAAATATTATACCTTTATTTTTTATCATTTATAATTAAATAATATTTTTTCCTAAATACATTTTTATTTTGTATATATTTTATTTTATTTTATCATACATAAATAATACAATTAATATAATTTGCTTTCTTAAAAGAAACTAGGGTTTCCACCCTTATTAAAAATAATACTTTTTTAATATATTTTTATCTTTTTTACACTTGAATATATTTATATTTTTATTGTACATAAATAAAAAAATATTAATAAATATACTTTCTTAAAGAAAATTAGGGTTTTTACCCTTAATAAAAAAAATCTTTTATTTCTTTTTCTTTACATTAAATATTTTATTTTTACATACATAAAAATAAACAAAAACATTTTTGCATATTCATGATATTTTGCATATTTGTTTAATTTATTTATTTAAATATTGTTCATTTATTATTTGTACCAATTATTCAATTTGGATGTAATAGTAAATATCAGGGTTTTAATTTCTTGCAAAATAATCCCCATTCAAGATTGTATCCCCCCTTCCCATATCAAATGTTGTAATAGCTTAGATTTATTTTGCGCACTTATGCTTTCAAATATGCCATGTTAGAGATTAGGGTTTGTATGCAAAAAATCCAAAAATCAAAATAAATAGCTTGACTAATACAAAGACAAAAAGCATGAAAAATGACAACACAATGCACACTTGCATCCATAGGGTTTCATCCACTTGTTGCCTTGAAAATGGCCATGTTATGCATGTTGAGTATCTTGGCAAAACAAAAAACAAAACAAAAAGATCATAGTCCATCGATGACGCTATATTGGTTGCCTATACAAAATGATCTAGTCCCTCGGAAAATTTGCTAAAGATACTTAGCACAATTGCTATCATGGTCTATACGATGACCCACGCCTGTCCCGTTTAACATCCAAATACAAGGTTGTTTACCAAATGCAATGGTAAAACAACACTGTCAAAAGGGTTAAAAATGTGTAGGAAAGATTTTTGAGTAAGATAGGGTAGACAACTCTTAGTTACTTGATCAAAACTTGCAAAAAACATCCTTGCTATTTTCAAACACACCTCACAACACAATTTTAAAACATTTCCCAAAACAAACTTTCAAACATTGAAATATCTTTTCAAAAGACAAACACATTTGTATATATTCAAACAAGAATCATTACAAAGGTTGCCACAACGATGGCCTCTTTTCAAAACATTTTCAAAACCACACACAAAGCACCATTTCAAACAATTGAAAAGCAAAAGCAAGTGATCTAAACAAGTAACTAAGAGCCCATGGATAACCATGGATGAAAAGGGTGCTCGCACCTTCCCTTTTCATAATCTACCCCCCGAACCCAAGAAAACATCTCAAAGGCCTTTCCTGTGCTTTTTGACCTTTCCTTTGGATAAAATAAAAAATCGGTGGCGACTCTTGCTAAACCGAAACATTTGCGAACACAAACACAAAACCTCAAGTCAGTTCTCCCACCGTATCACAGAAATGGCGACTCTGCTGAGGATTATTTGAAAGTGGAGTAACCTTAGGGTTTAGATCACCTTTACATGCTTACCTTGTTTGCTTTGATTGATTTACATTTGGTTCTATTGTTTGGGTTTGAATCCTCTACTCGGATTTGGGAAACATTCATAGGTAAATAGCAATACATTGTGGAAACTGTGCGGGGTATACCGACATGGTTGAAGCAATAGCTATATTAGTGCGACATATTTGGGGGTACCGGTAGCCTTTGAGTCAATCAAAGAGAATATGGGGCCGCTGAGTGATGTCATGAAGCACTAATGGACTTTTAGAACCTTTACTTGACCATCTTGGCCTTTTTAGGGGTAGTGAGATGACCGACTTTGGTACAGTCCGAAGTTGGTAGATACTCGATACTACACTCATTAAGGGTTGTTTTCTTGGAATATTTCGGTCGCCAGTAAAGTGGCTAAACCAAAACAATGAACATAGAAAATAATCCAGTGATATTGAGCTCCTTAGAACCCAGTTACTATTTATAGGACAGGTTGAGCCAACTAAACTTCAAGAGGGTACTTACCTATGAAACCCCATGCAAGCCTGAAACTAGGATCTTGTATGATTTGTTTATACATATACTTGTGCATACATCATGAACATCATGAAGCATCATTTGCATCCACTAACCATTTCAAGGGTTTGGATCTTCATCTTTGTTCCTGTTTTGTAGGTCATGGAATCACTTCGCAGGAAAACTATTCAGGTCAACCTTGTGAGAATCCATCCTCTACTCAAGGAGCTTACTTCCAAGATTCCATAGAATTCTCCCTTCAGTGAAAGGCATGGAAGTCTTCTCAACTTGGTCAACCCCAACATTAAAGAAGACATGGTGAAAGTTCTCTTCCAGTTCTTTGACCCCCTACACCATTGCTTTACATTTCCTGATTACCAACTAGTACCTACTTTGGAGGAATTTTCTCAACTTCTGAGGATTCCTATTCTCCATCAACTATCCTACAACGGTACGGAAAGAGAGCCGAAGCCTGAAGATGTTGCTCAAGCCTTACACTTGCAATCATCTGATATCAAAGGTCATTGGGAAACCATAAGTGGTGTCAAGGGTTTCTTGGAAAAGTTTATGTTTGAGAAGGCACAAGAATGCTGGAATTCTCTAGATCTGCAAGCTTTTGAGGAGATTGTAGCACTTCTCATCTATGGGTTGGTTTTGTTCCCAAATCCTGATCAGCTTATAGATGTGAATGCTGTCAAGATTTTCATATCCCAGAATCCTGTGCCTACATTGCTTGGGGACATCCTCCACTCATTCCACACACGAACAATGAGGAAAAGAGGTGTTCTCATGTGTTGTACTCCTCTTCTAGCAAGGTGGTTTATTTCTCACCTTCCCCAGTCAGTCTTGAAGAATGAGCAAGGCTTGAGGTGGTCACAACGATTGATGACTCTTACACATTCTGATGTTCATTGGTGTTCTTGGTCCAGAGAAAATGTCATCATCATTGATTGTTATGGGGAATTCCCTAATGTCCCATTACTTGGCACTAGGGGAGGCATTACCTACAACCCCTGTTTGGCTCTGAGACAATTTGGGTTTGCCCGAAGGGATGGCCCTCATGACATGCTGATTCTAGACTTAGTTTTTGACTTCGACAACGACGTTCAAGGGCTTCGACAAAGGTTTATCCGAACTTGGAGGATGCCCAACAAAGTGGACAGTAAGACACTGGGATACAAGAATTCCATCCCCCTTGAGCCTTACCTCAAGTGGGTACGAACCCGCGCCTAGAGTCTTATGATGCCCTACCCCTACATTCTCCTTGTGATCAAAGAGCTTGTTATGGAAGGAGAGGTTCCATACACCCTCCTACATCCTGACATGCCAACATCATTGGAAGATTTGCAAAAGAGTTGGATACAGCTCAAGGAAGAACAAAATACTTTTGAAGCCAGCTTCTATGCCAGTGAGAAGAAAGTTTTGGAACTTACCCGTCGACTTCACGAAAAGGAGACTCTCAACACTTACATCGCACCAAAGAGGATGCACAACGTCTTTTTACATTAAGAATTTTGTAATATTTTGTCCATGGGGCATTTATGTACTAACAAATTTCTTCTTATTAATATGACGTGTGTTCTTTTTGTTTGCAACATTTTTGAATTTCTGAATCCTTGAATGCATTACATGAATACATATCATTCATCATATGCATAAACAGGTCTTCACACCAGGTTTCCTTATCTTTCTGTTGTTTATTTGAGCAAGATGGATATAGAGCAGACGGTCAAAGATCTGCAAGCACAGAATTCCCAGTTCCAACAACTCCTCATGACCTTGGCAAAGGGTCAGGAGGACCTTAAAACACTGTTAGAGAAGGAGAAGGAAAAAGAAAAAGAGAAAAAGAAAAAAAAGAGCTGGTGTGGCCACCATGGGAAGAAGATTTGAGAACTAATCTAGAAGGGTCCTGGATTTCCCCTCAACATCTGATGAAGGGGTTGGCAAAGGAAAGGGAGTCACAATACCATCTGAGTCAGAGGCTGAAGAAGAAAAAGAGGATGAAGACTATTCTGAGCAGCAGTATCCTCCTGCAGACGACAAATATAAGAATCTGGAGAAACGTCTGGCAGCTATGGAGGTACAAAGGGTGCCTGGGTTGGATTTCGAAGAGTTAGGCCTGGTTTCTGGGATTGTCATTCCCCCCAAGTTCAAAGTTCCTCTGTTCGCTAAATACGATGGTTTGTCTTGCCCGAAGATGCACCTACGGTCTTATGTTAGAAAGATCCAACCTCATTCTTCTGATAAGGATCTGTGGGTCCACTTTTTCAAGATAGTCTTTCGGGTACGCAATTGGACTGGTTCCACCAGCTTGAGAGGGCTGACGTACATAATTGGGAGGATCTGGATGCTGCCTTCTACCGACAATATCAATATAACGCAGATTTAGCACCTACTCGTACTCAACTACATAGTATGAGTATGGTTTCTAATGAGGGCTTTAAGGAGTATGCTCAGAAGTGGAGGGACTTGGATGGAAGGGTGCAGCCACCATTGTCTGAAAGAGAGCTTGTTGATATGTTTTTAGGGACACTATCTGATCCATTCTTTAATCACCTGATAGGGAGTTCATCGGCAGGGTTCACCGAATTAATTCTGACTGGTGAACGATTTGAAGCTGGCATCAAGAGTGGTAAGATTCAAAAAGATACATATGCTTCTGCCGCTGTCAAAAAACCTTTTCCAGCCAAGAAAGAGGTGTCAGCTGTTTATTCCCAAAAAGGTCGAGGAAGAGAAGAGCGCCGGTCAACGGTGGGGGCTGTAATGATAGAAAAGACTGCAGATGATCAACCTAGAAATGATCAACCAAGAACCAACCAACAAAGAGGGGGAAGACCTGCTAGGCAGTTCACAAAAATAAACATGACGCCTGCCCAGGTTCTCCCCCATCTCTTGAAACTGAATCTTACAACCTTGAGAGATCCGCCACAAAATCCGAATACAACTTCTCCTTTTTATCATGCCAATGCTAAATGTGCCTATCATTCAAACGGCATAGGGCACGACACCAACAACTGTTGGGCCCTCAAAAACAAGATCCAAGATTTAATAGATGCCAAGGAGGTAGAATTCGATGCGCCCGAAAAGCCGAATGTGATTTCTGCCCCAATGCCGAAGCATGGTCACAGTACCCATGCCATTGAAGAGGATCTGTATATTGCTGCTGTTAATGACTTAATGACCCCATTTCCAATAATCAAGATGAATCTGTTGAAAGCCAGGATCTTCCCAGGCTGTGAAAAAGATTGTTACCTTTGTTCGACCTTACAATCCGACTGTCCTCTATTGAAGTCAGGCATCCAACGCCTGGTGGATAATCAAGAGATCCTCTTTCAGAAAACTCATGTTACTCCTGTTACTCCAATCAATTATGTTGCTATAATCACCATTTCTGACAATCTTTCCAAGGTCTCCAAAAGACCTGTTAAGATTACACCTGATCCAAAGTTTGTACCGCTGAAGATTACTATGCCGGGGCCTATCCCATATAAGTCCAACAAGAAGATACCGTGGAATTATGGAGGAGAGATCTTCTACCACAATGTTAAGCAGATCGAATCAGTCGAAGAGAATTCCGATGAAGAAACTCCTGATGTAGGAAATATTGCGGGGACAAGTAAGATAACTCGTAGCGGAAGAATCTTCTCTCCGGAGATTGCTCCTCCAAGGGAAATCTTCGGACCCTCAAGTGCTCCTGTGCCAATCAAGATATCTGTGCGAAGTCCCGTAATTGAAGAAATTGTTACTCCTGAAGTTGTACCCTCTGCTGTTACTGCTGATAAAGGTAAGGGGATCCAAGAAGCGCCCGTCAGGACAAGGGCCCAGCCTTTGGTTATCCCCGAGACCACCCAAAAGGAAATGGAGGAAATTTTAAAGATAATCAAAAAGAGCGACTATGATGTCGTAGAACAATTGGGGCAAACCCCTTCAAAAATCTCCATGCTGGCCCTATTGCTCTGTTCTACGGCTCATGCCAAAGCCTTGATAAAATTCCTGAAGACGGTGCACGTGCCTCAAGAAACTTCAACGGACCAGTTTCAAGAGTGTGTAGCCAGCCTAACCGCCGACAATGGTCTTGGTTTCTCTGATGCCGATCTAACATCTAAGGGAAGAAAACATAATGATGCACTGCATGTGTCGGTAGAGTGCAGGGGGACCACACTTGCTCATGTTCTGGTTGATACCAGATCATCTTTAAATGTTCTACCAAAGAAGGCATTGAACATACTAGACTGTGAAGGTTTGAGCTTAAAGCCCAGTAATATCATTGTTAGAGCCTTCGACGGTTCTAAGCGGATGGTTCATGGAGAAGTGGACATCCCAATTAAGGTGGGAACAAAAATTTTCAACTCTACATTTTATATGATGGACATCTGTCCTTCATATTCATGCTTGTTGGGAAGGCCATGGATCCACAACGCCGGGGCAGTCACTTCTTCTCTACACCAAATGCTCAAATACCCAGTCCAGGGTAAAATCATAACAGTTCATGGTGAGGAGGAGTATATGATAAGCCACCTTAACTCTTTCTGCTATGTGGAGTTAGATGGTGAATTCATAGAAACACCTTTCTAACACTTTGAAGAGGTTTCTCCTGAAGTTGCGGCAGCTAAAACAATGACTTTTGTGCCCGCAGCTACCAAGCCTGTGTCCCAGATGTCATCCCTTAAAGATGTGAAGGCGGTGATCGAGGAAGGAGGAAGTACAATGTGGGGTCAGCTACCAGATTTTCCTTTCAAGGTAGATAAGTTCGGTTTGGGTTTCACTGCTGCTAGTCAGAAGGTTGTGCATCGCTCCCGGGCTGGAGGACCACCTTTAAAGATCACTCATCACGGAGTTCATGCTTTGGAAGATGTTGAAGAGGAAAGCAATTTTGAAGATTGGATTTTCCCGACCATTGAAGGAGGACTGAACAACTGGGAGGCGAAAGACTTTGTTCCCATTACTTTCATCAATCAGTAATTTATCTTTCGAATATTTCTGTTGGTCTGTAATAATTATTAAACAATTCGTACACTCTTTTTGCCTTGTGCCATACCCGGGGCATATAGGTCCATTTGTAAGGGTTTTGATTCTTCATTTTCATATGCCATTTTTAATGAATCATAGACGTTTTCATCTATAAACTTTTGTGTTCATTTTCTTTCCTTTTACATTTTATTTTGTTTAAGGATGGCTATCCCTTACACACACCTACACTCACAAAATGCAGGAACCCATCCACTCCGGATTCCATGGGTAACACTTCTGCTATGGCCTTCAATGACTCTGAAGATCTGGTCAATCATGCCGAATACGAAGGTGATGAAGACTGTGAAGTACCTGGAGAGTTGGCTAGACTTCTACAACAGGAAGAAAGGGCTATTCTGCCCCATGAAGAGCTGTTAGAGACTATCAACTTGGGTACTGCCGAAGACAGAAGGGAGGGTAAAGTGGGTGTCAACCTGAAGCCAAATGTCAAAGAGCGCTTAGTTCAGCTGTTGAATGAATATGTTGAGATCTTCGCCTGGTCCTATGAAGACATGTAAGGACTCGACACAGATATTGTGGTTCACCATCTCCCCACCAGAGAAGACTGTCCACCAATTAAACAGAAAGTCCGCCGTATGAGGTCCGGTATGTCTGAAAAGATCAAAGCTGAAGTGATGAAGCAATTCAATGCCGGGTTTCTTGCTGTTACTTCCTATCCATAATGGGTTGCTAACATTGTGCCCGTGCCTAAGGAATACGGCAAAGTGAGAATGTGTGTGGACTACAGAGATTTAAACAGGGCTAGCCCTAAAGACGACTTTCCACTACCACACATTGAAATCTTGGTTGCCAATATAGCTCAACATAAGGTATTTTATTTCATGGATGGATTTTTGGGATATAACCAGATCAAAATGGCCCCCCGTAGACATGGAGAAGACTACTTTTGTTACGCAGTGGGGTACCTTCTGCTATAAAGTGATGCCATTCAGACTGAAGAATGCCGGGGCAACCTATCAGCGAGCCATGGTAGCTTTGTTTCATGACATAATACATCATGAGATTGAAGTCTACGTAGACGACATGATAGCGCGTTCACAAACAGAAGAAGAACACCTCGACCATCTGCAAAAGTTGTTTGTCAGATTGAAGGAGTATAAACTCAGACTGAACCATAGCAAGTGCACTTTCGGAGTCAGGTCCGGTAAACTCTTGGGATTCATTGTCAGCAACAAAGGCATTGAAGTTGATCCTGCTAAAGTCAAAGCTATACAAGAAATGCCTGCCCCCCGCACTGAAAAGAAGGTCAGTGGTTTCTTGGGACGCCTAAACTACATTGCAAGGTTCATTTCTCACCTAACATCTACCTGTGAACCAATCTTCAAGCTGTTGAAGAAAGATCAGGTGGTTGAATGGAATGATGACTATCAAGTTGCTTTCGATAAAATCAAGGAGTATTTGCTAGAACCTTATATCTTGATGCCACCCATCGAAGGAAGGTCGTTAATCATGTATCTGACTGTTTTGGACAATTCAATGGGGTGCGTACTGGGCCAACATGATGAGTCTGGTCAAAAAGAGCATGCCATTTATTACCTTAGCAAAAAGTTTATCGACTGTGAGACTCGCTACTCACTGCTCGAGAAAACTTGATGCACTTTGGTATGGGCTGCTCGCCGACTAAGGCAGTATATGTTGACACATACCACTTTGCTGATTTCTAAGATGGATTCGATCAAGTACATCTTCGAAAAGCCTGCTTTATCTGGAAGAATCGCTAGATGGCAGATGATCTTGACTGAGTATGATATCCAGTACATAACCCAAAAAGCTATAAAGGGGAGTGTACTAGCTGACCATCTAGCTCATCAAGCTGTCGAAGATTACCAATCCATGAAGTTCGACTTCCCCGACGAAGACATTATGACTTTGGATAACATTGAAGGTAAAGGACCGTATGACGGACCTGAACAAGGATCCCGATGGACCCTGTACTTTGATGGTGCTTCAAATGCACTTGGAAACGGTATTGGCACGGTGCTTATCTCTCCAGAAGGTTGCCATACACCTTTCACCGCTAGACTCTGCTTCAGCTGCACCAACAACATGGCCGGGTATGAAGCCTGCATCTTTGGTCTCAAGGCTGCGATTGACTTAGGAATCAAATCTTTGGTTGTGTTTGGAGACTCAGCTTTGGTTATCAGTCAAATCAAAGGAGAGTGGGACACTAAACATTCTAACCTCATCCCATACAAAGAACATGTCCTGACATTTCTACCTCATTTCGAGCAGATTACTTTCGAGCACTTCCCGCGAGAAGAAAATCAGCTAGAGGATGCTCTAGCTACAATGTCTTCCATGTTTAAACTCAACTGGGATAATGAGGCTCCCTAAATCACCATCGAGCGAATGGATGAACCGACACATTGTCACGAGATTAATACCAAAGAAGTAGTGGAACAACCCTGGTTTCACGAAATCAAAAGGTATCTCAAGACACGAGAATACCCTGAAGGAGCTTCAGTCAATGACAAAAAGTTCTTAAGGAGATTTGCTGCCAAGTTCTTCCTGAGCAATGATATCCTATACAAGTGCAATCATGATTGTGTTCTGATTCGTTGTATGGACAAGGTTGAAGCTGAGCAGATCATGACTGAACTGTATAGTGGCACATTTGGCACCCACTTGAGCGGACATACGATGGCTAAGAAGATTCTAAGGGCAGGCTACTACTGGTCTACCATGGAAGCTGACTGTCATCAATACGCTCGTACTTGTCACAAATGCCAAGTCTATGTAGACAAGGTACATATTCATCCAGTTCCTTTCAATGTCCTAACAGCTCCTTGGCCATTTGCAATGTGGGGAATCAACATGATTGGAGAGATTAAGCCAACAACATCCAATGGACACCGATTCATCCTGGTGGCTATTGATTACTTCACCAAGTGGGTCGAAGCAGCTTCCTTCGCCTCCGTTACAAAGAATGTGGTTGCCCGCTTCATCAAGCAGAACCTCATATGCCGGTATGGTATCCCCGAACGTATCATTACGGACAACAGTACAAACCTGAACAACACTATGATCACCGCTCTGTGCGAGCAATTCAAGATTCAACATCATAATTCATCTCCCTATCGACCAAAGATGAACGGTGCTATCGAAGCTGCGAACAAGAATATCAAGAAGATCATTCAAAAGATGTCAGTCACCTACAAGGACTGGCATGAGATGTTACCGTTTGCTCTGCATGGATATCGTACCACGGCGCGTACTTCAACTAGGGCAACCCCCTTTTCTTTGGTATATGGCATGGAAGATGTTTTACCTATGGAAGTTCAGATTCCTTCCTTGAGAATTATGAAGGATATTGGTTTAAGTGAAGACGATTAAATTCAGACCCGGCTTGATCAACTTAATTTGATCAACGAGAAGCGACTTACTGCTGTTTGTCATGGTCAGACGTATCAAAAACGGATGATCAAGGCTTTCAACAAGAAAGTCAGGCGCCAGGTATATCAAGTCGAAGATCTTGTAATCAAGCAGATCATCTTGCCACAAAGTGATCCTAGGGGCAAGTGGACTCCTACTTACGAAGGACCATTTGTGATCAAAAATATCTTTTCTGGTGGGGCTATGATTCTAACCACCATGGACGGTGATGACCTGCCGCACCCTGCGAACGCAAACATAGTCAAAAGATACTACGCATAAACGACCCGACAAGTTGAAAACCCGAAAGGGCGACTTGGGAAAAAATGGGCATCCCGGTGAATCGAAAACCCGAAAGGGCGATTCAGGCAAAAATTAGGGATAAACAAAGAAATCTGTACACCCGGCAAGTTGAAAACCCGAAAGGGCGACTTGGGCAAAAATGGTTTCCCGATGGATCGAAAACCCAAAAGGGCGGTCCAGGCAAAAGTTAGGGAATTAAAGTGTATGACTACGTCTCGTCGGATCACTTTAAGGACAATCTCTTCACGAACAAGCTCCAGGCTTCTGATCAATCCAATCATCTGCGGACGAAGCAACGAATGGACAAGATACTCAGAGTTGTGAAGGCTATAGCAGAATGGGAACCCCGTGGAATTGTTACACATAGTCATCTTTCTTTGTATAAATTTTTCTCAATTTTTATGACAACATTCTCTTACTAGGATGTCTGTCTCCTTTGTACAAAATACCTATACAAAGTTAATACAAAGATACTTCAAAGTGCAGAAAATTATTTGCCTTTTCTTTTTTACACTTGTGTTTTATTTGAAAACGTCCAATGATTTATTAAAATGAGCATATGCATTTGAATATAATCACTGCTTACAAATAAAACGAAATAAGAAAGAATAATCACTGATAGGATGAAAGTATAGGAAAATGTCTTTAGGTTATTCCAGAAGAAATTCCCTGCAATACATCATCCAGATCCTTGGCGAAACTAAAGCCTTGGAATGCATATCCCCAGCGGAGTTAAGTTTCAAGAATCCCCATCAGAGTTGAGTTTTCAAATTCTCGATCCCCAGCGGAGCAAAACTTTGAACTACAAACTCTCAGTGAAGATGAAACTTTTTTCCCCAAATGGAGTCAAACCTTCAACCTTTGAACACCGGTGGAGACCATCCAGTTTCCTCCATTATCCCTGAAGAGTCACTTTAAAACCAGATAATTCCCCAGAGAGTTATTCTTCCTTAGTGAAGTCGCCGATCAAATCAGCGCGTCATTAAGATCCCCAGCAGAAAGGAAACTTTGATTTGCCAATCTCTAGCGAAAACCATTCAGTTTTTCCCTAATATCCCCAACAGAACGGAGATCCTCACTCTTGAAGTCCCTAGTAGATTGGCATACAACCCAAACTCCTGATCTCTCCAGCAGTTTAGCTTTTCCCCACAGAGCTTGTCAAAAATCTTGAATCTCCAACAGCGGCCGTGGATTTATTTTCCCCAACAGCAGTCCAAGATCTTATCATCTCCGGCTATCCAGGATTTATTTTCCTCAGCAAGACAGCTAATCATCTTACATACGCATACATTACATTCATAAATCATGAGCATTGACAAAACACATATATTGCATCATACATTTCATGCAACATAACTTTGTGTTTCAGCTAACATTCTACCCTTTTCAGGATGAAATTAATAGCTACCTAAGACAGGTATTCAAAGCTCAGAAAACGGCTTAGAGATGTTCCAGACACGGACGCTTCCCTATTTGTTTATTCAAATCAAGGGGCAGATTCCTGTTCTAGTTATGAAGCCTAGATTCGACCAGATAATACCTTGATTATACTGAAGCCTAGAGATTGACCGGAAAAAAGTTGAATCCCCTGCAAATTCTTCTAAAGACTGGATGTTGACCAGGTAGGGAGTAAAGTATTGTGAAGCTTGGACGTTGACCAGATAGCAAATACAAGACTGTGAAACCTGGATGTTGACCAGATAACAGTAAAGTATACTGTGAAGCTTAGACGTTGACCAAATAACAATTTACTCGGCCAATTACTTTGAAGCCCGAATTCAATCGGATATTAGTAGGCCCCAGAATCAAAAGGGAAACCCGGATGTTGACCGGATAACCAATTGATACTCTTCTGAAGACTGGACGTTAACCAGATAACAGTAAGATACACTGTGAAACCTAGATGTTGACCAGATAACAGTAAGGTATACCGTGAAACTTGGACGTTGACCAAATAATAGTTTACTCGGCCAATTACTTTGAAGCCCGGATTCAACCGGATATTAGTAGGCCCCGAAATCAAAAGGAAAACCGGAGGCGACCAGGTAACCATTTGATATTCTTCTGAAGACTGGACGTTGACCAGATAGGAAGAAAAGTATTGTGAAGCCTGGATGTTGACCAGATAGCAATACAACATTGTGAAACCTGGATGTTGACCAAATAACAGTAAAGTATACTGTGAAACTTGGACGTTGACCAAATTGCAGTTTACTCGGCCAATTACTTTGAAGCCCGGATTCAACCGGATATTAGTAGGCCCCAGAATCAAAGGAAAAAAAACAGAGGAGATCGGATAACCATTTGATTTCCTTCTGAAGACTGGACGTTGACCAGATAGGAAGTAAAGTATCGTGAAGCCTGGATGTTGACCAGATAGCAATACAAGACTGCGAAGCCTGGATGTTAACCAGATAACAGTTCACTGTCGCCTCTTCAACCAAGAGATGACTCCCCAGTAGAATAACAGACGACTGAAGTTCTATTTCTACCACAACAAAGACCATCATTCCCCGACGTAGTCCTCCTCAACAACAGGTGTACGGGCTCTCGCAAAGGAATCTCTTATGCGATCAATTTTTCTTAGATGGCATCTTTAAGCCCATCTCCGACAAGATTCTATCACACCTCCAAATGTCATCTTTAAGCCCATTCCCTCAACTATACTTTGATGATTGCAAATTTACGGGCACTCTAGTGTCCAATCCTCTTTTACCTTCGAGTCACGAAAGGCCAAACTCGCCAATCTAACTCTCCAGGTTCAAGAAGATTGAACAGGGGCAACTGTTGTACCCCAAAATTTTCCCTCTCATTTTATCAAGATTTCACTCACAAGACTCTTTGAACTCAAGATCAAGCTAGGGTTTGCTCTACTCAAGACATCTCCTTGCACTGTTGACCTAAATTAGGGTTTGAGTTTGCACAAAGAATTTTCGACTTCTAATGCTCAATATGACTTTCATGCTTCATGTTGGACCTATAAGATTGCTCATACCAAGTTTCAAGCCTTGAATCAAATTTTTGCCCAGTCAATTGGACAGTTGACCTAGAAATCAACTGTATTGGGGAGAAAGTTAATTGTGGCCAATTTACAGTCAAACCTCATAAATTTTGAGCCACATCAACATTATAAGCTCATATGAACCATTTGATCAAGTTTGGACCACAATTCCTCAAGAAATTTGATCAGATCATCAAAAGGGCAAAATGGTCATTTTTAGGGTTTTGACTGCAGAAGGGCAATTTCTGACTTTTGACCTAGCCAATGGCAAATTGGGTTCAAACATGGATTCAAGGAATCAATGACATCATCTTGACCTATTCATAAGGTTCAAAAGATCTCAATTGCATTGGATTGACAGATGAATTTTTCAGTAAACTGATCAAAATTTGACTGTACACTGAAAAGTCAAACTTTGTCTTTTGGGTCAAAATCAAGTGCCAAGAGTCATTTTTCATCAAGATATGTCAAAACATGAAACTTGTTCATCAAGAAACCCAATTTTGCAAATTAGGGTTTAAGACTGAAAAATTTCTTAACTTAGAATTTTTCTAAGTTATGAAATTTTCTTAATTTTTCCCAACTTTGCCCAACATTTTCACCATGATGCAATTGGATTCAAACAAAACTTCCAACATGAAAGTTATAGTCCTCCACAAAGTATAAAACTTCAATTCACAAAGTTTTCCCAAAATAAGCTTGGATATCAAGTTATGATTTTTGGAACAAGGGTCCATGAAACTTTTAACTTAGTGAAATTTTGCCCTAGTTTAGGCAGGATTTTGACCTATCTTCTTGGCAATTTTTCACCTAGTTCCACTTGGAATATCAAAATGCATTTCAAAGATGGATTGTATAGCATGTTACAATATTTCCAAAATGTCCAAGAACTCTCCAAAATCATTTGTGGTTAGGGAGAATCGAAGGCTTGAAGTTGGCAAAAACTCACTTTTGATCCATGACATGTTCATATTGATACAAGTTGCAAACTCTAATCAGCCTTGCTTGTACTTGATTACAGGTCCTAAAACCCTTCCATACTCAATAACTAAATGCAAATACATTGGTATAAGGCTTTGTTTTGGTCATTAGAAGATTATACAATAGATTAATCCTTAAATGGTAAAAGGTAACTTTGCCATTTTTGTCAAAATCTTGCTTTATGTCAAATAGAATCCTTGAGCCTTGAACAAGATCTTATGCAGCAAATCAAATCCACAAACTTGGGGCCAAGCTTGAACAATATAGGCAGGGTTAGAGCTAGCCTGTACAGGCCTGCTCTTTGTCACTTCTCATTTTGCTTCATAACCAAGAAAGATGTCAAATACAACACAACTTGCATATCTGTGAAAACCAACCCTTGCAAGCTTTTGAAACAAGTTTCTCACATCCCCTTGATCCAGAAACATGAGCCATTGAGCCCTCAAACCTCCCATAGCACAAAATCATCTTCCATTGGCAAAACAGGGCACTCCCTGCAGTTTGATTTCCATAGCAAAAACCCCTCGTGTGTTTTGCCTCAAACTGGTTCAAACACCTTCCATATAACCTATCCAAGCTATCCCAACCCTTAAACACTGACTGTAACTCCATTTACAAGGTTTGCCATTTCTATTTTCAGCTTGTGCAGGTTGAGTTCTACAGTCTTGTTCAAGCACATTCAAGGCAAACTAGGCACTAGGGAAGGTCAAAGGAAGTTCAAGCAAGCTCCCAAACACCTCAGGCCTCATTGAAAAGCTCCACATTGTCGTACACGATCTCAGCTGAAACAGGTTTTTGTCAACTTCCTATCTCTCTATTTAGGAATCATTAGGCTTAGGTTTGTGAATAAAAATATAGTATTCATAGCCATGAAGCTGTACATATGCTCAGTTTTCATTTTAGTTAAACGTGTTAAGAGAATTTGATCCATGAACTTTCTGAAAAAGTTAGGTTAGAAATTAGGGCCAGAGAAATTCTCTCTGGTCTTTAAGAGTTAGTTTAAGTTTCTTATATGGTTGAATTCGTCTTGAAAAATGCTACAACTTTGATGTTATGAATTTTTGCATTAGAGCACGTATGCAGGATCTGGAATTTTGTACAGGGCGCGCGTTTTTGTTTGAACAAGAGGTTGAAGATGAAGTCAGTGGGATGGGCTTGGTTCTGGCCTTGCTTTTGACACCCCTTTTTGCTGATTGCACCCCCTGACCCAATTTCTTTATATTTTTATATTTTCCTATTTATTTTTTATTTCTGATTTTATTTTATATTTTCTAAACTTAAAAAAATACCAAAAACATTTTTATAAATTTTCACATTTATTTTTATATTTTATTTCATTTTTCTAATATGAAAATAATTATTATTTAGTATATAATTTTATTTTCTTTAATAAAAACAAATAAATATTCTAGAAATATTATACCTTTCTTTTTTTATCATTTATACTTAAATAATATTTTTTTCCTAAATACATTTTTATTTTGTATATATTTTATTTTATTTTATTTTATCATGCATAAATAATACAATTAATATAATTTGCTTTCTTAAAAGAAACTAGGGTTTCCACCCTTATTAAAAATAATACTTTTTTAATATATTTTTATCTTTTTGACACTTGAATATATTTTTATTTTTATTGAACATAAATAAAAAAATATTAATAGATATACTTTCTTAAAGAAAATTAGGGTTTTTACCCTTAATAAAAAAATAATCTTTTATTTCTTTTTCTTTACATTAAATATTTTATTTTTACATACATAAAAATAAACAAAAACATTTTTGCATATTCATGATATTTTGCATATTTGTTTAATTTATTTATTTAAATATTGTTCATTTATTATTTGTACCAATTATTCAATTTGGATGTAATAGTAAATATTAGGGTTTTAATTTCTTGCAAAATAATCCCCATTCAAGATTGTATCCCCCCTTCCCATATCAAATGTTGTAATAGCTTAAATTTATTTTGCGCACTTATGCTTTCAAATATGCCATGTTAGAGATTAGGGTTTGTATGCAAAAAATCCAAAAATCAAAATAAATAGCTTGACTAATACAAAGACAAAAAGCATGAAAAATGACAACACAATGCACACTTGCATCCCTAAGGTTTCATCCACTTGTTGCCTTGAAAATGGCCATGTTATGCATGTTGAGTATCTTGGTAAAACAAAAAACAAAACAAAAAGATCATAGTCCCTCGATGACGCTATCTTGGTTGCCTATACAAAATGATCTAGTCCCTCGGAAAATTTGCTAAAGATACTTAGCACAATTGCTATCATGGTCTATACGATGACCCGCGCCTGTCCCATTTAACATCCAAATACAAGGTTGTTTACCAAATGCAATGGTAAAATAACACTGTCAAAAGGGTTAAAAATGTGTAGGAAAGATTTTTGATTAAGATAGGGTAGACAACTCTTAGTTACTTGATCAAAACTTGCAAAAAACATCCTTGCTATTTTCAAACACACCTCACAACACAATTTCAAAACATTTCCCAAAACAAACTTTTAAACCTTGAAATATATTTTCAAAATACAAACACCTTTGTATATATTCAAACAAGAATCATTACAAAGGTTTCCACAACGATGGCCTCTTTTCAAAACCACACACAAAGCACCATTTCAAACAATTGAAAAGCAAAAGCAAGTAATCTAAACAAGTAACTAAGAGCCCATGGATAACCATGGATGAAAAGGGTGCTTGCATCTTCCCTTTTCATAATCTACCCCCCGAACCCAAGAAAACATCTCAAAGGTCTTTCCTGTGATTTTTGACCTTTCCTTTGGATAAAATAAAAAGTCGGTGGCGACTCTTGCTAAACCGAAACATTTGCAAACACAAACATAAAACCTCAAGTCAGTTCTCCCACCGTATCACAGTGTGTGTGTGCTTGTTTGAAAATAGCAAGGATTTGTTTGAAATTGGAGCAAGTAACTTAGAAATATCTACCTACTCAAAAGTCTTTCTTGTACATTTTCATTCCTTTGACATTGTTAATTTACCATTGATTTGGTAAACAACCCTATCTTTGGATGTTAAACGGGACGGGAGTGGGTCATCGTATGACCATGATAGCAATGTTGCCAAGTATCTTTAGCATTTTGTGGGACCAAGATCATTTTGTTTTAGGCAACCTTTTGATAGCGTCATCGAGGGACTATGATCTTTTGTTTTGTTTTGTTTTGCCAAGATACCTAGCATGCATACCATGGAAATTTTGTTTAGGCAACCAAGTGGGTGAAACCCTAAGGGTGCTTGTGTGCAATGTGTGTCATTTTACATGCTTTTAATTGTCTTGGATTAGGTCATTCTATTTGTTTGATTTTTGTCTTATCATGCAAAACCCTAATTTACTATACATGGCATAAATGCGATAAATTGCGTAAAGTAAAACTAAGTTATTACAACAATTATTATGGGAGGGGGGATACAAGTTTTTTGAATGGGGATATTGCACAAAAATAAACCCTAAAATACTATTACAACCCAATTGAATGATGTACAATAAATAAATAAATACACAATTATTTAAATATGCAAATAAAATGTATTTATGCAAAATGTTTTGTATTTGATTTTTTGTATGACAAAAATGATTATTTAAACCCTAGAAAATAAGAAAAATAATATTATTATTTTTGAAAAGGTGAAACCCTAGTTTTTTTGATTAAAAGAAAAATATGTTTTATATTATTTATTTTATCCATTTATGTACAAGAAATAGTAAATAATATTATTAACAAATATTAAAAATTAAAATATGTATGAAAATAATATTTTATGTGTATGAATAATAAAAATAAAAATGCATGGTATTTTTAAATGTATTTACTATTTATTTAAGAAAATAAAGTTCTATTTATTTGTATAAAACTATTTTTATATGGGGAAAAAATAATAAAAATAAAATAAAATTGCAAAAAATTAAGAAAATATTTTTGTGATTTTTTTAATATTCAGAAAAAAATATTAAAGTCAATAAACATAAAAAATATGAGAAAATATGCAAAATATAAAAAATATGCAAAGGGGGTGCAAATAGTAGTCAGGGGGGGTGTGGAAAACAAAACAGAAGGCCCAAGCGCGCCCAAGCCTAGGCCAGGTCATCCCTGTCCTCCAGCCAAATATCCTGCGCGCACGTTTTGCCTTAAACCTGTAACTTGTTGTAGCTTGCATAAAAATGAAAACCCATAACATAAAAAATGTAGCTTGTAATCTCACGATTCCAATGATATAAAATTCATGACCTAACTCTCAAAGATCAGGGAGAATTTTAATGGCCCTAAATCGTGACCTAATTTTTTCAGCATGTTCAACATTCAAATTCTCTTAGCTCAGTTAATATAAATGATAACTATGCATATGTAAAGCTTCACCATGCTAGAGACTACATTTTTGCTTCACAAATCGTGGCTTGAGGATGCCTAAATAGAGAGATAAAGTTTTGAAAAATACCTCCTTCAGCTGGATTTGGATATGATAATGTGGGAACTTTGAGTGAGGCCTGAGGATCGTGTGAGCTTCCTTGAAGTTCCCTTAAGCTAATCCAATGCTTAGCTGGCTTTGTGGATGGTTGAAACTTCCTGCACGAGTCAATCTGCAACCTCCAAGTTTGAAAATGGTGATGTCTGAAACAGAGCTCACAGTTGCAGGATGAATGCTTGGACAACTTGGATATAATGTGGATGAAGTGTTTCAAGTGTCAAGAGGAAAAACGCACGAGCAAATAATGAGATGGCTAGTGTTTTGCAGAAACTGGAAGTTTGGGCAGAAAAATGAGGTTTTGGAGTTTTGGTTAGTTTCAGATGCTATACATTCATGTTCTAGCTTGAGATAAGTTTGTGAAGTTTTTTTTAATGATGCCAAGTCCACCCTTTATCAGATGTACAAGTTCTTTGGACTTTTGCAACTTTTCTTGCTTTTGAAGAAAAGTGAACTGACTTGTGCCAAAGGACTGTACTTGCTAGTTCTAGGGCTTCCAAGGGTTGGTAAATATTGCTTGATATCTTTGGACATTGATTTTAACAAAGAAACAGGTCCATGGCTCAAGAATTGTAAAGTTGGAAAAGCTTGCCTTTATGAAAATGGCAATGCGCCCTTTATGCCATTTATGGATTTATTCTTTGTACAATGCTCCAAAAGCCAAAATAAAGCCATTAACCACTGAGCTAGCATTTAATTATGGAGTGTAGAAGGGATTTAGGACCTGTAATTCAAGTTACAAGCATGCTTGATCAGATTTGCAACTTGATGCATTGTAAAAATGGCTTGAACAAAAGTGACAAAATGCCATTTTCTCTTCTTCGATTCTCCCTAACCACAAATGATCTTGGAGAGTTCTTGGACATTTTGGAAAGCTTGAAATGTGCTCTACAATCCATATTTGAAATTAATTTTGAGATACCTCTTGGAACTAGATGAAAAATGTCCATGAAGTTGGGTCAAAAACCTGCCTAAATTAGGGTAAATTTTCACTAAGTCTTTTAGTTCATGGACCCCTATTCACAAATTCATAACTTGAGATCCAAGCATCTTTTGGGAAAACTTTGTGAATCAAAGTTGTATATTTCATAGAGGAATACAACTTTCATGTTGGAAGTTTTCTTTGAATCAAATTTCATCATGGTGAAAAAGTGGTGGAAAGTTGGGAAAAAATAAGAAAATTTCCCATACTTAGAAAAATTCTAAGTTATGAAATTTTCAAATTCAAAACCCTAATTTTCAATTTTAGGTTTCTTGGTGAACAAGTTTCATGTTTTGACATATCTTGATGAATTATGACCCTTGGCACTTGATTTTGACCAAAAAGTCAAAGTTTGACTTTTCAGTGTACAGTTGACTTTTGATCAGTTGACTGCAAAATTCATCTGTCAATCCAATGAACTTGAGATCTTTTGAACAATGTGATTAGGTCAAGATGATGCCATTGAACCCTTGAAATCATGTTTGAACCCAATTGGTCATTGGCTAGTTTAAAAATCAGAAATTGCCCTTTCTCAGTCAAAACCCTCATTTTGACCATTTTGCCCTTTTGATGGTTTGATCAAATTTCTTGAGGAATTATGATCCAAACTTGATCAAATGGTTCATATGAGTCTAAGATGTTATTGTGGATCAAAAATTATGAAGTTTGACTTTAAATTGGCCATGGTTGACTTTTTCCCTAATACAATTGATTTTTAGGTCAACTATCCAATTGACTGGTCAAAAATGTGATTCAAGGCTTGAAATTTGACATGAGCAATCTTAGGGGTCCAAGATGGTGTATGAAAGTCACATGAAGCATTGATGGTCCAAAAATCCTTGTGCAAACTCAAACCCTAATTTCAGGTTATCAATGCAAGGTGATGTCTTAAGCTGACCAAACCCTAATCTTGTCTTGAGTCCAAGAAGTCTTGTGAGAAAAATCTTGATAAATGAGAGGGAAAATTTTGGGGTACAACAGCTGCCCCTGTTCAATCTTCTTGAACCTGAAGAGTTAGATTGGCGAGTTTTTGCCGTTCGTGACTCGAAGGTAAAAGATGATTGGACACTAGAGTGCCTGTAAATTTGCACTCGTCAAAGTGGAGTTTAGGGAATAGGCTTAAAGATGCAATTTAGAGATGTGATAGAATCTTTTTGGAGATGGGCTTGTTGATTCCATCCAAGAATGTTTGCTGAATTGTAAGTTGTAAGTCAAAAGAATGAGTATCAGAATGGTGTCAGTATCTAGAACGTATCTGAACTATATCTGGAGACTGAATTTGAATGAGCAAAAGAATAGCATCCGTGTCTAGAGCGTATCCGAGCTGGGGAAAATCAGGATAAGTGACAGAATGGCAACCGTGTCTGGAGCGTATCTGTACTGTATCTGAACAAGAGATCTGAATGAGTATCAGAATGGTGTCCATGACTGGAGCGTATCTGAACTGTATCTAGGGACTGAGTCTGGATGAGAAAAAGAAAAGCATTCGTGTCTGGAGCATATCCGAGCTGGGGAAAATCAGGATAAGTGACAGAATGACAACCGTGTCTGGAGCGTATTTGTATTGTATCTGAACAAGAGATCTGAATGAGTATCAGAATGGCATCCATGACTGGAGCGTATCTGAACTGTATCTGGGGGCTGAGTCTGGATGAGCAATAGAATAGCATCTGCGTCTGGAGCGTCTCTAAGCTAGAGAAAATCAGAACAAGTGACAGAATGGCAACCGTGTCTGGAGCATATATGTAATGTATCTGAATAAGAGAGCTGAATAAGTGACAGAATGACTTAACTTGAACCTTGACTTTTAATTCTGAATGAGTAACAAAATGACTTTCGTGTCTAGAGTGTATCTGTACTGTATCTTGACTTTGAATTCTGAATGAGTGACAAAATGACTTCTGTGTCTAGAGTGTATCTGTACTGTATCTTGACTTTGAATTCTAAACTAGTGACAAAATGACTTACGTGTCTGGAGTGTATCTGTATTGTATCTGAAATCTTTGAACATTGTTGATGATAGTTGTTAATCTTATCCTGAAAAGGGTAAAATGTTAGCTGAAACACAAAGTTATGTTGCATGAAATGTATGATGCAATAAATGTGCTTTATCAATGTTTATGATATATGTATGTAATGTATGCTCATGCAAGCTGATTTACTGTATTGCTGAGGAAAATAAATCCTGAACTGCTGCGGGGAAAATAAATCCTTGATTGTTGAGGATAAGAAATCCTTGGTGACTGTTGGGGATTAAAAATCCTTGATGACTTCACTGGGGATATGGGGATCCTTCATATCTTACATTCCGTTTGTGAGAGTAATGCCATGTATTGCCTGAGAAATCTGCTTGGAGAATTCAGAGAACTTTGATGACTTCTGCAGGGGATTAAGAATGAGAATCTTCATTCTGTTGGGGAATCCAGAGAAATATGATGACTTCTTGCTGGGAATTAAACAAAAGGGAATCTTGCTCTGTTGGGGAGTGATGAAAACTTTGTGGGGAAGAAAGCTATCCTGCTGGGGAGTAGGTTCAGGAGTTTGGGTTGTTTGTCAATCTACTGGGGAATTATCCTAGGTTAGGAAGAGACAGAAGTTAACTGTTATCCGGTTGATTTCAGGCTTCAAAATAACTTGCTAGGGAATTTCGAGAAACTGGATGGTCCCCGCTGGGGATTGATAGTTTGAAATTTTGGCTCCGCTAGGGATTGGGAGTTTGAAGTTTTAACTCTGATGGGGATTAAGGGTTTGAAATTTTAGCTCCGCTGGGGATCTAGATGATGCACTATAGGGATCGCTCATGGAATAGCCGAAAGACGTTTTCCTATCCTTTCAACCTGTCAGTAATTGTTCTTTTTCATCCTGTTTATTTGTAAACAGTAATTATGTTCAAATGCATATGTTTATTAACGAATCATTGGACGTTTTTGCAAATAAAACACAAGTGTAAAAAGAAAAAGGACAAAAGGTTTTCTGTACTTTAAAGAGATATCTTTGTATTTACTTTGAATAAGTATTTTATACAAAAGAGACAGACATCCTAGTAAGAGGATGGTGTCATAAAAAATGAGAAAAATTTATACAAAGAAAGAATAGATATGTGTAAAAAATCCCACGGGGTTCCCATTCCGCTATAGCCTTCGTAACTCCGAAAATCTTGTCCATTTGCTGCTTCGGCCGAAGATGATTGAATTGATCAGAAGCCTCAGGTTCGTGAGTGAAGAGATTGTCCTTAAAGTGATCCGACGAGACATAGTCATACGCTTTAATTCCCTAACTTTTTCCTGGATCGCCCTTTCGGGTTTTCAGTCCATCGGGAAACCCTTTTTTGCCCAAGTCGCCCTTTCGGGTTTTCAACTTGCCGGGTGTACATATTTTTTTTGTTTATCCCTAATTTTTGCCTGAACCTCCCTTTCGGGTTTTCAATTCACCGGGATGCCCTTGTTTTGCCTAGGTGTGTCAACCTAGCGGGTCATTTATGCATAGTATCTTTTGACTATGTCTGCATTTACAGGGTGTGGCAAGTCATCGCCGTCCATGGTGGTTAAGATCATTGCCCCGCCAGAAAAGATGTTCTTGATCATAAATGGTCCTTCGTAGGTAGGAGTCCATTTGCCCCTGGGATCACTTTGTGGCAAGATGATGCGCTTGATCACTAGATCTCCAACTTGATACACTTGGCGTCTGACTTTCTTGTTGAAAGCCTTGATCATCCGTTTTTGATAGGTCTGACCATGGCAAATAGAAGTAAGTCTCTTCTCATCAATTAAGTTCAACTGATCAAGTCGGGTTTGAATCCAATCGTCTTCACTCAAACCTGCATCCTTCATGATTCTCAAAGAGGGGATCTGAACCTCAATAGGTAAAACAACCTCCATGCCATAGACCAAAGAATAGGGTGTTGCCCCAGTTGACGTGCGTGCCGTGGTACGATACCCGTGGAGAGCAAACAGTAGCATCTCATGCCAGTCCTTGTAGGTGACTGTCATTTTTTGTATGATCTTCTTAATGTTTTTGTTCGCAACTTCAACTGCACCATTCATCTTTGGCCGATAGGGGGATGAATTGTGATGTTGAATCTTGAACTGCTCGCACAAGGCGGTGATTATGGTATTGTTAAGATTTGTACCGTTATTAGTGATGATCCTTTCAGAGATACCGTACCGGCAAATGAGATTTTGCTTGATGAAGCGGGAAACAACATTCTTTGTGACAGATGCAAAGGAAGCTGCTTCGACCCATTTGGTGAAATAATAAATGGACACTAGAATGAAGCGGTGTCCATTAGAGGTTGTAGGCTTGATCTCTCCAATCATATCGATTCCCCACATAGCAAAGGGCCAAGGAGCTATTAGGACATTAAGAGGGACCGGGGGCACGTGCACCTTGTCTACATAAATTTGACATTTATGACAAGTCCGAGAGTGCTGATAGCAGTCTGCTTCCATGGTAGACCAGTAATAGCCTGCCCATAGAATCTTCTTTGCCATCGTATGCCCGCTAGAGTGAGTTCCAAAGGTACCTTCATGCAGATCAGCCATGATCTTTTCACCTTCAACTTTGTCCATACAACGGAGCAGAACAGAATCATGATTGCGTTTGTACATGATACCATTACTCAGGAAGAACTTAGCTGAGAATCTCCTTAGGAACTTTTTGTCATTGATGGAAGCTCCTTCAGGATATTCTTGAGTCTCGAGATACTTTTTGACTTCATGAAACCAAGGCTGGTCCACTATTTCTTCAGTATTAATCTCGTGACAATGTGTTGGTTCGTCCATGTGTTCAATGGTGATTTGGGGAGCCTCATTATCCCAATTAAGTTTAAACATGGATGACATCGTAGCTAGATCATCTGCTAGCTGATTTTCTTCTCGCGGGAAGTGCTCGAAGGTAATCTGCTTGAAACGTGGTAGCAATGTCAAGACATGTTCTTTGTAAGGGATGAGGTTTGGATGTTTAGTGTCCCACTCTCCTTTGATCTGACTGATGACCAAAGATGATACCCCAAACACCACTAAAGATTTGATTCCCAAGTTAATGGCAACCTTGAGTCCAAAAATGCATGCTTCATATTCTGCCATGTTGTTTGTGCAGTTGAAGCAAAGTCTGGCTGTAAAAGGAGTATGGCATCCTTCTGGAGAGATGAGCACGACGCCTAACGTTCCCAAGTGCATTAGAGGCCCCATCAAAGTACAGAGTCCATCGGGATCCTTGTTCAGGTCCGTCATACAGTCTGATTCCTTCACAGTTGTCTATTGTCATGATGTCTTCGTTAGGAAACTAAAACTTCATGTATTGATAATCTTCTACAGCTTGATGGGCCAGATGATCAGCTAGCACACTCCCTTTTATAGCTTTTTGGGTCGTGTACTGTATGTCGTACTCTGTTAGGATCATCTGCCATCTAGCTATCCTTCCAGACAAAGCAGGCTTTTCAAAGATGTACTTTATCGGATCCATCTTAGATATTAACAGAGTGGTATGAGTCAACATATACTGTCTTAGCCGGCGATCAGACCATACCAAAGCGCATCAAGTTTTCTCGAGCAGTGAATATCTGGTTTCACAGTCGGTAAACTTTTTGCTAAGGTAATAAATTACATGCTCTTTTCAGCCAGACTCGTCATGCTGCCCCAATACGCACCCCATTGAGTTCTCTAAGACAGTCAGATACATGATTAGCGGTATTCCCTCAACTGGTGGCATCAAGACATGAGGCTCTTGTAAATACTCCTTGATTTTGTCAAAAGCAACTTGACAGTCATCATTCCATTTAACTACCTGATCTTTCTTCAACAGCTTGAAGATTGGTTCACAAGTAGATGTCAGGTGAGAAATGAACCTAGCAATATAGTTTAGGGGTCCCAAGAATCCCCTAACTTCCTTCTCAGTGCGAGGAGCAGGCATTTCTTGTATAGCTTTAACCTTGGCAGGATCAACCTCGATGCCTTTGTTACTGACGATGAAACCCAAGAGTTTACCGGATCGGACTCCGAAAGTGAACTTGTTCAGGTTTAGTCTTAACTTGTACTCCTTCAACCTGACAAACAGCTTTTGCAAATGGTCAAGGTGTTCTTCTTCTATTTTTGATCGGGCTATCATGTCATCTATGTAGACCTCTATCTCATGATGTATCATATCATGAAATAAAGCTACCATGGCGCGCTGATAGGTTTCCTCGACATTCTTCAGTCCGAATGGCATCACTTTGTAGCAGAAGGTACCCCACTGTGTGACAAAAGTAGTTTTCTCCATGTCCTCAGGTGCCATTTTGATCTGGTTGTAACCTGAGAATCCGTCCATGAAAGAAAATACTTTGTGTTGAGTTATATTGTCAACCAGGATGTCAATGTGCGGTAGTGGAAAGTCATCTTTAGGGCTGGCCCTGTTTAAGTCTCTATAGTCCATGCACATTCTCACTTTGCCGTCCTTCTTAGGCACGGGCACAATGTTAGCAACCCATTGTGGATAGGAAGTAACAGCCAGAAATCCAGCATTGAACTGCTTCATAACCTCAACCTTAATATTCTCTGACATGTCAGGCCTCTTGCGGCGAACCTTTTGTTTAACTGGTGGATAATCTTCTCTGGTAGGTAGACGGTGTACCACAATGTATGTATCAAGTCCTGGCATGTCTTCGTATGACCAGGCAAAGATCTCAACAAATTCATGCAACATCTGAGTTAAGCGCTCCTTGACACTTGGCTCTAGGTTGGCACCCACTCTGATTTCCTTTCTGTCTTCCTCAGTACCCAGATTGATGGTATCCAACAGCTTCTCGTGAGGCAGAATTGCTCTTTCTTCTTGTTGTAATAATCTGGCTAATTCCCCCGGCACTTCACAATCTTCCTCACCTTCGTATTCGGTTTGGTTGATCAGATCTTCAGAGTCACTGAAGGCTATAGCAGAATGGTTACCCATAGGATCCGGAATGGAAGGGTACCTGCATTTGTGAGTGTGGGTCTGTGTAAGAGTATAGCCATCTTAAAACAAAAAAAATGTAAAAGAAAGACAATGAGCCCAAAAGGTTTATATGAAAAAGCGTCTATGATTCATTATATGACATATGAAAATGAAATAAGAACCCTTACAAATGGACCAATGTGCCTCGGGTAAGACACATGGTTGAAAAAGTACGAATTATTTGTGAATTATTACAAGCCCAACAGAAATGTAAAAGATAAATTACTGCGGTATGAAAGTAATCAGAATGAAGTCTTTGGCTTCCCAGTTGCACAGTCCTCCACCAGCAGTAGGAAATATCCAATCTTCCAGGTTGTCATCTTCTTCACTGTCCTCTAGTGCATTAACCCCTTGGTGGCTGATCTTCACAGGTGGCCCTCCGGCACGGGCGCGGCGCACAGCCTTCTGAGCGGTCGAAGTAAATCCCAAGCCGAACTTGTCTGATTTGTAAGGAAAGTCTGGAAGCTGCCCCCAGATGGTACTTCCGCCTTCTTCCACTAATGCCCTTGCATCCTTGAGAGATGACATCCGAGGTGGTGGTCTTGTGATTACATGAGTTGAGGATACTACCTTGGTCGCTGCTATTTCTTGAGAAACTTCTTCAAAATGTTGGAAAGGGGTTTCAATGAACTCGCCATCCAATTCCACATATCGGAAAGAATTCAGATGACTAATCATGTATTCCTCTTCATCGTGGACAGTTATGATCTTCCCTTGGATGGGGTACTTCAGCATCTGATGTAAAGTGGAGGTGACAGCACCGGCATTGTGAATCCAGGGGCGTCCCAATAGGCAAGAGTAGGAAGGAAGGATGTCCATCACATAGAATATGAAGTTGAAAGTCTAGGTTCCCACCTTGATCGGGATGTCCACCTCCCCATGGACCATCCTCTTAGAGCCGTCAAATGCTCTCACAATTATGTTGCTGGGTTTCAGGGTTAAGCCTTCACAATCCAACCTATCAAGGGCCTTCTTTGGTAAGACGTTCAGAGATGAACCAGTGTCTACCAAGACATGAGCTAGGGTTGTTCCACTGCACTCCACTGAGACATGTAGTGCATCGTTGTGTTTTCTCCCCTTGGATGTCAAGTCAGCATCGGAGAAACCCAGGCCATTGTCAACTGTCAAACTGGCCACACACTCTTGGAATTGGTCAGCGGAAGTCTCTTGCGGCACGTGAGTTGTCTTCAGAAATTTCACTAGAGCTTTAGCATGTGCCTCAGAGCACAGCAACAAGGCTAACATGGAGATCTTCGAGGGGGTTTGCCCCAGCTGTTCAACCACATCATAATCACTCTTCTTAATTATCATTAAGATTTCTTCCATCTCCTTCTTGGATGTTTCAGGAATAGCTAGTGATTGAGCCTTCGTCAGGACAGGCTCCTCTTGAACATTCTTTCCTTTATTCTCAGCAGTGGAAGTAGGAACAGGTTGTATTGTCTTTGTCGGTAGGTACACTTGCAGGTGTAATCACTGGTGCAGAGGTAATCTTCGGAACGGCCACGGGTCCAAAGACTGCCTTTGGAGGGGCAATCTCTGGAGAGAAAATTCTTCCACTACGGGTGATTTTGCTTGTTCCGGTGATGTTACTGATGTCAGAATTGTCCTCCTCGGAGCTTTCTTCTTTGGAAGTCAGTTCAATCTGTTTGACACCATGGTAGTAGATTTCTCCACCATAGTTCTAAGGTACCGTTTTATCTGATTTGTATGGGGTTGGCCCGGGCATTGTTATCTTCAGTGGAGTAGTCATAGGAGCAAATGTAATCCTAACGGGTTTTTTAGGAACCATGGAAGGATTGGTGTATATGGTTATTATTTAAACTTCTGGAACTGGAATGGGTGAAATATGAGCTTTCTCAAACAAGATTTCTTGGTTATCAATCAATTGTTGGATACCTTTCTTCAATAGAGGGCAGTCAAATGATGAGGACAAGCAAATATGGCAGTCTTTGTCACATCCTGGGAAAACACCAGCCTTTAACAAATTCAACTTGATGGTCGAGAGCGGAGTCAATAATTCATCCACAGTAGCAACAAATAAATCCTCCTCAACACCATTGGCATTGTGCCTAGGCATCAGAGCGAAGATAACATTTGTTTTCTCAGGTGCTTCAAATTCAACTTCCTTTGCATCAATCAGGTCTTGAATCTTGTTCTTCAGAGCCCAACAATTGTCGGTGTCGTGCCTTAGACTTTTAGAATGGTATGCGCATCTGGCATTCGGATGGTAGTGGGGAGATGTAGTATTGGGATTTTTAGGGGCCTATTTTAGCATGGCCAGATTCAACTTCAAAAGATGTAGTAGGACTTGAGCTGGAGTCATGTTTATCTCGGTGAATTGCCGTACTGGCCTTTCCACTCTTTGCTGATTATTTCTCGGCTGATTGTTTCTTGGCTGGTCTGATCTTGGCTGGTTTGATGCAGGCTTTTGAATCATAACGGCCCCCACCATTGATCGGCACTCAGTTCTTTCCTGATTTCTCTGTGAATAGACGGCAGACACTTTCTTCTTTCTAGTGAAGGGATTTTTCACAGCAACAAAGGTAGACACATCTTTCTGAATTTTCCCACTTCTTATACCGGCTTCAACCCTCTCGCTGGTTAAAATCAGCTTAGTGAACCCAGATGAGCTCCCAATCAGGTGATTGAAGAAAGGACCTAACAGGGTACCCAAGAACATGTCCACTAGCTCTCTTTCAGATAAAGGGGGTTGCACCCTTCCGGCTAGATCCCTCCACTTTTAGGCGTATTCTTTGAAACCTTCATTTGAAACCATGCCCATACTCTAAAGTTGAGTACGGGTTGGAGCCAAATCTGCGTTGTATTGGTACTGTTTATAGAATGCGGCGGAAAGGTCTTCCCAATTATGTACATCAGCCCTATCCAATTGGTAGAACCAATCAAGTTGCATTCCTGATAAACTGTCTTAGAAGAAATAGACCCACAGGTCTTTGTCGGTAGAATGCGGCTGAATCTTCCTGACATAAGATCTGAGATACATTTTGGGACAAGACACCCCATCATACTTGGTAAATAGTGGCACTTTAAACTTTGGCGGGATCACAATTCCTAACACCAGCCCTAGATCCTCAAAATCCAGACCCGGGACTCTCTGTATCTCCATAGCAGCTAGACGCTCTTCCAAGTGTTTGTATTTGTCATCGGCCGAAGGGTATTTTTGTTCAGAGTAGTCCTTTTCTTCCTTTTCATCTGCTTCTGCTTCAGAATCTGATGGTACTGTCACTCCTTTTCCTTTTCTTTCCCCTTCATTAGAAGTTATTGGAAATTCCAAGGTCCTTCTGGCTTATCCCTCAAACCTTCTGCCCATGATAACCACACCGGCTCGCTTCTTCTTCTTTTTCTCTTTCTCTTTCTCTAGCAGAGTCTTGAGCTCCTCCTGCCCCTTGACCAGGGTCACGAGTAGTTGTTGAAATTGTGAATTATGAGCTTGCAAGTCTTTAACCATCTGTTCTAGATCCATCTTCTGAAATAAACAGTAGAGGGATGAGGAAACTTCTTGCAAAGACCTGTTTATGCATATGATGAATGATATGTATTCATGTAATGCATTCAAGGATTCAAAAATTCAAATTTGTTTTAAACAAAAAAGAAACACACGTGTTGTACCCCAAAATTTGCTCTCCCATTTTTCATAGAAAACACAACCCTAGGGTTTCTCAGATATTCAAGTTAGCTCATAAATCAACCAGACAGATTCTCTTCTGTGGCAGTAAACCAGCAATTAGGGTTTTTCTTGCATTCCTCAGAAGAAATTGAGTTCTCGGAAATTCATTTGGTTTTCACAAGTCTTCATGCTTTCTCAAGTTTACTGAAAAGACAGTGTTTGTTCTCAGAACATGGTTTGTTTGGGACAAGAGATTGAGACTATCATTAGGGACGACCATGATTTTGATCCAGGTTAACTAGATGATCCGCGTCTTTTAAAACATTTTCTTGGTTAAGAAATGAAATGCACAGTGCGTGTTTGTTTGGAATGCAGTTGCAAGATTACATGATTATTGGAATTTAAGTTATCAGATTGGAGCATTTTGTTTCAATTGTCTTGATTGGGAATTCAAAAATCAAACAGGATGCAAAGAGAAAATTAGAAGTTATTGTTGATCAAAGATTTCAAGTAACACCAGAACATTTCATATAATTTTCTCTAATTTCAAACATTGTTACAAAACAATTTATTATTTAAATACTTTAGGTTTTACAACTTATTGTATTTAAAAGATAAATTAGTACAATTGTTGGATACAATACAAGAATGTTTTTCTAAATTACAAGGAAATTCAAATGCTTGATTGGCCTAGGAGAACTAATATATGCCTAAGTTTGACTGAAGTTCTTTTGCTATCTTCGAAGACCTTCCTTGATTGCCCTAGGGTTCTTGCCTTCCATGCTTTGTCCTCTCCATTGTGCTCACATGAAAATGAAAGAAAGGAAATGTGATTAGTACAAAATTATTTGGGCATGAGCAAGAATTTTCAAAAGAGAAGTGCTATTCATCATTAAAGTTTGCAAATTGGAATCAGAAGGCCATTTTTAATTCATCACAATTTATTTTCTCTATTTGCAAATCACAAGAAGATTATTCTTCTTGGTTCAAAAAAAGAAGGAAAAGAAATGCAAGCAAACTGTCCAAATGCCACAAAGCTATCCAAACAAGAACAAAGGCAGCAAAACTGTCCAAATGCAGAAAAACTGTCCAGAAGCAAACAACAACGCAAATCAAAAAAATTTTCCCAAACAAATATTGCGAACAGAACCAAACAAACAACAGTATGGCAATACAAAATGCAAACGAGGCAACAACAAACAACATAAGCTAGACAACTCAACAAAAGGAAGTATGGCAATATAATAAGCTAAGTCAAACAAGCAGAAACTTGTTCAAGAAGCCAATTCATCATTTTCCATTTTATTGCAAACTTTTCAGAAAAATGAAAAAGAGCAATTGACTTTCTTAGTGTCATTGAGAGAGAAGAGAGGAAAGAAGTCACCTAGGTTATTGGGATGCACAGCCCTGCTGCCTTGACTGTCCCAAATTGCATAGAAGTTGCTAGAAAACAAAACTGCAACAAAAAGACCATTTGAACAATATACTGGAAATATTCAATGGTTGGGTTTCCCACCATTTTGAATATGAGTTCAACTAAAGCAACACCAATATAAGAGTAAACAAAAAACTCTCAAGCAAGAGGATAGAGAAAACATTTTATCAAAGTCCAGAAACTGTCAAAGTCTCCAACAACAAAAACCTGTAAAACTCTCAAGCCAAAAATCCAAATCTGAACCAATATCCCAAGCCATCCTAAAACAGCAAGAACCAAGCTTCAAGCTTATAAAAAACCAACACAAAGGTCTTATACTGATAAACCAGTATTCAAAAAATTGTCAAAGTCTCCATTAACCAAACCTGCAACTTATTACAGTAGCAAGATCCCAAACCAAAAAACTCAAAAAAGCCAAATATCCCAAGCCATCCTCAAACAGCAAAACCTGTAACAAACTGTCAAAACCAACAACAAAAAACCACAAAAACCAAAATCACCAACCTTCAAACCATCAAACCAAACCTGTGAACATAAACCAGTAACATCATCCATCAAACCTGTAACAAAATCAAACCTATAACCAAAACCTGTTAACTCAACATTAACAAATCCACAAATCAAAACCAGAAATCTCAAACTGTCAACAAAACCAAAACTAAAAAAAAAACCATTAACCAGCATCCAAATTTCAAACACAGTAGCCGACTACAACAAAACCTCAAACCTCCAAAACTGTCAAAGTCTCAAATCAAAACCATCATTAAATACAAAGAATCACAAAACCTCCAAAACTGTCAAAGTATCAAAACTGCAACAAGTGTCAAGCATTCAAATCCCAAAAATCACAAAATCCAGAAAAACAACATCATCATCATTCAAACACAGAGATATGAGAAGTTACCAAAGAGTCCAAAAAATCACGCTTTCAATCTTCATCTCTTCCCCCACGCAGCTCCAGCCACCAAGGAACACCGCCCTCAGTCTCACAATCCCCTTTCCATTTCATAGAAAAGTTCCAAACAGGTATGGTTTCTTCACCTTCCTCATAACACATTTTCCTTCATTTCAATGGACAATAAGATTGATTAACAGAAAAACACATATCAAGACAAAAAACATTGAAATCGTTTAAGCTTTAACAAAAGCAGAACCGTACCTTTTCAAGAAAAGTCGCTAGAAATAGTTTAGGGAGGCGAGATAAAGGGGCGCTCCGACAACAGAAATTTGGGGGGGAAGATCAGATAGACAAATTTCGGACCTTTTAGGCTTAAATCCGAACTTAGGGTTTCAAAGAAAACGTAAATCATGGCGAGACAAAAAGGCCAAGAGTGTTTTGTTCATGAAATTAGGAAGAGGCGAGTGGTGAGATAGTTCAGAGATGAAAAGATGAACAAAAAAAGGAAGAGTTTGGATGAACGAGGATGAACGGCGCCGCTGTAAACCAAAGGGTCAAGAACTCTAATTTTGTTTTTTGCCCTTAAATAACGTCTAAACAGAGTTAAGGCTTGGGCCTGTTTTGTTCAAACCCCTAAGGCCCGTTCGTTTGCTGATACACCACCCCCCTTGGCCTTTTTCTTTTGTCACAGCAAATCACAATCATTTCTCTTTGGGCCTCTCATCTAAATCCTAAGCTCATTTGCTTTTTATTTACTTCTCTTCTTATTTACTTTTTATTATACAATATACTAATATAACTTAAGGTTTTTTTTATTTGATTTAGGTTTTTATAATTAATTTTTTATCATTTTCTTTTTTTATATATATAAACTTGTTTTGATTAATTTTTACATTTAATAAAACATCCAAAAATTAACTTAATTTGTTTTCTTTCTTTAAACTTAATTATATAGTTAATAAAAATACAAAAATAATAAAGATTTTAATTTAATCATATTTTTTTTAATTTTTTTAGATTAGGTTTTACCTTTCTTTTTTTCAAGTAAATATTTGGCATTTCATATTTTGTTAATTTTATTTTCATAAATTGTCATAGCTTTAATTAAATCGCACAAACATTCGATTTGGTTGTATTGTTTGATATTTGGATCTTTGCTATCTCATTTGATTCATCCCTATTTGTAACAATTGTACCCCCATTCTCGAACATTCTGTAATAGCTTAGAATTTCAATTCCCACAATTTATTGCTTTCTATATACTGTATAGTAACTAGGCATGTATGGCAAGATTCAAAAATCAATCGCTAGATGACCTAATCAAAGAATAAAATAACTTGAAACCAACACACTTTTTCACACGCGCACCTCTAGGGTAACCCCCCTCGTTGCCTCGGAAATACAATCATATCCCTCAAATATGGGACGCTCTAGCAATGACCCTTCAATAAACAAAGATCATAGTCCCTCGATGACCCTCGATGACCCTCGATGTTGCCTTCGATTAAAATGATCTCATCCCTTACAAAAATTGCTAAAGCGTCTCAAAAGTTGCCTTCAATGATTGTAAAATTGACCCGCACCTGTCCCTTTACATCCAATGGTGGGTGATAACGAGAAAACATATCATATAATTACTATGCTTTTTACCGATTTTATAATACATTAAGTCGTCTAACTCCCGATTATTCCGAGTTTATTTGTCTTTTTACAGGTATAACATTTGTCAACTCAAACCAATGGAAAAGGACTACATGAAGAAGGCTAGACAATAAACAAAGAGGAAAAGAACTAAAACTGCAAAGTTTGGAGATTTTGGAGCAGTGACGGTTGTCACACCCTCGTGACGGGCGTAACGACCCCCAACTTGAAACAACGCTCGTCAGACATCACTAACGAGCGTAATGCGCTATTTAAAGCGCGTTACGACCGTCACCTACCTGTGACGACCGTCACGCGCGTGAAGATGAACGTTGTGAATTGGTGGAGACGTGGGCAACGTGAGGGCGGACTTGTTCTCCTATTTTACCTCCACTCAGTAACCATGCTCCCTATATTTCCTCCACTCAACCTTTTCTCAAGAGACTTTCAACTGCTATTTCCTCTCCTATATATATGTGTGGTAGTGCAAAGCTGCAAGGGGTCGAAGGAATTTTCCCAGAACAAAATTATTACTTTAGCAATTATTTTTATTTCCTTGTTTTAGAGCATTTTTCCACATACTGTAATTCCTACTTCCAGTATTATTTCAAGCTTTAGTTTTAGGTGTTAATTCTTCATTCAAGAATTAACACAATTTATTTACTTCAATCAAGCTGCAAGGAATATTGTAATACTTCAAGATTACCATAGCAACGTTAATTCCAGGTTTTTATTGCAATTAATATTTATTCATTTTTTTGTATTATGCCAATTATTTTTATGAATTATATTTTAAATTGCATTATTGTTAAATCTATTATGTCCGGCTAAATTATTCGTATCGGTATGTGACTCTTAAGAACCGAAAGAATTCAATGATATCTTGGCCAAAAATATTTATTTATAAAACAATTTCTGGTTTCCAATTTCCATGATTAATTTAACTACCCTTGTCACGAGAGTGAGAGGTTAATTAACACGATTTTGCCACGAGAGTGGGAAATTAATTAAGGCAAGAACCTGCATGCGAGAGCTGGGGTTCAACCTAGATAGTGGTAACGAAACATTAATTTTTAAATACACGAGAGTGTTTTAATAAATTAATTAAACTCAAATTGTTTTCAAAAAGTGTTATTAAATTTAAAGTGCATCCACTAGGTTTAGTAGCATAACTTATTTCATGAACACGAGAGTGTATGTCTCAGGTTTTTAAACAATTAGTTTTTACCGAAATACTCTATAGGCCAAGCGATTCACCAAATTCCCGAAGTCCGACTATCACATACCGGTATAACTATTACTATTATTTTTAATTAAACTGTTTCCCCCCTAAAATCGAATATTCATCGCTTAGTTAAACAAACTGTAGCATTAGATCGTATGCGATTGATCCTCAGTCTCTGTGGGTTCGATAATCATTTAAAACTAGAACGAATGAACTGTATACTTTCAATTAGTATCCCGACAGACTCATAAAGTCCCGATCAAGTTTTTGGCGCTGTTGTCGGGGACTGGTAGTCAATTAATTACGATTCTTCTGTTGCGCGTTTAGACTAGGCAACAAAAAACCCTTTTTCGATTTGTATGCCAAGGACTCGCTCACAAGGTGAACCACTTGACAAATCGACGAACGAACCTGAACGCATTCTTTTCGTAAGACGTGCAGTCAGGGATTACTGTTTAAATCACGCTATTCCTTTACCCAAACCCGAAATCAAGATTGATTCTGAAACAGATTCTAATTCTTCCTCTGAGACCGAAACTAATCCAGAATTAGACATGGCCGAAGAACAAAGGACCCGTCCACTGAAGGAGTACGCAGTTCCATCACAACAAGAACCCCACAACAGCATTGCTGCTCCAGCAATAAACCGAAACGATTTTAAGTTGAAACCGTCATTGATATCAGCTATCCAACAACGCCAATTCTCTGGAGATCCTTCCGAGGATCCAAATGAACATCTTACAAAATTCGTTCAATTTGCCGACACAGTTATAGCAAATGGTGTTAGTAAAGATGCAATAAGATTACATCTTTTCCCTTTCTCGCTAAGAGATAGAGCTTGGGCTTGGTTGCAATCCTTGCCATCAAATTCCGTCACTACATGGGAAGGACTGAAGATTGTATTTTTAGCACGATACTTTCCCCCGAGCAAGACTGCTGCACTAAGAGCCCAAATCAACGGATTTAGGCAGAAGGATACTGAATCGCTATTCGATGCATGGGAACGCTACAAAGATATGATGCGAATGTGCCCACATCACGGATTAGAAAAATGGCTGATCATCCACACGTTTTATAATGGACTCTTGTACAACACAAGACTCTCTATAGATGCCACCGCAAGTGGTACATTGATGGACAAGCCTTATGACGAAGCTAACCAACTCATTGAAAACATGGCTCAAAACCACTATCAGTGGGGAGGAGAAAGAACATATGTGGAGAAAACTCAAACCAAAGGTGGGATGTACGAGATTAGTAGCCTAGATAAAGTTAATGCTAAGGTAGATGCGCTTACCCAAAAGATAGAAAGCTTGACCTTACCTCCTGCAGCTACCGTGGCTACAGTTACCCCAAGCTGCGAAGTTTGTGGAGTTCCTGGTCATGTTGGAATCGAATGTCAAATCTTAGCAGGAATATCAGTTGATCAGGTAAATTACGCTCAAGGTAATCCTTATGCTAACACCTATAATCCTGGTTGGAAGAACCATCCTAACTTCTCGTACAAGAACAATAACGCTTTATATGCACCTGGCCAAGCACCTGCTGTACCTCCAGGTTATCAAAAACCCGTTGTTAATGTTCCTAACATTCCTAAGAAATCTAACCTTGAAATCCTAATGGAAAATTTTATCGCTAATCAAGCCCAACAAAACAAAGAATTCCTCAATCAAAATGTTCACATCGGTGAACAGTTGAAGTTATTAGCAAATAAGGTAGATGCCCTAGCAACTCACAATAAAATGTTAGAAACCCAAATCTCCCAAGTAACACAACACCAAGATAGTTCTGCCGCACCTGCTGGTACATTTCCTGGACAGCCACAACCCAATCCTAAAGGACATGAAAATGCTATCACATTACGAAGTGGGACAACCCTTGATGGACCAGTAGATCCTAGAGTCCAAAACCCGACCATGTATCAAAAACCTGAAAAAGAAGTAGAGAAGTCGAAAGATCAATCTGAGAATGTAGAGGAAGACACGAATGAGAACAGAGAGGCTCCAGAAAAACCCTACGTGCCTCAACCACCATATAAACCACCAATTCCATACCCCCAAAGACTTGAAAAATCCAAGAACGAGGGACAATTCAAGAAATTTGTAGAACTTCTGAAACAATTAAACGTTACTATTCCGTTTACAGAAGCTATAACCCAAATGTCGTCATATGCTAAATTCCTAAAAGAAATATTGTCTAATAAGAAAAAAATCGTTGAAAACGAAACCGTTATGCTAACTGCCGAATGTAGCGCCATAATTCAAAATAACATGCCTCCAAAGTTAAAAGATCCTGGTAGTTTCTCCATACCATGTGTAATTGGAAAATCTGTCATAGACAAAGCTCTATGCGATTTAGGAGCCAGTGTTAGTCTAATGCCCTTATCTATTTGCGAGAAGCTCAAATTAGGCGACATGGGACCTACCAAGATGTCCCTACAACTAGCCGACAGATCAGACAAATTCCCTGTTGGTATGCTAGAAAACATTCCTGTCCGAATAGGATAATTTTACATACCGACTGACTTTATAATAATGGACATCAAGGAAGATTCAAACATTCCCATCATACTAGGAAGACCATTTTTAGCTATCGCAGGAGCCATCATTGACGTTAAGAAAGGAAAGCTTACCTTCGAGGTAGGAGAAGAAAAAGTAGAATTCATTCTTTCCCAATTCTTTAAAGCCCCTGCTATAGATGACTCATGTTGTCTCCTAGATATTATTGATGAATGTGTCAAAGAACTTGAAAGCCAAGAAGACACCTATTCTGGGATGCTGAAAATTCAGACACCAACTATCCTCAAGGACGATGACTGGAAACAAGAACATTTAGATGTCAACCTAAGCGAATGTTTCGCCTTAACACCCGATCCTGCCCCGACTGATAAGAAAACTGGTATAGAACTTAAAACATTACCTGAAGATCTTAGGTATGAATTTTTAGATAAAGAACTCGAACGGCCAGTTATAGTTAATGCCAATTTAGGGAAGATCGAAACCGAAAAACTTCTTAGTGTGTTAAGGAAATATCAAACCGCGTTAGGCTATAATATATCAGATCTAAAAGGAATAAGCCCTTCTCTCTGTATGCACCGCATTATGCTGGAGGAGGACTGCAAGACTTCTAGAGAACATCAAAGACGGATAAATCCTATCCTAAGTGAAGTCGTTAAGAAAGAAGTGCAGAAACTACTAGAGGCAAGCATCATATACCCAATATCAAATAGTAACTGGGTCAGTCCAGTTCACGTGGTGCCTAAGAAAGGAGACGTTACAGTTATAACGAACCCAAAAGGCGAATCGGTAACACAACATACCCAAACAGGATGGAGAATGTGTATCGATTATAGAAAACTGAACAAAGCTACGCGCAAGGACCATTTCCCGTTACCATTCATTGATCAAATGCTGAAGCGCTTAGCCAAACATTCCCATTTCTGCTATCTTGACGGATACTCAAGATTCTTCCAAATTCCCATTCATCCTGACGATCAAGAGAAAACCACGTTCACATGTCCCTATGGTACCTTTGCATACCGAAGAGTGCCATTTGGACTATGTAATGCACCTACAACTTTCCAACGATGCATGATGGAGATTTTCGCAGACTTTTTAGACGGAATTATGGAAGTATTCATGAATGATTTCTCTGTCTGTGGAGAAAGTTTTGACGGATGTTTATCAAATCTTGAATTAGTACTGAAACGTTGTGTCAATGTCAACCTAGTGCTCAACTGGGAAAAATGTCACTTCATGGTGAGACAAGGAATTGTGTTAGGTCACATTGTATCAAACAGAGGGATTGAAGTCGACAAAGCAAAAATCGAAATTATCAAAAACCTTTAACCACCCAAAACAGTTAGAGAAATAAGAAGTTTTCTAGGACATGCTGGTTTTTACCGACGTTTTATAAAATATTTCTCTAAAATCACCAAGCCACTAACTGAGTTATTAATGAAAGAAGTTGAGTTTATTTTCGACGATAAATTCTTAAACGCATTTAAGACGCTCAAAGAAGCCTTAATCTCAACACCTATTATGCAACCTCCTGATTGGAACCTACCATTTGAAATAATGTGCGATGCGAGCGATTATGCTGTAGGCGTATTCCTAGGACAACACAAAGATAAAAAGCTTCACGTTATCTACTATGCAAGCAGAACACTCGATCCCGCACAAATGAATTACGCCACTACGGAGAAGGAACTCTTAGCTGTGGTATTCGCATTGGATAAATTTCGTTCCTACTTAGTAGGCGCGAAAATCATTATTTACACGGATCATGCCGCGATCCGATACTTACTAAGTAAGAAAGACGCCAAACCGCGACTACTCCGATGGATCCTAATCCTACAAGAGTTTGACTTGGAAATAAAAGACAAAAGAGGAACTGAAAATGTGGTAGCTGACCATTTATCAAGATTAGATGGAATCTAAACCGAGAGTGTTCCCATAAACGAAGATTTCCCTTATGAACGCCTTATTGCTAAGCTAGAGATAGCTCCTACCGACAATTTAGATCAACACAATGAACCTTTAACAACTGCAGTAGTAAAAGCCATTTGTACCAACACCACATTGCCATGGTACGCTGACTTCGTCAACTATTTAGCTGCCAGTGTTTTCCCACCTGACTTAACGTACCAACAGCGGAAGAAATTCTTCCATGATCTTAAACACTACTTTTGGGATGAACCATTACTCTTTAAAAGAGGCGCCGATGGTATCTACCGTCGCTGCGTTCCTAACGATGAAATAGACGATGTCATTTCCCATTGCCATTCCGCCCCTTATGGTGGACACGCTAGTACGTCGAAAACTTGTGAAAAAATACTTCAAGTTGGCTTCTTTTGGCCTACCTTATGGAAAGACGTCCACGTAGCAATTATGAATTGCGATAGATGTCAACGCACAGGAAATATATCTAGACGCGACGAAATGCCGCAAAAAGGAATCCTCGAAGTAGAAATTTTCGATGTATGGGGAATTGATTTCATGGGACCATTCCCCGCATCTTTTGGAAATAAGTATATTTTGGTAGTCGTTGACTACGTATCAAAATGGATTGAAGCCATCGCCGCACCCACAAACGATACACGCGTGGTACTAAAACTATTTAAGCATATTATCTTCCCACGATTCGGTGTACCAAGACTAGTAATCAGTGATGGTGGTTCCCATTTTATCTCTAGAATTTTCGAAAAGTTACTTTCAAAATATGGCGTTAAACATCGCATAGCCACATCATACCATCCTCAAACGAGCGGACAAGTGGAAGTGTCGAATAGGGAGATAAAACAAATCCTTGAGAAAACCGTAGCCACATCCAGAAAAGACTGGTCCTCCAAGCTAAATGATGCTCTTTGGGCATATCGGACAGCTTTTAAAACCCTTATCGGAACAACGCCGTTTAAATTAGTTTATGGAAAATCTTGTCATTTGCCAGTAGAATTAGAACATAAAGCTTATTGGGCCATTAAAACCCTTAACTTAAATTACAAGATTGCTGGCGAGAAACGAGTATTAGATATCCATGAATTAGAAGAATTGCGTTTAGACGCTTATGAAAATGCTAGAATCTATAAAGAAAGAACAAAAAAATGGCACGATAAGCGTATCTCGCGGAAAGAATTTAAGGAAGGAGACATCGTACTCCTATTCAACTCTAGACTGAAACTTTTCCCGGGAAAATTACGTTCCAGATGGTCAGGACCATTCGAAATTAACAAAGTTTTCCCAAGTGGTGCGATAGAAATTATAGGAAATTCTATCGAACCATTCATAGTCAATGGCCAGCGCCTGAAGCACTACTTTAACATCGGAAATATCACCTATTCAGCTTATCTTCAGTTAAGTGAGCCGCCTGCCCCGATACCTAACTGAATAGGTATTATCTGTCGAGCCGTCGACATAAAGTAAAGGCGCTTCGTGGGAGGCAACCCATGTTTTATTTTAATTATTTTTATTGTTTTAACATGTTTTTATTTTTCTTTTCTTTTTCTTAATCTTTAAAATTTTCATGATTGCATCTCTTACTCCTTTCTGTTTTCTTCTATTTTTATTTTCCCTTTAAACTTTCTTTTTCTTTTTGATTTAACTTCGGCAAATTCTTAACCTGAAAATACTAAATTAGTTTTTTCAAACATTTATTAAATATTTTCAGGGGGTAATTCTTTTGCTTTCATATTTAGCTCTATGGCACGTGTAAACTTCATGAATGTCACTTTGAGAAGCAGACACCAAAGAAGACGCTTTGAGGATTTGGCTGAGCGGGAAATATGCCCTACAATCTACGCTGATGACCATGCTATGATCGCTCTTGGCATTCGTGAGAGTGTCATGTATTTGCTACATCAGATTGGCTGGGACACTGCTCCTATCCGAAGACGGTACTGTACTTACAAGAAGCTGACCCTTGAGTTCCTGAGCACCCTGAGCTTCATTCCAAATTACAGGATAGGATTCAACCGTGGGTTGATCACTTTCAGGATGTTTGACATGGACTACACCTATAACCTCAGGGAGTTTAGCCACCTGCTCGGATTCCCTTTTGGACCTGATGTTATCACTATGACCCAGGAGGACCTCTTGCTTGATACTGACCTTGATTTTTTATGGGGAAGCATCGTTGGCAATAACCATCCAGAGCCGTCTGATCTTTATTCTGAGTGCATCCATAACCCGACTATCAGGTACTTTCACAAGATCATCGCCCACACCCTTTTTGGTAAACAGCAGAATGTTACATCTGTGTCCCGCGATGAGCTCTTCATTATGTACTGGGCATCCCAGAGTCGTCCGGTAAACGGTGCCGCTTATATGCTAGCTAACATGGAGCGTATCATCCAGACTCCAAATGCACCAATCCTGTTGGGTGGTTTAGTCACTATGATATCAAATGCAATTGGACTCCGCAGGCCTATGCTAGGATCAACCCCGCATTATGGAATAAAGCCGATGAACATTGAATTCTGCTTTAACACTAGCTTTATTGGGAACCTTGGGCCAGATTAATTTGAGCTGTTAATTAAACATGAGATTGTCCACCAGTTTAAGCTCCTGAACCCTATCACTAGTGTGCATAATAGAGCAAACTGGCTTTTTGACCTCCACCATCCTGCTACACCGCCTTCGTCTCCTTCTACTGTTGACATTTACGAAGTACCCAACACTTCTAATGCTGATGAAGACCCTGCCACACCACCGGGATACCATGAGTTCCCTGATCCATGGGTACAGCAGGCAGCTTCTACTGAGACAGCCACCCAGGCTCCAGAGCTCACACCACCACCTCCACCTACTGTTACCCTGCACTCTTTGCATGAAGAAATTACTGAAATGCGGGGCGAGCTTACATCTCTCCGGGTGGATTTCATCGCTTTCATGGATTTGGTGACCGATCAACTGGATTTCATGCACCAGCATATGTTCCCGAATCCCCGTGGCTAGAGTTGCCGTTGTTATCTTATTCTTTTCTCTCGCATTTGTACATATAGTGGGGACACTGTTTAGTTTTAGTGTGGGAGGGATACTAGTTATTTTAGCATTTTATTCTAGTTATTTTAGCATTCTATCATTTTTATTTTTAGTTATTCCGAAACAATTTTTATGGATTAATTCAATTATTTATCAAGTACCAAGTTTATTTTATTTTTTATTCCTTTTCATTTTCAGCATACTGTTTATTTCTTTTAATTTACTATTTGTATTTTCCCGCAAATATTATTATTATGTGCTGGTAAATAATATTACAGAACTTTAATATTCAAAACTTTAATTAATTAGAATATTTCAAAACTTAAAATATTTCAAACTTTATTATTAAGAAAATAATAAAAAATATATAAAAATATATAAACACCTCCAACGGTCTTGTAACGGTCTTCTCATTAATGACATTGAACGTGTTACGACCGTCACACCCTCGTGACGAGCGTAACACGCCTTTTTGCATTATGACGACCGTCACACCCTCGTGACGACCGTCACGCATACAATGTATCAGAACGGCTATTACAGAACTGTTCCAACCATTCCCTTCATAAACCCACTTCCTCCATTGTTACAAAATCACACGAAAACTACCCACTCCACTCCATTTTTCTTCAAACTTCCAAACTTCCAACACTAAAATACTATCCACCCACTACCCCAATTTCATATTCCAAAACCTTTTTCAAGCAAATCCTACGAACACCATGGCCAACAACCAACAAGCTCCTGCTCTCACTTTCAGAGCCGGCGAACAAGGAGAAAACCAACGGGTAAAATTTCAGAAATTTCAACGCCGAGATCTCCAACCTACACGGTACGTTGATATCGACTGCCTGAGGAATTTGGGACTACTTGACAGTGTCCGCCAATTGTTGCAAAGTGTGGATTTGTGGAACTTGTGCCGTGAACCAAGACCGATTTATGAAACTCTGACTCTTGAGTTTTTGAGTTCCTTTGTTTACATTACTCCGCCAGGTGCCACGAACCAACTGTCAGGCCTGACCAAATTCCGCATGTTTGGCGTTGAGCACGGGTTTCCCCAATCCGACATCGCGTGACTTTTAGGCTTCTGTTCGGACGAAGGTGTTCATCTCCGGGTGCCGGATAATTTTGGTGAGGAAGCCTACAACTTGTGGCATAGTTTAACGAATATTCGTGCCGGATCCTACGACCACCTAAATGCCACCCACATTCATAATTTGGCCATCTGCTATTTCCACCACATCCTCAGCAACACAATCTTCGCCCGTGACAGCAACCACAAGCTCAACTCCAAGGAGCTCTTCTTTATGTATTGCGCGTTCACAGGGCAAAAGATAAACCCCGCCCCGTTCTTACTCGCTCACATCCACTCTATTTGTGCTAGAGGCAGAAAACCATTTTATTTTAGAGGGCTGGTCACTTCACTTGCTATAGGTCTAAACTACGGTGCTGCTCTCGCTACTATGCCTTCTATGGCACCGACTTTGCTAACTTTGGATCACTGTAAAGCCGCACATCTCATTTACGAGCGGGAGGATGGCAAATTCCACCCTGTAATCAGGAACACCGTTTATTAGAACATCATTTTGCCTTGCAGGGACCGAATCGATCCAAGAAACCGAGAAAACTGGTTATTCAATCCTGCAACTCCCGCAGAGCGTGCACCTACTCATGAAGACCAACCTGCAGCCCCCGCAGACGAAATGCAAGAAGAGCTGGATAGTGCTCCTCCCGTCCACGACATTCCAGGATCCTCATCTGCACCTCCTCCTATTAATCTTGAAGACATCCTCCGCGCCATTCATATGCAAAACCAAATGAGCACATCGCTTGAAAGAAGGAAACATGAGCAATTTGAGTCTCTGTGCGCTCAAAATGCTCAGATCTTGACTGGGCAGCGCAACATGAATGAGAGGTTAGATGAGGCCCTGTCCGAGCTCAACGCCCTAAGGCTGGACGTCAGCACCCTTGGTTTCCAAGACACTGACACAGAAGCCACTCCTACCAGACGCTCTCGCACCAGGAGTAGAGGACGTGGTCACCAGTAGTTTTTCTTTATTTTTATGTAGTTTATTATTTTTTCTGTTTCATTTCCTTTCCGTTTGTTTTTGTAATTGTACTTCCCCGCCTATATACCGCAACATTGAGGACAATGTCGGATTTAGTGTGGGAGTGGTACCTTTCCTTACTTTATAAACTAGTAATTTTTATGATATATCTCGATTTAAATTCTTCACTTTATTCAGCCATACCAAAAAATTTTATCTTCGCATTAGCCCGACATACCTATTTTATCGAAATCCCCAGTTAGGGAAGCCGAAAACGACATAACAAGATTGATACGGTTATGACACCGTAGACTTCCTACTTACGTGATCCGGTTCAATAACCATTATACCGACATCTAGAGTTTTTAGTTCTACAGTAACCCCTAGTAGTTTATACTAGCAGTCAGCACCGTCTTGACACAAACCACGTGGAGAATCGATGAATATAAGTGTTTGATGCCTGATCATTGAAATATCCTTCTTATCTCGCTGCTAAAAGAAAAGAAATTTTGTGCACAAAAATATACGGTCACATATAAGAGTTGAGAAAATAACGAAGGAATCCAGTGTAGGTTGGTTCAGAGGTATCTGGTTCTGAACTCGGTAGGGCGCGCTATGGCTCGATCCCCCACAACCTCCAACTTGGATAACATATGTAGGGTTGCCACATTCATGTACCAGACCCCGTGCTAAAAGGATCAAAGTCACTAACCGGTTACTCCACTACGTGCGTGCTAAGACAAAGGGCTTAATGTGATTGCGCCAGAATAAAACCGGGTGAAATAGATACGAGGAACTCTGGGAAGAATTATAATGGAACTGTTGGATAGCTCGTTTAAAATGGAAGCCTACGACTAAGCTTATTGCTTGTGTCATTAGCGTATCTTTAGTGTTTCACTCAAGTATTGGCCTAACCGATGAGGATTTCCCGAAATTACTTTAAAAATCCATGGTATGTCATGCTTATGCGCTTGACAAAACTTGTCTGACCTTTCGAATGACTATTTGCTTGAGGACAAGCAAAGGTTTAAGTATGGGGGAATTTGATAACGAGAAAACATATCATATAATTACTACGCTTTTTACCGATTTTATAATACATTAAGTCGTCTAACTCCCGATTATTCCGAGTTTATTTGTCTTTTTACAGGTATAACATTTGTCAACTCAAACCAATGGAAAAGGACTACATGAAGAAGGATAGACAATAAACAAAGAGAAAAAGAACTAAAACTACAAAGTTTGGAGATTTTGGAGCAGTGACGGTCGTCACACCCTCGTGACGGGCGTAACGACCCCCAACTTGAAACAACGCTCGTCACATATCACTAACAAGCGTAATGCGCTATTTAAAGCGCGTTACGACCGTCACCCACCTGTGACGACCGTCACGCGCGTGAAGATGAACGTTGTGAATTGGTGGAGACGTGGGCAACGTGAGGGCATACTTGTTCTCCTATTTTCCCTCCACTCAGTAACCATGCTCCCTATATTTCCTCCACTCAACCTTTTCTCAAGAGACTTTCAACTTCTATTTCCTCTCCTATATATATGTGTGGTAGTGCAAAGCTGCAAGGGGTCGAAGGAATTTTCCCAGAACAAAATTATTACTTTAGCAATTATTTTTATTTCCTTGTTTTAGAGCATTTTTCCACATACTGTAATTCCTACTTCCAGTATTATTTCAAGCTTTATTTTTAGGTGTTAATTCTTCATTCAAGAATTAACACAATTTATTTACTTCAATCAAGCTGCAAGGAATATTGTAATACTTCAAGATTACCATAACAACGTTAATTCCAGGTTTTTATTGCAATTAATATTTATTCATTTTTTTGTATTATGCCAATTATTTTAATAAATTATATTTTAAATTGCATTATTGTTAAATCTATTATGTTCGGCTAAATTATTCGTACCGGTATGTGACTATTAAGAACCGAAAGAATTCAGTGATATCTTGGCCAAAAATATTTATTTATAAAACAATTTCTGGTTTCCAATTTCCATGATTAATTTAACTACCCTTGTCACGAGAGTGAGGGGTTAATTAACACGATTTTGCCACGAGAGTGGGAAATTATTTAAGGCAAGAACCTGCATGCGAGAGCTGGGGTTCAACCCAGATAGTGGTAACGAAACATTAATTTTTAAATACACGAGAGTGTTTTAATAAATTAATTAAACTCAAATTGTTTTCAAAAAGTGTTATTAAATTTAAAGTGCATCCACTAGGTTTAGTAGCATAACTTATTTCATGAACACGGGAGTGTATGTCTCAGGTTTTTAAACAATTAGTTTTTACCAAAATACTCTATAGGCCAAGCGATTCACCGAATTCCCGAAGTCCGACTATCACATACCGGTATAACTATTACTATTATTTTTAATTAAACTGTTTCCCCCCTAAAATCAAATATCCATCGCTTAGTTAAACAAACTGTAGCATTAGATCGTATGCGATTGATCCTCAGTCTCTGTGGGTTTGATAATCATTTAAAACTAGAACGACTGAACTGTATACTTGCAGTTAGTATCCCGACAGACTCATAAAGTCCCGATCAGTGGGGCTTCTTACCAAATCAATGGTAAGATAGAACCATTAAAAGGAGGAAGAAAATAACAACTTAAGACCTTTCGAGTAGATAGATTCGCTCTTGGTTACTCGCTTGCTCACGACAAAAACTCTTTACACCTACACTTCCATTTCAAAACATTTTCAAAAGACAAAACATTTTGTATACGTTCTTATAGAGACGAGAACCATTGCAAAACCTCTTTTCAAAACACTTTTCGAAACACGATTCACAAACACATCTTTGAACCACTTTTCGAAACAAAAACTTTGTATACGTTCTTATAGAGACGAGAACCATTACAAAGAGATTTTTCAAAATACTTTCAAAGACCACACCATAAGCACACAATCAAATGAAAGCAAGTGATCTAAACGAGTAACTAAGAGCCCATGGAAAACCATGGATGAAAAGGGTGCTAATACCTTCCCTTTTCATAATCTACCCCTCGAACCCGAGAAAATCTCGAAAGGTCTTTCCTGTGCTTTTTTACCTTTCCTTTTAGATAAAAGAAAAGTCGGTGGCGACTCTTGCTAATCGCACAAGTGCGATCGAAACGCAAAACATCAAGTCAGTTCTCCCACCGTACCATAACACGTTATATTAATAAAATAGAATTTGAGTACATCAATTCCTCTAGGGAAAAATAATACAAAATCCTAGGATAAAATGACGTTGCGCATCCTCTTTGGTGCAATGTAGGTGTTGAGAGTCCGCTCTTCATGAAGTAGTCGAGTGAGTTCCAAAACCTTCTTCTCGCTTGAGTAGAATTGGGATTCGAAAGTATCACGCTCTCCCTTGAGCTGTATCCAACTCCTTTGTAGATCTTCGAGTGATGTTGGCATGTCAGGATGTAGGATGGTGTATGGAACCTCTCCTTCCTTAACAGGCTCTATAATCACTGGGAGAATGGAGGGGTAAGGCATCATAAGACTTTGGGCGCGGGTTCGTACCCACTTGAGGTAAGTGTTGTACCCCAAAATTTGCCCTCCCATATTCTTCAAGAATTGCAAAGAGCATGCCTCAAAATCTCCCCAAGGGTTGCACAGTTCAAGGGCCTCCTAACAGTCAAAAACTAGGGTTTTGGTTCTGACAAAGAAAATGAAGTTTCCAAGGGCCCAATCAAGTCCCACATGCCTACAAACATGGTCAAGCATCCTCATACCAAGTTTCAAGACTTACAGCACAAAATTGCACAGTCAAAAACCCTAATTGCTCAACAGTCAACTGTAGGGGCAAAATGGTCATTTGACAGTCAAAAGTTCAAATTTTTGGTCAACATCTTATTTTAAAGCCACAAACATCATTTGATCAAATCTTGATCATGATTTTCAAAGCATGGCTCAAAAAGTCTCAAGATGCAAAAGTTTCCATATTTGAACAGTTGAAAAAGTCAACTGTAACTTGACCAAGGCAAAACTTCCACATGGTTTATCAGAAAAATTCCATCCAAAGCTCATTTTGAAGAGAAAGACATTTCCTACAACTCCTCTTTACACTTCAAGTCCAAGAAATGCTCTCACAAAAAGTTATCAATTTCAACATTATAGGTCATTTTCAAAAGTCAACAAAAAGGGACTTTAAGTCAAAGGCCATAACTTGATATTGGTAAATCAAAATGACATGGGACCAAAGGCATTGGTTAGAGGACTTCAAGACCTTTCCAAAATGTCCAAAAACATGATCAAATCTTAAAAATTGAGCAAGATATGTCTTGTGGAAGTTGGGAAATTTTTGGGAATTTTGAAAAGTCAACTTTACTTCAAATGCCTTAAATTTGTTAATGGGCCACATTTCCTTCCAAGATTCATCATCCAAAGCACATGCACGACCATTTGGCCCAAAGGGGATTTATTCATCATTTTTATTTATTTATTTGAATTTTTAATTACTATTAATTCATTTAATAAAATATGTGAAAAATACTAAAACAAGCTTTTCAAATCTTTTTATGCATGGAATACCTTCAAGATTTCGTGCCCTATCTAATATGGAAAGAATCAAGGTGATTTGATCATAATTGGCACCAAAAGCACATGAAAAGATTTGGAAGATATGCCATGAAAATCAAATATCTTATACATCAATGCAAAGGGTTTTGGATCAAAATTTCAACCCTAATCAGTTCCCATACATATACTGATGCAAACCTAATGCACAAGAACCGGAAAGCTGCGCCCAAAATCATAAACAACTTTGCACTTTTGGTGAAATTTTTCAAAACTGAAACCACGATTCTAAAGCGTTTCAAGGCAAAACATTGATTCCATTAGCTTGCAAAGGTCTCAAGAGACGTTCCTGGATCAAAATCACTACTTCTAACGCAAAGAAACGGTAGAACGCAGTTACCCTGTACCTGGATTTTTTCTTAATCGTATTCAAATCTACACGCCATATCCATGCATTTTTATTGTTGATTTATACTAATGTGTTGATTCTGAAGCTAGTAGTATGATTTAATTGAAGAATAATTGCATATATGAAGAGTTGCCATGAATGATGCCTAGGGTTTCAGAAACCTTGAATTGGGGACTTTGGCTTATGGTAAAATCAGAACACGAGGCTTACACCATTGAATTAGTGACATTCCAAGGGATCTAGAACATCCATCGCGCCCTTTTTATGTTTTGTTAATTCCTATTCGCTATTTTTCTGCATTTCAGATTGTGGGGGTTTAAAACCCCCGCTATTTAGCTTGCTTTTCAGGAGAAAACGCAAACGAGTGGAGAAGAAGATCATGTGGCATGATATGACTGGGCAATTTGAATTCAGCGCGCGTTTTTTTGCTTCTAGGCCACTAATGCTAATTTTCTCTTATATGATTTATTATTTGTTTTACATACAACGCGTTTGAGCAGCACAGATGGTGGAAAGCAACGCTGGCAAACCTTGGGACCTGGGTTCGAATCCCAGGTCCCCCCATATCCTTGTTATTTTTCTTTGCAAAATGTTCAGGTACTACACAAGCTCAAAAGCCTACCATACAACTTTAGATCCAAGCGCGCCACATGTCTCAGAGATCCAACCAAGGGCCTTGATCTGAGGAGTATCATATGTGTCAGTCAACGAATCCACACGTGCTTGCCAGAAGTCAACAGGGCCAGGAATCAAATAGGCCTAATTGCTGGCCAGACACCTCCAAGTTGGGACAACAAACCCCCATTGTTTGCTTTCTTTCACTCTTTTATTTTTTTATTTTTATTTGCTTAATTTAATTTTAATTTAATTCATCAAATTAATATTTTCATAATATAAAAAGATAACAAAAAATCAGAAAGTCATAAAAAATTAAAAAATATTTTATTTAATGTTATTTTGTAAATAAAATCTTGTTAATTAATTTAGTTTTAAATTCTAGGCTTAATTTTAAATATTTTTTTTATATAAACTTAAAAATTGTAGAATTAGGGTTTTAATCATTTTTTATCTTTTTCTTTTCTTTTACCATTATAATAATTAATTATTTATTTTTGTAAATAAAATTGAATTAATTAATTAGGTTGATTTTAGGTGCAACTTTAACATATTTTTTAATAAATTAAAAATAGCTAGAATTAGGTTTTAAATTCCATTAATTCTCATAAAAAATCCATAAATACAAAAAAACAAAAAATTATTTCCTTTCTCATTTAATTTAATTAATTTCATAATTATAATTTAATTTCCTAAAAAAAGGGTCCAACGCCCTCGCATTCCCGATTTTACTTATTCTCGCATTTTTTATTTTATTTCCTATATTCATGTAATTCTCCCAAAGCCATGTAAATTAGACATTTATATTTCTCGCACTTTATTTTATTTCAAATCGGGTCCTGGATTAAATTTGGCGATGTGGACCCGCGCCTTTGTAATAGCGTAGAACTTTTATATTCTCGCAACTTTTAACTGTTAACTATTGCATGAAAGAATGAATGTCAAAAATAAAAGCAACACGTAGATCACCAATACGTGACAAGACAAAATATTTGAAAACGACACACAAATCACACACCACCCCTAGGGTACGCCTCACTGTTGCCTTGCCCCTCGAAAGGTGATCGTTGAGTAGAGGATGTTTTAGTAAGTCCTCATGATCCAGGAACCTGGCATGAGGGTAGCTTCTAAGGTATCTTCCTATTGCTCCGGTGATCACCATGTCCCGAACCTCGAATTGACCCGAACACCTCCAACGGTGGTGCTACCTGCCTCTCAATGGTGGGATGGCACTACTTCAAGGACATTTACACAGACTAATTCCTTAGGGTAGGTAGACGACTCTAGATACTTGCTCTAATTTCAAAAAAAGCAAATCAAAAATACTTTTCACACCGCAACCTTTTCAAAAAGCTTTCGAAAGCAACTTTTCAAACACTCTTGAGGACTGATACAAGAGTCAAACTGGAATTTTCAAAGAAATTTTTTAAAACCCACAGTTGAAAAGCAAACAAACCACTTTTGAAAACACAATGAGCAAGTATCTAAGAGCCCATGGATAACCATGGATAGAAAGGGTGCTAACACCTTCCCTTTCTATAATCTACCTCCTGAACCGAGAGCAATCTCTATAAGGAATTTTTCTGTGCTTTTGTCCTTTCCATTTGGAGAAAATAAAAGACGGTGGCGACTCTTGCTTACCGCGACATTTCGCGAACCAGCGTTAAACAGTCAGTTCCAGATCCACCGATCACAGTAAGGCTCAAGGGGGATGGAACTCTTATGTCCCAAGGTCTTACTGTCTACCTTGTTTGGCATCCTCCAAGCTCGGATGAACCTTTGTCGAAGTCCTTGATTGTCGTTGTCGAAGTCGAAAACCAAGCCTTCAATCAGCATATCATGTGGGCCATCCCTTCGGGCATAACCAAACTGTCTTAGAGCCAAGCAGGGGTTGTAGGTGATGCCTCCCCTAATGCCAAGTAGAGGGACATTAGGGAATTCTCCACAACGATCGACAATGATGACATTCTCTTTGGATCGAGAACACCAATGAATATCTGAATGTGTAAGGGTCATCAACCTTTGTGACCACCTCAAACCTTGCTCGTTCTTCAAGACTGATTAGGGAAGATGAGAAATAAATCATCTTTCCAAGAGAGGAGTGCAACACACGAGAACACCTCTTTTCCTCATTGTACGAGTGTGAAAAGAGTGCAAGATATCTCCAAGTAGTGTAGGTACCGGTTTGCGAGACATGAAGATTTTGACAGCACTCACATCTATGAGTTGGTCAGGATTAGGGAACAAGACCATCCCATAGATGAGAAGAGCTACAATCTCCTCAAAAGCTTGCAGGTCTATAGAATTCCAACAGCTTTGGGCCTTCTCAAATAAGCACTTTGCCAAGAAGCCTTTGACACCACTTCTGGTTTCCCAATGGGTTGTGACATTAGATGAGTGCAAGTGCAAGGCTTGAGCAATCTCTTCTGGATTTGGATCTCTTTCCGTAATGTTGAATGGTAGTTGATTGAGAATAGGAATCCTCAAGAGTTGAGAAAATTCCTCCAAAGTGGGCACAAGCTAGTAGTCAGGAAATGTGAAGCAGTGATGCAAAGGATCAAAGAACTGGAAGAGAACTTTCATCATGTCTTCCTCTGTGTTGGAAGTGACTAAGTTGAGAATACGACCATGTCTCTCGTTGAATGGAGAATTCTCAGGAATCCTTGAAGCTAGCTCCTTGAGTTGTGGAGGAATTCTTACAAGGTTAACTTGGATAGTTTTCCTGCGAAGTGAATCCATAACCTACAAAACAAGAACAAAGATGAATTTCCAAAATCCTTGAAATGGTTAGTGGATGTATATGATGCTCATGATGTCTATGATGTTATGCACAAGTATTGTTTTCTTGTTCATTGTTTCAATTTAAGCCACTTGACTGGCGACCAAAATATTCCAAGAAACTAACCCTCAATGAGTGTAGTATCGAGTATCTACCAACTTCGGACTGCACCAAAGCCGGTCGTCTCACTACATCCTAAAAGGCCAAGTTGGTCAAGTAAAGGTTCTAGAAGTTTGTTAGTGTCTCATGACATCACTCAGCGGCCCCGCATTCTCTTTGATTGACTCAAAGGCTACCGGTACCCACAAATATGTCGCACTAACATAGCTATTGCTTAGACCGTGTCGGTATACCCCGCACAGTTTCCACAACGTATTGCTATTTACCTATAATGTTTTCCTAAATCCGGGTAGAGGATTCAAACCCAAACAATAGAACCAAAGTGTAAAGCAAACAAGTCAAACAATTGTAAGCAAATAAAGGTGATCTAAACCCCAAGGTAACCCCACATTTTAGATCCCCAGCAGAGTTGCCAGTTCTGTGATACGGTGGGAGAACTGACTTGAGGTTTTGCGTTTCGTCGCAAATTTTTCGGTTTAGCAAGATTCGCCACCGACTTTTATTTTATCCAAAAGGAAAGGTAAAAAAGCACAGGAAAGACCTTTGAGATGTTTTCTTGAGTTCAGGGGGTAGATTATGAAAAGGGAAGGTGCTAGCACCCTTTTCATCCATGGTTTTCCATGGGCTCTTAGATACTTGCTTAGATCACTTGCTTTGCTTTTTAAATTGTTTGAAATGGTGCTTTGTGTTTGGTGTGATTTTGAAAGTATTTTGAAAAGAGGCCATTCGTTTAGGCAATCTTTGTAATGATTCTCATTCGTAAGAATGTATACAAAGATGTTTGTCTTTTGAAAAATGTTTTAATGTTTTGAAATGTTTGGAAATGTGTGTGTGTGTGCTTGTTTTGAAAATAGCAAGGATTTGTTTGAAATTAGAGCAAGTAACTTAGAACTATCTACCTACTCAAAAGTCTTTCTTGTACATTTTCATTCCTTTGACATTGTTGATTTGCCATTGATTTGGTAAACAACCCTATCTTTGGATGTTAAACGGGACGGGCATGGGTCATCGTATGATCATGATAGAAATGTTTCCAAGTATCTTTAGCATTTTGTGGGACCAAGATCATTTTGTTTTAGGCAACCTTTTGATAGCGTCATCGAGGGACTATGATCTTTTGTTTTGTTTTGTTTTGCCAAGATACCTAGCATGCATACCATGGCCATTTTGTTTAGGCAACCAAGTGGGTGAAACCCTAAGGGTGTTTGTGTGCAATGTGTGTCATTTTACATGCTTTTAATTGTCTTGGATTAGGTCATTCTATTTGTTTGATTTTTGTCTTATCATGCAAAATCCTAATTTACTATACATGGCATAAATACGATAAATTGCGTAAAGTAAAACTAAGCTATTACAACAATTATTATGGGAGGGGGATACAAGTTTTTTGAATGGGGATATTGCACAAAAATATACCCTAAAATACTATTACAATCCAATTGAATGATGTACAATAAATAAATAAATACACAATTATTTAAATATGCAAATAAAATGTATTTATGCAAAATGTTTTGTATTTGATTTTTTGTATGAGAAAAATGATTATTTAAACCCTAGAAAATAAGAAAAATAATATTGTTATTTTTGAAAAGGTGAAACCCTAGTTTTTTTTATTAAAAGAAAAATATGTTCTATATTATTTATTCTATCCATTTATGTACAAGAAATAGTAAATAATATTATTAACAAATATTAAAAATTAAAATATGTAAGAAAATAATATTTTATGTGTATGAATAATAAAAATAAAAATGCATGGTATTTTTAAATGTATTTACTATTTATTTAAGAAAATAAAGTTCTATTTATTTGTATAAAACTATTTTTATATGTGGAAAAAATAATAAAAATAAAATAAAATTGCAAAAAATTAAGAAAATATTTTTGTGATTTTTTTAATGTTCAGAAAAAAAATATTAAAGTCAATAAACATAAAAAATATGAGAAAATATGCAAAATATAAAAAATATGCAAAGGGGGTGCAAATAGTAGTCAAGGGGGGGTGTGGAAAACAAAACAAAAGGCCCAAGCGCGCCCAAGCCCAGGCCAGGTCGTCCCTGTCCTCCAGCCAAACATCCTGCGTGCGTGTTTTGCCTTAAACTTGTAACTTGTTGTAGCTTGCATAAAAATGAAAACCCATAACATAAAAAATGTAACTTGTAATCTCACGATTTCAATGATATAAAATTCATGACCTAACTCTCAAAGATCATGGAGAATTTTAATGGCCCTAAATTGTGACCTAATTTTTTCAGCATGTTCAACATTCAAATTCTCTTAGCTCAGTTAATATAAATGACAACTATGCATATGTACAACTTCACCATGCTAGAGACTACATTTTTGCTTCACAAATCGTGGCTTGAGGATGCCTAAATAGAGAGATAAAGTTTTGAAAAATACCTCCTTCAGTTGGATTTGGATATGGCAATGTGGGAACATTGAGTGAGGCCTGAGGATCATGTGAGCTTCCTTGAAGTTCCCTCAAGCTAATCCAATGCTTAGCTGGCTTTGTGGATGGCTGAAACTTCCTGCACGAATCAATTTGCAACCTCCAAGTTTGAAAATGGTGATATATGAAACAGAGCTCACAGTTGCAGGATGAATGCTTGGACAGCTTGGATATGATGTGGATGAAGTGTTTCAAGTGTCAAGAGGCAAAACGCACGAGCAAATAATGAGATGGCTAGTGTTTTGCAGAAACTGGCAGTTTGGGCAGAAAAAATGAGGTTTTGGAGTTTTGGTTAGTTTCAGATGCTATGCATTGGTGTTCTAGCTTGAGATAAGTTTGTGAAGTTGTTTTTAATGATGCCAAGTCCACCCTTTATCATATGTACAAGTTCTTTGGACTTTTGCAACTTTTCTTGCTTTTTAAGAAAAGTGAAGTGACTTGTGCCAAAGGCCTGTACTTGCTAGTTCTAGGGCTGCCAAGGGTTGGTAAACATTGCTTGATATCTTTGGACATTGCTTGTAACAAAGAAACAGGTCCATGTCTCAAGAATTGTAAAGTTGGAAAAGCTTGCCTTTATGAAAATGGCAATGTGCCCTTTATGCCATTTATGGATTTATTCTTTATACAATGCTCCAAAAGCCAAAATAAAGCCATTAACCACTGAGCTAGCATTTAATTATGGAGTGTAGAAGGGATTTAGGACCTGTAATGCAAGGTACAAGCATGCTTGATCAGATTTGCAACTTGATGCATTGTAAAAATGGCTTGAACAAAAGTGACAAAATGCCATTTTCTCTTCTTCGATTCTCCCTAACCACAAATGATCTTAATAAATTATGACCCTTGGCACTTGATTTTGACCAAAAAGTCAAAGTTTGACTTTTCAGTGTACAATTGACTTTTGATCAGTTGACTGCAAAATTCATTTGTCAATCCAATGAACTTGAGATCTTTTGAACAATGTGATTAGGTAAAGATTATGCCATTGAACCCTTGAAATCATGTTTGAATCCAATTGGTCATTGGCTAGGTTAAAAATTAGAAATTGCCCTTTCTCAGTCAAAACCCTAATTTTGACCATTTTGCCCTTTTGATGGTTTGATCAAATTTCTTGAGGAATTGTGATCCAAACTTGATCAAATGATTCATATGAGTCTAAAATGTTATTGTGGATCAAAAATTATGAAGTTTGACTGTAAATTGGCCATGGTTGACTTTTTCCCGAATACAGTTGATTTTTAGGTCAATTATCCAATTGACTGGTCAAAAATGTGATTCAAGGCTTGAAATTTGACATGAGCAATCTTAGGGGTCCAAGATGGTGTATGAAAGTCACATGAAGCATTGATGGTCCAAAAATCCTTGTGCAAACTCAAACCCTAATTTCAGGTTATCAGTGCAAGGTGATGTCTTGAGCTGACCAAACCCCAATCTTGTCTTGAGTCCAAGAAGTCTTGTGAGGAAAATCTTGATAAATGAAAGGGAAAATTTTGGGGTACAACTGGGTACGAGCTAGTGCTAAAAGTCTTATGATGCCATATATTTCCATCTTATCAATGATCTTAGAGCCTATTGTTCAAGGGGATAAGTCTCACATCATTCTTCATCCTGATATGCCAACAAACTTCGAAGAATTGCATAGGTCTTGGATCCAACTCAAAGAATAACGGGACACCTTTGAGACCCAATTCTATGCCAGTGAGAAGAAAGTGTTGGAGCTTGTGATACGGTGGCAGAACCTACTGTTATACTGGTTTGCGTTTTTTGTTTGCAAAATGTCGCAGTAAGCAAGAGTCGCCACCGACTTATATTTCATCCAATCAGGAAAAGGAAAAAGAATAGAAAAAACCTTTTTCGAGATGTTTCCGAGTACGGGGGGTAGATTATAGAAAGGGAATGTGTTAGCACCCTTTCCATCCATGGTTTTCCATGGGCTCTTAGGTATTTTCTCATTATATACAAGCATCCAAAACATAAAAGTGGGAAGGTAAAGGTCCTATGCTATTACAGGGCTTTTACAAATACATAATTATCGTGACTGTAAATAAAAATGCGGAAGTTTAAACCCTAATTACTATTACAACCTCGAAACAGTTACAATAATAATAAAAATAAATAAAGTGCGCGCGGCGATTTAAAATGCGAAAATTAAAGAAAACCTAAAAGTCTAATTGAAAAGTAATTTAAAAAACCTAATTTCTAATTAATTTAAATTATGTAGAAAAACAATTAAATTGCCCTAAATAATTAATTAATTAATTAATTAAAAATAAAATATTTTTATGCTTTTTGTGATTTTGAGTTAATAATAAAAAAACATGATTTTGTGTTATTTTGTAAAAAGAAAATAATTTAGAGAATAATTAAAAAGAAATAGAAAAGATAGAAAATGGGACTGTTTCAGCAATTGGGGGGGGGGGCATGAAGAATTTGTCTTTAGGCCCAAAGAACTGAGCTCAGCCAGCGCGCCTGATTCTGTGTGCCGGTCTCCTGATGATCCATGGTACATCTGCGCATATGAGACGTTGGATCTGGATGTGATGAGATCTGATGATGATAAATTTGAGGCGTATGGTGATCTCCTGGAGGTGAAGTGCACTGGATCTGTAAGAATTTGTCAAGAAAATAACAAAAGCATACGCCTGGGATCGAACCCAAGACATTTGCTTCATATGCGCACCCTTCCACCATATATGCTAGCTGTTCTATTTGTAAGTATAATGAAACAAATAAAATATAACTGAAATAAAATGCTTTGCCCAGAAATACGCGCCAATTTCAAATGGGCCAGTGGGATGCTGCCACGCCTTCATCTTCTTCCCAGAAGATTCGTTTTTGCCAACAGACTTTAACCTATGGACATGTCTGTTGCTAAAAACCGTGATGTTGTAGATGCTTATTCTGGACGTCTTGATGCATGCAAATGATCCAGTTAGCTTCCAAATGTGCGCGGAATTGATTGCAAGTGTCAAAACTTCTTGAATCCTTCTGCAAAGGTCAAACCGATTGCCACTTTTTATGGAAAATTTTGAAGTTCTTATGTCAATTTCGTGCGGCCAAACCTTGTCCTCTTGCCTTGTTTTCGTACATTATATGTAGTATAAAGGATTAGGGTAACAAAAAGGAACACAATCCTTTGGAATTATGGAGATTGAATGAGATTCTCTTTCCATATGATATCTTTCCATAACCATGTAAATTATGCTCTTTTTGCCTCAAATTGCCTTGATTCATTTTGATTTGATTTGTCCAACATAATTAGATTTGATTTCCATCAAAATCAGATCTTCACAACAATTTTTGGTATTTTTTGTGATTTATTTCTTTTAATGTGATTTTTAATAGATAAAAATCATAATAAAATAAATAAATGGAGCAAATAAGATGTGGTTGCTGAGTTGGGTCATGGACCATGTCCTTAACAAGATACAATCCTAAAATGATAGGCCCTTTTCGCAAAAAATGCATTTTTGAGCACATTTGACTTGTGGATATTTTCCAAAAATGGTCAACTTTGACAATACATAACTCTTCTAATTTTAACACTAGAGAGGTGTTCTTGGACTTTTTAGAAAGCTTAGGATGTCCCCTAAACAACCCTTTTAGTATCATCTCAATTGGGTCTTCCGTGTTCATTTAAGAAGCTTTGACCCAAAAAGTGTTTTTGTTGACTTTTCAAAAGGACCTATAATGTATAAATTCATATCTTTTGATGAGTGCATATATTGAACTTGTGGGATGAAGATGAGTTGTAAGGAATTTCATCCTCTTAAAAATGAGCCTTGGATGGAAAATTTCTGATAAAGTACGAGGAAGTTATGCTTGGTCAAAGTTTGGTTGACTTTTCCTAAGAAACCCTAATTTAGCAACTTTTGGGTTTTGATGAATTTGGGGAATTCCTTGAGGAATCATGATCAACCCTTGATCAAATGATGGACGTAACTTCAAAATGTTGATGTTGACCAAAAATCTTGAAGTTTGACTGTATGTGGGCCACAGTTGACTTTTGACCTAATACAGTCGATTCTCAAGCATCTGAGTAGTTGACTGAGCAAACTTCTTGTGCAAGGCTTGAAATTTGACATGGAGGGTCTTGAGAACATATTAGGACAATGGAAATAATTTGGGACCCTTTGAACTCAAATATCTTGATAAAAATGGAAACCCTAGTTTAAGGCTCATTGTCTTAGAAGGAGGATTTGTCTGGTCAATCCTTAGACATCCTTGGGAAAATTGAGGACCTCAATGAGCATGTGTTGAGTAAAATGAGAGGGAAAATTTTAGGGTGCAACAACTGCCCCTGTTCAATCTTCTTAAACCTGAGGATGTAGATTGGTTAGTCTGCCTTTCGTGATCTGAAGGTGGAAGATGATTGAACACTAGAGTGCCCAAAAATTTGCACTCGCATGAAGTAATACTGATTGGTGATATCGGGAATGGGCTTACAGATGCCATTTGGAAGTTGACAGAGAATCATTGGAGATGGGCTTAAAGATGCCATCCAAAAATATATCGATCGCATAAGAGATTCCTTTGCGAGAAACTTTGTACCTGCTGTTGAGGAGAACTTCACCGGGGAATGTTGATTTATGACATGGGAAATAGAGTATAGGAGCTTCGATTGTCTATTACTCTGCTGGGGAATTAACTCCTGATTGAGGAAGTAGGAATGAACTGCATATCTGGTCAGGGTCCAGGCTGCACAGCGACTTACTGGGGAAAGGTGAAATCGACCGTAACTGGCCGGGCCCAGGTCTTATCATGTTATAAACTTTCGTCGGGAGATGAAAGAGAAGGAACCTGGATGGTAAGGTTACTTTGAAATGAAAGCCTGGATAATAGGGCTATCAGAAGGAGCCTGGATCATATGGTTACTTCGAAATGAAAGCTTGAATAGTAGGGCTATGAGAAGGAACCTGGGTAGTAGAGTTACTTTGAGATGAAAGCCTGGATAGTAGGGCTATGAGAAGGAACCTGGGTTTTAGGGTTACTTCGAAATGAAAGCCTGGATAGTAGGGCTATGAGAAGGAACCTGGGTCGTAGGGTTACTTTGAAATGAAAGCTTGGATAGTAGGGCTATAAGAAGGAACCTGGATAGTAGGGTTACTTCGAAATGAAAGCATGGATAGTAGGGCTATGAGAAGGAACCTGGGTCGTAGGGTTACTTCGAAATGAAATCCTGGATAGTAGGTCTATAAGAAGGAACTTGGATAGTAGGGTTACTTCGGAATGAAAGCTTGGATAGTAGGGCTATGAGAAGGAACCTGGATAGTAGGGTTACTTTAAAGTGAAAGCCTGGATAGTAGGGCTATGAGAAGGAACCTGGATAGTAGGGTTACTTTAAAGTGAAAGCCTGAATATTAGGGCTATGAGAAGGAACTTGGGTAGTAAGGTTACTTCGAAATGAAATCCTGGATAGTAGGGTTATAAGAAGGAACCTGGATAGTATGGTTACTTCATAATAAAAGTCTGGATAGTAGGGCTATAAGAAGGAACCTGGATAGTAGGGTTACTTCGGAATGAAAGCCTGGATAGTAGGGCTTATGGGAAGAAACCTGGATAGTAGGGTTATTTCAAAGTGAAAGCCTGGATAGTAGGGCTATGAGAAGGAACCTGAGTAGTAGGGTTACTTCGAAATGAAAGCCTGGATAGTAGGGCTATAAGAAGGAACCTGGATAGTAGGGTTACTTCGGAATGAAAGCCTGGATAGTAGGGCTATGAGAAGGAACCTGGGTCGTAGGGTTACTTCGAAATGAAAGCCTGGATATTAGGGCTTATGGGAAGAAACCTGGATAGTAGGGTTATTTCAAAGTGAAAGCCTGGATAATAGGGCTTATGGGAAGAAACCTGGATAGTAATGTTATTTCAAAGTGAAATTCTGGATAGTAGGGCTATGAGAAGGAACCTGGGTAGTAGGGTTACTTCGAAATGAAAGCCTGGATAGTATGGCTTATGGGAAGAAACCTGGATAGTAGGGTTACTTCAAAGCAATAGTGTATATTAGTTGACCCGTTTGGTTTCCGGAACTGAGTTTCCATTAGTCGTCTGCAGACGTGACCTGCATAACTGTTGGATTTGTTGAAGCTAATCGTCTTTCCTGAAAAGATAATAAGGTTAATTATGTGTGATGCATGAAATACATGGTGGAATGATGTTCTCAAAATAAATGAGATAATGTTGTATATGGTATGTATGCGCTTGTCATGATGTATGTACATGAAATGCTATCGGAGTATGTCCGGGTTTGGGAAAATAAATCCCTGACTGCTGCTGGAGATTTATGAATATTCTGTCAGGAAGAGATTCTGCTTGAGAATAAACTCTCAGGGAACAAAATTAGAAAGTGAATATTTATAGCTGAAGTAATGAGCTCTGCCGGGGATTAAGCCTCTGCATCCAGAGAAATAAACTATGCTTGGGGGATGAAATTTACTGACCCGCCCGCGATTATGAAATTCAGCTGGGGGATATAGCTGTCAGGTTTCAGAATGACCCTGGCTGGGGAGGAGGTTACGTCCTGTTTCGGGAAAGCTGACATCAATGCTTTTGAATACTTTTACTTTGTGTGGAGTGTATGTACTGATGATTGTGTTCCAAAGCTGGCTCTATCTCGGCACCTGCTGGGCGGAGTAACCGTCGGGTTTGACACTTCTTGTTTTTTCCCCTGTTTCTGGAATTACGAGTAATTGTCTTTTGTTTCTTATGTAAATATTTATGAGCAGCAATCATTTTTAAATGCATATATCAAAAATAAGTCATTAGACGTTCTTGCAAAACAAAACAGAAAAAGAAAAACAAATCGAAGTTTCTTGTGAAAATGATTTGTATTAATTTTTGAAGTTGGCCTGTAATAGGCGTTTTTGTACAAGGAGGATGGCGCTCTAGTAAGAGAACGTCGCCGTAAAAATAGAAGCTATACAAATTTGTATAAAAGAAAAACAACTATGTGAAACAACCTCATTGGGTTCCAACTCTACTATTTCCCTTATATCTTCAAGCGTCTCATCACTTTGCTACTTGGCCGAAAGTTGATAAGATTGGTTGGTGTCGTCCGAGCTTGATAGTCGATACTGGAGTCTGGTCGCAAGATGATCTAATGAGACATAGTGGTACGCTTTATATCCCTAATTTTTGCATGGACTGCCCTTTCGGGTTTTTAGTCCACCGGAATACCCTTTTTTACCCAAGCCGCCCTTTCAGGTTTTCGACTTGCCAGGTGTACAGATTTTTTAATTTTCATCCCTTATTTTTGCCCGAACCCTTTTGGTTCGCCAGGAAGCCCTTATTTTTGCCTAGGCCAGTCAACCTAGCGGGTCTTTTGATTAGGCGTAGTATCTTTTCACTATGTCTACATTGACAGGGTGAGGAAGGTCGTCACCGTCTATGGTGGTTAGAATCATAGCTCCACCCGAAAAAATGTTCCTAACCACAAATGGCCCTTCGTACGTGGGGGTCCATTTGCCCCTAGGATCACCTTGCGACAGTATGATGCGCTTGATCACTAGATCCCCGACTTGATACTCTTGACGCTTGACTTTCTTGTTAAAAGCCTTGATCATTCGCTATTGATACGTTTGACCATGGAAGATAGCAGTAAGTCTCTTTTCATCAATTAGATTTAACTGATCAAATCTGGTTCAGATCCAGTCGTCTTTGTTCAAACCTGCATCCTTCATAATCTTGAGAGAAGGTATCTGGACTTCGATGGGTAGGACTGCCTCCATGCCATATACCAGAGAGTAGGGTGTTTCCCCTGTCGATATCCGTGCTAAGGTACAGTACTCATGAAGAGCAAATGGCAACATCTCATGTCAGTCTTTGTATGTCACCGTCATCTTCTGCACAATCTTCTTGATGTTCTTGTTAGCTGCTTCAACAGTGCCATTCATCTTTGGCCAGTAGGGAGAAGAATTATGGTGTTGTATCTTGAACTGCTTACAGAGCTCGGTGATCATTGTGTTTTTGAGATTCGTACCATTGTTAGTAATAATTCTCTCTGGCACACCATATCGACAGATCAGATTATGTCGGATAAACCGCGCCACGACGTTCTTGGTTACTGTGGCAAAGGAAGCTGCCTCAACCCACTTCGTGAAGTAATCAATGGCTACTAGGATGAAGCGATGTCCATTAGAAGCGGTGGGCCTGATTTCTCCAATCATGTCGATCCCCCATATTGAAAATGGCCACGGAGGTGTAAAGACATTTAAGGGGACCAGAGGAACATGCACCTTATCAGCGTAGCTTTGGAACTTATGACAAGTTCGAGAGTTCTGATAACAATCGACTTTCATAGTGGACAGTAATATCCTGCCCGTAGGATCTTCTTAGCCATGGTGTGTCCACTGGAATGGGTTCCGAAGGTGCCTTCATGTAGATCTGTCATGATCCTCTCTGCTTCGCTCTTGTCAACACACCGTAGTAGTGTGGAGTCATGGTTGTGTTTATAGAGGATTCCATTACTAAGGAAGAACTTTGCAGCGAAACTTCTTATCGTTGACAGATGCCCCTTCGGGATACTCTTGAGCCTCGAGATACCTTTTGACTTCGTGAAACCAGGGTTTGTCTGCCACTTCTTTGGTATCGATTTCACAACAATGTGCTGGTTCGTCCAACCTCTCAATGGTGATTTTGGGAGCTTTATTGTCCCACCTAACTTTGTACATATAAGACATGGTAGCTAGCGCGTCTGCTAACTGGTTCTCCTCTCGTGGGAAATGTTCAAAAGTTACCTCCTCAAAGTGTGGGAGCAATGTCAACACGTACTCTTTGTATGGGATGAGATTCAGGTGCTTCATATCCCATTCGCCTTTGATCTGACTTATTACTAAGGTTGAATCCCCGAAAATGTTCAAGAATTTGATCCTGAGGTCAATAGCACCCTTGAGTCCCATGATACAAGCTTTATACTCTGACATGTTGTTAGTGCAGTTGAAACATAGTCGGGCAGTGAAAGGAGTATGAGAACCCTCAGGCGATATGATTACAGTGTTGATGCCATTACCCAATGCGTTAGAAGCTCCGTCAAAAAACATATTCCATCGGGATCCCTCCTCGGGTCCTTCATCCGGTCCAGGTTCTTCATAGTCAGTTACCAGCATAATATTCTCATCCGGGAACTCAAAATTCATGGACTGGTAGTCATCCATAGCCTGATGAGCCAAATGATCAGCCAAAACACTCCCCTTGATTGCTTTCTGGGTTGTATATTGTATATCGTATTCAATTAAGATCATCTGCCATCTTGCTATTCTTCCGGAGAGAGTGTGTTTCTCGAAGATGTATTTGATTGGATCCATCTTAGATATCAACAAAGTAGTGTGGGTTAGCATGTACTGTCTTAGTCATCGAGCAGCCCATGCCAAAGCGCAACAAGTTTTATCGAGTAGTGAATATCATGTCTCACTGTCGGTAAACTTTTTTCTAAGGTAGTATATTGCATACTCTTTTCGACCAGACTCGTCATGCTGCCCCAACACACACCCCATTGAATTGTCTAGCACTGTCAAGTATAATATCAAAGGTCTTCCTTCAACCGGAGGCATCAGAATTGGTGGTTCTTGAAGGTATTCTTTGATTCTTTCGAAAGCGGTCTGGCATTCATCATTCCACTTTACCACCTGATCTTTCTTCAGAATCTTGAAGATGGGCTCACAGGTAGCAGTCAGATGCGAAATGAACCGGTGATATAGTTCAAGTGTCCCAAGAAACCTCTAACCTCTTTCTCCATACGGGGAGCTGGCATTTCTTGTATAGCCTTTACCTTTGCAGGTTCTACTTGGATGCCTTTGTCGCTGATGATGAAACCCAAAATTTTACCGGATCTTACCCTGAAGGTGCACTTGTTCGGATTCAACCTCAGTTTGTATACCTTCAACATGTCGAACAACTTTTGTAGATGATCAAGGTGATCCTCCTCAGTTTGAGACCTGGCTATCATATCATCAACATAAACTTCGATCTCGTGATGAGTCATATCGTGGAACAAAGCGACCATGGCACGCTGATAAGTTGCCCCAGCATTCTTCAACCCAAAAGGCATCACCTTGTAGAAGAAGGTTCCCCACTGTGTGACGAAGGTTGTATTCTTCATGTCTTTAGGAGCCATTTTGATCTGGTTGTAGCCATAGAAACCATCCATGAAGGAGAAGATTTTGTGTTGCGCAGTATTGTCGACCAGAACATCAACGTGAGGAAGAGGGAAGTCATCCTTGGGGCTTGCCCTGTTCAGATCTCTATAATCCACATACATTCGCACCTTACCGTCCTTCTTAGGTACCGGAACGACATTAGAAACCCACTGTGGATAAGAAGTGACAGCTAAGAATCCTGCGTCTAACTGCTTCATGACCTCTGCCTTGATCTTCTCTGAAATTTCAGGGCGTATACGAAGAACCTTCTGTTTAACCAGAGGACAGTCTTCTTTGGTCGGCAGACGATGAACCACAATATCAGTGTCTAAACCTGGCATGTCTTCATATGACCAGGAAAAGATCTCAACGTAGTCGTGCAACATTTGTATCAACCGCTGTTTGACCTTAGCTTCCAAATTTGCACCAATCTTGACCTCCTTTATGTCTATCTCTGTGCCCAGGTTTATTGTCTCAATCGGCTCTTCATGAGGCTGTATAGCCCTTTCTTCCTGTTGTAATAGTCTAGCAAGTTCTCCAGGTACCTCACAATCATCCTCACTTTCGTCTTTGGCTTGGTTGATCAGATTTTCGAAGTCATAACTGGCAATAGCATAGGTGTTATCAATGGGATCCAGAGTGGATATGGATCTGCAGTATGATACGTGAGTGTGTGTAAGAGAATAACTGTTTTGATAAAGTGAAAACAGAAAAGAAAAACAAAGAGCGTAAAATTTGTATGCAATAAACGTCCAATGCTTTATTAATGATATATGAAATGACAAATAATATCCCTCACAAGCAAAGCCAATGTGCCTCGGGCAAGGCACAAGGCTGTAGAGTTTTAAATTGTTTATTACAAAACTTATAAACAAGTAAGACAATTACTGCAGAATAAAAGAAACTGGTATAAAGTCCCTAGCCGTCCAGTTACTCGGTCTACCGTTGGTAGTTGGGTAGATCCAGCCGTCAATGTCTGAGTCTTCCTCACCGTCTTCAATGACATTAATTCCCCGATTGCTGATGCGTAGGGGAGGTCCTTCAGCCCGAGCTCGTCGAACAACCTTTTAAGCTCCTAAAGTAAAGCCCAAACCACACTTGTCAGTTTTATGAGTGAAATCAGGGAGCTGTCCCCAGTTGGTACACCCACCTTCTTCAACTATGTCTCTCGCATCTATGAGAGGAGCCATCTTCAGAGGAGGTTTGTTGTTGGTAGTAGCTTCAGCCGATGCCCAGATCTGGGGAACCTCTTCAAAATTCTGGCAAGGAGTCTCTATGAATTCCCCATCCATCTCTACGTACTTGAAGGAATTGAGGTGGCTCACCATATACTCCTCCCCACCTTGCACATTGACATTCTTTCCTCTTACTGGATATTTTAGCATCTGGTGCAGTGTAGAAGAGACTACCCCAGCTTCATGGATCCAAGGACGACCCAACAAACAAGAATATAACGACCGGATGTCCATTACATAGAAGGTGGGATCAAAGGTTTGAGAGCCTACTTTGACAGGGATGTCCATCTCCCCATGCACCGTTCTCTTCGACCCATCAAAATCCCTCACCACAATGTTACTAGGCTTTAAGGCCAAGCCCTCATAGTCCAACGGATCCAACGCCTTCTTAGGCAGGACATTCAGCGAAGACCCAATGTCTACCAGCACATGAGCCATAATGGTGCCCCTCCACTCAATTGATACATGCAGAGCATCATTATGCTTCCTCCCTTTCGGTGTCAGGTCTGCATCTGAAAAACCCAGCCCATTGTCAGCAGTCAAACTAGCCACACAATCTTTGTATTGATCAGCTGAGGTCTCCTGCGGCACATGCGCATTCTTGAGGAATGCAATCAAAGCCTTCGCATGGGCTTCAGAACACAAAAGCAGAGACAACATGGATATCTTTGAGGGGGTCTTCCCCAGCTGCTCGACCATGTTGCAGTCGCTCTTTTTGATTATTTTCAGTATTTCCTCTATTTCTTGCTTAGAGGCTTCCACGACAATTTTTCTAGGTGCCTCCATCCGGGAAGGCTCACCTATAACTTCTTTGCCTCGGGTACCGGATGACTCGCCGGCAGGGGTAATAATTGGAGTAAGACCAGGAGCAGTAATTGATGTACTAGGAGGAACAACAGATGGAATGACAATAGGCTTGTTGACAGTCTTAGGGGAAATCTCAGGGGAGAAAACCTTCCACTTCGGGTAACCTTGCTAGTCCCGACAATGTTACCAATATCAGGATCAGCCTCTTCATTTTTCAGATCTTGTTTGATGCCATGATAGTACACATCGGCACCATAATGCCAGGGGATAGCTTTGTCCGAGGCATACGGGACAGGAATAGGAACAGTGATTATTAGCAGAGCGATTCTTGGAGCAGATGTAATCCTAACAGGTCTTCTTGAGGAGACCTTGGAAGAATTAGCAGAAATGATTATAATGGCAATGTCTTCAGATGGAACAACAGGAACCAAAGTTTTCTCGAACAAAATTTCTTTATTGTCCATCAGGCGTTGAACACCTGACTTCAGCAAATGGTAAACAGAAGGCAGAAATGAACACATGTGGCAGCCTTCACCACAACCCAGAAATAAACCGGCCAACAACAAATTCTTCTTCACAGTCATGAGAGGAGTAGAAACTTCATCCACCGAGGTCACAAACAAGTCGGTATCAACAACATTAATTCCATAATCGTTCTTAGGCTTGGGAGCAGTTATGACATTGGGCTTTTCCGGAGCATCAAACTCAATTTCCTTGGCTTCGATCAGATCTTGTACCTTATTTCTTAGAGCCCAGCAGTCATTGGTATCATGGCCAGGACTCTCAGAATGATAGGCACACCAAGCGTTTGGATTATATCGGGGACATGTGGTATTCAGATTCTTGGGAGCCTCTTTCAAGGTCGCCAAGTTGGATCTCAGCAGATGAGGTAGAACTTCAACCAACGTCATATTGATTCGGGTAAACTGTCGTTGTGGCCTTTCCACCCTTGGTTGATTATTGCATTGGGGAGCGGCTGCAGGCCTATGTATCATTACGACACTTACTATCTGACGATGTTTAGTTCTGCTTTGGCCCCTCGGGCTGTAGATGGAACTGGCTTCTTTCTTACCACCAAAAGGCTTCTTTACCGAACTCGAAGAAGCATCCTTCTGTATCTTGCTGCTCCGAATCCCAGATTCTACTCTCTCTCCATTCAAGATCAGCTCGGTGAAACCAGCTGCCGAGCTGCCGATCAAATGATTAAAGAATGGACCAGATAGCGTCCCCAGAAACATATCAACCAACTCCCTATCAGACAATGGGGGTTGGAATCTTCCAACCAAGTCTCTCCACTTCTGTGCATAGTCCTTAAAACCTTCACTCTCTGCCATGGACATACTCTGGAGTTGAGTACGAGTAGGAGCAAGGTCAGCGTTATATTGATACTGCTTATAGAAAGCAGCAACCAGATCTTCCCAATTTCGAACATTGGCTCTCTCCAGTTGGTAGAACCATTCAAGCTAAGTCCCTGACAGACTATCTTGAAAGAAATGAACCCACAAATTTCTATCAGCGGTGTGGGGCTGGATCTTTCTGACATAAGAGTGGAGATGGAGTTTTGGGCAGGACACCCCATCATACTTTGCAAAAATTGGAGCTTTGAACTTCTGCGGGATGACCACTCCCGACACCAATCCCAATTCTTCGAAATCCAGCCCAGGTATCCTCTGGACTTCCATAGCACTCAAGCGATCTTCCAAATGGTTGTATCTATCCTCAGTGGGAGGATATTTCTCCTCATTGTAGTCGGTATCATTGTTAGAAACTTCAGGACTGGGATCCTTCTCCCTTGTCTCTTCTTCTTGATTCTCCCCTTCCTTGGATGAAGAGGTCAGATCGACTTGTTTCTTCAATGGCCCTCTAAACCTTCTGACCATATTCAGGATATCGGCAGCCTTCTTCTTTTTCTTTTTCTCTTTCAGGATGAGGGCTTTCAGATCCTCCTGCCCTTTTGCCAGATTTATGAACATTTGCTAGAACTGGGCGTTTTGTGCCTGAAGGTCCTTGATGCTTTGTTCGGAAGACATTTCTGCGTGATAAACAGTGAAGAAGATGAGAAACCTGTAATGGTACCTGTACATGCAATGTTATGAATGGGATGCGCATGCAATGATTTCAAAGACTTTGGGAAATTTAAATTTGCGAACCAAAATGAAACAAAGATTTTATTAGTTGAATTTAAAGTTCAAATGCCTTTTAGGCATTACAATTAAAAACAAATCTAAAACTAGAAAAAATAAAAATTCCCATGGATGCTTCCTCTTCGTGCCGAGATAGACATTGAGTCCTCTTTCCTCATGGAGCTGCTTTGTGAGCTCTAAAACCTTCCTCTCCTGGGCATAGAACTGATCCCTCTAAGTATCTCGCTCTTTCTTCAACTGAATCCAAGACCTCTGTAATTCTCCAAGATCAGTGGGCATATCGGGATAAAGAATCGTGTAAGGAATACCCCCTTCAGTAGTGGGTTCCATAATCACTGGTAGAACGGCCATATAGGGCATTATAAGTTTCTGGGTGCGAGCTCGTACCCATTGGAGATAGGGTTCCATGGGAATGGAAGCCTTTGGCCCCAAAGCCTTGGTGCCAGATCTGTTTACCATGTGTGATGCGGTGGCAGAACCGGACTGTTTTTTTAGAAAAATGCTGGTTTGCGTTTTGCGTTTGTATTCGCAAAATGTCGCGGTAAGTAAGAGTCGCCACCGACTTTTATTTTATCCAATTGGAAAGGAAAAGAGCACAGAAAAATTCCTTTTTCGAGATTTTGAGTACAAGGGGTAGATTATAGAAAGGGAAGCTATTATCACCCTTTCTATCCGTAGTTTTCTACGGGCTCTTAGGTACTTGCTCATCATTTAAAAAATTGCTTCCGTGTTTGCGTGTTTTGAAAACTTTTTGTTTTACTTCGTTTTAACCCTTGTGTGATCGGTGGATCTGGAACTGATTGTTTAACGCTGGTTCGCGAAATGTCGCGGAAGCAAGAGTCGCCACCGTCTTTTATTTTCTCCAAATGGAAAGGACAAAAGCACAGAAAAATTCCTTATAGAGATTGCTCTCGGTTCGGGAGGTAGATTATAGAAAGGGAAGGTGTTAGCACCCTTTCTATCCATGGTTATCCATGGGCTCTTAGATACTTGCTCATTTGTGTTTTCAAAATGGTTTGTTTGCTTTTCAACTGTGGGTTTTAAAAAGTTTCTTTGAAAATTTCAGTTCGACTCTTGTATCAGTCCTCAAGAGTGTTTGAAAAGTTGCTTTCGAAAGCTTTTTGAAAAGGTGTCGGTGTGAAAAGTATTTTTGATTTGTTTTAAAATTAGAGCAAGTATCTAGAGTCGTCTACCTACCCTAAGGAATTCGTCTGTGTAAATGTCTTTAAAGTAGTGCCATCCCACCATTGAGAGGTAGGTAGCACCACCGTTGGAGGTGTTCGGGTCAATTCGAAGGTTCGGGACATGGTGATCACCGGAGCAATAGGAAGACACCTTAGAAGCTACCCTCATGCCATGTTCATGGACATGAGGACTTACTAAAACGTCCTCTACTCGACGATCACCTTTCGAGGGGCAAGGCAACAGTGAGGCGTACCCTAGGGGTGGTGTGTGATTTGTGTGTCATGTTCATTTATTTTTGTCTTGTCATGTATTGGTGATCTACGCGTTGCTTTTACTTTGACATTCATTCTTTCATGCAGGTTAATTAGCAGTTTAAAAAGATGCAAGAATTAAAAGGTCCTACGCTATTACAAAGGCGCGGGTCCACATCGCCAAATTAATCCAGGACCCGATTTAAAATAAAATAAAGTGCGAGAAATATAAATGTCCTATTTATTCTATTACATGGCTTTGGGAGAATTACATGAAAAAGGAAATAAAATAAAATGCGAGAATAAGTAAAATCGGGAATGCGAGGGCGTTGGACCCTTTTAAAGAAATTAAATTACAATTATGAAATTAATTAAATTTAACGAGAAAAAGAAATTATTTTTGAGTTTTTTGTATTTATGGATTTTTATGAGAATTAACGGAATTAAAACCTAATTCTAGCTATTTTTAATTTATTAAGAAAAACATGTTAAAATTGAACCTAAAATTAACCTAATTATTTACATGGTAATTTATTTACAAAAAATAATAATTAATAATTAATAATTAATATGGTGAAAAAAGGAAAAAAGGATAAAAGTGTTCAAAACCCTAATTCTACAATTTTTAAGTTTATTAAAAAAAATGTTAAAATTTAAACCTAGAATTAACTAAATTAATTAATACCATTTATTTACAAAAATAACATTAAATAAAATATATTTTTTTTATTGTCTTTTCTGATTTTTTATTATTTTTTATATTAAAGAAAAATTAATTTATGAATTAAACTAAGAGAGAAATAAAACAAATAAAATAGAAAAGAGTAAAAAAAGAAAGAAGAATTGATGCAAACCAATGGGGGGTGTTGACCCCAGTTTGGAGGTTTGTCCCAGTAATTAGGCCCATTTAATTCCTGGCCTTGTTGACTTATGAGTGATCATGTGCGTAGGCATTGACTGAATCATTCCATAGGCTTTAGATCTGGACAGTTGGACTGATGCCATGGGACGTGTGGCAAGCCAAGTCATGAGGCTGCATGGTAGGCCCCAGGGAGCAAGCTACATAGAACCGCGTTAAGAAGAAAAATATGAAACAAAGTAGGGGGACCTGGTGTTCGAACCCAGGTCCCAAGGCTTACCAATGCTTTCCTCCACCAACTGAGCTGCGTGCACATTTGTAACATGATATGACAAGTAATCAACATAAGGCAAAACAATGGTTAGTGGCATTCTTCCGCGCGAAATTCAAACGCACCAACCATATCATGCCACATGATCTTCTTCTCCACTCGTTTGCATTTTTACCTGAAAAAACAAACTAAATAGCGGGGGTTTTAAACCCCAACAATCTGAAATACAGAAAATAGCGAATAGGAATTAAGAAAAAATAAAAAGGGCGCGACTAGTGATTCTGGATCGTCTAAGCGTGTTGAGTTCAATGGTGTAGGTCTCACGTCTCAATTTTTTCAGAACAAAGAAGCCCCAAATTTACAGTCATGAAACCCTAGCCAGCTTCAATGGTAACTTCACATACATAGCACGAAAACTCAATTAAATTGCATGGTTAGTTTCAGCATGATTAGATTAGTGTAAAACAACAATTAAATGGTATGAAAAATGCCCAGAAATTGAAACACGACTATGCATAGAGTGTGAGAAATTTTGAGTTCTGTATACCAATTCTTGATGCTATGGGCGTGGAAAAAGATTCAATCAGGTTCAGTGATACCTCAGAAAGCTTTTTCAATTGGTTAGAAGCCTTGAATCCAACTCTAATGCAGTTTTCAGTTTTCACTTTTTTCACAAAAATTGCAAAAGTTGTTCTTGATGTGTGGCGCAGCTTAGAGGTCTTTTGCACTAGGGTTAGTTTCACTATATGTATGGCAATAGATTAGGGTTGAAATTTGAGTCCACAAATCCTTGTAATCATGAATCAAATATTGGATTTTAATGGCATATTTCTTCAAATCTTTTCCATATGTTTTGATGCCAATCATGACCAAATCACCTTGATTCTTTCCATATCAGATAGTGCACGAAATCTTGAAGGTATTCTATGCACAAAAAGATTTGAAAAGCATGGATGAGTATTTTTTCATATTTTATTTAATTAAATGAATTAATAGTAATTAAAAATTCAAATAAATAATAAAAATGATGAAAAAAATCCCCTTTGGGCCAAATGGTCGTGCATAGCCTTTGGATGATGAATCTTGGAAGAAAATGTGGCCCATTAGCAATTTTGAGGCATTTGAAGTAAAGTTGACTTTTCAAAATTCCCAAAAAGTTTCCAACTTCCACAAGGCATGTCTTGCTCAATTTTTAAGCTTTGATCATGTTCTTGGACATTTTGGAAAGGTCTTGAAGTCCTCTAACCAATGCCTTTGGTCCCATGTCATTTTGATTTACCAATCTCAAGTTATGGTCTTTGACTTAAAGTGCCTTTTTGTTGACTTTTGAGAATGACCTATAATGTTGAAATTGATAACTTTTTGTGAGTGCATTTCTTGGACTTGAAGTGTGAAGAGGAGTTGTAGGAAATGTCTTTCTCTTCAAAATGAGCTTTGGATGGAATTTTTCTGATAAACCATGTGGAAGTTATGCCTTGGTCAAGTTACAGTTGACTTTTTCAACTATCTAAATATGGAAACTTTTGCATCTTGAGACTTTTTGAGCCATGCCTTGAAAATCATGATCAAGAATTGATAAAATGATGTTTATGACTTCAAAATAAGATGTTGACCAAAAATTTGGACTTTTGACTATCAAATGACCATTTTGCCCCTGCAGTTGACTGTAGGGCAATTAGGGTTTTTGACTGTGCAATTTTGTGCTGTAAGTCTTGAAACTTGGCATGAGGATGCTTGACCAAGTTTATAGGCATGTGGGACTTGATTGGACCCTTGAAAACTTCAATTTCTTTGCCAGAACCAAAACCCTAGTTTTTGACTGTTAGGAGGCCCTTGAACTGTGCAACCCTTGGGGAGATTTTGAAGCTTTGACTTGGCAAATTTTGAAGAATATGGGAGGGCAAATTTTGGGGTACAACAGTTGCCCCTGTTCAATCTTCTTAGACCTGAGGATGCAGATTGGCTGACATGCCTTTCGTAATCCGAAGGTGGAAGATGATTGAACACTAGAGTGCCCAGAAATTTGCGCTCACACAGTAGTGTGATGGTGGGAATGGGCTTACATATGCCATTTGGAGATTGATGGATAGGATGATGGGCTTATAGATGCCATGCTAAGAGATGATGGAAGGTGGATGGGCTTATAGATTCCATCTGGGTGCCGATCGCGTAAGAGATTCCTTAGCGAGAACTTGCGTACCTGAAAAGAAAATGATTACCTGGCCTGTTTAGGAGCTGGTCTTCAAACTCTTTGTATAGCTGTGTCCTGATTGGTTACAGGAATTGGGTCTGGAGCTTCAAACAGTGATGAATGAACTAGAGATGGTTACTACCTCAACAGGAACGGTGAGAGAACCTTGGACGATTACTACCTCAACAGGAACGCTGAGAGAATCTGGGGACGATTACTACCTCAACAGTAACGCTGAGAGAATCTGGGGACGATTACTACCTCAACAGGAACGCTGAGAGAATCTTGGGCGACTTCAACCTCAACAGTAACGCTGAGAGAATCATAGGCGACTTCAACCTCAACAGTAACGCTGAGAGAATCTTGGGCGACTTCAACCTCAACAGTAACGCTGAGAGAATCTTGGGCGACTTCAACCTCAACAGTAACGCTGAGAGAATCTTGGGCGACTTCAACCTCAACAGTAACGCTGAGAGAATCTAGGACGATTTCAACCTCAACAGTAACACTGAGGGAATCTTGGATGTCTTCTACTGAGTCTTTATCAGGAAAATCTTTTAGGGATCGATTTAACTGGACTAGAGAAGGCCTTTGACTGGATAAGAAACAGGAAAATCTTAGGGTCGATTTAACTGAACTGGACAAGGTCTTGAAATCTTCAACTGGATAAGAAACAGGGAGATCTTAGGGTCGATCTGACTGAACCAGAGAAGGCCTTTGACTGGATAAGAAACAAAAAAATATTAGGGTCGATTTGACTGAACCGGTCAAGGTCTTGAAATCTTCAACTGGATAAGAAACAGGGAGATCTTAGGGTCGATCTGACTGAACCAGAGAAGGCCTTTGACTGGATAAGAAACAGAAAAATCTTAGGGTCGATTTAACTGAACCGGTCTAGGTCTTTGAAATCTTCAACTGGATAAGAAACAGGGAGATCTTAGGGTCGATCTGACTGAACCAGAGAAGGCCTTTGACTGGATAAGAAACAGGAAAATCTTAGGGTCGATTTAACTGAACCAGACTAAAGTCTTGAAATATAGCTGAGAACTTGACTGGATCTTTCCTGAAAGGTAAAGGTCAGTCATATGCAAGGCATGATATGGATCAAGCGATGATGTTCTCAACATAAATGAGATTTGTAAGATATGATGCGTATATGCATGCTATAATGATGTATGAAAATGTGATGTTTATGAATGTATCTTTTCGTCTTAGGAAGATAAATCCTTGACGGGTGCCGGGAAGTCACTCCTGGGCTGATGTTGGAGAACAATGCTTTGCTTCCGCTGGGGATGATAGTTGCAAGAATACCGGTAGGAGAAGATAATTCCGTTGGGGAATAAACTTGGCGAATGGATTACTCTGCGGGGAGAAAATTACTCTAGCGATCTTGCTGGGAAACAATACTCTGTGGGGAGAGAGGTACTTGTTGGAATGTTGATGGTAACTTCGCTGGGGATACCATTGATATGTTGGAAGTGTTAATAGACTTCGCTGGGGATAAGGAGACTGTGCCGAGAACGATCTTTCCGTGGCTTTTGGCTGAGGATAACCCAGTTATATCCTGGTGAGGAAATAACTCTTTGAATAAAGCCGGGAGACGCGTTCGTGCTCTGCGAGGATAAGCTTCCAGAATCTACTGGGGATAAGCTTACTGCTTGGGGAGATGGATTCCAACTTTCCTGGGGAAACTGAATTGGACTCTCCTGGGGAAGTTTTGAACTACTGGGGAAGTGACTCCATTGCATGTTTGATATACCGCCGGGGAACAATCTTTAGACCAAGACTGCCGGGGATGCCTGTTAAGAATATTTGTATCTCGTGCTGGGGAATGTTGAGATCTGCTGGAGGATATCCAACTTCCTTTAGGTTTGATAATATAGCTTTGCTTGGGGTGAGTGTACTGACTTGCTGACTCACTCTCTGGGGAATTAAGATATACTGGTTATGTTCTTCAGCCGAACTCACCTTGGTACCTTGGTGGATGGAACAATCAGATTGCTTAGACAACTCTTTATTGCCCCTGTTTCTAATGTTACCTGTAATTAATCCTTTATTTCGTATGCAAATATTCATGAGTTAAATTATTGTCAATGCATATATCACAAATTGAACCTTGGACGTTCTTCGCAAAACAAAACAGAAAAGAAAAACAAAAGGCAATTTGTAACTGAAACGTGATTTTTGTATTGATTTTTGAATTCGCCTGTAAATAGGCGTTTTATATACAAGAGGCTGACGTCCTAGTAAGAGAACGCCGCCGAACAAAAGAATTTATACAAGTTTATACAAAGGAAAATAAACAGCTGTGTGAAATGGAATGATCCCACTGGGTTTCAACTCTGTTATCGCCCTTATATCTTCGAACGTCTCATCACTTGATGACCTTAGTTTGAAGATGAAGCTGACTGATTAATGTCGTCTGAACTTGATGCTGATACCGGATTCTGGATGCAAGGTGATCCAATGAGACATAGTATTACGCTTTATCCCTAACTTTTTCCTGGACCGCCCTTTCGGGTTTTCGGTCCACCGGGATACTCATTTTTGCCCAAGCCGCCCCTTCGGGTTTTCGACTTGCCGGGTGTACAGATTTTTTTCATTTCATCCCTTCATTTTGCCCGAACCCTTTTGGTTCGCCGGGAAGCCCTAATTTTTGCCTAGGCATGTCAGCCTAGCGGGTCTTTTTCATGCGTAGTATCTTTTTACTATGTCTGCATTAGCGGGGTGAGGAAGGTCGTCACTATCCATGGTGGTTAGAATCATTGCTCCTCCTGAGAACACATGTTTAACCACAAATGGCCCTTCGTACGTAGGGGTCCATTTGCCCCTTGGATCACTCTGAGGAAGGATGATTCGCTTGATTACCAGATCCCCAACTTGATATTCTTGTGGTCTGACCTTTTTGTTAAATGCCCTGATCATCCGTTTTTGGTACGTCTGACCATGACAAATAGCAGCAAGCCTCTTTTCATCAATAAGGTTTAGCTGATCAAGTCGTGTCTGGATCCAATCATCTTCGTTTAGATTTGCATCCTTCATTATCCGGAGAGAGGGTATCTGCACTTCGATCGGTAAGACTGCCTCCATACCGTAGACCAAGGAGAAAGGAGTTGCCCCGGTTGACGTCCTGGCTGAGGTACGGTACCCATGTAGAGCGAACGGTAACATCTCGTGCCAATCTTTATAAGTCACTGTCATCTTCTGCACGATTTTCTTAATGTTCTTATTTGCTGCTTCTACGGCCCCATTCATCTTCGGCTTGTAAGGAGAAGAGTTGTGGTGATGTATCTTAAACTGCTCGCAGAGCTCTGTGGTCATCTTGTTATTAAGATTGGTACCGTTGTCTGTAATGATTCTTTCTCGGACGCCGTATCGACAGATCAGGTTATGCCGAATGAACCGTGCCACAACAGTCTTGGTTACCGTAGCGTAGGAAGCTGCTTCAACCCACTTCGTGAAGTAATCAATCGCCACTAGGATGAAGCGATGCCCGTTGGATGCTGTAGGTTTAATCTCACCGATCATATCTATGCCCCACATTGCAAACGGCCAAGGCGCAGTCAAGACATTCAGAGGAACTGGAGGAACATGCACCTTGTCTGCATAAATCTGGCATTTATGGCATGTCCGAGAGTGTTGGTAGCAGTCAGCTTCCATTGTGGACCAGAAATACCCTGCCCGAAGAATTTTCTTTGCCATAGTGTGTCCACTGGAATGTGTTCCGAATGTCCCTTCATGTAGCTCTTCCATGATCCTTTCTGCTTCTTCCTTATCCACACAACGCAGTAAGGTCGAATCATGGTTTCGCTTGTATAGGATGTCGTTGCTAAGGAAGAACTTCGCTGCGAACCTTCTCAGAAACTTCTTATCGTTGACAGACGCGCCTTCAGGGTATTCCTGAGCTTCCAAATATCTCTTCACCTCATGGTACCAAGGCTTCTCAGTCACCAATTCAGTCTCGAGATCACAACAGTATGCCGGTTCGTCCAGTTTCCAGATAATGATCCGGGGAGCCTCATTGTCCCATTTTACCTTGAACATGGAAGACATTGTAGCTAACGCGTCCGCCAGCTGATTCTCCTCTCTCGGAAAGTGTTCAAAGGTTATCTCTGTGAAGTGGGGGATCAATGTCAACACACATTCTCTGTAAGGAATAAGATTCGGATGTTTCGTATCCCACTCTCCTTTGATCTGATTGATCACGAGAGCGGAATCTCCAAAGACACTCAGAAACTTGATCCTTAAGTCGATCGCAGCTTGGAGACCCATGATGCATGCCTCATACTCTGCCATGTTGTTGGTGCAGTTGAAACATAGTCGGGCAGTGAGTGGAGTATGAGTGCCTTGAGGGGATATGATTACAGCGCCGATACCGTTACCCAAAGCATTGGAGGCTCCGTCAAAGTGCATAGACCATCGGGATCCTTCCTCAGGTCCTTCATCCGGTCCGGGTACTTCACAATCAGTCACTATCATGATGCTCTCGTCTGGAAACTCGAAGTTCATTGACTGATAGTCGTCTACTGCCTGATGTGCCAAGTGGTCTGCCAATACACTTCCTTTGATGTCTTTCTGAGTTGTATACTGGATGTCATATTCTGTCAAGATCATTTGCCATCTTGCTATTCTCCCAGACAGAGCAGGCTTTTCAAATATGTAATTTATTGGATCCATCTTTGAGATCAACAAGGTAGTGTGAGTCAGCATATACTGTCTCAGCCGGCGAGCAGCCCATACCAAAGCGCAACAAGTTTTCTCGAGCAGTGAGTATCGGGTCTCACAGTCGGTAAACTTTTTGCTAAGGTAATAAATGGCATGCTCTTTTCGGCCAGACTCGTCATGCTGCCCCAGCACACACCCCATTGAGTTGTCAAGCACTGTTAGGTATAGTATCAGAGGTCTCCCTTCAACCGGTGGCATAAGAATGGGTGGTTCTTGGAGATACTCTTTGATTCTGTCAAAAGCAGCCTGACATTCATTATTCCAACGTACTACTTGATCTTTCTTCAGCAGCTTGAAGATTGGTTCACAGGTAGCAGTCAGGTGTGAGATGAACCGAGCAATGTAATTCAGACGTCCTAAAAAGCCTCTGACCTCCTTCTCTGTCTTCGGAACTGGCATCTCTTGAATAGCTTTGACCTTGGTAGGGTCCACTTGAATACCCTTGTCACTTACAACGAAGCCTAGCAACTTTCCAGACCTTACCCTGAAGGTGCACTTGTTCGGGTTCAACCTCAGCCTGTACAGTTTCAAACGGTCAAACAATTTCTGCAGATGATCTAAATGCTCTTCCTCAGTTTGGGACCTTGCAATCATGTCGTCGACATACACTTCTATCTCATGATGGATCATGTCATGAAATAAAGCAACCATGGCACGTTGGTAGGTTGCCCCAGCATTTTTCAGTCCAAAAGGCATGACCTTGTAGCAGAAGGTGCCCCACTGAGTAACAAAGGTAGTTTTTTCCATGTCTTCAGGTGCCATCTTGATCTGATTGTAACCTGAGAAGCCATCCATGAAGGAGAACACCTTATGTTGAGCTGTATTGTCAACAAGGACATCAATGTGAGGTAGGGGAAGTCATCTTTGGGGCTGGCCCTGTTCAGATCCCTGTAGTCGACACACATTCTGACCTTTCCGTCCTTCTTTGGTACTGGCACCACATTAGCAACCCACTGAGGGTAAGAAGTCACTGCAAGAAAACCGACGTCAAACTGCTTCATAACCTCGGCTTTGATCTTCTCAAACATCTCTGGACGCATACGGCGAACCTTTTGCTTAACAGTAGGGCAGTCTTCCTTGGTAGGCAGATGATGGACCACGATATCAGTATCTAACCCAGGCATGTCTTCGTAGGACCAGGAAAAGATCTCCATATAATCATGTAGCATCTGAGTCAACCGTTGCTTCACGCTGAGCTCTAGGTTGGCACCAATATTAACTTCCTTCCTGTCCGTCTCAATACCCAGGTTTATTGTTTCCACCGGCTCTTCATGTGGTTGAATTGCCCTCTCTTCCTGGAGTAACAGTCTTGCAAGATCGCCAGGCACTTCGCAATCATCTTCACCTTCGTCTTCGGCTAATTTGATCGGATTTTCGAAGTCATAACTGGCAGTAGCAGAGTCGTTACCAGTGAGATCCAGAGTGGATTGGAACCTGTATGAGTGAGTGTGTGTAAATACAGCTGTTTTGCAATATATAACGAAAGGAAGGAAAGAAAAGGAGCATAAGATTTGAAATGCGAGAAAGCGTCCAAGGTCTTTATTCATGATATATGAAATGACAATTTAATATACCCTCACAAATGAAGCCAACGGTGCCTCGGGTAAGACACCGGGCCCTAGAGTTTTAATTGTTTATTACAAATAGCAAAACAAAGAAGTTTACTCAGTAACAAGAGAAACAAGTAGGTTGTCCTTTGCAATCCAATTGCTAGGTTCACTGTCGGTTGCCGGGTAAATCCTGCTGTCAAATTCAGCTTCATCCACTTCATCATCCTCCCTGATAGCATTCACTCCATGAGCAGGCAGGGGAGCTGTCACTACATTAGGCTTCTCAGATTCCTCAAACTGTACCTCCTTTGTATCAATAAGGTCCTGCAGCTTATTCCTTAATGCCCAGCAATCATCAGTGGAATGCCCCAGGCTATCAGAGTGATAAGCACAACGAGCATTTGGATTGTATTTTGGAGAGGCAGTATTCACAACCTTCGGGGCCTCTCTGACAGTCACTAAGTTGGTGGATAGTAACTGCGGCAAGATTTGCGATAAGGTCATACTTAGACGGGTAAACTCTCTTCTGGGTCTTTCAGCCCTTTGAGGATTGGTTTGCCGAGGAGCGGCAGCAGGCTTAGCAATCATCACCGCGTTGACAGACTGGCGGCGCTCAGGTTTCTCTTGTCTTCTAGACCCATATACCGCACTGGCCTCCTTCTTAAAAGGCTTCTTCTCAGAACTTGCAGATGCACCCTTCTGAATTTTACCAGACTTCATCCCAGCCTCTATTCTTTCTCCAGTCAGAATAAGATCAGTAAACCCTGCAGATGAGTTACCGATAAGATGGTTGAAAAATGGTCCGGATAGGGTCCCCAAGAACATGTCTACCAACTCCCGGTCAGTCAACAGAGGCTGCACTCTGCCAGCCAGATCCCTCCACTTCTGTGCATACTCTTTAAAACCTTCGCTTGACCCTAGCGACATACCCTGGAGTTGGGTACGTGTAGGAGCAAGGTCGGCATTATATTGATACTGCTTATAGAAAGCAGTAGCCAACTCCTCCCAGTTACGATCTTTGGTCCCATCCAGCTGATAGAACCATTCGAGATGAGTCCCTGAAAGACTCTCCTGGAAGAAGTGGATCCACAAGTTCTTATCCACTGAGTACGGTTGAATCTTCCGCACATAAGATCTGAGGTGTAACTTGGGACAAGACGCCCCGTCATACTTGGTGAAAGATGGTGCCTTAAATTTGTGAGGAATGATCACACCAGTAGATAAGCCCAAGTCTCCGAAATCCAGCCCAGGCACTTGTTGGATCTCCATAGCATTCAGTCTGTCTTCCAACTGCTTGTATCTGTCTTCATCCGGAGGATACTGTTCCTCATTGAAGTCAGTCTCGTTGTCAGAGACTACTGGACTAGGACCTTTTCCCCCTTGGGGACTGCTCTTTCCTATAGAAGAACCAGCCTCTTCATTCTGCAGAGTGTTGCCAAACCTTCGGCCCGAGTTGAAAAGAACAGTTCTCTTCTTCTTCTTCTTCTCCTTCTTCAGGAGTAAAGCCTTCAGCTCTTCTTGGCCCTGAGCCAAACCCATGATCAGTTCCTGAAATTGCGCGTTCTGCGCCTGAAGAGCCTTGATAGACATCTCAGTTGATGATGAGTCAGGATTCATGATGCTGAAATAAACAGCGAAGAATAGTAAGCAACCTGAAAAGAAGAAAACCTGTTATGTACATGATGAATGGAATGCGTATGATTTATGTTTTCAAAGACAATCGGGAATCAACTTTGTAAACAAAAAGGAACACACTTCATTAGATTCAACTTTGAAACTTAAATTTTTCAACAAGTTGCCCTTAGGCGTTACATAAAAGGGAAATACTGAAAAGGGAAATAAAACTGTAAAAGAACATCCAGAGCTCCTTATTGATCCCATGGTCTCCTCTTCTCAGTACGGATGTAGTCATTCAGAGCTCGCTCATTCTCCAACTGCTTTGTCAGCTTCTAGATCTTCAATTCCTGCTCGTTGAACTTTTCCCGGTAAGAATCCCGCTCTTCTCGCAGTTGCGACCAAGATCTCTTTAATGTCTCATAATCAGTAGGTATATGAGGAGGGAGGACAGTTGGAGGAACACCATCTTTGTCAGGATACTCAAGAATGATAGGTCTGACAGCTTCGTATGGCATACCTAACTTCTGAGCACGGATGCGAACCCATTTGTAGTAGGCTTCCATAGGTAGAGAAGTCTTTGGCCCCAACTCTTGTGGGTCAGCTTTATGAACTTTATCCCAAGCCTTGATGAACCTACGACGCAGCTCGTCACTATCCACCTGAAACTCGAAACTAATGTGAGGCACCAACATCTCATGAGGCCCTGCTCTCCTGGCCCTTCCAAACTGACGGAGCGCTAGACATGGATTGTAAGAGATCCCTCCTTGAGTACCAATCAGAGGAACATTAGGGTATTCTCCGCATCGATCAATAACAGCTATCTCATCCAAACCTCTGCAAGTCCAAATGATGTCCTTATCAGTGAGAGACATTAACCTATGAGCCCAACCTCTTCCTTTTTGGTTCTTCAGTACGAACTTAGGGAGGTGCAAAATAAACCACCTCACCAACAAAGGGATACAACACCATAGAGTTCCTCGTCTTCGGGTAGTACGAGCATAAAGTTGTTGCAGGATGTCACCCAAGAGAGTGGGCACAGGATTCTGAGACATAAAGATCCTTATGGCAGTGACATTGATGAAGTTTTCAGGGTTAGGAAACAAGACTAAACCATAGATTAAGAGAGCCAAGATGTCTTCATATGCCCTAAAGTCCAAGTCATTCCAGAAATTGTTAGCTTTACCAATCAGAGACTTGGCCAAGAAACCCTTAACTCCGCTTCTAGTCACCCAGTTGTCCATTACTTCTTGATGGGTCAAGGGAAGGGCTGCAACAACCTCCTCAAGCCTGAGGGTCTTTTCCCAACCAGTAAAGGGAGTCTGATCCAAGATAGGGATACCAAGCAAATCAGAGAACTCTTCCAGGGTAGGGACCAGCTGGAAGTCTTGGAAGGTGAAGCACTGGTACAGAGGGTCATAGAACTGGGTCAGTACACTCATCAACTGTTGATCCCGCTTTGTAGTGATTAAACTGAGAAGGGAACCATTCCTCTGAATGAAGGAAGTGGTATTTGGAATTCTGCTAACCAACTCTTCAAGCAACTCAGGTGGGTGAACAAAGTTGAACCGGATAGTATTCCTTCGCATAGGCATCATGATGTCCTACAAAACAGAGCAAAGGTGAAACCCTCTTGTCTTTGAAATGGTCAGTCCTTATGCAGGATGCATGCAATGCTCATGATGTTATGATGTTATGATAAAGCACACCACAAATAGATACAAAGGCAAACATGGTAAGGCACACAAGTCACACAAGACAAGCCCTTAAAGTTTAGGCCAGCATGAGGTCTAGGTATTACGCTCTTTCAGTTTGTTGGTTCATACCTGTCCTATCGAAGTAACCGGGTTCTTAGAGAATCCCAATATCATTGACTACCCTCAATCGGTCATAACTCTAGCATCGAAATCTTTTCTTGCGGCCAGAACCATCACGAGAGTTTAGCCTCAATGGGCGTAGCATACTGCTACTGTTCTAATGGCCAAGTTGTGTCATTTAAGGTTCTAAGGTCGATTGGTGCTTAATGACTCCTCAGAAGACACATATTCTCCTCGTTGCAACACAAGGGATATCGGTACAGACCAAGGTGCCACACCAACGTAGCCACTGTTTCACCCATGTCGGTCTACGCCGGACAGGTCCCTCACAGCTTATGCTACCTAACAGGGTATCCCCAGATCCGGGTTAGGATCTATAGAACTCCCATGCAACCCACAATTTAAAGCAAGCAAATCAATACAATTGAAAACACAGTTATGAACTATCCTAAGGTACACCTCACTTTAAGTTTAGGTCCCCAGCAGAGTCGCCAGTTCTGTGATCGGTGGATCTGGAACTGACTGTTTTACGCTGGTTCGCGAAATGTCGTGGAAGCAAGAGTCGCCACCGTCTTTTATTTTCTCCAAATGGAAAGGACAAAAGCACAGAAAAATTCCTTATAGAGATTGCTCTCGGTTCGGGAGGTAGATTATAGAAAGGGAAGGTGTTAGCACCCTTTCTATCCATGGTTATCCATGGGCTCTTAGATACTTGCTCATTTGTGTTTTCAAAATGGTTTGTTTGCTTTTCAACTGTGGGTTTTAAAAAGTTTCTTTGAAAATTTCAGTTCGACTCTTGTATCAGTCCTCAAGAGTGTTTTAAAAGTTGCTTTCGAAAGCTTTTTGAAAAGGTGTCGGTGTGAAAAGTATTTTTGATTTGTTTTGAAATTAGAGCAAGTATCTAGAGTCGTCTACCTACCCTAAGGAATTCGTCTGTGTAAATGTCTTTAAAGTAGTGCCATCCCACCATTGAGAGGTAGGTAGCACCACCGTTGGAGGTGTTCGGGTCAATTCGAAGGTTCGGGACATGGTGATCACCGGAGCAATAGGAAGACACCTTAGAAGCTACCCTCATGCCATGTTCATGGACATGAGGACTTACTAAAACGTCCTCTACTCGACGATCACCTTTCGAGGGGCAAGGCAACAGTGAGGCGTACCCTAGGGGTGGTGTGTGATTTGTGTGTCATGTTCATTTATTTTTGTCTTGTCATGTATTGGTGATCTACGCGTTGCTTTTACTTTGACATTCATTCTTTCATGCAGGTTAATTAGCAGTTTAAAAAGATGCGAGAATTAAAAGGTCCTACGATATTACAAAGGCGCGGGTCCACATCGCCAAATTAATCCAGGACCCGATTTAAAATAAAATAAAGTGCGAGAAATATAAATGTCCTATTTATTCTATTACATGGCTTTGGGAGAATTACATGAAAAAGGAAATAAAATAAAATGCGAGAATAAGTAAAATCGGGAATGCGAGGGCGTTGGACCCTTTTAAAGAAATTAAATTACAATTATGAAATTAATTAAATTTAACGAGAAAAAGAAATTATTTTTGAGTTTTTTGTATTTATGGATTTTTATGAGAATTAACGGAATTAAAACCTAATTCTAGCTATTTTTAATTTATTAAGAAAAACATGTTAAAATTGAACCTAAAATTAACCTAATTATTTACATGGTAATTTATTTACAAAAAATAATAATTAATAATTAATAATTAATATGGTGAAAAAAGGAAAAAAAAAGGATAAAAGTGTTCAAAACCCTAATTCTACAATTTTTAAGTTTATTAAAAAAAATGTTAAAATTTAAACCTAGAATTAACTAAATTAATTAATACCATTTATTTACAAAAATAACATTAAATAAAATATATTTTTTTTATTGTCTTTTCTGATTTTTTATTATTTTTTATATTAAAGAAAAATTAATTTATGAATTAAACTAAGAGAGAAATAAAACAAATAAAATAGAAAAGAGTAAAAAAAGAAAGAAGAATTGATGCAAACCAATGGGGGGTGTTGACCCCAGTTTGGAGGTTTGTCCCAGTAATTAGGCCCATTTAATTCCTGGCCTTGTTGACTTCTGGGTGATCATGTGCGTAGGCATTGACTGAATCATTCCATAGGCTTTAGATCTGGACCGTTGGACTGATGCCATGGGACGTGTGGCAAGCCAAGTCATGAGGCTGCATGGTAGGGCCCAGGGAGCAAGCTACATAGAACCACGTTAAGAAGAAAAATATGAAACAAAGTAGGGGGACCTGGGGTTCGAACCCAGGTCCCAAGGCTTACCAATGCTTTCCTCCACCAACTGAGCTGCGTGCACATTTGTAACATGATATGACAAGTAATCAACATAAGGCAAAACAATGGTTAGTGGCATTCTTCCGCGCGAAATTCAAACGCACCAACCATATCATGCCACATGATCTTCTTCTCCACTCGTTTGCATTTTTACCTGAAAAAACAAACTAAATAGCGGGGGTTTTAAACCCCCACAATCTGAAATACAGAAAATAGCGAATAGGAATTAAGCAAAAATAAAAAGGGCGTGACTAGTGATTCTGGATCGTCTAAGCTTGCTGAGTTCAATGGTGTAGGTCTCACGTCTCAATTTTTTCAGAACAAAGAAGCCCCAAATTTACAGTCATGAAACCCTAGCCAGCTTCAATGGTAACTTCACATACATAGCACGAAAACTCAATTAAATTGCATGGTTAGTTTCAGCATGATTAGATTAGTGTAAAACAACAATTAAATGGTATGAAAAATGCCCAGAAATTGAAACACGACTATGCATAGAGTGTGAGAAATTTTGAGTTCTGTATACCAATTCTTGATGCTATGGGCGTGGAAAAAGATTCAGTCAGGTTCAGTGATGCCTCAGAAAGCTTTTTCAATTGGTTAGAAGCCTTGAATCCAACTGTAATGCAGTTTTCAGTTTTCACTTTTTTCACAAAAATTGCAAAAGTTGTTCTTGATGTGTGGCGCAGCTTAGAGGTCTTTTGCACTAGGGTTAGTTTCAGTATATGTATGTGTTGGCTCCTAAATTCGACACCCTTGTTTTATTAATGTCAGCCATTAAAGCTGAAAGATGTTTTCGACTGGCTAAGTCTGTCGAAATGCCCGTCGAAAGATGGCAAAGTACTTAGAAGATTTCTTCCAAGGGAGAAGTTGGTTGCCTTCGACGTCGAAGGAGTTTCTCGTCGAAGATGTCTCTCGACGAAGGTGTTCGATGGTTCAGAGTGGAGCAGTTTGAAATTCAAGCGTTTGGAGGGAAAACGGTTTCCAGCAGTTACCAAGTGCAACGTGCAAAGATCTGGGGCGTCGAACGTTGAGAACGTGCCAAGTGGACTCATCTCGAAGCAGTGTAACTGCCCGACGGTTACTTGGGATGTTTTAGTATAAATAGTAGTAGTCATGTAAGTTCTCGCGGGTGTTCACAATTCTATACAAAGTCACTCATATAGATTCGAGTACCCAGCGTGTGAGAAAGAATTGTTGAGAAATGTATGTGTGAAACACCAACTTTATTAATCAAAGTCATTTACTTTTTCCAGAAATTTACTTGCTTTCCTCTTTACATTCCTGTCGAAGCCTTTTATTTAAAGCCTTATTTATTTTACCAAGTCCTTTCTTCATGCTATTTACTTAAAGTCTCTTTATTTAAAGCCTTATCCAATTTAATCAAACTTCAAAATCAACCTATGTCCTAGGATCAATCTGATCGATCCTGCGAGTAACCAAATAAGTAACCATTTGGAGGATCAGCGGTTGTTTACCAAATACCAAGGTAAACAAATTGGCACACCTGGTGGGACAGTGTGTTGATTGTTGAAAATAATCTCATCTTTTCGAGGAGTGTTGTATGTTATTGAGAAGTGGTAGAATATACACTAACGATAACAATACTACCAGAGGAAGGGAAGAGATGGCGAATCCGCCAAACAATAACGAAATCCCACAAACGAGTGTGGGAGCAACGGTTAGTATGACCGTAAGTGAAGCGACAACTGTTGGTTCGACACCAGCAGTAACGGTCACAGCAACGGGGCCGTTACTTTCGTTTACAAGCCCCAGAGCGCCTGTGGGAACCCCCCCACCAAGGGGAAATATAGGCACAAGGCCTTTTGTTCCCCCAGGATTCATGCCACTCTATGGCATGCCAACTTCTGACTTGGCTAGCCTGACGAATGCTGCGTCCACTTTTTCAGACACTTTAGTGAGTGCCTCTTCGCCACTCCAAGGTTCTGGAATAGGCATGGCGAATAGAAATAGGACTCAACTCTTAGGAGGAACGTCCCAAGTAGCCCATGGCCTTACAAATGCCTCGACAGCAGTCTTGAGGCAACAAATGGACGAAAGCAACCATGATATGGTGCAAATGTTGGCACAAACTTTGAGTACGGTGCTAAACCCTCTAATACAAAACACTAGTCAATCGAATCAGCAAGTGACAGCGCAAATGACGCATTTGGCTGATTTCTTCGGAGTACCCCAACCTATTCGACAGCCCCAACGGGCGCAAATAAGGGGAAATCAGGGGATATTTTTAGAGGAAGAAACCACCATCAACCAGGCTCAACAGCCTGTCGAAGAAAACCTTAGGGCACGATCGGAGCAACCTGTCGAGGAACCTAGGGTAATAACCCCAGAGGTAAGGTTAGTTAACAGAAACCAAAATGCTGACGAAGTAGTTCAGCATATCCAATACCAAAACATGGGTTTGGAAAACAACCTGGCAACCATGATTGAAAGGATCATGACTCAGAATGGGATGAACATGGGCTTTCGAAGGCCCAACTTTACATCTCCATTGTCAGAGTACGTGTTACAGACAGACTTACCTCCTAGATGTAAAGTCCCCAAATTTACTAAGTTCTCTGGGGACACGACAAAATCTACTGTCGAGCATGTGGCGAGATACTTGATCGAAGCAGGTGACATTTCGAATAACGAAAACCTAAGGATCAAGTACTTCCCAAGTTCTTTAACAAAGAACGCTTTTACTTGGTTTACAACTCTCCCCCCCAATTCGATCCATCATTGGACCCAGTTGGAAAGATTGTTCCATGAACAATTCTACATGGGGCAAACCAAGATAAGCCTGAAAGAATTGGCCAGTGTGAAGAGACGTTTCACTGAACCTATAGACGAATATCTAAATAGGTTTAGGTTGCTTAAGGCGAGATGTTTTACACAAGTGCCAGAACATGAGTTAGTCGAAATAGCCGCAGGCGGTTTAGATTATTCCATTAGGAAGAAGCTAGACACCCAATACCTGAGAGACATGGCCCAACTGGCCGATAGAGTTCGACAGGTAGAACGCCTCAAAGCTGAAAAAGCAAAGGCAACGAAAACTCACAAGAGAGAGAGGATAGCGTACGTTGAGATGGATGACGAAGATCCAGAATCCTTCGACGATACTTTAACTGTCGAAGAAGGAGAAGTCGATTTAGCAGAACTGAAACAAGGGCCACCATACTCTTGTAAACTGTTAGTCCCCTCAAGTGGGAAAAATCCCATTGGTCCAGAAAGGACCAACGATAGGTTCCCAAAAAAGACTTATAGTTTTGACATCACAAAATGTGATGAAATATTCGACTTGCTGGTTAAAGATGGCCAAATGATAGTACCCCCAGGGGTAAAAGTGCCTCCTCTTGATCAAAGAAAGAAGAGAGGTTTTTGCAAATATCATAATTTTTTGGGCCATAAAACTTCTCAATGTTTTCTTTTCAGGAATCTTGTGCAAGACGCTATCGAAGAAGGGAGATTAAAGTTTGCTGACAAATCCCCCATGGCTGTCGACTCAAATCCATTGCAGGCTGAAGCCCACTATGCTGAGCCCTCTGAGGTGAACGTGATAGAGGCAACCAGGAGCCAGTCGAAGAAGCCAGGAATTACAATGGTCGAAGTCTCAAAGGACCACATCAACATGCCAATCTTTGGCAGTTTTTCTGGAAATTTATCCAGGAAGACAATTGAAGCAGTTCAGAAAGCGGTCGAAAGCCCGAAGTCGGAGACCGCTGAAGCACAAAAAACTGGACCAAAACCCAGTTCCCACTGGGCCACAAGTCAAGGCCAGACGGAGAATCTGGAGATACAAATGAAGCAGTTAACTCTTGCTAACAAAGATACAATGAATATCAACATGGTCGAACTTTCTGACCCAAAAGCATCAGAAGAGGCCATGAGGCAAGAACAAGCTAATAAGACAGCTTTCCCTCGGGAAAATGAAAATTTGGCAGATTTTTTACAAAGATGCCATAAAAAGAAATCAGAGGTGATGCTGTGTCCAAGATGCAGTTCGATCTTTGACAAGAAAGATCCTGAGCACATTCAAGGCGTAAGAGCAGCGAATAAGAGAAGGGAAAAGGTTGATCTTTGACATGATCCCAGAAGAGCCTCCCAAAGAGGTTCAAACCAAGAAAAGAGGCCATTGACTTTTAGGCCTCCCACAAATGTGCCAGTAGACACTTGGTACAAAACCTCTGGTCGAAAAAGGCCAAGTGAGGAGAAATGGCACTCTTTCGATGTGCCAAGAGGTTCCTCTTTCACTCAAAAGAAAGAGCCTCAGGTTGCTGCACCTAAGGTTGCACAAGTGTCCAGCAACTACAAAGGTAAAAACCCCATGTCTCGATCTCAATGGAGGAGATACCAAAGGAGACGAAAAGCTGAAAGGGAGGCTGCCAACGAACCAAAGGCAGAAACCAGTTCGAATGTTCCTCAAAGGAAGCAAAGGAAACCTCTAGAAAGAGAGCCAGTAACCAACATGCTAGTTTGGCCTAACCAAAGTGAAGTCGAAGACGAAGGCGATTCTGAGTCTGATGATACTTTGGACATAATGGTGAATATAGTTTCAGTGCTGCCCAGAGAATTCAATCGACAGGTAGAGGTCGAAGCAAGTGACTGGGAAGTGGAACAGGAAATGGCCAAACATAGGCCAGTGTGCTATTTTGTCATGGACAATGGCACCACTGAGGAACAAAATGGGTTCTTCGAGCCACCTACAGAGGCGATGAAAAATCACCTCAAGCCTTTATTCATAAGGGCTAAACTCGAAGAAACTACTGTGAATAAAATATTGGTGGATTGTGGGGCAACCATCAACATTATTCCTCACTCTATGCTAAGGAAAATTGGCAAAAGGGATGAGGACATTAAGCCTCACAACATGGTCTTGTCGAACTATGAGGGCGGCATAGGGACCACTATGGGAGTGATCCAGCTAGATATCAAAGTAGGGTCTATCCTTCGACCAACGATGTTTATGGTCATATCGGCCAAACCTAACTACAATCTTTTGTTGGGCCGTGAATGGATTCATGGTGTTGGGGCTGTGCCATCATCAATGCACCAGAGGCTGCTCCTATGGCGTCCAGATGGGATGGTCGAAAACATAGAGGCAGATCAAAGCTATTACCTTGGCGAAGTGAATCACCTGGGTCTGGCAGATTTCGACAAGAACTTGGCTCACATAGGGCCAGGTCCAACACCTGACTTCGACATGGCGCCAGCGCCAAACACTTTTTGTTCCCTATACCTGCATCCTGAGCATGGTTTCCAATGGGACAGAGAAGACTTGTCCCACATAGACTTCAGTGGGTTAACTGATATCCAACCAACTGGTTGGGGAAGTGAATTCAGTGATAATGACTGAGTCACAATCTTTGAAGCGAATTTCGGCTTATGTAGCCGAAACTAAGATGATAACGGCTCTCGAAGCCGAAGTAAAGTACATGGCCACACAGGCCAATGATCAACAGTTATCTGCTGCAGGTCCAGGAAAGGATTTCGATCCAAAACCCCCTGATATCATGCCAGAAGAAATGCAGGGACAGAGGCTCGACGCCATCTACGACGATGAGCCTTTGGGCTTCGAAAAGGATCCCCTGGCGAACAACATTAAAATGTTAGCGCAAGATCCTTTAGAAGAAATCAACTTAGGCGAAGGATCAGAGAAAAGGCCAACTTACATCAGCGCCAAAATTGATCCAGAACTTAGGTTGGAAATAATCCAATTGCTGAAAGAGTTCAAAGACTGTTTTGCATGGGATTATGACGAAATGCCTGGTCTCGACAGAAGATTGGTAGAACTTCAGTTGCCAATCAAACCTGGGAAGAAGCCAATCAAGCAAAATCCAAGGCGCTTCGCTCCAGAAATACTGTCGAAGATCAAAACGGAAGTCGAAAGACTGCTGAAATGCAAATTCATACGTGTTACAAGGTATGTCGAATGGATTGCAAACATTGTGCCAGTAATTAAGAAAAATGGCACGTTAAGGGTGTGCATAGATTTCAGAGACTTGAATGCTGCCACACCCAAAGATGAATATCCTATGCCTGTGGCGGAAATGCTAGTCGATTCTGCCGCTGGCTATGAATACCTGAGTATGCTCGATGGTTATTCAGGATATAATCAAATATTCATTGCTGAAGAGGATGTGTCGAAAACAGCTTTTCGATGCCCTGGGGCCTTAGGCACTTACGAATGGGTAGTGATGCCTTTTGGCCTAAAGAACGCTGGGGCAACGTACCAGCGAGCAATGAATACTATCTTCCATGATTTTATTAACACTTTTATGCAAGTATATATTGATGACATTGTTATAAAATCTGTTTCCAGGAAGAATCATATTGACCACCTTCGACAATCATTCGAAAGAATGAGAGAACATGGTCTGAAGATGAACCCTTTGAAGTGTGCGTTCTGTGTGAAAGCTGGAGATTTCTTGGGCTTCGTTGTCCACAAGAAAGGAATCGAAATCAACCAGAACAAGACGAAGGCAATTTTGGAAGCGAAAGCGCCGTCGAATAAGAAGGAACTGCAATCCCTCTTAGGCAAGATAAATTTCTTAAGGAGGTTTATATCTAATCTAAGTGGGAAAGCTCAGGCCTTTTCACCCTTACTTCGACTGAATAAAGAGGGGTTCGAATGGGGGCAAGAGCAACAAGAAGCCTTCGACAAAATCAAAGGGTACCTCACTAAGCCACCTATTTTGGTGCCTCCTTGTAGCAATAGGAGTATGAGATTGTACATAGCTGCATCCGACAAAACTCTGGGAAGCATGTTAGCCCAAGAGGATGAGAATGGAGTCGAAAGACCCATTTATTATCTCAGTAGAGTTTTGAACGATGCAGAAACTAGATATAGTGAAGTTGAAAAATTGTGTCTATGTCTATATTTCTCTTGTAAAAAACTCAAGCAATATATAAAACCAGTTGATGTGTATGTTTCGTCTCATTTTGATGTTTTCAAGTATATGTTGTCGAAACCTATCTTGCACAGTCGAATTGGCAAGTGGGCATTAGCATTAACTGAATACTCCTTGACCTTTATGCCTCTTAAGGCAGTAAAAGGACAAGTGGTTGCAGACTTCATAGTCGACCACTCAATTCAAGTCGAGGATATTAATTATGTGGAGATAGAACCTTGGAAATTCTACTTCAATGGTACCAGCCATAAAGATGGAACAGGGGTAGGAGTCTTGATTATTTCTCCAAATAAAATTCCAACAACATTCAAGTACAAAATATCAGGTTCTTGTTCGAACAATGAGGCTGAGTATGAAGCTCTAATTACTGGCCTTGAGATATTGTTGGAATTGGGGGCAACTCGAGTCGAAATAATGGGAGACTCAGAGTTAGTCATTAAGCAAGTCACAAAGGAATATAAATGCATAAGAGAAAATCTCATTATGTACTTTGTGATAGCAAATCGTTTATTGAAAAAATTTGAAACGGTCAATATTCGACACATACCCAGAGTCGAAAATCAAATAGCCAATGACTTGGCACAGATTGCATCTGGGTATAAAATTTCAAAAAAACGGTCAATATTCGACACATACCCAGAGTCGAAAATCAAATAGCCAATGACTTGGCACAGATTGCATCTGGGTATAAAATTTCAAAAACGAGATTACAAAGAGCAATCGAAGTTCGAGGAAAGATAAAAGCAACTTGTCTATCACCAACAGACTTGGAATCGACGAGACTAGGATATGCTGATCAAAGTAACTTCGAAATTTCGTTCATAGATAATTTGTCAGAGCAAGATTGGAGGAAACCCATTGTGGACTATCTTCAAAATCCAGGAGCTTCGACAGAACGAAAAACAAAGTACAGGGCATTGAGTTATGTACTCATGGGTAATGAGTTATTCAAGAAAACGCCTGAAGGGGTATTGCTGAAATGTTTAAGTGAAACTGAGGCATACATAGCCCTTTCGACTACGCATGCTGGGGCATGTGGGGCTCACCAAGCAGGCCATAAGATGAAATGGTTGTTGTTTCGACAAGGACTATATTGGCCCACTATGCTGAAAGATTGTGTTGAGTTCGCCAAAGGTTGTCAAGAGTGTCAAGTCCATACAGGCATCCAACATGTACCAGCAAGCGAACTGCACTCGATAGTGAAGCCTTGGCCCTTTAGAGGATGGGCGTTGGACCTCATTGGAGAGATTCGACCAGCATCATCAAAGAGTCAGAAATACATACTGGTAGGCATTGATTACTTTACTAAGTGGATCGAAGCTATCCCTTTAGTCAATGTAGACCAAGAAAATGTCATTGAATTTATTCAAAAGAACATTATCTTTAGGTATGGAATCCCTGAGACGATAACAACTGATCAAGGATCAGTTTTCACTGGTCGAAAGATGCAGGAATTTGCTCAGGAAACAGGTTTCAAACTCCTAACATCAACGCCTTATTATGCACAGGCGAATGGTCAAGTCGAAGCAGCCAACAAAGTGGTGATTGGCTTGATAAAGAAACATGTTGGGAAGAAACCAAAGAATTGGCACAAGACGTTAGACCAGATTCTGTGGGCTTGTCGAACGTCCCCAAAAGAAGCCACGGGTACAACACCGTATAGGCTAACTTTTGGCCATGATGCAGTGTTGCCAGCAGAAATTTGTCTTCAATCTGCAAGGGTTCAGAGGCATTATGATATTCCTTCTGAAATTTATTGGAACATGATGTTAGACGAACTGGTGGATTTAGACGAAGAGAGATTGCGCGCTCTTGACCTACTCAGGCTTCAGAAGAAAAGAGTAGAAGACTCTTATAATAAAAAGGTAAAACCTAAGGTATTTTTGCCTGAAGAACTAGTTTGGAAGGTAATTCTTCCCATGGATCGAAGGGATCGAAGCATGGGGAAGTGGTCACCCAAATGGGAAGGACCATTCAGAGTTATCCAAACTTTTTCTGGTGGAGCCTATGAAGTCGAAGAGTTGGGTGAAGATAAAAGGCTCTTGAGAGTAAATGGTAAATATTTGAAAAAATACAAACCTACACTCCAAGAGATAAAAATAAAATAATAAAAGAACAAGACTAAAGTAACCATAAAAATGCCAAAATGGAAATTTTATAAATTTCAGCCAAGATGGCAATGTTGTCGAATATAGATTACAAAATATGGTTACAAAAGCTGAATCAATCAAAAGGGAATAGAGTCCTTGAGTCGAAGGTACTTGGCTTGCTGCAGCTCCAACCTTTTCTTGCACCAGGCGTTCTCCTGTACCAGTTTGGCAATCTGAGCGTCGAAGCCTTGGGCCTTCTCAGCAAATTCCAGGCCTTGTTTAATTTCAGTTTGACTCTCGGTGTCTGAGACGGTCGAAAGAAGTTCCTCCTTGCGTATAATGTTGGCATTTATCTTCGCCTCTATTTCTTTGATTTGTGCCCTGAAGGAAGCATTCTCTCGATCTATGGAATCGACTTCTTCCTGCGTAGATGCTTTTTGCTTCGACAACTCCGCAATTCGAGAAGTCGTATCCGAAACAGCAGTCCACGCAGAGGAGATTTTGCCATATAACACCTCAAGCTGACTATTAAACCCCCTTTGGCGCCTATAATCTGCTGAGACTTGATCAATCATAGAGTGTAACTCCATGATCAAGCCTGAAACTTCTGGAGCCACAGCTAACAAGTCGACAGCATTCAGAACATCCTTCAAGTATGATGGAGCAGTGGGGTCCCCCTCTAAAGCCTTCATCAAGTCCTTCTTGAAAAACTGGGCCTTAACCTTCGCCAAAGCTTCATCAAGAGGAGAGGTTTCAGTGGACTTCCCCGACAGGGTAGGAACCTCCTGACTAGCGTCAGACGATCTCTTGCTCTCGATGATTGCGTTGAGATAGCTAACAGGGTCAGTTTGTTTCAAGAGTTCTAAGTCCTCTTTCGACCTGTGCTTCGTTGAGGTAGCAACCCTTGCAACAGCATTGTCTTGGGTTTGAGGCTGTTGAGTGTTAGGTGCCTCGACTTGTTGCCCTTCGACTCGGGCTGGGGCAGTACCAGCGTCTTCTTGGTGCTCTTCGCTAGCGTCACCTTGGTGCCCTTCGCCAGTGTCACCTTGGTTCTCTTCGTCAGCAGCACCTTGATTTTCTTCGCCAGCATTGCCTTGGTCCCCTTCTTCACGATTCTCTTCCGACAGATCCACCACCGGAACCTCTTCTGGTTGTTGTTCTTCCGTTTGAGGTTCTTCCGTTGGTTTTTCTACCGTCTCAGCATTGGCCTCATTTATTTCAGTATGGGCTTCGTCAGTTTCCAAGCCTTTTTCTTGTGGCCTGCTGAGTTCAGCAGATTCCAGCGTTTCAGAGGTCCTTGGTGGTGAGCTCTCAGTGGTGTCCTGAAAAAGGAAAGAAAAAGAATCTTCAGAGATCGAAAAAGACATAATCGAATGTATGTATCTACACCTAAGTTATAAAAAGGTTTAAAAGATTACCTGTAAGTTAGCTTCATCCCCAGGGCTGGAATTGTCGCTTTCGACAGGCTTGTTGAGAAGAACGTTTAGTTCCTCCTCTGTTGGCTCCTCAATGATCACTGGAGGTGGCCTGGGCTTTCTCCCAGCAACCTTTATTCTAAATGTTCGACCTTCAGGAGCAGGAGCAGGAACAGGAGCGTCCTTCGTCAGCTTTCGCCTTTTGAGAGGAGCAGGAGGAGAATCACTTTCTTCATCGCTCCCAGATTCGACCACCAGTGCTGGCCGTTTCTTGGGCGAAGGTGCCTAAAAGACCAATGGGAATTCGACTTAGCAATTGTATCGAAAGTCAAAAATCGAAAGCCAGAAAAAAAATGAAGGTCTGGTTACCGATACAGAAGGCTTCTTCGAAGGGCCTTCCCCCTGTTGGTTGGTGGTAGTCTTTGCCGGCACTGTAGTCTTCGCCGGCGGTGGAGGTTTTGTTGAAGGGCCTCCTCCCTGTTGGCCCTCTGTAGCCTTCTTGGCTACAGGCTTTCGAACAACTGAAAACAAATAAAAAGTTAACAGGCTAGCAGTCGAAAAGAAAGACAAAGTAATGTAAAAGGAGGAACTTACATTTCTTTATTTTGTCCAACACAAGGACAAAAGATTTCTGAAGCTCATCCACGAAGTCCTTCTCGTCGAAAAACTCCTCAGCGTAATAACTTTTCCACCACTCCTCGAAGGATGGTGAGCAAAGAAAGTTGAGCTGGTAGTCAAACAACGAGAGAACTGTTCGACCAGCATATCTTCCGATATGCTTAATGGCAGCTTCTTCAGTGTAATCATTGCAGAAGTACAACATAGACTTCTCTCTTGGAAAAATGGGAGAAGGTAGGGTTTGAATAATACCAAACTGGCGAGATACCAGGTTTGGTTGGTATGCAATCAGACTCAAATGAGTCTTAGAGCTCCTGAATCGAAGAGGCATGATCCTTGGTGTAAGGAACGCCTCCCATATTATTGTATGTTCGTCAACATTAGGACCACTCGACGTCCTTGGATGTGGCCTTGTGAACCATGCTGGGCCTACCTTCCGTCGAGCAAACGGAGCCATAGTTGAAGCAAACTCCTTCCTTCGAGCAAACATCAGAACGAAGTTGGTGAAGGTTTGCTGAAACTCCAATCCATCTTCCATAGGCGTCAACAGAGCCAGTCTGGTTCCTTCGACGCGTCTGTTCGCTATCTCTAGAGCCTGCTCATTTATTTGAACCTTCTTAGGCAAGAAAGATTCGAAGGTGGCATTGAGCCACAGTTGGAGCAGCCAAAAAGGCCCAGCAAGTAGCAAACTGGCCCTGTTCTCGATAATTTTTAGAAGAGTGGCCCCATTACTAATCGAGTCGTAGAGGCTCGCCAGAATCAATTCCGCCAAACAGACATTCTGGCCATGATGGAGTTGAGTGGCGAGAGTGACCATCTTTTTGGTCACCTGTAAAGACTTCGAGCAAAATACAAAGCGAGTCAGCCATAAGGCTAGAAACGCTATGTGTTCGACATCCGACACAGTATCTGTCGACCTGTCATGATAGTGGTTTATGAAGGTGGTATAGGTTGGTTTGGTGTCAGAGAAGCCAATTTGATCCTCCGACATCTCCTCCGGATCGAAGTAGTCCCCGGTGGGTCGAAGGCCAGTGATGGCGGCCACATCGAAGAGTGTAGGAGTCAACATCCCACAGGGAAGATGGAAAGTAAAGTGGGAGTAGTCCCAGAAAAGCAGAGAAGCTATCAACATCTCCAGAGAATAGTTCAAACCTGTCTTCGACAGCATCACCAGGTCGAAAATCCCCATCTTTTTCCAGATCGAAGCTTGGCATTTTTCCATCTTTTCCAGCCAAGCAACGTAATCAGGAGTCAGGCTAGGGCCTGATCTGAAAGCCCTAACACCTCTGTTGAAGAAGCGGAGGTCGATTTTTTCATGCGCAGGGTCTTCATTGTCTTCAGCATCTTTCTTGGCGCATGCAACCGGTTTGAGTTTCTCAACTACCGGAAAATAACTCTTGATCTTCATGGCCTCAGAAATACTTGGATACAAGGGGCCAGACATAGCAAAGATCTGGTTGGAATATCCAACCGGGATCATAAGGTGGTGTCAGTAAGCATCACGAACGGCGATGTCCAAGGGTTCAGGGACCCTTCGTTGGCCCGTAGCAGTTACCACTGGAGCGGTGACGAAAATCTTAGGTTTGGCGTTTCCAGTTGGTGCAGTAGCACTAGGAGCAGTGGAACCAGATGCCATTGTTAGTGTTGAGGTTGAAATGAGGTTGAAGACGAAGTGAAGGAGGAAAAGTTTATGCAAAGATAACAAGTTTGTATGAAAATAAGGAAGTCTGAAAGCTAGATGGCGTAAAAAGTCCCACAATGGGGTACTTACTGCTATTTATAGTAGTGGGGGAAAATCCCCAAAACCGAGGACATTAAATGCCATTTAATGCTGAAGGAGATAGTGGGACGCGTGGCATCCCCCTGTTGTTTTAGCCGTTCTGCAGAAATAGAGGGACGCAGCGTGCGTCCTCGTTTTTGAGAATTGTCATAATGACAAATTCTGAAATGACGTTTGGTACTGCACGCCGTACTGACATGACGTCTTAGGTACGGATAAATGATGGTTTTCTTGGGATTGCCAATGGTTGGTAGAAAACAACAAAAAGTGCACAAGTTAATTTGTGACTAAGCGTGAAAGGACAGGTGTCGAATGGTGTTTCAAAGAATGCCTTTTTCTTTCAGAGTCGAAATAAGGCATTCTTGGGGGGCAATTTGTTGGCTCCTAAATTCGACACCCTTGTTTTATTAATGTCAGCCATTAAAGCTGAAAGATGTTTTCGACTGGCTAAGTCTGTCGGAATGGCCGTCGAAAGATGGCAAAGTACTTAGAAGATTTCTTCCAAGGGAGAAGTTGGTTGCCTTCGACGTCGAAGGAGTTTCTCGTCGAAGATGTCTCTCGACGAAGGTGTTCGATGGTTCAGAGTGGAGCAGTTTGAAATTCAAGTGTTTGGAGGGAAAACGGTTTCCAGCAGTTACCAAGTGCAACGTGCAAAGATCTGGGGCGTCGAACGTTGAGAACGTGCCAAGTGGACTCATCTCAAAGCAGTGTAACTGCCCGACGGTTACTTGGGATGTTTTAGTATAAATAGTAGTAGTCATGTAAGTTCTCGCGGGTGTTCACAATTCTATACAAAGTCACTCATATAGATTCGAGTACCCAGCGTGTGAGAAAGAATTGTTGAGAAATGTATGTGTGAAACACCAACTTTATTAATCAAAGTCATTTACTTTTTCCAGAAATTTACTTGCTTTCCTCTTTACATTCCTGTCGAAGCCTTTTATTTAAAGCCTTATTTATTTTACCAAGTCCTTTCTTCATGCTATTTACTTAAAGTCTCTTTATTTAAAGCCTTATCCAATTTAATCAAACTTCAAAATCAACCTATGTCCTAGGATTAATCTGATCGATCCTGCGAGTAACCAAATAAGTAACCATTTGGAGGATCAGCGGTTGTTTACCAAATACCAAGGTAAACAGTATGGCAATAGATTAGGGTTGAAATTTGAGTCCACAAATCCTTGTAATCATGAATCAAATATTGGATTTTAATGGCATATTTCTTCAAATCTTTTCCATGTGTTTTGATTCCAATCATGACCAAATCACCTTGATTCTTTCCATATCAGATAGTGCACGAAATCTTGAAGGTATTCTATGCACAAAAAGATTTGAAAAGCATGGATGAGTATTTTTTTCATATTTTATTTAATTAAATGAATTAATAGTAATTAAAAATTCAAATAAATAATAAAAATGATGAAAAAAATCCCCTTTGGGCCAAATGGTCGTGCATAGCCTTTGGATGTTGAATCTTGGAAGAAAATGTGGCCCATTAGCAATTTTGAGGCATTTGAAGTAAAGTTGACTTTTCAAAATTCCCAAAAATTTCCCAACTTCCACAAGGCATATCTTGCTCAATTTTTAAGCTTTGATCATGTTATTGGACATTTTGGAAAGGTCTTGAAGTCCTCTAACCAATGCCTTTGGTCCCATGTCTTTTTGATTTACCAATCTCAAGTTATGGTCTTTGACTTAAAGTGCCTTTTTGTTGACTTTTGAGAATGACCTATAATGTTGAAATTGATAACTTTTTGTGAGTGCATTTCTTGGACTTGAAGTGTGAAGAGGAGTTGTAGGAAATGTCTTTCTCTTCAAAATGAGCTTTGGATGGAATTTTTCTGATAAACCATGTGGAAGTTATGCCTTGGTCAAGTTACAGTTGACTTTTTCAACTGTCTAAATATGAAAACTTTTACATCTTGAGACTTTTTGAGCCATGCCTTGAAAATCATGATCAAGAATTGATCAAATGATGTTTATGACTTCAAAATAAGATGTTGACCAAAAATTTGGACTTTTGACTGTCAAATGACCATTTTGCCCCTACAGTTGACTGTAGGGCAATTAGGGTTTTTGACTGTGCAATTTTGTGCTGTAAGTCTTGAAACTTGGCATGAGGATGCTTGACCATGTTTATAGGCATGTGGGACTTGATTGGACCCTTGAAAACTTCAATTTCTTTGCCAGAACCAAAACCCTAGTTTTTTACTGTTAGGAGGCCCTTGAACTGTGCAACCCTTGGGGAGATTTTGAAGCTTTGACTTGGCAAATTTTGAAGAATATGGGAGGGCAAATTTTGGGGTACAACATCTTGTATCAGTCCTCAAGAGTGTTACGAAGTGTTTTTGAAAACTTTGTTTGCAAAGAGTGTAAGTGTGGAAAAGTTTATTTTGAGCAAGTACCTACTAGCATCTACCTACTCGAAAAAAAGAATGTTTTTGTTCTTGTTTCCTTTAGACCATGCTATCCCACTATTAATGAGTAGGTAGCACCGTCGTTGGAGTTTTAAGGGTCAATTCGAAAGGTACGTACGATCACTAAAGCAACGTTAAGACGTCTTAGTAATAACCGTAGTGTCTTAAGATCATATTCGAGGCAACAATTCTGAGGCAACATTTCTGAGGCAACATTTCTGAGGCAACATTTATGAACGGGACATTTGATCTTTGATTAGACAAGAGGGAAACCACTAAGACACCCTATACTTAATGATCATTTACCGAAGGCAACTGAAGTGAGAGTATACCCTAGGAGTGCGCATGTGCGAGTGATTTGATTTCAAGTTATTATCTTTGCACATTTAGGTTTTGCTAACCATTTTAAAATTAACATACAGTCTTTTCATGCAATCCTATTATCATACATCTAACAGTTAATATTTGCGAAAATTAAAATGTGAGAAATAAAACTACGCTATTACAAGGCTTCGGGGAGGGGGATTAATTACATAGCCACAAACCCGTAAAACGATAAATAAAAGAAAAATCCTAATTAAACTATTACATACCATGAGCAGTTACATTAATATCGTAAAAATAATAAATGCACACGATGAATCGAGAACGAGAAAAAATTAGGGTTTTGACCCCGTCTAAACCTAATTGAAAGAAAAATCATTTTTTTGTTGTTTTTGATTATTTTGAGAAAATAAGGTTTTAATTGAATAAATACAACCTAATTACTAATTAATTTAAATTAAGAAAAATAATTAATTTTACCTATTTTTGTATTTTGTTATTTTATGAAAAGAAATAAAAATATAATCAAGAACAAAACCTAATTTTCTAATTGATTTTAAATTATTTACAAAAAGGTTAGAATTACCCTAAAATTAAATTAAACTAATTATTAAATTAAGTTTGATAAAAATAAAGCCTAAATCTAAATTTGTGAAATTGATTTTATGATTTTGTAAAACAAAAGAATTTAATTTTGTGTTAGAGAATAAATAAATGAAGAAATTAAATAAAAGGAAAAATATAAAAGAAAAAGAAAATGGGTCTGGTTATGCTAGCAAACAGGAGGTGCCAATAACAATTTCTGGGCCAAATAATCCTTGGTCCATTTTGACTTTTTAGATCCTGTGTTGCAAGCTTGACTTGGGCGTGTGATAGACCTCCATGAATAAGGCGTTGGATCTAGACATGTTGGGAATCTGATGGCTGGAAGCTGGTAGTGCATGGTGGATTTATGGGGCGCTTATGTACCTGATCATATAATGCAAAATAATATTGACAAATATAGGGACATGGGGATCGAACCCAGGCCCTTTGGCTTTTCCCAACGTATGCTGGCCATCTGAGCTGGTTTGTTCATTTGTATGGTTAATGACAAACAATCATTATATTGGAAAAAACAAAATAATATATTAAAACGCGCGAATTTTGAACAGGAAAATCAGGGAGTGCCACGCCACCCTTCTTCTTCCTCCCTCCGTTGGTAAAAGTTCTGACTTTTACCTACAGTCATCTGGGCGTAGGTATAAGCCTTTGTTTCTCCAAAATCTTATGCAAACATCATAAATCAATACAAGTAGTACCAATCAACTCGTTGCAACCTCACGAGCATCATGGTACCACTTTCCATGGACAATTGTTCCTGCAAGCAAAATCCCTAAAAACGAAACCTAAACCCTAATCATGGCAACTTTCTGTATGGTTAACAAAAATGCAATTAAGTATTGCCATTAGCTTGCAAATGTTTCAAGGACTCGGAATATATAAACAAATCATGTTAAGAGTGCTAGGATTATGATATGCGATTTCAAAAAGCATGGAGGTCGTGGGATACTTACAGCGTGTATCTGGGCACGAAAATGCTTGCTAATGATTGGAATGGGATCCTAGAACGTCCAAGAAGTGATTTATGTGGCTGGAAGGGCTTGAGGAAGCCTGGAACTGAGAAAACAGTTTGCAACTTTTTCTTGATTTTTTGAAAGTTATTTCCACCTTTGCACGCCTCCAATCTCTTTGCTTTTGGTCTGCCAATGTTCTATATGTACCCAAGAATGAATTAGGTTACAAACTTGCTTCAAATCTTTCTCATTTAAGATGATTTAATCATGATTTGATTCTCATGTAAATCTTTCCAAATCAATCCAAATCCAATCTTTTTGTGTCCAAATGAAGCTTGCACAATTTGATTTCCTTTCCAGCTGTATAAAAGGCCTAAATATACACAAAATCTCAAGCTTTGATTAGTTTTGATATTTTCATGATTTTATTTTGATTTTATTGGATTTAATTGAAATAAAAATCAAAATAAATGACAAAAATAAAATAAAGACAATTTGGAATGATCATGGATCGTGGATCATGTTACAAAATCAATGCAAGCATAAAAAGTTGGGCCCATTTGACAAAAATTGCAATTTTGGCCACTTTTGACTTTTGGCAATTTTGCAAAAAAGGTCAACTTTGTCAATGCATAACTCCTTCAATTTTGACCCTAGAGATGTGTTATTGGACTTTTTAGAAAGCTTAGGATGTCCTCTAAGCAACCCTTTTTGGTATCATCTCAATTGAGTCTTCCATTTTTATGTATGAAGCTTTGACAAAAAAGGTATTTTTGTTGACTTTTCAAAATGACCAATAATGTCCAAATTTATATCTTCTTGTGAGTGCATATTTTGAACTTGGGTGCTGAAGATGAAATGTATATAATTTCATCATCTTCAAAATGAGCTTTGTATGGGTCACTTTTGATAAATTATGAGAAAGTTATGCTTGGTCAAAGTTGAGTTGACTTTCCCTACAAAACCCTAATTTAGCAATTTTTGGGTTTTAATGAATTGTGAGCAATCCTTGAGGAATCATAATCAACCCTTGATAAAATGATGAATAATACTTCAAAATGAGAATTTTGACCAAAAATCTTGAAGTTTGACTGCATGTGGGCCACAATTGACTTTTTCCCTAGCATAGTCGATTTTCAGGCCTTTGAGCAATTGACTGAGCAAATTTCCTATGCAAGGCTTGAAACTTGACATGGATGATCTTGAGAAAATATTAGGACAATGGTGAGAATTTAGGATCCTTTGGGATCAAGTACCTTGATGCAAACTGAAACCCTAATTTGAGATAGACTGCTTTAGGAGAGAGTTTGTCTGGTCAACCCTTAGACTTCCTTGAGCAATTTGAGGACCTCACTTGAAATGTATTGAGAAATATGGGAGGGAAAATTTTGGGGTACAACACCATGCCCCAAGCTCGTATGAACCTCCAGCGATACTCTTGAACATCATCCTCATAGTTGAATACAATGCCCTCGATAAGTAACTCATGGGGACCATCTCTTCGAGCGTAACCAAATTATCGCAGAGCTAAAAAAGGATTGTAGGTTATACCCCTTGTGATGCCAAGTAACAGGACATTAGGGTACTCCCTACAGCGGTCAATAATAGCAGTGTTTTCCATAGCTCGGGAACACCAGAGAATATCCATGTGAGCGAGTGACATTATCCTTTGTGACCAACCCACACCTTCTTCATTCTTCAGTACAGACTTAGGGAGGTGAGAAATAAACCACCTTGACAGCAATGGCATGAAGAACATAAGAACCCCTCTTCTCTTCATGGTACGAGTATGGAGAGTGTGCAAAATATCTCCGAGCAAGGTAGGCACAGGGTTGCGAGAGAGGAAGATCTTGATAGCATTCACATCTATGAATAAGTCTGGATTAGGGAATAGTACCAACCCATAGATTAGAAGGGCCAATACCTCCTCAAAATCCTGGAAATCCATATCATCCCAAAACAATCGGGCCTTGTCTATCTGGAACTTGGCTAGAAAACCCTTGACTCTGCTTCTTGTTTCCCAATTGGATACCACGTCGGCTCGTTTCATATGAAAAGCTAAGGCAATGACTTCGGGCTTAGGAACTTCTTCCCGACCTATGAAAGGCAACTGTTTAAGAATGGGTATATCCAACAGCTGAGAGAATTCTTCCATGGTAGGAACCAACTGATAATCTGGAAAGGTGAAGCAGTGGTGCTTGGGATCAAAGAACTGAAAGAGTACACTCATCATCTTTTCATCAAAGTTTGAAGTAACCAGGTTGAGAAGTCGACCATGTCTCTTAATGAACGCAGAAGTTTCAGAAACCATTGATACTAGCTCCTTGAGTTGGGAAGGTACTTTCACAAAGCTGATTCAGATAGTGTTTCTATGAACGGAGGCCATGATCTTCAAAACAGAACAAAGATAAATTCCCTCGATCCTTGAAATGGTTAGTGCAATAAGAATGGATGATATGTTATAATGCATGATGTCATGATAAATCACAGGTAGAGCAAACACAGACAAATCACAAAAATCCTTAGGTTTAAGGCCGACTTGAGTTTTAAGGTCATACCCTCTTGAAGTTTAGTTGGTTTCAAACCTGTCTTAGAAAAGTAACCGGGTTCTAAAGATTCTCAATATCACTGATTATCCTTTATCGGGCATTGTTTCAGCTCAAACAATCTTTTCTTGCAGTCGAAATATCCCGAAAGTCTGATCTCAATGAGTGTAGCATCGAGTATCAACCAATCCTTAGCTCTATACCGAGGCCGGCTATCTCACTACTTTCTAATGGCCAAGTTTGTTCAACTAAGGTTCTAAGGTCCGTTAGTGCTTCACGACACCATGCGGCGGCCCCGTATTCTCCTCGTTTCCACACGAAGGATACCGTTACCAACCAAAGTGCCACACCAACACAGCCATCACTTAAACCATATTGGTCTACACCGTACAGTCTCCATGATCTATTATTGTTTACCTAAAAAGTGCCCACAGATCCGGGTGTAGGATCTATAGTAACCCAAGAAAAACCCTTTAAGAATAAAGCAAACAAGCAAGAAAGCAATTTTAAAATGACCTAGATCCTAAGGTAAACCCCACTTTATATTTATTCCCAAGCAGAGTCTCCAGTTCTGTGATACGGTGGCAGAACCGACTGTTATACTGGTTTGCGTTTTTTGTTCGCAAAATGTCGCGGTAAGCAAGAGTCGTCACCAACTTTTATTTTATCCAATTAGGAAAAGGAAAAAGAATAGAAAAAACATTTTTCGAGATGTTTCTGAGTACGGGGGGTAGATTATTGAAAGGGAAGGTGTTAGCACCCTTTCCATCCATGGTTTTCCATGGGCTATTAGGTACTTGCTCATTTTTAAATTGCTTGTGTGTGCTTTGTTTTGAAAAGTTTTATTTTACTTCGTTTTAACCCTTGTTTCTGTCCTCAAGAGTGTTACGAAGTTGTTTTTGAAAACTTTGTTTGAAAAGTGTTTGTGTGAAAAAGTTTTTGTTTTGAGCAAGTACCTAGGAACTAATCTACCTACTCGAAAAATACTGTTCGTTTTCCTTTAGACATCGCTATCCTATTATTAAGGAATAGGTAGCACCGTGTTGGAGCTTAAAAGGGACGTTCTAAGGGGACGAAATGGTCACTGAAGGAAACAAGTAAGGATACCTTAGCGTTTCGAAGGGACTATCATCATAAGATCAATTCGTAGGCAACTCGAGGGACGAGTAGGGACTGTGATCTTTATGACGACTTTGAATAATAAAAAGAAATAAAGTGCGCGCGGCGATTTAAAATGCGAAAATTAAAGAAAACCTAAAAGTCTAATTGAAAAGTTATTATTATTATTATTTTGCTTGAGAAAATTAATGTTATGTACACATTTAAAAACCTAATTTCTAATTAATTTAAATTATGTAGAAAAACAATTAAATTGCCCTAAATAATTAATTTATTAAAAATAAAATATTTTATGAAAAAAAGATTATTATGCTTTTTGTGATTTTGAGTTAATAATAAAAAAACATGATTTTGTGTTATTTTGTAAAAAGAAAATAATTTAGAGAATAATTAAAAAGAAATAAAAATAGAAAAGATAGAAAATGGGCCTGTTTCAGCAATTGGGGGGGGGGGGGGATGCCATGAAGAATTTGTCTTTAGGCCCAAAGAACTGAGCCCAGCCAGCCGCCTGATTCTGTGTGTCGGTCTCCTGATGATCCATGGTACGTCTGTGCATATGGGACGTTGGATCTGGATGTGATGAGATATGATGATGATAAATTTGAGGCGTATGGTGATCTCCTAGAGGTGAAGTCCACTGGATCTGTAAGAATTTGTCAAGAAAATAACAAAAGCATACGCCTAGGATCGAACCTAGGACGTTTGCTTCATATGCGCGCCCTTCCACCATATGTGCTAGCTGTTCTATTTGTAAGTATAATGAAACAAATAAAATATAACTGAAATAAAATGCTTTGCCCAAAAATACGCGCCAATTTCAAAGGGGCCAGTGGGATGCTGCCACGCATTCATCTTCTTCCTAGAAGTGTCATTTTTGCCAACAGACTTTTACTTACAGACATGTCTGTTGCTAAAAATTGTGATGTTGTAGATGCTTATTCTGGATGTCTTGATGCGTGCAAATGATCTAGTTAGCTTCCAAATGTGCCCATGAATTGATTGCAAGTGTCAAAACTTCTTGAATCCTTCTGCAAAGGTCAAACCGATTGCCACTTTTTGTGAAAAAATTTGAAGTTCCTATGTCAATTTTGTACGGCCAAACCTTGTGCTCTTTCCTTGTTTTCGTACATTATATGTAGTATAAAGGATTAGGGTAACAAAAAGGAACAAAATCCTTTGGAATTATGGAGATGGAATGAGATTCTCTTTCCATATGATATCTTTCTATAACCATGTAAATTATGCTCTTTTTGCCTCAAATTTCCTTGATTAATTTTGATTTGATTTGGCCAACATAATTAGATTTTATTTCCATCAAAGTCAGATCTTCACAACAATTTTTGGTATTTTTTATGATTTATTTCTTCTAATGTGATTTTTAATAGATAAAAATCATAATAAAATAAATAAATGGAGCAAATAATATGTGTTTGCTGACTTGGGTCGTGGACCATGTCCTTAACAAGATACAATCCTAAAATGCTAGGCCCTTTTGGCAAAAAATGCATTTTTGAGCACATTTGACTTGTGGCAATTTTCCAAAAATGGTCAACTTTGACAATACATAACTCTTCCAATTTAAACCCTAAAGAGGTGTTCTTAGACTTTTTAGAAAGCTTCGGATGTCCCCAAAACAAACATTTTGGTTTCATCTCAATTGGGTCTTCCATGTTCATGTAAGAAGCTTTGACCCAAAAAGTGTTTTTGTTGACTTTTCAAAAGGACCTATAATGTAGAAATTCATATCTTTTGATTAGTGCATATATTGACCTTGTGGGATGAATATGAGTTGTAGGTAATTGCATCCTCTTCAAAATGAGCCTTGGATGGAAAATTTATGATAAAGTATGAGGAAGTTATGCTTGGTCAAAGTTTGGTTGACTTTTCCTAAGAAACCCTAATTTAGCAACTTTTGGGTTTTGATGAATTTGGGGCATTCCTTGAGGAATCATGATCAACCCTTGATAAAATGATGGATATAATTTCAAAATGTTGATGTTGACCAAAAATCTTGAAGTTTACTATATGTGGGCCACAGTTGACTTTTGACCTAATACAATCGATTCTCAAGCATATGGGCAGTTGACTGAGCAAACTTCTTGTGCAAGGCTTGAAATTTGACATGGAGGGTCTTGAGAACATATTAGGAACATGGAAATCATTTGGGACCCTTGGAAATCAAACATCTTGATAAAAATGGAAACCCTAGTTTAAGGCTCATTGTTTTAGGAGGAGGATTTGTCTGGTCAATCCTTAGACATCCTTGGGCAAATTGAGGACCTCAGTGAGCATGTGTTGAGTAAAATGAGAGGGAAAATTTTGGGGTGTAACATAACTAACGAGGCAGCTTCACGAAGAGCAGAATCTTAATGCCTATATCAGCACCAAAAGGAAGCGTCCATGAGAGACTTAGGAGTTTTAGAAGTTTCTTTTAATTGTTGTTTCTTTGTAAACTTTTGTTTCGCTTGAACTTACTAATAAAAAGCCTTTGTTTCTGTTTTGGTTAAAAGAGTTTAAATCCTACGAGGTCCTTGAAAACATTGCATAAGCATATCATGCATATCATCACATAAACATGTATTTCAAGACAGGTTTCTTATCTCTTAGTTGTTTATTTCAGCAAAAAGAAATGGTTGTTGAACAAACAGTTAAGGATCTCCAGTCACAAAATGCTCAATTCTAACAGATGTTCCTGGCTCTGGCTAAAGGACAAGAAGATCTAAAAGCTCTCATTGTCAAAGAGAAGACAAAGAAGGCAAAGAAACCGGATGGCGTCCTGAATATGGGAAGAATATTTAGAGGACCAACCAAGCGAGCTCTAGAATTCACAACTCCATCAAATGAGGGGGATAATCAGGAAAAGGATGATAAAAAGGCAAAAGAAAAAGATAACAGTCCAAGGACTGATGAAGAGGAAGTAGACTATGCTGAAGAACAATATCCTCCTGCTAATGACAAGTATAAACAATTGGAGGATCATCTCAATGCTATGTAGATTCATAGAGTACCTGGTTTGGACTTTAAAGAGATAGGGTTGGCCTCGGGAGTGGTTATCCCATAAATGTTCAAAGTTCCCGCCTTTGTAAAGTACAATGGAGTTTCCTATCCCAAGCTGCATCTGAGGTCTTATGTTAGGAAGATCCAACCCCATACAACTGATAGGAAGTTATGGGTTCATTTCTTTTAGGAGAGTTTGTCGGGAACACAGTTAGAGTGATTCTATCAGTTGGAAGGAACTAATATCCGCAATTGGGAAGATTTGGCTGTTGCTTTTTACAAGCAGTATCAATATAATGCTGACCTCGCTCCAACCCGTACACAAATCCAAAGCATGTCTACGGGTTCTAGTGAGGGTTTCAAAGATTATGCCCAAAAGTGGAGGGATCTCGCCGATAGAGTCTAGCCTCCCATGTCTGACAGGGAGTTGGTGGACATGTTCTTAGGTGCTCTGACATGCCCATTTTCAACCATTTGATTGGAAGCTCTTCATCCGGATTCATCGAGCTGATACTGACAGGAGAATGAGTGGAAGATGGTATCAAGAGTGGTAAAATCCAAGGGGCTGCTTCTTCAAGTACTGCGAGGAAGTCGTTCAGTGGGAAGAAGAAAGTTAGTGCCGCTTATGGTCAAAGAAATCATGATAAAGATGAGCGCCGTCCAACGGTAGGAGCTGTAATAATCTCCAACCCTGCACCAACTCAATGATAAAATAATCAGTGCAGGCAGGATGCACCTAGAAGATAATTCACCAGAATCAACATGCCTTTGTCTCAGGCATTGTAGCATCTGTTGAAGGATGACCTGGTCACTCTGAAGGATCCTCCCCAAAACCCAAACACTTCCTCTCCCTATTACAATCCGAATGCACGACACGTTTACCACTCCAACATCCTGGGGCATGATAAGAATTATTGTTGGGCGTTGAAGAATAAAGTTCAAGACCTTATTGATGCAAAGGAGATTGAATTTGACCCTCCTGAAACTCCCAATGTAATAACTGCACCAATGCCCAAGCATGACAGGGGTATCAATGCTGCTGTTGATGTTCTATTTATTTCTTCTGTGGATGAATTAACTACTCCTCTTCCAGTTGTTAAGAAGAATCTATTGCGAGCCAGTTTATTTCCAGGTTGTGGTGAAGGTTGCCACTTGTGTGCATCTCTTCCCAATGGTTATTTGTTGTTAAAGATATGTGTTCAGCGTTTGATAGACGATCGAGATATCCTCTTTGAGAAGGTTCCCTCTGAGAAAAGTTTGTGTGAATATGTATAAATTATTACCATCTATAATAATCCTACAAGGGTCTCCTCCAAATAGCCTATAAGGATTACTGATAACCCTAAAATGGCTCCCCTGATCATTACCTCTCCAGGGCCCATACAATATTCCTCTGACAAAGTCGTTCCTTGGAATTATGGAGCTGACGTTTATTATCATGGCGTCAAGCAAGACCTATTGGCCATCAAGAATGAAGTTACTGAAGATACTGATCCTAAAATTGACAACATTGTTGGGACCAGTAAAGTTACCAGAAGTGGAAGGATTTTCTCTCCTGAAATCTCTCTAAAGATTGTTGCCACTCCTTTTGTTATTCCTGCTAATTCTCCTGTTTCTACTCCTGTTGTTATTCCTGCTAGTGAGTCAACTGAGACTCAGGGTAAAGAAGTATCGATTGAGCCTGCCCAGATGGAGGCACCTAAAGAAGCCATTCCTGAGGCCTCCAAGTAAGAAATGAAGGAAATTTTAAAAATCATACAGAAAAGTGACTACAATGTTGTGGAACAATTGGGGTAGACCCCCTCAAATATTTCAATGCTAGCCTTGTTATTATGCTACGAAGCCCATGCTAAAGCTTTGGTGAAGTTCCTGAAGTCTGCTCATATGCCACAAGAGACTTCTGCTGACAAATTAGAGAGTTGTGTTGCTAGTCTGATTGCCGATAATGGACTAGGTTTCTCGGATGCTGATTTGACTCCTAAGGGAAGAAAACATAATGATGCCCTGCATGTCTCTATCGAATGCAACGAATCTACTCTAGCTCACGTGTTGGTGGAAACTGGTTCATCTCAGAATGTTCTGCCCAAGGGTGCCTTAGACAGACTGGACTGTGAAGGACTTACATTGAAACCCAGTAATATTATGGTGAGGGATTTCGATGGTTCCAAAAGGACGGTACATGGGGAGGTGGACATTCTGATTAAATTGGTTCCCAGACTTTTGAATCCACTTTCTACATGATGTACATTCTCCCGTCTTACTCCTACTTATTAGGACGCCCTTAGATTCATGGGGTTGTCTCTATCACTTCTACCTTGCATTAGATGTTAAAATATCTGGTTAATGGGAAAATTGTTACAGTTTGTGTCAAAGAAGAGTACATGGTAAGACACTTGAAATATTTCAGATATGTCGAGATGGACGGAGAGTTCATTGAGACCCCCTATCAGAATTTTGAAGAAGTTCCTTAGGCGATTGTTGTTACCAAGACTGTTGTTGTTGTTCCAAAGACTACCAAACCTCCACTGAAAATGGCTTCTCTAAAAGACGCCAAGGTTGTAATTAAAGAAGGTGGGTGTACTATTTGGGACCAACTCCCTAACATCCCCTATAAGTCTGACAAATTTGGTTTGGGTTTCACTTCAAAATCTCAAAAAGTTGTTTGTTGTGCTCGTGCCGGAGGACCACCGCTACGCATCAGCAACCTCAGAATCAATGTTGTAGAAGACACTGACAATGACTGTAACCTGGACAATTGGATTTTCCGTACTATCAATGGTGGACTCAATAATTGGAAGGCTAGAGACTTTCTGCATATCTCTTTTATCCAGGAGTAATTATTTTTCTGTTTTTCAGGATAAATAATTTTTGAACAATTTAAACTCTAAAACCTTGTGTCTTACCCGAGGCACAACGGTCTATTTATGAGGGTTATCACATGTCATTTTCATATGTCATTAATAAATCATTTGACGTTTTTTCATTCAAATTTTACGCTCTCTGCTTTTCTTTTACTTTATTTTGTCAAAATAGCTATGTGCTCTTACACACATCCACATATCAAATGCATATCCACATCCACCCTGGATCGCATTGATAACAGTTCTGCTACTTCCAGTCATGACTTTGAAAATCTGATATACCAAGTCGAAGACGAAGGTGAGGAAGATTGTGAAGTACCACGAGAACTTGCTAGACTATTACAGCAAGAGGAAAGAGTAATACAGCCTCATGAAGAGCCGGTCGAGACAATAAACTTGGGTACTGAGGAAAATAAAAAGGAAGTCAAGATGGGTGCCAACTTGGAAAATGGTGTCAAAGAATGGTTAATTCAGTTGTTGCACGACTATGTTGAGATATTTGCCTGGTCATACGAAGACATGTCGGGGATGGATACTGATATTGTGGTTCATCGTCTGCCAACGAGAGAAGACTGCCTTCCAGTGAAGCAAAAGGTTCATCGTATGTGTCCTGAGATGTCAGAAAAGATCAAGGCTAAAGTCATGAAACAATTCAATGCCAGACTCTTAGCTGTTACTTCTTATCCATAATGGGTTGCGAACATGGTACCGGTACCTAAAAAGGACGGTAAAGTGCGTATGTGTGTGGATTACAGAGATTTAAACAGGGAAACCCCCAAGGATGACTTCCCGCTTCCCCATATTGATGTTCTGGTTGACAAAACTGCACAACATAATATATTCTCCTTCATGGACGGTTTCTCTGGTTATAATCAGATCAAAATGGCACCTGAACACATGGAGAAAACGACTTTCGTCACACAGTGGGGCACCTTCTGTTACAAAGTTATGCCATTTGGGTTGAAGAACGCGGGGGAAACCTATCAGCAATGTATGGTAGCTTTATTTCACGATATGATCTATCACGAGATAGAGGTCTACATCGATGATATGATAGCAAGGTCTCAGACTGAAGAAGAGTACATTGACCACCTACAAAAACTATTTGAAAGGCTAAAGAAATACAAGTTAAGACTGAATCCGAACAAATGCACCTTTGGAGTAAGATCTGGTAAGCTCTTAGGTTTCGTTGTCAGTGGAAAAGGTATTGAAGTATACCCTTCAAAAGTTAAAGCCATACAAGAAATGCCAACTCCATGCACTGAGAAGGAGGTTAGGGGATTCTTGGGACGTCTAAACTACATTGCCAGATTCATTTCCCACCTAACCGCTACTTGTGAACCAATCTTCAAATTACTGAAGAAAGATCAAGTAGTGAAGTGGAACGAAGATTTCCAGACAGCCTTTGACAGAATCAAGGAGTGTCTTCAAGAACCTCTAATTTTGATGCTGCCAGTTGAAGGAAGACCTATGATCATGTACTTAACAATATTAGAGAATCCAATGGGGTGTGTGTTGGGGCAGCATGACGAGTCTGGTCGAAAAGAGCATGCAATATACTACCTTAAAAAAAATTTACCGACTGTGAAACAAGATACTCATTGCTCGAGAAAACTTGTTGTGCTTTGGCATGGGCTGCTCTCCGACTAAGACAATATATGTTGACCCACACTACCTTATTGATATCTAAAATGGATCCTATCAAATACATATTCGAGAAGCCCGCTCTCTCTGGAAGAATAGCAAGATGGAAAATAGTCTTGACCGAATACGGCATTCAATACACTACCCAAAAAGCAATCAAAGGAAGTGTACTAGCTGATCATTTGGCTCATCAGGCTGTAGACGACTATCAGTCAATGAATTTTGAGTTCCCGGACGAAAACATTATGCTAGTAACTGGTTATGAAGAACCTGGACCGAATGAAGCACTTGAAAAAGGATCTCGATGGACTATGGTGTTTGATGGAGCTTCTAACGCACTTGGCAATGACATTAGTGTTGTGATTATCTCCCCCGAAGGCTTCCATACCCCCTTCACCTCTAGATTATGCTTCAACTGTACCAACAATATGGCCGAATATGAAGCGTGCATCATGGGTCTTAAAGTTGCTATTGACTTGAGAATCAAATTCTTGAGCGTATATGGAGACTTGGCCCTGGTAGTTAGTCAGATCAAAGGAGAATGGGACACGAAGCATCCTAATCTCATCCCCTATTGAGAGCATGTGTTGACATTGATCCCATATTTTGAAGAGATTACCTTTGAACATATTCCACGAGAAGAAAACCAGTTAGCGGACGCGCTAGCTACCATGTGATCCATGTTTAAAGTCAGATGGGATAACGAAGCCCCTCGGATCACTATCGAAAGATTAGACGAACTAGCTCACTGTTATGAGATTGATGTTGGGGGAGTAGAGGAAAATCCTTGGTTCCATGAGGTAAAAAGGTATCTTGAAGCCCAAGAATATCCTCAGGGAGAATCCATCAATGACAAAAAGTTCTTAAGAAGGTTTTCTGCCAAGTTCTTCCTGAGTAATGGAATTCTCTACAAGCGCAACCATGATTCTACCTTACTGCAATGTGTGGATAAGAGAGAATCATAGAAAATTATGGAGGATATGCACGAAGGTACCGTTGGCACCCATTCTAGTGGGCACACAATAGCTAAAAAGATCTTGTGGACATGATACTTTTGGTCCACTATGGAAGCATATTGTCATCATCACTTCCGAACTTGTCACAAATGCCAAATCTATGCTGACAAAGTACATGTGCCTCCGGTTTTGTTAAATGTCTTGACTGCTCCTTGGCCATTCGCAATGTGGGGTGTTGATATGATTGGAGAGATTAAACCTACCGCTTCCAATGGGCATCAATTCATCCTTGTCGCTATTGATTATTTCACAAAGTGGGTAGAGGCAGCCTCATTCACTTCTGTTACCAAGAACGTTATGGCTCGGTTCATCAGACATAATCTTATTTATCGATATGGTATCCCAAAAATAATTATCATAAATAACGGTACCAACCTCAATAATACTATGATCACCGAGCTCTGTATGCAATTTAAGATCCAGCATCATAACTCTTCTCCTTACCGGCCAAAGATGAATGACACTATGGAAGCTGCCAATAAGAATATAATGAAGATTATACAGAAAATGATGATAACATATAAAGACGGGCACGAGATGTTACCATTTGATCTTCATGGTTATCGTACCTCAGTACGCACGTCAATAGGGAAACCCCTTTTTCTCTCGTACATGGTATGGAAGCTGTTTTACCTGTCGAAATCTAGACCCCTTCTTTGAGAATCATAAAGGATGCAAGTTTAAACAAAGACGAATGGATTCAGACTCGAATTGACCAATTGAACTTGATTGACGAGAAGAGGCCCGCGGCTGTTTGTCATGGTCATATGTACTAAAAACACATGATCAAAGCTTTTAACAAGAAGGTCAGACGTGAGGTATATCAGGCTGGTGACCTAGTAATCAAGCACATCATCCTGCCACAGGGTGATCCTAGGGGAAAGTGGACTCCAACATACGAAGTACCATTTATGATCAAGAGTATATTTTTCAGTGGAGCTATGATATTAACCACCATGGACGGTGACCATCTTCCACACCCTGTAAACGCAGACATACTTAAAAGATACTACGCATGAAAAGAGACCCGCTAGGTCGACTGGCCTAGGCAAAAATAAGGGCATCCTGGCGAACCAAAAGGGTTCGGGCAAAAATTAGGGATATATATATATATATATATATATGAAAAATCTGTACACCCGACAAGTCAAAAACCTGAAAAGACGGTGTGATACAGTGGGAGAACTGACTTAAAGGTTTTGCCTTTGATTGCAAATGTTGCAGTTAGCAAGAGTTGCCATCGACTTTTCTTTTATCCAAAAGGAAAGGTGAAAAATCACAGGAAAGACCTTTGAGATTATTTCTTGAGTTCGGGGGGTAGATTATGAAAAGGGAAGGTATTAGCACCATTTTCATCCATGGTTTTCCATGGGCTCTTAGTTACTTTCTAGATCACTTGCTTTTATTTTAAATTGTGCTTTGTGTGGTTTTTGAAAGTATTTTGTAAAGAGGCCATTGTTTAGGTAATCTTTGTAATGATTCTCGTTCATAAGAATGTATACAAAGATGCTGATCTTTTGAAAATGTTTTCAATCTTGTAAGATGTTTGAAAGTGTATGTGTTTGTTTTGAAAATAGCAAGGATGTTTGTTTTGAAAATGGAGCAAGTAATTAGGAGCAATCTACCTACTCAAATGTCTTTCTTGTTCATTTTATTTTCTTTTGACATTGTTGTCTTACCATTGATTTGGTAAGCAACCCTATCTTTGGATGTAAACGGGACGGACGTGGGTCATCGTATAGCCATGATTAGCAATGTTGCAAGGTATCTTAGCATTATTTTTGAGGGACTTAGATCATTTGTAAGGCAACTTAGATAGCATCATCGAGGGACTATGATCTTGTATTTGCTTGTTTTTTTGCTAAGATACCTTACATGCGTAATATGGCCATTTTGTATAAGGCAACCAAGTGGAATAACCCTAGGGGTGCTTGTGTGCAAGTGTGTTGTTTTCATGCTTGTTTTTGTCTTGAATTAGGGTTTTCTAAGTAACCAGGTTTTAGTCTTTCCATACAAATCCTAATTACTAGCATGTTATATAAAAGCGATAAATTGTGAAATTTAAAGTTACTACGCTATTACAACATTTGTGGGGAGGGGGTATACAAATTCATGAATGGGGATTGCAAGAATTTAAACCTAATTAGCCTATTACAACCATATTGAATTGATATCAATGTACAAGGAAATAAATAAATACAAAGTAATAAAATGAATGAATTGTACAAAAATGCAAAAATGTAAAGAGAATGTATCTTTGTTTGATTTTCATGAAAAAGGGATTTTGTCTCGACCTAATTAAATAAAGAAGATAATTAATTGAATTTTAATTTTATTAAGAAAAGATTTTAAGTGAAACCCTAATTCTATAAATTAATCAAAAGAAAATAAGTTTGAGAAAAGTATTTTTGGGTATTTTTGTCTTGAAAATATTTATAACATTATAAAATATTTTTGGTCCTTTTTATATTAAAATAATATATTTAATGGGTGTAAAGAGAAAATAAATATTAACCTAGTTCTAATTTAATTTACAAGATTATTTAATAAAAATAAATAATATATAGTTAAACAAAAATATTTTGTGAGAAAAATAAAATAAAATAAGCCAAAATATAAATCTATCATTTTTTTTGTATTTTTTATGATTTTTCAGTATTTAGAAAATATATTTAAAAAATAGAAATAAAATAAAAAAGGAAATAAATAAATTTGGACCAGGGGTGCCAAAAGCCTGCAAGGGTTTAGTAAGCAAAAAAAAAAGAACAGGCCCAACAAAGCCCAAGCGCCTGCCAAAAATCAGAAAATGCAAAAACATGTAAAAAAATGCAAAAGGGTACCACTGGGGATCGAACCCAGGTCCCATAGATTTCAGGCGCGCGCTTCTACCACTGGGGTGGCTCTACATCCGTTAATACAAGTAAAACAATAAATATGTAAGGCAAAACGCGCCCTGAAGACTTCAACTTCAACCTCCAGCCAGACCAACTATAACTTGCTCATTTCTTATCTAAAATGAAAACTGTAAACATGAAACTTGTAGAAAATTTTCTCACGATTCCAGAAATGTAAAGTATTAATACTATATATCAAAGATAAGCATGAATTTTAATGGCCCTAATATGAACTCTAAAAATTCCAGAAATTTCAGTTTCAAAATTCTCTAAGCTCAAGCAAAATTAATGATATCTACATGATTTATTCACAAATAAATTATTGATGATGCCTGTATGAAGAGTTCCAAGTTGTGAAAACTTACCTCAAAACTAGAAATCTTGTTTGGAGTTTGAGCTTGTTTTAAGCAGTGGTGATGATCAGGTTATCTTCCTTAAGGTCCTAGGAAGCTAATGCAATGGTTTGCTTGAGTTGAGAGTGGCTGAAATGACCTAGAGAAGTCAATGTGCAATGCTCTGTTTTTGGTTATGGAGGATATGGTAAATGATGTTACAGTAGTGAAACAGGGACAGGGATAGGTTACACTTGATGTAAGGAAGCTTTAGAAACTAAAAGGCCAAGAAACGCACGAGGGAAATGTGAGTTTGATGTTCAAGGTCAGAAACTATGCAATAATGGAGTTTTTGGGCAATTTCTTATTTGAGAGAGTTTTGGTGTATTTCAGGGTGTTCAAGCTCGTCCTCTAGCTCACAAATAGTGACTCTATTTATAAGCAACAAGTTTGGAGACCTCTTGTTGATCAGAATTCAAAATCACAAGTTTATGCATAACATGTGATTTTTTGAGAAATCAAGTTTCAATGCTTTGTGTACTGGCTAAGATAGAGTGGTTATGCTTTAAACACACTTGCTTCTAACTTTTTAGATGGAGTGTGATAAGAGGGAACGAGTTAGAGGCTCAAGAATTGGCTTTGCACATAAAGCTTGCTTTACAAGAATGGATATGTTACTTTCTCCCTAAAATGGTAAATTGATTTGGACAAAGCTTGAAACACTTGGATAAGGGCATAATTAGTTGTTTAAACCATTAATTATGGAGTGAAAAACAAGTTTTAGGCCTACAAAGCAAATACTATGCAGCCTAGCATGGATTTGGTTCATGTGTTCATCAAAAATGACTTGTAATTCAACTGACAAAACCCTAACTTCATCTCTTCGATTCTCCCTACTCAAGAATGACCTTAAGGAGTTCTTGGAAATTTTGGAAAGCTTGAAATGTGATAACAACCCATCTTTGAATTTATTTTTAATATTCCCCTTGGAACTATATGAAAAAGGTCCATGAAGTTGAGTCAAAATCCTGACCAAATTAGGGCAAAATTTCACTAAGTGTTTTAGTTTCATGACCCTATGTTCATAAAATTATAACTTGAGATCCAAGAATTTCTGGAAGAAGTTGTGTGAATCAAAGTTGTAAATTTCATGGAGATCTACAACTTTCATGTTGGTAGTTTCTCTTGAATCATCTTGCATCATGGTGAAAATTTTGTTCAAAGTTATGAAAAAAACATGAAATTTCCAACACTTAGAAAAATTTCTAAGTTTAGAAATTTTGACTTTTCAAAATGAAATCTTGACTTTTTGATTTCTTGATGAATAAGTTTCATATTTTGACATGTTTTGTTGAATTATGATCTTTGGCACTTGAACTTGACCAAAAAGTCAAAGTTTGACTTTTTAGTGTACAATTGACTTTTGATCAGTTGACTGCAAAATTCATCTGTCAATCCAATGGACTTGCAATGTTTTGAACCATGTAATTAGGTTAAAATGATACAATTGGACTCTTGATATCATTCCTTAAACCAATTTACCATTTGCTAGTTCAAAAATCAGAAATTGCCCTTTCCTAGTCAAAACCCTAATTTTGACCATTTTGTCCTTTTGGAGATTTGATCAAATTCCTTGAGGAGTTGTGGTCCAAACTTGATCAAATGATACATATGAGTATAAAATGTTGATGTGGATAAAAAATTATGAAATTTGACTATAAATTGGCCATGGTTGACTTTTTCCCCAATATAGTTGATTTTTAGGTCAACTGCTCAATTGACTGATCAAAAGTGTGATCCAAGGCTTGAAACTTGACATGATTAAACTAGGGGGTCCATAATGATCCATGAAAATCATATGGGGCATATAAGGTCCAAAAATCCTTGTGCAAACTCAAACCCTAATTTTGGTCATCAGTGCTTAAGGAGGTGTCTTGAGCTGATCAAACCCTAGTGAAGTCTTGAGTCAAGGAGATCCTGTAAGAAAATTCTTGATAAGTGAGAGGGAAAATTTTAGGGTACAACAGCTTCCCATGTTCAATCTTCTTAAGCCTGAAGAGTTAGATTTGCATGTTTTGCCATTCGTGACTCGAAGGTGGAAGATGATTGGACACTAGAGTGCCCATAAATTTGCACTCGGTGATGTGATGGTTGGGGGAACGGGCTTAAAAATTCCATTTGGAGAGGTGATAGAAAGTTGTTGGAGATGGGCTTGTAGATGCCATCCAAGAGTGATTGTTGAATTGTAATTTGTAAGATGAAAGAGTGAGTATCAGAATGGCGTCCGTGTCTAGGGCGTATCTGTACTGTATCTGGAAGCTGGTTTTGAATGAGTATCAGAATGGCATCCGTGTCTGGAGCGTATTTGAACTGTATCTGAAAGTTGAAAACTGAATGAGTATCAGAATGGCATCCGTGTCTGGGGAGTATCTGTACTATATCTGAGAGTTGAATCTGAATTAGTGTCAGGATGGCATCCGTGTCTGGAGCGTATCTGAACTGTATCTAAAAGAATTTGATTGAGTATCAGAATGGCATCCGTGTCTGGAGCGTATCTGCATTGTATCTGAAAGTTGAGTCTGAATGAGTATCAGAATGGCATCTGTGTCTGGAGCGTATCTGAATTGTATCTGAAAACTTTGAACATTGTTAATGGTAGTTGTTAACCTTATCCTGAAAAGGGTAACATGTTAGATAAAATGCAAAGTCATGTTATATTAAATGTATGTCATGATGCATTTGTGTAATCAATGTTTATGATATATGGATGCGATGTATGCGTATGCGAGTTAATCTGCTGAACTATTGTTGGATTGGCAAAATAAATCCTTGACTGCTGCTGAAGATCTGGGGTATAAGTCTTCATGTTGTGACGTTGAAGTGCTGATGAATTTCCCCTTAGAGAAATAAACTTTGTTGTAAAGGGAATGCCATGTACTGTTTGAAAAATCCTGGTTGGGGAATTCTGAGAAATTTGGCGACTTCTACAGGGGATTGATAAACTGGAAGCTTTGTTCCGCTTAGGATTAAACTGCACACTGTGGGGAATTTTATGGAGATAAACTTAGAGAGATTTCCCTATCCCTTAAATCCATCAACGATTGTCTTTTATTTTGTTTATTTGTAAATGGTAATTATGTTCAAATGCATATGTTCAACAATGAATCATTGGACGTTTTTGTAAACAAAATGCAAGCGAAAAGAAAAACAGATAGTTTTTGCACTTTCAAAAGGGATATCTTTGTATTGATTTTGAGTAAGTATTTTTGTACAACGAGACAAACATTCTAGTAAGAGAATGCCGTCGTAAAAATGAAAATTTTTTATACAAAGAAAAGATAGCTATGTGCAATAATCCCATGGAGTTCCCATTCTGCTATAGCATTCGTATCTCTGAGCATCTTGTCGATTTGTCGCCTTTTCTGAAGATGCTTGAATTGTTCAGTACCTCTGAGCTTGTCTGTGGAAGCCAAAGGTTGTCCGTACGGTGATCAATGGGACATAGTCATACGCTTTAATTCCCTAACATTTTCCTGGACCGCCCTTTCGGGGTTTCAGTCCACCGGGATACCCTTTTTTTCCCAAGCCGCCCTTTCGAGTTTTCAGCTTGCCGGGTGTACATATTTTTTTTGTTTTATCCCTAATTTTTACCCGAACCTTTTTAGTTCGTCGGGATTCCCTTGTTTTTCCTAGGTGTGTCAACCTAGCGGGTCTCTTATGCATAGTATCTTTTGACTATGTCTGCGTTCGCAGGGTGTGGCAGGTCGTCTTCATCCATGGTGGTCAAGATCATTGCTCCACCAGAGAATATATTTTTTATTACAAATGGTCCTTCGTATGTAGGAGTCCATTTTCCCCTGGCATCACCTTGCGGTAGTATGATACGTTTGATCACCAGATCTCCAACTTGATACACTTGTCGTCTGACCTTTTTGTTGAAAGCCTTGATCATCCATTTTTTATACATTTGACCATGACAGAAAGCAGTAAGCCTTTTCTCGTCAATCAAGTTTAGTTGATCAAGTCGAGTCTGGATCCAATCTTCTTCATTCAGCCCTGCATCCTTCATAATTCTCAGAGAGGCGATCTGGACCTCAATAGGCAAGACAACCTCCATGCCACATACTAGAGAATAAGGTGTTGCCCCGGTTGATGTGCGAGTTATGGTACGATATCCGTGGAGAGCGAATGGTAGCATCTCATGCCAGTGTTTGTATGTGACTGTCATTTTCTATATGATCTTTTTAATGTTCTTATTTGCGGCATCGACAACACCATTCATCTTCAGCCGGTAAGGGGAAGAATGGTGATGCTGGATCTTGAATTGCTCGCACAGGGCCATGATTATAGTATTATTCAAGTTCGTACCATTGTATGTAATGATCCTTTCCGAGATACCGTACCGACAGATGAGATTCTGTTTGATGAACCGGGCGACAACATTCTTGGTAACGGAAGCGAAAGAAGCTGCTTCCACCCACTTTGTAAAATAGTCAACAGCCACTAGGATGAAGCGGTGTCCATTGGAGGTTGTTGGCTTGATTTCCCCAATCATATCAATCCCCCACATAGCAAAGGGCCAAGGAGCCGTCAAGACATTCAGAGGAATCAGAGGTACGTGCATTTTGTCAGTATAGATCTGACACTTATGGCAAGTTCGAGAGTGTTGATAGCAATCTGCTTCCATGGTAGACCAGTAATAGCCTGCCCGTAGGATTTTCTTTGCCATCGTATGCCCACTGGAATGGGTGCCAAAAGTGCCTTCATGTAATTCAGCCATGATCCTTTCAGCTTCAACCTTATCTACGCACCGAATTAATACGGAGTCATGGTTGCGTTTGTAAAGAATGCCATTACTAAGGAAGAATTTAGCAGAGAACCTCCTTAATAACTTCTTATTGTTTAATGAAGCTCCTTCTGGATATTCTTGAGCCTCGAGATACCTCTTGACTTCATGAAACCAAGGCTGGTCCACTACTTCTTCAGTATTAATCTCGTGACAGTGTGCTGGTTCATCCCTTTGTTCAAAGGTGATCTGGGGAGCCTTATTATCCCATTTAAGTTTAAACATAGATGATGTTATGGCTAGTGCGTCTGCTAGCTGATTTTCTTCTCGTGGGAAATGCTCGAAGATAATCTTCTAAAAATGTGGGAGAAATGTCAAAACATGTTCTTTGTAAGGGATAAGGTTAGGGTGTTTGGTGTCCCACTCTCTTTTGATCTGGCTGATAACCAAAGCTGAATCTCTGAATACATTCAAAGATTTGATCCCCAAGTCTATGGCAGCTTTGAGACCAAAGATGCATGCTTCGTATTTTGCCATGTTATTTGTACAATTGAAGCAGAGTCTTGCAGTAAATGGAGTATGACACCCTTCAGGAGATATGAGTACTGCACCGATACTGTTTTCGGGTGCGTTAAATGCCCCATCAAAAACCAGGGTCCATCGGGATCCTTGTTCAGGTCCGTCATATGGCCTGAATTCTCCACAGTTGTTTACCATCATGATGTCCTCATCTGGAAATTCAAACTTCATGGACTGGTAGTCTTCCACGGCTTGGTGAGCAAGGTGATGAGCTAGTACACTGCCCTTTATTGCTTTCTGGGTAGTATAATGTATGTCATATTCTGTTAGGATCATCTGCCATCTTGCTATCCTCCCGGAGGAAGTTGGTTTCTCGAAGATGTATTTTATTGGATCCATTTTAGATATCAACAAGGTAGTATGGGTCAGCATATAATGTCTTAGCCGGCGAGCATCCCACGCCAGAGCGCAGCAATTTTTCTCGAGTAGTGAATATCTTGTTTCACAGTCGATAAACTTTTTGCTCAGGTAATAAATAGCATGCTCTTTTCGGCCAGACTCTTCATGCTGCCCCAGCACACACCCCATTGAATTTTCCAAAACAGTCAGATACATGATTGTTGTACCCCAAAGTTTGCCCTCCCATAATCTTCAAAGTTTTGCCAAGCATCACCTCAAATGGTTCAAAGTCTACTCAAGGGCTGCACAGTCAAACCACCCTCCTAACACAGTCAAAATTAGGGTTTTGGTTCTTGCAAAGAAATTGAGATTTCCAAGGGTCCAATCAAGTCCCATATGTCTATATACATTGTCAAGCATTCATATGTTAAGTTTCAGGACTCACAGCATCAAGTTGCCCAGTCAAAAACCCTAATTGCTCCACAGTCAACTGCAGGGGTAAAATGGTCATTTGACAGTCAAAAGTCAAAATTTTTGGTCAACATCTTATTTTGAAGCCACAATCATCATTTGATCAATTCTTGATCATGATTCCACAAGCATGGCTCAAAAAGTCTCAAGATGCAAAAGTTTCTATTTTTGGACAGCTGAAAAGTCAACTACAAATTGACCAAGGCATAACTTTTTCATGGTTTATCAGAAAAATCCCATCCAATTCTCATTTTGAAGGGGATGACATTTCCTACAACTCATCTTCACACTCCAAGTCCAAGAAATGCTCTCACAAAAAGTTATCAATTTCAACATTATAGGTCATTTTCAAAAGTCAACAAAAAGGCACTTTAAGTCAAAGACCATAACTTGAGATTGGTAAATCAAAATTACATGGGACCAAAGACATTGGTTATAGGACTTCAAGACCTTTCTAAAATGTCTAAGAACATGTCAATAGCTTCAAAATTGAGCAAGATATGCATTGGAGAAGTTGGGAAATTTTTGGGAACTTTCAAAAGTCAACTTTGCCTAAAACACTTCAATTTTGCTAATGGGCCTCAAATTCTTTCTTGAATCTTTACCCAAAGCCTATGCACGACCCATTAAGCTTAATTTGACTTATTTTCTTATTTTTAATTAATTAATTGAATTTATATTTATATTAATTCATTTAATTGGTTTTAATTATAGGAAAATTTAAAGATATGCTTTTTTAGATCTTTTTGTGCAGCAAATATGACTAGGGCAAGCTGGCAACTCGTTTCTCAATCAACAAGGCAAAAAAATCCATGATTGGCAAGGTTTCATGAAAGAAAAGATTGAAAAAGATATGATTAGGCAATCAAATATTCAAACATTATTGCAATGGATTTTTGGGCTTATTCTTGACCTAATTCACATCACATACATATGCTGAGTGAAACCCTACTCAAAGACACACGTGAAAGCTGCTAAAAACTCCATAGCCAATTTGCAAAAACTCAAGAAAATTGTGAAACTGAAATCCTATTTGCAGGTGGATTCAAGGCCTAAAAGTGATTCAAACATATTGCCTAAGTCTCCAGGAAGCTATTACTATCAAGAACAAGCTCTCATACTCAAAGAAACGGTAAAACAAAGTCATGGTTTGAACGAATATTTTCATAATCGAAACCTAATTTCTATGCATCATTGACATGTCTTGCTCATTGATTTGTATTACTGACATCTCCCTGAAGCTTTTGGTATAGTTGAATTGTGCTGAAACTGCCTAAATCAAAATCCACCATGGGCGATATCTAGGGTTTCAAGGTTCGAAAATTAGGGCTTTGCGTATGCTGTAAAATTAGACCTCAAGCCATATATGGACAAATTCGTTGCAACAAGACGAATCGAATGAGATACTCGCGCTCAATTTATATAATCTGTGTGCGTAATCGCTATTTCTTGGACTTTTGCCTTGTGGGGGTTTAAAACCCCCGCTATCTTATTCATGTTTGCAGGTGAAAACGAAGAAGAAAGGTGAGTTGTCCAAGCGCTACTGGAGCATTCAAATCTTAGCGCGTTTTTTTTATGTCCCAGCATAATTGGCATTTTTCATATATTATATTTGTTGTCTATTAGTTTAACAAACGCGCTTGGTAGCTCAGATGGTGGAGGACGTGTCTTGTAAGCATAGGGACCTGGGTTCGATTCCCAGGTCCCCCCATATAATTGTTGATTTTTGTTTTAACATGTTCTAGTGCAGCATTCGTTCAATATCCCACCATGCATCCTCACGCCTAAGCTTGCCAAGCGCTCATGATGATCAATCCAGTGGTTACAGAATGAAGCCCATGGTATACTCCAGTCAACCATCATGCACACAATCAGAAAGTCAACGAGGCCTGCCTTGTCTAATGGGCCTGAATTGCTTCAAAAACCTCCACTTTGGGCCAAACACCCCCTTGGTTTGCTTTGCATTTTCAAATTTTCATTTCTTTTCTTTTTAATACTTTTAATTTTTTTAATTAATTCACCACAAATAATTTTCCCTAATAAAAATCAGAAACTCAAAAATGTTTTTTTTTAATTATTTATTAATTGCATCATTAACCCATTTTTTGTAAATAAATGTTAATAATTAACTTAGTTAATTTAGGTTTAAATTTTAATTCTTTTTCTTAATAAATAAAAATTACATAGAATTAGGTTTTGACATTTTTATCTTTTTCTTAATTAATTATTATTATCATTATTTATTATTATTAATTACTATTATTTTTGTAAATAGCATGTGAATTAATTAATTAGCTTAAATTAAGGTAACTTTAATATTTTCATTAATAATTAAAATAAACTTAGAACTAGGGTTTTCTTTTGATTTTAATTTTCTTTATTTCTATTAAATATAAAAAACATAAAAAACACTTTCTTTTCTTTAATTAAATAATAATTAGGTCCTAATTTAATTTAATTTCAAGCAAAGGGTCAAAACCCTCGGACGTCCTGATTTTAATTCTTTTCGCGCATTATTTTCTTATTGATTATTATGTAACTGTTCAAGGATGTAATAGTAGTTAGGTTTATTGCTTTTTTTTACTTTCCGCATCTTTATCAAAAACGGGTCTTTGTATTTTGGCGATGTATAGACCCGCGCCTTGTAATAGCGTAGCTTTTATCTTTCCGTCTTTTAATTTTCCGCACTCCTAACTGCTAAACTTGTATGAAAGAATGTATGATAACTAAAAAAAACAACGCGTAGCTCACAATGCCATGATCAAAGATAAATATAAACTGAAAACAACACACAATGCACACACCACTTCTAGGGTACGCCTCACTTGTTGCCTTCGAAACGTGGTCGTCAAGTATAGGACGTTTTAGCGGTCGCTCTTATGTCCATGATCCAGTTGCCTCGAAACAGTTGCCTCGAAATAGTTGCCTCAGATAAAAGGATCTAGGACATTACGGTTACTTCTAAGGTGTCCTAATTGTTGCTTCGGTGACCACACTGTCCCTCAATCGAATTGACCCAAACACCTCCAACGGTGGTGCTACCTACCTCTCAATGGTGGGATGGCACTACCTTAAGGACTTCTACACAGCCTAATTCCTTAGGGTAGGTAGATGACTCATGGATACTTTCTCTCTTCAAAAACAAATCAAAAAAATATTTTCACACTACACTTTCAAAAGCTTTCAAAACAAATATTTCAAACACTCTTGAGGACAGATACAAGAGTCACTCAGAAATCTTTCAATGAAACTTTTTCAAACCCACTCACATCTTGAAAAGCAAACAATTTTTGAAAACATAAGAGCAAGTACCTAAGAGCCCGTGGATAACCACGGATAGAAAGGGTGCTAACACCTTCCCTTTCTATAAATCTACCTCCCGAACCGAGAAACGTTCTCATAAGGAATTTTGCTGTGCTTTTGTCCTGTCCATGTTGGAGAAAATAAAAGATGGTGGCGACTCTTGCTTACCGCGACATACATGATCCAGCTTTAAACAGTCAGTTCTATTTCCACCGATCACCAGAACTGGCGACTCTGCTGGGGATACTTTAAAGTGAGGTGTACCTTAGGATAGATCATACTTATGTTTTCAATTGCCTGATTTGTGTGCTTTAATATTATTAGGCCTATCTTGGGAGTTCTATAGATCCTAACCCGGATCTGGGGAATACCTTTTAGAAAGTAGCAACAAGACTGTAAGGGAACTGTGTGGGGTATACCGACACGGTTGAAGCAGTCTGCTACGTTGATGTGGCACTTTGGTGAGTATCGGTAACCCTTGAGTCAAGTCAAGGAGAGTACGGGGCCGCCGCGTGGTGTCGTGAAGCATCAACTGACCTTAGGAACCTTACTTGACCATCTTGGACTCTTTAGGGTAGTGAGATAACTGACTTTGGTGCAGTCCAAAGTTGGTTGATACTCGATACTACACTCATTGAGGGTTGTTTTCTTGGAATATTTTGATCGCCAGTTCAGTGGCTAAATCGAAACAATGAACACAGAAAACAATCCAATGATATTGAGATCCTTAGAACCCGGTTACTTTTGATAGGACAGGTTTTGAGCCCACCAACTTCAAGAGGGTAATACCTAGACCCCATGCTGGCCTGAACTCTAAGGGCTGTCTTGTGTGACTTGTGTGCCTTACCATGTTTGCTTTTTGTGGATACTTGTGGTGTGTTTTTATCATAATATCATAACATCATACAACATCATATGCATCCACTAACCACTTCAGGGGTTCGAATCTTCATCTTTGTTCTTGTTTTGTAGGACATGGAAACTATCCGCAGAAAGACAATTCAGATCAACCTCATAAGGGTCCCTCCTCAGCTTAAGGAACTTACATCCAGGATTCCCGAGAGCTCTTCTTTCAGTGAGAAACATGGAAGACTCGTCAGCTTGGTCAACACCAACATTGAGGAATATATGATAAAGGTCCTCTTCCAGTTCTTTGACCCTCTGCACCACTGTTTTACTTTCCTGGATTATCAACTGGTGCCTACATTGGAAGAGTTCTCCCAGCTTCTGAAGATCCCTATCCTTAGTCAACTACCCTACAACGGTACGGAAAGGGAACCCAAACTTGAAGAGGTTGCTAAAGCATTACGCCTACAACCATCTGACATCAAGGGACATTGGGAAGTTATAAGTGGTATCAAAGGATTCTTGGCAAAGTTCATGTTTGAGAAGGCCCAAGAATGTTGGAATTCCCTTGACCTACAAGCTTTTGAAGAAGTTGTGGCACTCCTGGTCTATGGGTTGGTGTTGTTCCCGAATCCAGATCAGCTTATAGATATCAATGCTGTCAAGATCTTCATGTCCAGGAATCCTATACCTACGCTGCTTGGGGACATCCTTCACTCATGTTACACTCGAACCATGAGAAAAGAGGTGTTCTTATGTGCTGCACTCCTCTCCTGGGAAGGTGGTTTATTTCGCACCTTCCACAATCAGTTTTGAAGAATGAGCGGGGTTTGAGATGGTCACAACGATTAATGACTCTTACGCATGCTGATATACATTGGTGTTCTCGGTCCAGAGAAGACGTCACTATCATTGATTGTTGCGGGGAGTTTCCTAATGTTCCTTTACTTGGAATCAGAGGAGGTATTACTTACAACCCGTGTCTGGCTTTGAGACAGTTCGGATATGCTCGGAGGGATGGCCCTCACGACATGTTGCTTCCTGACATAGTTTTTGACTTCGACAACGATGCACAAGGACTTCGCCAGAGATTTATCAGAGCTTGGAGGATGCCCAACAAGGTAGACAGCAAGACACTGGGGAACAGGAACTCCATCCCGTTGGAGCCTTATCTCAAGTGGGTACGAGCCCGCTCCCAGAAGTTAGTAATGCCATATCCTCATGTTCTCCCTGTGATCAAAGATCCAGTGTTGGAAGGAGAGGTCTCATACACTATTCAACATCCTGACATGCCCACATCCTGGGAAGAAATGCAGAAGAGCTGGATCCAGCTTAAGGAAGAACGGAATTCTCTTGAAGCCAGTCTGCATGCTAGTGAGAAGAAGGTCTTGGAGCTCACCCGCCTACTGCACGAGGAAAAGACTCTCAACACTTACATAGCTCCAAAGAGGATGCGCAGTGTCTTTTGGGATTAATTTACTTTGTAATGTTTTGCCCATGAGGCTTTGATGTACTGAACAATTATTGCTTAATGATAGCGTGTGTTCCTTTTTGTCTACAACAAATTTGAATTTTCGAACCCTTGAATGCATTGCATAAACAGCATATCATGCATCATGTGCATAGCATGTACTCTTTTTTATAGGTTGCTTAATCTTCTTCGCTGTTTATTTCAGCTAGCCATCATGAATCCTGAATCATCTACTGAGCAATCCATCAAGGCCCTCCAGGCCCAAAACGCCCAGTTCCAAGATTTGATCATGAGTTTAGCCCAAGGTCAAGAGGAATTGAAGGCTCTGCTGGTAAAGAAGAAGAAGAAGAGAATTGTACTATTCAACACTGGCCGGAGGTTTGGCAACACACTGCAAAATGAGGCTGACCAAGCTGGTTCTTCTGTAGGGAAAGGCAGTCCCTAAGGGGGAAGGGTTCCTAGTCCTGTGGTCTCTGACAACGAGACCGATTTCAATGAAGAGCAGTACCCTCCAACTGAAGACAAGTACAAGCAATTAAAGGATCGTATGAATGCCATGGAAATTCAACAGGTGCCTGGGTTGGATTTTGGAGACCTGGGTCTATCTTCTGGTGTGGTGATCCCACACAAGTTCAAAGCACCATCTTTCGCAAAGCATGACGGGGCGTCCTGCCCTAAGCTACATCTCAGATCTTATGTGCGGAAGATCCAGCCGTATACTATGGACAAGAACTTATGGATCCATTTCTTCCAGGAGAGTCTTTCAGGGACTCATCTCGAATGGTTCTATCAGCTGGATGGAACCAAGGTTCGTAACTGGAAGGACTTGGCTACTGCTTTTTACAAGCAGTATCAGTACAATGCCGACCTCGCTCCTACACGTACCCAACTCCAGGGTATGTCGCTAGGATCGGGAGAAGGTTTTAAAGAATACACGCAGAAGTGGAGGGACTTGGCTGGCAGGGTGCAGCCACCGTTAACCGACCGTGAACTCGTGGACATGTTCTTAGGGACCCTATCTGGGCCGTTCTTCAATCATCTCATTGGCAATTCGTCTGAAGGGTTTACAGACCTCATTCTGACTGGTGAGAGGATAGAGGCTGGTATGAAATTAGGGAAGATACAGAAAGGTGCGTCCTCAAGTTCTGAGAAGAAGCCTTTTAAAAAGGAAGCCAATGCTGTGTATGGCCCCAGGAGGCAAAATAAACTGGAACACCGCCAAGCTGTCAACGCGGTGGTAATTGCAAAGCCTGCTGCCGCTCCTCGGCAACCTAACCAACCAAGGGGTGAGAGACCCAGAAGAGAATATACTCGGCTTAGTATGACCTTATCGCAGATCTTGCCACAGCTGCTATCGACCAACTTGGTAACCGTCAGAGAAGCTCCGAAGGTGGTAAACACAACCTCTCTGAAGTACAATCCCAACGCCCGCTGTGCGTATCACTCTGATAGCCCGGGGCATTCTATTGATGATTGCTGGGCCCTAAGAAATAAGGTCCAGGACCTTATCGACGCCAAGGAAATATAGTTTGAGGCGCCCGAAAGGCCCAACATTGTGACCGCTCCTATGCCCCAGCATGGAGTAAATGCTATTGAGGAAGACCTGTATGTGGTTTATGTGGATGATATTGTGACTCCTCTATTGACTGTCAAGAGGAACCTGTTGCTAGCCGGTTTATTTCCGGGTTGTAGCAAAGGTTGCCTTCTATGTGCTGTTTCACCTACTGGTTGTCCGTTGCTGAAGTCAGGCGTCCAAAACTTGATGGATAGCAAAGAAATTTTGTTCAAGAAGACCGCTGTTCCTATTGTTCCTACTGAAGAAGTATCCGTTGTCACCATTTTCAACAATCCTACCAAGGCTCCCCCAAGGAAGCCAGTCAAAATCATGTCTGTTGCACCTATCATCATTACTGTTCCGGGGCCCCTCCCCTATAAATCTGACAAGGTTGTCCCATGGCACTATGGGGCAGATGTGTATGTGCTTGGAGTGAAGCAGGAGTTCAACACTAATACCGGCATCAGTAACATCACCGGTCCCGCTAAAGTTACTCGCAGTGGTAGGCTCTTCTCGCCTGACATTGCGCCACCAGTTATCCGAAGACCTCTTATCATCACGCCTACAAGTGCGCCCGTTTCCCCTCCTGATCAAGCTTCTACCCCTGCTGCCAAGTCATCTGACACTCGGGGCAAGGGGATTGTTACTGATATGCCTGCCCGGATGGAGGCATCAAAGACTGTTAATGTTGAAGCCTCCCAGCAAGAGATGGAGGAAATCCTTAAAATCATCAAGAAGAGCGATTTCAACATCGTTGAACAGCTGGGGCATACCCCCTCTAAAATCTCTATGCTATCACTGCTGCTATGTTCAGAGGCCCATGCCAAGGCCCTGATTTCTTTCCTAAAGACGGCCCATGTGCCACAAGAGACGTCGGTTGATCAATTTACGGATTGTGTGGCCAACTTGACCGCTGACAATGGGTTGGGTTTCTCTGATGCTGATCTGACCGCTAAGGGAAAGAACCACAACGATGCCCTGCATGTCTCCATTAAATGCAGGGGCACCACTCTCGCCCATGTGTTGGTAGACATTGGTTCTTCACTGAACGTACTGCCCAAGAAGGCCTTAGACAGGTTGGATTGTGAGGGTTTAGAGTTGAAGCCTAGTAACATCGTTGTCCGAGCTTTTGACGGGTCGAAGAGGATGGTACATGGTGAAGTAAATATTCCGATCCGGGTTGGTTCTCAAGTCTTTGATTCAACGTTCTATGTGATGGACATTCGTCCATCCTATTCTTGTTTGTTGGGTCATCCTTGGATCGACAAGGCTGGGGCTGTGACCTCCACTCTACACCAAAAGCTTAAGTACCCTGTCAGAGGGAAGATTGTTACAGTGCAGGGGGAGGAAGAATACATGGTTAGTCATCTGAACTCGTTCCGGTATATAAAGATGGACGGGGAGTTCATTGAAACCCCCTTTCAACATTTTGAAGAGGTGCCTCCAACATTGGCGTCAGCTGAGACAGTGATTGAAGAAGACTCTCCTTTGAAGATGGCTTCCTTGAAGGACGCCCGGGCTGTGATTAAAAAAAGGTGAATGTGCAAACTGGGGCAGGCTCCCTGATTTTACTCCTAAGACTGACAAGTTTGGGCTGGGTTTCACTGCAGAGGCTCAGAGGGTTGTACGCAAAGGAAGGATCGGAAGACCTCCCGTGTTCATCACCAACCCGGGAGTGAATGCTATTGAAGACGATGCAGAGGAATCTGAGTTTGATAGCTGGATCTACCCGACGACCGACGGTGGACTGAACAATTGGACTGCAAAAGACTACATACCTGTTACTTTTGTTACTCAGTAATGAATTCCTTTGTTTTTAAATTTGTAATGAACAATAAATTGAAACTTTATGGCCCGGTGTCTTACCCGGGGCACCGTTGGCTTCATTTGTGAGGGCTTATTACTTGTCATTTCCATATATCATGAATAAAGACATTGGACGTTTTTCGCATTTCAAATCTTGTGCTCCTTTTCTTTCTTTATATATTGCAAAACAACTATATTTACACACACTCACCTATACAGGTTTCAATCCACTCTGGATCTCACTAGTAACGACTCTGCTACTGCCAGTTATGACTTTGAAAATCCGATCAACTTAGCCGAAGACGAAGGTGAAGATGATTGTGAAGTGCCTGGAGAGCTTGCAAGACTGTTACTCCAAGAAGAGAGGGCCATTCAGCCACATGAAGAGCCAGTGGAAACGATAAATCTGGGTACTGAGACAGACAGAAAGGAAGTCAAGATTGGTGCCAATCTAGAGCTCAGCGTGAAACAGCGGTTGGTTCAGATGTTGCATGATTATGTGGAAATCTTCGCCTGGTCTTACGAAGACATGCCTGGGTTGGATACCGACATTGTGGTTCATCACCTGCCTACCAAGGAAGACTGCCCTCCGGTAAAACAAAAGGTCTGCCGTATGCGTCCAGAGATGTCCGAGAAAATCAAAGCTGAGGTTATGAAACAATTTGATGCCGGTTTTCTTGCAGTGACTTCTTACCCTCAATGGGTTGCCAACGTGGTTCCAGTGCCGAAGAAAGATGGTAAGGTCAGAATGTGTGTTGATTACAGGGATTTGAACAGGGCGAGCCCCAAGGATGACTTCCCTCTACCTCACATTGATGTTCTGGTTGACAATACTGCTCAGCACAAGGTGTTCTCCTTCATGGACGGCTTTTCAGGTTATAATCAGATCAAGAGGGCTCCTGAAGACATGGAAAAGACTACCTTTGTTACTCAGTGGGGCACCTTCTGCTACAAGGTCATGCCATTCGGGTTGAAAAATGCTGGGGAAACCTACCAACGTGCCATGGTTGCTTTATTTCATGACATGATCCATCATGAGATAGAAGTATATGTCGATGATATGATTGCAAGGTCCCAAACTGAGGAGGAACACCTTGACCATCTACAGAAGCTGTTTGACCGGTTGAAGTTGTACAAGCTGAGGTTGAACCCAAACAAATGCACATTTGGGGTAAGATCTGGAAAGTTGCTAGGCTTCGTCGTGAGCGACAAAGGTATTCAAGTGGACCTTGCCAAGGTTAAAGCCATACAAGAGATGCCAGTTCCCAAGACAGAGAAAGAAGTCAGAGGCTTTCTAGGACGTCTGAATTACATTTCCCGATTCATCTTGCATCTAACTGCTACCTGTGAACCAATCTTCAAGCTGCTGAAGAAAGATCAAGTAGTACGTTGGAATGATGAATGTCAGGCCGCTTTCGACAGAATCAAAGAGTATCTCCAAGAACCACCCATTCTTATGCCACCGGTTGAAGGGAGACCTCTAATACTATACTTGACAGTACTTGACAGCTCAATAGGGTGTGTGCTGGGGCAGCATGACGAGTCTGGCCGAAAAGAGCACGCCATTTATTACCTTAGCAAAAATTTTACCGACTGTGAGACCCGATACTCACTGCTCGAGAAAACTTGTTGCGCTTTGGTATGGGCTGCTCGCTGGCTGAGACAGTATATGCTGACTCACACTACTCTGTTGATTTCAAAAATGGATCCAATAAAGTACATATTCGAAAAGCCTGCTCTGTCTGGAAGAATAGCAAGATGGCAGATGATCTTGACAGAATACGACATCCAGTACACGACTCAGAAAGCTATCAAAGGAAGTGTATTGGCATACCATTTGGCACACCAAGCAGTAGACGACTACCAGTCAATGAACTTTGAATTTCCTGACGAGAACATCATGGTAGTGACTGATTGTGAAGTACCTGGACCGGATGAAGGACCTGAGGAAGGATCCCGATGGTCTATGCACTTTGACGGAGCCTCTAACGCTTTGGGTAACGGTATCGGCGCTGTGATCATATCCCCTCAAGGCACTCATACTCCACTTACTGCCCGGCTATGTTTCAACTACACCAACAACATGGCAGAGTATGAGGCATGCATCATGGGTCTTCAAGCTGCATTTGACTTAAGGATCAAGTTTCTAAGTGTCTTCGGAGATTCCGCTCTCGTGATCAATCAGATCAAAGGCGAGTGGGATACGAAACACCCAAACCTTATTCCTTACAAAGAGTGTGTGTTGACATTGATCCCCCATTTCATAGAGATAACTTTTGAACATTTCCCGAGGGAGGAGAATCAGTTGGCGGACGTGCTGGCTACGATGTCTTCTATGTTCAAAGTCAAATGGGATAACGAGGCTCCCCGGATCATTATCTGGAAGTTGGACAAACCTGCATATTGTTGTGATCTTGAGGCTGAAGAGGTAATTGAAAAACCTTGGTATCATGAAGTGAAGAGGTACTTGGAAGCTCAAGAATACCCTGAAGGTGCATCTGTCAACGACAAAAAGTTTCTGAGAAGGTTCGCAACAAAGTTCTTCCTCAGCAATGGCATTCTATACAAGCGAAACCATGATTCAACCTTACTGCGTTGTGTGGATAAGACTGAAGCAGAAAGGATCATGGCATAACTGCATGAAGGTACCTTCGGAACGCATTCCAGTGGACATACCATGGCAAAGAAAATCCTTCGGGCAGGATATTTCTGGTCCACAATGGAAGCTGACTGTTACCAACATTCTCGGACCTGTCATAAATGCCAGATATATGCTGATAAAGTGCACGTTCCTCCAGTACCTCTGAATGTCTTGACAGCACCTTGGCCTTTTGCAATGTGGGGCATTGATATGATCGGCGAGATTAAACCTACGGCATCCAACGGGCATCGCTTCATCCTGGTGGCGATCGATTACTTTACAAAGTGAGTTGAAGCAGCTTCCTATGCTACCGTAACCAAGAATGTCGTGGCACGGTTCATTCGACACAATCTGATCTGTCGATACGGCGTCCCGGAAAGGATCATTACGGACAATGGTACCAATCTCAACAACAAGATAATCACTGAGCTCTGCGAGCAATTCAAGATACAGCACCACAACTCTTCCCCCTACCGGCCGAAGATGAATGGGGCTGTAGAAGCAGCAAATAAGAATATCAAAAAGATTGTGCAGAAGATGACAGTGACCTATAAAGATTGGCACGAGATGTTACCGTTTACTCTTCATGGGTATCGTACCTCAGCAAGAACGTCAACTGGGGCAACTCCCTTTTCCTTGGTCTACGGCATGGAGGCAGTCTTGCCGATTGAAGTCCAGATACCCTCTCTCCGGATAATGAAGGATGCAGGCTTGAGCGAAGATGACTGGATCCAGACTCGACTTGATCAATTAAACCTAATTGACGAAAAGAGACTCACTGCTATTTGTCATGGTCAAACGTATCAAAAACGGATGATCAGGGAATTTAACAAGAAAGTCAGACCACAAGAGTATCAAGTTGGGGACCTGGTGATCAAGCGCATCATTCTTCCTCAAAGTGATCCCAGGGGCAAATGGACCCCCACATACGAAGGGCCATTTGTGGTTAAACATGTCTTCTCAGGAGGAGCCATGATTCTAACCACCATGGATGGTGACGACCTTCCTCACCCTGCCAATGCAGACATAGTAAAAAGATACTACGCATGATAAAAGACCCGCTAGGTTGACATACCTAGGCAAAAATTAGGGCTTCCCGGCGAACCAAAAGGGTTCGGGCAAAAATAAGGGATGAAATGAAAAAATCTGTACACCCGGCAAGTCGAAAACCTGAAAAGGCGGCTTGGGCAAAAATGGGTATCCCGGTGGACTGAAAACCCGAAAGGGCGGTCCAGGCAAAAGTTAGGGATTAAAGTGTAATACTATGTCTCATTGGATCACCTTGCATCCAGAATCCGGTATCAATATCAGGTTCAGACGGCATCGATCAATCAGCTTCATCTTCAACTAAGCAGCCAAGTGATGAGACGCTCGAAGATATAAAGGCGATAGCAGAGTTGGAACCCAGTGGGATTACTATTTTCACACAGCTGTTTTGTTTTCTTTGTACAAATTGTATAAACTCTGTTGTTCGGCGGCATTCTCTTACTAGGACGTCAGCCTCTTGTACATAAACGCCTATTTTCGGGCAAATTCAAAAATCAATACAAATTCACTTTTCAGACCAATTGCCAATTGTTTTTTTTTCCTTTTTCTGTTTTGTTTTGCGAAGAACGTCCAATGTTCAATTGTGATATATGCATTTGACACTAATTTCTAACTCATAAATATTTGAATACGAAACAAAGGATTAATTACAGGTAACATCAGAAACAGGGGCAATAATGAGTTGGCTAAGCAATCTAATTGCTCTGTCCACCGAGGTACCAAGGTAAGTTCGGCTGAAGAATGTAACCCAGATACCTTCACTCCCCGCCGAGCGAGATAAGACTCAGCAATACTCTCCCAAGCAGTTGGTCTCCTATCAACCCTAACAAAGCACAGTGCCCACAGCAAGTCGGCGACACTCTCCCCAACCAGAGTTAGCCTACAGTCAGCCTTATGGAAGTTGGGTACCCCCAGAAGATCTCAATATTCCCCAGCGGAGTATGCAGACATTCCTTAAACAAACATCCCCGGCAGTCTTGATATAAGATTGTTCCCCGGCAGAGTACCAGACATCCAGTGGAGCCACTTCCCCAGTACAACCCAAAAGTCTCCCCAAGAAAGTTGAATCAATCTCCCCAGTAGACTCTGGAAGCTTATCCCCAGTAGATTCTGGAAGCTTATCCCCTGCAGAGTACGAACGCTCTCCCCGGCTTTATTCAGAAGGTTATTCCTCACCAGAGCTTATAACTGGGTTATCCTCAGCCAGTTGCCACAGAAAGATCGTCCCCGGCAAAGTCTTCCTATCCCCAGCGGAGTTCATCAAATCTTCCAACAGAGCTCAACAATGGTATCCCCAGCGGAGTTATCATCAACATCTCAGCAAAATATCTCTCCCCGCAGAGTAATCTCTTCAACGAAGCTTATTCTCCAACGGAGTCATCTTCTCCTACAGGTTTATTCTCGCAGCCATCATCCCCAGCGGAGACGAAGAATTCTACTCTTCAAACATCAGCCCAAGATTCAAGCTCCCGGCATTCGTCAAGGATTTATTTTCCTAGACGAAAATACACTCATAAACATCACATCTTCACAACATCATAGCATGCACATACGCATCATGAACATACAATCTCATTTATTTTTGAGCATCACGACATCATGCATCTCATACATCATGACATTGCATACAACTAACGTTTTGTCTTTTCAGGACAAAGGTTAATACAAAGATGATTACTATCAACTGTCGCATTTCCGGACTCGATTCCTGTATCCTGCCAGCGCACGTCTGAAGAGTTTGAAGATCCGATTCCTGTATCCAGCCAGGGCGTATCTGTTGACGACTATTTCCGGACTCGATTCCTGTATCCTGCCAGGGAACGTCTGAAGAGTTTGAAGATCCGATTCCTGTATCCAGCTAGGGCGTATCTGTTGACGACTATTTCCGGACTCGATTCATGTATCTTGCCAGGGCACGTCTGAAGAGTTTGAAGATCTGATTCCTGTATCCAGCCAAGGCGTATCTGTTGACGACTATTTCCGGACTCGATTCCTGTATCCTGCCAGGGCACGTTTGAAGAGTTTGAAGATCCGATTCCTGTATCCAGCCAGGGCGTATCTGTTGACGACTATTTCCGGACTCGATTCCTGTATCCTGCCAGGGCACGTCTGAAGAGTTTGAAGATCCGATTCCTGTATCCAGCCAGGGCGTATCTGTTAACGACTATTTCCGGACTCGATTCCTGTATCCTGCCAGGGCACGTCTGAAGAGTTTGAAGATCCGATTCCTGTATCCAGCCAGGGCGTATCTGTTGACGACTATTTCCGGACTCGATTCCTGTATCCTGCTAGGGCACGTCTGAAGAGTTTGAAGATCCGATTCCTGTATCCTGCTAGGGCACGTCTGAAGAGTTTGAAGATCCGATTCCTGTATCCAGCCAGGCGTATCTGTTGATGACTATTTCTGGACTCGATTCCTGTATCCAGCCAGGGCACGTCTGAAGAGTTTGAAGATCTGATTCCTGTATCCAGCCAGGGCGTATCTGTTGACGACTATTTCCATATTCGATTCCTGTATCCAGCCAGGGCACGTCTGAAGAGTTTGAAGATCAACCCCTGTAACAGGCCAGGTAATTATCTTTTTTTTCTCAGGTACGCAAGTTCTCGCTAAGGAATCTCTTACATGATCGACACCTAGATGGCATCTATAAGCCCATCCACATACCGACAGTCTCCAAGTGGCATCCATAAGCCCATTCCCGACAAGGTTCTGTCACACTTCCAGATGGCATCTATAAGCCCATCCTCCTATCCATCATCTCTCCAAATGGCATCTGTAATCCCATTCCCGACATCATCACTGCTAATACTCTACTATGTGAGTGCAAATTTCTGGGCACTCTAGTGTTCAATCATCTTCTACCCTCGGATTACGAAAGGCACGCTAGCCAATCTACATCCTCAGGTCTAAGAAGATTGAACAGGGGAAACTAATGTACCCCAAAATTTTCCCTCCCATAATCTTCAAAGTTTTGCCAAGCATCACCTCAAATGGTTCAAAGTCTACTCAAGGGCTGCACAGTCAAACCACCCTCCTAACACAGTCAAAATTAGGGTTTTGGTTCTTGAAAAGAAATTGAGATTTCCAAGGGTCCAATCAAGTCCCATATGTCTATATACATTGTCAAGCATTCATATGTCAAGTTTCAGGACTCACAGCATCAAGTTGCCCAGTCAAAAGCCCTAATTGCTCCACAGTCAACTGCAGGGGTAAAATGGTCATTTGACAGTCAAAAGTCAAAATTTTTGGTCAACATCTTATTTTGAATCCACAATCATCATTTGATCAATTCTTGATCATGATTCCACAAGCATGGCTCAAAAAGTCTCAAGATGCAAAAGTTTCTATTTTTGGACAGTTGAAAAGTCAACTGCAAATTGACCAAGGCATAACTTTTTTATGGTTTATCAGAAAAATCCCATCCAATGCTCATTTTGAAGGGGATGACATTTCCTACAACTCATCTTCACACTCCAAGTCCAAGAAATGCTCTCACAAAAAGTTATCAATTTCAACATTATAGGTCATTTTGAAAAGTCAACAAAAAGGCACTTTAAGTCAAAGACCATAACTTGAGATTGGTAAATCAAAATGACATGGGACCAAAGACATTGGTTAGAGGACTTCAATACCTTTCTAACATGTCCAAGAACATGTTCATAGCTTCAAAATTGAGCAAGATATGCATTGGAGAAGTTGGGAAATTTTTGGGAACTTTCAAAAGTCAACTTTGCCTAAAACACTTCAATTTTGCTAATGGGCCTCAAATTCTTTCTTGAATCTTTACCCAAAGCCTATGCACGACCCATTAAGCTTAATTTGACTTATTTTCTTATTTTTAATTAATTAATTGAATTTATATTTATATTAATTCATTTAATTGGTTTTAATTATAGGAAAATTCAAAGATATGCTTTTTTAGATCTTTTTGTGCAGCAAATATGACTAGGGCAAGCTGGCAACTCGTTTCTCAATCAACAAGGCAAAAAAATCCATGATTGGCAAGGTTTCATGAAAGAAAAGATTGAAAAAGATATGATTAGGCAATCAAATATTCAAACATTATTGTAATGGATTTTTGGGCTTATTCTTGACCTAATTCACATCACATACATATGCTGACTGAAACCCTACTCAAAGACACACGTGAAATCTGCTAAAAACTCCATAGCCAATTTGCAAAAACTCAAGAAAATTGTGAAACTGAAATCCTATTTGCAGGTGGATTCAAGGCCTAAAATGATTCAAACATATTGCCTAAGTCTCCAGGAAGCTATTACTATCAAGAACAAGCTCTCATACTCAAAGAAACGGTAAAACAAAGTCATGGTTTGAACGAATATTTTCATAATCGAAACCTAATTTCTATGCATCATTGACATGTCTTGCTCATTGATTTGTATTATTGACATCTCCCTGAAGCTTTTGGTATAGTTGAATTGTGCTGAAACTGCCTAAATCAAAATCCACCATGGGCGATATCTAGGGTTTCAAGGTTCAAAAATTAGGGCTTTGTGTATGCTGTAAAATTAGACCTCAAGCCATATATGGACAAATTCGTTGCAACAAGACGAATCGAATGAGATACTCGCGCTCAATTTATATAATCTGTGTGCGTAATCGCTATTTCTTGGACTTTTGCCTTGTGGGGGTTTAAAACCCCCGCTATCTTATTCATGTTTGCAGGTGAAAACAAAGAAGAAAGGTGAGCTGTCCAAGCGCTACTGGAGCATTCAAATCTTAGCGCGTTTTTTTTATGTCCCAGCATAATTGGCATTTTTCATATATTATATTTGTTGTCTATTAGTTTAACAAACGCGCTTGGTAGCTCAGATGGTGGAGGACGTGTCTTGTAAGCATAGGGACCTGGGTTCGATTCCCAGGTCCCCCCATATAATTGTTGATTTTTGTTTTAACATGTTCTAGTGCAGCATTCGTTCAATATCCCACCATGCATCCTCACGCCTAAGCTTGCCAAGCGCTCATGATGATCAATCCAGTAGTTACAGAATGAAGCCCATGGTATACTCCAGTCAACCATCATGCAAACAATCAGAAAGTCAACGAGGCCTGCCTTGTCTAATGGGCCTGAATTGCTTCAAAAACCTCCACTTTGGGCCAGACACCCCCTTGGTTTGCTTTGCATTTTTAAATTTTATTTTCTTTTCTTTTTAATACTTTTAATTGTTTTAATTAATTCACCACAAATAATTTTCCCTAATAAAAATCAGAAACTCAAAAATGTTTTTTTTAATTATTTATTAATTGCATCATTAACCCATTTTTTGTAAATAAATGTTAATAATTAACTTAGTTAATTTAGGTTTAAATTTTAATTCTTTTTCTTAATAAATAAAAATTACATAGAATTAGGTTTTGACATTTTTATCTTTTTCTTAATTAATTATTATTATCATTAATTATTATTATCATTATTTATTATTATTAATTACTATTATTTTTGTAAATAGCATGTAAATTAATTAATTAATTAGCTTAAATTAGGGTAACTTTAATATTTTCATTAATAATTAAAATAAACTTAGAACTAGGGTTTTCTTTTGATTTTAATTTTCTTTATTTCTATTAAATTTAAAAAACATAAAAAACACTTTCTTTTCTTTAATTAAATAATAATTAGGTCCTAATTTAATTTAATTTCAAGCAAAGGGTCAAAACCCTCGGACGTCCTGATTTTAATTCTTTTCGCGCATTATTTTCTTATTGATTATTATGTAACTGTTCAAGGATGTAATAGTAATTAGGTTTATTGATTTTTTTTACTTTCCGCATCTTTATCAAAAACGGGTCTTTGTATTTTGGCGATGTATAGACCCGCGCCTTGTAATAGCGTAGCTTTTATCTTTCCGTCTTTTAATTTTCCGCACTCCTAACTGCTAAACTTGTATGAAAGAATGTATGATAACTAAAAAAAACGCGTAGCTCACAATGCCATGATCAAAGATAAATATAAACTGAAAACAACACACAATGCACACACCACTTCTAGGGTACGCCTCACTCGTTGCCTTCGAAACGTGGTCGTCAAGTATAGGACGTTTTAGCGGTCGCTCTTATGTCCATGATCCAGTTGCCTCGAAACAGTTGCCTCGAAACAGTTGCCTCGAAATAGTTGCCTTGGATAAAAGGATCTAGGATATTAGGGTTACTTCTAAGGTGTCCTAACTGTTGCTTCGATGACCACACTGTCCCTCAATCGAATTGACCCGAACACCTCCAACGGTGGTGCTACCTACCTCTCAATGGTGGGATGGCACTACCTTAAGGACTTCTACACAGCCTAATTTCTTAGGGTAGGTAGATGACTCATGGATACTTGCTCTCTTCAAAAACAAATCAAAAAAATCTTTTCACACTACACTTTCAAAAGCTTTCAAAACAAATTTTTCAAACACTCTTGAGGACAGATACAAGAGTCACTCAGAAATCTTTCAATGAAACTTTTTCAAACCCACTCACATCTTGAAAAGCAAACAATTTTTGAAAACATAAGAGCAAGTACCTAAGAGCCTGTGGATAACCACAGATAGAAAGGGTGCTAACACCTTCCCTTTCTATAAATCTACCTCCCGAACCGAGAAACGTTCTCATAAGGAATTTTGCTGTGCTTTTGTCCTGTCCATGTTGGAGAAAATAAAAGACGGTGGTGACTCTTGCTTACCGCGACATACGCGATCCAGCTTTAAACAGTCAGTTCTATTTCCACCGATCACAATGATCAATGGTCTTCCCTCTACTGGTGGCATTAAAACAGCAGGCTCTTACAGGTACTCTTTGATCTTGTCGAAAGCAGTTTGGCACTCGTCATTCCATTTGACTACTTGATCTTTCTTCAATAATTTGAAGATTGGTTCACAAGTAGCTGTTAGGTGAGAAATGAATCTAGCAATGTAGTTTAAACGTCCCAAGAATTCTCTGACTTCCTTCTTGGTACGAGGAGCAGGCATCTCTTGTATTGCTTTCACCTTGGCAGGATCTACTTCAATACCCTTATTGCTGACGACAAAGCCTAAGAGCTTACCAGACCTTACTCGAAACATGCATTTATTTGGGTTCAACCTCAACTTGTACTTCTTTAGTCTCTCAAACAGTTTCTGTAAATGATCAAGATGCTCTTCTTCTGTTTGAGATCTAGCTATCATGTCGTCCATATAGACTTCTATTTCGTGATGTATCATGTCGTGAAATAGAGCGACCATGGCACGCATATAGGTTGCCCCAGCATTCTTCAGTCCGAATGGCATAACCTTATAGCAGAATGTGCCCCACTGTGTGACAAATGTTGTTTTCTCCATGTCCTCAGGCGCCATTTTTATTTGGTTGTAACCTGAGAAACTGTCCATGAAGGAAAACACTTTATGTTGTATCGTATTATCAACTAGGATGTCTGTGATATGGTGGCAGAACCGGAACTGTTTTAGGAAAATGCTGGTTCACGTTTTGCGTTTGTGTTTGCAAAATGTCGTGGTAAGCAAGAGTCGCAATTGACTTTTATTTTATCCGACAAGGAAAGGAAAAAAGCACAGAAAAATTCCTTTTTCGAGATTTTGAGTACGGGGGGTAGATTAAAGAAAGGGAAGGTATTAGCACCCTTTCTATCCATGGTTTTCCATGGGATCTTAGGTACTTGTTCATCATTTTCAAAATTGCTTCTGTGTTTATGTGATTTGAAAAGAGTTTTTATTTGACTTCGATTTAACCCTTGCTTCTGTCTTCAAGAGTGTTACGAAGTGTTTTTGAAAACTTTGTTTGAAAAAGAGTGTAAGTGTGAAAAAGTTTGTTTGTATGAGCAAGTACCTACTAGCATCTACCTACTCGAAAAAGAAATTGTTCTATGTTCGTTTCCTTTAGACAGTGCTATCCTACTATTAGTGAGTAGGTAGCTCCATCGTTGGAGTTTTAAGGGTCAATTTGAAAGGGACGTACGATCACTAAAGCAATGTTAGGACGTCTTAGTAATAACCCTAATGTCTTAAGATCGTATTCGAGGCAACAATTCTGAGGCAACCTTTCCGAGGCAACTTTGATCTTTGAGACAAAAGGGCGACCACTAAAATACCCTATACTTAATGATCGTTTATCGAAGGCAACCGAAGTGGGAGTATACCCTAGGAGTGCATATGTGCGAGTGATTCAATTTCAATTTATTATCTTTGCACATTTAGGGTTTTCTAACCGTTTTAAAGTTTACATACATTCTCGTCATGCAACCCTAATATTCATACATCTAACATTTAATATTTTGCAAAATTTAAAGTACGGAAAGTAAAGCTAAGCTATTACAAGGCTTCGGGTATTAATTACATAGCCAAAAACAACCCGTAAAAATAACGATAAATGAACGAGAAAAATCCTAATTAATCCATTACAACTTGTGAGCAATTACATCAATATTGTAAAAATAAAATAAAAACGCGTGAAGAGAGAACGAAAGGAAATTAGGGTTTTGACCGTGTCTAACCTAATTAAGAGAAAAATTATTTTTATGGTTTTTGATTATTTTTTAAGAAACTAAAGTTTGAATTAAATATGCACAAAATTAACAATTAAATTAAATTAAAGAAAATAATTCATATTTGACCTATTTTTTGTGGTTTTTAGTTATTTTTTAAGAAAAAGAAAATAGAATTTAAATTACACTAAAACCCTAATTTTCTAACTTGTTTTAATTTATTTACAAAATAATTAAAGTTACCCTAAAATTAAATAAACTAATTAAATTAATTTTTGTATAAAAAATAAATTCTAAATCTAATTGGATGAAAATATTATTTTTGTGATTTTTTTATAAAAAGAATTAATTTTTTTGGTTAGTAAAAATAAATAAATTAATTAAATAAAGAAATATAAAAAGAAAGGAAAAGGAAATTGGGCCTGAAATTAGTAATTTGGAGGGGTGTGAATAGCAAATTCCTAGGCCCAAAAATCTGACCCATGTTGACCTTCCACGTTCCAGTGCCATGCGTTGATTGAGCTTTTGGTGGACCTTCATATGATAGCCATCAGATCTGGCTTCCTGGACATCTGGTTGATTGGATGATGATGGACCATGGTGGTCATCCCACCTATACACGCGCCTGATTATTGAGAGAAAAACAATATGAAATAATGGGGGGACCTGGGATTCGAACCCAGGTCCTGTAACCTTTTCCAATGTCTCTTCACCAACTGAGATGCACGTTCTGTTTGTACATAGAATAATAATAATTGATAATATACAATAATGGGAGTTAGTGGAGAGCAAAAAATAAAAATTGCGCCAGAATTCAAATAAACGAATAAGATAGTGCCACGCCAGTCATCCATGTCCTCTCTCCGTTGGTAAAAGTCATAGACTTTTACCTACAGACAACATTCGTCGCTACAACCCTGGCTTGTTTCAAAACCTCCCATGGGCATGATAAATTAGTTCTAAGGTTGTGGATTGATTCGTCTTGGCCAGCTGAGCATCATGGTGCCCTCCTTATAGCCCAATTTTACCTGTGTGAAAAGATCCCAAATCGAGACCAAGAACCCTAGTAATGGTGGATTCTGATACAGCTTCCAAAAATGCAATTAAATTATATAGATAGCTTGCAAATGTTTCAAGGAGCAAGAATATATAATTATTTCATGCTATAGATGCCAAAATCATGCAATTCGATTTCAAGAAGAAGCCATTGTCGTGGCTGACTTACAGTGGGTTCTAGCGCTGGAAACTCCTTTTTCTTGATTGGTATAGCTTGCTTGTGATCCCAGGAATCGAATGAGATGGCTAGGGGACCTTGAAAACGTCTGGAAGTGCAAAATCAGTTTGTCACTTTCTTTCAAATTTTTCAAGTTTGTTCTCTCTTTGTGCGCCTCCAAAAACCTTTTGTTTTAGGTCTGCAAATGTTCACTATATACCAAGGATTCAATTAGGGTTGAAATTATGCTCTCAACCTTTATCCATTATAGCTTTTGATCTTGATTTGATTCACTTGAAAATCTTTCCAAAAATAGGTCAAAACCAATCTTTTCATGCACACAAATGCCTTGCACGAATTGATTCACTTGCCAACTGGATATAGGACCTGAAATATGCACAAGATCTTGAGGTTTCAATGATTTGGATTTTTTCATGATTTGTTTTGATTTAAATTGATTTAATTGCAATAAAAATCAAAATAAATAATAAAAATAAGATAAAGACAAGTGGAAAGGGCTAGGTCTCGTGGACCATGCTACCAACTCAAAACAAGTGCAAAAAGTTAGGCCCATTTAGCAAAAATTGCAATTTGAGGCATAGTTGACTTTTGACAATTTTGCAAAAAAGGTCAACTTCACCAATGCATAACTTCCTCAATTTTGATTCTTTGAAGGTGTTCTTTGACTTTTTAGAAATATTGAGATGTCCTCTAAGCAACCCTTTTGGTCTCATCTCAATTGAGTCTTCCATTTTCATGTATGAAGCTTTGACAAAAAAGGTGTTTTTGTTGACTTTTCAAAATGACCTATAATGTCCAAATTCATAACTTCTTGTGAGTGCATATTTTGAACTTGGGATCTGAAGATGAATTGAATATCATTTCATACTCTTAAAAATTATCTTTGGATGGGTCATTTCTTATAAAGTATGAGAAAGTTATGCTTGGTCAAAGTTGAGTTGACTTTTCCTGTAAAACCCTAATTTAGCAACTTTTGAGTTTTGATGAATTGTGAGCAATCCTTGAGGAATCATGATCAACCCTTGATAAAATGATGAATAATACTTCAAAATGATAATGTTGACCAAAAATCTTGAAGTTTGACTGTATGTGGGCCACATTTGACTTTTGCCCTAACACATTCGATTTTCAGGCCTTTGGGCAATTGACTGAGCAAACTTTCTCTGTAGGGCTTGAAATTTGACATGGATGATCTTGAGAACATATTAGGACAATGGTGAGCATTTGGGATCCTTTGGACTCAAGTATCTTGATGCAACATGAAACCCTAATTTGAGGTAGACTGCCTTAGGAGAGAGTTTGTTTGGTCAACTCTTGGATTTCCTTGAGCAATTTGAGGATCTCACTTGAAATGTTTTGAGAAATATGAGAGGGCAAATTTTGGGGTACAAAATCTGCCCCTGTTCAATCTTCTTAAACCTGAGGATGTCGACTGGCTTGTCTGCCTTTCGTGATCTGAGGGTTGAAGATGATTGAACACTAGAGTGCCCAGAAATTTGCACTCGTATGAAGTGGTATTTGTCTTGTAATGTCGGGAATGGGATTATGGATTCCATTTGGAGATTGATTATGGAAGATGGGCTTAAAGATGCCATCCGAAGGAGTGTCGATCGCATAAGAGATTCCTTAGCGAGAGCTTGTATACCTGTTGTTGAGGAAGATTCCGCTGGGGAATGTCAGTCTCTGTGTTGAGAAAAAGTTGAATTTTAGGAACTTCGGTCGTCCATTATTCTACTGGGGAATAGTCTCTTGGTCGAAGAGGAAAAATTGAACTATTATCCGGTCGTGATCCATGCTTCATAGTGATAAAGTCGACTGCTATCTGGTCGTAATCCAGGCTTTACAGTGATTTACTGGGGAGATGAGATTAAACTTGCTATCTGGTCGTAATCTAGGCTTTGCAATTTCTCAATTCTTATCTGGTCGTAATCCAGGATTCAGAAGGAATTCAATTGTTATCTGGTCGCATCTGGGCTTCAACTTGAATTTAGGGCACACTAATATTCGGTCGACTTCGAGCTTCTTAGTAATTGTCCAGGTAAGATTTCTATTTGGTTGAAATCCAAGCTTCGCAATGTCTTGTACCGCTATTTGGTTGTAATCCAGGCTCCACGATGTTTCATACCATTATCTGGTCGAATCCAGTCTTCATGGTATCTTGTATTGTTATCTGGTCGAATCCAGGCTTCACAATACCTCACTTCTTATCTGGTCGAAATCCAGGCTTCAGAAGAAATCAAGTGGTTATCCAGTCGCATCCGGGCTTCCATTTGATTTTAAGGCCTACTAATACCCGGTCGACTCTGGGCTTCATAATAATTGGCCGAGTAAACTGCTATTTGATCGAAATCCAAGCTTCATAGTGTCCCTCACTGTTATCTGGTCATAACCCAGGCTTCAGTTTCTTTTTACCACTATCTGGTCGTAATCCAGGCTTCACGATGTACTATACCATTATCTGGTCGAATCCAAGCTTCATGGGGAAATCAAGGTATTATCCGATCGAATCCGGGCTTCATAACTTGTATTAAAGATATACCACTATCTGGTCGTAATCCAGGCTTCGTAGTATTCTTGGCTGCTATCTGGTCGTAACCCAAGCTTCAAAACGTATTCTACCATTATCTGGTCGAATCCAGGCTTCATGGCATCTTGTATTGCTATCTGGTCGTGATCCAGGCTTCACAATAACTTGTTGAGCTGTTATCCAGTCGATTTTCGGGCTTCACGGCTTGTATTTATGATATACCATTATCTGGTCAAATCCAGGCTTCATGGTGTCTTCGTACTGCTATCTGGTCGTAATCCAGGCTTCACAATAACTTGCTGAGTTGTTATCCGGTTGTAATCCGGGCTTCACGGCTTGTTGGGGGTTAAACTATTATCCGGTCAAATCTGGACTTCATAGCTTGTCTTCAAGGGATACCACTATCTGGTCATAATCCAGGCTTCGCGGAATTCTGATATTGTTATTCGGTCGTTCTCCGGGCTTCACAATATGATGGAGAGATCAAGATACTATCCGGTTGTACCCGGGCTTCATAGCTTGAACTTTGTGAGAATTTCCTGAAATGTAAAGGGTTAGTCGTATGTAATGTCATGATGCATGACATGTATCGAGCAATGATGTTCTCAAAATAAATGAGATTATGTTGTATGATGCGTATATGCATGTCATGATGTATGGATGTGTAATGTTCTTATGATGTTCTCTAGCTTGGAAAATAAATCCCGGATTGCTGCTGGAGAATACAAAGAGTTTCGCTCGCTGGAGATAACGACCGAAGATGATTTGAGAATAACTGGCAGGTGAATGACTCTGCTGGAGAATAAACTGGTGAGAAAATGACTGTGGGGAAGAGATACTCTGTCAGAAGATATGCTGATTTGGAGAAATAACCTCGGTTGTGGATGAGTTACCGTTGCTGGTGATAAGGAACTCTGTCGGGGATAAAGTTTCTGTTTGTGGAAGAAATAAACTCCACTGGGGATGGTTTTCCATTGTTGGTGAGAGATGAACTCTGCTTGGGGAGAATCTTAACGACTCACTCGCGATTGCGAATCTCAGCTGGGGAGAGCTAACACCACTGTCTTTTGGGTGTCTTTTACTTTGCAGGGAGTGTATGTACTTTTAGTCATTTCCTTCAGCTGGGTCTATCCATGTACCTGGTGAATAGAGAAACTGTAAGGTCTGGACATTTCTTGTTTGCCCCTGTTTCTGAAATTACGAGTAATCGTCTCTTGTTTTGCATGTAAGTTTTTATGAGCAACAATTATTTTCAAATGCATATATCAAAAAATGAATCATTGGACGTTCTTGCAAAACAAAACAGAAAAAGAAAAACACAAGTTTGAAATTTCTTTGTGAAAATGAATTGTATTGATTTTGAAGTTGGCCTGTAAATAGGCGTTTTTGTACAAGAGGCTGACGTCCTAGTAAGAGAACACCGCCGAAAGATGAATTATACAGTTTGTGAAAAACAGAGAAAAATAGTTATGTGAATAATCCCACTGGGTTCCAACACTGCTATTTCCTTTATATCTTCGAGCGTCTCATCACTTTGCTACTTGGTTGAAGGTAGATCAGATTGATTGATGCAATCCGAGCTTGATAGTCGATATCGAAGTCTGGTTGCAAGATGATCCAATGAGACATAGTGTTACGCTTTAATCCCTAATTTTTGCCTGAACCGCCCTTTCGGGTTTTCGATCCACCGGGATACCCTTTTTTGACCAAGCCGCCTTTTCAGGTTTTCGACTTGCCGGGTGTACAGTTTTTTCATTTTTTTTCCCGAACCCTTTTGGTTCACCGAGAAGCCCTTATTTTTGCCTAGGCCAGTCAACCTAGCGGGTCCTTGATTTATGCGTAGTATCTTTTCACTATGTCTGCATTGACGGGTGTAATACCCCAAATTTGTCCTAGCCCTTTCGCTTTTATCTGGATTGCGCATCTCGCACTTTTCTCATGTACATAACCTTCATTAGGTCATCTAACACATGCATGCATCTCATTGTTTCCGTATTCATGGGATCAAGGTATTTGATCAACACAACAAAGTTATCGTAATTTTTCAACACATGTTTGAGTTGTGGAAGATTTGGTTGTTTTCGGTGAATTTAAAACAGTGCGAATTGGAAACAGTGTTTTTACTGATCAAAGTTTGAAAATTCGCATCTCCAGCTTGGAATGGTGTTTTGGGTTAATTCATGAGGATTTGAAACCGTCTCGATGTTCTATTCAATTTTTGTGTTTGGACCAAAAGCTAATTCTCAAAGGAAAGTCTCCAGATACGCGGTTCTTTTGGAAGTTATATGGTGAAAAATACAAAGAAAAAGGTGCTGAAAGTGCAGTTTTCGCATACTAAAAAATTCATAACTCGAAGACCGTTTATCGTTTTGAACCCGTTCCGGTGGCTAAAATTCCATCTTGATGTCATCTACATTTCGTATCTCACGGCCGGAAGCCAGTTCTACCCAGAGAGTCTTCGAATATATGAATTTATCAAATATATTCGCACGAGAAAATAGTGACAAATATTCACCGACTTCATCTTCAGAAAATCATAACTCTGTCGATTCTTATCGTATCGAGCCGGTTCAAGTGGCATTGGTTCACAAATTGAGTTGGTTAAATATTTCTTTCAGTTTTCCAATTCGAGTGGTATCTCGAAGGCCTTCGTTTTTGGTCTGAAGCGCGCGCAACATGGTTGAAAATCCTGAACCGAGAAATATTTTCATCTGAGACGAAACTTCAAAAAATCATAACTAAATCACCGTTTATCCGATCGAGCTCATCTTCGGACACGATGTTGTTCTCGATGTTGTGTACATTTTAGTTTCACATTTCAACTTCTAAAGTCGCACCAATATTCCTACGAATTTGCCTGAAACGTATCGCACTCAAGTGAATTAAAATTCCGCATTAATATTTATGAATATTTGAGACCCGTTAACCAAATTCACTCACATAAGCCCATACTATATATTCTTTTTACTCCAATTTCTCTCATAATTGAAAAAATCTCCACAAACAATCAAAACTTTTCTCTCAATTCTCTCAAAGATCAAATCAAGGTTCTACACTTTTTTCATCAAGAACACAACAACAACTTCATCAAGATCCAAAAGTCAAGATCAAGAGCAATTATCCTCTGATTGTCGATCCGTTCGTTGCGATCTCTATACCTAAGCGTCCTCTTCACTTCTATCGGTGAGTTTTCTTGAATTAAGCGCTTTTTGAAATAAGTGATTTTTTGAAATAAGTGTTTTTTTCTTGATTTTGTGTTGATTGATGTTTTAATTGTGTAATTGAGGCTTAATTATTGAGAATTGATTTGAATTGAGAATTTAATACCATTTTATTAAATTACTTATTGAAATAAGTGATTAATTAAACTTGATAAATTGATTTTGATTGTAACTTGAAGTTGACATAGTGTTGTTGTGTTGATTTTTAGTCCTAGGTATAGTTACACTAGTGTTTAAGTTGAACTAGCTATAGAAAACTAGTTAGTACTAACATTAGTTTGAGATTTTGAACTTTTGATTAGATTAACACTAGTTTCTAATTCTTGATGTAGAATTTGTTAATAGTTTAGGTTAGGTAGATTCTAACACTAACTTTGATTTAGGTGTTGTAACATAAACTAACAATTAGTTTAGTTTAGGCCTAATCTTTGATTTTCAATATTCACTACATGTTTCCAATTATTTTTGGTTGATGATCATTGATATTTTTTTGCATTTGAAATGCATTTTTTGCATATGATCTCAAGTTACTAATTCTTGACATAATCTAATCTTATACCAATTTTTGGTTGATTACTTGTTGCTTTCCATTTCAATAAATTGAGATGATTTCTAATAGACTCAAATGTCATTGCTAAACATTTTTGAAGTAAGTTTGATTGAGTTTGATAGAAAATATCTCAATACTTGGTAAATGGTAAAGTTTGACATAATTGTTGTTTTTGCTCTAACTTTTGATTCATATTGAGTTTTTCCGACTTTCTTTAATGAAAACCGATTTTCTTGAGCCATCCGGAATCTCTCGCGCGAGTATTTTTTTGATTCGGACAAATTTCGTTCTGTTTTTCTGCTACTGTAGCAGTTTCGAAAATCATATTTCGGAACGGAATTTGGCCGAACCGAGTTAATTTTTGAAACCGTTGGCATGTTTCTATGCCGCCTTAATTTTTGCGGTTGATTTCGGATGCTTTTCGATTAATTTTCTAACTTTTCGATTCAAGTTTTTTGCATATTATCTTGTATTTCATTGTTGAATTGTGATACTTTTGTGTGTTAACTCTTACTTTGATGTCAAGTAATATCATTTGGGTTTAACTAATTGTTTGAGAACTTTGTGAATTTAGCGTATCGAAATACATTTTGATTCACAACTTTTGTGTTTGGCAAATTGTGAGTTGATTCCTATTCATCACACTTTTGGCATAAATACATAAACTCATGAATTGGAGTTAATTTGCAATTTGTTGATTAAATTTCGATACATTAAATTCATGTGGTTTTAAGACTTTAATTCTTGATTTTTAGATCAATCTTGAGGTTACATGTTCGTGTGCAAGTTCCGGATAACCCTTTCATGCTAATATTCAAAATTAATGTACTAAAACTTTGATTTCCAAATCGATTCATGGTGAATTTCAAAATATGCGTAATGCTGTCCGAAACTTGTATTTCGCATGTGCATTGAGTTTTAATTTGTGAATATGCATTGTTATACTTATTTGAGCATTTCTTCGATATCGATAGCAAGTTTGGATGTTTCTAAACCGGTTTTTGCACCTATTTTCATGAGTACGAGGTTGCTGTCCGGAATGCTATTTTATGCTCCCTTTGACTTGTTTGCTTTGTGTTGTACATATTCATACTTCATTTTTGTGCATATTGTTAATTACCATTATCACATTTGATTTTGTGGTTATCTACTAACAAATTCTGTGAGATGTGCATACTTTGAGAAGCAATTGGGATACCATTCTCTTTGGTGACGGATACACTTTGCTTGCATATGTTGTTCACGCTTCTGACGCTATTTGTTGTTGATGCTAGTTTGTGGCGCCCTCCGAGCTTTTGCCATGCTTTGACTTGGTTTTTGCGGATTTTTATTATCCATTTAGTATGGTTTCAGGCCATTTGTTATAATATTACATTTACCACTTTCTAGATATCATGTGAAGTAGGAAATAAAGAGCGTGCGCTCGAAGTCGCTGTTTAAAGACCTGTAGCAGGCATTCCGCACTTCATTTGCTATATGTGTTGTGCTTGTGTTTGTTTACTTTCTTGTCGATCGATGAGTCACTAAATTTAGCAATTGAGATCACGACTTCGCTCTCAGTGCATGCTCCCTATAGGACTTTATCGCTTTCATTTATTTTCTGTCGATCGATGAGTCACTCAATTTAGAAATTGAGATCACGACTTCGCTCTCATTGCATGCTCCCTATAGGATAGTTTTTTTAGACTTTTCTTCGACATGCTAACCTAGGCAGGATCCCTTTAGGTGTGCTTCTTTTTGCTGGCTTGCTTGCTTTATCCCTGTACATACCATGTTCCCTTAGGATGCGCTTGCTCCGTTCGGACGCAAGTTAGATCTTAAGTTGTAAACCATGCATGCTAACATTCGGTAGACGTTTCCCTTTTTTTAATCCAAACCTTAAGGCTACCATTGCATGATAACATTAAGTTAGAAATAGGCTAGTCTCCTTTAGACTCTTTTCTTCCCCTCTTTGCATCCTTGCATTCAAAACAAAAACTTCTCTTCTTAGCAAATCAAAAACATGCTAAGCATATTTAAACCCTTTTTCAAGGTAACAAAAATACAAAACAAATTCAAACCATTTTGTGCGCTCGAGCACCCTTTCTCTAAAACCCTTTTCAGGTAAGGACATGATTAGTTTACTTCTGTGCCAACGCATAAGTCTCCAAAGGTCGAGCTGCGGCAGAAGGCGGAATTAACATTGTCCATAAAAAACACAAACAAACAAAAAAATGTGAGTCGAACTACGGTAGCTCTGATTCCTCAAAAAGGATACGTAGGCATTGGGGTAGGGCCCAGGCGAGCACAATTTTATTTTCCCTACATTCTTTTTCCCCTTTCTTTTGCATGCATTCTCCCTTTAGCATTATAGTAGACAGTAAGCATAGATTAAACACACCCATAAGATAGATAACAAGAGTGGATACCGTAGAGTACTACGGGCGTGTGGGGTGCTAATACCTTCCCCTCGTGTAACATACTCCCTTACCCGATCTCTCGGTCGCAAGACCGTGACTTCTCCCTTTTCAGGTTTTCTCGATGTTTACCTTTCCCTACATGTGGGATAAAATACGTTCGATGGCGACTTCATTGTTTTGATGATTTTCAGCCGGTTGTTTCAGCTGGCGACTTCACTGGGGAATGGTCGACCAAATGCTGGTCCATCCCGGAGTCGCTCCTAGCTCTTGCTTTCTTTCATTTGGGTGTTTATCTTTATGCTTTCAGTTTGTTCATTCATTTTGTATATACTTGAGCATACGTATGCATTGCATTTTACTGTCTTCCATATATTACTGTTGTACTGGATCTGCTTCTTATTGGGTGGGTGTTACTATGAGGTAAAAGGCCCAATACCCAGGCCATAGTTGTATACCATAGGAACCCTAGAAATAGAGTGGAACATGAACGGCTAGTTGACTTAGGTCTCACTATCTCCGCCATGTCGTCCACGCTCAGATGAGGTATAAATGAGGGGTTATCGTTTTCACGTAGGTGATACGGCGATAGTTTTTCAGGAGTACCCTCGATTCTGAGTTACCATTGCCTTACCCTGACCTAGTTTTCACCGTGAGCGAGGAGGGAACTCTTATTACAGGTACAGTTGGTGACTATGTGCAGATGGTTACTCGTGTTCAAATGGTAACTATGCTCAGACAGTGACTATTATGGCTATGTTCTGGATTTCTGTCATGACTTTATTCAGATGCTATATTCTATTGGTGACCGTATGGTTCTCAGATTTATTTTCTGAGCTCCTGACTTGTTTACCTGGAGGTTCATTCAAGCCTTCAATCTTGGTATTCCCAGCATGTTCAGAAATGCTCAACAGTATCCGATATTCCAGAAGCCTCGATCCCGTACAATGGGAGGTCCACATGGTACTTGTTTCTTATATGTGCGGAAGCTATGCAAGACCTTTGATCTAATGATACTCATATGATTCAGAGCAGTACAACAATCATATTCAGAAATGATGAAACCTTGATCCTCTTTGATCTCATGCCTTTGCATACATAACATGGCTAACCACATGCTTAACATACATGTTCTGTTATTTCCAAGGAATCACATTTGCAAGCCTTGTGCTAAACTCTTCCATTCCTTACTTGCGTAAAATCAAAATCAAAGCACGCAAATTCCTTGGAAATGACAGAACATGACATGACATTCATTCATGCACCCCATGCACATTCATGCATTCATAGCAGGTACCCGAAGATTGGGGATTCTTATTCAGACCTGGGGCTTTCTTAAAAGGTTTAACTTGATTCTTACCGTCACCAGAGATCAGTTATGGAATAAATCTGAGTGATATGCATGCAAGTTTCGGCCTGTGGTCATAAATTTCTTCAAGCAGGAAGATAATGGATTAAATACTCAGATAAGTCAGGTCATGGAAACTCTGATGATGATGTCTATTATTTCTTCAAGACATGATATGCTTGGTGATGCATATTATACCGGGGCACCTGGCCAATCAATTGAAGATGGTATGTCATCCAGAGACAATGTCCAAGACAGGCTCAATCCAGAGACTATTGTGTTCACATCATATCTGAAATGGAATTCTCTCGCACACTCGAGCATCAAGACTACAGAAAGTCGTCAGAATCAGCAAGTCCATACGGAGTCAAGTCTCCTCAACAATGGCAATCATTGGCTTCTTTACCACATTTTCATTTGCATTCTTGCTTGTTTGTTTAAACATTGCTTGTATATAGAAACTTGTCTATTTTTGAACGAAAATCTTAATGCAATAAGTATGCTTGTCTTGAAGTGTTCCTTTCATTTTTGCTCATCCATTCGTTATCACTCTTTAAATGTTTTACTTGCATATTGATGCCATATTTCCTAGTCTTATGCTTAGGTAAATATTCAAAGGAGGATGATGACAATCTGAAAACGCAAAAATATTTGGTTGGTACGCTTTTGAGTAGGACCCTGCTGACGATGTACAGGCCTTGTTTAAATCCCTAAACACTGGAGATATAAGGGAGATAGACCCTCGTCAACCCCTCTGAGCCTTCGAAGTAGGAGTCTTCTTTCTATTCAGAAAAAACCCTCATTTCAACCCTGGGGCGGGTAGTGTTCAGCTAATCTGATCAAGCATTCAAAACTCATCAAGAGTGTGCATCAAAGGATACAACAATGGGTATCCATCAAAAGGTTGAGGAAAGTCAAAACCACAATGGTTAACCTTCGTCTATCAGCAACGTGCATCAACTAACGATACCCCAATGAGTATCCCTCGCACATCAGGAGGTCGACAGATGACGATACAACAATGGCTATCCATCATTTGCTAAAGACTCAGGCAGTCACGATCACTTCCAACAAATCAAAAACAACGCAAAGATCAACGACTTGTTCAAAACGAAAAAATACGAATGAGAAAGAAACAAAAATCCCCGCTAAGTCGAAACTTGAAAACAAGTCACTTAGGCAAAAATTGGGGCATCCCGCTGGACTTCCAAATCGAAATTCAAAAGAATTTGTCCAGACAAAAATTAGGGAAAACAAGAAGGAAATTGAATAAAGCCTAAAAGGATAGAAAAGGATTACCAATGAAAATCCTCATCAAAGAACAAAGTCGTGTGATCAGACACCAAAAGGAAAAGGTAAAGTGAATGTCGTGTCCAAGAAACCACTGTGTTCCTCAATCATCGCAAACTCTTCTCGAGAGATGAATGCTTGTACCAGGTCAATTGAACGTAGGAATGAAGAACATCACGGAGAATGGGTGGGAACCAAAAAAGTTTGAGCCTTAAATCCTTTTTCTAAAACCGTGAACCAGGCCACGTTACAACCCATAAAAGTCCTAACTGAAGCATGGGTCAATTTGAAAGCGTGCTACAACGAGATAGAATTTAACTGACTCCTAAGAGGTATGTTTGAATATCTGTGTTGGTATCATATGCTTGCATTATCTTTACTAAAAAAGGAATTTGCAAATGTTCCTCTCTAGCTAGTGACTCGTTCACAACAGAGTTGTGACGTCATTTCATTCAAAGTTTTTTCTAACTTCAAGACTTACTTATGTGTTGCATTAGAATTGTCATTCTCGTAATAAACATTCTTCTGCATACAAAACAACTGATTGACATCAAGTAAGTTTACACAATGAACGTTCGGTGAAGAGCTCAATCTTGTCAGAAAAAAGAGGCTTGAATACCACGTTGAAGCAAGAGTCAGCTGCCACAAGAGGAATGACTTATCCAGTAGCATGTAAACCAGAGATTCTGTCAAGCGAAATCATCTCGGTACTTCACAGTCTGAGTACCATTCAGGGATGAAGTTAGCAGAGCCTGCCAATCTGAGGCAATCAAGTCAAGAGTCGATCTCTCCTAGTTTAGCCAAATCTGGGGCATTCCCTCAAAGCTGTCAATCAGAGGCTATCACGTCGATAAATCTCTTCAAGCTCGATCAATCAGAGGCTATCACGTCGAGAGATCTATTCAGAATCCATTCAACCTGAGGAAGTTACGTCGAGATTCGACAAATATCTCCAAGAAAGTTATAATCAAGAGCAGTTTATTTCGTGACTCAAGACATTGGGGCAGACCACCTCATATCGTATTGTGGCACGAATCTTCTGGTCTTCTATTCGACCTAGATCTTCCCAGAGACCCTCTAGACAGGGGCATTCCTCATCCATACTTGCAAAGTTGCTCAAGCCAATTATGTTGTATGAAACGAATCAAGCTAAAAGCATCATGACAATCAACCTGACTTGGCCAGCGCACGAAGCTGCCTTCATCTACCATAGACAACTTCAGGTCTGATTCCCCAAGTGAATTCAGAAAATCTAGAATCGTCTTTTAACTCAGCACGCGCAAGTGCATCCTCAGTGGAGTTAATCAAGAGCATCCCCAGTAAAGCTAAACCGGGGCATTCGCAGAGCCAGACTGGGGCATTCGCAGAGCTCAACCGGGGCATTCACAAAGCTAAACCGAGGCACTCGTAAGTGTCCATGCCCATCTCTTATCCCCAAGAGATTCAAGAGATAATTCCCCAGTGTGCGTAAACTTGGGACAAGTATTCAGAGGGATCCACATGGTGTTTGGTATCCATTCTTCGGCATATTCAGTTCTATCATCCTCTCAACGGTTCAGGATGTTTGGAAGTCTGGCCAAGTTATCTCTTCCCAACGGTATGATTCAGAATCCAGCATTGTATCTGAAGACTCGTTTCGTCGACAACTCAATCTCCAGCAGAGTCATCAACGATCTTCGGTGTCATGGGCTCTCCAGTGCAAATCTTTATCAGTATCCCCAACAATCTTTGGTACTGCAGACTTCCAGCGTCGATATATATTGACATCCCCATTGATAAGCAGCGGTCTCCAATAGGCCTCTTTTTATCCCCATGAAGTTTATTTCTTCGCATTGCATATAGTTATCATTACATAACATTGCATCCTCAAAAGCGCGTAGCTGATCCATCAGAGTGGATCTTTGCGGCAAAAATAAATAAATTCAAACATGCATATGAAGCATAAGCCAGATCAGGTACCTTACACAAAGACCCGAATTATTCAAGGAAAATAATACATCCCTACAGGAGGGTATCATGCCCAAAGTCCCCAGTCGGTGACCTTCACCTTTTCAATGCCAAATAAAATCAATACACTTTGTCATTCTAAACCCAGTTCTTGTCTGGTAGTCAGTTCCCTAAACACTCGTCCGTGTCCATTCCTAAACACTCGTCCGTGTCCATTCCTAAACACTCGTCCGTGTCCATTCCTAAACACTCGTCAGTGTCCATTCCTAAACACTCGTATGTGTCAAGTTTCCTAAACACCCACCCGGGTCAGTTATTCAAACACTCGTCTGTGTTTAAACTTTTGATACTCGCCTGTATCTTCTTTCAATACTCGTCCGTATTGATTCAAACACTCGTCCGTGTTTAACCTTTGATACTCGCATGTATCTTCTTTCAATACTCGTCCGTATTGAATCAAACACTCGTCCATGTTTAAACTTTTGATACTCGCCTGTATCTTCTTTCAATACTCGTCCGTATTGATTCAAACACTCGTCCGTGTTTAACCTTTGATACTCGTCCGTATCTTCTTTCAATACTCGTCTGTATTGAATCAAACACTCGTCAGTGTTTAACTTTTAATACTCGCATGTATCTTCTTTCAATACTCGTCCGTATTGATTCAAACACTCATCTGTGTTTAACCTTTTGATACTCGTCCGTATCTCCTTTCAATACTCGTCCGTATTGATTCAAACACTCGTTCGTGTTTAAACTTTTGATACTCGCCTGTATCTTCTTTCGATACTCGTCCGTATTGATTCAAACACTCGTCCGTGTTTAACCTTTTGATACTCGCCTGTATCTTCTTTCAATACTCGTCCGTATTGATTCAAACACTCGTCCGTGTTTAACTTTTGATACTCGTCCGTATCTCCTTTCAATACTCGTCTGTATTGAATCAAACACTCGTCCGTGTTTAAACATTTGATACTCGCCTGTATCTTCTTTCAATACTCGTCCGTATTGATTCAAACACTCGTCCGTGTTTAAACTTTTGATACTCGTCCGTATCTTCTTTCAATACTCGTCCGTATTGAATCAAACACTCGTCCGTATTTAACCTTTGATACTCGTCCATATCTTCTTTCAATACTCGTCCGTATTGAATCAAACACTCGTCCGTGTTTAACCTTTGATACTCATCCGTATCTTCTTTCAATACTCATCCGTATTGAATCAAACACTCGTCTGTGTTTAACCTTTCTTGAATCTTGTCCGTGTCGCTTATCTAAACAATCATCATGTCATAACCCATGTTTTCATCGTCGAACCTGAGATCGCCTCTTGGCTAGGTTCTTCCTTCAAATCATCGTCGAACCTGAGATCGCCTCTTGGCTAGGTTCTTCCTTCAAATCATCGTCGAACCTAAGATCGCCTCTTGGCTAGGTTCTTCCTTCAAATCATCATCGAACCTGAGATCGCCTCTTGGCTAGGTTCTTCCCTTAAATCATCGTCGAACCTGAGATCGCCTCTTGGATAGGTTCTTCCCTCAAATCACCGTCGAACCTGAGATCGCCTATTGGCTAGGTTCTTTCCATATACTCTGTCTTAGAATTTGAGATCGCGCTTTGGTTAGGTTCTCTGTCAAATCACTCTCATGTGTCACATTAGGATCGTAGGTCGCCCGTAGACCTCGTCCGCTGTCTTTTCATGCCAACCATTTGTCTTGTATTGACATCAAGCCACATTACAAGTCCAATCTCTATCTCTTCATTGAAAAAACAAATTTCTTTCCCCCAGCAGATATCACAAAATAAATAAATAAAGAAAACACTTACTCTCTCTCTCTCAGGACAAATTTTTGGCATTGATATTTAATCATCTTCAACCTTGAACTCCCGAAAGGCATGTTCCAATCATACTTTCAGGTTTAAGATGATTAAATAGGGTCAGCTGTAATACCCCAAATTTGTCCTACCCCTTTCGCTTTTATCTGGATTGCGCATCTCGCACTTTTCTCATGTACATAACCTTCATTAGGTCATCTAACACATGCATGCATCTCATTGTTTCCGTATTCATGGGATCAAGGTATTTGATCAACACAACAAAGCTATCGTAATTTTTCAACACATGTTTGAGTTGTGGAAGATTTGGTTGTTTTCGGTGAATTTAAAACAATGCGAATTGGAAACAGTGTTTTTACTGATCAAAGTTTGAAAATTCGCATCTCCAGCTTGGAATGGTGTTTTGGGTTAATTCATGAGGATTTGAAACCGTCTCGATGTTCTATTCAATTTTTGTGTTTGGACCAAAAGCTAATTCTCAAAGGAAAGTCTCCAGATACGCGGTTCTTTTGGAAGTTATATGGTGAAAAATACAAAGAAAAGGTGTTGAAAGTGCAGTTTTCGCACACTAAAAAATTCATAACTCGAAGACCGTTTATCGTTTTGAACCCGTTCCGGTGGCTAAAATTCCGTCTTGATGTCATCTACATTTCGTATCTCACGGCCGGAAGCTAGTTCTACCCAGAGAGTCTTTGAATATATGAATTTATCAAATATATCCGCACGAGAAAATAGTGACAAATATTCACCGGCTTCATCTTCAGAAAATCATAACTCGGTTGATTCTTATTGTGTCGAGCCGGTTCAAGTGGCATTGGTTCACAAATTGAGTTGGTTAAATATTTCTTTCAGTTTTCCAATTCGAGTGGTATCCCGAAGGCCTTCGTTTTTGGTCTGAAGCACGCGTAACGTGGTTGAAAATCCTGAACCGAGAAATATTTTCATCTGAGACGAAACTTCAAAAAATCATAACTAAATCACTGTTTATCCGATCGAGCTCATCTTCGGACACGATGTTGTTCTTGACGTTGTGTACATTTTAGTTTCACATTTCAACTTCTAAAGTCGCACCGAGATTCCTACGAATTTGCCTGAAACGTGTCGCACTCAAGTGAATTAAAATTCCGCATTAATATTTATGAATATTTGAGACCCATTAACCAAATTCACTCACATAAGCCCATACTATATATTCTTTTTACTCCAATTTCTCTCATAATTGAAAAAATCTCCACAAACAATCAAAACTTTTCTCTCAATTCTCTCAAAGATCAAATCAAGGTTCTACACTTTTTTCATCAAGAACACAACAACAACTTCATCAAGATCCAAAAGTCAAGATCAAGAGCAATTATCCTCCGATTGTCGATCCGCTCGTTGCGATCTCCATACCTAAGCGTCCTCTTCACTTCTATCGGTGAGTTTTCTTGAATTAAGCGCTTTTTGAAATAAGTGTTTTTTCTTGATTTTGTGTTGATTGATGTTTTAATTGTGTAATTGAGGCTTAATTGTTGAGAATTGATTTGAATTGAAAATTTAATACCATTTTATTAAATTACTTATTGAAATAAGTGATTAATTAAACTTGATAAATTGATTTTGGTTGTAACTTGAAGTTGACATAGTGTTGTTGTGTTGATTTTTAGTCCTAGGTATAGTTACACTAGTGTTTAAGTTGAACTAGCTATAGAAAACTAGTTAGTACTAACATTAGTTTGAGATTTTGAACTTTTGATTAGATTAACACTAGTTTCTAATTCTTGATGTAGAATTTGTTAATAGTTTAGGTTAGGTAGATTCTAACACTAACTTTGATTTAGGTGTTGTAACATAAACTAACAATTAGTTTAGTTTAGGCCTAATCTTTGATTTTCAATATTCACTACATGTTTCCAATTATTTTTTGTTGATGATCATTGATATTTTTTTGCATATGATCTCAAGTTACTAATTCTTGACATAATCTAATCTTATACCAATTTTTGGTTGATTACTTGTTGCTTTCCATTTCAATAAATTGAGATGATTTCTAATAGACTCAAATGTCATTGCTAAACATTTTTGAAGTAAGTTTGATTGAGTTTGATAGAAAATATCTCAATACTTGGTAAATGGCAAAGTTTGACATAATTGGTGTTTTTGCTCTAACTTTTGATTCATATTGAGTTTTTCCGACTTTCTTTAATGAAAACCGATTTTCTTGAGCCATCCGGAATCTCTCGCGCGAGTATTTTTTTGATTCGGACAAATTTCGTTCTGTTTTTCTGCTACTGTAGCAGTTTCGAAAATCATATTTCGAAACGGAATTTGGCCGAACCGAGTTAATTTTTGAAACCGTTGGCATGTTTCTATGCCGCCTTAATTTTTGCAGTTGATTTCGGATGCTTTTCGATTAATTTTCTAACTTTTCGATTCAAGTTTTTTGCATATTATCTTGTATTTCATTGTTGAATTGTGATACTTTTGTGTGTTAACTCTTACTTTGATGTCAAGTAATATCATTTGGGTTTAACTAATTGTTTGAGAACTTTGTGAATTTAGCGTATCGAAATACATTTTGATTCACAACTTTTGTGTTTGGCAAATTGTGAGTTGATTCCTATTCATCACACTTTTGGCATAAATACATAAACTCATGAATTGGAGTTAATTTGCAATTTGTTGATTAAATTTCGATACATTAAATTCATGTGGTTTTAAGACTTTAATTCTTGATTTTTAGATCAATCTTGAGGTTACATGTTCGTGTGCAAGTTCCGGATAACCCTTTCATGCTAATATTCAAAATTAATGTACTAAAACTTTGATTTCCAAATCGATTCATGGTGAATTTCAAAATATGCGTAATGCTGTCCGAAACTTGTATTTCGCATGTGCATTGAGTTTTAATTTGTGAATATGCATTGTTATACTTATTTGAGCATTTCTTCGATATCGATAGCAAGTTTGGATGTTTCTAAACCGGTTTTTGCACCTATTTTCATGAGTACGAGGTTGCTGTCCGGAATGCTATTTTATGCTCCCTTTGACTTGTTTGCTTTGTGTTGTACATATTCATACTTCATTTTTGTGCATATTGTTAATTACCATTATCACATTTGATTTTGTGGTTATCTACTAACAAATTCTGTGAGATGTGCATACTTTGAGAAGCAATTGGGATACCATTCTCTTTGGTGACGGATACACTTTGCTTGCATATGTTGTTCACGCTTCTGACGCTATTTGTTGTTGATGCTAGTTTGTGGCGCCCTCCGAGCTTTTGCCATGCTTTGACTTGGTTTTTGCGGATTTTTATTATCCATTTAGTATGGTTTCAGGCCATTTGTTATAATATTACATTTACCACTTTCTAGATATCATGTGAAGTAGGAAATAAAGAGCGTGCGCTCGAAGTCGCTGTTTAAAGACCTGTAGCAGGCATTCCGCACTTCATTTGCTATATGTGTTGTGCTTGTGTTTGTTTACTTTCTTGTCGATCGATGAGTCACTAAATTTAGCAATTGAGATCACGACTTCGCTCTCAGTGCATGCTCCCTATAGGACTTTATCGCTTTCATTTATTTTCTGTCGATCGATGAGTCACTCAATTTAGAAATTGAGATCACGACTTCGCTCTCATTGCATGCTCCCTATAGGATAGTTTTTTTAGACTTTTCTTCGACATGCTAACCTAGGCAGGATCCCTTTAGGTGTGCTTCTTTTTGCTGGCTTGCTTGCTTTATCCCTGTACATACCATGTTCCCTTAGGATGCGCTTGCTCCGTTTGGACGCAAGTTAGATCTTAAGTTGTAAACCATGCATGCTAACATTCGGTAGACGTTTCCCTTTTTTTAATCCAAACCTTAAGGCTACCATTGCATGATAACATTAGGTTAGAAATAGGCTAGTCTCCTTTAGACTCTTTTCTTCCCCTCTTTGCATCCTTGCATTCAAAACAAAAACTTCTCTTCTTAGCAAATCAAAAACATGCTAAGCATATTTAAACCCTTTTTCAAGGTAACAAAAATACAAAACAAATTCAAACCATTTTGTGCGCTCGAGCACCCTTTCTCTAAAACCCTTTTCAGGTAAGGACATGATTAGTTTACTTCTGTGCCAACGCATAAGTCTCCAAAGGTCGAGCTGCGGCAGAAGGCGGAATTAACATTGTCCATAAAAAACACAAACAAACAAAAAAATGTGAGCCGAACTACGGTAGCTCTGATTCCTCAAAAAGGATACATAGGCATTGGGGTAGGGCCCAGGCGAGCACAATTTTATTTTCCCTACATTCTTTTCCCCTTTCTTTTGCATGCATTCTCCCTTTAGCAGTATAGTAGACAGTAAGCATAGATTAAACACACCCATAAGATAGATAACAAGAGTGGATACCGTAGAGTACTACGGGCGTGTGGGGTGCTAATACCTTCCCCTCGCGTAACATGCTCCCTTACCTGATCTCTCGGTCGCAAGACCGTGACTTCTCCCTTTTCAGGTTTTCTCGATGTTTACCTTTCCCTACATGTAGGATAAAAGACGTTCGATGGCGACTTCATTGTTTTGATGATTTTCAGCCGGTTGTTTCAATGGGGTGAGGAAGGTTGTCACCATCCGTGGTGGTTAGAATCATAGCTCCTCCCGAGAAAATATTCTAACCACAAATGTCCCTTCATACGTAGGGGTCCATTTGCCCCTGGGATCACCTTGCGGCAGTATGATGCGTTTGATCACCAGATCCCCGACTTGATACTCTTGTCGTCTGACTTTCTTGTTAAATGCCTTGATCATTCGCTTTTGATACGTTTGACCATGACAAATAGCAGTAAGTCTCTTTTCATCGATTAAATTCAGCTGATCAAGCCGGGTCTGGATCCAATCGTCCTTGCTTAAACCTGCATCCTTCATAATCCGGAGAGAGGGTATCTGGACTTCAATGGGCAAGACTGCCTCCATGCCATACACCAACGAGTAGGGTGTTTCCCCTGTTGACGTCCGTGCTGAGGTACGGTACCCATGAAGAGCGAATGGTAACATCTCATGCCAGTCTTTATATGCCACTATCATCTTCTGCACAATCTTCTTGATGTTCTTATTAGCCACTTCAACAGCCCCATTCATCTTCAGCTGGTAGGGAGAAGAGTTATGATGCTGTATCTTAAACTGTTTGCAGAGCTCGGTGATCATTGTATTGTTGAGATTTGTACCATTGTCCGTAATGATCCTCTCTAGTACACCATATCGACATATCATATTGTGTCGGATAAACCGCGCTACGACATTCTCGGTTACCGTAGCAAAGGAAGCTGCCTCAACCCACTTCGTGAAATAATTAATTGCTACCAGGATGAAGCGGTGCCCGTTGGACGCAGTGGGTCTGATTTCGCCGATCATATCGATGCCCCACATTGCAAAAGTACAAGGAGCTGTCAAGACGTTCAGAGGAACTGGAGGTACATGCACCTTATTAGCATAGACTTGGCACTTATGACAGGTCTGAGAATGATGATAACAATCGGCTTCCATAGTGGACCAATAATATCCTTCCCGTAGGATTTTCTTCGCCATGGTATGTCCACTGGAATGAGTTCCAAAGGTACCTTCATGTAATTCTTCCATAATCCTTTCTGCCTCATTCTTGTCCACACATCGCAGTAAGGTTGAATCATGGTTGCGTTTGTAAAGGATACCATTACTGATGAAGAACTTCGCCGCGAACCTTCTCAAGAACTTCTTATCATTAACAGATGCACCCTCGGGATACTCCTGAGCCTTAAGATACCTCTTTACCTCGTGAAACCAAGGTTTATCTGTTAGCTATTCAGTCTCAATGTCACAGCAATGTGCGGGTTCGTCCAACCTCTCAATGGTAATCTGGGGAGCTTCATTGTCCCACCTAACCTTGAACATAGAAGACATGGTAGCTAGCACATCCGGTAACTGATTCTCCTCTCTTGGGAAATGTTCAAAGGTTATTTCCTCGAAATATGGGAGCAATGTCAATACATACTCTTTGTAAGGAATAAGATTTGGGTGCTTTGTATCCCACTCGCCTTTGATCTGATTGATCACGATAGCGGAATCTCCGAATACACTCAAGAACTTAATCCTTAGGTCAATAGCTGCTCGAAGGCCCATGATGCATGCTTCATACTCCTCCATATTGTTGGTTCAGTTAAAACATAATCGGCCGGTGAACGGAGTATGACAGCCTTCAGGAGATATAATCACAATGCCAATGCCGTTACCCAACGTGTTTGAAGCTCCGTCAAAGTACATAGACCATCGGGATCCTTCCTCAGGTCCTTCATCCGGTCCAGGTTCTTCATAATCGGTTACAAACATGATGTTCTCATCCGGAAACTCGAAATTCATGGATTGGTAATCATCCACGACCTGATGCGCCAAATGATCTGCTAATACACTCCCCTTGATTGCTTTTTGGGTTGTGTATTGAATATCATACTCAATTAAGATCATTTGCCATCGTGCTATTCTTCCGGACAAGGCAGACTTTTCGAAGATATACTTGATTGGATACATCTTTGATATCAATAGGGTAATGTGAGTCAGCATATACTGTCTCAACCGGCGAGCAGCCCATGCCAAAGTGCAACAAGTTTTCTCAAGCAGTGAGTATCGGGTCTCACAGTCGGTAAACTTTTTGCTAAGGTAGTAAATAGTGTGCTCTTTTCGGCCAGACTCGTCATGCTGCCCCAGTACGCACCCCCATCGAATTATCCAGTACGGTCAAGTATAAGATCAAAGGTCTTCCTTCAACTGGAGGCATCAGAATAGGTGGCTCTTGGAGGTATTCCTTGATCCTTCTGAAAGCGGTCTGACACTCATCATTCCATTTTACCACTTGATCTTTCTTCAGTAGCTTGAAGATTGGCTCACAAGTAGCAGTCAGATGTGAAATGAATCTTGCAATGTAGTTCAGACATCCCAAAAAGCCTCTAACTTCTTTTTCCATTCGGGGAGCTGGCATTTCCTGTATAGCCTTCACCTTTGCAGGATCCACTTGAATACCTTTATCACTAATGACGAAACCCAACAGCTTACCATACCTCACCCCGAAGGTGCACTTGTTTAGGTTCAACCTTAGCTTATACATATTCAACCTGTCAAATAGTTTCTGGAGATGGTCAAGGTGTTCCTCTTCAGTCTGGGACCTTGCAATCATGTCATCAACGTAAACCTCAATCTCATGGTGAATCATGTCGTGAAACAAGGCAACCATGGCGAGCTGATACGTTTCCCCAGCATTCTTCAACCCGAAAGGCATGACTTTGTAACAGAAGGTGCCCCACTGCATAATGAAGGTTGTCTTCTCCATGTCCTCGGGAGTCATCTTAATCTGATTGTAACCAAAAAAACCATCCATAAAGGAGAAGATCTTATGCTGCGCGGTGTTGTCAACCAGAACATCAATGTGAGGCAGTGGAAAATCATCTTTGGGGCTCGCCCTATTCAAATCCCTATAGTCCACACACATCTGAACATTACCATCTTTCTTCGGTACCGGAACAACGTTGGCAATCCACTGTGGGTAAGAAGTAACAGCTATAAATTCGGCGTCAAACTGTTTCATGACCTCAGCTTTGATTTTCTCCGACATCTCGGGGCGCATACGGTGAACCTTCTGCTTTACTAGAGGACAATCTTCTTTGGTCGGCAGGAGGTGTACCACAATGTCAGTGTCCAAACCAGGTATATCTTCATAAGACCAAGCGAAGATCTCAACATAGTCGCGTAGCATCTGTATCAACCGTTGCTTGACACTAGGCTCCATATTTGCACCTATCTTGACCTCTTTCTTGTCTTCCTCTGTACCCAAATTTACTGATTCCACTGGCTCTTCATGAGGATGTATGGCCCTCTCTTCCTGTAGTAACAGTCTAGCAAGTTCTCCAGGAACTTCACAATCATCCTCACCTTCGTCCTCGGCTTGGTTGATCGGATTTTCGAAGTCATAATCGGCAGTAGCATAGTCGTTATCAATGGGATCCAGAGGGGATGTGGATCTGCATTATGATATGTGAGTGTGTGTAGGACAATAGTCGTTTTATAAAGTACAAGATAGAAAAGAAAAACAAGGAGCGCAAAATTTGTAATGCAAGAAAATGTCCAATGCTTTATTGATGATATATGAAAATGACAGATAATAAGCCCTCACAAACAAATCCAAGGTGCCCCGGGCAAAGCACCGGGCCGTAAAGTTTTAAACTATCTGTTACAAATCTCAAAACAAAAGTCTATTACTGTGTAATAAAAGAAACAGGCATGAAATCCTTCGCCGTCCAGTTGTTCAAGCCACCGTTGGTAGTCGGGTAAATCCAGTCGTCGATATCTGACTCTTCTTCATCCTCCTCAATAGCATTCACCCCCTGATCATGCTTGGGCATGGGGGAAGTTATGACGTTGGGCTTCTCCGGAGCGTCAAACTCAATCTCTTTAGCTTCAATCAAATCTTGCACCTTATTCTTCAATGCCTGGCATTTGTTTGTATCATGACCCGGGCTATCAGAGTGATAGGCACAGCGGGCGTTTGTGTTATACAGCAGAGATGTGGTGCTGGGATTCTTTGGGGCTTCCCTCAGAGTTACCAGGTTGGTCTTTAACAATTGCGGTAGAATTTGAGACAAAGTCATATTAAGCCAAGTGTACTGTCTCTGCGGCTTCTCCATTCTTTGCTAATTGTTGCGTTGCGGGGCAACGGTGGGTCTTGATATTACTACCACATTCACTGCTTGACAGCGTTCAGGTCAGTTTTGGCTCCTCGAGCTGTAAACTGCACTAGCTTCTTTCTTGAAAGGCTTCTTTTCTGTACTCGATGAAGCACCTTTCTATATCTTGCCACTTTTGATACCATCTTCTACTCTCTCCCCAGTCATAATCAATTCAGTAAACCCAGATGATGAACTACCAATCAGATGATTGAAAAATGGACCAGACAAAGTCCCAAGAAACATATCCACCAACTCCCTATCAGACAGAGGGGGTTGGACTCTTCCAGCCAAATCTCTCCATTTCTGAGCATAGTCCTTAAAGCCTTCGCCTGCACCCATAAACATACCCTGAAGCTGAGTACGCGTGTGAGCAAGGTTGGCGTTATACTGGTATTGCTTGTAGAAAGCAGCAGCAAGGTCCTCCCAGTTCCGGACATTAGCTCCTTCCAATTGATAAAACCATTCAAGTTGAGTCCCTGACAAACTATCTTGAAAGAAATGTACCCACAGGTTCCTATCAGCAGTGTAGGGTTGAATTTTTCTGACGTATGAATGGAGATGGAGTTTTGGACAGGATACTCCATTGTACTTAGCAAAAACCGGAGCTTTAAACTTGTGAGGGATCACCACCCCGGATGCTAGTCCCAAATCTCTGAAGTCCAAACCAGGAATCTTCTGAATTTCCATAGCACTTAGACGATCTTCAAGTTGTTTGTACCTATCCTCAGCAGGAGGGTACTGTTCATCATCAAAATCAGTATCATTGTCGGAGACTACAGGACTAGGACCATTTTCTTCCTCTTGATTCTCTCCTCCTTTGGATGAATGAGACAGATCAGCTTCCTGCCACATCCTATTCCCAAATCTGCGACCCATATTCAGAAGAATCGCCTTCTTCTTCTTATTCTTCTTCTTCTTGTCCTTCAGGATGAGAGTCTTGAAATCCTCTTGCCCTTTAGCCAAGTTCAAGAACATCTCTTGGAATTGGGCATTCTGTGCCTGAAGAGCTTTGATGGCTTGATCGGTAGGCATTTCAGAAGACATAGTTACTGAAATAAATAGCGAAGAAGATGAGAAACCTGTAATGGTACTTGTAATGTGGTGCATGATAATGGAATGCGTATGAAATGATTTCAAAGACTTTGGGAGATTCAAATTTGTAAGACAAGAAACAAATAAACTTTATTAGATTAAATTTAACAATGTTTAACAATGCCTTTTAAGGCGTTACAAAAGAAATAACTGAAAAGCAAATCTAAACTAGAAACAGTAAAAGACATCAGAAATCCCATGGTCGTTTCCCCTTTGTGCTGACATAATCATTGATTGTCCTTTCATTCTCAAGTTGCCTCGTGAGCTTCAAGATATTCCTTTCTTGCTCATGATACTTCTCTCTTTAAGTATCCCTTTCTTCCTTCAACTGGATCCAGGATCTCTTCAATGCCCCAGATCAGTAGGCATATAGGGATAGAGGACTGTATAAGGAACACCTTCCTCATTAGTAGGCTCCACAATCACCGGCAAAACAGCTTCATAAGGCATCCCCAACTTTTGAGCACGGGTTCGAACCCACTGGAGATAAGGTTGCGTAGGGAGAGAAGTCTTTGGTCCTAGCTCGTGAGGGTCAGACCTGTTCACCCTGCCCCAGGCTCGTATAAACCTTCGGCGGTGCTCGTCAACGTCCTCCTTGTAGTCAAAGGCAATATATGTAAGAAGCACCTCATGAGGACCGTCTCTCCGAGCGCGACCAAACTTTCGTAGAGCTAAGCAAGGACTGTAGGTTATTCCTCCTCTAATTCCAAGAAACGGGACATTAGGGTATCCCCCACATCAATCAATGACAGCAATATCCTCCATAGCCTTAGAACTCCAAAGAATGTCTGTATGGGCAAGGGACATTATCCTGTAAGCCCAACCTAAACCTTCCTCATTCATCAATACAGACTTGGGGAGGTGCGAAATAAACCACCTCGCCAGCAGCGGCATGAAACACATGAGGGTCCCTCTTCTTTGCACAGTACGAGTATAGAGGGCATGTAGGATATCACCCAGAAGAGTAGGTACGGGATTGCGGGACATGAAGATCTTAACTGCATTCACATCTATGAAGGAATCTGGATTTGGGAAGAGAACCAAACTTTAGATGAGGAGAGCTAGGATATCTTCAAAAGCTTGAAAGTCCAAATTATCCCAGAACTGTTGAGCTTGATCAATCAGAAACTTGGCCAAGAAACCTTTAACCCCGCTCTGTGTCTCCCAGTTGGATACTACATCAGCCCTTTTTAGATGAAAGGCTGAAGCAATGTCCTCAGGCCTAGGAACCTCCTCCAAACCTGTGAAGGGTGTCTGCTCGAGGATAGATATTCCCAGCAAATAAGAAAACTCCTCCAAAGTGGGAACTAACTGATAATCCGGGAAGGTAAAATAATGATGCACCGGATCAAAGAACTGGAACAACACGCTCATCATCTGCTCATCCAACTTTGAAGTGACCAGGATAAGGAGATGACCCTGTCTTCTAACGAATGAAGAAGTATCAGGAACTTTTGAGACTAACTCTATGAGTTGAGCAGGTATCTGCACGAAGTTGACTCGAATGGTGTTTCTGCGTACGGAAGCCATAATCTGCAAAACAGAACAAAGATGAGTCCCCTCGGTCTTTGAAATGGTTAGTTTAGTGAAATATGCATGTTTATGTTATGATGCATGATGTCATGATAAAACACACAACAAGTATAGCAAGTAACAAACATGGCAAAGGAAAACAAGTCACACAAGAGCCCTTAAGTTTCAAGCTTGCATGGGGTCTAGGTACTACCCTCTTGAAGTTCAGTTCGTTTCAACCTGTCCTAATAATAGTAACCGGGTTCTAGAGGTTCTCAATATCACTGACCATCCTCCATCGGTCATGGTTTCAGCTCACGCAATATTTTCTTGCGGCCGGAACTATCTCGAGAGTATGGTCTCAATGAGTGTAGCATCGAGTATTAACCAGTTCTCAGCTTTACACCGAGGCCGACTATCTCACTACTTCCTATGGCCAAGTTGGTCAATTATAGGTTCTAAGGTCAATTGATGTTTAACGACACACATAGCAGCCCCGTATTCTCCTTGTTTCTCCATAAGGGATACCGGTACCAACCCATGTGCCACATCAACAAAGCTACTACTTCAACCGTATCGGTCTACGCCGTACAGTTCCCTCACAGTTTATTGCTACTTACCTAACAGGTGTTCCCCAGATCCGGGTTAGGATCTATAGTAACTCCAATACAAAGCCCACAAAGATAAAGCAATCAAATCAAACAATAGAAGCAATATGATGAACTAATCCTAAGGTATACCCCACTTATAAAGTCCCCAGCAGAGTCGCCAGTTCTGTGATACGGTGGCAGAACCGGAACTGTTTTAGGAAAATGTTAGTTTGCATTTTGCGTTTGTGTTTGCAAAATGTCGCGGTAAGCAAGAGTTGCCACTGACTTTTATTTTATCCGACAAGGAAAGGAAAAAAGCACAGAAAAATTCCTTTTTCGAGATTTTGAGTACGGGGGGTAGATTATAGAAAGGGAAGGTATTAGCACCCTTTCTATCCATGGTTTTCCATGGGCTCTTAGGTACTTGTTCATCATTTTCAAAATTGCTTTTGTGTTTGTGTGATTTGAAAAGAGTTTTTGTTTGACTTCGATTTAACCCTTGCTTCTGTCTTCAAGAGTGTTACGAAGTGTTTTTGAAAACTTTGTTTGAAAAAGAGTGTAAGTGTGAAAAAGTTTGTTTGTATTGAGCAAGTACCTACTAGCTTCTACCTACCCAAAAAAGAAATTGTTCTATGTTCGTTTCCTTTAGACAGCGCTATCCTACTATTAGTGAGTAGGTAGCACCATCGTTGGAGTTTTAAGGGTCAATTCAAAAGGGACGTACGATCACTAAAGCAATGTTAGGACGTCTTAGTAATAACCCTAATGTCTTAAGATCGTATTTGAGACAACAATTCTGAGGCAACCTTTCTGAGGTAACTTTGATCTTTGAGACAAAAGGGCGACCACTAAAATACCCTATACTTAATGATCGTTTACCGAAGGCAACCGAAGTGGGAGTATACCCTAGAAGTGCATATGTGCGAGTGATTCAATTTCAATTTATTATCTTTGCACATTTAGGGTTTGCTAACCGTTTTAAAGTTTACATACATTCTCGTCATGCAACCCTAATATTCATACATCTAACAGTTAATATTTTGCGGAATTTAAAGTGCGGAAAGTAAAGCTAAGCTATTACAAGGCTTCGGGTATTAATTACATAGCCAAAAACAACCCGTAAAAATAACGATAAATGAACGAGAAAAATCCTAATTAATCTATTACAACTTGTGAGCAATTACATCAATATTGTAAAAATAAAATAAACGCGCGCGAAGAGAGAACGAAAAGAAATTAGGGTTTTGACCCCGTCTAACCTAATTAAGAGAAAAATTATTTTTATGGTTTTTGATTATTTTTTAAGAAACTAAAGTTTGAATTAAATATGCAAAAAATTAACAATTAAATTAAATTAGAGAAAATAATTTATATTTGACCTTTTTTTGTGGTTTTTGGTTATTTTTTAAGAAAAAGAAAATAGAATTTAAATTACACTAAAACCCTAATTTTCTAACTTGTTTTAATTTATTTACAAAATAATTAAAATTACCCTAAAATTAAATAAACTAATTAAATTAATTTTTGTATAAAAAATAAATTCTAAATCTAATTGGATGAAAATATTATTTTTGGGATTTTTTGATAAAAAGAATTAATTTTTTTGGTTAGTAAAAATAAATAAATAAATTAAATAAAGAAATATAAAAAGAAAGGAAAAGGAAATTGGGCCTGAAATTAGTAATTTGGAGGGGCGTGAATAGCAAATTCCTAGGCCCAAAAATCTGACCCATGTTGACCTTCCACGTTCCAGTGCCATGCGTTGACTGAGCTTTTGGTGGACCTTCATATGATAGCCACCAGATCTGGCTTCCTAGACATATGGCTGATTGGATGATGATGGACCATGGTGGTCATCACACCTATACACGCGCCTGATTATTGAGAGAAAAACAATATGAAATAATGGGGGGACCTAGGATTCGAACCCAGGTCCTGTAACCTTTTTCAATGTCTCTTCACCAACTGAGCTGCACGTTTTGTTTGTACATAGAATAATAATAATTGATAATATACAATAATGGGAGTTAGTGGAGATCAAAAAATAAAAATTACGCAAGAATTCAAATAAACGAATAAGATAGTGCCATGCCAGTCATCCCTGTCCTCTCTCTGTTGGTAAAAGTCATAGACTTTTACCTACGGACAACATCCGTCGCTACAACCCTGGCTTGTTTCAAAACCTCCCATGGGCATGATAAATGAGTTCTAAGGTTGTGGATTGATTCGTCTTGGCCAGCTGAGCATCATGGTGCCCTCCTTGTAGCCCAATTTTACCTGTGTGAAAAGATCCCAAATCGAGACCAAGAACCCTAGCAATGGTGGATTCTGATACAACTTCCAAAAATGCAATTAAATGATATAGATAGCTTGCAAATGTTTCAAGGAGCAAGAATATATAAGTATTTCATTCTATAGATGCCAAAATCATGCAATTCGATTTCAAGAAGAAGCCATTGTCGTGGCTGACTTACAGTGGGTTCTAGTGCTGGAAACTCCTTGTTCTTGATTGGCATAGCTTGCTTGTGATCCCAGGAATCGAATGAGATGGCTAGGGGACCTTGAAAACGTCTAGAAGTGCAAAATCAATTTGTCACTTTCTTTCAATTTTTCAAGTTTGTTCTCTCTTTGTGCGCCTCCAAAAACCTTTTGTTTTAGGTCTGCAAATGTTCACTATATACCAAGGATTCAATTAGGGTTGAAATTATGCTCTCAATCATTATCCATTATAGCTTTTGATCTTGATTTGATTCACTTGAAAATCTTTCCAAAAATAGGTCAAAACCAATCTTTTCATGCACACAAAGGCCTTGCACGAATTGATTCACTTGCCAACTCGATATAGGACCTGAAATATGCACAAGATCTTGAGGTTTCAATGATTTGGATTTTTTCATGATTTGTTTTGATTTAAATTGATTTAATTGCAATAAAAATAAAAATAAATAATAAAAATAAGATAAAGACAAGTGGAAAGGGCTAGGGCTCGTGGACCAGGCTACCAACTCAAAACAAGTGCAAAAAGTTAGGCCCATTTAGCAAAAATTGCAATTTGAGGCATAGTTGACTTTTGACAATTTTGCGAAAAAGGTCAACTTCACCAATGCATAACTTCCTCAATTTTGACTCTTTGAAGGAGTTCTTGGACTTTTTAGAAAGCTTGAGATGTCCTCTAAGCAACCCTTTTGGTCTAATCTCAATTTAGTCTTCCATGTTCATGTATGAAGCTTTGACAAAAAAGGTGTTTTTGTTGACTTTTCAAAATGACCTATAATGTCCAAATTCATAACTTCTTGTGAGTGCATATTTTGAACTTGGGAGCTGAAGATGAATTGTAGAGCATTGCATCCTCTTCAAAAATGAGATTTGGATGGGTCATTTCTTATAAAGTATGAGAATGTTATGCTTGGTCAAAGTTGAGTTGACTTTTCCTACAAAACCCTAATTTAGCAACTTTTGAGTTTTGATGAATTGTGAGAAATCCTTGAGGAATCATGATCAAACCTTGATAAAATGATGAATAATACTTCAAAATGAGAATGTTGACCAAAAATCTTGAAGTTTTACTGTATGTGGGCCACTGTTGACTTTTGCCCTAGCATAGTCGATTTTCAGACCTTTGGGCAACTGACTGAGCAAACTTTCTCTGTAGGGCTTTAAATTTGACATGGATGATCTTGAGAACATATTAGGACAATGGTGAGCATTTGGGATCCTTTGGACTCAAGTATCTTGATGCAACATGAAACCCTAATTTGAGGTAGACTGCCTTAGGAGAGAGTTTGTCTGGTCAACTATTGGATTTCCTTGAGCAATTTGAGGATCTCACTTGAAATGTTTTGAGAAATATGAGAAGGAAAATTTTGGGGTACAACAATGTAAATATGGGGAAGTTGGAAATCATCCTTAGGGCTTGCCCTATTTAAATCTCTGTAATCCACGCACATTCGTACCTTGCCGTCCTTTTTGGGCACGGGAGCAACATTGGCAACCCATTGCGGATAGGAGGTGACGACAAAGAATCCAACATTGAATTGTTTCATGACTTCTGCTTTAATCTTCTCCGACATATCTGGTCGCATGCGATGGACCTTTTGTTTTACTGGTGGGAAATCCTCTTTTGTAGGTAGGCGATGTACCACAATATCTGCATCAAGTCTTGGCATGTCTTCATACGACCAGGAAAAGACCTCAACATATTCGTGTAACAACTGAATCAGCCGCTCCTTGACACTGGGTTCCAGATTGACACCCACCTTGACCTCACTTATGTCTTCTTTGGTACCCAGGTTGATTGTATCCACTGGCTCTTCGTGGGGCTGAATGGTTTTCTCTTCTTGTAGTAGTAATCTGGCAAGTTCCCCTGATACTTCACAATCTTCCTCACCTTCGTCTTCGGCTTGGTAGATTATATATTCAGAGTCACAGAAGACTATAGCAGAATCGTTACCCATGAGATCCCGAACGGATGTAGACCTGCATTGTGAGTGTGAGTGTATGTAAGGGTATAGCTATCTTTGAAAGAAATGAAAATGTATTAGATAAAAACAATGAGCACAAAGTTTGTATGCAAAACGTCCATGATTCATTGATGTCATATGGAAATGAGATAATAACCCTTACAAATGGACCATTGTGCCTCGGGTAAGACACAAGGTTTTAAGAGTCTGAATTATTTTAATATTACAGATCTAACAAAATGTAAAGACAAATTACTGTGGGATAAAAGTGATCGGGACAAAATCTCTAGCCTCCCAGTTGCTGAGCCCTCCACTGACAGTTGGGAAGATCCAATCCTCCAGGTTGCAGCCATCTTCATCATCCTCCACCATATTGACTTCGCGGTTGCTTATCTTCAGGGGTGGTCCTCCAGCACGAGCGTGGCGTACAGCCTTCTGAGCACCTGAAGTGAAACCCAGGCCAAACTTATTAGATTTGTATGGGATATCTTGGAGTTGTCCCCAGATAGTGCACCCACCTTCTTCTATCACTGCCTTGGCATCCTTCAAATATGGCATCCGAAGTGGAGGCCTTATGATCTTGGGAACTTGAGACACAGCCTTGGTCACTGCCACATCTTGCGGGATCTCTTCAAAGTGTTGGAATGGAGTTTCAATAAATTTACCATCTAATTCCACATATCTGAAGGAATTGAGATGGATGATCATATACTCTTCTTCTCCATGAATGATGATAATCTTCCCTTGAATCAAATACTTCAGCATTTGGTGCAACGCAGAAGTAACAGCGCCAGCATTGTGAATCCATGGTCGGCCTAGCAAGTAGGAGTATGAAGGGCGGATATCCATTACATAAAAAGTTGAATCAAACGTTTGGGTCCCAACCTTTATGGGGATATCCACTTCCCCATGCACCATCCTTTTTGAGCCGTCAAAAGCTCTCACTACTATGTTGTTTGGTTTCAATGTCAATCCTTCACAGTCAAGCCTATCAAGAGCCTTTTTAGGCAATACATTCAGAGACGAGCCAGTGTCCACCAAGACATGAGCCAAGGTTGTTCCCCTGTATTCCACTGAGACATGCAATTCCTCATTATGCTTCCTTCCTCTTGGAGTTAAATCAACATCTGAAAAGCCTAAGCCATTGTCTGTAGTCAAGCTGGCCACGCAGTCTTGAAACTGATCGGCACATGTTTCTTGGGGCACATGGGCAGTTTTCAGGAATTTTACCAAGGCTTTTGCATGCGCCTCGGAACATTGTAGTAAAGACAACATGGAAATTTTAGATGGAGTTTGCCCCAATTGCTCAACTACATCGTAGTCGCTTCTTTTTATGATATTTAGAATTACCTCCATCTCTTTCCGGGAGGTCTCAGGGATAGCCAATGATTGTGCCTTCATCCGGACAGGCTCAATCAGAATACTTTTACCTCGAGTCTCGGTTAACTCGGCAGCAGGAATGTCAGTAGGAGTGATAGCAGGGATTGTAACATCTTTGTCAGTTGGAGTATTGGTGGAGATGATTATAGGACTGGGAATAGCATTCGGAGGAGCAACAACAACAGGAATGATTACGGGTCCAGAAACTGCTTTTGGGGGAGCAATTTATGGAGAGAATATCCTTCCGCTTCGGGTAATCTTGCTAGTCCCTGCAATATTAATAATATCAGAGTTAACTTTCTTAGAACTTGAATCTTAGGCAGCTGGCCAATCTTGCTTGATACCGTGGTAGTAGACATCCCCTCCATAATACCGTGGTATGGCTTTTTCTAACGAATACGGGACTGGTCTAGACATTGTAATTATCAAAGGGGTTACTTTTGGAACTGATGTAATTCTAACGGGTCTTTTGGTGGAGACCCTGGAAGAATTAGCAGAAATGGTAATGATAGAAACATCATTAAAAGGAACAGGTGGAACAGAAGTTTTTTCAAACAAAATTTCCTTGTTATCTATTAGGCATTGAACGCCTGCTTTCAACAAAGGACAACTGGATGGTGAGGACAAACAGAAATGGCAGCTTTCATCACAGCCTGGGAATACACTGGAATTTAATAAGTTCTTTTTGATAGTCAGGAGTGGGGTCATAAGTTCATCAACTGAAGTAACGAACATATCTTCTTCAATGGCATTGGTAGCATGGCCATGTATGGGCATAAATGACATTTGGCTTTTCGTGCGCATCGAATTCAATCTCTTTGGCTTCAATGAGATCTTGTACTTTGTTCTTTAGAGCCCAACAGTTATTAGTGTCATGGTCGGGACTCTCAGAGTGGTATGCACAGCGGGCATTAGGATGATAGTGAGGAGAGGTTGTGTTAGGGTTCTTTGGAGCTTATTTCAAATTCATTAGGTTGGATCTTAACAAATGTGGAAATACTTGAGATAGGGTCATGTTAATTCTGGTGAAATGTCTGACTGGTCTTTCCATCCTTGGTTGGTTATTTCTTTGTTGATCAGGCGCAAGATTAGGAATCATAATAGCCTCTACCATTGGACGATGTTCAGCCCTATCTTGATTTCTCTGAGGATAAACAACAACCACTTCTTTCTTTCTGATAAATGGCTTCCTTACAGCAGTAGAGGATGCATCTTTTTGAATCTTTCCACTCTTTATCCCTGCTTCTACCCTTTCTCTGGTCAATATCAGTTCAGTAAAACCTGTCGATGAACTTCCAATTAGGTGATTGAAGAAGGGACCGGACAAGGTTCCCAAAAACATGTCTACTTATTCTCTTTCAGATAGGGGAGGTTGAACTCTTCCAGCCAAGTCTCTCCATTTTTGTGCATATTCCTTGAAGCCTTCACTTGAAACCATGGCCATACTCTGGAGCTGAGTACGGGTAGGCACAAGATCAGTGTTGTATTGGTATTGTTTGTAAAAGGCTGCATCAAGATCTTCCCAGTTATAAACATTGGCTCTTTCTAACTGATAAAACCAATCAAGTTGAGTTCCAGACAGACTGTCTTGGAAGAAGTGTACCCATAAATATTTGTCAGCGGTATGGGGATGGATTTTCCTCACATAGGACCGGAGATGCATTTTAGGGCATGAAACTCCGTCATATTTGGCGAACACAGGTGCTTTGAATTTTGGAGGAATGACAATTCCCGATACTAACCCCAACTCCTCTAAGTCCAAGCCAGGCACTTTTTGGATTTCCATTGCACTCAACCATTCTTCTATATGCTTATACTTGTCATCAGCTGGAGGGTATTGTTCTTCAGAATAGTCTTCTTCTTCCTCTTCCTCTTCTGACTCTGACAGGACAATTGTTTCTTTACCCTTCCCATCTTGGTTGTCTTTCTCACCGGATGTCGTTGCAAAGTATAAGGCCCTTCTTGTCTGCCCTTGGAATCTTATTCCCATGTTTAGAACTCTGGTTATCTTATTTGTCTTCTTTTTCTTCTCCTCATCCAGCAATGTCTTCAACTCTTCTTGTCCTTTGGCTAGGGTTAAGAATAACTGTTGAAATTGTGCATTGTGAGCTTGGAGGTCCTTTACCGTTTGCTCGAGATCCATCTTACTGAAATAAATAGTAGAGAGATGAGGAGACTTGTTGCAAGAAACCTTCTTATGTTATGATGAATGATAAATGTGTATGCAATGATTTCAAGGATTTTAAGATTCAAATTCGTTTTAGACATAAAGGAAACACACGTTATATTAATAAATTAAAGTCTTGAGTACATCAATGCCTTTTTGGGCAAAATAATACAAAAACTCTAAGATAAAAAGGTAGTACACATCCTCTTTGGTGCAATGTAGGCATTCAGAGTCTGCTCCTCATGAAGTAGTCTAGTGAGTTCCAAAACCTTCTTCTCGCTTGTGTAGAATTGGGCTTTGAAAGTATCTCGCTCCCCTTTGAGTTGTATCCAATCTCTTTGTAGGTCTTCAAGAGAGGTGGGCATGTTAGGATGTAGGACAGTGTATGGAACATCTCCTTCCATGACAGGCTCTATGATTACCGGGAGAATGGAGGAATAAGGCATCATAAGACTCTGAGCAAGAGTTCGTACCCATTTGAGGTAAGGCTCAAGAGGAATGGAATTCTTGTGCCCCAAAGTCTTGCTATCTACCTTTTTTAACATCCTCCAAGCTCGGATAAATCTCTGGCGAAGACCTTGATCGTCGTTGTCGTAGTCAAATATCAAACCTTGAATCATCATCTCGTGCGGGCCATCCCTTTGGGCGTAACCAAACTGCCTTAAGGCTAAGCAAGGGTTGTAGGTAATACCTCCCATAATTCCAAGTAAACGGACATTAGGAAATTCTCCATAACGGTCGACAATAGTAACATTCTCTATAGATCGGGAGCACCAATGAATGTCTGAATGTTTGAGCATCATCAATATTTGTGACCACCTTGAACCTTGCTCATTCTTTAATACAGATTGGGGAAGATGAGAAATAAACCATCTTTCCAAGAGAGGAGTGCAACACATAAGGACACCTCTTTTCCTCATTGTGCGAGTGTGAAAAGAGTGTAGGATATCCCCTAGCAATGTAGGCATCGGGTTACGGGATATGAAGATTTTGACGGTGTTCACATGTATGAGTTGGTCAGGATTTGGAAACAAAACCATCCCATAGATGAGGAGAGACACAATTTCCTCAAAGTCTTCCAAATCCAAGGAATTCCAACAGTTTCGGGCTTTCTCGAACAAGAACTTTTCTAGGAAACCTTTGACACCACTCCTTGTTTCCCAATGAGTTGTGACATTAGATGAGTGCAAGTGTAGAGCTTGAGCAATCTCTTCTAGCTTTGGGTCTCTTTCCGTACCGTTGAAAGGTAGTTGGTTGAGAATGGGAACCCTCAAGAGTCGGGAGAATTCTTCCAAAGTAGGCACAAGTTGATAGTCAGGAAATGTGAAGCAATGGTGTAAAGGATCAAAGAACTGAAAGAACACCTTCGTCATGTCCTCATTTGTGTTGGAGGTGACCAAGTTCAGTAGGCGACCATGTCTCTCGGTGAATGGAGAGTTTTCAGGAGTCCTTGATGCTAGCTCCTTAAGTTGTGGAGGGATTCTCACAAGATTGACTTGAATAGTTTTCCTGCGAAGAGAATCCATGTCCTACAAAACAAGAACAAAGATAAATCCAAAATCCTTGAAATGGTTAGTGAATGTGTATGATGTTATGATGTTCATGATGTTATGTACAAGTATGTATATACAAACAAAGCAAACAAGTCCTTAGGTTTAGGCTTGCATGGAGTTTTACAGGTAAGTACCCTCTTGAAGTTTAGTTGGCTCAAACATGTCCTAGTAATAGTAAATGGGTTCTAAGGAGATCAACATCACTGGTTTGTTTCCTTGGTCATTGTTTCAGCACAAGCCTCTTTAATGGCGACCGAAATATCCCAAGAAATTAAACCTCAATGAGTGTAGTATCGAGTATCTACCAACTTCGGACTGCACCAAAGCCGGTCATCTCACTACATCCTAAAGGCCAATTTGGTCAAGTAAAGGTTCTATAAGTTCATTAGTGCTTCATGACATCACTCAGCGGCCCCGTATTCTCTTTGATTAACTCAAATGCTACCGGTACCCATAAATATGTCACACTAACATAGCTATTGCTTAGACCATGTCGGTATACCCCGCACAGTTTCCACAATGTATTTCTACTTACCTATAATGTATCCCAAATCCGGGTAGAGGATTCAAACCCAAACAAAGAACCATAATGTAAAGCATACAAGTCAAACAATGAAAGCAAGTAAATATGATCTAACCCTAAGGTAACCCCACGTTTAGAATTTTCCCCAGCATAGTCGCCAGTTCTGTGATACGGTGGGAGAACTGACTTGAAGGTTTTACGTTTGATCGCAAATGTTGCGGTCAGCAAGAGTCGCCATCGACTTTTCTTTTATCCAAAAGGAAAGGTGAAAAAGCACAGGAAAGACCTTTGAGATTATTTCTTTAGTTCGGGGGGTAGATTATGAAAAGGGAAGGTATTAGCACCCTTTTCATCCATGGTTTTCCATGGGCTCTTAGTTACTTTCTAGATCACTTGCTTTTGTTTGAAATTGTGCTTTGTGTGGTTTTTGAAAGTATTTTGTAAATAGGCCATTGTTTAGGCAATCTTTGTAATGATTCTCGTTCGTAAGAATGTATATAAATATATTGATATTTTCAAAATGTTTTCAATCTTGTAAGATGTTTGAAAGTGTATGTGTTTGTTTTGAAAATAGAAAGGATGTTTGTTTTGAAAATGGAGCAAGTAATTAGGAGCAATATACCTACTCAAATGTCTTTCTTGTTCATTTTCTTTTATTTTGACATTGTTGTCTTACCATTGATTTGGTAAGCAGCCCTATCTTTGGATGTAAACGGGACGGGCGTGGGTCATCGTATAGCCATTATTAACAATGTTGCAAGGTATCTTAGCATTCTTTTTTAAGGACTTAGATCATTTGTAAGGCAACTTAGATAGCGTCATCGAGGGACTATGATCTTGTATTTGCTTGTTTTTTTGCTAAGATACCTTACATGCGTAATATGGCCATTTTGTATAAGGCAACCAAGTGGAATAACCCTAGGGGTGCTTGTATGCAAGTGTGTTGTTTTCATGCTTGCTTTTGTCTTGAATTAGGGTTTTCTAAGTATTGGTTTTAGTCTTTCCATACAAACCCTAATTACTAGCATATTATATAAAAGCGATAAATTGCAAAATTTAAAGTTACTGCGCTATTACAACATTTGTGGGAAGGGGGTATACAAATTCATGAATGGGGATTGCAAGAATTTAAACCTAATTAGCCTATTACAACCATATTGAATTGATATCAATGTACGAGGAAATAAATAAATACAAAGTAATAAAATAAATGAATTGTACACAAATGCAAAAATGTAAAGAGAATGTATCTTTGTTTGATTTTCATGAAAAAGGGATTTTGTCTCGACCTAATTAAATAAAGAAGATAATTAATTGAATTTTAATTTTATTAAGGAAAGATTTAAGTGAAACCCTAATTCTATAAATTAATCAAAAGAAAATAAGTTTAAGAAAAGTATTTTTGGGTATTTTTGTCTTGAAAATATTTATAACATTATAAAATATTTTTGGTCCTTTTTATATTAAAATAATATATTTAATGGGTGTAAAGAGAAAATAAATATTAACCTAGTTCTAATTTAATTTACAAGATTATTTAATAAAAATAAATAATATATAGTTAAACAAAAATATTTTGTGAGAAAAATAAAATAAGCCAAAATATAAATCTATCATTTTTTTGTATTTTGTATGATTTTTCAGTATTTAGAAAATATATTTAAAAAATAGAAATAAAATAATAAAGGAAATAAATAAATTTGGACCAGGGGTGCCAAAAGCCTGCAAGGGGTTAGTAAGCAAAAAAAATTAAAAAAATAAAGGAACAGGCCCAAAAAAGCCCAAGCGCCTGCCAAAAATCAGAAAATGCAAAAACATGCAAAAGGGTACCACTGGGGCTCGAACTCAGGTCCCATAGGTTACAGGCGCGCGCTTCTACCACTGGGGTGGCTATACATCCGTTAATACAAGTAAAAAAATAAATATGTAAGGCAAAACGTGCCCTGAAGACTTCATCTTCAACCTCCAGCCAGACCAACTGTAACTTGCTCATTTCTTATCAAAAATGAAAACTGTAAACATAAAACTTGTAGCAATTTTTATCACGATTCCAGAAGTATAAAGTATTAAAACTGTAGATCAAAGATAAGCATTAATTTTAATGGCCCTAATCTGAACCCTAAAAATTTCAGAAATTTAAGTTTCAAAATTCTCTAAGCTCAAGCAAAATTAATGGAAACTATGGACATGGTTAGCTTCACGGCAATGATATCTACATGTTTTATTCACAAATAAAATATTGATGATCCCTGTATGAAGAGTTCCAAGTTGAGAAAACTTACCTCAAAACTGGAAATCATGTTTGGAGTTTGAGCTTGTTTCAAGCAGTGGTGATGATCAGGTTAGCTTCCTTGAGGTCCTAGGAAGCTAATGCAATGGTTTGCTTGAGTTGAGAGTGGCTGAAATGACCTAGAGAATTCAATGCGCAATGCTCTATTTTTGGTTATGGAGGATATGGTAAATGATGTTACAGTAGTGAAATAGGGACAGGGATAGGTTACACTTGATGTAAGGAAGCTTTAGAAACTAAAAGGCCAAGAAACACACGAGGGAAATGTGAGTTTGATGTTCAAGGTCAGAAACTGTGCAACAATGGAGTTTTGGGGCAATTTCTGATTTGAGAGAGTTTTGGTGTATTTCAGGGTGTTCAAGCTCGTCCTCTAGCTCACAAATAGTTACTCTATTTATAAGCAACAAGTTTGGAGACCTCTTGTTGATAAGAATTCAAAATCATAAGTTTATGCATAACATGTAATTTTTTGAGAAATCAAGTTTCAATGCTTTGCGTACTGGCTAAGATAGAATGGTTATGCTTTAAACACACTTTCTTCTAAATTTGTAGATGGAGTGTGATAAGATGGAACAAGTTAGAGGCTCAAGAATTGACTTTGCACATAAAGCTTGCTTTACAAGAATGGATACGTTACTTTCTCCCTAAAATGGCAAATTGATTTGGACAAAGCTTGAAACACTTGGATAAGGGCATAATCAGTTGTGTAAACCATTAATTATGGAGTGAAAAAACAAGTTTGAGGCCTGAAAAGCAAAGATTATGCAGCCTAGCATGGATTTGGTTCATGTGTTCATCAAAAATGACTTGTAATTCAAGTGACAAAACCCTAACTTCATCTCTTCGATTATCCCTACTCAAGAATGATCTTAAGGAGTTCTTGGACATTTTGGAAAGCTTGCAATGTTCTATATAACCAATCTTTGAATTGATTTTGAATATTCCCCTTGGAACCATATGAAAAAGCGCCATGAAATTGGGTCAAAATCCTGACCAAATTAGGGCAAAATTCCACTAAGTGTTTTAGTTTCATGACCATATGTTCATAAAATTATAACTTGAGATCCAAGCATTTTTGGAAGAAGTTATGTGAAGAAAATTTGTAGATTTCATGGAGATCTACAACTTTCATTTTTGGAGTTTCTCTTGAATCATCTTCCATCATGGTGAAAATTTTGTTCAAAGTTATGAAAAAAACATGAAATTTCAAACACTTAGAAAAATTTCTAAGTTTAGAAATTTTGACTTTTCAAAATGAAATCTTGAATTTTTGATTTCTTGATGAATAAGTTTCATATTTTGACATGTTTTGATGAATTATGATCTTTGGCACTTGAATTTGACCAAAAAGTCAAAGTTTGACTTTTCAGTATACAGATGACTTTTGATCAATTGACTGCAAAATTCATTTGTCAATCCAATGGACTTGCAATATTTTGAACCATGTCATTAGGTTAAAATGATACATTGGGACTCTTGAGATCATGCCTTAAACCAATTTACCATTTGCTAGGTTAAAAATCAGAAATTGCACTTTCCCAGTCAAAACCCTAATTTTGACCATTTTGCCCTTTTGGAGATTTGGTCAAATTCCTTGAGGAGTTATGGTCCAAACTTGATTAAATGATACATATGATTATAAAATGTTGATGTGAATCAAAAATTATGAAGTTTGACAGTAAATTGGTTATGGTTGATGTGATACGGTGGGAGAACTGACTTGAGGTTTTGCGTTTATGTTCGCAAATGTTTCGGTTTAGCAAGAGTCGCCACCAACTTTTATTTTATCCAAAGGAAAGGTTAAAAAGCACAGGAAAAACCTTTGAGATGTTTTCTTGGGTTCGGGGAGTAGATTATGAAAAGGGAAGGTGCTAACACCCTTTTCATTCATGGTTATCCATGGGCTCTTAGTTATTTGTTTAGATCACTTGCTTTTGCTTTTCAATTGTTTGAAATGGTGCTTTACGTGTGATTTTTGAAAATGTTTTGAAAAGAGGCCATCGTCGTGGCAACCTTTGTAATGATTCTTGTTTGAATATATACAAAGGTGTATTGTCTTTTGAAAAGATTTCAATGTTTGAAAGTTTTGTTTTGGGAAATGTTTTGAAATTATGTTGTGAGGTGTGTTTGAAAATAGCAAGGATATTTTTGCAAGTTTTGATCAAGTAACTAAGAGTTGTCTACCCTATTTTACTCAAAGATCTTTCCTATGTTTTTAACCCTTTTGACAGTGTTGTTTTACCATTGCATTTGGTAAACAACCTTGTGTTTGGATGTTAAACGGGACAGGCGCGGGTCATCGTATTGACCATGATAGCAATATTGCCAAGTATCTTTAGCAATTTTCTGAGGGACTATATCATTTTGTTTAGGCAACCAAGATAGCGTCATCGAGGGACTATGATCTTTTGTTTTGTTTTTGTTTTGCCAAAATACTCAACATGCATAACATGGCCCATTTTAAAGGCAACAAGTGGATGAAACCCTAGGGGTGCAAGTGTGGATTGTGTCATCATTTTCATGCATTTTGTCTTTGTATTAGTCAAGCTATTTGTTGATTTTTGAATTGTTGGCATACAAACCCTAATCTCTAATCATGGCATAATTGAAAGTGTAAATGCGTAAAATAAATCTACCATTATTACAACATGATTATGGGGAGGGGGATACAATTTTTGAATGGGGATTATTTGACAAGAAATTAAAACCCTAATTTTACTATTACATCCAAATTGAATAATTGGTACAAATAATAGATGAACAATATTTAAATAGACAAATTAAATAAATATACCAAGTATTATGAATATGCAAAAGAAAATATTTTTGTTTATTTTTTATATATGTAAAAAATATTTAATGCAAATAGAAAGAAATAAATAAATAAATAAAAGATTATTTTTTTAATAAGGGTAAAACCCTAATTTTCTTTTAAGAATGTATAATTGTTAGTATTTTTTATTTATGTGCAATAAAAATAAAAGTATATTTAAGTGTTAAAAAATAAATATATTAAAAAAGTATTATTTTTAATAAGGGTAGAAACCCTAGTTTTTTTGTTTAAAGATAATATGTATTATATTAATTATTTTATATACAAAAATAAAATACAAATATACACAAGTATTTAGAAAAAATAATAGTATATGAGAAAAAATATTATTTTATAGGTATGAATAATAAAAATAAAATATATAATATTTCTATAATGTTTTTTAAGTTTTTATTAAATAAAATAAAAGTATATATTACCTAATAATTATTTTCATGTCTAAAAAAAATAATAAAAATAATAAAAATAAATGTGAAAATTTTATGAAAATATTTTTGGATATTTTTATGTTTGGAAAATATAAAACAAAATCAGAAAATGAAAATAAATACAAAAATATAAAAGTATAAAGAAATTGGGCCAGGGGGTGCATTCAGTAAAAAGGGGGGGTGTTAATAGTGAAAGAAACAAAGCCCAGCCCAAGCCAGACTTCATCTTCAACCTTTGTCCAAATTTGCGCGCGCCTGGTTTCAAACACGAACATCCTGTATACGAGCTCTATTGCAAAAACACATAACATCAAAGTTGTAGAGCTTTACAAGACGAATTCAACCATATAAAAAACTTTTCCTAACTCTCAAAGACCAGAGAGAATTTCTCTGGCCCTAAATCTTAACCTAACTTTTTCAGTAAATTCATGGATCAAATTCTCTTAGCATGCTTAACTAAAATGAAAACTGAGCATATGTACAGCTTCATGGCAATGAATACTACATTTCTTATTCACAAACCTAAGTCTAAATGTTCCTAAATAGAGAGATAGAAAGTTTACAAAAACCTGTTTCAGCTGACTTCGTGTATGGCAATGTGGAGCTTTTCAACAAGGCCTGAGATGTTTGAGAGCTTGCTTGAACTTCCCCTAACCTTCTCCAATGTCTAGCTTGCCTTGAATGTGCTTGAACAAACCTACAGAACTCAACCTGCACAAGCTAAAATTGAAAATGGCAAACCCTGTAAATGGAGTTACAGTTAGTGGTTAAGGTTTGGGATAGCTTGGATGAGTTGTATGGAAGGTGTTTGAACAGGTTTGGGGCAAAACGCACGAGCAAATTATGATATGGAAGTCAAGATGCAGATGCTGCCCTGTTTTGCCAATGGAGGGTGATTTTGAGCTATGGGATGTTTGAGGGCTCAAAGGGTCGTGTTTCTGGTTCAAGTGGATGTGAGAAAGTTGTTTCAAATGCTTGCAAAGGTTGGTTTTTTCTGATGTGCAAGTTATGTGATATTGGACAAATTTCTTGGTTATGAAGCAAAGTATGAGAAGTGATGTGAAACAGGCCTGTACAGGCTATCCATATGCTTGCACACTCTGCTCTTGGCCCCTCTAATTTGTGGATTTGATTTGCTGCATGAGATATGGACCAATTCTTAAGAAATCAGTTTTGACATAAAGCAAGATTTAAGCAAAAATGGTAATGTTGCTTTTTCTATTTAGGGATTAATCTAATGTGCAATGCTCTAATGACCAAAACAATGCCTTAGACCAATGTTTTTGCACTTAATTATTGAGTGTGGAATGGTTTTGAGGCCTGTAATCTAGTGCAAAGCAAGCTGATTTGAATTTTCACTTGTATCACAATGAACATGCCATGGATGAAAAGTGAGTTTTTGCCAACTTCAAGCCTTCGATTCTCCCTAACCACAAATGCGTTTGGAGAGTTCTTGGACAATTTGGAAAGCTTGAAACATGCTCTACAATCCATCTTTGAAATGAAATTTGAGATTCCAAGTGGAACTAGGTGAAAAATTGCCAATAAGATAGGTCAAAATCCTGCCTAAATTAGGGCAAAATTTCACTAAGTTAAAAGTTTCATGGACCCTTGTTCCAAAAATCATAACTTGAGATCCAAGATTCTTTTGAGAAAAATTTGTGAATCAAAATTGTAGAATTTGTGGAGGACTACAACTTTCATGTTGGAAGTTTTATTTGAATCCAATTGCATCATGGTGAAAAGGTTGGCCAAAGTTAGGAAAAATTAAGAAAATTTCATAACTTAGAAAAATTCTAAGTTATAAATTTTTTTCAATCTTAAACCCTAATTTGCAAAATTGGGTTTCTTGATGAAAAAATTTCATGTTTTGACACATCTTGATGAAAAATGACCCTTGGCACTTGATTTTGACCAAAAAGTCAAAGTTTGACTTTTCAGTGTACAGTCAAATTTGATCAGTTGACTGAAAAATTCATCTGTCAATCCAATGCAATTGAGGTCTTTTGAGTTTAGTGAATAGGTCAAGATGATGCCATTGAGTCCTTGAGTCCATGCTTGAACCCAATTTTCCATTGGCTAGGTGAAAAATCAAAAATTGCCCTTCTACAGTCAAAACCCTAAAAATGACCATTTTGCCCTTTTGGTGATCTAATCAAATTTCTTGTGGAGTTGTGGTCCAAACTTGATCAAATGGTTCATATGAGTTTATAATGTTGATGTGGGTCAAAATTTATGAGGTTTGACTGTAAATTGGCCACAGTTGACTTTTTCCCCAATACAGTTGATTTCTAGGTCAACTGTCCAATTGATTGGGCAAAAATTTGATTCAAGGCTTGAAACTTGGTAGAGGTAATCTTGTAAGTCCAACATGAAGTATGAAAGTAACTTTGAGCATTGGAAGTCCAAAAATCCTTGTGCAAACTCAAACCCTAATTTAGGTCAACAGTGCAAGGAGATGTCTTGAGTAGAGCAAACCCTAGCTTGATCTTGAGTTCAAAGAGCCTCGTGATGAGAAATGTTGATAAAATGAGAGGGAAAATTTTGGGGTACAACAGTTGCCCTTGTTCAATCTTCTTGAACCTGAAGAGTTAGATTGGCGAGTTTGGCCTTTCGTGACTCGAAGGTAAAAGAGGATTGGACACTAGAGTGCCCGTAAATTTGCACTCGTCAAAATGTAACTGAGGGAATGGGCTTAAATATGCCATTTGGAGATGGTAGAGTCTTTCTGGAGATGGGCTTAAAAGATGCCATCCAAGACTTGTTTGTTGAAAATCAGGAGAATGATTATCAGAATGGTATCCGTATCTGGAACGTATCTGAGTTGTATCCGAAGATTGGATTCGTATGAGCAAAGGAATGGTGTCTGTGTTTGGAGCGTATCCGAGCTGTACCTATATTTGACTCTTGAATGAATATCAGAATGACTTTCGTGTCTGGAGTGTATCTGTATTGTATCTGAAATCTTTGAACATTTGTTAAAGGTAACTTTTAGTCTTATCCTGAAAAGGGTAAAATGTTAGCTAAAACACAAAGTTATGTTGCATGGCATGTATAATGCAATAAAAATGTGTTCTATCAATGTTTATGATTTATGGATGTAATGGATGCGCATGTAAGCTGATTAGTCGTCTTGCTGAGGAAAATATATCCTTGATAGCTGGAGATAATGAAATCTTTGACTGCTACCGGGGAAAATAAATCCTTGACTGCTGCTGGAGATTCAAAACCTTTGATTGTTGAGACTGAGAAATTCTTTGGACTACTGCTGGGGATTAAAAATCCTTGGTGACTTGTGGGGATTAACAAGAGCTTTGACAAATTCTGCGGAGAATTGAGAATCCTTCATGACTTTCCTGGGGAATAAGGAAAACTCTGACGATCTCTACTGGGGAATTAAAACCTGGGAGGCTTCAACCGGAGGAACGAGATCGAGAATCTTCTATCTGCAGGGAAATAACTCTGTGGGGAGAATGCTTATCCTGTTGGAGAGTTTTCAAAAGCTTGGGTTGTATGCCAATCTATTGAGGAAGCAAGAATGAGAATCTTCATTCAGGCGTTTGGGTCAGGAGGTTGGGTGTATGCCAATCTTCTGGAGTTTTAAGAATGAGAATCTTCATTCTGTTAAGGGTATCAGGAGGTTGGGAGTATGCCAATCTTATGGAGTTTTAAGGATGAGAATCTTCATTCTGTTAATGGTATCAGGAGCTTGGGAGTATGCCAATCTTTTGAGAATCTTCATTTTGTTAACGGTATCAGGAGCTTGGGAGCATTCCAATCTTCTGAGGTTTTAAGGATGAGAATCTTCATTCTGTTAAGGGTATCAGGAGCTTGGGAGTATGCCAATCTTCTGGAGTTTTAAGGATGAGATCTTCATTCTGTTAAGGGTATCAGGAAAACTGAATGGTTTCCGTTGAGAATTAGTAGATTAAAGTTTCATCTCCGTTGGGGATCTTCATGACGTACTGATTTGATCGTAGACTTCACTGGGGAAGAATAACTCTCTGGGGAATTATGTAGTTTTAAAGCGACTCTCCGGGGGAAAAGGAAACTGGATGGTCTCCACCAGTGTTCAAAGGCTGAAGTTTGATTCCGTTTGGGAAAGAAGGTTTAATCTTCACCGAGGGTTTATAGTTCAAAGTTTTCTCCGTTAGGGATTGGGAGTTTTGAAAACTCAGCTCTGACAAGGATTCTTGAAACTTAACTCCGCTGGGGATACATTTCAAGGTTTTAGTTCCGCCGAGGATTTGGATGATGTATTGCAGGGGATTTCTCCTGGAATAGCCTAGAGATAACTTTCCTATACTTTCATCCTATTAGTAATTATCCTTTCTCATTTCATTTTATTCGTAGGAAGTGATTATATTCAAATGCATATGCTCATTTTACTAAATCATTGGACGTTTCCAAATAAAACACAAGTGTAAAGAGAAAGAAAAGGTAAACAATTTTCAGCACTTTGAAGTATCTTTGTATTAACTTTGTGTAAGTGTTTTGTACAAAGGAGACAGACATCCTAGTAAAAGAATGTTGTCGTAAAAATGAGAAAAATTTATACAAAGAAAGATGGATATGTGTAACAAGTCCATGGGGTTCCCATTCTGCTATAGCCTTCACAACTCTGAGTATCTTGTCCATTCGTTGCTTCGTCCGCCGGTGATTGGATTGATCAGAAGCCTGGAGCTTATCCGTGAAGAGATTGTCCTTAAAGTGATCCGACGAGACATAGTCATACGCTTTAATTCCCTAACTTTTGCCTGGACCGCCCTTTCGGATTTTCGATCCACCGGGAAACCCTTTTTTGCCCAAGTTGCCCTTTCGGGTTTTCAACTTGCCGGGTGTACAGATTTTTTATTTATCCCTAATTTTTTCTTGAACCTCCCTTTCGGGTTTTCGATTCACCGGGATACCCATTTTTGCCCAAGTCGCCCTTTCAGGTTTTCAACTTGTCGGGTCGTTTATGTGTAGTATCTTTTGACTATGTCTGCATTCGCAGGGTGCGGCAGGTCGTCGTCGTCCATGGTGGTTAGAATCATAGCCCCACCAGAAAAGATGTTTTTTATCACAAATGGTCCTTTGTAAGTAGGAGTCCACTTGCCCCTGGGATCACCCTGCGGCAAGATGATCCGCTTGATTACAAGATCTCCGACTTGATATACCTGACGCCTGACTTTCTTGTTGAAAGCCTTGATCATCCGTTTTTGATACGTCTGACCATGACAAACAGCAGTAAGTCGCTTCTCGTCGATCAAGTTAAGTTGATCAAGCCGGGTCTAAATCCAATTGTCTTCACTTAAGCCAACATACTTCATAATTCTCAAGGAAAGAATCTGAACTTCCATAGGTAAAACAACTTTCATGCCATATACCAAAGAAAAGGGGGTTGCCCCGGTTGAAGTACGTGCCGTGGTACGGTATCCGTGCAGAGCAAACGGTAACATCCCATGCCAGTCCTTATAGGTGACTGTCATCTTTTGAATGATCTTCTTGATATTTTTGTTCGCTGCTTCAACAACACCGTTCATCTTTAGCCGATAGGAAGATGAATTGTGATGTTGAATTTTGAACTGCTCGCACAGAGCGGTGATCACAGTGTTATTCCGGTTTGTACCGTTGTCCGTGATGATCCTGTCGGGGATACCATACTGGAATATGAGGTTCTACTTGATGAAGCGGGCAACCACATTCTTTGTAACGGAGGCGAAGGAAGCTGCTTTGACCCATTTGGTAAAGTAATCAATAGCCACCAGGATGAAGCGATGACCATTGGACGCTATAGGCTTGATCTCTCCAATCATGTCGATTCCCCATATTGCGAATGGCCAAGGAGTTGTTAGAACATTGAGAGGAACTAGAGGAATATGTACCTTGTCTGCATAGACTTGGCATTTGTGACAAGTACGAGCGTATTAATGACAGTCAGCTTCCATGGTAGACCAGTAGTAGCCTGCCCTTAGAATATTTTTAGCCATCGTATGTCCGCTTAAGTGGGTGCCGAATGTTCCACTATGCAGTTCAGTCATGATCTTCTCAGCTTCAACCTTGTCCACACAACGAAGCAAAACACAATCATGGCTGCACTTATATAAGATACCATTGCTCAGGAAGAACTTTCCATCAAATCTCCTTAAGAACTTTTTGTCGTTGACTGAAGCTCCTTCAGGGTATTCTCGAGTCTTGAGATACCTTTCGATTTCATGAAACCAGGGTTGTTCCACTACTTCTTCGGTATTAATCTCATGACAGTGCAGGTTCGTCCATTCGCTCGACGGTGATTTGGGGAGCCTCATTTTCCCAGTTGAGTTTAAACATGGAAGACATTGTATCTAGAGCATCCGCTAGATGATTTTCTTCTCGCGAGAAGTGCTCGAAGGTAATCTGCTTGAAATGAGGTAACAATGTCAGGACATGTTCTTTGTATGGGATGAGGTTAGGATGTTTAGTGTCCCACTCTCCTTTGATTTGACTGATAACCAAAGCGGAGTTTCCAAACACAACCAAGGATTTGATTCCTAAGTCAATCGCAACCTTGAGACCAAAGGTACAAGCTTCATACTCGGCCATGTTGTTAGTGCAGCTGAAGCAGAGTCTAGCGGTGAAAGGTGTATGGCAACCTTCTGGAGAGATGAGTACCGTGCCGATACCGTTGCCAAGTGCATTTGAAGCTCCATCAAAGTACAGGGTCTATCGGGATCCTTGTTCAGTTCCGTCATACGGTCCGTTACCTTCAATGTTGTCCAACGTCATAATGTCTTCGTCGGGGAAGTCGAATTTCATGGATTGGTAATCCTCGAAAGCTTGATGAGATAGATGGTCAGCTAGTACACTCCCCTTTATAGCTTTTTGAGTGGTGTACTGGATGTCATACTCAGTCAGGATCATTTTCCATCTAGCGATTCTTCCAGATAAATCAGGCTTTTCGAAGATGTATTTGATCGGATCCATCTTAGAAATCAGCAGAGTGGTATGTGTCAACATATACTGCCTTAGTCGGCGAGCAACCCATACCAAAGCGCAACAAGTTTTCTCGAGCAGTGAGTAGCGAGTCTCACAGTCGGTAAACTTTTTTCTAAGGTAATAAATGGCATGCTCTTTTCGACCAGACTCGTCATGTTGGCCCAGTACGCACCCTATTGAATTATCCAAAACAGTCAGATACAAGATTAACGGCCTTCCTTCGACGGGTGGCATCAAGATAGGAGGTTCTAGCAAATACTCCTTGATCTTATCGAAAGCAACTTGACAGTCGTCATTCCATTCAACCACCTGATCTTTCTTCAGCAGCTTGAAGATTGGTTCATAGGTATATGTTAGGTGAGAAATGAATCTTGCAATGTAGTTTAGGCGTCCCAAGAAACCTCTGACCTCCTTTTCAGTGCGGGGGGCAGGCATTTCTCGTATAGCTTTGACTTTAGCAGGATCAACCTTAATGCCTTTGTTGCTGACAATGAATCCCAAGAGTTTACCGGACCTAACTCCGGAAGTGCACTTGCTAGGGTTCAGTCTGAGTTTATATTCCTTCAACCTGACAAATAGCTTTTGCAGATGGTCGAGGTCTTCTTCTTCTGTTTGTGAACGGGCTATCATGTCGTCTATGTAGACTTAAATCTCATGATGTATCATGTCATGAAACAAAGCTACCATGGCTCGCTGATAGGTTGCCCCGACATTCTTCAGTCTGAATGGCATCACTTTATAGCAGAAGGTACCCCACTGCGTAACAAAAGTAGTCTTCTCCATGTCTTCGGGGGCCATTTTGATCTGGCTGTACCCTGAAAATCCGTCCATGAAAGAGAATACCTTATGTTGAGCTGTATTGTCGACCAAAATGTCAATGTGTGGCAGCGGAAAGTCATCTTTAGGGCTAGCCCTGTTTAAATCTCTGTATTCCACACACATTCTCACTTTGCCATCTTTCTTAGGCACGGGCACAATGTTAGCAACCCATTATGGATAGGAGGTAACAGCAAGAAACTCGGCATTGAATTGCTTCATTACTTCGGCTTTGATCTTTTCAGACATATCGGGCCTCATTCAGCGGACTTTCTGTTTGATTGGTGGACAATCTTCTCTAGTAGGGAGACGATGAACCACAATGTCTGTGTCGAGTCCCGGCATGTCTTCATAGGACCAGGCAAAGATTTCAACATATTCATTCAATAGTTGAACTAAGCGCTCCTTGACATTTGGCTTCAGGTTGGCACCCACTTTAACCTCTCTTTTGTCTTCGGCAGTACCCAAGTTGATAACAGCTCTTCATGGGGCAGAATAGCCCTTTCTTCTTGTTACAAAAGTCTAGCCAACTCTCCAGGCACTTCATAGTCTTCATCACCTTCGTATTCGACATGATTGACCAAATCTTCAGAGTCACTGAAGGCCAAAGCAGAATAGTCACCCATGGAATCCGGAGTGGATGGGTACCTGCATTTTGTGAGTGTGGGTGTGTGTAAGGGATAGCCATCCTTAAACAAAATAAAATGTAAAAGGAAAGAAAATGAACACAAAAGTTTATAGATGAAAACGTCCATGATTCATTAAAAATGGCATATGATAATGAAGAATCAAAACCCTTACAAATGGACCTATATGCCCCGGGTAAGGCACAAGGCAAAAGAGTGTACGAATTGTTTAAAATTTATTACAGACCAACAGAAAATGTTCAAAAGATAAATTATTGATTGATGAAAGTAATGGGAACGAATTCTTTCGCCTCCCAGTTGTTCAGTCCTCCTTCAATGGTCGGGAAAATCTAATCTTCAAAATTGCCCTCATCTTCAACATCTTCCAGAGCATGAACTCCGTGATGAGAGATTTTCAATGGTGGTCCTCCAGCCCGGGAGCGACGCACAACTTTCTGACTAGCAGCAGTGAAACCCAATCCGAACTTATCTGTCTTGTAAGAAAAATCTGGCAGTTGACCCCACACTGTATTTCCTCCTTCCTTGATTACAGCCTTTGTATCTTTAAGGGATGACATCCGGGACACTGGCTTGGTAACTACAGGCACAGAAGTCATTGTCTTGGTTGTTGCAACTTTGGGAGAAACCTCTTCAAAGTGTTGGAAAGGTGTTTCTATGAATTTTCCGTCTAACTCCACGTAGCGGAAAGAATTAAGGTGGCTTATCATATACTCCTCCTCACATGAATTGTTATGATTTTACCCTGGACTGGATATTTTAGCATTTGGTGTAGAGAAGAAGTGACTGCCCCAGCGTTGTGGATCCATGGCCTTCCCAACAAGCATGAATATGAAGGACGGATGTCCATCACATAAAATGTAGAGTTGAAAATTTCCGTTCCCACCTTAATTGGGATGTCCACCTCTCCGTGAACCATCCGCTTAGAACTGTCGAAGGCTCTAACAATGATATTACTGGGCTTTAAAGTCAAACCTTCATAGTATAGCCTGTCCAATGCTTTCTTTGGTAGGACATTTAAAGATGACCTGATATCAACCAGAACATGAGCAAGTGTGGTTCCCCTGCACTCTACCGAAACGTGCAGCGCATCATTATGCTTTCTTCCCTTAGATGTCAGATCGGCGTTAGAGAAGCCAAGACCATTATCGGCTGTAAGGCTAGCTACGCACTCTTGAAACTGGTCCGCAGAAGTTTCTTGAGGCACGTGTGCCGTCTTCAGGAATTTGATCAAGGATTTGGCATGAGCCTCAGAACAGAGCAATAGAGCCAACATGGAGATTTTTGAAGGGGGTTTCCCCAATTGTTCTACGACGTCATAGTCGCTTTTCTTGATTATCTTTAAAATTTCCTCCATTTCCTTTTGGGTGGTCTCGGGAATAACCAAAGTCTGAGCCCTCGTCCTGACGGGCACTTCTTCGATTCCCTTACCTTTATCAGCAGTAACAACAGAGGGTATAACTTCAGGAGTAACAATTTCTTCAATCACTGGACTTCGCACAGATATCTTGACTGGCACAGGAGCACTTGAGGGTCCGAAGACTGCCCTTGGAGGAGCAATCTCTGGAGAAAAGATTCTTCCGCTACGAGTTATCTTACTGGTCCCCGTAATATTTCCCACATCAGGAGTTTCTTCATCGGAATTCTCTTCGACTGATTCAATCTGCTTGACACCATGGTAGAAGATCTCTCCTCCATAATTCCACGGTATCGTCTTGTTGGACTTATATGGGATAGGCCTCGGCATAGTAATCTTCAGCGGTACAAACTTTGGATCAGGTGTAATCTTAACAGGCCTTTTGCATATCTTGGAAAGATTGTCGGAAATGGTGATTATAGCAACATCATTGATTAGAGTAACAGGAGTAACAGGAGTAACGTGAGTAATAGTAGCAACAAGAGTTTTCTGAAAGAGGATCTCTTGAGTATCCATCAGGCGTTGGATGCCTGATTTCAACAGCGGACAGTTGGATTGCAAGGTTGAACAAAAGTAACAATCTTTTTCACAACCCGGGAAAATCCCAGCTTTCAACATATTTATCTTGATCATTGGCAATGGAGTCATTAAGTCATCAACAGCGGTAACATGAAGATCTTCTACAATAGCATGGACATTATGACCATGTTTTGGCATAGGAGCGGATATCACATTAGGCTTTTCGGGAGCATCAAACTCTACCTCCTTGGCATCTATTAAATCTTGGATCTTGTTTTTAAGGGCCCAACAGTTGTTGGTGTCATGCCCCACACTGTCCGAATGATATGCACATTTTGCACTGGCATGGTAATAGGGAGAAGAGGTATTTGGGTTTTTTGGCGCTTCTTTCAAGTTGGTAAGGTTTAACTTTAACAGATGAGGGAGGACCTGAGCCGGTGTCATATTGATCCGAGTGAATTGTCGTTGTGGCCTTTCCACCCTATTTTGGTTAGCTCTAGGTTGACTGCTTCGAGGTTGATCGGCTGAGGAGTTCTGGATCATCACAGCCCCCACCGTTGACCGGCGCTCTTCTCTTCCTCGACCTTTTTGAGTGTAAACAGCTGACGCCTCTTTCTTGGCTGGAAAAGGTTTTTTGACAGCGGCAGAAGCAGATGTATCTTTTTGAATCTTACCACTCTTGATGCCAACTTCGACCCTTTCACCTGTCAGAATTAATTCGGTGAACCCTGCAGATGAGCTCCCGATCAAGTGATTAAAGAATGGACCAGACAGCATCCCCAAAAACATATCAACCAGTTCTCTATCCGACAATGGTGGTTGCACCCTTCCAGCCAGGTCCCTCCACTTTTGAGCATATTCTTTAAAGCCCTCATTAGAAACCATACCCATACTCTGTAGTTGAGTACGAGTAGGTGCTAAATCTGCGTTATATTGATATTATCGGTAGAAGGCATCAGCCAGATCCTCCCAATTATGTACGCCAGCCCTCTCAAGTTGGTAGAACCAGTCCAATTGTGTACCCGAAAGACTATCTTGAAAAAAGTGGACCCACAGATCCTTATCAGAAAAGTGAGGTTGATTCTTTCTGACGTAGGACCGTAGATGCATCTTCGGGAAAGACAAACCATCGTATTTAGAAAATGTAGGCACCTTGAATTTAGGGGGAATGACAATCCCAGCAACCAGCCCTAGTTCTTCGAAATCCAAACCGGGCACTCTTTATACCTCCATAGCTGCCAACCGCTCTTCCAGATTCTTATACTTATCGTCCGCAGGAGGGTATTGCTGCTCGAAGTAATCTTCCTCCTCTTCTTCTTCTTCCTCTTCAGCCTCAGATTCGGAAGGTACCGCAGCGCCTTTTCCTTTAACAACCCCTTCATCAGATGTGGAAGGGAAGTCCAGGACCCTTCTAGCTTGGTTCTCAAATCTTCTTCCCATAGTGGCCATACCAGTCCTTTTATTTTTCTTCTTTTCTTTTTCCTTCTCTTTCTCTAACAGTGCTTTAACGTCCTCTTGACCCTTTGCCAAGGTCATGAGGAGTTGTTGGAACTGAGAATTTTGTGCTTGCAGATCTTTGACCGTCTGCTCTATATCTATCTTGCTGAAATAAACAGCAGAAAGATAAGGAAACCTGGTATGAAGACATGTTTATGCATATGATGAATGATATGTATTCATGTAATGCATTCAAGGATTCAGAAATTCAGAGTTGTTGCAGACAAAAATAACACACGTCATATTAATAAGAAGAAATTTGTCAGTACATAAATACCGCATGGGAAAAATATTACAAAATTATTAATGTAAAAAGACATTGCGCGTCCTCTTTGGTGCGATGTAGGTGTTAAGAGTCTCCTCTTCGTGAAGTCGACGGGTAAGTTCCAAAACCTTCTTCTCACTGGCATAGAAGTTGGCTTCAAAAATATTTCGTTCTTCCTTGATTTGTATCCAACTCTTTTGCAATTCTTCCAATGATGTTGGCATGTCAGGATGTAGGAGGGTGTATGGAACCTCTCCTTCCATAACAGGATCTTTGATCACGGGGAGAATGTAGGGGTAGGGCATCATGATACTCTGGGCGCAGGTTCGTACCCACTTGAGGTAAGGCTCAAGGGAGATGGAATTCTTGTGTCCCAGTGTCTTACTGTCCACTTTGTTGGGCATCCTCCAAGCTCGGATAAACCTTTGTCGAAGTCCTTGAGCGTCGTTGTCAAAGTCAAAAACCAAGTCAGGAATCAGCATGTCATGTGGGCCATCCCTTCGGGCATACCCAAACTGTCTCAGAGCTAAACAGGGGTTGTAGGTAATGCCTCCCCTAATGCCAAGTAATGGGACATTAGGAAATTCCCCACAGCGATCAATGATGATGACATTTTGTCTGGACCAAGAACACCAATGAACATCAGAATGTGTGAGAGTCATCAACCGTTGTGACCACCTTAAGCCTTGCTCATTCTTCAAGACTGATTGAGGAAGGTGAGAAATAAACCACCTTGCTAGAAGAGGAGTACAACATATGAGAACACCTCTTTTCCTCATTGTTCGTGTGTGAAATGATTGTAGGATGTCCCCAAGCAATGTAGGCACAGGATTCCGAGATATGAAAATCTTGACAGCATTCACATCTATAAGCTGATCAGGGTTTGGGAACAAGACCAACCCATAGATGAGAAGTGCTACAATCTCCTCAAAAGCTTGCAGATCTAGTGAATTCCAGCAGTCTTGTGCCTTCTCAAACAGAAACTTTTCCAAGAAACCCTTGACACCACTTCTGGTTTCCCAATGACCTTTGATATCAGATTGTTGCAAGTGTAAGGCTTGAGCAACATCTTCAGGCTTTGGTTCTCTTTCTGTACCGTTGTAGGGTAGTTGATGGAGAATAGGAATCCTCAGGAGTCGAGAAAATTCCTCCAAAGTAGGCACTAGTTAGTAATCAGGAAATGTAAAGCAATGGTGTAGGGGGTCAAAGAACTGGAAGAGAACTTTCACCATGTCTTCTTCAAAGTTGGAGTTGACCAAGTTGAGAAGTCTACCATGTCATTCACTGAAAGGAGAATTCTCTAGAATCTTGGAAGTAAGCTCCTTGAGTTGAGGAGGGATTCTCACAAGGTTGACTTGAATTGTTTTTCTGCGAAGAGATTCCATGACCTACGAAACAAGAACAAAGATGAAGATCCAAACCCTTGAAATGGTTAGTGGATGCATATGATGCTTTATGATGTTCATGATGTATGTACAAGTATATGTACAAGCAAATCACACAAGATCCTAGTTTCAGGCTTGCATGGGGTTTCATAGGTAAGTACCCTCTTGAATTTTAGTTAGCTCAACCCGTCCTATAAATAGTAACCGGGTTCTAAGGAGCTCAATATCACTGGATTATTTTCTGTGTTCATTGTTTCAGTTTAGCCACTTTACTGGCGACCGAAATATTCCAAGAAAACAACCCTCAATGAGTGTAGTATCGAGTATCTACCAACATCGGACTGCACCAAAATCGGTCATCTCACTACCCTTAAAAAGGCCAAGATGGTCAAGTAAAGGTTCTAAGAGTTCATTAGTGCTTTATGACATCACTCAGCGGCCCCGTATTCTCTTTGATTGACTCAAAGGCTACCGGTACCCACAAATATGTCGCACTAATATAGCTATTGCTTCAACCATGTCGGTATACCCCGCACAGTTTCCACAACGTATTGCTATTTACCTATGAATGTTTCCCACAAATCCGGGTAGAGGATTTCAAACCCAAAAAATAGAATCAAATGTAAAGCAATCAAAGCAAACAAGGTAAGCATGCAAAGGTGATCTAAACCCTAAGGTTACTCCACTTTTATAATTATCCCCAGCAGAGTCACCAGTTCTATGATACGGTGGGAGAACTGACTTGAGGTTTTGCGTTTGTGTTTGCAAATGTTTCGGTTTAGCAAGAGTCGCCACCGACTTTTTATTTTATCCAAAGGAAAGGTTAAAAAGCACAGGAAAAACCTTTGAGATATTTTCTTAGGTTCGGGGAGTAGATTATGAAAAGGGAAGGTGCTAAAACCCTTTTCATCCATGGTTATCCATGGGCTCTTAGTTATTTGTTTAGATCACTTGCTTTTGCTTTTCAATTGTTTGAAATGGTGCTTTGTGTGTGATTTTTGAAAATGTTTTGAAAAGAGGCCATCGTCGTGGCAACCTTTGTAATGATTCTTGTTTGAATATATACAAAGGTGTATTGTCTTTTGAAAAGATTTCAATGTTTGAAAGTTTTGTTTTGGGAAATGTTTTGAAATTGTGTTGTGAGGTGTGTTTGAAAATAGCAAGTATATTTTTGCAAGTTTTGATCAAGTAACTAAGAGTTGTCTACCCTATTTTACTCAAAGATCTTTCCTATGTTTTTAACCCTTTTGACAGTGTTGTTTTACCATTGCATTTGGTAAACAACCTTGTGTTTGGATGTTAAACGGGACAGGCGCGGGTCATCGTATTGACTATGATAGCAATATTGCCAAGTATCTTTAGCAATTTTCCGAGGGACTGGATCATTTTGTTTAGGCAATTAAGATAGCGTCATCGAGGGACTATGATCTTTTGTTTTGTTTTTGTTTTGCCAAAATTCTCAACATGCATAACATGGCCCATTTTAAAGGCAACAAGTGGATGAAACCCTAGGGGTGCAAGTGTGCATTGTGTCATCATTTTCATGCATTTTGTCTTTGTATTAGTCAAGCTATTTGTTGATTTTTGAATTGTTGGCATACAAACCCTAATCTCTAATCATGGCATAATTGAAAGTGTAAATGCGTAAAATAAATCTACCATTATTACAACATGATTATGGGGAGGGGGATACAATTTTTGAATGGGGATTATTTGACAAGAAATTAAAACCCTAATTTTACTATTACATCCAAATTGAATAATTGGTACAAATAATAGATGAACAATATTTAAATAGACAAATTAAATAAATATACCAAGTATTATGAATATGCAAAAGAAAATGTTTTTGTTTATTTTTTATATATGTAAAAAATATTTAATGCAAATAGAAAGAAAGAAATAAATAAATAAAAGATTATTTTTTTAATAAGGGTAAAACCCTAATTTTCTTTTAAGAATGTATAATTGTTAGTATTTTTTATTTATGTGCAATAAAAATAAAAGTATATTTAAGTGTTAAAAAATAAATATATTAAAAAAAGTATTATTTTTAATAAGGATAGAAACCCTAGTTTTTTTGTTTAAAGATAATATGTATTATATTAATTATTTTATATACAAAAATAAAATACAAATATACACAAGTATTTAGAAAAAATAATAGTATATGAGAAAAAATATTATTTTATAGGTATGAATAATAAAAATAAAATATCTAATATTTCTATAATGTTTTTTAAGTTTTTATTAAATAAAATAAAAGTATATATTACCTAATAATTATTTTCATGTCTAAAAAAATAATAAAAATAAATGTAAAAATTTTATGAAAATATTTTTGGATATTTTTATGTTTGGAAAATATAAAACAAAATCAGAAAATGAAAATAAATACAAAAATATAAAAGTATAAAGAAATTGGGCCAGGGGGGTGCATTCAGTAAAAGGGGGGAGGGGGTTAATAGTGAAAGAAAAAAAGCCCAGCCCAAGCCAGACTTCATCTTCAACCTTTGTCCAAATTTGCGCGCGCCTGGTTTCAAACACGAACATCCTGTATACGAGCTCTATTGCAAAAACACATAACATCAAAGTTGTAGAGCTTTTCAAGAAGAATTCAACCATATAAAAAACTTGTCCTAACTCTTAAAGACCAGAGAGAATTTCTCTAGCCCTAAATCTTAACCTAACTTTTTCAGTAAATTCATGGATCAAATTCTCTTAGCATGCTTAACTAAAATGAAAACTGAGCATATGTACAGCTTCATGGCAATGAATACTACATTTCTTATTCACAAACCAAAGTCTAAATTTTCCTAAATAGAGAGATAGAAAGTTGACAAAAACCTGTTTCAGCTGACTTCGTGTATGGCAATGTGGAGCTTTTCAACAAGGCCTGAGATGTTTGGGAGCTTGCTTGAAGCTCCCCTGACCTTCTCCAATGTCTAGCTTGCCTTGAATGTGCTTGAACAAACCTACAGAACTCAACCTGCACAAGCTAAAATTGAAAATGGCAAACCTTGTAAATGGAGTTACATTTAGTGTTTAAGGTTTGGGATAGCTTGGATGAGTTGTATGGAAGGTGTTTGAACAAGTTTGGGGCAAAACGCACGAGCAAATTGTGCTATGGAAGTCAAGATGCAAATGCTGCCCTATTTTATCAATGGAGGGTGATTTTGAGCTATGGGATGTTTGAGGGCTCAAAGGGTCGTGTTTCTGGTTCAAGGGGATGTGAGAAAGTTGTTTCAAATGCTTGCAAAGGTTGGTTTTTTCTGATGTGCAAGTTATGTGATATTGGACAAATTTCTTGGTTATGAAGCAAAGTATGAGAAGTGATGTGAAACAGGCATGTACAGGCTATCCATATGCTTTCACACTCTTCTCTTGGCCCCACTAATTTTTGGATTTGATTTGCTGCATGAGATATGGACCAATGCTCAAGAAATCAGTTTTGACATAAAGCGAGATTTAAGCAAAAATGGTAATGTTGCTTTTTCTATTGAGGGGTTAATCTAATGTGCAATGCTCTAATGACCAAAACAATGCCTTAGACCAATGGTTTTGCACTTAATTATTGAGTGTGGAATGTTTTTGAGGCCTGTAATCTAGTGCAAAGCAAGCTGATTTGAATTTTCACTTGTATCACAATGAACATGCCATGGATGAAAAGTGAGTTTTTGCCAACTCAAGCCTTCGATTCTCCCTAACCACAAATGAGTTTGGAGAGTTCTTGGACAATTTGGAAAGCTTTCAACATGATCTACAATCCATCTTTGAAATGCAATTTGAGATTCCAAGTGGAACTAGGTGAAAAATTTCCAAGAAGATAGGTCAAAATCCTGCCTAAATTAGGGCAAAATTTCACTAAGTTAAAAGTTTCATGGACCCTTGTTCCAAATATCATAACTTGAGATCCAAGCTTATTTTGAGAAAACTTTGTGAATCAAAATTGTAGACTTTGTGGAGTACTACAACTTTCATGTTGGAAGTTTTGTTTGAATCCAATTGCATCATGGTGAAAATGTTGGGCAAAAGGAAAAATTAAGAAAATTTCATAACTTGGGCAAAATCCAATTGCATCTTGATGAACAAATTTCATGTTTTGACACATCTTGATGAAAAGTGACCCTTGGCACTTGATTTTGACCAAAAAGTCAAAGTTTAACTTTTCAGTGTACAGTCAAATTTGATCAGTTGACTGAAAAATTCATCTGTCAATCCAATGCAATTGAGGTCTTTTGAGTTTAGTGAATAGGTCAAGATGATGCCATTGAGTCCTTGAGTCCATGCTTGAACCCAATTTGCCATTGGCTAGGTGAAAAATCAGAAATTGCCCTTCTGCAGTCAAAACCCTAAAAATGACCATTTTGCCCTTTTGGTGATCTGATCAAATTTCTTGTGGAGTTGTGGTCCAAACTTGATCAAATGGTTCATATGAGTTTATAATGTTGATGTGGGTCAAAATTTATGAGGTTTGACTATAAATTGTCCACAGTTGACTTTTTCCCCAATACAGTTGATTTCTAGGTCAACTGTCCAATTTATTGGGCAAAAATTTGATTCAAGGCTTGAAACTTGGTAGAGGTAATCTTGTAAGTCCAACATGAAGTATGAAAGTCACTTTGAGCATTGGAAGTCCAAAAATCCCTGTGCAAACTCAAACCCTAATTTAGGTCAACAATGCAAGGAGATGTCTTGAGTAGAGCAAACCCTAGCTTGATCTTGAGTTCAAAGAGCCTTGTGATGAGAAATGTTGATAAAATGAGAGGGAAAATTTTGGGGTACAACAGTTGACTTTTTCCCCAATACAGCTGATTTTTAGGTCAACTGCTCAATTGACTGATCAAAAGTGTGATCCAAGGCTTGAAACTTGACATGAGTAAACTAGGGGGTCCATAATGATCCATGAAAATCATATGGGGCATAGAAGGTCCAAAAATACTTGTGCAAACTCAAACCCTAATTTTGGTCATCAGTGCTTAAGGAGGTGTCTTGAGCTGATCAAACTATAATGCAGTCTTGAGTCAAGGAGATCCTGTGAGCAAATTCTTGATAAGTGAGATGGCAAATTTTGAGGTACAACAGGCGGCTTAGGCAAAAAGGGTATCCCAGTGGACTGAAAACCTAAAAGGGCGGTCGAGGAAAAAGTTAGGGATTAAAAGCGTATGACTATGTCCCTTGGATCACCTTACAGCCAGACTTCGTTATCAAGTGTCAAGTTTGAATGGTACGGATCAAACCCGTCAGCTTCTGCCAAACAACAAAGTGATGATATGCTCAAAGATATAAAGGCAATAGAAGAATTGAAACCCAATGAGATTATTCCACATAGCTTTTTTCCTTTGTGTACCACGTTGTATATTTCTCACGATATTCCTCTTATTAGGATGTCCGCTTCCTTGTACAATGACGCCTGTTATGGGCAGACTTTCTCAAATTAATACAAAATCACCTCTTTCCAAGTTCAAAAATATTTGTTTTTTATTTTTCTGTTTTGTTTGCAAAAAACGTCCAGTGATTATTTTAAATGAACATATGCATTTGAATATGACTACGGTATATAAATATATGCATAAAAATAGAAAGACAGTTACTAAAGGCTCTAAGAGTTGGGACAATGTCGAAAAGCCATCTGTAAATCCCCACAAGACACCCCTAGGAGACCACTTTCACAAAATTCATCATCGACAAGGGTACATTCCTCAGTAGGTATAAAAACTGGGGCATCTTCATGCAGTTCACCGCCATATCTTCAGCATATAGCTTAATGATTTCAGACGCTCCAACATTTCATAAACAGATAAAGAGGATCAATCATTTCTCTAGCATCTTGGAGACTTCCCCGGTATGGTCTATGGACCTCTTGGATTCCCCAACATATTTTCATAAAGTTCCCAAGCAGTTTATGAAACTTCTTTCCCCAATAGAGTTTATTTCTCTAGCTACGGAAGATCATCCCCTAACGGAGCTTATTTCTCCAAGTTGATAAAATCTTCCAATGGAACACCTTTCTTCAACAGCGGTCAGGGATTTATTTTCCCCAGTTCAATGATACTATAAGGAGAAACTGATACGCTCACATTCATACATCATTTACAAACGTCATTGCACATACATATAACATAATCCAATTTATTTTGATAGCATCATTCTGCAATGCATTTCATACATCATGACATTACATATAGCTAACCCTTTACCTTTTCAGGAAAAGATATATCAACAGACCAACATCATCAATTACTGGTAGGACCAAGCAATCTTATCAGAAACGACGTCTGCTGGCTCAGATTAAATCGACCAATGATTTATTCTGATACTTCTTCCAGTTGAAGACGAACATAAATATTTTCTGGCTCAGATAAATCAACCAAATATTTATTTTGATACTTCTTCCAGATAAAAGCAAGTATAAATATCAGCTGGCTCAGATTAAATCGACCAATGATTTATTCTGATACTTCTTCCAGTAGATCATCTTCTGACTCATATTAAATCGATCAATGATTTATTCGGATACTTCTCACAGTAGACCTTTTTTGGCTTAGTTTAAATCGACCAATGATTTATTCTGATACTTCCTCTAGTTAAAAGATAACAGAGACCTCTTCTAGCTCAGGTTAAATCGACCAACGATTTATTCTGATACTTCTTCCAGTTGAAGACGGTCATACATAGTCGTTGGCTCAGTTTAAATCGACCAATGATTTATTATGATACTTCTCCCATTAGACCTTTTCTGGCTCAGTTTAAACCGACCAATGATTTATTCTGATACTTCCTCCAGTTAAAAGACAACAGAGACCTCTTCTGGCTCAGGTTAAATTGACCGATGGTTTATTCTGATACTTCTTCTAGTTGAAGACGGTCGTACATAGTCGCTGGCTCGGTTTAAATCGACCAATGATTTATTTTGATACATCTTCCAGTAGATCTTTTTCTGGCTCAGTTTAAATCGACCAACGATTTATTCTGATACATCCTCCAGTAAAAGACAACAGAGACCTCTTCTGGCTCAAATTAAATCGACCAATGATTTATTCTAATACTTCTTCCAGTTGAAGATAAGCATAAATATCTGCTGGCTTAGATTAAATCGACCAATGATTTATTATGATACTTCTTCCAATAGATCATCTTCTGGCTAAGAATAAATCGACCAATGATTTATTCTACTACTTCTCCTAGTAGACCTTTTCTGGCTCAGTTTAAATCTACCAATGATTTATTTTAATACTTCCTCCAATTAAAAGACAACAGAGACCTCTTCTAGCTCAGGTTAAATTGACCAATGGTTTATTCTAATACTTCTTCCAGTTGAAGACGGTCGTACATAGTCGTTGGCTTGGTTTAAATCAACCAATGATTTATTCTGATACTTCTCCCAGTAGACCTTTTATGTCTCAGGTTAAATCGACCAATTTATTATGATACTTCTTCCAGTCGTAGACATTTTCTGGCTCATATTAAATTGACCAATGATTTATTTTGATACTTCTTCCAGTTGAAGTCGGACATAAATATCTTCTGGATCAAGGTAAATTGACCAATGATTTATTTTTTATACTTCTTCCAGTAGATCATCTTCTGGCTCAAATAAAATCGACCAATGATTTATTATGATACTTATTCCAGTCGTAGACATTTTCTGGCTCAGATAAATCAACCAAAGATTTATTCTGATACTCCTAGATAAAAACAAGCATAATTATCTGTTGGCTCAGATAAAATCGACCAATGATTTGTTCTAATACTTCTTCCAGTTTGAAGTCAATATTTACTTTGGATGGAATTTATAAGCCCGTCTCCGAAGACTCTCCGTCATCTTCTCTAAATGGCATCCGTAAGCCTATTCCTGATATCATCAACCAACAGCATCACTTCATGCACTAGCGAGTGCAAATTTTTGGGCACTTTAGTGTTCAATCATCTTCCACCTTCAGATCATGAAAGGCAGACAAGCCAATCTAAAATCCTAAAGTTTAAGATGATTGAACAGGGGCAGCTGTTGTACCCCAAAATTTTCCCTCTCATTTTATTCAAAACATACTCCTAGAGGTCCCCAAATGCTCAAGGTTAACCAAGAATTGACCAGATAAATTCTCCTCCTAAGCAATGGACTTTTCAACTAGGGTTTCACTTTTCCCAAATAATTTTGGGTTCCAAAGGGTTCAAGTGATTTCCATGGCCCCTAACATCTCCTCAAGAATGTGTATGCCAATTTTCATGCCTTGCATTACAGGTTTGCTCAGCCAATTGCTCAGATGACTGGAAATCAACTGTATTAGGTCAAAAGTCAACTTTGGCTAATATACAGTCAAACTTCAAGATTTTTGGTCAACATCAACATTTTGAAGTTATATTTATCATTTTATCAAGGGTTGATCACGATTCCTCAAGGAATGCTCTCAAATCATCAAGAATTAAAAATTGCTAAATTAGGGTTTCTATAGGAAATGTCAACTGAACTTTGACCAGGCATAACTTTCACATGCTTCATCCATTTTACACCAACCAGAGCTCATTGTGAACAAAATTCAATTCCCTGCAACTTTTCTTTTGTCCTCAAGTTCAAAAAATGCATCATTGAAAAGATATGAGCCAATACATTACATGTCTTTTTGAAAGTCAACAAAAAGACATTTTTTGTCAAGGCAAGATACATCAAGATAAATTCTCCAAATGCAAAAATGGTCAACATAGATATTATAGAAGACATCTTGGGCTTTACAAAGAATCCAAGATCATCTTCAAAAGATGAAAATTGAGCAAGTTATGAGGTGCACAAGTTGGGCAATTTTCAAGGAATGCATGAAATCTCAATTGAGCAAATTTGTGATTTTAAGTTATCGGGCCTAACTTTTTGGAATTAAAACATACTCATGATATGTCCAAGGACCTATAAGCAGATTCATGCATTATTTTGATTTCATTTTTATTTATTTGAATTTTGTTATTCATTTAAATGGGAATTAAATCAAATAAAATGAAAACCTAATAGGATGAAGCTTGTTGGGCTTGGACTGATTAGCTTGAGGTCCAAATTCGTGCAAGACACCAACAATAACATGTCTAGGTTCATTATGTTTCAAGAATGGCAAGAAAATTATCAAAATGACAACTTTTCAAATCTTTTGATTTTGCTTTCAAAGCCATGGTTAATGGCTGATTCATACCATGTTTGTTCACCATTACACTCCTCTATAAATACAGAGCAAGATTGCAAGCAAAAGGCACACATAGGTTGCATAGAGAGGCCATATGAAAATTCTCAAAAATTTATTCAAAGTTGCAAATTTGAAACTCTCACCTCCTGCCTCTCTCAAACCAAACAAAGGGTCCATTTGTTCCCCTGAGACTCCCAGGAGTCGTATCAGGCCCGTAGTCAAGCGCCTCCACCCCCAGAATTCGCTCAGCCAACTCACCGGTTCCTTGGTAAATTTTTGAATTTCAATCTCTTAATTTATACGTTGTTGAACGCTTTGATGTTTTGATTTATGTTCAGGACCTTCATTAGGACTAGATGGACGCCTCGCATGAGAGGTTTGGGACCTAGAACAGTGGATGCCATTGTTAGGGCATCCATGGCTGTTAGGGCTTGAGCACTCAATTTAGAGACTTTCAGACTGATCTAAGGCCAGATTCGAGATTAGGATTCAATTTTAAGTAGGATATGGCCTTTTGTTTTGTCTCAAATTTCTTATTTTGCAGGAACGAATTTTGGGATGATCGGAGATGGTGACTGGAGTTTGACTCTAGCACCGTTGACTGTTGTTGACTCTGATGGCCCAAACATCATCATACTATTGGTCCATTTAAATATTCCTGGCGCGCGTTTGAAAATTTGAAATTTGACCATTTTTCACATATAATATTATTAGTTTATTTTGAATAATGAATGAACAGGTTGGCTGGTTGGTGAAGCATGTGTTTGCAAGTGTGAAGAACCTGGGTTCGATCCCTAGGTTTTGCATTTTTTCATATTTTCTTTTTAGATCCAGTGTAGGGCAGATCCAGGCGTATATCATGCGCTTCCACATTTGGGCCATCAGATGCCAATGGATGGGGATCCAACACCTCAAGCGTGCTTCTACATGATGGAACCTCAAGGGGCCTCTCTCATTGAAGCAATAGTGTAGAGGATCAAAGAACTGGAAAAGCACCTTCATCATATTTTCATCAGTGCTAGAGGTAACCAAGTTTAGGAGGCGACCATGTCTTTTGGTGAATGAAGGATTCTCAGGGACCCTTGATGCTAACTCTTTGAGTTGAGAAGGAATTCTTTCGAGGTTGACTTGGATAGTATTCCTGCGGATAGAAGCCATCTCCTACAAAATAGAACAAAGATAAATCCAAATAATCCTTGAAATGGTTAGTGAGAATCAGTATGATGTTATGATGTTTATGATGTTATGTACAAATAAACATATACAAACAAGACAAACAAGTCCTTAGGTTTAGGCTTGCATGGAGTCTTATAGGTAAGTACCCTCTTGAAGTTTAGTTGGCTCAAACCTATCCTAGAAATAGTAATTGGGTTCTAAGGGATCTCAATATCATTGATCTTTCTTGTCGGGTATTGTTTCAGCGTAAGCCTCTTTCACAATGACCGAAATATCCCGAGAAGTCTGATCTCAATGAGCGTAGTATTGAGTATCAACCAACTTTGGACTGCACCAAAGCTGGCTATCTCACTACTTCCTAATGGCCAAGTTGGTCAAGTAAAGGTTCTAAAGTCAGTTAGTGATTCATGACACCATACAGTGGCCCTGTATTCTCCTTGACTATTCAAGGGCTACCGGTACCCACAAATGTGTCACACTAACGTAGCTATTTCTTAGACCATGTCGGTATACCCCGCACAGTTTCCACGACGTATTGCTACTTACCTATAAGTTATCCCAAATCCGGGTAGAGGATCAAAACAAGCCCAAACAAGGAACCAAAATGTAAAGCAAACAAGTCAAACAATGAAAGCAAAATAAAGGTGATCTAGCCCTAAGGTAACCCCACTTTTAAAACCTCCCCAGCAGAGTCTCCATTTCTGTAATACGGTTGGAGAACTGACTTGGGATGTTTTGCGTTTGATCGCAAATGTTGCGGTTAGCAAGATTCGCCACCGACTTTTCTTTTATCCAAAAGGAAAGGTGGAAAAGAACAGGAAAGACCTTTGAGATGATTTCTTGAGTTCGGGGGGTAGATTATGAAAAGGGAAGGTTTTAGCACCCTTTTCATCCATAGTTATCTATGGGATCTTAGTTGCTTGCTAGATCACATGCTTTTGTTTGAAAATATGCTTTTGTGGTGGTTTTTGAAAGTATTTTTGAAAAGGCGCATTCGTTTAGGCAAACTTTGTAATGGTTCTCGTTCGTAAGAACGTATACAAAGTGTTGGACTTTTGAAAATATTTTAAGTTTTGAAAGTTTATTTTTGAAAGTGTTTGGTGTTTGTTTTGAAAATGAGCAAGGATGTTTATTTTGAAAGTGAGCAAGCAACTAGGAACAATCTACCTACTCAAAAGTCTTTGTGCATTTCTTCCTTCCTTTGATATTGTTATATTACCATTGATTTGGTAAGAAGCCTTAACTTTGGATGTAAAGGGACGGGCGTGGGTCATCGTATAGTCATGATAGCAATGTTGTGAGATATCTTAGCATTTCTCTTTGAGGGACTAAGATCATTTAAAAGGCAACATTTATAGCGTCATCGAGGGACTATGATCTTGTATTTTTTATTGTGTTTGCTAAGATATCTCACATGCATAACATGGTCATTTTTGTAAGGCAACAAGTGGAATTATCCTAAGGGTACATGTATGAATAATGTGTTTGATTTGCATGCATTTTTTATCTTGGATTAGAGTTATCTACATATTGATTTTATCTTTCCATACAAACCCTAATTAGTAGCATTTATATGAAAGCGATAAATTGCAAAAAGTAAAATTACTACGCTATTACATCATTAGGGGGGGGGGGGGGGTATACAAATTTACAAATGGGGGTTGCAAGAAATTAAACCTAATTATCTATTACAATCATATTGAATATTGGATAATGTACAAGAAATGAAAATATAATATACAAGGATATAAATGGAAAAGAAATGTATTTTTGTTAAAGGTTTTAACCTAATCACCTAAAAAATGATTAGTTAAATTAAATAAAATTAAACCTAAACTAATTAAGAAAAGAAATTAAGTTAGAAAGCATCTTTAGGATTTTTCGTGAAAAGGTTTTAAGTTTAATACAAATAATATGTAAATTAATTAATTAAAAGGAACCTAAGTTCTAAGTTAATTTTAAAATAAAAAAAGAAAATAACTAAACCTAAATCTATTTATTAATTTATTTAAGAAAAATAATTAAATTTGTTTTAAGAAAATATTTTTGTTCTTTTTTTGTTTTATAAAGAAAATAAAAATATAAGTGTGTAAATAATAAATAAAATATATTTTTGGATTTTTTAATAAAAATAATAATAATAATAGTAATAAAAAATAATAAAGAAAAATAAAATAAAATAAAACAAGAAAAAGAAAATAAATTAAATTAAAATGATAAAAATGTTTGGGTCAGGTGTGTGAAAGTGAAGGCAAGGGGTATGGGGCAGCAAAAATGGAAAGCCCACAAAGAGGAGGCCCATGCGCTTGTTGCTGGCAAAAAAAGAAAGGAAAATGTTGAAAAAATCAAAAAGTGGCAGCGTTGGGGCTTGAACCCACGCCCTTGACATGAGATGCGCAATGCCTTACCACTGGGGTGGTTATACATCTGCTAACTTAAACAAAACAAAAAATACATAACATAAATCCAGTCTTGAAAATGACTTCATCTTCAACCTCCAGCCATGGTTCCTGTAACTTGCCCATTTCTCAACAAAAATGAAAGATGTAAACATGGAAGTTGCTCCATTTTTTCATACGAATCCAAATATATAAATATCATAAGCTATAAATCAAAGATGAATGAAAATTTCTAAAAGTACCAAATTCTGACGTAACTTTTTTCAGAGATTCAAACCTAAAATTCTCTAAGCTCAATCAATATAAATGAAATCTATGGACATGTACAGTTTTAGGGCAATGATATCTACATTTTATCTTCACAAATGCAAGCTTAACAATACCTAAATGAAAAGTTAGAAGTTTAGAAAAAGATGCCTCAAAACTGGAAATCGTGAAATGCAAATGAGCTTGATTCAAGGTGCTGCAATGATCAAGTTAGCTTCCTCAAGTTCCCAGGAAGCTAATGTAATGATTAGCTTGAGAAATGGATGGTTGGAATGGCCTGGAGAAGTCCAGTTGCAGAGCTCTGTTTTTGAGTTTGGAAGATGATGAAGATGGAGTTACAGTTATGAAACATGGATGGAGATGGACTATATTTGATGTATAGAAGCTTTGTGATTCATTAGGAATGAAAACGCACGAGGGAAATATGAGTTTAGGTTTCAAAGTTAGAATGTGCACATAAATGGAGTTTTGATGCAAGTTCTAATTTGAGGGAGTTTGGGAGAGTTTCATGGTGTTTAAGCTCGTGTGTTAGCTTACAAATAGTGCCTCTATTTATAAGCAACAAGTTTGGATGCTTGGAGAAGTCAGAAATCAAGAATCACATGTTTGTGGCTTTTTGCTTGTTTTTGAAGAAAGCTTGAAAAATGTGGTTCCAGTGCACAAGTACCTGGATTATAGGGTGGCTTAGAAGCTTTAAACATGTTGCTTCTGAGCATATATGTTGTGTGTATTCAGAACAACAAGTTAGAGGCTCAAGAAGATTGGACTTTATGCATAAAGCCACTTTTCCAAAATGGCAATGTTGCATTTCTTCCTAAAATGCTATTAAGCATGGGCAATGCATTGAATGCTTGGATTAAATATTCTAAAAGTTGTGTAGACATTTAATTATGGAGTGAAAAGCAATTTAGAAGCCTGCGGAGTGGGATTTGTACAACATGCTTGAAGATTGGACCAAGTGTTCATCACAAAATTAACTTGTAATACAAGAATGAAACTCTAACTGCATGGCTTCGATTCTCTTAGCTCAAGTATGATCTTAATGAGTTCTTAGACATTTTGGAAAGCTTGTAACATCCCCTATAACCTTTATGTTGGACATTTTTTAAAATTCCATTTGGAACTAGGTGAAAAGTTGCCATGAAGTTAGGTCAAAATCCTGCCTAAACTAGGGCAAAATTTCACTAAGTCTTTTTAGTTTCATGAACATGTCTTCACAAAATCATAACTTGAAATCCAAGCATTTCTAGAAAAATTTCTGCCCTACAATGTTTTAGATCTCATTGAGATCTACAACTTTCATGTTGAAAGTTTCTCTTGAATCACCTTGCATCATGATGGAAATTTGGCTCAAAGTTATGGAAAAAAATGAACTTTTCCAACACTTAAAAAAATTCTAAGTTTTAGAAATTTTGACTTTTCAAAATGAAATTTGACTTTTTGATTTCTTGATGAACAAGTTTCATATTTTGACATGTCTTTATGAATTGTAATCTTTGAAACTTGATAAAAGTCAAATTTTGACTTTTCAGTGTACAGTTGACTTTTCATTAGTTGACTGAAATTCAACTATCAATCAACTGAACTTGAGAAATGTTTTGAGCCAAGCCATTAGGTAAAAATGATGCATTTGAATCCTTGAGATCATGCTTTGAACCAATAATTCATTTGTTAGGTCAAAAATAAGAAATTGAACCTTGCCAGTCAAAACCCTATTTTTGACCATTTTGCCCTTTTGATGATCTCATCAAATTTCTTGAGGAATTATGATCAAAACTTGATCAATTGACAAATATGAGTTCATGATGTTGATATGGTGTTGGCTGAAGATTTTGATAATGTTATTAGAAGCCAAATGAATTAAACGTTTTGATCGAAATGAGGTAAAGCGTCATGTTTCGAAGTAGCAGAAGCAGTGTTTCGAATAAGTATGTCAAAGCTTGGAGCTTCGAGTGGCAATTATGGGAACATATCTAAAGAAGTCTCGAAATAACAACAAGGTTGTGTCTGGGAAGAGCGTTCGAAACGGAGAAGTACCAAAGCATTTGAAATTCAAATGGAAGCGGGACTTTTGAAGTTTGAAAGTTATGTGCTGGAGCATTTGGGGACACGTGGAAAGACGAAAGAGGCATTGTCCTGCATGTTCTAAACGTGGCATAATCCTATAGCAAGACCGTTATGGTCGAATTAGTATAAATAGAAGTCTTAGTATTAGGATTTGGTGTGTCATATCTATTATACAAAATACTCAGTAACATTCAAACTACCACATGGCAAGGGAAACGAATGCAAGAGAAATGTATGTATGATAGCACCATGTATTTCTGATTTAATGAAAACCTTTTACCATTTCCAGCACTTTCCTTTATCCTTTTGTCAAATAACATTTACAAGTTTTCTCATTTACAGTCTTTTCACTTCGAAATCTCTTCTTCAAAGTTTTACATTTTAATGTTTTCTTCATATTTCAAGCACTTTAGATCTCAGAAAACTGTCATATTTTCCATACCTTTACCTTCAAGTCTTATCCTTCGAACGCATATTTTTACTTAAAGTCATTTAAAGATTTCTTGCATTAAACGCTTTCTTCGTATTTCAAACCTTTTACGTTCCAGAAATCCTTTATATTAACTGTTTTGTAAGTCGAAACCATTTACTTCACTTTTATGCAATTTTACATGTCTTTACAATTAGCATTTATTCATGTAACTTAGTTTTCACACACACATTTTGATTACATCTTTAGACTTTTAGAGAGAGAAATCGAAATAAGCCAAACACATATACAATATCAACCATGAATATCTGTTCGATCGTGAGAGTAACCTTAATATCCAAGGAGTCCTAGGATCAATCTAGTCGATCCTGTGAGTTACCAGAGGAATTGAATAACAGTCAGAAAGATTATTCGATAGTTTGGAAGACTAGCGGTTGTTTACCAGAAATCACTGGAAACAAATTGGCACACCTGGTGGGACCAATAATTGGATATTAGAAATAAGGATTGTTGAGACATAACCATTACAAAAACGTTGGAACCTAAGAAGTTTGCTGTTTTATGAACCTGAGAAGTGGTAAGATAACCAACAGCAACCAACCTTTATCCAGAAGAAAACGTTTGGACAAAATGTCTAATTCAGACAATCAACAAGGGGACCAAAATGGCCCATATACAACAGGCACTAATGCGTCCACTTCGATCGGAACATCTAATGTAATCCCTTCAAATGCACAGTCTGTTGCATCTTCGACCAGTAACATAGCCACCAATGGAGTAAGTGGCATATCAACTAATAGTTCGATCTTAGGAAATACTGGAACCATTGGCTACCCTGGGGGATTCGTTCCACCATCAGGGACACAATCCCATTTCGCCACTCCATTAACTAGACCACCCGGTTTCGATGGGAATAGAACCAGAAATTCCTCTTATGGAATGCCAACATCTTTTATCGCAGGTTTACACAATTCCACATCGAATTCATCTCCACAACTAGGGTCTGGGTCTGGGGCGAATCAGTTTATGACAAATAACCAAGGGTCGGTGGGTTATAGCACAATGCCTATCTTAACCACAGACAACCAGTTGGCTTTTAGGCAATTGATGGATGACAGTAACCATAATATGATAGGGGTGTTAGCACAAACCATGCAGGAGATATTTGCCCCAATAGTGCAAAATGTGACTGTAACAAACAGAGAAAACGCTGACAATATGAGTCGAATAGCAGATTTCTTTGCTCCCCCAGAAAGGCGTAGGCAGAATCAGGCGGGATTTCGAGCAAACATGCCTGTTATAGAACAAATTGCTAACGACCCAATTTATAGACCACCCAGAGAAGAAGTTAACTTAGGGGCCAGGGCACCAAGGTTAGAAGCCCCAATAATCCCGGGCCCACAAAGGGAAATTATGGAACCAGGGGCAAGGGTCGAAAGGCTAGAAGCCCCAGAGTTTCGAGAAGAACAACCTAGGGGAGTTGTTTTGGTTGGTCGAAATCAAGATGCCGATGCTGTCGTTCATAGAATTCGAAACGATAACATCTTGGCAGAAAACAACCTAACCACCATGATAGAGAGAGTCATGGCCCAGAATGGCCTCAACACAGGAATGAGAAGGCCAAATTACGCTTCTCCTATATTGGATTGCATAATGCATACTGATTTACCAAGGGGATATAAAGTCCCTAAATTTACAAAGTTCGCTGGGGATACCAATGAGTCAACAGTCGAACACATAGCGAGATATCTAACCGAAGCGGGAGATATAGCCAATAATGAAGATCTCAGGATCAAATACTTCCCAAGTTCCTTGACAAAAAACGCCTTCACATGGTTTACCACTTTGCCTCCTGGGTCCATTGACACTTGGGCTCTCTTAGAGAGATTATTCCATGAACAATTTTACATGGGACAGTCGAAAATAAGTTTGAAGGAATTGGCCAGTGTTAAGAGAAAGTTCACCGAACCCATAGATGATTATTTGAATAGATTTAGGCTTTTGAAATCCAGATGTTACACAGTAGTGCCTGAACATGAGTTAGTCGAAATGGCCGCTGGTGGTTTGGATTATTCTATTCGAAAGAAACTAGACACTGAGTATTTGAGGGATATGGCTCAGTTAGCCGATAGGGTTCGACAGGTCGAAAGACTAAAGGCCGAAAAAGCCAGAGTCTTTAAGAATAGCAAGAAAGAAAGGATTTATTATGTTGGGACTGAGGAAGCAGAAGAATATCCTGAATTCGAATTCGAAGAGGTCGAAATCGACCTTGCTGAATTAAAACAGGCCTTATTCCTGCAAATTGTTAGTTCCCACAAAAGGGAAAGACATTGTTGAAAATGAAAAAAGTGACAAATTTCCAAAGAAGGTTTATACCTTCGATGTCACTAAATGTGACGAGATTTTTGACTTACTTGTCAAAGATGGCCAACTAATTGTGCCATCAAATGTCAAAATACCTCCTTTGGATCAGAGAAAGAAGAGAGGATTTTGCAAATATCATAGTTTCCTAGGCCACAAAACCTCACAATGTTTTCTTTTCAGGGACCTGATTCAAAACGCGATCAAAGATGGCAGACTAAAGTTTGCTGATAAGGTGAAGATGAAAGTGGATGAAGATCCCTTGGACGTCGCAGACACCAACTACTCCGAGCCTGCATGCATTGGAGAGGTCAACATGGTGGAAACTGATCAAAGCGACGCCCTAACAGGAGAGAAGGGTACTGGAGTTGAAAACTGGGTGATGGTCGAAGTCAGCGAGGAGGTCACTGAAGACATCCAGAATACGCCAGAGACTCCGATTGCCGCACCTGTAGCTGTTGCAAGAGAAACCCAGGCTACTGAAGGCCAGGGAAATCAAAACCAAGAATTAACACAAGTCACTGAAGGCTTGAGGCTGGAATTGGAGAAAGTCCAAATCACGCAGCCAATTTCCCTTCAGAAGGAAATATGGGACACTCTAGGGGAACCCAGTGGAAAATTTGACTATTTGGTCAAATATTCTGCCCCAGAGAGTTCGAAGGTTCAGATTGAGGATATAAAGCCCACAGGATGGGGTGATGATGAAGCTAAAGGGGGAGATGTTGAAATAAATATGGTGGATATGGAAAGACCTCGCTCTGAGATGGAGGAAGTGGAAAAATACTTAGAAAAAGAAAAGTATAGAATGGGGGATAATCACACTGGAGATGCTAGTCTCAAGGATTATCTCATGACATGCCACAAAGGAGATTCAGGCATGATATTATGCCCTAGGTGCAGCATCCTCTGCAATCAAAGAATCGCTGCGAATTTCGAAAGGGTACAGAGGACTCGAACTGGCAACAATTGGCGCCAGGATAACCAGCTTTTTAGGTGTTATCCCAAGGCTGGAGAAAGTTTGCTGGAATTTGTGTTTCGCTGCTACAAAGGGGCAACCAAGTGCTTGATTTGCCCAAGGTGTTCTGCTGTGTATGACCAAAGCATGGCCAGGGCCTTCGAAACGATTCCCTTCGCCCCTTGCTGGAACCATCAAGAAACTGCCCAGATGGGCCCACGTTTCGACAGCAGACACAAACAGCGAAGGCTTGATAGCCCTCACCCCAAGGCTACTCGAAGAGTGACTTTCAAACTCCCTGCTGAAGTGCCAACCGATAGATGGTTACAGGTCAGAAATGACAAAGGCAAAGATAGATGGAGAAACGCTGAACGAAATGCACGCCATGCTGTGACATACAGGAGGCAATTCAACACAGCAAAAAGGGAGGAGGTGAGATTAGAAAATTACAAAGGAAGGAACCCCATGTCAAGATCCCAGTGGCGCAGACAGCAAAGGATTCGAAAGGCTGAGAGAGAAGCTGTGGCAAACAAAGGGGTTACTTCAACGAAAAACCAAGGTGAATCTAGCACCAACAAACCAAAAAATCAAACTGAAGACAAACCTCCAGTCAATAGGAGGCTCTTCTCTAAAGAACAACGCGATGAACCAAAGGAATACACTCCAGGCCCGGAAGAGGATGAAGATATGATAACAGATAACTTCGAATCAGAGGGGGAGTCTTCATTTAACTTGAACTGTAACGTGGTGTCTGTGCTTCCCTGCGAATTTGGGCAGGAAACCGAAATCAATGAATATGAGGAGGAAGACACCATATATTTGATGAAACATAGGCCCGTGTGCTACTATGTGATGGACAATGGGGCTGTTGAGGAACAAAATGCGTTCTTCGAACGTCCAGAACCTACAATGAAGAACCATCTCAAGCCACTTTTCATTCGGGCGAAAGTTGGTGTCCATGGTGTGAACAAAGTTCTAGTGGATGGGGGTGCTGCAGTCAATTTGATACCCCATTTCATGCTAAAAAGATTAGAGATCCGCGAAGGAGACATCAAGCCCCATAATATGGTTCTGTCCAATTATGAGGGAAAAGTGGGCAAAACACTGGGAGTGGTCCAGTTGGAATTGACAATAGGCTCAAGTTGTAGGCCCACCATGTTTATGGTGATCGAAGCCAAGGCCAACTATAACTTACTGCTGGGAAGAGAGTGGATCCATGGCGTGGGGGCAGTTCCTTCGTCAATGCATCAGCGACTAGTTCTATGGAGAGATGATGGAATCGTTGAAAACATCGAAGCAGACCAGAGTTACTTTATGTCAACTGTCAATTTAGTTGACAAGAGGGATTATGATAAAAATCTGGCAAAGATTGCTCCGTGTGTTCCAAATGATGAGATTAATGAAACTAGAAACGCCCACTACTACATGACCCTTCGTCATGATGGCCTTTACTGGGATAGAACAATAATCAGTGAAGAAGAGGGAGTCGAAAGCACTATACAAAAACGGCCAGCAGGCTGGGACTTCGACAACCTTAGCCATGACTGAGTCTACCTTTTTCGAAAGGATTTCGGCCTATATGGCTGAGAACGAATCAAAAGCGGCCTTAGAGGCTAAAATAAATAAATCAACTATAAAGACGGACGAAGTAAGTGGGGATGGTTCGAAATGCTCACCCTTCAAAGAGTTTGAGATGGATCAAAGGTTGGATGCCATCTATGATAAAGAACCCTTAGGCTTCGAAAGGGACCCCATAAACTCAGGTGCCAAAATGTTGGCACAAGATCCACTCGAAGAAGTCAACTTAGGGGATGAAAAAACGAAAAGAGTAACCTACATAAGTGCTAAACTTATCCCAGGCCTCAAGAAGGAAGTGATTGAAGTCCTTAAGGAAAACAAAGATTGCTTCGCATGGGATTATGACGAGATGCCTGGTTTAAAGAGGGAGTTGGTCGAACACAGACTGCCAATCAAAGATGGCAAGAGGCCCATCAAACAAACTCCCAGAAGATTTGCACCAGCGGTTCTCACAAAAATTAAAGTTGAGATCGAAAGGTTGCTGCGTTGCAAATTCATCAGAACAACAAGGTACGTCGAATGGTTAGCAAACATAGTATCTGTTATTAAGAAAAATGGTTCTTTAAGAATTTGCATAGATTTTAGGGATTTAAACACTGCAACCCCTAAAGATGAATATTCCATGCCTGTGGCAGAAATGCTAGTAGATTCTGCTGCAGGGTTCGAATACTTGAGTATGTTAGATGGATACTCTGGGTATAACCAGATTTTCATTGCTGAAGAAGATGTTGCAAAGACAGCATTTCGTTGCCCAGGAGCCTTAGGCACCTACGAATGGGTGGTGATGCCTTTTGGTTTAAAGAATGCTGGGGCAACTTATCAAAGGGCAATGAATTCAATTTTTCATGATTTCATTGAAACCTTCATGCAGGTGTATATTGACGATATAGTCATCAAATCTATATCTGCAGAAACACATTTTCATCATTTAAGCCAATCATTCGAGCGAATGAGAAAACATGGCTTAAGGATGAATCCCCTTAAATGTGCATTTTTTGTGCAGGCTGGAGATTTTCTTGGTTTTGTGGTTCACAAGAAAGGAATCGAAATCAACCAGAACAAAACCAAAGCCATAATGGAGACGAAAGCACCTGCGTCAAAAAGGGAGTTGTAATCTCTGCTAGGGAAAATTAACTTCCTCAGAAGATTCATCTCGAACCTAAGTGGAAGAACCCAAGCTTTCTCTCTGTTACTTCGTCTAAAGCAAGGTCAAGCCTTCGAATGGAACGAAGCTCACCAGGAGGCGTTTGACAGAATAAAAGAATACCTTTCTCAGCCTCCTATTTTGTCTCCACCTTTATGGGGGAAGCCCATGAGATTGTACATATCTGCCTCTGAAGTTAGTATAGGTAGTATGCTAGCACAAGAAGATAGCAATGGCGTCGAAAGAGCCATATACTATTTAAGTAGAGTGCTAAATGATGCAGAGACCAGATATAGCAATTTAGAAAAGCTATGTCTCTGTTTGTATTTCTCTTGTATGAAACTCAAGTATTATATAAAACTTGTTGATGTTTATGTTTCATCTCATTTCGATGTCATTAAACATATGCTTTCAAAACCAATAATGCATAGCAGAGTTGGCAAGTGGGCTTTAGCCTTAACAGAATATTCGTTGACTTTCATGCCTTTAAAAGCTATGAAAGGTCAAGTGATTCCTGACTTCATTGTGGACCATTCTTTGGTTGAGCAGACGGTCATGAGTTACGTCGAAATGCAACCATGGAAATTGTACTTTGATGGTTCAACCCACAGGAATGGAAGTGGTGTTGGAGTCCTTCTGATTTCTCCTGAAGGAATTCCAACAAAATTCAAGTATAAATTAGATGGTCCTCGTTGTTCTAACAACGAAGCTGAGTATGAAGCGCTCATTGTTGGACTTGAAGCTTTGTTGGAATTGGGGGCAACCAGAGTCGAAATTAAAGGAGACTCTGAATTAGTGGTCAAACAAATCACAAAGGAATACAAGTGCATAAAGGAAAATTTAATGGTATACTTCGTCATAGTCAATAGGCTATTGAGGAAATTTGAATACATGGATATTCAACACATACCAAGAATAGAGAACCAAGAAGCAAATGACTTAGCGCAGTTGGCTTCAGGTTATAAAGTGTCTACCAAGAACTTCAAGGATTTGGTCGAATTAAGGGGAAGAGTTATGGCTACTAGATTCACACCATCGGATCTGGAAAGTATGAGATTGGGATATGCTGAGAAACAGGGATTCGAAATATTAGCCATAAATACTTTGTCAGATGCAGATTGGCGAAGTCCATTGAAGAGTTATTTAGCAGACCCAACTCTAAAGGTGGATAGAAAAACAAAATATAGAGCATTGTCATATCTCCTCATGGGAAACGAATTGTTTAAAAAGACCCAAGAGGGTGTATTATTGAAATGCCTAGGAGAAAGTGAGGCATACTTAGCATTGTCTGAAGTCCATAATGGGGCATGTGGGGCACATCAAGCAGGCCATAAAATGAAATGGTTGTTATTTCGATACGGCTTGTATTGGCCTAGCATGCTCAAAGATTGCATAGACTTTGCTAAAGGATGTGAGGAATGTCAGAAACATGCAGGAATTCAACATGCCCCTGCAAGTGAGTTGCATTCGATCATCAAACCATGGCCATTTAGAGGATGGGCATTGGATTTGATAGGAGAAATAAATCCTGCTTCGTCCAAAGGACAGAAATACATCTTGGTGGGAATAGATTATTTTACCAAATGGATCGAAGCTATACCACTGATAGTTGCTGATCAAGAGGCTATTATTGAATTTATACAAAAGCACATTATCTATAGGTTCGGATTTCCAGAGAGCATAACTACAGACCAAGGCTCTGTGTTTACTGGTAGAAAGATGCAAGGATTTGCCCAAGAAATGGGGTTTAGATTGCTAACATCAACGCCATATTATGCTCAAGCAAACGGACAAGTCGAAGCAGCAAATAAAGTAATAATAGGATTAATCAAGAAGCATATTGGCAAAAAGCCAAGAAACTGGCACAAAACTCTGGACCAAATATTATGGGCTTGTAGAACATCTCCTAAGGAAGCTACTAACACTACGCCTTTCCAACTCACATTTGGTCATGATGCAGTGTTGCCAGTAGAAATTCATCTACAATCAGTTCGAATTCACAGACAAAACGAAATCCCAACTGCATTATATTGGGAAATGATGATGAATGAATTAGTTGAGTTGGACGAAATTAGATTACATGCATTGGAGCTTTTGATGAGGCAAAAAGAAAGAGTGGCCAGAACATACAATAAAAGGGTGAAGAAAAAAGTATTCATTATTAATGACTTGGTTTGGAGAGTCATATTGCCTATGGACAAGAAGAATAAAGCGTTAGGTGAATGGTCACCTCATTGGGAAGGACCTTTTTGAATATTAAAAGTATTCTCAAACAATGCATACGAAATCGAAGAACTCATGGATGATAAACGTGTCCTAAAGGTTAATGGGAAATATTTAAAGAAATATAAGCCAAGCCTGCAGGAGATTCGAATAGTAACAACGTAAACAAGATGTTATAAAAAGCCAAGATGGCAAGATAAAATGCCAAAATGGCGTTGTTCGAATATTACATGTAAGAAACCAAAATTATAGTCAAATAAACATCAAAATCTAGAAATAAGAATTATTTTTCAATCGATTAAAAGTGCTTCGAAATGATTCAAGTTTCTACTGAGCAAACCGCCTGGCTCCTTCCAAGGTTTCCACTTCTCCTTTAAGTTGTTCTGCAGTCTCCATTTCCGCAAGCCCCTGGTTGAGAAGCTCTTCGAATTGGTTACCAGCAGAATTGGTTTCGAAGGCTAGTTGTTGTTCTTTAGCCTCCTTAACCTTCTGTTGAAGTTCCAGAATCTGCCTTTCCCAAAGAAGGATGGACTCAGCTCGAGCCTCATAATCAGTTTTCGCCTGCTTCAGATGCATGGCTTGATCCTCAGCTTCTTGAGAGAGTTTCGAAGCTTGTTCATAAGCGGCATCCATGGCAATGCGTTTCTCTTGAACCTTCTTGGCAGCAGATTCGTCTTGGAGAAGGTAACCAGTTACGTTGTCCAGCAAATTCTGAAGATCGAACAAGAGAGTACTAACTGGCAAGGAGCAGGTGGAAAGATTGACCTTTGTGAGCAGCTCCTTCATAGTATAGCAAGCAGTACTATCTTGCTTAAGCACTTCGAATATATCCACATTGAGAATGGTTTTCCTAATTTTATTAAGAAGAACAATTCTTTCATCTGTGGGAAGAGGATAGCTGGTCGAACTTGTGCCAGCCCTAGCAAGTGGGACGTCCCTCTGAGCCAACTTTGCCTTCATGTACCCAATAGGGTCATTTCGTCTCAGAAGTGCCAGTTCCTCGTCAGTCATTCGAGACAGAGAGGATTGAGGGAGTTCCACACGTAGGGGAGTCACGTCCATTTCAACCTCTATGGGTTCGTTGGTTGCATTACCATCCCCTTCATTCGTTTCGTGCTCTTGGTCTTCTTCATCCTCATCCAAGTCCACCACTTCGATACCATCCCTTTCACTGCTATTTGCGTTGGACTCCGTCCCAACAGTCGAACCGTCATTGGCATTCTCCTCCTCAGATTCTTCGGCTCTTTGCCCAGAATCAGCTTTCTCTTCTTCAGTTTGAGTGTCCTTTGGGTCCTCTTGAAGAGTTTCAAGAGGGGACTTTTGAAGAGAAGCCCTTTGCAAATCATCTGCAGACGTTTGAAGTGTTGTTTCGTTTATCTCTTTCAGAGGAATGGAGGTACCTTGATCATCCTGCTGTTCAGAAGTTCCAGCCAGAACTGCCATATTGGAGGAACCTTTATTTTGAACCAGGTTGCTGGAATCTCCTTGAGGAGAGGAGTTGAGCGGAGCAGCAGCTCTGGATGGTGAGTTCGAAATAGTGGAAGCTGGATTCAAGATGTTCTGCAAGGAACAACAGAATGTTAAGAAAAAACATTCACCAAGGTAATAAGAAGTTAGTATTGTAAAAAATTTAAAGGTTCAATTTACCTGTGGACTCTCAGAGGAGAGGTTACTAGCTATACGTTCCAACGTTGGGTTGGAGGTCGAAGGTGGATTTTTGGATTTGGGTGAGGGAGCAGCATCCCTGGAATCAAGTCCAGAGACACTAGTTGGAACGGTGCTTTTCGAAATATCTTTCTTTGGCTTCTTCTTCGAAGCAGTATTTAAGTTTCCTCCAGCCTTGGGGTCTTCCCCAGTGGTGCTTGATTTCCGCTTCTTGGGAGTAGTAGGAGGAAGCTTGTTGGTCTGAAAGAATTTTAAACGAAGAGTTATATGCAAACCATAAAGCATGAGTGAATTCGAAACATCAAGGCTAAGTGATTACCGTTGGAATTGGAACACTGGTTGTTGTTGGTATTATTGTTGTTGTTATGGTTGCAGCAATAGTGGTTGTTTCGGGTGGAGTCACTTTGTCAGTAGTTTCGATGGAGGCTTGAGAGGCACTCCCTTCTTTCGACTTCGAGGCAGCTGTCTTTATCCTGATGGCTGAAAATCGAAACAATTAAAGCAAAGGTTAAAGATATGGAAAGTAAAAGACATTTGGCATTTTCCCAAGCATTCGCACCTGTGCCTTGATCAGATTTAATTGACATGGCAGAAAGGTCGTATCGAAGGTGTCCTGGGAAATCATGAAGCCAGTATCGAGCCCATGTCACAGTCTCAGATGGCTTTGGTTTCCTTTGAAGATATTTGAACATCTCTTTGCAAGTAAACCACCATGGATATGGGGGAAACCAAGCCAGAGCCAGTTCTGAGGTAGGTAATCTGGGAAATTTAGGTGGATGCATTTCGAATGCCAACCTATACCTATCCTCAGGTGACAGCCCTGAAGGAAGTTTTAACTTAGAAACTTTTTGTTTAAATTTTTCCTTCAAGGTCTCAGCTGCTTGATGCACAGTGGAGTCCAAGCGCGTGGGGTCATAAGTAGTTTCAAAATAATTTTGGAAAGCTTTAATCTCTTTGGCATGAGTAAACATACCTTTCTTTGTTGGTACCTGCACATCGAAGGCATCAATTAGTTTCTGTTGAATTGTAAGTGTATCGAACATATAAGTTTGATAAAACTTGGTCCACCATTCCAGAAATCCTTTAGCCGTGAGATGGGTAGGTTCGAAGGTTATCAGCTCAAATTGGGCAAAGCCTTGATATTGTTCTTGCTGTATTTTGGCTTCCCGTGCCTTGAAAGTTCGTCCAGAAGTGATGGCGCTCTCAGTGTGAAATAAAGGTTCAGGAATCAGTTGGCATAAGCCAAACTGCCTCGAAACGAAGTTTGGTTGGTAGGCAAAGAGAAAATTTTGGTTCTTGGCTGGGGTTATTCTTGAATAAATGAGCCTAGGCAGCAAAAAAGCTCTCCATACATCCTGAATCTCCTTGCTCTTGATAGCTTCTGAGAGAGCCATGGTGAACCAAGAAGGTCCATGAGCCCTCGAAGCAAAAGGCGCCATGCTCTCTTCGAACTTGTGCCTTTTGGAGAATATCATGATGTACTTCGAGAATTGAACTTTGAAGTCATCTTTGTCGTCATTGGGAGTTAATCTTTGAAGCCTAGTGCCTTCGACTATCCTATCATTTATCTCAGAATCTTGCTCATCAATGGTGTTGGCGGTTGATAAGGAGGGTTCGAACATGGCATTTAGCCATAGTTGGAGTAACCAAAAAGGGCCAGCCAATAGAATATTTTTGGAGGTGTGGGATTTGAGGCTCGAAACAGCTGACCTCAGGCTTTCATAGAGGTCAACGAAGAGCAGTTCACTTAGGCACACTTTTCGATTTTCATGCAAGTCCCTAGCTAGAGGAATGAACCTACTAGCTACCTGTAGGGATCTACTGCAGAAAACGTATCTTGACAGCCACAGGGTTAAGAAAGCAATGTGCTCTACGTCATACACATTGTCCCCCTCAGCATGGTAATGACTGATAAATTTGGAAAAACTGGCTAGCTTGACTTCGAAGTCAATTATGCTTGAGTGTTCTTCGTTGTCGGGTATATAAGTTTCTCCCACTGGCGATAGCCCAGTGATGGCCGCTATGTCGAAGAAGGTTAGGGTGATCATTCCACCTGGGAGATGGAAAGTGTTATAGGTACTGTCCCAGAAATAAAGGGACGCGAATAGCAGAGGGTGGCTGTAGGTGAAACCAGGCTTCGATAGCTTAATCAGGTTATAGATGCCTAATTCTTCCCATTGCTGGGATTTCTTAGCTTCTACTTTCGTGAACCAATTTTGATAAGCAATATCAGAGGTGGGGCAAGATCGAAATGGCTTAAAATTACTTTTTGCATAATCCAAAACAAAGGGGTCCTTAGGAGGAACAGTTGGGGTTTCTATGGTATTTGAACTAGGAGATTCTACTGCCTTAGGGGCGTCCATTTTGTTAAATAAGGGTTTGAAGCTATAACAAACTGGGAAAATCGTCCTGGTGTCTTTTAATATTTCAAAAACCGTAAGAGGGCCATTTAAAGCTAACCTCTTACCAGCAACGTTGGTAGGAATGAGTACCTGTGACGCATACAGCATTTCTTTTTCTTTTGAAATCATCTGAGGGGCAAGAACGGATTGACCTTGGTGAGTGATGATTTTACTTTCCATGGTAGCTCCTGCAGTTTTTCCTTTCTTCTTGGAGACTTTCTTGAGTTGGGATGAAGTAGAAGAAGACATTTTTGAAAGATGTTGAAAGCTTGGATTTTTTACGAGAGAAGGAGGGTAAAAGATTTAGAGTGTGAAAAGAAAATAAAAAAGATTAAGTTGGTGATGTTTTATAATGGGGAAGTTTAAGCATCCACCGAATAAAGGTGTGATACGTGGAGATCATGGGTTGGTGTGATGAAGAGGTGGCGTAAAGTTAACATGGGTAATAGGCGTGATTTAAAGATAATCATTATTTGTAACTGCACCATGCTGTGAAGTGGCTCCAGGCGGTTAAGGAATCCAAAAGGTGCTATGATTGACGTGACTGGAGTCAAATGCATTAAATGTTACGATGATTCGAAAGTCCCATCAAAATCTTGTGTAGGCGTTTAAAATAGGTATTTCTCAGAGGAATCGAAATACATATTTTAAAGGGGCAATTTGTTGGCTGAAGATTTTGATAATGTTATTAGAAGCCAAATGAATTAAACGTTTTGATCGAAATGAGGTAAAGCGTCATGTTTCGAAGTAGCAGAAGCAGTGTTTCGAATAAGTATGTCAAAGCTTGGAGCTTCGAGTGGCAATTATGGGAACATATCTAAAGAAGTCTCGAAATAACAACAAGGCTGTATCTGGGAAGAGCGTTCGAAACGGAGAAGTACCAAAGCATTTGAAATTCAAATGGAAGCGGGACTTTCGAAGTTTGAAAGTTATGTGCTGGAGCATTTGGGGACACGTGGAAAGACGAAAGAGGCATTGTCCTGCATGTTCTAAACGTGGCATAATCCTATAGCAAGACCGTTATGGTCGAATTAGTATAAATAGAAGTCTTAGTATTAGGATTTGGTGTGTCATATCTATTATACAAAATACTCAGTAACATTCAAACTACCACATGGCAAGGGAAACGAATGCAAGAGAAATGTATGTATGATAGCACCATGTATTTCTGATTTAATGAAAACCTTTTACCATTTCCAGCACTTTCCTTTATCCTTTTGTCAAATAACATTTACAAGTTTTCTCATTTACAGTCTTTTCACTTCGAAATCTCTTCTTCAAAGTTTTACATTTTAATGTTTTCTTCATATTTCAAGCACTTTAGATCTCAGAAAACTGTCATATTTTCCATACCTTTACCTTCAAGTCTTATCCTTCGAACGCATATTTTTACTTAAAGTCATTTAAAGATTTCTTGCATTAAACGCTTTCTTCATATTTCAAACCTTTTACGTTCCAGAAATCCTTTATATTAACTGTTTTGTAAGTCGAAACCATTTACTTCACTTTTATGTAATTTTACATGTCTTTACAATTAGCATTTATTCATGTAACTTAGTTTTCACACACACATTTTGATTACATCTTTAGACTTTTAGAGAGAGAAATCGAAATAAGCCAAACACATATACAATATCAACCATGAATATCTGTTCGATCGTGAGAGTAACCTTAATATCCAAGGAGTCCTAGGATCAATCTAGTCGATCCTGTGAGTTACCAGAGGAATTGAATAACAGTCAGAAAGATTATTCGATAGTTTGGAAGACTAGCGGTTGTTTACCAGAAATCACTGGAAACATATGGATCAAAAATTATGAATTTTGACTGTAAATTGACCACAATTGACTTTTTCCCCAATACAGCTAATTTTAGGTCATCTGATCAATTGACTGGGCAAAAATGTGATCCAAGACTTGAAACTTGACATGAGAAATATTGAGGGTCCAAAATGATCCATGAAAGTCATATGGGGCATTAAAATTCCATTTGTCCTTGTGAAAACTCAAACCCTAATTTGAGTCATCAGTGCTTAAGGAGGTGTCTTGAGCTGATCAAACCTTGTGCAGTCTTGAATCAATGGAGATCTTGTGAGAGATTTCTTGAGAAATGAGAGGGAAAATTTTGGATTACAACAGTTCCCTTAGCCAAAAAATTATCCTCTAGCTTGCAAATGTTTCTCTATTTATAGAGAAAAGGTGGAAGGTGTTTGAAGTAACCAGGTTCGTAAGATAGCAAACCATGGTTTGGTTGAAAACAAGTCTTGTCCTTTTTCGTTGATCCCCGGTTTCTAGTACAAGTGGGGACCTGCTGGCAGGGGATTAGACTTGTGTTTATGGAACTGCTTTTCGTTCATACCTGAATCAGGTTGGAAGCTGGTTTTATGATAAAAGTACTCTTTATGAAAAAAGGGTACGTAGCCTTTTGCTATTTTAACCAAGAATGGTATTATCCAATAGACAAAACTTCAAACCTTTGTACAAGCCTATGATCATATAAAGATTTAGAAGCAACATAGCCTGACAAGTAGGGTAAAGCTATGAGATTTGCTCAAACTTACTTCGAAGGGTCCAAAGATGGGTTCGAAAGATGTTAATTCGAATGGAATCAAAGTTCCAATCGAAGCCTTGTGTGAAGGAGTTTTTTTTTGTCCAGTCGAAAGCTTGCCTCCCTGAGGTCACATGGCCAAACAAAAGGGTGCATGCAGGAAGTCCTTGTTGTGGGGTGCTAGCATAAAGGGGAAATTCTGCCTTGAGAGTTTGGCCAACATGCAAAACCAAAGGCTTCTGAGTCCAAGGGGGATTGCAGGAGGCCTTTGCTTTGTGACTTCAAACGAAACATGTAAGAGGCCTTTGCTCAAACAAAACTTTTCCTGCCAAAGGTCCATATGGCCAAACGAACTTACATTTGAAGTAAACCACAAGCCCAAACAAAGAATGTAAGCCCAAGCTTGTCTTGAAGAAAGTCACATGCCCAAACGAAGAAAGCGTGCAGGAAGTAAAGGGAACAAACGAAGCTTGCAACAAAGGGGCCACATGCCCAAAAGAAAGAGGCATGCTAGACTTGAAAAGATGCCCACACGAAAGAGGCATGCAGGAAGCAAATTGAGCAATCAAAGGATGCCAAAAGGAGGCTTTTTTCCTTGGAATTGAAGGAGGCTACATGAGGCTTTATGCCTTGTGCATGTTAGCATGGGGGGGAGCCTTTTGCGCGCAAGAAAGAAGTTATGGCTCAAACAAAGGCTTGTATGCAGCTAGTTATCAACTTGTGAATCAAAGCAAGTATGGGGGAATATTTTTCTAGTCAACACAGGCATGCACACATCAAACATTCAATCGAAGCAGGCACATAGGAAGCCATTGCATTGTGAACCCTGTGAGGCCAAAGATGCAATCGAAGGTGACATGCAGGAAGCTCCTGCCTTGTAAATCCAAGCCAACGTGCCAGAGGCCAACGCCTAGTCAAAGGATGCAAGCCAAACTTGCATCGAAAGAGGCCAAAAGGCCAATCGAGTGAGCTGAATCGAAAAGACTTATTTTTCTCCAATTTTGTCAAAAAGATTATTTTTATTTGTTTTCCCCTATTTTTAATAGTTTCCCTTTTAACTTGATACTAGAAAATCCAAATGTAATTGTGCAAGCTTGAACCTTGAGAATCCTTGTGAGAAATGCCTTGAAAAATGAGAGGGCAAATTTTGGGGTACAACACAATTATTTAGGGATTTTATTCTTCAATTTCTAGATTTTGACATATTAGGGTTTTTGAGTAGAATCCATGAAATTGATGTTTAAATTATGGTTGATGTTTATAAATGTAACCACATGTTAGATATTGGTACAATGTATGAAATTTGAGCAATTATGTGTTTAAGAGGTGTTTTGGAGTAGAAAATTCGTGTAGGAAGTTGTTGTCATCATAAAAAATTGCTGTAAAGATTACAGTTTGCGCTCAACACAGATTTTGGTGCTCAGTCGGTCTGCAATGTGAAATTTTGTAATTTTTAAAAAACTCATAACTTTTGAAACGTAACTCCGTTTGAGTCCCCATTTGAAGTGTTAGAAAGCTAGCGATATTCTTTTCAATAAAAATAGTTTTGTTGGCAGTAGGTGATTCAATCATTGTTTGGTTGTGTAAAATGACATGGATATGTGTTATACGTATTGGTGATTGGTGTTGGATTGTAATACATCGTGATATTACTTGCTATATGTTATTGGGAGGTATTAAATTGATGAATATTATGAAAGTGAATTATATTTGAATAATCTATGAGTATGTGTATGTATTTGCAATTGTGTGGTATTTCACATGTGATGAATTATTGAAGATATGCATTGATGAGTTTTGGATGAATTCTTAGTATGAACATAATACTTGAATTTTATGTATATGCATGTTGTGAATTGATGATGAATGAGGATAACATGATTTGACAATTGTTGCTATGTGCTATTATGGTGTGTTGTATTAATTAATGCTATGAGGATGCATTATATGTGATTGATAATATGAGGTACGTATGTTTGTACAATAGTACTGATGATTCAAATGTGATGAATTAAATGATGTATGCTCGTATAATTAAGATTGAGAGATGATCTTAATTGCATATGATTGTTGAGATTTCACATGCATCATTTATTGTCAAGAAGCAATGTTTTCTAGTTTCGTAGAGGCTAGTGACTTGTTCCAAACCTAGAGGACTAGTATGAAGCTTAGAGGACAGGCTTTTTGATGGTTATCTGTCTGAGAGATGGACCTGGCAGGACCGGTAAGGATAATAATTGGTACCACATGTATATTGCATTGAGTTACATTGGAGTCAAATGTATTGATGTGAAATGTTGAATTTGTGTGCAATATGTGATATTGGTGTGAATGTTACATATGTGGTATTTGTGGTTGATTATCTTTGAATCATGAATCGTTGAGCAATGTTGTATTTGTAAGTATGTGAATTGTGTTAGAAAGTGTTGAATATGTGATTATGTGAAGTATAATGAATTTTATTGATGTTGTATGTTATACATTACTTATTATTATATATTTCTATAATGATGTGAATTCTCACCCTTTTGTTGAAATGATGTTTTATACGACATCGCTCAAGTACCAAAGATAGCGGTGCTTCTTGCAAGGACTAGTTGGATGAGCTAGATTCTTGTTTATCCATTTTATTTAGGTAGTGAGTTATGCTCTGGTCTATGTAACACGAGGAACGTATGGATTCATGTTATATTTGTTATATTCCTGTTTATTTGAGAGATATTGTTATACTCTCTAGATATTTATGTTGTATTGAGATTATATAATGAGTGGCCTTTAGTGCCTAATATTTTATGATATGATTGTCAATATGGGATTTCAATCATTAGTATTATTTTTAAATGAGAATTATTCCGCTGCGAGATGTATATGTGTATGGTAAATGAATTTAAATGTGTGTTATGAGCATGGCTAGTGTATTTGTGTTGTGTTTTGTAAAGTAAATGTGGCACCCTCTTTTGGATATGCATGCTAATTTACTCTGATTATGTCATATATTTGTGCAGGGGTTTAGAGAGTGTTACACCTTACAAACTTTGCATTCTTATGTTCCAAGAAATCCATGAACTCCCCATCCTTAGCGTACTTGAACCAAATCTTCCATTTGCACTTCAGTTTTTGAAAGCGAAATTTGTACTTAAATAATGACCCTTGATCTATAGCTAAATGAACTAAATAACCTTGGATTACTTAGACATGTTGAATTCAAGCACATTTGGATGAATACCTCAATCTCAACACCACATATGAATAACTTGACTCAGTAGAGACAAAGAGATCCTCATGTGAATGATCAAACCCAAATCTCTTGACAAACAATAGGGAAATAAACCCTAATCCAGACTCTGATGCATTCGGATGAAGAAATAGCCCCGTAGATTGAAGAATAAGAAATCCATGATATCCATACTTCAAAACCTAATTCCACTCAGTTCACTGCTCCAGAACCAGTTGAATCTGCCTATGTCTGATGAAGAAGCCTCGAAACCACTGTAAAGCCTTAACTTGCACAAATATTGATTCTTGAACCCATGCCGTATTGAATGAACGAATGTTATGAATCTATGTGGAATGTATGAATGAAATGCAAAGCCTAAGCCAAATAAAAAGTAAAAAGGTAGGATAAATTTGGGGCATGACACATACATATGGAAGATTCTCAACAAACCCTGTTGTGACTCCGACAAACCCTCAATTCAAGTTGAATATAGATCAGGGTCCCAGTACTAATGTCGAAAGAGCTTATATGAATAGAATCCCATATACTAATATAATAGGTTCTTTGATGTGTGATATGCTTTATACTAGACCCAACATAGCATATGCAGTAAGTCTTGTAAGCAGGTACATGGCGAATCTTGGAAAGGCTCACTGGAAAGCATTGAAGTGGGTTCTAAGGTACATAAATGGGTCTCTGAATAGAGTCCTAATTTATAGTGGAGCCTTGGGTGAAGATAGTAAAGCAGTAATCAAAGATTATGTTGACTCTGATTATGCGGGTTGTATGGATTCTAGAAAATCTATTTCTGGATATATTTTCACTATGTTTGACACAACAATTAGTTGGAAAGCGACACTTCAGAAGGTTGTTGCCTTATCAACCACTAAGGCGGGGTATATTTCCCTCATTGAAGCTGTGAAAGAAGCATTATGGCTTAAAGGTTTTGTTAATGAGCTGAAACTTCAAGGTCGAGTTATCAATATTAAATGTGATAGTCAAAGTGCAATACACATGTCGAAGAACTTAACATATTATGAGTGAACCAAACACATCGATGTGAGACTGCATTTCATCAGAGGAATAATCGAGCATGGAGAAGTCCAAGTGCTGAAGGTTTCGATATATCACAATGTTGCTGATATGATCACCAAGACATTGCCAAGTTGCAAGTTTTTCCAATGTGTGCAGTTAATAAAGCTGCATGAAGAAAGCTAGTTTGTTCTTTGATATTAGAGTTTGTTTGAAGGTGGAGATTTATCAGATATTGGATCAAACTCTATTGGATCGAAGAGTAACTTCTGGTTCGACGGGATTTATGCATGTCGTCGTAGTATGTTCACATACTGGTGTCGAAGACCTACATATTGTAGGTGAAGTGTGTTCTAGTATGTGGGTGTCGAAATGCTAGGGTTGTTAGTATTTCGAATTGAGCCTGTTTGTTATGTCCAATTGTTTAAGATAGCTTGTATCCTAAGTTAGCTTGTAATGAGAATTTGTGAAAAAAACTCATTAATTTAGTATGTTAGGTTTATTATAAATAACATATTAGTATCTCATCATTGTATAATGTAAATTCTAATTTAGGGTGAAAAAATTATTTATTATTCTTGTAACACTTATAATCTCGATTAAAAATAAAGTAAATAATAACAATTATAATCAATTCTTATTGCTCTTTATATTCTTCCATCTTTTCTATCTTAATTATTTCTTTATCATAAAAAACAGTTTATACTTTATATCAGTATGTTATTAATATTGTGTCTTGATTGTATTCTTTAGTGAACTAATATATCTTAAATGTATACTAGTACTACATTAATTGTCATCGTTGTTTCCAAGGGTCGTTCTTATACTGAATAATGTAATCTAGCAACCAATAGCTAGTAAAACTCGGGTTATCTTAACGAGTGTCTTCAGAGCATTTTTTTAAGAAATTAAATAAAAAATTATTTTTTATAAAAATTAGTTATTCCAATTTTCAATATATTAATTATTAAATTCTTAAAAAATCTTACTAATTTAAGCATTTAAAGATTGTTTTAAGAGAAGTGATTATCATTTCTCTTTTTTTAATTATTTATTTGGCCAAATATTAAATAAAAACATAAATGTTTTTAAAGACGCCTATTTTTTATTATATATGTAAGATACTTCATTATTTTTTTAATAAAAAAAATACATAAAACAATATAAACACACATGACACAAAACAAAGGTCGGAGATAAAATAAAACAAGCTTAAAGCAAATTTATCCATAAGAAAAAGTATAACGGACTCAACAAACTAAACCAACTCATCACCAGAAATAAAAACAAGAATCAAAGAGAGCAAAAATCAATTGCCTCTTAAGCGACTGAAGCAAGTCACTTCCAAAAGATATGAGCTGAAAGAAGACAAAACACAACCACCTACAAGAAACATGCAGTTAGCCACCTAACTCACTCTTACTCTTGAATACAGTTGAGTGGATCCTACTCCCAGTCAAACAAGAAGAGGGAAGGAACTGAAGCATGAGAATAGACTCACTTCAATGCCAAACTAATAATCAAATAGACTCGTTGATTAACCAACAAACTTTCCTGAAAGAAAATAATTCTATTTTGTATTTTCCAAATAACCGAGACCCCTGAATTTCAAATCGAAAGCAAATCTAAGAGAGATTTGTTACTCTGACAAAACCCATGAGATTTCTTAAGGCGACAAGAATCCTCCGTAGGGATCTAGCGTTTTGATTTCCTCTAAGGGCAACCTTCATTCAAACCTTTTAGTTTTATGCAAAAGGAGTGAATATCAATACATATTCTTATGATAATAGAGTGACGTGTCTCATTAAAAACCCACAAACTGTAGTAGGTACATAAGGAAAAGAGTGCATCCTCAAAATTAACAACATATTACAAGCGGCAGAGACATATGTTTTTAGTATTTTTTTCATTTTCAGTTTCAGTCAGTTATAGTTTTGGTTTGGTTCGGTGTCAGTTTTAGTTCGGTTTTACAACTGCTTATGCAATATGGTCTAGTTCACTAGCCAAACATAACGATTCAGTTATTTTAGCTTTAGTTCTTGATTTAGCGATTCGATTCAGTTCATCGGTTTTTGACGAGCCCTACCAACTCCTGATAGTTGGTAATAGAGGCTCGGGACAAACCTATATATCATCGCAAGGTTGCATCCTTTAAGGTGTCAGACATCAATTAGCACTTATGGAGGATAAACGCTCCAATGGTGGCCATATGGGTGTTGATGGAAGCGACATGTTCATAGGGATCACTACGTACATCAAACTTCTCTAAAGAGATAGGCTTGAACCTTTTAGGGATACACGCTTTCCATATTGTGTCTAAAAGTGGATGGGGTCCAGTACCCCCATTCAGTTTCAATTTTGGTTCGATTCTAGAAATGTTTATGCAATATGATTTGGTTCATTAGCCAAACATAACGATTCATTTATTTCAACTTCAATTCTTGATTTGGTGATTTGATTTGGTTCATGGTTGTTTGACTAGCTCTACTAACCCTAATACTTGGTGATAGAGGCTCGGGACAGACTTATATACACCATCACAAGGTTGCATCCCTTAAGGTTTCAAACATCAATTTGCACTTATGGAAGTCAGGTGCTCCAATGATGGCCATATGGGTGGTGATGGAGGCGACGTATTCATTAGAATCACTACGTACATCAAACTTCTCTAGAAAGAGGCTTGAACCGTTTAGGGGCATCCGATTTCCATATTTCGTCTGAAAGTGGATGGGGGTCCAGTACCTCCATCTCACCAAGGGGTTGGTCTGTTGCTAGCATTGCCGAATGTTAAGAATGTTGTCCTCCAGGTTTAGATTTTGACGGAGAAGTTCATCCATGACACCGCGCATCTTCGCCAGGGCATTGACATCACCACTATCATTTGTGTTCTCCAGCGCAGGGGATGGAGCTCTTATGTTAAACATGGTTAATAATGGATGGGTATAGGAAAAAAGGGGGTGGTAGTGAGTATGGTAATTGTAACGGAAGGTGTGGCCCATATTAGTTTTACTAGATCTCTATGGTGTACGCCACTGTACTTGTCAAAAGTACGAGTGTGTGTGGTATCTCTACGCATGTAGGGGATACTCAAAGCCCTTAAAAATACTGGTGGTTAAGATTTGCTCGTGGCGGAGAGAGGCCTTGTTTAGTGAGGTTTACAGTGTTTCTGGTGGTATAATAGAGGTTGTGTTTTGTGATGTTTATGATGTTTACAGTGATATGACAAAGTCAGCTGATGTAAGGTGAGAGACTTTGTGTGTGGTATGCTCATGATGTAATGACCTATCTCTCTGTTAGAGAAGAAGTATTTTTAGAGGCCCTTTGGGCCTAAGGTTCAAGAAATCGTTAGAGACTGTTTGAATTTGGATTTTGGAGGGAAGACTTTAAAGAGTTGCGTTTAAAATATATTTGATATCTTATATGATTGTATATGTTTATATATATATATATATATATATATATATATATATATATATATATATATATATATATATATATATATATATATATATATATATATATATATATATATATATATATATATCACTACGAAAAAAACAATTTTTGGCAGCGCATCTACGAAAGCGCTTTTAAGAGAAAGCGCTTTCGTAGCCTTTAAAAAAAATTCGCTTAAAAAAAGCGCTTTTATAGGGTTTCCTACGAAAGCGCTTTTGAAAAGCGCTCTTATAGGTGGCCTATAAAAGCGCTCTGAAAGGGGGACCTACGAAAGCGCTTTCTAAAGCGCTCTTATATGGGGGACATACGAAAGCGCTTTTTACCTCAGAAACGCTCTCATATATGGGTATTAGAAAGCGCTTTTAAAAGCGCTTTCGTAGGTTGTTTTATAATTAAATTAAATATCCCTAAATACGAAATTTGCCCTCACTTGTTCATTTCTTCGTCTTCTTCATTTCTTCTTCCTGTTACCGTTCGTTTCTCTCATTCTTGCCGCCGTTCCTGCTCCTGTTCGTTTGTTTGTCGCCGTTACTGTTCGTCTTCCTTGCATTCCGTTCCTGTTCCTGTTCGTGTTCGTCCCATTGTTGCGTTTCCAGAATCCCATTGCTGCGTTCGTTCACTGCTGCTTCGTCTTCCTTCGTCGCCGTCGTTCTTCCCTCTTCTTCAGTCGTCGCCGCCGTTCACTGCGTTCTTGTCCATCTTGGTAAGTTTCTTCTTATTCCATTATCTGTTCCGTTATTTGACCGTTTAGTTATGCATGTTCTGGCCTGTTCCGATTTCTTCTTCCATTATCTGAGTATTTCTAGGGATAGATAATGCTGTTATTATATGTTTGGATTCTTGTTAGAAAACACCAACGTTGTGATACAGGAAAATTAATAGGCCAAAAAAGCTGCAAACCTGAGCATACAAAATTGTTTTTAAATTTTCCATTAGTTTATCATGTAGTCCTTTAATTTGTTCTTGCCTCTTTAGAAGCTCTTCTTGTTGCCTATGTCCATATTCTGCAAAATATTGTACGCTTTTCCTACATTTCATCAACTATGAGATTAATATTGAGCCAAACATTTTTTGAATACAAATTTATGGCATTTAAACAATCTTACCTGCTTTCTTCTAGCGCTTTGAATTGAACCTCATTCAATGAATTTAGACCCTCGAGTGTTGTGGATTGTCCGTCTAAAAGTTGTTGTTGTTTATCTAAAGAGATCCCTGCCATATTTCCAATATCTTCAGCATTGTTTTGCAGATTATTCATCTTTGATGACATTGCATCTCCTACTTTGATGACCTCATTCTCAATCTCAATGGTTTCATCTCTTAACTTTTCTATTTCTTTACCCAAATAGCTATAAGATTCTTGAAGCAATGCTACTCCATCCTCTAAATTCCTCTTCATGTCCTCTTGGCCTTCTTTTAGTTGCGAATGTGACGCTGCAATTTCCGTAGTTTGCTCATAGACACTCTTGGAATGTCTTAATACCACATCAATATTGCCTTCCACATTCTTGACAGTTTGTGCTACTAACTGTGTGTGACTATTAACTGATTCGAGAGATTCGGAAATTTGTTTTGAGTTTTGTAATAGACAATCTGATTTCTCTTCAATGCTATCTAACTTGTCCTCCACATATTGAGCAGAATTTTTCAATTCAGTTACAAGTCTCTCAGTTTCATGTTTAAATGCATGTGTCCTGTACAAATATACAAACTTAGTTCAAGTTGAGGCAAAAACATCAAAGAATCACTCTTTAAAAAAATTGAATTATTGAATAATATTAGAAATTGAAAGAAAAAAAAAACTTCACTTAACTGTAGTTGATAGCAAATGGAGTTGGTTTCGAGGTAGAATTCGAGATAAACCTTATGAGCAAGATCATCTAAGTTTCTCAGACATTTAGCAATCGGTGTTTTTGAGTCACAGTGAGGAAAGGAAGGCCTGCCAGAATCTCTTTGAAAACAATCACTTAAATGCCAAGCTAATCTAGATCTTTTATCATTAGTAGCCAAAATCTCAGAACATCCGGCAAATAGATTTTTATAAGCATTTTGCCAACAAACATTTGATCCAAACATTTTGTTCTTAGCATTCTCTACAAGTTTTATCCCCTTTGGATCATCGAAAGGTTCAATTGAAAATTCGGCACTTGAGCCTTTACTTGTTGGTCACTCTGGATTGTTTGTAGTTGATGACACTCAAAAGATGTTATGTGGCCTGTCTTGATTCCATATACCGATTTTTAAACGCACCCGTGTCATTCATTATATATTCTTGCATGTTTACCCAATTTGGCTAACTTTTGAAGATGATACACAATGGTTCTATAACTTCTTAAAGATGATAATTAGAGAAACTGAAAATATGAGTTAAATTTTAAGTACTTTCTTGACTTTGGCCCTACACCCTTCACAGTTCATATTAGTTTTACCTTCAACTTTTTTAGTTTGGTCATCAAATGACACTTGTAGTCTTTGAATGTACTTAAGTTACAAAATTGTTCCCGTAAGTTTGAATTACATTCATTTTTTAGTTTGGTCATCAAATGCCTCCGGAGATTGTAAGGTAAAAAAACATATGAAAATGGATATAAAAGTCTCTTACATGGCATCTTTTCAAATATCTTTTAGTTATAATTGTTATTTCCCTTTTTTGTAATGCTTTGTATTTATAGAATTATGTATATAGAATTATGTATATTTCCCTTTTTTCAAATATCTTTTAATTATGTATTTACAAATCTAACACTATCCTTTTTCTACTTATTTTTTGTTTATATGTTTCTTATTTGTGGGTTGATGTATGTTTTATTTCTCCGGGTGCATGCTACATAATTTTGGTGGTAACATTGAAATGGTTTGTGTTTTGGATTATATTTGTGGGTTTATGTTGACTTTGTGAATTCACTATTTCTAATATTTGTGTTGTATTATTGTCATAGCTTTCCCAAACATTGAAAATATATATGTGACATTTATTGTGAACCTTTATGTTAAAATAGTATATATCTTTCAACAATCGATCCGAAATATTGAATAACATTCTATGAATTTGCAGCGTTTCCCGGCCTAGTTCGACGTACGACGCTCATTCTCCGCGTTTCTTAGAGTTCAAAACATCTGAGAGGTAACTTTCTTCCTCAAATTACTGGTATATATTGTGATGAATTTGTCTTAAATTGTCTTTCGTATGTTGCATTTTCTTGATACGGATTCATTCCGTGTATACTTTGCGTTTTGACAGAAACGCAGTATACTACTGTTTTGTGCACTAATTAGTTGATATGGATAAGACATGGATGTATTCCAATCGATTGTCGAAAGACTACGAGAATGGTGTTTCCGAGTTTGTTAAGTTTGCTGTTGCACACGCCAAAGACCCCAGTCGTATGACATGTCCCTGTTTGTATTGCTGTTATGGGAACCGGGTTGACGCAGTTCAGTTGGCATCGCATTTAATTCGGTATGGAATTGATAGGAGTTATACATGTTGGAATATGCATGGTGAGAAAAGTAACGGGAATGTTGAATCGGGGTATGCAAGGACCTATGTTTCAAATGATGATTGCACAGATACATACGATTATGATCGAGTCGAAGAAATTGCAGAAGCGCTTGAAGAAGATCTTAACGATTGTCCCAAAATGTTCGAGAGGTTGGTAAGCGATGCAGAGAAACCGTTGTATAATGGTTGTACAAAATTCACAAGATTGTCAGCGGTGTTAAAGTTGTACAACTTAAAAGCCGGCAATGGATGGTCGGATAAAAGTTTCACAGAGTTATTAGCCCTTATGAAAGATATGCTACCAGAGGATAATGTTCTTCCCAATCGAACGTATGAGGCCAAAAAGATGTTGTACTCCATTGGCATGAGCTATGATAAGATACATGTGTGTCCAAAAGATTGCGTTTTGTTTCGAAACGAGTATGCATCGTTAAATGAGTGTCCTAAATGCGGTGCCCCTCGATATAAGAAAAAGTTGTCTCCGGCAAAAGTCTTATGGTATTTTCCTATAATCCCGAGATTTAGATGGATGTATCATAGTGAAACCGATTCAAGACACTTGACTTGGCATTCAGATGAAAGAATTATTGATGGAAAATTTCGACATCCGGCAGATTCTCCACAGTGGATGAAAATTGATAATGATTATCCTGAATTTGGAAAAGAAGCAAGAAACCTTCGCTTGGCATTGTCTACTGATGGAATGAACCCACACGGTATTCAAAGTATCTCGCATAGCACATGGCCTGTGATTCTTATGATTTATAACCTACCTCCATGGCTATGTATGAAGCGTAAGTACATGATGATGTCTATGTTAATTTCTGGGCCTAAACAACCAGGAAATGACATAGACGTATACTTGGAACCATTAATCGAAGATTTGAAGATTTTGTGGGAGAACGGTGTGGAGGTTTATGATGGTTATAGGAAAGAAAGTTTCAACTTGAGGGCGATGTTGTTTGGAACAATTAACGATTTTCCAGCATACGGAAATCTATCCGGGTATAGCATTAAAGGTGAAAAAGCGTGTCCTGTTTGTGAAGACGGAACTGATACCATGCGATTGAAACTTTGTCAGAAGAATGTCTTTCTCGGTCATCGTAGATTCTTAACTTCTAAACATCAGTATCGTGGATGGAGAAAAGTGTTCAACGGAGATACCGAACAACGTAGAGCTCCGCCTGGTTTGACAGGTGATCAAATTTTTGAAAAGGTGAAAGATGTGAATATTCAGTTTGGCAAGCCTTTTGCACATAAAGTTGTCACAGGTGGGTGGAAGAAGAGGTCGATTTTTTTTTAATTGCCATATTGGAAATCTTTGTACGTAAGACATTTTCTTGATGTGATGCATATTGAAAAAAATGTATTTGACAGTGTTATTGGTACGTTACTCAATATAAAAGGGAAGTCTAAGGATGGCCTTAAATCAAGGGAGGACATGGTAGACATGGGAATAAGAACTGAGTTGGGACCCGTGAAGAAAGGAAGACGGACATACCTACCACCTGCTGTTTACACTCTATCTAGAAAGGAGAAAAAAATATTGTGTAAGTTTCTGAGTGAAGTTAAAGTTCCAGAAGGCTACTCATCAGATATTAGAAGACTTGTGTCTATGAAAGACCTCAAGTTAAAGAGTTTAAAGACGCATGATTGCCATGTTATAATGGAACATTTTCTACGGATAGGTATACGTTCTATTCTGCCAGAAAAGGTAAAAAGCGCAATAACTAAATTGTGTTTTTTCTTCAAGTCAATTTGCAGTAATGTGATTGATCCTGAGATCTTGCCAACATTGCAAAAAGAAATAGTTGTTACTTTGTGTGAGCTTGAAATGTATTTTCCTCCCTCGTTTTTTGACATAATGGTTCATCTTGTCGTTCATCTTGTGAAAGAGACACAATTGTGCGGACCAGCTTATATGAGATGGATGTACCCTGCTGAACGTTATATGAAAATATTAAAAGGGTATGTGAAAAATCGGAGTCGACCAGAGGGTTGTATTGCCGAAAGATACATTGTTGAAGAAGCGGTTGAGTTTTGTACTGAATATTTGTCAAATGTTCAATCAATTGGACTCCCCAAATCTCATGTTGTTGAAAAAAAATAAGGTAAGAAGCTAATTGGAAATAAAGTTATGACAGTATCAAGGGTCGAACGGGATCAAGTGCATTTGTATGTTCTGCATAATGAGATTGAGGTTGAGCCGTATGTTGAAATACACAAGGGTGTTCTTCGAGGTTTAAATTCGAATAGAAATGAGAATTCGATTGTACGAGAGCACAATCGAAGTTTCATACCATGGTTTAAGGAACATATTTATTCAAAGTATCGTTCAGATCCCGCCTCAGTGACAGAAAGGTTGAGATGTTTAGCATATGGTCCAAGTTTGGTTGTGTTTTCTTATAGCGCATACGCAATTAATGGATACACATTTTATACCAAAGAGCAAGATGATAAAAGTACTTTGCAAAATAGTGGTGTCACCTTGGTAGCTGAAGCAATGCACATATCTACTGTGAAGGACTTAAACCCGAAATTTGCAAATCTGTCGTATTTTGGGGTTATCGAGCGCATTTGGGTCTTTGATTACGAGAAATTTCAGATTCCTATATTCGGTTGCAAGTGGGTTGAAAATAATAATGGTATACGGATGGATAAGTCAGGATTTTTGCAAGTGGATCTTAACAGGGCGGGGTACAAAGATGAGCCTTTCATTCTAGCCTCTCAAGCTAAACAAGTGTTCTATGTCACTGATCCGACAAGTACGAAATGGTCTATAGTGCTTTTCTCTAACAAAGTAATTGATGAAAAGATTGGAGACCAAGGCGATACTGGTGTTGACATTGAATCTTTTACCAGAAATGATCAAAATGAGAATGAATCATGCATTAGAAATGATCATAATGAGGGTATTTGGATCAATCCAACCGTCCGCATTGTTAAGAGACGAGTAGAACATATTCCTACCAAGAAAAGAAAGAGATGTTAGTGAAAAAGGTAATAGTATATATAATTATAGACAATGTCATTCAATAAAATGTATATATATGTCATTTCATTTTTTTGCTTTATGGAATTTTATACATGTCATTTAATTTAATCTAATTTTTCTTTATTACAGGTCAAATGGCTAGTAACCAAGATAATTCAGAAAATGTTCCACAAGGAGATGTTCCACAAGATAATGTTCCACAAGACACTTCAGATAAGGACATCACACGAGGCATAACTATCATGCGGGGAATCATCAGTGATAGAGATAGAGGTATTATGTATAATGTAGATTGGAATAATGATGACCAACTAATTGGGCCTAATTCTGCAAAGCTGACAAGCTACATCGGTACGCTTGTTCGTATGCACATTCCGATCACCACTCCTAGCTGGAAAAAAGGAGAGTTGGATGCTAAAGAAAGAATTTGGACCGAGATAAAGGTATCATATATGGTTGTTGTTATTTGCTTTATTTTGACGAAAATATTGTTTTTAAATTACATATACTAACACCCTCTATGCGTATGTTTTTTTGTAGAGGTCTTTTAACATTGAAGATGCCCGCAAAAAGTATATAATGGGCTTGGCCGGAAAAAGACATAGAGGGTGGAGAAATTTTTTGACAAATAAGTTTCTTAAAGACGATGAAGGAAATTTTGTTGAAGAGGATCCTGAACGACCAAATAAATATGAGAGCTTCATTACACCCGAAGAATGGGTTGCTTTTGTGGGCCAAAGAAGAGACGAGAATTTCAAGAAAGTGAGTGCTGTAAATCGGGAGAGAGCGTCAAAACCCGCATATCCATATAAAAAAGGTCGTTTGGGATATGCACGCTTACAGGAAAAAATTGTAAGTAAATCTCAATTCTACGATCTTATTAATTATCTCAATGTGTATTATTAATTTGTAACAATGTGTATTGATGATTTTATTATTTGTAACAATGCGTAGTTGGAGGAGATGCAGAGTGACGAAACATCACTACCTGCACATGTGTTGTGGAAGGAAGCTCGTGTTGGCAGAGATCAAGTTGTTAACCCCGATCTGCAACATATTTATGATGAGTGTGTAAGTATACCATTATGTCTTTAATTAATATATAATTAACGTTGTGTCTTTAATTATCGATATTTAAATGAATTACAGGAGACTATATCGCAATCGGTATCCACGGGTGATGACCCGAATATCAGGAGCGTACTCAGTCGAGCACTATGTGTTGCTGAGTATCCGGGACGAGTGAGGGGTAAAGGCCATGGTGTGACTCCTACCTCTCTGTATAACAATCCAAGAAAAAGAAATCCTAGCAATGCAGAAGTGATGCAAACATTGCAGGATTTACAAGCACAAGTCCGTGAACTGCAGAGGGACAAAGAGAGATATATGGCAGAAAGGAGCAGTTCACAGTTGAAAGAAACTAGTGACAAGGCTAGTATCAACTGTCAACAAAATTTTCCCGAGGTAATTAAGATGATAATCCATTATATTTAGAGAAAGTATAATTATAACGGTTATTATTGTCAACATTAAAGGAAGTCTAACGGTTATTATTGGTTTAGGGCATTTCATGTTGTCAGCTGTATCTAGCGTCTCCGACTTATCGGGTAGTTGGCAAGGGAAAAGTGCACAACACCTCGGGAGATTTAATTCACCATAGACCGCTCCCGGATGGCCACATGAAGGTATCGGTTGATGTTGTTTTAGATATGAATGCATTGCTATCGGTACCTGACATTGTTGCGGAGACCACATTGCTGCGAGATGCAGTAGGATCTTTTGTGGCATGGCCATCAGACCTCATCTGCATAGATGATCAGGTATGTTGAAAACCATTATGAATCTTTAAGTATTCAACTGACAGTTCTGACCTGAATTTTATACATGGTAATTTTAGACTCCTACAAAACCCGCATCTAAGGATAAAGGGATTTTGCAGCGCGGCGAGTCTATTGCATCGCAAAGACAGGTACTTTTAAAGTGTTTCATTTATGATCGGAATAAAAAACTGCATAACTTTGTATCTTACATAATTCTATATGATTTTTAAGGTACCTTCTCAAGATCAGTCACAGCAGGTGAGCCAGAAAGTTAGTAGGGTTCCACCTAAGAAGAAGGTTCCTGTCCGTAAATTTGTGCCTAGGTATCGACAGTGTCTGGAGACACTAGTTGGCACATCAGATTTGATGAATGATGGAATTCGTCAAATCGATGTGGATGAAATTGTCTTTGGTTTTCCATGTACCGAAACAATTGGATTAGAGGACATGGAACAAATCTTTCATCATCGAGAGTTAGGCATCAGTGTGATGCACTCGTACATCCGGTAACCCGATCAATATATTATTTAATTGGTTGAACATTTTTTTTAAACATTTAATTGAAATAGTCTAATATTAATTATGTTTTTATTTAAGGATGTTATTTGACAAATTGATGCGCGGGAATCAATTGTCAAATAGATTCCGTTTCGTGTCTTCCTCCCGTGTCAGCGGAGCAACAATTTCTAGGGAACCTGATTCAGTAAGAGAACACTTGGTCGAAAGATTCATGACAACTGCCAGTACAGAGAGCTTGTATCTTTTGCCTTATAATACAGGGTTAGATTTTCATTCTAAGCTCCTTTTAATATTTGTATTTTTTACATTAAAATTCGCTTCTAAATTGTTGCTTTAATTTATAGATGTCACTGGTTGTTGCTTGCAATCAATCCCATAAAAGAAGTGGTCTATTACTTGAATTCGGTTATGGTGATTGGACAAATTATCCGGAAATGAAGCTAGTGATTGATACGTAAGTGACATTATTCTAAATATTCGTTTGTGTTTATATATTTAATTATTTCAATGTCATTGTTCTAAATAAATATTTTAATTTTGTCATCAGTTCAATACAAGTATTCCGATGTCAAAGGGAAGCACGAGTACCACGGTCTAAATCAAACAACATTAATTGGATCAAAGTACAGGTATATAAATTTCAACAATTTTGCTTATAATATTTATGCTACTTGATAAATCAATAGATGTGTATAATCTTATTTGTTTTTCTATGTAGTGCCCTCAACAACAAAACGACATAGATTGCGGATACTTCGTTTTGAAGTTTATCAAAGAAATCATTCAAATGAATGAAATCGAGATTCCAATCACGGTATGGATTTATACTTTGTTTTATTACTTATCGGATTTTGCATATAATTTATTACATTAAACTAAATCATGCATATATTTTGTTTTGTAATGTAGTATTTTGATCAATATAATTGTCCATATTACTCGCCACGTCAATTGGAAGAACTCAAAGAAGAGTTGTGCCAATATTTTATTGAGCTAAGAATCTTATAATAAGGTACGAATATATTATTGTGTGAAAATTGGTTAATTATGAATATATTGTTTTGTGTATACAACACTGACCGTGTTATTATGTTCATATTGCAGGATCAGGACCTTGGATATATATATGTAGATTAGGATTGATTTACTTAGTGTTATATAGCTGATTTCTTAGGGTGTATTTTGTTACGTTTAAAAACATGTTAATATTGAATTACCATGGTGTATATATATTTTGGATATGAATTGATTATAATGGTATTTGTATATATATATATATATATATATATATATATATATATATATATATATATATATATATATATATATATATATATATATATATATATATATATATATATATATATATATATATATATATATATATATATATATATATATATATATATAATATTTGGTATTTGAATTACATTTGGTATTTGGATTAAAACTAATATATATTGGTATTTCTAGATTAGATTGTAAAATACCGGTTTAAGAATTACAGGTTTGCTGCAAAAAAATGCAGGTTTAGAAATTTTTTAAATTTTAGATTTTTCAGTAGAAAACCTATGAAAGCGCTTTTAAGAAAAAAACGCTCTCGTAGGCCTACCTATGAAAGCGCTTTTTGATTAAAAGCGCTTTCATAGGTAGGCCTACGAGAGCGCTTTTTTCTGAACAAAAAGCGCTCTTATAGGCCTACTTTAGACTGTCTGACACGCATTCTGAATACACCTATGAAAGCGCTTTTTCAGAAAAAAGCGCTCTCGTAGGCATACCTATGAAAGCGCTTTTTACCAAAAAGCGCTTTCATAGGTAGGCCTACGAGAGCGCTTTTTTCTGAAAAAGCGCTGCTAAAACCTTTAGCAGCGCCACCTACGAGAGCACTTTTAAAGCCCAAAAAAAGCGCTTTCGTAGGTTATTTCTGGCATAGTATATATATATATATATATATATATATATATATATATATATATATATATATATATATATATATATATATATATATATATATATATATATATATATATATATTTTTAAATATCAAACATATTTTAAAATATAGATGTAATCTTCCAAAGTCTTCTCCTCCAAAACTCTAAAAAATCTACTCCCAAACAGACTCTAAGAGGTGATAATCGCTCCTCAAAAATTGACAGAGACGGTTGACTACGTACTTTTCAAGGGATAGCGGTGTGACATTGTCTAGATAATTAATGTCTGGATAACGGTATTGTACACGTCTTTTCTGAAGGTGAATCCACCATAACACACAAAGATTCTGCCGAAGCGATGCTTTGTGGGGTGGAGCCCTATAGACCATCCTTATTTGAGGATCTCATGAATCTATCACTAGACTTACATTATGAATTATTTTACAATTCTAAAAAAATATTAAAATTTATTTTTAACATATTTTGTATTATTTATTTCTATCTTTTTTTTTTAATGTCATTAATAAAATATAATTTGGTAAAGCATCTCAGGATTTTTTTTGTTTTCATACAAAATTAATTGTTTTTTAATTTATGTAAAATAGTCCAAAAATCAAATAAATCTAAAATAGATTAAATATTAAGTAATATTTCCTATGCTCCAAAATAACCAAAATAATTGTTCCACTTAATATAATTATTTATCTCAAAATAATTATCTTTTAATTTTTAATGCAATTCTAATTTTTATCTTCTAACTCTCTATCCTCTAATTAATACTCTCAATTTATTATTCTCTCATTTTATATTTATGATAATGTGAATATTAAATAAAAATAATTTAGTAAAAATACTATTCTCTCTTTTATTTATCACATTTTTTTTAATTCGTGTGAAATGACTACCTATAACAATTATTTTAGAACGGAGGTAGGAAACGTTTTCAATACTAATGAACTATTAATTCTATTTTATTATACACTTACGCATTTATTTATTTATTTTCTTACAATTTTCTTTTCATTATAGAAATATTTTGTTCGTATGATATTAATTACATTTTATAATAAGTGCTAAAGTTGAACTAAAAATGGTGAATATGAGGAGAAAAGGTTTGTGGTCATAAACAAGTTAACTTAAATTATACCGTAAGAAAGGTTTGTAACGCTGGGAAGTATGCAAAAAATAAAAATAAAAAACAAGGCAAAAAGGTTGATTCAATAGAATCAAAATACTGTTTCATTAAAATACCTTTTTTTTTTTTTTTGCTGTCTCCATTATAATTTATAATGAATGAAGAGGAACAATATTTTGTTAAAAATAGATAATGTACATATTAATTAAAAAGAAGATTACAGTATAGAATGTATTGGTTTCAACTTGTTACATTAATTCAACTGTTGGAAATCTTGGAATGATGACAACTTGGATTGGGAATTGGAATGATTCATTGACATTAAATGGGCAATTAATGAGCACATGAATGAACTAGTTTGTGAGTGAATTTGAAAGGATTCATTTAAGTCCCACATTGGAGGGAACACAACTTCTAGTAGTGCATAAATACTCCAACTTGGACACTTGGGTTGGGCCCCAAGGGGCACCCCAATTTTGTTAAGGAGTGAGAACACACCACTAAGTCATCTAGACACACACGCGCGCGCGCCGCCGCCGCCGTCCGTCCGACCGGCCGGCTCGGCTCGGTTCGGTTCGGTTCGGTTCGGTCTAGATGAATTAATTTTTTGAACCGGATTTTGGTGAAAATTAATTATTAATGATTATTAATAATTAATTAATTCGGTGGAATTAATTAGCATTAACTAATTAAAAATAGTGGAAATTAATTAATATTTAATATTAATTAATTACGGAATTAGTGACGTGTCAAATACTTGCCTTCCAAGAGTCAAAACGCATGACTGTCTGACCAAGCAATAACAGTTACTTTTGACTGGGCCAATTCAACCCTCTCCCACGTACTTCCTATTTTTTCGAACTGTTTTGTTGAATTAGTGATTATTTCATTTGCAAATAACTCCAGTATTCACAATCTCGTTTTTCACTTCTTCTCTCTCTCTGTTCTCCTTCATCTCTACTCTGTTTTTCGACTGCTACTTTGCAGATACTACGAGTGGTTTCTACACCATCAGAAGGTGTTATTCATAGAACGATTTATCACAGTGCAAGTGATAATCGTATTTTATTCGAACGGGCTGTTTTATCCTTGAGACGTCGCCTATTTTCGACTGCCTTGCACTTTCTTGGCATCCGGCGAAACGTCTTAAAGAAAGCGTACCGAACCGCGACTCGACCCGATAAATTTCTCAGTGGCTACTCTTTTTTTTCTAATCCGTGAACAACAATTTTAAGACGATTGCCTTAACTGCCATGGCTACTGAGGAAATTATCGGTAATAATGCGGTCGCTGCGGTCACTGACAAACCGTTTAAGTTTGAGGGTTCTCATTTCAAACGTTGGCAACCTAAGATGAGATTTTTCTTGACTATCAAGAAGGTTGCCCACGTTCTGACTGAGGATATCCCTGTTGTTCCTTCTGGATCAACCGAACAAACTGATGCTGCAGCCATTGTAACTTCTGACAAAGCTCCCAGCTCTGCTGAAGCACAAGCTGCTGCAAAAGCCAAAGCCGCAGCAGATGATTTACAGCTTCGAAAAGAAATTGCCATATGGCAAGAGAATGACTACCTATGCAAAAATCACATCCTTAACGGCCTTGCTGATGACCTGTACGATTACTACAGTAATTACAACACTGCTAAAGAAGTGTGGGAAGCTTTGCAAAAGAAATATGATACCGAAGAAGCAGGTGCAAAGAAATATGCTGTCAGCCGCTACTTGAATTACAAGATGGTGGATGAAAAGTCTGTGGAAACTCAAAGCCACGAAATTCAGAAAATTGCTCATGAAATCATAACTGAAGGTATGCCTCTGAATGAACAATTTCAAATTGCTGTTATTATTGACAAACTGCCCCCTGCTTGGAAAGATTTCAAAAATATGCTTCGCCATAAAACCAAAGAGTTTTCCATCGAAAGTTTGATTACTCGCCTCCGAATTGAAGAGGAAGCTCGAAGACAAGATCAGAAAGATGAAGTCTTAGTTGTTTCGAACAACAAAAAGAAATTCGGTGCGGTTCTGAAGCCTACGGGCAAACCATTAAAGAATCAGAACCGCAATGCTATGAACCGAATTAAGAATGGGAATCCCTCTAGGGCCCCAAATGCTCCAATTGCTAGGCAGCAACCACCACCACAGAGAAATGATGCTCCGGTTTTCACTTGCTACAATTGTGGGAAACCGGGTCACATGGCAAAAAGGTGTAAGAGCAGGCCTAAACCTGTTGTTGGCTCAAATGCTCAGGTTAACCTGACTGATGAGCAATTCATTGCTATGATCACTGAAGTCAACATGGTTGGTGGAAGTGATGGTTGGTGGATAGACACTGGCGCCTCTCGTCATGTCTGCTACGATCGTGCTATGTTCAAAACATACATGAATGCTGAAGATAAGAAAGTGTTGTTGGGAGATGCTCACACCACTAAGGTTGCTGGAATTGGGGATGTTGAGCTGAAATTCACCTCAGGAAAGACTTTGATCTTGAAGGACGTCATGCACGTTCCTGAAATTAGGAAGAATCTTGTTTCTGGTTTTCTTTTAAATAAGGCAGGGTTTAGTCAAACTTTAGGGGCAGATTTGTACACCATCACTAAGAATGGTATTTTTGTTGGGAAAGGGTACGCCACTGATGGCATGTTTAAGTTGAATGTTGATTTTAATAAGATTTCTCCTTCTGTTTACTCTTTGTGTGATTTTAATATTTGGCATACTAGACTTTGTCACGTTAATAAGCGAATTATGCATAATGCGAGCAACTTGGGCCTAATCCCTAAATTAATTATTAATGATACAAATAAATGTGAATATTGTAGTCAAGCAAAAATAATCAAGACTTCGCATAAATCAATTAATAAGGAATCTGATCCCCTAGATCTTATACATTCTGATATATGCGAATTAGATGGAAGTTTAACTAGAAACAATAAACGTTATTTTATCACTTTTATTGATGATTATTCAGATTATACTTATGTATACTTAATGAAGAATAAAAGTGAAGCGCTTGAAATGTTTAAGATATATATAACTGAAATTGAGAATCAACTTAGTAAGAAGATTAAGAGACTTCGTAGTGATAGGGGGACTGAATATGATTCTGGTTTATTTAATGACTTTTATAAAGAACATGGAATTATACATGAAACGACTGCTCCATATTCTCCTGAAATGAATGGTAAAGCAGAAAGAAAGAATAGGACTCTTACCGAACTTGTTGTTGCAATTATGATAAATTCTGGTGCTGCTCCTCACTGGTGGGGGGAAATTTTATTGACTGTTTGCTACGTCCTGAATAGAATCCCCAAGTCAAAAAGTAAGATCTCACCATATGAGATATTAAAGAAAAGACAACCAAACTTGTCTTATTTGAGAACTTGGGGCTGCCTGGCTTATGTCAGAATTCCGGATCCGAAACGAGTTAAACTCGCTAGTAGAGCATATGAATGTGTATTCATTGGGTATGCAGCAAACAGTAAGGCATATAGGTTCTATGACCTAAATGCAAAAGTAATCATAGAATCAAATGATGTTGAATTCTATGAAGACAAATTTCCTTTCAAACTGAGAAATAGTGGGGGCACCCAATCGAGTCACATTCCTGTGATAAGAAGTACAGAAAACAACAACGAAGTAGAAACAAAACTTCGGAGAAGTAAAAGAGTAAGAGTCGCTAAAGACTATGGGCCTGATTATGCGGCTTATAATATAGAAGAAGATCCAATAAATCTTCAAGCAGCACTGTCATCTCTAGATGCAGATTTATGGCAAGAAGCTATAAATGATGAGATAGAATCCCTGGATTCTAACAAGACATGGCACTTAGTAGACTTGCCTCCTGGTTGCAAACCGATCGGTTGTAAATGGGTTCTGAAAAAGAAACTAAAACCTGATGGAACTATTGATAAATACAAGGCTCGCCTTGTAGCTAAGGGTTTTAGACAAAGAGAAAATATAGATTTCTTCGACACTTTCTCTCCAGTCACTAGAATCACATCCATTAGGGTACTTATTTCAATTGCTGCTATTTATAACTTAATAGTACACCAAATGGATGTTAAAACAGCTTTTTTAAATGGTGACTTAGAGGAAGAAATCTATATGGAACAACCAGAAGGGTTTGTGATCCATGGACAAGAAAACAAGGTTTGTAAGTTAGACAAGTCTCTATATGGACTAAAACAAGCCCCTAAGCAATGGCATGAAAAATTTGATAACTTAATGATATCAAATAGATATAAAGTGAATGAAAGTGACAAATGCGTTTATTACAAATCTGAGAATCGCATTTGCACTATCATATGTCTTTATGTAGATGATCTACTTATATTTGGATCAAACATTCAGACTATTAATGATGTGAAATCTTTGTTGTGCAACAACTTTGATATGAAAGACCTGGGAGAAGCAAATTTAATCCTCGGTATCAAGATCACTAGATCCAAACAAGGAATTTCTTTGGATCAATCACACTATGTGGAAAAGATCTTAAAGAAATATAATTACTTTGATTGTGAACCTGCTAGCACTCCATACGATCCAAGCATGAAACTGTTTAAGAACACTGGTGAAAGTGTTAAACAGACAGAATATGCAAGTATCATTGGAAGTCTTAGATATGCTACTGACTGTACTAGACCTGACATTGCATATGTCGTGGGATTGTTGTGCAGGTTTACTAGTAGACCAAGTAATGAACATTGGCAAGCTATTGAGCGAGTCATGAGATATCTCAAAAAGACTGTGAACCTCGGTTTACATTATCAGAGATTTCCTGCTGTACTTGAAGGATACAGTGATGCTGATTGGAATACTTTGTCAGATGATTCCAAAGCTACTAGTGGCTATATATTTAGTATAGCCGGAGGAGCTGTATCTTGGAAATCAAAGAAACAGACCATTCTGGCTCAGTCCACAATGGAGTCTGAAATGATAGCACTAGCCACAGCTAGTGAAGAAGCAACTTGGTTAAGATGCTTGCTAGCTGAGATTCCCGTATGGGAAAAACCTATGCCAGCTGTGTTGATCCACTGCGATAGTACCGCGGCTATTGCAAAAATTGAGAACCGTTATTATAATGGTAAAAGACGTCAAATAAGAAGAAAGCACAGCACCATTAGAGACTGTATCTCTAAAGGAGCTGTAAGAGTGGATCATGTACGCACTGATGAAAACTTAGCAGATCCTTTGACGAAAGGATTAGCTAGAGAGAAAGTCTATAACACATCATATAAGATGGGACTAATGCCTATATGAATATGAGTTGCTCACAATGGTAACCCGACCTAAATGACTGGAGATCCCAAGAAATAGGTTCAATGGGTAATAACAAGTTGTGAGTGATATGAGATGATCATGCAAGAGAAGCATGATTCCTGAAGTAATAAGAGGTTGAGATAATAGAAACTCTTAATGAGATCTATACTCTGTATGAGGGAGTACCTAGACTACAGGAGTACTCTTGATAGACTCACCTTGGTGATTGTGGAACTTGGGTCGGTTCCTATGGAATTGCGAGGCAAAATTCCTAGAGCCTTCACTAAACCGGGATACACGTGCAGGGCCATTAAAGCACGGGCTATTAGAATACACCTTAAAGAAAAGGTTGTGTGCGGGTCTGATGTCTGAGATAGAGTTCAAGACAATTGTGTCACTCTTGTTGAATCAGAATCCTACTTGCTACGCAAAGGTTCAAGTCATAGACACCTTTGCTTATGCACAATCTTAGAAACGTCTGACGTTACCTCTAAAATCACCTTTTAAATTCAAGTGGGGGATTGTTGGAAATCTTGGAATGATGACAACTTGGATTGGGAATTGGAATGATTCATTGACATTAAATGGGCAATTAATGAGCACATGAATGAACTAGTTTGTGAGTGAATTTGAAAGGATTCATTTAAGTCCCACATTGGAGGGAACACAACTTCTAGTAGTGCATAAATACTCCAACTTGGACACTTGGGTTGGGCCCCAAGGGGCACCCCAATTTTGTTAAGGAGTGAGAACACACCACTAAGTCATCTAGACACACACGCGCGCGCGCCGCCGCCGCCGTCCGTCCGTCCGACCGGCCGGCTCGGCTCGGTTCGGTTCGGTTCGGTCTAGATGAATTAATTTTTTGAACCGGATTTTGGTGAAAATTAATTATTAATGATTATTAATAATTAATTAATTCGGTGGAATTAATTAGCATTAACTAATTAAAAATAGTGGAAATTAATTAATATTTAATATTAATTAATTACGGAATTAGTGACGTGTCAATTACTTGCCTTCCAAGAGTCAAAACGCATGACTGTCTGACCAAGCAATAACAGTTACTTTTGACTGGGCCAATTCAACCCTCTCCCACGTACTTCCTATTTTTTCGAACTGTTTTGTTGAATTAGTGATTATTTCATTTGCAAATAACTCCAGTATTCACAATCTCGTTTTTCACTTCTTCTCTCTCTCTGTTCTCCTTCATCTCTACTCTGTTTTTCGACTGCTACTTTGCAGATACTACGAGTGGTTTCTACACCATCAGAAGGTGTTATTCATAGAACGATTTATCACAGTGCAAGTGATAATCGTATTTTATTCGAACGGGCTGTTTTATCCTTGAGACGTCGCCTATTTTCGACTGCCTTGCACTTTGTTGGCATCCGGCGAAACGTCTTAAAGAAAGCGTACCGAACCGCGACTCGACCCGATAAATTTCTCAGTGGCTACTCTTTTTTTTCTAATCCGTGAACAACAAAGGTAAAGTTGAGAGTCACACACTTTTCAAGTATTGGCTTTCTACAATCAGAAAGACATGAATTCTTAGTGTCTTCTATAAACAAAAGAGATACAAAAAAAAAAAAAGTTGAATCAGCATGCATATATATATATATATATATATATATGAGTTCAGTGACCACGTCCTCTGTGGCTTGGCCCAGAATAAGCTCTGTTGATTATTAAACTTAGGATGGAAGGAGCAGATTGATCTTTGAGAGGTCTCATCCCTTCAACTTGTATGGAGTGTGAGAGGAAGAGGAATATAAATACCATCAAAAAAAGTTCAAGAGAATAATAAGCCTGCTTCATTTTGTGTGTTTCTTGTTGGAGGTTTAGAACTGGAAGATGTACGAAACCGTACACAATATATATTATTAATGGAATGGTGTTGTTGTCTTAAACTGCAAGATGAGTATTGTTGTATATATAATAATAATAATATAGTATTGTGTATGGAAAATGAATGCATTGTTTTTGTTGTTTATTGACTTGGTGATCATTTCTTGTTGCGTGGTTGGAAGGTTATTAAGTTTGAACAATCCATAAGCAATACATTTCAGTTTTGAATTCCTACACGGCAAAATGTTTTATTTATTTATATACGAGAAAAAGGAGTACGGTTTATGGCTTGTACACAAATAAAATATTAGGAGTAAGTCAATTTACTCTGTTTGCTTTGTAGTTGGTGAATGCACGTGACTTTGCAATTTGACTTATTTTCTTACTACCATTATTAAAACCTAAGTCACCAACCAAATTCTTACTTTCACAATATCCTCCTCCTATTTTCCCACCTAAATTTAATTTCAGTGTGTTTCCTGTGCAAATACATTGGTCAATTAAGCATTCAGCGCTTCCACACAGTATATACTTCTCTGGACGGTTCCACACAGTACAAATCTAACAAAAAGGTTGCAAACTTGGAAACCGTTAACTTAGTAAAACCACACTGCGTTAGTAACTTGAACTATGATTCAATTTTTTCATGCTGTATGAAAAAAGATGCCATCTTTTCTCTTGTCAACGGTATAAGTTGCAGTCAATACATTAACATTTTCACATTTTAAATGACCGGCTTAAACCAGCATTGTTGATGCACAAAGAAGAGATGAAAGACCAAAAGAATATATTAAATGGCGGCTACAAAATAAGGAATAATAATTTATAATTAATTACATTGAACTATTTCACTAGGCTATTTATACACAAAATAAAATCATAAATATCCTCTAACAAAGATATAAAAATATAATAATATCCTCTAAAAAGATATTCCTAAAGTATAGATTAAATCTAAAATATATTCTTAAAATATAGATTAAATCTAAAATATATTCTTAAAATATAGATTAAATCTAACATCATCCCTTATTTTATATTTTATCCAAAACTGAAAACATCAATGTTATCCCTCAAGCGAAGAAATTGAACAGTCTTGATAGTCTTTGTTAGAACATCTGTCAGCTGCTTCTGGATGCTACAGTGCACAACTTCTAATATTCCGCTCCGAACTTGATTCCTCAAAAAGTGATATTTAGTCTCAGTATGCTTGCTTCTCCCATGCAGAACTGGATTCTTTGTAAGATTGATTGCAGACTTGTTATCAATCATCAGCTTCAGAGGTTTTGCTACTTCAATCTTCAGATCTTGCAACAAATTCAAAATCCACACAGCTTGACATGCAGTCAGAGCCCCTACAATATATTCAACTTCACAGGTTGACAGCGCAACAACATGTTGCTTCTTGGAACACCAAGAAATAGAACCTCTCAGAAATTTGAGTAAGTACCCAGAAGTACTTCTTCTGTTAACTTTATCTCCGCACCAATCAGAGTCTGAATAACTCAAGTTCTGATTCGATCTTTCTTTCAGACGGAAATAACACTCCATACTTCAGAGTTCCTTTTACATACCTCAGAATCCTGACAGCAGCTTGATAATGAGACCACTTTAGTTTACTCATAAATCTGCTAATCATTCCAACTGCATAGCAAATATCAGGTCTGGCATTACACAAATACCTCAGAGAATTAACCATTTGTTTGAAGGTTGTAGCATCCACGTCCTCTCCATCAGAATCAGAGTCCAACTTCTGATTCGTATCAGCAAGTGTGATAGCAACTTTGAAATTCTCTAGCTCAAATCTCTTCAGAAGCTCTAGTTCATACTTCATCTGATGCAAAATGATTCCTTTCTCAGAGTGCATAAATTCTATCTCTAGAAAGAAACTCATTTTCCCAAGATCTGTCATCTCGAACGCATTCATCAGAACTTTCTTGAACTCAGTTATCTCTTGTTCAGAACTTCCTGTGAGTAATATATCATTAACATACAAACAGACCAGAATCATATTATCTTCTGAAGTATGCTGAACATAAACACCATACTCTATCTCACACTTCTGAAACCCTTATTCTTTGAAAAACGAATCAATCTTCAAATTCTAAGCTTTGGGCGCTTGCTTCAATCCATACAAGGCTTTATGTAATTTAAACACTATCCCTTCCTGATTCTTTTTCTCAAATCCAAGAGGTTGTGATACGTATACCTCTTCTTGTAATGGATCATTCAGAAATGCAGATTTTACATCTAAATATCAGAGGTCAATTCCTGTTAGCAGCTATTGCAATCACTAATCTGATTGTTTCATGTCTCGCTACAGGTGCAAACACTTCAAAATAATCCAGCCCAGGCTTCTGTAGAAAGCCTCTTGCTACTAATCTTGCTTTGTGTGTGTCAATTGATCCATTTGGCTTTAGCTTCTGTTTGAAAATCCATCTGAAGCTGATGGCTTTCTTGCTTTTTAGAAGTTTTGTCAGCTTCCAAGTCTTGTTTCTCTCTATAGCATCAAGTTCTTCTTTCATGACTTGTAACCAAACTTGCTGCTTAAGAACCTCTTCCGTACTCACAAGTTCAGAGTCTACTAATATTGCACACTGAATAACTTCTCCTTCTGAGTCTACTTCAGTGTCTTGCAACATGTCAAACTCTGCAAATCTTCTTGGGATACTTCTGACTCTTTGTTGCCTCTGAACTGGACCTTCAGAACTTTGGATACCAGAACTTTTCCCTTCAGAAGCACTTGCTTCAGAAATTGAACTTTCTCTAGAACCTTGATTGTCAGAGTCTGGATCACCGTCGGAGTCAGAGTCAGAATCATCTTCTCCTTTTGTATCTTCTTCAGAGTCAAAGTCTTTACCAGCTTCAGAAACATGTGTTTCTGACTTTTCTTTGGGAGTTCTCTCATCAGAGTCGGGATGAGATCTTTCCCAATTTTAAACTTCTGATTCCTTTACAATGACGTCTATTCTGAACTCAAATTTATTAGTTTCTGGACAATAAAGTTTGTACGAACCTGTACTGTAGTACCCCACCAGCAACATCAATTTACTTCTATCATCCAACTTATATCTTCTGGCTTCTGGGACATATTTGTAACATACAGAACCAAACACCTTCAAATAACTAACACTTTTCTTATCTCCAATTCACTTCTGAATAGGAACTATTTCTTTCAATTTCTTCGTTGGACATCTTTTGAGCACATAACATGCAGTGACAACAACTTCTCCCCACAGAGTATTATGAATCTTCTTCTCTTTCAGCATGCTTCTCACCATATCAAGCAAGGTACGATTTCTTCTTTCAGCAAGACCATTTTGTTAAGGAGTATAGGGAGCAGTAACCTCATGCTCAATTTCATTCTCCTCACGGAAACCTCTGAATTTTGTGAAGTTATACTCACCACCACCATCAGTTCTAAGAATCATCAGAGTCTGACCACTCTGATTCTCAACCTTCGGTCTGAACTTCTTGAATTCAGCAAACACCTCGTGTTTGAACTTTATGAGAGATACCCATGTCATTCTGGTGAACTCATTAACAAATGACACAAAATATTTATTCCCTCCAGTTGATGCTACTGGAAAAAGACCGCACACATCAAAATACACTACTCTCAAGACATGTTATGCTTTTGGAGCTACTTTTAATGCAAATGGTAATCTTGGTTGCTTCCCTTCCATGCACACCATGCATGACTTTTCAGGCTTCTTGATTGTAAGAATTTCATGTACCAGATTCTTTGATTTCAGATGTCCTAAACTTCTGAAATTCAGATGACCAAATCTTTTGTGCCACAACTCACTCTCCTTGACAACACTTATTGCACTAAGACATTCATAGTTTGTAGCTCTAACATTCACCTTGAATGTTATGTTCCTTCCATGTTCTGACTCCATAATCAACTTCTGATTACAGTCATACAACTTCAGAAGATTGTCCTTCATGATAACTGAAAAACCTTTCTCAACTAGGTATCTCACACTCATCATATTGCTTTTCATACCAGGTACATACCATACATTCTAGATCACTGCTGCTTTCTCATTGTTTAGAATAATTCTGATATTTCCCATGCCTTCTGCATTGAGATATTTATCATCAGCACGTCTGATCTTTGTACTCTTCTCAGAGTAAAAATCAACCAACAATTTCTTGTGTCCAGTAAGATGGTTTGAACACCCTGTGTCTATATACTACCATTCTGATAAATTCAGATCATCAGGTTCAGAAGCCAACAATAACACAGGTTCATCATCTGACTCTCCTCCAACTATATTTGCTTATTCTGACTTCCTTTCTTTGTTTGACCAGCAATCTTTGACATAGTGACCAAAATTTTTACAACAGTAACATTAAACATTCTTCTTGTCAGACTTCTCATTTCCTTCTGGACATTCTTCTGCTTGTCAGAGTTTGAAGCTTCTGACCTTTGACCACCATTAATTTTCTTCCTGGCTTCTGACCAAGTCTGCTTCTGATACTTCTTACCAGAAGTTACTTTCAGAGCCTGCTACTCTACTTCCCTCTCAGAAATTCTCACAGTCATACGCAACTCATGCGCCTCTAGACTACTTTGCATCTCTTTAACTCTCATAGTGCTCAGATCTTTAGAATGTTCAATTGCTATCACGATGTAATCAAACTGAGAAGTTAAAGATCTCAAGATCTTATCAATAATTACTTGTTCAGAAAGAGTTTATCCACAAAGTTTCATCTCATTAGTGATCAGAATCACTCTAGAGATGTACTCATAAACCTTCTCGTTGTCCTTCATGTTAAGATTCTCATATTGATTTCTAAGAGACTGAAGCTTCACCTTCTTCACTGATGCGTCACCACCGTAACATATGACCAGTGTGTCCCACGCAGCCTTTACTGTTTTAGAATCAGCAATCTTCTCAAACACATTTGCATCCACACATTGATGGATGTAGAACAACGCCTTCTGATCTTTCTTCCTTAACGCCTTCTGTGTTATCTTCTGTACCTCTGTTGCGTCTGCTTCTAACAGATCATAGCCATCGGTGACAAAATTTAACACATCTTGAGAACCAAATAACACGCGCATCTGGATCTTCTAATAATTCCAATTTTTGTCATCAAATACTGGAAGCTTGGAATGGACATCGTCGTCGTTTCCGTTCATCTTCTACCTTGTGCAATTTACGCAGAAACTCAATAAAACAGTGTTTCCCAAATCCCCAGAATCAGAAACAACGATTATCACATTGCACCTCACTGTTCTCTCGTGTTTCTCGTTTTCCCTGTGGATTTCAAACCGGAGCTCTGATACCAATTGATGCACGAAGAAGAGATGAAAGGCAAAAAGAATATATTAAATGATGATTATAAAATAAGAAATAATGATTTACAATGAATTATATTGAGCTACCTCACTAGGCTATTTATACACAAAATGGAATCTTAAATATCCTCTAACAAAGATATAAAAAGATATAATAATATCCTCTAAAAAGATATTTCTAAAATATAGATTAAATCTAAAATATATTCCTAAAATATAAATTAAATCTAACAAGCATGAATTAACAAATGAAAGTTTGATCATAATAAAAAATGAATGATTAATATTTTTGATATGTTCAGGTAAAAGTGAGCTATATGTTTTTAAAAATAAAATAATAATTCTATTAGAGTCTTCAAATTTACTAAAAATGCTTTTGTTGCTTAAAAAATGATATAAAAATGAACATAAATTTATGCCTACTTAACAAGTGGTTATTCAAACTGAATCGTACAAGTGCTAGACAAATTAAACATCTAATTGAACATTATATGTGATGAAGTGATACAATTATTTTAAATTAGGGAGGGATATTAATCATGAGTTTAATTTGACAAAATCGCTAGATCAAGTCTAAAATATTTAAAAGTATGAGTTATCCTAACTGAAACATAATGAAGTTAGTTTTCTAAAACAACAAATTGCTTCAATTTAGACCGCTTTGATTGTTAAATTTATTTTGTTTTCCTCCCAACCTGAAATTAATCCTCATAAGATGCTTAATGGTTCCATAATAATGTTGACTTTCCATGATCCTTATTCCAAAGTTATAAAAATTCCACTATCAGTTAAACAACGAGCCAAATTGTCATCAACAACCAATAAATTGACTATAAGACCGAGCCAAATTTAATAATATTCTATTTAGGGGAAAAACTATTGGGTCAAATTTCTATACAATGCAAATTTCTATACAATGCCTCCAACCAGATTCTTTCAAATTACAGTGAGCAGTGGCAAAATGTTATTCCGAGGAGTCTGAGATCCGGTGTTGATGCTTAGTGGTTGCTAGCAAGTGAGCTCCATTTTGACTGAAAAATACTGCTCAACTAATAGATCAGTTCCAGTCCTCACCCATTTACTGTGACAAACCATGTCCATGTCTAAAAATAACCCATATCTGTTGCAAAATAATGGTGCTACATACAGAAAATTTATCTCTTAGTATTGGACTCATGCAGTCATGCTGCAAGGACATGGCAGGCAGCAACACAGGCGGTTTCATAAAATTCCCAGGCTCCAACCTTGTGCGTGTGTAATTTAAATTTAGTAGGTCGGGTATCAGCATTTCCATGTCCATCTCCATCTTGTTGCCCGTTGCCAAGCATAATACCACCTACCAAACCAAAGCTGCTACTCATCATATCATGCTGAGAAATTACCTCTTTTTGCAGCAAAGCAGCACTGAATTATACAAGCAGCTTATTATTATGATTCTCCAAGACCAAATCTGCCCTCTTCCCAGCTGTAAATACAATAATGATGCCTGATTCAATAACTAAGCAAGTGTTATCACATCAATCTCAACCCTGTTGTGTAAGAAAATGAAGGCAATACACATGTTCAGATTCTATCATGTAACCGCAGATAATATAGTTCTGGCAGAGGCCGTCACATTACAAAGAACTGGAAAATTAAAATAATACAGGTCCTAAATTGATTAAGGTTACACATGACAAATGCTATTCATAATTATAGAATAAAACATCAAACCAGAAGCAATACAAGTTCTTTAAACCTATTCATTTATTATGGATGCCAACATGTCAGATAAATATTTATCTATTCACCCATAAATTTTAAGATACTTCCAAAGTATGGAAACATGGAAAACTTACTGAACATGCTGACAAGCTTTCCATATTAGTATACACTTCATATGTTCAGTCCTGAACATGAGGAAGGTGTTGAGAGTACTATGTTGATAAGAGATATGTCCTAGGCATTGCTAATTGCTTATAGCTAGCTATAGGGCATTAAGGCTTATAAAGTGAGAATTGTTCAAACATAATGTTCGTTACAGTTTTTTTGAAAGCTATTTAACTTTTATGAATTTTAGTTTGTTTGTTACAATATAAAAAAAAATAGGGTGTTCTTGCTTCCTGCAAGAATGTTGTGTCGGGAGGAGGGGGTGCACAACATATTAGAACATCAACCTTAAGCCTTGACGCCAACTTAAAGACATCCCAAAAACCAAATTGCAACTCGTGAACAAATTGATACCAATGGGAATGCAAACCTTAATCATCATTACATACTTCAGTTTTCCAAAACATACTAACCTGTTTTATCATATCTTCTATCTCTAATTTTCAAATCATCAGGTTGTTCTGCAATGTATAAATGGAAACAGATTCATATCAGATCAATGTAGCAAAGCTAACAGGAAGTGATACAGAAAGGGTCTTGAAGATGAATAGTAGATGAAGATTCATACATTTGAGCATAAAGTAAAATGCAACATAAAAAGGCGCAATAATAAAAAAGATGAAGAATGTTTGTTTCTTACTAGAACTTAAATACAACATCCATTAAATAAGCACATACACAGCAGAAAATGTTTAGCCATCACATTAAAGTAAAACATACTCTGCAAGATATCATGGTCGATAGATCTGTTGGTTTGTTGGGTGGCCACATAGGCTCACATAGAAACCAGAGATTTTTTTCTCAATATCCCATAGTAGAAGTAAGACTGTGACTGTCTGTGTGTTACTATGGGATTATAAACAAGCTCCCTCCATAATTGTCATCAACAGCTTCCTACAAAATTTAAACCAGAGTTAATTCAATATGTATTGATGAAAAGAGAAGAGAAAGCACGTGCTAAAAATGTGTTTCAAGTTTCAGCTACATCTTCAAAGGAATTTTTTCCATTTCAATATATTCCCACGATAAACGCAGAACCTAAACATAATAGGACACATTATATAGTTACGTATTCTACACGTGGTAGTATACATCATGTTTAAGACCAGAATCAAAGGACCAAAAAAATCCACTATAAAGTAGTTATTTGACATTGGGTTGCACATAAACATCTCACATTACTTCTATAAAAAATTTCCGCTAAAAATATTTTGGACTAGACAGGCCAGTCATGTTGATAGGAAAACACAAGGTTATTTGCTTATTTCTTTTTTACAACAGGTTTTTATACCTCAACCAGGCCTGCAAGGCGACCAGTTCCCAATCTATCAGGTCTAACCAACTCCTTCAGTCAAACGAGAACTTTTATATGTTAGCACATGATTATCAAACACTAGAAAACAATACATCTGTTTCCACTGAAGTGAGGGTGCATTTTATAGGAGAAAGTCTGGAGTTATAGCCATACAATTAGATAATCATGCGAGCTAATTTTAACATCATTTTTTGTTACATATAAATTGTGCATTATTTCTTCAGTCTGGTAAGTTAATTTTTCAATCAACAGTTGCAACTTAGTTCCCCGTTAAGTGCACCCCTTGTTTTAGAGGAGCCTAATTAGGCATCAACATGTTATGGGCATCAGAAAATTCATTAAGGAACATAAAAGGAAATATTTGTTAATTAACATGATTAGAGATAATAAACAGGAAACTTTTTTTACTGTTTTGATCATTTGTTAAGGAGACCTCATCCGCCTGCCTCTCTTTCGTAATTTTCTTGTGCTCACACTGATCAATTGTTCATTAACTAGAATAGATACATTTATTTTATTTCCAAAAGAGTAAGTCCAGCACTTAAAAAGACTTTAACTAAGACTACCAAATACCATATCCATTAAAAGATATATTTTTCCTAGTTCAAACCACCAGCCGTGACTAGACTTCATCCTATTAAAACATTTCAAGAGCAACCATACACCCCTGCTAATTTCCACCCTATTTTCATGATGTTTTGTTTGGTTGATAAGGTATACCTGAAGGAATGGAAATACACCATTATACACTTGTAGGAAAAATTGTGATGTTGCTGCAAACCTGAAAACAAATTATGAGTCACTCCAAAGTTTGTCACAAGATAATAATCCAAAAAAGAAAAGAATTTAACTTCACCGGCCACAGCCACCATTTTGACACATATCCTTTAATATGTAACTGTGTCATCAGTCAAAGTTGAAATACTCTCTCTCTCTCTGGTTCCATATATAAGAAATTTTGGTGTTTTCATTTGTCCAAATTATAAGAATAAGTCACAAATTTTGAAATGTACAAACTGCTAAAATTACTTTGATGCCATTTCCATATTTACTACAAACGCATCTATTCCCCATAAAAGTGGGTGTGAAAACAGCTAATGCAAATTGTTAATCTCAAGATCTTTCTTAATAACTTTCCATATAGTTTTTCTAGGTCTTCCTCTTCCTTTAGTTGTTTGACTTCTCTCAATCTTATCTACTCTCCTTATCACAAAATCTATAAGTCTTCTCTCCACATGCCCAAACCACCTAAATCTATTTTCCACCGTCTTTTCTACTATAGGTGTTAACCCAACACTCTCTTATATTTTCATTTCAAATCCTATTGTCTAGCCTTACCACACATCCAACGCAACACCCTCATATGTGCTACACACATATGTACACACACACACACAAAATTGTGGTGGGAGATACTAAGGAAGAAAGCACATAATACCATATGAAAACAATGAGCCCTTCAACAGCGTACGATCCTAACCAGCAATATTAAGATACCTTTTCAAAAGCCGAAAACAAATATATATCTCCTCAATATCTTTTCCTATTTTCACTTTGATATACTGCTTCAGTAGCTCACACGTGATGTTAACAGAGTCATCGGAAATCTGATGGACTAGATTTAGCTGGTGGAATTCAGATATAAGCTGGTGTAAAACTGATGATAAGGTGCTAGTCAACCCAGATTTATAATACATTTCAGCAAGTTTCTTTAATACTAAGCAACTGCTGATTTTGAACTCCTCCACCCATTTTGGAGGATTCCCAGCCCAAAGACATTCATTCAGAGCATGATTTGATCCAAGATTCTCAGAATCGTCGACACCTATTGACACCTGATGGTTTTCACTAGGAGGGACCAGAGCAACATTGGAGCAAATCTCCTGTTCCCTGTGTGCAGGAAGCTGCAGAACAATGAATGCTTTCAAATCCTCGGGCAATTCTTGTAACACAGAGTCGTCAACTTGACTTAAAGAAGCAGGCAATACATCATCTTTTTCAAAACTTGATTTGTGAGTGACATTAAAAGAGGGTTCAGACACTGAATCAGGTACAACTTCCCCTCCTTCTGCCTCATGTTGCATTGCCTGGCAGTAAACCATGATAAATGTTGCTAATCAAAATATTCTTAGACATGAAGTACGATAAAATAATACCAAATAAAAGTAAACAGGACTTAAATTATTTTAATCTAATGAATCAAGTCTGTAACTTCGAGTTACAAGATCAATGAATTGGGTGGGGAAGGGTCATAGGAGTTGGAATTTAATAAAAACACAATTACCTCGATTTCAGATAATGGCTTTTTTTGAGGAATCGGCTCAACATACAAAAGCTCCTCTTTCTTTTTTATTGCTGCTGGAGAAAAATTTGAAAGCTTGTGAGCAGATTTGAGTTGAGCATCCCTCGTCAGTCCAAAGTAGCTAGGCTAATGAAATAGAGAAATGCTTACCTTCTTTTTCCAAAAGAGAGTTTCGTAAAGCGCTAGAATTCTCACTTATGCCTTTCCCTTTAGTAATATAATCAGCTAACTTCCCTCCATAAAATTCATTGAATTCTGAAAATAATTCTGGGGGAAGATTGCTCATAACTTCCATATCAAGGCCACTCAAAAGAGGTGGTGATAAAATCTGGTCAGCTCTAGCTTGGTTATCTTGTATGTTATTTTCCATTGGAACTGAAGACCCTGGCAAATTTCTACATTCATGAACCGAAGGGCCATCCGCGTTCTGCTTGTCATGACCTGAAGAAAGAGAAACCACCAGAAATCACTTTTATTAATTTAATCATTAACAAAATCCCAAAATGAAAAAACAACAATTACCCGTAGGATGTTTCCTTTTATCCATGCTTGCAGGTCCTGAAGTGAACCATGATTTCAAATTATATTTTTCTGCACCTTCGTGAAATAAATAATATTAGATAATCACAAAAAAGTATTGAAATTTATTTAAAGAATGTAAGAGAATATGAGACATAAGCTGAAACCGTGTGTCTCAATAGCGTCACAGAAATTCTATTATATAGGCACTAGACAGTTACATGCATTGATGAGAAAGGAATATAAAGGAACATATGCTAGAATATCCTAAAGTATACTTGCAAACTATTCCTATAATATTAACAAAAACAATAAAACCATAGCTCTAAACCAAGGAAAGCAGAAAAATTGTTTGGACGGGAAGATAAGTAGCAAATCTCAGCTTACAAAAAGATGTTCACATTCAGTTCAGTACATCACTTATAAACTTAGTAGCATGCACAATAAAAAAGTATCTCATTACAGCAGTCGGGTTAAACTTCATTGAAAATAATACAGGTACCTTGCTTAGATGTCTCGCTACTTTCAAGTCTGGAAACATGCAAGCCAATACCTCGAATCTGCTTGACATCTATGTGAAATTGCCAAAAGGAGAAGATGTTGGTTAGATTTCCAATTAACTGGAGATATATGGATCCCCCACTACAAGCACTTTGCTGAAACACTATATATCGATGTTTAAGAAATCAAAACAATAACGGAATCCTGTGAACCTGTCGTTGCAACTTAATATTGGACCTGTTAGATATCGGAATATTCCATATTATGTAAATAGAATATTCTGTAAGTAATTAGGATATCATGTAAATAGGAAATAGAATATTATGTAATTATTATAGAATATTATGTAATTACTATGGCATTTATGCCTCCTATTATATATAATGAGCTCCGATGTGTAATTCAAACACACGGATTCAATCCAACATTCCTCTTGTTCTCTCATTATTCCTCTTGCGAATCTGTTTGGGCACAGGCTAAGATCCTTTATACCAATGATACACAACGCTTATATGGAGTGTGTCAAAATTTGCAGAATATTATTTCCCCTCGTCACCTGGATGGTTCTATGGCTGAATACTTGGGTCGTGTTCAAGGTCTTCTTCATGATTTCAATGAATTATTGCCCCCAGTTGCTACCACTGCTAAGGAACTTGAACAACGTCGATCCTTCTTCATGCTTCTAGCTCTGTATGGCCTACCTCCAGAGTATTCGTCTGTTCGCGATCAGATATTAGGGTCTCCTACAATTCTCACTCTGGATACTGCATGGTCTACTTTGCTGCGTGTCCCAGCAAAACCATCATTTGACGGAGGAGTCCCACCCACACCAGTTGATTCATCTGCTTTGGTTTCTCAAGGAGGTAATCGTGCTCCGGGTGGTTATCGTGGCCACTTTCAGAAGACTGGAAAGCCTCGTCCTAAGTGTGATCATTATCATAAGCTTGGCCACACTATCGATTGGTGTTATGCTTTACATGGACGTCCCTCTCCTCGGACTGCCCACGTTGCCCAGACCGCTCCACCTCCACAGGCTGCTACTCCGACTGATTCTGCCACCTCACCTGCTATCTTTAACGACTTTATCAAGTGGTATGAGGAGCGTCAGGCCGCTAGTTCCACTGCATCTGTTGCGCACACGGGTAATTCTTTTTTTGCTGGTCTTTCTCACTCCACATCTCTTGGCCCATGGATCCTTGATTCAGGCGCCACTGATCACATTACTGGTAATAAATCTCTTTTTTCTTCATTCTCTACTTCTGGTTTATTACCCTTTGTCACATTAGCAAATGGCTCCCAAACTCAATCTCAGGGTACTGGTACTATCCACCTTTTTCCCTCGCTCTCCATTACTAATGTTCTTTATGTACCCGGATCTCCGTTTAACTTATTGTCTCTAAGTCGTTTGACTCGATCTCTTGATTGTACTATCTCATTCACCAAAGATTCTTTTTTCTTGCAGGACCGGAGTTCGAGACGGATGATTGACACCGGATGTGAGTCTAATGGTCTTTATCTTCTTCAACCATATGCACATGTTGGTTCCGTGGTGGATTCTCCCCTCCTGGTTCATGCTCAGTTAGGACATCCAAGTCTTGCGAAGTTACAAAAGTTGGTGCCCAACCTTTCCAAGTTATCTACGTTATCTTGTGAGTCTTGTCAATTAGGAAAACATGTTCGTAGTTCTTTTCCGAGTCGTGTCAATCGTCGTTCTAAGTCTCCGTTTGCTCTAGTTCATTCGGATGTTTTGGGTCTTAGTCGCATTGTTTCCACTTTAGGGTCTAAGTATTTTGTTACCTTCATTGATGATTATTCTAGATGTACCTGGTTATTTTTAATGGAAAATCGATCGGAGTTATTTGCTATTTTTCAAACATTTTATAATGAAATCAAAAATCAGTTTGGTATATCCATTAGTACTTTGCACAGTGACAATGCTCGAGAATATTTATCTACTCAATTTCAAACTTTCATGGCTACTAACGGTATGCTTCATCAAACGTCTTGTGCTCACACACCACAACAAAACGGAGTCGCTGAACGTAAAAATAGACACCTAGTTGAAACCACTAGGACACTCTTACTTCACAATAATGTTCCTCAACATTTTTGGGGTGATGTTGTCCTTACGGCTTGTTATCTCATAAATAGGATGTCATCATCTGTCCTCAACAATCAGATCTCTCACTCTATTCTATTTCCTCACCAGTCTCTTCACCCATTACAACCTAGAGTCTTTGGGTCTACATGTTTTGTCCATAATGTTAGTCCTGGACTAGACAAACTCTCAGCTCGTTCTCATAAGTGTGTGTTCTTAGGCTATACAAGATCTCAAAAGGGATATAAGTGTTACTCCTCGTCTCTTCGTCGATATTTCGTCTCTGCTGATGTCACATTCTTTAAGTCAGTCCCTTACTTTGGGACGTCTACAGTGTCTGAGTCCCTATCACCCATGTTTTTTTCATCTCCCACTACTGCCCCACCAAACGTAGTTCTGTCTCCTTTACCAGCCAATCCACCCCCATTAGCTCCTTTGCAGGTTTATCGGCGTCGACCACGGCCACCTCCACTACCATCAACTAACGCAGAAATCACCATAGACTCCCCTCCGGATCCAACTCCTTAGTCCCCTCCGGTCCTGCCCCCTGAGACTGATCTCCCAATTGCACTTCGCAAAGGTATACGTTCCACTCGTAATCCATCTCCTCATTATGTTAATTTGTCTTATCATCGCTTGTCTTCTTTGTATTATGCTTGTATTTCCTCTTTGTCTTTTGTGTCTATTCCCAAGACTGTAGGTGATGCTTTATCTCACCCTGGCTGGAAACAAGCTATGCTTGATGAGATGTGTGCTCTTCAGAACAGTGACACGTGGGACCTTGTTCCTCTTCCTCTTGGAAAATCTGTTGTAGATTGCAGGTGGGTTTTCACAGTTAAAGTTGGGCCTGATGGACAAGTTGATCGTCTCAAGGCACGTTTAGTGGCCAAAGGTTATACACAGCTGTTTGGCCTAGATTATGGTGACACCTTCTCTCCCGTGGCTAAAATGGCCTCGGTTCGATTATTTCTCTCTATGGCAGCTATTCGCCACTGGCCCCTTTACCAGCTTGACATCAAGAACGCATTCCTCCATAGTGATTTGTGTGAGGAAGTTTATATGGAGCAACCTCCTGGGTTTGTTGCTCAGGGGGAGTCTTCTGGACTAGTTTGTCGTCTTCATAAGTCTTTGTATGGACTTAAGCAATCTCCTAGGGCTTGGTTTGAGTGATTTAGCACTGTTATTCAAGAGTTTGGTATGACGCGATGTGAAGCTGATCATTCAGTGTTTTATCGTCACTCAGTTGTTGGGTGTATTTACTTAATTGTGTATGTGGACGACATTGTCATTACAGGTAATGATCATCATGGAATCACACAGGTAAAACAACACCTTTGTCATCATTTCCAGACAAAAGACCTCGGCAGACTTCATTATTTCTTGGGCATAGAGATTGCCCAATCCAAACGGGGGATTGTGATTTCACAAAGGAAGTATGCTATGGATATTTTGGAGGAGACAGGACTGTTAAATTCCAAGCCAGTTGACACTCTGATGGATCCGAATGCTAAACTTATGCCAGCTCAGGGGGAGCCACTCTCCGATCTTGAAAAATATAGAAGATTAGTTGGAAAACTGAATTACCTCACTGTTACTCGTCCAGATATTTCATTTCCTGTTAGTGTGGTAAGTCAATTTCTTAACTCTCCTTGTGAAGGGCATTGGGAAGCTGTGATTCGCATCTTGAAATATATTAAAGGAGCTCTAGGAAAAGGCTTACTCTATGAAGACAAGGGACACACTCGAGTTGTAGGATACTCAGATGCAGATTGGGCAGGTTCTCCTTTTGATAGGAGATCCACCTCAGGTTATTGTGTATTCTTGGGTGGTAACTTAATTTCCTGGAAGAGTAAGAAACAAAGTGTAGTGGCAAGGTCAAGTGCGGAAGCAGAATATCGAGCCATGGCAACAACAACCTGTGAGCTTATATGGCTTAAACAATTGCTTCACGACCTGAGATTCGGGGATGTTTCACAAATGACACTTATTTGTGACAATCAGGCAGCTCTGCATATTGCATCAAATCCAGTGTTCCATGAGAGAACCAAACACATTGAGATTGATTATCATTTCATCAGAGAGAAGATTTTATCTAGAGATGTCAGCACTAGTTTTGTCAATTCAAATGATCAGTTAGCTGACGTTTTCACTAAGCCTTTGAGAGGTCCTCGAATTAATTATATTTGTAACAAGTTTGGTGCATATGATATATATGCTCCAGCTTGAGGGGGAGTGTTAGATATCGGAATATTCCATATTATGTAAATAGAATATTCTGTAAGTAATTAGGATATCATGTAAATAGGAAATAGAATATTATGTAATTACTATGACATTTATGCCTCCTATTATATATAATGAGCTCCGATGTGTAATTCAAACACACGGATTCAATCCAACCTTCCTCTTGTTCTCTCATTATTCAACAGGACCTTTATTTGACAAAATAATTTTGGTTTAAAGGAAAAAGAAATTGACCATTTTTCCTGTTTTGAACTAGTTCGTCTATTTGAAAAACCAAACACTTGACTAGTTCATCGATCTCCTATTGAAGCATTGGATCCTATATGGTTTATTAAACTATGTCTTGCAACACAATGACAAATAAAATACCATTAAATTGTATAAAAGTTCAACGCTAGTGCTCATAACAATGAACTAATACTATGAAGTGTTAGTCTATTGCTAACAATAGCTAGTGCTCCATATGCAAACATTTAATTAGAATTGAATAAGATGAGCAATATCCAATCCTGAATGGATGAAACCACTCACATTAAGTGTCTAAACAAGAATAAACCTAAGGCCAATCCAAACCATGTTTATCATAAATGTATAAGAATTAAAAAAATGTACAACTTTCCTAACCATCATCCTTATATAGTATTGAATTAGAAGAGACTAAGAGACATTTAGGTTAAACCGTGTGTTTTGAAAGCACTACAGAGACTTTATTATATATAGAGAAATTACAACTAATTACATGATATAATCGATGTTGGACTATTCTACATACAAATATTCTTAACATTATATATTTACAAATAGCAACACTCCCCCTCAAGATGGAGCATATAAGTCAAATCCACCAAGCTTGTCACATATATAATTAGTTATGGGGCTTCGCAGAGATTTTGTAAACACATCTGTCAATTGATCATTAGAATTGACAAAGCTTGTGACGATGTCGTCAGATTCAATCTTCTCTCTGACAAAGTGACAGTCTATCTCAATATGTTTGGTCCTCTCATGGAAGACTGGATTTGAAGGAATGTGCAATGCAGCTTGATTATCACATACAAGTGTCATTGGTCTTACTTCTTCAATTTTAAGTTCTTTGAGCAACTGTTTTAACCAAATGAGTTCACATGTTGCCATTGCCATGGCCCTATACTCTGCCTCGACGCTTGATCTTGCAACTACATTTTATTTCTTACTTTTCCAGGATATAAGGTTTCCTCCAACAAGTAAACAATACCCAGAGATGGATCATCTATCAATTGGTGACCCTGCCCAATCAGCATTAGAGTATCCAACTATCTGAGTATGTCCTTTATCTTCATACACTAAACATTTTCCTGGAACACATTTGATGTATCTTAGAATCCAAATAACAGCATCCATGTGTTCCTGACAAAGAGAATTTAAGAACTGGCTTACCACACTAACTGCAAAAGACATGTCTGGATGAGTGACTGTGAGAAAATTCAACTTTTCAATCAATCTCTTATACCTTCCTGAGTCTGATAGAGACTCCCTCTGATTGAGTAGTAGTTTGACACTTGGATCCATAGGAGTATCAACTGGTTTAGCGTTCAACAAACTCGTTTCTTCCAATATATCCATAGCATATTTTCGCTGAGAAATCACCAAACCAATACTAAAAAATATCGGAGTTTACCAAGTCCTTTGTCTGAAATTGATTCAAAAGATGTTTTTTCAACTGGAGTATATCCGACTCATCACTATCAGTTATGACAATATCACCTACATACACAATAATACACCCTTGGACTGAGTGACGATAAAAGACAGAATGGTCAGCTTCACTACGGACCATACCAAATTGTTGTACTACAGTGCTGAATCTGTCAAACCAAATTCTCGGAGATTGCTTAAGACCATAAAGAGACATGTGTAACCTACAAACCATATTCAATGACTCCCCCTGAGCAACAAACCCAGGTGGTTGCTCCATATATACTTCCTCTTCAAGATCACCGTGTAAAAATATATTTTTGATGTCAAGTTGATGAAGAAGCCAATGTCGAATGGCTGCAATGGCTAGAAGAAGTCTAACAGATGTCATCTTGGCTACAGGCGAGAAGGTATCACTATAATCCAACCCAAAAATCTAAGTGTAACCCTTGACTACCAAACGAGCTTTAAAACGATCAATCTTACCATCTGGATCAACCTTCACGGTATAAAGCCAACGTCAACCTACTAAAGATTTTCCAGTGGGTAGAGGAACCAGTTTCCAAGTACCACTGTTTTGAAGAGCACACATTTCATTCATTGTTTGCCTCCACTCAGGATGAGATAATGCTTCACCTAGAGATTTAGGAATAGAAACAGAAGACAAAGAGGACAAACAAGTATACTGCAAAGGGGAAAGACGATGATAACATAAATCAATATAATATGGAGAAGGATTTCGTGTTTGACGTATACCTTTGCGAAGGACAATCAGAAGATCAGACTCAGGTTGCAGGATCAAATCCGGTGATGGCGATAGCGTCGGAGGAGAGTCTACAATGACCTCTGGAACAGGTATGACAGACGTTGGTTTACGACGTTGATATGTTTGAAGTGGGCGAGAAGTGGAAGGTCAACCATAGGGGTTTCTCTTGGGACAGGTTCCCTAGAATGATGGGGGATAATTGGAAATGGGACTTCCGGAAGAGGTGTGGGAGTACTTTCCTGAAGGAGTTCGGGAGTGACTTGGATGGACGCAAAATATGACACAAACTCGAAGAAGGTAACATCGGCTGATATCAGGTATCGTTACAAAGTGTGTGAGTAGCAACGATAACTCTTTTGGAATCGATGATAACCAAGAAAGACACACTTTAGTGATCGGGCTGATAGTTTATCAAAACCAGAGGAGAGATTATGCACAAAACATGTAGACCCGAAGGCTCGAGGAGGAATTGGGTGAAAAGGAAAGTTTGGAAACAGTTGAATGAGGGATTTTATTATTAAGGACGGATGAGGGCATGTGATTTATGAGATAACACGCCGTGAGCACAGCATCTCCCCAAAATCTGAGGGACATTACATGGAGAAGTAGAGTCCAAGTCATTTCTACGAAATGCCGATTTTTGCGTTCGGCTACCGCATTTTGTTGAGGTGTATGAGGGCAAGATGTTTGGTGCAGAATACCATTGAATGACATAAATTTGAAATTGTTGGGATAAATATTCACGTGCATTGTCACTTCTTAAGGTACGAACGGATTCGAGTTCTGATGCTAGTCCTTTAAGTGCCATGACCATGAAATATTTACTCTATTGTTCTGCATGAGCTATTGCATCTTTTACGTAAGGCATGAGGGTTGTGTAACTTGCTTTCAAGACATCAAACTTACTCAGATAAGCTTGCACATCCATATTTTCCAACTTCAGTGTGTTGAGTTTGTGGATGACACTGTATACAGAATGAATGTCGTTAGAAAGGACTTTCTTGGTCATTTTCCACACCTCATAACAAGTGGTGAATGCTTGGTACTGTGCTTGGAGGTTAGGTGCTATGGAAAACCAGAACACAGTACACAAAGAGGCATCAATTTTCTTCCATTAGCGAATTTGACAGCTGCAACGTCATTCAATTGGATGGTTAGATGCTCTTCATATCCTTGACTGTGAAACCACATCTCGACAGCACGAGCCCATATGTTATAGTTGACTGATCTGGTTAGTTTCACATGGGATAGGCGGAACTTTAGTAAACGAGACAGAATCAGCATCTCTCATGATTTAAAACACAACAATTGAGGTTGTTTGAACAAGAGTACGACTTTCTGTGAGTCGAAAACGGAAACCGAGGGCAGATCTGGAACCGGAGGAGGAAGGAGATTTTTTGATAAAAAAAATCGTGAACAGTAGCGCCGACGATGAACTGTGGCGGCGGTGGTGAACTGTGGCGGCAGTGAACAGTTCAGCAGCGGTGAACAGTGACAGTGGCAGTGAACAGTAGCTCCGCGGAAAAAAAATCCGTGGACAGTGCAGCGGCGGAGGTCGCTGAAAAAAATTAAAAGGTGAGACAAACCGGAATGATGACACGGTTTGCAGAAGAAAATTTCTCACCGGAAGACAGTGGATCAACCGGATAAAACACGGCGAAGAATTGCTTCTTAGAAGACTCTAGATATCATATTGAATGAGGAGAGACTAAGAGACATTTAGGTTAAACCGTGTGTTTTGAAAGCACTACGGAGACTTTATGATATAGATAGAGAGATTACAACTAATTACACGATATAATCGATGTGGGACTATTCTACATACAAATATTCTTAACATTATATATTTACAAATATCAACATATAGTATGGTCAGATTAAACACAAGCTCATACTAAATATGGCACTTTAGCTTTAGTTTTGGCCTTTCTTATTATCAAAATTTACCAAGAGCATTTTTAATACCACCAAATGAAACAGTTGTTTCTTTAACATTTTTGCTAAACAAAGCAAATGCTGCAAAGGATTCAAGAATCTAAGGATATACCAAGACTATACAGTTAAGGAGTAATTAAAATGGTGAATATTAAAAGTTAAGATACCTATGTAAAAACTTCCAAAAAGCTGTTTCACTATCCTTTGGAGTACTTCCACATTATCAGTGGCAACAGGAATCTACAGTGATTCAAACACAATCAATACTTCAAATAATTAGAAAAACTTTTGGAACACAGTATATCAGTTTAATGCATACATGAAAAATACTGGATGTTTCAATATTTACCGTTTCAGAGTGACTCAAATTTTCACAGTCTCCACAGCCCATAAACTTCACAGGTTCATCAGCATCTTTCTTTCTCTTTTTGATCTAAATCATATACCAAAACAAACATAAAAATTTCAATTTTTTTGACTTACAATTTAGAAGAAACATATCATGATGATAATGAATGACAGTTCAAGAAATAAAAAAGAACATGAAAAGCAACTCATGAGCCAAAACAGAAAGTTGATATCTTAACAATCTTAAAATAAAAATCCATCAAGCTAAACGTAAATCTATACCTTGAGAGAGAATGTACGCCCTTGCATGCCAGAACTTCGCAATCTTAATGAAACCTCCTTGCAAAGGTTTGTGAGGAAGTTCTCACACTGGAAAAACTTTTTAGTCAAAATTTTGGTTGATTTAATTTTGTAATTCTCGAAGGAAAAAATAAAAATAAGATGTGTAGAAGAGTACTGACATCCTTCATATCTTTAAACCTCACACCCCAATTTACATCAGCCCCGATAGACTTACATTCCTGCATATGTGTACATGACATTGTCTTTACGGAATGCCTTTAAATGTAAGCTTTTAAAAAAAGAACAATTAACCTTCAAAGGAGGAAACAAGCATAAAACACCACAATTGAGTTGGAAGATAACATACTAGCCAGTTGCACGATGATTTTAAATCAAGTTGTGGAGCATACAGTTATCAATTTTGATTTCAGACTGAGAATATTATGATTTCTCACATTAACTTGACAATTTATATCCTTTAATCCTAGTTCACTTTAACAATTGTTAGTCAATGAACAAACAAGGACAGCAATAGATCAATGAAGGGGGTGACTTACACAACAAATTGGCATGTTGTACAATGGAAGAAAATAGGTGGATTAAGGAGTGTGTGTATGTCCAAAATATTTTGAATATTCCAAGTCCTAACAACAAGGAAACCGAGTTTGGATTTTAAAGATAAAATATCAAGCCAAAATGATGGCCTTTTCCCTACCTGAAAATCTCCAACCAACCGGTTATCAATTCCTCTGCTATAATTCCACAGCATTTCTCCTGTTTTCATTCCATAGTCCTTCTGCAGTGAGACCTGCAGATGCAAAGAGAGCAAGGACTGATACACAATAGAATTATCCAAATGTTTTTCAACAAATTCCCAAAATAAAATGAACTAGAATTTGTGCTCATTGAATGTAAAAAAAGGTATTAGGTTCCTGAAATGAGCCGTCAGTTTCACTAAAAAACGAGAGTCGGATCCTTTTAAAAAACAACTAGAGGAAGATGAAGACCTAGAAAAACTATAAGATAAGTTACTAAGAAAGATCTTGAGATTAACGAATTGGATAGAAGCACGGTACTGCATAGAACATTTTGGCGAAAGTTGATTCATGTAGCCGACCCCACTTAGTGGAATAAGGCTTGTTGTTGTAGTGTTATATATATCCTTAAAACCCTCAAGAGGATTTGCAAAATATTTATTGGTGCTTGAATTTTGTTGGCTAGTATGCTTGTTTCTCTTGCGCTGCGTGGAAGTGACTTGGTTGGTTCTTCATAGTTGTGAGAGAATAATAACAAGTTGTGGCGTGATTTAACTATTTACAAAACTAGGCAGTCTTCACGTTGCAACCAAGTTTTGTGGGATTCAGTAAGGTCCTAATTTTATTGGGATTATTACTTTCTTTTAGGTAGGCCTCCTTTACTTTGTGGTCATTTTGACATTATTTTTGAACTTCATACATTTTGCCGGTATAATGAGGCTTATGTCAAATTTATTTGAACTGTAATGAATGTATAATGCTAGATTTGCAAAGTCACAAAATGTCCTTCAAAAGGAAGTCGAGGAACAGAAACTGAACTATTAGAGTACCAAAAAAAATCATTAAGAAAATAAGTGAATGAATAGTAAAACCTTGGAAATCATCATCAATTGGCCGCAAGTTTGAACATTCTGCTTCTTCAATTTTTCCAGTAAAACATGCCCCACTCCAGGAAGTGCATTAGTTGGGAGTTGACGTAAATGATCTTCAACCTGGAAAAGTTAAACTATATAAGAGGGCAAGGCAAAAATATTGACATATTCCACACATCAATTATTTATCAAATTACATAATTTGTAGGAAACAAATGTTGACTTGCATGTCCAAAGTTTAGTATAAAAGCTAGAAATCACAAGCAGAAACATAAGATTAGTACCCCCAATGTTTTCATTAATCATTGAAAGATTTAGAGTCTGATATGTAAGTTTCTTTAAATATGTTATTGTTATCCAAGACTGGCAACATAAACTGAAAACATGCACATAAACTACCATAAACTATATGAAGTCTTGTGCATTGTCCACACTCCACAGTTAATAATGTCAAACATGGAATTATAACTTTTGAGGCAAATTCGAAGCATCGTGGTCTGGAGTAATAGAATTTCTTGGACACGCAAAGATTCAAAAGGACTAAAAATAACTATATCTTCCACATCTAGCATAAAACTGTCTCAGAATTTCTAATAAAAAAATCATACAATAAGGAATAATCCACAATGGTATACAAAATTAACACCTACAACAACAATAACAACCAAGCTTTTTCCCATTAAGTAGGTCTTGGTAGTTTTTCTAATAATTTTTCTAGGCCTTCTACCTCAGCCTCTAGTGATTTGACTACCATCCATCTGATCTACGCTTTTAACTACATAATCTACAGGTTCTTCATCCACATGTCCATTCCACATAAGCCAAGTTTCCACTTTCCACTATCTTTTCTACAATAGGAGCTACCCCAACTCACTCTCTAATATTGTCACTCCTAATCTTATCTCATGTAGTCTTACCATATATCCAACACAACATTTTCATCTATGCTAGCTTTTTTTGACGTCCAACACTCATTCCCATACAACATACTCAAAGATAATCAAAAGTTTTCAGCATAAAATTCATGGATCAGACACTCTTCAGGCCACATAAAATAAAGAAACGTACAAAGAAAAGAAATAAGACCTTAATATCAGTTATATGACACCTCCATCACATCAAAAAGGCAAATTGAATACTACCAAAAAGGACTTAATTTTTTAATGATAAAGTAGGCAATTATATGAGCATATAGAGGTGTTCCATAAATTTCAAGTGAATCCACGTAGCTGTCATAACTGATAATCAGTTAGAAACAGACTAGTTAGTTGTAGTCGTTAGTTATAGATCTGTGATTACAAGTTTCTACAGATATGAAGTTGTATTCAGAAGATGAATCAATCAATAACAGATTCAATCTCACATTCTCTTACCAAAACAAAATCCTCTCACAAATTTTCTCTCTCCTGTAGATTTAGTAACGAATAACAGAAAACTCCAAAACATACCCTTTCTAGAGTTATATGATATTGACCGTTGGGTTTAGCAGTTCTGGTAGCAATACGGGCCATAAGCATGTTTCCAGCTATGCCAACACTGGCTGTACATCCAGTGGTCTCATAGATCTCTTTCCTAATTGATGATGCTAAAAGTTCAGGATCTTCAACCTTTGAATGGGTGACATCTAAATATGCTTCATCACAGCTTACAGCCTGTATAAAGTAGCAGTTACAGTCACTAAGGATACATCAACTGAGAATTTATGAACTTTTAAATGTCCAACCATAAAAAACCTGCACTTTGTTGCAATGTCGATGCAATATACTATAAAATTGATCAGCTACCTGCACATTTGTCAAAGATGTCTTTGTAAAAACATCTATAAAGGGGTGAAAATGTTACAAAAAGATATGAAATTGTACTCTTCTTTATTCTTCTTTGTAAGTAACTAATTACATACACCCTTATGTAACTTACTTCCACATAAGCTTCAAAGTTGTATGGAAAGGTAACAAGGTGGGGACAAAGAGCCTTGGCATCTCGAACAAACATACCAGCCTTAATACCTAACAATGACAACAGGCATATGTTACATTACATAGCAAAAAAAGATAATCAAATAATGTAGCTTATTGAGTCATATTCTCATTTTATAACTTGGCATATAACCAACCATAACTACGAGCTGGGTAGTTTGCAGAGGAAATCTCAGAAGTTCCCTTAGAATTATCCGAGTGGCAGACTGCTACAGGCTTGTCCAACAATTCAGGGTGGTTCCTGATAACCACTGCGACAAAAAAGCAATCCTAGGGAAGGACACATGCATGACCCAACACGCATAAACTTAATATTCGTTCTTAAAAGTCAAATCTGATAAGCACTGAATGAAGAAAATTAGTTGACAAGAATTAGTTGTATGCAAAATCCATGTACGTAAAGCCTACCATGTCAACATGGATAACAACTGAATTCTTAGAAATACTAGAGGCATTGATATTAGAAATTTCATTGTTGAACCCAGAAGATGAGATAGGAAAACGCTTCCGATACCGATTTCTCCATGTTCCAATGAAGTGTAGCCGTGAGTTCTGTATATATCAAAATTCAGCTAAGATATTACAAAATTATGGCAACATAGATGGAGATTAACAATTTGCAGCCATTTTATGATTCAGTCAGAGAGGAAAATCATGTCAAAGTAAAACAAGGAGCAAGCCAATTTCATAACAGTATATCATTGATATGTTTGCATCCTTAAAGGAGTGTTAATATTCTCCATCCCTCTCCCTAAGCCAAACATGGTTTTTTATTTTAAATCTTTACTTTCTTTTTTACTGCTGATATGGGACGGCAATCAAAACCAAATGCACCAGGTGCGTTTAAACTAGTAATGACTCCATCCACCTTATCTTTGCAGAATATTATAAGAGGATTGAGATGACAAATACAGCAATCATATTAAAAGAAAATGAAGACAACCAACAAGAATGACGCCATTTTGACAAGCAGTATGAAAACTCAAACTTGTATCAACTTCACTACCTTGAAATAATTTTCCACAAAATTAGGATCTGAAAGAGTTGAATGACACTGTTTAGAAGGCCTGGTGGAGGCAGAAGTTGGAAATTCTTTTACATTCTGGTCATCTGCGCAGAGGCGGCTAACTGATGTAGAAGGTTCTTGACAATTAGATTCAAGTTCACCTTCGATGTTTTTCTCATCATAAGCGGCACCATTACTTCCTGCAAGATCTTCGTCACCACAATTAACTCCAACACTAGCCAGCTGCTCTTCCATCACAATTGCATCAGTATTCTCCAAAACAGTATCATCAGCTTCAATACTAATTTCCCTGCTAGATTCAACCATCTCCCCAACTTTGGATGAATTTATATCCTCTGATTTGACAACACTAGCAAGTGAATCTTCAATGTCTGGCTCTACTTGACAAAGGGTGTTAGTAAAAGTATCCTCTGAATTTTTACTACTTCTGGATGAGAAGAATGTGGACAGTTTCGGTTGTTTATTTGAAGAAAGCTGTTCAAGTTGATAAGGCATCCCTATCAAAGCAAAATTTTCATCTCTTGAGACAATGACTAGGAAAAACAAATAAAATATTATCTTATCCCACAAAAATCAATGAAGTAAATAATAAAAATCTTGAAAAAGCAGGACCGAAGAGTAATATTTGGATAAATTGACATGGATTACAAAACAATTCAAATAGCCCCACTTTCATCACCCTTCCCTTCCTCTTCAAATACAAAGTATAACTTTTCCCAAAAAAAAAGAAAAGAAAAAAGACAAATGTGCATGAAATGCAAACTCTTACATGTCAAGAGTTTATTAGATGCAACAGAATCTAAAATCCAAGTAGGTTTTACCACGGGAAGCCCTGCACTGAAAGATCTGCAGTGGAACACACAACAATTAAATTTAAGCAGTACATAAGAGTAGGACTAAAACCTCAAATTATTTTTAAAAGGAAAGTGAAACCTGAGGTTCTTAATTTTACTGTCAGGAAGATTGCTACAGATTATATGTGTTACACGATGCCTTGAGAAATAATTCTCAAATCTTCCACCATACTTTATCATGTAGCTTCGCAATTCCTAAAACATGATAGCAGTTAATGTTACGCCATCCTTTTGTTGAAAATACAGCAATCAGTGAGAAATGAAAATGGAAGTATGATTAACCTGACTGGAAGGAACGGTGAAACCATCAACAAAAATTGAAACTCCGGTGAATATAGGGTTCCCGGAGGTAGAGTCACGAAACAAAGACGTGGAAGCATCGACGTTAAACTGATTGTGTAGTTTCCGATTCTTCTCTGTCATATAACTGTAACAACAATTTGAATTTAAGATTTAAGAAAAAAAAAAAAAAACTGGAGAAATTGAGATGGAATGAGAAATTGACCTTCCGATATCGGAGAAGAGAGGTTTTCGGGAATTGGATCCCCAGGCGACGCCTAAGGTTTTTTGGTCGGTGGTTGTGGCGGTGGTCTTGTGCTTCTTCCTCTTGCTGTTGGTACTGTTAGAATTGGATCGATTAGAAGATACTCGTTTGGAATTAGGGGCTAAGGAGGAACGAAATGAATTCAAACTCATTCTGATAATCTCAGAATGGAGGGAAGTGTCGGCAACAAGATCAGAATGAGATCGCTGCTTTTACTTTCAAACGAGGCGGTTAAAAACTTTTTGAAAATAAACCCCTTAAGCGTGTCACACATCTAGGAGGTTTTAATATCCCTCATTTTATACCTAACACCCTCTATTTTTTATTCTCAAAATATTATTTTTTTTATAAACAACTTGTATTTAAATTAGATTATTAAAGATATTCTAATCCAAATATAAAAAATTGAAGGCTTAAATGCAGTTTTGACCCCCCTAGTTTAAGGTTTTTGGAGTTTCGATCCCCCTAGTTTAAAAGCCAGGTTTCTAGTCCCCATAGTTTTCAAATTTGGGATTTTTGAAGCCCCCTCCATCTGGCTGCCCAAAAAGTTTTCAAATTTGGGATTTTTGAAGCCCCCTCCATGTGACATGGCACAGGGAGAGTAATGCCACGTATTATTTTCTTATTTCTTATTTAGAATAATATTTTTTAAACATTTAAATAAGTGATATTAATTTCCAAATGAATTTTTAATTTCATAATTCATATTTTCTGAAAATCCCAAATTGCTTAACCTAATTTCCTCTTCCATCCGCCCGTACGAGATTTCAAAAATCCCAAATTTGAAAACTTTTTGGGCAGCCAGATGGAGGGGGCTTCAAAAATCCCAAATTTGAAAACTATGGGGACTAGAAACCTGGCTTTTAAACTAGGGGGATCGAAACTCCAAAAACCTTAAACTAGGGGGGTCAAAACTGCATTTAAGCCAAAATTGAATCTCATTCAAAAACGTCTATTCGAGAGGATAAGTACACCATTTTTAAAAATTATAATTTATTCTAAATTTTGGTCCAATAGTCCATCAAGAATACATCTTAATTTTAAAAATTATCTCATCCACATTGCATATCCCACCTCTAAATATTATTTTATTTCTTTAGTTTCATAAGCATCAACATCCAAATGATTTATGTTCTTTTGTTCGAGACTTTTCTTATTAAAAATAGTGTTGAATTTAGAAAGTTTGAGCAAACATCCTCCCCACAGTTATGAGCCACTTCTAACCCTAATTTAAATTTCTCCCAAACCAATCTAGTATTTATACAATTAATCAACACATGATCCAGATCTTCTTTATATCTAAAACAGAACACACATACCTTCTCATGTTGATTATGAATAATCCCCCTCTGCGTTAATTGAGTTTTTGTTGGCAATCTATCATGTAACACACGCCACTCAAATATTTTTACTTTGGATGAAATGTTAGTCAACCATACAAAAGAAAACGCTAACTTCAACTGCTAATTAATTTGTTCTGCCTGATTAAGCTGCATAAATTAATTATAACACAACTTAATCGAAAATCTATTTTCAGCATCATACGGCCAGGTCACAACATCCACTCTTTGTTCCAATGGTAGAAAACTCCTCAAAACATCCTCCATTTCAATAACGGCCAACGTGAAATCCCCCCCCCCCCCCATGTGTTTCGTTCCACTGTAATTCCCATGCCCAATTACCTACATTCCAGGAACCTTAATCTGCCACTGAACATTGATTGTTTAGCGCAAAAGCATATAATACAGGAAACTGCATATGCATCAGATGTTGTCCTAGCCACCTAGCATTCCACATCGGATGTTGTACTAGCCACCTTGCATTTCAAAATGTTCATGTTACTATTTACTTCTAAAATTTTTATATTTGTCAAAAAAAATTACTATTGGATCAAGGGGGTGAAAAAGAAAATTTTCGGCACCGAAATTATGCGTTTACCGGAAAAATTTTGGATTTCCAAAATTTCTGGTAGAAAATAACCAGAAATTTCAAATTTCCGAACGATTTACCAGAAATTTCAAAAATCTGGGGCGACTTACAAAAAAGTTATAACATATTCCAGAAATTTCCAAAATTTTTGGTACGCAACATAAAATCGGAAATTTAAAATTTCCAAAATACTGAATATTTCGCATATACGTAAAATTTCTGCTATGTCTGTAGATGAAATTTTATATTTGTGTGGTCCAGAGCCGAGAGATTCAGCTTCTTCTACGAATTCATGTTCAAATTTTACGTAGTTATTCACCATAGGTATTGTATGTTTCCCATTGAAATTGATAGAGTTTAGTAACTTTATGTTTTAATCGACATATTTTAAATCTCGATCTGAAGTTTTAGAATAGGCACAGTGTATTGGTAAAAAGTGTGGTCTTATTGTTGTTACAGTTCGTTTCGATTCTGCTAATGGATTGCGAAGGAGGAAGGAAATTGGTAGTCAATCGTCAACCAATGCCGATTGGTAGGCAACCTTCTACTGTATCTTCAAGAGATGAGTACTTGTCCCAGTTTCATGTTTTCTTTCATTTGTACATCGATGACATTATTAATATTGAGAATGATGGAAATTGTGGTTTCTGTTGTATTTCATCTTTATTAGGTTGAGAGGGAGATTTATAGCGTTTGGTTCGAAGGTAGTTAGATTCTCAAGTCCATCAACATGCTCAGTTATTTTCTAAATTATTCTATGACATTGTCTCTACAGTTAGGAATGTGTTACAAGTAGAACACCTGGGTGTGCAGGATAGGGAAAATGGATGTTGATTCCTGATATGTATGATAGTTATTCTATTTATATATTAAGTCGGCTAGCTATTTTACCTTTTAAATTATTCAAGAAAAAGTTATAAAATGCAACAAAAAAAACATTCAATACTACTGAAAATTTCAAATTTTTGATGTTTTTGCACTTACCGAAAATTCCAAATTTCCTTTTGATTCAATGTACCTTTGAAAATACATAAATCACTTGGCTTGACAGTTATGTTCATCATTTCTTCGTGCTTCAAATGGTAATTATGAACCTCCTCACCTTCAAACTATCAATTTTAACACACACATCAATATTCAGTTATTAATATGGTTAACAACTTTAAAAACCTCTCTTTCCACTTAAATCCATAACATCCCTTCTTTTAGTATTCTGTTGTTGCTTGCATTATTATATTATAGATATATTATTCATGCTACACTTCACCAATCAATTCAATCATTCTAATCAACAATACAATTATGTGGTTACTTTCCTGCCTCTTGAATCCATAACTGCCCACCTTTACTTCTCTGTTTTTACTGTAGATTATTTTATTTACAATCTTTCGTTTTACACGGTTTGCTGTTTTACTCTTTTTATATTCACATTTCTTCATAAACAAACATGTGTCTGCTTCACTTATTATGTTCCATACTCTGTCTTAAATCCATGCTACCAAATTATCTTGAAAACAATCTCACTCAATCTTATATTACTAGACATAGGAGGAGACTTATTTTGAAAGCACGGAGAAATTCATGTGGCGGTATCAAAACACATCAACCTACTTCCTCTAAAGCCCTTAATTCTACATCCTTCGTACCACCTTCTCTATCAACCCTTATATCCAATGCAACAACTTCTAACTCTTTTTCTGTTGCATATGAAAAGTTGGAAAATACTTCTGATCCGACTATTGTTAGAAAGAGAAGGAAGTTAATCTTGGATAACAGGAAAAGGTCACGTGATATTTCAAACACTGCAAATTATCCGGGGACCAATCAAAAATTTTCCATCTCTGATAAAATGGCATTCACTAGTACGCGTACACCACTTTCAACCCATCGGTCTAATGTTACAAACATTGTGGCATCGTGGACATGTCTCTGCCAACGTCCAATTCATAACAATGTTCCACTACTTGGAAATGTAAATACCTTGTTTAAAATTTGCAGTCACACTGTTAAAACCAATCGTAACATGACTCACGCATCTACTTCTACTGCTCCCACCTACGGTCGACATGTAGAGCCTGATATACCACTTGACTCACGATATTCACACGATGTGGTGTCCAATTCCGACGATGATTTGAGTTTGGCTAACACTTCAGACTCTGATGCCAACACAGATCATGAACCGCTAGTAGATTCTCATCTGCAAGGTATGTTCAATATGTCAGATTAAATTGTGAAATCATATGAATACTTTACATGTTAAATTACATTAACGTATACTTCAGCAGCCTACATGATACAAAGGGACAAACATTTGTTTAGCGTACATGATTGTTTTATTACATATCAGATTGCAACTTGCATGATTCAAACACCTACCTATTGATGGAAATCCACCAAATATCTATGATGAATTTCTACCAATCTTGACGAACAAGATTGATATCACCACACAATAACAATGAATTATGAGAAAAGAAAAGAAAATAAATAAGACAATTATTTTCTGCAGAGTTTCTCTCTGCCCACAAATTATGGAAAATTTTGTTATTCACTTGCAACTGCAAATTTTGTGAATAAAACTTAATTGACTTGATTATCTTGATTATAAAAATAGGGGTTACTCCCTCTACCTATATATTTAGGTTAGCTTGCTCCTGAGCCAAAGCCCAAAACTATAAAATCCCAAAATACATATTTTGGTACTAAATTAAATCTATCTATTTTAGATCTAAATCAAATCTATCTAAATCTAAAATAAATCAAATCTATGTGTAGTGTAACACCCCAATTCTACCCCAAGAAATTATATAAAACAAATCAGAGTTATAAAATTCAATCATGCAAACGAACCAGGGCGTCACAAATTCTTCTATAAAACTCATTGCATTCATCGTGGATATATAACACTTTCAGAACATCGGATGAACCATCATAACATCTTTAATTAAATAACTCAACATCTACGCAGCAGAATTCTCAATAACAATTTTATCATCAATACAGCAACTTCAAAACAACACAATTTAATAATAATCAACAATCAAAAATAGCAAGCGTTCATCCCCCCGAGTGTTACATATCAGAGCAATGACACCAACTCAAACTACTAAAGGTATACAGCCTTCACTCTCGATTACCTGCACGTTACCAACATAAGGGCAACATTCAAACAGAAAGGGTGAGATATCTAACAATATAATAAAGCGCATGATAATTAATATATTAAATTAGATCAATACATATCACCACTTCTCATCTCGTAATCAACAATAATCACAACAATAATATACATTCACAGCATCGCCACACACTTCTTTATGCAATCATATAATGCGACTCAATACTATGCAAATGCATGTGGTACCATTGGAGCAGAACTCACATCTCAAAAATTTTCCAATTAATAGAGGCATCAACAAGGCATAACCTTCATCTCAAAATTCGCCAATACAGGCCATCTCAACGAGCATAACCTCCATCTCAAAATGCAATGTATGCGACACAATCATGAATGTAATAAAAACACCCAAGTTAACAACATCTCAAATTAACAACATCTCAAAAGCATCTCAATGTCTCTTCATCAACATCTTATATTATCATAATAATTCATCAAACATCATTTATTTATTATAAATCATCAACAAAACATCATTAACAACTTCTCACTAACAACTCAGTTGTACATAAATACCACAGTAACCCATACTGCTATTCTGTAATTCTTACATCATTACTGTCACTAATCCTACTGTTATAATTCAAACAGCAACTTCTAAGCATCTCATCTTCATCATTCTGTACAAAACCAGCGCAACGATCAACACGGGAATTAACTCTAAATCCTAAATTGGCTACTAGGATTACACTTCATATTCTTCATTTTAATCCTCTAGAATAATGTTCATCACGTTATCTATTCAACACTTCGAGCGACATCTCAAACGGCATCCTAAAACTCAAGTTACAACACTTTAAAACTGAATCTGCCAAAAATCAAGCATTATGAGTCGATGCAAAACCCCTTGGATCGACGCATACTGCTCTAACTGCACAACATGAGTCGACGCATCCTCTCATGGATCGACTCATCCTGAGTCTTTCAACCTTCATGTATCGATGCAAGCCTCTTCATGTCGACTCATACTGAGTCTCTAGGCCCTCATGTATCGACGCATCAAGTTTGAGGTCGACACATCCTGATTCTTCCTGCATAATTCTGCGATTTTCTTCCCTGCATCTCACTACGGGATTCATGTTTTTAACCCTACAAACTTAATATAATCATGATAAATCATCACCTACAATTATCCTATAATACTACATCGATTAAACAACATTGGGACCTCATTATTCATCTAAAATTTATCAATCTTCATCATACATCATCATATACATCCAATTCAAGAACAAGACAGCAATCACCTCTAACCCCACATATCAATCATCATGAACCCAATTATAAAGTCATAACCCCACCCTTACCTTGGATTAAAGGTCGCTCTATAATCTTCCGGTTGAATTCTCGTTTTGCCGTTTTCCCACTTTTTCCAGCAGCTTCACGTTCTCCTCCTTAATCCTTATTCTTCTACTGCTTCTTTCTTTCTATTCATTCTAACAACAATAGAATAACCTATTATTATTTATTCCTTATTGGGTTCAAAACTAATACACCCCCTTATTACTTCTATTCCTTCGATAAGCCCACACCAAATAATATTATAATTCTAATATTATTTCTCCACTTAATAAAATACTTAAATCCAATTAAACACAACACATCTTCTCAAATATTCCAAAAATAATTTAATTAACTAATTAATTAAATTACGGGCGTTACAACTCTCCCCCACTTAGAATATTTTCGTCCTCGAAAATTCACCTCAATCAAACAACTCAGGGTAGGAGTCTCGCATCTTGCTCTCCAACTCCCAAGTCATGCTCTCTTCGGCAGCTCCTAGCCAAACCACTTTAACCAAGGCAATCTCTTTGCCCCTCAGAGTCTTTATTTCACGATCCGCGATCCGTACATGCATCGTCTCCACCGTAAGATTATCCCGTACTTGCACATCATCCATATGAATCACATGAGATGGATCTGAAATATACTCCCGAAGTTGCATCACGTGAAACACATCATGCAAATTCGAAAGATTAGGTGGTAAATCCACTCTATAGGCAACATTCCCCACTCTCTCTGAAATCTGATACGGTCCAATAAAACGAGAAGTGAGCTTCTTAGACTTCAATGCTCGTCCAACACCAGTCACATGTGTAACTTTCAAAAACACATGATCACCAGCTTGGAATTCTAAATCTTTCCTTCGCTTGTCATGATAACTCTTTTGTCTACTTTGTGAAGCTTTCATCTTTTCTCAAATCAACTTCACCTTCTCAGTAGTTTCACGAACAAGTTCAGGTCCAAGTACTACACTCTCACCAGATTCATGCCAACATAAAGGATTCCTACATCTTCGACCATACAATGCTTCAAAAGGTGCAATTCCAATACTAGAATGGTAACTGTTATTATACGTGAACTCTACCAACGGAAGATAGGTATCCCACGAACCTCCCTGCTCGAGAACACATGCCCTCAACAAGTCTTCCAACGATTGAATCGTCCGTTCAGTCTGGCCATCTGTCTGAGGATGATACGCTGAACTCAATCTCAACTTAGAACCCAACGCTTCTTGCAAGCTCTTCCAAAAATCAGAAGTAAATCTTGGATCTCTATCTGACACAATGCATAAAGGAACACCATGCAACTTCACAATCACACTAGTGTAAATCTCAGCCAACTTCGACACTGGAAAAATGATGTTAATAGGAATAAAATGAGTTGACTTCATAAGCCTATCAACAATCACCCAAATCGAATCATGTCCTCTTAAAGTATTAGGCAACCTCGTCACAAAGTCCATTGAAATACTATCCCATTTCCATTCTGGAACTTCCAACGGTTGCATTAACCCTGCAGACTTATGGTGTTCAACTTTCGACTTCAGACAAGTCAAACATGCATACACAAAACGAGCCACATCACTCTTCATCCCAGGCCACCAAAATAAGCCTTTCAAATCTTGATACATCTTTGTAGCTCCTGGATGAATACTCAACCTACTTCTATGACTCTCTTCAAGTATCACTTTCTTCATCTCAGCATCATCAGGAATACAAATTCGGTTACGAAATCTCAAAACACCTTGCGTATCTAGCTTAAAATCATTATTCTCAGACTGATCAATCCCAACCATCAAATCTACCAGTTTCATATCCAACTTTTGAGCTTCTCTGATACTGTCTAGAAATTCATTATTAACCTTCAACATACCCAACATAACACTCTGCAGAGTAACCTCGCAAACTATGCTCATATCTCTGAACTGCTCAATCAATTCCAACTCTTTAATCATCATTGCTAACATATGTAAAGTCTTTCGACTCAACGCATCAACTACCACATTTGCTCTTCCTGGATGATAATTCAAACCAAAATCATAATCTTTTAACAATTCCAACCATCTTCGTTGCCTCATATTCAACTCCTTTTGATCAAATAAATACTTTAAGCTCTTATGGTCACTAAACACTTCAAATCTAGAACCATAAAGATAATGCCTCCAAATCTTCAACACAAAGACAACAACAACAAGCTCTAAATCATGCGTAGGATAGTTCTTCTCATGAGTCCTCAACTGCCTTGACGCATAAGAAACTACCTTACCATTCTGCATAAGCACACCTCCTAAACCCATCTTAGAAGCATCATAATACACCACAAAAGGCTCTTATGGATTAGGCAACGTCAAAATTGGAGCCGACATCAACCTCTTCTTCAATTCCGTAAAACTTTCTTGGCACTGAACATCCCATACAAACGCTCTACCTTTACAAGTCAACTTAGTCAACGGAAGGGACAACTTAGAAAATCCTTCGATAAACCTTCTATAATAACCAGCTAATCCCAAGAATCTTCTAATCTCAGTAGCTAACTTTGGAGTTTCCCATTGCAACACAATATCAACCTTCGATGGATCTACAACAATGCCACTACCTGAAATCACATGACCAAGAAAACTAACCTCTTTCAGCCAGAATTCACACTTGGACAGCTTTGCATACAACTTATTCTCTTTCAAAATCTGCAATACTACCCTCAAGTGTTCTGCATGCTCTTCTTCTGACTTAGAGTAAATCAAAATATCATCAATGAACACCACCATGAACCGATCCAAATAAGCATGAAAGATACGATTCATGTATTCCATGAATACTCCCGGCGCGTTAGTAACACCGAAAGGCATCACTGAATACTCATAATGTCCATAACGCGTTCTGAAAGCCGTCTTCTGAATATCTTCATCCTTCACTTTAATCTGATGGTAACCCGGCCTCAAATCAATCTTACTAAACACACGAGCATCCACCAATTGATCCATCAAGCCATATATTCTTGGAAGCGGATACTTGTTCTTAATCGTCACTTATTCAACTGTCTATAATCAACACAAAGCCTCATACTTCAATCTAAAATTCTCACTACAACATAAACAATGATTAGAACTCAAATTAACAATATTCGATTGTTAGACAACTACGACTCAACGACAAGGTAGGACCAACCTTTTTCTCTGATACCAACTTTGTAACACCCCAATTCTACCCCAAGCAATTATATAAAATAAATTAGAGTTATTAAATTCAATCATGCAAACGAACCAGGGCATCACAAATTCTTCTATAAAACTAATTGCATTCATCATGGATATATAACACTTTCAAAACATCGGATGAACCATCATAACATATTTAATTAAATAACTCAACATCTATGCAGCGGAATTCTCAATAACAATTTTATCATCAATACAGCAACTTAAAAACAACACAATTTAATAATAATCAATAATCAAAAACAGCAAGCGTTCATCCCCCCGAGTGTTACATATTAGAGCAATGACACCGACTCAAACTACTGAAGGTATACAGCCTTCACTCTCGATTACCTGCACGTTACCAACATAAGGGCAACATTCAAACAGAAGGGGTGAGATATCTAACAATATAATAAAGCGCATGATAATTAATATATTAAATTAGATCAATACACATCACTACTTCTCATCTCATAATCAACAATAATCACAACAATAATATACATTCACAGCATCATCATCACACTTCTTTATGCAATCATATAATGCGACTCAATACTATACAAATGCATGTGGTACCATTGGAGCAGAACTCCCATCTCAAAAAAATTCCAATTAATAGAGGCATCAACAAGGCATAGCCTTCATCTCAAAATTCGCTAATACAGGCCATCTCAACGAGCATAACCTCCATCTCAAAATGCAATGTATGCGACACAATCATGAATGTAATAAAAACACCCAAGTTAACAACATCTCAAATTAACAACATCTCAAATTAACAACATCTCAAAAGCATCTCAACGTCTCTTCATCAACATCTTATATCATCATAATAATTCATCAAACATCATTTATTTATTATAAATCATCAACACAACATCATTAACAACTTCTCACTAACAACTCAGTTGTACATAAATACCACAGTAACTCATACTGCTATTCTGTAATTCTTACACCATTACTGTCACTAATCCTACTGTTATAATTCAAACAACAGCTTCTAAGCATCTCATCTTCATCATTCTGTACAAAACCAGCGCAACGATCAACACGAGAATTAACTCTAAATCCTAAATTGGCTACTAGGATTACACTTCCTATTCTTCATTTTAATCCTCTAGAATAATGTTCATCGCGTTATCTATTCAACACTTCGAGCGAAATCTCAAACGACATCCTAAAACTCAAGTTACAGCACTTTAAAACTGAATCTGCCAAAAATCAGGCATTATGAGTCGATGCAAAACCCCTTGGATCAACGCATACTGCTCTAACTGCACAACATGAGTCGATGCATCCTCTCATGGATCGACTCATCTTGAGTCTTTCAACCTTCATGTATCGATGCAAGCCTCTTCGTGTCGACTCATACTGAGTCTCTAGGCCCTCATGTATCGATGCATCAAGTTTGAGGTCGACACATCCTAATTCTTCCTGCATAATTCTGCGATTTTCTTCCCTGCATCTCACTACGGGATTCATGTTTTTAACTCTACAAACTTAATATAATCATGATAAATCATCACCTATAATTATCCTATAATACTACATCAATTAAACAACATTGGGACCTCATTATTCATCTAAAATTTATCAATCTTCATCATACATCATCATATACATCCAATTCAAGAACAAGTCAGCAATCACCTCTAACCCCACATATAAATCATCATGAACCCAATTATAAAGTCAGAATCCCACCCTTACCTTGGATTAAAGGTCGCTCTATAATCTTCTGGTTGAATTCTTGTTCTGCCGTTTTTCCACTTTTTCCAGCAGCTTCACGTTCTCCTCCTTAATCCTTATTCTTCTACTGCTTCTTTCTTTCTATTCCTTCTAACAACAATAGAATAACATATTATTCTTTATTCCTTATTGGGCTCAAAACTAATACACCCCCTTATTACTTCTATTCCTTCGAATAAGCCCACACCAAATAATATTATAATTCTAATATTATTTCTCTACTTAATAAAATACTTAAATCCAATTAAACACAACACATCTTCTCAAACATTTCAAAAATAATTTAATTAAATAATTAATTAAATTACGGGCGTTACTTGTAGCTTGCTTCGATCCACAAGATCTTCAACTAGATAACCTCCCTTCGACACACACACTATTTCGACACTCCCTTGTCTCTGTCGAACAAACTGCTTCGACACAAGGAATTAATTTCAACACACCACCTAATTCATTGTGTCTAAGTTTTCTACATTCATCATAGATCTTAGTCTTCGAAATACTTCGACCTGCACACCCTTCGTCATGATGTCTGCTATTTGATTCTCAGTTCTACAGTGTTCCAAATTCATCTTCCCATCTGCTACCTGGTCTCGAAGATAGTGGAACCTCATTTCGATGTGCTTGCTTCGACCATGTGCTATCGGGTTCTTCGCCAGATTGATAGCTGACATGCTATCAATCTTTATGGTAATTTCTCCATGATCTTTCCTTGTTATCTCTTCGACCAAGTGCACCATCCAAGTTGCTTGACATGCACAAAGAGAAGCAGCTATGTATTCTACTTTGCATGATAATAATGCCACTACTGGTTCCTTTCTTGAACTCCAAGAAACTGGTGCACCACCTAACATAAACACATATTTTGTTGTTGATTTCGACCTTCAGCATCACTACACCAACTCGAATTAGTGTATTCCACTAACTTGCATTCTTTTCCTTTATCAGCTGCAAGAAACAAAATGCCATAATCGAGAGTTCCTTTGAGATACCTTAGTATCCTCTTCACCGTTGCTAGATGTGATACCTTTGGCTTCTGCATGAATCTACTTACCATACCTACAATATATGCTAAGTCAGGCCTTATATGACAAAGGTATCTCAATGACCCAATAAGTCTTATGTATTGGGTTGGGTCGACATCATCTTTATCTGCATCTTTCGACAGTTGCAGTCTTGGTTTTGCAGGTGTCGAAGTTGAGTTGCATTCTTCCATCTCAAATCTCTTAAGAATTTCTCCTGTATATCTTCTTTGATGCATCATTAAACCTCTACTGCTCTTGTAGAATTCGATACCAAGGAAGTATGAAATCTCACCCAGATCAGACATTTCGAATTCCTTGCTGAGATCACCTTTGAAGTCTTCGATCTCACTTTTGCAACTACTTGTTATCAATAAATCATTGACATATAGACATAGTATAAGCAATTCACCATTGCTTCTTCTTACATATACTCCATGTTCAGTTGTGCACTTCACAAATTTCTTCTCCCTTAGGAAACTATCAATTTTCTTATTCCAAGCTCTTGGAGCTTGTTTCAATCCATACAGGGTTTTATGCAGCCTGTACACCTTTCTCTCTTCGTCATGTTTCACAAACCCAACTGGTTGTTTAACATAAACTTGTTCGTCTAAGGGTCTGTTGCACCCCAAAATTTTCCCTATCATTTTACTCAAGGCATGCCCATTGAGGTCCCCAAATTGCTCAAGGATGACTAAGAATTGACCAGACAAATTCTCCTCCTAAGGCAATGAACCTCTAGTTAAGGTCTCAATTTTCATCAAGATGTTTGAGCTTAAAAGGTATCAAATTTTTTCCATGGTCCTAATATGCCTTCAAGTTTGTCCATGCCAAATTTCATGCCTTGCACTACAAGTTTGCTCAGTCAATTGCTCAAATGCTTGGAAATCAACTATACTAGGTCAAAAGTCAATTGTGGCCCATGTACAGTCAAACTTAAAGATTTTTGGTAAACCTCAAAATTTTGAAGTAATATCCATCATTTGATCAAGGGTTGATCATGATTCCTCAAGAAATGCTCCTAATTCATCAAAAGTAAAAAATTGCTAAATTAGGGTTTCTATATAAAAAGTCAACTAAACTTTGACCAGGCATAACTTCTACATACTTCATCCATTTTCCCCCAAACAAAGCTCATTTTTAAGAGGATCCAGTTCCCTACAACTTCTCTTCATCCCTCAAGTTCAAGAAACGTACCATTTGAAAGATACAAGCTCATACATTACAAGTCATTTTTAGAAAGTCAACAAAAGTCACTTTTTTTCCAAGACCTTTTACCTCAAGATAAAATCTTCAAATGCAAAATTGATAAAAATAGGGATTGAAGTAGACATCTCGAGCTTTTCAAAAAGTAAAATATCATCATCATGAGATAAAAATTGAGCAAGTTATGGCTTGCCCAAGTTGGGAAAATTTGGGAAATTTCAAGATTGTTGCATTGAGCAAATTTGAAGTTTTAATGCAAGGGCTCATTTTCTTGGATTTCAAACATCTTCCTAAGATTATAGAGGACCCCTAAAACCATTTTTTCATAGTCTTGATTTTATTTACATTTTATATTAATTTTATTTAATTAAAAAATCAAATAAATCAAAATTATTGCAAAATATATGGGCCATTATCATTTGGGCTTGGTTTGATGCGTGGAGAGGCCTTAAATTTCGTGTACATCAAGACCAGCATGTCTACATTCATGCAAATTTGAAAAATGGACAAAATACCATGCTTTTGGCCAAAGTTACAACTTTGCATTCATGGTTTTGAAATCACATAATCATGGTTGTTATTGCCCTTGTTTCTTTGTCTCCTCACTACTCTCTATATAAACAAGCCATTAAAAAGCTCCAAGGACGGATACACATCCTAGAAAACCTCTAAAAATTTTGCAAAAAAAACATCAAAGTTGTCAAGTTCGAATTTTAGTTTCCAGCCTTCCTTATTCCAAACCAAGGATCCTAATCCACTTCTGGAGGTCCCTTGAAGCGTTTGCCATAGTTACCAAGCCTTTAAGCCTTGTAAAACCTCACAACCAGCCCTCACAATTTGCTCCCTTTCTCAAATTTACTTTGCTCGAATCATGTAATACCAATCCATTTTGACCATGCATTTTTGTTTATTTGAGTATTTACAAGCCTCTGGCATAGTTGGATTTGCAGTTTTGGTGTAGGAATCGTACGTAGCCATTGTTAGGGTTTAACCTTCAAATTGGAGTTTCTTGGAATAATCAAAATTAGGCCCAACCAAGGGTACCATTGTGTTTAGGAGATTGAGGCTAATCAATCCATGGCCTCACTCTGAATTTATTTTTTGTATTATGGATTTTTTTATTTGCAGGTGCTATAGTGACAGACAAAAACTATCACTATAGGTCTCACTATCTAAAACGACGGAGGGGGGAAGAAGACAATGTGTGGCAGCCCCCAATTGACTTGTTTGAATCAGCATGCGCGTTTTTTTATCTCACCAATGTTGACGTTTTTATATATTATATTATTATTCTATTTTAAATAATGAATGGACAGGTAGCACAGTTGGTAAAGCAGCGCGCATGTGAGAGAGAGGACCTGGGTTTGAGTCCCAGGTCCAGCATTTTATATTTTCGAATTATTTCATGCAGATCCCATGCTTCAAATGGCCAACAATATACCACACGCCTTCATTTCGCAACCACTAGATCATGAATGATCTAGATCCAAGGGTTTGAGCTTGCATGTCCAGCATAGGCCACTAAAGTCAGTCCTCACTGGATCCAATGACATACCTGGACTCTCTTCAGCTTTGGGCCCAGCGCAATTTCACTTTCAGCACCCCCATTTTTCTAATCATCTCAGGCCCATTTAGCATTTTTTTGTATTGTTGTTTTTTATTTTCTTTACTTAATTAAACAATTAATAATGATAAAAAAAATTCACAAAAAAATATTTTAGGCTTAGACTTTTAATTAAATAATTAAATCCTGAAATTAATTAATTAATTAACTTTAACATTTTTTTTATTTCAAATTTAAAATAAATTAGACTTAGGTTTGATTTTATTTGTTTAAGTATTTTTCATGTCATAATAAAATAAGTAACCAAAAAAACTTAGGTTTCAATTTTTTTTAATTTTTTTTTCTAATTTAAATTTTAGGTATTAATTAACTTAGTTATTTTCTAAATAAATAAAAAATAAACAAAAAGATTTTCTTACTAGGTTTTTAGACATACTTTTAACTTCCGCGTATTATTTATTTTCTTTCGCATTCTTACATTATTGTACTTATACCCGGGATGTAATAGATTAATTAGGATTTACTGCTTTCTTTATTTTTCTTCCCCCGGATTCATGTACAATGTAAACCCCCTCCCTGAAGCCATGTAATAGCGTAAGATTTTATCTCCGCACTTTACATTTTTGTATATATTAACTGCTAGTAACTAGGTGTGTATGGCAAGACTGAAATCAAAACGTTAGTAAACCTAAATGCGCAAGATAAATATTTGAACTAAACACAATTGCACATGTACACCTCTAGGATACTCCACTTCGGTTGCCTTCGGAAAACGGTCATAATTCTCGAAACGTGAGAAGTTTTAGTGGTTGTCCTCTAGTTTTAAAGATCACAAGTACCTCGATGACTATCTCAATGTTGCCTCGGTTAAAAGTGATCTTAGAACTTTAGGACAATTACTAAAATTTCTTTCCAAGTTGCCTTTATGACCGTAACGTCCCTTCGGTTGTCCCTCAAACATCCAACGACAAGGCTACCTACTTCCTAATAGTAGGATAACATTATCTAAAGGATAGGAGGAAAAGAATGTCTTTTCGAGTACAAAGTAGATATCTGTTAGAAGTTTGCTCAAAACATCTTTGCACTTACACAAAAAACTACTTTTCGAAAACATTTTCAAGACACTTTGTATACTTTCTCCACACTCCCGAGAAGCATTACAAAGTCTGCCATACCAAGGCATTTTCAAAACAAACTTTCAAATACACAAAGCACAAAATAGTTTCAAAATGAGCAAACCTCTAAGAGCCCGTAGATAACTACGAATGGAAAGGGTGCTAATACCTTCCCTTTCCATAATCTACCCCCTTACTCAGAATAATCTCAAAAAGGTATTTTTTTTGTTCTTTTCAACCTTTCCTTAATTTGGATAAAAGAAAAGTCAGTGGCGACTCTTGCTATCCGCAACAATTGCGAACAAACACAAAACACCCAAGTCAGCTCTCCTACCGTGTTACAGGGTCCATTCAGAAATGCATACTTCATGTCCATCTGACATATGTGCCATCTGTTTATTTCTGCTAGACCAACAACCAACCTGATTATTTCGATCCTAGCAACAGGTGCAAAAACTTCATCAAAGTTTATTCCTTCTTTCTGTAGAAATCCTTTCGCCACAAGCCTTGCTTTGTGTCGAATTACTTCCCCTTTGGAATTCATTTTCACTTTGTATACCCACTTGACATTAATTTCCTTCTTGCCTTGAGGCAATTCGACAAGTGACCAAGTGTTGTTCTCTTCGATAGACTTCACTTTTTCGTTCATCGCTTTCACCCACTTTGAATCCTTCAATGCTTCAGCTGCATTGAATGGTTTGACATCTGCATAGAAAGTATAATGTACCAACTCACCTTCATTATCTATCATATCATCTGATGTAATCACACAATCTTGCAGGCATACGTCTTGTTCTTTGAGGTCTGCTTGTACTTGGTTGATCTATAACTGCCGATTCCTCTTGTCAAACTTTTCTTTTGACTTGAGTTTCTGGTTCTTCAAGTAGGATTCCCACTGAATCTTTCTTGACATTTTCAGTCCAATCCCATTCTTTAAGCTCATATATGATCACGTCCATGCTGATCACAATCTGCTTGTTCACTAGGTCGAACAACTTGTAACCTCTTGTCGAATGATATCCAACTAGAATCATTTGACTCGACTTGTTATCAAGTTTTCTTCTCAACTGATCTGGAACATGTCTATGTGCAATAGATCCAAATACCTTCAGATGACTCAATCTAGGCTTCACAGCAGACCAACATTCTTCTGGAGTAATTCCTTCTAGCTTCTTCGTAAGATATCTGTTCAAAATGTATGTTGCAGTCGACACAACTTTATCCTAAAACTCTTTAGGTAAATTCTTACCTTTCAACATACTTCTCACCATATTCATGATGGTTTGATTCTTCCTTTCTGCAGTTCCATTATGCTGTGGAGTATAGGGTGGCACTACCTCATGTACAATCCATCCCTTTTCAAATAACATGTCAAATTCTTTCGACACATACTCTCCACCACCATCAGTTCTCCAAACTTTGAGTTTTCGACCACTTTGTCTTTCGACCATAGACTTAAACTTGGAAAATACCTCGATCACTTCACTTTTCTTCTTGATCAGGTAAGTCTACAACTTTTGACTTAAATCATCTATAAATGTAACAAAGTATTTGTTACCTCCCATTAAATCCACCTGGATTGGTCCACATACATCAGAGTATATGACTTCAAGAATAACCTCCAACCTTCTTCCTGCATCCTTACTGAAGCTATTCTTATACTGCTTTGCCTGTACACATTCCTCACATACCTCATTTGGAATGTCGATTTTTGGAAATCCTAAAACCATATTTCTTCTCTTCGAATCTCTGATGTCTCTGAAGTTGAGATGGCCTAGTCGATAATGCCATATCCATTCATCCCTGCTAGCTGCAGTCGAAAGGCACTTGTGCTCCATCACATTTAGTTCGATCTTGAAGGTTATATTCTGAGACATAGTAGCCTTCAAGATTAACCTTCCATTTGCATCGACGACTCTTATTCTCGTATCTTCAATCGACACTTTATAATTCTTTTTGACCAACTGCCCTATACTGAGCAAATTGCTCTTCATGCCTGGTATGTACAACTGTGATACGGTGGAAGAACTGACTTGGTTGTTTTGCATTTTATCGCAAATGTTGCGGTTAGCAAGAGTCGCCACCGACTTTTCTTTTATCCAAAAGGAAAGGTGAAAAAGCACAGGAAAGACCTTTCAGATTATTTCTTGAGTTCGGGAGGTATATTATGAAAAGGGAAGGTATTAGCACCCTTTTCATCCATGGTTTTCCATGGGCTCTTAGTTACTTGCTAGATCACTTGCTTTTTTTGTTTGAAATTGTGCTTTGTGTGGTTTTTGAAAGTATTTTGAAAAGGGGTCATCGTTTAGGCAAACTTTGTAATGATTCTCATTCGTAAGAATGTATACAAAGTGTTGATCTTTTGAAAATGTTTTCAAGTTTTGAAAGATGTTTTGGAAAGTGTTTGGTGTTTGTTTTTGAAAATAGCAAGGATGTTTTGTTTTGAAAGTGAGCAAGTAACTAGGAATAATCTACCTACTCAAAAGTCTTTCATGTTCATTTCCCCTTTCCTTTGACATTGTTATCTTACCATTTGATTTGGTAAGTAACCCTATCTTTGGATGTGAACAGGACGGGCGTGAGTCATCGTATAACCATGATTAGCAATGTTACAAGGTATCTTAGCATCTTTCTTTAGGGACTAAGATCACTTGAAGGCAACATGGATAGCGTCATCGATGGACTATGATCTTGTGTTTTTTTTTTTTTGCTAAGATACCTCACATGCATAACATGACCATTTGGTAAGGCAACCAAGTGGATTTTACCCTAGGGGTGCTTGTGTGCAAGTGTATTGTTTTTCATGCTTGGTTTTATCTTTGATTAGGGTTTTCTAATTGATTGGTTTTAGTCTTTCCATTCAAAACCCTAATTACTAGCATTTGTATATAAAGCGATAAATTGAGGAATTTAAAATTACTATGCTATTGCAACACTTGTGGGATGGGGTGTACAAATTACAAATGGGGATTGCAAGAATTTAAGTCTAAATAATCTATTACAACCATATTGAATTTGGATAAATAATGTACAAAAATGAATAAATATACAAGAATGTAAAATGGAAAGAAAAATGGATTTTTGTTTGGATTTTTTAGGAAAAAGGTTTTTGTTTTAACCTAATTAACTAAAAGAAAATAATTAATTAAATTAGTAAAAAAGTAAACCTAAATTTACTAGGAAAAGAATTTGAGTAAAGCCCTAATCTAAATATTAATTAATTTAAAAAAGAAATTAAGTTTGTAAGAAGAATATTTTGGGTATTTTTGTCTTAAAAATAATTTATAGTATTATAAAATATTTTTGGTCTTTTTTGGTTTTAAAATAATATATTTAATTGTGTAAAAGAAAATAGCTAAAACCCCGGTTTTTAAATTAAATTTACAAACCAATTAGTAAAATAAATAAAGTATGATTAAATAAAATTAACTTTTATTGTAAAAAAAAAACTATATCAAAATATAAATCTAATGTTTTTTATATTTTTTCTGATTTTTTTAATATTAGATAAAATATTAAAGAAAAAATAAATAAAAAATGAGAAAAAGAAAATAAAATGGGCCAGGGGTGTGAATAGTCCAGGGGAGTCAAAATAAGCAAAAAAGATAGGCCCAAAAGAGTGAAGCCCATCGCTGCAAAAAAAGTCAAAAAAGTGTGGAAAATGTGAAAAAAATCACAAAAGATCACGTTGGGGCTTAAACCCAGAACCTCATAGTGACAGGCGCGCGCTTTAACCACTAGAGTGGTGATACATCTGTTAACTTATGCAAAACCATAAATATATAACATAAAACATGCCCTGATTACACTTCATCTTCAACCTCCAGCCATACCACTTGTACCTTGTTCATTTCTCAACCATTTGTAACAAAGTAAACATGAAACTTGTGTAAAATCTTACAACGATTCCAGAAATGTAAACAACTTAAACTAATTCTCAAAAATGAACATGAATTTTGAATGGTACCAAATTCTGACCTAATTTTTTCAGGATGTTCAGATTCAAAATTCTAACTACTCAATCAATATAAATGAAATCTAAAGACATGGTTAGCTTCAGAACAATGATGTCTACATTTTTTATTCACAAATTAAACATTAATGATGCTTGTATGAAGAGTTCAAAGTTGAGATAACTTACCTCAAAACTGGAAGTCGTATTCTGCAAATGAGCACTCCTCAAGGTGTCGTGATGATCAGAATAGCTCCACTGAAGTCTCAGGAAGCTAATGCAATGGTTACTTTGAGTTTTAAATGCTTGGACTGGCCTGGAGAAGTCAAGATGCAGACCTCTGTTTTTGGAAATGGAGGATGGTGATGGAGGTGTTACAGAACTGTAACAGGATGAGGTATGACTTCTAAATGACGTTTAGAAGCTCTGGGAACAAAGAGGCTTGAAAACGCATGAGGGAGTTATGAGTTTCAAACTTTTGGCCAGGTTATGTGAAAATGGAGGTATGAGATGCAAATCTGAGTTCTTGGTGTTTTCAGGGCTCAAGCATGTGTGTGTTTTGTGACAAATTACTTGTGTATGTATAAGCAAAATACTTGAGTACTTGAGAGGGTCAGAAGTACAAGTTCTAGACTGATAGCTATGTTACTTGATTTTGAAGAAAAGTGGGAAATATGGTTTCAAGAGGAAGTACAAGCATGGGCTGAGGGATTTTAAGTGTTTAGACAAGCTTCTCTTGAGTTATGGGACATGTATGATCAGAAGAAGGCAATTGTAAGGCTCAAGAACAAGTTTTGTGTAAAAAGCTACTTTATCAAAATGGCATTGTGCACTTTCTTCCCAAAATGGATATAAAACATGGCCTTGCATTGAATGCTTGAATTAAGACCTTTAACAGTTGTGCAAGCAATTAATTATGGAGTGCCTAACAAGTTTGAGGCCTGTAAAGTATAAATTATGCAGCAGAGGTTTGAAATTTGAATCTTGTTCATCACAAAATGACTTGTATTTCAAGTGTGAAAACCCTAACTTCATCTCTTCGATTCTCCCTACTCATGAATGATCTCAAGGAGTTCTTGGACATTTTGGGAAGCTTTTAATGTGCTCTACAATACCTCTTTGAATCACTTTTGAAAATTCCCCTTGGAACTATATGAAAAAGTGCCATGAAGTTAGGTCAAAATCCTGACCAAAACTAGGGCAAAATTTCACTAAGTGTCCAATTTCAAGACCATGACTTTAGGAATTAATAACTTGAGATCTAAGCATTTTTAGGAGAAGTTGTCTAAAGAAATGTTGTATATATCATGGAGATCTACAACTTTCATGTTGAAAGTTTCTCCTGAATCCTCTTGCATCATGGTGAAAAATTGGCCCAAAGTTATGAAAAAACATGAAGTTTAAACACTTAGAAAAATTTCTCTGTTAGAAAACTTTGACTTTTCAAAATAAAATCTTGACTTTTTGATTTCTTGATGAATAAGTTTCATATTTTAACATGTTTTGATGAATTGTGATCTTTGACATTGAATTTTGACCAAAAAGTCAAAGTTTGACTTTTCAGTGTACAATTGACTTTTTGATCAGTTGACTAAAAATTCACTATTAATCCAATTGACCTTGAGCAATATTTTAGGTCATGCCATCAGGTAAAAATTATGCAATTGAACTCTTGAAATCATGCTTCAAACCAATTGACCATTTGCTAGGTCAAAAATCAGAAATCGCCCTTTCTCAGTCAAAACCCTAATTTTGACCATTTTGCCCTTTTGATGATTTGATCAGATTTCTTGAGGAATTATGGTCCAAACTTGATTAAATGATACATATGAGTTTATAATGTTGATGTGGATCAAAAATCACGAGGTTTGACTGTAAATTGGTCATAGTTGACTTTTTCCCCAATACAGCTGTTTTTAGGTCAACTACTCAATTGAGTGAGCAAAAGTGTGATCCAAGGCTTGAAACTTGACATGAGTAATCTTGGGGGTCCATAATGACCAATTAAATTCATATGAGGCATTGAAAGTTCAAATATCCTTGTGCAATCTCAATCCCTAATTTTGGTCATCAGTGCTTAAGGAGATGTCTTAAGCTGATCAACTCTAGTGCAGTCTTGAACCAAGAGAGGTCTTTGTGAAGAAATATTTGATAAATGAGAGGGAAAATTTTGGGGTACAACAGCTTCCCCTGTTCAATCTTCTTAAACCTAAAGAGTTAGATTGGCGGTTCCGCCATTCGTGACTTGAAGGTGAAAGATGCTTAAACACTAGAGTGCCCATAAATTTGCACTCGAAGATGGATGGTGAATGGGATTATAAATGCAATTTAGAGGAATATTGGTAAACACTGGGAGAAGTATCAGCACAAATCTATTGTTGATTTATACTAAAACTTGATGTTTTACCTGTGAGAAAAAGAGTTAGTAAAATGCAGATGTCTGCATGATGTTCACCAGATATGGTGTTATGCTAAATGCATATTCTATGTACATGCTATGATGTATGAATGTGAGATGTATGTTCTTGTCCAGGAAGATAAATCCTTGACTACTATTGAGGAAATTCTGGGAGATTGAATCCCTGATTTCCTGTTGGGGATGAAGAATACACACATCTTTACACTTTGTTGACAAGATGCTTTCACTGGAGAATATATCTTGAATGTCAGCTATTATCTGGTCGGATCCAGGCTTCACATTTTGCTGAGGATGAAATAGTCAACTGTTATCTGGTCAGATCCAGACTTCACGACAACTTACTGGGGGAAGAGATTAATTAACTGTTGTTGTACCCCAAAATTTGCCCTCCCATATTCCTCAAGATTTGTCAAGAATAATCTTCAAGTTGCTTAAGATAGCTCAAGGGTTAGACAGTCAAATCACCTCCTAAGGCAGTCGATTCAAAATTAGGGTTTGGTGTTGCATCAAGGTCCTCACATCCAAATGTCCTCAAGTGCTTCCCAATGTCTTAATATGTTCTCAAGACTATCCATGTCAAATTTCAAGCCTTGCAGAGAAACTTTGGTCAGCCAATTGCTCAAGAGACCCAAAAATCGACTGTGCTAGGGCAAAAGTCAACTGTGACCTACAAATAGTCAAACCTCCAGATTTTTTGTCAACATTCTCATTTTGAAGGATAATTCATCATTTGATCAAGGGTTGATCATGATTCATCAAGGATTGCTCAAAATTCATCAAGATTCAAAAGTTGCTAAATTAGGGTTTTGCCGGAAAAGTCAACTCAACTTTGACCAAGAATAACTTTATCATACTTTATGAGAAATGGACCATCCAAAGCTCATTTTGAAGAGGATGAAATTTCCTAAAATCCATCTTCATACCCCAAGATCAGAAAATGCACTCACAAGAAGTTACAAATTTGGACATTATAGGTCATTTTTGAAAGTCAACAAAAACACCTTTTTTGCCAAAGCTTATAACTTGATAATGGAAGATCAAAATGAGATAATACCAAAAGGGTTGATTAGAGGATATCTCAAGGTTTCTAAAAAGTCCAAGAACAGCTCCAAAAGTTCAAAATTGAGGAAGTTATGCATTGTTGAAGTTGGGCATTTTTCCAAAATTGCCAAAAGTCAACTATCCTCAAAACTCCAATTTTTGACAAAAGGCCCCACTTTTTTCCACTTGATTCAGTCTTGTCATGCCACACACGTGTCCCATACATAATTTCACGACCAAACATTTATTTTTCTATTTTATTTCATTTTTATTGATTTAATTCATTATTAATCAATATTAAATCAAATAAAATCCAAAAATTGATGTAAAGGGATCTTTGTGATTTATACAGCTTGCAATTATCATTATTCACTCAATCAAATCGTGCCAAGGCTCATTCAAGCATAAAATCTCAGATTTGGCTTATTTTTGGAAAGGTTAACAATGGTGGTCAAACAAATCTTCCATCTTCAATGCACAAGGATATTGGCCCAACTCTTAACCTAAAATCATTCCATTATACATACACAAGCCACACAAACCTAATTCACGACCTAAGAACTGCTAAAACGGCTAGAGCAAATTGCAAAAATCCTTGGAGAAGTGTGAGATCAAAAGCAATATTGGAGACACTTTCAGACAAAAAGAAGAACGCAACTCTCTTCCTTGACATCAAGTGGTGCTATAGCAATCAAAGCCAGTCCTTTTCATCACCTACATCGCACTGTAAGTCGCTTGAAACTCCGCCCTGGACATGGAATCGTGATCTTTTGTTCTTGCATCTTTTTGACAAAATGTTGGCATATTATTGATCCTTGCATAATTTCTAACAAGGCTGTAATATTCAATTTTATTTTTATGCCCTATATGGTGATGCCCGCGCCTAGGGTTTGTTTGTTTCGTTTTTAGGCATTTGCATTACAGGTAAAATTAAGGTAAGTAATGGTTATAGGCACACTCAGGGGACATAGACGATCATGACCATGCGCTTGGATGGGATTATTATGGCCTAAAACGTATTTTTGAAATGCCCCACGGATCTTCCTGCAGATAAAAATCCGCAGGTAATAAAACCAGAGTTTGGGGAAGAAGACGACCAGACGTCGCCCTCCCATTGGTCTATTTAAAAAACGCGCTTTGTTTTTAATTTTGCCAGCGTAATAATTACTTTGTCCATATAGTATTTGTTTTGCATTTTACTAACGAATGAGGCAGGTTGGTGGAGTGGTTGAGCGCGCATGCAATGAACATTGGGACCTGGGTTCGAATCCCAGGTCCCCCAAATATTTGTTACAATTTTTCTTCATATATTCATGTGCAGCACCCCACGCGTGGTACAATATACATCACTGCTTGATCTCGTGCCAGATGGCCTCCAGGCCAAATCTGGTGGCCAGGAATGAAAGACCACCATAGTGCCCAGTCAACGTTGTCACAGGGAATTGGAAAAGTCAAACATAGGCTTGCAGCAGGTGGGCCAAGAATTTCCAGATTCACCACCAATTTGGGCCCAGCACCCCCCCCTGAGTTGGTTCTATGTTTTTATTTTCTTTTCATTATTTTTCTCTATTTCTATTTTATTATTATTATTATTTTAATTAACCAATTAACAAATTAACCCTTTTTTTATAAAAAAAATTCAGAAAACATAAAAAAACATTATTTTTATTTATTAAATTCAATTTCATTTATTTCATATTTATTTTTGTAAATAAAAATTAACCAATTGATTTAGTTTTTAATTAGGTACAATTTTAATACTTTTTGCAATAAATTAAAAGTAAATTAGAATGTTAGGTTTTAGCAATTTTAATCATTTTATTTTTATTTCCTTAAATATTCTAAAAACCCAAAAAAAAGTATCCTCTTCTATTTAATTAATTAATTAGTTTAGGTTTAATTTAATTAAATGCAAAAAAGATAACAAAAAATCTCCTTCTTTCTTAAAAAAAGGGTCAAAACCCTAAAGCTCGCCGATTTAATTTTTCTCGCGCATATGATTTTTTGATCCATATAATTGTAACTTCTTCGAGGATGTAATAGCTTTAACTTAGGATTATTCATCGCTTTTATTTATTTCTCGCAATTTACTTTTTCAAGAGTTTGTTTTTGGCGATGTAAATACCCGACGCCTTGTAATAGCTTAGTTTTATTTTCTGCAACCATTAACTGCTAGATGTATGAATAATAGGCTATGCATGACAAGATCTATCCTAACTTAAAATCAACCGTAGCTCACCATAACATGTACAAAGATAACATAACTGAAAATTGACACATTTGCACATGCCACTCCTAGGGTACGCCTCACTTGGTTGCCTCGAACGTGGTCATTGAGTATAGGAAGTTTTAGAGGTCGCCCTCCTGTCTAAAGATCAAAGTTACCTCGAAACGGTTGCCTCGATAAAAAATGATCTAAGACATTAGGGTTACCGCTAAGGCGTCCTAACATTGCTTTAGTGACCACATGTCCCTTAATCGAATTGACCCAAAAACTCCAACGACGATGCTACCTACTCCTTCATAGTGGGATAGCATTGTCTAGAGGGACATTTACACAGTTTAATTCCTTTTGAGTAGGTAGAGGTTCTTAGGTACTTGATCTTTCAAAACAAAACAAAATTTTCACACTTACACTTTTCAAACAAAGCTTTCAAAAACACTCCATACACTCTTGAGGACAGAAACAAGAGTTATATTGAAGTTTTCAAACAGAAACTTTTCAAACCCACAATCACAAAGAAAAGCAAACTTTTGAAAACACAATGAGCAAGTACCTAAGAGCCCGTGGATAACCACGGATAGAAAGGGTGCTAACACCTTCCCTTTCTATAATCTACCTCCCGAACCCGAGAAACATCTCGAAAAGGAATTTTTCTGTGCTTTTGTCCCTTCCTTGTTGGATAAAATAAAAGACGGTGGCGACTCTTGCTTACCGCGACATTTTGCGAAAACAAACGCAAACGCGAACCAGCACTCTAAAACAGTCAGTTCTATTCCCACCGATCACAGAACTGGCGACTCTGCTGGGGAATTCTAAATAAGTGAGGTATACCTTAGGATTAGATCACTTGTGTCTTCAATTGTATGCTTTGTATGCTTTAAATTTTGTGGGTTTGTATCGGAGTTCTATAGATCCTAACCCGGATCTAGGGATACCCTTTAGAATTAGCAACAAACTGTGAGGGACCTGTGCGGGGTATACCGACATGGTTGAAGCAGTAGCTACGTTGATGTGGAACTTTGGTGAGTACCGGTAACCCTTGAGTCAAGTCAAGGAGAGTACGGGGCCGCCGCGTGGTGTCGTGAAGCATCAATTGACCTTAGAACCTTACTTGACCATCTTGGCCTTTTTAGGAGTAGTGAGATGACCGACTTTGGTGCAGTCCGAAGTTGGTAGATACTCGATACTACACTCATTGAGGGTTGTTTTCTTGGAATATTTTGGTCGCCAATTAAGTGGCTAAATCAAAACAATGAACATAGAAAACAATCCAATGATATTGAGCTCCTTAGAACCCGGTTACTATTTATAGGACAGGTTTTGAGCCAACTAATTTCAAGAGGGTACTTACCTACGAACTCCATGCCAGCCTAAACTTAAGGCTATTTGTGTGACTTGTGTGCCTTCAAACTTGAACTACTTGCACATTCTTGTTATCTGACAACATGAGCTCCTTGCAGGTTTTGTTTACAGTCCTTATCCAACAATTTGGATTTATTGCAGGGCTTACTTACAACACCTCACACTTTTGCTTAAACGCATATCATACACATCATAACATCATACCATAGCATTTCCTTAACCATTTCAAGGATCTCAAGGGTTTGTGATGCAGGTCATGATGAACCAGACGTCAAACAAGGGGCAAATGGGATTTATTTTCCTCTAGCCAAGGTTGTCTAGAAATCCAAGCACGATAACTTGAGTCAGGGGCTATGACCCACTCGATATGGTGAGCCTGACTCTTGAAGAAGGATTCTCAGCAACATGAAGTTCCTTCAATCAAGCTGCAAAATTCAAATTCTAACAAGTTTCTTTGTTTACCCCACGAGATCCTTGAAAACATTGCATACATATATCATACATATCATTGCATTACAGGTACCATTACAAGTCTCTTATCTTCTTCGCTGTTTATTTTAGTAATCATCATGTCTACTGAACCTTCCACTGAGCAAGCTATCAAGGCCCTCCAGGCCCAGAATGCCCAGTTTCAAGAGTTGGTCATGAGCCTAGCTAAGGGTCAGCAGGACTTGAAGACCTTGATTCTAAAAGAGAGGAAGAAGAAGAAGAAGAGGACTGTCCTGTTCAACACCGGACGCAGGTTTGGAAATGGACTACAGAATGAGGTTGATCTGACCACCTCATCTGGAGGGAAAGAAAATCCACAAGAGAGAAGGGTTCCTAGCCCTATAGTCTCCGAAAACGGTACGGATTATGATGAAGAACAATATCCTCATGCTGAGGATAGGTACAAATAGTTGGAGGACCGCTTGAGCGCTATGGAGATACAAAACGTGCCCGGACTGGACTTCGGAGACCTAGATTTATCCTCTGGGGTGGTGATTCCCCATAAATTCAAGGCACCTGCCTTTGCCAAGTATGACGGAGCTTCCTGTCCAAAGCTGCACCTCCGGTCATATGTGAGAAAGATCCAACCTTACACTGCTAACAAGAACTTGTGGATCCATTTCTTTCAAGACAGTCTTTCAGGGACTCAGCTTGAGTGGTTCTATCAGTTGGATGGAGTCAGTATCCGCAGCTGGGAAGATTTGGCTACTGCGTTCTATAGACAGTACCAGTATAACTCCGACCTCGCTCCTACGCGTACCCAACTCCAGGGTATGTCAATAGGGACGGGTGAAGGATTTAAGGAGTATGCTCAGAAATGGAGAGACCTTGCCGGAAGGGTGCAACCACCTTTGGCTGATCGTGAACTTGTCAATATGTTTCTGGGGACCCTGTCTGGTCCATTCTTTAATCATCTGATTGGAAGCTCTTCAGTCAGATTTACAGACCTTATCTTGACTGGTGAAAGAATTGAAGCCGGCATCAAAAGTGGGAAGATTCAAGAAGCTACACCTTCTGATGCTCAGAAAAAGCCTTACAGTGGGAAGAAAGAGTCCAATGATGTGTACAGTTAAAAGAGTCGTCGTGACCAACACGTAGGGGCAGTCTTGATCTCTAGTTCTGTGTCACACCGACAACAGCAAAAGGGAAATCAACAAAGGCCGGACGAGCCTAAAAGACAGTTCACCAACATCAACATGCCATTGTCACAAGCATTGCAGCACATGCTGAAGATGAATCTGATTAAGGTGATAAACCCTCCTCCGAACCCTAAGACTTCTTCTCCTAACTATAACCCAGATGCAAGATGCGCTTATCATTCCGGTAGCCCGGTGTGATACGGTGGGAGAACTGACTTGAGGTTTGCGTTTGTATTCGCACTTGTTCGGTTTAGCAAGAGTCGCCACCGACTTTTTTATTTTATCCTAAAGGAAAGGTTAAAAAGCACAGGAAAAACCTTTTGAGATGTTTCGTGGGTTCGGGGGGTAGATTATGAAAAGGGAAGGTATTAGCACCCTCTTCATCCATGGTTATCCATGGGCTCTTAGTTACTTGGTTTTAGATCACTTGCCTTGATTTTTGATTGCTTGAAATGGTGTGTGTATTTGTGTTTTGAAAAATGTTTTGAAATAGACGCCTTTGTTTCGGCAACCGTTGTAATGACTCGTGTTTGAGTGTTTCACAAAGGTGTGTATCTTTTCGACAAGATGTTTCAAATGTTTTTGAAAGTTTGTTTTGAAAGTGTTTGTGGAGTGGTTTGAAAAGTAGGCAAGTGTTTTTGGAAGTTGATCAAGTAACTAAGAGTTTTGTCTACCCCTAAGTTTACTCAAAGGTTTTTTCTCATGTCTTAACCCTTTTTAACAATTTTGTTCCACCATTGTATTTGGTGGACAATCTTGCGTTTAGGATGTTTAACGGGACAGGCGCGGGTCATCGTATGGACCATGAATGCAATGGTGTCAAGTGTCTTTGGCAATTTTGCTTGAAGGGACTATGATCATTTTGATTAGGCAACTTTCGAAAGCGTCATCGAGGGACTTATGATCATTTGAATTGTTTTGCCAAAGAAACTCGACGTGCAAGCATGGCCCATTTTGGAAGGCAACATGTGGGATTACCCTAGGGGTGAAAGTGTGATTGTGTATTGATTTCATATATTTGTCTTGTATTAGGTTATCTAGCGTTTGGTTTTATGTACATACAAACCCTAGGTCTAACCATGGTATAATTCGAAAGCGATAAATTGCGGGAATTTAAAATCCTAAACTATTACAAATGAGTATCCGGGGACGGGGGTACAATTAGTTACAAATGGGGGATGAGACTTATAGGAGGGTAGTATCCAAATAATTACAACCAAATCGAATCAATCGCCATCTCAAATATAAAGCAATAGCAATGTAAAAATGGGACAAGCAAATGTATCAATGTATAAAAAAGATAAAATGCGTATTGTAAATGTGTACGTGATTTATTTACAAGGTGAGGAATGTGTGTTTTAATGTATTATAAAGTATTGTTAACTTAATGAAAAATTAAGTGTTTTGTTTATTTAATTCTTTTTGGATATTTGTTAATATGTACAAACAAAATATTTTAAGAAAAAGAAAAGAAAATGTTTATTTAAAAAAAGTATCATTTACATTTTTGGTTTATGTACAAATCAAAACAAGTTTTAATAAAATAAAAGAAAAAGTGTTTTAAGTAATTCTAATTTTTTATGTATAAAGATTTAATAATAAAAAAAGAGTATATAAAAAAATTAAAATTTAGTATACTAAGTAAGTTATAAAAAAGTTATAGGGTGATAAAAAGAATAATAGTTAGTTTTTAAAAAAAAAAGGAATGGGCCTTAAGGGGTTTTGTTTTGGCCCAAGTGAAAATTGTTCAGAAGCATTGAAAGAAAGGGGGGTATGCGTGGTATGGGCTTAAGCGTGTTGTGTTTGAACCGGCCCAATGCTTTGAACAAATGGTCTTAGGGTTTCTTTGGTTTTGTATCATTTGGATTTTTAGGGTTTGTTTGAACACAGGCGCCGTTCACTTGTTTCTCCATCTTCGTCTTCTCACGCCAGCTTCTGAGTCAAGCTTCTGAACACTCCTCCGCCTAAGGCCAACTGAGTGCCAACATCCATCCTTCCTCTTCCCTCCCTGGTCGCTCAATGACGTTTGCAAGGTTTGATCTCTGTTTCTATCGCGTTAGGGTTTCGAGCTTTTACATCTTGCATGTTTTACTTTTCATTATGTTATGATCTTAAGTGTTGTTGTTTATTATTTTTGAGGAGAGAAGAAAAGATACTACCTTCTTTGGAGGAGGATGGTGGACGTGGAGGCGCTTAGGCGGCCAAGGCGGAGGCTCGGTGATGATGCGCGCTTTGCTTTGATAACCACGGTACTCTGTATTCTTTGCCTTCTTTAGGTTTGATGATGAACAAAACTGAAAACCTAGTTTGATCACTTTTTCCTCTTCTTCCGTTTGCCCTACTTCTGTATGATGTTTTCTCTGAATATTGCTTGTTGGTATTGAGTTGCCTAGCTTATTATTTCACTTCTTTGGGTTGCCTTTGTATGCTTGATGATGAAATGCTGACATGCTGAGATGCTTGCCTCTGTATGTTTCTGAATATTGTTGCCTTGTGATGATTGTATTCTGAGGGCTTTTGGGATGTTTGGCTTTTTAGGATTTGATTGGATTTTGCAGAGCTTGATACGTTGGTTTAAGCTTTGGACAGGTTTAAGCTTATTTGGAGCCTTAGGCTTTGAAAAGCTTAGGGGCTTGTGGTTTTGATTGTTGTTTGTTTATCAGTTTGTTTCAAAGTTTGTATCAGTTTGAGGCCTTTTGGCTTTTTGGCTTGCTTGGCTCGTTTGAAGTCACAGGTTTGTGCAGGTTTGATATGAATTTGGTTGATGCTTAGGCTATGGTTTTGAATGTTTCAGGCCATTTGAGGTTTTGAGGCAGCTTGACAGTTTACAGGTTTAAGGTTTATGCTGTTTGGCTTTTGGTGTTTTAGTTGAGGTTACAGGTTTGGAGGCCTTAGGCGTGTATGTTTGAATGCTTAAGGTTTGATGGACTTGGAAGTTCTTAGGCTTTTTGGCTTCTGAGATCTCTTCTGCAGGTTGGTAGGTTGAGGGCCCTTTTGAATCTCTTTTCAGGGTCTTTGCCTTATAGTCCTTGAAAGGCAGGAACTGTAATATTTTTTGTATATTCGTTCTTGGTCAATCCTTGGACAGATTTGCAAGGCTTGAGGTTTTCACTCTTTGTGATATCCTGCTGCATATGTTCTGCCTTTTTTTTCTCTATGTATTCTGATATGTTGTTTATATCTTTTGCTTAGCCTCTAGCCTGCTGTACTGTAAGCTGCTTTCCTCTCTCTTTCTCTCTCCAGATTAAAGAAAAGCACTTTTATTGCTTAATTTTTGTCTTTTCTGAAAAAGCAAATGGCCTAGGAAGATGATGCATTCTGAATGTTTGCTTGCACTTGTCCCTTTTCCACTGCATATTTCCATGTTTCTTGCATACTTTATGTACTTTCTCTTGACAGCTTTTGGAGTTTGATATTTTTTGGCATCCTTGGACAATTTTTTGACAACTTTGGCTTGGTTTGAGATTGTGATTCAGTTTGCCTTTATGCTGTTTGGAAACTTGGTTGACAATTCTTTTGATTTATGCAGTATGCTTAAAAATTTGAATTTGTGCATTATTACAACTTTGTGCATTTCATGTTTCATTGCAAGCATTTCATCCCTCTTTGTGAACCGGGAGAAATCTCGTGATTTGCAGAGAGGGCAAAACTGATTCCGGCCATTTGCTTTTAATGATGAACCCAATTTTTATCTGTCTGCTTTTAATTATTTTATCTGCTTTTGACTTTTTCTTTTGTTTCTTGTTTTGCAGATGAAAAATAAATGAGCAACAAGGGAGCATTGGATAGAAGAATGAAGATTAGGAAATTTAGGACATAGTTTATTTCAATTTTAATTATTGTAACCATTATTATTATAAATACTTTGTAAATAAATACTGTATTTAAATAACAATTGTAACAAATAATTGAAGATGAAATAAAAATTCCTTTTGATCAGTTAATTCTTCTTTCAATTCAATGTTCATTTAATTATTTGAATTTCTTAAATTAAAATAACTGGAAGTATCCAATTATCCTGACTTAGAAAAATAATTAATAAACACTGGTGCTCCAATTAAATAATGCACAGTTAATTAGACCAATATCCAGATATTTATCTTTTTACTGATCAAATCAGACACTGTAGATTCTCAATTTAAGTACCTCAACTTTCATCTCATCTCAAATCAAATGCCTTAGCCTTTACTGATTAAACAAAATACTGCCAGTTCTTGATTCAAATGCCTCAATCCAAATCTCAGAGTAAACTGAAAAGAGCTGTAGGATTAATTCTTTCTGCGCGCACAAAACCCTGATTCTTGTCTTAATTTTCACAGAAGCGCCTACCTGATCAAATCCTGAGTCAAACTCAAACAAACCTTAGCAATCTGCCTGAACTGCTTTAAAATCAAAGAAAACCCTAAATTTGTCTGACTGATAAGAAAAGTCCGTTTGACTGATTCTTACGCCAATTTGAAAAATCAGGAAACGCCCGAAGCTGTGATTTCTTGTGGAAAAAGAGGAGGGCAAATTTTGGGGTACAACAGTTGCCCCTGTTCAATCTTCTTGAACCTGAAGAGTTAGATTGGCAAGTTTGCCTTTCGTGACTCGAGGGTAAAAGGAGATTGGACACTAGAGTGCCCAAAAAAAATTTGCACTCGGTGATGTGATGGTAGAGGGAATGGGCTTGAAGATGCCATTTGGTGATGGGCTTAAAGATGCCATCTGGAACGAGACAGAATCTTGTCGGGAATGGGCTTATAGATGCCATCTGGAACTATTGAACTGTATATCATGGGTGAGTGGACGAGTATTAGAAAGGTAACCATGTTTTGGAACATCTTTGAACTGGGGGTCTGAACAAGCAATAGATTGACATCCGTGTTTGGAGAATCCGTAAACTGTTTTCAGAAGTCTTGAAGTTGAATAAGCAATAGAGCAGCATCCGTCGATGGGGAAGCGTCCGTAAACTGTTTTCAAAAGTTGAGAAGGAACCGGTGTAGGGTTTCCTGATGATGAGTCCGTGTAAAACTGCATCTGGATGAATTTGGAATAAGTATCAGAATGTCGCCGTGTCTGGGTCACATCTGAACTATTTCTGGATGAATCTCGGAAGATGATGATTTTTGTCTGTTGACTGATCTTTCCTGAAAAGGTAAATAGTTAGTTGTATGCAATGTCATGATGCATGATGCAATGTATGTTATCAATGTTCATGATATGAATGTGATGAATGCGCATGTAAGCTGATGAGTGGTCTTGCTGAGGATAGATGAATCCTGGATGGCTGAGAATAAAAGAATCTTGACTACTGCCGGGGAAAATAATTCCTTGACTGCTGCTGGGTAGGGCAAGAATCTTTTGATCGTTGAAAAGGAGAAGTCTCGGGACCACTGTTTAAGGGATCAGGAGTTTGGATTATATGTCAATCTACTGGGGATTCCTATTTTGAGGAGATCTTCACTGGAGAATATTCGAATATTCTGTGAGGGACTGAGAATGGGTCTTCATTCTGCTAATGCTTAACTGTTATCTGGTCGATCTCCAGGCTTTCACAGAAGCTTGTATTGTCATCTGGTCGTAATCCAGGCTTCACAGTAGCTTGCTAAGCTGCTATCCGGTCAGATTCGGGCTTCACGGCTTGTGTTAAAGATATACCACTATCTGGTCGATTCCAGGCTTCGTAGTATTCTTGACTGCTATCTGGTCGTAATCCAGGCTTCACAGAAATTTGTATTGTCAACTGGTCGTAATCCAGGCTTCACAATATCTTGCTAAGCTGCTATCCGGTCAAATCCGGGCTTCACGGCTTGTGTTAAAGATATACCACTATCTGGTCGATTCCAGGCTTCGTAGTATTCTTGACTGCTATCTGGTCATAATCCAGGCTTCACAGAAATTTGTATTATCAACTGGTCGTAATCCAGGCTTCACAATAGCTTGCTAAGCTGCTATCCGGTCAAATCCGGGCTTCACGGCTTGTGTTAAAGATATACCACTATCTGGTCGACTCCAGGCTTCGTAGTATTCTTGAATACTGTCTGGTCGTAATCCAGGCTTCACAGAAATTTGTATTGTCAACTGGTCTTAATCCAGGCTTCACAATAGCTTGCTAAGCTGCTATCCGGTCAAATCCGGGCTTCACGGCTTGTGTTAAAGATATACCACTATCTGGTCGACTCCAGGCTTCGTAGTATTCTTGACTGCTGTCTGGTCGTAATCCAGGCTTCACAGAAGTTTGGATTGTCAACTGGTCGTAATCCAGGCTTCACAATAGCTTGCTAAGCTGCTATCCGGTCAAATCCAGGCTTCACGGCTTGTGTTAAAGATATACCACTATCTGGTAGACTCCAGGCTTCGTAGTATTCTTGACTGCTGTCAGGTCGTAATCCAGGCTTCACAGAAGTTTGTATTGTCAACTGGTCGTAATCCAGGCTTCACAATAGCTTGGTTAGGGATTAAACTATTATCCGGTCGAATCCGGACTTCATAGCTTGTTCTGAGAGGATATCACTATCTGGTCGTAATCCAGGCTTGGTGGTTATATGGCATTGTTATCCGGTCGTACTCCGGGTTTCACACTATGCTGTAGGGATTAAGATACTATCTGGTCACATCCGGGCTTTGTAACTTGAATCTTGTGAGAATTTGATCTTCGGCGACTGTAGCTTCCAACAGATGATGAAAGAGCTTTTGAACGACCGATCAATCTGAAATGTGGTTTGTTCTGGAGAATAAATCTTGGACAAATGTTGGGGAAATAAACCCATAACCAAAGTTGGGGATAGAAGAACTCTGAGGTTACTGAGGATGAGGAATCCTTGTTGTCTGCTAACTGCTTAGGGAATAAGATCTTCACTGGTTGAGGGATCTTAGGACCACTGCTGGGGCTCGGAGCTCCTTGATGACTTGCGGGGTGAGAGAATTCTGATGATCTCTGCTGGGGAGTTCAGAACCTGGTAGACTTATGCTGGAGAGGTGTGACTGGGAATCTTCAGTCTGGTGGGAAGTATCTCTGTGGGGAGAATGTTCACTGGTCTGGTTCCACTGGGAATTGATAGTTGGAAGTTTTAGCTTCGCTGGGGATAGGATTTTCAGATTTTAGGGCTCCACTGGGGGTGCTGAAACTTATTTCTGGGGGGAACTAAGTTCTGGAAGGCTCTCTGGCTGGGGAGATCAGCTTTGAGAAAGCTCCTGTTCTGCTGAGGATCCTGGAGTTTAGCTCTATTTGGGGAATCCTTCTGAAAGGGCGTCGAGATATCTATTTGTACCTTCAACTCATCAGTAATCATCTTTTCCTGATTTGTAAGGAAACGACTATGTTCAAATGCATATGCCTACTTAACAAAACATTGGACGTTTCTCAAGTAAACATAAGTGTGAAAGAGAAAAAGGAAGACAAAGCGAATTTGTGTATTTGGAAAAGTATTTGTATTAACTTTCTATGGGCATCTTTGTACAAAGGAGACAGGCATCCTAGTAAGAGGATGTCGCCGTAAAAATTGAAAGTTTTATACAAAAGAAAGATGGCTATGTGAAATAACTCCATGGGATTCCATTCTGCTATAGCCTTCACAACTCTGAACATCTGTCCGTTTAATGCTTCGCCTGCCGGTGACATTACACGTGTCTGTTTTGAATTAATTTTTTTCACTATGCTTAAAACTGCTTCACATTTCCTTTTTGTGATGTTCAAACTCTCGATTAAAAATTCTAAGCCTTTTGAGGGAGGATGACGAAAACGATACCACGATCTTTACAGTATGCTTTTGAACAGACCCCGCTGATGAAGTACAGGCATTGTTTCAAATCCTAAACAGTGGAGTTATAAGGAAGATAATCCCTCGTCAGCCCCTTCGAGCCAAAGAAGTTGGAGTTTTTTCTTTTCACAAATTAAAACCCTTAATTATAACCTGGGGCAGGGTAGTTTTCTCAGTTGATCCAGGTGCACAATGAATGGCATCAAAGAAGTCCTTCCGAGACAAAAGACGGTGATGGTTCCGAATAATCATAAGGACATGCAGTCATTGTCTCTCAAAATAAAAGCCCAATAAGTCAAAACCTATGAAGGAGACTTACAAAAAATTGGGGCATCCCGCTGGCTGTAATCACAAAAGAAACAGTTCAGGCAAAAAGACAGGGATAATAAAATCGAAAAGAAAGAGGTCCTACAAACCCTCAACAAAAAAGAAATGACTGCCTATTCAAAATAAACTATCAGTATCCGAACCATCACCGAAATACCAAAGCAAAGACTCAAACAAGATCTAATGCACGATTAGCTGAGTTTAGGATTGAAGAACATCACGAAGAACGGGTGGGTACAAATAAAATTTGAGCCTTTATCCTTTGTTTCTTAAACCGTGAACCAGGACACGTTATAACCCTTAAAAAGTCCTAGCTGAAGCATGGGTTAGTTCGAAAGCATACTGTCACAAAAGGTATCCTGACTCCTGTAGGGCTTACTGTAAATCCTGAGTTGACATCACATTTTACAAAAATTCACTTGTTTTATTAAAAACTGCATTTTCAAAGAACTTCAAAATAGACATAAGCTTTGCATTCTTAAAATAACATTGTTTGCATATGGCTATTTGTTCAAACAGCAGAGAAATTCGCACGACGAATATCTAGTGAACAAAAACCTTCTCAATAAAAAGAGTCACCTCAAGTGGAAAAAACACTTCCAACCAAGGGGCAGACATAACCATTGTCCATCATCTGGGGCAGTCAAGTCAAGATTCAAGGAATCTCTCAAGATGCCAAATAGCCAGGGGCAGATCTCCGTCTGAATCACTTGGGGCATTGGACATGAATTCCAGCGACGAACCTTGCACGATCAAACATCTTCTGGTAGTATGGCAACACAACACTACTGACAATGACAACTCCCTACACTCTGAGAACGTGGACATAGTCAAAAAATACTATGCATAATCAAAGACCCGCTAGGTCGAGTGGCCTAGGCAAAAATAAGGGCTTCCCGGCGAACCAAAAGGGTTCGGGCAAAAAATAAGGGATGAAAATAAAAAATTTGTACACCCGGCAAGTCGAAAACCTGAAAAAGCGGCTTGGGCAAAAAAGGGTATCCCGATGGACTGAAAACCCGAAAGGGCGGTCCAGGCAAAAATTAGGGATCAAAGCGTACGACTATGTCCCGTCATCTCGTCACTTGTCTACCAGAAGAAGATTTGTCAATCGGCAGTTATCAAGCACCTCATAGGCCTTCTTCTCCCGCAGAAACTGGGGCAATAAGAATTGTCCGAACTGTACAAGCTGCTCTGTCCTCCAGGTACAAGGTAGATTTAGTTGAAGAGTATGACCAAGATACCTTCACTCCCCGCAGAGTAAGACAGTAATGGAAGCTCTCCCCACTGAGACCTGCAACCATGGACGAATCAACAATACTCTCCCCCAAGCAGAGTTAGTCTACCGTCAGTCCTGAAAAAGCTCGGTATTCCCAGAAGGTCTTAATATTCCCCAGCGGAGTATAAAGATATTCCCCAACAAGCGTAGAGAGCCTCCCCGACAGTCTTAATATTCCTCGACGAAATATAAGAATGTTCCCCGGCAGAATGCAAGGTACCCCCAGTGGAGCCGTTTCCCCAGTGCAGTCTAAAAAAGGGCTTCCCCAATAGAGAATTGAATCATCTTACCCAGTAGATTCTAGAAGCTTGTCCCCTGCAGAATACAAATGCATCTCCTCAGCCAAATTCAGAGGTTATCCCCACAAGAGTCTAACTGGGTTATCCTCAGCAAGTTGCAACTGAAAGATCATCCCCAGCGAAGTTCTTTCTATCCCCAGCGGAGTTCATCATCAAAATCCCCAACAGAGCTTATCAACGGAATCCCCAGCGGAGTTATCATTAAAATCTCAGCAAAGCATCTCTTCCCCACAGAGTAATCCCCCGCAGAGTAATCTCTTCACCAGTTTATTCCCCAACGAAGTTCTTTTCTCCTGCAGGTTTATTCTCACAATCATCTTCGTGCATCATCCCCAGTGGAAACGAAGAATTCAACCATACTCTTCAACATCAGCCCAGGATTTAACAAACTCCCCGGCATTTGTCAAGGATTTATTTTCCCAGACGAAAATACATTCATAAACATTCACATTTCATACCTCCTATTTACATACATGATAAAGTGCATACGACACGATCTCATTTATTTTGAGAACATCATGCATTTCATGCATCATGACATTGCATACAACTAATGTTTTGCCTTTTCAGGAAGAGGTCAATCAAAAGATGGCCACCATCAACCTTTCCAAGTCCCAGCTTAATACCTGTAACAAGCCAGGAAAATTCTGTGGACGACTGATTGTAGGTTAATACCTGTAACAAGCCAGGAAAAATTATCTACACGAAGAGATTGAAAATTAATACCTGTAACAAGCCAGGAAAATGAATTTTCTTTCTCAGGTCAGAGATCAATACCTGTAACCAGCTAGGACAACTATCTCCTTGACCAACCTTTTCAAGTCCCAGTTTAATGCCTGTATCAAGCCAGGAAAAATATCTGTGGACGACTGATTGTAGGTTAATACCTAAAACCAGACAGGACAATTATCTACTTGACCATCATGAAGCAACCCTACACCGGTTCCTTCTCTCTTTCAGATGAAGTTTTACACGGACTCATCATCAGGCAACCCTACACCGGTTCCTTCTCAATTTCAGATGAAGTTTTACACGGACTCATCATCAGGCAACCCTACACAGGTTCCTTCTCTTTCCAAGATGAAGTTTTACACGAACTCATCATCAGGCGACCCTACACCGGTTCTTTCTCGTTCCAAGATGCAGTTTCACACGAACTCATCGTCAAAGTAACCTTACCCAGGTTCCTCCAGAAGTTTTACACGGACTTATCACAAAGTAACCTTACTCAGGTTCCTCCAGAAGTTTTACACGGACTTATCACCTTACTCAGGTTCCTCCAGAGGTTTTACACAAACTTATCCCGAAGTAACCTTACCCAGGTTCCTCCAGAGGTTTTACACAAACTTATCCCGAAGTAACCTTACCCAGGTTCCTCCTTGCAATTTCCCGATGTAGTGCAAAGCAACCTTACCTAGGTTTCTTCCCGGTTCTAAGATGCAGTTTCACCCGGACTCATCATCAGTCAACCCTACACAGGTTCCTTCCTTCCAAGATGCAGTTTCACACGGAATCATCATCAGTCAACCATACACAGGTTCCTTCCTTCCAAGATGCAGTTTCACACGGACTCATCATCAGTCAACCATACACAGGTTTCCTTCCTTCCAAGATGCAGTTTTACACGGACTCATCATCAGGCAACCCTACACAGGTTCCTTCTTTCAATTTACAAAATTACAATTCAACAATCACTTTTGGGTGGCATCTTTAAGCCCATCTCCAACAACTTTCAATCACATCTCCAAATGGCATCTGTAAGCCTATTCTCGGCATCCCAACGCTAATACTACACCATGCGAGTGCAAATTTCTGGGTACTCTAGTGTTCAATTATCTTCCACCTTCGGATTACGAAAGGCTCGAAAGCCAATCTATATCCCCAGGTTTAAGAAAATTGAACAGGGGCAACTGTTGTACCCCAAAATTTTCCCTCCCATATTCCTCAAGATTTGTCAAGAATAATCTTCAAGTTGCTTAAGATAGCTCAAGGGTTGGACAGTCAAATCACCTCATAAGGCAGTCAATTCAAAATTAGGGTTTGGTGTTGCATCAAGGTCCTCACATCCAAATGTCCTCAAGTGCTTCCCAATGTCTTAATATGTTCTCAAGACTATCCATGTCAAATTTCAAGCCTTGCAGAGAAACTTTGGTCAGCCAATTGCTCAAGAGACCCAAAAATCGACTGTGCTAGGGCAAAAGTCAACTGTGACCTACAAATAGTCAAACCTCCAGATTTTTTGTCAACATTCTCATTTTGAATGATAATTCATCATTTGATCAAGGGTTGATCATGATTCATCAAGATTCAAAAGTTGCTAAATTAGGGTTTTGCCAGAAAAGTCAAGTCAACTTTGACCAAGCATAACTTTCTCATACTTTATGATAAATGGCCCATCCAAAGCTAATTTTGAAGAGGATGCAATTTCCTACAATCCATCTTCATACCCCAAGATCAGAAAATGCACTCACAAGAAGTTACAAATTTGGACATTATAGGTCATTTTTGAAAGTCAACAAAAACACCTTTTTTTCCAAAGCTTATAACTTGACAATAGAAGATCAAAATGAGATAAGACCAAAAGGGTTGATTAGAGGACATCTCAAGGTTTCTAAAAAGTCCAAGAACACCTCCAAAAGTTCAAAATTGAGGAAGTTATGCATTGTTGAAGTTGGGCATTTTTCCAAAATTGCCAAAAGTCAACTATCCTCAAAACTCCAATTTTTGACAAAAGGGCCCACTTTTTTCCACTTGATTCAGTCTTGTCATGCCACACACGTGTCCCATACATAATTTCATGACCAAACATTTATTTTTCTATTTTATTTCATTTTTATTGATTTAATTTATTATTAATCAATATTAAATCAAATAAAATCCAAAAATTGATGTAAAGGGATCTTTGTGATTTGTACAGCTTGCAATTATCATTATTCACTCAATCAAATCGTGCCAAGGCTCATTCAAGCACAAAATCTCAGATTTGGCTTATTTTTGGAAAGGTTAACAATGGTGGTCAAACAAATCTTCCATCTTCAATGCACAAGGATATTGGCCCAACTCTTAACCTAAAATCATTCCATTATACATACACAAGCCACACAAACCTAATTCACGACCTAAGAACTGCTAAAACGGCTAGAGCAAATTGCAAAAATCCTTGGAAAAGTGTGAGATCAAAAGCAATATTGGAGACACTTTCAGACAAAAAGAAGAACGCAATTCTCTTCCTTGACATCCAGTGGTGCTATAGCAATCAAAGCCAGTCCTTTTCATCACCTACATCGCACTGTAAGTTGCTTGAAACTCCGCCCTGGACATGGAATCATGATCTTTTGTTCTTGCATCTTTTTGACAAAACGTTGGCATATTATTGATCCTTGCATAATTTCTAACAATGTTACAATATTCAATTTTATTTTTATGCCCTATATGGTGATGCCCGTGCCTAGGGTTTGTTTGTTTCGTTTTTAGGCATTTGCATTACAGGTAAAATTAAGGCAAGTAATGGTTATAGGCACACTCAGGGGACATAGACGATCTTGACCATGCGCTTGGATGGGATTATTATGGCCTAAAACGTATTTTTGAAATGCCCCACGGATCTTCCTGCGGATAAAAATCTGCAGGTAATAAAACCAGAGTTTGGGGAAGAAGACGACCAGACGTCTCCCTCCCATTGGTCTATTTAAAAAATGCACTTTTTTTTATATATTTTTCCAGCGTAATAATTACTTTGTCCATATAGTATTTGTTTTGCATTTTACTAACGAATGAGGCAGGTTGGTGGAGTGGTTGAGCGCGCATGCAATGAACATTGGGACCTGGGTTCGAATCCCAGGTCCCCCAAATATTTGTTACAATTTTTCTTCATATATTCATGTGCAGCACCCCACGCGTGGTACACCATACATCACTGCTTGATCTCGTGCCAGATGGCCTCCAGGCCAAATCTGGTGGCCAGGAATGAAAGACCACCATAGTGCCTAGTCAACGTTGTCACAGGGAATTGGAAAAGTCAAACGCAGGCTTGCAGCAGGTGGGCCAAGAATTTCCAGATTCACCACCAATTTGGGCCCAGCACCCCCCCCCTGAGTTGGTTCTATGTTTTTATTTTCTTTTCATTATTTTTCTCTATTTCTATTTTATTATTATTATTATTATTTTAATTAACCAATTAACAAATTAACCCTTTTTTTATAAAAAATTTAGAAAACATAAAAAAACATTATTTTTATTTATTAAATTCAATTTCATTTATTTCATATTTATTTTTGTAAATAAAAATTAACCAATTGATTTAGTTTTTAATTAGGTACAATTTTAATACTTTTTGCAATAAATTAAAAGTAAATTAGAATGTTAGGTTTTAGCAATTTTAATCATTTTATTTTTATTTCCTTAAATATTCTAAAAACCCAAAAAAAAGTATCCTCTTCTATTTAATTAATTAATTAGTTTAGGTTTAATTTAATTAAATGCAAAAAAGATAACAAAAAATCTCCTTCTTTCTTAAAAAAAGGGTCAAAACCCTAAAGCTCGCCGATTCAATTTTTCTCGCGCATATGATTTTTTGATCTATATAATTGTAACTTCTTCGAGGATGTAATAGCTTTAACTTAGGATTATTCATCGCTTTTATTTATTTCTCGCAATTTACTTTTTCAAGGGTTTGTTTTTGGCGATGTAAATACCCGACGCCTTGTAATAGCTTAGTTTTATTTTCTGCAACCATTAACTGCTAGATGTATGAATAATAGGCTATGCATGACAAGATCTATCCTAACTTAAAATCAACCGTAGCTCACCATAACATGTACAAAGATAACATAACTGAAAATTGACACATTTGCACATGCCACTCCTAGGGTACACCTCACTTGGTTGCCTCGAACGTGGTCATTGAGTATAGGAAGTTTTAGAGGTCGCCCTCCTGTCTAAAGATCAAAGTTGCCTCGAAACAGTTGCCTCAATAAAAAATGATCTAAGACATTAGGGTTACCGCTAAGGCGTCCTAACATTGCTTTAGTGACCACATGTCCCTTAATCGAATTGACCCAAAAACTCCAACAATGATGCTACCTACTCCTTCATAGTGGGATAGCATTATCTAGAGAGACATTTACACAGTTTAATTCCTTTTGAGTAGGTAGAGGTTCTTAGGTACTTGCTCTTTCAAAACAAAACAAATTTTTCACACTTACACTTTTCAAACAAAGCTTTCAAAAACACTCCATACACTCTTGAGGACAGAAACAAGAGTTAAATTGAAGTTTTCAAACAGAAACTTTTTCAAACCCACAATCACAAAGAAAAACAAACTTTTGAAAACACAATGAGCAAGTACCTAAGAGCCCGTGGATAACCACGGATAGAAAGGGTGCTAACACCTTCCCTTTCTATAATCTACCTCCCGAACCCGAGAAACATCTCGAAAAGGAATTTTTCTGTGCTTTTGTCCTTTCCTGTTTGGATAAAATAAAAGACGGTAGAGACTCTTGCTTACCGCAACATTTTGCGAAAACAAACGCAAACACGAACCAGCACTCCAAAATAGTCAGTTCTATTCCCACCGATCACAACTGTTATCTGGTCAGATTCCAGGCTTTGCAGAAAATTTTCTTGAAATTGAATAGTTATCTGGTCGGATCCAGGCTTCACAACAACTTGCTAGGGATAAGTAAGTTAACTGTTATCTGGTCGGACTCAGGCTTCGCAGTAACTTGAAGTGGTAACTACTATCTGGTCGGGTCCAGGCTTCATGGTTTTTTTTTTGGAAAGTTGTACTATTATCTGGTCGAATCCAGGCTTCATAGCATCTCTATGGGGATCATAGTTAGTTGTTATCTGGTGGGGATCCAAGTTTCACAATAAACTGTTTGAAAAACTGTCATCTGGTCGGGTCCAGGCTTTGCAGATTTCTGAGGTCGATGAGGTCAATTTCTATCCGGCCGGGTCCAGGTTTCACAATAATCTGTTTGGGGATTTAGTTGTTATCTGGTCGAATCTAGGCTTTATAACAACTTGCTTGAAAAAATGAAGTTTGAGAACTGTTATTTGGTCGGATCCAGGTTTCACAGTAGTTTATTAGGGCGGAGGCAAACTCTACTGGGGAAAAGAAGTTAAACCTTGGTCGGATTGAGTCTAGGTTTTTTCTATATCTTTGAAGAGTTAGACTATTATCTGGTCGGGTCCAGGTTTTATAGTATCTTGAACTTTGAGATCAACTGTTATCTGGTCGGGTCCAGGTTTCAGATACTCAAACTGTTATCTGGTCGGGCCCAAATTTCAGTAATTGAAGATGTCAAACTATTATCTGGTCGGGTCCAGGCTTTAGTAATAACTTGAGAATTGTGCTAATATCTGGTCGGGTCTAGGCTTCATAGTATCTTTTAGAAGTAGTAAAGGCTTTGTTGACGGCTTTACTGGGGATCAGGGGTTGTGGCCCTATGGTTTGCAATAATCTGAAAGAAAATTCAAACTAGAGAGTGTAGACTCAGTCGGGTAGGACAAACTCAACTTGGTGAAGATACACTCAACTGGGGAGGATAAACTCCGCTTGGGGATAATAGCCTTGGTCGGGGAAGATATGCTCAAATGAGGAAGATAGGCTCAGCTGGGGAACTTCGTGGTGTCTCGATTATTGTATGTTGGGGAAATTTGAACTCGGCTAGGGAGTTATGTGGTTCCTTGATAAAAAATTGTTGGGGAAAGGTTTATTGCAGCCGTCCTCATGGGGATAATGATAATGGGATAACTCTGTAGGGATATTTCATATACATTAAAGAGATATTTTCCGCTGCTTAGCAGGACACATGTGCCAAATAGTTTTAATTATGTTCGTATGCATATGTTCATTCAATTTTAGTCATTGGACAAATTTGCATTCAAAACAAAGATAGAAATTTTGCACTTCAAAGTATATTTGTATTGATGTTTTGCCCATGAATAGGCGTTTTTGTACAGAGAGACGGAGATCATAGTAAGAGGAAATCTTCGAAAGGAAAACAAAAATTTAGAATGAAAACAAATAGCCATGTGAAATGATCTTATTGCCTTCCAACTCTACTTTTGCCCCAATGTCTTCGAATGTCCCTTGCCATTGATAGAAGTTGATTGGATTGATCTTGGACCGTTTGAACTTGGACCTCAGTGATAAAATTGACTGTCTCGATTCCACGGGACATAGTCATACGCTTTTAATCCTTAACTTTTGCCTAGACCTCCCTTTCGGGTTTTCATCCCACCAGGATACCCTTTTTTTCCCAAGTCGCCCTTTCGGGTTTTCAACTTGTCGGGCATACAATCTTTTTCATATATCCCTAATTTTTTCCCAAACCTTTTGGCTTGCCGGGATGCCCTTATTTTGCTTAGATGTGTCAACCTAACGGGTCTCTTATGCATAATATTTTTTAACTATGTCCACGATTATAGGATGTGGGAAATCTTCACCATCCATGGTAGTCAGCATCATGGCACCATCAGAGAAAACTCTCTTGACAACAAATGGACCTTCATAGGTGGGAGTCCATTTGCCTCTGGGGTCACCTTGTGGTAGAATGTCGCGTTTTATCACCAAGTCACCAACTTTATATACTCATGGCTTGACCTTTTTGTTGAAAGCCTTGATCATCTGTTTTTGATACATCTGACCATGGCAAACAACAGCTAATCGTTTTTCGTCAATCACGTTCAGCTGATCCAATCTCGTTTGAATCCACTCGTGTTCGCCTAGGCCTGCCTCATTCATAATTCTTAGAGAGGGAATCTGAACTTCTACTGGAAAAACATCTTCCATTCCATAGACTAGAGAAAAGGGAGTTGCCCCAGTTGATGTTCTAGCTGAAGTACGGTAGCCATGTAGAGCAAACGACAACATCTCATGCCAATCCTTATAGGTTACTACCATTTTCTGCATAATCTTCTTGATATTTTTGTTGGCCGCTTCGACTGCACCATTCATTTTTGGTCTATACAGAGAAGAATTATAATGCTTGATCTTAAACTGAGTGCAAAGCTCAGTGATCATGGCATTGTTGAGGTTAGTCCCATTGTAGGTGATGATCCTTTTGGGGATACCATAACACCAGATGACATTGTGTCTGATGAATCTGGCTACCACATTCTTGGTGACTGAGGCAAACGAGGCGACTTCGACCCATTTGGTAAAATAGTCGATGGCAACAAGAATGAAGCGATGTCCGTTGGAAGTTGTGGGCTTGATTTCTCCAATCATGTCAATGCCCTACATTGCAAATGGCCACAGAGCAGTCATGACATTCAGAGGAATAAGAGGCACATAGACCTTGTCAACGTAGATTTGACATTTGTGACAAGTTCTTGAATGTTGATGGCAATCAGTCTCCATCGTTGACCAATAGTAACTAGCTCTTAAGATTTTATTAGTCATCGTATGTCCACTTGAGTGAGTACCAAAGAGAACATCGTGCATGTCTTCCATAATTTCCTCTGCCTCCTTCTTGTCCACACATCGAAGTAGAGTTGAATCATGGTTATGCTTGTATAATATCCCGTTACTTAGGAAGAATTTGGCTGCAAATCTTCGCAAAAACTTTCTGTCATTGATAGATGCCCCCTCTGGATACTCTTCTGCTTCAAGGTATCTCATCACCTCATGGTACCATGGCTTTTCTGCGTTGGTGTCAAGCTCATAGCAATGTATAGGTTCATCGAATCTTTCAATTGTTATCATAGGGGCTTCGTTGTCCCATTTGACTTTGAACATTGAAGACATGGTTGCCAAAGCGTCAGCCAACTGGTTTTCTTCCCTAGGGAAATGCTCAAAAGTGATCTCTTCGAAGTGAGGAATTAGGGATAGCACATGTTCCTTGTAAGGGATGAGATTAGGCTTTTTAGTGTCCCAATCTCCTTTTACTTGGCTGATCACTAGGGAGGAATCTCCAAACACATCCAAATGCTTGATCCTCAAGTCAATAGCAGCTTTCAGACCTAAGATGCATGCTTCATACTCGACCATATTGTTTGTGCAATTGAAGCATAGTCTGGCAGTGAAAGGAGTGTGGAAACCTTCAGGAGAGATAATCACATCACTAATTACGTTACCTAAGGTGTTGGAAGCCCCATCTAATACCATAGTCCATCGGGATCCTTGTTCAGGTCCGTCATATGGTCCAGGTTTCGTACAGTCGGTTACCAGCATGATGTTCTCATCAGGGAAGTCGAAGTTCATTGACGGATAATCATCCATAGCTTGATGGGCCAAATTATCTGCCAGTACACTTCCTTTGATGGCCATTTGGGTCGTGTGTTGAATGTCGTACTCAGTCAAGATCATTTGCCATTTGGATATCCGTCCGGAAAGGGCAGGTTTCTCGAAGATGCACTTGATTGGGTCCATCTTAGAAATCAACAGAGTGGTATGAGTCAACATATACTATCTTAGCCGGAGAGCAGCCCATGCCAGAGCGCAACAAGTTTTCTCGAGCAGTGAATATCTGGTTTCACAGTCGGTAAACTTTTTGCTTAGGTAATAAATAGCATGCTCTTTTCGGCCAGACTCGTCATGTTGGCCCAAAACACACCCCATAGAATTCTCTAGTACTGTTAAGTACATGATCAAGGGTCTTACTTCAACTGGAGGCATGAGAATAAGAGGTTCTTGTAGGTATTCTTTTATTTTTGTCAAAGGCAATCTGGCATTCATCATTCCATCTGACTACCTGATCTTTCTTCAAGAGTTTAAAGAGTGGCTCACAAGTAGCAGTTAAGTGTGATATGAAACGGGCAATGTAATTGAGACGACCCAATAATCCTCTAACTTCTTTTTTAGAATGAGGGACTGGCATTTCTTGAATGGCCTTTACCTTAGCATGATCAACTTCAATGCCTTTATTGCTGACAACAAAACCTAGAAGCTTTCCAGATCGTACTCCAAACGTGCACTTGTTAGGGTTTAACCTCAGCTTGTACTTCTTCAGCCTCTCGAATAACTTGTGCAGGTGATCGAGATATTCTTCTTTGATTTGTGATCTGGAAATCATATCATCCACATATACCTCTATCTCACGATGAATCATGTCATGGAATAAATCTACCATAGCCCTTTAATATGTTGCCCCTGCATTCTTTAATCCGAACGGCATAACCTTGTAGCAGAAGGTGCCCCATTGCGTAACGAAAGTAGTCTTTTCCATATCTCCGGGAGCCATCCTTATTTGATTATAGCCTGAGAAGCCATCCATGAATGATAAGACTTTATGCTGAGCAGTATTATCATCTAAGACGTTAATGTGTGGTAGAGAGAAGTCATCCTTGGGGCTTTCCCTATAGTCTACGCACATGCGAACTTTCCTGTCTTTCTTTGGCACTGGCACCATATTGGCAACCCATTGAGGATACGATGTCACAACTAGGAACCCTGCATCAAACTGTTTCATTACTTCATCTTTGATCTTTTCAGACATATCAGGCCTATGCGATGAACCTTTTGTTTAACAGGAGGATAGTCCTCTCTTGTCGGCAGACAACGAACTACGATGTCAGTATCCAACCCAGGCATATCTTCATAAGACCAAGCAAGTACTTCCATGTAATCATGCAACATCTGAACCAACTTGCTCTTGGCACCGCTTTCTAAGTTAGCGCCAATCTTGATTTCCTTCTTATCTGCCTCAGTACCCAGGTTGATAACTTCAACTGACTCCTCGTGCGGTTGAATAGCTTTTTCCTCTTATAATAGAAGTCTGGCTAGTTCTCCTGGTATGTCACAATATTCCTCACCTTCGTCTTCGGCTTGGTTGATAGGATATTCAAAGTCATAGTCGGAAATAGTAGAGTCATTGGCAATAAGATCCAGAGTGGATGTGGACCCGAAAGAGTGTGCGTGTGTGCATGTAAGATACATGGCTATTTTTTGAAAATGTATTTGAAATAAAGTAAATATAATGAACACAAATATTTGAATGCAAAAGAGTAGAATGTACTGAATGATCATATGATTAGATGAATATAAATAAAACCCTTGACAAATGGACCAAAATGCCCCGGGCCAGGCACATGGCTGAAAAGTCATTGTTAAAATATTACAGACAACAAGTTCTTGAATTGAAACAAAAGAAATAACAAGTAGATTACTCCTCAATGAAGGAGACTGGTACAAAGTCCTTTGTATGCCAATTCTTCAGCCTATAGTAGTTGGATACACCCATTCTTCAAATACAACTTCTTCATCAGAATCACCCATGGCGTTGACTGTATGACTTCCAATGCGGAGAGGTGGCTTTCCAGCCCGAGTACGCCTCACTTCCTTCTGAGATTTGACAGTTAAGCCTAAACCAAATTTGTCCACTTTAAAAGGGATATCGAGGATTTGCCCCCAAGTATCGCAGTTTCCTTCTTCAATTGTCGCACGAGCATCCTTGACTGAAACCATCTTTGGCATGGCCTTAACAGCTTTGGACTCATCAGAAGAACATTTAGTAGCAGCAATCATCGGCGATACGAACTCAAAGGATTGGCATGGGGTTTCAATAAATTCTCCATCCATCTCTACGTACTTGAAAGAGTTAAGATGGCTCACCATAAACTCCTCTTCCCCACAGTCGGTGACTATTCTGCCCTTGACTGGATATTTGAGTTTCTGATGGAGGGTTGAGGTCACTGCCCCAACTTTATGAATCCACGGGCGACCTAACAGACAAGAATAGGCAGGGCGAATATCCATAATATAGAAGGTGGAGTTGAAGATTTGGGATCCCAACTTGATTGGAAGATCTACTTCCCCATGAATAGTCCTTTTTGATCCATCAACGCCCTTACGATGATATCACTTGGCTTCAAGATTAAATCTTCACAGTCAAGACGGTCGAATTCCCCCTTGGGTAATACATTCAGAGAAGAACCAGTGTCAACTAGCACATGTGATAAGGTAGTCCCTTTGGACTCGATAGAAACATGTAAAGCTTTATTGTGATTCTTCCTGAGAGGTGTTAAGTCAGTATCTGAAAACCCCAAGCCATTATCAACTGTCAGGATAGCCATACAATTCTCAAATTGGTATGTTGTTGTCTCATGGGGGACATGAGATTTTTTTAGGAACTTGATTAATGTCCGAGCATGGGCATCGGAGCAAAGCAACAATGACAACATTGAAATCTTAGAAGGGGTTTTCCCCAACTGTTCTACAATTTTGAAGTCGCTTCTTTTTATGATCTTTAAAATCTCGTCCATCTCGCGAGCGGAGGGTTCTTCATTAATTACATCCTTAGAGGGTACTTCAATCACGTCAGGCTCAACAACCTTCCCTTTCCCTCTGGTATCTGTATTCGGCTTGGCAGCAGTAATGCGGATGGGCGTCTTTGCAATAACGGGTGGTGAGATATTGGGTGAGAATACTCTCCCAGTTCTAGTTACTTTGCTTGAGCTAGCTATGTTGCCAACATTGTCATCTTTTTCTTCTCCGTTCTAGGCATCTTGTTTAATCCCATGATAGAATACCTCAGCACTGTAATTCCATGGTACTGCCTTGTTTGAAGAGTAAGGAATCGGTCCGGGATTGGTAATTATTAATGGAGCAATGATGGGTTCATTTGAAATCCTAATAGGACATTTGGAGGTGATCCTAATAGGTTTGTTTGAGATGGTAATAATGGAGAGGTCTTCACATTTGTTAATCAAACTCTTGGCAAGTGGAGTCTTTTCAAATAGAATTTCGTGGCTATCCATCAGGCATTGTATGCCTTTCTTCAACCCTTCACATCCATTGAGTTGTCTTGTACATCATGCACAGTCTTTTTCACAGTCGGGGAAGATCCCAGCTTTCAACAGATTATTCTTGATTATATTTAGTGGAGTAGTCAATTCTTCAATAGAGGCAATAAAAATTGTATCTTCGACAACATTAACACCTTTATCATGCTTCGGCATTTGAGAGGTAATTACATTCGGTGTTGGAGGAGGATCAAATTCAATAGTCTTGTTGTCAATTAAATCCTGGATCTTGTTGTTCAAGACCCAACATTAGTCAGTCTCGTGCCCGGGGCTACTTGAATGGTAAGCACATTTAGCATTCGGATTATACTTTGGTGACGAGGTGTCAGGGTTGGCGGGAGGATCGCGCAACGTCACTAAATTAGCCTTGAGCAAATGTTGAAGGGCTTGATACAGTGACATGCCTAACCTTGTAAATTGTCTTCTTGGAGTTTCAAAACGTTGATGATTTGCAGATGGTCTTGGAGTAGGAGTTGGATTAGAGATTCAGACAATATTGACAGACGGGTGTTCGTTCTTCTTGGTATGGGCCCTTTCCCCATACACAACATTAACTTCCTTCTTCGCAGAAAAATGTTTCTTGATAGGATTTGGAGTGGAGGTAGATGCCACAAAGATCTTCCCACTTTTAATTCCACTTTCAACTCTTTCACCAGTTAAGATTAATTCGGTGAAACCAGAAGAAGAGCAACCAACCAACAGATTAAAGAAAGGACCAGATAAAGTGCCCATGAACATGCCGATGTGTTCTCTATTGGTCAAGGGAGGTTGGACCCTACTAGCAATGTCTCTCCACTTTTGCGCATATTCCTTAAATCCTTCATTCTTTCCCATGGTCATATCTTGCAATTTAACCCTCGTTGGCGCCAAGTCAGTGTTGTACTGATACTGATGGTAGAAGGCAGTAGATAAATCCTCCCAAGTGTTGATACGAGAACCATCTAACTGATAAAACCATTCAAGTTATGTTCCAGCCAAGCTTTCTTGGAAAAAGTGAACCCATAGCTTCTTATAGGCAGTGTGCGGATGTATCTTGCGCACATTAGACTTCAAATGGAGTTTTGGACAAGAAACCCCATCGTACTTGGCAAAGATTGGTATTTTGAATTTGTGGGGAATGACTACCCCAGAGATCAAACCCAAATCATCAAAATCTAAGCCGGGCACGACTTTGATTTCAATAACTTTCAATCTGTCTTCTAACTGCTTGTATTTAATATCAGCGGGTGGGTATTACTCGTTGAAATAATCATCGTCAGATACTTGATTATTGATACAGTCAGCCTGAGTACTCTTGACCTCACCAATCTGGTTTTCGTCCTCTTCGGATGAATCTTCTTCTTCTGGAATTTGACAGATTGTCTCCTTGAACCTTCTACCCATGTTGAGTAGAGCTTTCTTCTTTGGCTTCTTCTTAACGACCATCAAAGCCATCATATCTTGCTGCCCCTTGGCTAGGGCTAGTAGAGTCTCCTGAAACTGAGAATTCTGGGTTTGGAGATCCTTCACAGTTTGCTATAGATCCATCTTGCTGAAATAAACAGCAGAAAGATAAGGAAACCTGTTATGCGAAAACCTGTCATGTTATGATGCATGGAAAATGTATATGCAAATGATTTCAAGGATTAATGAAAATTAAATTTGTATAGACAAAAGAATGAACAAACGTTAATTCTCATTAGACAAGACAAAAAAAGATTACATCATGCCTCTTGGGCTTACAAAATAGCTTTCTAAGATAAAAAGACCGAACACATCCTCTTTGGCGCGAGATAAGCATTCTGACTTTGCTCTTCTTGTAGCTGCTTCGTAAGCTCCAAGACCCTCTTCTCACTAGCATAGAATTGAGCCTCGAAAGTATATCGTTCTTCCTTCAGCTAGATCCAACCCTTTTGTAAGTCTTCGAGAGAGGTAGGCATGTCGGGATGGAGGATAGTGTAGGGAACATCTCCTTTAACCACAGGCTCCACGATGACTGGCAAGATGGAGGGATAAGGCATCACGAGTTTTTGAGCACGAGCTCACACCCATTTAAGGTAAGGCTCGAGGGGAATGGAATTCTTGTGTCCTAGTGTCTTTCTATCCACCTTGTTCAACATTCTCCAAGCTCGGATAAACCTCTAGCGGTAACCTTAATTGTCATTCTCGTAGTCAAATACCAAACCTTGAATAAGCATCTCGTGTGGACCATCCCTTCGGGCGTAACCAAACTGTCTTAAGGCTAATCAAAGGTTGTAGGTGATACCTCCTCTAGTGCCAAGTAAAGGGACATTAGGGAATTCTCCATAATGGTCAACGATAGTAACATTCTCCAAATAGCGGGAACACCAAGGAATATCTGAATGTCTGAGCGTCATCAACCTTTGTGACCACCTTGAACCTTGCTCATTATTCAATACAAATTGGGGAAGATGCAAAATAAACCATCTTTCCAAGAGAGGAGTACAACACATGAGGATATCTCTTTCCCTCATTGTGCGAGTGTGAAAGGAATGTAGGATGTCCCCTAGAAAAGTAGGCATCGGGTTACGAGACATGAAGATTTTGACGGCGTTTACATCTATGAGTTGGTCATAATTTAGAAACAAAACCATCCCATAGATGAGGAGAGCCACAATTTCCTCAAAGGCTTACAAATCCAAAGAGTTCCAACAGTTTTGGGCTTTCTCAAACAAGGACTTTGCTAGGAAACCCTTGACACCACTCCTTATTTCCCAATTAGTTGTGACATCAGATGGTTGCAAGTGTAGAGCTTGAGCAATCTCTTCTAGCTTTGGATCTCTTTCCGTACCATTAAAAGGTAATTGATTGAGAATGGGAATCCTCAAGAGTTGGGAGAATTCTTCCAAAGTTGGCACAAGTTAATAATTAGAAAATGTGAAGCAATGGTGTAAGGGATCAAAGAACTGAAAGAGCACCTTTATCATGTCTTCATCAGTGTTGGAGGTAACCAAGTTTATTAGGCGACCATGTCTTTCGGTAAATGGAGAATTTTTAGGAATCCTTGATGCTAGCTCTTTGAGTTGAGGAGGGATCCTTACAAGGTTGACTTGAATGGTTTTCCTGCGAATAGAATCCATATCCTACAAAATAGAACAAAGATAGATTCCAAAAAATCCTTGTAATGGTTAGTGAGTTTGAGTATGATGTTATGATGTTTATGATGTTATGTATAAGTAAACATATACAAACAAAGCAAACTGGTCCTTTGGTTTAGGCTTGCATGGATTCTCATAGGTAAGTACCCTCTTAAGTTTAGTTGGCTCAAACCCGTCCTAGTAATAGTAACCGGGTTCTAAGGAGCTCAATATCACTCGTTTGCTTCTTTGATCATTGTTTCAGCACAAGCCTCTTTAATGGCGACCTAAATATCCCAAAAAACCAAACCTTAATGAGTGTAGTATCGAGTATCTACCAACTTCGGATTGTATCAAAGTCGATCATCTCACTACATCCTAATGGCCAAGTTGGTCAAGTAAAGGTTCTAAAAGTTCATTGGTGCTTCATGACATCACTCAGTGGCCCCGTATTCTCCTTGACTACTCAAGGGCTACCAGTACTGTGATACGGTGGCCAGAACCGGTGTTTTAGGAATGCTGGTTTGTGTTTTGCGTTTGTGTTTGCAAAATGTCGCGGTAAGCAAGAGTCGCCACCGACTTTTATTTTATCCAATAGGAAAGGAAAAAAGCACAGAAAAATTCCCTTTTTCGAGATTTTGAGTTCGGGGGGTAGATTATAGAAAGGGAAGGTGTTAGCACCCTTTCTATCTGTGGTTTTCCACGGGCTCTTAGGTACTTGCTCATCATTTTCAAAATTGCTTGTGTGTGTTTGATTTGAAAAAAGTTTTTGACTTCGATTTAACCCTTGCTTCTGTCTTCAAGAGTGTTATGAAGTGTTTTTGAAAGCTTTGTTTAAAAGATGAGTGTAAGTGTGAAAAAGTTTGTTTGGATTGAGAAAGTACTTAAGAACTAATCTACCTACTCGAAAAAAGAATTGTTCTATGTTTGTTTCCTTTAGACAGTGTTATCCCACTATTAGCGAGTAGGTAGCACCGTCGTTGGAGTTTTAAGGGTCAATTCGAAAGGGACGTACAGTCACTAAAGTAATGTTAGGACATCTTAGTAGTAACTCTAATGTCTTAGATCAATTATTCGAGGCAACAATTCTGAGGCAACCATTCCGAATGAGACTTTGATCTTTGTTTAGACAAGAGAGCGACCACTAAAGCATCCTATACTTAATGACCGTTTACCGAAAGCAACCGAAGTGGGAGTATACCCTAGGAGTGCGCATGTGCGAGTGATTCAGTTTCAGATTATTATCTTTGCACATTTAGGGTTAGCTAACCGTTTTAAAGTTAATCATACATTCTTGTCATGCATCCCTATTATTCATACATCTAACAATTAATATTTGCGGAATTTAAAATGCGGAAAATAAGCTACGCTATTACAAGGCTTTGGGTATTTACATAGCCAAAAACAAACCCTTAAAAAAGCGATAAATGAAAGTAAAAGGTTCTAATTAATCTATTACAACTTGTGAGCAATTACATTAATATGGTAAACATAAATAATAAAGCGCGCACGAGGAAATTAAGAACGATAAGAAGTTAGGGTTTTGACCCCGTCTAACCTAATCGAAAGAAAAATAGTTTTTGTTGTTTTTAATTATTTTTTAAGAAAAAGAATTAGGTTTTTAAATTAAATGAAAAATTAATTAGTAATTAAATTAATTAAAGAAAATAATTAAATCTAACCTATTTTTATATTTTTATATTTTTATATTTTTAAGAAAAAAAATAGAATTTAAATTCGAACAAACCCTAATTTCTAATTGTTTTTTTTAAAGTTATTTACAAAAAGAATTTAAGTTACCCTAGAAATTAAATAATCTAATTAAATTAATTAATGTTTGATAAAAAATAAACCTAAATCTAATTGGATGAAAAATATTATTTTTATGATTTTTTGATAAAAAGAAAAAATTAATTTGTGTTAGTAAATATAAATAAATAAATTAATAAAGAAAAATGTAAAAGAAAAGTAAAAGAGAAATTGGGCCTGAAAAGTGATTTTGGGAGTGCTGATAGCAAATCTTGGGCCCAAAAGGGATTGACCCACGTTGACCTGCTGGATCCATGCATTGCATTGACCATGGCCTATGATGCTCCTTCATTGATGGCTTTTAGATTTGGCCTCTTGGACACTTGGTAGGTTGGATGATGAGGTCACATGGTGGTCTCCATGCCTTGTGGGACGCCTGATCAGTGAAAGAAAAATAACATGAAATAATTTGGGGGACCTGGGATTCGAACCCAGGCCCCAAAGCACTTTCCAACCACCTGGCTACCAACTGCACTGTGTGTTCAATTTATACATAGAATAATAAATAATGATAATATACAATATATGCAAGTTAGTGGAAAAAGGCGCCAGAATTCAAATGGCCCAGTAAGACAGTGTCACGCAAGTCATCCCCAACCTCGCTCCGTTGGTAAAAGTAAAAAACTTTTACCTACGGACATACGTCCGTAGCTACAACCTTGGCTCATTTTAAAATCTTCTATGGGTATGATAAATGACATCTAATGCCATGAATCAACTCGTCTGGACCTACTGAGTATTATGATGCCCTTTTTATGGGCCAATTTTGCCTGCACACAAAAACCTTAAAACGAAGCAACAAAACCTAGCAATGGTGAATCTTGTTACAGTCCATAAAAATGCAATTAAACGTTAGAGATAGTTTGCAAATGCTTCAAGGAGCAAGAATATGTAATTATTTCATGCTATCAATGCCAAAATCATGCAATTCGATTTCAAAAATAAACCAAAGTTGTGGCTGACTTACAGTGGGTTTTGGCGCCTGAAAGTGCTTGTTCTTAATTGGTTTCGCTTGCTTGCGATCCCAGGAAGTGATTGGGATGGCTAGAGGGTCTTGAGAATGCCTGGAAATAGCAAAACGAATTACCACTTTTCTTTGTTTTTTTTCAAGTTTGGTTCTTGTTCTTGCGCCTCCAAAAACTCCTTCTTTAGGTATGCAATTGTTCAATATATATCAATGATCGAATTAGGGTTGCAAACATGATCTCAATCTTCCTCCATTAAAGCTTTTGATTTGGATTTGATTCACTTGAAGATACTTCAAAAAATAGGCCAAATTCAATCTTTTTGTGCACACCAAGGCTTTGCACGAATTCAATCACTTGCCAACTGGATATAAGACCTGAAACATGCACAATATCTTGAGGTTTCAATGTTTTAGATTTTTTCATGATTTGTTTTGATTAAAAATGATTTAATTCAAATAAAAATCAAAATAAATAATAAAAATAAGATAAATACAAGTGGCAAGAGCTAGGGATCGTGGACCATGCTACCAACTCAAGACAAGTGCAAAAAGTTAGGCCCATTTAGTAAAATTTGCAATTTTGGGTATAGTTGACTTTTGACAATTTTGCAAAAAGGGTCAACTTCACCAATGCATAACTTCCTCAATTTTGACTCTTTGAAGGTGTTCTTGGACTTTTTAGAAATCTTGATATGTCCTATAAGCAACCGTTTTGGTCTCATCTCAATTTGGTATTCCATGTTCATGTATGAAGCTTTGACAAAAAAGGTGTTTTTGTTGACTTTTCAAAATGACCTATAATGTCCAAATTCATAACTTCTTGTGAGTGCATATTTTGAACTTGGGAGATGAATATTGATTGTAGGGAATTGCATCCTCTTAAAATGAGCTTTGGATGGGTCATTTATCATAAAGTATGAGAAAGTTATGCTTGGTCAAAGTTGAGTTGACTTTTCCTACAAAACCCTAATTTGGCAACTTTTGGTTCTTGATGAATTGTGAGCAATCCTTGAGGAATCATGATCAACCCTTGATAAAATGATGAAAGTAACTTCAAAATGAGGATGTTGACCAAAAATCCTGAAGTTTGACTGTATGTGGGCCACAGTTGACCTTTGCCCTAGCACAGTCGATTTTCAGGCCTTTGAGCAATTGACTGAGCAAACTTTCTCTGCAAGGCTTGAAACTTGACATGGATGATATTGAGAACATATTAGGACAATGGTGAGCATTTTGGATCCCTTGTACTCAAGTATCTTGATGCAACATGAAACCCTAATTTGAGGTAAACTGCCTTAGGAGAGAGTTTGTCTGGTCAACCCTTAGACTTCCTTGAGAAACTTAAGGATCTTTCTTAGAATGTTTTGAGAAATATGGGAGGGCAAATTTTGGGGTACAACAGCTTCCCCTGTTCAATCTTCTTAAACCTGAGGATGTAGATTGGCTTGCGTGCCTTTCGTGATCCGAAGGTGGAAGATGATTGAACACTAGAGTGCCCAGAAATTTGCACTCGCATGAAGTGATATTCGTCTTGCAATGTCGGGAATGGGCTTACAAATGCCATTTGGAAATTGATGACGGAAGATGGGCTTAAAGATGCCATCTGAAGGAGTGTCGATCACATAAGTGATTCCTTAGCGAGAGCTTGTATACCTGTTGTTGAGGAAGACTATGCTGGGGGATGTTGATCTCTGTCTTGAGAGAAAATAGAATTTTAGGAGCTTCGATCGTCCGTTATTCTACTGGGAAATCATCTCTTGGAAAAAGAACTACTATTTGGTCGTCATCCAGGCTTCATAGTGACTTACTGGGGAGATGAGACTAAACTTGCTATCCGGTCGTAATCCAGGCTTCGCAATTTCTCAATTCATATCTGGTCGTAATCCAGGCTTAGGAAGGAACTAAGTTGTTATACGGTCGCATTTGGGCTTCAACTTGAATTTAGGGTACACTAATATCCGGTCGACTCCGGGCTTCTTAGTAATTGTCCAGGTAAACTGCTATTTGGTCGAAATCCAAGCTTCGTAGTGTCTTGTACTGTTATCTGGTCGTAATCCAGGCTTCAGTCCTTTTATCGTTATCTGGTCGTAATCCAGGCTTCACGATGCTTTATACCATTATCTGGTCGAATCCAGGCTTCATGGTGTTCTGTTCTGCTATTTGGTCGTAGTCCAAGCTTCATAGTTCCCCTCACTGTTATCTGGTCTAATCCAGGCTTCAGTGTTTTTTATCGCTATCTGGTCGTAATCCAGGCTTCACAATGTCTCATACCATTATCTGGTCGAATCCAGGCTTCATGGTGTTCGGAGAAAATCAAGATACTATCCGGTCGTAATCCGGGCTTCATAACTTGTATAAAAGATATACCACTATTTGGTCGTAATCCAAGCTTCGCGGTGTCTTTGGCTACTATCTGGTCATAATCCAGGCTTCACAGTAACTTGTATTGCTATCTGGTCATAATCCAGGCTTCACAATAACTTGCTGAGCTTTTATCCGGTCGTAATCCGGGCTTCACGGCTTGTGTTTATGATATACCATTATCTGGTCGAATCCAGGCTTCATGGCGTCTTGCACTGCTATCTGGTCGTAATCTAGGCTTCATAGTAACTTACTGAGCTGTTATCTGATCGTAATTCGGGCTTCACGGCTTGCTGGGGATTAAACTATTATCCGGTCGAATCCGGGCTTCATAGCTTGAAGATAAACCATTATCTGGTCAAATCCAGGCTTCACGGTGTTTGATAATGTTATCCGGTCGTTCTCCGGGATTCACAATATGCTGTAGAAATCAAGGTACTATCCAGTCGGATCCGGGCTTCATAGCTTGAACTTGGTGAGAATTTGATTGTATCTTTCCTGAAAGGTAAAGGGTTAATCAGATGTAATGCATGATATGTATCAAGCAATGATGTTCTCAAAATAAATGAGATTGGGTTGTATGATGCGTATGCATATGTCATGATGTATGGATATGCAATGTTTTTATGATATTCTCTAACTGGGGAAAATAAATCCCGGACTGCTGTTGGAGAAAACAAATTTCGCTCGCTGGGGATAACGACTGAAGGTGATTGTGAAAGTAATCCTACTGGAGAATAAACTGACGAGAAAAAATGACTCTGTGGGGAAGAGATGCTCTTCTAGAGGATCTGTTGGTTTGGAGGAATAACCTCGGCTGGGGATGAATTACTGTTGCTGGCGATAATGAACCCTGTTGGGGATTGAGTTTCTGCTTGTGGAAGAAATAAACTCCGCTGGGGATAATCTTCTAGTGCTGATGATAGATAAACTCTGCTTGGGGAGAATCTTACCGACTCATTCGCGATTGCGAGCCTCAACTGGGGAGAGTGGTGTCCTATTCGGGACCGCTACCATCACTGTCTTTTCTTACTCTGCGGGGAGTGAATGTACCTTCAATCGTTTTCTCCAACTAGGTATATCCCTATACCTGGTGGTCAGAGTAACTGTACGGTTTGGACATTTCTTGTTTGCCCCTGTTCCTGATATTACGAGTAATCGTCTTTTATTTCGTATGTAAATATTTATGAGCAGAAATTATTGTCAAATGCATATATCAAAAATGAACCATTGGACATTCTTGTAAAACAAAACAGAAAAAGAAAAACAATTTGAAATCTCTTTGTGAAAATGAATTGTATTGATTTTGAAGTTGGCCTGTAAATAGGAGTTTTTGTACAAGAGGCTGACATCCTAGCAAGAGAACGCCGCCGAATGATAGAATTTACATAATTTGTGAAAAACAAAGAATAACAGCTATGTGAATAATCCCACTGGGTTCCAACTCTGCTATTGCCTTTATATCCTCGAGCATATCATCACTTTGCTACTTGGTTGAAGGTAGATCAGATTGATTAATGTCGTCCGAGCTTGATAGTCGATACTGAAGTCTGGTTGTAAGAAGATCCAATGAGACATAGTGTTACGCTTCAATCCCTAATTTTTGCCTGGAATGTCCCTTTCGGGTTTTCAGTCCACCGAGATACCCTTTTTTGCCCAAGCCGCCTTTTCAGGTTTTCGACTTACCGGGTGTACAATTTTTATTTTCATCCCTTATTTTTGCCCGAACCCTTTTGGTTCGCCGGGAAGCCCTTATTTTTGCCTAGGCCAGTCAACCTAGCGAGTCTTTGATTATGCGTAGTATTTTTTCACTATGTCTGCATTGACGGGGTGAGGAAGGTCATCGCCATCCATGGTGGTTAGAATCATAGCTCCTCCTGAGAAAATGTTCTTAACCACAAATGACCCTTCATATGAAGGGGTCCATTTGCCCCTAGGATCACCTTGCGGTAATATGATGCGTTTGATCACCAGATCCCCAACTTGATACTCTTGTCGTCTAAGTTTCTTGTTAAATGCCTTGATCATTCGCTTTTGATACGTCTGACCATGACAAATAGCAGTAAGCCTTTTTTCGTCGATTAAATTCAGCTGATCAAGTCGGGTTTGGATCCAGTCGTCCTCGCTCAAACCTGCATCCTTCATAATCCAAAGAGAGGGTATCTGGACCTCAATGGGTAAGACTGCTTCCATGCCATACACCAAAGAGTAGGGTGTTGCCCCTGTTGAAGTCCATGCTGAAGTACGGTACCCATGAAGAGCAAATGGTAACATCTCGTGCCAATCTTTGTATGTCACCGTCATCTTCTGCACAATCTTCTTGATGTTCTTATTAGCCGCTTCTACAGCCCCATTCATCTTCGGCGGTAGGGAGAAGAGTTGTGATGTTGTATCTTGAACTACTTGCAGAGCTCGGTGATCATTGTATTGTTGAGATTTATACCGTTGTCCGTAATGATCCTCTCTGGTACACCGTATCGACATATCAGATTGTGTCGGATAAACCGTGCCACGACGTTCTTGGTTACTGTAGCAAAGGAAACTACCTCAACCCACTTCATGAAGTAGTCAATTGCTACCAGAATGAAACGATGCCCGTTGGACGCAGTAGGTCTGATCTCGCCGATCATGTCAATGCCCCACATTGCAAAAGGCCAAGGAGCTGTCAAGATGTTCAGAGGAACTGGAGGTATGTGCACCTTATCAGCATAGACTTGGCATTTATGACAGGTCCAAGAATGTTGATAACAATCGGCTTCCATAGTAGACCAATAGTATCCTGCCCGTAGGATTTTCTTTTCCATGGTGTGTCCACTGGAATGAGTCCCGAAAGTACCTTCATGTAACTCTTCCATGATCTTTTTTGCCTCGTTCTTGTCCATACATCGCAGTAAGGTTGAATCATGGTTACGCTTGTAAAGGACACCATTGCTGATGAAGAACTTCGCAGCGAATCTCCTTAGAAACTTCTTATCATTAACAGATGCACCCTCGGGGTACTCTTAAGCCTCAAGATACCTCTTTACCTCATGAAACCAGGGTTTATCTGCTACCTCTTCAGTCTCAATGTCACAGTAATGTGCGGGTTCGTCCAACCTCTCAATGGTAATATGGGGAGCCTCATTGTCCCACCTGACCTTGAACATAGAAGACATGGTAGCTAGCGCGTCCGCCAACTGATTCTCCTCTCTCGGGAAACGTTCAAAGGTTATCTCCTCGAAGTGCGGAAGCAATGTCAATACATACTCTTTGTAAGGAATAAGATTTGGGTGCTTCATATCCCACTCGCCTTTGATCTAACTGATCACTAGAGCGAAATATCCGAACACACTCAAGAACTTAATCCTCAGGTCAATAGCTGCTCCCAGGCCCATGATGCACGCTTCATACTCCGCCATGTTGTTGGTGCAGTTAAAACATAATCATGCAGTGAATGGAGTATGACAGCCTTCAGGAGATATGATCACGGCGCCAATGCCATTACCCAACGCGTTTGAAGCTCCATCAAAATACATAGACCATCGGGATCCTTCCTCAGGTCCTTCATTTGGTCCAAGTGTTTCACAGTTGGTTACCAACATGATGTTCTCATCCGGAAACTCGAAATTCATAGACTAGTAATCATCCACGGCCTGATGAGCCAAATGATCTGCCAACACAGTCCCCTTGATTGCTTTTTGGGTTGTGTATTGGATGTCATACTCAGTTAAGATCATCTGCCATCTTGCTATTCTTCCGGACAAGGCAGGCTTTTCGAAGATATACTTGATGGGATCCATCTTTGATATCAACAGGGTAGTGTGAGCCAGCATATACTATCTCATCCGGCGAGCAGCCCATGCCAAAGCGCAACAAGTTTTCTCAAGCAGTGAGTATCGGGTCTCACAGTCGGTAAACTTTTTGATAAGGTAGTAAATAGCATGCTCTTTTCGGCCAGACTCATCATGCTGCCCCAACACGCACCCCATTGAATTGTCGAGTACTGTCAAGTATAAAATCAGAGGTCTTCCTTCAACTGGTGGCATCATAATGGGTGGATCTTGGAGATATTCCTTGATCCTTTCGAAAGCGGCCTGACATTCATCATTCCATCTTACCACTTGATCTTTCTTCAGCAACTTGAAGATTGGTTCACAAGTAGCGGTCAGGTGTGAAATGAATCGGGCAATATAGTTCAGATGTCCCAAAAAGCTGCTGACTTCTTTTTCTGTTCGGGGAGCTGGCATTTCTTGTATAGCCTTCACCTTTGCAGGGTCCACTTGAATACCTTTATCACTAACGAAGAAGCCCAATAGCTTACCAGACCTTACCCCGAAGGTGCACTGGTTCGGGTTTAACCTCAGCTTGTACATCTTCAACCTGTCAAATAGCTTCTGGAGATGGTCAAGATGTTCCTCTTCAGTTTGGTACCTTGCAATCATGTCGTCAACGTATAACTCGATCTCATGGTTGATCATGTCGTAGAACAAAGCAACCATGGCACGCTGATACGTTGCCCCAACATTCTTCAATCCGAATGGCATAACTATGTAGCAAAAGGTACCCCACTGTGTAACGAACATTGTCTTCTCCATGTCTTCGGGAGCCATCTTAATCTGATTGTAACCAGAAAAACCATCCATAAAGGAGAAGATCTTATGCCGTGCGGTGTTGTCGACCAGAACATCGATGTGAAGAAGCAGGAAATCATCCTTGGGGCTTGCCCTATTCAGATCCCTATAGTCAACACACATTTGAACCTTACCATCTTTCTTGGGCACCTGAACCACGTTGGCAACCCACTGCGGGTAAGAAGTAACTGCTAGAAAACCAGCATCAAACTGTTTCATAACCTCAGCTTTGATTTTCTCAGACATTTCCGGGCGCATGCGGCGAACTTTCTGTTTACTGGAGGACAATCTTCTTTGGTTGGAAAGCGGTGAACCACAATATCGGTATCCAAACCAGGCATATCTTTATAAGACCAAGCAAAAATCTCACATAGTCACGCAACATTTGTATTAACCGTTGCTTGACACTAGGCTCCAGATTTGCACCGATCTTAACCTCTTTCTTGTCTTCCTCTATACCCAGATTCAGTGATTCCACTGGCTCTTCATGGGGCTGTATGGCCCTCTCTTCCTGTAGTAACAGTCTAGCAAGTTCCCCAGGCACTTCGCAATCATCCTCACCTTCGTCCTCGGCTTGGTTGATCAGACTTTCGAAGTCATAATTGGCAGTAGCAGAGTCGTTATCAGTGGGATCCAGAGTGGATGTGGATCTGCATTATGATATGTGAGTGTGTGTAAGACAATATCTGTTTTGATAAAGTGCAAGATAGAAAATAAAAACAAGGAGCACAAAATTTGTAATGCAAGAAAACGTCCAATGCTTTATTGATGATATATGGAAATGACAAACATTAAGCCCTCACAAACAAAGCCGCGGTGCCTCGGGCAAGGCACCGGGCTGTAAAGTTTTAAATTATCTGTTACAAATTTCAAAACAAAAGTCTATTACTGTGTAATAAAAGGAACGGGCACAAAGTCCTTCGTCGTCCAATTGTTCAATCCACCGTTGGTCGTCGGGTAAATCCAGCTGTCAATATCTGAATCTTCTTCATCATCCTCAATTGCATTCACTTACGGATTACTGATACGCAGGGGAGGTCTTCCAATCCATGCATGCCGAACAACCCTTTGAGCTTCTGCAGTAAAACCCAAACCAAACTTGTCAGTTTTGTGTGCGAAGTCGGGGAGTTGACCCCAATTTGCACACCCACCTTTTTCTATAACAGCCCTGGCATCCTTGAGGGAAGCCATCTTCATTGGAGGTTCTTCAACAACAACTTCAGTCGACGCCAAAGTGTGGGGGACTTCTTCAAAGTTCTGACACGGGGTTTCGATGAACTCCCCATCCATCTCCACATACCGAAAAGAGTTAAGGTGACTCACCATGTACTCCTCTTCTCCTCGTACTATAACAATCTTCCCCTTTACTGGATATTTCAACATCTGGTGGAGCGTAGAAGTTACTTCCCCAGCTTTATGAATCCACGGGTGACCTAGCAAACAAAAATAAGATGGTCGGATGTCCATCACATATAACGTAGATGCGAAAGTCTGAGAGCCAACTTCAACAGGGACATCCACCTCCCCGTGCACCATCTTTTTGGACCCGTCAAAGGCCATAACCACAATATTACTCGGCTTCAGAACCAACCCTTCACAGTCCAACCGGTCTAACGCTTTCTTGGGTAAAACATTTAATGAAGACCCAGTATCCACCAGTACGTGGGCCAGAGTAGTGCCCCTGCACTCGATTGAAACATGCAGAGCGTCGTTGTGATTCCTTCCTTTGGCAGTCAGATTTGTGTCGGAGAAACCCAGCCCGTTGTCAACGGTCAAACTAGCCACACAATCTTTGAATTGATCAACAGATGTTTCCTGCGGCACATGCGCAGTTTTAAGGAAAGCAATTAAAGCCTTTGCATGGGCTTCCGAGCACAACAATAAGGATAACATGGAGATCTTCGACGGGGTTTGCCCAATTGTTCGACTATGTTGTAGTCACTTTTCTTGATAATATTCAGAATTTCCTCTATCTCCTGTCTAGAGGTTTCTACAACAATCTTCTTAGGCACCTCCATCCGGGAAGGCTCACCTGTGATCTCTTTACTCCGAGTGCCAGATGACTCGGCGACAGGGGTGATAATTGGAATATATACTGGGACAGTAGCAGATGTACTAGTAGATGGAATAACAATAGGCTTTCGAACAGTTGGAGGGGAAATCTCAGGAGAGAAGAGTCTTCCGCTTCAGGTGACCTTGCTAGACCCGATAATATTGTTGACATCGGTATCAGCCTTTTCAACTTTCAAGTCTTGTTTGATCCCATGATAATACACATCGGCCCCATAGTGCCACTGGACATCCTTATCCGAAGTGTACGGGATAGGACCAGGGATAATAATGATCAATGGAGCAACTCTTGTAATGAGTGTAATCATAACAGGCTTTCTCGAGGAAGCCTTGGAAGGATTGGCAGAAATGGTTATGATGGAAACATCTGCAACAGGAATCAACAGAACCAAAGTTTTCTCGAACAGGATCTCTTTGTTATCCATCAGGCGTTGAGCACCTGACTTCAATAAATTGCAATCAGTAGGCAAGGGTGAACATAGGTGGCAACCTTCGCCACAGCCCGGAAATAAACCGGCCAACAATATGTTCTTCTTTACTGTCATTAACGGAGTAGAAATGTCTTCCACAGAGGTCACAAATGAATCATCGTCCACAACATTTACTCCATGCTTGGGCATAGGAGCAGTCATAACGTTGGGTTTTTCTGGTGCGTCAAACTCAATTTCTTTAGCTTCAATCAAATCTTTCACCTTATTCCTCAAGGCCCAGCAGTTATTGGTATCATGCCCTGGGCTATCGGAGTGATAGGCACAACGGGCGTTCGGATTATACAACGGTGATATAGTACTGGTATTCTTCGAAGCTTCCCTCAGAGTTATTAGGTTGGTTTTTAAAAATTGCGGTAGAATTTGAGACATGGTCATACTGAGCCGAGTATACTGTCTTTGCGGTCTCTCTACTCCTTGCTGATTGTTGCATTGTGGGGCAACAATGGGTCTTGATATTACTAACGCATTAACTGCTTGGTGGCGTTCAGGTCGGTTTTGGCTCCTTGAGCTGTAAACTACACTAGCTTCTTTTCAGAAAGGCTTCTTTTTCGTACTTGATGAAGCACCTTTCTGTATCTTGCCACTTTTGATACCGACTTCCACTCTCTCCCCAGTCAAAATCAATTCAGTAAACCCGAATGATGAACTACCGCTCAAATGGTTGAAAAATGGACGAGACAAAGTCCCAAGAAACATATCCACCAACTCCCTGTCAGACAGAGGGGGTTGGACTCTTCCAGCCAAATCTATCCATTTCTGAGCATAGTCCTTAAAGCCTTCGCTTGTACCCATAGACATACCCTGAAGCTGAGTACGCGTGGGAGCAAGGTCGGCGTTATACTGGTATTGATTATAAAAAGCAGCAGCAAGGTCCTCCCAGTTGCGGACATTAGCTCCTTCCAATTGATAGAACCATTCAAGTTGAGTCTCTGACAGACTATCTTGAAAGAAATGAACCCACAGGTTTCTATCAGCAGTGTAGGGTTGAATTTTTCTGACGTATGAGCGGAGATGAAGCTTTGGACAAGATACTCCATCATACTTAGCAAAGACAGGAGCTTTAAACTTGTGAGGGATCACCACCCCAGATGCCAGTCCCAAATCTCCGAAGTCCAACCCAGGTATCTTCTGAATCTCCATTGCACTCAGCCGGTCTTCGAGTTACTTATACCTATCCTCAGCAGGAGGATACTGGTCTTCATCAAAATCAGTGTCATTATCAGAGACCATAGGACTAGGACCCTTTCCTTCCTCTTGATTCTCTCCTCCTCCAGATGAATGAGACAGATCAGCTTCCTGTCGCAACCTATTCCCAAATCTGTGACCCATATTCAGCAGAACCACCTTCTTCTTCTTCTTCTTCTTCTTCTTCTTCTTCTTCTTCTTCTCTTTTAGGATGAGAGTCTTCAAATCCTGTTGCCCTTTGGCCAAGTTCAGGAACATCTCCTGGAATTGAGCATTCTGTGCTTGAAGAGCCTTGATGGCTTGATCAGTAGGTGTTTCAGAAGACATTTTATGCTGAAATAAACAGCGAAGAAGATGAGAAACCTGTAATGGTACCTGTAATGAGGTGCATGGTAATGAAATGCATATGAAATGATTTCAAAGACTTTGGGAGATTCAAATTTGTAAAACAAAATAAAACACACTTTATTAGATTAACTTGTGAAAATGTTTAACAATGCCTTCAAGGCGTTACAAAAGAAATAACTGAAAATAAATCTAAACTAGAAACAAGCAAAAATCAGAAATCCCATGGTCGCTTTCCCTTCGTGCTGACGTAGTCATTGATCGTCCTTTCATTCTCAAGTTGCCTTGTGAGCTTCAAGATCTTCCTCTCTTGCTCATGATACTTCTCCCTGTAGGTATCCCGCTCTTCCTTAAGCTAAATCTAGGATCTCTTTAATGCCCTAAGATCGGTAGGCATGTAGGGATAAAGCATGGTATAAGGAACCCCTTCTTCATTAGTATGCTCCACAATCACTGGCAAAACAACTTCATAAGGCATCCCCAGCTTTTGAGCACGGGCTCGAACCCACTGGAGATAAGGTTGCATAGGGAGAGAAGTCTTTAGTCCTAGCTCTTAAGGGTCAGACCTGTTCACCATGTTCCAGGCTCGTATAAACCTTCGGCGATGCTCATTCGCGCCCCCCTTATAGTCAAAGACAATGTCTGGAAGAAGCAGCTCATGGGGACCGTCTCTCCGAGCGCGACCAAACTGTCATAAAGCCAAGCAAGGACTGTAGGTTATACCCCCTATAATTCCAAGCAACGGGACATTAGGGTATTCCCCACATCGATCGATGACAGCTACTCTTTCCATATCCTTAGAACTCTAAAGAATGTCCGTATGAGCAAGGGACATGATTCTGTAAGCCCAACCTACACCTTCCTCATTCTTCAATACAGACTTGGGGAGGTGAGAAATAAACCACCTCGCCAGCAGCGCGTACAACACATGAGGGTCCCCCTTCTTTGCACAGTACGAGTATAGAGAGCATGTAGAATATCACCCAGAAGAGTAGGCACGGGATTGAGAGACAAAAAGATCTTGACTGTATTTACATCTATGAAGGAATCTGGATTCGGGAAAAGAACCAAGCCATAGATGAGGAGAGCCAAGGTATCTTCAAAAGCTTGAAAGTCCAAGTCATCCCAGAACTGCTGAGCTTGATCCATTAGAAACTTAGCCAAGAAACCTTTAACCCCGCTCCGTGTCTCCCATTTAGACACTACATCAGCCTTTTTCATGTGTAAAGCTGAAGCAATATCCTCAGGTCTAGGAACCTCCTCCAAACCTGTAAAGGGTGTCTGCTCGAGGATAGATATGCCTAATAAATCAGAAAACTCATCCAAAGTGGGGACTAGCTGATAATCCGGGAAGGTGAAACAATGATGCAACTGATCAAAGAACTGGAACAACACACTCATCATTTGCTCATCCAACTTTGAAGTGACCAAGCTAAGGAGATGACCATGTCTCTTAACAAATGAAGAAGTATCAGGAACTCTTGAGACTAACTCTCTGAGCTGAGCAGGGATTTGCACGAAGTTGACTCAAATGGTATTTCTGCGTATGGAAGCCATAATCTGCAAAACAGAACAAAGATAAATCCCCTCGGTCTTTGAAATGGTTAGTCTAATGAAATATGCATGCTATGTTATGATGCATGATGTCATGATAAAAGCACACAATAGGTATCACAGATAGCAGACACGGTAAAGGCAAACAAGTCACACAATAGCCCTTAAGTTTAAGGCTTGCATAGAGTCTAAGTACTACCCTCTTGAAGTTCAGTTGGTTCAACCTGTCCTAATAATAGTAACCAGGTTCTAGAGGTTCTCAATATCAATGACCATCCTCCATCGGTCATGGTTTCAACTCACACAATCTTTTCTTGCGGCTGGAACTATCTCGAGAGTATGGTCTCAATGAGTGTAGTATCAAGTATCAACCAGTTCTCAGCTCTATACCGAGGTCGGCTATCTCACTACTTCCTATGGCCAAGTTAGTCAATTATAGGTTCTAAGGTCAGTTGATGCTTAACGACGCATATAGCAACCCTATATTCTCCTTGTTTCTCCACAAGGGATATCGGTACCAACTAATGTGCCACATCAACGTAGATACTGCTTCAACCGTATCAGTCTACGCCGTACAGTTCTCTCACAGTTTATTGCTACTTACCTAACAGGTGTCCCCCAGATCCGGGTTAGGATCTATAGTAACTCCAATACAAAGCCCACAAAGATAAAGCAATCAAATCAAACAATAGAAGCAATATGATGAATTAATCCTAAGGTATACCCCACTTATTTATCCCCAGCAGAGTCGCCAGTTCTATGATATGGTGGCCAGAACTGGACTGTTTTAGGAATGCTGGTTTGCGTTTTGCGTTTGTGTTTGCAAAATGTCGCGGTAAGCAAGAGTCGCCACCGACTTTTATTTTATCCAATAGGAAAGGAAAAAAGCACATAAAAATTCCCTTTTTTCGAGATTTTGAGTTCGGGGGGTAGATTATAGAAAGGGAAGGTGTTAGCACCCTTTCTATCCGTGGTTTTCCACGGGCTCTTAGATACTTGCTCATCATTTTCAAAATTGCTTGTGTGTGTTTTATTGAAAAATGTTTTTGACTTCGATTTAACCCTTGCTTCTGTCTTCAAGAGTGTTACGAAGTGTTTTTAAAAGCTTTGTTTAAAAGAGGAGTGTAAGTGTGAAAAAGTTTGTTTGGATTGAGCAAGTACTTAAGAACTAATCTACCTACTCGAAAAAAGAATTATTATATGTTTGTTTCCTTTAGAAAGTGCTATCCCACTATTAGCGAGTAGGTAGCACCGTCGTTGGAGTTTTAAGGGTCATTTTGAAAGGGACGTACAATCACTAAAGCAATGTTAGGACATCTTAGTAGTAACTCTAATGTCTTAGATCAATTATTCGAGGCAACAATTCCGAGGCAACCATTCCAAACGGGACTTTGATCTTTGTTTAGACAAGAGAGCGACCACTAAAGCATCCTATACTTAATGACCGTTTACCGAAAGCAACCGAAGTGGGAGTATACCCTAGGAGTGCGCATGTGCGAGTGATTTAGTTTCAGATTATTATCTTTGCACATTTAGGGTTAGCTAACCGTTTTAAAGTTAATCATACATTCTTGTCATGCATCCCTATTATTCATACATCTAACAGTTAATATTTGCGAAATTTAAAATGAGGAAAATAAGCTACGCTATTACAAGGCTTCAGGTATTTACATAGCCAAAAACAAATCCTTAAAAAAAAGCGATAAATGAAAGTAAAAGGTCCTAATTAATCTATTACAACTTGTGAGCAATTACATTAATATGGTAAACATAAATAATAAAGTGCGCGCGAGGAAATTAAGAACGATAAGAAATTAGAGTTTTGACCCCGTCTAACCTAATCGAAAGAAAAATTATTTTTGTTGTTTTTAATTATTTTTTAAGAAAAAGAATTAGGTTTTTAAATTAAATGCAAAATTAATTAGTAATTAAATTAATCAAAGAAAATAATTAAATCTAACCTATTTTTATATTTTGTTATTTTTAAGAAAAAGAAAATAGAATTTAAATTCGAACAAACCCTAATTTCTAATTGTTTTTTTTAAAGTTATTTACAAAAAGAATTTAAGTTACCCTAGAAATTAAATAATCTAATTAAATTAGTTAATTTTTTTGAAAAAAAATAAACCTAAATCTAATTGGATGAAAAATATTATTTTTATGATTTTTTGATAAAAATAAAAAATTAATTTGTGTTAGTAAATATAAATAAATAAATTAATAAAGAAAAATGTAAAAGAAAAGTAAAAGAGAAATTAGGCCTGAAAAGTGATTTTGGGAGTGCTGATAGCAAATCTTGGGCCCTAAAGGGATTGACCCACGTTGACCTGCTAGATCCCATGCATTGCATTGACCATGGCCTATGATGCTCCTTCATTGATGGCTTTTAGAGCTTGCCTCTTGGACACTTGGCAGGTTGGATGATGAAGTCACATGGTGGTCTCCATGCCTTGTGGAACGCCTGATCAGTGAAAGAAAAATAACATGAAATAATTTGGGGGACCTGGGATTCGAACCCAGGCCTCAAAGCACTTTCCAACCACCTGGCTACCAACTGCGCTGTGTGTTCAATTTATACATAGAATAATAAATAATGATAATATACAATATATGCAAGTTAGTGGAAAAAGGCGCCAGAATTCAAATGGCCCAGTAAGACAGTGCCACGCAAGTCATCCCCAGCCTCGCTACATTGGTAAAAGTCAAAAACTTTTACCTACGGACATACGTCCATAGCTACAACCTTGGCTCGTTTTAAAATCTTCTATTGGTATTGTGATATGGTGGCCAGAACCGGGACGTGTTTCCCTATTTTTTAAGGAATTGCTGGTTTGTGTTTTGCGTTTGTGTTCACAAAATGTCGCGGTAAGAAAGAGTCGCCACCGACTTTTATTTTATCCAACAAGGAAAGGAAAAAAGCACAGAAGAATTCCTTTTTCGAGATATTTCTGAGTACGGGGGGTAGATTATAGAAAGGGAAGGTATTAGCACCCTTTCTATCCGTAGTTATCTACGGGCTCTTAGGTACTTGCTCATCATTTTCAAAATTGTTTTCTTTGTGTTTGTGTGCTTTGAAAAGTTTTTGTTTTGACTTCGATTTAACTCTTGCTTCTGTCTTCAAGAGTGTAATGAAGTGTTTTGAAAACTTTGTTTGTAAAGGAGTGTAAGTGTGAAAAAGTTTGTTTTGATTGAGCAAGTACTTAAGAGCTAATCTACCTACTCGAAAAAAGAATCGTTCTATGTTCATTTCCTTTAGATAACGCTATCCCACTATTAGTGAGTAGGTAGCATCATCGTTGGAGTTTTAAGGGTCAATTCGAAAGGGACGTACAGTCACTAAAGCAATGTTAGGACGTCTTAGTAGTAACCCTAATGTCTTAGATCAATTATCTGAGGCAACAATATCCGAGGTAACCATTCCGAGGCAACTTTGATCTTTGGACAAAAGGATGACCACTAAAACATCCTATACTCAATGACCGTCAACCGAAGGCAACCAAGTGGGAGTGTACCCTAGGAGTGCGCATGTGCGAATGATTCAATTTCAGTTTATTTATCTTTGCACATTTAGGGTAATCTAATTGTTTTAAAATTAGTCATACATTCTTGTCATGCATCCTATTATCATACATCTAACAGTTAATAATTTGCGGAATTTAAAGTGCGGAAATTAAACTACGCTATTACAAGGCTTCGGGTATTTACATAGCCAAAAACAAACCCTTTGGAAAATAAAGCGATAAAAGAAAATAAAGTCCTAATTAAACTATTACAAACTGTAGGCATTCACATCAATATGGATAAAAATAATAATAAAGCGCGCGAAGAAAATTAGATCGACGAGAAATTAGGGTTTTGACCCTGCTAATCAAAATAGAAAAAAATGTTTTTGTTGTTTTTAATATTTTTTTTAAGAAAAGAAGATTAGGTTTTAAAAATAAATGTACAAATTAATTAGATAATTAAATTAATTAATAAAAATAAATACATAGTCTATTTTTTATGCTTTGATTATTTTTAAGAAAAGAAAGAAAAATTAAATTTGGAATAAAAAAAACCTAATTATTCTAGTTATTTTTAATTATGTACAAAAGAATTAAAATGATCTAAATTTAACAAACCTAATTAAATTAATAAATTTATTTAATAAAAAAAAATATACCTAAATCTAATTGGTGAAAAATAATATTTTTTGTGATTTTTTTGGATAAAAATAAAATAATTATTTGGTTAGTAAATAAATAAATAAAATTAAATGAAATAAATAAAGAATAGAGAAAAAGAATTGGGCCTGAGAATTATGGGGGGTGCAAATAGCAGAATCTGGGCCCAAGAAAAGGGAAGTCCACGTTGACTTCTGAGATCCAGTATTGCAGGTTTGACTATGGCTCATGGTGTTCCTCCAGATGATGACCCTTGGATCTGGATCTCAAGACATGTGGCAGGATAGATGATGAGGGAGCATGGTAGTCTCTTGGCTTGTGAACGTGCTGGATAACCTGAAAGGAAACATGAAAAATACCAAATGTTTGAGGCAGGGGTCGAACCCCTGACCTCAAGCTCCTAACGCCTTTAGAGCTTGCCTGACTACCACTGGGCCAATTGTTCTTGTTGTCATAATAATGCAAAATAATAAACAAATATTAAAAAGGTCCTGTATGTCTAATCCACGCACGAAAATTTGAACAAGCCAATGGGAGAGTGCCACGCAGTCATCTCCTTCCTTGGATCCGTTGGTAAAAGTGAAACACTTTTACCTACAGACGTTTGTCCGTAGCTATAACCCCTGCCATTCTTAAAATCAAATATAAACATGATAAATACAAACCAAGGCCATGGTTGAATTCGTCTGGTCCTGCTGGTTTCATTGGTGGCCCTTTCATGGCCCAATTTTTCCTGTACATGAAAATCCCAAATCGGAGCAAGAAACCCTAGCAATGGTGAAATCTTGTATAGGCCATATAAATGCAATTAAACCATACAGCAAGCTTGCATATGTCTCATAGATCAAGAATATATGATTAATTCATCCTAACAATGCCTAAATCATGGGATTCAATTTCAAGAAAAGTGAGGTATCGTGACTGACTTACAGTGCAATATGGGGCTTGAAAATGTTTGCTCTTGATTGCTTTGGCTTGCTGAGAGTCCCAGGAATCGATTGGTATAGCTGGAAGGCCTTGAGGATGCATGGAAATAGGAATTAGATCTTGCACTTTTTCATGATTTTTTTCAATTCTGTTCTCCTTGCTGCGCCTGTTTCTAACCTCTCTTTTAGGTTTGCTTGCCCTCTATATGTATCAAGGAAAGGATTAGGGTTGATAACTGATATCAATCTTCCTCCATCGATGAATTGGATTCTTGATTTGATTCCCTTTGAAAACTTTCCAAAATTGGCCTATTTCAATCTTTTTGTACACACCATGCCTTGATACGAATTTGAATACTTGCTAGCTGTAATTGAAACCTGAAACAAGCACAAAATCTTGTGTTTTCAATGTTTTGGATTTTATATGATTTGTTTTGATTAAAATTGATTTAAATCAAATAAAAATCAAAATAAATAATAAAAACATGATAAGGACAAGTGGCAAGGGCCAGAGCTCGTGGACTATGTGGCCAACTCAAAACAAGTGAAAAAGATTGGGCCCATTTGGCAAAATTTGAAGTTTTAGGCATAGTTGACTTTTGGCAATTTTGCAAAAAAAGGTCAACTTCGCCAATGCATAACTTCCTCAATTTTGAATCTTTGGAGGAGTTCTTTGAATTTTTAGAAATCTTGAGATGTCCTATAATCAACCCTTTTGGTCTCATCTCAATTTTATGTTCCATGCTCATGTATAAATCTTTGACAAAAAAGGTGTTTTTGTTGACTTTTCAAAATGACCTATAATGTTCAAATTCATAACTTCTTGTGAGTGCATATTTTGAACTTGGGAGCTGAATATGGATTGTAGGGAATTGCATCCTCTTCAAAATGAGCTTTGGATGGGTCATTTCTCATAAAGTATGAGAAAGTTATGCTTGGTCAAAGTTGAGCTGACTTTTCCTGCAAAACCCTAATTTAGCAACTTTTGGTTCTTGATGAATTATGAGCAATCCTTGATGAATCATGATCAACCCTTGATCAAATGATGAAATATCCTTCAAAATGAGAATGTTGACTAAATATCCTTCAACTTTTGGGCCTTTGAGCAATTGACTGAGCAAACTTCCTCTGCAAGGCTTGAAACTTGACATGGATGATCTTGGGAACATATTAGGACATTGGTGATCATGTGGGGTCTCTTGGACTCAAGTATCTTGATGCAACATGAAACCCTAATTTGAGGTAGACTGCCTTATGAGAGAGCTTGTCTGGCCAACCCTTGGGCTACCTTGAGCAACTTGAGGATCTTTCTTGAAATGTTTTGAGAAATATGGTAGGGAAAATTTTTGGGGTACAACAGCTTCCCCTGTTCAATCTTCTTAAACCTGAGGATGTAGATTGGCTTTCGTGCCTTTCGTGATCCGAAGGTGGAAGATGATTGAACACTAGAGTGCCCAGAAATTTGCACTCGCATGGAGTGATGTCCGTCTTGCGATATCGGGAACGGGCTTAACGATGCCATTTGGAGACTGATGATGGGAGATGGGCTTAGAGATGCCATCCGAAGGAGTGTCGATCGCATAAGAGATTCCTTAGCGAGAGCTTGTATACCTATCATCGAGGAAAATTCCGCTGGGGAAGGCTGATCTTTGTTGAGAGAAGTAGAATTTTAGGAGCTTCGGTCGTCCGTTATTCTGCTGATGAGTCATCTCTGTTTGAATTTTAGGAACTTCGGTCGTCTGTATTCTAATGAGGAATCATCTCAATTTGAATTTTAGGAACTTCGATCGTCCTTATTCTACTGAGGAATCATATCAATTTGAATTTTAGGAACTTCGGTCGTCCTTATTCTAATGAAGAAACATCTCTGTTGAATTTTAGGAACTTCAGTCGTCCGTATTCTAATGAGGAATCATCTCTGTTGAATTTTAGGAACTTCGGTCGTCCGTATTCGACTGAGGAAACATCTCTGTTAAATTTTAGGAACTTCGATCGTCCGTATTCGACTGAGGAAACATCTCTGTTGAATTTTAGGAACTTCGATCGTCCGTATTCTAATGAGGAATCATCCCTGTTGAATTTTAGGAACTTCGGTCGTCCGTATTCGACTGAGGAAACATCTCTGTTGAATATTAGGAACTTCGATCGTCCGTATTCGACTGAGGAAACATCTTTGTTGAATTTTAGGAACTTCGGTCGTCCGTATTCGACTGAGGAATCATCTCTGTTGAATTTTAGGAACTTCGATCATCCGTATTCGACTCGGGAACATCTCTGTTGAATTTTAGGAACTTCGGTCGTCCGTTATTCAACTGAGGTAAAGGCTTCATAGCTTGAATTTTGTGAGAATTTGATTGTATCTTTCCTGAAAGGTAAAGGTTAGCTGTATGTAATGCATGATATGTATCAAGCAATGATGTTCTCAAAATAAATGAAATTGTGTTTGTATGATACGTATATGCATGTGTCATGATGTATTGATATGTAATGTTTTTAGCCGGGGAAAATAAATCCCGGATTGCTACTGGAGAAAAGAGTTGAATTCTTCGTTTCCGTCGGGGATAGTGAACGAAGATGACTGTGAGAATAAACCTGCAGGAGAGAATAACTCCGCTGGAGAATAAACTGATGAGGAAATGACTCTGTGGGGAGGACACGCTCTGTCGGAGGATCTGTTTGAAGATGTGAAAAACACAAGAAGGGGGGGGGGGGGGGGGGTTGAATTGAAAAACTTGGATCAAAAAACAGCTTAATGACACAGTATTTTTATCCTGGTTCGTTTGATCTCAAACTACTCCAGTCCACCCGTCAAGGTGATTTCGCCTCTCTCCAACGAGGTCTTAATCCACTAATCTCAAAAGATTACAACAGCTACTTTAACAACTGTTAAAGTCTTCTTGAGTACAACCACAAACCGATTAATCTCAAGGAAATATTTTACAAATAATTGAACAAGAAAGTGTTGTTGTTTTCTAACAAAATAGTTTATCACAACTATGATAATTACACAAGTTAAGCTTAGAATAGAGAATAAATTTGCTAGAGCTTGAATATGCGTGGTTTGGAATTCTCTGCAAATTGATGTGTGCGTACGTACGTGCTTCTTTCACAAGCAGACATGTTTATATAGGCAAGGTAAAGACGTTGTCCATAAAGTAAGTTTAATGTTAATAACACACTTTCCTTTTGTAGAAGATCTTGTCTGATGAAAGCCGTTGGCATTAATTCTGTCTTGAATAATCAGTAACGCTTCAGAGTCTTCTATCCTTAATTGTTGATGACGCTTCAGAATTTTGATGACTTGGTTGATATGTCTTTGTTCAGATCAGAGTTTGTTGTCATTAAGCGCATGTTCTGGTCACCAATCTTCAGCGTATGATCTGATAGCTTCAGTGTGAAATTCTTTATTGCTTATCTTCTGATGCTGATCCCATCAGAACTTCTGCATATACAAAACATAATTTTAAGGAGCATATTTGTTCTTTGTATATATTTCTTTGTATTTATTTATTCTTTGTATTTGTTATCATCAAAACTCTAACCAAGGGTTGTAGAATCAAACTATGTTCTAACAATCTCCCCCTTTTTGATGATGACAAAAACCAGATTTTTCAATTAAAAATAAAGAATAAAAAGTATAGAATTAAGAAGAAAAACTCCCCCTGAGTTGATTACTTCCCTTTAATTCCATGAGTCTTTGAGCATCAGAATTTAACTGCGCCTTTCATCAGAGTTTTGTACCTGTTCAAGCTTTTCAGAAGAAAGAAATTAAGTAGTTCAGAATGTTTGAGACTTATGTCTCAGTAAACCGTTATTGAAAATATCTTATTCTTTCTCCCCCTTTTTGTCAGTTATCAAAAAGAACATATAATCAGAGCTAAAAAAATGATTTATATTAGATATAATAAGCAATGATAAGAAGTTCAGAACAACATCAATGTAGATCAAATATTACAGATAAACAGATTTTAAAAACAACAGAAAGTCTAAGAGGGAGGAGGAAGGCGTGTGAACAAAGCTTCCAGCAAGCCCTTGATCTGGGTGTTGGTTTCCTCCTGTTTGCTCAAAATGCTCTTGATTTATTTATTTGTATCATCCTGTTTATCTAACCTTTCCTGAAAAACAATATTTGCTCTCTTCAGTTCTTCCAGAGTTTGCCTTTCATAGGAGGGAGCAGGAGAATCTTCAGTTTCCGGGTGCTTCCCAGAGCATTCTGCAACTTGATCATTTTGAACTAATTCCTCTGCAGAAATCATCTCATTTGGAGCAGTAGTCAGAGTGAGACCTTCTGACTCTGGTTGAACTTTGTCTGATGGACGATATTCTGACCAGGGAGCATTGTCCAGAGGGAGAATCTCTTCCTTGAGTAGTTGGCTCAGAACTTGGTCTTCAAACACCTTTAGCAGATTACTGAAATTCTTTTGAACTTGTCCGTAGCTTTGTTCTTGCATCTTATGTGTTTAAGAACTTATCCATTTTCTGAAAATTGTCCAAAGATAGTCTGAGGTAGCAGGATTGGTCATCTCAAGACTAGCTTGCTTCAAGGAGGCTATCCATTTCTGCATTTCTGTTTCAAACATCAACAAACTAGTACCAACATCTGGTGTGGGTTCAGATGGTTTTGGTTTTGGAATGGCCGTTTTGTGAGTTATGGCAGCAAGACGTTCAAAAACAGTTAGATCAATGACAAGTTTAACATTGTCATCTGGATTGCTCTTTGGTGAGGGAGTGGGAGAGTCTGGTATAATTATTGGACTGGTTGGAGAATTTGGTGGTGTTGATTCCAAAGAAGAAGGAATTTGTGGAAAGTCCAGAATGGTGAGGGGTATACGGATGGCCAGAGGTTCAGTAATTCCTGGAATAAGGATTGTTTCTGAATCTGAAGTAGGTTCTTCAGATTGGTTGGATTGAACATTGTGAGGTTCTGGTTCACAGGTCTCAGAAGGTTGAATCTCAGAAGTTTGAACTTCTGGTTGTGGTTGTTCAGGTTGTGGAGATGGTGGATGAGGAATATCTGGTTGAGGAGATGGAGGTAGTGGTATATCTGGTCGGAGAGAGAGAGGAATATATGGTTGTGGAGCTTCTGATGTGGTTTCAGAGTTTGGATTTTCTGGGATTAGAGGGTTTGGATTTTCTGGTGTGGGAGCAGAAATGTTTTGGTCAAAAGATTCAATATCTGACAGAACTTTTGCAAGTTCTGGTTGAGTTGATTCAGTATTTGGATTGGTAGGAAGGGAGTGAGTTTCTCTAAGAGTTAGAGTTTCTGAGGGGTCAAACCCTATGTCAAAATCATCAAAAGTTTGTGGGGTAGGAATTTCTGGTTGGGTAGATATGGGTTCAGATGTTGATATAGTAATTGATTCTAAAACATTTACAGAAGAAGGATTACCTTTCTTTTTAGCAGCTTTTGGAGTCCGCTGGGATGATCCTTCTGCTGCTGCCTTCCTTTTCTTGTTCTTCTTCAAAACAACTTCTGGAGCCGCCTGTTGCAAGTCTTGGATATTTAATTCTGGTGCAGTGCTATCTGCCTTGCACGCATCCAAATATCTGACAATTATCTCAGGCTTGGAATCAATTTCTGAGAACATAGGAAAATCATCCATAGGAATTCTTCTGGAGGTGATGGTTGCAAAAGAAGTAACACTGGGTTCCTTCTTGATGTTCTCAATAATTTTCATCTTTTTCAGATTCTTTGCATTCAAAGGCTTCCCAGCAGTTGCCTCTAGAGAGCTAATTTCCTGTGCTTATGTTAGATGCTCTATCAACCTATTCTCTGTCAGAATATCTGATATAAGTCTTCCAAGGGGTATCCAGTCCCTTTTGGTACACTCATCTTCTCTAGTCTCCTTAACACTGGTCCTCAAATGATTGAATAGCAAGTGAGCCAGATTTACCTTAGTCTTCTTGGAGATAAAGTAGATCAGAAATTGCTGATAAATGTTTATGTAGTCAGGAGAGCTGGTTGGCTTCCTGTGGTTGATGTATCCCAGAATTATCTTAGCCCATATTCTGTGATGATCCTTCAGATCCCTTATCTTGCTGGAGGGAAGACCCAGAGTGAAAATTTCTCTTGCAATTGAAGCAACATCAACACATCTTTCAGCCATGTCTATACACCTTACGCCACCACCATTGTAACCTATCAGTCTTGCAATTAGGTCTTCAGTAATTACTATCTTCTTCCCCATTACATACGAAGTGACTTCATGGTTGGAGGATGAAGCATGAATCCAGAATTCCTTCACAAGAATTGGAAATGTTGGACCTAGAAGATGGTCAAAATACCTGTTCCATCCTTGAGCATTTACCTCTTCAGAGAGATTGATTCCATTTTCTTGAAGACTTTCAAAATCCACAATCAGTTCTGAAAGAACTTCTAGGTTGTCAATGGGCGTGAGAAGAGTTCTGAACGGTTCTTCATATTGTTACATAGAGTCATTTCTCTGAGAACTGGTGTTTGGGATGCTTGAGGAAGCCATGTTCACACAAGAAATTTGAGAAGAAAATGAAAGGGTTTTGAAAGTACGAACAAAAAACAATTAGAGTGTAGTAAAAGTGAAAGAGTGTAAAGAAATAAACTTGCGTTTAAATAGATTTTTTGAAAACATAAACTGCAAGAGAGAGAAATAATTAGTAATGATTATAAGCATTAATGACAGCTGATTTTAGGGGATTCAGAAAGATATTGGAACGGTTACCCATGACATGTGTCTCAATGCACCCAATCAGCGCTTTTGACCTTTCAGAGAAGTGAACGCGTGTTCAGCCTCAGAAGGTAGCTGATGAATGGATGACAACTGTTTGCTTACGTGAACAACACACTTCTATCCTTGAAATGAAACGCTCAGATCTTCATGGATAGATTCTGATACAATCTGTACTTCTAAAAATCTGAAGGCAGGTTGATCAGCAGTTCACAAAAAATAACCAAAATTCTGAAGGTTAAGATATGTAAATAAAACAGTTTATTCTGGGCAAAGCTTCATGTTGAGATGTTTCAGAATGAAGTTAAACCTATCTTCAGAAAGAGGTTTTGTAAAGACATCAGCCCATTGATGGTCCGTGTCAATGAATTTTAAATTGAGAATCCCTTTCTGAATATAGTCCCTAATAAAATGATGTTTTATTTCTATATGCTTAGCCCTAGAATGCAAAATAGGATTTTTACTGAGACAAATAGCAGAAGTATTGTCACAGAGGATAGCGATGTTACTCTCAAATATATTGAAGTCCTCAAGTTGACTTTTCATTCAGAGCATTTGCGTGCTGCATCCAGCTGCTGCTATGTATTCAGCTTCTGCTGTTGATAGAGCTATTGTGGATTGTCTTTTACTGGACCATGAGATCAGATTTTCTCCCAGAAACTGACACTTCCAGAAGTGCTTTTACGTTCTACTCTATCTCCAGCAAAATCAGCATCACAGTATCCTACTAAGCTGTAATCATTTGATTTTCTCTGTAGACCTTCTGTTCTACCTTTTTGCTTATCTCTTCTTTTTCCAGAATGCACGTGGGATGCATTGGAATCCTTGAGGGCTTACATTCCGAGAGATCAAATTTCTTCAGAAGTTCTCTGACATATTTGCTCTAATGAATGTAAGTTCCTTCTGGAGTTTGATTTATTTGAACGCCCATAAAGAATTTTAGTTCCCCCATTAGGCTCATCTCAAATTCTGCCTGCATACATTTAGCAAAATCTCTTCCCAGAGAAGGTTTAGTGGATCCAAATATGATGTGATCAACGTAAATCTGACATACTAAAATGTCATTTTTAACTGTCTTAAAGAACAAGGTGTGTCCACTTTCCCTCTGGTGAATTCCTTTTCTAACAGGAAGTTACTTAGTCTTTCATACCAAGCTCTGGGAGCTTGTTTCAGACCATAGAGTGACTTCTTTAGTTTGAAAACATATTCTGGATTTTTGGAACTTTCAAAACCAGGGGGTTGGTGCACATATACCTCTTCTTCTATATAGCCATTTAAGAATGCACTTTTGACACCCATCTGATATAGAGTGATGCCTTTGTTAACAGCAAATGATATTAAAAGTCTGATAGATTCTAACCTGGCGACTGGAGCAAAGGTTTCTGTATAGTCTATCCCCTCTTGCTGACTATAACCTTGTGCTACCAGACGTTCTTTGTTTCTGATGACTTTACCTTGTTCATTCAGTTTGTTTCTGAACACCCATTTTGTACCAATGACGTTGAATCCTTTTGGTTTGGGAACCAGATCCCATACGTCATTTCTAGTGAATTGATTTAGCTCCTCTTGCATTGCCAGAATCCAGTCATTATCCAGAAGTGCTTCATTAATTGTTGTTGGTTCAATCAGAGAAACTAGTCCCATAAGAGATTCTTCAGAGTTTCTGAATGTTGATCTTGTTCTGATTGGATCATCCTTCTTTCCCAGTATTGTATCTTTTGGATGATCAATGCTGCTTCTGGATGGTCTTTTCTGGAGTTGATCAACAGAAGGTGTTGGATTGCTTGTAGTAACTCTTTCTGATGTCGAGGGAGTGTCTCTATTGAGAGCCTCTGATGAGTTGTCTTCAGTACCTGTGAGTTCAACTTCCATACCTGCAAGGAATTCATTCTGCTTTGACTTTTGAGAGTCAAGCTTATCATCAAACCGAACACTGATTGACTCTTCAACAATCTGTGTTTCTGTATTGTATACTTTGTACCCTCTTGAGCGTTCAGAGTATCCTAACATAATACACTTTTGTGCTTTAGAGTCAAACTTGTTCAAATAATTTTTTGTATTCAAAATAAAACATGTACATCCAAATGGATAAAAATAAGAAATGTTGGGCTTTCTGTTCTTCCACAATTCATATGGAGTCTTTTCCAGAATAGGTCTTATGGAGATTCTATTCTGAATGTAACACGCTGTGTTTATTGCCTCTACCCAGAAGATCTTAGCAACGTTAGTCTCGTTGATCATGGTTTTGGCAATTTCTTGCAATGTTCTGTTCTTTCGTTCTACAACTCCATTTTGCTGGGGAGTTCTAGGACAAGAGAAATCATGCAGAATGCCTTTTTCATTAAAGAATAATTCAAAATCTTTATTTTCAAATTCTCCACCATGATCAATTCTGACTTTGACGATTCTAAGATCCTTTTCATTCTGAACTTGGTTGCAGAAGGTAACAAACACAGAGTGTGACTCGTCCTTGTGTCTTAAGAACTTTACCCATGTCCATCTGCTATAGTCATCTATGATTACTAACCCATACTTCTTGCCACTGACTGAAGCAGTTTTGACTGGTCCAAATAAGTCAATGTGCATAAGTTCTAATGGCTTAGAGGTGGAAACAACATTTTTGGATTTGAAAGCAGGTTTTGCAAACTTGCCTTTCTGACATGCTTCACACAGAGCATCTGAATTGAACTTCAAGTTAGGAAATCTCTGACCAGATTGAGTTTGTTAATCTGAGATATCCTTCTCATAATAACATGCCCCAATCTTCTGTGCCAGATCCATTGCTCGTTGTTAACAGACAATAGACATTTTACATTCTGACTTTTCAGTTCAGAAAGTTTGATTTTATAAATGTTGTTTTTCCTCTTTCCATTAAATAGGATAGTCCCATCTTTCTGACTAACAGCTTTGCATGACTTTTGATTGAAGATTATATCATAACCGTTATCACTTAATTGACTTATGGATAACAGGTTATGCATTAATCCATCAACTAATAAAACATTACTTATAGAGGGAAGATTTCCATTACCTACTGTTCCAGAGCCAATGATCTTTCCTCTCTGATTGCCTCTAAAGCCTATGTGGCCTCCAGGCTTAAGTTCCAGGCTTTGGAACATATGCCTTCTTCCCGTCATGTGTCGTGAGCAGCCAGAGTCCAGGTACCATGATTGGTGTCTTTGCTTTTCTACTAAAGATATCTGCCACATGTATTATTTTATCCTTAGGTACCCACATTTTCTTGGGTCCTGATTTGTTAGTTTTACCAAAACTCTGGTTGAATTTTGGTTTGACAGAATAATCACTACTTGTGTATTTTATGTCATGTATGTGCCCATATATAAAGTGTGAATCAAGTGGAGTGCGTTTTATAACTAAGTCCATGGCATTTTTTGGTGTAGGTACCTTACCTTGATATCCTATCCCTTTTCTGCTAACTCCATAGATCATTGAAGCCATCTTGCTTTTGTCTATGTTTTTAGCAAGAAACTTCTGAAAGCTGTGATCATACTCTTTGATGATCTCATCAGCATTGCTGGGAGTTTTAGGAATTGTCTCCTTCTGAGAGTTTTGCAACTGGTTTTCTAATTTTGAAATTTTTTCTTTTAACTCAGAATTCTCCAATCCGAGACTCTCAGTCTTATCAGAGTCAGAAGCAAGATTCCTTTTCAAGTTTCTGAATTTGACTATGATCTGCTAATACCTTTCCAGAATTTCATTAAGGCTTTCAGCAAGTTCAGCCTTAGTAAAGTTTGTAGTAAAGTCAGGGAATACCTCTTCAGTGTCTGATTTTGAATCTGAACCAGAAGCTTCACTGTCTTCAGATACGTTTTCCATGAGAGCTATGTTTGCTCTTTCATCATCTGATTCTGAGTCAGCTTCAGATGTGTCAGAGTCATCCCATGTAGCCATGAGGCTTTTCTTCTTTTCCTTGATGAACTTGTTTTTGGGCTTCTCCTTCTGAAGCTTTGGGAAGTCACTTTTGTAGTGCCATTGCTCGTTACATTCATAGCAGATGATGTCTTTATTGTTTGGCTTTCTGTATCCTGAAGAACCTCCAGATCTTTTGTGTCCAGAGGAAGATTCTGACCTTCTGTATCTGGAGGAGGATTCATTCTGATTTTATGATCTTCTAGGATTCTTGAACTTCCTTTGCCTCTGCTTCCACAGTTGGTTCACCCTTCTGGAGAGGAGAGACAGTTCATCTTCTTCTGATGAGGATCCATCAGAGGTTTCTTCTACAGCCTGCAAAACTTTCGAGTCAGATTTTCTATTAGATTTTAAAGCTAATGGCTTACCTTGCTTTTGAGGTTTATCTGCTTTTAGCTCTATCTCGTGACTTCTGAGGGAGCTGACAAGTTCCTCCAGATAGATTTTATTGAGATCTTTGGCTAGCTTAAGCGCTGTGACCATTGGCCTCCACTGTTTTGGAAAGCTTCTGATGATCTTCTTAACATGATCAGGAGTAGAATACCCTTTGTCAAGAACTTTTAGACCAGCAACAAGAATTTGGAATCTTGAAAACATAGTTTCTATTGATTCACTATCTTCCATCTTGAATGCCTCATACTTCTGAATGAGCGCAAGGGCCTTGGTTTCTTTGACTTGAATATTTCCTTCATGCGTCATTCTCAGAGAATCAAACATATTCTTGGCAGTTTCTCTGTTTGATATTTTCTCATATTCTGAATATGAGATGGCGCTGAGAAAAATTGTTCTGGCCTTGTGGTGGTTTCTGAATTCACGCTTTTGCTGATCAGACATCAGTTTCCTTTCTATCTTTTGACCACGTTCATCCACTGGATGCGTGTATCCATCAGTCACCATGTCCCACAGATCAGCATCATGGGCCAGAAAGAAACTCTCAATTCTGTCTTTCCAGTAATCAAAGTTCTTTCCATCAAAAACTGGAGGTTTGACACTAAATCTGTCCCTTTCTTCATTGTTGTCATTGCTGATGTTTTGACTTGGTCCTGCCATAGTGTTTTTCTGACGCTGGATCTTGTACTGACACGGTTAAGTGTTTAAGCTCAGAACCAGGCGCTCTGATGCCAATTGAAGATGTGAAAAACACAAGAAGGGGGGGGTTGAATTGAAAAACTTGGATCAAAAAACAACTTAATGACACAGTATTTTTATCCTGGTTCGTTTGATCTCAAACTACTCCAGTCCATCCGTCAAGGTGATTTCGCCTCTCTCCAACGAGGTCTTAATCCACTAATCTCAAAAGATTACAACAACTACTTTAACAATTGTTAAAGTCTTCTTGAGTACAACCACAAACCGGTTAATCTCAAGGAAATATTTTACAAATAATTGAACAAGAAAGTGTTGTTGTTTTCTAACAAAACAGTTTATCACAACTGTGATAATTACACAAGTTAAGCTTAGAATAGAGAATAAATTTGCTAGAGCTTGAATATGCGTGGTTTGGAATTCTCTGCAAATTGATGTGTGCGTACGTACGTGCTTCTTTCACAAGCAGACTTTTTTATATAGGCAAGGCAAAGACGTTGTCCATAAAGCAAGTTTAATGTTAATAACACACTTTCCTTTTGTAGAAGATCTTGTCTGAAGAAAGCCGTTGGCATTAATTCTGTCTTGAATAATCAGTAACGCTTCAGAGTCTTCTATCCTTAACTGCTGATGACGCTTCAGAATTTTGATGACTTGGTTGATATGTCTTTATTTAGAATCAGAGTTTGTTGTCATTAAGCGCAGGTTCTGGTCACCAATCTTCAGCGTATGATCTGATAGCTTCAGCGTGAAATTATTTATTGCTTATCTTCTGATGCTGATCCCATCAGAACTTCTGCATATACAAAACATAATTTTAAGTAGCATATTTGTTCTTTGTATATATTTCTTTGTATTTATTTATTCTTTGTATTTGTTATCATCAAAACTCTAACCAAGGGTTGTAGAATCAAACTATGTTCTAACACTGTTGATTTGGAAGAATAAACTCGGCTGGGGATGAATCACCGTTGCCGGCGATGATAAACTCTGTTGGGGATTGAGTTTTTGTTTGTGAAAGGAATGAACTCCGCTGGGGATGATTTTCCAGTTGTGACTTCTCTAAGAATAACCTTTTAGACTCTACTGGGGACACTCTTCCAGAGTCTACTGGGGATAATTCTCCAAACTCCACTGGGGATAATTTTTCATACTCCGCTGGGGATAATTTTTCATACTCCACTGATGGATAATTTTCCAGTGCTGGTGATAATTTTCTAGTGCTGAAGATAGATGAACTCTGCTTGGGGAGAATGTCACCGACTCATTCGTAGTTGCGAGCCCCAGCTGGGGAGAATTAACACCACTGTCTTTCTCCTTACTCTGCGGGGAGTGAATGTACCTTCAATCATTTTCTCCAACTAGGTCTATCCCTATACCTGGTGGATAGAGCAACTGTACGGTTTGGACATTTCTTATTTTCCCCTGTTTCTGATATTATGAGTAATCGTCTTTTGTTTCGCATGTAAATATTTATGAGCAGCAATTATTGTCAAATGCATATATCAAAAATGAACATTGGACGTTCTTGCAAAACAAAACAGAAAAAGGAAAACAGTTTGAAATTTTCTTTGTGAAAATGATTTGTATTAACTTTGAGATTAGCCTGTAAATAGGCGTTTTTGTACAAGAGGCTGACGTCCTAGTAAGAGAACACTGCCAAACAAAATAGAATTTATATAATTTGTGAAAAACAAAGAAAAACAGCTATGTGAATAATCCCACTAGGTTCCAACTCTGCTATCGCCTTTATGTCCTCGAGCATCTCATCACTTTGCTACTTGGTTGAAGGTAGATCAGATTGATTAGTGCCGTCTGAGCTTGATAGTCGATACTGAAGTCTGGTTGCAAGATGACCCAATGAGACATAGTGTTACGCTTTAATCCCTATTTTTTGCCTGGACCGCCCTTTCGGGTTTTCAGTCCACCAGGATACCCTTTTTTGCCCAAGCCGCCTTTTCAGGTTTTCGACTTGCCGGGTGTATAAATTTTTTCGTTTTCATCCCTTATTTTTGCCCGAACCCTTTTGGTTTGTCAGGAAGCCCTTATTTTTGCCTAGGCCGGTCGACCTAGCGGGTCTTTGATTATGCGTAGTATTTTTTCACCATGTCTGTATTGATGGGGTGAGGAAGGTCGTCACCATCCATGGTGGTTAGAATCATAGCTCCTCCTGAGAAAATGTTCTTAACCACAAATGGCCCTTCGTACGTAGGTGTCCATTTGCCCCTGGGGTCACCTTGTGGTAGGATGATGCGTTTGATCACCAGATCCCCAACTTGATACTCTTGTCGTCTGACTTTCTTGTTAAATGCCTTGATCATCCGTTTTTGATACGTCTGACCATGACAAATGGCAGTAAGACTCTTCTGGTCGATTAAATTCAGTTGATCAAGTCGGGTCTGGATCCAGTCATTTTCGCTCAAACCTGCATTCATAATCCGAAGAGAGGGTACCTGAACTTCAATGGGCAAGACCGCCTCCATACCATATACCAAGGAATATGGTGTTGCCCCCGTTGACGTCCGCGCTGAGGTGCGGTACCCATGAAGAGAAAATGGTAACATCTTGTTCCAGTCTTTGTATGTCACCGTCATTTTCTGCACAATCTTCTTGATATTCTTATTAGCCGCTTCAACAGCCCCATTCATCTTCGGCCGGTAAGGAGAAGAGTTGTGATGTTGTATCTTGAACTGCTTACAAAGCTCGGTAATCATCGTATTGTTGAGATTTGTACCATTGTCCGTAAAGATCCTCTCTGGTACACCGTATCGACAGATCAAATTGTGCCGAATAAATCGTGCCACGACGTTCTTGGTCACTGTAGCAAAGGAATCTTCTTCAACCCACTTCGTAAAGTAATCAATTGCTACCAGGATGAAACGATGCCCGTTGGACGCAGTAGGTCTGATCTCACCTATCATATCAATGCCCCACATTGCGAAAGGCCAAGGTGCTGTCAAGATGTTCAGAGGAACTGCAGGTATATGCACCTTATCAACATAGACTTGGCACTTATGACAAGTCCGAGAATGCTGATAACAGTCGGCTTCCATGGTGGACCAATAATATCCTGCCCGAAGGATTTTCTTTGCCATGGTGTGTCCACTGGAATGAGTCCCGAAAGTACCTTCATGTAACTCTACCATAATCCTTTCTGCCTCGTTCCTGCCCACACAATGCAGTAAGGTCGAGTCATGGTTACGCTTGTAACGGATACCATTGCTGATGAAGAACTTTGCCGCAGACCTCCTCAAGAACTTCTTATCATTAACAGATGCACCCTCGGGGTATTCTTGAGCCTCAAGATACCTCTTTACCTCGTGAAACCAGGGTTTTTCTGTTACCTCTTCAGTCTCAATGTCACAATAATGTGCAGGTTCGTCCAACCTCTCAATGGTAATCTGGGGCGCCTCATTGTCCCACCTGACCTTGAACATAGAAGACATCGTAGCTAGCGCATCCGCTAACTGATTCTCCTCTCTAGGGAAGTGTTCAAAGGTTATCTCCTTGAAGTGTGGAAGAAAAGTCAATACATACTCCTTGTAAGGAATAAGATTTGGGTGTTTCGTATCCCACTCGCCTTTGATATGACTGATCACGAGAGCGGAATCTCCGAACACACTCAGAAACTTTATCCTTAGGTCAATAGCTGCTCGAAGACCCATAATGAACGCTTCATACTCCACCATGTTGTTGGTGCAGTTAAAACATAATCGGGCGGTGAACAGAGTATGACAACCTTCAGGAGATATGATCACGATGCCAATGCCATTACCCAAAGCGTTTGAAGCTCCATCAAAGTACATAGACCATCAGGATCCTTCCTCAGGTTCTTCATCCGGTCCAGGTGTTTCACAGTCAGTCACCAACATGATGTTCTCATCCGGAAACTCGAAGTTCATAGATTGGTAATCGTCCACTGCCTGATGTGCCAAATGATCTGCCAACACACTTCCATTGATTGCCTTTTGAGTTGTGTATTGGATGTCATACTCGGTCAAGATCACCTGCCATCTTGCTATTCTTCCGGATAAGGCAGGCTTCTCGAAGATATACTTGATTGGATCCATATTTGATATCAATAGAGTAGTGTGAGTCAGCGTATACCGTCTCAGCCGGCGAGCAACCCATGCCAAAGCGTAACAAGTTTTCTCAAGCAACGAGTATCGGGTCTCGCAGTCGGTAAACTTTTTTCTAAGGTAATAAATAGCATGCTCTTTTCGGCCAGACTCGTCATGCTGCCCCAGCACACACCCCATTAAATTTTCGAGTACTGTCAAGTATAAGATCAAAGGTCTTCCTTCAACTGGAGGCATCAGAATAGGAGGCTCTTGGAGATATTCCTTAATCCTTTCGAAAGCGGCCTGACATTCATCGTTCCATCTTACCACTTGATCTTTCTTCAGTAACTTGAAGATTGGCTCACAAGTAGCAGTTAGATGTGAGATGAATCGGGCAATTTAATTCAACTGCCCCAAAAAGCCTCTGACTTCTTTCTCTGTTCGGGGAGCTGGAATTTCCTGTATAGCCTTCACCTTTGCAGGATCCACTTGAATACCTTTATCACTAACGACGAAACCCAACAGCTTACCAGACCTCACTCCGAAGGTGCACTTGTTCGGATTTAGCCTCAGACTGTACAACTTCAACCTGTCAAATAGCTTCTGGAGATGGTCGAGATGTTCTTCCTCAGTTTGGGATCTTGCAATCATGTCGTCAACGTATACCTCAATCTCATGGTGAATCATGTTGTGGAATAGAGCAACCATGGCGCGCTGATACGTTGCCCCAACATTCTTTAATCCAAAAGGCATGACTTTGTAGCAAAAGGTACCCCATTGAGTAACAAAGGTTGTCTTTTCCATATCCTCGGGAGCCATCTTAATCTGATTGTAACCGGAGAAACCATCCATAAAGGAGAAGACCTTATACTGTGCGGTGTTGTCAACCAGAACGTCGATATGAGGCAGAGGGAAATCTTCCTTGGGGCTTGCCCTATTCAGATCCCTATAGTCAACACACATCCGTACTTTACCATCTTTCTTCGGCACCGGGACCGCGTTGGCAACCCACTGCGGGTAAGAAGTAACTGCTAGAAAACCGACATCAAACTGTTTCATAACCTCAGCCTTGATTTTCTCAGACATCTTTGGGCGCATTCGGCGAACTTTCTGTTTCACTAGAGGACAATCTTCTTTGGTTGGAAAGCGATGAACCACAATATTGGTATCCAACCCAAGCATATCTTCAAAGGACCAGGCAAAGATCTCAACATAGTCACGCAACATCTGTATCAACCGTTGTTTAACACTAGAATCCTGATTTGCACCGATCTTGACCTCTTTCTTGTCTTCCTCTGTACCTAGATTTACTGTTTCCACTGGCTCTTCATGCGGCTGTATGGCCCTCTCTTCCTGAAGTAACATTCTAGCAAGTTCCCCAGGCACTTCACAATCATCCTCACCTCCGTCCTTGGCTTGGTTGATCGGACTTTTGAAGTCATAACTGGCAGTAGCAGAGTCGTTATCAGTGGGATCCAAAGTGGATGTAGACTTGTATATGTGAGTGTGTGTAAGACAAATAGCTGTTTTGCAAGATAGAAAAGAAAAACAAGGAGCGCAAAATTTGTAATGCAAGAAAACGTCTAATTCTTTTATTGATGATATATGGAAATGACACATAATAAGCCCTCAAACAAAGCCACGGTGTCTCGGGCAAGGCACCAGGCCGTAAAGTTTTAAACTGTCTGTTATAACACTCAAAATAAAAGTCTTCTTACTGTGTAATAAAAGAAATGGGCACGAAGTCCTTTGCCATCCAATTGCTTAATCCACCATCGGTAGTCGGGTAAATCCAGCTTTCGAAATTTGACTCTTCTTCATCATCCCCAATAGCATTCACTCCCCGACCATGTTTGGGCATAGGTGCCGTTATGACGTTGGGCTTTTCTGGCGCTTCAAACTCAATCTCCTTAGCTTCAATCAGATCCTGTACCTTATTCTTCAAAGCCTAGCAGTTGTTCGTATCATTCCCCGGGCTATCAGAGTGATAAGCACAACGGGCATTTGGATTATACAACGGTGATGTAGTACTGGGATTCTTTGGAGCCTCCCTTAGAGTCACCAAGTTGGTTTTCAATAGTTGCGGCAGAATTTGAGATAGGGTCATACTGAGCCGAGTATACTGTCTTTGCGGCCTCTCTGCTCTTTGCTGAGTGTTGCATTGTGGGGCAATAATTGGTCTTGATATTACCATCACATTAACTGCTTGGCGATGTTCAGGTTGGTTCTGGCTCCTCGAGCTATAAACTGCACTAGATTCCTTCTTGAAAGGCTTCTTCTCTGTACTTGACGAAGCACCTTTCTGTATCTTGCCGCTCTTGATACCGGCCTCAACTCTCTCCCCAGTCATAATCAATTCAGTGAACCCAGACGATGAACTACCGATCAAATGATTGAAATACGGACCAGACAAAGTCCCAAGAAACATATCCACCAACTCCTTATTAGCCAGAGGCGGTTGGACTCTCCCAGCAAGATCTCTCCATTTCTGAGCATAGTCCTTAAAGCCTTCGCCTGTACCCATAGACATACCCTTTGGGTACGCATGGGAGCAAGGTCGGCATTATACTGGTATTGCTTGTAAAAAGCAGCAGCAAGGTCCTCCTAGTTGCGGACATTAGCTCCTTCTAGTTGATAGAACCATTCAAGTTGAGTCCCTGACAGACTATCTTGAAAGAAATGAACCCACAGGTTCCTATCAGCAGTGTATGGTTGAATCTTTCTGACATACGAGCGGAGGTGTAGCTTTGGGCAAGATACCCCGTCGTATTTAGCAAAGATAGGAGCTTTAAACTTGTGTGGGATTACCACCTCAGATTCCAAACCCAAATCTCCGAAGTCCAACCCAGGTATCTTCTGGATCTCCATTACGCTCAACCGGTCTTCGAGTTGCTTATACCTATCCTCAGCAGGAGGATACTGGTCTTCGTCAAAGTCGGTGTCATTGTCAGAAACCACAGGGCTAGGACCCTTCCTTTCTTCTTGATTCTCTCCCCCTCTAGATGAGTGAGATAAATCAGCTTCTTGTCTCAACCTGTTCCCAAATCTGTGACCCATATTCAGGAGGACCACCTTCTTCTTCTTCTTCTTCTTCTTCTTCTTCTTCTTCTTGTCCTTCAAGATAAGAGTCTTCAGATCTTGTTGACTCTTGGCCAAATTCAGGAACATCTCCTAGAATTGAGCATTCTGAGTTTGCAGAGCCTTGATGGCTTGATCAGTAGGTGTTTCAGAAGATATGATTGTGCTGAAATAAACAATGAAGAAGATGAGAAACCTGTAAGGGTACCTGTAATGAGGTGCATGGGAATGGAATGCGTATGAAATAATTTCAAAGACTTAGGGAGATTCAAATTTGTAAACCAAAATAAAATACACTTTATTAGATTAAAACTTGAAGCAATGTTTAACAAATGCCTTTAAGGCGTTACAAAAGAAATACTGAAAAGAAAATCTAAACTAGAAATAGTAAAAGACATCAGAATTCCCATGGTCGTTTTCCTTTCATGCTGACATAATCGTTGATTGTCCTCTCAGTCTCCAGCTTCCTTGTAAGCTTCAGGATCTTCCGTTCCTGCTCATGATACTTCTCTCTATAAGTATCCCTTTCCTCCCTTAACTGGATCCAAGATCTCTTTAATGCCCCAATATCAGTAGGCATGTATAGATGGAGGACCGTATAAGGAACCCCTTCTTCATCAGTATGCTCTACAATCACCGGCAAGACATCTTCGTATGGCATCCCCAGCTTTTGAGCACGAGCTCGAACCCACTGGAGGCATGATTGCATCGGGAGAGAAGTCTTCATTCCTAGCTCATGTGGATCAGACCTATTCACCCTGTCCCAGGCTCATATAAATCTGCAGCGATGTCCCTCAACATCCCCCTTGAAATCAAAGACAATGTCTGAAAGCAGCAGCTCATGAGGACCGTCCCTTCAAGCTCGTCCCAACTGTCGCAAAGCCAAACAAGGATTATAGGTTATTACTCCTCTAATCCCAAGCAATGGAACATTGGGGTATTCCCCACACCGATCAATGACAGATATCCTTTCCATATCTTTAGTACTCCAAAGGATGTCCATATGAGCAAGGGACATGATTCTGTAAGCCCAACCCATACCTTCCTCATTTTTCAATACAGATTTGGGGAGGTGAGAAATAAACCACCTCGCCAGCAATGGTGTACAACACATGAGAGTTCCCCTTCTTCGAACGGTACGGGTATAAAGAGCATGTAGAATATCACCTAGAAGTGTAGGCACTGGATTACGGGACATGAAGATCTTGACTGCATTCACATCGATAAAAGAATCTAAATTTAGGAACACAACCAGGCCATAGATGAGGAGAGCCAGGATGTCTTCAAATGCTTGAAAGTCCAAACTATCCCAGAACTGTTGAGCTTGATCAATCAAAAACTTAGCCAAGAAACCTTTCATCCCACTCCGAGTCTCCCAGTTAGATACTACATCAGCCATTATTAGATGTAGGGCTGAAGTAATATCCTCTGGCCTAGGAGCTATCTCCAAACCTGTAAAGGGTTTCTGCTCTAAAATAGATATGCCAAGTAAATCAGAAAACTCCTCCAAAGTAGGGACCAACTGATAGTCCGGGAAGGTGAAACAGTGATGCAACAGGTCAAAGAACTGGAATAAGACGCTCATCATTTTCTCATCCAACTTGGAAGTGACCAGACTAAGGAGATGACCATGTCTTCTAACAAAGGAAGAAGTATCAGGAACCTTTGAAACCAACTCTCAAAGCTGAGCAGGTATCTGCACGAAGTTGATCTGAATGGTATTTCTGCGCATCGAAGCCATGATCTGCAAAACAGAACAAAGATGAATCCCCTCGGTCTTTGAAATGGTTAGTCTAATGAAATATGCATGCGATGTCATGATGCATGATGTCATGATAGAAACACACCACATGTATCACAGATAGCAAACATGGTAAGGGAAAACAAGTCACACAATAGCCCTTAAATTTCAGGCTGGCATGGAGTTTAGGTATTACCCTCTTTCATTTTAGTTGGTTCAACCTATCCTAGTAATAGTAACCGGGTTCTAGAGGTTCTCAATATCACTGACCATCCTCGATCGGTCATAACTCCAATTTAATAATCTTTTCTTGCAGCGAGAATCATCGCGAGAGTATGGTCTCAATGAGTGTAGTATACTGCTACTTTTCCATGGCCAAGTTGGTCAATTATAGGTTCTAAGGTCAGTTGATGCTTAATGACCCACTAGTAGCCCCATACTCTCCTTGTTTCTCCACAAGGGATATCGGTACCAACTAATGTGTCACACCAACGTAGCTACTGCTTCAACCGTATCGGTCTACGCTGTACAGTTCCCTCACAGTCTATTTCTACTTACCTAAAAGGTGTCCCCAGATCCAGATTAGGATCTATAGTAACTCTGATATAAAGCCCACAAAGATAAAGCAAACAAATCAAACAATTGAAAACAATATAATGAATTATTCCTAAGGTACACCCCACTTATAATGTCCCCAGCAGAGTCGCAAGTTCTGTGATACGGTGGCCAGAACCGGGACGTGTTTCCCTATTTTTTAAGGAATTGCTGGTTTGCATTTTGCGTTTGTGTTTGCAAAATGTCGCGGTAAGCAAGAGTCGCCACCGAATTTTATTTTATCCAATAACGAAAGTAAAAAAGCACAGAAAAATTCCTTTTTTGAGATATTTATGAGTACGGGGGGTAGATTATAGAAAGGGACGGTATTAACACCCTTTCTATCCGTAGTTATCTACGGGCTCTTAGGTACTTGCTCATCACTTTCAAAATTGTTTTCTTTGTGTTTGTGTGCTTTAAAAAGTTTTGTTTTGACTTCGATTTAACTCTTGCTTCTGTCTTCAAGAGTGTAATGAAGTGTTTTGAAAACTTTGTTTGTAAAGGAGTGTAATTGTGAAAAAGTTTGTTTTGATTGAGCAAGTACTTAAGAGTTAATCTACCTACTCGAAAAAAGAATCGTTCTATGTTCGTTTCCTTTAGATAACGCTATCCCACTATTAGTGAGTAGGCAGCATCATCATTGGAGTTTTAAGGGTCAATTCAAAAGGGACGTACGATCACTAAAGCAATGTTAGGACGTCTTAGTAGTAACCCTAATGTCTTAGATCAATTATCCGAGGCAACAATATCCGAGGCAACCATTCCGAGGAAACTTTGATCTTTGGATAAAAGGACGACCACTAAAACATCCTATACTCAATGACCGTCTACCGAAGGCAACAAAGTGGGAGTGTACCCTAGGAGTGCGCATGTGCGAATGATTCAATTTCAGTTTATTTATCTTTGCACATTTAGGGTGATCTAACTGTTTTAAAATTAGTCATACATTCTTGTCATGCATCCTATTATCATACATCTAACAGTTAATAATTTGTGGAATTTAAAGTGCGGAAATTAAACGGCGCTATTACAAGGCTTCGGGTATTTACATAGCCAAAAACAAACCCTTTGGAAAATAAAGCGATAAAAGAAAATAAAGTCCTAATTAAACTATTACAAACTGTAGGCATTCACATCAATATGGATAAAAATAATAATAAAGCGCGCGATGAAAATTAGATCGACGAGAAATTAGGGTTTTGACCCTCCTAATCAAAAGAAAAAAAATGTTTGTGTTGTTTTTAATATTTTTTTAAAGAAAAGATTAGGTTTTAAAAATAAATGTACAAATTAATTAGTTAATTAAATTAATTAATAAAAATAAATACATAGTCTATTTTTTATGCTTTGATTATTTTTAAGAAAAGAAAGAAAAATTAAATTTGGAATAAAAAAAACCTAATTATTCTAGTTATTTTTAATTATGTACAAAAGAATTAAAATTATCTAAATTTAACAAACCTAATTAAATTAATAAATTTATTTAATAAAAAAATATACCTAAATCTAATTGGTGAAAAATAATATTTTTTGTGATTTTTTTGGATAAAAATAAAATAATTATTTGGTTAGTAAATAAATAAATAAAATTAAATGAAATAAATAAATAATAGAGAAAAAGAATTGGGCCTGAGAATTATGGGGGGTGCAAATAGCAGAATCTGGGCCCAAGAAAAGGGAAGTCCACGTTGACTTCTGAGATCCAGTATTGCAGGTTTGACTATGGCTCATGGTGTTCCTCCAGATGATGACCCTTGGATCTGGATCTCAAGACATGTGGCAGGATAAATGATGAGGGAGCATGGTAGTCTCCTGGCTTGTGAACGTGCTGGATAACCTGAAAGGAAACAAGAAAAATACCAAATGTTAGAGGCAGGGGTCGAACCCCTGACCTCAAGCTCCTAACGCCTTTAGAGCTTGCCTGGCTACCACTAGGCCAATTGTTCTTGTTGTCATAATAAAGCAAAATAATAAACAAATATTAAAAAGGCCCTGTATGTCTAATCCACGCGCGAAAATTTGAATGAGCCAATGGGAGAGTGCCACACAGTCATCTCCTTCCTTGGATCCGTTGGTAAAAGTGAAACACTTTTACCTACGGGCGTTTGTCCGTAGCTATAACCCCTGCCATTCTTAAAATCAAATATAAACATGATAAATAAAAACCAAGGCCATGGTTGAATTCGTCTGGTCCTGCTGGTTTCATTGGTGGCCCTTTCATGGCCTAATTTTTCCTGTACATGAAAATCCCAAATCGGAGCAAGCAACCCTAGCAATGGTGAAATCTTGTATAGGCCATATAAATGCAATTAAACCATACAGCAAGCTAGCATATGTCTCATAGATCAAGAATATATGATTAATTCATCCTAACAATGCCTAAATCATGGGATTCAATTTCAAGAAAAGTGAGGTATCGTGACTGACTTACAGTGCAATATGGGGCTTGAAAATGCTTGCTCTTGATTGCTTTGGCTTGCTGAGAGTCCCAGGAATCAATTGGTATAGCTGGAAGGCCTTGAGGATGCCTAGAAATAGGAATTCGATCTTGCACTTTTTCTTGATTTTTTTCAATTCCGTTCTCCTTGCTGCGCCTGTTTCTAACCTCTCTTTTAGGTCTACTTGCCCTCTATATGTATCAAGGAAAGGATTAGGGTTGATAACTAATATCAATCTTCCTCCATCAATGAATTAGATTCTTGATTTGATTCCCTTTAAAAAATTTCAAAAATTGGCCTATTTCAATCTTTTTGTACACATAATGCCTTGATACGAATTTGAATACTTGCTAGCTGTAATTGAAACCTGAAACAAGCACAAAATCTTGTGTTTTCAATGTTTTGGATTTTATATGATTTGTTTTGATTAAAATTGATTTAAATCAAATAAAAATCAAAATAAATAATAAAAACATGATAAGGACAAGTTGCAAGGGCTAGAGCTCGTGGACTATGTTGCCAACTCAAAACAAGTGAAAAAGATTGGGCCCATTTGGCAAAATTTGAAGTTTTAGGCATAGTTAACTTTTGGCAATTTTGCAAAAAAGGTCAACTTCACCAATGCATAACTTCCTCAATTTTGACTCTTTGGAGGTGTTCTTGGACTTTTTAGAAAGCTTGAGATGTCCTATAATCAACCCTTTTGGTATCATCTCAATTTTATGTTCCATTGTCATGTATGAAGCTTTGACAAAAAAGTTGTTTTTGTTGACTTTTCAAAATGACCTATAATGTTCAAATTCATAACTTCTTGTGAGTGCATATTTTGAACTTGGGAGATGAAGATGGATTGTAGGGAATTTCATTATCTTCAAAATGAGCTTTGGATGGGTCATTTCTCATAAAGTATGAGAAATGTATGCTTGGTCAAAGTTGAGCTGACTTTTCCTGTAAAACCCTAATTTAGCAACTTTTGGTTCTTGATGAATAATGAGCAATCCTTGATGAATCATGATCAACCCTTGATCAAATGATTAAATATACTTAAAAATGAGAATTTTGACTAAAAATCTTGAAGTTTGACTGTATGTAGGCCACAGTTGACTTTTGCCCTAACACAGTCGATTTTTGGGCCTTTGAGCAATTGACTGAGTAAACTTCCTCTGCAAGGCTTGAAACTTGACATGGATGATCTTGGGAACATATTAGGACATTGGTGATCATGTGGGGTCTCTTGGACTCAAGTATATTGATGCAACATGAAACCCTAATTTGAGGTAGACTGCCTTAGGAGAGAGCTTGTCTGGCCAACCCTTGGGCTACCTTGAGCAACTTGAGGATCTTTCTTGAAATGTTTTGATAAATATGGGAGGGAAATTTTTTGGGGTACAACAGGTATGATAAATGACATCTAATGCCATGAATCAACTCGTCTGGACCTGCTGAGTATTATGATGCCCTTTTTATGGGCTAATTTTGCATGCACACAAAAACCCTAAAACGAAGCAACAAAACCTAGCAATGGTGAATCTTGATACAATCCATAAAAATGAAATTAAACGTTACAGATAGTTTTCAAATGCTTCAAGGAGCAATAATATGTAATTATTTCATGCTATCAATGCCAAAATCAGGCAATTCGATTTCAAAAATAAACCAAAGTCGTGGCTGACTGACAATGGGTTTTGGCGTCTGACAGTGCTTGTTCTTGATTGGTTTCGCTGGCTTGTGATCCCAGGAAGCGATTGGGATGGCTAGAGGGTCTTGAGAATGCCTGGAAATAGCAAAACTAATTACCACTTTTCTTTGTTTTTTTTCAAATTTGGTTCTTGTTCTTGTGCCTCCAAAAACTCCTTCTTTAGGTCTGCAATTGTTCAATATATATCAATGATCGAATTAGGGTTGCAAACATGATCTCAATCTTCCTCCATTATAGCTTTTGATTTGGATTTGATTCACTTGAATATACTTCCAAAAATAGGCCAAATTCAATCTTTTTGTGCACACCAAGGCTTTGCACAAATTCAATCACTTGCCAACTGGATATAAGACCTGAAACATGCACAATATCTTGAGGTTTCAATGTTTTAGATTTTTTCATGATTTGTTTTGATTAAAAATGATTTAATTCAAATAAAAATCAAAATAAATAATAAAAATAAGATGAAGACAAGTGGAAAGAGCTAGGGCTCGTGGACCATGCTACCAACTCAAGACAAGTGCAAAAAGTTAGGCCCATTTAGCAAAATTTGCAATTTTGGGCATAGTTGACTTTTGACAATTTTGCAAAAAGGGTCAACTTCACCAATGCATAAATTCCTAAATTTTGACTCTTTGAATGTGTTATTAGACTTTTTAGAAAGATTGAGATGTCCTCTAAGAAACCCTTTTGGTCTCATCTCAATTTGTTATTCCATGTTCATGTATGAAGCTTTGACAAAAAAGGTGTTTTTGTTGACTTTTCAAAATGACCTATAATGTCCAAATTCATAACTTCTTGTGAGTGCATATTTTGAACTTGGGATATGAAGATGGATTTTAGGGAATTGCATCCTCTTAAAAATTTGCTTTGGATGGGTCATTTCTCATAAAGTATGAGAAAGTTATGCTTGGTAAAAGTTGAGTTGACTTTTCCTACAAAACCCTAATTTAGCAACTTTTGGTTCTTGATGAATTGTGAGCAATCCTTGAGGAATCATGATCAACCCTTGATAAAATGATGCAAGTCACTTCAAAATGAGTATGTTGACCAAAAATATTGAAGTTTGACTGTATGTGGGCCACAATTGACCTTTGCCCTAGCACAGTCGATTTTCAGGCCTTTAAGCAATTGACTGAGCAAACTTTCTCTGCAAGGCTTGAAACTTGACATGGATGATATTGAGAACATATTAGGACAATGGTGAGCATTTGGTATCCCTTGGGCTCAAGTATATTGATGCAACATGAAACCCTAATTTGAGGTAGACTGCCTTAGGATAGAGTTTGTCTGGTCAACCCTTGGACTTCCTTGAGCAACTTAAGGATCTTTCTTGGAATGTTTTGAGAAATATGGGAGGGCAAATTTTATGGTACAACAAGCACCCATAAATATGTCACACTAACATATCTATTGCTTAGACCGTGTCGGTATACCCTGCACAGTTTCCACAACATATTGCTACTTACCTATAAGGTATCCCAAATTCGGGTAGAGGATTCAAACCCAAAAAAAAGAACCAAAATGTAAAGCATACAAGTCAAACAATGAAAGCAAGTAAATGTGATATAACCCTAAGGTAACCACACTTTATAATATTCCCCAGCAGAGTCTCCAGTTCTGTGATACGGTGGGAGAACTGACTTGGTTGTTTTGTGTTTTATCGCAAATGTTGCGGTTAGCAAGAGTCACCACCGACTTTTCTTTTATCCAAAAGGAAAGGTGAAAAAGTACAGGAAAGACCTTTGAGATTTTTTCTTGAGTTCGGGAGGTAGATTATGAAAATGGAAGGTATTAGCACCCTTTTCATCCATGGTTTTCCATGGGCTCTTAGTTACTTGCTAGATCACTTGCTTTTTTTGTTTGAAATTGTGCTTTGTGTGGTTTTTGAAAGTATTTTGAAAAGGGGCCATCGTTTAGGAAAACTTTGTAATGATTCTTATTCGTAAGAATGTATACAAAGTGTTGATCTTTTGAAAATGTTTTCAAGTTTTGAAAGATGTTTTGGAAAGTGTTTGGTGTTTGTTTTTGAAAATAGCAAGGATATTTTATTTTGAAAGTGAGCAAGTAACTAGGAACAATCTACCTAATCAAAAGTCTTTCATGTTCATTTCCCCTTTCCTTTGACATTGTTATCTTACCATTTAATTTGGTAAGTAACCTTATCTTTGGATGTGAACGGGACAGGTGTGGGTCATCATATAACCATGATTAGAAATGTTGCAAGGTATCTTAGCATCTTTCTTTATGTACTAAGATCACTTAAAGGCAACATGGATAGCATCATCGAGGGACTATGATCTTGTGTTCGTTTGTTTTTGCTAAGATACCTCACATGCATAACATGGCCATTTTGTAAGGCAACCAAGTGGATTTTACCCTAGGGGTGCTTGTGTGCAAGTGTATTGTTTTTCATGCTTGGTTTTATCTTTTATTAGGGTTTTCTAATTGATTGGTTTTAGTCTTTCCATTCAAAACCCTAATTACTAGCATTTGTATATAAAGCGATAAATTGTGGAATTTAAAATTACTACGCTATTACAACACTTGTGGGAGGGGGTGTACAAATTACAAACAGGGATTGCAAGAATTTAAGTCTAAATAATCTATTACAACCATATTGAATTTGGATAAATAATGTACAAAAATGAATAAATATACAAGAATGTAAAATGGAAAGAAAAATGGATTTTTGTTTGGATTTTTTAGGAAAAAAGGTTTTGTTTTAACCTAATTAACTAAAAGAAAATAATTAATTAAATTAGTAAAAAAGTAAACCTAAATTTACTAGGAAAATAATTTGAGTAAAACCCTAATCTAAATATTAATTAATTTTAAAAAGAAATTAAGTTTGTAAGAAGAATATTTTGGGTATTTTTGTCTTAAAAATAATTTATAGTATTATAAAATATTTTTGGTCTTTTTTGGTTTTAAAATAAATATATTTAATTTTGTAAAAGAAAATAGCTAAAACCCTAGTTATTTAATTAAATTTACAAACCAATTAGTAAAATAAATAAAGTATAATTAAATAAAAATAACTTTTATTGTAAAAAAAAACTGTATCAAAATATAAATCTAATGTTTTTTATATTTTTTCTGATTTTTTTAATATTAGATAAAATATTAAAGAAAAAATAAATAAAAAATGAGAAAAAGAAAATAAAATGGGCCACGGGTGTGAATAGTCCAGGGGAGTCAGAATAAGCAAAAAAGATAGGCCCAAAAGAGTGAAGCCCAGCGCTGCAAAAAAAGTCAAAAAAGTGTGGAAATTGTGAAAAAAATCACAAAAGGTCACGCTGGGGCTTGAACCCAGGACCTCATAGTGACAGGCGCACACTTTAACCACTTGGGTGGTGATACATCTGTTAACTTATGCAAAACCATAAATATATAACATAAAACGCGCCCTGATTACACTTCATCTTCAACCTCCAGCCATACCACCTGTAACTGGTTCATTTCTCAACCATTTCCAACAATGTAAACATGAAACTTGTGTAAAAATTTACCACGATTCCATAAATGTAAACAACTTAAACTAATTCTAAAAAATGAACATGAATTTTGAATGGTACCAAATTCTGACCTAATTTTTTCAGGATGTTCATATTCAAAATTCTAACTACTCAATCAATATAAATGAAATCTAAAGACATGGTTAGCTTCAGAATAATGATGTCTACATTTTTCATTCACAAATTAAACATTAATGATGCTTGTATGAAGAGTTCAAAGTTGAGATAACTTGCCTCAAAACTGGAAGTCGTGTTCTGCAAATGAGCACTCCTCAAGGTGTCGTGATGATCAGAATAGCTCCACTGAAGTCTCAGGAAGCTAATGCAATGGTTACTTTGAGTTGTAAATGCTTAAACTGGCCTGGAGAAGTCAAGATGCAGACCTCTGTTTTTTAAAATGGAGGATGGTGAAGGAGGTGTTACAGAACTGTAATAAGATAAGGGATGACTTCTAAATGATGTTTAGAAGCTTTGGGAACAAAGAGGCTTGAAAACGCACCAGGGAGTTATGAGTTTCAAACTTTTGGTCAAGTTATGTGAAAATGGAGGTATGAGATGCAAATCCGAGTTCTTGGTGTTTTCAGGACTCAAGCATGCGTGTCTTTTGTGACAAATTACTTGTGTATGTATAAGCAAAAGACTTGAGTACTTGAGAGGGTCAGAAGTACAAGTTCTAGACTGATTGATATGTTACTTGATTTTGAAGAAAAGTGGGAAATATGGCTTCAAGAGGACGTACAAGCATGGGATGAGTGATTGTAAGTGTTTAGACAAGCTTCTCTTGAGTTATGGGACATGTATGATCAAAAGAAGGCAATTTCTAGGCTCAAGAACAATTTTTGTGTAAAAAGCTACTTTATCAAAATGGCATTGTGCACTTTCTCCCCAAAATGGATATAAAGCATGGCCTTGCATTGAATGCTTCAATTGAGACCTCTAACAGCTGTGCAAGCAATTAATTATGGAGTGACTAACAAGTTTGAGGCTTGTAATGAAGAGATTATGCAGAATAGGTTTGAAATTTAAATCTTGTTCATCACAAAATGACTTGTATTTCAAGTGTGAAAACCCTAACTTCATCTCTTCATTTATCCCTACTCAAGAATAATCTCAAGGAGTTCTTGGACATTTTGGAAAGCTTGTAATTTTCTCTATAACCCCTCTTTGAATCACTTTTGAAAATTCCCCTTGGAACTATATGAAAAAGTGCCATGAAGTTAGGTCAAAATCCTGACCAAAACTAGGGCAAAATTTCACTAAGTGTCCAATTTCAAAACCATGACTTTAGGAATTAATAACTTGAGATCCAAGAATTTTTATGAGAAGTTGGGTAAAGAAATGTTGTAGATATCATGGAGATATACAACTTTCATGTTGAAAGTTTCTCCTGAATTCTTTTGCATCATGGTGAAAAATTGGCCCAAAGTTATGAAAAAACATGAAGTTTAAACACTTATAAAGATTTTCTAAGTTAGAAAACTTTGACTTTTCAAAATTAAATATTGAATTTTTGATTTATTGATGAATAAGTTTCATATTTTGACATGTTTTGATGAATTGTGATCTTTGACATTGAATTTTGACCAAAAAGTCAAAGTTTGACTTTTTAGTGTACAATTGACTTTTTGATCAGTTGACTGAAAATTCACTATCAATCCAATTGATCTTGAGAAATATTTTAGGTCATACCATTAGGTCAAAATGATGCAATTGAACTTTTGAAATCATGCTTCAAACCAATTGACCATTGGCTAGGTCAATTGATGATTTGATCAGATTTCTTGAGGAATTATGGTCCAAACTTGATCAAATGATACATATGAGTTTATAATGTTGACGTGGATAAAAAATCACGAGGTTTGACTGTAAATTGGTCATAGTTGACTTTTTCCCCAATACAACTGTTTTTAGGTCAACTGCTCAATTGATTGAGCAAAAGTGTGATCTAAGGCTTGAAACTTGACATGAGTAATCTTGGGGGTCCATAATGACCCATGAAAGTCATATGAAACATTGAAAGTTCAAATATACTTGTGAAATCTAAAATCCTAATTTTGGTCATCAGTGCTTGAGGATATGTCTTGAGCTGATCAATCCTAGTGCAGTCTTGAACCAAGAGAGGTCTTTGTGAAGAAATATTTGATAAATGAGAGGGCAAATTTTGGGGTACAACAATAACATATTGAAAATTATTGACCTATTGCCATCTTTCATCATAATCATAACATCACCAATACCTTCAGTTGCTAGGGTATTATCGTTTGTAAATTTTACCATATTTTTCATTGAGGGCTTTATGTTGACAAACCAGTCTTTCCTTCCAGACATATGTGATGAGCATCCTGAATCCAAGTACCATTGGTCCTTGAATCTATCTTCATATCTTGTTGTGGCCATCAACATAATCTCTTCTTCTTCATGTTTTGTAAACTTTGCATCACTTTCTTGATTCTTTCATTTTTCTGGACAATCACTCGAATAGTGACCATACTTATGACAATTGTAACATTACTTCACTTTCCCAGACTATCAGTTGGTACCCACCATAGAAGAATTATCTCAAATATTAGGGGTACCCATTCTGGATCAGTTGCCTTTCACTGGTTTAGAAGAAGCTCCCAAGCTAGAAGTCATTGCAACTGCTTTGCATCTGAAACAGTCCGACATTGTATCCAACTGGGAAACCAGAAGTGGTGTTAAGGGTTTTCTAGCCAAGTTCTTGTACGAGAAGGCTCACCAATTTTAGGATGATTTGGATTTCCAAGATTTTGAAGAGGTCTTGGCCCTTCTAATCTATGCGTTAGTACTATTCCCTAATCCAGACTTACTCATAGATATGAATGTTATCAAGGTTTTTCTCTCTCGTAACCCTATGCCTACGTTACTCAGAGACATTTTGCATACCCTCCATACTCGCACGATGAAGAGAAGAGGGATTCTTGTGTGTTGTGTGCCATTGCTGTCAATATGGTTTATTTCTCACCTCCCTAAATCAGTGTTGAAGAATGAAGAAGGTTTGGGTTGGTCGCAAAGAATAATGTCACTTTCTCACTCGGATATTCTATGGTATTCCCGATCCATGGGAGATATCTCTGTCATTGACTGCTGTGGGAATTACCTAATGTCCCACTGTTTGGTATTATGGGAGGCATAACTTATAATCCTTCTCTGGCCCTGCGACAATTCGGCTATGCTCGAAGGGATGGTCCCCGTGATATGCTTATCCAGGGCATTATGTTTAACTATGAGGATGATGTTCAAGGGTATCGTCAGAGGTTCATACGAGCTTGGGGCATGGTAAGCATGTTTGATACCAAGACTTTGGGGCCTAATACTTCCATCCCTATGGAACCTTATCTCAAATGGGTACAAGCCCGCGCTCAAAACCTCATAATGCCATATATAGCCATCTTACCAGTGGTTGCGGAGCCCATTACCGAAGGGGATATTCCTTATACAGTTCTCCATCCCGACATGCCCACTGATCTTGAAGAGCTACAAAGATCCTGGATTTAGCTGAAGGAAGAACAAGATACTTTTAGATATCATTTCTGTGCCAACGAGAAAAAAGGTGTTGGATCTCACGAAGCAACTTCACGAAGAGAGAAGTCTCAATGTCTATCTCGGCACAAAGAGGAAGCACCCATGGAAAACTTGACGTCTTAGATTTTAGAATTGTTTAATTGTAATCCTAAAAGGCAATTGTATTTTTAATTCTACTAATAAATTTTTTGTCTCATTTTGGTTCACAAATTTAAATTTTCCGAAGTCCTTGAAAACATTGCATACATATATCATACATATCATTTCATAAACAAGTTTCAAGACAAGTTTCTTATCTTCTTCGCTGTTTATTTCAGCAATGGCTCTTGAACAGACAATTAAGTACCTTCAGGCGCAGAATGCATAATTCCAAGAAATGTTCCTGAATCTGGCTAAGGGACAAGAAGATTTGAAAGCTCTAATTCTCAAGGACAAGAAGAAGAAAAAGAGGCCAGTGGGCATTTTGAATTTGGTTAGAAGGTTCAAAGGACCAGTGAGGCAAGTTTCAGAGCTTGTAACTCCATCAGGAGGGGCCAGAGAAGATGACCATAGTGCAAGGGAGTCTAAAGAAGATGAAGCTGATGACACCGAAGAACAATATCCTCATGCTGATGATAAGTACAAACAACTGGAGGACCGTCTCAATGCTATGGAAGTTCAGAGGGTACCTGGCCTGGATTTCGAAGAGTTAGGTTTGGTTTCTGAAGTGGTTATCCCTCAAAAGTTCAAAGCGCCCACATTTTCTAAATATGATGGGGTCTCATGTCCTAAGCTGCATCTCAGATCTTATGTCAGGAAGATCCAGCAGCACACTATTGACAGAGATTTTTGTGGGTACATTTCTTTCAAGACAGTCTATCAGGGACTTAATTAGAATGGTTCTATCAGCTGAAAGGAGCCAACATTCATAATTGGGAAGTGTGATACGGTGGCAGAACTAACTGTTTAATACTGGTTTGTGTTTTTTGTTCGCAAATGTCGCGGTAAGCAAGAGTCGCCACTGACTTTTCTTTTATCCAACAAAGGAAAGGGTGAAAAGAACAGAAAAATACCTTTTTCGAGATTTTTTGAGTAAGGGGGGTAGATTATGGAAAGGGAAGGTGTTAGTGTAGCGATAAAAAATGTAGCGGGGTAAATCGGAGATCGAATTATTCATTAATTCGTCTCACAAAAGCAAGAGTCGCCACCGCGCTTTATTGTTTCCAAGGGAAAAGGGGAAAGAGCGAAATAAAACCCTAAATATGCAATGTAAATAATACTTTTTAAAAGTAATAAAAATACAAGGCGTTTTTGAAAAGAGATCTATGGTTCGGGGGTTGGTTATACAGTGGGAAGGTATTAGCACCCAATGTATCTATAGTACTCTATAGGAACCTTTTGAAATATCTGTTTATTAAAGTCCGTTTGTTTGATTGAAATAAATTGTTTTGGCCGAAAAGGGGTAAGGGCGGATTTTTGAAGAGACGACGACCTAATGTCGAAGTTTTTGCTTAAAAGGTATAAGTGTTGAAAAGATTGAGTATTTGAGGAAAAATTATCCTAAGTTTTAATGAAATGCGAATGTTCGCGCGATCGGACTTGAGGACATGAAGTCAACAAATTTAATCATTTTTTCCCTTGGATTTAAACGTAAACAGAATAATCATGTGAATATGAAATGATTAAACAGAAAAATTATGCGGATAATGATATATAAAAATTAAATAAAAGACTAAGTGTGTGAACGTGCACCTTTATATTTTTTGTTTAATAACGCAAGAGAATTAATAAAAATGTTTTCTTTTTAAGTTTTCTATTATATGTATTTTTAATATGGATAAAGCAAGAGAATTATCTAAAAAATAAAATGTTTTTTTTAGTTCTTAAAATTTCTATTTTTTTAAATATTTTTAGAGTTTTTATTTTTTATGCATTTTTTAACATGAAACTAAAATACTATTTCAAGAAATGTTAAGTAATTCTAAATTAAATTAAAAGTTATTAATTAAACCTAATGAAAATAATATTAAAACTTCTAAATTAATTCCAAAGTTTAAACCAATAAAAAGATCAAATTATTTAAAAAAAGCTTAATTAAACATCTCTCTTTTATTAGGTTTACTAATCAAATTAATAATAGTTCTAAAAAAAAAGGGCAAAAGAAATCAAAATATGAAAGATGCATCAAAGGAAAAAAAGGTGGACAAGTATGGGCCAAAGGTATAAAGGGCCTAATCAAAACTGAAGACAGGGGGGGGGGGGGGGGTGCATTAAAACTCGTTTGGGCTTTGGCATTTGAGGTTTAGTCCAATTGTTTCATAATTTGTTTTAGGGTAAACGTAATTTGGTTTAGGGAAAAAGGGATTAGGGTTGCACAGGGACGGCGCTTGTTCTCTTTTCTTCGCGTGATTCATCTCTTCGTCTCTTGCTTTCGTCCGAGCCTTGCCTAAGCTTCCTCGCCCTAATGGCCACCAGCAGTCTTCAACCTCCTCTTCCCTCCGGTCAAAGCGTTAGGGCGACAATCACGGATTCACGGTAAGAACATTATCTTTCAATTCGTTAGGTTTTGGTTACGATTGCATGTTCGTGATTTTCATCTATTCTGATTCTTATTCGTTTTTCACATGATTATTTTGAGGTATTGAAAGGAAAGAAAAACGACCGTTACCTGGAGATGGAGGAGGAGGGTTGAGGGCGATACGCTTAGGAGGCCAAGGCAAAGGGGAAACGCGCGATGCTTGCTAGCTACTTGACCCTGGTACTCTGTATTTGTATCTTTCTTCTTCTTCCTTTTGTTCACCTCTGTATGCTTCAATGTTGCCTTGATGATATGATCTGAGGTTTTGGGCGTATATGATTCTTTTCCTATTTTCTCCTATCTGTTGCTTTGAACGCTTGAATGCTACTGTTGAAAAAAATATTTTTGACTAGTTTCTTCTTCTCTTTCTGGCCTTGCTACTGTATGTTTTGCTGGGTTGCCTTCAGTTGCCTTTCATTACGCTTGTGATGATGTATTCTGAGGCTTGGTATTGGACATTGGTTTTGATTTTTGGTGATACAGGTTTGTGGTTTTAGACCATATGGTTCTGATATGGTTTATGCTTAGCATCTGGTTTAGGCCAAGATTTGTGTTTTACAGGTTATGGAATAAGTTGATATGGTTTAGGAGATAGCAGGTTAATGGTTTTTAGGCCATGTGGTATGATGGTTGTGAAAATGGTTATGGTAGCAGGTTTGAAATGGTTCTGATATGGTTTATGAGATAATAGGTTAATGGTTTTTAGGCCATATGGTATGATGGTTGTGAAAATGGTTATGGTAGCAGGTTTGAAATGGTTCTGATATGGTTTATGAGATAACAGGTTAATGGTTTTTAGGCCATATTTGTGATGGTTTTGAAAATAGTAGGTTTTGAACTGGTCATGGTGTTTGTTGGTTTGGAATGGTTTAACATGTTGGTTTGTATGGTGTATGCTGGTTCTACTGGTTTTTGCAGTGGGCTATGGTTTTGATTTATGTTGTAGTTTTTTTTGAGTTTTTCAACGCTTTAGGCAGGTTGAACTCTCTTATTTTTTTGAAAGGGGTTTACTTGTTATGTTATACAGTTTTAGCTTGGCATCTTTTATGGCTCAGGTTTGAATACTTTTATTATATTCTGCCCTCTGCACTTTACTGCTCCAACAGTTGTTTGTATTCTAATTTCATGCTTTCTTATTTCTTATTGCAATATTGCTGATTTGTTTTGTAACTCATTCTGCCTAAACCAAAACCTGTAAAAACCATACTTCTATCTCTCTTCTCTCTCCTAGTACAATGAAACACTAAAATGTTGTGTACTTTGACTGTTCTGAAAAAGTAAAAATGCTGGAAAATGATGAAATGGAAAGATTTTCATGCTTGCAAATTGATTTTAAACTGCACACTTCTTTTTGACTTGCAATGTAATAGTAGGAGCCTAATATTTTTGGCTTCTTCTTACCTCTTGGCATAGTTTACGTTGGCTTTTGGTGGGAAGCTTTGCATATGCTGTTGATTTTTGTATGCTGTGTATACTTTTTTGAAATATGCAGTTTTTTGACAAAAAGAAATTATGCATATTTGAAATATGTAGTTTTGAAAACAAAAATGAATTTGTGCATCTTTAAATTGTGCATTCATTTTGAAAATAAAATCCATCCCTTTTTGTGAACCGGGAGAAATCCCGCGATTTGCAAAAAGGGTAAAACTGATTCCAGCCGTTTGTTTTTAATGATGAACATTAATAAATAATTTTCTGCTTTTAATTATTTGTTTAATTCTGACTTTTTTCTTTTAATTGTTTCGCAGGTAAAATTAAATGATCAACAAAGAGATATTGGATAGAAGATGAAGAATTAGAATCTTAGAAAAATAGTTTTTATTTTACTTTAAACTTTTATGTAATTGTCATTATAAATATTTTGTAAATAATACAATATTTAAATAACAATTGTAATAAATAGAATAGAGTGAATAAAATTCTATTATTTCCCAATTAATTCTTTTTCTTTCCAATTATTTATTTATCGTTTATAATTCTTTAAATTGTATAATAACTGAAAATCAATTTCAATTACTTAAATTCAGAATAATAAACAAATAAATAAACATCATTGGTCAATTAATAACTCCAATTATTTAATTCATTATTCATAATTCTCTAAATTATAATAATTAAAAATAGAATTTCAATTATTTAACTTAGAATGATAAATAATTAAATAATCATTATTGACCAATTAATAAACCTCTTTTCAAATGTTTATTTCATTATTCATAAATCTTTAAATTATATAATAACCGAAAATAGATTCCAATTATTTAAATTTAAGATAATAAATAATTAATAAACATTGTTTGATCAATTAATAAACCTCTTTTCCAATATTTATTTTATTATCTATAAATCTTTAAATTATATAACAATTGAAAATAAATTCCAATTATTTAAATTTAAGATAATAAATAATTAATAAACATTGTTTTAGCATGAATCGATTAATAAATTTAGCGTTCAAAAATAAACAGCTCTCGACTCGAAAAACTTATGAATTTTAAAAATCAAAAGATCCAAACGCTCGCAATGTAACGATGCAGATGAGAGATGGTATCTTAGGTCAAAATTTGGGGTACAACAGCTGCCCCTATTTAAGTTTCTTCTATCCGGAGATATGAAGATTAAAATCTTCGTTTCGACGAGATTGAAGGTACTTAAATACATAATACGCAAATTTTTACCCTAAGATACCGCCATTATGTTTGATATGAATGCAGTGATTGAATTCACAGAGAAAGATATCGTATGAAACAAGACAATGCTGGAGAAATCAAACACCAACAAAACAGAGACATGGATTATACACTAACTAGGGAAACGAGCTATCGACTTCAAACGACAGACTATTGACAGCGAATAAAATTGAGGGAATACGACCTCTGACCCTAACAAAGAAGGCATCTTGCATAGGCCATAAAACAGATTATTGACCCAAAACAGTGAGTTCACAACTCAAGGTCGAAGATAGACGAAAGGTATCAATCTTGCTGATGATGGATTACTGACTTCTGAAGGTAATGATTCATGACAGACTTCTCTGCGAGATTTCCCGAGATATACTCATTAATGCTGGGATAATAAGATTGTAGATACGCAAGTTGTTCAAATAAAGAAACTGCCACTTGCTGTCTTCCCAAAATATTATGACATACAAGCTACTCAAATAAAGAGGCTGCCACTTGCTGTCGTCCAAAGAAAATACCAATAACATACAAGCTGCTCAAATAAAGAGGCTGCCACTTGCCGTCTTCCAGAAAAATAATAACGTACGAGTTGCTCGTGAAGAGCTGCCGCTTGTCGTTTTCCAATAATAATAACGCACAAGTTGCTCATGAAGAGCTGCCGCTTGTCGTTTTTCCAAAAAATAATGACGCACAAGTTGCTCATGAAGAGCTGCCGCTTGTCGTTTTTTCCAAAAAATAATGACGTACAAGTTTCTCGTGAAGAGCTGCCGCTTGTCGTTTTCCAAAAATAATAATAACGCATAAGTTGCTCGTGAAGAGCTGCCGCTTGTCGTTTTCTGACGATGTCTATAACGTACAAGTTGCTCGTGAAGAGCTGCCGCTTGTCGTTTTCCAAAAATAATTCAGAAGGGAATTGTAATGACACTGGCAGAGAATAAAAATCTTCGTCAAGAAGAATCATGAATCAGTCCTTCCCGAGGAGATCACATACTTAAATGTGCAAAATAAATGCACCATTCGTCTAGGTCGCGATTTCACTGGGGAAAATCAATGAGATAGCCTATGCAAGAATAACTAGAGAGAAAACAGTCAAACAAGACTCTACCCAATGAGAAAGCAACTCGATTGGGGAATTCATCCTATCCAGAAATGGACAAGGTGAGCTAAATCAAAAATCATCCATGAGGATTAGCTCAGTTGGCGAATTTAGAAAGGAAGCACATTTTCTGCCTAAGCTAACCTTCTACTTGGAGAGAAACATGCACGTTATTTGAATAAACAAAGTACAAACCAAAATCGATGGCAAATGTGAATATGTATGCGTGATATAAGTGTAAATGGGTAAATGAATGTTATGCTGACAAAACAAACAGATGGAATATCCTGAAGACGATAAGATGTCACGACAAGATAGATACTCGGCCAATCTTAAAAAGACGGAAGATAACTGGAACTAGAAACACAAAGCAACGTCGGAGCGTAACACGCCACAAGGCTCAAGTCTTCTGAGGAGAAAAGCATTCAACTCCAAACTTACAATACCCATAGACCACTGGCAGAAGACAACGCGTACCACACTTCCGAAATCGCCCAAATAAAGATAACTGAAACAAATCTTAACTGGAACAGTTGGGGAGTCACCAAACTTAGTACCACCAGAAACACAAGCTTACACAACCAACACCTCAATGAAGATTTTGAAACGAAACATGTTCATCATGCAAGGATAAATTACTGTACTGTTTTGCATTTCATGGCTTGACCATCCTTGGAACAAACTGTTAATATTCCTTTCGTTATTCACAACACATTTTTTAAAATAAGAATATTTTAAGTAAATTTGTTTCAAGTATTTCCATAAAAATTAAAATTTTGCCCACAAAAGGTAAATGCTCAAATTTAATTAATAAGATGGTAGTTCGCTAACAATGCGACTCCAACAGTTTACAAAAGCTTGGGAAATAGTACATGAAAGGAAAAGGTTACACAAAAACAATGATCGCTATTCTCCCTAACAACTTCGAATCCCAAATGTACTCAAATGCCACAACCGGGATGACCAAAAACCTGCCTAAGCCGCCCTTTCGGGTTTTCAACTTATCAAACTGTCAACTCAAACCTAAGCGAAATACTTCTTGACTGCATCGACGTTCATGGAGCGTGGGAGCTCTTCACCGTCCATATTTGTGAGAATCAAGGCACCTCCAGAGAAAACTTTCTTAACGACATACGGTCCTTCATAATTCGGAGCCCACTTGCCCCTAGAATCAGGTTGGAAAGATAATATCTTCTTGAGCACAAGGTCACCTTCTCTGAACTCGCGCAGTCGAACCTTCTTATCAAAAGCCTTCTTCATTCTCTGCTGATACAACTGACCGTGACACAAAGCTGTCAATCTCTTCTCTTCAATTAAATTCAACTGATCACATCTACTTTGACACCATTCGGCCTCAGAAAGTTTAGCTTCCATCAACACTCTCAGAGACGGAATCTCAACCTCCACGGGGAGTACAACTTCCATACCATAAACTAGGGAAAATGGGGTTGCACCTGTTGAAGTCCGAACTGAAGTACGGTATCCATGCAGAGCAAACGGAAGCATTTCATGCCAATCTTTATAAGTTACCACCATTTTCTGGACAATCTTCTTGATATTCTTGTTAGCAGCTTCAACAGCCCCATTCATCTTCGGTCTGTAAGGAGAAGAATTATGATGTTCGATCTTGAACTCTTCACAAAGCTCTCTCATCATCTTGTTATTCAAATTCGAACCATTGTCAGTGATGATCTTGTTCGGGATACCGTATCGACAAATGATCTGATTCTTGATAAATCTGACTACCACCTGTCTGGTTACATTAGCATAAGATGCTGCTTCCACCCACTTAGTAAAATAATCGATCGCTACCAAGATGAAACGATGACCATTTGAAGCTTTGGGTTCAATCATCCCAATCATATCAATGCCCCACATAGAGAAAGGCCAAGGTGAAGATATAACATTAAGGAGGGTCGGCGGCACGTGCATCTTGTCCGCATAAATCTGGCATTTATGACACTTCTTCACATATTTGCAGCAATCAGATTCCATTGTCATCCAATAGTAACCAGCTCTCAACATCTTTCTAGCCATTGCATGTCCATTGGCATGAGTGCCAAAGGACCCTTCATGTACTTCCTGCATCAGCATGTCTGCTTCACGTCTGTCTACACATCTGAGCAAGACCATGTCATAATTCCTCTTATACAAAACTTCTTCATTGAGGAAGAAACTGCTTGCTAATCTTCTCAATGTCTTCCTATCTTTATTGGATGCCCCAGGCGGGTACTCTTGAGTTTGAAGAACACGTTTAATGTCATAGAACCACGGTTTGTCGTCGGTAACCTCTTCTACTGAGAACACATGAGCGGGTCTGTCAAGGCGCATGACCCGGATTGTAGGCACATCATTCCAACCATTCACTTGAAACATTGAAGACAAAGTAGCCAAAGCATCAGCCATTTGGTTTTCATCTCTAGGGATATGATGTAATTCCACCTTATTGAAGAAAGTTAACAATCTTCTAGCATAGTCTCTGTAAGGGATCAAACCAGGATGACGAGTCTCCCATTCTCCTTTGATTTGATTAATTACCAATGCCGAATCTCCGTAAATATCAAGAATCTTAATCCTTAGATCCACCGCTTCTTCGAGACCCATAATACATGCCTCATATTCCGCCATGTTGTTCGTGCAGTCAAACTTCAATCTCGCTGTGAACGGGATATGAGTACCTCGGGGAGTGACGATGATTGCCCCAATTCCATTTCCATAAGAGTTCACAGCTCCGTCAAATATTAAACCCCAATGCGATTCAGGATCAGGTCCTTCTTCAGGTAACGGCTCTTCACAATCTTTAGCTTTCAAGTACATAACATCTTCATCTGGGAAATCAAACTTGATGGATTGATAATCGTCAATTGGTTGGTGAGCCAAATGATCGGCTAAAATACTCCCTTTGATTGCTTTCTGAGTGTGATACTCAATGTCATATTCAGATAACAACATCTGCCAACGGGTTATTCTTCCAGATAAGGCGGGCTTCTCAAAGATATACTTAATCGGGTCCATTTTGGAGATCAACCAAGTGGTGTGGTTAATCATATACTGGCGCAGACGGCGAGCAGCCCAAGCTAAAGCACAACAGGTCTTCTCAAGCAATGAGTACCGAGACTCACAGTCTGTGAATTTCTTACTCAGATAGTATACAACATGTTCCTTTCTTCCAGTCTCATCTTGTTGACCAAGCACACATCCCATGGAATCTTCCAATATAGTCAGGTACATAATCAAAGGTCTTCCTTCCACCGGAGGAATCAAAATGGGAGGTTCAAGCAAATATTCTTTGATGCTATCAAAAGCTCTCTGACAATCTTCTGTCCACACACATCCTTGGTTCTTTCGGAGAAGCTTGAAAATCGGCCCACAGGTAGCAGTCATATGAGATATAAATCTAGAAATATAATTCAGTCTCCCAAGGAATCCTCTTACTTGTTTTTCCGTCTTGGGTGCGGGCATTTCTCGAATAGCTTTGACTTTATCAGGGTCTACCTCAATACCTTTCTGACTGACAATGAACCCCAGAAGTCTTCCAGATCGAACACCAAAAGTGCACTTGTTGGGATTCAGACGGAGTTTATACTTTCTCAAGCGCTGGAATAACTTCAACAAATGTTCCAAGTGATCTTCCTCAGTCTGTGATTTAGCAATCATGTCATCCACATACACTTCTATCTCCTTATGCATCATGTCATGGAACAAAGCAGTCATGGCCCTTTGGTATGTCGCACCAGCATTTCTCAAACCAAACGGCATAACCCGATAACAAAAGGTTCCCCAAGGTGTAATGAAAGCTGCCTTCTCCATATCTTCTGGTGCCATCTTGATTTGATTGTAACCAGAGAAATCGTCCATGAAAGAAAAGACTTTGAACTTGGCGGTACTGTCGACCAATACGTCAATGTGCGGTAATGGGAAGTCATCCTTTGGGCTAGCTCTATTCAGATCTCTGTAGTCTACACACATCCGAACTTTGCCATCTTTCTTTGCAACAGGAACTATGTTGGCTAACCACTGAGGATAGACCGATGTAACAAGGAAACTTGCATTAATCTGCTTCTGAACTTCCTCTTTGATCTTGTCAGCCATATCGGGATGAGTCCTTCTCAGCTTCTGCTTGATCGGCGGACATTCAGGTCTCAACGGTAAACGATGTTCCACAATATCGTTGTCCAAACCCGGCATATCTTGGTAGGACCAAGCAAACACATCAACATACTCTTTGAGAAGCTCCAACATTTTCTCTTTAACTTCCGGGATAAGCAATGCTCCGACTTTGACTTCCTTTCTATCTTCTTCATCACCCAAGTTGACCAACTCTACAGGTTCTTCAAATGGCTGGATAATCTTCTCATCATGCTCAAGCAAACGGGAAATTTCAACAGGAATCTCTTCATCATCCTCTTCTTCGGCTCTGAACACGGGGAATTCAAAGTTGGGAGAGGGTATAGGATCATTGTTTCCGATGGTTAAGTCATGGATTAATCTGCACATATGATTATGCTTTATTTTAGAAATCGATTTGTGCAAATAAAACAAAAGGTTATTATATTTTCCTATTACTACCAATTAATTTTCATTATTATTTCCCAGAAAAAGTGAAAAAATAAAACAGTAGTGGACAAAATAACATTTTATTCATTGACGGGAAATACTTGAAACAAAGGGCCCAGACATTTCTCTTTTGCCTTGGGCAGAGCAAAAGGAATTATTTTTCATAGCCCGACTCAAAATACTTTTCGCCTTGGGCAGAGCGAAAGTTTTCAAAAAACAAAATAAAACATTACTCGGAAATATGCATCACAACAGGAACATCAACAACTATCCAGTTTTGGCAAGCCAATCCAGGCGTCACAAAATCGGGCAAATCTTCCTCGGAATCCTCTTCTATGATAGCATCAACCTCAAGATGTATAAAACCTGCACTTCGGAAAACCTCTTGAATCGGACGAACAACCACCTCCTTCTTGACTCTCGCAGACACGGGACGAAAACCAAGACCTTCCCCAGATTTGTTCTCGGGCAAAGTCAACACCTGGCCCCATCCTTCGGCCGAACCACTTTCCACCACTCATCGCGCATCCTCAAAAGAAGAAATGGATGCCCCTTGCTTCTTCACTGCATTCTTGGTAACAGATAGACCTTGGAACTGGGTTCCAACATCCTCGTCAGCATCAATAAAAGAGAAGGACGATAAATGGCTTACCACCATAGCCTGCTCTCCCCCAATCATCGCTAGCTTCCCATGCCTTACGAACTTCAGTCTCTGATGGAGCGTGGAAGTGACTGCCCCTGCATCATGGATCCATGGACGACCCAATAAGCAACTGTAGGCAGCACAAATATCCATTACTTGGAAAGTGATTTGGAAAGTGTGAGGACCAATTACTATAGGAAGATCCACTTCACCAATGACTGTCTTCCTAGAACCATCAAACGCTTTAACAATTACTCCACTAGGTCTCATGGGAGCACCTGGATATGAGAGCCGAGATAAAGTAGTTTTGGGCATCACATTCAACGACGAACCTGTATCTACCAACACGCTTGACAAAGTATCATTTCCGCAACTTACTGAGATGTGCAAAGCCATATTATGGTTCCTCCCCTCCTCCGGGAGTTCTTCATCACTGAAACCAAGATTGTTACATGAAGTAATATTTCCCAAAATTCCATCAAATTGGTCAACCGTCACATCATGATCCACGAACGCCTGGTCCAAGACCTTCATCAAAGCTTCTCTATGGGAACCAGAATCTCTCAGTAAAGCAAGCAAAGAAATCTTGGAAGGAGTTTGCAAAAGTTGGTCCACAATCTTATATTCACTTCTCTTGATAAGCTTCAGAATCTCATCATCCTTAGGGCGAGGGATAGGTTCACTGGATCAGCCTATCTCAACCCTTGGTTCAACATTTCTCACTGGAATTTCCGCCGGTATGGGTCTCCTGACTTGAACTTCTGGTCTCTTCAAAGGTACTGCTGCAAAGACACGCCCACTTCTCGTAACTCTACTCACATCAGCAATGTTAACAAAAGACGGTCTTGTCGGTATAGGGACTTCTACCCCATTCTCAATCATTGTGGCATTATACTTATACGGTACAGCTTGGTCTGAGTTGTAAGGCACGGGACCAGGTGGGTAAATAATCAAAGGATCAACAGGTGCAGTCTGACTGTCGTAAACGATCTCTACTGATTCAGGCAAATTGAATTGTGGAATTATAACATTCACTTCATCCTCCGGATCTCTGTCATACGTAATAGTGATAACTCTCTGGTCTAACAACTTCTGAATATCCTCCTTCACAATAGGACAATCAACCTCTCTTGAACAAAATTCACAAACATCATAATCATGCTGGTGCTTAACAAAGGCAAGTCTTCTCAAACTCTGATGTAACCTGATCAACGATTCTCTTATGTTTTCAACTTGAAAAACTCAAAACTTTCCCGGACAACCTTCCACCATATTCACTGATGCTGCCCCATGTCGAGGCAAAGGATTATCTCTAACATTTGGATTAACATCCTTGAAACACAAGATACCATTCTTAATCAATCTCTGTACGTCCGCCTTCAGAGCAAAGCAATTCTCAAGGTTGTGCCCCGGCGACCCTTGATGATACTCACAAAACTGATCTGCCTTGTACCACGGAGAAGTACTGTTCGGTGCGATAAGAGGAGGCTTTGTCGTGATGAGATTCTTTCTGATAAGAGCAGGGAACAATTCAGTATAAGTCATAGGAATGGCATCGAACTGCGGTTTTCTTGGTGAACGGTTCTGATTGTTGAATGGATAAGCCTGTTGTCGAGGCTGCTGCTGAAATGGCCGTTGTTGAGTTGGTGGAGTTTGATGAGCTGGGGTCATCAAAGCTGGGCGGACAGCCGGAGTGACTTCCGCAAAGTGAGAGTAACCTCTCCTCGGTCTCCCTGGGAACAATGCGCTGACATCCTGTTCTTTTCTTTTCGGGAAAACACTTCCAAACTTCTTAGTACTGCTAGACGGACTTCCTTCTTTAACCAAACGCCCTTCACGAATCCCTTCCTCTAACCGCATGCCCATGCCTACCATTTCGGTGAAGTCACTGGGTGCACTGGCAATCATTCTTTCATAGTAAAAGGAACCTAAAGTCTTCAAAAATATCTTAGTCATCTCTTTCTCCTCAAGAGGCGGATAGATTTGAGCAGCAATTTCACGCCACCTCTGGGCGTATTCCTTAAAAGATTCTCTGTCTCTTTGCGACATCGCCCGGAGTTGATCCCTGTCCGGTGCCATGTCAATGTTGTACTTATACTGGTGGACAAAAGCTTCGCTAAGATCGTTGAAGTTGCGGATCCGAATGCTGTCTAAACCCATATACCACTTTAGAGCAGCACCCGTCAAACTATCTTGAAAATAATGAATCAACAAGTCGTGATCATCGGAATACATAGACATCTTTCTCACGTACATAGTCAAATGACTTCGAGGACACGAATCACCCTTATATCTCTCAAAGTCTGGCACTTTGAATTTTGCTGGAATCTTGACATTCGGAACTAAACAAAGGTCATGCGTGTTCTTCCCAAACAAATCCTTCCCCTTTAACGCTCTGAGCTCCTTCTGCATTTCTTGGAACTGATCTTGAAATTCTTCCATTCTATCAAAAAGACCCAAACTTTCAGTAGGTTCGGCAGGATAAGTAGGTTCATTCAAGTATGGCACAGAGTGGATCACAGGAGCGACAATTGTCATTACCGGTTGCGGAAAAGGTGTTACAGACGGGATTACTGGCGGCATGGCAGTTGTCTCTGGCTGAGGAAGAGACAAAGCAGGTTGAAATAAAGGTTGTACGGCAGGCTGATACCCCTCTGGCACAAAATTGTAAGGCATTCCCCACGGAAAACCTTTCGGCATCTGATGTTGAAGCGAAGAGTTGATTTGAGTCACGGATGTAGGAACGGTGACAATCTCGGAAACCACTGGAGTTGAAGTCAGAATCTCGGCAACTGTAGTCGATGGCTGATTCTGAACAGCCACCAAACTTTCCACTAACGCAGTTAACTTTTCCATCTCGATACGAAGGGTAGCAACTTCCCCACGAAGCTCATGGTTTTCCTGTTCCAGATCTTCCATTTTCCTCTGACGATTGGCTCGAGTGTCGTATTGGTGGGACAACTTGACAACCTTTGGAGTGGAAAAAGAAACAAGGATAAGACTCTAGAAAACATGTGAAGTGGAATGTGGAATGATGCATGATGTGTGATGCAAATGATGATTCATTTTAATAGTTTTTCAAGGAACTTCAATAATTTTGCACACATCAATGGTAAAGGAATTTGGAACAACAAAAACTCAATCCATTAATCAAAAAGCGGTAAATTACAACTTACAACTTTGAAACAACAAAATAATAAATTACACTTTGGGATAACAACCCAATAATAAAAGCAGTGAATTACAACTTTGGAACATGAAGCCCATAATAAAGCAATAAATTACAACTTTGGAGCATGAAGCCCATAATAAAGCAATAAATTACAACTTCGGAGCATGAAGCCCTTTTACATAGTTTTACAAAATGACATCAATAAAATAAAACTAAAAGCTAAAGATCACTCAGAATCACCGGATGAAGGACCAAATACCAACTGTAACCGGAGCTTCTTGATCTTCTCTTCATAAAAGTCTTCCATCTCTTCCTTCTCAGCTACCAGTCGATCAATGATTTCCTTCTGCGGATTAGGAACAAGAGCAACACTTACCGAACCTTCCTTCTTTCTCTTCCTTTCACTAGCATACTTCTTCAGTAAAGCATCCTTTTGACGAAGCTTCTCATTGTGATCAATGAACCAGCCGTCTTGAATAAACAGCAACTCCTCCTTTTCCTTTAGCTGTCGAGTCAGGACTCGATTCTCATATTCAGACATATTATACTTTTATTTCCAAGCATCCCTCTCGGACTTCATCCTAGCCAGATTTCCTTGGTACTCTCCTATATTCGCGATAGGGATAACAACAGATGATGATGCAACGGTAGGGAATAAAGGTTTCTCAAGTTTATAGGGCATCTTGAGAGCACAAGCCCTAGCACGGACCCACTGTAGGTAAGGCTCCAAAGAAACGGCGCCTCTATGTCCTAACATATCTCTCCCTTTCCTATGGATGTGGCGCCAAGCTCCTTCGATCTCCCTCTTAGCTGCCTGATGATCTTGTCCTTCCTGTAGAAAGAAACCACTCACATGGATGTTGTTTGGCTTATCTCTCATCGGGTACCCAAACTGACGGCGCGCGAGAACAGGGTTATAGTTAATTCCACCTCTCGTACCGAGAAGAGGCACGTTAGGAAAAGCACCACAGCTATCGATGATCTTCACGTCGTAGTAAACTCGATTATACCAATCAATGTCGAAATGAGTGAGAGCCATAATCTTTGGCGCCCAACGCGGCTCCTTCTCGAGATCCCAGAAAACATCAGACCCAGGTAGATGCGAAACATACCACTGATACAACAACGGTGCACAACAAATAATCATCCCTCCTTGATAAGAGTTTCGAAGATGGATGGAGTAATAGGTATCTCCTAGCAGCGTAGGGACCGGATTTCCAATCAAGAAAATTCTGATGGCGTTGATATCCACAAACTTATCAACGTTAGGGAACAAGAATAGACCATAAGCGAGTAAAGCAAAGACGTCTTCAAAAGCAATAGTATCTCTTATCTCAGCGAAATGACGAGCTTTCCTCAACAAAAACTGCGCAGACAAGCCTCGGATTCCCCCTTTTGTAGTCATGTTCTCCTCTATCTCTGACTTCTTCAAGTGGGTGATGGTCGCTATCTCGTGAGATTTGGGCTCCTCTTCTAATCCAGAAAAAGGAACACAGTCGGTGATCGGCAAACCAAGTATGTAGGAATACTCTTCCAAGGTGGGCATCAACTGGTAATCTGGAAAGGTGAAACATCGGTACAAAGGATCGTAGAATTGGACCAACGTACTAAGGATGCCTTCCTTCATCTTGCGCTTCATGAGAGGTAAAATGGACCCATATTTCTTCTGAAAATCCGTCGGGTTCTCGATCTTAGGAATCAAACTCTTCAGCTCTTCAATCTCGGACTCCTTAAAACTAAAGCTTCGAGTGTTTCTCCTTCCAAATTCCATAATAACCTGAGATGTCTGGAGAAATCATTCCGAAGTTCCTTGAAAAACAAGTTTTTTTTACAAAGATGTTGATGAATGCATGAATGGATGATAATGCAACAGTCACACACAAGTTCACAAACATGGGGTTCAAAGGTTCAACGTTCAGCATGGAGTCGAGGGTAAAGCCCACCCAAAGGTATGTACTAATGGTTCAATCACACCTGTAAGACAAGGTTCTAAGAGTTCCCAGAGTCTACATTCCTCCTTCGGATATTGCCAACGTCTTGATTACTCGATAATTAGCAATATTCTCAAGAGAAACTCATCTGAGCGTAGCATCGCGTGACAACTACTTCCGAATTACTCCGTGATAGTCTCCGCGCTACACCTAAAAAGGCCAAGATGGGTTAGGGTTCTATGGTCCTCAACTTCTCGGGCTCCTAGGTCGAAAATAATAATGTCTTCCCGATTACTCGGTGAACAAATATTAAGTTCAAGAGGGCCTTCCATTGAGTGGGGGATCTCATGCCTCCTTCTTCAGGATTACTCCCTCAAAGTTAACATGACTATACCGCCCTTCCTATTCCTTAAGTGTTACTTAATCCGGGTATAGGATTCGTCCTTTGCAAACCCAAACACCCCAATTTAAACACATAATCAAGCAAATCAAATAATAACAAAACAGATAAAACAAATTAGGCTTAACCCACTTAGGGATGGACCAGCAAGAGGTCAATCTGTCCCCAGCAGAGTCGCCAATTCTGTAGCGATAAAAAATGTAGCGGGGTAAATCGGAGATCGAATTATTGATTAATTTGTCTCACAAAAGCAAGAGTCGCCACCGCGCTTTATTGTTTCCAAGGGAAAAGGGGAAATAGCGAAATAAAACCCTAAATATGCAATGTAAATAATACTTTTTAAAAGTAATAAAAATACAAGGCGTTTTTGAAAAGAGATCTATGGTTCGGGGGTTGGTTATACAGTGGAAAGGTATTAGCACCCAATGTATCTATAGTACTCTATAGGAACCTTTTGAAATATCTGTTTATTAAAGTCCGTTTGTTTGATTGAAATAAATTGTTTTGGCCGAAAAGGGGTAAGGGCGGATTTTTGAAGAGACGACGACCTAATGTCGAAGTTTTTGCTTAAAAGGTATAAGTGTTGAAAAATTGAGTATTTGAGGAAAAATTATCCTAAGTTTTAATGAAATGCGAATGTTCGCGCGATCGGACTTGAGGACATGAAGTCAACAAATTTAATCGTTTTTTCCCTTGGATTTAAACGTAAACAGAATTATCATGTGAATATGAAATGATTAAACAGAAAAATTATGCGGATAATGATATATAACAATTAAATAAAAGACTAAGTGTGTGAGGGTGCACCTTTATATTTTTTGTTTAATAACGCAAGAGAATTAATAAAAATGTTTTCTTTTTAAGTTTTCTATTATATGTATTTTTAATATGGATAAAGCAAGAGAATTATCTAAAAAATAAAATGTTTTTTTTAGTTCTTAAAATTTCTATTTTTTTAATATTTTTAGAGTTTTTATTTTTTATGCATTTTTTAACATCAAACTAAAATACTATTTCAAGAAATGTTAAGTAATTCTAAATTAAATTAAAAGTTATTAATTAAACCTAATGAAAATAATATTAAAACTTCTAAATTAATTCCAAAGTTTAAACCAATAAAAAGATCAAATTATTTAAAAAAAGCTTAATTAAACATCTCTCTTTTATTAGGTTTACTAATCAAATTAATAATAGTTCTAAAAAAAAGGGCAAAAGAAATCAAAATATGAAAGATGCATCAAAGGAAAAAAAGGTGGACAAGTATGGGCCAAAGGTATAAAGGGCCTAATCAAAACTGAAGACAGGGGGGGGGGGGTGCATTAAAACTCGTTTGGGCTTTGGAATTTGAGGTTTAGTCCAATTGTTTCATAATTTGTTTTAGGGTAAACGTAATTTGGTTTAGGGAAAAAGGGATTAGGGTTGCACAGGGACGGCGCTTGTTCTCTCTTCTTCGCGTGATTCATCTCTTCGTCTCTTGCTTTCGTCCGAGCCTTGCCTAAGCTTCCTCGCCCTAATGGCCACCAGCAGTCTTCAACCTCCTCTTCCCTCCGGTCAAAGTGTTAGGGCGACAGTCACGGATTCACGGTACGAACATTATCTTTCAATTCGTTAGGTTTTGGTTACGATTGCATGTTCGTGATTTTCATCTATTCTGATTCTTATTCGTTTTTCACATGATTATTTTGAGGTATTGAAAGGAAAGAAAAACGACCGTTACCTGGAGATGGAGGAGGAGGGTTGAGGGCGATACGCTTAGGAGGCCAAGGCAAAGGGGAAACGCGCGATGCTTGCTAGCTACTTGACCCTGGTACTCTGTATTTGTACCTTTCTTCTTCTTCCTTTTGTTCACCTCTGTATGCTTCAATGTTGCCTTGATGATATGATCTGAGGTTTTGGGCGTATATGATTCTTTTCCTATTTTCTCCTATCTGTTGCTTTGAACGCTTGAATGCTACTGTTGAAAAAAATATTTTTGACTAGTTTCTTCTTCTCTTTCTGGCCTTGCTACTGTATGTTTTGCTGGGTTGCCTTCAGTTGCCTTTCATTACGCCTGTGATGATGTATTCTGAGGCTTGGTATTGGACATTGGTTTTGATTTTTGGTGATACAGGTTTGTGGTTTTAGACCATATGGTTCTGATATGGTTTATGCTTAGCATCTGGTTTAGGCCAAGATTTGTGTTTTACAGGTTATGGAATAAGTTGATATGGTTTAGGAGATAGCAGGTTAATGGTTTTTAGGCCATGTGGTATGATGGTTGTGAAAATGGTTATGGTAGAAGGTTTGAAATGGTTCTGATATGGTTTATGAGATAACAGGTTAATGGTTTTTAGGCCATATGGTATGATGGTTGTGAAAATGGTTATGGTAGCAGGTTTGAAATGGTTCTGATATGGTTTATGAGATAACAGGTTAATGGTTTTTAGGCCATATTTGTGATGGTTTTGAAAATAGTAGGTTTTGAACTGGTCATGGTGTTTGTTGGTTTGGAATGGTTTAACATGTTGGTTTGTATGGTGTATGCTGGTTCTACTGGTTTTTGCAGTGGGCTATGGTTTTGATTTATGTTGTAGTTTTTTTGAGTTTTTCAACGCTTTAGGCAGGTTGAACTCTCTTGTTTTTTTGAAAGGGGTTTACTTGTTATGTTATACAGTTTTTGCTTGGCATCTTTTATGGCTCAGGTTTGAATACTTTTATTATATTCTGCCCTCTGCACTTTACTGCTCCAACAGTTGTTTGTATTCTAATTTCATGCTTTCTTATTTCTTATTGCAATACTGCTGATTTGTTTTGTAACTCCTTCTGCCTAAACCAAAACCTGTAAAAACCATACTTCTATCTCTCTTCTCTCTCTTAGTACAATGAAACACTAAAATGTTGTGTACTTTGACTATTCTGAAAAAGCAAAAATGCTGGAAAATGATGAAATGGAAAGATTTTCATGCTTGCAAATTGATTTTAAACTGCACACTTCTTTTTGACTTCCAATGTAATAGTGGGAGCCTAATATTTTTGGCTTCTTCTTACCTCTTGGCATAGTTTACGTTGGCTTTTGGTGGGAAGCTTTGCATATGCTGTTGATTTTTGTATGCTGTGTATACTTTTTTGAAATATGCAGTTTTTTGACAAAAAGAAATTATGCATATTTGAAATATGCAGTTTTGAAAACAAAAGTGAATTTGTGCATCTTTAAATTGTGCATTCATTTTGAAAATAAAATCCATCCCTTTTTGTGAACCGGGAGAAATCCCGCGATTTGCAAAAATGGTAAAACTGATTCCAGCCGTTTGCTTTTAATGATGAACATTAATAAATAATTTTCTACTTTTAATTATTTGTTTAATTCTGACTTTTTTCTTTTAATTGTTTCGCAGGTAAAATTAAATGATCAACAAAGAGATATTGGATAGAAGATGAAGAATTAGAATCTTAGAAAAATAGTTTTTATTTTACTTTAAACTTTTATGTAATTGTCATTATAAATATTTTATAAATAATACAATATTTAAATAACAATTGTAATAAATAGAATAGAGTGAATAAAATTCTATTATTTCCCAATTAATTCTTTTTCTTTCCAATTATTTATTTATCGTTTATAATTCTTTAAATTGTATAATAACTGAAAATCAATTTCAATTACTTAAATTCAGAATAATAAACAAATAAATAAACATCATTGGTCAATTAATAACTCCAATTATTTAATTCATTATTCATAATTCTCTAAATTATAATAATTAAAAATAGAATTTCAATTATTTAACTTAGAATGATAAATAATTAAATAATCATTATTGACCAATTAATAAACCTCTTTTCAAATGTTTATTTCATTATTCATAAATCTTTAAATTATATAATAACCGAAAATAGATTCCAATTATTTAAATTTAAGATAATAAATAATTAATAAACATTATTTGATCAATTAATAAACCTCTTTTCCAATATTTATTTTATTATCTATAAATCTTTAAATTATATAACAATTGAAAATAAATTCCAATTATTTAAATTTAAGATAATAAATAATTAATAAACATTGTTTTAGCATGAATCGATTAATAAATTTAGCGTTCAAAAATAAACAGCTCTCGACTCGAAAAACTTATGAATTTTAAAAATCAAAAGATCCAAACGCTCGCAATGTAACGATGCAGATGAGAGATGGTATCTTAGGTCAAAATTTGGGGTACAACAGTTAGCACCCTTTCCATCATTGGTTTTCCATGGGCTCTTAGGTACTTGATCATTTTTGAAAACTGTTTTCGTGTTTGTGTGTTTTAAAATTTTTTGTCTGCTTTATGATAACTCTTGTATCGATCGTCAAGAGTGTGATAAAGCGTTTTTGAAAAGAAGTTTGAAAGTGTGTAAGTGTAAAATTTTTTGCTTGAACAAGTACTTAAGAACTGTCTACCTACTCGAAAAAGGATGTTCTTTTCCTCCTACCCTTTAGATAGTTCTATCCTACTATTAGTGAGTAGGTAGCCCTATCGTTGGTTGTTGAGAGACTATCGAAAGGGACGCTTATGGTCCTTGAAGGAAACATATAAGGATACCTTAGCATTTCAAAGGGACTGTCATCATATAGGCAACATCGAGGGATAAGATCATTTCTCGTAGGCAACTCGAGAGACAGTAAGGGACTATGATCTATATGATGACTTTTGAACTGAGGGTCTTTGCTAAGATATCCCTACGTTCCAGGGACATTTCCATTTCCGAAGGCGACAAGTGAGGTATACCCTAAGGGTGCAAGTGTGCAACAATGTGCTTTTTTCAGATATTTATCTTGCAATTAGTGACCTAATGATCATTTGATTCTTGTCATGCACGCCTAATTTACTAGCAATTTATATACAAGCATATAAGAAATATAAAGCGAGAAATAAAGTTCCTACAACTATTACAAGGCTTCGGGACAATTACAGTTATATCTGACTAAAATGTAAAGTGCGGAAAACAAAAATCCTAATTAGAGCTATTACAATCCATAGGCAGATACATAATCAGGAAATAAAATGCGCGCGCGGTAAAATTACAAACCATAGGCAGATACATAATAATATAAGCGCGCGAAATAAAGAAACGTCTAAAACCTAGTAAAATCCTAAGTAAACAAGAACATATTTTTGTTTTTTTTTATTTGATTTTTTAAAAAAATAACTAAGTGAAATAAATATCTAAAATTTAATTAGGGAAGTAAATTAACTTAGAAAAAATTAACATCTAAGTCTTTTTTTATAATAAAAAGAAATGATATAAATAAAATTAATCCTAATTTCATTTTAATTAAAAAAAATTTAAGGTTTAATTAATTAATTGTATTCAAAATTAATTATTTAAAAAAAACTAAATCCTAAATTTCTATGTGATTTTATAATTAAATGAAAAATTATTTTGAAATTAATAAACTAAAAGAAATAAAGAAATAAAAAAAACAAATGAATGGGCCAGACTGATTAGTAAAACAGGGGGTGTTGTTTGAATTTCCGTCTGGCGCAAATGAGGCCAAGCCCAGGACATCTTGGGATCCTGTGGGGACGACCTCTGAGTGTCCATGGTGGTCTACACATCCTGGGCGCTAGATCTGGATCCCATATGGATTTGCTGGCATAGATCTGAGGAGTATGATATGCGCTTGAGTATGTGAAACACTGGATCTGCTGAACAAATGTTAGAAAAAATACAAAATGCATGACTGGAGACTCGAACCCCAGTCCTTTCCCTAACACACGCGCTTCATCACCATCTGAACTACTGATCATTCATTAATCCAAATAATAAAACAATATTATATACAAAAATTAATCAGAAACATCCAAAAAATAAAAAAAATGCGCGCTGGGTTTGAATCTTCCAGTAAGGGGATGCCACGCATTCATCTTCCTCCTTTATCCGTCGTCTTAGACTTGGACCTATAGTGACAGTTTTTATCTGTCACTATAGCACCTATAAACAAAAAAAAAACAAATATACGCATGATAAATTCACGGTGAGGCCATGGATGAATTGGCCTTAACCTCCTGAGCACACAGAGACCCTTGGTTAGGCCTAATTTGGGCTATTTCCAGAAATCCAAATTTTAAGCTTGGAACCCTAAAAATGGTGGTATGCGATTCCTGCATCAAAACCCAAATCTAACCATACAGAAAGCTTGCAAACACAAGAGTTGTCAATAATGCATGATTAAAATGCGCTCATATTATATAAATCAAAGAAAGCAGAGTTAAGAAAAAATGTAAACCGTGAGGTGGTGGTAGTACGCTTCAGACTGTTTTGGGACTTGGTAATGGCTGGAAACAATCTAGGAGGCTTCCAGGAATGTATTTAAGCCTTTGTTTGGGACTAAAACCAGCTGTAATTTGAAATTCAAGTTTGACAATTTTTGAGTTTTTGGGTGAAATGTACAACAATTCTTCAAGCTTTCTGTGCATGGATTTGGCTGGTTAGAGTGTTGTACTTATAGTGTAGACGGAGAGACACAATTGAATGGAAAAGATCATGACCATAACTCATGTTTTCCAACAAAAATCAAACAAATTCAAAGCCTTCCAAATTTGATAAAATATGCCTTATCCTTGATTGAACGGACCTGGTCATGTTTGCACGAATCCTTGGGCCTCTAATCAAGCCAAAGCATCAGCCCAAATGCCTAAACCCATTCCAATTATTTTGTACCATTTATTTTATATTTATTTGGAATAAATTAAAATAAATATGTAAAAAATAGGTAGAAAATGAAAGGCCATGCAAAAATAAGATTAGAGATCCTCTATAACCTTAGGAAGATATTTGAACCTTAAAAAGTTAGGCCATTGACTCAAAAATCCAAATTTGCCCAATGCACCATTCTTGAAATTTCCAAAATTTTCCCAACTTGGGCAAGAAATAACTTGCTCAATTTTCATCTCATGATGATGATCTTGTACTTTTTGGAAAGCCCAACATGTCTACTTCAATCCCTGTTTTGATTAATTTTGCATTTTGAAGATGTTATCTTGATATAAAAGGTCTTGGAAAAAAGTGGCTTTTGTTGACTTTCTGAAAATGACCTATAATGTATGAGCTTGTATCTTTCCAAGGGTGCATTTATTGAACTTGAGGGCTGAAGAGAAGTTGTTAGGAATTGGATTCTCTTCAAAATTAGCTTTGGTTTGGGAAAAATGGATGAAGTATGTGAAAGTTATGCTTGGTCAAAGTTCAATTGACTTTTCCTATATAAACTCTAATTTAGCAATTCTTGACTTTTGATGAATTAGGAGAATTTATGAAGGAATCATGATCAACCCTTGATCAAATGATGGGTATTACTTTAAAATGTTGATGTTGGACAAAAATCTTGAAGTTTGACTGTACATGGGCCACAATTGACTTTTGACCTAACGCAATTGGTTTTCAAGCATTTGAGCAATTGACTGAGCAAACTTGTTGTGTAAGGAATGAAATTTGGCATGGATGATTTTGAAGGCATATTAGGACCATGGGAAGAATTTGAGACCTTTGGAGCTCAACCATCTTGATGAAAATTGAAACCCTAGTTGGGGGTTCATTGCCTTAGGAGGAGAATTTGCCTGGTCAATTCTTAGTCATCCTTGGGCAAGTTGGGGACCTCAATGGGCATGTCTTGTGTAGAAAGAGAGGGAAAATTTTGGGGTACAACAGCTGCCCCTATTCAATCTTCTTAAACCTGAGGATGTAGATTGGCTAGTCCGCCTTTCGTGATCTGAAGGTGGAAGATGATTGAACACTAGAGTGCCCAAAAATTTCCACTCGTCTGAAATGATACTTGACTGCGTAGATATTATCGAGAATAGGCTTATAAATGTCATTTAGAGAAGATAACGGAAGATCGTCAGATATGGGCTTAAAGATGCCATCTAGAACAATGTTAATTCCATGAGACATTCCTTTGTGGGAATTCCTATTCCTATTGTTGAGGAGGACTCCGCTGAGGAATGTTGGTCTCTATTTTGGGGAATAGAGTTTAGGAGCTTCAGTTGTCCATTACTCTACTGGGGAATCATCTCTTGATTGAAGAGACGGAAGTGAACTGCTATCTGGTCGGGATCCAAGATTCATAGTGACTTGCTGAGGATAATAAGGCAGACTTCTATCTGGTCATATTCCAGGCTTCATATCGACTTACTGGGGAAATGAGATTAAACTTCTATCTGGTCATACTTCAGGCTTTGCAGTTTCTTAAACTGTTATCTGGTCGCGTCCAGGCTTCAGTGATTTGAAGAAATTAAGTTGTTATCTGGTCGGATCCAGGCTTCAACTTGAATTTGAGGTATAATACTATCTAGTCGAGTCCAGGCTTCATAGTAATTGATAGAGTAAACTGCTATCTGGTCAGATTCCAGGCTTCACAGTGTCTTGAATTGTTGAATGACTATTATCCGGTTGGATTCCGGGCTTCATCCACGATGTTAACTGTTATCTGGTCGGGTCCAGGCTTCATAGTATGGTGAACTTCTATCTGGTTGTATTCCAGGCTTTGCAATATCTTTGCCTGGAACAGAAATCAGAAAAATCTTAGTATCGATTTAACTGAACCAGAGAAAAGTCTTGAGTTGTCTTTAACTGGAATAGAAATCAAGAAAATCTTAGTATCAATTTAGTTGAACCAAAGGAAGGTCTTGTATTAACTTTGGCTGGAATGGAAATCAGGAAAATCTTAGTATCGATTTAACTGAACCAAACAGAAGTCTTGGAATATCTTCAACTGGAATAGAAATCAAAGAGATCTTGGTATCGATCTAACCGAACCAGAGAAAGTCTTGAATTAAATTTGACTTGAATGGAAATCAGAAGAATCTTAGTATCGATTCAACTGAACCAGACAAAAGTATTGGAATATCTTCAACTGGAATAGAAATCAGAGAGATCTTAGTGTCGATATAACCGAACCAGAGAAGGTCTTGAATTAACTTTGACTGGAATGGAAATAAGAAGAATCTTAGTATCGATTCAACTGAACCAGACAAAAGTCTTGGAATATCTTCAACTTGAATAGAAATCAGAGAGATCTTAGTGTCGATCTAACCGAACCAGAGAAGGTCTTGAATTAACTTTGACTGGAATGAAAATCAGAAGAATCTTAATATCAATTCAACTGAACCAGACAAAAGTCTTGTAATATCTTCAACTGGAATAGAAATCAGAGAGATCTTGGTATCGATCTAACTGAACCAGAAAAGGTGTTTTAAGAACGTCTTTCTGAGGAAAATACTGAAATAGCCCTTCATCAGACTTAGTTTTTGAGAAGACTACCAGGTCACATAAGTAGTCAACAATGTTTATTGATTTGATCTTTCCCTGAAAAACGTAAAGAGTTAGTCGTATGCAATGTCATGATGTATGAAATGCATTGTGTGATAATGTTCTCAAAATAAATGAGATTATACTGTATGTGATATGTATGCGCATGCCATGATGTATGAATATGGAATGTGTTGTACCCCAAAATTTGCCCTCTCATTTCATAAGGAATTACCCTGGATTCTCAAGTTTTCTCTCATACAATTCCAAGCCTTGAACTGCAAATTTTTCAAGGAAATCCTCCACAAGGGCAAAATGGTCATTTCCATGCTGAAAGGTCAAACTTTGACTTTTGGATCAAAACCAAGTTTCAAAGAATCATATTTCGTCAAGACATGTTGAAATGTGAAATTTGTTTCATCTAAAAAATTAAAAGTCAAATTTACTTTGGAAAAGTCAAAATTCTAAATACTTAGAACTTTTTAAAAAAATGACACTTCAGAACTTCTGAGCCAGCCTCCAAGCAGGAGCAGTCAGAAGATGTAGACATGGTTCAGTACATAGTCTCCAGTCAGAACATGGCTCTTCAGCATCTACGCAAGTTCAGTCAGAGTTTGCTAGGGTAATGCAAAGAAGGTTAAGGAGCGTGCTGCAAGCTTTCTAGAAAGTCTGAAAGCTCCTTCAGAACATGATGGAGCCAGAAGATACAAAGATCAGAGGATGGATGCTACACTGAAGAATAACTTCTGACCCAGAATAAAGCCTTGGTGTAGAGTATCACACTGCAGGATTTCTGGTTGTGACAAGTCTCATCATCATTTAATGCTCATTTAATGCTCACAACCACCTTCTGAGTCTTTATCCAAAGGATCTTCACCACGTGTACCTCTACTGTCTTGGGAGAGCAACACTGCTTTTGCTTTTCCTTAATTCCTGCTGACAGCCACCATGCTTGCTTCAAAGACAAGGCAACACTTCAGCACATGAAGGCTATTTTTAACGCTTTGGTCAGAACTTGACCAAATCCAAAAACCTTGCTTATACAACTTGCTGCAGACCTATGACCAACAGCTAGCTCAGCCTACGCCTGCATCTCATGATTACACCAAACTAGCATACAAAAGCTGTGATAAAAAAAGCAAAGGAACAAGATGCCAAAACAGGTTCAAATCCTATTTGCTTTTCCCCTCAAAATCACAATAAATTCATCTATAAATACTTGGATCCATCATACGTTCAAGGGGCTGGACTTTGAAAGAGAGAGATTGGCCAAAAGAGAGAAAAAGGAAGTTGTGAAACCTTCATAAAAATCCAGATTTCTCATAAATAAAAACAAACCTTTGTTCTTCCCTTTGAACAAAAGGACACCACCACTCTTCCGTCTCTCTTGCTGACTCAGAACATCCAGAGGCAGCCACTCAAAGCTCCAAGCACGCCCCAGGTAAGTCTTTCTGACTTTAATTATTTTTTCCTTCTGAACATCATTAGCATATAAATATCATAGTATTAACGTTGTACATATCATTGCATGAACTGAAAAACTATGGATAAGAACTTCTAGAATAATGCTAGACTCAGACTTAGGATTAGAACTTCTATGAACTGTTGTGCTGTTATTCTTCTGATTTGCTGTTTGCCAAAAAATGAATGAGTTGTTGACGTGCTGATTAATATGAGAGAAGAGTTGAAATGAAATATAGAACTTCTGATTTTCACATGCTGATAGCACACAGAACTTTTATGATTTTTTCTCACTATTAACACACGCTGAACTTCTGATTCTCACATGCTGATAGTACACTGAACTGCTAAAGTTTATTCACTAGCTCAACATAACACTGAACTTCTGATAATTCACTCACTGTTCTAACAACAACACAGAACTTCTGAGTTCCCCTTACATGTCAAATACACTGAACTGCTGACGTTCGCTCACTGTTTAGTGTAATACATAACTTCTGACTTTTGGTTCACTGTCTGCACACCACCCAAAACCTCTTTGTTTTCCCTCTAACGTTTTTGCAGGACCTCAAAGTTTACCAGTCCAGAACTTCTGATCCCTCTGACATCTCCTGCTGAGTCACGCGCCTGGATTCAGAACTTCTGATCCTTGTTTCTTTGTTTGCAGCAACACGCTGTTTCTACCTTGCATTTATATTTCCTTTTCATCTTTTTAATATCAACATAAAAAACATAAAAATATTTTCCTTTATTTTATTTCCTTAAGACAAAAAACATTTCTAAACAAGTCTATTTCTTTCTTATATTATGCATTTCAATATGGTTGTAATAATAACTTAGGATTTAATTTTACTTGCAATCCCCATTCGTACATATGTACCCCCATCCCCTAAATATTGTAATAGCGTAGAATTTCATTTTCCGTAATTTACTGTTTTCCTTATACTGTATAGTAATTAGGCGTGTATGGCAAGAGATAAAATTGACAAGTAGATGATCCTAATCAAAGATTAAATGCATGCAATCAAACACACTTGCACACATGCACCCTTAGGGTAATCTCACTTTGTTGCCTATCGGAAAAATAGTCATGTCCCTCGAACATGGGCATTTTAGCAAAAGACCCTCGATAAAAGATCGTAGTCCCTCGATGACCCTCGATGTTGCCTTCGGTAAATGATCTAGTCCCTAAAACGACATTGCTAAAATGTCTCATAAGTTTCCTTCTATGACTATACAAACGTCCCAACATCCGTCCCTTCACATCCAATGATGGGGCTTCTTACCAAATCAATGGTAAGACAGCAACATCTAAAGGAGGAGGAAAAGCATTTCTAAGACCTTTTGAGTAGGTAGATTCGGTCTTGGTTACTCGCTTGCTCATAACAAAAACATTTTATACACCGACATTTCCATTTGAAACATTTTCAAAAGACAACACTTTGTATGTGTTCTTATAGAGACGAGAGCCATTACAAAGGAAACCCTTTTAAAAATCACTTTCAAAAAACACATTTCACAAACACCTCTTTGAGCTATTTTCTAAACAAACACTTTGTATGCGTTCTTATAGAAACGAGAACCATTACGAAGTTCCATTTTCAAAATACTTTCAAAAAAATCACCACCACAAGCATACATTCAAACAAAAGCAAGTGATCTAAAACAAGTAACTAAGAGCCCATGGAAAACCATGGATGAAAAGGGTGCTAGCACCTTCCCTTTTCATAATCTACCCCCCGAACCCAAGAAAATATCTCAAAGGTCTTTCCTGTGCTTTTTGACCTTTCCTTTGGATAAAATAAAAAGTCGGTGGCGACTCTTGCTAAACCGAAACATTTGCGAACACAAACGCAAAACCTCAAGTCAGTTCTCCCACCGTATCACAGAACTGGCGAATCTGCTAGGGAGTATATATAAAAGTGGGGTTACCTTAGGGTTCAGATCACATTTACATGCTTATCTTGTTTGACTTGTATGCTTTACACTTTGGTTCTATTGTTTGGGTTTGAATCCTCTACCCGGATTTGGGAAACATTCATAGGTAAATAGAAATATGTTGTGGAAACTGTGCGGGGTATACCGACATGGTCTAAGCAATAGCTATATTAGTGCGACATATTTGTGGGTACCGATAGCCTTTGAGTCAATCAAAGAGAATACGGGGCCGCTGAGTGATGTCATGAAGCACTAATGGACTTTTAGAACCTTTACTTGACCAACTTGGCCTTTTAGGATGTAGTGAGATGACCGACTTTGGTGCAGTCCGAAGTTGGTAGATACTCGATACTACACTCATTGAGGGTTGGTTCCTTGGAATATTTCGGTTGCCAGTAAAGAGGTTGAATTGAAACAATGAACAAGGAAACAATCCAATGATATTGAGCTCCTTAGAACTCGGTTACTATTGCTAGGACAGGTTGAGCCAACTAAACTTCAAGAGGGTACTTACCTACAAACTCCATGCAAGCCTAAAACTAAGGATTTGTTTGCTTTGTGTGAATATGATTATTTGTATATAAATTTGCTTACCTCGCATATCTGTACATAACATCATAACATCATACCATAGCATTTTCAGTAACCATTTCAAGGATCTCAAGGGTCTTTGATGCAGGGTCACATTGAACCAGACGTCTAGTAAGGGGCAGGGGGGTTTATTTTCCTTTGATCAAACACCGTCAAAAATCAAGTACAAACAACTTGAGTCAAGGGCTATGACCCACTTGACATGGTGAGCTTGATTCTCGTGGAAGGACATCCACCAATACAAAGTTCTCCAATCAAAGCTGTTGATCAAAGTTCAACTTCTAACTTTTTCTTGTATTTACCCCACGAGATCCTTGAAAACATGCATCCACATATCATGCATCACATCATGACAGGTTTCTCCCTTACAAGTCTCCTTATCTCCCTTCTGTTTATTTCAGTAAGATGGATATGGAACAAACAGTGAAAGATCTCCAAGCCCAAAACGCTCAATTCCAACAAATGTTTCTAGCTATGGCTAAGGGGCAAAAGGACCTGAAAGCTATCCTTCTCAAAGAAAATAAGAAAAAGTCCAAGAAGTCAGTAGGCGTCTTTAACTTGAGAAGAAGACCTAAAGCCCTAGATCTTTCAACTCCATCCAACATAGGGGATAGTCTTGAAGAAGACCACAATTTGGAGATTGATGAAGTTGAAGCTGACTACTCCGAGGAACGATATCCTCCCACTGATGACAAGTAAAAACAGCTGGAGGATCGCCTCAATGCAATGAAGATTCAACAAATACCTGGCTTTGATTTAGGATACATGGGTTTGGTTTCTGGAGTGGTCATCCCGCCAAAGTTCAAAGTCCCTACCTTTTCCCTGTACGATGGATTCTCTTGCCCTAAGATGCATTTAAAGTCTTATGTCCGCAAGATTCAACCATACACAACTGATCCGAAGCTTTGGATTCATTTCTTCCAAGAAAGCCTGGTAGGGACTCAACTCGAGTGGTTCTATCAATTGGAGAGTTCTCGCATCCACACCTGGGAGGATTTAGCTGTTGCTTTTTACAAATAATATCAGTATAATGCTAATCTTGCACCAACTCGTATGCAATTGCAGAACATGACCATGGGTTCCAACGAGAGCTTCAAAGGATACGCCTAAAAATGGAGAGATCTGGCTGGTAGGGTGCAGCCCCCTTTAACTGATAGGGAGCTGATTGACATCTTCATGGGAACTTTGACAGGGCCTTTCTTCAAACACTTGATCGGAAGCTCTTCAGCCGGGTTCACCGAGCTAATACTGACCGGCAAAAGGGTCGAAGCTGGCATCAAAAGTAGTAAGATTCAAGAAGCTACACATTCTGATGCTCAGAAAAAGCCCTACAATGGGAAGAAAGAGTCCAATGCTGTCTATGGTCAAAAGAGTCGTCATGACCAACACGTAGGAGCAATCTTGATCTCTAATCCTACGACTGCTCAACAAATGCAGGGGCATCAGCGTAAGGAGGTCGCGCCCAAAAGACAATACACTAAGATCAACATGTCGATGGATCAAGCACTACAACACATGTTGAAGGCAGTGCTGATTACGTTAAAGGTTCCTCATCCGAACCCTAAGACCTCTTCTCCTAACTACAACCCGGATGCAAGATGTGCTTATCATTTTGGTAGCCTAGGGCATGACACAAACAACTGTTGGTCTCTGAAGAACAAGGTCCAAGACATGATTGATACCAAGGAGATAAAGTTTGACCCTCCGGAGACTCCAAACATAATCACTGCTCCTATGACGAATCATTGAAAGCTTCTGTTCATTTTGAATTTTCAAGTTGTAGTTTCTCTTTTGTTATTCAAACAATTATCTATTAATGTCAAACTCTGTTTCATTAATGCATTGCATATGTTTGTCTTGAATCAATCCATTCATTTTCATTACATTTAAACTATGCTTTTTACTCACTTTATGACATTCAACTCTTGCTAAAAGTTACAAGCCTTTAGAGGGAGGATGACGAAAACAATGCCATAATCTCATACAGTATGCTTTTGGACAGACCTTGATGACGATGTACAGGCGTTTCTTTCAAATCCTAAACACTGGAGTTATAAGGAACATAATCCCTAGTCAACCATTTCGAACTAAAGAAGTAGAAGTTTTCTGTTTTAACACAAATTGAAACCTTTAATCAAAACCTGGGGCGTGGTAGTCTCTCAGTTAATTCAAATGCGTGTTGAAGTCGCAAACTCTCGTCTTGTAATACAACGAATGACATCAAAAACATTCCTTTAGTGTCAAAAGACAGTGGTGGTTCCCTATCACATAGGCAGTCATTATCTCTCAAAGAGAAAAGCCCACTAAGTCAAAACCTACAAAGGAGACTTAAGAAAACTGAGGCATCCCGCTAACTGTAATCTCAAAACGAGAACAGTCAGGCAAAAATCAGGGATAACAAATCAAAAAGAGGTCACTACAAGTCCTCAACAAACATGAAAGAAAAATGTTGCAAAAATGACTGCCTTCCGACAAACTTAACTTGTTTGAACCATCACCAAAATATCGTTCCAGACTCATTTGGAGTTCAAACGCACAATTAATTAAGGTTAGGACTGAAGAACATAACGAAGAGCGGGTGGGTACAAATATTACTTTGAGCCTTTATCCTTTGTTTCTTAAAACGTGAATCGAGCCATGTTACAACCCTTCAAAAGTCCTAATTGAAGCATGGGTTAGTTCGAAAGCATACTGTTACAAAAGGTATCCTGACTCCTGTAAGGCTTTACTCAAAATCCTGAGTTTGAATTTTCTTAACAAAATTCCTTTACTTGCTAAAAACGCATTTTTCAAAACTTTAAGACAAACATAAACTTTGCATTACTTGAATATCATTGTTTGCATATGTCTATTTGTTTGACAGCGGAGAAATTCATACAATGAATATCCAGTGAACGAAAGCTCTCTCAATGAACAAAATCAATTCAAGTAGGATGACACTCCATGGACAAATCTCCTATCAACAGGGGGATATGACACGTCACTATCCAGCACACCTGGGGAAGTCCAGTCAAGATTCCAGGAAACCTCTCAAGCAGTGCAGAGTAACCAGGGGTAGGCCTCCATCTCCGTCACTTGGGGCATTAAACGTCAAATCTCAGCAAAGAGTTACATACAATCAAACATTTTTGGTAATGCCACCAACATTTGCTACTAGGAGCAATGACGAATCTCTCCAAAGTCCTTCTCATAGGATGACTCCCCAGCCAAAGTTTAATCTTTGAACACCTTTCCCCAGTTGAGACAACCTCAAGAATCCTCAAAGACTTTTCCCCAACAAAGTCGTCACCTCTCAAGCAGACCGACAACAGGGTTTATTTCCCCAACAAACGAAAGGATTCCCCAGCTTGAGGTAGCCTTTCCGACTACTACAAATCAAAGGACCACAATTCCTCTTCCCCAATAGACTACTACAAATCAAAGGAAGACAACTCCTCTTCCCCAGTAGACTACTCTACAATCCCCGACAAGTTACTGTGAAAACCTGGACTCGACCAGATATCAGTTCAACCTCGACTCCCCAGTAGAGCAGCGGACAACCGAGACTCCTGAACCTTTTTCCAAGCAGGAATAAACATTCTCCCTACAGAGTTTTCAATATTCCCCAGCGGAGTTTCTCCCCAAACAACAAAATAGGAATTCCCGGTGGAAACATTCTAAGCAAAGTTTGAAGGCACACATACTCTTCAACAGCAGACTCCCCGACATTTGTCAAGGATTTATTTTCCCAGATGAAAATACACTTCAATAAACATGTCATACTTCATACATCCTATTACATACATGACAAGTGCACACGACACAATCTCATTTATTTTGAGAACATCATGACATCATGCATTTCATACATCATGACATTGCATACATGCTCATGTTTTAACTTTTCAGGAAAAGGTCAATCAACAGATGGCTACCATCAGCCTTTTCAAGTTCAAGATTAATACCTGTAGCAAGCTAGGAAAACTATCTGTGGACGAGAGATTGAAGATCAATACCTGTAACAAGCCAGGAAAACTATCTTTCTTTCTCAGGTCAGAGATTAATACCTGAAACCAGACAGGACAACCATCTCGTCGACCAACCTTTTCCAGCTCCAGATTAATACCTGTAGCAAGCCAGGAAAACTATCTGTGGACGATTGATTGTAGATTAATACCTGTAACAAGCCAGGAAAACTATCTACATTAAGAGATTGAAGATTAATACCTGTAACAAGCCAGGAAAACTATCTATATGAAGAGATTGAAGATCAATACCTGTAACAAGCCAAGAAAACTATCTTTCTTTCTCAGGTCAAAGATTAATACCTGAAACCAGACAGGACACATATCTATTCAACCAACTCCAGCAATCCAACTTCAGATACAGTTCAGATGCGCACCAGATACGGATGCCATCCTGATACTCATTCAAAGACAGCTTTCAGATACAGTTCAGATACGCTCCAGATACGGATGCCATCCTGATACTCATTCAGATCCAACTTTCAGATACAATTCAGATACGCACCAGATACGGATGCCATCCTGATACTCATTCAGATTCAGCTTTGATACAGTTCAGATACGCACCAGATACGGATGCCATCCTGATACTCATTCAGATTCAGCTTTGATACAGTTCAGATACGCACCAGATACAGATGCCATCCTGATACTCATTCTAATTCAACTTCAGATACAGTTTCAGATACGCACCAGACACGGACGCCATTCTGATGTTCAACTTATAGATTACATCTCGATAAGCATTCTTGGATGGTATCTACAAGCCCATCTCCAACTATCCATTACCTCTCCAAATGGCATCTTTAAGCCCATTCCCTACATAACCAACTAACACATCTTCGAGTGCAAATTTTCTGGGCACTCTAGTGTTCAATCATCTTCCACATTCAAATCAAGAATGGCAGAATAACCAATCTAATCCTTCAGGTGTAAGAAGATTGAATAGGGGCAGCTGTTGTACCCCAAAATTTGCCCTCTCATTTCATAAGGAATTACCCTGGATTCTCAAGTTTTCTCTCATAAATTTCCAAGCCTTGAACTACAATTTTTTCAAGGAAATCCTCCATAAGGGAAAAATGGTCATTTCCATGCTGAAAGGTCAAACTTTGACTTTTGGATCAAAACCAAGTTTCAAAGAATCATATTTCGTCAAGACATGTTGAAATATGAAATTTGTTTCATCTAAAAAATTAAAAGTCAAATTTACTTTGGAAAAGTCAAAATTCTAAATACTTAGAACTTTTTAAAAAAATGACACTTCAGAACTTCTGAGCCAGCCTCCAAGCAGGAGCAGTCAGAAGATGTAGACATGGTTCTGCACATAGTCTCCAGTCAGAACATGGCTCTTCAGCATCTACGCAAGTTCAGTCAGAGTTTGCTAGGGTAATGCAAAGAAGGTTAAGGAGCGTGCTGCAAGCTTTCTAGAAAGTCTGAAAGCTCCTTCAGAACATGATGGAGCCAGAAGATACAAAGATCAGAGGATGGATGCTACGCTGAAGCAGAACTTCTGACCCAGAACAAAGCCTTGGTGTAGAGTATCACGCTGTAGGATTTCTGGTTGTGACAAGTCTCATCATCATTTAATGCTCATTTAATGCTCACAACCACCTTTTGAGTCTTTATCTAAAGGATCTTCACCACGTGTACCTCTACTGTCTTGGGATAGCAACTCTGCTTTTGCTTTTCCTTAATTCCTGCTGACAGCCACCATGCTTGCTTCAAAGACAAGGCAACACTTCAGCACATGAAGGCTATTTTTAACGCTTTGGTTAGAACTTGACCAAATCCTAAAACCTTGCTTATACAACTTGCTGCAGACCTATGACCAACAGCTAGCTCAGCCTACGCCTGCATCTCATGATTACACCAAACTAGCATACAAAAGCTGTGATAAAAAAAGCAAAGGAACAAGATGCCAAAACAGGTTCAAATCCTATTTGCTTTTCCCCCCAAAATCACAATAAATTCATCTATAAATACTTGGATCCATCATACGTTCAAGGGGCTGGACTTTGAAAGAGAGAGATTGGCCAAAAGAGAGAAAAAGGAAGTTGTGAAACCTTCATAAAAATCCAGATTTCTCATACATAAAAACAAACCTTTGTTCTTCCCTTTGAACAAAAGGACATCACCACTCTTCCGTCTCTCTTGCTGACTCAGAACATCCAGAGGTAGCCACTCAAAGCTCCAAGCACGCCCCAGGTAAGTCTTTCTGACTTTACTTATTTTTTCCTTTTGAACATCATTAGCATATAAATATCATAGTATTAACGTTGTACATATCATTGCATGAACTGAAAAACTATGGATCAGAACTTCTAGAATAATGCTAGACTCAGACTTAGGATTAGAACTTCTATGAACTGTTGTGCTGTTATTCTTCTGATTTGCTGTTTGCCAAAAAATGAATGAGTTGTTGACGTGCTGATTAATATGAGAGAAGAGTTGAAATGAAATATAGAACTTCTGATTTTCACATGCTGATAGCACACATAACTTTTATGATTTTTTCTTACTATTAACACACACTGAACTTCTGATTCTCACATGCTGATAGTACATTGAACTGCTAAAGTTTATTCACTGGCTCAGCACAACACTGAACTTCTGATAATTCACTCACTGTTCTAACAATAACACAGAACTTCTGAGTTCCCCTTACATGTCAAATACACTGAACTGCTGACGTTCGCTCACTGTTTAGTGTAATAAATAACTTCTGACTTTTGGTTCACTGTCTGCACACCACCCAAAACCTCTGTGTTTTCCCTCTAACGTTTTTGCAGGACCTCAAAGTTTACCAGTCCAGAACTTCTGATCCCTCTGACGTCTCCTGCTGAGTCACGCGTCTGGTTTCAGAACTTCTGATCCTTGTTTCTTTGTTTGCAGCAACATGCTGTTTCTACCTTGCATTTATTTTTCCTTTTCATCTTTTTAATATCAACATAAAAAACATAAAAATATTTTCCTTTATTTTATTTCCTTAAGACAAAAAACATTTCTAAACAAGTCTATTTCTTTCTTATATTATGCATTTCAATATGGTTGTAATAATAACTTAGGATTTAATTTTACTTGCAATCCACATTCGTACATATGTACCCCCATCCCCTAAATATTGTAATAGCGTAGAATTTCATTTTCTGCAATTTACTATTTTCCTTATACTGTATAGTAATTAGGCGTGTATGGCAAGAGATAAAATCGACAAGTAGATGATCCTAATCAAATATTAAATGCATGCAATCAAACACACTTGCACACATGCACCCTTAGGGTAATCTCACTTTGTTGCCTATCGGAAAAATAATCATGTCCCTCGAACATGGGTGTTTTAGCAAAAGACCCTCGATAAAAGATCGTAGTCCCTCGATGACCCTCGATGTTGCCTTCGGTAAATGATTTAGTCCCTAAAACGACATTGCTAAAACGTCTCATAAGTTGCCTTCTATGACTATACAAACGTCCCAACATCCGTCCCTTCACATCCAACGATGGGGCTTCTTACCAAATCAATGGTAAGATAGCAACATCTAAATGAGGAGGAAAAGCATTTCTAAGACCTTTTGAGTAGGTAGATTCGCTCTTGGTTACTCGCTTGCTCACAACAAAAACATTTTATACACCTACATTTCCATTTGAAACATTTTCAAAAGACAACACTTTGTATGCATTCTTATAGAGACGAGAGCCATTACAAAGGAAACCCTTTTAAAAATCAATTTCAAAAAACACATTTCACAAACACCTCTTTGAGTTATTTTCTAAACAAACACTTTGTATGCGTTCTTATAGAAACGAGAACCATTACGAAGTTCCATTTTCAAAATACTTTCAAAAAAATCACCACCACAAGCACACATTCAAACAAAAGCAAGTGATCTAAAACAAGTAACTAAGAGCCCATGGAAAACCATGGATGAAAAGGGTGCTAGCACCTTCCCTTTTCATAATCTACCCCCCGAACCCAAGAAAACATCTCAAAGGTCTTTCCTGTGCTTTTTGACCTTTCCTTTGGATAAAATAAAAAGTTGATGGCGACTCTTGCTAAACCAAAACATTTGCGAACACAAACACAAAACCTCAAGTCAGTTATCCCACCGCATCACAGGATGCTATTGCGATATTTGCTAGTCTGGGAAAATAAATCCCTGACTGCATGCTGAAGAGTATTTGGAAGCTGAATCTTTCGTTTTCGCTAAGGATGATGAATGGATATGATTTGCCGGGGATTTCCTATTTCTGTTTGAGGGTATTCTGCCGTGAATTAACTTTGTGGAGAGAGATAATGCTTTGTTGAAAGGCTCTGCTGATGTAGAGAAATAAACTATGTTGGGGAATGAATTTCTGCAGTTAGAGAAATAAACTCTACCCGGGAGGAGGTTTTATAAACTGTTTGCAATTATAAAACTTGGCTGGGGAATACAGATTTCAGCTCTCTGAAGGAAATTTATTGGAGAAGGTGTTTCCTGATTGGGGAAGGAGAGATCAAAACTTTGGTTGTTTCTACTTTGTGGGGACCATAGACGTCATGGGGTCGTATGTAGTGATGACTTCGTCTCGAAATGTCTCTGCCCATGTAACTGCTGGAAAGAGTAATTGTCGGAACTACAAATTGTTTTTTAGACTTTGCCCTGTTTTTGAAAGTCATTAGCAACTGTCTTTCTATTTTTATGCAAGTATTTGTGAACAGTAATCATATTCAAATGCATATGTCAAGAATAATCATTGGACGTTTTTGAAAAAAAAAACAGAAAAATAAAAACAAATGGTTTTTTACTTTCAAAAAAATGATTTGTATTGATTTATGATGTTCTCCTATAATAGGAATTTTGTACAAAGAGACCGATGTTTTAGTAGGACAACACCATCGTAAGAAATGAAAATTACACAAAATAGTGTACAAAGAGAAAACAACCATGTGTAACAATCCCATTGAGTTTCAATTCTGCTATTGCCCCTATGTCCTTGAGCGTCTCATCACTTTACTACTTGTCCAAAACTGACTGGATTGATCGGTACCGTTTGAGCTTGATAGTTGATACTGAAGTTTGGTTGCAAGGTGATCCAATGGGACATAGTTGTATGCTTTAAATCCCCAACTTTTTCCTGGACCGCCCTTTTGGGTTTCCAGTCCAGCGGGATACCCTTTTTTGCCCAAGCTGCCTTCTCAGGTTTTCGACTTGCCGGGTGTACAGATTTTTTTGTATTTATCCCTAATTTTTTCCCGAACCATTTTGGTTCGTCGGGATGCCCTTATTCTTGCCTAGGCCAGTCAACCTAGCGGGTCTTTATTCATGCGTAATATCTTTTCACTATGTCCGCGTTAATAGGGTGAGGAAGGTCGTAACCATCCATGGTGGTTAGAATCATGGCTCCACTAAAAAATATGTTTTTGATTACAAATGGCCCTTCGTACGTGGGAGTCCATTTACCCCGGGGATCACCTTGTGGCAGTATGATGCGCTTGATTATTAGATCACCCACTTGATATACTTGACGTATGACCTTTTTGTTAAAAGCTTTGATCATTCGCTTTTGGTATATCTGACCATGACAGATAGTAACAAGCCTCTTCTCATCAATCAGATTCAGTTAACCGCGTCGAGTCTGAATCCAATCGTCTTCGTTTAAACCCGCATCCTTCATGATCCTCAAAGAATGGATCTGGACCTCAATAGGCATAACAACCTCCATACCATACACCAGAGAATAAGGTGTTGCTCATGTTGACGTACGTGCTGAGGTGCGGTAACCATGAAGAGCAAATGGTAACATCTCATGCCAGTCTTTGTATGTCACCGTCATCTTCTGTATAATTTTCTTAATATTCTTATTAGCAGCCTCCATAGCGCCATTCATCTTCAGCCGGTAAGGGGAAGAATTATGATGCTGGATCTTGAATTGTTTACAGAGTTCGGTGATTATTGTATTATTGAGATTTGTACCATTGTATGTGATGATTCTCTCTGGCATACCATACTGGCAAATCAGGTTATGTTTGATAAACCGCACCATAACATTCTTGGTAACAGTAGCAAAAAAGGCAGCCTTGACCCACTTAGTGAAGTAATTAATGGATACTATGATGAAGCGATGCCCATTGGAAGCGGTAGGTCTAATCTCTCTGATCATGTCAATGCCCCACATTGTAAAGGGCCAGAGAGACGTCAAAACATTCAAGGGAACCGGAGGTACATGTACTTTATCAGCATAAATCTGACATTTGTGACAAGTTCGGGAGTGCTGATAACAGTCTGCTTCCATAGTGGACCAATAGTATCCTGACCGTAGGATCTTTTTAGCCATGGTATGTCCACTAGAATGGATGAAAAAGGTACATTCGTGTAGATTTGCCATAATCCTCTCTGCTTTGTTCTTGTCTATGCACCGAAGTAAAGTATAGTCATGATTGCACTTGTAGAGGATTCCATTACTGAGGAAGGACTTTGCGGAGAACCTTCTCAGAAGCTTCTTATCATTGACATATGCCCCCTCGGGATATTCTTGAGCCTCGAAATACCTCTTCACTTCATGGAACCAAGGTTTTTCTACTACTTCTTCAGTGTCAATCTCATATCAGTATGCTGGTTCATCCAACCTCTCAATAGTGATTCAAGGAGCCTCGTTGTCCCATCTGACCTTGAACATGGATGACATAGTAGCCAATGCGTCTGCTAACTGATTCTTTTCTCATGGAAAATGTTTGAAGGTGACCTCTTCAAAGTGTGGAAGCAATGCTAGCACATGTTCTTAGTAAGGGATGAGGCTCGGGTGCTTCGTGTCCCACTCCCCTTTGATTTGACTTATTACCAAGGCTGAATCCTCGAAGACGCTCAAGAACTTGATTCTCAGGTTAATAGCAGCTTTGAGACCCATGATGCATGCCTCATACTCCGCTATATTGTTGGTACAGTTGAAACATAATCTGGCGGTGAAAGGAGTATGACAGCCCTCGGGAGATATGATTATAGCGCCGATACCATTGTCGAGTGTGTTGAAAGCTCCATCGAAAACCATAGTCCATAGGGATCCTTCCTCAAGTCCTTCATCTGGTCCAGGTTCTTCATAGTCAGTCACTAGCATAATATTCTCGTCCGGGAACTCAAAATTCATGGACTGATAGTTATCCATAGCCTGATGAGCCAAATGATCAGCTAGTACACTTCCCTTGATTGCTTTTTGGGTTATGTACTGGATATCGTATTCAGTCAAGATCATTTTCCATCTTGCTATTCTTCCAGAGAGAGCGGGCTTCTCGAAGATGTACTTGATCTGATCCATCTTAGATATCAACAAAGTAGTGTGGGTCAACATATACTGTCTCAATCGGCGAGCAGCCCATGCCAAAGCGCATCAAGTTTTCTCGAGCAGTGAGTATCTTGTTTCAAAGTTGGTAAACATTTTGCTAAGGTAGTATATTACATGCTCTTTTCGACCAAAATCGTCATGCTGCCCAGCACACACACACACACCATTGAATTATCTAACACTGTCAAGTACATTATCAAAGGTCTTCCTTTAATCGGAGGCATCAGAATTGGAGGCTCTTAAAGGTATTCCTTGATTCTCTCGAAGGAAGTCTAGCATTCGTCATTCCACTTTACCACTTGATCTTTCTTTAGGAGTTTGAAGATTGGCTCACAAGTAGCAGTTAAATGGGAAATGAACCTGACAATGTAATTTAGGCGTCCCAAGAAACCTCTAACCTCCTTCTCAGTGCGAGGAGCCGACATCTCTTGTATAGCCTTCACCTTTGCAGGGTCTACCTGAATACCCTTGTCACCGACAATGAAACCTAGAAGTTTACCAGACCTTACCCTGAAGGTGCACTTGTTCAGGTTTAACCTCAGCTTGTATGTCTTCAACCTATCAAACAACTTTTGTAGATGATCAAGGTGCTCTTCTTCAGTTTGAGACCTGGATATCATGTCATCAATGTAGACCTCTATCTCATGGTGAATCATGTCATGAAAAAAAGCTACCACGACATCACTTTGTAGCAGAAAGTTCCCCATTGTATGGCGGAGGTTGTCTTTTCCATGTCTCTGGGCGCCAACTTGATCTGATTGTAACCAGAGAACCCATCCATGAAGGAGAAGATCTTATGCTGTGCGGTGTTATCAACCAGAACGTCAATGTGGGGAAGCGAAAAGTCATCCTTGGGGCTTGCCCTGTTCAAATATCTGTAGTCCATACACATCTGTACCTTGTCGTCCTTCTTAGGCACCGGAACTACGTTAGCAACCCATTATGGATAAGAGGTGACAACTAAGAACCTAGCGTTGAATTGTTTCATGACTTCTGCTTTGATCTTCTTCAAAATTTCAGGGCGCATACGACGAACCTTCTACTTCACTGAAGGGAAATCTTCTTTAGTTGGAAGACGATGAACCACAATATATGTGTCTAGTCCTAACATGTCTTCATATGACCAGGCAAAGATCTCGACATAATCATGCAACATCAGTATTAACCGTTGTTTGACACCAAGCTCTAGATTTGCACCTATCTTGACTTCTTTCCTGTCCTCTTCTGTGCCCAAGTTTATTGTCTCAACTGGCTCTTCATGAGGCTGTATAGCCCTTTCTTCCTGCTGTAACAGCCTAGCAAGTTCTCCGGGTACCTCACAATCTTCCTCACCTTCGTCCTCGGCTTGGTTGATCGGATTTTCAAAGTCATAACCCACAATAGCAGAACTGTTATCAATGGGATCCATAGTGGATATGGATCTGCAGTTTGATATGTGAGTGTGTAAGAGCATAGCTGTATTGACAAAGTAAAAAGCAGAAAAGAAAAACAGAGAGCGCAAAATTTGTATGCAAAAACGTCCAATTCTTTATTAATGACATATGAGATCAGAATATGATAACCCTCACAAATAAACCATTGTGCCCCGGGTAAGACACAACGCCATAGAGTTTATATTGTTTAATTATTACATATCCAAAACAAAAGACAATTACTTCTGAATAAAATTAATTGGTACAAAGTCTTTTATCATCCAGTTATTGGGTCCACCGTTGGTAGTAGGGAAGATCCAGCTATCCATGTCATAGTCACCATCACTGTCTTCTAGAGCGTTAACCTCATGATTGCTGATGCGTAGGGGAGGTCCTCCAGCACGAGCACGACGAACAACCCTTTGAGCCCCTGAAGAGAAACCCAAATCAAACTTATCAGATTTGTACAGAATGTCATGGAGTTGGCCCCAAATGGTACACCTATCTTCTTCAATAACTGCTTTAGCATCCTTGAGAGAGGCCATCTTCAAGGGAGGTTTGGTGATCTTGGGCAGATTAGTAACAATTTCATTTGCAGCCATAGTCTGAGGCACCTCTTCGAAGTTCTGACACAGAGTCTCGATGAACTCGCCATCCATTTCCACGTTCCTGAAAGAGTTCATGTGGCTTACCATGTACTCCTCTTCACCATGCACTGTGACAATCTTTCCTTTCACTGAGTACTTCAACATCTGACGCAGAGTGGAAGTAACAACTTCAGCCCCATGGATCCAAGGGCGTCCCAACAAACAAGAATAAGATGGTCTGATATCTATCACGTAGAAGGTGGAGTCAAAGGTCTGAGAACCAACTTTGATGGGGATATCCACCTCCTCGTGCACCATTCTTTTTGAACCGTCAAAAGCCCTCACTACTATCTTGCTGGGCTTCAAGGTCAAACCTTCACAGTCTAGTCTATCCAGAGCCTTCTTGGGCAGCACGTTCAAAGATGGACCAATATCTACTAGAACATGGGCCAAAGTAGTGCCCCTGTATTCGACAGAGACATGCAACGCATCATTGTGTTTTCTCCCTCTGGGTGTAAAATCAGCGTCAGAAAAACCCAAACCATTATCAGCCGTCAAACTGGCCACACAATCTTCAAATTGGTCGGCGGATGTTTCTTGTGGCACATGGGTAGTTTTAAGGAACTTCACCAAAGCCTTTGCATGAGCTTTGGAGCACAACGGTAAGGCTAGCATAGAAATCTTGGAAGGGGTCTGCCCCAGCTGTTCAACCACATTGTAGTCGCTCTTCTTTATAATCTTCAAAATTTTCTTCCATTTCTTTCTTGGAAGCCTCTGGGATAGATTCTGAATGTGCCTTCGTATGGACAGGCTCAATCAGTATGTATTTTCCCCGAGTCTCGGTCGACTCGGTGATAGGGGTGTCAATAGGGTAATTACAGGAATTGCAGTAGTATTATCAGCAGGAACAACAGTAGGAATGATCACAGGACTAGTAACAGCTTTTGGAGGATAAATCTCAGGGGAGAACACTCTTCCACTTCTTGTTATTTTGCTGGTTCCAACAATGTTACCGATGTCGGGATCAACATTTTTGGAAACTTGGTCTTCAACAACCAGCAGGTCTTTCTTGACGCCGTGGTAGTAGACGTCAGCCCCATAGTTCCAAGGAACAACCTTGTCCGAGGAGTATGGGATTGGCCCTGACATGGTGATAATCAGAGGAGTCAACTTCAGAGCAGATGTAATCCTGATGGGTCTTTTGGTGGAGACCCTGGGAGGATTGGCATAAATGGTTATGATTGAAACATCCTTGCAAGAAACAGTCGGAACGGGAGTCTTCTCAAACAAAATCTCTCTATCATCCATCAGGCACTGAACACCTGCCTTCAACAAATGACAACCATTCAGTAGAGATAAACATAAGTGGCAACCTTCACCACAGCCCAGAAATAAACCGGCTTTCAACAAATTCCACTTAACAGTCATGAGGGGAGTAACAAGTTCCTCAATAGCAGTAACAAACATATCATCTTCAATAGCATTAGCACCACGACCGTGCTTAGGCATAGGAGCAGTGATATCATTAGGAATCTTAGGAGCTTCGAATTCAATCTCCTTTTCTTCAATAAGGTCTTGCACCTTGTTTTTCAAAGCCCAACAGTCGTTTGTATCATGACCTGGACTTTCTGAGTGGTAAGCACATCGAGCATTAGGGTTGTAGCGAGGAGATGCGGTGTTGGGATTCTTCGGAGCTTCTCACAAAGTTACCAGATTAGATTTCAACAAGTGAGGCAAGACTTGAGATAAAGTCATATTTATCCGGGTGAATTGCCTTACGGGTCTTTTCGCTCTGGGATGATTATTTCGTTGTTGAGCAGTGGTCGACTTGGATATCATAATAGCCCCTACCATTGGACAGCTCTCGGTTCTGCCCTGATTTCGTTGATTGTAAACAACACTGACCTCATTCTTTCCAATGAAAGGTCTCTTTCCCGTACTTAAAGAGGCATCCTTCTGAATCTTGCCACTTCTGATCCCAACTTCCACTCTCTCTCCTGTCAAAATCAACTCAGTAAAGCCAACTGAGGAGCTTCTAATCAGATGGTTGAAAAATGGACCAGATAGAGTACCTAGAAACATATCCACCAACTCCCTATCAGACAGGGGAGGTTGGACTCTTCCTGCTAAGTCCCTCCACTTCTGAGCATAGTCTTTAAAGCCCTCGCTCGAACCCATAGACATAATTTGGAGTTGCGTACGGGTGGGATCAAGGTCTGCATTATACTGATACTGCTTGTAGAAAGCAGTAGCCAGGTCTTCCCAGTTACGAATTTGGTCCCCTCCAGCTGGTAGAACCATTCTAGCCGAGTCCCAGATAGACTGTAGTATGAGGCTGAATTTTCCTCACATAAGATCGAAGATGCATTTTGGGACATGAGACCCCATCATATTTTGCGAACACCGAAACCTTGAACTTCTGCGGGATAACAACCCCAAAAACCAAACCAAGTTCTTCAAAATCCAGACCCGCTACGTTTCGGACCTCCATTGCATTCAAACGATCCTGCAGCTGCTTATTCTAGAGCCATTGCTGAAATAAACAGCACTGAAGATGAGAAACCTGCTTTGAAACCCGCTTATGCAATGATATGTATGATATATGTATGCAATGTTTTCAAGGATTTCTAAGACTTAAAATTGCTTAAACAGAAAGGGAACAAACGTTAATTGCATTAAGAAGTTTTATCAATCACAATGATGCCTCTTGGGCTTACAAGGGAAGTAACAAAGCAAAAGTAGCTGTCTAAGCAAAGAGACTCAAGCTTCCCACCGGTGCATCCTTTTTGGTTAAATGTAAGCATTTATATTCTTCTCTTCATGAAGTAACCTGGTGAGCTCTAAAACCTTCTTCTTTTTGGCGTAGAATTGGGTTTCAAAGGTATCCCATTCTTCTTTGAGTTGGATTAGGGATTTTTGTAGCTCCTCAAAATCAGTTGGCATGTTAGGATGAAGAACAATGTAAGGAGTGTCTCCCTCAGTAATTGTTTCAGGCATTGTTTCAAATTCCCAAACACCAGAGATATAAGGGAGTGAAACCCTCGTTAACCCCTTTGAGCCTTGAAGCAGGAGTTTCTTTTCTATTTCAGAAAAACCCTCATTTTTTAACCAGGGGCAGGGTAGTGTTCAGTTAATTTGATCGAGCGTTCGGAACTCATCAGAAATGTGCATCTAAGGATACAACAATGGTTATCCTTCAAAAGGTCGATGAAACTCAAAATTGTAATGGCTAACCTTCACTTATCAAGAGTAGGTGTCAATTGACAATACCCCAACGAGTATCTCTCGCACATCAGAAAGTCAGTAGACGACGATACAACAATGGTTATCCCTCATCTTCCAAGAAATAGGGCAGTCACAATTCTTCCAACAAGTCGGAAATGACTCAACATCACGCGACATGTTCAAGAAAGAAAGAAAAGGTAATATAAAAATGAATGAAAAAATGAAATGAATAAGAAGTGATTAAAGAAAAAGACAAAAAGCCCCTCTAAGTCGAAACTTGGAAAAAGCTCGCTTAGGCAAAAGTCAACGCATCCTGCTGGGCTTCATAGTCAAATTTAAAAAGAATTTGTCCAGGCAAAAGTTAGAGAAAATGATGGAAATCCTGAAAGGAGAAAAAGGATTACAAAATGGATATCCTTAGCAAAGAAATATGTTGCATGATCAGACAATAAAAGTAAAGATAAGTGATTGTCGTATCCAAAGAAAACCTTGGTTGGTTCCTCAACCGTCTCAAAATTTCTTTTGAGAGATGAATGTTTAGGTCGAGTTAACTGAACTTAGGACTGGAGAACATCATGAAGGGGGTGAGCACCAAATAATTTTGAGCCTTAAAATCCATTTTTTTCTAAAACCGCGAACCAGGCCACATTACAACCCTCAAAAGTCCTAATTGAAACAAGGTTTATTTCGAAAGCATACTTCAACGAGATAGCGTTTTCTGACTCTCATGAATTTTGCTAAAATATTTATGTTGGTATCATATGCTTTTGTTATCTTTTCTTTAAAAAATCAATTTTGCGTCCTGGCTAGTGATTCATTCATAAGGTTTTGCAAAATATCTTCAATAAAATCTTCAAGACTTACATAATTGTTGCATTAGAATTATCATTCTTAGAATAAATATTGTTCTGCTTGTAAAACCATTGCATGATATCAAAGAAGCTTACATTTGAGTATCAGCAAAGGGCATGTAGATAAGAAGAAGTTGTCGAGTAAAGAAGATGTAACATTAAGCTAATCTAGGGCAGTTACGTCGAGATTCGACGAATCTCTAGGAATTTTTTTTGGTCAGGCAAATTATCCTAAAAGCAGACAGCCAAAGGCAAGTCGTGAAAAGATATCTCGACCGTTATGGTAAACTTGGGACACCGAATTTGTTTCTGAGGGAATTTCCAGATTTTTTTTAGACAGTTACTAGGTTCTTCCACGAGCCGAAGATTTTCCTCAAGCAATATTATTTATGATGATCTGCATAGTAGAGGTCTGCATGATTCCCTCTACAGTAACTGACCAACTAGTGGGTGTCTTCCAGATCATGGTATGGCATTTGGGCCTGTGTTCCCACCTTTCCCCAGTTAAGTTCTGGTTCAGATCGTCTTCAAGAAGCTTTTTGATGTTGGGTTTGTAATCCCATCCTCCCCAGTCAGGTCCTGATTCAGACTTCTCCGACTGAGTGCAATTTCCTCCCGTGGTCAGAAGGTGATCAAGCGGAGGTCGCAAAGTTACAAAGCATATGTTTGGTTATTGAACTCTTTCTCCCTTCGTGTTGAGAAGTAATGTAGAATCTTCAGCAGGATATTATGTCCTTCAATTATGGTATTTTTGTTGTAGTGTGCCTCTAAGCAACCAGACAAGGGCAATATACGTTCTAAGAAGTTTTGAGATAAGTGTCTACTCCTTGGGTTTTCTCTCACTGTGCACTGAGTTTGATTTAAAATCCCCACGAGCTAACCCATTATTATGCTGTCAACTTCTTAAATTCTCCAGATATGTCGAATATGATACTTCCCTATGAAGTTGTTATCCCATGAAATTCCGTGATCTCTCTCCATAGAATTTTGCACAACCATTATGCCTAATATTGAAGACTGTATCCATGCTCTCTTTGGTGTGTGTGGCTTCTTTTTCCCCAATGAAGTTAGCATAACAATCCTCAGTTGAAGTATCAACGATGTAGTTTTGCATCTTCCTCGGTAAAGTCTGTAATGACATCCCCAATTAAGGTCTCGACGACAAGGCTTTCATCTTACCCTAGTGAAGTTAGTTCTGGAATCCCCGGTGAAGTCTAGCCAATGAAACTTCCTCTTCCCTTATCGAAATCCGTATTGGTATCCCCCGGTGAGACATAGAAGAGTTTATAATATTCCCGCATCTTTATTTGTTGCTAATCAGGTGGTTCTTTGATTGGTTTTAAGCCGTGTTCTTCCCAGTAAAGTTAAGCCGTGAAATAGGACTTTGTTTCCTCTATTGATGCTTACTCTCTCGTGGAATCTGATCTTCATCCCGCATGTGACTGGGCCAAGTGTTGTCTCTACCCAAGATTAGATTTGTCTGGTTATCCCCAGTGCATTATGGTTGTTTTGTCAGCATATAGATGATAACATCCATACATTCATACACATCATGCATAAATGAATTTAAAATTCATCACTAATTTGCATTCATTGATGTTTTGTCGGCATATTATCCTCTTTGCAAAGTATTGTTACTCTCTCTCCAATAGAGTTGTCAACTTTAAACAGAAAGTCTATATCCTTTCATTTCCCCACCGAGTTATCCCTCGTGGAAGAATTTTGCTTCAGCCTTCCCATTTAGTTCTATCTAGATGGAGTGTGATCCCCTTTTGAGTTTATTTCTCATCGGGTTCTGACTTGGTTGATTATCTCATTCCAGTTTATTTCTGGTTTGAGTCTGTAGTCCCCGACAACATTACTATTCTGATTTCTGCAGGCTTTGAGCCTTGATTTGAGAATGTGCATTTATTTTGCACGCAAAGACATTTTTCTCCTCAACAGGAATGTATTGGTATTTCTCTCCAGTCTTATTACAATTCCTTCTTAATACAGCAAGCGACGGTTCTCTTTATTTGAGCAACCTGTTCCTTCCCAGAAAGTCTATTAACGCAAGAAGATCATTTTTCCAATGAATGGTAGTCTCATCATTATGGGAGATAGTTCGTTGATGAAAGTTTGTTACTTCCAATGAATGGTAGTCTCGTCGTTATGGGAGATAGTTCGTTGATAAAGTTTGTTTTTCCAATGAATGGTAGCCTCGTCTTATGGGAGGTAGTTCGTTGCTGAAATTTGTTACTTCTAATGAATGGTAGTCTCGTCATTATGGGAGATAGTTTGTTGATGAAGATTGTTTTTCCAATGAATGGTAGCCTTGTCATTATGGGAGGTAGTTCGTTGCTGAAATTTGTTACTCCAATGAATAGTAGTCTCGTCATTATGGGAGATAGTTCGTTTTTGAGTTTGGCTATACTTCAAAGATAAAGAAAGTTCGTTGAAAGATTCCTACAACTGTATCTTTACCCTTTCCAGGTGAAATATCTTGGTTAAAGAAGAAACTGAGACCAGTTCGTGGCTTATATTCAGGATCGAGGGGAAGTTTATCCGATTCTCCATCAAATGGCATTTCTTCGAGGAAGTTTCGCAAGAGAAGTATGTTGTGAAATATTACAAGTGGTAGTCTCTTTATTTAAGATAGCTTGTGTTTTTACCCTTTCCAAGTGAAATATCTTGGTTAAAGAAGAAACTGAGACCAGTCCGTGGCTTATAGTCAGGATCGAGGGGAAGTTTATCCGATTCTCCATCAAATGGCATCTCTCATAGGAATTTTCTCAAGAGAAATTTGTTGTGAAATCTTACAAGTGGTAGTCTCTTTATTTGAGATAGCTTGTGTTTTTACCCTTTCCAGGTGAAATATCTTGGTTAAAGAAGAAACTGGGACCAATTTGTGGCTTATAGTCAGGATCGAGGGGAAGTTTATCCGATTCTGCATCAAATGGCATTTCTTCGAGGAAGCTTCACAAGAGAAGTTTGTTGTGAAATCTTACAAGTGGTAGTCTCTTTATTTGAGATAGCTTGTGTTTTTACCCTTTCCAAGTGAAATATTTGGGTTAAAGAAGAAACTGGGACTAGTTCGTGGATTATAGTTAGGATCGAGGGGAAGTTTATCTGATTCTCCATCAAATGGCATCTCTTCGAGGAAGTTTCGTAAGAGAAGTTTGTTATGAAATCTTACAAGTGGTAGTCTCTTTATTTGAGATAGCTTGCGTTTTTACCCTTTCCAGGTGAAATATCTTGGTTAAAGAAGAAACTGAGACCAATTCGTGGCTTATAGTCAGGATCGAGGGGAAGTTTATCCGATTCTCCATCAAATGGCATCTCTCATAGGATTTTTCACAAGAGAAGTTTATTGGGAAATCTTACAAGTGGTAGTCTCTTTATTTGAGATAGCTTGTGTTTTTACCCTTTCTAGGTGAAATATCTTGGCTAAAGAAGAAATTGGGACCAGTTTGTGGCTTATAGTCAGGATCGAGGGGAAGTTTATCTGATTCTCCATCAAATGGCATCTCTTCGAGGAAGTTTCGCAAGAGAAGTTTATTGTGAAATCTTACAAGTGGTAGTCTCTTTATTTGAGATAGCTTATGTTTTTACCCTTTCCAGGTGAAATATCTTGGTTAAAGAAGAAAATGAGACCCGTTCGTGGCTTATATTCCAGATCGAGGGGAAGTTTATCCGATTCTACATCAAATGGCATTTCTTCGAGGAAGTTTCCCATGAGAAGTTTGTTGTGAAATCTTACAAGTGGTAGTCTCTTTATTTGAGATAGATTGTGTTTTTACCCTTTCCAGGTGAAATATCTTGGTTAAAGAAGAAACTGAGACCAGCTCGTGGCTTACAGTCAGGATCGAGGGAAAGTTTATCTGATTCTCCATCAAATGGCATCTCTTCGAGGAAGTTTCGCAAGAAAAGTTTGTTGTGAAATCTTACAAGTGGTAGTCTCTTTATTTGAGATAGCTTGTGTTTTTACCCTTTCCAGGTGAAATATCATGGTTAAAGAAGAAACTGAGACAAGTTCGTGGCTTATAGTCAGGATCGAGGGGAAGTTTATCCGATTCTCCATAAAATGGCATCTCTTCGAGGAAGTTTCGCATGAGAAGTTTATTGTGAAATCTTACAAGTGGTAGTCTCTTTATTTGAGATAGCTTGTGTTTTTACCCTTTCCAGGTGAAATATCTTGGTTAAAGAAGAAACTGAGACCAATTCGTGGCTTATAGTCAGGATCGAGGGGAAGTTTATCCGATTCTCCATCAAATGGCATCTCTCATAGGAATTTTCACAAGAGAAGTGTGTTGTGAAATCTTACAAGTGGTAGTCTCTTTATTTGATATAGCTTGTGTTTTTACCCTTTCTAGGTGAAATATCTTGGTTAAAGAAGAAACTGGGACCAATTTGTGGCTTATAGTCAGGATCGAGGGGAAGTTTATCTGATTCTCCATCAAATGGCATCTCTTCGAGGAAGTTTCGCAAGAGAAGTTTATTGTGAAATCTTACAAGTGGTAGTCTCTTTATTTGATATAGCTTGTGTTTTTACCCTTTCCAGGTGAAATATCTTGGTTAAAGAAGAAACTGAGACCAATTCGTGGCTTATAGTCAGGATCGAGGGGAAGTTTATCCGATTCTCCATCAAATGGCATCTCTCATAGGAATTTTCACAAGAGAAGTGTGTTGTGAAATCTTACAAGTGGTAGTCTCTTTATTTGATATAGCTTGTGTTTTTATCCTTTCTAGGTGAAATATCTTGGTTAAAGAAGAAACTGGGACCAATTTGTGGCTTATAGTCAGGATCGAGGGGAAGTTTATCTGATTCTCCATCAAATGGCATCTCTTCGAGGAAGTTTCGCAAGAGAAGTTTATTGTGAAATCTTACAAGTGGTAGTCTTTTTATTTGAGATAGCTTGTGTTTTTACCCTTTCCAGGTGAAATATCTTGGTTAAAGAAGAAACTAAGACCAGTTCGTGGCTTATATTCAGGATCGAGGGGAAGTTTATCTGATTCTTCATCAAATGGCATTTCTTCAAGAAAGTTTCGCATGAGAAGTTTTGTTGTGAAATCTTACAAGTGGTAGTTTCTTTATTTGAGATAGCTTGTGTTTTTACCCTTTCTAGGTGAAATATCTTGGTTAAAGAAGAAACTGAGACCAGTTCGTGGCTTATAGTCAGGATCGAGGGGAAGTTTATCCGATTCTCCATAAAATGGCATCTCTCATAGGAATTTTCGCAAGAGAAGTTTGTTGTGAAATCATACAAGTGGTAGTCTCTTTATTTGAGATAGCTTGTGTTTTTACCCTTTCTAGGTGAAATATATTGGTTAAAGAAGAAACTGGGACCAGTTCGTGGCTTATAGTCAGGATCGAGGGGAAGTTTATCCGATTCTCCATTAAGTGGTATCTCTTCGAGGAAGTTTCGCAAGAGAAGTTTATTGTGAAATATTACAAGTGGTAGTCTCTTTATTTGAGATAACTTGTGTTTTTACCCTTTCCAGGTGAAATTTCTGGGTTAAAGAAGAAACTGAGACCAGTTCGTGGCTTATAGTCAAGATCAAGGGGATGTTTATCCAATTCACCATCAAACGGCATCTCTTCGAGGAAGTTTCGCAAGAGATGTTTTTGTGAAATCTTACAAGTGGTAGTCTCTTTATTAGAGATAGCTTGTGTTTTTACCCTTTCCAGGTGAAATGTCTTGGTTAAAGAAGAAACTGGGACCAGTTCGTGGCTTATAGTCAGGATCGAGGGGAAGTTTATCTCATTCTCCATTAAATGGTATCTCTTCGAGGAAGTTTCGCAAGAGAAGTTTGTTGTGAAATCTTACAAGTGGTAGTCTCTTTATTTGAGATAATTTGTGGTTTTACCCTTTCCAGGTGAAATATCTTGGTTAAAGAAGAAACTGAGACCAGTTCGTGGCTTATAGTCAGGATCAAGGGGAAGTTTATCCAATTCTAGATCAAACGACATCTCTTCGAGGAAGTTTCAAAAGAGATGTTTTTGTGAAATATTACAAGTGGTAGTCTCTTTATTAGAGATAGCTTGTGTTTTTACCCTTTCCAGGTGAAATGTCTTGGTTAAAGAAGAAACTGAGACCAACTCGTGGCTTATAGTCAGGATCAAGGGGAAGTTTATCCGATTCTCCATCAAATGGCATCTCTTCGAGGAAGTTTCGCAAGAGAAATTTATCGTGAAATCTTACAAGTGGTAGTCTCTTTATTTGAGACAACTTATGTTTCTACCCTTTCCAGGTGATATATCTTGGTTAAAGAAGAAACTGAGACCAGTTCGTGACTTATAGTCATGATCGAGGGGAAGTTTATCTGATTCTCCATCAAATGGCATCTCTTCGAGGAAGTTTTGCAAGAGAAGTTTATTGTGAAATCTTACAAGTGGTAGTCTCTTTATTTGAGATAGCTTATGTTTTTACCCTTTCCAGGTGAAATATCTTGGTTAAAGAAGAAAATGAGACCAGTTCGTGGCTTATATTCAGGATCGAGGGGAAGTTTATCCGATTCTCCATCAAATGGCATTTCTTCGAGGAAGTTTTGCAAGAAAAGTTTGTTGTGAAATCTTACAAGTGGTAGTCTCTTTATTTGAGATAGCTGGTGTTTTTACCCTTTCTAGATGAAATATCTTGGTTAAAGAAGAAACTGGGACCAGTTTGTGGCTTATAGTCATGATCGAGGGGAAGTTTATCTGATTCTCCATCAAATGGCATCTCTTTGAGGAAGTTTCGCAAGAGAAGTTTATTTTGAAATATTACAAGTGGTAGTCTCTTTATTTGAGATAGCTTGTGTTTTTACCCTTTCCAGGTGAAATATCTTGGTTAAAGAAGAAACTGAGACTAGTTCGTGGCTTATATTCAGGATCGAGGGGAAGTTTATCCGATTCTCCATCAAATGGCATTTCTTCGAGGATGTTTTGCATGAGAAGTTTGTTGTGAAATCTTACAAATGGTACTCTCTTTATTTGAGATAACTTGTGTTTTTACCCTTTTCAGGTGAAATATCTTGGTTAAAGAAGAAACTGAGACCAACTCGTGGCTTATAGTCAGGATCGAGGGGAAGTTTATCTAATTCTCCATCAAATGGCATCTCTTCGAGGAAGTTTCGCAAGAAAAGTTTGTTGTGAAATCTTACAAGTGGTAGTCTATTTATTTGAGATATCTTGTGTTTTTACCTTTTCCAGGTGAAACATCATGGTTAAAGAAGAAACTGAGACTAGTTCGTGGCTTATAGTCAGGTTCGAGGTGAAGTTTATCCGATTCTCCATAAAATGGCATCTCTTCGAGGATGTTTCACACGAGAAGTTTATTGTGAAATCTTACAAGTGGTAGTCTCTTTATTTGAGATAGCTTGTGTTTTTACCCTTTCCAAGTGAAATATCTTGGTTAAAGAAGAAACTGAGACCAGTTCGTGGCTTATATTCAGGATCAAGGGGAAGTTTATCCGACTCTCCATCAAATGGAATTTCTTCGAGGAAGTTTTGCATGAGAAGTTTTTTGTGAAATATTACAAATGGTAGTCTCTTTATTTGAGATAGCTTGTGTTTTTACCCTTTCCAGGTGAAATATCTAGGTTAAAGAAGAAACTAAGACCAGTTTGTGGCTTATAGTCAGGATCGAGGGGAAGTTTATCTGATTCTCCATCAAATGGAATCTCTTCGAGAAAGTTTCTCAAGAGAAGTTTGTTGTGAAATTTTACAAGTGGTAGTTTCTTTATTTGAGATAGCTTGTGTTTTTACCCTTTCCAAGTGAAATATTTGGGTTAAAGAAGAAACTGGGACCAGTTCGTGGTTTATAGTCAGGATCGAGGGGAAGTTTATCTGATTCTCCATCAAATGGCATCTCTTCGAGGAAGTTTCGCAAGAGAAGTTTATTGTGAAATCTTACAAGTGGTAGTCTCTTTATTTGAGATAGCTTGTGTTTTTACCCTTTCCAGGTGAAATATCTTGGTTAAAGAACAAACTGAGACCAGCTCGAGGCTTATATTCAGGATCGAGGGGAAGTTTATCCGATTCTCCATCAAATGGCATTTCTTTGAGGAAGTTTTGCATGAGAACTTTGTTGTGAAATCTTACATCTGGTAGTCTCTTTATTTGAGATAGCTTGTGTTTTTACCTTTTTCAGGTGAGATATCTTGGTTAAAGAAGAAACTGAGACCAACTCGTGGCTTATAGTCAGGATCGAGGGGAAGTTTATCTAATTCTCCATCAAATGGCATCTCTTCGAGGAAGTTTCGCAAGAAAAGTTTGTTGTGAAATCTTACAAGTGGTAGTCTCTTTATTTGAGATAGCTTTTGTTTTTACCCTTTCGAGGTGAAACATCATGGTTAAAGAAGAAACTGAGAATAGTTCGTGGCTTATAATTAGGATCGAGGGGAAGTTTATCCGATTCTCCATGAAATGGCATCTCTTCGAGGAAGTTTCACATGAGAAGTTTGTTGTGAAATCTTACAAGTGGTAGTATCTTTATTTGAGATAGCTTGTGTTTTTACCCTTTCCAGGTGAAACATCATGGTTAAAGAAGAACCTGAGACTAGTTCGTGGCTTATAGTCAGGATCGAGGGGAAGTTTATCCGATTCTCCATCAAATGGCATCTCTCATAGGAAGTTTCGCAAGAGAAGTTTGTTGTGAAATATTATAAGTGGTAGTCTCTTTATTTGAGATAGCTTATGTTTTTACCCTTTCCAGCTGAAATATCTTGGTTAAAGAAGAAACTGAGACCTGTTCGGGGCTTATATTCAGGATCGAGGGGAAGTTTATCCGATTCTCCATCAAATGGCATTTCTTCGAGGAAGTTTTGCATGAGAAGTTTGTTGTGAAATCTTACAAATGGTAGTCTCTTTATTTGAGATAGCTTGTGTTTTTACCCTTTCTAGGTGAAATATCTTGGTTAAAGAAGAAACTGGGACCAGTTTGTGGCTTATAGTCAGGATCGAGGGGAAGTTTATCTGTTTCTCCATCAAATGGCATCTCTTCGAGGAAGTTTCACAAGAGAAGTTTATTGTGAAATCTTACAAGTGGTAGTCTCTTTATTTGAGATAGCTTGTGTTTTTACCCTTTCCAAGTGAAATATCTTGGTTAAAGAAGAAACTGAGATCAGTTCGTGGTTTATATTCAGGATCAAGGGGAAGTTTATCCGATTCTCCATCAAATGGCATTTCTTCGAGGAAATTTTGCATGAGAAGTTTGTTGTGAAATCTTACAAATGGTAGTCTCTTTATTTGAGATAGCTTGTGTTTTTACCCTTTCTAGGTGAAATATCTTGGTTAAAGAAGAAACTGAGACCAGCTCGTGGCTTATAGTCAGGATCGAGGGGAAGTTTATCTGATTCTCCATCAAATGGCATCTCTTCGAGGAAGTTTCGCAAGAGAAGTTTATTGTGAAATCTTACAAGTGGTAGTCTCTTTATTTGAGATAGCTTGTGTTTTTACCCTTTTCAGGTGAAATATCTTCGTTAAAGAAGAAACTGAGACCAGTTCGTGGCTTATAGTCAGGATCGAGGGGAAGTTTATCTAATTCTCCATCAAATGGCATCTCTTCGAGGAAGTTTCGCAAGAAAAGTTTGTTGTGAAATCTTACAAGTGGTAGTCTCTTTATTTGAGATAGCTTGTGTTTTTACCCTTTCCAGGTGAAACATCATGGTTAAAGAAGAACCTGAGACTAGTTCGTGGCTTATAGTCAGGATCGAGGGGAAGTTTATCCGATTCTCCATAAAATGGCATCTCTTCGAGGATGTTTCGCATGAGAAGTTTATTGTGAAATCTTACAAGTGGTAGTCTCTTTATTTGAGATAGCTTGTGTTTTTACCCTTTCCAGGTGAAATATCTTGGTTAAAGAAGAAACTGGGACAAGTTTGTGGCTTATAGTCAGGATCGAGGGGAAGTTTATCTGATTCTCCATCAAATGGCATCTCTTCGAGGAAGTTTTGCAAGAGAAGTTTATTGTGAAATCTTACAAGTGGTAGTCTCTTAATTTGAGATAGCTTGATTTTTTACCCTTTCCAGGTGAAATATCTTGGTTAAAGAAGATACTGAGACCAGTTCGTGGCTTATATTCAAGATCAAGGGGAAGTTTATCCTATTCTCCATCAAATGGAATTTCTTCGAGGAAGTTTTGCATGAGAAGTTTGTTGTGAAATCTTACAAATGGTAGTCTCTTTATTTGAGATAGCTTGTGTTTTTACGCTTTCCAGGTGAAATATCTTGGTTAAAGAAGAAACTGAGACCAACTCGTGGCTTATAGTCAGGATTGAGGGGAAGTTTATCTGATTTTCCATCAAATGGCATCTCTTCGAGGAAGTTTCACAAGAAACGTTTGTTGTGAAATCTTAGTAGTGGTAGTCTCTTTATTTGAGATAGCTTGTATTTTTACCCTTTCTAGGTGAAATATCTTGGTTAAAGAAGAAACTGGGACAAGTTTCTGGCTTATAGTCAGGATCGAGGGGAAGTTTATCTGATTCTCCATCAAATGGCATCTCTTCGAGGAAGTTTCGCAAGAGAAGTTTATTGTGAAATCTTACAAGTGGTAGTCTCTTTATTTGAGATAGCTTGTGTTTTTACCCTTTCCAGGTGAAATATCTTGGTTAAAGAAGAAACTGAGACCAGTTCGTGGCTTATATTCAGGATCAAGGGGAAGTTTATCCGATTCTCCATCAAATGGCATTTCTTCGAGGAAGTTTTGCATGAGAAGTTTGTTGTGAAATCTTACAAATGGTAGTCTCTTTATTTGAGATAGCTTGTGTTTTTACGCTTTCCAGGTGAAATATCTTGGTTAAAGAAGAAACTGAGACCAGCTCGTGGCTTATAGTCAGGATTGAGGGGAAGTTTATCTGATTTTCCATCAAATGAAATCTCTTCGATGAAGTTTCACAAGAAAAGTTTGTTGTGAAATCTTACAAGTGGTAGTCTCTTTATTTGAGATAGCTTGTGTTTTTACCCTTTCCTGGTGAAACATCATGGTTAAAGAAGAAACTGAGACTAGTTCGTGGCTTATAGTCAGGATCGAGGGGAAGTTTATCCGATTCTCCATAAAATGGCATCTATTCGAGGAAGTTTCGCATGAGAAGTTTGTGGTGAAATCTTACAAGTGGTAGTCTATTTATTTGAGATAGCTTGTGGTTTTACCCTTTCCAGGTGAAATATATTGGTTAAAGAAGATACTGAGACCAATTCTAGGCTTATAGTCAGGATCAAGGGGAAGTTTATCCGATTCTCCATCAAATGGCATCTTTCATAGGAATTTTCACAAGAGAAGTGTGTTGTGAAATCTTACAAGTGGTAGTCTCTTTATTTCAGATAGCTTGTGTTTTTACCCTTTCTAGGGGAAATATCTTGGTTAAAGAAGAAACTGGGACTAGTTTGTGGCTTATAGTCAGGATCGAGGGGAAGTTTATCTGATTCTCCATCAAATGGCATCTCTTCGAGGAAGTTTCGTAAGAGAAGTTTATTGTGAAATCTTACAAGTGGTAGTCTCTTTATTTGAGATAGCTTGTGTTTTTACCCTTTAAAGGTGAAATATCTTAGTTAAAGAAGGAACTGAGACCAGTTCGTGGCTTATATTCAGGATCGAGGGGAAGTTTATCCGATTCTTCATCAAATGGCATTTCTTCGAGGAAGTTTCGCATGAGAAGTTTTGTTGTGAAATCTTTCAAGTGGTAGTCTCTTTATTTGAGATAGCTTGTGTTTTTACACTTTCCAGGTGAAATATCTTGGTTAAAGAAGAAACTGAGACCAGTTCGTGGCTTATAGTCAGGATCGAGGGGAAGTTTATCCGATTCTCCATAAAATGGCATCTCTCATTGGAATTTTCGCAAGAGAAGTTTGTTGTGAAATATTACAAGTGGTATTCTCTTTATTTGAGATAGCTTGTGTTTTTACACTTTCTAGGTGAAATATCTTGGTTAAAGAAGAAACTGGGACCAGTTCATGGCCTATAGTCAGGATTGAGGGAAGTTTATCCGATTCTCCATTAAATGGTATCTCTTCGAGGAAGATTCGCAAGAGAAGGTTGTTGTGAAATCTTACAAGTGGTAGTCTCTTTATTTGAGATAACTTATGTTTTTACCCTTTCCAGGTGAAATATCTTGGTTAAAGAAGAAACTGAGACCAGTTCGTGCCTTATAGTCAGGATCAAGGGGAAGTTTATCCAATTCTCCATCAAACGGCATCTCTTCGAGGAAGTTTTGCAAGAGATGTTTTTGTGAAATCTTACAAGTGGTAGTCTCTTTATTAGAGATAGCTTGTGTTTTTACCCTTTCCAGGTGAAATGTATTGGTTAAAGAAGAACTGAGACCAGTTCGTGGCTTATAGTCAGGATTGAGGGGAAGTTTATCCGATTCTTCATAAAATGGCATCTCTCATAGGAATTTTCGCAAGAGAAGTTTGTTGTGAAATCTTACAAGTGGTAATCTCTTTATTTGAGATAGCTTGTGTTTTTACCCTTTCTAGGTGAAATATCTTGGTTAAAGAAGAAACTGGGACCAGTTCGTGCCTTATAGTCAGGATCGAGGGGAAGTTTATCCGATTCTCCATTAAATGGTAACTCTTCGAGGAAGTTTCGCAAGAGAAGTTTGTTGTGAAATCTTACAAGTGGTAGTCTCTTTATTTGAGATAATTTGTGTTTTTACCCTTTCCAGGTGAAATATCTTGGTTAAAGAAGAAACTGAGACCAGTTTGTGGCTTATAGTCAGGATCAAGTGGAAGTTTATCCAATTCTCCATCAAACGACATCTCTTCGAGGAAGTTTCGCAAGAGATGTTTTTGTGAAATCTTACAAGTGGTAGTCTGTTTATTTGAGATAGCTTGTGTTTTTACCCTTTCCAGGTGAAATGTCTTGGTTAAAGAAGAAACTGAGACCAGTTCGTGGCTTATAGTTAGGATCGAGGGGAAGTTTATCCAATTCTCCATCAAATGGCATCTCTTCGAGTAAGTTTCACAAGAGAAATTTGTCGTGAAAACTTACAAGTGGTAGTCTCTTTATTTGAGACAACTTGTGTTTCCACCCTTTCCAGGTGATATATCTTGGTCAAAGAAGAAACTGAGACCAGTTCGTGGCTTATAGTTAGGATCGAGGGGAAGTTTATCCGATTCTCCATCAAATGGAATATCTTCGAGGAAGTTTCGCAAGAGAAGTTTGTTGTGAAATATTACAAGTGGTAGTCTCTTTATTTGAGATAGCTTATGTTTTTACCCTTTCCAGGAGAAATATCTTGGTTAAAGAAGAAACTGAGACCAATTCGTTGTTTATAGTCAGGATCGAGGGGAAGTTTATCCGATTCTCCATCAAATGGCATCTCTCATAGGAAGTTTCGCAAGAGAAGTTTGTTGTGAAATCTTATAAGTGGTAGTCTCTTTATTTGAGATAGCTTGTGTTTTTACCCTTTCCAGGTGAAATATCTAGGTTAAAGAAGAAACTGAGACCAGTTTGTGGCTTATAGTCAGGATCGAAGGGAAGTTTATCCGATTCTCCATCAAATGGAATCTCTTCGAGGAAGTTTAGCAAGAGAAGTTTATTGTGAAATCTTACAAGTGGTAGTCTCTTTATTTGAGATAGCTTGTGTTTTTACCCTTTCCAGGTGAAATATCTTGGGTAAAGAAGAAACTGAGACCAGTTCGTGGCTTATATTCAGGATCAAAGGGAAGTTTATCCGATTCTCCATCAAATGGCATTTCTTCGAGGAAGTTTTGCATGAGAAGTCTGTTGTGAAATCTTCCTAATGGCAGTCTCTTTATTTGAGATAGCTTGTGTTTTTACCCTTTCCAGGTTAAATATCTTGGTTAAAGAAGAAACTGAGACCAGCTCGTGGCTTCTAGTCAGGATCGAGGGGAAGTTTATCTGATTCTCCATCAAATGGCATCTCTTCGAGGAAGTTTCATAAGAGAAGTTTGTTATGAAATCTTACAAGTGGTAGTCTCTTTATTTGAGATAGCTTGTGTTTTTACCCTTTCCAGGTAAAATATCTTGGTTAAAGAAGAAACTGAGACCAGTTCTTGGCTTATAGTCAAGATCGAGGGGAAGTTAATCCGATTCTCCATAAAATGGCATCTCTCATAGGAAATTTCACAAGAGAAGTTTGTTGTGAAATCTTACAAGTGGTAGTCTGTTTATTTGAGATAGCTTGTGTTTTTACCATTTCTAGGTGAAATATCTTGGTTAAAGAAGAAACTGGGACCAGTTTGTGGCTTATAGTCAGGATCGAGGGGAAGTTTATCTGATTCTCCATCAAATGGCATCTCTTCGAGGAAGTTTCGCAAGAGAATTTTATTGTGAAATCTTACAAGTGGTAGTCTCTTTATTTGAGATAGCTTATGTTTTTACCATTTCTAGGTGAAATATCTTGGTTAAAGAAGAATCTGAGACCAGTTCGTGGCTTATATTAAGGATCGAGGGGAAGTTTATCCGATTCTTCATCAAATGGCATTTCTTCGAGGAAGTTTCGCATGAGAAGTTTGTTGTGAAATCTTATAAGTGGTAGTATCTTTATTTGAGATAGCTTGTGTTTTTACCCTTTCCAGGTGTAATATCTTGGTTAAAAAAGAAACTGAGACCAACTCAAGGCTTATAGTCAGGATCGATGGGAAGTTTATCTGATTCTCCATCAAATGGCATCTCTTTGAGGAAGTTTTGCAAGAAAAGTTTGTTGTGAAATCTTACAAGTGGTAGTCTCTTTATTTGAGATAGCTTGTGTTTTTACCCTTTCCAGGTGAAACATCATGGTTAAAGAAGAAACTGAGACTAGTTCGTGGCTTATAGTCAGGATCGAGGGGAAGTTTATCCGATTCTCCATAAAATGGCATCTCTTCGAGGAAGTGTCGCATGAGAAGTTTGTTGTGAAATCTTACAAGTGGTAGTCTCTTTATTTGAGATAGCTTGTGTTTTTACCCTTTCTAGGTGAAATATCTTGGTTAAAGAAGAAACCGGGACTAGTTTGTGGCTTATAGTCAGGATCAAGGGGAAGTTTATCTGATTCTCCATCAAATGGCATCTCTTCGAGGAAGTTTCGCAAGAGAAGTTTATTGTGAAATCTTACAAGTGGTAGTCTCTTTATTTGAGATAGCTTGTGTTTTTACCCTTTCCAGGTGAAATATCTTGATTAAAGACGAATCTGAGACCAGTTCGTGGCTTATATTAAGGATCGAGGGGAAGTTTATCCGATTCTTCATCAAATGGCATTTCTTCGAGGAAGTTTCGCATGAGAAGTTTGTTGTGAAATCTTACAAGTGGTAGTCTCTTTATTTGAGATAGCTTGTGTTTTTACCCTTTCCAGGTGTAATATCTTGGTTAAAGAAGAAACTGAGACCAACTCGTGGCTTATAGTCAGGATCGATGGGAAGTTTATCTGATTCTCCATCAAATGGCATCTCTTTGAGGAAGTTTTGCAAGAAAAGTTTGTTGTGAAATCTTACAAGTGGTAGTCTCTTTATTTGAGATAGCTTGTGTTTTTACCCTTTCCAGGTGAAACATCATGGTTAAAGAATAAACTGAGACTAGTTCGTGGCTTATAGTCAGGATCGAGGGGAAGTTTATCCGATTCTCCATAAAATGGCATCTCTTCGAGGAATTTTCGCATGAGAAGTTTGTTGTGAAATCTTACAAGTGGTAGTATCTTTATTTGAGATAGCTTGTGTTTTTACCCTTTCCAGGTGAAATATCTTGGTTAAAGAAGAAACTGAGACCAGCTTGTGGCTTATAGTCGGGATCGAGGGGAAGTTTATCTGATTTTCCATTAAATGTCATCTCTTCGAAGAAGTTTCACAAGAGAAGTTTATTGTGAAATCTTACAAGTGGTAATCTCTTTATTTGATATAGCTTGTGTTTTTACCCTTTCCAGGTGAAATATCTTGGTTAAAGAAGAAACTGTGACTAGTTTGTGGCTTATATTCAGGATCGAGGGGAAGTTTATCCCATTCTCCATCAAATGGAATTTCTTCGAGGAAGTTTCGCATGAGAAGTTTTTTGTGAAATCTTACAAGTGGTAGTCTCTTTATTTGAGATAGATTATGTTTTTACCCTTTCCAAGTGAAATATCTTGGTTAAAGAAGAAATTGAGACCAGCTCGTGGCTTTTAGTCAGGATCGAGGGGAAGTTTATCTGATTCTCCATCAAAAGGCATCTCTTCGAGGAAGTATCGCAAGAAAAGTTTGTTGTGAAATCTTACAAGTGGTAGTCTCTTTATTTGAGATAGCTTGTGTTTTTACACTTTCTAGCTGAAACAGTATGGTTAAAGAAGAAACTTAGACAAGTTCATGGCTTATAGTCAGGATCAAGGGGAAGTTTATCCGATTCTCCATAAAATGGGATCTCTCCGAGGAAGTTTTGCATGAGAAGTTTGTTGTGAAATCTTACAAGTGGTAGTCTCTTTATTTGAGATAGCTTGTGTTTTTACCGTTTCCAGGTGAAATATCTTGGTTAAAGAAGAAACTGAGACCAATTCGTGGCTTATAGTTAGGATCGAGGGGAAGTTCATCCGATTCTCCATTAAATGGCATCTCTCATAGGAATTTTCACAAGAAAAGTTTGTTGTGAAATCTTACAAGTGGTAGTCCCTTTGTTTGAGATAGCTTGTGTTTTTACACTTTCTAGGTGAAATATCTTGGTTAAAGAAGAACCTGGGACCAGTTTGTGGCTTATAGTCAGGATCGAGGGGAAGTTTATCTGATTCTCCATCAAATGGCATCTCTTCGAGGAAGTTTCGCAAGAGAAGTTTATTGTGAAATCTTACAAGTGGTAGTATCTTTATTTGAGATAGCTTGTGTTTATACCCTTTCCAGGTGAAATATCTTGGTTAAAGAAGAAACTGAGACCAGTTCATGGCTTATATTCAGGATCGAGGGGAAGTTTATCCGATTCGTCATCAAATGGAATTTCTTCGAGGAAGTTTCGCATGAGAAGTTTATTGTGAAATCTTACAAGTGGTAGTATATTTATTTGAGATAGCTTGTGTTTTTACCCTTTCCAGGTGTAATATCTTGGTTAAAGAAGAAACTGAGACCAGTTCGTGGCTTATAGTCAGGATTAAGTGGAAATTTATCCAATTCTCCATCAAACGGCATCTCTTCGAGGAAGTTTCGCAAGAGATGTTTTTGTGAAATCTTACAAGTGGTAGTCTGTTTATTTGAGATAGCTTGTGTTTTTACCCTTTCCAGGTGAAATGTCTTGGTTAAAGAAGAAACTGAGACCAGTTCGTGGCTTATAGTCAGGATCAAGGGGAAGTTTATCCAATTCTCCATCAAATGGCATCTCTTCGAGTAAGTTTCACAAGAGAAATTTGTCGTGAAAACTTACAAGTGGAAGTCTCTTTATTTGAGACAACTTGTGTTTCCACCCTTTCCAGGTGATATATCTTGGTCAAAGAAGAAACTGAGACCAGTTCGTGGCTTATAGTCAGGATCGAGGGGAAGTTTATCCGATTCTCCATCAAATGGCATCTCTCATAGGAAGTTTCGCAAGAGAAGTTTGTTGTGAAATCTTATAAGTGGTAGTCTCTTTATTTGAGATAGCTTGTGTTTTTACCCTTTCCAGGTGAAATATCTAGGTTAAAGAAGAAACTGAGACCAGTTTGTGGCTTATAGTCAGGATCGAGGGGAAGTTTATCCGATTCTCCATCAAATGGCATCTCTTCGAGGAAGTTTCGCAAGAGAAGTTTATTGTGAAATCTTACAAGTGGTAGTCTCTTTATTTGAGATAGCTTGTGTTTTTACCCTTTCCAGGTGAAATATCTTGGGTAAAGAAGAAACTGAGACCAGTTCGTGGCTTATATTCAGGATCAAAGGGAAGTTTATCCGATTCTCCATCAAATGGCATTTCTTCAAGGAAGTTTTGCATGAGGAGTCTGTTGTGAAATCTTACTAATGGCAGTCTCTTTATTTGAGATAGCTTGTGTTTTTACCCTTTCCAGGTTAAATATCTTGGTTAAAGAAGAAACTGAGACCAGCTCGTGGCTTCTAGTCAGGATCGAGGGGAAGTTTATCTGATTCTCCATCAAATGGCATCTCTTCGAGGAAGTTTCATAAGAGAATTTTGTTATGAAATCTTACAAGTGGTAGTCTCTTTATTTGAGATAGCTTGTGTTTTTACCCTTTCCAGGTAAAATATCTTGGTTAAAGAAGAAACTGAGACCAGTTCGTGGCTTATAGTCAAGATCGAGGGGAAGTTAATCCGATTCTCCATAAAATGGCATCTCTCATAGGAAATTTCACAAGAGAAGTTTGTTGTGAAATCTTACAAGTGGTAGTCTGTTTATTTGAGATAGCTTATGTTTTTACCATTTCTAGGTGAAATATCTTGGTTAAAGAAGAAACTGGGACCAGTTTGTGGCTTATAGTCAGGATCAAGGGGAAGTTTATCTGATTCTCCATCAAATGGCATCTCTTCGAGGAAGTTTCACAAGAGAATTTTATTGTGAAATCTTACAAGTGGTAGTCTCTTTATTTGAGATAGCTTGTGTTTTTACCATTTCTAGGTGAAATATCTTGGTTAAAGAAGAATCTGAGACCAGTTCGTGGCTTATATTAAGGATCGAGGGGAAGTTTATCCGATTCTTCATCAAATGGCATTTCTTCGAGGAAGTTTCGCATGAGAAGTTTGTTGTGAAATCTTACAAGTGGTAGTCTCTTTATTTGAGATAGCTTGTGTTTTTACCCTTTCCAGGTGTAATATCTTGGTTAAAGAAGAAACTGAGACCAACTCGTAGCTTATAGTCAGGATCGAGGGGAAGTTTATCTGATTCTCCATCAAATGGCATCTCTTTGAGGAAGTTTTGCAAGAAAAGTTTGTTGTGAAATCTTACAAGTGGTAGTCTCTTTATTTGAGATAGCTTGTGTTTTTACCCTTTCCAGGTGAAACATCATGGTTAAAGAAGAAACTGAGACTAGTTCTGGCTTATAGTCAGGATCGAGGGGAAGTTTATCCGATTCTCCATAAAATGGCATCTCTTCGAGGAAGTTTCGCATGAGAAGTTTGTTGTGAAATCTTACAAGTGGTAGTCTCTTTATTTGAGATAGCTTGTGTTTTTACCCTTTCCAGGTGAAATATCTTGGTTAAAGAAGAAACTGAGACCAGCTTGTGGCTTATAGTCGGGATCGAGGGGAAGTTTATCTGATTTTCCATTAAATGTCATCTCTTCGAGGATGTTTCACAAGAGAAGTTTATTGTGAAATCTTACAAGTGGTAGTCTCTTTATTTGATATAGCTTGTGTTTTTACCCTTTCCAGGTGAAATATCTTGGTTAAAGAAGAATCTGTGACCAGTTCGTGGCTTATATTCAGGATCGAGGGGAAGTTTATCCGATTCTCCATCAAATGGAATTTCTTCGAGGAAGTTTCGCATGAGAAGTTTTTTGTGAAATCTTACAAGTGGTAGTCTCTTTATTTGAGATAGATTATGTTTTTACCCTTTCCAAGTGAAATATCTTGGTTAAAGAAGAAATTGAGACCAGCTCGTGGCTTTTAGTCAGGATCGAGGGGAAGTTTATCTGATTCTCCATCAAAAGGCATCTCTTCGAGGAAGTATCGCAAGAAAAGTTTGTTGTGAAATCTTACAAGTGGTAGTCTCTTTATTTGAGATAGCTTGTGTTTTATAAACTTTCTAGGTGAAACAGTATGGTTAAAGAAGAAACTTAGACAAGTTCATGGCTTATAGTCAGGATCAAGGGGAAGTTTATCCGATTCTCCATAAAATGGGATCTCTCCGAGGAAGTTTTGCATGAGAAGTTTGTTGTGAAATCTTACAAGTGGTAGTCTCTTTATTTGAGATAGCTTGTGTTTTTACCGTTTCCAGGTGAAATATCTTGGTTAAAGAAGAAACTGAGACCAATTCGTGGCATATAGTTAGGATCGAGGGGAAGTTCATCCGATTCTCCATTAAATGGCATCTCTCATAGGAATTTTCACAAGAGAAGTTTGTTGTGAAATCTTACAAGTGGTAGTCCCTTTGTTTGAGATAGCTTGTGTTTTTACACTTTCTAGGTGAAATATCTTGGTTAAAGAAGAACCTGGGACCAGTTTGTGGCTTATAGTCAGGATCGAGGGGAAGTTTATCTGATTCTCCATCAAATGGCATCTCTTCGAGGAAGTTTCGCAAGAGAAGTTTATTGTGAAATCTTACAAGTGGTAGTATCTTTATTTGAGATAGCTTGTGTTTTTACCCTTTCCAGGTGAAATATCTTGATTAAAGAAGAAACTGAGACCAGTTCATGGCTTATATTCAGGATCGAGGGGAAGTTTATCCGATTCTTCATCAAATGGCATTTCTTCGAGGAAGTTTCGCATGAGAAGTTTGTTGTGAAATCTTACAAGTGGTAGTATATTTATTTGAGATAGCTTGTGTTTTTACCCTTTCCAGGTGTAATATCTTGGTTAAAGAAGAAACTGAGACCAGTTCGTGGCTTATAGTCAGGATCAAGTGGAAGTTTATCCAATTCTCCATCAAACGGCATCTCTTCGAGGAAGTTTCGCAAGAGATGTTTTTGTGAAATCTTACAAGTGGTAGTCTGTTTATTTGAGATAGCTTGTGTTTTTACCCTTTCCAGGTGAAATGTCTTGGTTAAAGAAGAAATTGAGACCAGTTCGTGGCTTATAGTCAGGATCGAGGGGAAGTTTATCCAATTCTCCATCAAATGGCATCTCTTCGAGTAAGTTTCACAAGAGAAATTTGTCGTGAAAACTTACAAGTGGTAGTCTCTTTATTTGAGACAACTTGTGTTTCCACCCTTTCCAGGTGATATATCTTGGTCAAAGAAGAAACTGAGACCAGTTCGTGGCTTATAGTCTGGATCGAGGGGAAGTTTATCCGATTCTCCATCAAATGGCATCTCTCATAGGAAGTTTCGCAAGAGAAGTTTGTTGTGAAATCTTATAAGTGGTAGTCTCTTTATTTGAGATAGCTTGTGTTTTTACCCTTTCCAGGTGAAATATCTAGGTTAAAGAAGAAACTGAGACCAGTTTGTGGCTTATAGTCAGGATCGAGGGGAAGTTTATCCGATTCTCCATCAAATGGCATCTCTTCGAGGAAGTTTCGCAAGAGAAGTTTATTGTGAAATCTTATAAGTGGTAGTCTCTTTATTTGAGATAGCTTGTGTTTTTACCCTTTCCAGGTGAAATATCTTGGGTAAAGAAGAAACTGAGACCAGTTCGTGGCTTATATTCAGGATCAAAGGGAAGTTTATCCGATTCTCCATCAAATGGCATTTCTTCAAGGAAGTTTTGCATGAGAAGTCTGTTGTGAAATCTTACTAATGGCAGTCTCTTTATTTGAGATAGCTTGTGTTTTTACCCTTTCCAGGTTAAATATCTTGGTTAAAGAAGAAACTGAGACCAGCTCGTGGCTTCTAGTCAGGATCGAGGGGAAGTTTATCTGATTCTCCATCAAATGGCATCTCTTCGAGGAAGTTTCATAAGAGAAGTTTGTTATGAAATCTTACAAGTGGTAGTCTCTTTATTTGAGATAGCTTGTGTTTTTACCCTTTCCAGGTAAAATATCTTGGTTAAAGAAGAAACTGAGACCAGTTCGTGGCTTATAGTCAAGATCGAGGGGAAGTTAATCTGATTCTCCATAAAATGGCATCTCTCATAGGAAATTTCACAAGAGAAGTTTGTTGTGAAATCTTACAAGTGGTAGTCTGTTTATTTGAGATAGCTTATGTTTTTACCATTTCTAGGTGAAATATCTTGGTTAAAGAAGAAACTGGGACCAGTTTGTGGCTTATAGTCAGGATCGAGGGGAAGTTTATCTGATTCTCCATCAAATGGCATATCTTCGAGGAAGTTTCACAAGAGAATTTTATTGTGAAATCTTACAAGTGGTAGTCTCTTTATTTGAGATAGCTTGTGTTTTTACCATTTCTAGGTGAAATATCTTGGTTAAAGAAGAATCTGAGACCAGTTCGTGGCTTATATTAAGGATCGAGGGGAAGTTTATCCGATTCTTCATCAAATGGCATTTCTTCGAGGAAGTTTCGCATGAGAAGTTTGTTGTGAAATCTTACAAGTGGTAGTCTCTTTATTTGAGATAGCTTGTGTTTTTACCCTTTCCAGGTGTAATATCTTGGTTAAAGAAGAAACTGAGACCAACTCGTGGCTTATAGTCAGGATCGAGGGGAAGTTTATCTGATTCTCCATCAAATGGCATCTCTTTGAGGAAGTTTTGCAAGAAAAGTTTGTTGTGAAATCTTACAAGTGGTAGTCTCTTTATTTGAGATAGCTTGTGTTTTTACCCTTTCCAGGTGAAACATCATGGTTAAAGAAGAAACTGAGACTAGTTCGTGGCTTATAGTCAGGATCGAGGGGAAGTTTATCCGATTCTCCATAAAATGGCATCTCTTCGAGGAAGTTTCGCATGAGAAGTTTGTTGTGAAATCTTACAAGTGGTAGTCTCTTTATTTGAGATAGCTTGTGTTTTTACCCTTTCCAGGTGAAATATCTTGGTTAAAGAAGAAACTGACACCAGCTTGTGGCTTATAGTCGGGATCGAGGGGAAGTTTATCTGATTTTCCATTAAATGTCATCTCTTCGAGGAAGTTTCACAAGAGAAGTTTATTGTGAAATCTTACAAGTGGTAGTCTCTTTATTTGATATAGCTTGTGTTTTTACCCTTTCCAGGTGAAATATCTTGGTTAAAGAAGAAACTGTGACCAGTTCGTGGCTTATATTCAGGATCGAGGGGAAGTTTATCCGATTCTCCATCAAATGGAATTTCTTCGAGGAAGTTTCGCATGAGAAGTTTTTTGTGAAATCTTACAAGTGGTAGTCTCTTTATTTGAGATAGATTATGTTTTTACCCTTTCCAAGTGAAATATCTTGGTTAAAGAAGAAATTGAGACCAACTCGTGGCTTTTAGTCAGGATCGAAGGGAAGTTTATCAGATTCTCCATCAAAAGGCATCTCTTCGAGGAAGTATCGCAAGAAAAGTTTGTTGTGAAATCTTACAAGTGGTAGTCTCTTTATTTGAGATAGCTTGTGTTTTTACACTTTCTAGGTGAAACAGTATGGTTAAAGAAGAAACTTAGACAAGTTCATGGCTTATAGTCAGGATCAAGGGGAAGTTTATCCGATTCTCCATAAAATGGGATCTCTCCGAGGAAGTTTTGCATGAGAAGTTTGTTGTGAAATCTTACAAGTGGTAGTCTCTTTATTTGAGATAGCTTGTGTTTTTACCGTTTCCAGGTGAAATATCTTGGTTAAAGAAGAAACTGAGACCAATTCGTGGCTTATAGTTAGGATCGAGGGGAAGTTCATCCGATTCTCCATTAAATGGCATCTCTCATAAAAATTTTCACAAGAGAAGTTTGTTGTGAAATCTTACAAGTGGTAGTCCCTTTGTTTGAGATAGCTTGTGTTTTTACACTTTCTAGGTGAAATATCTTGGTTAAAGAAGAACCTGGGACCAGTTTGTGGCTTATAGTCAGGATCTAGGGGAAGTTTATCTGATTCTCCATCAAATGGCATCTCTTCGAGGAAGTTTCGCAAGAGAAGTTTATTGTGAAATCTTACAAGTGGTAGTATCTTTATTTGAGATAGCTTGTGTTTTTACCCTTTCCAGGTGAAATATCTTGGTTAAAGAAGAAACTGAGACCAGTTCATGGCTTATATTCAGGATCGAGGGGAAGTTTATCCGATTCTTCATCAAATGGCATTTCTTCGAGGAAGTTTCGCATGAGAAGTTTGTTGTTAAATCTTACAAGTGGTAGTATATTTATTTGAGATAGCTTGTGTTTTTACCCTTTCCAGGTGTAATATCTTGGTTAAAGAAGAAACTGAGACCAGTTCGTGGCTTATAGTCAGGATCAAGTTGAAGTTTATCCAATTCTCCATCAAACGGCATCTCTTCGAGGAAGTTTCGCAAGAGATGTTTTTGTGAAATCTTACAAGTGGTAGTCTGTTTATTTGAGATAGCTTGTGTTTTTACCCTTTCCAGGTGAAATGTCTTGGTTAAAGAAGAAACTGAGACCAGTTCGTGGCTTATAGTCAGGATCGAGGGGAAGTTTATCCAATTCTCCATCAAATGGCATCTCTTCGAGTAAGTTTCACAAGAGAAATTTGTCGTGAAAACTTACAAGTGGTAGTCTCTTTATTTGAGACAACTTGTGTTTCCACCCTTTCCAGGTGATATATCTTGGTCAAAGAAGAAACTGAGACCAGTTCGTGGCTTATAGTCAGGATCGAGGGGAAGTTTATCCGATTCTCCATCAAATGGCATCTCTCATAGGAAGTTTCGCAAGAGAAGTTTGTTGTGAAATCTTATAAGTGGTAGTCTCTTTATTTGAGATAGCTTGTGTTTTTACCCTTTCCAGGTGAAATATCTAGGTTAAAGAAGAAACTGAGACCAGTTTGTGGCTTATAGTCAGGATCGAGGGGAAGTTTATCCGATTCTCCATCAAATGGCATCTCTTCGAGGAAGTTTCGCAAGAGAAGTTTATTGTGAAATCTTACAAGTGGTAGTCTCTTTATTTGAGATAGCTTGTGTTTTTACCCTTTCCAGGTGAAATATCTTGGGTAAAGAAGAAACTGAGACCAGTTCGTGGCTTATATTCAGGATCAAAGGGAAGTTTATCCGATTCTCCATCAAATGGCATTTCTTCAAGGAAGTTTTGCATGAGAAGTCTGTTGTGAAATCTTACTAATGGCAGTCTCTTTATTTGAGATAGCTTGTGTTTTTACCCTTTCCAGGTTAAATATCTTGGTTAAAGAAGAAACTGAGACCAGCTCGTGGCTTCTAGTCAGGATCGAGGGGAAGTTTATCTGATTCTCCATCAAATGGCATCTCTTCGAGGAAGTTTCATAAGAGAAGTTTGTTATGAAATCTTACAAGTGGTAGTCTCTTTATTTGAGATAGCTTGTGTTTTTACCCTTTCCAGGTAAAATATCTTGGTTAAAGAAGAAACTGAGACCAGTTCGTGGCTTATAGTCAAGATCGAGGGGAAGTTAATCCGATTCTCCATAAAATGGCATCTCTCATAGGAAATTTCACAAGAGAAGTTTGTTGTGAAATCTTACAAGTGGTAGTCTGTTTATTTGAGATAGCTTATGTTTTTACCATTTCTAGGTGAAATATCTTGGTTAAAGAAGAAACTGGGACCAGTTTGTGGCTTATAGTCAGGATCGAGGGGAAGTTTATCTGATTCTCCATCAAATGGCATCTCTTCGAGGAAGTTTCACAAGAGAATTTTATTGTGAAATCTTACAAGTGGTAGTCTCTTTATTTGAGATAGCTTGTGTTTTTACCATTTCTAGGTGAAATATCTTGGTTAAAGAAGAATCTGAGACCAGTTCGTGGCTTATATTAAGGATCGAGGGGAAGTTTATCCGATTCTTCATCAAATGGCATTTCTTCGAGGAAGTTTCGCATGAGAAGTTTGTTGTGAAATCTTACAAGTGGTAGTCTCTTTATTTGAGATAGCTTGTGTTTTTACCCTTTCCAGGTGTAATATCTTGGTTAAAGAAGAAACTGAGACCAACTCGTGGCTTATAGTCAGGATCGAGGGGAAGTTTATCTGATTCTCCATCAAATGGCATCGCTTTGAGGAAGTTTTGCAAGAAAAGTTTGTTGTGAAATCTTACAAGTGGTAGTCTCTTTATTTGAGATAGCTTGTGTTTTTACCCTTTCCAGGTGAAACATCATGGTTAAAGAAGAAACTGAGACTAGTTCGTGGCTTATAGTCAGGATCGAGGGGAAGTTTATCCGATTCTCCATAAAATGGCATCTCTTCGAGGAAGTTTCGCATGAGAAGTTTGTTGTGAAATCTTACAAGTGGTAGTCTCTTTATTTGAGATAGCTTGTGTTTTTACCCTTTCCAGGTGAAATATCTTGGTTAAAGAAGAAACTGAGACCAGCTTGTGGCTTATAGTCGGGATCGAGGGGAAGTTTATCTGATTTTCCATTAAATGTCATCTCTTCGAGGAAGTTTCACAAGAGAAGTTTATTGTGAAATCTTACAAGTGGTAGTCTCTTTATTTGATATAGCTTGTGTTTTTACCCTTTCCAGGTGAAATATCTTGGTTAAAGAAGAAACTGTGACCAGTTCGTGGCTTATATTCAGGATCGAGGGGAAGTTTATCCGATTCTCCATCAAATGGAATTTCTTCGAGGAAGTTTCGCATGAGAAGTTTTTTGTGAAATCTTACAAGTGGTAGTCTCTTTATTTGAGATAGATTATGTTTTTACCCTTTCCAAGTGAAATATCTTGGTTAAAGAAGAAATTGAGACCAGCTCGTGGCTTTTAGTCAGGATCGAGGGGAAGTTTATTTGATTCTCCATCAAAAGGCATCTCTTCGAGGAAGTATCGCAAGAAAAGTTTGTTGTGAAATCTTACAAGTGGTAGTATCTTTATTTGAGATAGCTTGTGTTTTTACACTTTCCAGGTGAAACAGTATGGTTAAAGAAGAAACTTAGACAAGTTCATGGCTTATAGTCAGGATCAAGGGGAAGTTTATCCGATTCTCCATAAAATGGGATCTCTCCGAGGAAGTTTTGCATGAGAAGTTTGTTGTGAAATCTTACAAGTGGTAGTCTCTTTATTTGAGATAGCTTGTGTTTTTACCGTTTCCAGGTGAAATATCTTGGTTAAAGAAGAAACTGAGACCAATTCGTGGCTTATAGTTAGGATCGAGGGGAAGTTCATCCGATTCTCCATTAAATGGCATCTCTTATAGGAATTTTCACAAGAGAAGTTTGTTGTGAAATCTTACAAGTGGTAGTCACTTTGTTTGAGATAGCTTGTGTTTTTACACTTTCTAGGTGAAATATCTTGGTTAAAGAAGAACCTGGGACCAGTTTGTGGCTTATAGTCAGGATCGAGGGGAAGTTTATCTGATTCTCCATCAAATGGCATCTCTTCGAGGAAGTTTCGCAAGAGAAGTTTATTGTGAAATCTTACAAGTGGTAGTATCTTTATTTGAGATAGCTTGTGTTTTTACCCTTTCCAGGTGAAATATCTTGGTTAAAGAAGAAACTGAGACCAGTTCATGGCTTATATTCAGGATCGAGGGGAAGTTTATCCGATTCTTCATCAAATGGCATTTCTTCGAGGAAGTTTCGCATGAGAAGTTTGTTGTGAAATCTTACAAGTGGTAGTATATTTATTTGAGATAGCTTGTGTTTTTACCCTTTCCAGGTGTAATATCTTGGTTAAAGAAGAAACTGAGACCAACTCGTTGCTTATAGTCAGGATCGATGGGAAGTTTATCTGATTCTCCATCAAATGGCATATCTTCGAGGAAGTTTCGCAAGAAAAGTTTGTTGTGAAATCTTACAAGTGGTAGTCTCTTTATTTGAGATAGCTTGTGTTTTTACCCTTTCCAGGTGAAACATCATGGTTAAAGAAGAAACTGAGACTAGTTCGTGGCTTATAGTCAGGATCGAGGGGAAGTTTATCCGATTCTCCATAAAATGGAATCTCTTCGAGGAAGTTTCGCATGAGAAGTTTGTTGTGAAATCTTACAAGTTGTAGTCACTTTATTTGAGATAGCTTGCGTTTTTACCCTTTCCAGGTGAAATATCTTGGTTAAAGAAGAAACTGAGACAAGCTCGTGGCTTATAGTCGGGATCGAGGGGAAGTTTATTTGATTCTCCATCAAATGGCATCTCTTCGAGGAAGTTTCGCAAGAGAAGTTTATTGTGAAATCTTACAAGTGGTAGTCTCTTTATTTGAGATAGCTTGTGTTTTTACCCTTTCCAGGTGAAATATCTTGGTTAAAGAAGAAAGTGAGACCAGTTCGTGGCTTATATTCAGGATCGAGGGGAAGTTTATCCGATTCTCCATCAAATGGAATTTCTTCGAGGAAGTTTCGCATGAGAAGTTTGTTGTGAAATCTTACAAGTGGTAGTCTCTTTATTTGAGATAGATTGTGTTTTTACCCTTTCCAGGTGAAATATCTTGGTTAAAGAAGAAACTGAGACAAGCTCGTGGCTTTTAGTCAGGATCGAGGGGAAGTTTATCGGATTCTCCATCAAATGGCATCTCTTCGAGGAAGTTTCGCAAGAAACGTTTGTTGTGAAATCTTACAAGTGGTAGTCTCTTTATTTAAGATAGCTTGTGTTTTTACCCTTTCCAGGTGAAACATCATGGTTAAAGAAGAAACTGAGACAAGTTCGTGGCCTATAGTCAGGATCGAGGGGAAGTTTATCCGATTCTCAATAAAATGGCATCTCTTCAAGGACGTTTTGCATGAGAAGTTTGTTGTGAAATCTTACAAATGGTAGTCTCTTTATTTGATATAGCTTGTGTTTTTACCCTTTACAGATGAAATATCTTGGTTAAAGAAGAAACTGAAACCAATTCGTGGCTTATAGTCAGGATCGAGGGGATGTTTATCCGATTCTCCATCAAATGGCATCTCTCATAGGAATTTTCACAAGAGAAGTTTGTTGTGAAATCTTACAAGTGATGGTCTCTTTGTTTGAGATAACTTGTGTTTTTACCCTTTCTAGGTGAAATATCTTGGTTAAAGAAGAAACTGGGACCAGTTTGTGGCTTATAGTCAGGATCGAGGGGGAGTTTATCTGATTCTCCATCAAATGGCATCTCTTCGAGGAAGTTTCGCAAGAGAAGTTTGTTGTGAAATCTTATAAGTGGTAGTCTCTTTATTTGAGATAGCTTGTGTTTTTACCCTTTTTAGGTGAAATATCTTGGTTAAAGAAGAAACTGAGACCAGTTCATGGCTTATATTCAGGATCAAGGGGAAGTTTATCCGATTCTTCATAAAATGGCATTTCTTCGAGGAAGTTTCGCATGAGAAGTTTGTTGTGAAATCTTCCAACTGGTAGTCTCTTTATTTGAGATAGCTTGTGTTTTTACCCTTTCCAGGTGTAATATCTTGGTTAAAGAAGAAACTGAGACCAGCTCGTGGCTTATAGTCAGGATCGATGGGAAGTTTATCTGATTCTCCATCAAATGGCATCTCTTCAAGGAAGTTTCGCAAGAAAAGTTTGTTGTGAAATCTTACAAGTGGTAGTCTCTTTATTTGAGATAGCTTGTGTTTTTACCCTTTCCAGGTGAAACATCATGGTTAAATAAGAAACTAAGACTAGTTCGTGGCTTATAGTCAGGATCGAGGGGAAGTTTATCCGATTCTCCATAAAATGGCATCTCTTCGAGGAAGTTTCGCATGAGAAGTTTGTTGTGAAATCTTACAAGTGGTAGTCTCTTTATTTGAGATAGCTTACGTTTTTACCCTTTCTAGGTGAAATATCTTGGTTAAAGAAGAAACTGAGACCAGTTCGTGGCTTATATTCGGGATCGAGGGGAAGTTTATCTAATTCTCTATCAAAAGGCATCTCTTCGAGGAAGTTTCGCAAGAGAAGTTTGTTGTGAAATCTTACAAGTGGCAGTCTCTTTATTTGAGATAGCTTGTGTTTTTACCCTTTCCAGGTGACACATCATGGTTAAATATGAAACTGAGACAAGTTCGTGGCCTATAGTCAGGATCGAGGGGAAGTTTATCCGATTCTCCATAAAATGGTATCTCTTCGAGGAAGTTTCGCAAGAGAAGTTTGTTGTGAAATCTTACAAGTGGTAGTCTCTTTATTTGAGATAGCTTGTGCTTTTACCCTTTCCAGATGAAATATCTTGGTTAAAGAAGAAATTGAGACTAGTTCGTGGCTTATAGTCAGGATCGAGGGGAAGTTTATCCGATTCTCCATAAAATGGCATCTCTTCGAGGAAGTTTCGCATGAGAAGTTTGTTGTGAAATCTTACAAGTGGTAGTCTCTTTATTTGAGATAGATTGTGTTTTTACCCTTTCTAGGTGAAATATCTTGGTTAAAGAAGAAACTGGGACCAGTTTGTGGCTTATAGTCAGGAGCGAGGGGAAGTTTATCTGATTCTCCATCAAATGGCATCTCTTCGAGGAAGTTTCGCAAGAGAAGTTTATTGTGAAATCTTACAAGTGATATTCTCTTTATTTGAGATAACTTGTGTTTTTACCCTTTCTAGGTGAAATATCTTGGTTAAAGAAGAAACTGAGACTAGTTCCTGACTTATATTCAGGATCGAGGGGAAGTTTGTCCAATTCTCCATCAAATGGCAATTCTTCGAGGAAGTTTTGCATGAGAAGTTTGTTGTGAAATCTTACAAATGGTAGTCTCTTTATTTGAGATAGCTTGTGTTTTTACCCTTTCCATGTGAAATATCTTGGTTAAAGAAGAAACTGAGACCAGCTCGGGCTTATAGTCAGGATCGAGGGGAAGTTTATCTGATTCTCCATCAAATGGCATCTCTTCGAGGAAGTTTCGCAAGAAAAGTTTGTTGTGAAATCTTTCAAGTGGTAGTCTCTTTATTTGAGATAGCTTGTGTTTTTACCCTTTCCAGGTGAAACATCATGGTTAAAGAAGAAACTGAGACAAGTTCGTGGCCTATAGTCAGGATCGAGGGGAAGTTTATCCGATTCTCCATAAAATGGTATCTCTTCGAGGAAGTTTCGCAAGAGAAGTTTTTTGTGAAATCTTACAAGTGGTAGTATCTTTATTTGAGATAGCTTATGCTTTTACCCTTTCCAGGTGAAATATCTTGGTTAAAGAAGAAATTGAGACTAGTTCGTGGCTTATAGTCAGGATCGAGGGGAAGTTTATCCGATTCTCCATAAAATGGCATCTCTTCGAGGAAGTTTCGCATGAGAAGTTTGTTTTGAAATCTTACAAGTGGTAGTCTCTTTATTTGAGATAGATTGTGTTTTTACCCTTTCTAGGTGAAATATCTTGGTTAAAGAAGAAACTGGGATCAGTTTGTGGCTTATAGTCAGGATTGAGGGGAAGTTTATCTGATTCTCCATCAAATGGCATCTCTTCGAGGAAGTTTCGCAAGAGAAGTTTGTTGTGAAATCTTACAAGTGGTAGTATCTTTATTTGAGATAGCTTGTGTTTTTAACCTTTCCAGGTGAAATATCTTGGTTAAAGAAGAAACTGAGACCAGTTTATGGCTTATATTCAGGATCGAGGGGAAGTTTATCCGATTCTTCATCAAATGGCATTTCGTCGAGGAAGTTTCGCATGAGTAGTTTGTTGTGAAATCTTACAAGTGGTTGTCTCTTTATTTGAGATAGTTTGTGTTTTTACCCTTTCTAGGTGTAATATCTTGGTTAAAAAAGAAACTGAGACCTGCCCGTGGCTTATAGTCAGGATCGATGGGAAGTTTATCTGATTCTCCATCAAATGGCATCTCTTCGAGGAAGTTTCACAAGAAAAGTTTGTTGTGAAATCGTACAAGTGGTAGTCTCTTTATTTGAGATAGCTTGTGTTTTTACCCTTTCTAGGTGAAACATCATGGTTAAAGAAGAAAATCGGACTAGTTCGTGGCTTATAGTCAGGATCGAGGGAAATTTTATTCGATTCTCCATAAAATGGCATCTCTTCGAGGAAGTTTCGCATGAGAAGTTTGTTGTGAAATCTTACAAGTGGTAGTCTCTTTATTTGAGATAGCTTGCGTTTTTACCCTTTCCAAGTGAAATATCTTGGTTAAAGAAGAAACTGAGACCAGCTCGTGGCTTATAGTCGGGATCAAGGGGAAATTTATCTGATTCTCCATCAAATGGCATCTCTTCGAGGAAGTTTCGCAAGAGAAGTTTATTGTGAAATCTTACAAGTGGTAGTCTCTTTATTTGAGATAGCTTGTGTTTTTAACCTTTCCAGGTGAAATATCTTGGTTAAAGAAGAAACTGAGACCAGTTCGTGGCTTATATTCAGGATCGAGGGGAAGTTTATCCGATTCTCCATCAAATGGCATTTCTTCGAGGAAGTTTCTCATGAGAAGTTTGTTGTGAAATCTTACAAGTGGTAGTCTCTTTATTTGAGATAGATTGTGTTTTTACCCTTTCCAGGTGAAATATCTTGGTTAAAGAAGAAACTGAGACCAGCTCGTGGCTTTTAGTCAGGATCGAGGGGAAGTTTATCTGATTCTCCATCAAATGGCATCTCTTCGAGGAAGTTTCGCAAGAAAAGTTTGTTGTGAAATCTTACAAGTGGTAGTCTCTGTATTTGAGATAGCTTGTGTTTTTACCCTTTCCAGGTGTAACATCATGGTTAAAGAAGAAACTGAGACAAGTTCGTGGCTTATAGTCAGGATCGAGGGGAAGTTTATCCGATTCTCCATAAAATGGCATCTCTTCGATGAAGTTTCGTATGAGAAGTTTGTTGTGAAATCTTACAAATGGTAGTCTCTTTATTTGAGATAGCTTGTGTTTTTACCCTTTCCATGTGAAATATCTTGGTTAAAGAAGAAACTGAGACCAATTCGTGGCTTATACTCAGGATCAAGGGGAAGTTTATCCGATTCTCCATTAAATGGTATCTCTTTGAGGAACTTTCGAAAGAGAAGTTTGTTGTGAAATCTTACAAGTGGTAGTCTCTTTATTTGAGATAACTTGTGTTTTTACCCTTTCCAGGTGAAATATCTTGGTTAAAGAAGAAACTGAGACCAGTTCGTGGGTTATAGTCAGGATCAAGGAGAATTTTATCCAATTCTCCATCAAACGGCATCTCTTCGAGGAAGTTTCGCAAGAGATGTTTTTCTAAAATCCTACAAGTGGTAGTCTCTTTATTAGAGATAAATTGTGTTTTTACCCTTTCCAGGTGAAATGTCTTGGTTAAAGAAGAAACTGAGACCAGTTCGTGGCTTATAGTCAGGATCGAGGGGAAGTTTATCCGATTCTCCATAAAATGGCATCTCTCAAAGGAATTTTCGCAAGAGAAGTTTGTTGTGAAATCTTACAAGTGGTAATCTCTTTATTTGAGATAGCTTGTGTTTTTACCCTTTCTAGGTGAAATATCTTGGTTAAAGAAGAAACTGGGACCAATTCGTGGCTTATAGTCAGGATCGAGGGGAAGTTTATCCGATTCTCCATTAAATGGTATCTCTTCGAGGAAGTTTCGCAAGAGAAGTTTGTTGTGAAATCTTACAAGTGGTGGTCTCTTTATTTGAGATAATTTGTGTTTTTACCCTTTCCAGGTGAAATATCTTGGTTAAAGAAGAAACTGAGACCAGTTCGTGGCTTATAGTCAGGATCAAGGGGAAGTTTATCCAATTCTCCATCAAACGGCATCTCTTCGAGGAAGTTTCACAAGAGATGTTTTTGTGAAATCTTACAAGTGGTAGTCTCTTTATTAGAGATAGCTTGTGTTTTTACCCTTTATCAGGAGAAATGTCTTGGTTAAAGAAGAAACTGAGACCAATTCGTGGCTTATAGTCAGGATTGATGGGAAGCTTATCCGATTTTCCATCAAATGGAATCTCTTCGAGGAAGTTTCACAAGAGAAATTTGTCGTGAAATCTTACAAGTGATAGTCTATTTATTTGAGATAGCTTGTGTTTTTACCCTTTCTAGGTGAAATATCTTGGTTAAAGAAGAAACTGAGACTAGTTCCTGCTTATATTCAGGATCGAGGGGAAGTTTATCCAATTCTCCATCAAATGGCATTTCTTCGAGGAAGTTTTGCATGAGAAGTTTGTTGTGAAATCTTACAAATGGTAGTCTCTTTATTTGAGATAGCTTGTGTTTTTACCCTTTCCTGGTGAAATATCTTGGTTAAAGAAGAAACTGAGACCAGCTCGTGGCTTATAGTCAGGATCGATGGGAAGTTTATCTGATTCTCCATCAAATGGCATTTCTTCGAGGAAGTTTCGCAAGAAAAGTTTGTTGTGAAATCTTACAAGTGGTAGTCTCTTTATTTGAGAAAACTTGTGTTTTTACCCTTTCCAGGTGAAATATCTTGGTTAAAGAAGAAACTGAGACCAGTTCGTGGCTTATAGTCAGGATCAAGGAGAATTTTATCCAATTCTCCATTAAACGGCATCTCTTCGAGGAAGTTTCGCAAGAGATGTTTTTCTGAAATCTTATAAGTGGTAGTCTCTTTATTAGAAATAACTTGTGTTTTTACCCTTTCCAGGTGAAATGTCTTGGTTAAAGAAGAAACTGAGACCAGTTCGTGGCTTATAGTCAGGATCGAGGGGAAGTTTATCCGATTCTCCATAAAATTGCATCTCTCAAAGGAATTTTCGCATGAGAAGTTTGTTGTGAAATCTTACAAGTGGTAGTCTCTTTTTTTGAGATAGCTTGTGTTTTTACCCTTTCTAGGTGAAATATCTTGGTTAAAGAAGAAACTGGGACCAGTTCGTGGCTTATAGTCAGGATCGAGGGGAAGTTTATCCGATTCTCCATTAAATGGTATCTCTTCGAGGAAGTTTCGCAAGAGAAGTTTGTTGTGAAATCTTACAAGTGGTGGTCTCTTTATTTGAGATAATTTGTGTTTTTACCCTTTCCAGGTGAAATATCTTGGTTAAAGAAGAAACTGAGACCAGTTCGTGGCTTATAGTCAGGATCGAGGGGAAGTTTATCCGATTCTCCATCAAACGGCATCTCTTCGAGGAAGTTTCGCAAGAGATGTTTTTGTGAAATCTTACAATTGGTAGTCTCTTTATTAGAGATAGGTTGTGTTTTTACCCTTTCCAGGAGAAATGTCTTGGTTAAAGAAGAAACTGAGACCAGTTCGTGGCTTATAGTCAGGATTGATGGGAAGCTTATCCGATTCTCCATCAAATGGAATCTCTTCGAGGAAGTTTCGCAAGAGAAATTTGTCGTGAAATCTTACAAGTGATAGTATCTTTATTTGAGATAGCTTGTGTTTTTACCCTTTCTAGGTGAAACATCATGGTTAAGGAAGAAACTAAGACTAGTTCCTGGCTTATAGTCAAGATCGAGGGGAAGTTTATCCGATTCTCCATCAAATGGCATCTCTTCGAGGAAGTTTCGCATGAGAAGTTTGTTGTGAAATCTTACAAGTGGTAGTCTCTTCGTTTGAGATAGCTTGCGTTTTTACCCTTTCCAGGTGAAATATCTTGGTTAAAGAAGAAACTGAGACCAGCTCGTGGCTTATAGTCAGGATCGAGGGGAAGTTTATCCGATTCTCCATCAAATGGCATATCTTCGAGGAAGTTTCGCAAGAAAAGTTATTTGTGAAATCTTACAAGTGGTAGTCTCTTTATTTGAGATAGCTTGTGTTTTTACCCTTTCCAGGTGAAACATCATGGTTAAAGAAGAAAATGAGACTAGTTCGTGGCTTATAGTCAGGATCGAGGGGAAGTTTATCCGATTCTCCATCAAATGGCATTTCTTCGAGGAAGTTTCGCATGAGAAGTTTGTTGTGAAATCTTACAAGTGGCAGTCTCTTTATTTGAGATAGATTGTGTTTTTACCCTTTCCAGGTGAAATATCTTGGTTAAAGAAGAAACTGAGACCAACTCGTGGCTTTTAGTCAGGATCGAGGGGAAGTTTATCTGATTCTCCATCAAATGGCATCTCTTCGAGGAAGTTTCGCAAGAAAAGTTTGTTGTGAAATATTACAAGTGGTAGTCTCTTTATTTGAGATAGCTTGTGTTTTTACCCTTTCCAGGTGAAACATCATGGTTAAAGAAGATAATGAGATAAGTTCGTGGCCTATAGTCAGGATCGAGGGGAAGTTTATCCGATTCTCCATAAAATGGCATCTCTTCGAGGACGTTTTGCATGAGAAGTTTGTTGTGAAATCTTACAAGTGGTAGTCTCTTTATTTGATATAGCTTGTGTTTTTACCCTTTCTAGGTGAAATATCTTGGTTAAAAAAGAAACTGAGACCAATTCGTGGCTTATAGTCAGGATCGAGGGGAAGTTTATCCAATTCTCCATCAAATGGCATCTCTCATAGGAATTTTCACAAGAGAAGTTTGTTGTGAAATCTTACAAGTGGTAGTCTCTTTGTTTGAGATAACTTGTGTTTTTACCCTTTCTAGGTGAAATATCTTTTTAAATAAGAAACTGGGACCAGTTTGTGGCTTATAGTCAGGATTGAGGTGAAGTTTATCTGATTCTCCATCAAATGGCATCTCTTCGAGGAAGTTTCGCAAGAGAAGTTTGTTGTGAAATCTTACAAGTGGTAGTATATTTATTTGAGATAGCTTGTGTTTTTACCCTTTCCAAGTGAAATATCTTGGTTAAAAAAGAAACTGAGACCAGTTCATGGCTTATATTCAGGATCGAGGGAATGTTTATCCGATTCTTAATCAAATGGCATTTCTTCGAGGAAGTTTCGCATGAGAAGTTTGTTGTGAAATCTTACAAGTGGTTGTCTCTTTATTTGAGATAGTTTGTGTTTTTACCCTTTCCATGTGTAATATCTTGGTTAAAGAAGAAACTGAGACCAGCTCGTGGCTTATAGTCAGGATCGATGGGAAGTTTATCTGATTCTCCATCAAATGGCATATCTTCGAGGAAGTTTCGCAAGAAAAGTTTGTTGTGAAATCTTACAAGTGGTAGTCTCTTTATTTGAGATAGCTTGTGTTTTTACCCTTTCCAGGTGAAACATCATGGTTAAAGAAGAAACTGGGACTAGTTCGTGGCTTATAGTCAGGATCGAGGGGAAGTTTATTCGATTCTCCAGAAAATGGCATCTCTTCGAGGAAGTTTCGCATGAGAAGTTTGTTGTGAAATCTTACAAGTGGTAGTCTCTTTATTTGAGATAGCTTGCGTTTTTATCCTTTCTAGGTGAAATATCTTTGTTAAAGAAGAAACTGAGACCAGCTCGTGGCTTATAGTCGGGATCGAGGGGAAGTTTATCTGATTCTCCATCAAGTGGCATCTCTTCGAGGAAGTTTCGCAAGAGAAGTTTATTGTGAAATCTTACAAGTGGTAGTCTCTTTATTTGAGATAGCTTGTGTTTTTAACCTTTCCAGATGAAATATCTTGGTTAAAGAAGAAACTGAGACCAGTTCGTGGCTTATATTCAGGATCGAGGGGAAGTTTATCCGATTCTCCATCAAATGGCATTTCTTCGAGGAAGTTTCGCATGAGAAGTTTGTTGTGAAATATTACAAGTGGTAGTCTCTTTATTTGAGATAGATTGTGTTTTTACCCTTTCCAGGTGAAATATCTTGGTTAAAGAAGAAACTGAGACCAGCTCGTGGATTTTAGTCTGGATCGACGGGAAGTTTATCTGATTCTCCATCAAATGGCATCTCTTCAAGGAAGTTTCGCAAGAAAAGTTTGTTGTGAAATCTTAAAAGTGATAGTCTATTTATTTGAGATAGCTTGTGTTTTTACCCTTTCTAGGTGAAATATCTTGGTTAAAGAAGAAACTGAGACTAGTTCCTGCTTATATTCAGGATCGAGGGGAAGTTTATCCAATTCTCCATCAAATGGCATTTCTTCGAGGAAGTTTTGCATGAGAAGTTTGTTGTGAAATCTTACAAATGGTAGTCTCTTTATTTGAGATAGCTTGTGTTTTTACCCTTTCCTGGTGAAATATCTTGGTTAAAGAAGAAACTGAGACCAGCTCGTGGCTTATAGTCAGGATCGATGGGAAGTTTATCTGATTCTCCATCAAATGGCATTTCTTCGAGGAAGTTTCGCAAGAGAAGTTTGTTGTGAAATCTTACAAGTGGTAGTCTCTTTATTTGAGAAAACTTGTGTTTTTACCCTTTCCAGGTGAAATATCTTGGTTAAAGAAGAAACTGAGACCAGTTCGTGGCTTATAGTCAGGATCAAGGAGAATTTTATCCAATTCTCCATTAAACGGCATCTCTTCGAGGAAGTTTCGCAAGAGATGTTTTTCTGAAATCTTATAAGTGGTAGTCTCTTTATTAGAAATAACTTGTGTTTTTACCCTTTCCAGGTGAAATGTCTTGGTTAAAGAAGAAACTGAGACCAGTTCGTGGCTTATAGTCAGGATCGAGGGGAAGTTTATCCGATTCTCCATAAAATTGCATCTCTCAAAGGAATTTTCGCATGAGAATATTGTTGTGAAATCTTACAAGTGGTAGTCTCTTTTTTTGAGATAGCTTGTGTTTTTACCCTTTCTAGGTGAAATATCTTGGTTAAAGAAGAAACTGGGACCAGTTCGTGGCTTATAGTCAGGATCGAGGGGAAGTTTATCCGATTCTCCATTAAATGGTATCTCTTCGAGGAAGTTTCGCAAGAGAAGTTTGTTGTGAAATCTTACAAGTGGTGGTCTCTTTATTTGAGATAATTTGTGTTTTTACCCTTTCCAGGTGAAATATCTTGGTTAAAGAAGAAACTGAGACCAGTTCGTGGCTTATAGTCAGGATCGAGGGGAAGTTTATCCGATTCTCCATCAAACGGCATCTCTTCGAGGAAGTTTCGCAAGAGATGTTTTTGTGAAATCTTACAATTGGTAGTCTCTTTATTAGAGATAGCTTGTGTTTTTACCCTTTCCAGGAGAAATGTCTTGGTTAAAGAAGAAACTGAGACCAGTTCGTGGCTTATAGTCAGGATTGATGGGAAGCTTATCCGATTCTCCATCAAATGGAATCTCTTCGAGGAAGTTTCGCAAGAGAAATTTGTCGTGAAATCTTACAAGTGATAGTATCTTTATTTGAGATAGCTTGTGTTTTTACCCTTTCTAGGTGAAACATCATGGTTAAGGAAGAAACTGAGACTAGTTCCTGGCTTATAGTCAAGATCGAGGGGAAGTTTATCCGATTCTCCATCAAATGGCATCTCTTCGAGGAAGTTTCGCATGAGAAGTTTGTTGTGAAATCTTACAAGTGGTAGTCTCTTCGTTTGAGATAGCTTGCGTTTTTACCCTTTCCAGGTGAAATATCTTGGTTAAAGAAGAAACTGAGACCAGCTCGTGGCTTATAGTCAGGATCGAGGGGAAGTTTATCCGATTCTCCATCAAATGGCATATCTTCGAGGAAGTTTCGCAAGAAAAGATATTTGTGAAATCTTACAAGTGGTAGTCTCTTTATTTGAGATAGCTTGTGTTTTTACCCTTTCCAGGTGAAACATCATGGTTAAAGAAGAAAATGAGACTAGTTCGTGGCTTATAGTCAGGATCGAGGGGAAGTTTATCCGATTCTCCATCAAATGGCATTTCTTCGAGGAAGTTTCGCATGAGAAGTTTGTTGTGAAATCTTACAAGTGGCAGTCTCTTTATTTGAGATAGATTGTGTTTTTACCCTTTCCAGGTGAAATATCTTGGTTAAAGAAGAAACTGAGACCAACTCGTGGCTTTTAGTCAGGATCGAGGGGAAGTTTATCTGATTCTCCATCAAATGGCATCTCTTCGAGGAAGTTTCGCAAGAAAAGTTTGTTGTGAAATATTACAAGTGGTAGTCTCTTTATTTGAGATAGCTTGTGTTTTTACCCTTTCCAGGTGAAACATCATGGTTAAAGAAGATAATGAGATAAGTTCGTGGCCTATAGTCAGGATCGAGGGGAAGTTTATCCGATTCTCCATAAAATGGCATCTCTTCGAGGACGTTTTGCATGAGAAGTTTGTTGTGAAATCTTACAAGTGGTAGTCTCTTTATTTGATATAGCTTGTGTTTTTACCCTTTCTAGGTGAAATATCTTGGTTAAAAAAGAAACTGAGACCAATTCGTGGCTTATAGTCAGGATCGAGGGGAAGTTTATCCAATTCTCCATCAAATGGCATCTCTCATAGGAATTTTCACAAGAGAAGTTTGTTGTGAAATCTTACAAGTGGTAGTCTCTTTGTTTGAGATAACTTGTGTTTTTACCCTTTCTAGGTGAAATATCTTTTTAAATAAGAAACTGGGACCAGTTTGTGGCTTATAGTCAGGATTGAGGGGAAGTTTATCTGATTCTCCATCAAATGGCATCTCTTCGACGAAGTTTCGCAAGAGAAGTTTATTGTGAAATCTTACAAGTGGTAGTATATTTATTTGAGATAGCTTGTGTTTTTACCCTTTCCAGGTGAAATATCTTGGTTAAAAAAGAAACTGAGACCAGTTCATGGCTTATATTCAGGATCGAGGGGATGTTTATCCGATTCTTAATCAAATGGCATTTCTTCGAGGAAGTTTCGCATGAGAAGTTTGTTGTGAAATCTTACAAGTGGTTGTCTCTTTATTTGAGATAGTTTGTGTTTTTACCCTTTCCATGTGTAATATCTTGGTTAAAGAAGAAACTGAGACCAGCTCGTGGCTTATAGTCAAGATCGATGGGAAGTTTATCTGATTCTCCATCAAATGGCATATCTTCGAGGAAGTTTCGCAAGAAAAGTTTGTTGTGAAATCTTACAAGTGGTAGTCTCTTTATTTGAGATAACTTGTGTTTTTACCCTTTCCAGGTGAAACATCATGGTTAAAGAAGAAACTGGGACTAGTTCGTGGCTTATAGTCAGGATCGAGGGGAAGTTTATTCGATTCTCCATAAAATGGCATCTCTTCGAGGAAGTTTCGCATGAGAAGTTTGTTGTGAAATCTTACAAGTGGTAGTCTCTTTATTTGAGATAGCTTGTGTTTTTATCCTTTCTAGGTGAAATATCTTGGTTAAAAAAGAAACTGAGACCAGCTCGTGGCTTATAGTCAGGATCGAGGGGAAGTTTATCCAATTCTCCATCAAATGGCATCTCTCATAGGAATTTTCACAAGAGAAGTTTGTTGTGAAATCTTACAAGTGGTAGTCTCTTTGTTTGAGATAACTTGTGTTTTTACCCTTTCTAGGTGAAATATCTTTTTAAATAAGAAACTGGGACCAGTTTGTGGCTTATAGTCAGGATTGAGGTGAAGTTTATCTGATTCTCCATCAAATGGCATCTCTTCGAGGAAGTTTCGCAAGAGAAGTTTGTTGTGAAATCTTACAAGTGGTAGTATATTTATTTGAGATAGCTTGTGTTTTTACCCTTTCCAAGTGAAATATCTTGGTTAAAAAAGAAACTGAGACCAGTTCATGGCTTATATTCAGGATCGAGGGAATGTTTATCCGATTCTTAATCAAATGGCATTTCTTCGAGGAAGTTTCGCATGAGAAGTTTGTTGTGAAATCTTACAAGTGGTTGTCTCTTTATTTGAGATAGTTTGTGTTTTTACCCTTTCCATGTGTAATATCTTGGTTAAAGAAGAAACTGAGACCAGCTCGTGGCTTATAGTCAGGATCGATGGGAAGTTTATTTGATTCTCCATCAAATGGCATATCTTCGAGGAAGTTTCGCAAGAAAAGTTTGTTGTGAAATCTTACAAGTGGTAGTCTCTTTATTTGAGATAGCTTGTGTTTTTACCCTTTCCAGGTGAAACATCATGGTTAAAGAAGAAACTGGGACTAGTTCGTGGCTTATAGTCAGGATCGAGGGGAAGTTTATTCGATTCTCCATAAAATGGCATCTCTTCGAGGAAGTTTCGCATGAGAAGTTTGTTGTGAAATCTTACAAGTGGTAGTCTCTTTATTTGAGATAGCTTGCGTTTTTATCCTTTCTAGGTGAAATATCTTTGTTAAAGAAGAAACTGAGACCAGCTCGTGGCTTATAGTCGGGATCGAGGGGAAGTTTATCTGATTCTCCATCAAGTGGCATCTCTTCGAGGAAGTTTCGCAAGAGAAGTTTATTGTGAAATCTTACAAGTGGTAGTCTCTTTATTTGAGATAGCTTGTGTTTTTAACCTTTCCAGATGAAATATCTTGGTTAAAGAAGAAACTGAGACCAGTTCGTGGCTTATATTCAGGATCGAGGGGAAGTTTATCCGATTCTCCATCAAATGGCATTTCTTCGAGGAAGTTTCGCATGAGAAGTTTGTTGTGAAATATTACAAGTGGTAGTCTCTTTATTTGAGATAGATTGTGTTTTTACCCTTTCCAGGTGAAATATCTTGGTTAAAGAAGAAACTGAGACCAGCTCGTGGATTTTAGTCAGGATCGAGGGGAAGTTTATCTGATTCTCCATCAAATGGCATCTCTTCAAGGAAGTTTCGCAAGAAAAGTTTGTTGTGAAATCTTAAAAGTGGTAGTCTCTTTATTTGAGATAGCTTGTGTTTTTACCCTTTCCAGGTGAAACATCATGGTTAAAGAAGAAACTGAGACAAGTTCGTGGCTTATAGTCAGGATCGAGGGGAAGTTTATCCGATTCTCCATAAAATGGCATCTCTTCGATGAAGTTTCGTATGAGAAGTTTGTTGTGAAATCTTACAAATGGTTGTCTCTTTATTTGAGATAGCTTGTGTTTTTACCCTTTCCAAGTGAAATATCTTGGTTAAAGAAGAAACTGAGACCAATTCGTGGCTTATAGTCAGGATCGAGGGGAAGTTTATCCGATTCTCCATTAAATGGTATCTCTTTGAGGAAGTTTCGCAAGAGAAGTTTGTTGTGAAATCTTACAAGTGGTAGTCTCTTTATTTGAGAAAACTTGTGTTTTTACCCTTTCCAGGTGAAATATCTTGGTTAAAGAAGAAACTGAGACCAGTTCGTGGCTTATAGTCAGGATCAAGGAGAATTTTATCCAATTCTCCATTAAACGGAATATCTTCGAGGAAGTTTCGCAAGAGATGTTTTTCTGAAATCTTATAAGTGGTAGTCTCTTTATTAGAAATAACTTGTGTTTTTACCCTTTCCAGGTGAAATGTCTTGGTTAAAGAAGAAACTGAGACCAGTTCGTGGCTTATAGTCAGGATCGAGGGGAAGTTTATCCGATTCTCCATAAAATTGCATCTCTCAAAGGAATTTTCGCATGAGAAGTTTGTTGTGAAATCTTACAAGTGGTAGTCTCTTTTTTTGAGATAGCTTGTGTTTTTACCCTTTCTAGGTGAAATATCTTGGTTAAAGAAGAAACTGGGACCAGTTCGTGGCTTATAGTCAGGATCGAGGGGAAGTTTATCCGATTCTCCATTAAATGGTATCTCTTCGAGGAAGTTTCGCAAGAGAAGTTTGTTGTGAAATCTTACAAGTGGTGGTCTCTTTATTTGAGATAATTTGTGTTTTTACCCTTTCCAGGTGAAATATCTTGGTTAAAGAAGAAACTGAGACCAGTTCGTGGCTTATAGTCAGGATCGAGGGGAAGTTTATTCGATTCTCCATCAAACGGCATCTCTTCGAGGAAGTTTCGCAAGAGATGTTTTTGTGAAATCTTACAATTGGTAGTCTCTTTATTAGAGATAGCTTGTGTTTTTACCCTTTCCAGGAGAAATGTCTTGGTTAAAGAAGAAACTGAGACCAGTTCGTGGCTTATAGTCAGGATTGATGGGAAGCTTATCCGATTCTCCATCAAATGGAATCTCTTCGAGGAAGTTTCGCAAGAGAAATTTGTCGTGAAATCTTACAAGTGATAGTATCTTTATTTGAGATAGCTTGTGTTTTTACCCTTTCTAGGTGAAACATCATGGTTAAGGAAGAAACTGAGACTAGTTCCTGGCTTATAGTCAAGATCGAGGGGAAGTTTATCCGATTCTCCATCAAATGGCATCTCTTCAAGGAAGTTTCGCATGAGAAGTTTGTTGTGAAATCTTACAAGTGGTAGTCTCTTCGTTTGAGATAGCTTGCGTTTTTACCCTTTCCAGGTGAAATATCTTGGTTAAAGAAGAAACTGAGACCAGCTCGTGGCTTATAGTCAGGTTCGAGGGGAAGTTTATCCGATTCTCCATCAAATGGCATATCTTCGAGGAAGTTTCGCAAGAAAAGTTATTTGTGAAATCTTACAAGTGGTAGTCTCTTTATTTGAGATAGCTTGTGTTTTTACCCTTTCCAGGTGAAACATCATGGTTAAAGAAGAAAATGAGACTAGTTCGTGGCTTATAGTCAGGATCGAGGGGAAGTTTATCCGATTCTCCATCAAATGGCATTTCTTCGAGGAAGTTTCGCATGAGAAGTTTGTTGTGAAATCTTACAAGTGGCAGTCTCTTTATTTGAGATAGATTGTGTTTTTACCCTTTCCAGGTGAAATATCTTGGTTAAAGAAGAAACTGAGACCAACTCGTGGCTTTTAGTCAGGATCGAGGGGAAGTTTATCTGATTCTCCATCAAATGGCATCTCTTCGAGGAAGTTTCGCAAGAAAAGTTTGTTGTGAAATATTACAAGTGGTAGTCTCTTTATTTGAGATAGCTTGTGTTTTTACCCTTTCCAGGTGAAACATCATGGTTAAAGAAGATAATGAGATAAGTTCGTGGCCTATAGTCAGGATCGAGGGGAAGTTTATCCGATTCTCCATAAAATGGCATCTCTTCGAGGACGTTTTGCATGAGAAGTTTGTTGTGAAATCTTACAAGTGGTAGTCTCTTTATTTGATATAGCTTGTGTTTTTACCCTTTCTAGGTGAAATATCTTGGTTAAAAAAGAAACTGAGACCAATTCGTGGCTTATAGTCAGGATCGAGGGGAAGTTTATCCAATTCTCCATCAAATGGCATCTCTCATAGGAATTTTCACAAGAGAAGTTTGTTGTGAAATCTTACAAGTGGTAGTCTCTTTGTTTGAGATAACTTGTGTTTTTACCCTTTCTAGGTGAAATATCTTTTTAAATAAGAAACTGGGACCAGTTTGTGGCTTATAGTCAGGATTGAGGGGAAGTTTATCTGATTCTCCATCAAATGGCATCTCTTCGACGAAGTTTCGCAAGAGAAGTTTATTGTGAAATCTTACAAGTGGTAGTATATTTATTTGAGATAGCTTGTGTTTTTACCCTTTCCAGGTGAAATATCTTGGTTAAAAAAGAAACTGAGACCAGTTCATGGCTTATATTCAGGATCGAGGGGATGTTTATCCGATTCTTAATCAAATGGCATTTCTTCGAGGAAGTTTCGCATGAGAAGTTTGTTGTGAAATCTTACAAGTGGTTGTCTCTTTATTTGAGATAGTTTGTGTTTTTACCCTTTCCATGTGTAATATCTTGGTTAAAGAAGAAACTGAGACCAGCTCGTGGCTTATAGTCAAGATCGATGGGAAGTTTATCTGATTCTCCATCAAATGGCATATCTTCGAGGAAGTTTCGCAAGAAAAGTTTGTTGTGAAATCTTACAAGTGGTAGTCTCTTTATTTGAGATAACTTGTGTTTTTACCCTTTCCAGGTGAAACATCATGGTTAAAGAAGAAACTGGGACTAGTTCGTGGCTTATAGTCAGGATCGAGGGGAAGTTTATTCGATTCTCCATAAAATGGCATCTCTTCGAGGAAGTTTCGCATGAGAAGTTTGTTGTGAAATCTTACAAGTGGTAGTCTCTTTATTTGAGATAGCTTGCGTTTTTATCCTTTCTAGGTGAAATATCTTTGTTAAAGAAGAAACTGAGACCAGCTCGTGGCTTATAGTCGGGATCGAGGGGAAGTTTATCTGATTCTCCATCAAATGGCATCTCTTCGAGGAAGTTTCGCAAGAGAAGTTTATTGTGAAATCTTACAAGTGGTAGTCTCTTTATTTGAGATAGCTTGTGTTTTTAACCTTTCCAGATGAAATATCTTGGTTAAAGAAGAAACTGAGACCAGTTCGTGGCTTATATTCAGGATCGAGGGGAAGTTTATCCGATTCTCCATCAAATGGCATTTCTTCGAGGAAGTTTCGCATGAGAAGTTTGTTGTGAAATATTACAAGTGGTAGTCTCTTTATTTGAGATAGATTGTGTTTTTACCCTTTCCAGGTGAAATATCTTGGTTAAAGAAGAAACTGAGACCAGCTCGTGGATTTTAGTCAGGATCGAGGGGAAGTTTATCTGATTCTCCATCAAATGGCATCTCTTCGAGGAAGTTTCGCAAGAAAAGTTTGTTGTGAAATCTTAAAAGTGGTAGTCTCTTTATTTGAGATAGCTTGTGTTTTTACCCTTTCCAGGTGAAACATCATGGTTAAAGAAGAAACTGAGACAAGTTCGTGGCTTATAGTCAGGATCGAGGGGAAGTTTATCCGATTCTCCATAAAATGGCATCTCTTCGATGAAGTTTCGTATGAGAAGTTTGTTGTGAAATCTTACAAATGGTTGTCTCTTTATTTGAGATAGCTTGTGTTTTTACCCTTTCCAAGTGAAATATCTTGGTTAAAGAAGAAACTGAGACCAATTCGTGGCTTATAGTCAGGATCGAGGGGAAGTTTATCCGATTCTCCATTAAATGGTATCTCTTTGAGGAAGTTTCGCAAGAGAAGTTTGTTGTGAAATCTTACAAGTGGTAGTCTCTTTATTTGAGAAAACTTGTGTTTTTACCCTTTCCAGGTGAAATATCTTGGTTAAAGAAGAAACTGAGACCAGTTCGTGGCTTATAGTCAGGATCAAGGAGAATTTTATCCAATTCTCCATTAAACGGCATCTCTTCGAGGAAGTTTCGCAAGAGATCTTTTTCTGAAATCTTATAAGTGGTAGTCTCTTTATTAGAAATAACTTGTGTTTTTACCCTTTCCAGGTGAAATGTCTTGGTTAAAGAAGAAACTTAGACCAGTTCGTGGCTTATAGTCAGGATCGAGGGGAAGTTTATCCGATTCTCCATAAAATTGCATCTCTCAAAGGAATTTTCGCATGAGAAGTTTGTTGTGAAATCTTACAAGTGGTAGTCTCTTTTTTTGAGATAGCTTGTGTTTTTACCCTTTCTAGGTGAAATATCTTGGTTAAAGAAGAAACTGGGACCAGTTCGTGGCTTATATTCAGGATCGAGGGGAAGTTTATCCGATTCTCCATTAAATGGTATCTCTTCGAGGAAGTTTCGCAAGAGAAGTTTGTTGTGAAATCTTACAAGTGGTGGTCTCTTTATTTGAAATAATTTGTGTTTTTACCCTTTCCAGGTGAAATATCTTGGTTAAAGAAGAAACTGAGACCAGTTCGTGGCTTATAGTCAGGATCGAGGGGAAGTTTATCCGATTCTCCATCAAACGGCATCTCTTCGAGGAAGTTTCGCAAAAGATGTTTTTGTGAAATCTTACAAGTGGTAGTCTCTTTATTAGAGATAGCTTGTGTTTTTACCCTTTCCAGGAGAAATGTCTTGGTTAGAGAAGAAACTGAGACCAGTTCGTGGCTTATAGTCAGGATTGATGGAAAGCTTATCCGATTCTCCATCAAATGGAATCTCTTCGAGGAAGTTTCGCAAGAGAAATTTGTCGTGAAATCTTACAAGTGATAGTATCTTTATTTGAGATAGCTTGTGTTTTTACCCTTTCTAGGTGAAACATCATGGTTAAGGAAGAAACTGAGACTAGTTCCTGGCTTATAGTCAGGATCGAGGGGAAGTTTATCCGATTCTCCATCAAATGGCATCTCTTCGAGGAAGTTTCGCATGAGAAGTTTGTTGTGAAATCTTACAAGTGGTAGTCTCTTCGTTTGAGATAGCTTGCTATTTTACCCTTTCCAGGTGAAATATCTTGGTTAAAGAAGAAACTGAGACCAACTCGTGGCTTATAGTCAGGATCGAGGGGAAGTTTATCCGATTCTCCATCAAATGGCATATCTTCGAGGAAGTTTCGCAAGAAAAGTTATTTGTGAAATCTTACAAGTGGTAGTCTCTTTATTTGAGATAGCTTGTGTTTTTACCCTTTCCAGGTGAAACATCATGGTTAAAGAAGAAAATGAGACTAGTTCGTGGCTTATAGTCAGGATCGAGGGGAAGTTTATCCGATTCTCCATCAAATGGCATTTCTTCGAGGAAGTTTCGCATGAGAAGTTTGTTGTGAAATCTTACAAGTGGCAGTCTCTTTATTTGAGATAGATTGTGTTTTTACCCTTTCCAGGTGAAATATCTTGGTTAAAGAAGAAACTGAGACCAACTCGTGGCTTTTAGTCAGGATCGAGGGGAAGTTTATCTGATTCTCCATCAAATGGCATCTCTTCGAGGAAGTTTCGCTAGAAAAGTTTGTTGTGAAATATTACAAGTGGTAGTCTCTTTATTTGAGATAGCTTGTGTTTTTACCCTTTCCAGGTGAAACATCATGGTTAAAGAAGATAATGAGACAAGTTCGTGGCCTATAGTCAGGATCGAGGGGAAGTTTATCCGATTCTCCATAAAATGGCATCTCTTCGAGGACGTTTTGCATGAGAAGTTTGTTGTGAAATCTTACAAGTGGTAGTCTCTTTATTTGAGATAGCTTGTGTTTTTACCCTTTCTAGGTGAAATATCTTGGTTAAAAAAGAAACTGAGACCAATTCGTGGCTTATAGTCAGGATCGAGGGGAAGTTTATCCAATTCTCCATCGAATGGCATCTCTCATAGGAATTTTCACAAGAGAAGTTTGTTGTGAAATCTTACAAGTGGTAGTCTCTTTGTTTGAGATAACTTGTGTTTTTACCCTTTCTAGGTGAAATATCTTTTTAAATAAGAAACTGGGACCAGTTTGTGGCTTATAGTCAGGATTGAGGTGAAGTTTATCTAATTCTCCATCAAATGGCATCTCTTCGAGGAAGTTTCGCAAGAGAAGTTTGTTGTGAAATCTTACAAGTGGTAGTATATTTATTTGAGATAGCTTGTGTTTTTACCCTTTCCAAGTGAAATATCTTGGTTAAAAAAGAAACTGAGACCAGTTCATGGCTTATATTCAGGATCGAGGGAATGTTTATCCGATTCTTAATCAAATGGCATTTCTTCGAGGAAGTTTCGCATGAGAAGTTTGTTGTGAAATCTTACAAGTGGTTGTCTCTTTATTTGAGATAGTTTGTGTTTTTACCCTTTCCATGTGTAATATCTTGGTTAAAGAAGAAACTGAGACCAGCTCGTGGCTTATAGTCAGGATCGATGGGAAGTTTATCTGATTCTCCATCAACTGGCATATCTTCGAGGAAGTTTCGCAAGAAAAGTTTGTTGTGAAATCTTACAAGTGGTAGTCTCTTTATTTGAGATAGCTTGTGTTTTTACCCTTTCCAGGTGAAACATCATGGTTAAAGAAGAAACTGGGACTAGTTCGTGGCTTATAGTCAGGATCGAGGGGAAGTTTATTCGATTCTCCATAAAATGGCATCTCTTCGAGGAAGTTTCGCATGAGAAGTTTGTTGTGAAATCTTACAAGTGGTAGTCTCTTTATTTGAGATAGCTTGCGTTTTTATCCTTTCTAGGTGAAATATCTTTGTTAAAGAAGAAACTGAGACCAGCTCGTGGCTTATAGTCGGGATCGAGGGGAAGTTTATCTGATTCTCCATCAAGTGGCATCTCTTCGAGGAAGTTTCGCAAGAGAAGTTTATTGTGAAATCTTACAAGTGGTAGTCTCTTTATTTGAGATAGCTTGTGTTTTTAACCTTTCCAGATGAAATATCTTGGTTAAAGAAGAAACTGAGACCAGTTCGTGGCTTATATTCAGGATCGAGGGGAAGTTTATCCGATTCTCCATCAAATGGCATTTCTTCGAGGAAGTTTCGCATGAGAAGTTTGTTGTGAAATATTACAAGTGGTAGTCTCTTTATTTGAGATAGATTGTGTTTTTACCCTTTCCAGGTGAAATATCTTGGTTAAAGAAGAAACTGAGACCAGCTCGTGGATTTTAGTCAGGATCGAGGGGAAGTTTATCTGATTCTCCATCAAATGGCATCTCTTCGAGGAAGTTTCGCAAGAAAAGTTTGTTGTGAAATCTTAAAAGTGGTAGTCTCTTTATTTGAGATAGCTTGTGTTTTTACCCTTTCCAGGTGAAACATCATGGTTAAAGAAGAAACTGAGACAAGTTCGTGGCTTATAGTCAGGATCGAGGGGAAGTTTATCCGATTCTCCATAAAATGGCATCTCTTCGATGAAGTTTCGTATGAGAAGTTTGTTGTGAAATCTTACAAATGGTTGTCTCTTTATTTGAGATAGCTTGTGTTTTTACCCTTTCCAAGTGAAATATCTTGGTTAAAGAAGAAACTGAGACCAATTCGTGGCTTATAGTCAGGATCGAGGGGAAGTTTATCCGATTCTCCATTAAATGGTATCTCTTTGAGGAAGTTTCGCAAGAGAAGTTTGTTGTGAAATCTTACAAGTGGTAGTCTCTTTATTTGAGAAAACTTGTGTTTTTACCCTTTCCAGGTGAAATATCTTGGTTAAAGAAGAAACTGAGACCAGTTCGTGGCTTATAGTCAGGATCAAGGAGAATTTTATCCAATTCTCCATTAAACGGCATCTCTTCGAGGAAGTTTCGCAAGAGATGTTTTTCTGAAATCTTATAAGTGGTAGTCTCTTTATTAGAAATAACTTGTGTTTTTACCCTTTCCAGGTGAAATGTCTTGGTTAAAGAAGAAACTGAGACCAGTTCGTGGCTTATAGTCAGGATCGAGGGGAAGTTTATCCGATTCTCCATAAAATTGCATCTCTCAAAGGAATTTTCGCATGAGAAGTTTGTTGTGAAATCTTACAAGTGGTAGTCTCTTTTTTTGAGATAGCTTGTGTTTTTACCCTTTCTAGGTGAAATATCTTGGTTAAAGAAGAAACTGGGACCAGTTCGTGGCTTATAGTCAGGATCGAGGGGAAGTTTATCCGATTCTCCATTAAATGGTATCTCTTCGAGGAAGTTTCGCAAGAGAAGTTTGTTGTGAAATCTTACAAGTGGTGGTCTCTTTATTTGAGATAATTTGTGTTTTTACCCTTTCCAGGTGAAATATCTTGGTTAAAGAAGAAACTGAGACCAGTTCGTGGCTTATAGTCAGGATCGAGGGGAAGTTTATCCGATTCTCCATCAAACGGCATCTCTTCGAGGAAGTTTCGCAAGAGATGTTTTTGTGAAATCTTACAAGTGGTAGTCTCTTTATTAGAGATAGCTTGTGTTTTTACCCTTTCCAGGAGAAATGTCTTGGTTAAAGAAGAAACTGAGACCAGTTCGTGGCTTATAGTCAGGATTGATGGGAAGCTTATCCGATTCTCCATCAAATGGAATCTCTTCGAGGAAGTTTCGCAAGAGAAATTTGTCGTGAAATCTTACAAGTGATAGTATCTTTATTTGAGATAGCTTGTGTTTTTACCCTTTCTAGGTGAAACATCATGGTTAAGGAAGAAACTGAGACTAGTTCCTGGCTTATAGTCAAGATCGAGGGGAAGTTTATCCGATTCTCCATCAAATGGCATCTCTTCGAGGAAGTTTCGCATGAGAAGTTTGTTGTGAAATCTTACAAGTGGTAGTCTCTTCGTTTGAGATAGCTTGCTATTTTACCCTTTCCAGGTGAAATATCTTGGTTAAAGAAGAAACTGAGACCAACTCGTGGCTTATAGTCAGGATCGAGGGGAAGTTTATCCGATTCTCCATCAAATGGCATATCTTCGAGGAAGTTTCGCAAGAAAAGTTATTTCTGAAATCTTACAAGTGGTAGTCTCTTTATTTGAGATAGCTTGTGTTTTTACCCTTTCCAGGTGAAACATCATGGTTAAAGAAGAAAATGAGACTAGTTCGTGGCTTATAGTCAGGATCGAGGGGAAGTTTATCCGATTCTCCATCAAATGGCATTTCTTCGAGGAAGTTTCGCATGAGAAGTTTGTTGTGAAATCTTACAAGTGGCAGTCTCTTTATTTGAGATAGATTGTGTTTTTACCCTTTCCAGGTGAAATATCTTGGTTAAAGAAGAAACTGAGACCAACTCGTGGCTTTTAGTCAGGATCGAGGGGAAGTTTATCTGATTCTCCATCAAATGGCATCTCTTCGAGGAAGTTTCGCAAGAAAAGTTTGTTGTGAAATATTACAAGTGGTAGTCTCTTTATTTGAGATAGCTTGTGTTTTTACCCTTTCCAGGTGAAACATCATGGTTAAAGAAGATAATGAGACAAGTTCGTGGCCTATAGTCAGGATCGAGGGGAAGTTTATCCGATTCTCCATAAAATGGCATCTCTTCGAGGACGTTTTGCATGAGAAGTTTGTTGTGAAATCTTACAAGTGGTAGTCTCTTTATTTGATATAGCTTGTGTTTTTACCCTTTCTAGGTGAAATATCTTGGTTATAAAAGAAACTGAGACCAATTCGTGGCTTATAGTCAGGATCGAGGGGAAGTTTATCCAATTCTCCATCAAATGGCATCTCTCATAGGAATTTTCACAAGAGAAGTTTGTTGTGAAATCTTACAAGTGGTAGTCTCTTTGTTTGAGATAACTTGTGTTTATACCCTTTCTAGGTGAAATATCTTTTTAAATAAGAAACTGGGACCAGTTTGTGGCTTATAGTCAGGATTGAGGGGAAGTTTATCTGATTCTCCGTCAAATGGCATCTCTTCGAGGAAGTTTCGCAAGAGAAGTTTGTTGTGAAATCTTACAAGTGGTAGTATATTTATTTGAGATAGCTTGTGTTTTTACCCTTTCCAAGTGAAATATCTTGGTTAAAAAAGAAACTGAGACCAGTTCATGGCTTATATTCAGGATCGAGGTAATGTTTATCCGATTCTTAATCAAATGGCATTTCTTCGAGGAAGTTTCGCATGAGAAGTTTGTTGTGAAATCTTACAAGTGGTTGTCTCTTTATTTGAGATAGTTTGTGTTTTTACCCTTTCCATGTGTAATATCTTGGTTAAAGAAGAAACTGAGACCAGCTCGTGGCTTATAGTCAGGATCGATGGGAAGTTTATCTGATTCTCCATCAAATGGCATATCTTCGAGGAAGTTTCGCAAGAAAAGTTTGTTGTGAAATCTTACAAGTGGTAGTCTCTTTATTTGAGATAGCTTGTGTTTTTACCCTTTCCAGGTGAAACATCATGGTTAAAGAAGAAACTGGGACTAGTTCGTGGCTTATAGTCAGGATCGAGGGGAAGTTTATTCGATTCTCCATAAAATGGCATCTCTTCGAGGAAGTTTCGCATGAGAAGTTTGTTGTGAAATCTTACAAGTGGTAGTCTCTTTATTTGAGATAGCTTGCGTTTTTACCCTTTCTAGGTGAAATATCTTGGTTAAAGAAGAAACTGAGACCAGCTCGTGGCTTATAGTCGGGATCGAGGGGAAGTTTATCTGATTCTCCATCAAATGGCATCTCTTCGAGGAAGTTTCGCAAGAGAAGTTTATTGTGAAATCTTACAAGTGGTAGTCTCTTTATTTGAGATAGCTTGTGTTTTTAACCTTTCCAGGTGAAATATCTTGGTTAAAGAAGAAACTGAGACCAGTTCGTGGCTTATATTCAGGATCGAGGGGAAGTTTATCCGATTCTCCATCAAATGGCATTTCTTCGAGGAAGTTTCGCATGAGAAGTTTGTTGTGAAATATTATAAGTGGTAGTCTCTTTATTTGAGATAGATTGTGTTTTTACCCTTTCCAGGTGAAATATCTTGGTTAAAGAAGAAACTGAGACCAGCTCATGGCTTTTAGTCAGGATCGAGGGGAAGTTTATCTGATTCTCCATCAAATGGCATCTCTTCGAGGAAGTTTCGCAAGAAAAGTTTGTTGTGAAATCTTAGAAGTGGTAGTCTCTTTATTTGAGATAGCTTGTGTTTTTACCCTTTCCAGGTGAAACATCATGGTTAAAGAAGAAACTGAGACAAGTTCGTGGCTTATAGTCAGGATCGAGGGGAAGTTTATCCGATTCTCCATAAAATGGCATCTCTTCGATGAAGTTTCGTATGAGAAGTTTGTTGTGAAATCTTACAAATGGTTGTATCTTTATTTGAGATAGCTTGTGTTTTTACCCTTTCCAAGTGAAATATCTTGGTTAAAGAAGAAACTGAGACCAATTCGTGGCTTATAGTCAGGATCGAGGGGAAGTTTATCCGATTCTCCATTAAATGGTATCTCTTTGAGGAAGTTTCGCAAGAGAAGTTTGTTGTGAAATCTTACAAGTGGTAGTCTCTTTATTTGAGAAAACTTGTGTTTTTACCCTTTCCAGGTGAAATATCTTGGTTAAAGAAGAAACTGAGACCAGTTCGTGGCTTATAGTCAGGATCAAGGAGAATTTTATCCAATTCTCCATTAAACGGCATCTCTTCGAGGAAGTTTTGCAAGAGATGTTTTTCTGAAATCTTATAAGTGGTAGTCTCTTTATTAGAAATAACTTGTGTTTTTACCCTTTCCAGGTGAAATGTCTTGGTTAAAGAAGAAACTTAGACCAGTTCGTGGCTTATAGTCAGGATCAAGGGGAAGTTTATCCGATTCTCCATAAAATTGCATCTCTCAAAGGAATTTTCACAAGAGAAGTTTGCTGTGAAATCTTACAAGTGGTAATCTCTTTGTTTGAGATAGCTTGTGTTTTTACCCTTTCTAGGTGAAATATCTTGGTTAAAGAAGAAACTGAGACCAACTCGTTGCTTTTAGTCAGGATCGAGGGGAAGTTTATCTGATTCTCCATCAAATGGCATCTCTTCGAGGAAGTTTCGCAAGAAAAGTTTGTTGTGAAATATTACAAGTGGTAGTCTCTTTATTTGAGATAGCTTGTGTTTTTACCCTTTCCAGGTGAAACATCATGGTTAAAGAAGATAATGAGACAAGTTCGTGGCCTATAGTCAGGATCGAGGGGAAGTTTATCCGATTCTCCATAAAATGGCATCTCTTCGAGGATGTTTTGCATGAGAAGTTTGTTGTGAAATCTTACAAGTGGTAGTCTCTTTATTTGATATAGCTTGTGTTTTTACCATTTCTAGGTGAAATATCTTGGTTAAAAAAGAAACTGAGACCAATTCGTGGCCTATAGTCAGGATCGAGGGGAAGTTTATCCAATTCTCCATCAAATGGCATCTCTCATAGGAATTTTCACAAGAGAAGTTTGTTGTGAAATCTTACAAGTGGTAGTCTCTTTGTTTGAGATAACTTGTGTTTTTACCCTTTCTAGGTGAAATATCTTTTTAAATAAGAAACTGGGACCAGTTTGTGGCTTATAGTCAGGATTGAGGGGAAGTTTATCTGATTCTCCATCAAATGGCATCTCTTCGAGGAAGTTTCGCAAGAGAAGTTTGTTGTGAAATCTTACAAGTGGTAGTATATTTATTTGAGATAGCTTGTGTTTTTACCCTTTCCAGGTGAAATATCTTGGTTAAAAAAGAAACTGAGACCAGTTCATGGCTTATATTCAGGATCGAGGGAATGTTTATCCGATTCTTAATCAAATGGCATTTCTTCGAGGAAGTTTCGCATGAGAAGTTTGTTGTGAAATCTTACAAGTGGTTGTCTCTTTATTTGAGATAGTTTGTGTTTTTACCCTTTCCATGTGTAATATCTTGGTTAAAGAAGAAACTGAGACCAGCTCGTGGCTTATAGTCAGGATCGATGGGAAGTTTATCTGATTCTCCATCAAATGGCATATCTTCGAGGAAGTTTCGCAAGAAAAGTTTGTTGTGAAATCTTACAAGTGGTAGTCTCTTTATTTGAGATAGCTTGTGTTTTTACCCTTTCCAGGTGAAACATCATGGTTAAAGAAGAAACTGGGACTAGTTCAAGGCTTATAGTCAGGATCGAGGGGAAGTTTATTCGATTCTCCATAAAATGGCATCTCTTCGAGGAAGTTTCGCATGAGAATTTTGTTGTGAAATCTTACAAGTGGTAGTCTCTTTATTTGAGATAGCTTGCGTTTTTACCCTTTCTAGGTGAAATATCTTGGTTAAAGAAGAAACTGAGACCAGCTCGTGGCTTATAGTCGGGATCGAGGGGAAGTTTATCTGATTCTCCATCAAATGGCATCTCTTCGAGGAAGTTTTGCAAGAGAAGTTTATTGTGAAATCTTACAAGTGGTAGTCTCTTTATTTGAGATAGCTTGTGTTTTTAACCTTTCCAGGTGAAATATCTTGGTTAAAGAAGAAACTGAGACCAGTTCGTGGCTTATATTCAGGATCGAGGGGAAGTTTATCCGATTCTCCATCAAATGGCATTTCTTCGAGGAAGTTTCGCATGAGAAGTTTGTTGTGAAATATTACAAGTGGTAGTCTCTTTATTTGAGATAGATTGTGTTTTTACCCTTTCCAGGTGAAATATCTTGGTTAAAGAAGAAACTGAGACCAGCTCGTGGCTTTTAGTCAGGATCGAGGGGAAGTTTATCTGATTCTCCATCAAATGGCATCTCTTCGAGGAAGTTTCGCAAGAAAAGTTTGTTGTGAAATCTTAAAAGTGGTAGTCTCTTTATTTGAGATAGCTTGTGTTTTTACCCTTTCCAGGTGAAACATCATGGTTAAAGAAGAAACTGAGACAAGTTCGTGGCTTATAGTCAGGATCGAGGGGAAGTTTATCCGATTCTCCATAAAATGGCATCTCTTCGATGAAGTTTCGTATGAGAAGTTTGTTGTGAAATATTACAAATGGTTGTCTCTTTATTTGAGATAGCTTGTGTTTTTACCCTTTCCAAGTGAAATATCTTGGTTAAAGAAGAAACTGAGACCAATTCGTGGCTTATAGTCAGGATCGAGGGGAAGTTTATCCGATTCTCCATTAAATGGTATCTCTTTGAGGAAGTTTCGCAAGAGAAGTTTGTTGTGAAATCTTACAAGTGGTAGTCTCTTTATTTGAGAAAACTTGTGTTTTTACCCTTTCCAGGTGAAATATCTTGGTTAAAGAAGAAACTGAGACCAGTTCGTGGCTTATAGTCAGGATCAAGGAGAATTTTATCCAATTCTCCATTAAACGGCATCTCTTCGAGGAAGTTTCGCAAGAGATGTTTTTCTGAAATCTTATAAGTGGTAGTCTCTTTATTAGAAATAACTTGTGTTTTTACCCTTTCCAGGTGAAATGTCTTGGTTAAAGAAGAAACTGAGACCAGTTCGTGGCTTATAGTCAGGATCGAGGGGAAGTTTATCCGATTCTCCATAAAATTGCACCTCTCAAAGGAATTTTCGCAAGAGAAGTTTGCTGTGAAATCTTACAAGTTGTAATCTCTTTATTTGAGATAGCTTGTGTTTTTACCCTTTCTAGGTGAAATATCTTGGTTAACGAAGAAACTGGGACCAGTTCGTGGCTTATAGTCAGGACCGAGGGGAAGTTTATCCAATTCTCCATTAAATGGTATCTCTTCGAGGAAGTTTCGCAAGAGAAATTTGTTGTGAAATCTTACAAGTGGTGGTCTCTTTATTTGAGATAATTTATGTTTTTTCCCTTTCCAGGTGAAATATTTTGGTTAAAGAAGAAACTGAGACCAGTTCGTGGATTATAGTCAGGATCAAGGGGAAGTTTATCCAATTCTCCATCAAACGGCATCTCTTCGAGGAAGTTTCGCAAGAGATGTTTTTGTGAAATCTTACAAGTGGTAGTCTCTTTATTAGAGATAGCTTGTGTTTTTACCCTTTTCAGGAGAAATGTCTTGGTTAAAGAAGAAACTGAGACCAGTTCGTGGCTTATAGTCAGGATTGATGGGAAGCGTATCCGATTCTCCATCAAATGGAATCTCTTCGAGGAAGTTTCGCAAGAGAAATTTGTCGTGAAATCTTACAAGTGGTAGTCTCTTTATTTGAGACAACTTGTGTTTCTACCCTTTCCAGGTGATATATCTTGGTTAAAGAAGAAACTGAGACCAGTTCGTGGCTTATAGTTAGGATCGAGGGGAAGTTTATCCGATTCTCCATCAAATGGAATATCTTCGAGGAAGTTTCGCAAGAGAAGTTTGTTGTGAAATATTACAAGTGGTAGTCTCTTTATTTGAGATAGCTTATGTTTTTACCATTTCCAGGTGAAATATCTTGGTTAAAGAAGAAACTGAGACCAGTTCGTGGCTTATAGTTAGGATCGAGGGGAAGTTTATCCGATTCTCCATCAAATGGCATCTCTCATAGGAAGTTTCGCAAGAGAAGTTTGTTGTGAAATCTTATAAGTGGTAGTCTCTTTATTTGAGATAGCTTATGTTTTTACCCTTTCCAGGTGAAATATCTAGGTTAAAGAAGAAACTGAGACCAATTTGTGGCTTATAGTCAGGATCGAGGGGAAGTTTATCCGATTCTCCATCAAATGGCATCTCTTCGAGGAAGTTTCTCAATAGAAGTTTGTTGTGAAATCTTACAAGTGGTAGTCTCTTTATTTGAGATAGCTTGTGTTTTTACCCTTTCCAAGTGAAATATTTGGGTTAAAGAAGAAACTGGGACCAGTTCGTGGCTTATAGTCAGGATCGAGGGGATGTTTATCTCATTCTCCATCAAATGGCATCTCTTCTAGGAAGTTTCGTAAGAGAAGTTTGTTATGAAATCTTACAAGTGGTAGTCTCTTTATTTGAGATAACTTGTGTTTTTACCCTTTCCAGGTGAAATATCTTGGTTAAAGAAGAAACTTAGACCAATTCGTGGCTCACAGTCAGTATCGAGGGGAAGTCTATCCGATTCTCCATCAAATGGCATCTCTCATAGGAATTTTCACAAGAAAAGTTTGTTGTGAAATCTTTCAAGTGGTAGTCTCTTTATTTAAGATAGCTTGTGTTTTTACCCTTTCTTGGTGAAATATCTTGGTTAAAGAAGAAACTGGGACCAGTTTGTGGCTTATAGTCAGGATCGAGGGGAAGTTTATCCGATTCTCCATAAAATGGCATCTCTTCGAGGAAGTTTCGCATGAGAAGTTTGTTGTGAAATCTTACAAGTGGTAGTCTCTTTATTTGAGATAGCTTGTGTTTTTACCGTTTCCAGGTGAAACATCATGGTTAAAGAAGAAATTGAGACTAGTTTGTGGCTTATAGTCAGGATCGAGGGGAAGTTTATCCGATTCTCCATAAAATGGCATCTCTTCGAGGAAGTTTCGCATGAGAAGTTTGTTGTGAAATCTTACAAGTGGCAGTCTCTTTATTTGAGATAGCTTGTGTTTTTACCCTTTCTAGGTGAAATATCTTGGTTAAAGAAGAAACTGAGACCAGTTCGTGGCTTATATTCAGGATCGAGGGGAAGTTTATCCGATTCTCCATCAAATGGCATTTCTTCGAGGAAGTTTTGCATGAGAAGTTTGTTGTGAAATCTTACAAATGGTAGTCTCTTTATTTGAGATAGCTTGTGTTTTTACCCTTTCCAGGTGAAATATCTTGGTTAAAGAAGAAACTGAGACAAACTCGTGGCTTATAGTCAGGATCGAGGGGAAGTTTATCTGATTCTCCATCAAATGGCATCTCTTCGAGGAAGTTTTGCAAGAAAAGTTTGTTGTACAATCTTACAAGTGGTAGTGTCTTTATTTGATATAGCTTGTGTTTTTACGCTTTCCAGGTGAAACATCATGGTTAACGAAGAAACTTAGACTAGTTCGTGGCTTATAGTCAGGATCGAGGGGAAGTTTATCCGATTCTCCATAAAATGGCATCTCTTCGAGGAAGTTTCGCATGAGAAGTTTGTTGTGAAATCTTACAAGTGGTATTCTCTTTATTTGAGATAGCTTGTATTTTTACCCTTTCTAGGTGAAATATCTTGGTTAAAGAAGAAACTGAGACCAACTCGTGGCTTTTAGTCAGGATCGAGGGGAAGTTTATCTGATTCTCCATCAAATGGCATCTCTTCGAGGAAGTTTCGCAAGAAAAGTTTGTTGTGAAATATTACAAGTGGTAGTCTCTTTATTTGAGATAGCTTGTGTTTTTACCCTTTCCAGGTGAAACATCATGGTTAAAGAAGATAATGAGACAAGTTCGTGGCCTATAGTCAGGATCGAGGGGAAGTTAATCCGATTCTCCATAAAATGGCATCTCTTCGAGGACGTTTTGCATGAGAAGTTTGTTGTGAAATCTTACAAGTGGTAGTCTCTTTATTTGATATAGCTTGTGTTTTTACCCTTTCTAGGTGAAATATCTTGGTTAAAAAAGAAACTGAGACCAATTCGTGGCCTATAGTCAGGATCGAGGGGAAGTTTATCCAATTCTCCATCAAATGGCATCTCTCATAGGAATTTTCACAAGAGAAGTTTGTTGTGAAATCTTACAAGTGGTAGTCTCTTTGTTTGAGATAACTTGTGTTTTTACCCTTTCTAGGTGAAATATCTTTTTAAATAAGAAACTGGGACCAGTTTGTGGCTTATAGTCAGGATTGAGGGGAAGTTTATCTGATTCTCCATCAAATGGCATCTCTTCGAGGAAGTTTCGCAAGAGAAGTTTGTTGTGAAATCTTACAAGTGGTAGTATATTTATTTGAGATAGCTTGTGTTTTTACCCTTTCCAGGTGAAATATCTTGGTTAAAAAAGAAACTGAGACCAGTTCATGGCTTATATTCAGGATCGAGGGAATGTTTATCCGATTCTTAATCAAATGGCATTTCTTCGAGGAAGTTTCGCATGAGAAGTTTGTTGTGAAATCTTACAAGTGGTTGTCTCTTTATTTGAGATAGTTTGTGTTTTTACCCTTTCCATGTGTAATATCTTGGTTAAAGAAGAAACTGAGACCAGCTCGTGGCTTATAGTCAGGATCGATGGGAAGTTTATCTGATTCTCCATCAAATGGCATATCTTCGAGGAAGTTTCGCAAGAAAAGTTTGTTGTGAAATCTTACAAGTGGTAGTCTCTTTATTTGAGATAGCTTGTGTTTTTACCCTTTCCAGGTGAAACATCATGGTTAAAGAAGAAACTGGGACTAGTTCAAGGCTTATAGTCAGGATCGAGGGGAAGTTTATTCGATTCTCCATAAAATGGCATCTCTTCGAGGAAGTTTCGCATGAGAAGTTTGTTGTGAAATCTTACAAGTGGTAGTCTCTTTATTTGAGATAGCTTGCGTTTTTACCCTTTCTAGGTGAAATATCTTGGTTAAAGAAGAAACTGAGACCAGCTCGTGGCTTATAGTCGGGATCGAGGGGAAGTTTATCTGATTCTCCATCAAATGGCATCTCTTCGAGAAAGTTTCGCAAGAGAAGTTTATTGTGAAATCTTACAAGTGGTAGTCTCTTTATTTGAGATAGCTTGTGTTTTTAACCTTTCCAGGTGAAATATCTTGGTTAAAGAAGAAACTGAGACCAGTTCGTGGCTTATATTCAGGATCGAGGGGAAGTTTATCCGATTCTCCATCAAATGGCATTTCTTCGAGGAAGTTTCGCATGAGAAGTTTGTTGTGAAATATTACAAGTGGTAGTCTCTTTATTTGAGATAGATTATGTTTTTACCCTTTCCAGGTGAAATATCTTGGTTAAAGAAGAAACTGAGACCAGCTCGTGGCTTTTAGTCAGGATCGAGGGGAAGTTTATCTGATTCTCCAACAAATGGCATCTCTTCGAGGAAGTTTCGCAAGAAAAGTTTGTTGTGAAATCTTAAAAGTGGTAGTCTCTTTATTTGAGATAGCTTGTGTTTTTACCCTTTCCAGGTGAAACATCATGGTTAAAGAAGAAACTGAGACAAGTTCGTGGCTTATAGTCAGGATCGAGGGGAAGTTTATCCGATTCTCCATAAAATGGCATCTCTTCGATGAAGTTTCGTATGAGAAGTTTGTTGTGAAATATTACAAATGGTTGTCTCTTTATTTGAGATAGCTTGTGTTTTTACCCTTTCCAAGTGAAATATCTTGGTTAAAGAAGAAACTGAGACCAATTCGTGGCTTATAGTCAGGATCGAGGGGAAGTTTATCCGATTCTCCATTAAATGGTATCTCTTTGAGGAAGTTTCGCAAGAGAAGTTTGTTGTGAAATCTTACAAGTGGTAGTCTCTTTATTTGAGAAAACTTGTGTTTTTACCCTTTCCAGGTGAAATATCTTGGTTAAAGAAGAAACTGAGACCAGTTCGTGGCTTATAGTCAGGATCAAGGAGAATTTTATCCAATTCTCCATTAAACGGCATCTCTTCGAGGAAGTTTCGCAAGAGATGTTTTTCTGAAATCTTATAAGTGGTAGTCTCTTTATTAGAAATAACTTGTGTTTTTACCCTTTCCAGGTGAAATGTCTTGGTTAAAGAAGAAACTGAGACCAGTTCGTGGCTTATAGTCAGGATCGAGGGGAAGTTTATCCGATTCTCCATAAAATTGCACCTCTCAAAGGAATTTCGCAAGAGAAGTTTGCTGTGAAATCTTACAAGTGGTAATCTCTTTATTTGAGATAGCTTGTGTTTTTACCCTTTCTAGGTGAAATATCTTGGTTAACGAAGAAACTGGGACCAGTTCGTGGCTTATAGTCAGGATCGAGGGGAAGTTTATCCAATTCTCCATTAAATGGTATCTCTTCGAGGAAGTTTCGCAAGAGAAATTTGTTGTGAAATCTTACAAGTGGTGGTCTCTTTATTTGAGATAATTTATGTTTTTACCCTTTCCAGGTGAAATATTTTGGTTAAAGAAGAAACTGAGACCAGTTCGTGGATTATAGTCAGGATCAAGGGGAAGTTTATCCAATTCTCCATCAAACGGCATCTCTTCGAGGAAGTTTCGCAAGAGATGTTTTTGTGAAATCTTACAAGTGGTAGTCTCTTTATTAGAGATAGCTTGTGTTTTTGCCCTTTTCAGGAGAAATGTCTTGGTTAAAGAAGAAACTGAGACCAGTTCGTGGCTTATAGTCAGGATTGATGGGAAGCGTATCCGATTCTCCATCAAATGGAATCTCTTCGAGGAAGTTTCGCAAGAGAAATTTGTCGTGAAATCTTACAAGTGGTAGTCTCTTTATTTGAGACAACTTGTGTTTCTACCCTTTCCAGGTGATATATCTTGGTTAAAGAAGAAACTGAGACCAGTTCGTGGCTTATAGTTAGGATCGAGGGGAAGTTTATCCGATTCTCCATCAAATGGAATATCTTCGAGGAAGTTTCGCAAGAGAAGTTTGTTGTGAAATATTACAAGTGGTAGTCTCTTTATTTGAGATAGCTTATGTTTTTACCCTTTCCAGGTGAAATATCTTGGTTAAAGAAGAAACTGAGACCAGTTCGTGGCTTATAGTTAGGATCGAGGGGAAGTTTATCCGATTCTCCATCAAATGGCATCTCTCATAGGAAGTTTCGCAAGAGAAGTTTGTTGTGAAATCTTATAAGTGGTAGTCTCTTTATTTGAGATAGCTTGTGTTTTTACCCTTTCCAGGTGAAATATCTAGGTTAAAGAAGAAACTGAGACCAATTTGTGGCTTATAGTCAGGATCGAGGGGAAGTTTATCCGATTCTCCATCAAATGGCATCTCTTCGAGGAAGTTTCTCAATAGAAGTTTGTTGTGAAATCTTACAAGTGGTAGTCTCTTTATTTGAGATAGCTTGTGTTTTTACCCTTTCCAAGTGAAATATTTGGGTTAAAGAAGAAACTGGGACCAGTTCGTGGCTTATAGTCAGGATCGAGGGGATGTTTATCTCATTCTCCATCAAATGGCATCTCTTCTAGGAAGTTTCGTAAGAGAAGTTTGTTATGAAATCTTACAAGTGGTAGTCTCTTTATTTGAGATAACTTGTGTTTTTACCCTTTCCAGGTGAAATATCTTGGTTAAAGAAGAAACTTAGACCAATTTGTGGCTCACAGTCAGTATCGAGGGGAAGTTTATCCGATTCTCCATCAAATGGCATCTCTCATAGGAATTTTCACAAGAAAAGTTTGTTGTGAAATCTTTCAAGTGGTAGTCTCTTTATTTAAGATAGCTTGTGTTTTTACCCTTTCTAGGTGAAATATCTTGGGTAAAGAAGAAACTGGGACCAGTTTGTGGCTTATAGTCAGGATCGAGGGGAAGTTTATCCGATTCTCCATAAAATGGCATCTCTTCGAGGAAGTTTCGCATGAGAAGTTTGTTGTGAAATCTTACAAGTGGTAGTCTCTTTATTTGAGATAGCTTGTGTTTTTACCGTTTCCAGGTGAAACATCATGGTTAAAGAAGAAATTGAGACTAGTTTGTGGCTTATAGTCAGGATCGAGGGGAAGTTTATCCGATTCTCCATAAAATGGCATCTCTTCGAGGAAGTTTCGCATGAGAAGTTTGTTGTGAAATCTTACAAGTGGCAGTCTCTTTATTTGAGATAGCTTGTGTTTTTACCCTTTCTAGGTGAAATATCTTGGTTAAAGAAGAAACTGAGACCAGTTCGTGGCTTATATTCAGGATCGAGGGGAAGTTTATCCGATTCTCCATCAAATGGCATTTCTTCGAGGAAGTTTTGCATGAGAAGTTTGTTGTGAAATCTTACAAATGGTAGTCTCTTTATTTGAGATAGCTTGTGTTTTTACCCTTTCCAGGTGAAATATCTTGGTTAAAGAAGAAACTGAGACAAACTCGTGGCTTATAGTCAGGATCGAGGGGAAGTTTATCTGATTCTCCATCAAATGGCATCTCTTCGAGGAAGTTTTGCAAGAAAAGTTTGTTGTGAAATCTTACAAGTGGTAGTGTCTTTATTTGATATAGCTTGTGTTTTTACGCTTTCCAGGTGAAACATCATGGTTAACGAAGAAACTTAGACTAGTTCGTGGCTTATAGTCAGGATCGAGGGGAAGTTTATCCGATTCTCCATAAAATGGCATCTCTTCGAGGAAGTTTCGCATGAGAAGTTTGTTGTGAAATCTTACAAGTGGTATTCTCTTTATTTGAGATAGCTTGTATTTTTACCCTTTCTAGGTGAAATATCTTTGTTAAAGAAGAAACTGGAACCAGTTTGTGGCTTATAGTCAGGATCGAGGGGAAGTTTATCTGATTCTCCATCAAATGGCATCTCTTCGAGGAAGTTTCGCAAGAGAAGTTTATTGTGAAATCTTACAAGTGGTAGTCTCTTTATTTGAGATAGCTTGTGTTTTTACCCTTTCTAGGTGAAATATCTTGGTTAAAGAAGAAACTGAGACCAGTTCGTGGCTTATATTCAGGATCGAGGGGAAGTTTATCCAATTCTCCATCAAATGGCATTTCTTTGAGGAAGTTTTGCATGAGAAGTTTGTTATGAAAGCTTACAAATGGTAGTCTCTTTATTTGAGATAGCTTGTGTTTTTACCCTTTCCAGGTGAAATATCTTGGTTAAAGAAGAAACTGAGACCAGCTCGTGGTTTATAGTCAGGATCGAGGGGAAGTTTATTCGATTCTCCATCAAATGGCATCTCTTCGAGGAAGTTTTGCAAGAAAAGTTTGTTGTGAAATTTTACAAGTGGTAGTCACTTTATTTGAGATAGCTTGTGTTTTTACCCTTTCCAGGTGAAACATCATGGTTAAAGAAGAAACTGAGACTAGTTCATGGCTTATAGTCAGGATCGAGGGGAAGTTTATCCGATTCTCCATAAAATGGCATCTCTTTGAGGAAGATTCGCATGAGAAGTTTGTTGTGAAAGCTTACAAGTGGTAGTCTCTTTATTTGAGATAGCTTGTGTTTTTAACCTTTCCAGGTGAAACATCATGGTTAAAGAAGAAACTGAGACTAGTTCGTGGCTTATAGTCAGGATCGAGGGGAAGTTTATCCGATTCTCCATAAAATGGCATCTCTTCGAGGAAGTTTCGCATGAGAAGTTTGTTGTGAAATCTTACAAGTGGTAGTCTCTTTATTTGAGATAGCTTGTGTTTTTACCCTTTCCAGGTGAAATATCTTGGTTAAAGAAGAAATTGAGGCCAATATGTGACTTATAGTCAGGATCGAGGGGAAGTTTATCTGATTCTCCATCAAATGGCATCTCTCATAGGAATTTTCACAAGAGAAGTTTGTTGTGAAATCTTACAAATGGTAGTCTCTTTATTTGAGATAGCTTATGTTTTTACCCTTTCCAGGTGAAATATCTTGGTTAAAGAAGAAACTGAGACCAGCTCGTGGCTTATAGTCAGGATCGAGGGGAAGTTTATCTGATTCTCCATCAAATGGCATCTCTTCGAGGAAGTTTCGCAAGAAAAGTTTGTTGTGAAATCTTACAAGTGGTAGTCTCTTTATTTGAGATAGCTTGTGTTTTTACCCTTTCTAGGTGAAACATCATGGTTAAAGAAGAAACTGAGACTAGTTCGTGGCTTATAGTCAGGATCGAGGGGAAGTTTATCCGATTCTCCATAAAATGGCATCTCTTCGAGGAAGTTTCGCATGAGAAGTTTGTAGTGAAATCTTACAAGTGGTAGTCTCTTTATTTTAGATAGCTTGTGTTTTTACCCTTTCTAGGTGAAATATCTTGGTTAAAGAAGAAACTGGGACCAGTTTGTGGCTTATAGTTAGGATCGAGGGGAAGTTTATCTGATTCTCCATCAAATGGCATCTCTTCGAGGAAGTTTCGCAAGAGAAGTTTATTGTGAAATCTTACAAGTGGTAGTCTCTTTATTTGAGATAGCTTGTGTTTTTACCATTTCTAGGTGAAATATCTTGGTTAAAGAAGAAACTGAGACTAGTTCGTGGCTTATATTCAGGATTGAGGGGAAGTTTATCCAATTCTCCATCAAATGGCATTTCTTCGAGGAAGTTTTGCATGAGAAGATTGTTGTGAAATCTTACAAATGGTAGTCTCTTTATTTAAGATAACTTGTGTTTTTACCCTTTCCAGGTGAAAGATCTTGGTTAAAGAAGAAACTGAGACCAGCTCGTAGCTTATAGTCAGGATCGAGGGGAAGTTTATCTGATTCTCCATCAAATGGCATCTCTTCGAGGAAGTTTCGCAAGAAAAGTTTGTTGTGAAATCTTACAAGTGGTAGTCTCTTTATTTGAGATAGCTTGTGTTTTTACCCTTTCCAGGTGAAATATCTTGGTTAAAGAAGAAATTGAGACCAATACGTGACTTATAGTCAGGATCGAGGGGATGTTTATCCGATTCTCCATACAATGGCATCTCTCATAAGAATTTTCACAAGAGAAGTTTGTTGTGAAATCTTACAAATGGTAGTCTCTTTATTTGAGATATCTTATGTTTTTACCCTTTCCAGGTGAAATATCTTGGTTAAAGAAGAAATTGAGACCAACTCGTGGCTTATAGTCAGGATCGAGGGGAAGTTTATCTGATTCTCCATGAAATGGCATCTCTTCGAGGAAGTTTCGCAAGAAAAGTTTGTTGTGAAATCTTACAAGTGGTAGTCTCTTTATTTGAGATAGCTTGTGTTTTTACCCTTTCCAGGTGAAACATCATGGTTAAAGAAGAAACTGAGACTAGTTCGTGGCTTATAGTCAGGATCGAGGGGAAGTTTATCCGATTCTCCATAAATTGGCATCTCTTCGAGGAAGTTTTGCATGAGAATTTTGTTGTGAAATCTTACAAGTGGTAGTCTCTTTATTTGAGATAGCTTGTGTTTTTACCATTTCCAGGTGAAATATCTTGGTTAAAGAAGAAATTGAGACCAATACGTGACTTATAGTCAGGATCGAGGGGAAGTTTATCCGATTCTCCATCAAATGGCATCTCTCATAGGAATTTTCACAAGAGAAGTTTTTGTGAAATCTTACAAGTGGTAGTCTCTTTATTTGAGATAGCTTGTGTTTTTACCCTTTCCAGGTGAAATATCTTGGTTAAAGAAGAAATTGAGAACAATACGTGACTTATAGTCAGGATCGAGGGGAAGTTTATCCGATTCTCCATACAATGGCATCTCTCATAAGAATTTTCACAAGAGAAGTTTGTTGTGAAATCTTACAAATGGTAGTCTCTTTATTTGAGATATCTTATGTTTTTACCCTTTCCAGGTGAAATATCTTGGTTAAAGAAGAAATTGAGACCAACTCGTGGCTTATAGTCAGGATCGAGGGGAAGTTTATCTGATTCTCCATGAAATGGCATCTCGTCGAGGAAGTTTCGCAAGAAAAGTTTGTTGTGAAATCTTACAAGTGGTAGTCTCTTTATTTGAGATAGCTTGTGTTTTTACCCTTTCCAGGTGAAACATCATGGTTAAAGAAGAAACTGAGACTAGTTCGTGGCTTATAGTCAGGATTGTGGGGAAGTTTATCCGATTCTCCATAAAATGTCATCTCTTCGAGGATGTTTCGCATGAGAAGTTTGTTGTGAAATCTTACAAGTGGTAGTCTCTTTATTTGAGATAGCTTGTGTTTTTACCCTTTCTAGGTGAAATATCTTGGTTAAAGAAGAAACTGGGACCAGTTTGTGGCTTATAGTCAGGATCGAGGGGAAGTTTATCTAATTCTCCATCAAATGGCATCTCTTCGAGGAAGTTTCGCAAGAGAAGTTTATTGTGAACTCTTACAAGTGGTAGTCTCTTTATTTGAGATAGCTTGTGTTTTTACCCTTTCCAGGTGAAACATCATGGTTAAAGAAGAAACTGAGACTAGTTCGTGGCTTATAGTCAGGATCGAGGGGAAGTTTATCCGATTCTCCGTAAAATGGCATCTCTTCGAGGAAGTTTTGCATGAGAAGTTTGTTGTGAAATCTTACAAGTGGTAGTCTCTTTATTTGAGATAGCTTGTGTTTTTACCCTTTCCAGGTGAATTATTTTTGTTAAAGAAGAAATTGAGACCAATACGTGACTTATAGTCAGGATCGAGGGGAAGTTTATCCGATTCTTCATCAAATGGCATCTCTCATAGGAATTTTCACAAGAGAAGTTTGTTGTGAAATCTTACAAATGGTAGTTTCTTTATTTGAGATAGCTTGTGTTTTTACCCTTTCCCGGTGATATATCTTGGTTAAAGAAGAAACTGAGACCAGCTCGTGGCTTATAGTCAGGATTGAGGGGAAGTTTATCTGATTCTCCATCAAATGGCATCTCTTCGAGGAAGTTTTGCATGAGAAGTTTGTTGTGAAATCTTACAAATGGTAGTCTCTTTATTTGAGATAGCTTGTGTTTTTACCCTTTCCAGGTGAAATATCTTGGTTAAAGAAGAAAATGAGACCAGCTCGTGGCTTATAGTCAGGATCGAGGGGAATTTTATCTGATTCTCCATCAAATGGCATCTCTTCGAGGAAGTTTCGCAAGAAAAGTTTGTTGTGAAATCTTACAAGTGGTAGTCTCCTAATTTGAGATAGCTTGTGTTTTTACCCTTTCCAGGTGAAACATCATGGTTAAAGAAGAAACTGAGACTAGTTCGTGGCTTATAGTCAGGATCGAGGGGAAGTTTATCTGATTCTCCATAAAATGGCATCTCTTCGAGGAAGTTTCGCATGAGAAGTTTGTTGTGAAATCTTACAAGTGGTAGTCTCTTTATTTGAGATAGCTTGTGTTTTTACCCTTTCCAAGTGAAATATCATGGTTAAAGAAGAAATTGAGACCAATACGTGACTTATAGTCAGGATCGAGGGGAAGTTTATCCGATTCTTCATCAAATGGCATCTCTCATAGGAATTTTCACAAGAGAAGTTTGTTGTGAAATCTTACAAATGGTAGTTTCTTTATTTGAGATAGCTTGTGTTTTTACCCTTTCCCGGTGATATATCTTGGTTAAAGAAGAAACTGAGACCAGCTCGTGGCTTATAGTCAGGATTGAGGGGAAGTTTATCTGATTCTCCATCAAATGGCATCTCTTCGAGGAAGTTTTGCATGAGAAGTTTGTTGTGAAATCTTACAAATGGTAGTCTCTTTATTTGAGATAGCTTGTGTTTTTACCCTTTCCAGGTGAAATATCTTGGTTAAAGAAGAAACTGAGACCAGCTCGTGGCTTATAGTCAGGATCGAGGGGAATTTTATCTGATTCTCCATCAAATGGCATCTCTTCGAGGAAGTTTCGCAAGAAAAGTTTGTTGTGAAATCTTACAAGTGGTAGTCTCTTAATTTGAGATAGCTTGTGTTTTTACCCTTTCCAAGTGAAACATCATGGTTAAAGAAGAAACTGAGACTAGTTCGTGGCTTATAGTCAGGATCGAGGGGAAGTTTATCTGATTCTCCATAAAATGGCATCTCTTCGAGGAAGTTTCGCATGAGAAGTTTGTTGTGAAATTTTACAAGTGGTAGTCTCTTTATTTGAGATAGCTTGTGTTTTTACCCTTTCCAAGTGAAATATCTTGGTTAAAGAAGAAATTGAGACCAATACGTGACTTATAGTCAGGATCGAGGGGAAGTTTACCCGATTCTCCATCAAATGGCATCTCTCATAGGAATTTTCACAAGAGAAGTTTGTTGTAAAATCTTACAAGTGGTAGTCTCTTTATTTGAGATAGCTTGTGTTTTTACCCTTTCCAGGTGAAATATCTTGGTTAAAGAAGAAACTGAGACCAGCTCGTGGCTTATAGTCAGGATCGAGGGGAAGTTTATCTGATTCTCCATCAAATGGCATCTCTTCGAGGAAGTTTCGCATGAGAAGTTTGTTTTGAAATCTTACAAGTGGTAGTCTCTTTATTTGAGATAGCTTGTGTTTTTACCCTTTCCAGGTGAAATATCTTGGTTAAAGAAGAAACTGAGACCAACTCGTGGCTTATAGTCAGGATCGCGGGAAAGTTTATCTAATTCTCCATTAAACGGCATCTCTTCGAGGAAGTTTCGCAAGAGATGTTTTTCTGAAATCTTATAAGTGGTAGTCTCTTTATTAGAAATAACTTGTGTTTTTACCCTTTCCAGGTGAAATGTCTTGGTTAAAGAAGAAACTGAGACCAGTTCGTGGCTTATAGTCAGGATCGAGGGGAAGTTTATCCGATTCTCCATAAAATTGCACCTCTCAAAGGAATTTTCGCAAGAGAAGTTTGCTGTGAAATCTTACAAGTGGTAGTCTCTTTATTTGAGATAGCTTGTGTTTTTACCCTTTCTAGGTGAAATATCTTGGTTAACGAAGAAACTGGGACCAGTTCGTGGCTTATAGTCAGGATCGAGGGGAAGTTTATCCAATTCTCCATTAAATGGTATCTCTTCGAGGAAGTTTCGCAAGAGAAATTTGTTGTGAAATCTTACAAGTGGTGGTCTCTTTATTTGAGATAATTTATGTTTTTACCCTTTCCAGGTGAAATATTTTGGTTAAAGAAGAAACTGAGACCAGTTCGTGGATTATAGTCAGGATCAAGGGGAAGTTTATCCAATTCTCCATCAAACGGCATCTCTTCGAGGAAGTTTCGCAAGAGATGTTTTTGTGAAATCTTACAAGTGGTAGTCTCTTTATTAGAGATAGCTTGTGTTTTTACCCTTTTCAGGAGAAATGTCTTGGTTAAAGAAGAAACTGAGACCAGTTCGTGGCTTATAGTCAGGATTGATGGGAAGCGTATCCGATTCTCCATCAAATGGAATCTCTTCGAGGAAGTTTCGCAAGAGAAGTTTGTCGTGAAATCTTACAAGTGGTAGTCTCTTTATTTGAGACAACTTGTGTTTCTACCCTTTCCAGGTGATATATCTTGGTTAAAGAAGAAACTGAGACCAGTTCGTGGCTTATAGTTAGGATCGAGGGGAAGTTTATCCGATTCTCCATCAAATGGAATATCTTCGAGGAAGTTTCGCAAGAGAAGTTTGTTGTGAAATATTACAAGTGGTAGTCTCTTTATTTGAGATAGCTTATGTTTTTACCCTTTCCAGGTGAAATATCTTGGTTAAAGAAGAAACTGAGACCAGTTCGTGGCTTATAGTTAGGATCGAGGGGAAGTTTATCCGATTCTCCATCAAATGGCATCTCTCATAGGAAGTTTCGCAAGAGAAGTTTGTTGTGAAATCTTATAAGTGGTAGTCTCTTTATTTGAGATAGCTTGTGTTTTTACCCTTTCCAGGTGAAATATCTAGGTTAAAGAAGAAACTGAGACCAATTTGTGGCTTATAGTCAGGATCGAGGGGAAGTTTATCCGATTCTCCATCAAATGGCATCTCTTCGAGGAAGTTTCTCAATAGAAGTTTGTTGTGAAATCTTACAAGTGGTAGTCTCTTTATTTGAGATAGCTTGTGTTTTTACCCTTTCCAAGTGAAATATTTGGGTTAAAGAAGAAACTGGGACCAGTTCGTGGCTTATAGTCAGGATCGAGGGGATGTTTATCTCATTCTCCATCAAATGGCATCTCTTCTAGGAAGTTTCGTAAGAGAAGTTTGTTATGAAATCTTACAAGTGGTAGTCTCTTTATTTGAGATAACTTGTGTTTTTACCCTTTCCAGGTGAAATATCTTGGTTAAAGAAGAAACTTAGACCAATTTGTGGCTCACAGTCAGTATCGAGGGGAAGTTTATCCGATTCTCCATCAAATGGCATCTCTAATAGGAATTTTCACAAGAAAAGTTTGTTGTGAAATCTTTCAAGTGGTAGTCTCTTTATTTAAGATAGCTTGTGTTTTTACCCTTTCTAGGTGAAATATCTTGGTTAAAGAAGAAACTGGGACCAGTTTGTGGCTTATAGTCAGGATCGAGGGGAAGTTTATCCGATTCTCCATAAAATGGCATCTCTTCGAGGAAGTTTCGCATGAGAAGTTTGTTGTGAAATCTTACAAGTGGTAGTCTCTTTATTTGAGATAGCTTGTGTTTTTACCGTTTCCAGGTGAAACATCATGGTTAAAGAAGAAATTGAGACTAGTTTGTGGCTTATAGTCAGGATCGAGGGGAAGTTTATCCGATTCTCCATAAAATGGCATCTCTTCGAGGAAGTTTCGCATGAGAAGTTTGTTGTGAAATCTTACAAGTGGCAGTCTCTTTATTTGAGATAGCTTGTGTTTTTACCCTTTCTAGGTGAAATATCTTGGTTAAAGAAGAAACTGAGACCAGTTCGTGGCTTATATTCAGGATCGAGGGGAAGTTTATCCGATTCTCCATCAAATGGCATTTCTTCGAGGAAGTTTTGCATGAGAAGTTTGTTGTGAAATCTTACAAATGGTAGTCTCTTTATTTGAGATAGCTTGTGTTTTTACCCTTTCCAGGTGAAATATCTTGGTTAAAGAAGAAACTGAGACAAACTCGTGGCTTATAGTCAGGATCGAGGGGAAGTTTATCTGATTCTCCATCAAATGGCATCTCTTCGAGGAAGTTTTGCAAGAAAAGTTTGTTGTGAAATCTTACAAGTGCTAGTGTCTTTATTTGATATAGCTTGTGTTTTTACGCTTTCCAGGTGAAACATCATGGTTAACGAAGAAACTTAGACTAGTTCGTGGCTTATAGTCAGGATCGAGGGGAAGTTTATCCGATTCTCCATAAAATGGCATCTCTTCGAGGAAGCTTCGCATGAGAAGTTTGTTGTGAAATCTTACAAGTGGTATTCTCTTTATTTGAGATAGCTTGTATTTTTACCCTTTCTAGGTGAAATATCTTTGTTAAAGAAGAAACTGGAACCAGTTTGTGGCTTATAGTCAAGATCGAGGGGAAGTTTATCTGATTCTCCATCAAATGGCATCTCTTCGAGGAAGTTTCGCAAGAGAAGTTTATTGTGAAATCTTACAAGTGGTAGTCTCTTTATTTGAGATAGCTTGTGTTTTTACCCTTTCTAGGTGAAATATCTTGGTTAAAGAAGAAACTGAGACCAGTTCGTGGCTTATATTCAGGATCGAGGGGAAGTTTATCCAATTCTCCATCAAATGGCATTTCTTTGAGGAAGTTTTGCATGAGAAGTTTGTTATGAAAGCTTACAAATGGTAGTCTCTTTATTTGAGATAGCTTGTGTTTTTACCCTTTCCAGGTGAAATATCTTGGTTAAAGAAGAAACTGAGACCAGCTCGTGGTTTATAGTCAGGATCGAGGGGAAGTTTATTCGATTCTCCATCAAATGGCATCTCTTCGAGGAAGTTTTGCAAGAAAAGTTTGTTGTGAAATTTTACAAGTGGTAGTCACTTTATTTGAGATAGCTTGTGTTTTTACCCTTTCCAGGTGAAACATCATGGTTAAAGAAGAAACTGAGACTAGTTCATGGCTTATAGTCAGGATCGAGGGGAAGTTTATCCGATTCTCCATAAAATGGCATCTCTTTGAGGAAGATTCGCATGAGAAGTTTGTTGTGAAAGCTTACAAGTGGTAGTCTCTTTATTTGAGATAGCTTGTGTTTTTAACCTTTCCAGGTGAAACATCATGGTTAAAGAAGAAACTGAGACTAGTTCGTGGCTTATAGTCAGGATCGAGGGGAAGTTTATCCGATTCTCCATAAAATGGCATCTCTTCGAGGAAGTTTCGCATGAGAAGTTTGTTGTGAAATCTTACAAGTGGTAGTCTCTTTATTTGAGATAGCTTGTGTTTTTACCCTTTCCAGGTGAAATATCTTGGTTAAAGAAGAAATTGAGGCCAATATGTGACTTATAGTCAGGATCGAGGGGAAGTTTATCTGATTCTCCATCAAATGGCATCTCTCATAGGAATTTTCACAAGAGAAGTTTGTTGTGAAATCTTACAAATGGTAGTCTCTTTATTTGAGATAGCTTATGTTTTTACCCTTTCCAGGTGAAATATCTTGGTTAAAGAAGAAACTGAGACCAGCTCGTGGCTTATAGTCAGGATCGAGGGGAAGTTTATCTGATTCTCCATCAAATGGCATCTCTTCGAGGAAGTTTCGCAAGAAAAGTTTGTTGTGAAATCTTACAAGTGGTAGTCTCTTTATTTGAGATAGCTTGTGTTTTTACCCTTTCTAGGTGAAACATCATGGTTAAAGAAGAAACTGAGACTAGTTCGTGGCTTATAGTCAGGATCGAGGGGAAGTTTATCCGATTCTCCATAAAATGGCATCTCTTCGAGGAAGTTTCGCATGAGAAGTTTGTAGTGAAATCTTACAAGTGGTAGTCTCTTTATTTTAGATAGCTTGTGTTTTTACCCTTTCCAGGTGAAATATCTTGGTTAAAGAAGAAATTGAGACCAATACGTGACTTATAGTCAGGATCGAGGGGAAGTTTATCCGATTCTCCGTCAAATGGCATCTCTCATAGGAATTTTCACAAGAGAAGTTTGTTGTGAAATCTTACAAGTGGTAGTCTCTTTATTTGAGATAGCTTGTGTTTTTACCCTTTCTAGGTGAAATATCTTGGTTAAAGAAGAAACTGGGACCATTTGTGGCTTATAGTCAGGATCGAGGGGAAGTTTATCTTATTCTCCATGAAATGGCATCTTTCGAGGAAGTTTCGCAATAAAAGTTTGTTGTGAAATCTTACAAGTGGTAGTCTCTTTATTTGAGATAGCTTGTGTTTTTACCCTTTCCAGGTGAAACATCATGGTTAAAGAAGAAACTGAGACTAGTTCGTGGCTTATAGTCAGGATCATGGGGAAGTTTATCCGATTCTCCATAAAATGGCATCTCTTCGAGGAAGTTTCGCATGAGAAGTTTGTTGTGAAATCTTACAAGTGGTAGTCTCTTTATTTGAGATAGCTTGTGTTTTTACCCTTTCTAGGTGAAATATCTTGGTTAAAGAAGAAACTGGGACCAGTTTGTGGCTTATAGTTAGGATCGAGGGGAAGTTTATCTGATTCTCCATCAAATGGCATCTCTTCGAGGAAGTTTCGCAAGAGAAGTTTATTGTGAAATCTTACAAGTGGTAGTCTCTTTATTTGAGATAGCTTGTGTTTTTACCATTTCTAGGTGAAATATCTTGGTTAAAGAAGAAACTGAGACTAGTTCGTGGCTTATATTCAGGATTGAGGGGAAGTTTATCCAATTCTCCATCAAATGGCATTTCTTCGAGGAAGTTTTGCATGAGAAGATTGTTGTGAAATCTTACAAATGGTAGTCTCTTTATTTAAGATAACTTGTGTTTTTACCCTTTCCAGGTGAAAGATCTTGGTTAAAGAAGAAACTGAGACCAGCTCGTAGCTTATAGTCAGGATCGAGGGGAAGTTTATCTGATTCTCCATCAAATGGCATCTCTTCGAGGAAGTTTCGCAAGAAAAGTTTGTTGTGAAATCTTACAAGTGGTAGTCTCTTTATTTGAGATAGCTTGTGTTTTTACCCTTTCCAGGTGAAATATCTTGGTTAAAGAAGAAATTGAGACCAATACGTGACTTATAGTCAGGATCGAGGGGATGTTTATCCGATTCTCCATACAATGGCATCTCTCATAAGAATTTTCACAAGAGAAGTTTGTTGTGAAATCTTACAAATGGTAGTCTCTTTATTTGAGATATCTTATGTTTTTACCCTTTCCAGGTGAAATATCTTGGTTAAAGAAGAAACTGAGACCAACTCGTGGCTTATAGTCAGGATCGAGGGGAAGTTTATCTGATTCTCCATGAAATGGCATCTCTTCGAGGAAGTTTCGCAAGAAAAGTTTGTTGTGAAATCTTACAAGTGGTAGTCTCTTTATTTGAGATAGCTTGTGTTTTTACCCTTTCCAGGTGAAACATCATGGTTAAAGAAGAAACTGAGACTAGTTCGTGGCTTATAGTCAGGAACGAGGGGAAGTTTATCCGATTCTCCATAAATTGGCATCTCTTCGAGGAAGTTTTGCATGAGAATTTTGTTGTGAAATCTTACAAGTGGTAGTCTCTTTATTTGAGATAGCTTGTGTTTTTACCATTTCCAGGTGAAATATCTTGGTTAAAGAAGAAATTGAGACCAATACGTGACTTATAGTCAGGATCGAGGGGAAGTTTATCCGATTCTCCATCAAATGGCATCTCTCATAGGAATTTTCACAAGAGAAGTTTTTGTGAAATCTTACAAGTGGTAGTCTCTTTATTTGAGATAGCTTGTGTTTTTACCCTTTCCAGGTGAAATATCTTGGTTAAAGAAGAAATTGAGAACAATACGTGACTTATAGTCAGGATCGAGGGGAAGTTTATCCGATTCTCCATACAATGGCATCTCTCATAAGAATTTTCACAAGAGAAGTTTGTTGTGAAATCTTACAAATGGTAGTCTCTTTATTTGAGATATCTTATGTTTTTACCCTTTCCAGGTGAAATATCTTGGTTAAAGAAGAAACTGAGACCAACTCGTGGCTTATAGTCAGGATCGAGGGGAAGTTTATCTGATTCTCCATGAAATGGCATCTCGTCGAGGAAGTTTCGCAAGAAAAGTTTGTTGTGAAATCTTACAAGTGGTAGTCTCTTTATTTGAGATAGCTTGTGTTTTTACCCTTTCCAGGTGAAACATCATGGTTAAAGAAGAAACTGAGACTAGTTCGTGACTTATAGTCAGGATCGAGGGGAAGTTTATCCGATTCTCCGTCAAATGGCATCTCTTCGAGGATGTTTCGCATGAGAAGTTTGTTGTGAAATCTTACAAGTGGTAGTCTCTTTATTTGAGATAGCTTGTGTTTTTACCCTTTCTAGGTGAAATATCTTGGTTAAAGAAGAAACTGGGACCAGTTTGTGGCTTATAGTCAGGATCGAGGGGAAGTTTATCTAATTCTCCATCAAATGGCATCTCTTCGAGGAAGTTTCGCAAGAGAAGTTTATTGTGAACTCTTACAAGTGGTAGTCTCTTTATTTGAGATAGCTTGTGTTTTTACCCTTTCCAGGTGAAACATCATGGTTAAAGAAGAAACTGAGACTAGTTCGTGGCTTATAGTCAGGATCGAGGGGAAGTTTATCCGATTCTCCGTAAAATGGCATCTCTTCGAGGAAGTTTTGCATGAGAAGTTTGTTGTGAAATCTTACAAGTGGTAGTCTCTTTATTTGAGATAGCTTGTGTTTTTACCCTTTCCAGGTGAATTATTTTTGTTAAAGAAGAAATTGAGACCAATACGTGACTTATAGTCAGGATCGAGGGGAAGTTTATCCGATTCTTCATCAAATGGCATCTCTCATAGGAATTTTCACAAGAGAAGTTTGTTGTGAAATCTTACAAATGGTAGTTTCTTTATTTGAGATAGCTTGTGTTTTTACCCTTTCCCGGTGATATATCTTGGTTAAAGAAGAAACTGAGACCAGCTCGTGGCTTATAGTCAGGATTGAGGGGAAGTTTATCTGATTCTCCATCAAATGGCATCTCTTCGAGGAAGTTTTGCATGAGAAGTTTGTTGTGAAATCTTACAAATGGTAGTCTCTTTATTTGAGATAGCTTGTGTTTTTACCCTTTCCAGGTGAAATATCTTGGTTAAAGAAGAAACTGAGACCAGCTCGTGGCTTATAGTCAGGATCGAGGGGAATTTTATCTGATTCTCCATCAAATGGCATCTCTTCGAGGAAGTTTCGCAAGAAAAGTTTGTTGTGAAATCTTACAAGTGGTAGTCTCCTAATTTGAGATAGCTTGTGTTTTTACCCTTTCCAGGTGAAACATCATGGTTAAAGAAGAAACTGAGACTAGTTCGTGGCTTATAGTCAGGATCGAGGGGAAGTTTATCTGATTCTCCATAAAATGGCATCTCTTCGAGGAAGTTTCGCATGAGAAGTTTGTTGTGAAATCTTACAAGTGGTAGTCTCTTTATTTGAGATAGCTTGTGTTTTTACCCTTTCCAAGTGAAATATCATGGTTAAAGAAGAAATTGAGACCAATACGTGACTTATAGTCAGGATCGAGGGGAAGTTTATCCGATTCTTCATCAAATGGCATCTCTCATAGGAATTTTCACAAGAGAAGTTTGTTGTGAAATCTTACAAATGGTAGTTTCTTTATTTGAGATAGCTTGTGTTTTTACCCTTTCCCGGTGATATATCTTGGTTAAAGAAGAAACTGAGACCAGCTCGTGGCTTATAGTCAGGATTGAGGGGAAGTTTATCTGATTCTCCATCAAATGGCATCTCTTCGAGGAAGTTTTGCATGAGAAGTTTGTTGTGAAATCTTACAAATGGTAGTCTCTTTATTTGAGATAGCTTGTGTTTTTACCCTTTCCAGGTGAAATATCTTGGTTAAAGAAGAAACTGAGACCAGCTCGTGGCTTATAGTCAGGATCGAGGGGAATTTTATCTGATTCTCCATCAAATGGCATCTCTTCGAGGAAGTTTCGCAAGAAAAGTTTGTTGTGAAATCTTACAAGTGGTAGTCTCTTAATTTGAGATAGCTTGTGTTTTTACCCTTTCCAAGTGAAACATCATGGTTAAAGAAGAAACTGAGACTAGTTCGTGGCTTATAGTCAGGATCGAGGGGAAGTTTATCTGATTCTCCATAAAATGGCATCTCTTCGAGGAAGTTTCGCATGAGAAGTTTGTTGTGAAATCTTACAAGTGGTAGTCTCTTTATTTGAGATAGCTTGTGTTTTTACCCTTTCCAAGTGAAATATCTTGGTTAAAGAAGAAATTGAGACCAATACGTGACTTATAGTCAGGATCGACGGGGAAGTTTACCCGATTCTCCATCAAATGGCATCTCTCATAGGAATTTTCACAAGAGAAGTTTGTTGTAAAATCTTACAAGTGGTAGTCTCTTTATTTGAGATAGCTTGTGTTTTTACCCTTTCCAGGTGAAATATCTTGGTTAAAGAAGAAACTGAGACCAGCTCGTGGCTTATAATCAGGATCGAGGGGAAGTTTATCTGATTCTCCATCAAATGGCATCTCTTCGAGGAAGTTTCGCATGAGAAGTTTGTTTTGAAATCTTACAAGTGGTAGTCTCTTTATTTGAGATAGCTTGTGTTTTTACCCTTTCCAGGTGAAATATCTTGGTTAAAGAAGAAACTGAGACCAACTCGTGGCTTATAGTCAGGATCGGGGGGAAGTTTATCTGATTCCCCATCAAATGGCATCTCTTCGAGGAAGTTTCGCAAGAAAAGTTTGTTGTGAAATCTTACAAATGGTAGTCTCTTTATTTGAGATAGCTTGTGTTTTTACCCTTTCCAGGTGAAACATCATGGTTAAAGAAGAAACTGAGACTAGTTCGTGGCTTATAGTCAGGATCGAGGGGAAGTTTATCCGATTCTCCATAAAATGGCATCTCTTCGAGGAAGTTTCGCATGAGAAGTTTGTTTTGAAATCTTACAAGTGGTAGTCTCTTTATTTGAGATAGCTTGTGTTTTTACCCTTTCCAGGTGAAATATCTTGGTTAAAGAAGAAATTGAGACCAATACGTGACTTATAGTCAGGATCGAGGGGAAGTTTATCCGATTCTCCATCAAATGGCATCTCTCATAGGAATTTTCACAAGAGAAGTTTTCTTGTGAAATCTTACAAGTGGTAGTCCCTTTATTTGAGATAGCTTGTGTTTTTACCCTTTCCAGGTGAAATATCTTGATTAAAGAAGAAACTGAGACCAGTTTGTGGCTTATATTAAGGATCGAGGGGAAGTTTATCCGATTCTTCATCAAATGGCATTTCTTCGAGGAAGTTTCGCATGAGAAGTTTGTTGTGAAATCTTACAAGTGGTAGTCTCTTTATTTGAGATAGCTTGTGTTTTTACCCTTTCCAAGTGTAATATCGTGGTTAAAGAAGAAACTGAGACCAGCTCATGGCTTATAGTGAGGATCGATGGGAAGTTTATCTGATTCTCCTACAAATGGCATCTCTTTGAGGAAGCTTTACAAGAAAAGTTTATTGTGAAATATTACAAGTGGTAGTCTCTTTATTTGAGATAGCTTGTGTTTTTACCCTTTCCAGGTGAAACATCATGGTTAAAGAAGAAATTGAGACTAGTTTGTGGCTTATAGTCAGGATCGAGGGGAAGTTTATCCAATTATCCATAAAATGGCATCTCTTCGAGGAAGTTTCGCATGAGAAGTTTGTTGTGAAATCTTACAAGTGGTAGTCTCTTTATTTGAGATAGCTTGTGTTTTACCCTTTCCAGGTGAAATATCTTGGTTAAAGAAGAAACTGAGAACAGCTCGTGGCTTATAATCGGGATCGAGGGGAAGTTTATCTAATTTTCCATTAAATGGGATCTCTTCGAGGAAGTTTCACAAGAGAAGTTTATTGTGAAATCTTACAAGTGGTAGTCTCTTTATTTGATATAGCTTGTGTTTTTACCCTTTCCAGGTGAAATATATTGGTTAAAGAAGAAAACTGAGACCAATTCGTGGCTTATATTCAGGATCGAGGGGAAGTTTATCCGATTCTCTATCAAATAGAATTTATTCGAGGAAGTTTCGCATGAGAAGTTTTTTGTGAAATCTTACAAGTGGTAGTCTCTTTATTTGAGATAGATTGTGTTTTTACCCTTTCCAGGTGAAATATATTGGTTAAAGAAGAAACTGAGACCAGCTCGTGGCTTATAGTCAGGATCGATGGGAAGTTTATCTGATTCTCCATCAAATGGCATATCTTCGAGGAAGTTTCGCAAGAAAAGTTTGTTGTGAAATCTTACAAGTGGTAGTCTCTTTATTTGAGATAGCTTGTGTTTTTACCCTTTCCAGGTGAAACATCATGGTTAAAGAAGAAACTGAGACTAGTTCGTGGCTTATAGTCAGGATCGAGGGGAAGTTTATCTGATTCTCCATAAAATGGCATATCTTCGAGGAAGTTTTGCATGAGAAGTTTGTTGTGAAATCTTACAAGTGGTATTCTCTTTATTTGAGATAGCTTGTGTTTTTACCCTTTCCCGGTGAAATATCTTGGTTAAAGAAGAAACTGAGACCAACTCGTGGCTTATAGTCGGGATCGAGGGGAAGTTTATCTGATTTTCCATTAAATGGCATCTCTTCGAGGAAGTTTCACAAGAGAAGTTTATTGTGAAATCTTACAAGTGGTAGTCTCTTTATTTGATATAGCTTGTGTTTTTACCCTTTCCAGGTGAAATATCTTGGTTAAAGAAGAAACTGAGACCAGTTCGTGGCTTATATTTAGGATCAAGGGGAAGTTTATCCGATTCTCCATCAAATGGAATTTCTTCGAGGAAGTTTCGCATGAGAAGTTTTTTGTGAAATCTTACAAGTGGTAGTCTCTTTATTTGAGATAGATTGTGTTTTTACCCTTTCCAGGTGAAATATCTTGGTTAAAGAAGAAACTGAGACCAACTCGTGGCTTTTAGTCGGGATCGAGGGGAAGTTTATCTGATTCTCCATCAAAAGACATCTCTCTGGGGAAGTGTCGCAAGAAAAGTTTATTGTGAAATCTTACAAGTGGTAGTCTATTTATTTGAGATAGCTTGTGTGTTTACCCTTTCCAGGTGAAACATCATGGTTAAAGAAGAAACTGAGACGAGTTCGTGGCCTATAGTCAGGATCAAGGGGAAGTTTATCCGATTCTCCATAAAATGGCATCTCTTCGAGGAAGTTTCGCATGAGAAGTTTGTTGTGAAATCCTACAAGTGGTAGTCTCTTTATTTGAGATAGCTTGTGTTTTTACCCTTTCCAGGTGAAATATCTTGGTTAAAGAAGAAACTGAAACCAATTCGTGGCTTATAGTCAGGATCGAGGGGAAGTTTATCTGATTCTCGATCAAATGGCATATCTTCGAGGAAGTTTCACAAGAAAAGTTTGTTGTGAAATCTTACAAGTGGTAGTCTCTTTATTTGAGATAACTTGTGTTTTTACCCTTTCCAGGTGAAACATCATGATTAAATAAGAAACTGAGACTAGTTCGTGGCTTATAGTTAGGATCGAGGGGAAGTTTATCCGATTCTCCATAAAATGGCATCTCTTCGAGGAAGTTTCGCATGAGAAGTTTGTTGTGAAATCTTACAAGTGGTAGTCTCTTTATTTGAGATATCTTGCGTTTTTACCCTTTCCAGGTGAAATATCTTGGTTAAAGAAGAAACTGAGACCAGCTTGTGGCTTATAGTCGGGATCGAGGGGAGGTTTATCTGATTCTCCATCAAATGGCATCTCTTCGAGGAAGTTTCGGAAGAGAAGTTTATTTTGAAATATTACAAGTGGTAGTCTCTTTATTTGAGATAGCTTGTGTTTTTACCCTTTCCAGGTGAAATATCTTGGTTAAAGAAGAAAATGAGACCAGTTCGTGGCTTATATTCAGGATCGAGGGGAAGTTTATGCAATTCTCTATCAAATGGCATTTCTTCGAGGAAGTTTCGCATGAGAAGTTTGTTGTGAAATCCTACAAGTGGTAGTCTCTTTATTTGACATAGATTGTGTTTCTACCCTTTCCAGGTGAAATATCTTGGTTAAAGAAGAAACTGAGACCAACTCGTGGCTTTTAGTCAGGATCGAGGGGAAGTTTATCTGATTCTCCATCAAATGGCATCTCTTCGAGGAAGTTTCGCAAGAAAAGTTTGTTGTGAAATCTTACAAGTGGTAGTCTCTTTATTTGAGATAGCTTGTGTTTTTACCCTTTCCAGGTGAAACATCATGGTTAAAGAAAAAACTGAGACTAGTTCGTGGCTTATAGTCAGGATCGAGGGGAATTTTATCCGATTCTCCATAAAATGGCATCTCTTCGAGGAAGTTTCGCATGAGAAGTTTGTTGTGAAATCTTACAAGTGGTAGTCTCTTTATTTGAGATACCGTGTGTTTTTACCCTTTCCAAGTGAAATATCTTGGTTAAAGAAGAAATTGAGACCAATACGTGACTTATAGTCAGGATCGAGGGGAAGTTTACCCGATTCTCCATCAAATGGCATCTCTCATAGGAATTTTCACAAGAGAAGTTTGTTGTAAAATCTTACAAGTGGTAGTCTCTTTATATGAGATAGCTTGTGTTTTTACCCTTTCCAGGTGAAATATCTTGGTTAAAGAAGAACCTGAGACCAGCTCGTGGCTTATAGTCAGGATCGAGGGGAAGTTTATCTGATTCTCCATCAAATGGCATCTCTTCGAGGAAGTTTCGCATGAGAAGTTTGTTTTGAAATCTTACAAGTGGTAGTCTCTTTATTTGAGATAACTTGTGTTTTTACCCTTTCCAGGTGAAATATCTTGGTTAAAGAAGAAACTGAGACCAACTCGTGGCTTATAGTCAGGAACGAGGGGAAGTTTATCTGATTCCCCATCAAATGGCATCTCTCCGAGGAAGTTTCGCAAGAAAAGTTTGCTGTGAAATCTTACAAATGGTAGTCTCTTTATTTGAGATAGCTTGTGTTTTTACCCTTTCCAGGTGAAACATCATGGTTAAAGAAGAAACTGAGACCAGTTCGTGGCTTATATTTAGGATCGAGGGGAAGTTTATTCGATTCTCCATCAAATGGAATTTCTTCGAGGAAGTTTCGCATGAGAAGTTTTTTGTGAAATCTTACAAGTGGTAGTCTCTTTATTTGAGATAGATTGTGTTTTTACCCTTTCCAGGTGAAATATCTTGGTTAAAGAAGAAACTGAGACCAGCTCGTGGCTTTTAGTCAGGATCGAGGGGAAGTTTATCTGATTCTCCATCAAAAGACATCTCTCTGAGGAAGTGTCACAAGAAAAGTTTATTGTGAAATCTTACAAGTGGTAGTCTCTTTATTTGAGATAGCTTGTGTGTTTACCCTTTCCAGGTGAAACATCATGGTTAAAGAAGAAACTGAGACGAGTTCGTGGCCTATAGTCAGGATCGAGGGGAAGTTTATCTGATTCTCCATAAAATGGCATCTCTTCGAAGAAGTTACGCATGAGAAGTTTGTTGTGAAATCCTACAAGTGGTAGTCTCTTTATTTGAGATAGCTTGTGTTTTTACCCTTTCCAGGTGAAATATCTTGGTTAAAGGAGAAACTGAAACCAATTCGTGGCTTATAGTCAGGAACGAGGGGAAGTTTATCTGATTCTCGATCAAATGGCATATCTTCGAGGAAGTTTCGCAAGAAAAGTTTGTTGTGAAATCTTACAAGTGGTAGTCTCTTTATTTGAGATAACTTGTGTTTTTACCCTTTCCAGGTGAAACATCATGATTAAATAAGAAACTGAGACTAGTTCGTGGCTTATAGTTAGGATCGAGGGGAAGTTTATCCGATTCTCCATAAAATGGCATCTCTTCGAGGAAGTTTCGCATGAGAAGTTTGTTGTGAAATCTTACAAGTGGTAGTCTCTTTATTTGAGATATCTTGCGTTTTTACCCTTTCCAGGTGAAATATCTTGGTTAAAGAAGAAACTGAGACCAGCTCGTGGCTTATAGTCGGGATCGAGGGGAGGTTTATCTGATTCTCCATCAAATGGCATCTTTTCGTGGAAGTTTCGCAAGAGAAGTTTATTTTGAAATATTACAAGTGGTAGTCTCTTTATTTGAGATAGCTTGTGTTTTTACCCTTTCCAGGTGAAATATCTTGGTTAAAGAAGAAAATGAGACCAGTTCGTGGCTTATATTCAGGATCGAGGGGAAGTTTATGCAATTCTCCATCAAATGGCATTTCTTCGAGGAAGTTTCGCATGAGAAGTTTGTTGTGAAATCCTACAAGTGGTAGTCTCTTTATTTGAGATAGATTGTGTTTCTACCCTTTCCAAGTGAAATATCTTGGTTAAAGAAGAAACTGAGACCAACTCGTGGCTTATAGTCAGGATCGAGGGGAAGTTTATCCGATTCTCCATAAAATGGCATCTCTTCGAGGAAGTTTCGCATGAGAAGTTTGTTGTGAAATCTTACAAGTGGTAGTCTCTTTATTTGAGATAGCTTGTGTTTTTACCCTTTCCAAGTGAAATATCTTGGTTAAAGAAGAAATTGAGAGCAATACGTGACTTATAGTCAGGATCGAGGGGAAGTATACCCGATTCTCCATCAAATGGCATCTTTCATAGGAATTTTCACAAGAGAAGTTTGTTGTAAAATCTTACAAGTGGTAGTCTCTTTATTTGAGATAGCTTGTGTTTTTACCCTTTCCAGGTGAAATATCTTGGTTAAAGAAGAAACTGAGACCAGCTCGTGGCTTATAGTCAGGATCGAGGGGAAGTTTATCTGATTCTCCATCAAATGGCATCTCTTCGAGGAAGTTTCGCATGAGAAGTTTGTTTTGAAATCTTACAAGTGGTAGTCTCTTTATTTGAGATAGCTTGTGTTTTTACCCTTTCCAGGTGAAATATCTTGGTTAAAGAAGAAACTGAGACCAACTCATGGCTTATAGTCAGGAACGAGGGGAAGTTTATCTGATTCCCCATCAAATGGCATCTCTTCGAGGAAGTTTCGCAAGAAAAGTTTGTTGTGAAATCTTACAAATGGTAGTCTCTTTATTTGAGATAGCTTGTGTTTTTACCCTTTCCAGGTGAAACATCATGGTTAAAGAAGAAACTGAAACTAGTTCGTGGCTTATAGTCAGGATCGAGGGGAAGTTTATCCGATTCTCAATAAAATGGCATCTCTTCGAGGAAGTTTCGCATGAGAAGTTTGTTGTGAAATCTTACAAGTGGTAGTCTCTTTATTTGAGATAGCTTGTGTTTTTACCATTTCTAGGTGAAATATCTTGGTTAAAGAAGAAACTGGGACCAGTTTGTGGCTTATAGTCAGGATCGAGGGGAAATTTATCTAATTCTCCATCAAATGGCATCTCTTCGAGGAAGTTTCGCAAGAGAAGTTTATTGTGAAATCTTACAAATGGTAGTCTCTTTATTTGAGAGAGCTTGTGTTTTTACCCTTTCCAGGTGAAATATCTTGATTAAAGAAGAAACCGAGACCAGTTTGTGGCTTATATTAAGGATCGAGGGGAAGTTTATCCGATTCTCCATAAAATGGCATCTCTTCGAGGAAGTTTCGCATGAGAAGTTTGTTGTGAAATCTTACAAGTGGTAGTCTCTTTATTTGAGATAGCTTGTGTTTTTACCCTTTCCAGGTGAAATATCTTGGTTAAAGAAGAAATTGAGACCAATACGTGACTTATAGTCACGATCGAGGGGAAGTTTATCCGATTCTCCATCAAATGGCATCTCTCATAGGAATTTTCACAAGAGAAGTTTGTTGTGAAATCTTACAAGTGGTAGTCTCTTTATTTGAGATAGCTTGTGTTTTTACCATTTCTAGGTGAAATATCTTGGTTAAAGAAGAAACTGGGACCAGTTTGTGGCTTATAGTCAGGATCGAGGGGAAATTTATCTGATTCTCCATCAAATGGCATCTCTTCGAGGAAGTTTCGCAAGAGAAGTGTATTGTGAAATCTTACAAATGGTAGTCTCTTTATTTGAGAGAGCTTGTGTTTTTACCCTTTCCAGGTGAAATATCTTGATTAAAGAAGAAACTGAGACCAGTTTGTGGCTTATATTAAGGATCGAGGGGAAGTTTATCCGATTCTATATCAAATGGCATTTCTTCGAGGAAGTTTCGCATGAGAAGTTTGTTGTGAAATCTTACAAGTGGTAGTCTCTTTATTTGAGATAGCTTGTGTTTTTACCTTTTCCAAGTGTAATATCGTGGTTAAAGAAGAAACTGAGACCAGCTCATGGCTTATAGTGAGGATCGATGGGAAGTTTATCTGATTCTCCTACAAATGGCATCTCTTTGAAGAAGTTTTGCAAGAAAAGTTTGTTGTGAAATATTACAAGTGGTAGTCTCTTTATTTGAGATAGCTTGTGTTTTTACCCTTTCTTGGTGAAACATCATGATTAAAGAAGAAATTGAGACTAGTTTGTGGCTTATAGTCAGGATCGAGGGGAAGTTTATCCGATTCTCCATAAAATGGCATCTCTTCGAGGAAGTTTCGCATGAGAAGTTTGTTGTGAAATCTTACAAGTGGTAGTCTCTTTATTTGAGATAGCTTTTGTTTTTACCCTTTCCAGGTGAAATATCTTGGTTAATGAAGAAACTGAGACCAGCTCGTGGCTTATAGTCAGGAACGAGGGGAAGTTTATCTAATTTTCCATTAAATGGCATCTCTTCGAGGAAGTTTCACAAGAGAAGTTTATTGTGAAATCTTACAAGTGGTAGTCTCTTTATTTGATATAGCTTGTGTTTTTACCCTTTCCAGGTGAAATATCTTGGTTAAAGAAGAAAACTGAGACCAATTCGTGGCTTATATTCAGGATCGAGGGGAAGTTTATCCGATTCTCCATCAAATGGAATTTATTCGAGGAAGTTTCGCATGAGAAGTTTTTTGTGAAATCTTACAAGTGGTAGTCTCTTTATTTGAGATAGATTGTGTTTTTACCCTTTCCAGGTGAAATATATTGGTTAAAGAAGAAACTAAGACCAGCTCGTGGCTTATAGTCAAGATCGATGGGAAGTTTATCTGATTCTCCATCAAATGGCATATCTTCGAGGAAGTTTCGCAAGAAAAGTTTGTTGTGAAATCTTACAAGTGGTAGTCTCTTTATTTGAGATAGCTTGTGTTTTTACCCTTTCCAGGTGAAACATCATGGTTAAAGAAGAAACTGAGACTAGTTCGTGGCTTATAGTCAGGATCGAGGGGAAGTTTATTTGATTCTCCATAAAATGGCATATCTTCGAGGAAGTTTTGCATGAGAAGTTTGTTGTGAAATCTTACAAGTGGTATTCTCTTTATTTGAGATAGCTTGTGTTTTTACCCTTTCCAGGTGAAATATCTTGGTTAAAGAAGAAACTGAGACCAGTTCGTGGCTTATAGTCGGGATCGAGGGGAAGTTTATCTGATTTTCCATTAAATGGCATCTCTTCGAGGAAGTTTCACAAGAGAAGTTTATTGTGAAATCTTACAAGTGGTAGTCTCTTTATTTGATATAGCTTGTGTTTTTACCCTTTTCCGGTGAAATATCTTGGTTAAAGAAGAAACTGAGACCAGTTCGTGGCTTATATTTAGGATCGAGGGGAAGTTTATCCGATTCTCCATCAAATGGAATTTCTTCGAGGAAGTTTCGCATGAGAAGTTTTTTGTGAAATCTTACAAGTGGTAGTCTCTTTATTTGAGATAGATTGTGTTTTTACCCTTTCCAGGTAAAATATCTTGGTTAAAGAAGAAACTGAGACCAGCTCGTGGCTTTTAGTCGGGATCGAGGGGAAGTTTATCTGATTCTCCATCAAAAGACATCTCTCTGAGGAAGTGTCGCAAGAAAAGTTTATTGTGAAATCTTACAAGTGGTAGTCTCTTTATTTGAGATAGCTTGTGTGTTTACCCTTTCCAGGTGAAACATCATGGTTAAAGAAGAAACTGAGACGAGTTCGTGGCCTATAGTCAGGATCGAGGGGAAGTTTATCTGATTCTCCATAAAATGGCATCTCTTCGAGGAAGTTTCGCATGAGAAGTTTGTTGTGAAATCCTACAAGTGGTAGTCTCTTTATTTGAGATAGCTTGTGTGTTTACCCTTTCCAGGTGAAACATCATGGTTAAAGAAGAAACTGAGACGAGTTCGTGGCCTATAGTCAGGAACGAGGGGAAGTTTATCTGATTCTCGATCAAATGGCATATCTTCGAGGAAGTTTCGCAAGAAAAGTTTGTTGTGAAATCTTACAAGTGGTAGTCTCTTTATTTGAGATAACTTGTGTTTTTACCATTTCCAGGTGAAACATCATGATTAAATAAGAAACTGAGACTAGTTCGTGGCTTATAGTTAGGATCGAGGGGAAGTTTATCCGATTCTCCATAAAATGGCATCTCTTCGAGGAAGTTTCGCATGAGAAGTTTGTTGTGAAATCTTACAAGTGGTAGTCTCTTTATTTGAGATATCTTGCGTTTTTACCCTTTCCAGGTGAAATATCTTGGTTAAAGAAGAAACTGAGACCAGCTCGTGGCTTATAGTCGGGATCGAGGGGTGGTTTATCTGATTCTCCATCAAATGGCATCTTTTCGAGGAAGTTTCGCAAGAGAAGTTTATTTTGAAATATTACAAGTGGTAGTCTCTTTATTTGAGATAGCTTGTGTTTTTACCCTTTCCAGGTGAAATATCTTGGTTAAAGAAGAAAATGAGACCAGTCCGTGGCTTATATTCAGGATCGAGGGGAAGTTTATGCAATTCTCCATCAAATGGCATTTCTTCGAGGAAGTTTCGCATGAGAAGTTTGTTGTGAAATCCTACAAGTGGTAGTCTCTTTATTTGAGATAGATTGTGTTTCTACCCTTTCCAAGTGAAATATCTTGGTTAAATTAGAAACTGAGACCAACTCGTGGCTTTTAGTCAGGATCGAGGGGAAGTTTATCTGATTCTCCATCAAATGGCATCTCTTCGAGGAAGTTTCGCAAGAAAAGTTTGTTGTGAAATCTTACAAGTGGTAGTCTCTTTATTTGAGATAGCTTGTGTTTTTACCCTTTCCAGGTGAAACATCATGGTTAAAGAAAAAACTGAGACTAGTTCGTGGCTTATAGTCAGGATCGAGGGGAAGTTTATCCGATTCTCCATAAAATGGCATCTCTTCGAGGAAGTTTCGCATGAGAAGTTTGTTGTGAAATCTTACAAGTGGTAGTCTCTTTATTTGAGATAGCTTGTGTTTTTACCCTTTCCAAGTGAAATATCTTGGTTAAAGAAGAAATTGAGACCAATACGTGACTTATAGTCAGGATCGAGGGGAAGTATACCCGATTCTCCATCAAATGGCATCTCTCATAGGAATTTTCACAAGAGAAGTTTGTTGTGAAATCTTACAAATGGTAGTCTCTTTATTTGAGAGAGCTTGTGTTTTTACCCTTTCCAGGTGAAATATCTTGATTAAAGAAGAAACTGAGACCAGTTTGTGGCTTATATTAAGGATCGAGGGGAAGTTTATCCGATTCTATATCAAATGGCATTTCTTCGAGGAAGTTTCGCATGAGAAGTTTGTTGTTAAATCTTACAAGTGGTAGTCTCTTTATTTGAGATAGCTTGTGTTTTTACCCTTTCCAAGTGTAATATCGTGGTTAAAGAAGAAACTGAGACCAGCTCATGGCTTATAGTGAGGATCGATGGGAAGTTTATCTGATTCTCCTACAAATGGCATCTCTTTGAGGAAGTTTTGCAAGAAAAGTTTGTTGTGAAATATTACAAGTGGTAGTCTCTTTATTTGAGATAGCTTGTGTTTTTACCCTTTCTTGGTGAAACATCATGATTAAAGAAGAAATTGAGACTAGTTTGTGGCTTATAGTCAGGATCGAGGGGAAGTTTATCCGATTCTCCATAAAATGGCATCTCTTCGAGGAAGTTTCGCATGAGAAGTTTGTTGTGAAATCTTACAAGTGGTAGTCTCTTTATTTGAGATAGCTTTTGTTTTTACCCTTTCCAGGTGAAATATCTTGGTTAATGAAGAAACTGAGACCAGCTCGTGGCTTATAGTCGGGAACGAGGGGAAGTTTATCTAATTTTCCATTAAATGGCATCTCTTCGAGGAAGTTTCACAAGAGAAGTTTATTGTGAAATCTTACAAGTGGTAGTCTCTTTATTTGATATAGCTTGTGTTTTTACCCTTTCCAGGTGAAATATCTTGGTTAAAGAAGAAAACTGAGACCAATTCGTGGCTTATATTCAGGATCGAGGGGAAGTTTATCCGATTCTCCATCAAATGGAATTTATTCGAGGAAGTTTCGCATGAGAAGTTTTTTGTGAAATCTTACAAGTGGTAGTCTCTTTATTTGAGATAGATTGTGTTTTTACCCTTTCCAGGTGAAATATATTGGTTAAAGAAGAAACTGAGACCAGCTCGTGGCTTATAGTCAAGATCGATGGGAAGTTTATCTGATTCTCCATCAAATGGCATATCTTCGAGGAAGTTTCGCAAGAAAAGTTTGTTGTGAAATCTTACAAGTGGTAGTCTCTTTATTTGAGATAGCTTGTGTTTTTACCCTTTCCAGGTGAAACATCATGGTTAAAGAAGAAACTGAGACTAGTTCGTGGCTTATAGTCAGGATCGAGGGGAAGTTTATCTGATTCTCCATAAAATGGCATATCTTCGAGGAAGTTTTGCATGAGAAGTTTGTTGTGAAATCTTACAAGTGGTATTCTCTTTATTTGAGATAGCTTGTGTTTTTACCCTTTCCAGGTGAAATATCTTGGTTAAAGAAGAAACTGAGACCAGTTCGTGGCTTATAGTCGGGATCAAGGGGAAGTTTATCTGATTTTCCATTAAATGGCATCTCTTCGAGGAAGTTTCACAAGAGAAGTTTATTGTGAAATCTTACAAGTGGTAGTCTCTTTATTTGATATAGCTTGTGTTTTTACCCTTTTCCGGTGAAATATCTTGGTTAAAGAAGAAACTGAGACCAGTTCGTGGCTTATATTTAGGATCGAGGGGAAGTTTATCCGATTCTCCATCAAATGGAATTTCTTCGAGGAAGTTTCGCATGAGAAGTTTTTTGTGAAATCTTACAAGTGGTAGTCTCTTTATTTGAGATAGATTGTGTTTTTACCCTTTCCAGGTGAAATATCTTGGTTAAAGAAGAAACTGAGACCAGCTCGTGGCTTTTAGTCGGGATCGAGGGGAAGTTTATCTGATTCTCCATCAAAAGACATCTCTCTGAGGAAGTGTCGCAAGAAAAGTTTATTGTGAAATCTTACAAGTGGTAGTCTCTTTATTTGAGATAGCTTGTGTGTTTACCCTTTCCAGGTGAAACATCATGGTTAAAGAAGAAACTGAGATGAGTTTGTGGCCTATAGTCAGGATCGAGGGGAAGTTTATCTGATTCTCCATAAAATGGCATCTCTTTGAGGAAGTTTCGCATGAGAAGTTTGTTGTGAAATCCTACAAGTGGTAGTCTCTTTATTTGAGATAGCTTGTGTGTTTACCCTTTCCAGGTGAAACATCATGGTTAAAGAAGAAACTGAGACGAGATCGTGGCCTATAGTCAGGAACGAGGGGAAGTTTATCTGATTCTCGATCAAATGGCATATCTTCGAGGAAGGTTCGCAAGAAAAGTTTGTTGTGAAATCTTACAAGTGGTAGTCTCTTTATTTGAGATAACTTGTGTTTTTACCATTTCCAGGTGAAACATCATGATTAAATAAGAAACTGAGACTAGTTCGTGGCTTATAGTTAGGATCGAGGGGAAGTTTATCCGATTCTCCATAAAATGGCATCTCTTCGAGGAAGTTTCGCATGAGAAGTTTGTTGTGAAATCTTACAAGTGGTAGTCTCTTTATTTGAGATATCTTGCGTTTTTACCCTTTCCAGGTGAAATATCTTGGTTAAAGAAGAAACTGAGACCAGCTCGTGGCTTATAGTCGGGATCGAGGGGTGGTTTATCTGATTCTCCATCAAATGGCATCTTTTCGAGGAAGTTTCGCAAGAGAAGTTTATTTTGAAATATTACAAGTGGTAGTCTCTTTATTTGAGATAGCTTGTGTTTTTACCCTTTCCAGGTGAAATATCTGGGTTAAAGAAGAAAATGAGACCAGTCCATGGCTTATATTCAGGATCGAGGAGAAGTTTATGCAATTCTCCATCAAATGGCATTTCTTCGAGGAAGTTTCGCATGAGAAGTTTGTTGTGAAATCCTACAAGTGGTAGTCTCTTTATTTGAGATAGATTGTGTTTCTACCCTTTCCAAGTGAAATATCTTGGTTAAAGAAGAAACTGAGACCAACTCGTGGCTTTTAGTCAGGATCGAGGGGAAGTTTATCTGATTCTCCATCAAATGGCATCTCTTCGAGGAAGTTTCGCAAGAAAAGTTTGTTGTGAAATCTTACAAGTGGTAGTCTCTTTATTTGAGATAGCTTGTGTTTTTACCCTTTCCAGGTGAAACATCATGGTTAAAGAAAAAACTGAGACTAGTTCATGGCTTATAGTCAGGATCGAGGGGAAGTTTATCCGATTCTCCATAAAATGGCATCTCTTCGAGGAAGTTTCGCATGAGAAGTTTGTTGTGAAATCTTACAAGTGGTAGTCTCTTTATTTGAGATAGCTTGTGTTTTTACCCTTTCCAAGTGAAATATCTTGGTTAAAGAAGAAATTGAGACCAATACGTGACTTATAGTCAGGATCGAGGGGAAGTATACCCGATTCTCCATCAAATGGCATCTCTCATAGGAATTTTCACAAGAGAAGTTTGTTGTAAAATCTTACAAGTGGTAGTCTCTTTATTTGAGATAGCTTGTGTTTTTACCCTTTCCAGGTGAAATATCTTGGTTAAAGAAGAAACTGAGACCAGCTCGTGGCTTATAGTCAGGATCGAGGGGAAGTTTATCTGATTCTCCATCAAATGGCATCTCTTCGAGGAGGTTTCGCATGAGAAGTTTGTTTTGAAATCTTACAAGTGGTAGTCTCTTTATTTGAGATAGCTTGTGTTTTTACCCTTTCCAGGTGAAATATCTTGGTTAAAGAAGAAACTGAGACCAACTCATGGCTTATAGTCAGGAACAAGGGGAAGTTTATCTGATTCCCCATCAAATGGCATCTCTTCGAGGAAGTTTCGCAAGAAAAGTTTGTTGTGAAATCTTACAAATGGAAGTCTCTTTATTTGAGATAGCTTGTGTTTTTACCCTTTCCAGGTGAAACATCATGGTTAAAGAAGAAACTGAAACTAGTTCGTGGCTTATAGTCAGGATCGAGGGGAAGTTTATCCGATTCTCAATAAAATGGCATCTCTTCGAGGAAGTTTCGCATGAGAAGTTTGTTGTGAAATCTTACAAGTGGTAGTCTCTTTATTTGAGATAGCTTGTGTTTTTACCATTTCTAGGTGAAATATCTTGGTTAAAGAAGAAACTGGGACCAGTTTGTGGCTTATAGTCAGGATCGAGGGGAAATTTATCTGATTCTCCATCAAATGGCATCTCTTCAAGGAAGTTTCGCAAGAGAAGTTTATTGTGAAATGTTATAAATGGTAGTCTCTTTATTTGAGAGAGCTTGTGTTTTTACCCTTTCCAGGTGAAATATCTTGATTAAAGAAGAAACTGAGACCAGTTTGTGGCTTATATTAAGGATCGAGGGGAAGTTTATCCGATTCTTTATCAAATGGCATTTCTTCGAGGAAGTTTCGCATGAGAAGTTTATTGTGAAATCTTACAAGTGGTAGTCTCTTTATTTGAGATAGCTTGTGTTTTTACCCTTTCCAAGTGTAATATCGTGGTTAAAGAAGAAACTGAGACCAACTCATGGCTTATAGTGAGGGTCGATGGGAAGTTTATCTGATTCTCCTACAAATGGCATCTCTTTGAGGAAGTTTTGCAAGAAAAGTTTGTTGTGAAATATTACAAGTGGTAGTCTCTTTATTTGAGATAGCTTGTGTTTTTACCCTTTCCAGGTGAAACATCATGATTAAAGAAGAAATTGAGACTAGTTTGTGGCTTATAGTCAGGATCGAGGGGAAGTTTATCCGATTCTCCATAAAATGGCATCTCTTCGAGGAAGTTTCGCATGAGAAGTTTGTTGTGAAATCTTACAAGTTGTAGTCTCTTTATTTGAGATAGCTTGTGTTTTTACCCTTTCTAGGTGAAATATCTTGGTTAAAGAAGAAACTGAGACCAGTTCATGGCTTATAGTCGGGAACGAGGGGAAGTTTATCTAATTTTCCATTAAATGGCATCTCTTCGAGGAAGTTTCACAAGAGAAGTTTATTGTGAAATCTTACAAGTGGTAGTCTCTTTATTTGATATAGCTTGTGTTTTTACCTTTTCCAGGTGAAATATCTTGGTTAAAGAAGAAAACTGAGACCAATTCGTGGCTTATATTCAGGATCGAGGGGAAGTTTATCCGATTCTCCATCAAATGGAATTTATTCGAGGAAGTTTCGCATGAGATGTTTTTTTGTGAAATCTTACAAGTGGTAGTCTCTTTATTTGAGATAGATTGTGTTTTTACCCTTTCCAGGTGAAATATATTGGTTAAAGAAGAAACTGAGACCAGCTCGTGGCTTATAGTCAAGATCGATGGGAAGTTTATCTGATTCTCCATCAAATGGCATATCTTCGAGGAAGTTTCGCAAGAAAAGTTTGTTGTGAAATCTTACAAGTGGTAGTCTCTTTATTTGAGATAGCTTGTGTTTTTACCCTTTCCAGGTGAAACATCATGGTTAAAGAAGAAACTGAGACTAGTTCGTGGCTTATAGTCAGGATCGAGGGGAAGTTTATCTGATTCTCCATAAAATAGCATATCTTCGAGGAAGTTTTGCATGAGAAGTTTGTTGTGAAATCTTACAAGTGGTATTCTCTTTATTTGAGATAGCTTGTGTTTTTACCCTTTCCAGGTGAAATATCTTGGTTAAAGAAGAAACTGAGACCAGTTCGTGGCTTATAGTCGGGATCGAGGGGAAGTTTATCTGATTTTCCATTAAATGGCATCTCTTCGAGGAAGTTTCACAAGAGAAGTTTATTGTGAAATATTACAAGTGGTAGTCTCTTTATTTGATATAGCTTGTGTTTTTACCCTTTTCAGGTGAAATATCTTGGTTAAAGAAGAAACTGAGACCAGTTCGTGGCTTATATTTAGGATCGAGGGGAAGTTTATCCGATTCTCCATCAAATGGAATTTCTTCGAGGAAGTTTCGCATGAGAAGTTTTTTGTGAAATCTTACAAGTGGTAGTCTCTTTATTTGAGATAGATTGTGTTTTTACCCTTTCCAGGTGAAATATCTTGGTTAAAGAAGAAACTGAGACCAGCTCGTGGCTTTTAGTCGGGATCGAGGGGAAGTTTATCTGATTCTCCATCAAAAGACATCTCTCTGAGGAAGTGTCGCAAGAAAAGTTTATTGTGAAATCTTACAAGTGGTAGTCTCTTTATTTGAGATAGCTTGTGTGTTTACCCTTTCCAGGTGAAACATCATGGTTAAAGAAGAAACTGAGACGAGTTCGTGGCCTATAGTCAGGATCGAGGGGATGTTTATCCGATTCTCCATAAAATGGCATCTCTTCGAGGAAGTTTCGCATGAGAAGTTTGTTGTGAAATCCTACAAGTGGTAGTATCTTTATTTGAGATAGCTTGTGTTTTTACCCTTTCCAGGTGAAATATCTTGGTTAAAGAAGAAACTGAAACCAATTCGTGGCTTATAGTCAGGATCGAGGGGAAGTTTATCTGATTCTCGATCAAATGGCATATCTTCGAGGAAGTTTCGCAAGAAAAGTTTGTTGTGAAATCTTACAAGTGGTAGTCTCTTTATTTGAGATAACTTGTGTTTTTACCCTTTCCACGTGAAACATCATGATTAAATAAGAAACTGAGACTAGTTCGTGGCTTATAGTTAGGATCGAGGGGAAGTTTATCCGATTCTCCATAAAATGGCATCTCTTAGAGGAAGTTTCGCATGAGAAGTTTGTTGTGAAATCTTACAAGTGGTAGTCTCTTTATTTGAGATATCTTGCGTTTTTACCCTTTCCAGGTGAAATATCTTGGTTAAAGAAGAAATTGAGACCAGCTCGTGGCTTATAGTCGGGATCGAGGGGAAGTTTATGCAATTCTCCATCAAATGGCATTTCTTCGAGGAAGTTTCGCATGAGAAGTTTGTTGTGAAATCCTACAAGTGGTAGTCTCTTTATTTGAGATAGATTGTGTTTCTACCCTTTCCAGGTGAAATATCTTGGTTAAAGAAGAAACTGAGACCAACTCGTGGCTTTTAGTCAGGATCGAGGGGAAGTTTATCTGATTCTCCATCAAATGGCATCTCTTCGAGGAAGTTTCGCAAGAAAAGTTTGTTGTGAAATCTTACAAGTGGTAGTCTCTTTATTTGAGATAGCTTGTATTTTTACCCTTTCCAGGTGAAACATCATGGTTAAAGAAAAAACTGAGACAAGTTCGTGGCTTATAGTCAGGATCGAGGGGAAGTTTATCCGATTCTCCATAAAATGGCATCTCTTCGAGGAAGTTTCGTATGAGAAGTTTGTTGTGAAATCTTACAAGTGGTAGTCTCTTTATTTGAGATAGCTTGTGTTTTTACTATTTCCAAGTGAAATATCTAGGTTAAAGAAGAAACTGAGAACAATTCTTGGCTTATAGTCAGGATCGAGGGGAAGTTTATCCGATTCTCCATCAAGCGACATCTCTCATAGGAATTTTCACAAGGGAAGTTTGTTGTGAAATCTTACAAGTGGTAGTCTCTTTATTTGAGATAGCTTGTGTTTTTACCCTTTCTAGGTGAAATATCTTGGTTAAATAAAAACTGGGACCAGTTCGTGGCTTATAGTCAGGATCGAGGGGAAGTTTATCCGATTCTCTATTAAATGGTATCTCTTCGAGGAAGTTTCGCAAGAGAAGTTTGTTGTGAAATCTTACAAGTGGTAGTCTCTTTATTTGAGATAACTTGTGTTTTTACCCTTTCTAGGTGAAATGTCTTGGTTAAAGAAGAGACTGAGACCAGTTCATGGCTTACAGTCAGGATCGAGGGAAAGTTTATCCGATTCTCCATGAAATGGCATCTCTTCGAGGAAGTTCCGCAAGAGAAATTTGTCGTGAAATCTTACAAGTGGTAGTCTCTTTATTTGAGACAACTTGTGTTTTTACCCTTTCCAGGTGATATATCTTGGTTAAAGAAGAAACTGAGACCAGTTCGTGGCTTATAGTTAGGATCGAGGGGAAGTTTATCCGATTCTCCATCAAATGGAATATCTTCGAGGAAGTTTCGCAAGAGAAGTTTGTTGTGAAATATTACAAGTGGCAGTCTCTTTATTTGAGATAACTTATGTTTTTACCTTTTCCAGGTGAAATATCTTGGTTAAAGAAGAAACTGAGACCAGTTCGTGGCTTATAGTCAGGATCGAGGGGAAGTTTATCCGATTCTCCATCAAATGACATCTCTCATAGGAAGTTTCGCAAGAGAAGTTTGTTGTGAAATCTTATAAGTGGTAGTCTCTTTATTTGAGATAGCTTGTGTTTTTACCCTTTCTAGGTGAAATATCTAGGTTAAAGAAGAAACTGAGACCATTTTGTGGCTTATAGTCAGGATCGAGGGGAAGTTTATCCGATTCTCCATCAAATGGCATCTCTCATAGGAATTTTCACAAAAGAAGTTTGTTGTGAAATATCACAAGTGGTAGTCTTTTTATTTGAGATAGCTTGTGTTTTTACCCATTCTAGGTGAAATATCTTGGTTAAAGAAGAAACTGGGACCAGTTTGTGGCTTATAGTCAGGATCGAGGAGAAGTTCATATGATTCTCCATCAAATGGCATCTCTTCGAGGAAGTTTCGCAAGAGAAGTTTATTGTGAAATCTTACAAGTGGTAGTCTCTTTATTTAAGATAGCTTGTGTTTTTAGCCTTTCTAGGTGAAATATCTTGGTTAAAGAAGAAACTGAGACCAGTTCGTGGCTTATATTCAGGATCGAGGGGAAGTTTATCCGATTCTCCATCAAATGGCATCTCTTCGAGTAAGTTTCGCAAAAGAAGTTTGTTGTGAAATCTTACAAGCGGTAGTCTCTTTATTTGAGATAGCTTGTGTTTTTACCCTTTCCAGGTGAAACATCATGGTTAAAGAAGAAACTGAGACCAGTTTGTGGCTTATAGTCAGGATCGAGGGGAAGTTTATCCGATTCTCCATAAAATGGCATCTCTTCGAGGAAGTTTCGCATGAGATGTTTGTTGTGAAATCTTACAAGTGATAGTCTCTTTATTTAAGATAGCTTATGTTTTTACCCTTTCAAAAGGAAATATTTGGGTTAAAGAAGAAACTGAGACCAATTCGTGGCTTATAGTCAGGATCGAGGGGAAGTTTATCTGATTCTCCATCAAATGGCATCTCTTCGAGGAAGTTTCGCAAGAGAAGTTTGTTATGAAATCTTACAAGTGGTAGTCTCTTTATTTGAGATAGCTTGTGTTTTTAGCCTTTTCAGGTGAAATATCTTGGTTAAAGGAGAAACTGAGACCAGTTCGTGGCTTATAGTCAGGATCGAGGGGAAGTTTATCCGATTCTCCATCAAATGGCATCTCTCATAGGAATTTTCACAAGAGAAGTTTGTTGTGAAGTCTTACAAGTGGTAGTCTCTTTATTTGAAATAGCTTGTGTTTTTACCCTTTCTAGGTGAAATATCTTGGTTAAAGAAGAAACTGGGACCAGTTTGTGGCTTATAGTCAGGATCGAGGGGAAGTTTATCTGATTCTCCATCAAATGGCATCTCTTCGAGGAAGTTTCGCAAGAGAAGTTTATTGTGAAATCTTACAAGTGGTAATCTCTTTATTTGAGATATCTTTTGTTTTTACCCTTTCTAGGTGAAATATCTTGGTTAAAGAAGAAACTGAGACCAGTTCATGGCTTATATTCAGGATCGAGGGGAATTTTCTCCGATTCTCCATCAAATGGCATCTCTTCGAGGAAGTTTCACATGAGAAGTTCGTTGTCAAATCTTACAAGTGATAGTCTCTTTATTTGAGATAGCTTGTGTTTTTACCCTTTCCAGGTGAAATATCTTGGTTAAAGAAGAAACTGAGACCAACTCGTGGCTTATAGTCGGGATCAAGGGGAAGTTTATCTGATTCTCCATCAAATGGCATCTCTTCGAGGAAGTTTCGTAAGAAAAGTTTGTTGTTAAATCTTACAAGTGGTAGTCTCTTTGTTTGAGATAGCTTGTGTTTTTACCCTTTCCAGGTGAAACTTCTTGGTTAAAGAAGAAACTAAGACTAGTTCGTGGCTTATAGTCAGGATCGAGGGGAAGTTTATCCGATTCTCCATCAAATGGCATCTCTTCGAGGAAGTTTCGCAAGAGAAGATTGGTGTGAAATCTTACAAGTGCTAGTCTCTTTATTTGAGATAGCTTGTGTATTTACCCTTTCCAGGTGAAATATCTTGGTTAAAGAAGAAACTGAGACCAGTTCGTGGCTTATAGTCTGGATCGAGGGGATGTTTATCCGATTCTCCATCAAATGGCATCTCTTCGAGGAAGTTTCGCAAGAGAAGTTGGTTGTGAAATATTACAAGTGGTAGTCTCTTTTTTTGAGATAGCTTGTGTTTTTACCCATTCCCGGTGAAATATCTTGGTTAAATATGAAATTTAGACAAGTTCGTGGCTTATAGTCAGGAACGAGGGGAAGTTTATCCGATTCTCCATCAAATGGAATCCCTTCGAGGAAGTTTCACAAGAGAAGTTTGTTGTGAAATCTTACAAGTGGTAGTCTCTTTATTTGAGATAGCTTGTGTTTTTACCCTTTCCAAGTGAAATATCTTGGTTAAAGAAGAAACAAAGACCAGTTCGTGGCTTATAGTCAGGATCGAGGGGATGTTTATCCGATTCTTCATCAAATGGCATCTCTTCGAGGAAGTTTCGCAAGAGAAGTTTGTTGGGAAATATTACAAGTGGTAGTCTCTTTATTTGAGATAACTTGTGTTTTTACCCTTTACAGGTGAAATATCTTGGTTAAAGAAGAAACTGAAACCAGTTCATGGTTTATAGTCAGGATCAAGGGGAAGTTTATCTAATTCTCCATCAAATGGCATCTGTTCGAGGAAGTTTCGCAAGAGAAGTTTGTTGTTAAATCTTACAAGTGGTAGACTCTTTATTTGAGATAGCTTGTGTTTTTACACTTTCCAGGTGAAATATCTAGGTTAAAGAAGAAACTGAGACCAGTTTGTGGCTTATAGTCAGGATCGAGGGGAAGTTTATCCAATTCTCCATTAAATGGCATCTCTTCGAGGAAGTTTCGCAAGAGAAGTTTTTTGTGAAATCTTACAAGTGGTAGTCTCTTTATTTGAGATAGCTTGTGTTTTTACCCTTTCCAAGTGAATTATTTGGGTTAAAGAAGAAACTGGGACCAGTTCGTGGCTTATAGTCAGGATCCAGGGGAAGTTTATCTGATTCTCCATCAAATGGCATCTCTTCGAGGAAGTTTCGCAAGAGAAGTTTGTTATGAAATCTTACAAGTGGTAGTCTTTTTATTTGAGATAGCTTGTGTTTTTACCCTTTCCAGGTGAAATATCTTGGTTAAAGAAGAAACTGAGACCAGTTCGTGGCTTATAGTCAGGATCGAGGGGAAGTTTATCTGATTCTCCATCAAATGGCATCTCTCATAGGAATTTTCACAAGAGAAGTTTGTTGTGAAATCTTACAAGTTGTAGTCTCTTTATTTGAGATAGCTTGTGTTTTTACCCTTTCTAGGTGAAATATCTTGGTTAAAGAAGAAACTGGGACCAGTTTGTGGCTTATAGTCAGGATCAAGGGGAAGTTTATCTGATTCTCCATCAAATGGCATCTCTTCGAGGAATTTTCGCAAGAGAAGTTTATTGTGAAATCTTACAAGTGGTAGTCTCTTTATTTGAGATAACTTATGTTTTTACCCTTTCCAGATGAAATATCTTGGTTAAAGAAGAAACTGAGACCAGCTCGTGGCTTGTAGTCAGGATCGAGGGGAAGTTTATCTGATTCTCCATCAAATGGCATCTCTTCGAGGAAGTTTCACAAGAAAAGTTTGTTGTGAAATCTTACAAGTGGTAGTCTCTTTATTTGAGATAGCTTGTCTTTTTCCCCTTCCCAGGTGAAACATCATTGTTAAAGAAGAAACTGAAACTAGTTCATGGCTTATAGTCAGGACCGAGGGGAAGTTTATCCGATTCTCCATCAAATGGCATCTCTCATAGGAAGTTTCACAAGAGAAGTTTGTTGTGAAATCATACAAGTAGTAGTCTATTTATTTGAGATAGCTTGTGTTTTTACCCTTTCCAGGTGAAATATCTAGGTTAAAGAAGAAACTGAGCCCAATTTGTGGCTTATAGTCAGGATCGAGGGGAAGTTTATCAAATTATCCATCAAATGGCATCTCTTCGAGGAAGTTTCGCAAGAGAAGTTTGTTGTGAAATCTTACAAGTGATAGTCTCTTTATTTAAGATAGCTTATGTTTTTACCCTTTCAAAAGGAAATATTTGGATTAAAGAAGAAACTGGGACCAGTTCGTGGCTTATTGTCAGGATCGAGGGGAAGTTTATCTGATTCTCCATCAAATGGCATCTCTTCGAGGAAGTTTCGCAAGAGAAGTTTGTTATGAAATCTTACAAGTGGTAGTCTCTTTATTTGAGATAGCTTGTGTTTTTATCCTTTTCAGGTGAAATATCTTGGTTAAAGAATAAACTGGGACCAGTTCGTGGCTTATAGTCAGGATCGAGGGGAAGTTTATCCGATTCTCCATCAAATGGCATCTCTCATAGGAATTTTCACAAGAGAAGTTTGTTGTGAAATCTTACAAGTGGTAGTCTCTTTATTTGAGATAGCTTGTGTTTTTACCCTTTCTAGGTGAAATATCTTGGTTAAAGAATAAACTGGGACCGGTTTGTGGCTTATAGTCAGGATCGAGAGGAAGTTTATCTGATTCTCCATCAAATGGCATCTCTTCGAGGAAGTTTCGCAAGAGAAGTTTATTGTGAAATATTACAAGTGGTAATCTCTTTATTTGAGATATCTTGTGTTTTTACCCTTTCTAGGTGAAATATCTTGGTTAAATAAGAAACTGAGACCAATTCGTGGCTTATATTCAGGAACGAGGGGAATTTTCTCCGATTCTCCATCAAATGGCATCTCTTCGAGGAAGTTTCGCATGAGAAGTTCGTTGTGAAATCTTACAAGTGATAGTCTCTTTATTTGAGATAGCTTGTGTTTTTACCCTTTCCAGGTGAAATATCTTGGTTAAAGAAGAAACTGAGACCAGCTCGTGGCTTATAGTCGGGATCAAGGGGAAGTTTATCTGATTCTCCATCAAATGGCATCTCTTCGAGGAAATTTCGCAAGAAAAGTTTGTTGTGAAATCTTACAAGTGGTAGTCTCTTTATTTGAGATAGCTTATGTTTTTACCCTTTCCAGGTGAAACATCTTGGTTAAAGAAGAAACTAAGACTAGTTCGTGACTTATAGTCAGGATCGAGGGGAAGTTTATCCGATTCTCCATCAAATGGCATCTCTTCGAGGAAGTTTCGCAAGAGAAGATTGTTGTGAAATCTTACAAGTGCTAGTCTCTTTATTTGAGATAGCTTGTGTATTTACCCTTTCCAGGTGAAATATCTTGGTTAAAGAAGAAACTGAGACCAGTTCGTGGCTTATAGTCTGGATCGAGGGGATGTTTATCCGATTCTCCATCAAATGGCATCTCTTCGAGGAAGTTTCACAAGAGAAGTTTGTGTAATCTTACAAGTGGAGGTCTCTTTATTTGAGATAGCTTGTGTTTTTGTAATTGCAAGCTTCTCAAGTCATATTTAAAGCATTTGTTTTGATGAAGACAACATGGACATCAACATTCAAAGGATGTGCAAAAAGCTTATCAACATCATATAAAAGTCTTGAAGATTAGAAGAAGAATTATTGAAGAATCATCAAATGTCAAATGGTATAAATAATTCTTAATCTTGAATATAGATGTTTACAAAAATATGCATTCATAATCATATACATATCCAACAAGTTTTCATTTAAGAAAAACTTTGTTTAAAATCTTTTTCAAAAAGAATTTTTGAAAATAACTTTTCAGGAACCGGTTCCTCCCTAACAGGGAACCGGGTTCCAAAACTTGTTCAAAAACACGTCTCTGGAATTTGTACCAAGAACCGGGTTGTACCAATAGGGGAACCGGTTCCTGCGTGATATTTTTGAAATCTGTCTTATAACATTCACTAAGAACCGGGTTCTTCCTGTGTCGGAACCGGTTCCTAGCGAACCAGTGCAACTTTTCTTTTGGTTTTTGAACATTTTTCAAGTAGTACTCTTTCATGAATGCATTGCAACTTTTCATATGAATTGGCATGAATGAAGAGGTTCTTGTGACTTTATAAATTGCAGTTTTTCAGTTTTTAAAATCAATCAATAACTTTCAAAAACAACAATAAACCTTCTTCATATTAACAATTTTCTCATTCATTCAAATTTGCACTTAAACTTTCATGTGTTCATAATTTTGTGAAACTTGCCATATACACTTTCATTAAAAATCATTACAAGTTTCATACATACATTGTGAACATTTATAATCATTGCTTGAGAATTGTTTTCATCTTGAAGAAGAAGATCAATTGAAGATTGATAGTGCTATCCATCTATTTCAAATTAAATCATTGTATTACTTAAAGAAATTATTCCCTTACTATCCAGGATTGTTGGAAGTAAGTGTTGTGATTTGAAGAGGATTGTTCTTCATTCACATTAGTGTTTGTTTGGTCTTAAAGGTGTTAAGAACCTTTGATCACCCTATAGGTTAGATAGTAAGCATAGGCTGTACAATCATTCTAACTATAGTGAAATCTCTTTCGTGTTGGAAAGGAGACTGGACTACTCTCGGATTGTGAGGGGAACCAGGATATATCATCGTGTTCTTTACTTTTCCGCATTTATCGCTTTCATCACCATAATCAGGAAAAGATAAGATATAACCAAAACCTTCAAACACTTAACCAAAAAATTACTTCTAGTATTCTCATAAAACCGAATAAATTTTTATATACCTAATTCACCCCCCTCTTAGGCACTCTGAGACTTACAATTGGCATCAGAGCAAGTTATAGGTAACTTGTTCCTAAAGATCCAGAATGGCTTCCGCAAATCCAAATCCAGTTTTCAAAGATGGTGGTAGTAACAACAAGCCTCCATTGTTTTGTGGTGAATACTTTGACTTTTGGAAAATTCGCATGAAGGCTCATCTTAAAGCACAAGGAGAAGAAATATGGAATGCTGTTGAGAATGGTCCATTTACTCCGGTGTGTGTTGTCAATGGTGTTGGGTCATCAAAGCCTAAAGCATCATGGGATGACGATGACAGGAAAAAAGTTCTCTTTGACAAAAAGGCAATCAATATTCTCCAAAGTGCTCTTAGTATGGATGAATTTTTCCGAGTATCGGCATGTACAACGACAAAGGAAATTTGGGATACTCTTGTAGAAACTCATGAAGGAACCGTCGAAGTCAAAAGGTCTAGATTGAACACTTTGAGTCAAGAATATGAATTATTCAAAATGCTGCCCGGAGAATCCATCCTTGACTTGCAAAAGAGATTCGTTCACTTGACAAACCATTTGAAGGCACTCGGTAAGACTTTAACTAACGATGAATTAAATCTTAAAGTGCTTAGGTCTTTAACAAGGTAATGGCAACCAAAAGTGACGGCAATATCCGAAAAGAAAAGCCTAGCAACTATGACTTCTGCAACACTTTTCGGAAATCTTCAAGAATATGAGACGGAACTTGGAAGACTTGAAAAACATGAGAATCATGAGAAGAAATCCAAAGGCATTGCTTTGAAAGTTGATTCAAAAGAAAGTCAAGACAAAGATGCATCGGAGGAAGATGAAAATCTCTTGCTTCTTGTAAAAAGGTTAGGAAAATATTTTGGTCATAAAAATAATCTTCATAATGCTAACTTTGTCAAAAGAAAGAAATTCTATAAGCATAAAGATAAAGAAGCCTCCACATCAACACAAGATGTCACATGCTATGAATGTGGAAAGCAAGGTCACATAAAGCCGAATTATCGAAAACTCTCCAAGAAAAATGGATTCAAAGGCAAAAAGGAGTTCAAGAACAAAAAGGCTTATGTTGCTTGGGAAGATAATGAAATAAGTTCTTCACCCGATTCGGAAAGCGACGAATGTACAAATCTAGCATTAATGGCTTCACATCACTCCGACGATGAAGAAGAGGTTAGTAATGAATTTAATCTTTTTGATGATGATGTTCAAGGTGCTATTGATAAACTCTTGGAGGAATGCAAAAGTTTATACAAAAAGGTGTCAAATCAAGAAAAAGAACTTCTAATTTGTCTATAAAAAATTGAAACCATGACTAAAGATTTTGATCTTCAAAAACAAAATTTTATTAAAGAAAAGGAAAACTTTGCATGCTCCAAGTGTGAATCAAATGTCTTTCAAATTGTTCAATTGAAAAGAGTCATTGAACAATATGAAAAAGGACAAATAGGATTGGAAGGATTACTAAGCCAACAACGTTATCCAAATGATAAAAGGGGTCTTGGTTATGTGAATTCTAAGAAACCAAGTAACAATCCCACTGTTTTTGTAAAGGCTAGTAATAGTTCCAATCCTAATAAAGTAGAAAAGAAGCAAGTTGTTTATAATCATCAAAAGAAAAAGGCTAATGTATCGAAAAAGAAAACATTTCCTAAGAAGAAATCTTATCCTTCTAGATATAGAAGTAACTTTGAACCTACTTGTTTTTATTGTGGTATTAAAGGCCATACACCTAATGCTTGCTATGTTAGAAACTTTAGTATGGCAAGTGGGAATTATGTGTGGGTGAAAAAGGGAACTAACTATGAATGACCCAAGGCAACTTGGGTACCTAACAAAGAATAATTTGTTTTTGTAGGTATGCTTGAAATCCACATCAAATGTTTGGTATCTTGATAGTGGATGTTCAAAGCATATGACAGGAGATGTACACCAATTTTCATATCTAGTACATAAAGCCAAAGGGTATGTCACCTATGGAGACAACACCAAAGGAAAGATTCTTGGCGTTGGAATAGTTGGCACACCTCCATCCATTCAAATTGAGGATGTTCTCTATGTTGAAGGATTAAAGCACAACCTTCTTATCATAAGTCAACTTTGTGATAGAGGGTTCAAGACCAAATTCAACAAAGAAGAATGCCTTATTATGGATGAGGCAACCAATGAGGTAAAACTCAAAGGTATAAGATCTAACAATATTTTTATGATTACTTTAGATGATTTGTCTATGAAGGTACAATGTCTTATGGTAAACAACAATGACGCTTGGTTATGGCACAAGAGGATTGCTCACATTCACATGGAGCACTTGAACAAATTGGTTAAGCATGACTTAGTTATTGGTCTACCAAAGATGAAGTTCATCAAAGACAAATTATGTAGCGCTTGCCAAAAGGGCAAACAAACCAAATCAACTTTCAAATCTAAGAATGTGGTGTCTACTACAAGGCCACTACAATTGTTACACATGGATCTCTTTGGTCCATCAAGAACAAAAAGCTTCGGAGGTAATGTATACGCTTTGGTTATTATTGATGATTTTTCTAGATATTCTTGGACTTTGTTTCTTGTGCAGAAAAGTGATGCTTTTAAAGATTTTAAGAAGTATGCTAAGCAAATCCAAAATGAAAAATCACTAAAGATTATATCCATAAGAAGTGATCATGGTGGAGAATTCCAAAATGCACAATTTGAAGAATTTTGTGAAGAACATGGTATCTCTCATAATTTTTCAGCACCAAGAACTCCACAACAAAATGGAGTAGTTGAAAGAAAGAATAGGTTTCTAGTGGAACTTGCAAGAATAATGCTTAGTGATGCAAATCTTCCTAAATATTTTTGGGCGGATGCGGTTAGTACGGCATGTTATGTTGGAAATCGAGTTATCATTAGACCTATAATAAAGAAGACTCCATATGAACTCTTCAAAGGAAGAAAGCCAAATATTGCTCACTTTCACATTTTTGGATGCAAGTGCTTTGTTCTTAATAATGACAAAGACAATCTCGGTAAGTTTGACGAGAAATCCGACGAAGGTATATTTCTTGGTTATTCTCTTTCTAGTAAAGCATATAGAATTTATAATAAAAGAACTTTAACTATTGAAGAATCTATGTCATTTATTTCATTTTTTTACTTTGTAATGTATAGACAATGTTCCATCTCTTGTTTCGTGATGTTTAGGCATCTTATGTTTTATTGTTATATGTTGTATCGTACAATTCGTTGTTCGTGTTTTAGTGTGTTTAAAATTGTACAATTCATTGTTTGTGCTTAAAAACGTCTTAATTTTTTAAATGAATCTACTTCACTCTTTTTCCCCATCCTTTTTGATGTTAACAAAGGGGGAGAAGAATATGCATATGTGTTGTTTTGTTTCAAAGAATTTGCAGGCCCAAATAACTATCAAACTCACTCCAAAATTCAAAGAATCATGGACTTAGGGGGAGCATACAATTTAGGGGGAGCCTTGCATTTGCTCAACATGTTTGCTACAAAAAACAACATAAAACATTTCAAGAATTGTTTTCAAGACTTGGTTGTCATCATCAAAAAGGGGGAGAATGTAATTGCAAGCTTCTCAAGTCATATTTAAAGCATTTGTTTTGATGAAGACAACATGGACATCAACATTCAAAGGATGTGCAAAAAGCTTATCAACATCATATAAAAGTCTTGAAGATTAGAAGAAGAATTATTGAAGAATCATCAAATGTCAAATGGTATAAATAATTCTTAATCTTGAATATAGATGTTTACAAAAATATGCATTCATAATCATATACATATCCAACAAGTTTTCATTTAAGAAAAACTTTGTTTAAAATCTTTTTCAAAAAGAATTTTTGAAAATAACCTTTCAGGAACTGGTTCCTCCCTAACAGGGAACCGGGTTCCAAAACTTATTCAAAAACACGTCCCTGGAATTTGTACCAAGAACCGGGTTGTACCAATAGGGGAACCGGTTCCTGCGTGATATTTTTGAAATCTGTCTTATAACGTTCACTAAGAACCGGGTTCTTCCTGTGTCGGAACCGGTTCCTAGCGAACCAGTGCAGCTTTGCTTTTGGTTTTTGAACATTTTTCAAGTAGTACTCTTTCATGAATGCATTACAACTTTTCATATGAATTGGCATGAATGAAGAGGTTCTTGTGACTTTATAAATTGCAGTTTTTCAGTTTTTAAAATCAATCAATAACTTTCAAAAACAACAATAAACCTTCTTCATATTAACAATTTTCTAATTCATTCAAATTTGCACTTAAACTTTCATGTGTTCATAATTTTGTGAAACTTGCCATATACACTTTCATTAAAAATCATTACAAGTTTCATACATACATTGTGAACATTTATAATCATTGCTTGAGAATTGTTTTCATCTTGAAGAAGAAGATCAATTGAAGATTGATAGTGCTATCCATCTATTTCAAATTAAATCATTGTATTACTTAAAGAAATTATTCCCTTACTATCCAGGATTGTTGGAAGTAAGTGTTGTGATTTGAATAGGATTGTTCTTCATTCACATTAGTGTTTGTTTGGTCTTAAAGGTGTTAAGAACCTTTGATCACCCTATAGGTTAGATAGTAAGCATAGGCTGTACAATCATTCTAACTATAGTGAAATCTCTTTCGTGTTGGAAAGGGGACTGGAGTACTCTCGGATTGTGAGGGGAACCAGGATATATCATCGTGTTCTTTACTTTTCCGCATTTATCGCTTTCATCACCATAATCAGGAAAAGATAAGATATAACCAAAACCTTCAAACACTTAACCAAAAAATAACTTCAAGTATTCTCATAAAACCGAATAAATTTTTATATACCTAATTCACCCCCCTCTTACGCACTCTGAGACTTACAGTTTTTACCCTTTCCAGGTGAGATATCTTGGTTAAAGAAGAAACTGAGACCAGTTCATGGCTTATAGTCAGGGTCGAGGGGAAGTTTATCGAATTCTCCTTCAAATGGCATCTCTTCGAGGATGTTTCGCAAGAGAAGTTTGTTTTGAAATCTTACAAGTGGTAGTATCTTTATTTGAGATAGCTTATCTTTTTACCCTTTCCAGGTGAAATATCTTGGTTAAAGAAGAAACGGGGACCAGTTCGTGGCTTATAGTTAGGATCGAGGGGAAGTTTATCTGATTCTCCCTCAAATGGCATTCCTTCGAGGAAATTTCGCAAGAGAAGTTGGTTGTGAAATATTACAAGTGGTAGTCTCTTTTTTTGAGATAGCTTGTGTTTTTACCCTTTCCAAGTGAAATATCTTGGTTAAAGAAGAAACAAAGACCAGTTCATGGCTTATAGTCAGGATCGAGGGGATGTTTATCCGATTCTTCATCAAATGGCATCTCTTCGAGGAAGTTTCGCAAGAGAAGTTTGTTGGGAAATATTACAAGTGGTAGTCTCTTTATTTGAGATAACTTGTGTTTTTACCCTTTCCAGGTGAAATATCTTGGTTAAAGAAGAAACTGAAACCAGTTCATGGTTTATAGTCAGGATCGAGGGGAAGTTTATCTGATTCTCCATCAAATGGCATCTGTTCGAGGAAGTTTCGCAAGAGAAGTTTGTTGTTAAATCTTACAAGTGGTAGACTCTTTATTTAAAATAGCTTGTGTTTTTACACTTTCCAGTTGAAATATCTAGGTTAAAGAAGAAACTGAGACCAGTTTGTGGCTTATAGTCAGGATCGAGGGGAAGTTTATCCAATTCTCCATCAAATGGCATCTCTTCGAGGAGGTTTCGCAAGAGAAGTTTATTGTGAAATATTACAAGTCGTAGTCTCTTTATTTGAGATAGCTTGTGTTTTTACCCTTTCCAAGTGAAATATTTGGGTTAAAGAAGAAACTGGGACCAGTTCGTGGCTTATAGTCAGGATCGAGGGGAAGTTTATCTGATTCTCCATCAAATGGCATCTCTTCGAGGAAGTTTCGCAAGAGAAGTTTGTTATGAAATCTTACAAGTGGTAGTCTCTTTATTTGAGATAGCTTGTGTTTTTAACCTTTCCATGTGAAATATCTTGGTTAAAGAAGAAACTGAGACCAGTTCGTGGCTTATAGTCAGGATCGAGGGGAAGTTTATCTGATTCTCCATCAAATGGCATCTTTCATAGGAATTTTCACAAGAGAAGTTTATTGTGAAATCTTACAAGTTGTAGTCTCTTTATTTGAGATAGATTGTGTTTATACCCTTTCTAGGTGAAATATCATGGTTAAAGAAGAAACTGGGACCAGTTTGTGGCTTATAGTCAGAATCGAGGGGAAGTTTATCTGATTCCCCATCAAATGGCATCTCTTCGAGGAAGTTTCGCAAGAGAAGTTTATTGTGAAATCTTACAAGTGGTAGTCTCTTTATTTGAGATAACTTGTGTTTTTACCCTTTCCAGGTGAAATATCTTGGTTAAAGAAGAAACTGAGACCAGTTCGTGGCTTATATTAAGGATCGAGGGGATGTTTATCCGATTCTCCATCAAATGGCAATTCTTCGAGGAAGTTTCGCATGAGAAGTTTGTTGTGAAATCTTACAAGTGGTAGTATCTTTATTTGAGATAGCATGTGCTTTTACCCTTTCCAAGTGAAACATCTTGGTTAAAGAAGAAACTGAGACCAACTCGTGGCTTGTAGTCAGGATCGAGGGGAAGTTTATCTGATTCTCCATCAAATGGCATCTCTTCGAGGAAGTTTCACAAGAAAAGTTTGTTGTGAAATCTTACAAGTGGTAGTCTCTTTATTTGAGATAGCTTGTGTTTTTACCCTTCCCAGGTGAAACATCATGGTTAAAGAAGAAACTGAAACTAGTTCGTGGCTTATAGTCAGGATCGAGGGGAAGTTTATCTGATTCTCCATCAAATGGCATCTCTTCGAGGAAGTTTCGCAAGAGAAGTTTATTGTGAAATCTTACAAGTGGTAGTCTCTTTATTTGAGATAGCTTGTGTTTTAACCCTTTCCAGGTGAAATATCTTGGTTAAAGAAGAAACCGAGACCAGTTCGTGGCTTATAGTCAGGATCGAGGGGATGTTTATCCGATTCTCCATCAAATGGCATCTCTTCGAGGAAGTTTCGCAAGAGAAGTTTGTGTAATCTTAAATGTGGTAGTCTCTTTATTTGAGATAGCTTATGTTTTTACCCTTTCCAGGTGAGATATCATGGTTAAAGAAGAAACTGACACCAGTTCATGGCTTATAGTCAGGGTCGAGGGGAAGTTTATCGAATTCTCTTTCAAATGGCATCTCTTTGAGGATGTTTCGCAAGAGAAGTTTGTTGTGAAATCTTACAAGTGGTAGTCTCTTTATTTGAGATAGCTTGTGTTTTTACCCTTTCCAGGTGAAATATCTTGGTTAAAGAAGAAACTGAGACCAGTTCGTGGCTTTTAGTCAGGATTGAGGGGAAGTTTATCTAATTCTCCATTAAATGGCATCTCTTCAAGTTTCGCAAGAGAAATTTGTCGTGAAATCTTATAAGTGGTAGTCTCTTTATTTGAGATAGATTGTGTTTTTACCCTTTCCAGGTGAAATATCTAGGTTAAAGAAGAAACTGAGACCAGTTCGTGGCTTATAGTTAGGATGGAGGGGAAATTTATCCGATTCTCCATCAAATGGCATCTCTTCGAGGAAGTTTCGCAAGAGAAGTTTGTTGTGAAATATTACAAGTGGTAGTCTCTTTATTTGAGATAGCTTGTGTTTTTACCCTTTCCAGGTGAAATATCTTGGTTAAAGAAGAAATTGAGACCAGTTCGTGGCTTATAGTCAGGACCGAGGGGAAGTTTATCCGATTCTCCATCAAATGGCATCTCTCATAGGAAGTTTCGCAAGAGAAGTTTGTTGTGAAATCATACAAGTAGTAGTCTATTTATTTGAGATAGCTTGTGTTTCTACCCTTTCCAGGTGAAATATCTAGGTTAAAGAAGAAACTGAGCCCAGTTTGTGGCTTATAGTCAGGATCGAGGGGAAGTTTATCCAATTATCCATCAAATGGCATCTCTTCGAGGAAGTTTCGCAAGAGAAATTTGTTGTGAAATATTACAAGTGGTAGTCTCTTTATTTGAGATAGGTTGTGTTTTTACCCTTTCCAGGTGAAATGTCTTGGTTAAAGAAGAAACTGAGACAAGTTTGTGGCTTATAGTCAGGATCGAGGGTAAGTTTATCCGATTCTCCATCAAATGGCATCTCTTCGAGGAAGTTTCGCAAGAGAAATTTGTCGTGAAATCTTACAAGTGGTAGTCTCTTTATTTGAGACAAATTGTGTTTTTACCCTTTCCAAGTGAAATATCTTTGTTAAAGAAGAAACTGGGACCAGTTTGTGACTTATAGTCAGGATCGAGGGGAAGTTTATATAATTCTCCATCAAATAGCATCTCTTCGAGGAAGTTTCTCAAGAGAAGTTTATTGTGAAATCTTACAAGTGATAGTCTCTTTATTTGAGATAGCTTGTGTTTTTACCCTTTCCAGGTGAAATTTCTTGGTTAAAGAAGAAACTGAGACCAGTTCGTGGCCTATATTCAGGATTGAGCGGAAGTTTATCCGATTCTCCATCAAATGGCATTTCTTCGAGGAAGTCTCGCATGCGAAGTTTGTTGTGAAATCTTACAAGTGATAGGCTCTTGATTTGAGATATCTTGTGTTTTTACCCTTTCCAGGTAAAATATCTTAGTTAAAGAAGAAACTAAGACCAGCTCGTGGCTTATATAGTCAGGATCGAGGGGAAGTTCATCTGATTCTCCATCAAATGGCATCTCTTCGAGGAAGTTTCGCAAGAAAAGTTTGTTGTGAAATTTTACAAGTGGTAGTCTCTTTATTTGAGATAGCTTGTGTTTTTACCCATTCCCGGTGAAATATCTTGGTTAAATAAGAAATTTACACAAGTTCGTGGCTTATAGTCAATTTCGAGGGGAAGTTTATCTGATTCTCCATCAAATAGAATCCCTTCGAGGAAGTTTCACAAGAGAAGTTCGTTCTGAAATCTTACAAGTGGTAGTATCTTTATTTGAGATAACTTTTGTTTTTACCCTTTCCAGGTGAAATGTGTTGGTTAAAGAAGAAACTGAAACCAGTTCATGGTTTATAGTCAGGATCAAGGGGAAGTTTATCTGATTCTCCATCAAATGGCATCTGTTCGAGGAAGTTTCGCAAGAGAAGTTTGTTGTGAAATCTTACAAGTGGTACACTCTTTATTTGAGATAGCTTGTGTTTTTACCCTTTCCAGGTGAAATATATAGGTTAAAGAAGAAACTAAAACCAGTTTGTGGCTTATAGTCAGGATCGAGGGGAAGTTTATCCAATTCTCCATCAAATGTCATCTCTTCGAGGAAGTTTCGCAAGAGAAGTTTGTTGTGAAATCTTACAAGTGGTAGTCTCTTTATTTGAGATAGCTTGTGTTTTTACCCTTTCCAGGTGAAATATTTGGGTTAAAGACGAAATTGGGACCAGTTCGTGGCTTATAGTCAGGATCGAGGGGAAGTTTATCTGATTCTCCATCAAATGGCATCTCTTCTAGGAAGTTTCGCAAGAGAAGTTTGTTTTGAAATCTTACAAGTGGTAGTCTCGTTATTTGAGATAGCTTGTGTTTTTACCCTTTCCAGGTGAAATATCTTGGTTAAAGAAGAAACTGAGACCAGTTCGTGGCTTATAGTCAGGATCGAGGGGAAGTTTATCTGATTCTCCATCAAATGGAATGTCTCATAGGAATTTTCACAAGAGAAGTTTTTTATGAAATATTACAAGTGGTAGTCTCTTTATTTGAGATAGCTTGTGTTTTTACCCTTTCTTGGTGAAATATCTTGGTTAAAGAAGAAACTGGGACCAGTTTGTGGCTTATAGTCAGGATCGAGGGGAAGTTTATCTGATTCTCCATCAAATGGAATCTCTTCGAGGAAGTTTCATAATAGAAGTTTATTGTGAAATATTACAAGTGGTAGTCTCTTTATTTGAGATAGCTTGTGTTTTTACCCTTTCCAGGTGAAATATCTTGGTTAAAGAAGAAACTGAGACCAGTTCGTGGCTTATATTCAGGATCGAGGGGAAGTTTATCTGATTCTCCATCAAATGGCACTTCTTCGAGGAAGTTTCGCATGAGAAGTTTGTTGTGAAATCTTACAAGTGGTAGTCTCTTTATTTGAGATAGCTTGTGATTTTACCCTTTCCAGGTGAAATATCTTGGTTAAAGAAGAAACTGAGACCAACTCGTGGCTTGTAGTCAGGATCGAGGGGACGTTTATCTGATTCTCCATCAAATGGCATCTCTTCGAGGAAGTTTCGCAAGAAAAGTTTGTTGTGAAATCTTACAAGTGGTAGTCTCTTTATTTGAGATAGCTTGTGTTTTTACCCTTCCCAAGTGAAACATCATGGTTAAAGAAGAAACTGAGACTAGTTCGTGGCTTATAATCAGGATCGAGGGGAAGTTTATCCGATTCTCCATCAAATGGCATCTCTTCGAGGATGTTTCGCAAGAGAAGTTTATTGTGAAATCTTACAAGTGGTAGTCTCTTTATTTGAGATAGCTTGTGTTTTAACCCTTTCCAGGTGAAATATCTTGGTTAAAGAAGAATACGAGACCAGTTCGTGGCTTATAGTCAGGATCGAGGGGATGTTTATCCGATTCTCCATCAAATGGCATCTCTTTGAGAAAGTTTCGCAAGAGAAGTTTGTGTAATATTAAAAATGGTAGTCTCTTTATTTGAGATAGCTTGTGTTTTTACCCTTTCCAGGTGAGATATCTTGGTTAAAGAAGAAATTGACACCAGTTCATGGCTTATAGTCAGGGTCGAGGGGAAGTTTATCGAATTCTCTTTCAAATGGCATCTCTTTGAGGATGTTTCGCAAGAGAAGTTTGTTGTGAAATCTTACAAGTGGTAGTCTCTTTATTTGAGATAGCTTGTGTTTTTACCCTTTCCAGGTGAAATATCTTGGTTAAAGAAGAAACTGAGACCAGTTCGTGGCTTTTAGTCAGGATCGAGGGGAAGTTTATCCAATTCTCCATCAAATGACATCTCTTCAAGTTTCGCAAGAGAAATTTGTCGTGAAATCTTATAAGTGGTAGTCTCTTTATTTGAGATAGATTATGTTTTTACCCTTTCCAGGTGAAATATCTAGGTTAAAGAAGAAACTGAGACCAATTCGTGGCTTATAGTCAGGATCGAGGGGATGTTTATCCGATTCTCCATCAAATGGCATCTCTTCGAGAAAGTTTCGCAAGAGAAGTTTGTGTAATATTAAAAATGGTAGTCTCTTTATTTGAGATAGCTTGTGTTTTTACCCTTTCCAGGTGAGATATCTTGGTTAAAGAAGAAATTGACACCAGTTCATGGCTTATAGTCAGGGTCGAGGGGAAGTTTTTCGAATTCTCTTTCAAATGGCATCTCTTTGAGCATGTTTCGCAAGAGAAGTTTGTTGTGAAATCTTACAAGTGGTAGTCTCTTTATTTGAGATATCTTGTGTTTTTACCCTTTCCAGGTGAAATATCTTGGTTAAAGAAGAAACTAAGACCAGTTCGTGGCTTATAGTCAGGGTCGAGGGGAAGTTTATCTTATTCTCCATCAAATGGCATCTCTTCAAGGAAGTTTCGCAAGATAAGTTTGTGTAATCTTACAAGTGGTAGTCTCTTTATTTGAGATAGCTTGTGGTTTTACCCTTTCCAGGTGAAAGATCTTGGTTAAAGAAGAAATTGAGACTAGTTTGTGGCCTATAGTCAGGATCGAGGGTAAGTTTATCCAATTCTCCATCAAATGGCATCTCTTCGAGGAAGTTTCGCAAGAGAAATTTGTCGTGAAATCTTACAAGTGTTAGTCTCTTTATTTAAGACAAATTGTGTTTTTACGCTTTCCAAGTGAAATATCTTGGTTAAAGAAGAAACTGAGACCAGTTCGTGGTTTATAGTCAGGATCGAGGGGAAGTTTATCCGATTCTCCATCAAATGGCATCTCTCATAGGAAGTTTCGCAAGAGAAGTTTGTTGTGAAATCTTACAAGTGGTAGTCTCTTTATTTGAGATAGCTTGTGTTTTTACCCTTTCCAGGTGAAATATTTGGGTTAAAGAAGAAACTGGGACCAGTTCGTGGCTTATAGTCAGGATCGAGGGGAAGTTTATCTGATTCTCCATCAAATGGCATCTCTTCGAGGAAGTTTCGCAAGAGAAGTTTGTTTTGAAATCTTACAAGTGGTAGTCTCGTTATTTGAGATAGCTTGTGTTTTTACCCTTTCCAGGTGAAATATCTTGGTTAAAGAAGAAACTGAGACCAGTTCGTGGCTTATAGTCAGGATCGAGGGGAAGTTTATCTGATTCTCCATCAAATGGCATCTCTTCGAGGAAGTTTCGCAAGAAAAGTTTGTTTTGAAATCTTACAAGTGGTAGTCTCGTTATTTGAGATAGCTTGTGTTTTTACCCTTTCCAGGTGAAATATCTTGGTTAAAGAAGGAACTGAGACCAGTTCGTGGCTTATAGTCAGGATCGAGGGGAAGTTTATCTGATACTCCATCAAATGGAATCTCTCATAGGAATTTTCACAAGAGAAGTTTGTTGTGAAATATTACAAGTGGTAGTCTCTTTATTTGAGATAGCTTGTGTTTTTACCCTTTCTAGGTGAAATATCATGGTTAAAGAAGAAACTGGGACCAGTTTGTGGCTTATAGTCAGGATCGAGGGGAAGTTTATCTGATTCTCCATCAAATGGAATCTCTTCGAGGAAGTTTCATAATAGAAGTTTATTGTGAAATCTTACAAGTGGTAGTCTCTTTATTTGAGATAGCTTGTGTTTTTACCCTTTCCAGGTGAAATATTTGGGTTAAAGAAGAAACTGGGACCAGTTCGTGGCTTATATTCAGGATCGAGGGGAAGTTTATCTGATTCTCCATCAAATGGCATCTCTTCGAGGAAGTTTCGCAAGAGAAGTTTGTTTTGAAATCTTACAAGTGGTAGTCTCGTTATTTGAGATAGATTGTGTTTTTACCCTTTCCAGGTGAAATATCTTGGTTAAAGAAGAAACTGAGACCAGTTCGTGGCTTATAGTCAGGATCAAGGGGAAGTTTATCTGATTCTCCATCAAATGGAATCTCTCATAGGAATTTTCGCAAGAGAAGTTTGTTGTGAAATATTACAAGTGGTAGTCTCTTTATTTGAGATAGCTTGTGTTTTTACCCTTTCTAGGTGAAATATCTTGGTTAAAGAAGAAACTGGGACCAATTTGTGGCTTATAGTCAGGATCGAGGGGAAGTTTATCTGATTCTCCATCAAATGGAATCTCTTCGAGTAAGTTTCATAATAGAAGTTTATTGTGAAATCTTACAAGTGGTAGTCTCTTTATTTGAGATAGCTTGTGTTTTTACCCTTTCCAGGTGAAATATCTTTGTTAAAGAAGAAACTGAGACCAGTTCGTGACTTATATTCAGGATCGAGGGGAAGTTTATCTGATTCTCCATCAAATGGCACTTCTTCGAGGAAGTTTCGCATGAGAAGTTTGTTGTGAAATCTTACAAGTGGTAGTCTCTTTATTTGAGATAGCTTGTGATTTTACCCTTTCCAGGTGAAATATCTTGGTTAAAGAAGAAACTGAGACCAGTTCGTGGGTTATAGTCAGGATCGAGGGGAAGTTTATCTGATTCTCCATCAAATGGCATCTCTTCGAGGAAGTTTCGCAAGAGAAGTTTGTTTTGAAATCTTACAAGTGGTAGTCTCGTCATTTGAGATAGCTTGTGTTTTTACCCTTTCCAGGTGAAATATCTTGGTTAAAGAAGGAACTGAGACCAGTTCGTGGCTTATAGTCAGGATCGAGGGGAAGTTTATCTAATTCTCCATCAAATGGAATCTCTCATAGGAATTTTCACAAGAGAAGTTTGTTGTGAAATATTACAAGTGGTAGTCTCTTTATTTGAGATAGCTTGTGTTTTTACCCTTTCTAGGTGAAATATCTTGGTTAAAGAAGAAACTGGGACCAGTTTGTGGCTTATAGTCAGGATCGAGGGGAAGTTTATCTGATTCTCCATCAAATGGAATCTCTTCGAGGAAGTTTCATAATAGAAGTTTATTGTGAAATCTTACAAGTGGTAGTCTCTTTATTTGAGATAGCTTGTGTTTTTACCCTTTCCAGGTGAATTATTTGGGTTAAAGAAGAAACTGGGACCAGTTCGTGGCTTATAGTCAGGATCGAGGGGAAGTTTATCTGATTCTCCATCAAATGGCATCTCTTCGAGGAAGTTTCGCAAGAGAAGTTTGTTTTGAAATCTTACAAGTGGTAGTCTCGTTATTTGAGATAGATTGTGTTTTTACCCTTCCCAAGTGAAACATCATGGTTAAAGAAGAAACTGAGACTAGTTCGTGGCTTATAATCAGGATCGAGGGGAAGTTTATCCGATTCTCCATCAAATGGCATCTCTTCGAGGATGTTTCGCAAGAGAAGTTTATTGTGAAATCTTACAAGTGGTAGTCTCTTTATTTGAGATAGCTTGTGTTTTAACCCTTTCCAGGTGAAATATCTTGGTTAAAGAAGAAACTGAGACCAGTTCGTGGCTTATAGTCAGGATCGAGGGGATGTTTATCCGATTCTCCATCAAATGGCATCTCTTCGAGGAAGTTTCGCAAGAGAAGTTTGTGTAATATTAAAAGTGGTAGTCTCTTTATTTGAGATAGCTTGTGTTTTTACCCTTTCCAGGTGAGATATCTTGGTTAAAGAAGAAATTGACACCAGTTCATGGCTTATAGTCAGGGTCGAGGGGAAGTTTATCGAATTCTCTTTCAAATGGCATCTCTTTGAGGATGTTTCGCAAGAGAAGTTTGTTGTGAAATCTTACAAGTGGTAGTCTCTTTATTTGAGATAGCTTGTGTTTTTACCCTTTCCAGGTGAAATATCTTGGTTAAAGAAGAAACTGAGACCAGTTCGTGGCTTTTAGTCAGGATCGAGGGGAAGTTTATCCAATTCTCCATCAAATGACATCTCTTCAAGTTTCGCAAGAGAAATTTGTCGTGAAATCTTATAAGTGGTAGTCTCTTTATTTGAGATAGATTATGTTTTTACCCTTTCCAGGTGAAATATCTAGGTTAAATAAGAAACTGAGACCAATTCGTGGCTTATAGTCAGGATCGAGGGGATGTTTATCCGATTCTCCATCAAATGGCATCTCTTCGAGAAAGTTTCGCAAGAGAAGTTTGTGTAATATTAAAAATGGTAGTCTCTTTATTTGAGATAGCTTGTGTTTTTACCCTTTCCAGGTGAGATATCTTGGTTAAAGAAGAAATTGACACCAGTTCATGGCTTATAGTCAGGGTCGAGGGGAAGTTTATCGAATTCTCTTTCAAATGGCATCTCTTTGAGCATGTTTCGCAAGAGAAGTTTGTTGTGAAATCTTACAAGTGGTAGTCTCTTTATTTGAGATATCTTGTGTTTTTACCCTTTCCAGGTGAAATATCTTGGTTAAAGAAGAAACTAAGACCAGTTCGTGGCTTATAGTCAGGGTCGAGGGGAAGTTTATCTTATTCTCCATCAAATGGCATCTCTTCAAGGAAGTTTCGCAAGATAAGTTTGTGTAATCTTACAAGTGGTAGTCTCTTTATTTGAGATAGCTTGTGGTTTTACCCTTTCCAGGTGAAAGATCTTGGTTAAAGAAGAAATTGAGACTAGTTTGTGGCCTATAGTCAGGATCGAGGGTAAGTTTATCCAATTCTCCATCAAATGGCATCTCTTCGAGGAAGTTTCGCAAGAGGAATTTGTCGTGAAATCTTACAAGTGTTAGTCTCTTTATTTAAGACAAATTGTGTTTTTACGCTTTCCAAGTGAAATATCTTGGTTAAAGAAGAAACTGAGACCAGTTCGTGGTTTATAGTCAGGATCGAGGGGAAGTTTATCCGATTCTCCATCAAATGGCATCTCTCATAGGAAGTTTCGCAAGAGAAGTTTGTTGTGAAATCTTACAAGTGGTAGTCTCTTTATTTGAGATAGCTTGTGTTTTTACCCTTTCCAGGTGAAATATTTGGGTTAAAGAAGAAACTGGGACCAGTTCGTGGCTTATAGTCAGGATCGAGGGGAAGTTTATCTGATTCTCCATCAAATGGCATCTCTTCGAGGAAGTTTCGCAAGAGAAGTTTGTTTTGAAATCTTACAAGTGGTAGTCTCGTTATTTGAGATAGCTTGTGTTTTTACCCTTTCCAGGTGAAATATCTTGGTTAAAGAAGAAACTGAGACCAGTTCGTGGCTTATAGTCAGGATCGAGGGGAAGTTTATCTGATTCTCCATCAAATGGCATCTCTTCGAGGAAGTTTCGCAAGAAAAGTTTGTTTTGAAATCTTACAAGTGGTAGTCTCGTTATTTGAGATAGCTTGTGTTTTTACCCTTTCCAGGTGAAATATCTTGGTTAAAGAAGGAACTGAGACCAGTTCGTGGCTTATAGTCAGGATCGAGGGGAAGTTTATCTGATACTCCATCAAATGGAATCTCTCATAGGAATTTTCACAAGAGAAGTTTGTTGTGAAATATTACAAGTGGTAGTCTCTTTATTTGAGATAGCTTGTGTTTTTACCCTTTCTAGGTGAAATATCATGGTTAAAGAAGAAACTGGGACCAGTTTGTGGCTTATAGTCAGGATCGAGGGGAAGTTTATCTGATTCTCCATCAAATGGAATCTCTTCGAGGTAGTTTCATAATAGAAGTTTATTGTGAAATCTTACAAGTGGTAGTCTCTTTATTTGAGATAGCTTGTGTTTTTACCCTTTCCAGGTGAAATATTTGGGTTAAAGAAGAAACTGGGACCAGTTCGTGGCTTATATTCAGGATCGAGGGGAAGTTTATCTGATTCTCCATCAAATGGCATCTCTTCGAGGAAGTTTCGCAAGAGAAGTTTGTTTTGAAATCTTACAAGTGGTAGTCTCGTTATTTGAGATAGATTGTGTTTTTACCCTTTCCAGGTGAAATATCTTGGTTAAAGAAGAAACTGAGACCAGTTCGTGGCTTATAGTCAGGATCAAGGGGAAGTTTATCTGATTCTCCATCAAATGGAATCTCTCATAGGAATTTTCGCAAGAGAAGTTTGTTGTGAAATATTACAAGTGGTAGTCTCTTTATTTGAGATAGCTTGTGTTTTTACCCTTTCTAGGTGAAATATCTTGGTTAAAGAAGAAACTGGGACCAATTTGTGGCTTATAGTCAGGATCGAGGGGAAGTTTATCTGATTCTCCATCAAATGGAATCTCTTCGAGTAAGTTTCATAATAGAAGTTTATTGTGAAATCTTACAAGTGGTAGTCTCTTTATTTGAGATAGCTTGTGTTTTTACCCTTTCCAGGTGAAATATCTTTGTTAAAGAAGAAACTGAGACCAGTTCGTGGCTTATATTCAGGATCGAGGGGAAGTTTATCTGATTCTCCATCAAATGGCACTTCTTCGAGGAAGTTTTCGCAAGAGAAGTTTGTTGTGAAATCTTACAATGGTAGTCTCTTTATTTGAGATATCTTGTGTTTTTACCCTTTCCAGGTGAAATATCTTGGTTAAAGAAGAAACTTGGACCAGTTCGTGGCTTATAGTCAGGATCGAGGGGATGTTTATCCGATTCTCCATCAAATGGCATCTCTTCAAGGAAGTTTCGCAAGATAAGTTTGTGTAATCTTACAAGTGGTAGTCTCTTTATTTGAGAAAGCTTGTGGTTTTACCCTTTCCAGGTGAAAGATCTTGGTTAAAGAAGAAATTGAGACCATTTTGTGGCTTATAGTCAGGGTCGAGGGGAAGTTTATCGAATTGTCCTTCAAATGGCATCTCTTCGAGGATGTTTCGTAAGAGAAGTTTGTTGTGAAATCTTACAAGTGGTAGCCTCTTTATTTGAGATAGGTTGTGTTTTTACCCTTTCCAGGTGAAATGTCTTGGTTAAAGAAGAAACTGAGACCAGTTTGTGGCCTATAGTCAGGATCGAGGGTAAGTTTATCCGATTCTCCATCAAATGGCATCTCTTCGAGGAAGTTTCACAAGAGAAATTTGTCGTGAAATCTTACAAGTGGTAGTCTCTTTATTTGAGACAAATTGTGTTTTTACGCTTTCCAAGTGAAATATCTTGGTTAAAGAAGAAACTGAGACCAGTTTGTGGTTTATAGTCAGGATCGAGGGGAAGTTCATCCGTTTCTCCATCAAATTGCATCTCTCATAGGAAGTTTCGCAAGAGAAGTTTGTTGTGAAATCTTACAAGTGGTAGTCTCTTTATTTGAGATAGCTTGTGTTTTTACCCTTTCCAGGTGAAATATTTGGGTTAAAGAAGAAACTGGGACCAGTTCGTGGCTTATAGTCATGATCGAGGGGAAGTTTATCTGATTCTCCATCAAATGGCATCTCTTCGAGGAAGTTTCGCAAGAGAAGTTTGTTTTGAAATCTTACAAGTGGTAGTCTCATTATTTGAGATAGCTTGTGTTTTTACCCTTTCGAGGTGAAATATCTTGGTTAAAGAAGAAACTGAGACCAGTTCGTGGCTTATAGTCAGGATCGAGGGGAAGTTTATCTGATTCTCCATCAAATGGCATCTCTTCGAGGAAGTTTCGCAAGAGAAGTTTGTTTTGAAATCTTACAAGTGGTAGTCTCATTATTAGAGATAGCTTGTGTTTTTACCCTTTCCAGGTGAAATATCTTGGTTAAAGATGGCACTGAGACCAGTTCGTGGCTTATAGTCAGGATCAAGGGGAAGTTTATCTGATTCTCCATCAAATGGAATCTCTCATAGGAATTTTTACAAGAGAAGTTTGTTGTGAAATATTACAAGTGGTAGTCTCTTTATTTGAGATAGCTTGTGTTTTTACCCTTTCTAGGTGAAATATCTTGGTTAAAGAAGAAAATGGGACCAGTTTGTGGCTTATAGTCAGGATCGAGGGGAAGTTTATCTGATTCTCCATCAAATGGAATCTCTTCGAGGAAGTTTCATAATAGAAGTTTATTGTGAAATCTTACAAGTGGTAGTCTCTTTATTTGAGATAGCTTGTGTTTTTACCCTTTCCAGGTGAAATATTTGGGTTAAAGAAGAAACTGGGACCAGTTCGTGGCTTATAGTCAGGATCGAGAGAAAGTTTATCTGATTCTCCATCAAATGGCATCTCTTCGAGGAAGTTTCGCAAGAAAAGTTTGTTTTGAAATCTTACAAGTGGTAGTCTCGTTATTTGAGATAGATTGTGTTTTTACTCTTTCCAGGTGAAATATCTTGGTTAAAGAAGAAACTGAGACCAGTTCGTGGCTTATAGTCAGGATCGAGGGGAAGTTTATCTAATTCTCCATCAAATGGAATCTCTCATAGGAATTTTCGCAAGAGAAGTTTGTTGTGAAATATTACAAGTGGTAGTCTCTTTATTTGAGATAGCTTGTGTTTTTACCCTTTCTAGGTGAAATATCTTGGTTAAAGAAGAAACTGGGACCAGTTTGTGGCTTATAGTCAAGATCGAGGGGAAGTTTATCTGATTCTCCATCAAATGGAATCTCTTCGAGTAAGTTTCATAATAGAAGTTTATTGTGAAATCTTACAAGTGGATGTCTCTTTATTTGAGATAGCTTGTGTTTTTACCCTTTCCAGGAGAAATATCTTGGTTAAAGAAGAAACTGAGACTAGTTCATGGCTTATATTCAGGATCGAGGGGAAGTTTATCTGATTCTCCATCAAATGGCACTTCTTCGAGGAAGTTTCGCATGAGAAGTTTGTTGTGAAATCTTACAAGTGGTAGTATCTTTATTTGAGATAGCTTGTGATTTTACCCTTTCCAGGTGAAATATCTTGGTTAAAGAAGAAACTGAGACCAGCTCGTGGCTTGTAGTCAGGATCGAGGGGAAATTTATCTGATTCTCCATCAAATGGCATCTCTTCGAGGAAGTTTCGCAAGAAAAGTTTGTTGTGAAATCTTACAAGTGGTAGTCTCTTTATTTGAGATAGCTTGTGTTTTTACCCTTCCCAGGTGAAACATCATGGTTAAAGAATAAACTGAGACTAGTTCGTGGCTTATAGTCAAGATCGAGGGGAAGTTTATCCGATTCTCCATTAAATGGCATCTCTTCGAGGAAGTTTCGCAAGAGAAGTTTATTGTGAAATATTACAAGTGGTAGTCTCTTTATTTGAGATAGCTTGTCTTTTAACCCTTTCCAGGTGAAATATCTTGGTTAAAGAAGAAACTGAGACCAGTTCGTGGCTTATAGTCAGGATCGAGGGGATGTTTATCCGATTCTCCATCAAATGGCATCTCTTCGAGGAAGTTTCGCAAGAGAAGTTTGTGTAATATTAAAAGTGGTAGTCTCTTTATTTGAGATAGCTTGTGTTTTTACCCTTTCCAGGTGAGATATCTTGGTTAAAGAAGAAATTGACACCAGTTCATGGCTTATAGTCAGGGTCGAGGGGAAGTTTATCGAATTCTCTTTCAAATGGCATCTCTTTGAGGATGTTTCGCAAGAGAAGTTTGTTGTGAAATCTTACAAGTGGTAGTCTCTTTATTTGAGATAGCTTGTGTTTTTACCCTTTCCAGGTGAAATATCTTGGTTAAAGAAGAAACTGAGACCAGTTCGTGGCTTTTAGTCAGGATCGAGGGGAAGTTTATCCAATTCTCCATCAAATGACATCTCTTCAAGTTTCGCAAGAGAAATTTGTCGTGAAATCTTATAAGTGGTAGTCTCTTTATTTGAGATAGATTATGTTTTTACCCTTTCCAGGTGAAATATCTAGGTTAAATAAGAAACTGAGACCAATTCGTGGCTTATAGTCAGGATCGAGGGGATGTTTATCCGATTCTCCATCAAATGGCATCTCTTCGAGAAAGTTTCGCAAGATAAGTTTGTTGTGAAATCTTACAATTGGTAGTCTCTTTATTTGAGATAGCTTATGTTTTTACCCTTTCCAGGTGAAATATTTGGGTTAAAGAAGAAACTGCGACCAGTTTGTGGTTTATAGTCAGGATCAAGGGGAAGTTTATCCAATTCTCCATCAAATGGCATCTCTTCGAGGATGTTTCGCAAGAAAAGTTTGTTGTGAAATCTTACAAGTGGTAGTCTCTTAATTTGAGATAGCTTGTGTTTTTACCCTTTCCAGGTGAAACATCATGGTTAAAGAATAAACAGAGACTAGTTCGTGGCTTATAGTCAGGATCGAGGTGAAGTTTATCCGATTCTCCATCAAATGGCATCTCTTCGAGGAAGTTTTGCAAGAGAAGTTTGTTGTGAAATCTTACAATGGTAGTCTCTTTATTTGAGATATCTTGTGTTTTTACCCTTTCCAGGTGAAATATCTTGGTTAAAGAAGAAACTTGGACCAGTTCGTGGCTTATAGTCAGGATCGAGGGGATGTTTATCCGATTCTCCATCAAATGGCATCTCTTCAAGGAAGTTTCGCAAGATAAGTTTGTGTAATCTTACAAGTGGTAGTCTCTTTATTTGAGAAAGCTTGTGGTTTTACCCTTTCCAGGTGAAAGATCTTGGTTAAAGAAGAAATTGAGACCATTTTGTGGCTTATAGTCAGGGTCGAGGGGAAGTTTATCGAATTGTCCTTCAAATGGCATCTCTTCGAGGATGTTTCGTAAGAGAAGTTTGTTGTGAAATCTTACAAGTGGTAGCCTCTTTATTTGAGATAGGTTGTGTTTTTACCCTTTCCAGGTGAAATGTCTTGGTTAAAGAAGAAACTGAGACCAGTTTGTGGCCTATAGTCAGGATCGAGGGTAAGTTTATCCGATTCTCCATCAAATGGCATCTCTTCGAGGAAGTTTCACAAGAGAAATTTGTCGTGAAATCTTACAAGTGGTAGTCTCTTTATTTGAGACAAATTGTGTTTTTACGCTTTCCAAGTGAAATATCTTGGTTAAAGAAGAAACTGAGACCAGTTTGTGGTTTATAGTCAGGATCGAGGGGAAGTTCATCCGTTTCTCCATCAAATTGCATCTCTCATAGGAAGTTTCGCAAGAGAAGTTTGTTGTGAAATCTTACAAGTGGTAGTCTCTTTATTTGAGATAGCTTGTGTTTTTACCCTTTCCAGGTGAAATATTTGGGTTAAAGAAGAAACTGGGACCAGTTCGTGGCTTATAGTCATGATCGAGGGGAAGTTTATCTGATTCTCCATCAAATGGCATCTCTTCGAGGAAGTTTCGCAAGAGAAGTTTGTTTTGAAATCTTACAAGTGGTAGTCTCATTATTTGAGATAGCTTGTGTTTTTACCCTTTCGAGGTGAAATATCTTGGTTAAAGAAGAAACTGAGACCAGTTCGTGGCTTATAGTCAGGATCGAGGGGAAGTTTATCTGATTCTCCATCAAATGGCATCTCTTCGAGGAAGTTTCGCAAGAGAAGTTTGTTTTGAAATCTTACAAGTGGTAGTCTCATTATTAGAGATAGCTTGTGTTTTTACCCTTTCCAGGTGAAATATCTTGGTTAAAGATGGCACTGAGACCAGTTCGTGGCTTATAGTCAGGATCAAGGGGAAGTTTATCTGATTCTCCATCAAATGGAATCTCTCATAGGAATTTTTACAAGAGAAGTTTGTTGTGAAATATTACAAGTGGTAGTCTCTTTATTTGAGATAGCTTGTGTTTTTACCCTTTCTAGGTGAAATATCTTGGTTAAAGAAGAAAATGGGACCAGTTTGTGGCTTATAGTCAGGATCGAGGGGAAGTTTATCTGATTCTCCATCAAATGGAATCTCTTCGAGGAAGTTTCATAATAGAAGTTTATTGTGAAATCTTACAAGTGGTAGTCTCTTTATTTGAGATAGCTTGTGTTTTTACCCTTTCCAGGTGAAATATTTGGGTTAAAGAAGAAACTGGGACCAGTTCGTGGCTTATAGTCAGGATCGAGAGAAAGTTTATCTGATTCTCCATCAAATGGCATCTCTTCGAGGAAGTTTCGCAAGAGAAGTTTGTTTTGAAATCTTACAAGTGGTAGTCTCGTTATTTGAGATAGATTGTGTTTTTACCCTTTCCAGGTGAAATATCTTGGTTAAAGAAGAAACTGAGACCAGTTCGTGGCTTATAGTCAGGATCGAGGGGAAGTTTATCTGATTCTCCATCAAATGGAATCTCTCATAGGAATTTTCGCAAGAGAAGTTTGTTGTGAAATATTACAAGTGGTAGTCTCTTTATTTGAGATAGCTTGTGTTTTTACCCTTTCTAGGTGAAATATCTTGGTTAAAGAAGAAACTGGGACCAGTTTGTGGCTTATAGTCAGGATCGAGGGGAAGTTTATCTGATTCTCCATCAAATGGAATCTCTTCGAGTAAGTTTCATAATAGAAGTTTATTGTGAAATCTTACAAGTGGTAGTCTCTTTATTTGAGATAGCTTGTGTTTTTACCCTTTCCAGGTGAAATATCTTGGTTAAAGAAGAAACTGAGACCAGTTCGTGGCTTATATTCAGGATCGAGGGGAAGTTTATCTGATTCTCCATCAAATGGCACTTCTTCGAGGAAGTTTCGCATGAGAAGTTTGTTGTGAAATCTTACAAGTGGTAGTCTCTTTATTTGAGATAGCTTGTGATTTTACCCTTTCCAGGTGAAATATCTTGGTTAAAGAAGAAACTGAGACCAGCTCGTGGCTTGTAGTCAGGATCGAGGGGAAGTTTATCTGATTCTCCATCAAATGGCATCTCTTCGAGGAAGTTTCGCAAGAAAAGTTTGTTGTGAAATCTTACAAGTGGTAGTCTCTTTATTTGAGATAGCTTGTGTTTTTACCCTTCCCAGGTGAAACATCATGGTTAAAGAATAAACTGAGACTAGTTTGTGGCTTATAGTCAGGATCGAGGGGAAGTTTATCCGAATCTCCATTAAATGGCATCTCTTCGAGGAAGTTTATTGTGAAATATTACAAGTGGTAGTCTCTTTATTTGAGATAGCTTGTCTTTTAACCCTTTCCAGGTGAAATATCTTGGTTAAAGAAGAAACCGAGACCAGTTCGTGGCTTATAGTCAGGATCGAGGGGATGTTTATCCGATTCTCCATCAAATGGCATCTCTTCGAGGAAGTTTCGCAAGAGAAGTTTTTGTAATATTAAAAGTGGTAGTCTCTTTATTTGAGATAGCTTGTGTTTTTACCCTTTCCAGGTGAGATATCTTGGTTAATGAAGAAATTGACACCAGTTCATGGCTTATAGTCAGGGTCGAGGGGAAGTTTATCGAATTCTCTTTCAAATGGCATCTCTTTGAGGACGTTTCGCAAGAGAAGTTTGTTGTGAAATCTTACAAGTGGTAGTCTCTTTATTTGAGATAGCTTGTGTTTTTACCCTTTCCAGGTGAAATATCTTGGTTAAAGAAGAAACTGATACCAGTTCGTGGCTTTTAGTCAGGATCGAGGGGAAGTTTATCCAATTCTCCATCAAATGGCATCTCTTCAAGTTTCGCAAGAGAAATTTGTCGTGAAATCTTATAAGTGGTAGTCTCTTTATTTGAGATAGATTGTGTTTTTACCCTTTCCAGGTGAAATATCTAGGTTAAAGAAGAAACTGAGACCAGTTCATGGCTTATAGTTAGGATGGAGGGGAAATTTATCTGATTCTCCATCAAATGGCATCTCTTCGAGGAAGTTTCGCAAGAGAAGTTTGTTGTGAAATATTACAAGTGGTAGTCTCTTTATTTGAGATAGCTTGTGTTTTTACCCTTTCCAGGTGAAATATCTTGGTTAAAGAAGAAACTGAGACCAGTTCGTGGCTTATAGTCAGGACCGAGGGGAAGTTTATCCGATTCTCCATCAAATGGCATCTCTCATAGGAAGTTTCGCAAGAGAAGTTTGTTGTGAAATCATACAAGTGGTAGTCTATTTATTTGAGATAGCTTGTGTTTTTACCCTTTCTAGGTGAAATATCTAGGTTAAAGAAGAAATTGAGCCCAGTTTGTGGCTTATAGTCAGGATCGAGGGGAAGTTTATCCAATTATCCATCAAATGGCATCTCTTCGAGGAAGTTTCGCAAGAGAAGTTTGTTGTGAAATCTTACAAGTGGTAGTATCTTTATTTGAGATAGTGTTGTACCCCAAAATTTGCCCTCCCATATTCTTCAAGAATTGCAAAGTCAAAGCCTCAAAATCTCCCCAAGGGTTGCACAGTGTAAGGGCCTCCTAATAGTCAAAATTAGGGTTTTGGTTCTGGCAAAGAAAATGAAGTTTCCAAGGGTCCAATCAAGTCTCACATGCCTACAAATATGGTCAAGCATCCTCATATCAAGTTTCAAAGCTCACAGCACAAAATCGCACAGTCAAAAACCCTAATTGCACTACAGTCAACTGTAGGGGCAAAATGGTCATTTGACAGTCAAAAGTTCAAATTTTTGGTCAACATCTCATTTTGAAGCCACAAACATCATTTGATCAATGCTTGATCATGATCCTCAAAGCTTGGCTCAAAAATCATCAAGATGCAAAAGTTTCCATATTTGGACAGTTGAAGAAGTCAACTGTAAATTGACCAGGGCATAACTTCCACATGGATTATCAGAAAAATTCCATCCAAAGCTCATTTTGAAGATAAAGACATTCCCTACAACTCCTCTTCATACTTCAAGTCCAAGAAATGCTCTCACAAAAAGTTATCAATGTCAACATTATAGGTCATTTTCAAAAGTCAACAAAAAGGGACTTTATGTCAAAGGCCATAACTTGAGATTGGTAAATCAAAATGACATGGGACCAAAGAAATTGGTTAGAGGACTCAAAGACCTTTCCAACATGTCCAAGAACATGAGCAAAGCTTTAAAATTGAGCAAGATATGCCTTGTGGAAGTTGGGAAATTTTGGATATTTTGAAAAGTCAACATTGCTTCAAATGACCTAAAAATGCTAATGGGCCTCTTTTTCTTCCACAATTCATCATCCAAGGCATGTGCACGACCATTTGGCCCAAAGGGAAGTTTTTATCATTTTTATTTTATTTATTTGGATTTTTAATTATCAATAATTCATTTAATTAAAATAAATAGGTGAAAAATACTAAACCTAATTTTCTAAATCTTTTTGTGCATAGAATAGGCTTAAGATTTCGTGTACAATCAAATATGGAAGGAATTATGGTGATTGGATATGATTGAGACCAAATATGCTTGAAAAAGATTGGAAAAATTATGGCTTAAAAATCAAATATCCTTTTCATCAATTCATGGATTTTCTGATCAAATTCTTTGACCTAATCGTTCACATATACATACCAATGCAAACCCTATTCCTAAGGACCTCCAAGCTGCGCCGTAGACCAATAACAAAACTTGAATTTTTTGCCAAAAAAGTGGAAACTGAAAACAAGGCTCTAGCACGATTCAGAGCAAGAGACTGATTGCAAAAGCTTCCTCGTGTCTTATTGAAGCTAACTGAATAGTTTTCCATATCCCTGGCATCAAGAATTGGTAATTCAAAGGCAAACTGCATCATTCTTTTTGCATAATCGTGCTTTGTTATTTAGACCATATCATTGCATTTTTATGATTGATTTATACTAATGGGACCTTCCTGAAGCTAACCATGTAGCTGAATTGAATTTTTACTCACCATTGAAGAAACTACCATGGACGACATCTAGGTTTTTCAGAACCTTGAATTGGGGTTTCCTAGTTAAGGAAAAATTGGAATACGAAACCTAGTCCATTCAACTCAGCATGCTTGGACGATGCTAAATCCACCCTCGCGCCTAATTTATATGGCCATATGGCCTAATCGTTATTTTCTAGAATGGTACTTTTGGGGATGGTTCAAAACCGTTGCCCATTCTTTTTTTGTTTCAGGAAAAAAAAGCAAAACGGGGAAGACGATGAAGTGTCAAGGCATAAGTGGCTCGTTTGAAATTTCGCGCGAAAGCGCCCCACTAACTTTGGTTTTCTTTCATATTATTTGTTAGTTACTATATAAACAAAAACGCGTTGGTGGCTCAGTGGCAAGCAAGCTTAGTGGTAATCCCTGGGACCTGGGTTCGAACCCCAGGTCCCCCATCCCTTTCATATTATTTTTATTAACATACTTGCGTGCAGTTTCATTGCTGAGGATCACCATACATCCACAAGATCCAGCTTGCCACGCATACGCTAAGACCAATCCAAGGGACATGGTTTGAAGACCATCATGGACACAAGTCAATGGGGGTACACGCTGGCAAAAAAAAAGTCAACAAGGCAAAGGTTAATGGGCCTAAGATGCTAAGACTTCACCTCCAACTAGGGACAGAACCCCCCAAGGTTTGCAAGTTTCTTTTATATTTTTCATTCTTTTCTTTATTTCAATTAATGTTTTTTTAATTAATTTCTTTAATTTAAATATTTTCATAACAAATATAAAAAACAATATAAAATCAGAAAAAGACAAAAATAAGTATTTTATTTAATTAATATATTTTTTGTAAATAAATATTATTCATTAATTTCAGCTATTAAATTAGGTTTAATTCGAGCATTTTCTTAATTAACTTAAAATTCGTAAATTTAGGGTTTGTATTAATTTTTTATCCTTTTTTCTTTTCTTTTCACTAATAATTAAGTATCATTTATTTTACAAATCAAAATTGCATGTAAATAATTAGATTAATATTAGGTTAAAATTTAATACTTTCTTAATAAACTAAAAACAATTAGAATTAGGGTTAATATTTTAATTTCAATTAATCTTTTTCATTAAAATCATAAAATACAAAAATACCAAAAATAATTCCCTTTCATTTTAATTTTCATTAATTTAATCATTTAATTTAATTTCGCAAAAAGGGTCCAACGCCCTCGTTCCCAGTTTAATTCAATTAGCGTATTTATTTCCTTTTTCTTTTAATATTTATGTACCTCTCCCGAAGCCATGTAACATTTATCTTTCGCACTTTACTTTATTTATTTACTTTCTGTCAAAACGGGTCTTTGTATTTTGGCGATGTATAGACCCGCGCCTTGTAATAACTTAGATTTAAATTTCCGCACTTTTAAATTCTAATTGCATGAAAGAATGTATGGCCTAAATTAAAAACAAGCGTAGATCACCACAAATGCATGATCAAAGATAATTGCTAAACTGAAAACAACACACAAATTCACACACCACTCTTAGGGTACGCCTCACTGTTGCCTTGCCTCGAAAGGTGATCGTCGAGTAGAGGATGTCTTAGTAAGTCCTCATGATCCGGGAACCTGGCATGATGGTAGCTTCTAAGGTGTCTTCCCATTGCTCTGGTGATCACCATGTCCCGAACCTCGAATTGACCCGAACACCTCCAACGGTGGTGCTACCTACCTCTCAATGGTGGGATGGCGCTACTTTAAAGGACATTTACACAGACGAATTCCTTAGGGTAGGTAGACGACTCTAGATACTTGCTCTAAATTCAAAACAAATTCAAAAATACTTTTCACACCGACACCTTTTCAAAAAGCTTTCGAAAGCAATTTTTCAAACACTCTTGAGGACCGATACAAGAGTCGAACTGGAATTTTCAAAGAAACTTTAAAACCCACAGTTGAAAAGCAAACAAACCATTTTTGAAAACACAAATGAGCAAGTATCTAAGAGCCCATGGATAACCATGGATAGAAAGGGTGCTAACACCTTCCCTTTCTATAACCTACCTCCCGAACCGAGAGCAATCTCTTTAAGGAATTTTTCTGTGCTTTTGTCCTTTCCATTTGGAGAAAATAAAAGACGGTGGCGACTCTTGCTTCCGCGACATTTCGCGAACCAACTTTAAAACAGTCAGTTCCAGATCCACCGATCACAGATAGCTTATGTTTTTACCCTTTCCAGGTGAAATATTTGGGTTAAAGAAGAAACTGCGACCAGTTTGTGGTTTATAGTCAGGATCAAGGGGAAGTTTATCCAATTCTCCATCAAATGGCATCTCTTCGAGGATGTTTCGCAAGAAAAGTTTGTTGTGAAATATTACAAGTGGTAGTCTCTTAATTTGAGATAGCTTGTGTTTTTACCCTTTCCAGGTGAAACATCATGGTTAAAGAATAAACAGAGACTAGTTCGTGGCTTATAGTCAGGATCGAGGTGAAGTTTATCCGATTCTCCATCAAATGGCATCTCTTCGAGGAAGTTTTGCAAGAGAAGTTTGTTGTGAAATCTTACAAGTGGTAGTCTCTTTATTTGAGATATCTTGTGTTTTTACCCTTTCCAGGTGAAATATCTTGGTTAAAGAAGAAACTGAGACCAGTTCGTGGCTTTTAGTCAGGATCGAGGGGAAGTTTATCCAATTCTCCATCAAATGGCATCTCTTCAAGGAAGTTTCGCAAGATAAGTTTGTGTAATCTTACAAGTGGTAGTCTCTTTATTTGAGAAAGCTTGTGGTTTTACCCTTTCCAGGTGAAAGATCTTGTTTAAAGAAGAAATTTAGACCAGTTTGTGGCTTATAGTCAGGGTCGAGGGGAAGTTTATCGAATTCTCCTTCAAATGGCATCTCTTCGAGGATGTTTCGTAAGAGAAGTTTGTTGTGAAATCTTACAAGTGGTAGTCTCTTTATTTGAGATAGGTTGTATTTTTACCCTTTCCAGGTGAAATATCTTGGTTAAAGAAGAAACTGAGACCAGTTTGTGGCCTATAGTCAGGATCGAGGGTAAGTTTATCCGATTCTCCATCAAATGGCATCTCTTTGAGGAAGTTTTGCTAGAGAAATTTGTCGTGAAATCTTACAAGTGGTAGTCTCTTTATTTGAGACAAATTGTGTTTTTACGCTTTCCAAGTGAAATATCTTGGTTAAAGAAGAAACTGAGACCAGTTCGTGGTTTATAGTCAGGATCGAGGGAAAGTTTATCTGATTCTCCATCAAATGGCATCTCTCATAGGAAGTTTCGCAAGATAAGTTTGTTGTGAAATCTTTCAAGTGGTAGTCTCTTTATTTGAGATAGCTTGTGTTTTTACACTTTCTAGGTGAAATATCTTGGTTAAAGAAGAAACTGGGACCAGTTTTTGGCTTATAGTCAGGATGGAGGGGAAGTTTATATGATTCTCCATCAAATAGCATCTCTTCGAGGAAGTTTCGCAAGAGAAGTTTATTGTGAAATCTTACAAGTGATAGTCTCTTTATTTGAGATAGCTTGTGTTTTTACCCTTTCCAGGTGAAATTTCTTGGTTAAAGAAGAAACTGAGACCAGTTCGTGGCCTATATTCAGGATCGAGCGGAAGTTTATCCGATTCTCCATCAAATGGCATTTCTTCGAGGAAGTTTCGCATGAGAAGTTTTTTGTGAAATATTACAAGTGATAGTCTCTTTATTTGAGATATCTTGTGTTTTTACCCCTTTCAGGTAAAATATCTTAGTTAAAGAAGAAATTGAGACCAACTCGTGGCTTATAGTCAGGATCGAGGGGAAGTTCATCTGGTTCTCCATCAAATGGCATCTCTTCGAGGAAGTTTCGCAAGAAAAGTTTGTTGTGGAATCTTACAAGTGGTAGTCGCTTTATTTGAGATAGCTTGTGTTTTTACCCATTCCCGGTGAAATATTTTGGTTAAAGAAGAAACTGGGACCAGTTCGTGGCTTATAGTTAGGATCGAGGGGAAGTTTATCTGATTCTCCATCAAATGGAATCTCTTCGAGGAAGTTTCGCAAGAGAAGTTTGTTTTGAAATCTTACAAGTGGTAATCTCTTTATTTGAGATAGCTTGTGTTTTTACCCTTTCCAGGTGAAATATCTTGGTTAAAGAAGAAACTGAGATCAGTCCGTGGCTTATAGTCAGGATCGAGGGGAAGTTTATCTGATTCTCCATCAAATGGAATCTCTCATAGGAATTTTCACAAGAGAATTTGTTGTGATATCTTACAAGTGGTAGTATCTTTATTTGAGATAGCTTGTGTTTTTACCCTTTCTAGGTGAAATATCTTGGTTAACGAAGAAACTGGGACTAGTTTGTGGCTTATAGTCAGGACCGAGGGGAAGTTTATCTGATTCTCCATCAAATGGCATCTCTTCGAGGAAGTTTCATAACAAAAGTTTATTGTGAAATCTTACAAGTGGTAGTCTCTTTATTTGAGATAGCTTGTGTTTTTACCCTTTTCAGGTGAAATATCTTGGTAAAAGAAGAAACTGAGACCAGTTCGTGGCTTATATTCAGGATCGAGGGGAAGTTTATCCGATTCTCCATCAAATGGCACTTCTTCGAGGAAGTTTCACATGAGAAGTTTGTTGTGAAATCTTACAAGTGGTAGTCTCTTTATTTGAGATAGCTTGTGATTTTACCCTTTCCAGGTGAAATATCTTTGTTAAAGAAGAAACTGAGACCAACTCGTGGCTTGTAGTCAGGATCGAGGGGAAGTTTATCCGATTCTCCATAAAATGGCATCTCTTCGAGGAAGTTTCGTAAGAGAAGTTTGTTGTGAAATATTACAAGTGGTAGTCTCTTTATTTGAGATAGCTTGTGTTTTTACCCTTCCCAGGTGAAACATCATGGTTAAAGAAGAAACTGAGACTAGTTCGTGGCTTATAGTCAGGATCGAGGGGAAGTTTATCTGATTCTCCATCAAATGGCATCTCTTCGAGGAAGTTTCGTAAGAGAAGTTTGTTGTGAAATCTTACAAGTGGTAGTCTCTTTATTTGAGATAGCTTGTGTTTTAACCCTTTCCCGGTGAAATATCTTGGTTAAAGAAGAAACTGAGACCAATTCGTGGCTTATAGTCAGAATCGAGGGCATGTTTATCTGATTCTCCATCAAATGGCATCTCTTCGAGGAAGTTTCGCAAGAGAAGTTTGTGTAATCTTACAAGTGGTAGTCTCTTTATTTGAGATAGCTTGTGTTTTTACTCTTTCCAAGTGAGATATCTTGGTTAAAGAAGAAACTGAGACCAGTTCATGACTTATATTCAGGGTCGAGGGGAAGTTTATCGAATTCTCTTTCAAATGGCATCTCTTCGAGGATGTTTCGCAAGAGAAGTTTGTTGCGAAATCTTACAAGTGGTAGTCTCTTTATTTTAGATAGCTTTTGTTTTTACCTTTTCCAGGTGAAATATCTTGGTTAAAGAAGAAACTGAGACCAGTTCGTGGCTTTTAGTCAGGATCGAGGGGAAGTTTATCCAATTCTCCATCAAATGGCATCTCTTCGAGGAAGTTTCGCAAGAGAAATTTGTTGTGAAATCTTATAAGCGGTAGTCTATTTATTTGAGATAGATTGTGTTTTTACCCTTTCCAGGTGAAATATCTTGGTTAAAGAAGAAACTGAGACCAGTTCGTGACTTATAGTTAGGATCGAGGGGAAATATATCCGATTCTCCATCAAATGGCATCTCTTCGAGGAAGTTTCGCAAGAGAAGTTTGTTGTGAAATAGTACAAGTCATAGTCTCTTTATTTGAGATAGCTTGTGTTTTTACCCTTTCCAGGTGAAATATCTTAGTTAAAGAAGAAACTGAGACCAGTTCGTGGCTTATAGTCAGGACCGAGGGGAAGTTTATCCGATTCTCCATCAAATGGCGTCTCTCATAGGAAGTTTCGCAAGAGAAGTTTGTTGTGAAATCATACAAGTGGTAGTCTATTTATTTGAGATAGCTTGTGTTTTTACCCTTTCCAGGTGAAATATCATGGTTAAAGAAGAAACTGAGACCAGTTTGTGGCTTATAGTCAGGATCAAGGGGAAGTTTATCCAATTATCCATCAAATGGCATCTCTTCGAGGATGTTTCGCAAGAGAAGTTTGTTGTGAAATCTTACAAGTGGTAGTCTCTTAATTTGAGATATCTTGTCTTTTTACCCTTTCCAGGTGAAACATCATGGTTAAAGAATAAACAGAGACTAGTTTGTGGCTTATAGTCAGGATCGAGGGGAAGTTTATCCGATTTTCCATGAAATGGCATCTCTTCGAGGAAGTTTTGCAAGAGAAGTTTGTTGTGAAATCTTACAAGTGGTAGTCTCTTTATTTGAGATAGATTGTCATTTTACCCTTTCTAGGTGAAATATCTTGGTTAAAGAAGAAACTGGGACCAGTTTGTGGCTTATAGTCAGGATCGAGGGGATGTTTATCCGATTCTCCATCAAATGGCATCTCTTCAAGGAAGTTTCGCAAGAAAACTTTGTGTAATCTTACAACTGGTAGTCTCTTTATTTGAGATAGCTTATGGTTTTACCCTTTCAAGGTGAAAGATCTTGGTTAAAGAAGAAACTAAAAACAGGTTCATGGCTTATAGTCAGGGTCGAGGGGAAGTTTATCGAATTCTCCTTCAAATGGCATCTCTTCGAGGATGTTTCGCAAGAGAAGTTTGTTGTGAAATATTACAAGTGGTAGTCTCTTTATTTGAGATAACTTGTGTTTTTAACCTTTCCAGGTGAAATGTCTTGGTTAAAGAAGAAACTGAGACCAGTTTGTGGCTTATAGTCAGGATCGAGGGGAAATTTATCCGATTCTCCATCAAATGGCATCTCTTCGAGGAAGTTTCGCAAGAGAAATTTGTCGTGAAATCTTACAAGTGGTAGTCTCTTTATTTGAGACAGATTGTGTTTTTACCCTTTCTAAGTGAAATATCTTGGTTAAAGAAGAAACTGAGACCAGTTTGTGGCTTATAGTCAGGATCGAGGGGAAGTTTATCCTATTCTCCATCAAATGGCATCTCTCATAGGAATTTTCGCAAGAGAAGTTTGTTGTGAAATCTTACAAGTGGTAGTCTCTTTATTTGAGATAGCTTGTGTTTTTACACTTTCTAGGTGAAATATCTTGGTTAAAGAAGAAACTGGGACCAGTTTGTGGCTTATAGTCAGGATCGAGGGGAAGTTTATCTAATTCTCCATCAAATGGCATCTCTTCGAGGAAGTTTCGCAAGAGAAGTTTATTGTGAAATCTTCCAAGTGATAGTCTCTTTATTTGAGATAGCTTGTGTTTTTACCCTTTCCAGGTAAAATTTCTTAGTTAAAGAAGAAACTGAGACCAGTTCGTGGCTTATATTCAGGATCGAGGGGAAGTTTATCTGATTCTCCATCAAATGGCATTTCTTCGAGGAAGCTTCGCATGAGAACTTTGTTGTGAAATCTTACAAGTGGTAGTCTCTTTATTTAAGATATCTTGTGTTTTTACCCTTTCCAGGAAAAATATCTTGGTTAAAGAAGAAAATGAGACCAACTCGTGGCTTATAGTCAGGATCGAGGGGAAGTTCATCTGATTCTCCATCAAATGGTATCTCTTCGAGGAAGTTTCGCAAGAAAAGTTTGTTGTGAAATCTTACAAGTGGTAGTCTCTTTATTTGAGATAGCTTGTGTTTTTACCCATTCCCGGTGAAATATCTTGGTTAAATAAGAAATTTAGACAAGTTCGTGGCTTATAGACAGGATCGAGGGGAAGTTTATCCGATTCTCCATAAAATGGAATCCCTTCGAGGAAGTTTCACAAGAGAAGTTTGTTGTGAAATCTTACAAGTGGTAGTCTCTTTATTTGAGATAGCTTGATTTTTAACCCTTTCCAGGTGAAATATCTTGGTTAAAGAAGAAACTGAGACCATTTCGTGGCTTATAGTCAGAATCGAGGGCATGTTTATCCGATTCTACATCAAATGGCATCTCTTCGAGGAAGTTTCGCAAGAGAAGTTTGTGTAATCTTACAAGTGGTAGTCTCTTTATTTGAGATAGCTTGTGTTTTTACTCTTTCCAGGTGAGATATCTTGGTTAAAGAAGAAACTGAGACAAGTTCATGACTTATAGTCAGGGTCGAGGGGAAGTTTATCGAATTCTCTTTCAAATGGCATCTCTTCGAGGATGTTTCGCAAGAGAAGTTTGCTGTGAAATCTTACAAGTGGTAGTCTCTTTATTTTAGATAGCTTTTGTTTTTACCTTTTCCAGGTGAAATATCTTGGTTAAAGAAGAAACTGAGACCAGTTCGTGGCTTTTAGTCAGGATCGAGGGGAAGTTTATCCAATTCTCTATCGAATGGCATCTCTTCGAGGAAGTTTCGCAAGAGAAATTTGTAGTGAAATCTTATAAGTGGTAGTCTATTTATTTGAGATAGATTGTGTTTTTACTCTTTCCAGGTGAAATATATAGGTTAAAGAAGAAACTAAGACCAGTTCGTAACTTATAGTTAGGATCGAGGGGAAATTTATCCGATTCTCCATCAAATGGCATCTCTTCGAGAAAGTTTCGCAAGAGAAGTTTGTTGTGAAATATTATAAGTGGTAGTCTCTTTATTTGAGTTAGCATGTGTTTTTACCCTTTCCAGGTGAAATATCTTGGTTAAAGAAGAAACTGAGACCAGTTCGTGGCTTATAGTCAGGACCGAGGGGAAGTTTATCCGATTCTCCATCAAATGGCATCTCTCATAGGAAGTTTCGCAAGAGAAGTTTGTTGTGAAATCATACAAGTGGTAGTCTATTTATTTGAGATAGCTTGTTTTTTTACCCTTTCCAGGTGAAATATCTAGGTTAAAGAAGAAACTGAGACCAGTTTGTGGCTTATAGTCAGGATCAAGGGGAAGTTTATCCAATTATCCATCAAATGGCATCTCTTCGAGGAAGTTTCGCAAGAGAAGTTTGTTGTGAAATCTTACAAGTGGTAGTCTCTTAATTTGAGATAGCTTGTCTTTTTACCCTTTCCAGGTGAAACATCATGGTTAAAGAATAAACAGAGACTAGTTCGTGGCTTATAGTCAGGATCGAGGGGAAGTTTATCCGATTTTCCATCAAATGGCATCTCTTCGAGGAAGTTTTGCAAGAGAAGTTTGTTGTGAAATCTTACAAGTGGTAGTCTCTTTATTTGAGATAGATTGTATTTTTACCCTTTCCAGGTGAAATATCTTGGTTAAAGAAGAAACTGGGACTAGTTCGTGGCTTATAGTCAGGATAGAGGGGATGTTTATCCGATTCTCCATCAAATGGCATCTCTTCAAGGAAGTTTCGCAAGAAAAGTTTGTGTAATCTTACAAGTGGTAGTCTCTTTATATGAGATAACTTATGGTTTTACCCTTTCAAAGTGAAAGATCTTGGTTAAAGAAGAAACTAAAAACAGGTTCATGGCTTATAGTCAGGGTCGAGGGGAAGTTTATCGAATTCTCCTTCAAATGGCATCTCTTCGAGGATGTTTCACAAGAGAAGTTTGTTGTGAAATATTACAAGTGGTAGTCTCTTTATTTGAGATAACTTTTGTTTTTAACCTTTCCAGGTGAAATGTCTTGGTTAAAGTAGAAACTGAGACCAGTTTGTGGCTTATAGTTAGGATCGAGGGGAAGTTTATCCGATTCTCCATCAAATGGCATCTCTTCGAGGAAGTTTCGCAAGAGAAATTTGTCGTGAAATCTTACAAGTGGTAGTCTCTTTATTTGAGACAGATTGTGTTTTTAACCTTTCCAAGTGAAATATCTTGGTTAAAGAAGAAACTGAGACCAGTTCGTGGCTTATAGTCAGGATCGAGGGGAAGTTTATCCGATTCTCCATCAAATGGCATCTCTCATAGGAATTTTCGCAAGAGAAGTTTGTTGTGAAATATTACAAGTGGTAGTCTCTTTATTTGAGATAGCTTGTGTTTTTACACTTTCTAGCTGAAATATCTTGGTTAAAGAAGAAACTGGGACCAATTTATGGCTTATAGTCAGGATCGAGGGGAATTTTTTCTGATTCTCCATCAAATGGCATCTCTTCGAGGATGTTTCGCAAGAGAAGTTTATTGTGAAATCTTACAAGTGATAGTCTCTTTATTTGAGATAGTTTGTGTTTTTATCCTTTCCAGGTGAAATTTCTTGGTTAAAGAAGAAACTGAGACCAGTTCGTGGCTTATATTCAGGATCGAGGGGAAGTTTATCCGATTCTCCATCAAATGGCATTTCTTCGAGGAAGCTTCGCATGAGAAGTTTGTTGTGAAATCTTACAAGTGGTAGTCTCTTTATTTGAGATATCTGATGTTTTTACCCTTTCTGGGTAAAATATCTTGGTTAAAGAAGAAACCGAGACCAGCTCGTGGCTTATAGTCAGGAACGAGGGGAAGTTCAAATGATTCTCCATCAAATGGCATCTCTTCGAGGAAGTTTCGCAAGAAAAGTTTGTTGTGAAATCTTACAAGTGGTAGTCTCTTTATTTGAGATAGCTTGTGTTTTTACCCATTCCCGGTGAAATATCATGGTTAAATAAGAAATTTAGACAAGTTCGTGGCTTATAGACAGGATCGAGGGGAAGTTTATCCGATTCTCCATCAAATGGAATCTCTTCGAGGAAGTTTCACAAGAGAAGTTCGTTGTGAAATCTTACAAGTGGTAGTCTCTTTATTTGAGATAACTTGTGTTTTTACCCTTTCCAGGATAAATATCTTGGTTAAAGAAGAAACTGGGACCAGTTCGTGGTTTATAGTCAGGATCGAGGGGAAGTTTATCTGATTCTCCATCAATCGGCATCTGTTCGAGGAAGTTTCGCAAGAGAAGTTTGTTGTGAAATCTTACAAGTGGTAGTCTCTTTATTTGAGATAGCTTGTGTTTTTACCCTTTCCAGGTGAAATATCTTGGTCAAAGAAGAAACTGAGACCAGTTCGTGGCTTATAGTCAGGATCAAGTGGAAGTTTATCTGATTATCCATCAAATGGAATCTCTCATAGGAATTTTCGCAAGAGAAGTTTGTTGTGAAATCTTACAAGTGGTAGTCTCTTTATTTGAGGTAGCTTGTGTTTTTACCCTTTCCAGGTGAAATATCTTAGTTAAAGAAGAAACTGAGACCAGTTTGTGGCTTATATTCAGGATCGAGGGGAAGTTTATCCGATTCTCCATCAAATGGAACTTCTTTGAGGAAGTTTCGCATGAGAAGTTTGTTGTTGAATCTTACAAGTGGTAGTCTCTTTATTTGAGATAGCTTGTGCTTTTACCCTTTCCAGGTGAAATATCTTGGTTAAAGAAGAAACTGAGACCAGCTCGTGGCTTGTAGTCAGGATCGAGGGGAAATTTATCTGATTCTCCATCAAATGGCATCTCTTCGAGGAAGTTTCGCAAGAAAAGTTTGTTGTGAAATCTTACAAGTGGTAGTATCTTTATTTGAGATAGCTTGTATTTTTACCCTTCCCAGGTGAAACATCATGGTTAAAGAAGAAACTGAGAGTAGTTCGTGGTTTATAGTCAGGATCGAGGGGAAGTTTATCCGATTCTCCATGAAATGGCATCTCTTCGAGGAAGTTTCGTAAGAGAAGTTTGTTGTGAAATCTTACAGGTGGTAGTCTATTTATTTGAGATAGCTTGTGTTTTAACCCTTTCCAGGTGAAATATCTTGGTTAAAGAAGAAACTGAGACCAGTTTGTGGCTTATAGTCAGGATCGAGGGGATGTTTATCCGATTCTCCATCAAATGGCATCTCTTCGAGGAAGTTTCGCAAGAGAAGTTTGTGTAATCTTACAAGTGGTAGTCTCTTTATTTGAGATAGCTTCTGTTTATACCATTTCCAGGTGAGATATCTTGGTTAAAGAAGAAACTGAGACCAGTTCATGGCTTATAGTCAGGGTCGAGGGGAAGTTTATCCAATTCTCTTTCAAATGGCATCTCTTCGAGGATGTTTCCCAAGAGAAGTTTGTTGTGAAATCTTACAAGTGGTAGTCTCTTTATTTGAGATAGCTTGTGTTTTTACCCTTTCCAGGTGAAATTTCTTGGTTAAAGAAGAAACTGAGACCAGTTTGTGGCTTTTAGTCAGGATCGAGGGGAAGTTTATCCAATTCTCCATCAAATGGCATCTCTTCGAGGAAGTTTCGCAAGAGAAATTTGTCGTGAAATCTTACAGGTGGTAGTTTCTTTATTTGAGATAGATTATGTTTTTACCCTTTCCAGGTGAAATATCTAGGTTAAAGAAGAAACTGAGACTAGTTCGTGGCTTATAGTCAGGATCGAGGGGAAGTTTATCCAATTATCCATCAAATGGCATCTCTTCGAGGAAGTTTCGCAAGAGAAGTTTGTTGTGAAATCTTACAAGTGGTAGTCTCTTTATTTGAGATAGCTTGTGTTTTTACCCTTTCCAGGTTAAATATTTGGTTTAAAGAAGAAACTGGGACCAGTTTGTGGTTTATAGTCAGGATCAAGGGGAAGTTTATCCGATTCTCCATCAAATGGCATCTCTTCGAGGATGTTTCGCAAGAAAAGTTTGTTGTGAAATCTTAATAGTGGTAGTCTCTTAATTTGAGATAGCTTATGTTTTAACCCTTTCCAGGTGAAACATCATGGTTAAAGAATAAACAGAGACTAGTTCGTGGCTTATAGTCAGGATCAAGGGGAAGTTTATCCGATTATCCATCAAATGGCATCTCTTCGAGGAAGTTTTGCTAGATAAGTTTGTTGTGAAATCTTACAAGTGGTAGTCTCTTTATTTGAGATAGCTTGTGTTTTTACACTTTCCAGGTGAAATATCTTGGTTAGAGAAGAAACTGGGACCAGTTCGTGGCTTATAGTCAGGATCGAGGGGATGTTTATCCGATTCTCCATCAAATGGCATCTCTTCAAGGAAGTTTCGCAAGAGAAGTTTGTGTAATCTTACAAGTGGTAGTCTTTTTATTTGAGATAGCTTGTGGTTTTACCCTTTCCAGGTGAAATATCTTGGTTAAAGAAGAAACTGAGACCAGTTTGTGGCTTTTAGTCAGGATCGAGGGGAAGTTTATCCAATTCTCCATCAAATGGCATCTCTTCGAGGAAGTTTCGCAAGAGAAATTTGTCGTGAAATCTTACAAGTGGTACTATCTTTATTTGAGATAGATTATGTTTTTACCCTTTCCAGGTGAAATATCTAGGTTAAAGAAGAAACTGAGACTAGTTTGTGGCTTATAGTTAGGATCGAGGGGAAGTTTATACGTTTCTCCATCAAATGGCATCTCTTCGAGGAAGTTTCGCAAGAGAAGTTTGTTGTGAAATATTACAAGTGGTAGTCTCTTTATTTCAGATAGCTTGTGTTTTAACCCTTTCCAGGTGAAATATCTTGGTTAAAGAAGAACCTGAGACCAGTTCGTGGCTTATAGTCAGGACCGAGGGGAAGTTTATCCGATTCTCCATCAAATGGCATCTCTCATAGGAAGTTTCGCAAGAGATGTTTGTTGTGAAATCATACATTTGGTAGTCTATTTATTTGAGATAGCTTGTGTTTTTACCCTCTCCAGGTGAAATATCTAGGTTAAAGAAGAAACTGAGACCAGTTTGTGGCATATAGTCAGGATCGAGGGGAAGTTTATCCAATTATCCATCAAATGGCATCTCTTCGAGGAAGTTTCGCAAGAGAAGTTTGTTGTGAAATCTTACAAGTGGTAGTCTCTTTATTTGAGATAGCTTGTGTTTTTACCATTTCCAGGTTAAATATTTGGGTTAAAGAAGAACCTGGGACAAGTTTGTGGTTTATAGTCAGGATCAAGGGGAAGTTTATCCGATTCTCCATCAAATGGCATCTCTTCGAGGATGTTTCGCAAGAAAAGTTTGTTGTGAAATCTTACAAGTGGTAGTCTCTTAATTTGAGATAGCTTGTGTTTTAACCCTTTCCAGGTGAAACATCATGGTTAAAGAATATACAGAGACTAGTTCGTGGCTTATAGTCAGGATCAAGGGGAAGTTTATCCGATTCTCCATCAAATGGCATCTCTTCGAGGAAGTTTTGCAAGAGAAGTTTGTTGTGAAATCTTACAAGTGGTAGTCTCTTTATTTGAGATAGCTTGTGTTTTTACCCTTTCCAGGTGAAATATCTTGGTTAAAGAAGAAACTGGGACCAGTTCGTGGCTTATAGTCAGGATCGAGGGGATGTTTATCCGATTCTCCATCAAATGGCATCTCTTCAAGGAAGTTTCGCAAGAGAAGTTTGTGTAATCTTACAAGTGGTAGTCTTTTTATTTGAGATAGCTTGTAGTTTTACCCTTTCCAGGTGAAATATCTTGGTTAAAGAAGAAACTGAGACCAGTTTGTGGCTTTTAGTAAGTATCGAGAGGAAGTTTATCCAATTCTCCATCAAATGGCATCTCTTCGAGGAAGTTTCGCAAGAGAAATTTGTCGTGAAATCTTACAAGTGGTAGTATCTTTATTTGAGATAGATTATGTTTTTACCCTTTCCAGGTGAAATATCTAGGTTAAAGAAGAAACTGAGACTAGTTTGTGGCTTATAGTTAGGATCGAGGGGAAGTTTATCTGTTTCTCCATCAAATGGCATCTCTTCGAGGAAGTTTCGCAAGATAAGTTTGTTGTGAAATATTACAAGTGGTAGTCTCTTTATTTGAGATAACTTGTGTTTTTACCCTTTCCAGGTGAAATATCTTGGTTAAAGAAGAAACTGAGACCAGTTCGTGGCTTATAGTCAGGACCGAGGAGAAGTTTATCCGATTCTCCATCAAATGGCATCTCTCATAGGAAGTTTCGCAAGAGAAGTTTGTTGTGAAATCATACAAGTGGTAGTCTATTTATTTGAGATAACTTGTGTTTTTACCCTTTCCAGGTGAAATATCTAGGTTAAAGAAGAAACTGAGACCAGTTTGTGGCTTATAGTTAGGATCGAGGGGAAGTTTATCCAATTATCCATCAAATGGCATCTCTAAGAGGAAGTTTCACAAGAGAAGTTTGTTGTGAAATCTTACAAGTGGTAGTCTCTTTATTTGAGATAGCTTGAGTTTTTACCCTTTCCAGGTTAAATATTTGGGTTAAAGAAGAACCTGGGACCATTTTGTGGTTTATAGTCAGGATCAAGGGGAAGTTTATCCGATTCTCCATCAAATGGCATCTCTTCGAGGATGTTTCGCAAGAAAAGTTTGTTGTGAAATCTTACAAGTGGTAGTCTCTTAATTTGAGATAGCTTGTGTTTTAACCCTTTCCAGGTGAAACATCATGGTTAAAGAATAAAAAGAGACTAGTTCGTGGCTTATAGTCAGGATCAAGGGGAATTTTATCCGATTCTCAATCAAATGGCATCTCTTCGAGGAAGTTTTGCAAGAGAAGTTTGTTGTGAAATCTTACAAGTGGTAGTCTCTTTATTTGAGATAGCTTGTGTTTTTAACCTTTCCAGGTGAAATATCTTGGTTAAAGAAGAAACTGGGACCAGTTCGTGGCTTATAGTCAGGATCGAGGGGATGTTTATCCGATTCTCCATGAAATGGCATCTCTTCAAGGAAGTTTCGCAAGAGAAGTTTGTGTAATCTTACAAGTGGTAGTCTTTTTATTTGAGATAGCTTGTGGTTTTACCCTTTCCAGGTGAAATATCTTGGTTAAAGAAGAAACTGAGACCAGTTTGTGGCTTTTAGTAAGGATCGAGGGGAAGTTTATCCAATTCTCCATCAAATGGCATCTCTTCGAGGAAGTTTCGCAAGAGAAATTTGTCGTGAAATCTTACAAGTGGTAGTATCTTTATTTGAGATAGATTATGTTTTTACCCTTTCCAGGTGAAATATCTAGGTTAAAGAAGAAACTGAGACTAGTTTGTGGCTTATAGTAAGGATCGAGGGGAAGTTTATTTGATTCTCCATCAAATGGCATCTCTTCGAGGAAGTTTCGCAAGATAAGTTTGTTGTGAAATATTACAAGTGGTAGTCTCTTTATTTGAGATAACTTGTGTTTTTACCCTTTCCAGGTGAAATATCTTGGTTAAAGAAGAAACTGAGACCAGTTCGTGGCTTATAGTCAGGACCGAGGGGAAGTTTATCCGATTCTCCATCAAATGGCATCTCTCATAGGAAGTTTCGCAAGAGAAGTTTGTTGTGAAATCATACAAGTGGTAGTCTATTTATTTGAGATAACTTGTGTTTTTACCCTTTCCAGGTGAAATATCTAGGTTAAAGAAGAAACTGAGACCAGTTTGTGGCTTATAGTTAGGATCGAGGGGAAGTTTATCCAATTATCCATCAAATGGCATCTCTTAGAGGAAGTTTTGCAAGAGAAGTTTGTTGTGAAATCTTACAAGTGGTAGTCTCTTTATTTGAGATAGCTTGAGTTTTTACCCTTTCCAGGTTAAATATTTGGGTTAAAGAAGAACCTGGGACCAGTTTGTGGTTTATAGTCAGGATCAAGGGGAAGTTTATCCGATTCTCCATCAAATGGCATCTCTTCGAGGATGTTTCGCAAGAAAAGTTTGTTGTGAAATCTTACAAGTGGTAGTCTCTTAATTTGAGATAGCTTGTGTTTTAACCCTTTCCAGGTGAAACATCATGGTTAAAGAATAAAAAGAGACTAGTTCATGGCTTATAGTCAGGATCAAGGGGAATTTTATCCGATTCTCAATCAAATGGCATCTCTTCGAGGAAGTTTTGCAAGAGAAGTTTGTTGTGAAATCTTACAAGTGGTAGTCTCTTTATTTGAGATAGCTTGTGTTTTTAACCTTTCCAGGTGAAATATCTTGGTTAAAGAAGAAACTGGGACCAGTTCGTGGCTTATAGTCAGGATCGAGGGGATGTTTATCCGATTCTCCATGAAATGGCATCTCTTCAAGGAAGTTTCGCAAGAGAAGTTTGTGTAATCTTACAAGTGGTAGTCTTTTTATTTGAGATAGCTTGTGGTTTTACCCTTTCCAGGTGAAATATCTTGGTTAAAGAAGAAACTGAGACCAGTTTGTGGCTTTTAGTCAGGATCGAGGGGAAGTTTATCCAATTCTCCATCAAATGGCATCTCTTCGAGGAAGTTTCGCAAGAGAAATTTGTCGTGAAATCTTACAAGTGGTAGTATCTTTATTTGAGATAGATTATGTTTTTACCCTTTCCAGGTGAAATATCTAGGTTAAAGAAGAAACTGAGACTAGTTTGTGGCTTATAGTTATGATCGAGGGGAAGTTTATCCATTTCTCCATCAAATGGCATCTCTTCGAGGAAGTTTCGCAAGAGAAGTTTGTTGTGAAATATTACAAGTGGTAGTCTCTTTATTTGAGATAACTTGTGTTTTTACCCTTTCCAGGTGAAATATCTTGGTTAAAGAAGAAACTGAGACCAGTTCGTGGCTTATAGTCAGGACCGAGGGGAAGTTTATCCGATTCTCCATCAAATGGCATCTCTCATAGGAAGTTTCGCAAGAGAAGTTTGTTGTGAAATCATACAAGTGGTAGTCTATTTATTTGAGATAGCTTGTGTTTTTAACCTTTCCAGGTGAAATATCTAGGTTAAAGAAGAAACTGAGACCAGTTTGTGGCTTATAGTGACGATCGAGTGGAAGTTTATCCAATTATCCATCAAATGGCATCTCTTCGAGGAAGTATCGCAAGAGAAGTTTGTTGTGAAATCTTACAAGTGGTAGTCTCTTTATTTGAGATAGCTTGTGTTTTTACCCTTTCCAGGTTAAATATTTGGGTTAAAGAAGAAACTGGGACCAGTTTGTGGTTTATAGTCAGGATCAAGGGGAAGTTTATTCGATTCTCCATCAAATGGCATCTCTTCGAGGATGTTTCGCAAGAAAAGTTTGTTGTGAAATCTTACAAGTGGTAGTCTCTTAATTTGAGATATCTTGTGTTTTAACCCTTTCCAGGTGAAACATCATGGTTAAAGAATAAACAAAGACTAGTTCGTGGCTTATAGTCAGGATGAAGGGGAAGTTTATCCGATTCTCCATCAAATGGCATCTCTTCGAGGAAGTTTTGCAAGAGAAGTTTGTTGTGAAATCTTACAAGTGGTAGTCTCTTTATTTCAGATAGCTTGTGTTTTTACCCTTTCCAGGTGAAATATCTTGGTTAAAGAAGAAACTGGGACCAGTTCGTGGCTTATAGTCAGGATCGAGGTGATGTTTATCTGATTCTCCATCAAATGGCATCTCTTCAAGGAAGTTTCGCAAGAGAAATTTGTGTAATCTTACAAATGGTAGTCTTTTTATTTGAGATAGCTTGTGGTTTTACCCTTTCCAGGTGAAAGATCTTGGTTAAGGAAGAAACTGAGACCAGTTTGTGGCTTATAGTCAGGATCAAGGGGAAGTTTATCAGATTCTCCATCAAATGGTATTTCTTCGAGGAAGTTTCGCAAGAGAAATTTGTCGTGAAATCTTACAAGTGGTAGTCTCTTTATTTGAGACAGATTGTGTTTTTACCCTTTCCAGGTGAAATATCTTGGTTAAAGAAGAAACTGAGACCAGTTCGTGGCTTATAGTCAGAATCGAGGGGAAGTTTATCCAATTATCCATCAAATGGCATCTCTCAAAGGAATTTTCGCAAGAGAAGTTTGTTGTGAAATCTTACAAGTGGTAGTCTCTTTATTTGAGATAGCTTTTCTTTTTACACTTTCAAGGTGAAATATCTTGGTTAAAGAAGAAACTGGGACCAGTTTGTGGCATATAGTAAGGATCGAGGGGAAGTTTATTTGATTCTGCATCAAATGGCATCTCTTCGAGGAAGTTTCGCAAGAGAAGTTTATTGTGAAATATTACAAGTGGTAGTCTCTTTATTTGAGAAAGCTTGTGTTTTTACCCTTTCTAGGTGAAATATCTAGGTTAAAGAAGAAACTGAGACCAGTTCGTGGCTTATAGTTAGGATCGAGGGGAAATTTATCCGATTTTCCATCAAATGGCATCTCTTCGAGGAAGTTTCGCAAGAGATGTTTGTTGTGAAATATTACAAGTGGTAGTCTCTTTATTTGAGATAGCTTGTGTTTTTACCCTTTCCAGGTGAAATATCTTGGTTAAAGAAGAAACTGAGACCAGTTAGTGGCTTATAGTCAAGACCGAGGGGAAGTTTATCCGATTCTCCATTAAATGGCATCTCTCATAGGGTGTTTCGCAAGAGAAGTTTGTTGTGAAATTATACAAGTGGTAGCCTATTTATTTGAGATAGCTTGTGTTTTTACCCTTTCCAGGTGAAATATCTAGGTTAAAGAAGAAACTGAAACCAGTTTGTGGCTTATAGTCAGGATCGAGGGGAAGTTTATCCAATTATCCATCAAATGGCATCTCTCAAAGGAATTTTCGCAAGAGAAGTTTGTTGTGAAATCTTACAAGTGGTAGTCTCTTTATTTGAGATAGCTTTTCTTTTTACACTTTCAAGGTGAAATATCTTGGTTAAAGAAGAAACTGGGACCAGTTTGTGGCATATAGTAAGGATCGAGGGGAAGTTTATTTGATTCTGCATCAAATGGCATCTCTTCAAGGAAGTTTCGCAAGAGAAGTTTATTGTGAAATATTACAAGTGGTAGTCTCTTTATTTGAGAAAGCTTGTGTTTTTACCCTTTCTAGGTGAAATATCTAGGTTAAAGAAGAAACTGAGACCAATTCGTGGCTTATAGTTAGGATCGAGGGGAAATTTATCCGATTTTCCATCAAATGGCATCTCTTCGAGGAAGTTTCGCAAGAGATGTTTGTTGTGAAATATTACAAGTGGTAGTCTCTTTATTTGAGATAGCTTGTGTTTTTACCCTTTCCAGGTGAAATATCTTGGTTAAAGAAGAAACTGAGACCAGTTAGTGGCTTATAGTCAAGACCGAGGGGAAGTTTATCCGATTCTCCATTAAATGGCATCTCTCATAGGGTGTTTCGCAAGAGAAGTTTGTTGTGAAATTATACAAGTGGTAGTCTATTTATTTGAGATAGCTTGTGTTTTTACCCTTTCCAGGTGAAATATCTAGGTTAAAGAAGAAACTGAAACCAGTTTGTGGCTTATAGTCAGGATCGAGGGGAAGTTTATCCAATTATCCATCAAATGGCATCTCTTCGAGGAAGTTTCGCAAGAGAAGTTTGTTGTGAAATCTTACAAATGGTAGTCTCTTTATTTGAGATAGCTTGTGTTATAACCCTTTCCATGTGAAATATCTTGGTTAAAGAAGAAAATGAGACTAGGTCGTGGCTTATAGTCAGGTTCGAGGGGAAGTTTATCGAATTCTCTTTCAAATGGCATATCTTCGAGGATGTTTCGCAAGAGAAGTTTGTTGTGAAATCTTACAAGTGGTAGTATATTTATTTGATATAGCTTGTGTTTTTGCCCTTTCCAGGTGAAATATTTGGGTTAAAGAAGAAACTGGGACCAGTTCGTGGCTTATAGTCAGGATCGAGGGGAAGTTTATCTGATTGTCCATCAAATGGCATCTCTTCGAGGAAGTTTCGCAAGAGAAGTTTGTTATGAAATCTTACAAGTGGTAGTCTCTTTATTTGAGATAGCTTGTGTTTTTACCCTTTCCAGGTGAAATATCTTGGTCAAAGAAGAAACTGAGACCAGTTCGTGGCTTATAGTCAGGATCGAGGGGAAGTTTATCCAATTCTCCATCAAATGGCATCTCTTCGAGGAAGTTTCGCAAGAGAAGTTTGTTGTGAAATCTTACAAGTGGTAGTCTCATTATTTGTGGTAGCTTGTGTTTTTACCCTTTCCAGGTGAAATATCTTGGTTAAAGAAGAAACTGAGACCAGTTCGTGGCTTATATTCAGGATCGAGGGGAAGTTTATCCGATTCTCCATCAAATGGAACTTCTTTGAGGAAGTTTCGCATGAGAAGTTTATTGTGAAATCTTACAAGTGGTAGTCACTTTATTTGAGATAGCTTGTGCTTTTACCCTTTCCAGGTGAAATATCTTGGTTAAAGAAGAAACTGAGACCAACTCGTGGCTTGTAGTCAGAATTGAGGGGAAGTTTATCTGATTCTCCATCAAATGGCATCTCTTCGAGGAAGTTTCGCAAGAAAAGTTTGTTGTGAAATCTTACAAGTGGTAGTCTCTTTATTTGAGATAGCTTGTGTTTTTACCCTTCCTAGGTGAAACATCATGGTTAAATAAGAAACTGAGACTAGTTCATGGCTTATAGTCAGGATCGAGGGGAAGTTTATCCGATTCTCCATGAAATGGCATCTCTTCGAGGAAGTTTCGTAAGAGAAGTTTATTGTGAAATCTTACAAGTGGTAGTCTCTTTATTTGAGATAGCTTGTGTTTTAACCCTTTCCAGGTGAAATATCTTGGTTAAAGAAGAAACTGAGACCAGTTCGTGGCTTATAGTCAGGATCGAGGGGATGTTTATCCGATTCTCCATCAAATGGCATCTCTTCGAGGAAGTTTCGCAAGAGAAGTTTGTGTAATCTTACAAGTGGTAGTCTCTTTATTTGAGATAGCTTGTGTTTTTACCATTTCCAGGTGAGATATCTTGGTTAAAGAAGAAACTGAGACCAGTTCATGGCTTATAGTCAGGGTCGAGGGAAAGTTTATCCAATTCTCTTTCAAATGGCATCTCTTCGAGGATGTTTCCCAAGAGAAGTTTGTTGTGAAATCTTACAAGTGGTAGTCTCTTTATTTGAGATAGCTTTTCTTTTTACACTTTCAAGGTGAAATATCTTGGTTAAAGAAGAAACTGGGACCAGTTTGTGGCATATAGTAAGGATCGAGGGGAAGTTTATTTGATTCTGCATCAAATGGCATCTCTTCGAGGAAGTTTCGCAAGAGAAGTTTATTGTGAAATATTACAAGTGGTAGTCTCTTTATTTGAGAAAGCTTGTGTTTTTACCCTTTCTAGGTGAAATATCTAGGTTAAAGAAGAAACTGAGACCAGTTCGTGGCTTATAGTTAGGATCGAGGGGAAATTTATCCGATTTTCCATCAAATGGCATCTCTTCGAGGAAGTTTCGCAAGAGATGTTTGTTGTGAAATATTACAAGTGGTAGTCTCTTTATTTGAGATAGCTTGTGTTTTTACCCTTTCCAGGTGAAATATCTTGGTTAAAGAAGAAACTGAGACCAGTTAGTGGCTTATAGTCAAGACCGAGGGGAAGTTTATCCGATTCTCCATTAAATGGCATCTCTCATAGGGTGTTTCGCAAGAGAAGTTTGTTGTGAAATTATACAAGTGGTAGTCTATTTATTTGAGATAGCTTGTGTTTTTACCCTTTCCAGGTGAAATATCTAGGTTAAAGAAGAAACTGAAACCAGTTTGTGGCTTATAGTCAGGATCGAGGGGAAGTTTATCCAATTATCCATCAAATGGCATCTCTCAAAGGAATTTTCGCAAGAGAAGTTTGTTGTGAAATCTTACAAGTGGTAGTCTCTTTATTTGAGATAGCTTTTCTTTTTACACTTTCAAGGTGAAATATCTTGGTTAAAGAAGAAACTGGGACCAGTTTGTGGCATATAGTAAGGATCGAGGGGAAGTTTATTTGATTCTGCATCAAATGGCATCTCTTCAAGGAAGTTTCGCAAGAGAAGTTTATTGTGAAATATTACAAGTGGTAGTCTCTTTATTTGAGAAAGCTTGTGTTTTTACCCTTTCTAGGTGAAATATTTAGGTTAAAGAAGAAACTGAGACCAGTTCGTGGCTTATAGTTAGGATCGAGGGGAAATTTATCCGATTTTCCATCAAATGGCATCTCTTCGAGGAAGTTTCGCAAGAGATGTTTGTTGTGAAATATTACAAGTGGTAGTCTCTTTATTTGAGATAGCTTGTGTTTTTACCCTTTCCAGGTGAAATATCTTGGTTAAAGAAGAAACTGAGACCAGTTAGTGGCTTATAGTCAAGACCGAGGGGAAGTTTATCCGATTCTCCATTAAATGGCATCTCTCATAGGGTGTTTCGCAAGAGAAGTTTGTTGTGAAATTATACAAGTGGTAGTCTATTTATTTGAGATAGCTTGTGTTTTTACCCTTTCCAGGTGAAATATCTAGGTTAAAGAAGAAACTGAAACCAGTTTGTGGCTTATAGTCAGGATCGAGGGGAAGTTTATCCAATTATCCATCAAATGGCATCTCTTCGAGGAAGTTTCGCAAGAGAAGTTTGTTGTGAAATCTTACAAATGGTAGTCTCTTTATTTGAGATAGCTTGTGTTATAACCCTTTCCATGTGAAATATCTTGGTTAAAGAAGAAAATGAGACTAGGTCGTGGCTTATAGTCAGGGTCGAGGGGAAGTTTATCGAATTCTCTTTCAAATGGCATATCTTTGAGGATGTTTCGCAAGAGAAGTTTGTTGTGAAATCTTACAAGTGGTAGTATCTTTATTTGATATAGCTTGTGTTTTTGCCCTTTCCAGGTGAAATATTTGGGTTAAAGAAGAAACTGGGACCAGTTCGTGGCTTATAGTCAGGATCGAGGGGAAGTTTATCTGATTGTCCATCAAATGGCATCTCTTCGAGGAAGTTTCGCAAGAGAAGTTTGTTATGAAATCTTACAAGTGGTAGTCTCTTTATTTGAGATAGCTTGTGTTTTTACCCTTTCCAGGTGAAATATCTTGGTCAAAGAAGAAACTGAGACCAGTTCGTGGCTTATAGTCAGGATCGAGGGGAAGTTTATCCAATTCTCCATCAAATGGCATCTCTTCGAGGAAGTTTCGCAAGAGAAGTTTGTTGTGAAATCTTACAAGTGGTAGTCTCATTATTTGTGGTAGCTTGTGTTTTTACCCTTTCCAGGTGAAATATCTTGGTTAAAGAAGAAACTGAGACCAGTTCGTGGCTTATATTCAGGATCGAGGGGAAGTTTATCCGATTCTCCATCAAATGGAACTTCTTTGAGGAAGTTTCGCATGAGAAGTTTATTGTGAAATCTTACAAGTGGTAGTCACTTTATTTGAGATAGCTTGTGCTTTTACCCTTTCCAGGTGAAATATCTTGGTTAAAGAAGAAACTGAGACCAACTCGTGGCTTGTAGTCAGGATCGAGGGGAAGTTTATCTGATTCTCCATCAAATGGCATCTCTTCGAGGAAGTTTCGCAAGAAAAGTTTGTTGTGAAATCTTACAAGTGGTAGTCTCTTTATTTGAGATAGCTTGTGTTTTTACCCTTCCTAGGTGAAACATCATGGTTAAATAAGAAACTGAGACTAGTTCATGGCTTATAGTCAGGATCGAGGGGAAGTTTATCCGATTCTCCATGAAATGGCATCTCTTCGAGGAAGTTTCGTAAGAGAAGTTTATTGTGAAATCTTACAAGTGGTAGTCTCTTTATTTGAGATAGCTTGTGTTTTAACCCTTTCCAGGTGAAATATCTTGGTTAAAGAAGAAACTGAGACCAGTTCGTGGCTTATAGTCAGGATCGAGGGGATGTTTATCCGATTCTCCATCAAATGGCATCTCTTCGAGGAAGTTTCGCAAGAGAAGTTTGTGTAATCTTACAAGTGGTAGTCTCTTTATTTGAGATAGCTTGTGTTTTTACCATTTCCAGGTGAGATATCTTGGTTAAAGAAGAAACTGAGACCAGTTCATGGCTTATAGTCAGGGTCGAGGGAAAGTTTATCCAATTCTCTTTCAAATGGCATCTCTTCGAGGATGTTTCCCAAGAGAAGTTTGTTGTGAAATCTTACAAGTGGTAGTCTCTTTATTTGAGATAGCTTGTGTTTTTACTCTTTCCAGGTGAAATATCTTGGTTAAAGAAGAAACTTAGACCAGTTTGTGGCTTTTAGTCAGGATCGAGGGGAAGTTTATCCAATTCTCCATCAAATGGCATCTCTTCGAGGAAGTTTCGCAAGAGAAATTTGTCGTGAAATCTTACAAGTGGTAGTATCTTTATTTGAGATAGATTATGTTTTTACCCTTTCCAGGTGAAATATCTAGGTTAAAGAAGAAACTGAGACTAGTTTGTGGCTTATAGTTAGGATCGAGAGGAAGTTTATCCGTTTCTCCATCAAATGGCATCTCTTCGAGGAAGTTTCGCAAGAGAAGTTTGTTGTGAAATATTACAAGTGGTAGTCTCTTTATTTGAGATAAATTGTGTTTTTACCCTTTCCAGGAGAAATATCTTGGTTAAAGAAGAAACTGAGACCAGTTCATGGCTTATAGTCAGGACCGAGGGGAAGTTTATCTGATTCTCCATCAAATGGCATCTCTCATAGGAAGTTTCGCAAGAGAAGTTTGTTGTGAAATCATACAAGTGGTAGTCTATTTATTTGAGATAGCTTGTGTTTTTACCCCTTCCAGGTGAAATATCTAGGTTAAAGAAGAAACTGAGACCAGTTTGTGGCTTATAGTCAGGATCGAGGGGAAGTTTATCCAATTATCCATCAAATGGCATCTCTTCGAGGAAGTTTCGCAAGAGAAGTTTGTGTAATCTTACAAATGGTAGTCTTTTTATTTGAGATAGCTTGTGGTTTTACCCTTTCCAGGTCAAAGATCTTGGTTAAAGAAGAAACTGAGACCAGTTTGTGGCTTATAGTCAGGATCAAGGGGAAGTTTATCTGATTCTCCATCAAATGGCATCTCTTCGAGGAAGTTTCGCAAGAGAAATTTGTCGTGAAATCTTATAAGTGGTAGTCTCTTTATTTGAGACAGATTGTGTTTTTACCATTTCCAAGTGAGATATCTTGGTTAAAGAAGAAACTGAGACCAGTTCATGGCTTATAGTCAGGGTCGAGGGAAAGTTTATCCAATTCTCTTTCAAATGGCATCTCTCAAAGGAATTTTCGCAAGAGAAGTTTGTTGTGAAATCTTACAAGTGGTAGTCTCTTTATTTGAGATAGCTTTTTTTTTTTACACTTTCAAGGTGAAATATCTTGGTTAAAGAAGAAACTGGGACCGTTTTGTGGCATATAGTAAGGATCGAGGGGAAGTTTATTTGATTCTCCATCAAATGGCATCTCTTCGAGGAAGTTTCGCAAGAGAAGTTTATTGTGAAATATTACAAGTGGTAGTCTCTTTATTTGAGAAAGCTTGTGTTTTTACCCTTTCCAGGTGAAATATCTAGGTTAAAGAAGAAACTGAGACCAGTTCGTGGCTTATAGTTAGGATCGAGGGGAAGTTTATCCGATTTTCCATCAAATGGCATCTCTTCGAGGAAGTTTCGCAAGAAATGTTTGTTGTGAAATATTACAACTGGTAGTCTCTTTATTTGAGATAGCTTGTGTTTTTACCCTTTCCAGGTGAAATATCTTGGTTAAAGAAGAAACTGAGACCAGTTAGTGGCTTATAGTCAAGACTGAGGGGAAGTTTATCTGATTCTCCATCAAATGGCATCTCTCATAGGAAGTTTCGCAAGAGAAGTTTGTTGTGAAATCATACAAGTGGTAGTCTATTTATTTGAGATAGCTTGTGTTTTTACCCTTTCCAGGTGAAATATCTAGGTTAAAGAAGAAACTGAGACCAGTTTGTGGCTTATAGTCAGGATCGAGGGGAAGTTTATCCAATTATCCATCAAATGGCATCTCTTCGAGGAAGTTTCGCAAGATAAGTTTGTTGTGAAATCTTACAAGTGGTAGTCTCTTTATTTTAGATAGCTTGTGTTTTTACCCTTTTCAGGTTAAATATTTGGGTTAAAGAAGAAACTGGGACCAGTTTGTGGTTTATAGTCAGGATCAAGGGGAAGTTTATCCGATTCTCCATCAAATGGCATCTCTTCGAGGATGTTTCGCAAGAAAAGTTTGTTGTGAAATCTTACAAGTGGTAGTCTCTTAATTTGAGATAACTTGTGTTTTAACCCTTTCCAGGTGAAACATCATGGTTAAAGAATAAACAGAGATGAGTTCGTGGCTTATAGTCAGGATCAAGGGGAAGTTTATCCGATTCTCCATCAAATGGCATCTCTTCGAGGATGTTTTGCAAGAGAAGTTTGTTGTGAAATCTTACAAGTGGTAGTCTCTTTATTTGAGATAGCATGTGTTTTTACCCTTTCCAGGTGAAATATCTTGGTTAAAGAAGAAACTGGGACCATTTCGTGGCTTATAGTCAGGATCGAGGGGATGTTTATCCGATTCTCCATCAAATGGCATCTCTTCAAGGAAGTTTCGCAAGAGAAGTTTGTGTAATCTTACAAGTGGTAGTCTTTTTATTTGAGATAGCTTGTGGTTTTACCCTTTCCAGGTGAAAGATCTTGGTTAAAGAAGAAACTGAGACCAGTTTGTGGCTTATAGTCAGGATCAAGGGGAAGTTTATCTGATTCTCCATCAAATGGCATCTCTTCGAGGAAGTTTCGCAAGAGAAATTTGTCGTGAAATCTTGCAAGTGGTAGTCTCTTTATTTGAGATAGCTTTTCTTTTTACACTTTCAAGGTGAAATATCTTGGTTAAAGAAGAAACTGGGACCAGTTTGTGGCATATAGTAAGGATCGAGGGGAAGTTTATTTGATTCTCCATCAAATGGCATCTCTTCGAGGAAGTTTCGCAAGAGAAGTTTATTGTGAAATATTACAAGTGGTAGTCTCTTTATTTGAGAAAGCTTGTGTTTTTACCCTTTCCAGGTGAAATATTTAGGTTAAAGAAGAAACTGAGACCAGTTCGTGGCTTATAGTTAGGATCGAGGGGAAGTTTATCCGATTTTACATCAAATGGCATCTCTTCGAGGAAGTTTCGCAAGAGATGTTTGTTGTGAAATATTACAAGTGGTAGTCTCTTAATTTGAGATAGCTTGTGTTTTAACCCTTTCCAGGTGAAACATCATGGTTAAAGAATAAACAGAGACTAGTTCGTGGCTTATAGGCAGGATCAAGGGGAAGTTTATACGATTCTCCATCAAATGGCATCTCTTCGAGGAAGTTTTGCAAGAGAAGTTTGTGTAATCTTACAAGTGGTAGTCTTTTTATTTGAGATAGCTTGTGGTTTTACCCTTTCCAGGTGAAAGATCTTGGTTAAAGAAGAAACTGAGACCAGTTTGTGGCTTATAGTCAGGATCAAGGGGAAGTTTATCTGATTCCCCATCAAATGGCATCTCTTCGAGGAAGTTTCGCAAGAGAAATTTGTCGTGAAATCTTACAAGTGGTAGTCTCTTTATTTGAGATAGATTGTGTTTTTACCCTTTCCAAGTGAAATATCTTGGTTAAAGAAGAAACTGAGACCAGTTCGTGGCTTATAGTTAGGATCGAGGGGAAGTTTATCCGATTGTCCATCAAATATCATCTCTAAAAGGAATTTTCGCAAGAGAAGTTTGTTGTGAAATCTTACAAGTGGTAGTCTCTTTATTTGAGATAGCTTTTCTTTTTACACTTTCAAGGTGAAATATCTTGGTTAAAGAAGAAACTGGGACCAGTTTGTGGCATATAGTAAGGATCGAGGGGAAGTTTATTTGATTCTCCATCAAATGGCATCTCTTCGAGGAAGTTTCGCAAGAGAAGTTTATTGTGAAATATTACAAGTGGTAGTCTCTTTATTTGAGAAAGCTTGTGTTTTAACCCTTTCCAGGTGAAACATCATGGTTAAAGAATAAACAGAGACTAGTTCGTGGCTTATAGTCAGGATCAAGGGGAAGTTTATCCGATTCTCCATCAAATGGCATCTCTTCAAGGAAGTTTTGCAAGAGAAGTTTGTTGTGAAATCTTACAAGTGGTAGTCTCTTTATTTGAGATAGCTTGTGTTTTTACCCTTTCCAGGTGAAATATCTTGGTTAAAGAAGAAACTGGGACCAGTTCGTGGCTTATAGTCAGGATCGAGGGGATGTTTATCCGATTCTCCATCAAATGGCATCTCTTCTAGGAAGTTTCGCAAGAGAAGTTTGTGTAATCTTACAAGTGGTAGTCTTTTTATTTGAGATAGCTTGTGGTTTTACCCTTTCCAGGTGAAAGATCTTGGTTAAAGAAGAAACTGAGCCCAGTTTGTGGCTTATAGTCAAGATCAAGGGGAAGTTTATCTGATTCTCCATCAAATGGCATCTCTTCGAGGAAGTTTCGCAAGAGAAATTTGTCGTGAAATCTTACAAGTGGTAGTCTCTTTATTTGAGACATATTGTGTTTTTACCCTTTCCAAGTGAAATATCTTGGTTAAAGAAGAAATTGAGATAAGTTCGTGGCTTATAGTCAGGATCAAGGGGAAGTTTATCCGATTCTCCATCAAATGGCATCTCTCAAAGGAATTTTCGCAAGAGAAGTTTGTTGTGAAATCTTACAAGTGGTAGTCTCTTTATTTGAGATAGCTTTTTTTTTACACTTTCAAGGTTAAATATCATGGTTAAAGAAGAAACTGGGACCAGTTTGTGGCATATAGTAAGGATCGAGGGGAAGTTTATTTGATTCTCCATCAAATGGCATCTCTTCGAGGAAGTTTCGCAAGAGAAGTTTATTGTGAAATATTACAAGTGGTAGTCTCTTTATTTGAGAAAGCTTGTGTTTTTACCCTTTCCAGGTGAAATATCTAGGTTAAAGAAGAAACTGAGACCAGTTCGTGGCTTATAGTTAGGATCGAGGGGAAGTTTATCCGATTTTCCATCAAATGGCATCTCTTCGAGGAAGTTTCGCAAGAAATGTTTGTTGTGAAATATTACAACTGGTAGTCTCTTTATTTGAGATAGCTTGTGTTTTTACCCTTTCCAGGTGAAATATCTTGGTTAAAGAAGAAACTGAGACCAGTTAGTGGCTTATAGTCAAGACCGAGGGGAAGTTTATCCGATTCTCCATCAAATGGCATCTCTCATAGGAAGTTTCGCAAGAGAAGTTTGTTGTGAAATCATACAAGTGGTAGTCTATTTATTTGAGATAGCTTGTGTTTTTACCCTTTCCAGGTGAAATATCTAGGTTAAAGAAGAAACTGAGACCAGTTTGTGGCTTATAGTCAGGATCGAGGGGAAGTTTATCCAATTATCCATCAAATGGCATCTCTTCGAGGAAGTTTCGCAAGAGAAGTTTGTTGTGAAATATTACAAGTGGTAGTCTCTTTATTAGAGAAAGCTTGTGTTTTTAACCTTTCCAGGTGAAATATCTAGGTTAAAGAAGAAACTGAGACCAGTTCGTGGCTTATAGTTAGGATCGAGGGGAAGTTTATCCGATTTTCCATCAAATGGCATCTCTTCGAGGAAGTTTCGCAAGAGATGTTTGTTGTGAAATATTACAAGTGGTAGTCTCTTAATTTGAGATAGCTTGTGTTTTAACCCTTTCCAGGTGAAACATCATGGTTAAAGAATAAACAGAGACTAGTTCGTGGCTTATAGTCAGGATCAAGGGGAAGTTTATCCGATTCTCCATCAAATGGCATCTCTTCAAGGAAGTTTTGCAAGAGAAGTTTGTTGTGAAATCATACAAGTGGTAGTCTCTTTATTTGAGATAGCTTGTGTTTTTACCCTTTCCAGGTGAAATATCTTGGTTAAAGAAGAAACTGGGACCAGTTCGTGGCTTATAGTCAGGATCGAGGGGATGTTTATCCAATTCTCCATCAAATGGCATCTCTTCTAGGAAGTTTCGCAAGAGAAGTTTGTGTAATCTTACAAGTGGTAGTCTTTTTATTTGGGATAGCTTGTGGTTTTACCCTTTCCAGGTGAAAGATCTTGGTTAAAGAAGAAACCGAGACCAGTTTGTGGCTTATAGTCAGGATCAAGGGGAAGTTTATCTGATTCTCCATCAAATGGCATCTCTTCGAGGAAGTTTCGCAAGAGAAATTTGTCGTGAAATCTTACAAGTGGTAGTCTCTTTATTTGAGACAGATTGTGTTTTTACCCTGTCCAAGTGAAATATCTTGGTTAAAGAAGAAACTGAGACCAGTTCGTGGCTTATAGTCAGGATCGAGGGGAAGTTTATCCGATTCTCCATCAAATGGCATCTCTCAAAGGAATTTTCGCAAGAGAAGTTTGTTGTGAAATCTTACAAGTGGTAGTCTCTTTATTTGAGATAGCTTTTCTTTTTACACTTTCAAGGTGAAATATCTTCGTTAAAGAAGAAACTTGGACCAGTTTGTGGCATATAGTAAGGATCGAGGGGAAGTTTATTTGATTCTCCATCAAATGGCATCTCTTCGAGGAAGTTTTGCAAGAGAAGTTTATTGTGAAATATTACAAGTGGTAGTCTCTTTATTTGAGAAAGTTTGTGTTTTTAACCTTTCCAGGTGAAATATCTAGGTTAAAGAAGAAACTGAGACCAGTTCGTGGCTTATAGTTAGGATCGAGGGGAAGTTTATCCGATTTTCCATCAAATGGCATCTCTTCAAGGAAGTTTCGCAAGAGATGTTTGTTGTGAAATATTACAAGTGGTAGTCTCTTAATTTGAGATAGCTTGTGTTTTAACCCTTTCCAGGTGAAACATCATGGTTAAAGAATAAACAGAGACTAGTTCGTGGCTTATAGTCAGGATCAAGGGGAAGTTTATCTGATTCTCCATCAAATGGCATCTCTTCGAGGAAGTTTTGCAAGAGAAGTTTGTTGTGAAATATTACAAGTGGTAGTCTCTTTATTTGAGATATCTTGTGTTTTTACCCTTTCCAGATGAAATATCTTGGTTAAAGAAGAAACTGGGACCAGTTCGTGGCTTATAGTCAGGATCGAGGGGATGTTTATCCGATTCTCCATCAAATGGCATCTCTTCAAGGAAGTTTCGCAAGAGAAGTTTGTGTAATCTTACAAGTGGTAGTCTTTTTATTTGGATAGCTTGTGGTTTTACCCTGTCCAAGTGAAATATCTTGGTTAAAGAAGAAACTGAGACCAGTTCGTGGCTTATAGTCAGGATCGAGGGGAAGTTTATCCAATTCTCCATCAAATGGCATCTCTCAAAGGAATTTTCGCAAGAGAAGTTTGTTGTGAAATCTTACAAGTGGTAGTCTCTTTATTTGAGATAACTTTTCTTTTTAGACTTTCAAGGTGAAATATCTTCGTTAATGAAGAAACTTGGACCAGTTTGTGGCATATAGTAAGGATCGAGGGGAAGTTTATTTGATTCTCCATCAAATGGCATCTCTTCGAGGAAGTTTTGCAAGAGAAGTTTATTGTGAAATATTACAAGTGGTAGTCTCTTTATTTGAGAAAGCTTGTGTTTTTACCCTTTCCAGGTGAAATATCTTGGTTAAAGAAGAAACTGAGACCAGTTAGTGGCTTATAGTCAAGACCGAGGGGAAGTTTATCCGATTCTCCATCAAATGGCATCTCTCATAGGAAGTTTCGCAAGAGAAGTTTGTTGTGAAATCATACAAGTGGTAGTCTATTTATTTGAGATAGCTTGTGTTTTTACCCTTTCCAGGTGAAATATCTAGGTTAAAGAAGAAACTGAGACCAGTTTGTGGCTTATAGTCAGGATCGAGGGGAAGTTTATCCAATTATCCATCAAATGGCATCTCTTCGAGGAAGTTTCGCAAGAGAAGTTTGTTGTGAAATCTTACAAGTGGTAGTCTCTTTATTTGAGATAGCTTGTGTTTTTACCCTTTCCAGGTTAAATATTTGGGTTAAAGAAGAAACTGGGACCAGTTTGTGGTTTATAGTCAGGATCAAGGGGAAGTTTATCCGATTCTCCATCAAATGGCATCTCTTTGAGGATGTTTCGCAAGAAAAGTTTGTTGTGAAATCTTACAAGAGGTCGTCTCTTAATTTGAGATAAGTTGTGTTTTAACCCTTTCCAGGTGAAACATCATGGTTAAAGAATAAACAGAGACTAGTTCGTGGCTTATAGTCAGGATCAAGGGGAAGTTTATCCGATTCTCCATCAAATGGAATCTCTTCGAGGAAGTTTTGCAAGAGAAGTTTGTTGTGAAAACTTAGAAGTGGTAGTCTCTTTATTTGAGATAGCTTGTGTTTTTACCCTTTCCAGGTGAAATATCTTGGTTAAAGAAGAAACTGGGACCAGTTCGTGGCTTATAGTCAGGATCGAGGGGATGTTTATCCGATTCTCCATCAAATGGCATCTCTTCTAGGAAGTTTCGCAAGAGAAGTTTGTGTAATCTTACAAGTGGTAGTCTTTTTATTTGAGATAGCTTGTGGTTTTACCCTTTCCAGGTGAAAGATCTTGGTTAAAGAAGAAACTGAGACCAGTTTGTGGCTTATAGTCAGGATCAAGGGGAAGTTTATCTGATTCTCCATCAAATGGCATCTCTTCGAGGAAGCTTCGCAAGATAAATTTGTCGTGAAATCTTACAAGTGGTAGTCTCTTTATTTGAGACAGATTGTGTTTTTACCCTTTCCAAGTGAAATATCTTGGTTAAAGAAGAAACTGAGACCAGTTCGTGGCTTATAGTCAGGATCGAGGGGAAGTTTATCCGATTCTCCATCAAATGGCATCTCTCAAAGGAATTTTCGAAAGAGAATTTTGTTGTGAAATCTTACAAGTGGTAGTCTCTTTATTTGAGATAGCTTTTCTTTTTACACTTTCAAGGTGAAATATCTTGGTTAAAGAAGAAACTGGGACCAGTTTGTGGCATATAGTAAGGATCGAGGGGAAGTTTATTTGATTCTCCATCAAATGGCATCTCTTCGAGGAAGTTTCGCAAGAGAAGTTTATTGTGAAATATTACAAGTGGTAGTCTCTTTATTTGAGAAAGCTTGTGTTTTTAACCTTTCCAGGTGAAATATCTAGGTTAAAGAAGAAACTGAGACCAGTTCGTGGCTTATAGTTAGGATCGAGGGGAAGTTTATCCGATTTTCCATCAAATGGCATCTCTTCGAGGAAGTTTCGCAAGAGATGTTTGTTGTGAAATATTACAAGTGGTAGTCTCTTAATTTGAGATAGCTTGTGTTTTAACCCTTTCTAGGTGAAACATCATGGTTAAAGAATAAACAGAGACTAGTTCGTGGCTTATAGTCAGGATCAAGGGGAAGTTTATCCGATTCTCCATCAAATGGCATCTCTTCGAGGAAGTTTTGCAAGAGAAGTTTATTGTGAAATCTTACAAGTGGTAGTCTCTTTATTTGAGATATCTTGTGTTTTTACCCTTTCCAGATGAAATATCTTGGTTAAAGAAGAAACTGGGACCAGTTCGTGGCTTATAGTCAGGATCGAGGGGATGTTTATCCGATTCTCCATCAAATGGCATCTCTTCAAGGAAGTTTCGCAAGAGAAGTTTGTGTAATCTTACAAGTGGTAGACTTTTTATTTGGGATAGCTTGTGGTTTTACCCTTTCCAGGTGAAAGATCTTGGTTAAAGAAGAAACTGAGACCAGTTTGTGGCTTATAGTCAGGATCAAGGGGAAGTTTATCTGATTCTCCATCAAATGGCATCTCTTCGAGGAAGTTTCGCAAGAGAAATTTGTCGTGAAATCTTACAAGTGGTAGTCTCTTTATTTGAGACAGATTGTGTTTTTACCCTGTCCAAGTGAAATATCTTGGTTAAAGAAGAAACTGAGACTAGTTCGTGGCTTATAGTCAGGATCGAGGGGAAGTTTATCCGATTCTCCATCAAATGGCATCTCTCAAAGGAATTTTCGCAAGAGAAGTTTGTTGTGAAATCTTACAAGTGGTAGTCTCTTTATTTGAGATAACTTTTCTTTTTACACTTTCAAGGTGAAATATCTTCGTTAAAGAAGAAACTTGGACCAGTTTGTGGCATATAGTAAGGATCGAGGGGAAGTTTATTTGATTCTCCATCAAATGGCATCTCTTCGAGGAAGTTTTGCAAGAGAAGTTTATTGTGAAATATTACAAGTGGTAGTCTCTTTATTTGAGAAAGCTTGTGTTTTTACCCTTTCCAGGTGAAATATCTAGGTTAAAGAAGAAACTGAGACCAGTTCATGGCTTATAGTTAGGATTGAGGGGAAGTTTATCCGATTTTCCATCAAATGGCATCTCTTCGAGGAAGTTTCGCAAGAGATGTTTGTTGTGAAATCTTACAAGTGGTAGTCTCTTTATTTGAGATAGCTTATGTTTTAACCCTTTCCAGGTGAAATATCTTGGTTAAAGAAGAAACTGAGACCAGTTCGTGGCTTATAGTCAGGATCGAGGGGATGTTTATCCGATTCTCCATCAAATGGCATCTCTTCGAGGAAGTTTCGCAAGAGAAGTTTGTGTAATCTTACAAGTGGTAGTCTCTTTATTTGAGATAGCTTGTGTTTTTACCATTTCCAGGTGAGATATCTTGGTTAAAGAAGAAACTGAGACCAGTTCATGGCTTATAGTCAGGGTCGAGGGAAAGTTTATCCAATTCTCTTTCAAATGGCATCTCTTCGAGGATGTTTCCCAAGAGAAGTTTGTTGTGAAATCTTACAAGTGGTAGTCTCTTTATTTGAGATAGCTTGTGTTTTTACCCTTTCCAGGTGAAATATCTTGGTTAAAGAAGAAACTTAGACCAGTTTGTGGCTTTTAGTCAGGATCGAGGGGAAGTTTATCCAATTCTCCATCAAATGGCATCTCTTCGAGGAAGTTTCGCAAGAGAAATTTGTCGTGAAATCTTAAAAGTGGTAGTATCTTTATTTGAGATAGATTATGTTTTTACCCTTTCCAGGTGAAATATCTAGGTTAAAGAAGAAATTGAGACTAGTTTGTGGCTTATAGTTAGGATCGAGAGGAAGTTTATCCGTTTCTCCATCAAATGGCATCTCTTCGAGGAAGTTTCGCAAGAGAAGTTTGTTGTGAAATATTACAAGTGGTAGTCTCTTTATTTGAGATAAATTGTGTTTTTACCCTTTCCAGGAGAAATATCTTGGTTAAAGAAGAAACTGAGACCAGTTTGTGGCTTATAGTCAGGACCGAGGGGAAGTTTATCTGATTCTCCATCAAATGGCATCTCTCATAGGAAGTTTCGCAAGAGAAGTTTGTTGTGAAATCATACAAGTGGTAGTCTATTTATTTGAGATAGCTTGTGTTTTTACCCTTTCCAGGTGAAATATCTAGGTTAAAGAAGAAACTGAGACCAGTTTGTGGCTTATAGTCAGGATCGAGGGAAAGTTTATCCAATTATCCATCAAATGGCATCTCTTCGAGGAAGTTTCGCAAGAGAAGTTTGTTGTTAAATCTTACAAGTGGTAGTCTCTTTATTTGAGATAGCTTGTGTTTTTACCCTTTTCAGGTTAAATATTTGGGTTAAAGAAGAAACTGGGACCAATTTGTGGTTTATAGTCAGGATCAAGGGGAAGTTTATCCGATTCTCCATCAAATGGCATCTCTTCGAGGATGTTTCGCAAGAAAAGTTTGTTGTGAAATCTTACAAGTGGTAGTCTCTTAATTTGAGATAACTTGTGTTTTAACCCTTTCCAGGTGAAACATCATGGTTAAAGAATAAACAGAGACGAGTTCGTGGCTTATAGTCAGGATCAAGGGGAAGTTTATCCGATTCTCCATCAAATGGCATCTCTTTGAGGATGTTTTGCAAGAGAAGTTTGTTGTGAAATCTTACAAGTGGTAGTCTCTTTATTTGAGATAGCTTGTGTTTTTACCCTTTCCAGGTGAAATATCTTGGTTAAAGAAGAAACTGGGACCATTTCGTGGCTTATAGTCAGGATCGAGGGGATGTTTATCCGATTCTCCATCAAATGGCATCTCTTCAAGGAAGTTTCGCAAGAGAAGTTTGTGTAATCTTACAAGTGGTAGTCTTTTTATTTGAGATAGCTTGTGGTTTTACCCTTTCCAGGTGAAAGATCTTGGTTAAAGAAGAAACTGAGACCAGTTTGTGGCTTATAGTCAGGATCAAGGGGAAGTTTATCTGATTCTGCATCAAATGGCATCTCTTCGAGGAAGTTTCGCAAGAGAAATTTATCGTGAAATCTTACAAGTGGTAGTCTCTTTATTTGAGATAGATTGTGTTTTTACCCTTTCCAAGTGAAATATCTTGGTTAAAGAAGAAACTGAGACCAGTTCGTGGCTTATAGTCAGGATCGAGGGGAAGTTTATCCGATTCTCCATCAAATATCATCTCTTAAAGGAATTTTCGCAAGAGAAGTTTGTTGTGAAATCTTACAAGTGGTAGTCTCTTTATTTGAGATAGCTTTTTTTTTTACACTTTCAAGGTGAAATATCTTGGTTAAAGAAGAAACTGGGACCAATTTGTGGCATATAGTAAGGATCGAGGGGAAGTTTATTTGATTCTCCATCAAATGGCATTTCTTCGAGGAAGTTTCGCAAGACAAGTTTATTGTGAAATATTACAAGTGGTAGTCTCTTTATTTGAGAAAGCTTGTGTTTTTACCCTTTCCAGGTGAAATATCTAGGTTAAAGAAGAAACTGAGACCAGTTCGTGGCTTATAGTTAGGATCGAGGGGAAGTTTATCCGATTTTCCATCAAATGGCATCTCTTCGAGGAAGTTTCGCAAGAAATGTTTGTTGTGAAATATTACAACTGGTAGTCTCTTTATTTGAGATAGCTTGTGTTTTTACCCTTTCCAGGTGAAATATTTTGGTTAAAGAAGAAACTGAGACCAGTTAGTGGCTTATAGTCAAGACCGAGGGGAAGTTTATCCGATTCTCCATCAAATGGCATCTCTCATAGGAAGTTTCGCAAGAGAAGTTTGTTGTGAAATCATACAAGTGGTAGTCTATTTATTTGAGATAGCTTGTGTTTTTACCCCTTCCAGGTGAAATATCTAGGTTAAAGAAGAAACTGAGACCAGTTTGTGGCTTATAGTCAGGATCGAGGGGAAGTTTATCCAATTATCCATCAAATGGCATCTCTTCGAGGAAGTTTCGCAAGAGAAGTTTGTGTAATCTTACAAGTGGTAGTCTTTTTATTTGAGATAGCTTGTGGTTTTACCCTTTCCAGGTCAAAGATCTTGGTTAAAGAAGAAACTGAGACCAGTTTGTGGCTTATAGTCAGGATCAAGGGGAAGTTTATCTGATTCTCCATCAAATGGCATCTCTTCGAGGAAGTTTCGCAAGAGAAATTTGTCGTGAAATCTTATAAGTGGTAGTCTCTTTATTTGAGACAGATTGTGTTTTTACCATTTCCAAGTGAGATATCTTGGTTAAAGAAGAAACTGAGACCAGTTCATGGCTTATAGTCAGGGTCGAGGGAAAGTTTATCCAATTCTCTTTCAAATGGCATCTCTCAAAGGAATTTTCGCAAGAGAAGTTTGTTGTGAAATCTTACAAGTGGTAGTCTCTTTATTTGAGATAGCTTTTTTTTTTTTACACTTTCAAGGTGAAATATCTTGGTTAAAGAAGAAACTGGGACCGTTTTGTGGCATATAGTAAGGATCGAGGGGAAGTTTATTTGATTCTCCATCAAATGGCATCTCTTCGAGGAAGTTTCGCAAGAGAAGTTTATTGTGAAATATTACAAGTGGTAGTCTCTTTATTTGAGAAGCTTGTGTTTTTACCCTTTCCAGGTGAAATATCTAGGTTAAAGAAGAAACTGAGACCAGTTCGTGGCTTATAGTTAGGATCGAGGGGAAGTTTATCCGATTTTCCATCAAATGGCATCTCTTCGAGGAAGTTTCGCAAGAAATGTTTGTTGTGAAATATTACAACTGGTAGTCTCTTTATTTGAGATAGCTTGTGTTTTTACCCTTTCCAGGTGAAATATCTTGGTTAAAGAAGAAACTGAGACCAGTTTGTGGCTTATAGTCAAGACTGAGGGGAAGTTTATCTGATTCTCCATCAAATGGCATCTCTCATAGGAAGTTTCGCAAGAGAAGTTTGTTGTGAAATCATACAAGTGGTAGTCTATTTATTTGAGATAGCTTGTGTTTTTACCCTTTCCAGGTGAAATATCTAGGTTAAAGAAGAAACTGAGACCAGTTTGTGGCTTATAGTCAGGATCGAGGGGAAGTTTATCCAATTATCCATCAAATGGCATCTCTTCGAGGAAGTTTCGCAAGATAAGTTTGTTGTGAAATCTTACAAGTGGTAGTCTCTTTATTTTAGATAGCTTGTGTTTTTACCCTTTTCAGGTTAAATATTTGGGTTAAAGAAGAAACTGGGACCAGTTTGTGGTTTATAGTCAGGATCAAGGGGAAGTTTATCCGATTCTCCATCAAATGGCATCTCTTCGAGGATGTTTCGCAAGAAAAGTTTGTTGTGAAATCTTACAAGTGGTAGTCTCTTAATTTGAGATAACTTGTGTTTTAACCCTTTCCAGGTGAAACATCATGGTTAAAGAATAAACAGAGATGAGTTCGTGGCTTATAGTCAGGATCAAGGGGAAGTTTATCCGATTCTCCATCAAATGGCATCTCTTCGAGGTTGTTTTGCAAGAGAAGTTTGTTGTGAAATCTTACAAGTGGTAGTCTCTTTATTTGAGATAGCTTGTGTTTTTACCCTTTCCAGGTGAAATATCTTGGTTAAAGAAGAAACTGGGACCATTTCGTGGCTTATAGTCAGGATCGAGGGGATGTTTATCCGATTCTCCATCAAATGGCATCTCTTCAAGGAAGTTTCGCAAGAGAAGTTTGTGTAATCTTACAAGTGGTAGTCTTTTTATTTGAGATAGCTTGTGGTTTTACCCTTTCCAGGTGAAAGATCTTGGTTAAAGAAGAAACTGAGACCAGTTTGTGGCTTATAGTCAGGATCAAGGGGAAGTTTATCTGATTCTCCATCAAATGGCATCTCTTCGAGGAAGTTTCGCAAGAGAAATTTGTCGTGAAATCTTGCAAGTGGTAGTCTCTTTATTTGAGATAGCTTTTCTTTTTACACTTTCAAGGTGAAATATCTTGGTTAAAGAAGAAACTGGGACCAGTTTGTGGCATATAGTAAGGATCGAGGGGAAGTTTATTTGATTCTCCATCAAATGGCATCTCTTCGAGGAAGTTTCGCAAGAGAAGTTTATTGTGAAATATTACAAGTGGTAGTCTCTTTATTTGAGAAAGCTTGTGTTTTTACCCTTTCCAGGTGAAATATCTAGGTTAAAGAAGAAACTGAGACCAGTTCGTGGCTTATAGTTAGGATCGAGGGGAAGTTTATCCGATTTTGCATCAAATGGCATCTCTTCGAGGAAGTTTCGCAAGAGATGTTTGTTGTGAAATATTACAAGTGGTAGTCTCTTAATTTGAGATAGCTTGTGTTTTAACCCTTTCCAGGTGAAACATCATGGTTAAAGAATAAACAGAGACTAGTTCGTGGCTTATAGGCAGGATCAAGGGGAAGTTTATACGATTCTCCATCAAATGGCATCTCTTCGAGGAAGTTTTGCAAGAGAAGTTTGTGTAATCTTACAAGTGGTAGTCTTTTTATTTGAGATAGCTTGTGGTTTTACCCTTTCCAGGTGAAAGATCTTGGTTAAAGAAGAAACTGAGACCAGTTTGTGGCTTATAGTCAGGATCAAGGGGAAGTTTATCTGATTCCCCATCAAATGGCATCTCTTCGAGGAAGTTTCGCAAGAGAAATTTGTCGTGAAATCTTACAAGTGGTAGTCTCTTTATTTGAGATAGATTGTGTTTTTACCCTTTCCAAGTGAAATATCTTGGTTAAAGAAGAAACTGAGACCAGTTCGTGGCTTATAGTTAGGATCGAGGGGAAGTTTATCCGATTGTCCATCAAATATCATCTCTAAAAGGAATTTTCGCAAGAGAAGTTTGTTGTGAAATCTTACAAGTGGTAGTCTCTTTATTTGAGATAGCTTTTCTTTTTACACTTTCAAGGTGAAATATCTTGGTTAAAGAAGAAACTGGGACCAGTTTGTGGCATATAGTAAGGATCGAGGGGAAGTTTATTTGATTCTCCATCAAATGGCATCTCTTCGAGGAAGTTTCGCAAGAGAAGTTTATTGTGAAATATTACAAGTGGTAGTCTCTTTATTTGAGAAAGCTTGTGTTTTTACCCTTTCCAGGTGAAATATCTTGGTTAAAAAAGAAACTGAGACCAGTTCGTGGCTTATAGTTAGGATCGAGGGGAAGTTTATCCGATTTTCCATCAAATGGCATCTCTTCGAGGAAGTTTCGCAAGAGATGTTTGTTGTGAAATATTACAAGTGGTAGTCTCTTAGTTTGAGATAGCTTGTGTTTTAACCCTTTCCAGGTGAAACATCATGGTTAAAGAATAAACAGAGACTAGTTCGTGGCTTATAGTCAGGATCAAGGGGAAGTTTATCCGATTCTCCATCAAATGGCATCTCTTCAAGGAAGTTTTGCAAGAGAAGTTTGTTGTGAAATCTTACAAGTGGTAGTCTCTTTATTTGAGATAGCTTGTGTTTTTACCCTTTCCAGGTGAAATATCTTGGTTAAAGAAGAAACTGGGACCAGTTCGTGGCTTATAGTCAGGATCGAGGGGATGTTTATCCGATTCTCCATCAAATGGCATCTCTTCTAGGAAGTTTCGCAAGAGAAGTTTGTGTAATCTTACAAGTGGTAGTCTTTTTATTTGAGATAGCTTGTGGTTTTACCCTTTCCAGGTGAAAGATCTTGGTTAAAGAAGAAACTGAGCCCAGTTTGTGGCTTATAGTCAAGATCAAGGGGAAGTTTATCTGATTCTCCATCAAATGGCATCTCTTCGAGGAAGTTTCGCAAGAGAAATTTGTCGTGAAATCTTACAAGTGGTAGTCTCTTTATTTGAGACATATTGTGTTTTTACCCTTTCCAAGTGAAATATCTTGGTTAAAGAAGAAATTGAGATAAGTTCGTGGCTTATAGTCAGGATCAAGGGGAAGTTTATCCGATTCTCCATCAAATGGCATCTCTCAAAGGAATTTTCGCAAGAGAAGTTTGTTGTGAAATCTTACAAGTGGTAGTCTCTTTATTTGAGATAGCTTTTTTTTTACACTTTCAAGGTTAAATATCTTGGTTAAAGAAGAAACTGGGACCAGTTTGTGGCATATAGTAAGGATCGAGGGGAAGTTTATTTGATTCTCCATCAAATGGCATCTCTTCGAGGAAGTTTCGCAAGAGAAGTTTATTGTGAAATATTACAAGTGGTAGTCTCTTTATTTGAGAAAGCTTGTGTTTTTACCCTTTCCAGGTGAAATATCTAGGTTAAAGAAGAAACTGAGACCAGTTCGTGGCTTATAGTTAGGATCGAGGGGAAGTTTATCCGATTTTCCATCAAATGGCATCTCTTCGAGGAAGTTTCGCAAGAAATGTTTGTTGTGAAATATTACAACTGGTAGTCTCTTTATTTGAGATAGCTTGTGTTTTTACCCTTTCCAGGTGAAATATCTTGGTTAAAGAAGAAACTGGGACCAGTTCGTGGCTTATAGTCAGGATCGAGGGGATGTTTATCCAATTCTCCATCAAATGGCATCTCTCATAGGAAGTTTCACAAGAGAAGTTTGTTGTGAAATCATACAAGTGGTAGTCTATTTATTTGAGATAGCTTGTGTTTTTACCCTTTCCAGGTGAAATATCTAGGTTAAAGAAGAAACTGAGACCAGTTTGTGGCTTATAGTCAGGATCGAGGGGAAGTTTATCCAATTATCCATCAAATGGCATCTCTTCGAGGAAGTTTCGCAAGAGAAGTTTGTTGTGAAATATTACAAGTGGTAGTCTCTTTATTAGAGAAAGCTTGTGTTTTTAACCTTTCCAGGTGAAATATCTAGGTTAAAGAAGAAACTGAGACCAGTTCGTGGCTTATAGGTAGGATCGAGGGGAAGTTTATCCGATTTTCCATCAAATGGCATCTCTTCGAGGAAGTTTCGCAAGAGATGTTTGTTGTGAAATATTACAAGTGGTAGTCTCTTAATTTGAGATAGCTTGTGTTTTAACCCTTTCCAGGTGAAACATCATGGTTAAAGAATAAACAGAGACTAGTTCGTGGCTTATAGTCAGGATCAAGGGGAAGTTTATCCGATTCTCCATCAAATGGCATCTCTTCAAGGAAGTTTTGCAAGAGAAGTTTGTTGTGAAATCATACAAGTGGTAGTCTCTTTATTTGAGATAGCTTGTGTTTTTACCCTTTCCAGGTGAAATATCTTGGTTAAAGAAGAAACTGGGACCAGTTCGTGGCTTATAGTCAGGATCGAGGGGATGTTTATCCAATTCTCCATCAAATGGCATCTCTTCTAGGAAGTTTCGCAAGAGAAGTTTGTGTAATCTTACAAGTGGTAGTCTTTTTATTTGGGATAGCTTGTGGTTTTACCCTTTCCAGGTGAAAGATCTTGGTTAAAGAAGAAACTGAGACCAGTTTGTGGCTTATAGTCAGGATCAAGGGGAAGTTTATCTGATTCTCCATCAAATGGCATCTCTTCGAGGAAGTTTCGCAAGAGAAATTTGTCGTGAAATCTTACAAGTGGTAGTCTCTTTATTTAAGACAGATTGTGTTTTTACCCTGTCCAAGTGAAATATCTTGGTTAAAGAAGAAACTGAGACCAGTTCGTGGCTTATAGTCAGGATCGAGGGGAAGTTTATCCGATTCTCCATCAAATGGCATCTCTCAAAGGAATTTTCGCAAGAGAAGTTTGTTGTGAAATCTTACAAGTGGTAGTCTCTTTATTTGAGATAGCTTTTCTTTTTACACTTTCAAGGTGAAATATCTTCGTTAAAGAAGAAACTTGGACCAGTTTGTGGCATATAGTAAGGATCGAGGGGAAGTTTATTTGATTCTCCATCAAATGGCATCTCTTCGAGGAAGTTTTGCAAGAGAAGTTTATTGTGAAATATTACAAGTGGTAGTCTCTTTATTTGAGAAAGTTTGTGTTTTTAACCTTTCCAGGTGAAATATCTAGGTTAAAGAAGAAACTGAGACCAGTTCGTGGCTTATAGTTAGGATCGAGGGGAAGTTTATCCGATTTTCCATCAAATGGCATCTCTTCGAGGAAGTTTCGCAAGAGATGTTTGTTGTGAAATATTACAAGTGGTAGTCTCTTAATTTGAGATAGCTTGTGTTTTAACCCTTTCCAGGTGAAACATCACGGTTAAAGAATAAACAGAGACTAGTTCGTGGCTTATAGTCAGGATCAAGGGGAAGTTTATCCGATTCTCCATCAAATGGCATCTCTTCGAGGAAGTTTTGCAAGAGAAGTTTGTTGTGAAATATTACAAGTGGTAGTCTCTTTATTTGAGATATCTTGTGTTTTTACCCTTTCCAGATGAAATATCTTGGTTAAAGAAGAAACTGGGACCAGTTCATGGCTTATAGTCAGGATCGAGGGGATGTTTATCCGATTCTCCATCAAATGGCATCTCTTCAAGGAAGTTTCGCAAGAGAAGTTTGTGTAATCTTACAAGTGGTAGTCTTTTTATTTGGATAGCTTGTGGTTTTACCCTGTCCAAGTGAAATATCTTGGTTAAAGAAGAAACTGAGACCAGTTCGTGGCTTATAGTCAGGATCGAGGGGAAGTTTATCCAATTCTCCATCAAATGGCATCTCTCAAAGGAATTTTCGCAAGAGAAGTTTGTTGTGAAATCTTACAAGTGGTAGTCTCTTTATTTGAGATAACTTTTCTTTTTAGACTTTCAAGGTGAAATATCTTCGTTAATGAAGAAACTTGGACCAGTTTGTGGCATATAGTAAGGATCGAGGGGAAGTTTATTTGATTCTCCATCAAATGGCATCTCTTCGAGGAAGTTTTGCAAGAGAAGTTTATTGTGAAATATTACAAGTGGTAGTCTCTTTATTTGAGAAAGCTTGTGTTTTTACCCTTTCCAGGTGAAATATCTAGGTTAAAGAAGAAACTGAGACCAGTTCGTGGCTTATAGTTAGGATCGAGGGGAAGTTTATCCGATTTTCCATCAAATGGCATCTCTTCGAGGAAGTTTCGCAAGAGATGTTTGTTGTGAAATATTACAACTGGTAGTCTCTTTATTTGAGATAACTTGTGTTTTTACCCTTTCCAGGTGAAATATCTTGGTTAAAGAAGAAACTGAGACCAGTTAGTGGCTTATAGTCAAGACCGAGGGGAAGTTTATCCGATTCTCCATCAAATGGCATCTCTCATAGGAAGTTTCGCAAGAGAAGTTTGTTGTGAAATCATACAAGTGGTAGTCTATTTATTTGAGATAGCTTGTGTTTTTACCCTTTCCAGGTGAAATATCTAGGTTAAAGAAGAAACTGAGACCAGTTTGTGGCTTATAGTCAGGATCGAGGGGAAGTTTATCCAATTATCCATCAAATGGCATCTCTTCGAGGAAGTTTCGCAAGAGAAGTTTGTTGTGAAATCTAACAAGTGGTAGTCTCTTTATTTGAGATAGCTTGTGTTTTTACCCTTTCCAGGTTAAATATTTAGGTTAAAGAAGAAACTGGGACCAGTTTGTGGTTTATAGTCAGGATCAAGGGGAAGTTTATCCGATTCTCCATCAAATGGCATCTCTTCGAGGATGTTTCGCAAGAAAAGTTTGTTGTGAAATCTTACAAGAGGTCGTCTCTTAATTTGAGATAAGTTGTGTTTTAACCCTTTCCAGGTGAAACATCATGGTTAAAGAATAAACAGAGACTAGTTCGTGGCTTATAGTCAGGATCAAGGGGAAGTTTATCCGATTCTCCATCAAATGGAATCTCTTCGAGGAAGTTTTGCAAGAGAAGTTTGTTGTGAAATCTTACAAGTGGTAGTCTCTTTATTTGAGATAGCTTGTGTTTTTACCCTTTCCAGGTGAAATATCTTGGTTAAAGAAGAAACTGGGACCAGTTCGTGGCTTATAGTCAGGATCGAGGGGATGTTTATCCGATTCTCCATCAAATGGCATCTCTTCTAGGAAGTTTCGCAAGAGAAGTTTGTGTAATCTTACAAGTGGTAGTCTTTTTATTTGAGATAGCTTGTGGTTTTACCCTTTCCAGGTGAAAGATCTTGGTTAAAGAAGAAACTGAGACCAGTTTGTGGCTTATAGTCAGGATCAAGGGGAAGTTTATCTGATTCTCCATCAAATGGCATCTCTTCGAGGAAGCTTCGCAAGATAAATTTGTCGTGAAATCTTACAAGTGGTAGTCTCTTTATTTGAGACAGATTGTGTTTTTACCCTTTCCAAGTGAAATATCTTGGTTAAAGAAGAAACTGAGACCAGTTCGTGGCTTATAGTCAGGATTGAGGGGAAGTTTATCCGATTCTCCATCAAATGGCATCTCTCAAAGGAATTTTCGCAAGAGAATTTTGTTGTGAAATCTTACAAGTGGTAGTCTCTTTATTTGAGATAGCTTTTCTTTTTACACTTTCAAGGTGAAATATCTTGGTTAAAGAAGAAACTGGGACCAGTTTGTGGCATATAGTAAGGATCGAGGGGAAGTTTATTTGATTCTCCATCAAATGGCATCTCTTCGAGGAAGTTTCGCAAGAGAAGTTTATTGTGAAATATTACAAGTGGTAGTCTCTTTATTTGAGAAAGCTTGTGTTTTTAACCTTTCCAGGTGAAATATCTAGGTTAAAGAAGAAACTGAGACCAGTTCGTGGCTTATAGTTAGGATCGAGGGGAAGTTTATCCGATTTTCCATCAAATGGCATCTCTTCGAGGAAGTTTCGCAAGAGATGTTTGTTGTGAAATATTACAAGTGGTAGTCTCTTAATTTGAGATAGCTTGTGTTTTAACCCTTTCTAGGTGAAACATCATGGTTAAAGAATAAACAGAGACTAGTTCGTGGCTTATAGTCAGGATCAAGGGGAAGTTTATCCGATTCTCCATCAAATGGCATCTCTTCGAGGAAGTTTTGCAAGAGAAGTTTATTGTGAAATCTTACAAGTGGTAGTCTCTTTATTTGAGATATCTTGTGTTTTTACCCTTTACAGATGAAATATCTTGGTTAAAGAAGAAACTGGGACCAGTTCGTGGCTTATAGTCAGGATCGAGGGGATGTTTATCCGATTCTCCATCAAATGGCATCTCTTCAAGGAAGTTTCGCAAGAGAAGTTTGTGTAATCTTACAAGTGGTAGACTTTTTATTTGGGATAGCTTGTGGTTTTACCCTTTCCAGGTGAAAGATCTTGGTTAAAGAAGAAACTGAGACCAGTTTGTGGCTTATAGTCAGGATCAAGGGGAAGTTTATCTGATTCTCCATCAAATGGCATCTCTTCGAGGAAGTTTCGCAAGAGAAATTTGTCGTGAAATCTTACAAGTGGTAGTCTCTTTATTTGAGACAGATTGTGTTTTTACCCTGTCCAAGTGAAATATCTTGGTTAAAGAAGAAACTGAGACTAGTTCGTGGCTTATAGTCAGGATCGAGGGGAAGTTTATCCGATTCTCCATCAAATGGCATCTCTCAAAGGAATTTTCGCAAGAGAAGTTTGTTGTGAAATCTTACAAGTGGTAGTCTCTTTATTTGAGATAACTTTTCTTTTTACACTTTCAAGGTGAAATATCTTCGTTAAAGAAGAAACTTGGACCAGTTTGTGGCATATAGTAAGGATCGAGGGGAAGTTTATTTGATTCTCCATCAAATGGCATCTCTTCGAGGAAGTTTTGCAAGAGAAGTTTATTGTGAAATATTACAAGTGGTAGTCTCTTTATTTGAGAAAGCTTGTGTTTTTACCCTTTCCAGGTGAAATATCTAGGTTAAAGAAGAAACTGAGACCAGTTCGTGGCTTATAGTTAGGATTGAGGGGAAGTTTATCCGATTTTCCATCAAATGGCATATCTTCGAGGAAGTTTCGCAAGAGATGTTTGTTGTGAAATATTACAAGTGGTAGTCTATTTATTTGAGATAGCTTGTGTTTTTACCCTTTCCAGGTGAAATATCTTGGTTAAAGAAGAAACTGAGACCAGTTAATGGCTTATAGTCAAGACCGAGGGGAAGTCTATCTGATTCTCCATCAAATGGCATCTCTCATAGGGAGTTTCGCAAGAGAAGTTTGTTGTGAAATTATACAAGTGGTAGTCTATTTATTTGAGATAGCTTGTGTTTTTACCCTTTGCAGGTGAAATATCTAGGTTAAAGAAGAAACTGAAACCAGTTTGTGGCTTATAGTCAGGATCGAGGGGAAGTTTATCCAATTATCCATCAAATGGCATCTCTTCGAGGAAGTTTCGCAAGAGAAGTTTGTTGTGAAATCTTACAAATGGTAGTCTCTTTATTTGAGATAGCTTGTGTTATAACCCTTTCCATGTGAAATATCTTGGTTAAAGAAGAAAATGAGACTAGGTCGTGGCTTATAGTCAGGTTCGAGGGGATGTTTATCCGATTCTCCATCAAATGGCATCTCTTCAAGGAAGATTTGCAAGAGAAGTTTGTGTAATCTTACAAGTGGTAGTCTCTTTATTTGAGATAGCTTGTGTTTTTACCCTTTCCAGTTGAAAGATCTTGCTTAAAGAAGAAACTGAGAGCAGTTCGTGGCTTATAGTCAGGGTCGAGGGGAAGTTTATCGAATTCTCTTTCAAATGGCATCTCTTCGAGGATGTTTCGCAAGAGAAGTTTGTTGTGAAATCTTACAAGTGGTAGTATCTTTATTAGATATAGCTTGTGGTTTTTCCCTTTCCAGGTGAAATATCTTGGTTAAAGAAGAAACTGAGACCAGTTCGTGGCTTTTAGTCAGGATCGAGGGGAAGTTTATCCAATTCTCCATCAAATGGCATCTCTTCGAGGAAGTTTCGTAAGAGAAATTTGTCGTGAAATATTACAAGTGGTAGTCTCTTTATTTGAGATAGATTGTATTTTTACCCTTTCCAGGTGAAATATCTAGGTTAAAGAAGAAACTGAGACCAGCTCGTGGCTTATAGTTAGGATCGAGGGGAAGTTTATCCGATTCTCCATCAAATGGCATCTGTTCGAAGAAATTTCGCAAGAGAAGTTTGTTGTGAAATATTACAAGTGGTAGTCTCTTTATTTGAGATAGCTTGTGTTTTTACCCTTTCCAGGTGAAATATCTTGGTTAAAGAAGAAACTGAGACCAGTTCGTGGCTTATAGTCAGGACCGAGGGGAAGTTTATCTGATTCTCCATCAAATGGCATCTCTTCGAGGAAGTTTTGCAAGAAAAGTTTCTTGTGAAATCTTACAAGTGGTAGTCTCTTTATTTGAGATTGCTTGTGTTTTTACCCTTCCCAGGTGAAACATCATGGTTAAAGAAGAAACTGAGACTAGTTCGTGGCTCATAGTCAGGATCGATGGGAAGTTTATCCGATTCTTCATCAAATGGCATCTCTTCGAGGAAGTTTCGCAAGAGAATTTTGTTGTGAAATTTTACAAGTGGTTGTCTCTTTATTTGAGATAGCTTGTGTTTTAACCCTTTCCAGGTGAAATATCTTGGTTAAATAAGAAACTGAGACCAGTTCGTGGCTTATAGTCAGGATCGAGGGGATGCTTAACAGATTCTCTATTAAATGGCATCTCTTCGAGGAAGTTTCGCAAGTGAAGTTTGTGTAATCTTACAAGTGGTAGTCTCTTTATTTGAGATAGCTTGTGTTTTTACCCTTTCCAGGTGAAATATCTAGGTTAAAGAAGAAACTGAGACCAGTTCGTGGCTTATAGTAAGGATCGAGGGGAAGTTTATCCGATTTTCCATCAAATTGCATCTCTTCGAGGATATTTCGCAAGAGATGTTTGTTGTGAAATATTACAAGTGGTAGTCTCTTTATTTGAGATAACTTGTGTTTTTACCCTATCCAGGTGAAATATCTTGGTTAAAGAAGAAACTGAGACCAGTTAGTGGCTTATAGTCAAGACCGTGGGGAAGTTTATCCGATTCTCCATCAAATGGCATCTCTCATAGGAAGTTTCGCAAGAGAAGTTTGTTGTGAAATTATACAAGTGGTAGTCTATTTATTTGAGATAGCTTGTGTTTTTACCCTTTCCAGGTGAAATATCTAGGTTAAAGAAGAAACTGAAACCAGTTTGTGGCTTATAGTCAGGATCGAGGGGAAGTTTATCCAATTATCCATCAAATGGCATCTCTTCGAGAAAGTTTTGCAAGAGAAGTTTGTTGTGAAATCTTATAAGTGGTAGTCTCTTTATTTGAGATAGCTTGTGTTATAACCCTTTCCAGGTGAAATATCTTGGTTAAAGAAGAAACTGAGACCAGTTCATGGCTTATAGTCAGGATCGAGGGGATGTTTATTCGATTCTCCATCAAATGGCATCTCTTCGAGGAAGTTTCGCAAGAGAAGTTTGTGTAATCTTACAAGTGGTAGTCTCTTTATTTGAGATAGCTTGTGTTTTTACCCTTTACAGGTGAGATATCTTGGTTAAAGAAGAAACTGAGACCAGTTCATGGCTTATAGTCAGGGTCGAGGGGAAGTTTATCAAATTCTCTTTCAAATGGCATCTCTTCGAGGATGTTTCGCAAGAGAAGTTTGTTGTGAAATATTACAAGTGGTAGTCTCTTTATTTGAGATAACTTGTGTTTTTACCCTTTCCAGGTGAAATATCTTGGTTAAAGAAGAAACTGAGACCAGTTAGTGGCTTTTAGTTAGGATCGAGGGGAAGTTTATCCAATTCTCCATCAAATGGCATCTCTTCGAGGAAATTTCGCAAGAAAAGTTTGTTGTGAAATATTACAAGTGGTAGTCTCTTTATTTGAGATAGCTTGTGTTTTTACCCTTTCCAGGTGAAATATCTTGATTAAAGAAGAAACTGAGACCAGTTCGTGGCTTATAGTCAGAACCGAGGGGAAGTTTATCTGATTCTCCATCAAATGGCATCTCTTCGAGGAATTTTCGCAAGAAAAGTTTCTTGTGAAATCTTATAAGTGGTAGTCTCTTTATTTGAGATAGCTTGGGTTTTTACCCTTCCCAGGTGAAAAATCATGGTTAAAGAAGAAACTGAGACTAGTTCGTGGCTTATAGTCAGGATCGATGGGAAGTTTATCCGATTCTCCATCAAATGGCATCTCTTCGAGGAAGTTTCGCAAGAGAATTTTGTTGTGAAATCTTACAAGTGGTTGTCTCTTTATTTGAGATAGCTTGTGTTTTAACCCTTTCCAGGAAAAATATCTTTGTTAAAGAAGAAACTGAGACCAGTTCGTGGCTTATAGTCAGGATCGAGGGGATGCTTATCCGATTCTCTATTAAATGGCATCTCTTCGAGGAAGTTTCACAAGTGAAGTTTGTGTAATCTTACAAGTGGTAGTCTCTTTATTTGAGATAGCTTGTGTTTTTACCCTTTCCAGGTGAAATATCTAGGTTAAAGAAGAAACTGAGACCAGTTCGTGGCTTATAGTAAGGATCGAGGGGAAGTTTATCCGATTTTCCATCAATTGGCATCTCTTCGAGGATGTTTCGCAAGAGATGTTTGTTGTGAAATATTACAAGTGGTAGTCTCTTTATTTGAGATAACTTGTGTTTTTACCCTTTCCAGGTGAAATATCTTGATTAAAGAAGAAACTGAGACCAGTTCGTGGCTTATAGTCAGAACCGAGGGGAAGTTTATCTGATTCTCCATCAAATGGCATCTCTTCGAGGAAGTTTCGCAAGAAAAGTTTCTTGTGAAATCTTACAAGTGGTAGTCTCTTTATTTGAGATAGCTTGTGTTTTTACCCTTTCCAGGTGAAATATCTAGGTTAAAGAAGAAACTGAAACCAGTTTGTGGCTTATAGTTAGGATCGAGGGGAAGTTTATCCAATTATCCATCAAATGGCATCTCTTCGAGAAAGTTTTGCAAGAGAAGTTTGTTGTGAAATCTTACAAGTGGTAGTCTCTTTATTTGAGATAGCTTGTGTTATAACCCTTTCCAGGTGAAATATCTTGGTTAAAGAAGAAACTGAGACCAGTTCATGGCTTATAGTCAGGATCGAGGGGATGTTTATTCGATTCTCCATCAAATGGCATCTCTTCGAGGAAGTTTCGCAAGAGAAGTTTGTGTAATCTTACAAGTGGTAGTCTCTTTATTTGAGATAGCTTGTGTTTTTACCCTTTACAGGTGAGATATCTTGGTTAAAGAAGAAACTGAGACCAGTTCATGGCTTATAGTCAGGGTCGAGGGGAAGTTTATTAAATTCTCTTTCAAATGGCATCTCTTCGAGGATGTTTCGCAAGAGAAGTTTGTTGTGAAATATTACAAGTGGTAGTCTCTTTATTTGAGATAACTTGTGTTTTTACCCTTTCCAGGTGAAATATCTTAGTTAAAGAAGAAACTGAGACCAGTTCGTGGCTTATAGTCAGGACCGAGGGGAAGTTTATCTGATTCTCCATCAAATGGCATCTCTTCGAGGAATTTTCGCAAGAAAAGTTTCTTGTGAAATCTTACAAGTTGTAGTCTCTTTATTTGAGATAGCTTGGGTTTTTACCCTTCCCAGGTGAAACATCATGGTTAAAGAAGAAACTGAGACTAGTTCGTGGCTTATAGTCAGGATCGATGGGAAGTTTATCCGATTCTCCATCAAATGGCATCTCTTCGAGGAAGTTTCGCAAGAGAATTTTGTTGTGAAATCTTACAAGTGGTTGTCTCTTTATTTGAGATAGCTTGTGTTTTAACCCTTTCCAGGTGAAATATAGTGGTTAAAGAAGAAACTGAGACCAGTTCGTGGCTTATAGTCAGGATCGAGGGGATGCTTATCCGATTCTCTATTAAATGGCATCTCTTCGAGGAAGTTTCGCAAGTGAAGTTTGTGTAATCTTACAAGTGGTAGTCTCTTTATTTGAGATAGCTTGTGTTTTTACCCTTTCCAGGTGAAATATCTATGTTAAAGAAGAAACTGAGACCAGTTCGTGGCTTATAGTAAGGATCGAGGGGAAGTTTATCCGATTTTCCATCAAATGGCATCTCTTCGAGGATGTTTCGCAAGAGATGTTTGTTGTGAAATATTACAAGTGGTAGTCTCTTTATTTGAGATAACTTGTGTTTTTACCCTTTCCAGGTGAAATATCTTGGTTAAAGAAGAAACTGAGACCAGTTAGTGGCTTATAGTCAAGACCGAGGGGAAGTTTATCCGATTCTCCATCAAATGGCATCTCTCATAGGATGTTTCGCAAGAGAAGTTTGTTGTGAAATTATACAAGTGGTAGTCTATTTATTTGAGATAGCTTGTGTTTTTACCCTTTCCAGGTGAAATATCTAGGTTAAAGAAGAAACTGAAACCAGTTTGTGGCTTATAGTCAGGATCGAGGGGAAGTTTATCCAATTAGCCATCAAATGGCATCTCTTCGAGAAAGTATTGCAAGAGAAGTTTGTTGTGAAATCTTACAAGTGGTAGTCTCTTTATTTGAGATAGCTTGTGTTATAACCCTTTCCAGGTGAAATATCTTGGTTAAAGAAGAAACTGATACCAGTTCATGGCTTATAGTTAGGATCGAGGGGATGTTTATTCGATTCTCCATCAAATGGCATCTCTTCGAGGAAGTTTCGCAAGAGAAGTTTGTGTAATCTTACAAGTGGTAGTCTCTTTATTTGAGATAGCTTGTGTTTTTACCCTTTACAGGTGAGATATCTTGGTTAAAGAAGAAACTGAGACCAGTTCATGGCTTATAGTCAGGGTCGAGGGGAAGTTTATCAAATTCACTTTCGAATGGCATCTCTTCGAGGATGTTTCGCAAGAGAAGTTTGTTGTGAAATCTTACAAGTGGTAGTCTATTTATTTGAGATAACTTGTGTTTTTACCCTTTCCAGGTGAAATATCTTGGTTAAAGAAGAAACTGAGACCAGTTAGTGGCTTATAGTCAAGACCGAGGGGAATTTTATCCGATTCTCCATCAAATGGCATCTCTTCGAGGAAGTTTCGCAAGAGAAGTTTGTGTAATCTTACAAGTGGTAGTCTCTTTATTTGAGATAGCTTGTATTTTTACCCTTTCCAGGTGAGATATTTTGGTTAAAGAAGAAACTCAGACCAGTTCATGGCTTATAGACAGGGTCGAGGGGAAGTTTGTCGAATTCTCTTTCAAATGGCATCTCTTCGAGGATGTTTCGCAAGAGAAGTTTGTTGTGAAATATTACAAGTGGTAGTCTCTTTATTTGAGATAGCTTGTGTTTTTACCCTTTCCAGGTGAAATATCTTGGTTAAAGAAGAAACTGAGACCAGTTCGTGGCTTTTAGTTAGGATCGAGGGGAAGTTTATCCAATTCTCCATCAAATGGCATCTCTTCGAGGAAGTTTCGCAAGAGAAATTTGTCGTGAAATCTTACAAGTGGTAGTCTCTTTATTTGAGATAAATTGTGTTTTTACCCTTTCCAGGTGAAATATCTAGGTTAAAGAAGAAACTGAGACCAGTTCGTGGCTTTTAGTTAGGATCGAGGGGAATTTTATCCGATTCTCAATCAAATGGCATCTCTTCGAGGAAGTTTCGCAAGAGAAGTTTGTTGTGAAATCTTACAAATGGTAGTCTCTTTATTTGAGATAGCTTGTGTTATAACCCTTTCCATGTGAAATATCTTGGTTAAAGAAGAAAATGAGACTAGGTCGTGGCTTTTTGTCAGGATCGAGGGGATGTTTATCCGATTCTCCATCAAATGGCATCTCTTCAAGGAAGATTTGCAAGAGAAGTTTGTGTAATCTTACAAGTGGTAGTCTCTTTATTTGAGATAGCTTGTGTTTTTACCCTTTCCAGGTGAAAGATCTTGGTTAAAGAAGAAACTGAGACCAGTTCATGGCTTATAGTCAGGGTCGAGGGGAAGTTTATCAAATTCTCTTTCAAATGGAATCTCTTCGAGGATGTTTCGCAAGAGAAGTTTGTTTTGAAATATTACAAGTGGTAGTCTCTTTATTTGAGATAACTTGTGTTTTTACCCTTTCCAGGTGAAATATCTTGGTTAAAGAAGAAACTGAGACCAGTTAGTGGCTTATTGTCAAGACCGAGGGGAAGTTTATCTGATTCTCCATCAAATGGCATCTCTCATAGGAAGTTTCACAAGAGAAGTTTGTTGTGAAATCATACAAGTGGTAGTCTATTTATTTGAGATAGCTTGTGTTTTTACCCTTTCCAGGTGAAATATCTAGGTTAAAGAAGAAACTGAGACCAGTTTGTGGCTTATAGTCAGGATCGAGGGGAAGTTTAACAAATTATCCATAAAATGGCATCTATTCGAGGAAGTTTCGCAAGAGAAGTTTATTGTGAAATATTATAAGTGGTAGTCTCTTTATTTGAGATAGCTTGTGTTTTAACCCTTTCCAGGTGAAATATCTTGGTTAAATAAGAAACTGAGACTAGTTCGTGGCTTATAGTCAGGATCGAGGGGATGTTTATCCGATTCTCCATCAAATGGCATCTCTTCGAGGAAGTTTCGCAAGAGAAGTTTGTGTAATCTTACAAGTGGTAGTCTCTTTATTTGAGATAGCTTGTGTTTTTACCCTTTCCAGGTGAGATATTTTGGTTAAAGAAGAAACTGAGACCAGTTCATGGCTTATAGACAGGGTCGAGGGGAAGTTTATCGAATTTTCTTTCAAATGGCATCTCTTCGAGGATGTTTCGCAAGAGAAGTTTGTTGTGAAATCTTACAAGTGGTAGTCTCTTTATTTGAGATAGCTTGTGTTTTTACCCTTTCCAGGTGAAATATCTTGGTTAAAGAAGAAACTGAGACTAGTTCGTGGCTTTTAGTTAGGATCGAGGGGAAGTTTATCCAATTCTCCATCAAATGGCATCTCTTCGAGGAAGTTTCGCAAGAGAAATTTGTCGTGAAATCTTACAAGTGGTAGTCTCTTTATTTGAGATAGATTGTGTTTTTACCATTTCCAGGTGAAATATCTAGGTTAAAGAAGAAACTGAGACCAGTTCGTGGCTTTTAGTTAGGATCGAGGGGAAGTTTATCCGATTCTCAATCAAATGGCATCTCTTCTAGGAAGTTTCGAAAGAGATGTTTGTTGTGAAATATTACAAGTGGTAGTCTCTTTATTTGAGATAGCTTGTGTTTTTACCCTTTCCAGGTGAAATATCTTGGTTAAAGAAGAAACTGAGACCAGTTAGTGGCTTATAGTCAAGACTGAGGGGAAGTTTTTCCGATTCTCCATCAAATGGCATCTCTCATAGGAAGTTTCGCAAGAGAAGTTTGTTGTGAAATCATACAAGTGGTAGTCTATTTATTTGAGATAGCTTGTGTTTTTACCCTTTCCAGGTGAAATATCTAGGTTAAAGAAGAAACTGAGAACAGTTTGTGGCTTATAGTCAGGATCAAGGGGAAGTTTATCCAATTATCCATCAAATGGCATCTCTTCGAGGATGTTTCGCAAGAGAAGTTTGTTGTGAAATCTTACAAGTGGTAGTCTCTTTATTTGAGATAGCTTGTGTTTTTACCCTTTCCAGGTGAAATATTTGGGTTAAAGAAGAAACTGGGACCAGTTTGTGGTTTATAGTCAGAATCAAGGGGAAGTTTACCCGATTCTCCATCAAATGGCATCTCTTCGAGGATGTTTTGCAAGAAAAGTTTGTTGTGAAATCTTACAAGTGGTAGTCTCTTAATTTGAGATAGCTTGTGTTTTTACCCTTTCCAGGTGAAACATCATGGTTAAAGAATAAACAGAGACTAGTTCGTGGCTTATATTCAGGATCGAGGGGAAGTTTATCCGATTCTCCATCAAATAGCATCTCTTTGAGGAAGTTTTGAAAGAGAAGTTTGTTGTATAATCTTACAAGTGGTAGTCTCTTTATTTGAAATAGCTTGTGTTTTTACCCTTTCCAGGTGAAATATCTTGGTTTAATAAGAAACTGAGACTAGTTCGTGGCTTATAGTCAGGATCGAGGGGATGTTTATCCGATTCTCCATCAAATGGCATCTCTTCGAGGAAGTTTCGCAAGAGAAGTTTGTGTAATCTTACAAGTGGTAGTCTCTTTATTTGAGATAGCTTGTGTTTTTACCCTTTCCAGGTGAAATATCTAGGTTAAGGAAGAAACTGAGACCAGTTTGTGGCTTATAGTCAGGATCGAGGGGAAGTTTATCAAATTATCCATCAAATGGCATCTATTCGAGGAAGCTTCGCAAGAGAAGTTTGTTGTGAAATATTACAAGTGGTAGTCTCTTTATTTTAGATAGCTTGTGTTTTAACCCTTTCCAGCTGAAATATCTTGGTTAAATAAGAAACTGAGACTAGTTCGTGGCTTATAGTCAGGATCGAGGGGATGTTTATCCGATTCTCCATCAAATGGCATCTCTTCGAGGAAGTTTCGCAAGAGAAGTTTGTGTAATCTTACAAGTGGTAGTCTCTTTATTTGAGATAGCTTGTTTTTTTACCCTTTCCAGGTGAGATATTTTGGTTAAAGAAGAAACTGAGACCAGTTCATGGCTTATAGACAGGGTCGAGGGGAAGTTTATCGAATTTTCTTTCAAATGGCATCTCTTCGAGGATGTTTCGCAAGAGAAGTTTGTTGTGAAATCTTACAAGTGGTAGTCTCTTTATTTGAGATAGCTTGTGTTTTTACCCTTTCCAGGTGAAATATCTTGGTTAAAGAAGAAACTGAGACCAGTTCGTGGCTTTTAGTTAGGATCGAGGGGAAGTTTATCCAATTCTCCATCAAATGGCATCTCTTCGAGGAAGTTTCGCAAGAGAAATTTGTCGTGAAATCTTACAAGTGGTAGTCTCTTTATTTGAGATAGATTGTGTTTTTACCCTTTCCAGGTGAAATATCTAGGTTAAAGAAGAAACTGAGACCAGTTCGTGGCTTTTATTTAGGATCGAGGGGAAGTTTATCCGATTCTCAATCAAATGGCATCTCTTCTAGGAAGTTTCGAAAGAGATGTTTGTTGTGAAATATTACAAGTGGTAGTCTCTTTATTTGAGATAGCTTGTGTTTTTACCCTTTCCAGGTGAAATATCTTGGTTAAAGAAGAAACTGAGACCAGTTAGTGGCTTATAGTCAACACTGAGGGGAAGTTTTTCCGATTCTCCATCAAATGGCATCTCTCATAGGAAGTTTCGCAAGAGAAGTTTATTGTGAAATCATACAAGTGGTAGTCTATTTATTTGAGATAGCTTGTGTTTTTACCCTTTCCAGGTGAAATATCTAGGTTAAAGAAGAAACTGAGACCAGTTTGTGGCTTATAGTCAGGATCAAGGGGAAGTTTATCCAATTATCCATCAAATGGCATCTCTTCGAGGATGTTTCGCAAGAGAAGTTTGTTGTGAAATATTACAAGTGGTAGTCTCTTTATTTGAGATAGCTTGTGTTTTTACCCTTTCCAGGTGAAATATCTTGGTTAAAGAAGAAACTGAGACCAGTTCGTGGCTTTTAGTTAGGATCGAGGGGAAGTTTATCCAATTCTCCATCAAATGGCATCTCTTCGAGGAAGTTTCGCAAGAGAAATTTGTCGTGAAATCTTACAAGTGGTAGTCTCTTTATTTGAGATAGATTGTGTTTTTACCCTTTCCAGGTGAAATATCTAGGTTAAAGAAGAAACTGAGTCCAGTTCGTGGCTTTTATTTAGGATCGAGGGGAAGTTTATCCGATTCTCAATCAAATGGCATCTCTTCTAGGAAGTTTCGAAAGAGATGTTTGTTGTGAAATATTACAAGTGGTAGTCTCTTTATTTGAGATAGCTTGTGTTTTTACCCTTTCCAGGTGAAATATCTTGGTTAAAGAAGAAACTGAGACCAGTTAGTGGCTTATAGTCAACACTGAGGGGAAGTTTTTCCGATTCTCCATCAAATGGCATCTCTCATAGGAAGTTTCGCAAGAGAAGTTTATTGTGAAATCATACAAGTGGTAGTCTATTTATTTGAGATAGCTTGTGTTTTTACCCTTTCCAGGTGAAATATCTAGGTTAAAGAAGAAACTGAGACCAGTTTGTGGATTATAGTCAGGATCAAGGGGAAGTTTATCCAATTATCCATCAAATGGCATCTCTTCGAGGATGTTTCGCAAGAGAAGTTTGTTGTGAAATATTACAAGTGGTAGTCTCTTTATTTGAGATAGCTTGTGTTTTTACCCTTTCCAGGTGAAATATTTGGGTTAAAGAAGAAACTGGGACCAGTTTGTGGTTTATAGTCAGGATCAAGGGGAAGTTTACCCAATTCTCCATCAAATGGCATCTCTTCGAGGATGTTTTGCAAGAAAAGTTTGTTGTGAAATCTTACAAGTGGTGGTCTCTTAATTTGAGATAGCTTGTGTTTTTACCCTTTCCAGGTGAAACATCATGGTTAAAGAATAAACAGAGACTAGTTCGTGGCTTATATTCAGGATCGAGGGGAAGTTTATCTGATTCTCCATCAAATGGCATCTCTTTGAGGAAGTTTTGAAAGAGAAGTTTGTTGTATAATCTTACAAGTGGTAGTCTCTTTATTTGAGATAACTTGTGTTTTTACCCTTTCCCGGTGAAATATCTTGGTTAAATAAGAAACTGAGACTAGTTCATGGCTTATAGTCAGGATCGAGGGGATGTTTATCCGATTCTCCATCAAATGGCATCTCTTCGAGGAAGTTTCGCAAGAGAAGTTTGTGTAATCTTACAAGTGGTAGTCTCTTTATTTGAGATAGCTTGTGTTTTTACCCTTTCCAGGTGAAATATCTAGGTTAAAGAAGAAACTGAGACCAGTTTGTGGCTTATAGTCAGGATCGAGGGGAAGTTTATCAAATTATCCATCAAATGGCATCTATTCGAGGAAGTTTCGCAAGAGAAGTTTGTTGTGAAATATTACAAGTGGTAGTCTCTTTATTTGAGATAGCTTGTGTTTTAACCCTTTCCAGTTGAAATATCTTGGTTAAATAAGAAACTGAGACTAGTTCGTGGCTTATAGTCAGGATCGAGGGGATGTTTATCCGATTCTCCATCAAATGGCATCTCTTCGAGGAAGTTTCGCAAGAGAAGTTTATGTAATCTTACAAGTGGTAGTCTCTTTATTTGAGATAGCTTGTGTTTTTACCCTTTCCAGGTGAGATATTTTGGTTAAAGAAGAAACTGAGACCAGTTCATGGCTTATAGACAGGGTCGAGGGGAAGTTTATCAAATTCTCTTTCAAATGGCATCTCTTCGAGGATTTTCGCAAGAGAAGTTTGTTGTGAAATCTTACAAGTGGTAGTCTCTTTATTTGAGATAGCTTGTGTTTTTACCCTTTCCAGGTGAAATATCTTGGTTAAAGAAGAAACTGAGACCAGTTCGTGGCTTTTAGTTAGGATCGAGGGGAAGTTTATCCAATTCTCCATCAAATGGCATCTCTTCGAGGAAGTTTCGCAAGAGAAATTTGTCGTGAAATCTTACAAGTGGTAGTCTCTTTATTTGAGATAGATTGTGTTTTTACCCTTTCCAGGTGAAATATCTAGGTTAAAGAAGAAACTGAGACCAGTTCGTGGCTTTGAGTTAGGATCGAGGGGAAGTTTATCCGATTCTCAATCAAATGGCATCTCTTCTAGGAAGTTTCGAAAGAGATGTTTGTTGTGAAATATTACAAGCGGTAGTCTCTTTATTTGAGATAGCTTGTGTTTTTACCCTTTCCAGGTGAAATATCTTGGTTAAAGAAGAAACTGAGACCAGTTTGTGGCTTATAGTCAGGATCAAGGGGAAGTTTATCCAATTATCCATCAAATGGCATCTCTTTGAGGAAGTTTCGCAAGAGAAGTTTATTTTGAAATCTTACAAGTGGTAGTCTCTTTATTTGAGATAGCTTGTGTTTTTACCCTTTCCAGGTGAAATATTTGGGTTAAAGAAGAAACTGGGACTAGTTTGTGGTTTATAGTCAGGATCAAGGGGAAGTTTATCCGATTCTCCATCAAATGGCATCTCTTCGAGGATGTTTTGCAAGAAAAGTTTGTTGTGAAATCTTACAAGTGGTAGTCTCTTAATTTGAGATAGCTTGTGTTTTTACCCTTTCCAGGTGAAACATCATGGTTAAAGAATAAACAGAGACTAGTTCGTGGCTTATATTCAGGATCGAGGGGAAGTTTATCCGATTCTCCATCAAATAGCATCTCTTTGAGGAAGTTTTGAAAGAGAAGTTTGTTGTATAATCTTACAAGTGGTAGTCTCTTTATTTGAGATAGCTTGTGTTTTTACCCTTTCCAGGTGAAATATCTTGGTTAAATAAGAAACTGAGACTAGTTCGTGGCTTATAGTCAGGATCGAGGGGATGTTTATCCGATTCTCCATCATATGGCATCTCTTCGAGGAAGTTTCGCAAGAGAAGTTTGTGTAATCTTACAAGTGGTAGTCTCTTTATTTGAGATAGCTTGTGTTTTTACCCTTTCCAGGTGAAATATCTAGGTTAAGGAAGAAACTGAGACCAGTTTGTGGCTTATAGTCAGGATCGAGGGGAAGTTTATCAAATTATCCATCAAATGGCATCTATTCGAGGAAGCTTCGCAAGAGAAGTTTGTTGTGAAATATTACAAGTGGTAGTCTCTTTATTTTAGATAGCTTGTGTTTTAACCCTTTCCAGATGAAATATCTTGGTTAAATAAGAAACTGAGACTAGTTCGTGGCTTATAGTCAGGATCGAGGGGATGTTTATCCGATTCTCCATCAAATGGCATCTCTTCGAGGAAGTTTCGCAAGAGAAGTTTGTGTAATCTTACAAGTGGTAGTCTCTTTATTTGAGATAGCTTGTGTTTTTACCCTTTCCAGGTGAGATATTTTGGTTAAAGAAGAAACTGAGACCAGTTCATGGCTTATAGACAGGGTCGAGGGGAAGTTTATCGAATTTTCTTTCAAATGGCATCTCTTCGAGGATGTTTCGCAAGAGAAGTTTGTTGTGAAATCTTACAAGTGGTAGTCTCTTTATTTGAGATAGCTTGTGTTTTTACCCTTTCCAGGTGAAATATCTTGGTTAAAGAAGAAACTGAGACCAGTTCGTGGCTTTTAGTTAGGATCGAGGGGAAGTTTATCCAATTCTCCATCAAATGGCATCTCTTCGAGGAAGTTTCGCAAGAGAAATTTGTCGTGAAATCTTACAAGTGGTAGTCTCTTTATTTGAGATAGATTGTGTTTTTACCCTTTCCAGGTGAAATATCTAGCTTAAAGAAGAAACTGAGACCAGTTTGTGGCTTTTATTTAGGATCGAGGGGAAGTTTATCCGATTCTCAATCAAATGGCATCTCTTCTAGGAAGTTTCGAAAGAGATGTTTGTTGTGAAATATTATAAGTGGTAGTCTCTTTATTTGAGATAGCTTGTGTTTTTACCCTTTCCAGGTGAAATATCTAGGTTAAGGAAGAAACTGAGACCAGTTTGTGGCTTATAGTCAGGATCGAGGGGAAGTTTATCAAATTATCCATCAAATGGCATCTATTCGAGGAAGCTTCGCAAGAGAAGTTTGTTGTGAAATATTACAAGTGGTAGTCTCTTTATTTTAGATAGCTTGTGTTTTAACCCTTTCCAGATGAAATATCTTGGTTAAATAAGAAACTGAGACTAGTTCGTGGCTTATAGTCAGGATCGAGGGGATGTTTATCCGATTCTCCATCAAATGGCATCTCTTCGAGGAAGTTTCGCAAGAGAAGTTTGTGTAATCTTACAAGTGGTAGTCTCTTTATTTGAGATAGCTTGTGTTTTTACCCTTTCCAGGTGAGATATTTTGGTTAAAGAAGAAACTGAGACCAGTTCATGGCTTATAGACAGGGTCGAGGGGAAGTTTATCGAATTTTCTTTCAAATGGCATCTCTTCGAGGATGTTTCGCAAGAGAAGTTTGTTGTGAAATCTTACAAGTGGTAGTCTCTTTATTTGAGATAGCTTGTGTTTTTACCCTTTCCAGGTGAAATATCTTGGTTAAAGAAGAAACTGAGACCAGTTCGTGGCTTTTAGTTAGGATCGAGGGGAAGTTTATCCAATTCTCCATCAAATGGCATCTCTTCGAGGAAGTTTCGCAAGAGAAATTTGTCGTGAAATCTTACAAGTGGTAGTCTCTTTATTTGAGATAGATTGTGTTTTTACCCTTTCCAGGTGAAATATCTAGCTTAAAGAAGAAACTGAGACCAGTTTGTGGCTTTTATTTAGGATCGAGGGGAAGTTTATCCGATTCTCAATCAAATGGCATCTCTTCTAGGAAGTTTCGAAAGAGATGTTTGTTGTGAAATATTATAAGTGGTAGTCTCTTTATTTGAGATAGCTTGTGTTTTTACCCTTTCCAGGTGAAATATCTTGGTTAAAGAAGAAACTGAGACCAGTTAGTGGCTTATAGTCAACACTGAGGGGAAGTTTTTCCGATTCTCCATCAAATGGCATCTCTCATAGGAAGTTTCGCAAGAGAAGTTTATTGTGAAATCATACAAGTGGTAGTCTATTTATTTGAGATAGCTTGTGTTTTTACCCTTTCCAGGTGAAATATCTAGGTTAAAGAAGAAACTGAGACCAGTTTGTGGCTTATAGTCAGGATCAAGGGGAAGTTTATCCAATTATCCATCAAATGGCATCTCTTCGAGGATGTTTCGCAAGAGAAGTTTGTTGTGAAATCTTACAAGTGGTAGTCTCTTTATTTGAGATAGCTTGTGTTTTTACCCTTTCCAGGTGAAATATTTGGGTTAAAGAAGAAACTGGGACCAGTTTGTGGTTTATAGTCAGGATCAAGGGGAAGTTTACCCAATTCTCCATCAAATGGCATCTCTTCGAGGATGTTTTGCAAGAAAAGTTTGTTGTGAAATCTTACAAGTGGTAGTCTCTTAATTTGAGATAGCTTGTGTTTTTACCCTTTCCAGGTGAAACATCATGGTTAAAGAATAAACAGAGACTAGTTCGTGGCTTATATTCAGGATCGAGGGGAAGTTTATCTGATTCTCCAACAAATGGCATCTCTTTGAGGAAGTTTTGAAAGAGAAGTTTGTTGTATAATCTTACAAGTGGTAGTCTCTTTATTTGAGATAACTTGTGTTTTTACCCTTTCCCGGTGAAATATCTTGGTTAAATAAGAAACTGAGACTATTTCGTGGCTTATAGTCAGGATCGAGGGGATGTTTATCCGATTCTCCATCAAATGGCATCTCTTCGAGGAAGTTTCGCAAGAGAAGTTTGTGTAATCTTACAAGTGGTAGTCTCTTTATTAGAGATAGCTTGTGTTTTTACCCTTTCCAGGTTAAATATCTAGGTTAAAGAAGAAACTAAGACCAGTTTGTGGCTTATAGTCAGGATCGAGGGGAAGTTTATCAAATTATCCATCAAATGGCATCTATTCGAGGAAGTTTCGCAAGAGAAGTTTGTTGTGAAATATTACAAGTGGTAGTCTCTTTATTTGAGATAGCTTGTGTTTCAACCCTTTCCAGTTGAAATATCTTGGTTAAATAAGAAACTGAGACTAGTTCGTGGCTTATAGTCAGGATCGAGGGGATGTTTATCCGATTCTCCATCAAATGGCATCTCTTCGAGGAAGTTTCGCAAGAGAAGTTTATGTAATCTTACAAGTGGTAGTCTCTTTATTTGAGATAGCTTGTGTTTTTACCCTTTCCAGGTGAGATATTTTGGTTAAAGAAGAAACTGAGACCAGTTCATGGCTTATAGACAAGGTCGAGGGGAAGTTTATCGAATTCTCTTTCAAATGGCATCTCTTCGAGGATGTTTCGCAAGAGAAGTTTGTTGTGAAATCTTACAAGTGGTAGTCTCTTTATTTGAGATAGCTTGTGTTTTTACCCTTTCTAGGTGAAATTTCTTGGTTAAAGAAGAAACTGAGACCATTTCGTGGCTTTTAGTTAGGATCGAGGGGAAGTTTATCCAATTCTCCATCAAATGGCATCTCTTCGAGGAAGTTTCGCAAGAGAAATTTGTCGTGAAATCATACAAGTGGTAGTCTCTTTATTTGAGATAGATTGTGTTTTTACCCTTTCCAAGTGAAATATCTAGGTTAAAGAAGAAACTGAGACCAGTTCGTGGCTTTGAGTTAGGATCGAGGGGAAGTTTATCCGATTCTCAATCAAATGGCATCTCTTCTAGGAAGTTTCGAAAGAGATGTTTGTTGTGAAATATTACAAGTGGTAGTCTCTTAATTTGAGATAGCTTGTGTTTTTACCCTTTCCAGGTGAAACATCATGGTTAAAGAATAAACAGAGACTAGTTTGTGGCTTATATTCAGGATCGAGGGGAAGTTTATCCAATTCTCCATCAAATGGCATCTCTTTGAGGAAGTTTCGCAAGAGAAGTTTGTTGTATAATCTTACAAGTGGTAGTCTCTTTATTTGAGATAGCTTGTGTTTTTACCCTTTCCAGGTGAAATATCTTGGTTAAAGAAGAAACTGGGACCAGTTCGTGGCTTATAGTCAGGATCGAGGGGATGTTTATCCGATTCTCCATCAAATGGCATCTCTTCAAGGAAGTTTCGCAAGAGAAGTTTGTGTAATCTTACAAGTGGTAGTCTCTTTATTTGAGATAGCTTGTGGTTTTACCCTTTCCAGGTGAAAGATCTTGGTTAAAGAAGAAACTGAGACCAGTTTGTAGCTTATAGTCAGGGTCAAGGGGAAGTTTATCGAATTCTCCTTCAAATGGCATCTCTTCGAGGATGTTTCGCAAGAGAAGTTTGTTGTGAAATCTTACAAGTGGTAGTCTTTTTATTTGAGATAGATTGTGTTTTTACCCTTTCTAGCTGAAATGTCTTGGTTAAAAAAGAAACTGAGACCAGTTTGTGGCTTATAGTGAGGATCGAGGGGAAGTTTATCCAATTATCCATCAAATGGCATCTCTTTGAGGAAGTTTCGCAAGAGAAATTTGTCGTGAAATCTTACAAGTGGTAGTCTCTTTATTTTAGACAGATTGCATTTTTACCCTTTCCAAGTGAAATATCTTGGTTAAAGAAGAAACTGAGACCAGTTCGTGGCTTTTAGTCAGTTTCGAGGGGAAGTTTATCCAATTCTCCATCAAATGGATCTCTCATAGGAATTTTCGCAAGAGAAGTCTGTTGTGAAATCTTACAAGTGGTAGTCTCTTTATTTGAGATAACTTGTGTTTTTACACTTTCTAGGTGAAATATCTTGGTTAAAGAAGAAACTGGGACCCGTTTATGGCTTATAGTCAGGATTGAGGGGAAGTTTATCTGATTCTCCATCAAATGGCATCTCCTCGAGGAAGTTTCGCAAGAGAAGTTTATTTTGAAATCTTACAAGTGGTAGTCTCTTTATTTGAGATAGCTTGTGTTTTTACCCTTTCCAGGTGAAATTTCTTGGTTAAAGAAGAAACTGAGACCAGTTCGTGGCTTATATTCAGGATCGAGGGGAAGTTTATCCGATTCTCCATCAAATGGCATTTCTCTGAGGAAGTTTCGCATGAGAAGTTTGTTGTGAAATCTTACAAGTGGTAGTCACTTTATTTGAGATATCTTGTGTTTTTACCCTTTCCAGGTAAAATATCTTGGTTAAAGAAGAAACTGACACCAGCTCGTGGCTTATAGTCAGGATCAAGGGGAAGTTCATCTGATTCTCCATCAAATGGCATCTCTTCGAGGATGTTTCGTAAGAAAAGTTTGTTGTGAAATATTACAAGTGGTAGTCTCTTTTTTTGAGATAGCTTGTGTTTTTACCCTTTCTAGGTGAAACATCATAGTTAAAGAAGAAACTGAGACCAGGTCGTGGCTTATAGTCAGGATCGAGGGGATGTTTATCCGATCCTCCATCAAATGGCATCTCTTCAAGGAAGTTTTGCAAGAGAAGTTTGTGTAATATTACAAGTGGTAGTCTCTTTATTTGAGATAGCTTGTGTTTTTACCCTTTCCAGGTGAAAGATCTTGGTTAAAGAAGAAACTGAGACCACTTCGTGTCTTATAGTCAGGGTCGAGGGGAAGTTTATCGAATTCAACTTCAAATGGCATCTCTTCGAGGATGTTTTGCAGGAAAAGTTTGTTGTAAAATCTTACAAGTGGAAGTCTCTTAATTTGAGATAGCTTGTGTTTTTACCCTTTCCAGGTGAAACATCATGGTTAAAGAATAAACAGAGACTAGTTTATGGCTTATATTCAGGATCAAGGTGAAGTTTATCCGATTCTCCATCAAATGGCATCTCTTTGAGGAAGTTTTGAAAGAGAAGTTTTTTTTGAAATCTTACAAGTGGTAGTCTCTTAATTTGAGATAGCTTGTGTTTTTACCCTTTCCAGGTGAAATATCTTGGTTAAAGAAGAAACTGGGACCAATTCGTGGCTTATAGTCAGGATCGAGGGGATGTTTATCCGATTCTCCATCAAATGGCATCTCTTCAAGGAAGTTTCGCAAGAGAAGTTTGTGGAATCTTACAAATGGTAGTCTCTTTATTTGAGATAGCTTGTGGTTTTACCCTTTCCAGGTGAAAGATCTTGGTTAAAGAAGAAACTGAGACCAGTTCGTAGCTTATAGTCAGGGTCGAGGGGAAGTTTATCGAATTCTCCTTCAAATGGCATCTCTTCGAGGATGTTTCGCAAGAGAAGTTTGTTGTGAAATCTTACAAGTGGTAGTCTCTTTATTTGAGATAGCTTGTGTTTTTACCCTTTCCAGGTGAAATGTCTTGGTTAAAGAAGAAACTGAGACCGGTTTGTGGCTTATAGTGAGGATCGAGGGGAAGTTTATCCATTTCTCCATCAAATGGCATCTCTTCGAGGAAGTTTCGCAAGAGAAATTTGTCGTGAAATCTTACAAGTGGTAGTCTCTTTATTTGAGACAAATTTTGTTTTTACTCTTTCCAAGTGAAATATCTTGGTTAAAGAAGAAACTGAGACCAGTTCATGGCTTATAGCCAGGATCGAGGGGAAGTTTATCCGATTCTCCATCAAATGGCATCTCTCATAGAAATTTTCGCAAGAGAAGTTTGTTGTGAAATCTTAGAAGTGGTAGTCTCTTTATTTGAGATAGCTTATGTTTTTACACTTTCTAGGTGAAATATCTTGGTTAAAGAAGAAACTGGGACCAGTTTGTGGCTTATAGTCAGGATTGAAGGGAAGTTTATCTGATTCTCCATCAAATGGCATCTCCTGGAGGATGTTTCGCAAGAGAAGTTTATTGTGAAATATTACAAGTGGTAGTCTCTTTATTTGAGATAACTTGTGTTTTTACCCTTTCCAGGTGAAATTTCTTGGTTAAAGAAGAAACTGAGACCAGTTTGTGGCTTATATTCAGGATCAAGGGGAAGTTTATCCGATTCTCCATCAAATGGCATTTCTTCGAGGAAGTTTCGCATGAGAAGTTTGTTGTGAAATCTTACAAGTGGTAGTCTCTTTATTTGAGATATCTTGTGTTTTTACCCTTTCCAGGTAAAATAACTTGGTTAAAGAAGAAACTGTGTCCAGCTCGTGGCTTATAGTCAGAATCGAGGGGAAGTTCATTTGATTCTCCATCAAATGGCATCTCTTCGAGGAAGTTTCGTAAGAAAAGTTTGTTGTGAAATCTTACAAGTGGTAGTCTCTTTATTTGAGATAGCTTGTGTTTTTACCCTTTCTAGGTGAAATATCTTGGTTAAAGAAGAAACTTAGACCAGGTCGTGGCTTATAGTCAGGATCGAGGGGATGTTTATCCGATTCTCCATCAAATGGCATCTCTTCAAGGACGTTTTGCAAGAGAAGTTTGTGTAATATTACAAGTGGTAGTCTCTTTATTTGAGATAGCTTGTGTTTTTACCCTTTCTAGGTGAAAGATCTTGGTTAAAGAAGAAACTGAGACCAGTTCGTGTCTTATAGTCAGGGTCGGGGGGAAGTTTATCGAATTCACCTTCAAATGGCATCTCTTCGAGGATGTTTCGCAAGAGAAGTTTGTTGTGAAATCTTACAAGTGGTAGTATCTTTATTTGAGATAGCTTATGTTTTTACCCTTTCCAGGTGAAATATCTTGGTTAAAGAAGAAACTGGGACTAGTTCGTGGCTTATAGTTAGGATCGAGAGGAAGTTTATCTGATTCTCCCTCAAATGGCATCTCTTCGAAGAAATTTCGCAAGAGAAGTAGGTTGTGAAATCTTACAAGTGGTAGTCTCTTTATTTGAGATAGCTTGTGTTTTTACCCATTCTAGGTGAAATATCTTGGTTAAATAAGAAATTTAGACAAGTTTGTGGCTTATAGTCAGGATCGATGGGAAGTTTATCCGATTCTCCATCAAATGGCATCTCTTCGAGGAAGTTTCAAAAGAGAAGTTTGTTGTGAAATCTTACAAGTGGTAGTCTCTTTATTTGAGATAGCTTATGTTTTTACCATTTCCATGTGAAATATCTTGGTTAAAGAAAAAACTGAGACCAGTTCATAGCTTATGGTCAGGATCAAGGGGAAGTTTGTTCAATTCTCCATCAAATGGCATCTCTTCGAGAAAGTTTCGCAAGAGAAGTTTGTTGTGAAATATTAGAAGTTGTAGTCTCTTTATTTGAGATAGCTTGTGTTTTTACCCTTTCCTGGTGAAATATCTTGGTTAAAGAAGAAACTGAGACCAGTTTGTGGCTTATAGTTAGGATCGAAGGGAAGTTTATCCGATTCTCCATCAAATGGCATCTCTTATAGGAAGATTCGCAAGAGAAGTTTGTTGAGAAATCTTACAAGTGGTAGTCTCTTTATTTGAGATAGCTTGTGTTTTTACCTTTTCCAGGTGAAATATCTAGGTTAATGAAGAAACTGAGACCAGTTTGTGGCTTATAGTCAGGATCGAGGGGATGTTTATCCAATTCTCCATCAAATGGCATCTCTTCGAGGAAGTTTCGTAAGAGAAGTTTGTTGTGAAATCTTACAAGTGGTAGTATCTTTATTTGATATAGATTGTGTTTTTACCCTTTCCAGGTGAAATATCTTAGTTAAAGAAGAAACTGAGACCAGTTCGTGGCTTATAGTTAGGATCGAGGGGAAGTTTATCTGATTCTCCATCAAATGGCATCTCTTTGAAGAAGTTTCGCAATAGAAGTTTGTTGTGAAATATTACAAGTGGTAGTCTCTTTATTTGAGATAGCTTGTGTTTTTAACCTTTCCAGGTGAAATATCTTGGTTAAAGAAGAAACTGAGACTAGCTCCAGGCTTATAGTCAGGATCGAGGGGATGTTTATCTGATTCTCCATCAAATGGCATCTCTCATAGGAAGTTTTGCAAGAGAAGTTTGTTGTGAAATCTTACAAGTGGTAGTCTATTTATTTGAGATAACTTGTGTTTTTACCCTTTCCAGGTGAAATATCTAGGTTAAAGAAGAAACTGAGACCAGTTCGTGGCTTATAGTCAGGATCGAGGGGAAGTTTATCTGATTCTCCATCAAATGGCATCTCTTTGAGGAAGTTTTGCAAAAAAAGTTTGTTATGAAATCTTACAAGTGGTAGTCTATTTATTTGAGATAGCTTGTGTTTTTACCCTTTCCAGGTGAAATATCTTGGTTAAAGAAGAACCTGAGACCAGTTCGAGGCTTATAGTCAGGATCGAGGGGAATTTTATCCGATTCTCCATCAAATGGCATCTCTCATAGGAATTTTCGCAAGAGAAGTTTGTTGTAAATTCTTACAAGTGGTAGTCTCTTTATTTGAGATAACTTGTGTTTTTAACCTTTCCAGGTGAAATATCTTGGTTAAAGAAGAAACTGGGACCAGTTAGTGGCTTTTAATCAGGATCAAGGGGAAGTTTATCTGATTCTCTATCAAATGGCATCTCTTCGAGGAAGTTTCGCAAGAGAAGTTTATTGTGAAATCTTACAAGTGGTAGTCTCTTTATTTGAGATAGCTTGTGTTTTTACCCTTTCCAGGTGAAATATCTTGGTTAAAGAAGAAATTGGGACCAGTTTGTGGCTTATAGTCAGGATCAAGGGGAAGTTTATCCGATTCTCCATCAAATGGCATTTCTTAGAGGAAGTTTTGCATGAGAAGTTATTTGTGAAATCTTACAAGTGGTAGTCTCTTTATTTGAGATAGCTTGTGTTTTTACCCTTTCCAGGTGAAATATTTTGGTTAAAGAAGAAACTGAGACCAACTCGTGGCTTATAGTCAGGATCGAGGGGAAGTTTATCTGATTCTCCATCAAATGGCATCTCTTCGAGGAAGTTAAGCAAGAAAAGTTTATTGTGAAATCTTACAAGTGGTAGTCTCTTTATTTGAGATAACTTGTGTTTTTACCCTTTCCAGGTGAAACATCTTGGTTAAAGAAGAAACTGAGACCAGTTCGTGGCTTATAGTCAGGATCGAGGGGAAGTTTATCCGATTCTCCATCAAATGGCATCTCTTCGAGGAAGTTTTGCAAGAGAAGTTTATTGTGAAATCTTACGAGTGGTAGTCTCTTTAATTGAGATAGCTTGTGTTCTTACGCTTTCTAGGTGAAATATCTAGGTTAAAGAAGAAACTGAGACCAGTTTGTGGCTTATAGTCAGGATCGAGGGGAAGTTTATCCAATTCTCCATCAAATGGCATCTCTTCGAGGAAGTTTCGCAAGAGAAGTTTGTTGTGAAATCATACACGTGGTAGTCTCTTTATTTGAGATAGATTGTGTTTTTACCCTTTTCAGGTGAAATATTTTGGTTAAAGAAGAAACTGAGACCAGTTCTTGGCTTATAGTCAGGATCGAGGGGAAGTTTATCCGATTCTCCATCAAATGGCATCTCTCATAGGAATTTTCAGAAGAGAAGTTTGTTGCGAAATCTTACAAGTGGTAGTCTCTTTATTTGAGATAGCTTGTGTTTTTACCCTTTCCAGGTGAAGTATCTAGGTTAAAGAAGAAACTGAGACCAGTTTGTGGCTTATAGTCAGGATCGAGGGGAAGTTTATCCAATTCTCCATCAAATGGCATCTTTTCGTGGAAGTTTCGTAAGAGAAGTTTGTTGTGAAATCTTACAAGTGGTAGTCTCTTTATTTGAGATAGCTTGTGTTTTTACCCTTTCCAGGTGAAATATTTGGGTTAAAGAAGAAACTGGGACCAATGCGTGGCTTATAGTCAGGATCGAGGGGAAGTTATCTGATTCTCCATCAAATGGCATCTCTTCGAGGAAGTTTCGCAAGAAAAGTTTGTTATGAAATCTTACAAGTGGTAGTCTCTTTATTTGAGATATCTTGTGTTTTTACCCTTTCCAGGTGAAATATCTTGGTTAAAGAAGATACTGAGACTAGTTCCAGGCTTATAGTCAGGATCGAGGGGAAGTTTATCCGATTCTCCATCAAATGGCATCTCTCATAGGAATTTTCGCAATAGATGTTTGTTGTGAAATCTTACAAGTGGTAGTCTCTTTATTTGAGATAGATTGTGTTTTTACCCTTTCCAGGTGAAATATCTAGGTTAAAGAAGAAACTGAGACCAGTTTGTGGCTTATAGTCAGGATCGAGGGGAAGTTTATCCAATTCTCCATTAAATGGCATCTCTTCGAGGAAGTTTCGCAAGAGAAGTTTGTTGTGAAATCTTACAAGTGGTAGTCTCTTTATTTGAGATAGATTGTGTTTTTACCCTTTCCAGGTGAAATATTTTGGTTAAAGAAGAAACTAAGACCAGTTCGTGGCTTATAGTCAGGATCGAGGGGAAGTTTATCCGATTCTCCATCAAATGGCATCTCTCATAGGAAGTTTCGCAAGAGAAGTTTGTTGTGAAATCTTACAAGTGGTAGTCTATTTATTTGAGATAGCTTGTGTTTTTACCCTTTCCAGGTGAAATATCTAGGTTAAAGAAGAAACTGAGACCAGTTTGTGGCCTATAGTCAGGATCGAGGGGAAGTTTTTCCAATTCTCCATCAAATGGCATTTCTTCGAGGAAGTTTCGTAAGAGAAGTTTATTGTGAAATCTTACAAGTGGTAGTGTCTTTATTTGAGATAGCTTGTGTTTTTACACTTTCCAGGTGAAATATTTTGGTTAAAGAAGAAACTGGGACCAATTCGTGGCTTATAGTCAGGATCGAGGGGAAGTTTATCTGATTCTCCATGAAATGGCATCTCTTCGAGGAAGTTTCGCAAGAGAAGTTTATTGTGAAATCTTACAACTGGTAGTCTCTTTATTTGAGATAGCTTGTGTTTTTACCCTTTCCAGGTGAATTATCTTGGTTAAAGAAGAAACTAAGACCAGTTTGTGGCTTATAGTCAGGATCAAGGGGAAGTTTATCCGATTCTCCATCAAATGGCATTTCTTCGAGGAAGTTTTGCATGAGAAGTTTGTTGTGAAATCTTACAAGTGGTAGTCTCTTTATTTTAGATAGCTTGTGTTTTTACCCTTTCCAGGTGAAATATTTTGGTTAAAGAAGAAACTGAGACCAGCTCGTGGTTTATAGTCAGGATCGATGGGAAGTTTATCTGATTCTCCATCAAATGGCATCTCTTCCAGGAAGTTTCGCAAGAAAAGTTTATTGTGAAATCTTACAAGTGGTAGTTTCTTTATTTTAGATAGCTTGTGTTTTTACCCTTTGCAGGTGAAACATCTTGGTTAAAGAAGAAACTGAGACCAGTTCGTGGCTTATAGTCAGGATCGAGGGGATGTTTTTCCGATTCTCCATCAAATGGCATCTCTTCGAGGAAGTTTCGCAAGAGAAGTTTATTGTGAAATATTACAAGTGGTAGTGTCTTTATTTGAGATAGCTTGTGTTTTTACCCTTTCCAGGTGAAATATTTGGGTTAAAGAAGAAACTGGGACCAGTTCGTGGTTTATTGTCAGTGTGATACGGTGGGAAGAACTGACTGTTTTTTGGAATGCTGGTTCGCGTTTTGCGTTTGTTTTAGCAAAATATCGCGGTAAGCAAGAATCGCCACCATCTTTTATTTTATCCAACATGGAAAGGAAAAAAATCACAGAAAAATTCCTTTTTCGAGATGTTTCTCTGGTCCGGGGGGTAGATTATAGAAAGGGAAGGTGTTAGCACCCTTTCTATTCGTGGTTATCCACGGCCTCTTAGATACTTGCTCAAAGTGTTTTCAAAAAAATTTGCTTTTCTTTGTGTTTGTGGGTTTGAAAGAAGTTTTTGTTTGAAAGGTGTAAATGCGAAAAGTTTTGTTTTGTTTTGAAAGGAGCAAGTACTTAAGAACCATCTACCTACTCGAAAAAGGAATTAATCTGTACTAATGTCCTTTAGACAATGCTATCCCACTATTGATGAGCAGGTAGCATCGTCGTTGGAGTTTTAAGGGTCAATTCGATTAAGGGACGTGTGGTCACTAAAGCAATGTTAGGACGCCTTAGCGGTAACCCTAATGTCTTAGATCATTTTTCCGAGGCAACCGTTTCGAGGCAACTATGATATTTGGACAAGAGGGCAACCTCTAAAACTTCCTATACTCAATGACCACGTTCGAATGCAACCAAGCGAGGTGTACCCTAAGAGTGCGCATGTGCGAGTGTGTCATTTTTCAGTTATTTTGTCTTTGTACATGTTAATGGCGATCTAAGTTGATTTTAAGTTCATACATTCGATCTTGTCATGCATTCCCTATTACCAAACATCTAACAGTTTATAGATTGCAGAAATTAAATCTAACTATTACAAGGCGTATGGTATTTATATCGCCAAAACAACCCCTTGAAATTAAAATGCGGAAGTTAAATAAAGCGATAAAATATTAAAGGTCCTATTAAACTATTACATCCCAGGAAGCAGATACAATATTGAGACAAAATTGATCGCGTGCGAGAAAATTAAATCGGGCGCATTTTTTAGGGTTTTGACCCTTTTGTGAAAGAAAGCATTTTTTTGTTATTTTTTGAATGAAAAGGAAATAAACTGGGTTAATTAAATAAATAAATAAATAAATTAAAAAATATATATTTTTGGATTTTTGAGTATTTAAAGAAATAAAAATAAATTGATTAAAGTTAATAAAACTTAATTGTCTAAATTCATTTTAATTATTGCAAAAATATTAAAGGTTATACCTAATTAGACTAATTTAATTAAGTTAATATTTACTTACAAAAAAAAATACTGAACTTAATTTTAATAAATAATTTTTTTTTTTTGATTTTATGAGGAAAAAAGATTAATTGGTTAGTGACTAAAATATAAAAATAAATAACAATAAATAAATAAGTAAAAGAAAGAAAGAAAAAGAAATAACCAAGGGGGTTTGGGCCCAAATCATGGGTGAGATTAGCAGCTTAGTGGCCCAACAGGCGCTGGCCTGGGCTGACTTTTTGGAATTCCCTGCATGCACGTTGACTAGGTCTTATGATGATCATCACCTTTGGGCCATCAGATTTGGCCTGGAGGCCATCTGGCGCTTTGAGATCTGAGGACATATGATAGATCTTATGCTTTGGCTTGTACTGGATAACCTGGAAAAAAATAACACAAATGCATGGGGGACATGGGATTCGAACCCAGGTCCCATTGGATTTTGTACTAGCGCCCTTACCAACTCAACCAATGTGCTTAATTGTTAATGGAATGGATAGCAATTATTATATTAGAAAACAAACAAATATGCCAGAATTATAAAAACACGCGCCAAGTATTTGAATGGGCCAATTGGAACATGCCACGTCTTCGTCTTCCTCGTGGGGACCTGGTTATTTTACCTGCGGATTTTCATCCGCAGCTAAGTGCATAGGTGTCTCCTAAAATCAAATTCAGGCCATGGAAATTAGTTCCAAGACCATGGTCATGCTCGCCTCTCCCTCCTGAACACGCCTATGTCCATTACTTGCATTGATTTTGCCTGAAAATAAAATGCCCAAAAACAAGAACCAAGAACCCTAGAATCGGCTAGGGGGTTACAGGCTATAAAAACACAATCAAATATTGCATAAAGTTTAGAAATCACACAAGGATCATGACCATGCCAATAATTTGTCAAAAAATGCAAGAATGAGAGGTTGCGATTTCAAATGCATGGCGGTTTTCAGGGATACTTACAGCGCGATTCAGCAGGTATGTGGATTGGTTTTGAGTTGGCTTCGCTTTAGTGATGACCCAGCAATAGACTCACATTGAGTTTTGGCCTTGAAAACACCTCTATGCTTGATTTCAGTTTCAAGCTTTCCCACCTTTTTTCAAGTTTTTGTTCTTCTGATTGTGCAGCCTCTGGGTTCTTTTGCTCGTGCCTTTAGCTTGTATAAGTAATATGGAATGAATTAGGTCAAGTTTTTTGGGCTGAATCCTTATGCATTGATGTTTGAAGATGTGATTTGATTCACCATTAAAAAGCTTCCAAATTGGTCAAAAATCCAATATTTTGTTCATGATATGGCTTGATTCGGATTTGATTATGTTAATGATGATATTTAAGACCTATATCAATCAAAAATATTCCAAGTGATCAATATTTGGATTTTATTTGGATTTAAATTTATTTAAAATGAATTAATTCAATAAAAAACAAATAAAATAGAAAAATCAATAAATGGGCACAAGACTGAAGATAGGACACGTGTGTAGTGTGACAAGATCAAATCAAGTGGAAAAAAGTGGGCCCATTTGACAAAATTTGAAGTTTTGGGGATAGTTGACTTTTGGCAATTTTGGAAAAATGCCCAACTTCAACAATGTATAACTTCTTCAATTTTTAACCTTTGGAGGTGTTATTTGACTTTTTAGAAACCTTGAGATATCCTCTAACCAACCCTTTTGGTATCATCTCATTTTGATATTCCATGCACAAGTTATAAGCTTTGGAAAAAAGGTGTTTTTGTTGACTTTCAAAAATGACCTATAATGTCCAAATTTATAACTTCTTATGAGTGAATTTTCTGAGATTGGGGTATGAAGATGGATTATATGAAATTGCATCCTATTAAAAATGAGCTTTGGATGGGTCATTTCTCATAAATTATGAGTAAGTTATGCTTGGTCAAAGTTGAGTTGACTTTTCCTACAAAACCCTAATTTAGCAACTTTTGGGTCTTGATGAATTTTGAGCAATCCTTGATGAATCATGATCAACCCTTGATCAAATGATGAAATATACTTCAAAATGAGAATGTTGACAAAAAATCTTGAAGTTTGACTGTTTATAGGTCACAGTTGACTTTTGCCCTAGCACAGTCGATTGTTGGGCCTCTTGAGCAATTGACTGACCAAACTTCCTCTGCAAGGCTTGAAATTTGACATGGATGACCTTGAGGACATATTAGGACATAGGGAAGCACTTGAGGCCATTTGGATGCAAGGACCCTGATGCAACAAAAACCCTAATTTGAGGTTGACTGCCTTAGGAGATGACTTGACTGTCAAACTCTTGAGCAATCTTGAGCAACTTGGAGATTATTCTTGCAATGTCTTGAAAAATATGAGAGGGCAAATTATGGGGTACAACAGTTGCCCCTGTTTAATTTTCTTAAACCTGAGGATATAGATTGGATTTCGGGCCTTGCGTGATCCGAAGGTGGAAGATGATTGAACACTAGAGTGCCCAGAAATTTGCACTCGCATGAAGTGGTATCAGCATTGTTATGTCGAGAATGGGCTTACAGATTCCATTTGGAGGCTGTTGATAGATGATATAAACTTTGACTGGAATACGAATCAGGGAGATCTTATCGGCGATCTGACTAAACCAGAGGAGATCTTGGATTAACTTTGACTGGATTGGCATCAGAAAAATCTTTAGGAATCGATTTAACTGGACAAGAGAAGGCCTTTGACTGGATCGGCATCAGAAAAATATTTAGGAATCGATTTAACTGGACCAGACAAGGCCTTGGAATAACTTCAACTGGATCGACATCAGGAAAATCTTTAGGAATTGATTTAACTAGACCAGAGAAGGCCTTTCACTGGATCGGCATCAGAAAAATCTTTAAGAATCGATTTAACTGGACCAGACATGGTCTTGGAATAACTTAAACTGGATCGGCATCAGGAAAATCTTTAGGAATCGATTTAACTAGACTAGAGAAGGCCTTTGACTGGATCGGCATCAGAAAAATCTTTAGGAATCGATTTAACTGGACCAGACAAGGTCTTGGAATAACTTTAACTGGATCGACATCAGAAAAATCTTTAGGAATCGATTTAACTGGACCAGAGAAGGCCTTTGACTAGATCGACATCAGAAAAATCTTTAGGAATCGATTCAACTGGACCAGACAGGGTCTTGGAATAACTTCAACTGGATCGGCATCAGAAAAATCTTTAGGAATTGATTTAACTGGACCAGAGAAGGCCTTTGACTGGATCGGCATCCGAAAAATCTTTAGGAATCGATTTAACTAGACCAGACAAGGTCTTGGAATAACTTCAATTGGATCGGCATCAGGAAAATCTTTAGGAATCGATTTAACTGGACCAGCGAAGGCCTTTGACTGGATCGACATCAGAAAAATCTTTAGGAATCGATTCAACTGGACCAGACAAGGTCTTGGAATAACTTCAACTGCATCGGCATCAGAAAAATCTTTAGGAATCGATTTAAATGGACCAGAGAAGGCCTTTGATTGGATCGGCATCAAAAAAATCTTTAGGAATCAATTTAACTGGACCAAACAAGGTCTTGGAATAACTTCAACTGGATCGGCCTCAGAAAAATCTTTAGGAATCGATTTAACTGGACCAGAGAAGGTCTTCCACATAGTTGAGAATTTAACTGCATCTTTCCTGAAAGGTAAAGGTCAGTCATATGCAATGCATGATATGGATCAAGCAATGATGTTCTCAACATAAATGAGATTGTATTATATGATGCATATATGCATGTATCATGATGTATGCAAATGTAATGTTTTAGATGGGGAAAATAAATCCCGGATAACTTGCTGGAGAATAGAGTTGAATTCTTCGTTTCCACTGGGGATGACGAACAAAGATAATCGCAAGAATAAACCTGCCGAAGAGGATAACTCCGTTGGGGAATAAACTGATGAGGAGGTTACTCTGTGGGGAAGAGATGCTCTGCTGAGGCTTCCACTGATAAACTCCCCTGGGGATGGATTACCGTTACTGGTGATATTGAACCTGTTGAGGACTGAACTCCTGTTTGTGAAAGGAAAGAACTTCACTGGGGATGATCTTTCAGTTGTGACTTGCTGGGGATAACCCTTTAAACTCTTGCGGGGATAATCCTTTGAATTTTGCTGGAAATGATCCTTTGAACTTGATTGGGGAGATTTATTTTGTACTCCGCTGGGGATAAACTTCGAGAGTCTACTGGGGGTGATGATTCAACTCCGTTGGGGAAGCTTTTTAAGACCGTGCTGGGGAAATATTAACTCCACGGGGGGTTTCTCGTATTCTGTCGGGGAACATTCTTATACTCCGTTGGGGAATATTAAGACTTCCGGGGATATCAAGCCTTTTTAGTGCTGATGGTAGATCAACTCTGCTTGGGGAGAGCATTGCTGATTCGTTCATAGTTGCAAGTCTCAGTTGGGAGAGCTATCATCACTGCTTTAATCTGCGGGGAGTGAAAGTATCTTAGTCATGTTCTTCAGCTGAATCTACCTTTGTACCTGGTGGACAGAGCAACTGTATAGTTCGGACAATTCTTATTTGCCCCTGTTTCTGATATTACCCGTAATTCGTCTTTTGTTTCGCATGTAAATATTCATGAGTAGCAATTAATGTCAAATGCATATATCAAAAATGAACATTGGACGTTCTTTGCAAAACAAAACAGATAAAGGAAAAACAGTTTGAAATTTCTTTGAAAATTAATTGTATTGATTTTGAAGTTTGGCCTGTAAATAGGCGTTTTTGTACAAGAGGCTGACGTCCTAGTAAGAAAACTCCGCCGAACAAATAGAATTTACACAATTCGTGAAAAGAAAACAAAACAGCTATGTGAATGATCCCACTGGGTTCTAACTCTGCTATTGCCTTTATGTCCTCGAGCATCTCATCACTTTGCTACTGGTTGAAGATGAATCAGATTGATTAGTGTTGTCCAAGCTTGATAGTTGATACTGAAGTCTGGATGCAAGGTGATCTAATGAGACATAGTGTTACGCTTTGATCCCTAATTTTTGCCTAGATTTCCCTTTCGGGTTTTCAGTCCACCGGGATACCCTTTTTTGCCCAAGTCGCCTTTTCAGGTTTTCGACTTGCCGGGTGTACAATTTTTTTTTTCATCCCTTATTTTTGCCCGAACCCTTTTGGTTCACCGGGAAGCCCTTATTTTTGCCTAGGCCAGTCAACCTAGCGGGTCTTTGATTATGCGTAGTATCTTTTCACTATGTCTGCATTGACGAGGTGAGGAAGATCGTCACTGTCCATGGTGGTTAGAATCATAGCTCCTCCTGAGAAAATGTTCTTAACCACAAATGGCCCTTCATAAGTAGGGGTCCATTTTCCCCTGGGATCACCTTGAGGTAAGATAATGCGCTTGATTACCAGATCCCCAACTTGATACTCTTGTCGTCTGACTTTCTTGTTAAATGCCTTGATCATCTGTTTTTGATACGTCTGACTATGACAAATAGCAGTAAGTCTCTTTTTGTCGATTAGGTTCAGCTGATCAAGCCGGGTCTGAATCCAGTCATCTTCGCTCAAACCTGCATCCTTCATGATCCGAAGAGAGGGTATCTGAACTTCGATGGGCAAGACTGCCTCCATGCCATATACCAAGGAATAAGGTGTTGCCCCGGTTGATGTCCGCGCTGAGGTACGGTACCCATGGAGAGCAAATGGTAACATCTCGTGCCAATCTTTGTATGTCACAGTCATCTTCTGCACGATCTTCTTAATGTTCTTATTAGCCGCTTCGACAACCCCATTCATCTTCGGCCGGTAGGGAGAAGAGTTATGATGCTGTATCTTGAATTGCTCGCAGAGCTCAGTGATCATCTTGTTGTTGAGATTGATACCATTGTCCGTAATGATCCTCTCTGGTACACCGTATCGATATATCAGATTATGCCGAATAAACCGTGCTACAACGTTCTTGGTTACAGTAGCAAAGGAAGCTGCTTTAACCCACTTTGTAAAGTAATCAATTGATACCAAGATGAAGCGATGCCCGTTAGACGCTGTAGGTCTGATCTCTCTGATCATATCAATGCCCCACATTGCAAAAGGCCAAGGTGCCGTCAATATGTTCAGAGGTACTGGAGGTATGTGCACCTTATCAGCATAGACTTGGAACTTGTGACATGTCTGAGAATGCTGATAACAGTCGGCTTCCATTATGGACCAATAATATCCTGCCCGAAGGATTTTCTTTGCCATGGTGTGTCCACTGGAATGAGTCCTGAAAGTACCTTCATGCAACTCTGTCATGATTCTGTCTGCTTCATTCTTATCTACACATCGCAGTAAGGTTGAATCGTGGTTACGCTTGTAAAGAATGCCATTGCTGATGAAGAACTTCGCCGCGAACCTCCTCAGAAACTTCTTGTCATTAACAGATGCACCCTCCGGGTACTCCTGAGCTTCAAGGTACCTCTTCACCTCATGAAACCAATGTTTATCTGCTACCTCTTCAGTCTCAATGTCACAACAATGCGCAGGTTCGTCCAATCTTTCAATGATGATCCAGGGAGCCTCGTTGTCCCAATTGACTTTGAACATAGAAGACATCGTAGCCAATGCGTCCGCCAACTGATTCTCCTCTCTAGGGAAGTGTTCAAAGGTTATCTCCTCGAAATGGGGAAGCAACGTCAATACATACTCCTTGTAAGGAATAAGGCTCGGGTGTTTCGTATCCCACTCGCCTTTGATCTGACTGATCACGAGAGAGGAATCTCCGAAAACACTTAGAAACTTAATCCTTAGGTCAATTGCTGCTCGAAGACCCATGATGCACGCTTCATACTCCGCCATATTGTTGGTGCAGTTGAAACATAGTCGGGCGGTGAATGGAGTATGAGAGCCTTTATGAGATATGATCACGGTGCCAATGCCATTGCCCAAAGCGTTCGAAGCTCCATCAAAGTACATAGAACATCGAGATCCTTCCTCAGGTCCTTCTTCCGGTCCAGGTGTCTCACAATCAGTCACCAACATGATATTCTCGTCCGGAAATTCAAAGTTCATAGACTAGTAATCATCCACTACCTGATGTGCCAAATGGTCTGCCAACACACTCCCCTGAATTGCCTTTTGAGTCATGTATTGGATGTCATACTCAGTCAGGATCATCTGCCATCTTGCTATTCTTCCGGACAAGGCAGGCTTCTCGAAGATATACTAGATTGGATCTATCTTTGATATCAACAGAGTAGTGTGAGTCAGCATATACTGTCTCAGCCGGCGAGCAGCCCATGCCAAAGTGCAGCAAGTTTTCTCGAGCAGTGAGTATCGGGTCTCACAGTCGATAAACTTTTTGCTAAGGTAATAAATTGCATGCTCTTTTCGGCCAGACTCGTCATGTTGACCCAACATACACCCCATTGAGTTGTCGAGTACTGTCAAGTATAAGATCAGAGGTCTCCCTTCAACTGGTGGCATCAGAATATGAGGCTCTTGGAGATACTCTTTGATTCTTTTGAAAGCGGCCTGGAATTCATTGTTCTAACGTACTACTTGATCTTTCTTCAGTAGCTTGAAGATTGGCTCACAAGTAGCAGTCAGGTGCGAGATGAATCGGGAAATATAGTTCAGACGTCCCAGAAAGCCTCTGAATTCTTTCTCTGTTCTGGGAGCTGGCATCTCCTGTATAGCTTTCACTTTTGCAGGATCCACTTGAATACCTTTGTCGCTTACGACGAAACCCAGCAGTTTACCAGATCTCACCCCGAAGGTGCACTTGTTCGGGTTTAACCTCAGCTTGTACAACTTCAGCCTGTCAAACAGCTTCTGCAGATGGTCAAGGTGTTCCTCCTCAGTTTGGGACCTTGCAATCATATCGTCGACGTATACTTCAATCTCATGATGGATCATGTCATGAAACAAAGCAACCATGGCACGCTGATACGTTGCCCCAACATTCTTCAATCCAAAAGGCATGACCTTGTAGCAAGAGGTACCCCACTGGGTAATAAAGGTTGTCTTCTCCATGTCTTCGGGAGCCATCTTAATCTGATTATAACCAGAGAAACCATCCATAAAGGAGAATACCTTATGCTGAGCGGTGTTGTCAACCAGAACATCGATATGAGGTAGAGGGAAATCATCCTTGGGGCTTGCCCTGTTCAGATCCCTATAGTCAACACACATTTGAACCTTACCATCCTTCTTCGGCACAGGAACCACATTGGCCACCCACTGAGGGTAAGAAGTAACTGCTAGAAATTCGGCGTCAAACTGTTTCATAACTTCAGCCTTGATTTTCTCAGACATTTCTGGGCGCATTCGGCGAACCTTCTGTTTTACTGGAGGACAATCTTCCTTGTTTGGCAGACGATGAACCACAATATCAGTATACAACCCAGGCATGTCTTCATAAGACCGGGCAAAGATATCAACATAGTCATGCAGCATCTGGATCAACCGTTGCTTCACACTAAGCTCCAGATTCGCACCGATCTTGACTTCCTTCTTGTCTGTCTCGGTACCCAGATTCACTGATTCCACCGGCTCTTCGTGCGGCTGAATAGCCCTCTCTTCTTGGAGTAACAGTCTTGCAAGTTCACCAGGAACTTCGCAATCATCTTCACCTTCGTCTTCGGCTAAGTTGATCGAATTTTCGAAGTCATAGCTGGCAGTAGCAGAGTCGTTACCAGTGAGATCCAGAGTGGATGTAAACCTGTATATGTGAGTGTGTGTAAAATAACTGTTTTGTAATATATATAATAAAGAAAACAAGGGGTAAGAATAGGAACTTGAACAGGAATAATAGTAGGTACACTGGCAGGTGTGATAACAACGGGTTTTCAGGCAGTCGGAGGAGAGATATCAGGTGAGAAAAGTCTTCCATTGCGGGTGACTTTAGCAGGTCCAACAATATTGCTGACGTCAGCATCAGCATCCAACTCTTGTTTAACTCCATGAAAATAAACATCAGCCCCGTAGTGCCAAGGGACAGTTTTATCAGAGGTATAGAGGATGGGCCCCGGAACAGTGATGATCACAGGTGCGATCCTTGGAACAGATGTAATTCTAACAGGCTTCCTCGAGGGAGCCTTGGAAGAATTGTCGAAAATAGTGATAATGGCAACTTCTTCAGTAGGAACTGAGGGAACAACAGTCTTCTCAAACAGGATTTCTTTACTATCCATCAGGCGTTGGATGCCTGATTTCAAAAGATGGCAACCGGTAGGTAGAACAACACACATACGGCAACCTTCGTCACAACCCAGAAATAAACCGGCCAACAAAAGGTTTTTCTTCACAGTCATCAAAGGGGTAGCAATATCATTCACAAAAACCACAAACGAGTCTTCATCTATAGCATTTACTCCATGCTTGGGCATGGCAGCAGTCACAACATTAGGCCTCTCGGGAGCCTCAAACTCAATCTCCTTCGTATCAATTAAGTCCTGTATCTTATTCTTCAAAGTCCAACAATCATCTGTATTATGCCCCGGGCTATCAGAGTGATAAGCACAACGGGAATTAGGGTTATACTTCAGTGATGTTGTATTTGGATTCTTCGGGGCTTCCCTTAGAATCACCAGATTGGTTTTCAGTAACTGGGGCAGAATCTGAGACAACGTCATGTTGAGACGGGTGAATTACCTTCGAGGTCTCTCATCCTTTTGTTGATTGTTGTGTCGAGGAGCACCAGCAGGTTTTGAAATAACAACCGCATTAACAGCTTGGCGGTGTTCAGATCTATTATGTCTTCTCGAACTATAGACAGCACTGGACTCTTTCTTAAAGGGCTTCTCCTCGATGCTTGATGAGGCACCCTTCTGTATCTTACCAGCCTTAATACCAGCCTCAATCCTCTCGCCGGTCATAATTAACTCTGTAAACCCAGACGAAGAGCTTCCAATCAGATGGTTGAAAAGTGGACCAGACAAGGTCCCCAGAAACATATCCACAAGCTCCCGATCAGCCAAGGGTAGTTGTACCCTTCCGACGAGGTCTCTCCACTTCTGAGCATAATCTTTTAATCCTTCACCCGTTCCCATTGACATACCCTGGAGTTGGGTACGCGTGGGAGCGAGGTCAGAGTTGTACTAGTACTGCTTGTAGAAAGCAGTAGCCAAATCTTCCCAACTGCGAATATTGGCTCCATCTAACTGATAGAACCATTCAAGCTGAGTCCCTGAGAGACTGTCTTGAAAGAAATGGATCCATAGGTTTTTATCAGCAATGTACGGCTGAATCTTCCTTACATATGACCGGAGGTGCAGCTTCGGACAAGAAACTCCGTCATACTTAGCAAAGGCTGGTGCCTTGAATTTGTGGGGAATTACCACCCCATATGATAGACCCAGATCACCAAAGTCCAGACCAGGCACTTTCTGAACTTCCATAGAATTCAACCGGCCTTCCAGTTGTTTGTACCTATCCTCAGCAGGAGGATACTGTTCTTCATCGAAGTTTGTCTCGTTGTCAGAGACCACAGGGTTGGGAGCCCTTCTTTCTTCTTGACTAGCTTTCCCTCCAGATGAGGTAGTCAGATCAACTTCATTTTGTAGCCTGTTTCCAAACCTGTGCCTTGTGTTAAACAGGACTGTCCTCTTCTTCTTCTTCTTCTTCTCTTTCAGAATCAGGGTCTTCAAATCTTGCTGACCCTGAGCTAGATTCATGAACAGTTCTTGGAATTGGGCATTCTGGGCCTGGAGGGCCTTGATGGCTTGCTCAGTTGAAGTTTCAGTAGACATGATGAGTGCTGAAATAAACAACGAAGAAGATAAGAGACCTGTAATAGGTACCTGTTTATGAAGTGCATGGGATGAAATGCGTATGATTATGATTTCAAAGACAATCGGGAGATTCAAATTTGTAAACAAGAAAGGAAACACACTTTATTAGATAAACTTTGAAATTCAAATTGTTTCAACAAATTTCCCTTAAGGCGTTACAAGAATGGAAATACTGAAAAGTAAATAAAAACTTGAAAAGAAACAATCAAAGGTCAATCAGTGCTCCCATGGTCTCTTCTTGTCGGTGCGGACATAGTCATTGAGAATCCGCTCGTTCTCCAACTGCCTAGTCTACCTCCGGATATTCTGCTCTTGCTCGTTGAACTTCTCTCGGTAAGCATCACGTTCCTCTCTTAACTGCATCCAAGATCTCTTCAGTGCCCCAATGTCAGTGGCATGTAAGGATGGAGGATGGTAAGAAGAACCCCATCTTCATTAGCAATTTCAACAATGATAGGCAGAACGACTTCATATGGCATACCCAACTTTTGGGCACGGATACGGACCTATCTGAGATATGGCTCCATCGGGAGTGAAGTCTTTGGACCCAGCTCATGTGGATCAGATCTGTGAACTCTATCCCAAGCCCTTATGAATCTCCGACGTTGTTCGTCGCTATCCCCTTGAAAATCAAAGATGATACTAGGCATTAACAGCTCATGAGGTCCTTCTCTTCTGGCTCTCCCAAACTGACGTAAGGCCAAGCACGGATTGTAAGAAATTCCTCCATGGGTTCCTAACAGTGGAACATTGGGGTACTCCCCATAGCGATCAATGATAGCCTCCTCATCCATACCCTTGAGAGTCCAGATAATGTCATTATGAGAAAGATACATAACCCTATAAGCCCAGCCCGTGCCTTCTTTATTCTTCAGCACTGATTTGGAGAGGTGCGAAATAAACCACCTTGCTAATAACGGAGCACAGCACATCAAGGTTCCCCACTTTCGGGTAGTATGAGCATAGAGCTGATGAAGAATGTCACCCAGAAGAGTGGGTACAGGATTATGAGAGACGAAGATTTTCACTGCATTCACATCAACAAAGGAGTCGGAGTTCGGAAATAATACCAAGCCATATATCAGAAGAGCCAGAATATCTTCGAACGCCTTGAAGTCTAGACTATCCCAGAAATAGTTAGCTTTACCAACCAAGAACTTAGTCAGAAAGCCCTTTGCTCCACTTCTAGTCTCCCAATTAGCCATTACCTCATCCTTGGTCAAATGAAGGGCTGCAACAATCTCTTCGGGCCTAAGAATATTCTCCCAACCAGTAAACGGGGTCTGCTCCAGAATAGAGATACCGAGCAGATCAGAGAACTCTTCTAAGGTGGGAACCAACTGGTAGTCCTGGAAAGTAAAGCAATGGTACAACAGATCATAGAATTGGACCAAAACACTCATCATCTGCTCGTCCAATTTGGAGGTGACCAAACTGAGAAGATAACCATGTCTTCTGAGGAAGGAAGTAGTATTAGGCATCTTTGCAATCAGTTCCTTAAGCAAGGTGGGAACCTAGAAAAAGTTGATGCGGATGGTATTCCTATGCATGGGCATCATGATGACCTACAAAACAGACCAAAGATGAATCCCTCCTGTCTTTGAAATAGGTTAGTCTTATGCAAGATGTATGGGATGTTATGATGTCATGATAGAAAGCACATCATAAGTATCCACAAATAGCAAACATGGTAAAGGCACACAAGTCACACAGAGAGCCCTTAGATTTCAGGATGGCAAGGAGCTTAGGTACTACCCTCTTTCAGTTCAGTTGGTTTAAACCAGTCCTAAAAATAGTAACCGGGTTCTAGAGGATCTCAATATCACTGACTACCCTCAATCGGTCATAATTCCAGTTTAGCAACCTTTTCTTGCGGTCGGAATCATCGCGAGAGTTTAGTCTCAATGAGTGTAGCATACTGCTACTATTCTATGGCCAAGTTGGTCAATTTAAAGGTTCTAAGGTCAATTGGTGCTTAATGACCCCTTAGATGACCCATATTCTCCCCGTTCCAACACAAGGGATATCGGTACAATCTAAAGTGCCACACCAACGTAGCTACTGCTTCAACCGTATCGGTCTACGCCGTACAATTCCCTCACAGTTTATTTCTACTTACCTAAAGGGTATCCCCTATATCCGGGTTAGAATCTATAGTAACTCCGATACAAGCCCACAAATATAAATCATACAAAGCATACAATTGAAAACACAATGGTCTAATCCTAAGGTACACCCCACTTATTAGATATCCCTAGCAGAGTCGCCAATTCTGTGATACGGTGGGAAGAACTGACTATTTTTTAGAATGCTGGTTCGCGTTTTGCGTTTGTTTTCGCAAATTGTCGCGGTAAGCAAGAATCGCCACCGTCTTTTATTTTATCCAACAAGGAAAGGAAAAAAATCATAGAAAAATTCCTTTTTCGAGATGTTTCTCGGGTCCGGGGGGTAGATTATAGAAAGGGAGGGTGTTAGCACCCTTTCTATCCGTGGTTATCCACGGGCTCTTAGGTACTTGCTCAAAGTGTTTTAAAAAAAATTGATTTTCTTTGTGTTTATGGGTTTGAAAGAAGTTTTTGTTTGAAAGGTTTAAGTGCGAAAAGTTTTGTTTTGTTTTGAAAGGAGCAAGTACTTAAGAACCATCTACCTACTCGAAAAAGGAATCAATTTGTACTAATGTCCTTTAGACAATGCTATCCCACTATTGATGAGCAGGTAGCATCGTCGTTGTAGTTTTAAGGGTCAATTTAAATAAGGGACGTGTGGTCACTAAAGAAATGTTAGGACGCCTTAGCGGTAACCCTAATGTCTTAGATCATTTTTCCGAGGCAACCGTTTCGAGGCAACTATGATCTTTGGACAAGAGGGCAACCTCTAAAACTTCCTATACTCAATGACCACGTTCGAAGGCAACCCAGCGAGGTGTACCCTAAGAGTGCGCATCTGCGAGTGTGTCATTTTTTAGTTATTGGCTTATAGTCAGGATCGAGGGGAAGTTTATTCGATTCTCCATCAAATGGCATCTCTCATAGGAAGTTTCGCAAGAGAAGTTTGTTGTGAAATCTTACAAGTGGTAGTCTCTTTATTTGAGATAGCTTGTGTTTTTACCCTTTCCAGGTGAAATATCTAGGTTAAAGAAGAAACTGAGACCAGTTTGTGGCTTATAGTCAGGATCGAGGGGAAGTTTATCCAATTCTCCAACAAATGGCATCTCTTCGAGGAAGTTTCGTAAGAGAAGTTTGTTGTGAAAACTTACAAGTGGTAGTCTCTTTATTTGAGATAGCTTGTGTTTTTACCCTTTCCAGGTGAAATATTTGGGTTAAAGAAGAAACTGGGACCAGTGCGTGGCTTATAGTCAGGATCGAGGGGAAGTTATCTGATTTTCCATCAAATGGCATCTCTTCGAGGAAGTTTCGCAAGAAAAGTTTGTTATGAAATCTTACAAGTGGTAGTCTCTTTATTTGAGATAACTTGTGTTTTTACCATTTCCAAGTGAAATATCTTTGTTAAAGAAGAAATTGAGACTAGTTCCAGGCTTATAGTCAGGATCGAGGGGAAGTTTATCCGATTCTCCATCAAATGGCATCTCTCATAGGAATTTTCGCAATAGAAGTTTGTTGTGAAATCTTACAAGTGGTAGTCTCTTTATTTGAGATAGCTTGTGTTTTTACCCTTTCCAGGTGAAATATCTAGGTTAAAGAAGAAACTGAGACCAGTTTGTGGCTTATAGTCAGGATCGAGGGGAAGTTTATCCAATTCTCCATCAAATGGCATTTCTTTGAGGAAGTTTCGCAAGAGAAGTTTGTTGTGAAATCTTACAAGTGGTAGTCTCTTTATTTGAGATAGATTGTGTTTTTACCCTTTCCAGGTGAAATATTTTGGTTAAAGAAGAAACTGAGACCAGTTCGTGGCTTATAGTCAGGATCGAGGGGAAGTTTATCTGATTCTCCATCAAATGGCATCTCTCATAGGAAGTTTCACAAGAGAAGTTTGTTGTGAAATCTTACAAGTGGTAGTCTCTTTATTTGAGATAGCTTGTGTTTTTACCCTTTCCAGGTGAAATATCTAGGTTAAAGAAGAAACTAAGACCAGTTTGTGGCTTATAGTAAGGATCGAGGGGAAGTTTATCCAATTCTCCATCAAATGGCATATCTTCGAGGAAGTTTCATAAGAGAAGTTTGTTGTGAAATCTTACAAGTGGTAGTCTCTTTATTTGAGATAGTTTGTGTTTTTACCCTTTCCAGGTGAAATATTTGGGTTAAAGAAGAAACTGGGACCAGTGCGTGGCTTATAGTCAGGATCGAGGGGAATGATATCTGATTCTCCATCAAATGGAATCTCTTCAAGGAAGTTTTGCAAGAAAAGTTTGTTATGAAATCTTACAAGTGGTAGTCTCTTTATTTGAGATAGCTTGTGTTTTTACTCTTTCCAGGTGAAATATCTTAGTTAAAGAAGAAACTGAGACCAGTTCCAGGCTTTTAGTCAGGATCGAGGGGAAGTTTATCCGATTCTCCATCAAATGGCATCTCTCATAGGAATTTTCGCAATAGAAGTTTGTTGTGAAATCTTACAAGTTGTAGTCTCTTTATTTGAGATAGCTTGTGTTTTTACCCTTTCCAGGTGAAATATCTTGGTTAAAGAAGAAACTGGGACCAGTTCGTGGCTTATAGTCAGGATCGAGGGTAAGTTTATCTGATTCTCCATCAAATGGCATCTCTTCGAGGAAGTTTCGCAAGAGAAGTTTATTGTGAAATCTTATAAGTGGTAGTCTCTTTATTTGAGAAAGATTGTGTTTTTACCCTTTCCAGGTGAAATATCTTGGTTAAAGAAGAAACTGAGACCAGTTTGTGGCTTATAGTTAGGATCAAGGGGAAGTTTATCCGATTCTCCATCAAATGGCATTTCTTCGAGGAAGTTTTGCATGAGAAGTTTGGTGTGAAATCTTACAAGTGGTAGTCTCTTTATTTGAGATAGCTTGTGTTTTTACCCTTTCCAGGTGAAATATTTTGGTTAAAGAAGAAACTGAGACCAGCTCATGGCTTATAGTAGGGATCGAGGGGAAGTTTATTTGATTCTCCATCAAATGGCATCTCTTCGAGGAAGTTTCGCAAGAAAAGTTTGTTGTGAAATCTTACAAGTGGTAGTTTCTTTATTTGAGATTGCTTGTGTTTTTACCCTTTGCAGGTGAAACATCTTGGTTAAAGAAGAAACTGAGACCAGTTCGTGGCTTATAGTCAGGATCGAGGGGATGTTTATCCGATTTCCATCAAATGGCATCTCTTCGAGGAAGTTTCGCAAGAAAAGTTTGTTGTGAAATATTACAAGTGGTAGTCTCTTTATTTGAGATAGCTTGTGTTTTTACCCTTTCCAGGTGAAATATCTAGGTTAAAGAAGAAACTGAGACCAGTTTGTGGCTTATAGTCAGGATCGAGGGGAAGTTTATCCAATTCTCCATCAAATGGCATCTCTTCAAGGAAGTTTCGCAAGAGAAGTTTGTTGTGGAATCTTACAAGTGATAGTCTCTTTATTTGAGATAGCTTGTGTTTTTACCCTTTCCAGGTGAAATATTTGGGTTAAAGAAGAAATTGGGACCACTACATGGCTTATAGTAAGGATCGAGGGGAAGTTTATCTGATTCTCCATCAAATGGCATCTCTTCGAGGAAGTTTTGCAATAAAAGTTTGTTATGAAATCTAACAAGTGGTAGTATCTTTATTTGAGTTAGCTTGTGTTTTTACCCTTTCTAGGTTAAATATCTTGGTTAAAGAAGAAACTGAGACCAGTTCGAGGCTTATAGTCAGGATCGAGGGGAAGTTTATCCGGTTCTCCATCAAATGGCATCTCTCATAGGAATTTTCGCAAGAGAAGTTTGTCGTGAAATCTTACAATTGGTAGTCTCTTTATTTGAGATAGCTTGTGTTTTTACACTTTCCAGGTGAAATATCTTGGTTAAAGAAGAAACTGAGACCAGCTCGTGGCTTATAGTCAGGATCGAGGGGAAGTTTATTCCATTCTCCATCAAATGGCATCACTTCGAGAAAGTTTCGCAAGATAAGTTTGTTGAGAAATATTAGAAGTGGTAGTCTCTTTATTTGAGATAGCTTGTGTTTTTACCCTTTCCTGGTGAAATATCTTGGTTAAAGAAGAAACTGAGACCAGTTCGTGGCTTATAGTTAGGATCAAGGGGAAGTTTATCCGATTCTCCATCAAATGGCATCTCTCATAGGAAGATTCGCAAGAGAAGTTTGTTGTGAAATCTTACAAGTGGTAGTCTCTTTATTTGAGATAGCTTGTGTATTTACCCTTTCCAGGTGAAATATCTAGGTTAAATAAGAAACTGAGACCAGTTTGTGGCTTATAGTCAGGATTGAGGGGAAGTTTATCCAATTATCCATCAAATGCATCTCTTCGAGAAAGTTTCGCAAGAGAAATTTGTTGTGAAATCTTACAAGTGGTAGTCTCTTTATTTGAGATAGCTTGTGTTTTTACCCTTTCCAGGTGAAATATCTAGGTTAAAGAAGAAACTGAGACCAGTTTGTGGCTTATAGTCAGGATCGAGGGGAAGTTTATCCAATTATCCATCAAATGCATCTCTTCGAGAAAGTTTCGTAAGAGAAATTTGTTGTGAAATCTTACAAGTGGTAGTCTCTTTATTTGAGATAGCTTGTGTTTTTACCCTTTCTAGGTGAAATATCTTGGTTAAAGAAGAAACTGAGACCAGTTTTTGGCTTATAGTCAGGATCAAGGGGAAGCTTATCCCCTTCTCCATCAAATGGGATTTCTTCGAGGAAGTTTCGCATGAGAAGTTTGTTGTGAAATATTAGAAGTGGTAGTCTCTTTATTTGAGATAGCTTGTGTTTTTACCATTTCCAGGTTAAATATCTTGGTTAAAGAAGAAACTGAGACCAATTCGTGGATTATAGTCAAGATCGAGGGGAAGTTTATCGGATTCTCCATCAAATGGCATCTCTCATAGGAAGATTCACAAGAGAAGTTTGTTGTGAAATCTTACAAGTGGTAGTCTCTTTATTTGAGATAGCTTGTGTTTTTACCCTTTCCAGGTGAAATATATAGGTTAAAGAAGAAACTGAGACCAATTTGTGGCTTATAGTCAGGATCGAGGGGAAGTTTATCCAATTATCCATCAAATGCATCTCTTCGAGGAAGTTTCGCAAGAGAAGTTTGTTGTGAAATCTTACAAGTGGTAGTCTCTTTATTTGAGATAGCTAGTGTTTTTACCCTTTCCAGGTTAAATATTTGGGTTAAAGAAGAAATTGGGACCAGTTCATGGTTTATTTTCAGTGTGATACGGTGGGAAGAACTGACTGTTTTTTGGAATGCTGGGTCGCGTTTTGCGTTTGTTTTAGCAAAATGTCGCGGTAATTAAGAATTACCACCGTCTTTTATTTTATCCAACAAGGAAAGGAAAAAAAGCACAGAAAAATTCCTTTTTCGAGATGTTTCTCGGGTCCGGGGGGTAGATTATAGAAAGGGAAGGTGTTAGCACCCTTTCTATCCGTGGTTATCCACGGGCTCTTAGATACTTGCTCAAAGTGTTTTCAAAAAAATTTGCTTTTCTTTGTGTTTGTGGGTTTGAAAGAAGTTTTTGTTTGAAAGGTGTAAGTGCGAAAAGTTTTGTTTTGTTTTGAAAGGATCAAATACTTAAGAACCATCTACCTACTCGAAAAAGGAATCAATCTGTACTAATGTCCTTTAGACAATGCTATCCCACTATTGATGAGCAGGTAGCATCGTCGTTGGAGTTTTAAGGGTCAATTCGATTAAGGGACATGTGGTCACTAAAGAAATGTTAGGACGCCTTAGCGGTAACCCTAATGTCTTAGATCATTTTTCCGAGGCAACCGTTTCAAGGCAACTATGATCTTTGGACAAGAGGGGAACCTCTAAAACTTCCTATACTCAATGACCACGTTCGAAGGCAACCAAGCGAGGTGTACCCTGAGAGTGCGCATGTGCGAGTGTGTCATTTTTCAGTTATTTTGTCTTTGTACATTTTAATGGCGATCTAAGTGGATTTTAAGTTCATACATTCGATCTTGTCATGCATTCCCAATTACCAAACATCTAACAGTTTATAGATTGCAGAAATTAAATCTAACTATTACAAGGCGTAGGGTATTTATATCGTCAAAACAACCCCTTGAAATTAAAATGCGGAAGGTAAATAAAGGGATAAAATATTAAAGGTCCTATTAAACTATTACATCCCAGGAAGCAGATACAATATTGAGACAAAATTGATCGCGTGCGAGAAAATTAAATCGGGCGCATTTTTTAGGGTTTTGACCCTTTTGTGAAAGAAAGAATTTTTTTGTTATTTTTTGAATGAAAAGGAAATAAACTGGGTTAATTAAATAAATAAATTAATTAATTAAAAAAAAAAGATATTTTTGGATTTTTGAGTATTTAAAGAAATAAAATAAATTGATTAAAGTTAATAAAACCTAATTGTCTAAATTTATTTTAATTATTGCAAAAATATTAAAGGTTATACCTAATTAGACTAAATTAATTAAGTTAATATTTATTTACAAAAAATAAAATAAAATACTGAATTTAATTTTAATAAATAAAATATTTTTTTTTTTATTTTTGATTTTATGAGGAAAAAAGATTAATTGGTTAGTGACTAAAATATAAAAATAAATAACAATAAATAAATAAGTAAAAGAAGGAAAGAAAAAGAAATAACCAAGGGGGTTTGGGCCCAAATCAGGGGTGAGATTAGCAGCTTAGTGGCCCAACAGGCGCTGGCCTGGGCTGACTTTTTGGAATTCCCTGCATGCACGTTGACTAGGTCTTATGATGATCATCACCTTTGGGCCATCAGATTTGGCCTGGAGGCCATCTGGCGCTTTGAGATCTGAGGGCATATGATAGATCTTATGCTTTGGCTTGTACTGAATAACCTGGAAAAAAATAACACAAATGCATGGGGGACATGGGACTCGAACCCAGGTCCCATTGGATTTTGTACTAGCGCCCTTACCAACTCAACCAATGTGCTTAATTGTTAATGGAATGGATAACAATTATTATATTAGAAAACAAACAAATATGCCAGAATTATAAAAACACGTGCCAAGTATTTAAATGGGCTAATTGGAACAGGCCACGTCTTCGTCTTCCTCGTGGGGACCTGGTTATTTTACCTGCGAATTTTCATCCGCAGCTAAGTGCGTAGGTGTCTCCTAAAATCAAATTCAGGCCATGGAAATTAGTTCCAAGACCATGGTCGTGCTCACCTCTCCCTCCTGAACACGCCTATGTCCATTACTTGCATTGATTTTGCCTGAAAATAAAATGCCCAAAAACAAGAACCAAGAACCCTAGAATCGGCTAGGGGGTTACAAGCTATAAAAACACAATCAAATATTGCAGAAAGTTTAGAAATCACACAAGGATCATGACCATGCCAATAATTTGTCAAAAAAATGCAAGAATGAGAGGTTGCGATTTCAAATGCAGGGCGGTTTTCAGGGAGACTTACATCGCGATTCACAGGTATGGGGATTGGTTTTGAGTTGGCTTCGCTTTAGTGATGACCCAACAATAGACTCACGTTGAGTTTTGGCCTTGAAAACACCTCTATGCTTGATTTCAGTTTCAAGCTTTTCCACCTTTTTTCAAGTTTTTGTTCTTCTGATTGTGCAGCCTCTGGGTTCTTTTGCTCGTGCCTTTAGCTTGTATAAGTAATATGGAATGAATTAGGTCAAGTTTTTTGGGTTGAATCCTTATGCATTGATGTTTGAAGATGTGATTTGATTCACCATTAAAAAGCTTCCAAATTGGTCAAAAATCCAATATTTTGTTCATGATATGGCTTGATTCGGATTTGATTATGTTCATGATGATATTTAAGACCTATATCAATCAAAAAGATTCCAAGTGATCAATATTTGGATTTTATTTGGATTTAAATTGATTTAAAATGAATTAATTCAATAAAAATAAAATAAAATAGAAAAATCAATAAATGGACACAAGACTGAAGATAGGACACGTGTGTAGTGTGGCAAGAACAAATCAAGTGGAAAAAAGTGGGCCCATTTGACAAAATTGGAAGTTTTGGGGATAGTTGACTTTTGGCAATTTTGAAAAAATGCCCAACTTCAACAATGCATAACTTCTTCAATTTTTAACCTTTGGAGGTGTTATTTGACTTTTTAGAAACCTTTAGATGTCCTATAACCAACCCTTTTGGTCTCATCTCATTTTGATATTCCATGCTCAAGTTATAAGCTTTGGCAAAAAAGGTGTTTTTGTTGACTTTCAAAAATGACCTATAATGTCCAAATTTATAACTTCTTGTGAGTGCATTTTCTGAGATTGGGGTATGAATATGGATTGTAGTAAATAGAATCCTCTTCAAAATGAGCTTTGGATGGGTCATTTCTCGTAACGTATGAGAAAGTTATGCTTGGTCAAAGTTGAGTTGACTTTTCCTACAAAACCCTAATTTAGCAACTTTTGGGTCTTGATGAATTTTGAGTAATCCTTGATGAATCATGATAAACCCTTGATAAAATGATGAAATATACTTAAAAATGAGAATGTTGACAAAAAATCTTGAAGTTTGACTGTTTATAGGTCACAGTTGACTTTTGCCCTAGCACAATCGATTTTTGGGCCTCTTGAGCAATTGACTGACCAAACTTCCTCTGCAAGGCTTGAAATTTGACATGGATTACCTTGAGGACATATTAGGACATAGGAGAGAACTTCAGGCTATTTGGATGCAAGGACCTTGATGCAACACAAGACCCTAATTTGAAGTTGACTGCCTTAGGAGATGACTCGACTGTCCAACTCTTGAGCAATCTCGAGCAACTTGGAGATTATTCTTGCAATATCTTGAGAAATATGAGAGGGAAAATTTTGGGGTACAACAGTTAGGATCGAGGGGAAGTTTATCCGATTCTCCATCAAATGGCATCTCTTCGAGGAAGTTTCGCAAGAGAAGTTTTTTGTGAAATCTTACAAGTGGTAGTTTCTTTATTTGAGATAGCTTGTTTTTTTACCCTTTCCAGGTGAAATATCTTGGTTAAAGAATAAACTGAGACCAGTTCGTGGCTTATAGTCAGGATCAAGGGGAAGTTTATCCGATTCTCCATCAAATGGCATCTCTTCGAGGAAGTTTCGCAAGAGAAGTTTGTTGTGAAATCTTACAAGTGGTAGTCTCTTTATTTGAGATAGCTTACGTTTTTACCCTTTCCAGGTGAAATATCTTGGTTAAAGAAGAAACTGAGACCAGTTCGTGGCTTATAGTCAGGATCGAGGGGAAGTTTATCCGATTCTCCATCAAATGGCATCTCTTCAAGGAAGTTTCACAAGAGAAATTTGTCGTGAAATCTTATAAGTGGTAGTCTCTTTATTTGAGATAGCTTGTGTTTTTACCCTTTCTAGGTGAAACATCATGGTTAAAGAAGAAACTGACACTAGTTCGTGGCTTATAGTAAGTATCGAGGGGAAGTTTATCTGATTCTCCATCAAATGGCATTTCTTCGAGGAAGTTTCGCATGTGAAGTTTGTTGTGAAATCTTACAAGTGTTAGTCTCTTATTTTGAGATAGCTTGTGTTTTTACCCTTTCCAGGTGAAATATTTTGGTTAAAGAAGAAACTGAGACCAGTTCGTGGCTTATAGTCAGGATCGAGAGGATGTTTTAACCGATTCTCCATCAAATTGCATCTCTTCAAGGAAGTATCGCAAGAGAATATTGTGTAATCTTACAAGTGGTAGTCTATTTATTTGAGATAGCTTGTGTTTTTACCCTTTCCAGGTGAAAGATCTTGGTTAAAAAAGAAATTGAGACCAGTTCGTGGCTTATAGTTAGGGTCGAGGGGAAGTTTATCGAATTCTCGTTCAAATGGCATCTCTTCGAGGATGTTTCGCAAGAGAAGTTTGTTGTGAAATATTACAAGTGGTAGTCTCTTTATTTGAGATAGCTTGTGTTTTTACCCTTTCCAGGTGAAAGATCTTGGTTAAAGAAGAAATTAAGGCCAGTTCGTGGCTTATAGTTAGGGTCGAGGGGAAGTTTATCGAATTCTCCTTCAAATGGCATCTCTTCGAGGATGTTTCGCAAGAGATGTTTGTTGTGAAATCTTACAAGTGGTAGTCTCTTTATTTGAGATAGCTTGTGTTTTTACCCTTTCCAGGTGAAATATCTTGGTTAAAGAATAAACTGGGACCAGTTCGTGGCTTATAGTTAGGATCGAGAGGAAGTTTATCTGATTCACCCTCAAATGGCATCTCTTCGAGGAAATTTCGCAAGAGAAGTTGGTTGTGAAATCTTACAAGTGGTAGTCTCTTTATTTGAGATAGCTTGTTTTTTTACCCATTCCAGGTGAAATATCTTGGTTAAATAAGAAATTTAGACAAGTTCGTGGCTTATAGTTAGGATCGATGTGAAGTTTATCCGATTCTCCATCAAATGGCATCTTTCGAGGAAGTTTCACAAGAGAAGTTTGTTGTGAAATCTTACAAGTGATAGTCTCTTTATTTGAGATAGCTTGTGTTTTTATCCTTTCCAAGTTAAATATCTTGGTTAAAGAAGAAACTGAGACCAATTCGTGGCTTATATTCAAGATCGAGGAGATGTTTATCCAATTCTTCATCCAATGGCATCTCTTCGAGGAAGTTTCGAAAGAGAAGTTTGTTGTGAAATCTTACAAGTGGTAGTCTATTTATTTGATATAACTTGTGTTTTTACCCTTTCCAGGTGAAATATCTTGGTTAAAGAAGAAACTGAGACCAATTCATGGTTTATAGTCAGGATCGAGGGGAAGTTTATCTAATTCTCCATCAAATGGCATCTCTTCGAGGAAGTTTCGCAAGAGAAGTTTGTTGTGAAATCTTATAAGTGGTAGTCTCTTTATTTGAGATAGTTTGTTTTTTTACCCCATCCTGGTGAAATATCTTGGTTTCAAGAAGAAACTGAGACCAGTTTGTGGCTTATAGTCAGGATCCAGGGGAAGTTTATCAAATTCTCCATCAAATGGCATCTCTTCTAGGAAGTTTCGCAAGAGAAGTTTGTTGTGAAATCTTACAAGTAGTAGTCTCTTTATTTGAGATAGCTTGTGTTTTTACCCTTTCCAGGTGAAATATTTGGGTTAAAGAAGAAACTAGGACTAGTTCGTGGCTTATAGTCAAGATCTAGGGGAAGTTTATCTGATTCTCCATCAAATGGCATCACTTCCAGGAAGTTTCGCAAGAAAAGTTTGTTATGAAATCTTACAAGTGGTAGTCTCTTTATTTGAGATAGCTTGTGTTTTTACCCTTTCCTAGTGAAATATCTTGGTTAAATAAGAAACTGAGACCAGTTCGAGGCTTATAGTAAGGATCGAGGGGATGTTTATCCGATTCTCCATTAAATGGCATCTCTCATAGGAATTTTCGCAAGAGAAGTTTGTTGTGAAATTTTACAAGTGGTAGTCTCTTTATTTGAGATAACTTGTGTTTTTACCCTTTCCAGGTGAAATATCTTGGTTAAAGAAGAAAATGGGACCAATCCGTGGCTTATAGTCAGGATCGAGGGGAAGTTTATCTAATTCTCCATCAAATGGCATCTCTTCGAGGAAGTTTCGCAAGAGAAGTTTATTTTGAAATCTTACAAGTGGTAGTCTCTTTATTTTATATAGCTTGTGTTTTTACCCTTTCCAGGTGAAATATCTTGGTTAAAGAAGAAACTGAGACCAGTTTATGGCTTATAGTCAGGATCAAGGGGAAGTTTATCCGATTCTCCATCAAATGGAATTTCTTCGAGGAAGTTTCGCATGAGAAGTTTGTTGTGAAATCTTACAAGTGGTAGTCTCTTTATTTGAGAAATCTTGTGTTTTTAACCTTTCCAGGTGAAATATTTTGGTTAAAGAAGAAACTGAGACCAGCTCGTGGCTTATAGTCAGGATCGAGGGGAAGTTTATCTGATTCTCCATCAAATGGAATCTCTTCGAGGAAGTTTCGCAAGAAAAGTTTGTTATGAAATCTTACAAGTGGTAGTCTCTTTATTTGAGATAGCTTGTGTTTTTACCCTTTCTAGGTGAAATATCTTGGTTAAAGAAGAAACTGAGACCAGTTCGAGGCTTATAGTCAGGATAGAGGGGAAGTTTATCTGATTCACCATCAAATGGCATCTCTCATAGGAATTTTCGCAAGAGAAGTTTTTTGTGAAATCTTACAAATGGCAGTCTCTTTATTTGAGATAGCTTGTGTTTTTACCCTTTCCAGGTTAAATATCTTGGTTAAAGAAGAAACTGGGACCAGTTCGTGGCTTATAGTCAGGATCTAGGGGAAGTTTATCTGATTCTCCATCAAATGGCATCTCTTTGAGGAAGTTCCGTAAGAGAAGTTTATTGTGAAATCCCACAAGTGGTAGTCTATTTATTTGAGATAGCTTGTGTTTTTACCATTTCCATGTGAAATATCTTGGTTAAAGAAGAACGTGAGACCAGTTTGTGGCTTATAGTCAGGATCAAGGGGAAGTTTATCCGATTCTTCATCAAATGGCATCTCTTCGAGGAAGTTTCGCATGAGAAGTTTGTTGTGAAATATTACAAGTTGTAGTCTCTTTATTTGAGATAGCTTGTGTTTTTACCCTTTCCAGGTGAAATATTTTGGTTAAAGAAGAAACTGAGACCAGTTCGTGGCTTATAATCTGGATCGAGGGGAAGTTTATCTGATTCTCCATCAAATGGCATCTCTCATAGGAAGTTTCGAAAAGAGAAATTTGTTGTGAAATCTTACAAGTGGTAGTCTCTTTATTTGAGATAGCTTGTGTTTTTACCCTTTCCAGGTGAAACATTTGGGTTAAAGAAGAAACTGGGACCAGTTCGTGGCTTATAGTCAGGATCGAGGGGAAGTTTATCCAATTCCCCTTCAAATGGCATCTCTTCGAGGAAGTTTCACAAGAGAAGTTTGTTGTGAAATCTTACAAGTGGTAGTCTCTTTATTTGAGATAAATTGTGTTTTTACCCTTTCCAGGTGAAATATTTGGGTTAAAGAAGAAACTGGGACCAGTTCGTGGGTTATAGTCAGGATCGAGGGGAAGTTTATCTGATTCTCCATCAAATAGCATCTCTTCGAGGAAGTTTCGCAAGAAAAGTTTATTATGAAATCTAACAAGTGGTAGTCTCTTTATTTGAGATAGCTTGTGTTTTTACCCTTTCCAGGGGAAATATCTTGGTTAAAGAAGAAACTGAGACCAGCTCGAGGCTTATAGTCAGGATCGAGGGGAAGTTTATCCAATTATCCATTAAATGGCATCTCTCATAGGAATTTTCACAAGAGAAGTTTGTTGTGAACTCTTACAAGTAGTAGTCTCTTTATTTGAGATAGCTTGTGTTTTTACCCTTTCCAGGTGAAATATCTTGGTTAAACAAGAAACTGGGACCATTTCATGGCTTATAGTTAGGATCAAGGGGAAGTTTATCTGATTCTCCATCAAATGGCATCTCTTTTAGGAAGTTTCGCAAGAGAAGTTTATTGTGAAATATTACAAGTGGTAGTCTCCTTATTTGAGATAGCTTGTGCTTTTACCCTTTCCAGGTGAAATATCTTGGTTAAAGAAAAAACTGGGACCATTTCGTGGCTTATAGTCACAATCGAGAGAAAGTTTATCGAATTCTCCTTCAAATGGCATCTCATCGAGGAGGTTTCGCAAGAGAAATTTTTTGTGAAATCTTACAAGTGGTAGTCTCTTTATTTGAGATAGCTTGTGTTTTTACCCTTTCCAAGTGAAATATCTTGATTAAAGAAGAAATTGAGACCAGTTCGTGGCTTATAGTCAGGATCGAGGGGATGTTTATCTGATTTTTCATCAAATGGCATCTCTTCGAGGATGTTTTGCAAGAGAAGTTTGTTGTGAAATCTTACAAGTGGTAGTCTCTTTATTTTAGATAACTTATGTTTTTACTCTTTCCAGGTGAAATATCTTGGTTAAAAAAGAAACTGACACCAGTTCGTGTTTTATAGTCAGGATCGAGTGGAAGTTTATCCGATTCTCCATCAAATGGCATCTCTTAGAGGAAGTTTCGCAAGAGAAGTTTGTTGTGAAATCTTACAAGTGGTAGTCTCTTTATTTGAGATAGCTTTTGTTTTTACCCTTTCCAGGTGAAAGATCTTGGTTAAAGAAGAAATTAAGGCCAGTTCGTGGCTTATAGTTAGGGTCGAGGGGAAGTTTATCGAATTCTCCTTCAAATGGCATCTCTTCGAGGATGTTTCGCAAGAGATGTTTGTTGTGAAATCTTACAAGTGGTAGTCTCTTTATTTGAGATAGCTTGTGTTTTTACCCTTTCCAGGTGAAATATCTTGGTTAAAGAATAAACTGGGACCAGTTCGTGGCTTATAGTTAGGATCGAGAGGAAGTTTATCTGATTCACCCTCAAATGGCATCTCTTCGAGGAAATTTCGCAAGAGAAGTTGGTTGTGAAATCTTACAAGTGGTAGTCTCTTTATTTGAGATAGCTTGTTTTTTTACCCATTCCAGGTGAAATATCTTGGTTAAATAAGAAATTTAGACAAGTTCGTGGCTTATAGTTAGGATCGATGTGAAGTTTATCCGATTCTCCATCAAATGGCATCTTTCGAGGAAGTTTCACAAGAGAAGTTTGTTGTGAAATCTTACAAGTGATAGTCTCTTTATTTGAGATAGCCTGTGTTTTTATCCTTTCCAAGTTAAATATCTTGGTTAAAGAAGAAACTGAGACCAATTCGTGGCTTATATTCAAGATCGAGGAGATGTTTATCCAATTCTTCATCCAATGGCATCTCTTCGAGGAAGTTTCAAAAGAGAAGTTTGTTGTGAAATCTTACAAGTGGTAGTCTATTTATTTGATATAACTTGTGTTTTTACCCTTTCCAGGTGAAATATCTTGGTTAAAGAAGAAACTGAGACCAATTCATGGTTTATAGTCAGGATCGAGGGGAAGTTTATCTGATTCTCCATCAAATGGCATCTCTTCGAGGAAGTTTCGCAAGAGAAGTTTGTTGTGAAATCTTATAAGTGGTAGTCTCTTTATTTGAGATAGTTTGTTTTTTTACCCCATCCTGGTGAAATATCTTGGTTTCAAGAAGAAACTGAGACCAGTTTGTGGCTTATAGTCAGGATCCAGGGGAAGTTTATCAAATTCTCCATCAAATGGCATTTCTTCTAGGAAGTTTCGCAAGAGAAGTTTGTTGTGAAATCTTACAACTAGTAGTCTCTTTATTTGAGATAGCTTGTGTTTTTACCCTTTCCAGGTGAAATATTTGGGTTAAAGAAGAAACTAGGACTAGTTCGTGGCTTATAGTCAAGATCTAGGGGAAGTTTATCTGATTCTCCATCAAATGGCATCACTTCCAGGAAGTTTCGCAAGAAAAGTTTGTTATGAAATCTTACAAGTGGTAGTCTCTTTATTTGAGATAGCTTGTGTTTTTACCCTTTCCTAGTGAAATATCTTGGTTAAATAAGAAACTGAGACCAGTTCGAGGCTTATAGTAAGGATCGAGGGGATGTTTATCCGATTCTCCATTAAATGGCATCTCTCATAGGAATTTTCGCAAGAGAAGTTTGTTGTGAAATTTTACAAGTGGTAGTCTCTTTATTTGAGATAACTTGTGTTTTTACCCTTTCCAGGTGAAATATCTTGGTTAAAGAAGAAAATGGGACCAGTTCGTGGCTTATAGTCAGGATCGAGGGGAAGTTTATCTAATTCTCCATCAAATGGCATCTCTTCGAGGAAGTTTCGCAAGAGAAGTTTATTTTGAAATCTTACAAGTGGTAGTCTCTTTATTTTATATAGCTTGTGTTTTTACCCTTTCCAGGTGAAATATCTTGGTTAAAGAAGAAACTGAGACCAGTTTATGGCTTATAGTCAGGATCAAGGGGAAGTTTATCCGATTCTCCATCAAATGGAATTTCTTCGAGGAAGTTTCGCATGAGAAGTTTATTGTGAAATCTTACAAGTGGTAGTCTCTTTATTTGAGAAATCTTGTGTTTTTAACCTTTCCAGGTGAAATATTTTGGTTAAAGAAGAAACTGAGACCAGCTCGTGGCTTATAGTCAGGATCGAGGGGAAGTTTATCTGATTCTCCATCAAATGGCATCTCTTCGAGGAAGTTTCGCAAGAAAAGTTTGTTATGAAATCTTACAAGTGGTAGTCTCTTTATTTGAGATAGCTTGTGTTTTTACCCTTTCTAGGTGAAATATCTTGGTTAAAGAAGAAACTGAGACCAGTTCGAGGCTTATAGTCAGGATAGAGGGGAAGTTTATCTGATTCACCATCAAATGGCATCTCTCATAGGAATTTTCGCAAGAGAAGTTTTTTGTGAAATCTTACAAATGGCAGTCTCTTTATTTGAGATAGCTTGTGTTTTTACCCTTTCCAGGTTAAATATCTTGGTTAAAGAAGAAACTGGGACCAGTTCGTGGCTTATAGTCAGGATCTAGGGGAAGTTTATCTGATTCTCCATCAAATGGCATCTCTTTGAGGAAGTTTCGTAAGAGAAGTTTATTGTGAAATCCCACAAGTGGTAGTCTATTTATTTGAGATAGCTTGTGTTTTTACCATTTCCAGGTGAAATATCTTGGTTAAAGAAGAACGTGAGACCAGTTTGTGGCTTATAGTCAGGATCAAGGGGAAGTTTATCCGATTCTTCATCAAATGGCATCTCTTCGAGGAAGTTTCGCATGAGAAGTTTGTTGTGAAATATTACAAGTTGTAGTCTCTTTATTTGAGATAGATTGTGTTTTTAGCCTTTCCAGGTGAAATATTTTGGTTAAAGAAGAAACTGAGACCAGTTCGTGGCTTATAATCTGGATCGAGGGGAAGTTTATCTGATTCTCCATCAAATGGCATCTCTCATAGGAAGTTTCGAAAAGAGAAATTTGTTGTGAAATCTTACAAGTGGTAGTCTCTTTATTTGAGATAGCTTGTGTTTTTACCCTTTCCAGGTGAAACATTTGGGTTAAAGAAGAAACTGGGACCAGTTCGTGGCTTATAGTCAGGATCGAGGGGAAGTTTATCCAATTCCCCTTCAAATGGCATCTCTTCGAGGAAGTTTCACAAGAGAAGTTTGTTGTGAAATCTTACAAGTGGTAGTCTCTTTATTTGAGATAAATTGTGTTTTTACCCTTTCCAGGTGAAATATTTGGGTTAAAGAAGAAACTGGGACCAGTTCGTGGGTTATAGTCAGGATCGAGGGGAAGTTTATCTGATTCTCCATCAAATAGCATCTCTTCGAGGAAGTTTCGCAAGAAAAGTTTATTATGAAATCTAACAAGTGGTAGTCTCTTTATTTGAGATAGCTTGTGTTTTTACCCTTTCCAGGGGAAATATCTTGGTTAAAGAAGAAACTGAGACCAGTTCGAGGCTTATAGTCAGGATCGAGGGGAAGTTTATCCAATTATCCATTAAATGGCATCTCTCATAGGAATTTTCACAAGAGAAGTTTGTTGTGAACTCTTACAAGTAGTAGTCTCTTTATTTGAGATAGCTTGTGTTTTTACCCTTTCCAGGTGAAATATCTTGGTTAAACAAGAAACTGGGACCTTTTCATGGCTTATAGTTAGGATCAAGGGGAAGTTTATCTGATTCTCCATCAAATGGCATCTCTTTTAGGAAGTTTCGCAAGAGAAGTTTATTGTGAAATATTACAAGTGGTAGTCTCCTTATTTGAGATAGCTTGTGTTTTTACCCTTTCCAGGTGAAATATCTTGGTTAAAGAAAAAACTGGGACCATTTCGTGGATTATAGTCACAATCGAGAGAAAGTTTATCGAATTCTCCTTCAAATGGCATCTCATCGAGGAGGTTTCGCAAGAGAAGTTTTTTGTGAAATCTTACAAGTGGTAGTCTCTTTATTTGAGATAGCTTGTGTTTTTACCCTTTCCAGGTGAAATATCTTGGTTAAAGAAGAAACTGAGACCAGTTCGTGGTTTATAGTCAGGATCGAGGGGATGTTTATCCGATTCTCCATCAAATGGCATCTCCTCGAGGAAGTTTCGCAAGAGAAGTTTGTTGTGAAATATTACAAGTGGTAGTCTCTTTATTTGAGATAGCTTGTGTTTTTACCCTTTCCAGGTGAAATATCCTGGTTAAAGAAGAAACTGACACCAGTTCGTGTTTTATAGTCAGGATCGAGTGGAAGTTTATCCGATTCTCCATCAAATGGCATCTCTTAGAGGAAGTTTCGCAAGAGAAGTTTGTTGTAAAATCTTACAAGTGGTAGTCTCTTTACTTGAGATAGCTTGTTTTTTTACCCTTTCCAGGTGAAATATCTTGGTTAAAGATTAAACTGAGACCAGTTCGTGGCTTATAGTCATGATAAGAGGAAGTTTATCCGATTCTCCATCAAATGGCATCTCTTCGAGGAAGTTTCGCAAGAGAAGTTTATTGTGAAATCTTACAAATGGTAGTCTATTTATTTGAGATAGCTTGTGTTTTTACCCTTTCCAGGTGAAAAGTCTTGGTTAAAGAAGAAACTGAGACCAGTTTGTGGCTTATAGTCAGGATCGAGGGGAAGTTTATCCGATTCTCCATCAAATGGCATCTCTTCGAGGAAGTTTCGCAAGAGAAGTTTGTTGTGAAATATTACAAGTGGTAATATCTTTAGTTGAGATAGATTGTGTTTTTACCCTTTCCAGGTGAAATATCTTAGTTAAATAAGAAACTTAGACCAGTTTGTGGCTTATAGTCAGGATCGAGGGGAAGTTTATCCAATTCTCCATCAAATGGCATCTCTTCGAGGAAGTTTCGCAAGAGAAGTTTGTTGTGAAATCTTACAAGTGGTAGTCTCTTTATTTGAGATAGCTTGTGTTTTTACCGTTTCCAGGTGAAATATTTGGGTTAAAGAAGAAACTGGCACCAGTTCCTGGCTTATAGTCAGGATCGAGAGGATGTTTATCTGATTCTCCATCAAATGGCATCTCTTCGAGGAAGTTTCGCAAGAAAAGTTTGTTATGAAATCTTACAAGTGGTAGTCTCATTATTTGAGATAGCTTGTGTTTTTACCCATTACAGGTGAAATATCTTGGTTAAAGAAGAAACTGAGACCCGTTCGAGGTTTATAGTCAGGATCAAGGGGAAGTTTATCTGATTCTCCGTCAAATGGTATCTCTCGTAGGAATTTTCGCAAGAGAAGTTTGTTGTGAAATCTTACAAGTGGTAGTCTCTTTATTTGAGATAGCTTGTGTTGTTACCCTTTCAAGGTGAAATATCTTGGTGAAAGAAGAAACTGGGACCAGTTCGTCGCTTATAATCAGGATCGAGGGGAAGCTTATCCGATTCTCCATCAAATGGCATCTCTTCGAGGAAGTTTCGCAAGAAAAGTTTGTTATGAAATCAAACAAGTGGTAGTCTCTTTATTTGAGATAGCTTGTGTTTTTACCCTTTCGAGGTGAAATATCTTGGTTAAAGAAGAAACTAGGACCAGTTTGTGGCTTATAGTCAGGATCAAGGGAAAGTTTATCTGATTCTCCATCAAATGGCATCTCTTCTAGGAAGTTTCGTAAGAGAAGTTTATTGTGAAATATTACAAGTGGTAGTCTCTTTATTTAAGATAGCTTGTATTTTTACCCTTTCCAGGTGAAATATCTTGGTTAAAGAAGAAACTGAGACCAATTCATGGTTTATAGTCAGGATCGAGGGGATGATTATCTGATTCTCCATCAAATGGCATCTCTTCGAGGAAGTTTCGGAAGAGAAGTTTGTTGTGAAATCTTACAAGTGGTAGTCTCTTTATTTGAGATAGCTTGTGTTTTTACCCTTTCCAGGTGAAATATCCTGGTTAAGGAAGAAATTGAGACCAGTTTGTGGCTTATAGTCAAGATCGAGGGGAAGTTTATCCGATTCTCCATCAAATGGCATCTCTTCGAGGAAGTTATGCAAGAGAAATTTGTTGTTAAATATTACAAGTGGTAGTCTCTTTATTTGAGATAGCTTGTGTTTTTACTCTTTCCAGGTGAAATATCTTGGTTAAAGAAAAAACAGGGACCAGTTCGTGGCTTATAGTCAGGATCGAAGGTAAGTTTATCTAATTCTCCATCAAATGGCTTCTCTTCGAGGAATTTTCGCAAGAGAAGTTTGTTGTGAAATCTTACAAGTGGTAGTCTCTTTATTTGAGATAGCTTGTGATTTTACCCTTTCCAGGTGAAATATCTAGGTTACAGTAGAAATTGAGACCAGTTCGTGGCTTATAGTCAGGATCGAGGGAAAGTTTATCGAATTCTCTTTCAAATGGCATCTCATCGAGGAAGTTTCGCAAGAGAAGTTTGTTGTGAAATCTTACAAGTGATAGTCTCTTTATTTGAGATAACTTATGTTTTTACCCTTTCCAGGTGAAATATCTTGGTTAAAGAAGAAACTAAGACCTGTTCCTAGTTTATAGTCAGGATCGAGGGGAATTTTAACCGATTCTCCATCAAATGGCATCTCTTAGAGGAAGTTTCGCAAGAGAAGTTTGTTGTGAAATCTTACAAGTGGTAGTCTCTTTATTTGAGATAGCTTGTTTTTTTACCCTTTCCAGGTGAAATATCTTGGTTAAAGAGTAAACTGAGACCAGTTCGTGGCTTATAGTCAGTATAAGAGGAAGTTTATCCAATTCTCCATCAAATGGCATCTCTTCGAGGAAGTTTCACAAGAGAAGTTTGTTGTGAAATCTTACAAATGGTAGTCTCTTTATTTGAGATAGCTTGTGATTTTACCCTTTCCAGGTGAAATGTTTTGGTTAAAGAAGAAACTGAGACCAGTTTGTGGCTTATAGTCAGGATCGAGGGGAAGTTTATCCGATTCTCCATCAAATGGCATCTCTTCGAGGATGTTTCGCAAGAGAAGTTTGTTGTGAAATATTACAAGTGGTAATCTCTTTATTTGAGATAGCTTGTGTTATTACCCTTTCCAGGTGAAATATCTTAGTTAAAGAAGAAACTGAGACCAGTTCGTGGCTTATAGTCAGGATTGAGGGGAAGTTTATCCGATTCTCCATCAAATGGCATCTCTTCGAGGAAGTTTCGCAAGAGAAGTTTGTTGTGAAATATTACAAGTGGTAATCTCTTTATTTGAGATAGCTTGTGTTTTTACCCTTTCCATGTGAAATATCTTGGTTACAGAAGAAACTGAGACCAGTTCGTGGCTTATAGTCAGGATCGAGGGAAAGTTTATCGAATTCTCCTTTAAATGGCATCTCATCGAGGATGTTTCGCAAGAAAAGTTTTTTGTGAAATCTTACAAGTGGTAGTCTCTTTATTTGAGATAGCTTGTGTTTTTACCCTTTCCAAGTGAAATATCTTGGTTAAAGAAGAAACTGAGACCAGTTCGTGGCTTATAGTCAGGATCGAGGGGATCTTTATCTGATTTTTCATCAAATGGCATCTCTTCGAGGAAGTTTCGCAAGAGAAGTTTGTTGTGAAATCTTACAAGTGGTAGTCTCTTTATTTGAGATAACTTATGTTTTTACCCTTTCCAGGTGAAATATCTTGGTTAAAGAAGAAACTGAGTCCAGTTCCTGGTTTATAGTCAGGATCGAGGGGAAGTTTATCCGATTCTCCATCAAATGGCATCTCTTAGAGGAAGTTTCGCAGGAGAAGTTTGTTGTGAAATCTTGCAAGTGGTAGTCTCTTTATTTGAGATAGCTTGTTTTTTCACCCTTTCCAGGTGAAATATCTTGGTTAAAGAGTAAACTGAGACTAGTTCGTGGCTTATAGTCAGTATAAGAGGAAGTTTATCCAATTCTCCATCAAATGGCATCTCTTCGAGGAAGTTTCACAAGAGAAGTTTGTTGTGAAATCTTACAAATGGTAGTCTCTTTATTTGAGATAGCTTGTGGTTTTACCCTTTCCAAGTGAAATGTTTTGGTTAAAGAAGAAACTGAGACCAGTTTGTGGCTTATAGTCAGGATCGAGGGGAAGTTTATCTGATTCTCCATGAAAAGGCATCTCTTCGAGGATGTTTTGCAAGAGAAGTTTGTTGTGAAATATTACAAGTGGTAATCTCTTTATTTTAGATAGCTTGTGTTTTTACCCTTTCCAGGTGAAATATCTTAGTTAAAGAAGAAACTGAGACCAGTTCGTGGCTTATAGTCAGGATTGAGGGGAAGTTTATCCGATTCTCCATCAAATGGCATCTCTCATAGGAAGTTTCGCAAGAGAAGTTTGTTGTGAAATCTTACAACTGGTAGTCTCTTTATTTGAGATAGCTTGTGTTTTTACCCTTTCCAGGTGAAATATCTAGGTTAAAGAAGAAACTGAGACCAGTTTGTGGCTTATAGTCAGGATCCAGGGGAAGTTTATCCAATTCTCCATCAAATGGCATCTCTTCGGGGAAGTTTCGCAAGAGAAGTTTGTTGTGAAATCTTACAAGTGGTAGTCTGTTTATTTGAGATAGCTTGTGTTTTTACCGTTTCCAGGTGAAATATATGGGTTAAAGAAGAAACTGGGACCAGTTCGTGGCTTATAGTCAGGATCGAGGGGAAGTTTATCTGATTCTCCATCAAATGGCATCTCTTCGAGGAAGTTTCGCAAGAAAAGTTTGTTATGAAATCTTACAAGTGGTAGTCTCTCTATTTGAGATAGCTTGTGTTTTTACCGTTTCCAGGTGAAATATTTGGGTTAAAGAAGAAACTGGGACCATTTCCTGGCTTATAGTCAGGATCGAGGGGAAGTTTATATGATTCTCCATCAAATGGCATCTCTTCGAGGAAGTTTCGCAAGAAACGTTTGTATTGAAATCTTACAAGTGGTAGTCTCTTTATTTGAGATAGCTTGTGTTTTTACCCTTTCCAGGTGAAATATCTTGGTTAAAGAAGAAACTGAGACCCGTTCGAGGTTTATAGTCAGGATCAAGGGGAAGTTTATCCGATTCTCCATCAAATCGCATCACTCATAGGAATTTTCGCAAGAGAAGTTTGTTGTGAAATCTTACAAGTGGTAGTCTCTTTATTTGAGATAGCTTGTGTTTTTACCCTTTCCAGGTGAAATATCTTGGTGAAAGAAGAAACTGGGACCAGTTCGTCGCTTATAATCAGGATCGAGGGGAAGCTTATCTGATTCTCCATCAAATGGCATTTCTTCGAGGAAGTTTCGCAAGAGAAGTTTATTGTGAAATCTTACAATTGGTAGTATCTTTATTTCAGATAGCTTGTGTTTTTACCCTTTCCAGGTGAGATATCTTGGTTAAAGAAGAAACTAAGACCAGTTTGTGGCTTATAGTCAAGATCAAGGGGAAGTTTATCCCATTCTCCATCAAATGGAATTTCTTTGAGGAAGTTTCGCATGAGAAGTTTGTTGTGAAATCTTGCAAGTGGTAGTCTCTTTATTTGAGATAGCTTGTGTTTTTACCCTTTCCAGGTGAAACATATTGGTTAAAGAAGAAACTGAGACCAGCTCGTGGCTTATAGTCAGGATGGAGGGGAAGTTTATCTGATTCTCCATCAAATAGCATCTCTTCGAGGAAATTTCGCAAGAAACGTTTGTTGTGAAATCTTACAAGTGGTAGTCTCTTTATTTGAGATAACTTGTGTTTTTACCCTTTCCAGGTGAAATATCTTGGTTAAAGAAGAAACTGAGACCAGTTCGTGGCTTATAGTCAGCATCGAGGGGAAATTTATCCGATTCTCCATCAAATGGCATCTCTTCGAGGAAATTTCGCAAGAAAAGTTTGTTGTGAAATCTTACAAATGGTAGTCTCTTTATTTGAGATAGCTTGTGTTTTTACCCTTTCCAGGTGAAATATCTTGGTTAAAGAAGAAACTGAGACCAATTCGTGGCTTATAGTTAGGATCTAAGGGATGTTTATCCGATTCTCCGTCAAATGGCATCTCTTCGAGGAAGTTTCACTAGAGAAGTTTGTTGTGAAATCTTACAAGTGGTAATCTATTTATTTGAGATAGCTTGTGTTTTTACCCTTTCCAGGTGAAACATCTTGGTTAAAGAAGAAACTGAGACCAATTCGTGGCTTATAGTCAGGATCGACGGGATGTTTATCCGATTCTCCATCAAATGGCATCTCTTCGAGGAAGTTTCGCAAGGGAAGTTTGTTGTGAAATCTTACAAGTGGTAGTCTCTTTATTTGAGATAGCTTCTGTTTTTACCCTTTCCAGGTGAAATATCTTGGTTAAAGAAGAAACTGAGACCAGTTCATGGCTTAAAGTCAGGATCGAGGGGAAGTTTATCCGATTCTCCATCAAATGGCATCTCTTCGAGGAAGTTTCACAAGAGAAATTTGTTGTGAAATCTTACAAGTGGTAGTCTCTTTATTTGAGATAGCTTTTGTTTTTACCCTTTCCAGGTGAAATATCTTGGTTAAAGAAAAAACTGGGACCAGTTCGTGGCTTATAGTCAGGATCAAAGGTAAGTTTATCTAATTCTCCATCAAATGGCATCTCTTCGAGGAAGTTTCGCAAGAGAAGTTTGTTGTAAAATCTTACCAGTGGTAGTCTCTTTATTTGAGATAACTTGTGTTTTTACCCTTTCCAGGTGAAATATCTTGGTTACAGAAGAAAATGAGACCAGTTCGTGGCTTATAGTCAGGATCAAGGGAAAGTTTATCGAATTCTCCTTCAATGGCATCTAATCGAGGATGTTTCGCAAGAGAAGTTTTTTGTGAAATCTTACAAGTGGTAGTCTCTTTATTTGAGATAGCTTGTGTTTTTACCCTTTTCCAAGTGAAATATCTTGGTTAAAGAAGAAACTGAGACCAGTTCGTGGCTTATAGTCAGGATCGAGGGGATGTTTATCTGATTTTTCAACAAATGGCATCTCTTCGAGGAAGTTTCGCAAGAGAAGTTTGTTGTGAAATCTTACAAGTGGTAGTATCTTTATTTGAGATAGCTTGTGTTTTTACCCTTTCCAGGAGAAATATATTGGTTAAAGAAGCAACTGAGACCAGTTCGAGGCTTATATTCAGGATCGAGGGGAAGTTTATCTGATTCTCCATCAAATGGCATCTCTTCGAGGAAGTTTCGCAAGAGAAATTTTTTGTGAAATCTTACAAGTGGTAGTCTCTTTATTTGAGATAGATTATGTTTTTACCCTTTCCAGGTGAAATATCTTGGTTAAAGAAGAAACTTAGACTAGTTCGTGGCTTATAGTCAGGATCGAGGGGAAGTTTATCTGATTCTCCATCAAATGGCATCTCTTCAAGGAAGTTTCGCAAGAGAAGTTTATTGTGAAATCTTACAAGTGGTAGATTATTTATATGAGATAACTTGTGTTTTTACCCTTTCTAGGTGAAATATCTTGGTTAAAGAAGAAACTGTGGCCAGTTTGTAGCTTATAGTCAGGATCAAGGGGAAGTTTATCTGATTCTCCATCAAATGCCATTTCTTCGAGGAAGTTTTGCATGAGAAGTTTGTTGTGAAATCTTACAAGTGGTAGTCTCATTATTTGAGATAGCTTGTGTTTTTACCCTTTCCAGGTAAAATATTTTGGTTAAAGAAGAAACTGAGACCAGCTCGTGGCTTATAGTCAGGATCGACGGGAAGTTTATCTGATTCTCCATCAAATGGCATCTCTTCGAGGAAGTTTTACAAGAAAAGTTTGTTGTGAAATCTTACAAGTGGTAATCTCTTTATTTGAGATAGCTTGTGTTTTTACCCTTTCCAGGTGAAAAATCTTGGTTAAAGAAGAAATTGAGACGAGTTCGTGGCTTATAGTCAGGATCGAGGGGAAGTTTATCCAATTCTCCATCAAATGGCATCTCTTCGAGGAAGTTTCGCAAGAGAAGTTTATTGTGAAATCTTAAAAGTGGTAGTCTCTTTATTTGAGATAGCTTGTGTTTTTACCCTTTCTAGGTGAAATATCTTGGTTAAAGAAGAAACTGAGACCAGTTCGTGGCTTATAGTTAGGATCGACGGGATGTTTATCCGATTCTCCATCAAATGGCATCTCTTAGAGGAAGTTTCGCAAGGGAAGTTTGTTGTGAAATCTTACAAGTGGTAGTCTCTTTATTTGAGATAGCTTGTGTTTTTACCGTTTCTAGGTTAAATATTTTGGTTAAAGAAGAAACTGAGACCAGTTCGTGGCTTATAGTCAGGATCGAGGGGAAGTTTATCTGATTCTCCATCAAATGGCATCTCTTCAAGGAAGTTTCGCAAGAGAAGTTTATTGTGAAATCTTACAAGTGGTAGATTCTTTATATGAGATAACTTGTGTTTTTACCCTTTCTAGGTGAAATATATTGGTTAAAGAAGAAACTGAGACCAGTTTGTGGCTTATAGTCAGGATCAAGGGGAAGTTTATCCGATTCTCCATCAAATGCCATTTCTTCGAGGAAGTTTTGCATGAGAAGTTTGTTGTGAAATCTTACAAGTGGTAGTCTCATTATTTGAGATAGCTTGTGTTTTTACCCTTTCCAGGTAAAATATTTTGGTTAAAGAAGAAACTGAGACCAGCTCGTGGCTTATAGTCAGGATCGAGGGGAAGTTTATCTGATTCTCCATCAAATGGCATCTCTTCGAGGAAGTTTTACAAGAAAAGTTTGTTGTGAAATCTTACAAGTGGTAATCTCTTTATTTGAGATAGCTTGTGTTTTTACCCTTTCCAGGTGAAACATCTTGGTTAAAGAAGAAATTGAGACGAGTTCGTGGCTTATAGTCAGGATCGAGGGTAAGTTTATCCAATTCTCCATCAAATGGCATCTCTTCGAGGAAGTTTCGCAAGAGAAGTTTATTGTGAAATCTTAAAAGTGGTAGTCTCTTTATTTGAGATAGCTTGTGTTTTTACCCTTTCTAGGTGAAATATCTTGGTTAAAGAAGAAACTGAGTCTAGTTCGTGGCTTATAGTCAGGATCGACGGGATGTTTATCCGATTCTCCATCAAATGGCATCTCTTCGAGGAAGTTTCGCAAGGGAAGTTTATTGTGAAATCTTACAAGTGGTAGTCTCTTTATTTGAGATAGCTTGTGTTTTTACCCTTTCCAGGTGAAATATCTTGGTTAAAGAAGAAACTGAGACCAGTTCGTGGCTTAAAGTCAGGATCGAGGGGAAGTTTATCCGATTCTCCATCAAATGGCATTTTTTCGAGGAAGTTTCATAAGAGAAATTTGTTGTGAAATCTTACAAGTGGTAGTCTCTTTATTTGAGATAGCTTATGTTTTTACCCTTTCCAGGTGAAATATCTTGGTTAAAGAAGAAACTTAGACTAGTTAGGGGAAGTTTATCTGATTCTCCATCAAATGGCATCTCTTCGAGGAAGTTTCGCAAGAGAAGTTTATTGTGAAATCTTACAAGTGGTAGATTCTTTATATGAGATAACTTGTGTTTTTACCCTTTCTAGGTGAAATATCTTGGTTAAAGAAGAAACTGAGACCAGTTTGTGGCTTATAGTCAGGATCAAGGGGAAGTTTATCCGATTCTCCATCAAATGCCATTTCTTCGAGGAAGTTTTGCATGAGAAGTTTGTTGTGAAATCTTACAAGTGGTAGTCTCATTATTTGAGATAGCTTGTGTTTTTACCCTTTCCAGGTAAAATATTTTGGTTAAAGAAGAAACTGATACCAGCTCGTGGCTTATAGTCAGGATCGAGGGGAAGTTTATCTGATTCTCCATCAAATGGCATCTCTTCGAGGAAGTTTTACAAGAAAAGTTTGTTGTGAAATCTTACAAGTGGTAATCTCTTTATTTGAGATAGCTTGTGTTTTTACCCTTTCCAGGTGAAAAATCTTGGTTAAAGAAGAAATTGAGACGAGTTCGTGGCTTATAGTCAGGATCGAGGGGAAGTTTATCCAATTCTCCATCAAATGGCATCTCTTCGAGGAAGTTTCGCAAGAGAAGTTTATTGTGAAATCTTAAAAGTGGTAGTCTCTTTATTTGAGATAGCTTGTGTTTTTACCCTTTCTAGGTGAAATATCTTGGTTAAAGAAGAAACTGAGACCAGTTCGTGGCTTATAGTTAGGATCGACGGGATGTTTATCCGATTCTCCATCAAATGGCATCTCTTCGAGGAAGTTTCGCAAGGGAAGTTTGTTGTGAAATCTTACAAGTGGTAGTCTCTTTATTTGAGATAGCTTGTGTTTTTACCCTTTCTAGGTGAAATATTTTGGTTAAAGAAGAAACTGAGACCAGTTCGTGGCTTATAGTCAGGATCGAGGGGAAGTTTATCTGATTCTCCATCAAATGGCATCTCTTCAAGGAAGTTTCGCAAGAGAAGTTTATTGTGAAATCTTACAAGTGGTAGATTCTTTATATGAGATAACTTGTGTTTTTACCCTTTCTAGGTGAAATATATTGGTTAAAGAAGAAACTGAGACCAGTTTGTGGCTTATAGTCAGGATCAAGGGGAAGTTTATCCGATTCTCCATCAAATGCCATTTCTTCGAGGAAGTTTTGCATGAGAAGTTTGTTGTGAAATCTTACAAGTGGTAGTCTCATTATTTGAGATAGCTTGTGTTTTTACCCTTTCCAGGTAAAATATTTTGGCTAAAGAAGAAACTGATACCAGCTCGTGGCTTATAGTCAGGATCGAGGGGAAGTTTATCTGATTCTCCATCAAATGGAATCTCTTCGAGGAAGTTTTACAAGAAAATTTTGTTGTGAAATCTTACAAGTGGTAATCTCTTTATTTGAGATAGCTTGTGTTTTTACCCTTTCCAGGTGAAACATCTTGGTTAAAGAAGAAATTGAGACGAGTTCGTGGCTTATAGTCAGGATCGAGGGGAAGTTTATCCAATTCTCCATCAAATGGTATCTCTTCGAGGAAGTTTCGCAAGAGAAGTTTATTGTGAAATCTTAAAAGTGGTAGTCTCTTTATTTGAGGTAGCTTGTGTTTTTACCCTTTCTAGGTGAAATATCTTGGTTAAAGAAGAAACTGAGACCAGTTCGTGGCTTATAGTCAGGATCGACGGGATGTTTATCCGATTCTCCATCAAATGGCATTTCTTCAAGGAAGTTTCGCAAGGGAAGTTTGTTGTGAAATCTTACAAGTGGTAGTCTCTTTATTTGAGATAGCTTGTGTTTTTACCCTTTCCAGGTGAAATATCTTGGTTAAAGAAGAAACTGAGACCAGTTCGTGGCTTAAAGTCAGGATCGAGGGGAATTTTATCCGATTCTCCATCAAATGGCATCTCTTCGAGGAAGTTTCGCAAGAGAAGTTTGTTGTGAAATCTTACGAGTGGTAGTCTCTTTATTTGAGATAGCTTGTGTTTTTACCCTTTCCAAGTGAAATATCTTGGTTAAAGAGGAAACTGAGACCAGTTCGTGGCTTATAGTCAGGATCGAGGGGATGTTTATCTGGTTTTTCATCAAATGGCATCTCTTCGAGGAAGTTTCGCAAGAGAAGTTTGTTGTGAAATTTTACAAGTGGAAGTCTCTTTATTTGAGATAACTTATGTTTTTACCCTTTCCAGGTGAAATATCTTGGTTAAAGAAGAAACTGAGACCAGTTCGTGGTTTATAGTCAGGATCGAGGGGAAGTTTATCCAATTCTCCATCAAATGGCATCTCTTCGAGGAAGTTTCGCAAGAGAAGTTTATTGTGAAATCTTAAAAGTGGTAGTCTCTTTATTTGAGATAGCTTGTGTTTTTACCCTTTCCAGGTGAAATATCTTGGTTAAAGAAGAAACTAAGACTAGTTCGTGGCTTATAGTCAGGATCGACGGGATGTTTATCCGATTCTCCATCAAATGGCATCTCTTCGAGGAAGTTTCCCAAGGGAAGTTTGTTGTGAAATCTTACAAGTGGTAGTCTCTTTATTTGAGATAGCTTGTGTTTTTACCCTTTCCAGGTGAAATATCTTGGTTAAAGAAGAAACTGAGACCAGTTAGTGGCTTAAAGTCAGGATCAAGGGGAAGTTTATCCGATTCTCCATCAAATGGCATTTCTTCGAGGAAGTTTTGCATGAGAAGTTTGTTGTGAAATCTTACAAGTGGTAGTCTCTTTGTTTGAGATAGCTTGTGTGTTTACCCATTCCAGGTAAAATATTTTGGTTAAAGAAGAAACTGAGACCAGCTCGTGGCTTATAGTCAGGATCGAGGGGAAGTTTATCTGATTCTCCATCAAATGGCATCTCTTCGAGGAAGTTTTGCAAGAAAAGTTTGTTGTGAAATCTTACACAAGTGGTAATCTCTTTATTTGAGATAGCTTGTGTTTTTACCCTTTCCAGGTGAAACATCTTGGTTAAAGAAGAAACTGAGACGAGTTCGTGGCTTATAGTCAGGATCGAGGGGAAGTTTATCCAATTCTCCATCAAATGGCATCTCTTCGAGGAAGTTTCGCAAGAGAAGTTTATTGTGAAATCTTAAAAGTGGTAGTCTCTTTATTTGAGATAGCTTGTGTTTTTACCCTTTCTAGGTGAAATATCTTGGTTAAAGAAGAAACTGAGACCCGTTCGTGGCTTATAATCAGGATCAACGGGATGTTTATCCGATTCTCCATCAAATGGCATCTCTTCGAGGAAGTTTCGCAAGGGAAGTTTGTTGTGAAATCTTACAAGTGGTAGTCTCTTTATTTGAGATAGCTTGTGTTTTTACCCTTTCCAGGTGAAATATCTTGGTTAAAGAAGAAACTGAGACCAGTTCGTGGCTTAAAGTCAGGATCGAGGGGAAGTTTATCCGATTCTCCATCAATTGGCATCTCTTCGAGGAAGTTTCACAAGAGATATTTGTTGTGAAATCTTACAAGTGGTAGTCTCTTTATTTGAGATAGCTTGTGTTTTTACCCTTTCCAGGTGAAATATCTTGGTTAAAGAAAAAACTGGGACCAGTTCGTGGCTTATAGTCAGGATCGAAGGTAAGTTTATCTAATTCTCGATCAAATGGCATCTCTTCTAGGAAGTTTCGCAAGAGAAGTTTGTTGTGAAATCTTACAAGTGGTAGTCTCTTTATTTGAGATAGCTTGTGTTTTTACCCTTTCCAGGTGAAATATCTTGGTTACAGAATAAAATGAGAACAGTTCGTGGCTTATAGTCAGGATCGAGGGAAAGTTTATTGAATTCTCCTTCAAATGGCATCTCATCGAGGATGTTTCGCAAGAGAAGTTTTTTGTGAAATCTTACAAGTGGAAGTCTCTTTATTTGAGATAACTTGTGTTTTTACCCTTTCCAAGTGAAATATCTTTGTTAAAGAAGAAACTCAGACAAGTTCGTGGCTTATAGTCAGGATCGAGGGGATGTCTATCTGATTTTTCATCAAATGGCATCTCTTCGAGGAAGTTTCGCAAGAGAAGTTTGTTGTGAAATCTTACAAGTGGTAGTCTCTTTATTTGAGATAGCTTGTGTTTTTACCCTTTCCAGGTGAAATATCTTGGTTAAAGAAGAAACTGAGACCAGTTCGTGGTTTATAGTCAGGATCGAGGGGAAGTTTATCCGATTCTCCATCAAATGGCATCTCTTAGAGGAAGTTTCACAAGAGAAGTTTGTTGTGAAATCTTACAAGTGGTAGTCTCTTTATTTGAGATAGCTTGTTTTTTTACCCTTTCCAGGTGAAATATCTTGGTTAAAGAGTAAACTGAGACCAGTTCGTGGCTTATAGTCAGGATAAGAGGAAGTTTATCCGATTCTCCATCAAATGGCATCTCTTCGAGGAAGTTTCGCAAGAGAAGTTTGTTGTGAAATCTTACAAATGGTAGTCTCTTTATTTGACATAGCTTGTGGTTTTACCCTTTCCAGGTGAAATGTCTTGGTTATAGAAGAAACTGAGACCAGTTTGTGGCTTATAGTAAGGATCGAGGGGAAGTTTATCTGATTCTCCATCAAATGGCATCTCTTCGAGGATGTTTTGCAAGAGAAGTTTGTTGTGAAATATTACAAGTGGTAATCTCTTTATTTGAGATAGCTTGTGTTTTTACCCTTTCCAAGTGAAATATCTTAGTTAAAGAAAAAACTGAGACCAGTTCGTGGCTTATAGTCAGGATCGAGGGGAAGTTTATCCGATTCTCCATCAAATGGCATCTCTCATAGGAAGTTTTCCAAGAGAAGTTTGTTGTGAAATCTTACAACTGGTAGTCTCTTTATTTGAGATAGCTTGTGTTTTTACCCTTTTCAGGTGAAATATCTAGGTTAAAGAAGAAACTGAGACCAGTCTGTGGCTTATAGTCAGGATCAAGGGGAAGTTTATCCGATTCTCCATCAAATGGCATTTCTTCGAGGAAGTTTCGCATGAGAAGTTTGTTGTGAAATCTTGCAAGTGGTAGTCTCTTTATTTGAGATAGATTGTGTTTTTACCCTTTCCAGGTGAAATATTTTAGTTAAAGAAGAAACTGAGACAAGCTCGTGGCTTATAGTCAGGATCGAGGGGAATTTTATCTGATTCTCCATCAAATGGCATCTCTTCGAGGGAGTTTCGCATGAGAAGTTTGTTGTGAAATCTTGCAAGTGGTAGTCTCTTTATTTGAGATAGATTGTGTTTTTATCCTTTCCAGGTGAAATATCTTAGTTAAAGAAGAAACTGGGACCAGTTCGTGGCTTATAGTCAGGATCGAGGGGAAGTTTATCTGATTCTCCATCAAATGGAATCTCTTCGAGGAAGTTTCGCAAGAGAAGCTTGTTGTTAAATCTTACAAGTGGTAGTCTCTTTATTTGAGATAGCTTGTGTTTTTACCCTTTCCAGGTGAAATATCTTGGTTAAAGAAGAAACTGAGACCAGTTCGTGGCTTATAGTCAGGATCGAGGGGATGTTTATCCGATTCTCCATCAAATGGCATCTCTTCGAGGAAGTTTCGCAAGAGAAGTTTGTTGTGAAATCTTACAAGTGGTAGTCTCTTTATTTGAGATAGCTTGTGTTTTTACCATTTCCATGTGAAATATCTTAGTTAAAGAAGAAACTGAGACCAGTTCGTGGCTTATAGTCAGGATCGAGCGGAAGTTTATCCGATTCTCCATCAAATGGCATCTCTTCGAGGAAGTTTCGCAAGAGAAACTTGTTGTGAAATCTTACAAGTGGTAGTCTCTTTAATTGAGATAGCATGTGTTTTTATCCTTTCCAGGTGAAATATCTTGGTTAAAGAAGAAACTGGGACCAGTTCGTGGCTTATAGTCAGGATCGAGGGGAAGTTTATCTGATTTTCCATCAATGGAATCTCTTCGAGGAAGTTTCGCAAGAGAAGTTTGTTGTTAAATCTTACAAGTGGTAGTCTCTTTATTTGAGATAGCTTGTGTTTTTACCCTTTCCAGGTGAAATATCTTGGTTAAAGAAGAAACTGAGACCAGATCGTGGCTTATAGTCAGGATCGAGGGGATGTTTATAAAATTCTCCTTCAAATGGCATCTCTTCGAGGATCTTTCGCAAGAGAAGTTTGTTGTGAAATCTTACAAGTGGTAGTCTCTTTATTTGAGATAGCTTGTGTTTTTACCCTTTCCATGTGAAATATCTTAGTCAAAGAAGAAATTGAGACCAGTTCGTGGCTTATAGTCAGGATCGAGGGGAAGTTTATCCGATTCTCCATCAAATGGCATCTCTTCGAGGAAGTTTCGCAAGAGAAACTTTTTGTGAAATCTTACAAGTGGTAGTCTCTTTAATTGAGATAGCTTGTGTTTTTATCCTTTCCAGGTGAAATATCTTAGTTAAAGAAGAAACTGGGACCAGTTCGTGGCTTATAGTCAGGATCGAGGGGAAGTTTATCTGATTCTCCATCAAATGGAATCTCTTCGAGGAAGTTTCGCAAGAGAAGCTTGTTGTTAAATCTTACAAGTGGTAGTCTCTTTATTTGAGATAGCTTGTGTTTTTACCCTTTCCAGGTGAAATATCTTGGTTAAAGAAGAAACTGAGACCAATTCGTGGCTTATAGTCAGGATCGAGGGGATGTTTATCCGATTCTCCATCAAATGGCATCTCTTCAAGGAAGTTTCGCAAGAGAAGTTTGTTGTGAAATCTTACAAGTGGTAGTCTCTTTATTTGATATAGCTTGTGTTTTTACCATTTCCATGTGAAATATCTTAGTTAAAGAAGAAACTTAGACCAGTTCGTGGCTTATAGTCAGGATCGAGCGGAAGTTTATCCGATTCTCCATCAAATGGCATCTCTTCGAGGAAGTTTCGCAAGAGAAACTTGTTGTGAAATCTTACAAGTGGTAGTCTCTTTAATTGAGATAGCATGTGTTTTTATCCTTTCCAGGTGAAATATCTTGGTTAAAGAAGAAACTGGGACCAGTTCGTGGCTTATAGTCTGGATCGAGGGGAAGTTTATCTGATTTTCCATCAATGGAATCTCTTCGAGGAAGTTTCGCAAGAGAAGTTTGTTGTTAAATCTTACAAGTGGTAGTCTCTTTATTTGAGATAGCTTGTGTTTTTACCCTTTCCAGGTGAAATATCTTGGTTAAAGAAGAAACTGAGACCAGATCGTGGCTTATAGTCAGGATCGAGGGGAAGTTTATAAAATTCTCCTTCAAATGGCATCTCATCGAGGATCTTTCGCAAGAGAAGTTTGTTGTGAAATCTTACAAGTGGTAGTCTCTTTAATTGAGATAGCTTATGTTTTTACCCTTTCCAGGTGAAATATCTTGGTTAAAGAAGAAACTGTGACCAGTTCGTGGCTTATAGTTAGGATCGAGGGGAAGTTTATCTGGTTCTACCTCAAATGGAATCTCTTCGAGGAAGTTTCGCAAGAGAAGTTGGTTGTGAAATCTTACAAGTGGTAGTCTCTTTATTTGAAATAGCTTGTGTTTTTACCCTTTCCAGGTTAAACATCTTGGTTAAAGAAGAAACTCAGACTAGTTTTTGGCTTATAGTCAGGATCGAGGGGAAGTTTATCCAATTCTCTATCAAATGGCATTTCTTCGAGGAAGTTTCGCAAGAGAAGTTTGTTGTGAAAACTTACAAGTGGTAGTCTCTTTATTTGAGATAGCTTGTGTTTTCATCCTTTCCAGGTGAAATATCTTGGTTAAAGAAGAAACTGGGACCAGTTCGTGGCTTATAGTCAGGATCGAGGGGAAGTTTATCTGATTCTCCATCAAATGGAATCGCTTCGAGGAAGTTTCGCAAGAGAAGTTTGTTGTGAAAACATACAAGTGGTAGTCTCTTTATTTGAGATAGCTTGTGTTTTTACCCTTTCCAGGTGAAATATCTTGGTTAAAGAAGAAACTCAGACCAGTTCGTGGCTTATAGTCAGGATAGAGGGGAAGTTTATTCGATTCTCCATCAAATGGGATCTCTTCGAGGAAGTTTCACAAGAGAAATTTGTTGTGAAATCTTACAAGTGGTAGTATCTTTATTTGAGATAGCTTGTGTTTTTACCCTTTCCATGTGAAACATCTTGGTTAAAGAAGAAACTCAGACTAGTTCGTGGCTTATAGTCAGGATCGAGGGGAAGTTTATCTAATTCTCCATCAAATGGCATTTCTTCGAGGAAGTTTCGCAAGAGAAGTTTGTTGTGAAAACTTACAAGTGATAGTCTTTTTATTTGAGATAGCTTGTGTTTTTACCCTTTCCAGTTGAAATATCTTGGTTAAAGAAGAAACTGAGACCAGTTTGTGACTTATAGTCAGGATCGAGGGGATGTTTATTCGATTCTCCATCAAATGGCATCTCTTCGAGGAAGTTTCGCAAGATAAGTTTGTTGTGAAATCTTACAAGTGGTAGTCTCTTTATTTGAGATAGCTTGTGTTTTTACCCTTTCCAGGTGAAATATCTTGGTTAAAGAAGAAACTGAGACCAGTTCGTGGCTTATAGTCAGGATTAAGGGGAAGTTTATCCGATTCTCCATCAAATGGAATTTCTTCGAGGAAGTTTTGCATGAGAATTTTGTTGTGAAATCTTACAAGTGGTAGTCTCTTTATTTGAGATAGCTTGTGTTTTTACCCATTCCAGGTGAAATAGTTTGGTTAAAGAAGAAACTGAGACCAGTTCGTGGCTTATAATCAGGATCGAGGGGATGTTTATCCGATTCTCCATCAAATGGCATCTCTTCGAGGAAGTTTCGCAAGAGAAGTTTGTTGTGAAATCTTATAAGTGGTAGTCTCTTTATTCGAGATAGCTTGTGTTTTTACCCTTTCCATGTGAAATATCTTAGTCAAAGAAGAAACTGAGACCAGTTCGTGGCTTATAGTCAGGATCGAGGGGAAGTTTATCCGATTCTCCATCAAATGGCATCTCTTCGAGGAAGTTTCGCAAGAGAAACTTTTTGTGAAATCTTACAAGTGGTAGTCTCTTTAATTGAGATAGCTTGTGTTTTTATCCTTTCCAGGTGAAATATCTTAGTTAAAGAAGAAACTGGGACCAGTTCGTGGCTTATAGTCAGGATCGAGGGGAAGTTTATCTGATTCTCCATCAAATGGAATCTCTTCGAGGAAGTTTCGCAAGAGAAGCTTGTTGTTAAATCTTACAAGTGGTAGTCTCTTTATTTGAGATAGCTTGTGTTTTTACCCTTTCCAGGTGAAATATCTTGGTTAAAGAAGAAACTGAGACCAGTTCGTGGCTTATAGTCAGGATCGAGGGGTTGTTTATCCGATTCTCCATCAAATGGCATCTCTTCGAGGAAGTTTCGCAAGAGAAGTTTGTTGTGAAATCTTACAAGTGGTAGTCTCTTTATTTGAGATAGCTTGTGTTTTTACCCTTTCCATGTGAAATATCTTAGTTAAAGAAGAAACTGAGACCAGTTCGTGGCTTATAGTCAGGATCGAGCGGAAGTTTATCCGATTCTCCATCAAATGGCATCTCTTCGAGGAAGTTTCGCAAGAGAAACTTGTTGTGAAATCTTACAAGTGGTAGTCTCTTTAATTGAGATAGCATGTGTTTTTATCCTTTCCAGGTGAAATATCTTGGTTAAAGAAGAAACTGGGACCAGTTCGTGGCTTATAGTCAGGATCGAGGGGAAGTTTATCTGATTTTCCATCAATGGAATCTCTTCTAGGAAGTTTCGCAAGAGAAGTTTGTTGTTAAATCTTACAAGTGGTAGTCTCTTTATTTGAGATAGCTTGTGTTTTTACCCTTTCCAGGTGAAATATCTTGGTTAAAGAAGAAACTGAGACCAGATCGTGGCTTATAGTCAGGATTGAGGGGAAGTTTATAAAATTCTCCTTCAAATGGCATCTCTTCGAGGATCTTTCGCAAGAGAAGTTTTTTGTGAAATCTTACAAGTGGTAGTCTCTTTATTTGAGATAGCTTATGTTTTTACCCTTTCCAGGTGAAATATCTTGGTTAAAGAAGAAATTGTGACCAGTTCGTGGCTTATAGTTAGGATCGAGGGGAAGTTTATCTGGTTCTACCTCAAATGGAATCTCTTCGAGGAAGTTTCGCAAGAGAAGTTGGTTGTGAAATCTTACAAGTGGTAGTCTCTTTATTCGAGATAGCTTGTGTTTTTATCCTTTCCAGGTGAAACATCTTGGTTAAAGAAGAAACTCAGACTAGTTTGTGGCTTATAGTCAGGATCGAGGGGAAGTTTATCCAATTCTCTATGAAATGGCATTTCTTCGAGGAAGTTTCGCAAGAGAAACTTTTTGTGAAATCTACCAAGTGGTAGTCTCTTTAATTGAGATAGCTTGTGTTTTTATCCTTTCCAGGTGAAATATCTTAGTTAAAGAAGAAACTGGGACCAGTTCGTGGCTTATAGTCAGGATCGAGGGGAAGTTTATCTGATTCTCCATCAAATGGAATCTCTTCGAGGAAGTTTCGCAAGAGAAGCTTGTTGTTAAATCTTACAAGTGGTAGTCTCTTTATTTGAGATAGCTTGTGTTTTTACCCTTTCCAGGTGAAATATCTTGGTTAAAGAAGAAACTGAGACCAGTTCGTGGCTTATAGTCAGGATCTAAGGGGATGTTTATCCGATTCTCCATCAAATGGCATCTCTTCGAGGAAGTTTCGCAAGAGAAGTTTGTTGTGAAATCTTACAAGTGGTAGTCTCTTTATTTGAGATAGCTTGTGTTTTTACCCTTTCCATGTGAAATATCTTAGTTAAAGAAGAAACTGAGACCAGTTCGTGGCTTATAGTCAGGATCGAGCGGAAGTTTATCCGATTCTCCATCAAATGGCATCTCTTCGAGGGAGTTTCGCAAGAGAAACTTGTTGTGAAATCTTACAAGTGGTAGTCTCTTTAATTGAGATAGCATGTGTTTTTATCCTTTCCAGGTGAAATATCTTGGTTAAAGAAGAAACTGGGACCAGTTCGTGGCTTATAGTCAGGATCGAGGGGAAGTTTATCTGATTTTCCATCAATGGAATCTCTTCTAGGAAGTTTCGCAAGAGAAGTTTGTTGTTAAATCTTACAAGTGGTAGTCTCTTTATTTGAGATAGCTTGTGTTTTTACCCTTTCCAGGTGAAATATCTTGGTTAAAGAAGAAACTGAGACCAGATCGTGGCTTATAGTCAGGATTGAGGGGAAGTTTATAAAATTCTCCTTCAAATGGCATCTCTTCGAGGATCTTTCGCAAGAGAAGTTTTTTGTGAAATCTTACAAGTGGTAGTCTCTTTATTTGAGATAGCTTATGTTTTTACCCTTTCCAGGTGAAATATCTTGGTTAAAGAAGAAATTGTGACCAGTTCGTGGCTTATAGTTAGGATCGAGGGGAAGTTTATCTGGTTCTACCTCAAATGGAATCTCTTCGAGGAAGTTTCGCAAGAGAAGTTGGTTGTGAAATCTTACAAGTGGTAGTCTCTTTATTCGAGATAGCTTGTGTTTTAATCCTGTCCAGGTGAAACATCTTGGTTAAAGAAGAAACTCAGACTAGTTTGTGGCTTATAGTCAGGATCGAGGGGAAGTTTATCCAATTCTCTATGAAATGGCATTTCTTCGAGGAAGTTTCGCAAGAGAAACTTTTTGTGAAATCTACCAAGTGGTAGTCTCTTTAATTGAGATATCTTGTGTTTTTATCCTTTCCAGGTGAAATATCTTAGTTAAAGAAGAAACTGGGACCAGTTCGTGGCTTATAGTCAGGATCGAGGGGAAGTTTATCTGATTCTCCATCAAATGGAATCTCTTCGAGGAAGTTTCGCAAGAGAAGCTTGTTGTTAAATCTTACAAGTGGTAGTCTCTTTATTTGAGATAGCTTGTTTTTTTACCCTTTCCAGGTGAAATATCTTGGTTAAAGAAGAAACTGAGACCAGTTCGTGGCTTATAGTCAGGATCGAGGGGATGTTTATCCAATTCTCCATCAAATGGCATCTCTTCGAGGAAGTTTCGCAAGAGAAGTTTGTTGTGAAATCTTACAAGTGGTAGTCTCTTTATTTGAGATAGCTTGTGTTTTTACCCTTTCCATGTGAAATATCTTAGTTAAAGAAGAAACTGAGACCAGTTCGTGGCTTATAGTCAGGATCGAGCGGAAGTTTATCCGATTCTCCATCAAATGGCATCTCTTCGAGGAAGTTTCGCAAGAGAAACTTGTTGTAAAATCTTACAAGTGGTAGTCTCTTTAATTGAGATAGCATGTGTTTTTATCCTTTCCAGGTGAAATATCTTGGTTAAAGAAGAAACTGGGACCAGTTCGTGGCTTATAGTCAGGATCGAGGGGAAGTTTATCTGATTTTCCATCAATGGAATCTCTTCTAGGAAGTTTCGCAAGAGAAGTTTGTTGTTAAATCTTACAAGTGGTAGTCTCTTTATTTGAGATAGCTTGTGTTTTTACCCTTTCCCGGTGAAATATCTTGGTTAAAGAAGAAACTGAGACCAGATCGTGGCTTATAGTCAGGATTGAGGGGAAGTTTATAAAATTCTCCTTCAAATGGCATCTCTTCGAGGATCTTTCGCAAGAGAAGTTTTTTGTGAAATCTTACAAGTGGTAGTCTCTTTATTTGAGATAGCTTATGTTTTTACCCTTTCCAGGTGAAATATCTTGGTTAAAGAAGAAATTGTGACCAGTTCGTGGCTTATAGTTAGGATCGAGGGGAAGTTTATCTGGTTCTACCTCAAATGGAATCTCTTCGAGGAAGTTTCGCAAGAGAAGTTGGTTGTGAAATCTTACAAGTGGTAGTGTCTTTATTTGAAATAGCTTGTGTTTTTACCCTTTCCAGGTGAAACATCTTGGTTAAAGAAGAAACTCAGACTAGTTTGTGGCTTATAGTCAGGATCGAGGGGAAGTTTATCCAATTCTCTATGAAATGGCATTTCTTCGAGGAAGTTTTTCAAGAGAAGTTTATTGTGAAAACTTACAAGTGGTAGTCTCTTTATTTGAGATAGCTTGTGTTTTTACCCTTTTCAGATGAAATATCTTGGTTAAAGAAGAAACTGAGACCAGTTCGTGGCTTATAGTCAGGATCGAGGGGATGTTTATCCGATTCTCCATCAAATGGCATCTCTTCGAGGAAGTTTCGCAAGATAAGTTTGTTGTGAAATCTTAAAAGTGGTAGTCTCTTTATTTGAGATAGCTTGTGTTTTTACCCTTTCCAGGTTAAATATCTTGGTTAAAGAAGAAACTCAGACCAGTTTGTGGCTTATAGTCAGGATCGAGGGGAAGTTTATCCGATTCTCCATCAAATGGGATCTCTTCGAGGAAGTTTCACAAGAGAAATTTGTTGTGAAATCTTACAAGTGGTAGTATCTTTATTTGAGATAGCTTGTGTTTTTACCCTTTCCATGTGAAACATCTTGGTTAAAGAAGAAACTCAGACTAGTTCGTGGCTTATAGTCAGGATCGAGGGGAAGTTTATCTAATTCTCCATCCAATGGCATTTCTTCGAGGAAGTTTCGCAAGAGAAGTTTGTTGTGAAAACTTACAAGTGATAGTCTCTTTATTTGAGATAGATTGTGTTTTTACCCTTTCCAGTTGAAATATCTTGGTTAAAGAAGAAACTGAGACCAGTTTGTGGCTTATAGTCAGGATCCAGGGGATGTTTATTCGATTCTCCATCAAATGGCATCTCTTCGAGGAAGTTTCGCAAGATAAGTTTGTTGTGAAATCTTACAAGTGGTAGTCTCTTTATTTGAGATAACTTGTGTTTTTACCCTTTCACGGTGAAATATCTTGGTTAAAGAAGAAACTGAGACCAGTTCGTGGCTTATAGTCAGGATCGAGGGGAAGTTTATCCGATTCTCCATCAAATGGCATCTCTTCGAGAAAGTTTCGCAAGAGAAATTTGTTGTGAAATCTTACAAGTGGTAGTCTCTTTATTTGAGATAGCTTGTGTTTTTACCCATTCCATGTGAAATATCTTAGTTAAATAAGAAATTTAGACAAGTTTGTGGCTTATTGTCAGGATCGAGGGGAAGTTTATCTGATTCTCCATCAAATGGCATTTCTTCGAGGATGTTTCGCATGAGAAGTTTGTTGTGAAATCTTATAAGTGGTAGTCTCTTTATTTGTGATAGCTTGTGTTTTTACCCATTCCAGGTGAAATAGTTTGGTTAAAGAAGAAACTGAGACCAGTTCGTGGATTATAGTCAGGATCGAGGGGATGTTTATCCGATTCTCCATCAAATGGCATCTCTTCGAGGAAGTTTCGCAAGAGAAACTTGTTGTGAAATCTTACAAGTGGTAGTCTCTTTAATTGAGATAGCTTGTGTTTTTATCCTTTCCAGGTGAAATATCTTAGTTAAAGAAGAAACTGGGACCAGTTCGTGGCTTATAGTCAGGATCGAGGGGAAGTTTATCAGATTCTCCATCAAATGGAATCTCTTCGAGGAAGTTTCGCAAGAGAAGTTTGTTGTTAAATTTTACAAGTGGTAGTCTCTTTATTTGAGATAGCTTGTGTTTTTACCCTTTCCAGGTGAAATATCTTGTTTAAAGAAGAAACTGAGACCAGATCGTGGCTTATAGTCAGGATCGAGGGGAAGTTTATAAAATTCTCCTTCAAATGGCATCTCTTCGAGGATCTTTCCCAAGAGAAGTTTGTTGTGAAATCTTACAAGTGGTAGTCTCTTTATTTGAGATAGCTTATGTTTTTACCCTTTCCAGGTGAAATATCTTGGTTAAAGAAGAAACTGTGACCAGTTCGTGGCTTATAGTTAGGATCGAGGGGTAGTTTATCTGGTTCTACCTCAAATGGAATCTCTTCGAGTAAGTTTCGCAAGAGAAGTTGGTTGTGAAATCTTACAAGTGGTAGTCTCTTTATTTGAAATAGCTTGTGTTTTTACCCTTTCCAGGTGAAATATTTTGGTTAAAGAAGAAACTGAGACCAACTCGTGGCTTATAGTCAGGATCGAGGGGAAGTTTATCTGATTCTCGATCAAATGGCATTTCTTCGAGGAAGTTTCACAAGAAAAGTTTGTTGTGAAATCTTATAAGTGGTAGTATCTTTATTTGAGATAGCTTGTGTTTTTACCCTTTCCAGGTGAAACATCTTGGTTAAAGAAGAAACTCAGACTAGTTCGTGGCTTATAGTCAGGATCGAGGGGAAGTTTATCCAATTCTCCATCAAATGGCATTTCTTCGAGGAAGTTTCGCAAGAGAAGTTTGTTGTGAAAACTTACAAGTGGTAGTCTCTTTATTTGAGATAGCTTGTGTTTTTACCCTTTCCAGTTGAAATATCTTGGTTAAAGAAGAAACTGAGACCAGTTCGTGGCTTATAGTCAGGATCGAGGGGATGTTTATCCGATTCTCCATCAAATGGCATCACTTCGAGGAAGTTTCGCAAGATAAGTTTGTTTTGAAATCTTAAAAGTGGTAGTCTCTTTATTTGAGATAGCTTGTGTTTTTACCCTCTCCAGTTGAAATATCTTGGTTAAAGAAGAAACTCAGACCAGTTCGTGGCTTATAGTCAGGATCGAGGGGAAGTTTATTCGATTCTCCATCAAATGGGATCTCTTCGAGGAAGTTTCGCAAGAGAAATTTGTTGTGAAATCTTACAAGTGGTAGTATCTTTATTTGAGATAGCTTGTGTTTTTACCCTTTCCAGGTGAAATAGTTTTGTTAAATAAGAAACTGAGACCAGTTTGTGGCTTATAGTCAGGATCGAGGGGATGTTTATCCGATTCTCCATCAAATGGTATCTCTTCGAGGAAGTTTCGCAAGAGAAGTTTGTTGTGAAATGTTACAAGTGGTAGTCTCTTTATTTGAGATAGCTTGTGTTTTTACCATTTCCATGTGAAATATCTTAGTTAAAGAAGAAACTGAGACCAGTTCGTGGCTTATAGTCAGGATCGAGGGGAAGTTTATCCGATTCTCCATCAAATGGCATCTCTTCGAGGAAGTTTCGCAAGAGAAACTTGTTTTGCAATCTTACAAGTGGTAGTCTCTTTAATTGAGATAGCTTGTGTTTTTATCCTTTCCAGGTGAAATATATTGGTTAAAGAAGAAACTGGGACCAGTTCGTGGCTTATAGTCAGGATCGAGGGGAAGTTTATCTGATTTTCCATCAATGGAATCTCTTCGAGGAAGTTTCGCAAGAGAAGTTTGTTGTGAAATCTTACAAGTGGTAGTCTCTTTATTTGAGATAGCTTGTGTTTTTACCCTTTCTATGTGAAATATCTTGGTTAAAGAAGAAACTGAGACCAAATCGTGGCTTATAGTCAGGATCGAGGGGAAGTTTATAAAATTCTCCTTCAAATGGCATCTCTTCGAGGATCTTTCGCAAGAGAAGTTTGTTGTGAAATCTTACAAGTGGTAGTCTCTTTATTTGAGATAACTTATGTTTTTACCCTTTCCAGGTGAAATATCTTGGTTAAAGAAGAAATTGTGACCAGTTCGTGGCTTATAGTTAGGATCGAGGGGAAGTTTATCTGGTTCTACCTCAAATGGAATCTCTTCGAGGAAGTTTCGCAAGAGAAGTTGGTTGTGAAATCTTACAAGTGGTAGACTCTTTATTTGAAATAGCTTGTGTTTTTACCCTTTCCAGGTGGAACATCTTGGTTAAAGAAGAAACTCAGACTAGTTCGTGGCTTATAGTCAGGATCGAGGGGAAGTTTATCCAATTCTCTATCAAATGGCATTTCTTCGAGGATGTTTCGCAAGAGAAGTTTGTTGTGAAAACTTACAAGTGGTAGTATCTTTATTTGAGATAGCTTGTGTTTTTACCCTTTCCAGTTGAAATATCTTGGTTAAAGAAGAAACTGAGACCAGTTCGTGGCTTATAGTCAGGATCGAGGGGATGTTTATCCAATTCTCCATCAAATGGCATCTCTTCGAGGAAGTTTCGCAAGAGAAGTTTGTTGTGAAATCTTACAAGTGGTAGTCTCTTTATTTGAGATAGCTTGTGTTTTTACCCTTTCCATGTGAAATATCTTAGTTAAAGAAGAAACTGAGACCAGTTCGTGTCTTATAGTCAGGATCGAGCGGAAGTTTATCCGATTCTCCATCAAATGGCATCTCTTCGAGGAAGTTTCGCAAGAGAAACTTGTTGTGAAATCTTACAAGTGGTAGTCTCTTTAATTGAGATAGCATGTGTTTTTATCCTTTCCAGGTGAAATATCTTGGTTAAAGAAGAAACTGGGACCAGTTCGTGGCTTATAGTCAGGATCGAGGGGAAGTTTATCTGATTTTCCATCAATGGAATCTCTTCTAGGAAGTTTCGCAAGAGAAGTTTGTTGTTAAATCTTACAAGTGGTAGTCTCTTTATTTGAGATAGCTTGTGTTTTTACCCTTTCCCGGTGAAATATCTTGGTTAAAGAAGAAACTGAGACCAGATCGTGGCTTATAGTCAGGATTGAGGGGAAGTTTATAAAATTCTCCTTCAAATGGCATCTCTTCGAGGATCTTTCGCAAGAGAAGTTTTTTGTGAAATCTTACAAGTGGTAGTCTCTTTATTTGAGATAGCTTATGTTTTTACCCTTTCCAGGTGAAATATCTTGGTTAAAGAAGAAATTGTGACCAGTTCGTGGCTTATAGTTAGGATCGAGGGGAAGTTTATCTGGTTCTACCTCAAATGGAATCTCTTCGAGGAAGTTTCGCAAGAGAAGTTGGTTGTGAAATCTTACAAGTGGTAGTGTCTTTATTTGAAATAGCTTGTGTTTTTACCCTTTCCAGGTGAAACATCTTGGTTAAAGAAGAAACTCAGACTAGTTTGTGGCTTATAGTCAGGATCGAGGGGAAGTTTATCCAATTCTCTATGAAATGGCATTTCTTCGAGGAAGTTTTTCAAGAGAAGTTTATTGTGAAAACTTACAAGTGGTAGTCTCTTTATTTGAGATAGCTTGTGTTTTTACCCTTTTCAGATGAAATATCTTGGTTAAAGAAGAAACTGAGACCAGTTCGTGGCTTATAGTCAGGATCGAGGGGATGTTTATCCGATTCTCCATCAAATGGCATCTCTTCGAGGAAGTTTCGCAAGATAAGTTTGTTGTGAAATCTTAAAAGTGGTAGTCTCTTTATTTGAGATAGCTTGTGTTTTTACCCTTTCCAGGTTAAATATCTTGGTTAAAGAAGAAACTCAGACCAGTTTGTGGCTTATAGTCAGGATCGAGGGGAAGTTTATCCGATTCTCCATCAAATGGGATCTCTTCGAGGAAGTTTCACAAGAGAAATTTGTTGTGAAATCTTACAAGTGGTAGTATCTTTATTTGAGATAGCTTGTGTTTTTACCCTTTCCATGTGAAACATCTTGGTTAAAGAAGAAACTCAGACTAGTTCGTGGCTTATAGTCAGGATCGAGGGGAAGTTTATCTAATTCTCCATCCAATGGCATTTCTTCGAGGAAGTTTCGCAAGAGAAGTTTGTTGTGAAAACTTACAAGTGATAGTCTCTTTATTTGAGATAGATTGTGTTTTTACCCTTTCCAGTTGAAATATCTTGGTTAAAGAAGAAACTGAGACCAGTTTGTGGCTTATAGTCAGGATCCAGGGGATGTTTATTCGATTCTCCATCAAATGGCATCTCTTCGAGGAAGTTTCGCAAGATAAGTTTGTTGTGAAATCTTACAAGTGGTAGTCTCTTTATTTGAGATAACTTGTGTTTTTACCCTTTCACGGTGAAATATCTTGGTTAAAGAAGAAACTGAGACCAGTTCGTGGCTTATAGTCAGGATCGAGGGGAAGTTTATCCGATTCTCCATCAAATGGCATCTCTTCGAGAAAGTTTCGCAAGAGAAATTTGTTGTGAAATCTTACAAGTGGTAGTCTCTTTATTTGAGATAGCTTGTGTTTTTACCCATTCCATGTGAAATATCTTAGTTAAATAAGAAATTTAGACAAGTTTGTGGCTTATTGTCAGGATCGAGGGGAAGTTTATCCGATTCTCCATCAAATGGCATTTCTTCGAGGATGTTTCGCATGAGAAGTTTGTTGTGAAATCTTATAAGTGGTAGTCTCTTTATTTGAGATAGCTTGTGTTTTTACCCATTCCAGGTGAAATAGTTTGGTTAAAGAAGAAACTGAGACCAGTTCGTGGATTATAGTCAGGATCGAGTGGATGTTTATCCGATTCTCCATCAAATGGCATCTCTTCGAGGAAGTTTCGCAAGAGAAACTTGTTGTGAAATCTTACAAGTGGTAGTCTCTTTAATTGAGATAGCTTGTGTTTTTATCCTTTCCAGGTGAAATATCTTAGTTAAAGAAGAAACTGGGACCAGTTCGTGGCTTATAGTCAGGATCGAGGGGAAGTTTATAAAATTCTCCTTCAAATGGCATCTCTTCGAGGATCTTTCCCAAGAGAAGTTTGTTGTGAAATCTTACAAGTGGTAGTCTCTTTATTTGAGATAGCTTATGTTTTTACCCTTTCCAGGTGAAATATCTTGGTTAAAGAAGAAACTGTGACCAGTTCGTGGCTTATAGTTAGGATCGAGGGGTAGTTTATCTGGTTCTACCTCAAATGGAATCTCTTCGAGTAAGTTTCGCAAGAGAAGTTGGTTGTGAAATCTTACAAGTGGTAGTCTCTTTATTTGAAATAGCTTGTGTTTTTACCCTTTCCAGGTGAAATATTTTGGTTAAAGAAGAAACTGAGACCAACTCGTGGCTTATAGTCAGGATCGAGGGGAAGTTTATCTGATTCTCGATCAAATGGCATTTCTTCGAGGAAGTTTCACAAGAAAAGTTTGTTGTGAAATCTTATAAGTGGTAGTATCTTTATTTGATATAGCTTGTGTTTTTACCCTTTCCAGGTGAAACATCTTGGTTAAAGAAGAAACTCAGACTAGTTCGTGGCTTATAGTCAGGATCGAGGGGAAGTTTATCCAATTCTCCATCAAATGGCATTTCTTCGAGGAAGTTTCGCAAGAGAAGTTTGTTGTGAAAACTTACAAGTGGTAGTCTCTTTATTTGAGATAGCTTGTGTTTTTACCCTTTCCAGTTGAAATATCTTGGTTAAAGAAGAAACTGAGACCAGTTCGTGGCTTATAGTCAGGATCGAGGGGATGTTTATCCGATTCTCTATCAAATGGCATCACTTCGAGGAAGTTTCGCAAGATAAGTTTGTTGTGAAATCTTAAAAGTGGTAGTCTCTTTATTTGAGATAGCTTGTGTTTTTACCCTCTCCAGTTGAAATATCTTGGTTAAAGAAGAAACTCAGACCAGTTCGTGGCTTATAGTCAGGATCGAGGGGAAGTTTATTCGATTCTCCATCAAATGGGATCTCTTCGAGGAAGTTTCGCAAGAGAAATTTGTTGTGAAATCTTACAAGTGGTAGTATATTTATTTGAGATAGCTTGTGTTTTTACCCTTTCCAGGTGAAATAGTTTTGTTAAATAAGAAACTGAGACCAGTTTGTGGCTTATAGTCAGGATCGAGGGGATGTTTATCCGATTCTCCATCAAATGGTATCTCTTCGAGGAAGTTTCGCAAGAGAAGTTTGTTGTGAAATCTTACAAGTGGTAGTCTCTTTATTTGAGATAGCTTGTGTTTTTACCATTTCCATGTGAAATATCTTAGTTAAAGAAGAAACTGAGACCAGTTCGTGGCTTATAGTCAGGATCGAGGGGAAGTTTATCCGATTCTCCATCAAATGGCATCTCTTCGAGGAAGTTTCGCAAGAGAAACTTGTTTTGCAATCTTACAAGTGGTAGTCTCTTTAATTGAGATAGCTTGTGTTTTTATCCTTTCCAGGTGAAATATATTGGTTAAAGAAGAAACTGGGACCAGTTCGTGGCTTATAGTCAGGATCGAGGGGAAGTTTATCTGATTTTCCATCAATGGAATCTCTTCGAGGAAGTTTCGCAAGAGAAGTTTGTTGTGAAATCTTACAAGTGGTAGTCTCTTTATTTGAGATAGCTTGTGTTTTTACCCTTTCTATGTGAAATATCTTGGTTAAAGAAGAAACTGAGACCAGATCGTGGCTTATAGTCAGGATCGAGGGGAAGTTTATAAAATTCTCCTTCAAATGGCATCTCTTCGAGGATCTTTCGCAAGAGAAGTTTGTTGTGAAATCTTACAAGTGGTAGTCTCTTTATTTGAGATAACTTATGTTTTTACCCTTTCCAGGTGAAATATCTTGGTTAAAGAAGAAATTGTGACCAGTTCGTGGCTTATAGTTAGGATCGAGGGGAAGTTTATCTGGTTCTACCTCAAATGGAATCTCTTCGAGGAAGTTTCGCAAGAGAAGTTGGTTGTGAAATCTTACAAGTGGTAGTCTCTTTATTTGAAATAGCTTGTGTTTTTACCCTTTCCAGGTGAAACATCTTGGTTAAAGAAGAAACTCAGACTAGTTCGTGGCTTATAGTCAGGATCGAGGGGAAGTTTATCCAATTCTCTATCAAATGGCATTTCTTCGAGGATGTTTCGCAAGAGAAGTTTGTTGTGAAAACTTACAAGTGGTAGTATCTTTATTTGAGATAGCTTGTGTTTTTACCCTTTACAGTTGAAATATCTTGGTTAAAGAAGAAACTGAGACCAGTTCGTGGCTTATAGTCAGGATCGAGGGGATGTTTATCCTATTCTCCATCAAATGGCATCTCTTCGAGGAAGTTTTGCAAGATAAGTTTGTTGTGAAATCTTAAAAGTGGTAGTCTCTTCATTTTAGATAGCTTGTGTTTTTACCCTTTCCAGGTGAAATATCTTTGTTAAAGAAGAAACTCAGACCAGTTCGTGGCTTATAGTCAGGATCGAGGGGAAGTTTATCCGATTCTCCATCAAATGGGATCTCTTCGAGGAAGTTTCGCAAGAGAAATTTGTTGTGAAATCTTACAAGTGGTAGTATCTTTATTTGAGATAGCTTGTGTTTTTACCCTTTCCAGGTGAAACATCTTGGTTAAAGAAGAAACTCAGACTAGTTTGTGGCTTATAGTCAAGATCGAGGGGAAGTTTATCCAATTCTCCATCAAATGGCATCTCTTCGAGGAAGTTTCGCAAGAGAAGTTTATAGTGAAATCTTACAAGTGGAAGTCTCTTTATTTGAGATAGCTTGTGTTTTTACCCTTTCCAGGTGAAACAATTTGGTTAAAGAAGAAACTGAGACCAGCTTGTGGCTTATAGTCAGGATCGAGGGGAAGTTTATCTAATTCTCCATCAAATGGCATCTCTTCGAGGAAGTTTCACAAGAAAAGTTTGTTTTGAAATCTTATAAGTGGTAGTATCTTTATTTGAGATAGCTTGTGTTTTTACCCTTTCCAGGTGAAACATCTTGGTTAAAGAAGAAACTCATACCAGTTATTGGCTTATAGTCAGGATCGAGGGGAAGTTTATCCAATTCTCCATCAAATGGCATTTCTTCGAGAAAGTTTCGCAAGAGAAGTTTGTTGTGAAATCTTACAAGTGGTAGTCTCTTTATTTCAGATAGCTTGTGTTTTTACCCTTTCCAGGTGAAATATCTTGGTTAATGAAGAAACTAGGACAAGTTCGTGGCTTATAGTTAGGATCGAGGGGAAGTTTATCTGGATCTACCTTAAATGGCATCTCTTCGAGGAAGTTTTTCAAGAGAAGTTGGTTGTGAAATCTTACAAGTGGTAGTCTCTTTATTTGAGATAGCTTGTGTTTTTACCCTTTCCAGGTGAAATATCTTGGTTAAAGAAGAAACTGAGACTAGTTCGTGGCTGATAGTCAGGATCGAGGGGATGTTTATCTGATTCTCCATCAAATGGCATCTCTTCGAGGAAGTTTCGCAAGATAAGTTTGTTGTGAAATCTTACAAGAGGTAGTCTCTTTATTTGAGATAACTTGTGTTTTTACCCTTTCCAGGTGAAATATCTTGGTTAAAGAAGAAACTGAGACCAGTTCGTGGCTTATAGTCAGGATCGAGGGGAAGTTTATCCGATTCTCCATCAAATGGAATCTCTTCGAGAAAGTTTCACAAGAGAAATTTGTTGTGAAATCTTACAAGTGGTAGTCTCTTTATATGAGATAGCTTGTGTTTTTACCCATTCCAGGTGAAATATCTTAGTTAAATAAGAAAATTAGACAAGTTCGTGGCTTATAGTCACAATCAAGGGGAAGTTTACTCGATTCTCCATCAAATGGCATCTCTTCGAGGAAGTTTCACAAGAGAAGTTTATTGTGAAATCTTACAAGTGGTAGTCTCTTTATTAGAGATAGCTTGTGTTTTTACCCTTTCTAGGTGAAATATCTTGGTTAAAGAAGAAACTGAGACCAGTTCGTGGCTTATAGTCAGGATCGAGTGGAAGTTTATCCGATTCTCTATCGAATGGCATCTCTCATAGGATTTTTCGCAAGAGAAGTTTATTGTGAAATCTTACAAGTGGTAGTCTCTTTATTTGAAATAGCTTATGTTTTTACCCTTTCCAGGTGAAATATCTTGGTTAAAGAAGAAACTGGGATCAGTCTGTGGCTTATAGTCAGGAACGAGGGGAAGTTTATCTGATTCTCCATCAAATGGCATCTCTTCCAGGAAGTTTCGCAAGAGAAGTTTATTATTAAAATCTTACAAGTGGTAGTCTCTTTATTTGATATAGCTTGTGTTTTTACCCTTTCCAGGTGAAATATCTTGGTTAAAGAAGAAACTGAGACCAGTTCGTGGCTTATAGTCAGGATCAAGGGGAAGTTTATCTGATTCTCCATCAAATGGAATTTCTTCGAGGAAGTTTCGCATGAGAAGTTTGTTGTGAAATCTTACAAGTGGTAGTCTCTTTATTTGAGATAGCTTGTGTTTTTACCCTTTCCAGGTGAAATAGTTTGGTTAAAGAAGAAACTGTAACCAGTTCGTGGCTTATAGTCAGGATCGAGGGGATGTTTATCCGATTCTCCATGAAATGGCATCTCATCGAGGAAGTTTCACAAGAGAAATTTGTTGTGAAATCTTACAAGTGGTAGTCTCTTTATTTGAGATAGCTTGTGTTTTTACCCTTTCCATGTGAAATATCTTAGTTAAAGAAGAAACTGAGACCAGTTCGTGGCTTATAATCAAGATCGAGGGGAAGTTTATCCGATTCTCCATCAAATGGCATCTCTTCGAGGAAGTTTCGCAAGAGAAACTTGTTGTGAAATCTTACAAGTGGTAGTCTCTTTAATTGAGATATCTTGTGTTTTTATCCTTTCCAGGTGAAATATCTTGTTTAAAGAAGAAACCAGGACCAGTTTGTGGCTTATAGTCAGGATCGAGGAGAAGTTTATTTGATTCTCCATCAAATGGAATCTCTTCGAGGAAGTTTTGCAAGAGAAGTTTGTTGTGAAATCTTACAAGTGGTAGTCTCTTTATTTGAGATAGGTTGTGTTTTTACCCTTTCTAGGTGAAATATCTTGGTTAAAGAAGAAACTGAGACCAGTTCGTGGCTTATAGTCAGGATCGAGGGGAAGTTTATCAAATTCTCCTTCAAATGGCATCTCTTCGAGGATCTTTCGCAAGAGAAGTTTGTTGTGAAATATTACAAGTGGTAGTCTCTTTATTTGATATATCTTATGTTTTTACCCTTTCCAGGTGAAATATCTTGGTTAAAGAAGAAACTGTGACCAGTTTGTGGCTTATAGTAAGGATCGAGGGGAAGTTTATTTGGTTCTACCTCAAATGGAATCTCTTCGAGGAAGTTTCGCAAGAGAAGTTGGTTGTGAAATCTTACAAGTGGTAGTCTCTTTATTTGAAATAGCTTATGTTTTTACCCTTTCCAGGTGAAATATTTTGGTTAAAGAAGAAACTGAGACCAGTTCGTGGCTTATAGTCAGGATCGAGGGGAAGTTTATCTGATTCTCCATCAAATGGCATCTCTTCGAGGAAGTTTCGCAAGAAAAGTTTGTTGTGAAATCTTATAAGTGGTAGTATCTTTATTTGAGATAACTTGTGTTTTTACCCTTTCCAGGTGAAACATCTTGGTTAAAGAAGAAACTCAGACCAGTTCGTGGCTTATAGTCAGGATCGACGGGAAGTATATCCAATTCTCCATCAAATGGCATTTCTTCGAGGAAGTTTCGCAAGAGAAGTTTGTTGTGAAAACTTACAAGTGGTAGTCTCTTTATTTGAGATAGCTTGTGTTTTTACCCTTTCCAGCTGAAATATCTTGGTTAAAGAAGAAACTGAGACCAGTTCGTGGCTTATAGTCAGGATCGAGGGGATGTTTATCTGATTCCCCATCAAATGGCATCTCTTCGAGGAAGTTTCACAAGATAAGTTTGTTGTGAAATCTTACAAGTGATAGTCTCTTTATTTGAGACATCTTGTGTTTTTACCCTTTCCAGGTGAAATATCTTCGTTAAAGAATAAACTGAGACCAGTTCGTGGCTTATAGTCAGGATCAAGGGGAAGTTTATCCGATTCTCCATCAAATGGCATTTCTTCGAGGAAGTTTCGCATGAGAAGTTTGTTGTGAAATCTTACAAGTGGTAGTCTCTTTATTTGAGATAGCTTGTGTTTTTACCCATTCCAGGTGAAATAGTTTGGTTAAAGAAGAAACTGAGACCAGTTCGTGGCTTATAGTCAGGATCGAGGGGATGTTTATCCTATTCTCCATCAAATGGCATCTCTTCGAGGAAGTTTCGCAAGAGAAGTTTGTTGTGAAATCTTACAAGTGGTAGTCTCTTTATTTGAGATAGCTTGTGTTTTTACCCTTTCCAGGTGAAATATCTTAGTTAAAGAAGAAACTGAGACCAGTTCGTGGCTTATAGTCAGGATCGAGGGGAAGTTTATCCGATTCTCCATCGAATGGCATCTCTCATAGGATTTTTCGCAAGAGAAGTTTATTGTGAAATCTTACAAGTGGTAGTCTCTTTATTTGAAATAGCTTATGTTTTTACCCTTTCCAGGTGAAATATCTAGGTTAAAGAAGAAACTGGGATCAGTCTGTGGCTTATAGTCAGGAACGAGGGGAAGTTTATCTGATTCTCCATCAAATGGCATCTCTTCCAGGAAGTTTTGCAAGAGAAGTTTATTATTAAAATCTTACAAGTGGTAGTCTCTTTATTTGATATAGCTTGTGTTTTTACCCTTTCCAGGTGAAATATCTTGGTTAAAGAAGAAACTGAGACCAGTTCGTGGCTTATAGTCAGGATCAAGGGGAAGTTTATCCGATTCTCCATCAAATGGAATTTCTTCGAGGAAGTTTCGCATGAGAAGTTTGTTGTGAAATCTTACAAGTGGTAGTCTCTTTATTTGAGATAGCTTGTGTTTTTACCCATTCCAGGTGAAATAGTTTGGTTAAAGAAGAAACTGAGACCAGTTCGTGGCTTATAGTCAGGATCGAGGGGATGTTTATCCGATTCTCTATCAAATGGCATCTCATCGAGGAAGTTTCACAAGAGAAATTTGTTGTGAAATCTTACAAGTGGTAGTCTCTTTATTTGAGATAGCTTGTGTTTTTACCCTTTCCATGTGAAATATCTTAGTTAAAGAAGAAACTGAGACCAGTTCGTGGCTTATAATCAAGATCGAGGGGAAGTTTATCCGATTCTCCATCAAATGGCATCTCTTCGAGGAAGTTTCGCAAGAGAAACTTGTTGTGAAATCTTACAAGTGGTAGTCTCTTTAATTGAGATATCTTGTGTTTTTATCCTTTCCAGGTGAAATATCTTGGTTAAAGAAGAAACCAGGACCAGTTTGTGGCTAATAGTCAGGATCGAGGAGAAGTTTATTTGATTCTCCATCAAATGGAATCTCTTCGAGGAAGTTTTGCAAGAGAAGTTTGTTGTGAAATCTTACAAGTGGTAGTCTCTTTATTTGAGATAGCTTGTGTTTTTACCCTTTCTAGGTGAAATATCTTGGTTAAAGAAGAAACTGAGACCAGTTCGTGGCTTATAGTCAGGATCGAGGGGAAGTTAATCAAATTCTCCTTCAAATGGCATCTCTTCGAGGAAGTTTCGCAAGAGAAGTTTGTTGTGAAATCTTACAAGTGGTAGTCTCTTTATTTGATATAGCATGTGTTTTTACCCTTTCCAGGTGAAATATCTTCGTTAAAGAAGAAACTGAGACCAGTTCGTGGCTTATAGTCAGGATCAAGGGGAAGTTTATCCGATTCTCCATCAAATGGCATTTCTTCGAGGAAGTTTCGCATGAGAAGTTTGTTGTGAAATCTTACAAGTGGTAGTCTATTTATTTGAGATAACTTGTGTTTTTACCCATTCCAGGTGAAATAGTTTGGTTAAAGAAGAAACTGAGACCAGTTCGTGGCTTATAGTCAGGATCGAGGGGATGTTTATCCAATTCTCCATCAAATGGCATCTCTTCGAGGAAGTTTCGCAAGAGAAGTTTGTTGTGAAATCTTACAAGTGGTAGTCTCTTTATTTGAGATAGCTTGTGTTTTTACCCTTTCCAGGTGAAATATCTTAGTTAAAGAAGAAACTGAGACCAGTTCGTGGCTTATAGTCAGGATCGAGGGGAAGTTTATTCGATTCTCCATCAAATGACATCTCTTCGAGGAAGTTTCGCAAGAGAAACTTGTTGTGAAATCTTACAAGTGGTAGTCTCTTTAATTGAGATAGCTTGTGTTTTTATCCTTTCCAGGTGAAATATCTTGGTTAAAGAAGAAACCGGGACCAGTTCGTGGCTTATAGTCAGGATCGAGGAGAAGTTTATTTGATTCTCCATCAAATGGAATCTCTTCGAGGAAGTTTCGCAAGAGAAGTTTGTTGTGAAATCTTACAAGTGGTAGTCTCTTTATTTGAGATAGCTTGTGTTTTTACCCTTTATAGGTGAAATATCTTGGTTAGAGAAGAAACTGAGACCAGTTCGTGGCTTATAGTCAGGATCGAGGGGAAGTTTATCTGGTTCTACCTCAAATGGAATCTCTTCGAGGAAGTTTCGCAAGAGAAGTTGGTTGTGAAATCTTACAAGTGGTAGTCTCTTTATTTGAAATAGCTTGTGTTTTTACCCTTTCCAGGTGAAACATCTTGGTTAAAGAAGAATTTGTGACCAGTTCATGGCTTATAGTAAGGATCGAGGGGAAGTTTATTTGGTTCTACATCAAATGGAATCTCTTCGACGAAGTTTCGCAAGAGAAGTTGGTTGTGAAATCTTACAAGTGGTAGTCTCTTTATTTGAAATAGCTTGTGTTTTTACCCTTTCCAGGTGAAATATTTTGGTTAAAGAAGAAACTGAGACCAGCTCGTGGCTTATAGTCAGGATCGAGGGGAAGTTTATCTGATTCTCCATCAAATGGCATCTCTTCGAGGAAGTTTCGCAAGAAAAGTTTGTTGTGAAATCTTATAAGTGGTAGTATCTTTTATTGAGATAACTTGCGATTTTACCCTTTCAAGGTGAAACATCTTGGTTAATGAAGAAACTCAGACCAGTTCGTGGCTTATAGTCAGGATCGACGGGAAGCATATCCAATTCTCCATCAAATGGCATTTCTTCGAGGAAGTTTCGCAAGAGAAGTTTGTTGTGAAAACTTACAAGTGGTAGTCTCTTTATTTGAGATAGCTTATGTTTTTACCCTTTCCAGCTGAAATATCTTGGTTAAAGAAGAAACTGAGACCGGTTCGTGGCTTATAGTCAGGATCGAAGGGATGTTTATCCGATTCTCCATCAAATGGCATCTCTTCGAGGAAGTTTCGCAAGATAAGTTTGTTGAGAAATCTTACAAGTGGTAGTCTCTTTATTTGAGATATCTTGTGTTTTTACCCTTTCCAGGTGAAATATCTTGGTTAAAGAATAAACTGAGACCAGTTCGTGGCTTATAGTCAGGATCAAGGGGAAGTTTATCTGATTCTCTATCAAATGGCATTTCTTCGAGGAAGTTTCGCATGAGAAGTTTGTTGTGAAATCTTACAAGTGGTAGTCTCTTTATTTGAGATAGCTTGTGTTTTTATCCATTCTAGGTGAAATAGTTTGGTTAAAGAAGAAAATGAGACCAATTCGTGGCTTATAGTCAGGATCGAGGGGATGTTTATCCTATTCTCCATCAAATGGCATCTCTTCGAGGAAGTTTCGCAAGATAAGTTTGTTGTGAAATCTTAAAAGTGGTAGTCTCTTTATTTGAGATAGCTTGTGTTTTTACCCTTTCCAGGTTAAATATCTTGGTTAAAGAAGAAACTCAGACCAGTTCGTGGCTTATAGTCAGGATCGAGGGGAAGTTTATCCGATTCTCCATCAAATGGGATCTCTTCGAGGAAGTTTCGCAAGAGAAATTTGTTGTGAAATCTTACAAGTGGTAGTATCTTTATTTGAGATAGCTTGTGTTTTTACCCTTTCCAGGTGAAACATCTTGGTTAAAGAAGAAACTCTGACTAGTTCGTGGCTTATAGTCAGGATCGAGGGGAAGTTTATCCAATTCTCCATCAAATGGCATTTCATCGAGGAAGTTTCACAAGAGAAACTTGTTGTGAAATCTTACAAGTGGTAGTCTCTTTAATTGAGATAGCTTGTGTTTTTATCCTTTCAAGGTGAAATATCTTGGTTAAAGAAGAAACTGGGACCAGTTCGTGGCTTATAGTCAGGATCGAGGGGAAGTTTATCTGATTCTCCATCAAATGGAATCTCTTCGAGGAAGTTTCGCAAGAGAAGTTTGTTGTGAAATCTTACAAGTGGTAGTCTCTTTATTTGAGATAGCTTGTGTTTTTACCCTTTCCAGGTGAAATATCTTGGTTAAAGAAGAAATTGAGACCAGTTTGTGGCTTATAGTCAGGATCGAGGGGAAGTTTATCTAATTCTCCATCAAATGGCATCTCTTCGAGGAAGTTTCGCAAGAGAAGTTTGTTGTGAAATCTTACAAGTGGTAGTCTCTTTATTTGAGATAGCTTATGTTTTTACCCTTTCCAGGTGAAATATCTTGGTTAAAGAAGAAACTGTGACCAGTTTGTGGCTTATAGTTAGGATTGAGGGGAAGTTTATTTGGTTCTACCTCAAATGGAATCTCTTTGAGGAAGTTTCGCAAGAGAAGTTGGTTGTGTAATCTTACAAGTGGTAGTCTCTTTATTTGAAATAGCTTGTGTTGTTACCCTTTCCAGGTGAAATATTTTGGTTAAAGAAGAAACTGAGACCAGCTCGTGGCTTATAGTCAGGATCGAAGGGAAGTTTATCTGATTCTCCATCAAATGGCATCTCTTTGAGGAAGTTTTGCAAGAAAAGTTTGTTGTGAAATCTTATAAGTGGTAGTATCTTTATTTGAGATAACTTGTGTTTTTACCCTTTCCAGGTGAAACATCTTGGTTAAAGAAGAAACTCATACCAGTTCGTGGCTTATAGTCAGGATCGAGGGGAAGTTTATCCAATTCTCCATCAAATGGAATTTCTTCGAGGAAGTTTCGCAAGAGAAGTTTGTTGTGAAAACTTACAAGTGGTAGTTTCTTTATTTGAGATAGATTGTGTTTTTACCCTTTACAGCTTAAATATCTTGGTTAAAGAAGAAACTGAGACTAGTTCGTGGCTTATAGTTAGGATCGAGGGGATGTTTATCCGATTCTCCATCAAATGGCATCTCTTCGAGGAAGTTTCGCAAGAAAAGTTTGTTGTGAAATCTTACAAGTGGTAGTCTCTTTATTTGAGATAGCTTGTGTTTTTACCCTTTCCAGGTGAAATATCTTAGTTAAAGAAGAAACTGAGACCAGTTTGTGGCTTATAGTCAGGATTAAGGGGAAGTTTATCCGATTCTCCATCAAATGGAATTTCTTCGAGGAAGTTTCGCATGAGAAGTTTGTTGTGAAATCTTACAAGTGGTAGTCTCTTTATTTGAGATAGCTTGTGTTTTTAGCCATTCCAGGTGAAATATTTTGGTTAAAGAAGAAACTGAGACCAGTTCATGGCTTATAGTCAGGATCGAGGGGATGTTTATCTGATTCTCCATCAAATGGCATCTCTTCGAGGAAGTTTCGCAAGAGAAGTTTGTTGTGAAATCTTACAAGTGGTAGTCTCTTTATTTGAGATAGCTTGTGTTTTTACCCTTTCCATGTGAAATATCTTAGTCAAAGAAGAAACTGAGACCAGTTCGTGGCTTATAGTCAGGATCGAGGGGAAGTTTATTCGATTCTCCATCAAATGGCATCTCTTCGAGGAAGTTTCGCAAGAGAAACTTTTTGTGAAATCTTACAAGTGGTAGTCTCTTTAATTGAGATAGCTTGTGTTTTTATCCTTTCCAGGTGAAATATCTTAGTTAAAGAAGAAACTGGGACCAGTTCGTGGCTTATAGTCAGGATCGAGGGGAAGTTTATCTGATTCTCCATCAAATGGAATCTCTTCGAGGAAGTTTCGCAAGAGAAGCTTGTTGTTAAATCTTACAAGTGGTAGTCTCTTTATTTGAGATAGCTTGTGTTTTTACCATTTCCATGTGAAATTTCTTAGTTAAAGAAGAAACTGAGACCAGTTCGTGGCTTATAGTCAGGATCGAGCAGAAGTTTATCCGATTCTCCATCAAATGGCATCTCTTCGAGGAAGTTTCGCAAGAGAAACTTGTTGTGAAATCTTACAAGTGGTAGTCTCTTTAATTGAGATAGCATGTGTTTTTATCCTTTCCAGGTGAAATATCTTGGTTAAAGAAGAAACTGGGACCAGTTCGTGGCTTATAGTCAGGATCGAGGGGAAGTTTATCTGATTTTCCATCAATGGAATCTCTTCGAGGAAGTTTCGCAAGAGAAGTTTGTTGTTAAATCTTACAAGTGGTAGTCTCTTTATTTGAGATAGCTTGTGTTTTTACCCTTTCCAGGTGAAATATCTTGGTTAAAGAAGAAACTGAGACCAGATCGTGGCTTATAGTCAGGATCAAGGGGAAGTTTATAAAATTCTCCTTCAAATGGCATCTCTTCGAGGATCTTTCGCAAGAGAAGGTTGTTGTGAAATCTTACAAGTGGTAGTCTCTTTATTTGAGATAGCTTATGTTTTTACCCTTTCCAGGTGAAATATCTTGGTTAAAGGAGAAACTGTGACCAGTTCGTGGCTTATAGTTAGGATCGAGGGGAAGTTTATCTGGTTCTACCTCAAATGGAATCTCTTCGAGGAAGTTTCGCAAGAGAAGTTGGTTGTGAAATCTTACAAGTGGTAGTCTCTTTATTTGAAATAGCTTGTGTTTTTACCCTTTCCAGGTGAAACATCTTGGTTAAAGAAGAAACTCAGACTAGTTTGTGGCTTATAGTCAGGATCGAGGGGAAGTTTATCCAATTCTCTATCAAATGGCATTTCTTCGAGGAAGTTTCGCAAGAGAAGTTTGTTGTGAAAACTTACAAGTGGTAGTCTCTTTATTTGAGATAGCTTGTGTTTTCATCCTTTCCAGGTGAAATATCTTGGTTAAAGAAGAAACTGGGACCAGTTCGTGGCTTATAGTCAGGATCGAGGGGAAGTTTATCTGATTCTCCATCAAATGGAATCGCTTCGAGGAAGTTTCGCAAGAGAAGTTTGTTGTGAAAACTTACAAGTGGTAGTCTCTTTATTTGAGATAGCTTGTGTTTTTACCCTTTCCAGGTGAAATATCTTGGTTAAAGAAGAAACTCAGACCAGTTCGTGGCTTATAGTCAGGATCGAGGGGAAGTTTATCCGATTCTCCATCAAATGGGATCTCTTCGAGGAAGTTTCACAAGAGAAATTTGTTGTGAAATCTTACAAGTGGTAGTATCTTTATTTGAGATAGCTTGTGTTTTTACCCTTTCCATGTGAAACATCTTGGTTAAAGAAGAAACTCAGACTAGTTCGTGGCTTATAGTCAGGATCGAGGGGAAGTTTATCTAATTCTCCATCAAATGGCATTTCTTCGAGGAAGTTTCGCAAGAGAAGTTTGTTGTGAAAACTTACAAGTGATAGTCTCTTTATTTGAGATAGCTTGTGTTTTTACCCTTTCCAGTTGAAATATCTTGGTTAAAGAAGAAACTGAGACCAGTTTGTGACTTATAGTCAGGATCGAGGGGATGTTTATTCGATTCTCCATCAAATGGCATCTCTTCGAGGAAGTTTCGCAAGATAAGTTTGTTGTGAAATCTTACAAGTGGTAGTCTCTTTATTTGAGATAGCTTGTGTTTTTACCCTTTCCAGGTGAAATATCTTGGTTAAAGAAGAAACTGAGACTAGTTCGTGGCTTATAGTCAGGATTAAGGGGAAGTTTATCCGATTCTCCATCAAATGGAATTTCTTCGAGGAAGTTTCGCATGAGAAGTTTGTTGTGAAATCTTACAAGTGGTAGTCTCTTTATTTGAGATAGCTTGTGTTTTTACCCATTCCAGGTGAAATAGTTTGGTTAAAGAAGAAACTGAGACCAGTTCGTGGCTTATAGTCAGGATCGAGGGGATGTTTATCCGATTCTCCATCAAATGGCATCTCTTCGAGGAAGTTTCGCAAGAGAAGTTTGTTGTGAAATCTTACAAGTGGTAGTCTCTTTATTTGAGATAGCTTGTGTTTTTACCCTTTCCATGTGAAATATCTTAGTCAAAGAAGAAACTGAGACCAGTTTGTGGCTTATAGTCAGGATCGAGGGGAAGTTTATCCGATTCTCCATCAAATGGCATCTCTTCGAGGAAGTTTCGCAAGAGAAACTTTTTGTGAAATCTTACAAGTGGTAGTCTCTTTAATTGAGATAGCTTGTGTTTTTATCCTTTCCAGGTGAAATATCTTAGTTAAAGAAGAAACTGGGACCAGTTCGTGGCTTATAGTCAGGATCGAGGGGAAGTTTATCTGATTCTCCATCAAATGGAATCTCTTCGAGGAAGTTTCGCAAGAGAAGCTTGTTGTTAAATCTTACAAGTGATAGTCTCTTTATTTGAGATAGCTTGTGTTTTTACCCTTTCCAGGTGAAATATCTTGGTTAAAGAAGAAACTGAGACCAGTTCGTGGCTTATAGTCAGGATCGAGGGGATGTTTATCCGATTCTCCATCAAATGGCATCTCTTCGAGGAAGTTTCGCAAGAGAAGTTTGTTGTGAAATCTTACAAGTGGTAGTCTCTTTATTTGAGATAGCTTGTGTTTTTACCCTTTCCATGTGAAATATCTTAGTTAAAGAAGAAACTGAGACCAGTTCGTGGCTTATAGTCAGGATCGAGCGGAAGTTTATCCGATTCTCCATCTAATGGCATCTCTTCGAGGAAGTTTCGCAAGAGAAACTTGTTGTGAAATCTTACAAGTGGTAGTCTCTTTAATTGAGATAGCATGTGTTTTTATCCTTTCCAGGTGAAATATCTTGGTTAAAGAAGAAACTGGGACCAGTTCGTGGCTTATAGTCAGGATCGAGGAGAAGTTTATCTGATTTTCCATCAATGGAATCTCTTCGAGGAAGTTTCGCAAGAGAAGTTTGTTGTTAAATCTTACAAGTGGTAGTCTCTTTATTTGAGATAGCTTGTGTTTTTACCCTTTCCAGGTGAAATATCTTGGTTAAAGAAGAAACTGAGACCAGATCGTGGCTTATAGTCAGGATCAAGGGGAAGTTTATAAAATTCTCCTTCAAATGGCATCTCTTCGAGGATCTTTCGCAAGAGAAGTTTGTTGTGAAATCTTACAAGTGGTAGTCTCTTTATTTGAGATAGCTTATGTTTTTACCCTTTCCAGGTGAAATATCTTGGTTAAAGAAGAAACAGTGACCAGTTCGTGGCTTATAGTTAGAATCGAGGGGAAGTTTATCTGGTTCTACCTCAAATGGAATCTCTTCGAGGAAGTTTCGCAAGAGAAGTTGGTTGTGAAATCTTACAAGTGGTAGTCTCTTTATTTGAAATAGCTTGTGTTTTTACCCTTTCCAGGTGAAACATCTTGGTTAAAGAAGAAACTCAGACTAGTTTGTGGCTTATAGTCAGGATCGAGGGGAAGTTTATCCAATTCTCTATCAAATGGCATTTCTTCGAGGAAGTTTCGCAAGAGAAGTTTATTGTGAAAACTTACAAGTGGTAGTCTCTTTATTTGAGATAGCTTGTGTTTTTACCCTTTTCAGATGAAATATCTTGGTTAAAGAAGAAACTGAGACCAGTTCGTGGCTTATAGTCAGGATCGAGGGGATGTTTATCCGATTCTCCATCAAATGGCATCTCTTCGAGGAAGTTTCGCAAGATAAGTTTGTTGTGAAATCTTAAAAGTGGTAGTCTCTTTATTTGAGATAGCTTGTGTTTTTACCCTTTCCAGGTGAAATATCTTGGTTAAAGAAAAAACTCAGACCAGTTCGTGGCTTATAGTCAGGATCGAGGGGAAGTTTATCCGATTCTCCATCAAATGGGATCTCTTCGAGGAAGTCTCACAAGAGAAATTTGTTGTGAAATCTTACAAGTGGTAGTATCTTTATTTGAGATAACTTGTGTTTTTACCCTTTCCATGTTAAACATCTTGGTTAAAGAAGAAACTCAGACTAGTTCGTGGCTTATAGTCAGGATCGAGGGGAAGTTTATCTAATTCTCCATCAAATGGCATTTCTTCGAGGAAGTTTTGCAAGAGAAGTTTGTTGTGAAAACTTACAAGTGATAGTCTCTTTATTTGAGATAGCTTGTGTTTTTACCCTTTCCAGTTGAAATATCTTGGTTAAAGAAGAAACTGAGACCAGTTTGTGGCTTATAGTCAGGATCGAGGGGATGTTTATTCGATTCTCCATCAAATGGCATCTCTTCGAGGAAGTTTCGCAAGATAAGTTTATTGTGAAATCTTACAAGTGGTAGTCTCTTTATTTCAGATAACTTGTGTTTTTACCCTTTCACGGTGAAATATCTTGGTTAAAGAAGAAACTGAGACCAGTTCGTGGCTTATAGTCAGGATCGAGGGGAAGTTTATCCGATTCTCCATCAAATGGCATCTCTTCGAGGAAGTTTCGCAAGAGAAATTTGTTCTGAAATCTTACAAGTGGTAGTCTCTTTATTTGAGATAGCTTGTGTTTTTACCCATTCCATGTGAAATATCTTAGTTAAATAAGAAATTTAGACAAGTTCGTGGCTTATTGTCAGGATCGAGGGGAAGTTTATCCGATTCTCCATCAAATGGCATCTCTTCGAGGAAGTTTCGCAAGAGAAACTTGTTGTGAAATCTTACAAGTGGTAGTCTCTTTAATTGAGATAGCTTGTGTTTTTATCCTTTCCAGGTGAAATATCTTAGTTAAAGAAGAAACTGGGACCAGTTCGTGGCTTATAGTCAGGATCGAGGGGAAGTTTATCGGATTCTCCATCAAATGGAATCTCTTCGAGGAAGTTTCGCAAGAGAAGTTTGTTGTTAAATTTTACAAGTGGTAGTCTCTTTATTTGAGATAGCTTGTGTTTTTACCCTTTCCAGGTGAAATATCTTGGTTAAAGAAGAAATTGTGACGAGTTCGTGGCTTATAGTTAGGATCGAGGGGAAGTTTATCTGGTTCTACCTCAAATGGAATCTCTTCGAGTAAGTTTCGCAAGAGAAGTTGGTTGTGAAATCTTACAAGTGGTAGTCTCTTTATTTGAAATAGCTTGTGTTTTTACCCTTTCCAGGTGAAATATTTTGGTTAAAGAAGAAACTGAGACCAACTCGTGGCTTATAGTCAGGATCGAGGGGAAGTTTATCTGATTCTCGATCAAATGGCATTTCTACGAGGAAGTTTCACAAGAAAAGTTTGTTGTGAAATCTTATAAGTGGTAGTATATTTATTTTAGATAGCTTGTGTTTTTACCCTTTCCAGGTGAAACATCTTGGTTAAAGAAGAAACTCAGACTAGTTCGTGGCTTATAGTCAGGATCGAGGGGAAGTTTATCGAATTCTCCATCAAATGGCATTTCTTCGAGGAAGTTTCGCAAGAGAAGTTTGTTGTGAAAACTTACAAGTGGTTGTCTCTTTATTTGAGATAGCTTGTGTTTTTACCCTTTCCAGTTGAAATATCTTGGTTAAAGAAGAAACTGAGACCAGTTCGTGGCTTATAGTCAGGATCGAGGGGATGTTTATCCGATTCTCCATCAAATGGCATCACTTCGAGGAAGTTTCGCAAGATAAGTTTGTTGTGAAATCTTAAAAGTGGTAGTATCTTTATTTGAGATAGCTTGTGTTTTTACCCTCTCCAGTTGAAATATCTTGGTTAAAGAAGAAACTCAAACCAGTTCGTGGCTTATAGTCAGGATCGAGGGGAAGTTTATTCGATTCTCCATCAAATGGGATCTCTTCGAGGAAGTTTCGCAAGAGAAATTTGTTGTGAAATCTTACAAGTGGTAGTATCTTTATTTGAGATAGCTTGTGTTTTTACCCTTTCCAGGTGAAATAGTTTTGTTAAATAAGAAACTGAGACTAGTTTGTGGCTTATAGTCAGGATCGAGGGGATGTTTATCCGATTCTCCATCAAATGGCATCTCTTCGAGGAAGTTTCGCAAGAGAAGTTTGTTGTGAAATCTTACAAGTGGTAGTCTCTTTATTTGAGATAGCTTGTGTTTTTATCCGTTCCAGGTGAAATATATTGGTTAAAGAAGAAACTGGGAGCAATTCGTGGCTTATAGTCAGGATCGAGGGGAAGTTTATCGTATTTTCCATCAATGGAATCTCTTCGAGGAAGTTTCGCAAGAGAAGTTTGTTGTGAAATCTTACAAGTGGTAGTCTCTTTATTTGAGATAGCTTGTGTTTTTACCCTTTCTATGTGAAATATCTTGGTTAAAGAAGAAACTGAGACCAGATCGTGGTTTATAGTCAGGATCGAGGGGAAGTTTATAAAATTCTCCTCCAAATGGCATCTCTTCGAGGATCTTTCGCAAGAGAAGTTTGTTGTGAAATCTTACAAGTGGTAGTCTCTTTATTTGAGATAGCTTATGTTTTTACCCTTTCCAGGTGAAATTTCTTGGTTAAAGAAGAAATTGTGACCAGTTCGTGGCTTATAGTTAGGATCGAGGGGAAGTTTATCTGGTTCTACCTCAAATGGAATCTCTTCGAGGAAGTTTCGCAAGAGAAGTTGGTTGTGAAATCTTACAAGTGGTAGTCTCTTTAATTGAGATAGCTTGTGTTTTTATCCTTTCCAGGTGAAATATCTTGGTTAAAGAAGAAACCGGGACCAGTTCGTGGCTTATAGTCAGGATCGAGGGGAAGTTTATCTGATTCTCCATCAAATGGAATCTCTTCGAGGAAGTTTCGCAAGAGAAGTTTGTTGTGAAATCTTACAAGTGGTAGTCTCTTTATTTGAGATAGCTTGTGTTTTTACCCTTTCCAGGTGAAATATCTTGGTTAAAGAAGAAATTGAGACCAGTTTGTGGCTTATAGTCAGGATCGAGGGGAAGTTTATCTGATTTTCCATCAAATGGCATCTCTTCGAGGAAGTTTCGCAAGAGAAGTTTGTTGTGAAATCTTACAAGTGGTAGTCTCTTTATTTGAGATAGCTTATGTTTTTACCCTTTCCAGGTGAAATATCTTGGTTAAAGAAGAAACTGTGACCAGTTCGTGGCTTATAGTTAGGATTGAGGGGAAGTTTATTTGGTTCTACCTCAAATGGAATCTCTTTGAGGAAGTTTCGCAAGAGAAGTTGGTTGTGTAATCTTACAAGTGGTAGTCTCTTTATTTGAAATAGCTTGTGTTGTTACCCTTTCCAGGTGAAATATTTTGGTTAAAGAAGAAACTGAGACCATCTCGTGGCTTATAGTCAGGATCGAGGGGAAGATTATCTGATTCTCCATCAAATGGCATCTCTTTGAGGAAGTTCTGCAAGAAAAGTTTGTTGTGAAATCTTATAAGTGGTAGTATCTTTATTTGAGATAACTTGTGTTTTTACCCTTTCCAGGTGAAACATCTTGGTTAAAGAAGAAACTCATACCAGTTCGTGGCTTATAGTCAGGATCGAGGGGAAGTTTATCCAATTCTCCATCAAATGGAATTTCTTCGAGGAAGTTTCGCAAGAGAAGTTTGTTGTGAAAACTTATAAGTGTTAGTTTCTTTATTTGAGATAGATTGTGTTTTTACCCTTTACAGCTTAAATATCTTGGTTAAAGAATAAACTGAGACTAGTTCGTGGCTTATAGTTAGGATCGAGGGGATGTTTATCCGACTCTCCATCAAATGGCATCTCTTCGAGGAAGTTTCGCAAGAAAAGTTTTTTGTGAAATCTTACAAGTGGTAGTCTCTTTATTTGAGATAGCTTGTGTTTTTACCCTTTCCAGGTGAAATATCTTAGTTAAAGAAGAAACTGAGACCAGTTCTTGGCTTATAGTCAGGATTAAGGGGAAGTTTATCCGATTCTCCATCAAATGGAATTTCTTCGAGGAAGTTTCGCATGAGAAGTTTGTTGTGAAATCTTACAAGTGGTAGTCTCTTTATTTGAGATAGCTTCTGTTTTTACCCATTCCAGGTGAAATAGTTTGGTTAAAGAAGACACTGAGACCAGTTCATGGCTTATAGTCAGGATCGAGGGGATGTTTATCTGATTCTCCATCAAATGGCATCTCTTCGAGGAAGTTTCGCAAGAGAAGTTTGTTGTGAAATCTTACAAGTGGTAGTCTCTTTATTTGAGATAGCTTGTGTTTTTACCCTTTCCATGTGAAATATCTTAGTCAAAGAAGAAACTGAGACCAGTTCGTGGCTTATAGTCAGGATCGAGGGGAAGTTTATTCGATTCTCCATCAAATGGCATCTCTTCGAGGAAGTTTCACAAGAGAAACTTTTTGTGAAATCTTACAACTGGTAGTCTCTTTAATTGAGATAGCTTGTGTTTTTATCCTTTCCAGGTGAAATATCTTAGTTAAAGAAGAAACTGGGACCAGTTCGTGGCTTATAGTCAGGATCGAGGGGAAGTTTATCTGATTCTCCATCAAATGGAATCTCTTCGAGGAAGTTTCGCAAGAGAAGTTTGTTGTGAAAACTTACAAGTGGTAGTCTCTTTATTTGAGATAGCTTGTGTTTTTACCCTTTCCAGGTGAAATATCTTGGTTAAAGAAGAAACTCAGACCAGTTCGTGGCTTATAGTCACGATCGAGGGGAAGTTTATCCGATTCTCCATCAAATGGGATCTCTTCGAGGAAGTTTCACAAGAGAAATTTGTTGTGAAATCTTACAAGTAGTAGTATCTTTATTTGAGATAGCTTGTGTTTTTACCCATTCCATGTGAAACATCTTGGTTAAAGAAGAAACTCGGACTAGTTCGTGGCTTATAGTCAGGATCGAGGGGAAGTTTATCTAATTCTCCATCAAATGGCATTTCTTCGAGGAAGTTTCGCAAGAGAAGTTTGTTGTGAAAACTTACAAGTGATAGTCTCTTTATTTGAGATAGCTTGTGTTTTTACCCTTTCCAGTTGAAATATCTTGGTTAAAGAAGAAACTGAGACCAGTTTGTGACTTATAGTCAGGATCGAGGGGATGTTTATTTGATTCTCCATCAAATGGCATCTCTTCGAGGAAGTTTCGCAAGATAAGTTTGTTGTGAAATCTTACAAGTGGTAGTCTCTTTATTTGAGATAGCTTGTGTTTTTACCCTTTCCAGGTGAAATATCTTGGTTAAAGAAGAAACTGAGACTAGTTCGTGGCTTATAGTCAGGATTAAGGGGAAGTTTATCCGATTCTCCATCAAATGGAATTTCTTCGAGGAAGTTTCGCATGAGAAGTTTGTTGTGAAATCTTACAAGTGGTAGTCTCTTTATTTGAGATAGCTTGTGTTTTTACCCATTCCAGGTGAAATAGTTTGGTTAAAGAAGAAACTGAGACCAGTTCGTGGCTTATAGTCAGGATCGAGGGGATGTTTATCCGATTCTCCATCAAATGGCATCTCTTCGAGGAAGTTTCGCAAGAGAAGTTTGTTGTGAAATCTTACAAGTGGTAGTCTCTTTATTTGAGATAGCTTGTGTTTTTACCCTTTCCATGTGAAATATCTTAGTCAAAGAAGAAACTGAGACCAGTTTGTGGCTTATAGTCAGGATCGAGGGGAAGTTTATCCGATTCTCCATCAAATGGCATCTCTTCGAGGAAGTTTCGCAAGAGAAACTTTTTGTGAAATCTTACAAGTGGTAGTCTCTTTAATTTAGATAGCTTGTGTTTTTATCCTTTCCAGGTGAAATATCTTAGTTAAAGAAGAAACTGGGACCAGTTCGTGGCTTATAGTCAGGATCGAGGGGAAGTTTATCTGATTCTCCATCAAATGGAATCTCTTCGAGGAAGTTTCGCAAGAGAAGCTTGTTGTTAAATCTTACAAGTGGTAGTCTCTTTATTTGAGATAGCTTGTTTTTTTATCCTTTCCAGGTGAAATATTTTGGTTAAAGAAGAAACTGAGACCAGTTCGTGGCTTATAGTCAGGATCGAGGGGTTGTTTATCCGATTCTCCATTAAATGGCATCTCTTCGAGGAAGTTTCGCAAGAGAAGTTTGTTGTGAAATCTTACAAGTGGTAGTCTCTTTATTTGAGATAGCTTGTGTTTTTACCCTTTCCATGTGAAATATCTTAGTTAAAGAAGAAACTGAGACCAGTTCTTGGCTTATAGTCAGGATCGAGCGGAAGTTTATCCGATTCTCCATCAAATGGCATCTCTTCGAGGAAGTTTCGCAAGAGAAACTTGTTGTGAAATCTTACAAGTGGTAGTCTCTTTAATTGAGATAGCATGTGTTTTTATCCTTTCCAGGTGAAATATCTTGGTTAAAGAAGAAACTGGGACCAGTTCGTGGCTTATAGGCAGGATCGAGGGGAAGTTTATCTGATTTTCCATCAATGGAATCTCTTCGAGGAAGTTTCGCAAGAGAAGTTTGTTGTTAAATCTTACAAGTGGTAGTCTCTTTATTTGAGATAGCTTGTGTTTTTACCCTTTCCAGGTGAAATATCTTGGTTAAAGAAGAAACTGAGACCATATCGTGGCTTATAGTCAGGATCGAGGGGAAGTTTATAAAATTCTCCTTCAAATGGCATCTCTTCGAGGATCTTTCGCAAGAGAAGTTTTTTGTGAAATCTTACAAGTGGTAGTCTCTTTATTTGAGATAGCTTATGTTTTTACCCTTTCCAGGTGAAATATCTTGGTTAAAGAAGAAATTGTGACTAGTTCGTGGCTTATAGTTAGGATCGAGGGGAAGTTTATCTGGTTCTACCTCAAATGGAATCTCTTCGAGGAAGTTTCGCAAGAGAAGTTGGTTGTGAAATCTTACAAGTGGTAGTCTCTTTATTTGAAATAGCTTGTGTTTTTACCCTTTCCAGGTGAAACATCTTGGTTAAAGAAGAAACTCAGACTAGTTTGTGGCTTATAGTCAGGATCGAGGGGAAGTTTATCCAATTCTCTATGAAATGGCATTTCTTCGAGGAAGTTTTTCTAGAGAAGTTTATTGTGAAAACTTACAAGTGGTAGTCTCTTTATTTGAGATAGCTTGTGTTTTTACCCTTTTCAGATGAAATATCTTGGTTAAAGAAGAAACTGAGACCAATTCGTGGCTTATAGTCAGGATCGAGGGGATGTTTATCCGATTCTCCATCAAATGGCATCTCTTCGAGGAAGTTTCACAAGATAAGTTTGTTGTGAAATCTTAAAAGTGGTAGTCTCTTTATTTGAGATAGCTTGTGTTTTTACCCTTTCCAGGTTAAATATCTTGGTTAAAGAAGAAACTCAGACCAGTTCGTGGCTTATAGTCAGGATCGAGGGGAAGTTTATCCGATTCTCCATCAAATGGGATCTCTTCGAGGAAGTTTCACAAGAGAAATTTGTTGTGAAATCTTACAAGTGGTAGTATCTTTATTTGAGATAGCTTGTGTTTTTACCCTTTCCATGTGAAACATCTTGGTTAAAGAAGAAACTCAGACTAGTTCGTGGCTTATAGTCAGGATCGAGGGGAAGTTTATCTAATTCTCCATCAAATGGCATTTCTTCGAGGAAGTTTCGCAAGAGAAGTTTGTTGTGAAAACTTACAAGTGATAGTCTATTTATTTGAGATAGATTGTGTTTTTACCCTTTCCAGTTGAAATATCTTGGTTAAAGAATAAACTGAGACCAGTTTGTGGCTTATAGTCAGGATCGAGGGGATGTTTATTCGATTCTCCATCAAATGGCATCTCTTCGAGGAAGTTTCGCAAGATAAGTTTGTTGTGAAATCTTACAAGTGGTAGTCTCTTTATTTAAGATAACTTGTGTTTTTACCCTTTCACGGTGAAATATCTTGGTTAAAGAAGAAACTGAGACCAGTTCGTGGCTTATAGTCAGGATCGAGGGGAAGTTTATCTGATTCTCCATCAAATGGCATCTCTTCGAGAAAGTTTCGCAAGAGAAATTTGTTGTGAAATCTTACAAGTGGTAGTCTCTTTATTTGAGATAGCTTGTGTTTTAACCATTCCAGTTGAAATAGTTTGGTTAAAGAAGAAACTGAGACCAGTTCGTGGATTATAGTCAGGATCGAGGGGATGTTTATCCGATTCTCCATCAAATGGCATCTCTTCGAGGAAGTTTCGCAAGAGAAGTTTGTTGTGAAATCTTACAAGTGGTAGTCTCTTTATTTGAGATAGCTTGTGTTTTTACCCTTTCCATGTGAAATATCTTAGTCAAAGAAGAAACTGAGACCAGTCTGTGGCTTATAGTCAGGATCGAGGGGAAGTTTATCCGATTCTCCATCAAATGGCATCTCTTCGAGGAAGTTTCGCAAGAGAAACTTGTTGTGAAATCTTACAAGTGGTAGTCTCTTTAATTGAGATAGCTTGTGTTTTTATCCTTTCCAGGTGAAATATCTTAGTTAAAGAAGAAACTGGGACCAGTTCGTGGCTTATAGTCAGGATCGAGGGGAAGTTTATCGGATTCTCCATCAAATGGAATCTCTTCGAGGAAGTTTCGCAAGAGAAGTTTGTTGTTTAATTTTACAAGTGGTAGTCTCTTTATTTGAGATAGCTTGTGTTTTTACCCTTTCCAGGTGAAATATCTTGTTTAAAGAAGAAACTGAGACCAGATCGTGGCTTATAGTCAGGATCGAGGGGAAGTTTATAAAATTCTCCTTCAAATGGCATCTCTTCGAGGATCTTTCCCAAGAGAAGTTTGTTGTGAAATCTTACAAGTGGTAGTCTCTTTATTTGAGATAGCTTATGTTTTTACCCTTTCCAGGTGAAATATCTTGGTTAAAGAAGAAATTGTGACTAGTTCGTGGCTTATAGTTAGGATCGAGGGGAAGTTTATCTGGTTCTACCTCAAATGGAATCTCTTCGAGGAAGTTTCGCAAGAGAAGTTGGTTGTGAAATCTTACAAGTGGTAGTCTCTTTATTTGAAATAGCTTGTGTTTTTACCCTTTCCAGGTGAAACATCTTGGTTAAAGAAGAAACTCAGACTAGTTTGTGGCTTATAGTCAGGATCGAGGGGAAGTTTATCCAATTCTCTATGAAATGGCATTTCTTCGAGGAAGTTTTTCTAGAGAAGTTTATTGTGAAAACTTACAAGTGGTAGTCTCTTTATTTGAGATAGCTTGTGTTTTTACCCTTTTCAGATGAAATATCTTGGTTAAAGAAGAAACTGAGACCAATTCGTGGCTTATAGTCAGGATCGAGGGGATGTTTATCCGATTCTCCATCAAATGGCATCTCTTCGAGGAAGTTTCACAAGATAAGTTTGTTGTGAAATCTTAAAAGTGGTAGTCTCTTTATTTGAGATAGCTTGTGTTTTTACCCTTTCCAGGTTAAATATCTTGGTTAAAGAAGAAACTCAGACCAGTTCGTGGCTTATAGTCAGGATCGAGGGGAAGTTTATCCGATTCTCCATCAAATGGGATCTCTTCGAGGAAGTTTCACAATAGAAATTTGTTGTGAAATCTTACAAGTGGTAGTATCTTTATTTGAGATAGCTTGTGTTTTTACCCTTTCCATGTGAAACATCTTGGTTAAAGAAGAAACTCAGACTAGTTCGTGGCTTATAGTCAGGATCGAGGGGAAGTTTATCTAATTCTCCATCAAATGGCATTTCTTCGAGGAAGTTTCGCAAGAGAAGTTTGTTGTGAAAACTTACAAGTGATAGTCTATTTATTTGAGATAGATTGTGTTTTTACCCTTTCCAGTTGAAATATCTTGGTTAAAGAATAAACTGAGACCAGTTTGTGGCTTATAGTCAGGATCGAGGGGATGTTTATTCGATTCTCCATCAAATGGCATCTCTTCGAGGAAGTTTCGCAAGATAAGTTTGTTGTGAAATCTTACAAGTGGTAGTCTCTTTATTTAAGATAACTTGTGTTTTTACCCTTTCACGGTGAAATATCTTGGTTAAAGAAGAAACTGAGACCAGTTCGTGGCTTATAGTCAGGATCGAGGGGAAGTTTATCTGATTCTCCATCAAATGGCATCTCTTCGAGAAAGTTTCGCAAGAGAAATTTGTTGTGAAATCTTACAAGTGGTAGTCTCTTTATTTGAGATAGCTTGTGTTTTAACCATTCCAGTTGAAATAGTTTGGTTAAAGAAGAAACTGAGACCAGTTCGTGGATTATAGTCAGGATCGAGGGGATGTTTATCCGATTCTCCATCAAATGGCATCTCTTCGAGGAGGTTTCGCAAGAGAAGTTTGTTGTGAAATCTTACAAGTGGTAGTCTCTTTATTTGAGATAGCTTGTGTTTTTACCCTTTCCATGTGAAATATCTTAGTCAAAGAAGAAACTGAGACCAGTCTGTGGCTTATAGTCAGGATCGAGGGGAAGTTTATCCGATTCTCCATCAAATGGCATCTCTTCGAGGAAGTTTCGCAAGAGAAACTTGTTGTGAAATCTTACAAGTGGTAGTCTCTTTAATTGAGATAGCTTGTGTTTTTATCCTTTCCAGGTGAAATATCTTAGTTAAAGAAGAAACTGGGACCAGTTCGTGGCTTATAGTCAGGATCGAGGGGAAGTTTATCGGATTCTCCATCAAATGGAATCTCTTCGAGGAAGTTTCGCAAGAGAAGTTTGTTGTTTAATTTTACAAGTGGTAGTCTCTTTATTTGAGATAGCTTGTGTTTTTACCCTTTCCAGGTGAAATATCTTGTTTAAAGAAGAAACTGAGACCAGATCGTGGCTTATAGTCAGGATCGAGGGGAAGTTTATAAAATTCTCCTTCAAATGGCATCTCTTCGAGGATCTTTCCCAAGAGAAGTTTGTTGTGAAATCTTACAAGTGGTAGTCTCTTTATTTGAGATAGCTTATGTTTTTACCCTTTCCAGGTGAAATATCTTGGTTAAAGAAGAAACTGTGACCAGTTCGTGGCTTATAGTTAGGATCGAGGGGAAGTTTATCTGGTTCTACCTCAAATGGAATCTCTTCGAGTAAGTTTCGCAAGAGAAGTTGGTTGTGAAATCTTACAAGTGGTAGTCTCTTTATTTGAAATAGCTTGTGTTTTTACCCTTTCCAGGTGAAATATTTTGGTTAAAGAAGAAACTGAGACCAACTCGTGGCTTATAGTCAGGATCGAGGGGAAGTTTATCTGATTCTCGATCAAATGGCATTTCTTCGAGGAAGTTTCACAAGAAAAGTTTGTTGTGAAATCTTATAAGTGGTAGTATCTTTATTTGAGATAGCTTGTGTTTTTACCCTTTCCAGGTGAAACATCTTGGTTAAAGAAGAAACTCAGACTAGTTTGTGGCTTATAGTCAGGATCGAGGGGATGTTTATCCGATTCTCCATCAAATGGCATCACTTCGAGGAAGTTTCGCAAGATAAGTTTGTTGTGAAATCTTAAAAGTGGTAGTCTCTTTATTTGAGATAGCTTGTGTTTTTACCCTCTCCAGTTGAAATATCTTGGTTAAAGAAGAAACTCAGACCAGTTTGTGGCTTATAGTCAGGATCGAGGGGAAGTTTATTCGATTCTCCATCAAATGGGATCTCTTCGAGGAAGTTTCGCAAGAGAAATTTGTTGTGAAATCTTACAAGTGGTAGTATCTTTATTTGAGATAGCTTGTGTTTTTACCCTTTCCAGGTGAAATAGTTTTGTTAAATAAGAAACTGAGACCAGTTTGTGGCTTATAGTCAGGATCGAGGGGATGTTTATCCGATTCTCCATCAAATGGCATCTCTTCGAGGAAGTTTCGCAAGAGAAGTTTGTTGTGAAATCTTACAAGTGGTAGTCTCTTTATTTGAGATAGCTTGTGTTTTTACCATTTCCATGTGAAATATCTTAGTTAAAGAAGAAACTGAGACCAGTTCGTGGCTTATAGTCAGGATCGAGGGGAAGTTTATCCGATTCTCCATCAAATGGCATCTCTTCGAGGAAGTTTCGCAAGAGAAACTTGTTTTGCAATCTTACAAGTGGTAGTCTCTTTAATTGAGATAGCTTGTGTTTTTATCCTTTCCAGGTGAAATATATTGGTTAAAGAAGAAACTGGGACCAGTTCGGGGCTTATAGTCAGGATCGAGGGGAAGTTTATCTGATTTTCCATCAATGGAATCTCTTCGAGGAAGTTTCACAAGAGAAGTTTGTTGTGAAATCTTACAAGTGGTAGTATCTTTATTTGAGATAGCTTGTGTTTTTACCCTTTCCATGTGAAACATCTTGGTTAAAGAAGAAACTCAGACTAGTTCGTGGCTTATAGTCAGGATCGAGGGGAAGTTTATCTAATTCTCCATCAAATGGCATTTCTTCGAGGAAGTTTCGCAAGAGAAGTTTGTTGTGAAAACTTACAAGTGATAGTCTATTTATTTGAGATAGATTGTGTTTTTACCCTTTCCAGTTGAAATATCTTGGTTAAAGAATAAACTGAGACCAGTTTGTGGCTTATAGTCAGGATCGAGGGGATGTTTATTCGATTCTCCATCAAATGGCATCTCTTCGAGGAAGTTTCGCAAGATAAGTTTGTTGTGAAATCTTACAAGTGGTAGTCTCTTTATTTAAGATAACTTGTGTTTTTACCCTTTCACGGTGAAATATCTTGGTTAAAGAAGAAACTGAGACCAGTTCGTGGCTTATAGTCAGGATCGAGGGGAAGTTTATCTGATTCTCCATCAAATGGCATCTCTTCGAGAAAGTTTCGCAAGAGAAATTTGTTGTGAAATCTTACAAGTGGTAGTCTCTTTATTTGAGATAGCTTGTGTTTTAACCATTCCAGTTGAAATAGTTTGGTTAAAGAAGAAACTGAGACCAGTTCGTGGATTATAGTCAGGATCGAGGGGATGTTTATCCGATTCTCCATCAAATGGCATCTCTTCGAGGAAGTTTCGCAAGAGAAGTTTGTTGTGAAATCTTACAAGTGGTAGTCTCTTTATTTGAGATAGCTTGTGTTTTTACCCTTTCCATGTGAAATATCTTAGTCAAAGAAGAAACTGAGACCAGTCTGTGGCTTATAGTCAGGATCGAGGGGAAGTTTATCCGATTCTCCATCAAATGGCATCTCTTCGAGGAAGTTTCGCAAGAGAAACTTGTTGTGAAATCTTACAAGTGGTAGTCTCTTTAATTGAGATAGCTTGTGTTTTTATCCTTTCCAGGTGAAATATCTTAGTTAAAGAAGAAACTGGGACCAGTTCGTGGCTTATAGTCAGGATCGAGGGGAAGTTTATCGGATTCTCCATCAAATGGAATCTCTTCGAGGAAGTTTCGCAAGAGAAGTTTGTTGTTTAATTTTACAAGTGGTAGTCTCTTTATTTGAGATAGCTTGTGTTTTTACCCTTTCCAGGTGAAATATCTTGTTTAAAGAAGAAACTGAGACCAGATCGTGGCTTATAGTCAGGATCGAGGGGAAGTTTATAAAATTCTCCTTCAAATGGCATCTCTTCGAGGATCTTTCCCAAGAGAAGTTTGTTGTGAAATCTTACAAGTGGTAGTCTCTTTATTTGAGATAGCTTATGTTTTTACCCTTTCCAGGTGAAATATCTTGGTTAAAGAAGAAACTGTGACCAGTTCGTGGCTTATAGTTAGGATCGAGGGGAAGTTTATCTGGTTCTACCTCAAATGGAATCTCTTCGAGTAAGTTTCGCAAGAGAAGTTGGTTGTGAAATCTTACAAGTGGTAGTCTCTTTATTTGAAATAGCTTGTGTTTTTACCCTTTCCAGGTGAAATATTTTGGTTAAAGAAGAAACTGAGACCAACTCGTGGCTTATAGTCAGGATCGAGGGGAAGTTTATCTGATTCTCGATCAAATGGCATTTCTTCGAGGAAGTTTCACAAGAAAAGTTTGTTGTGAAATCTTATAAGTGGTAGTATCTTTATTTGAGATAGCTTGTGTTTTTACCCTTTCCAGGTGAAACATCTTGGTTAAAGAAGAAACTCAGACTAGTTTGTGGCTTATAGTCAGGATCGAGGGGATGTTTATCCGATTCTCCATCAAATGGCATCACTTCGAGGAAGTTTCGCAAGATAAGTTTGTTGTGAAATCTTAAAAGTGGTAGTCTCTTTATTTGAGATAGCTTGTGTTTTTACCCTCTCCAGTTGAAATATCTTGGTTAAAGAAGAAACTCAGACCAGTTTGTGGCTTATAGTCAGGATCGAGGGGAAGTTTATTCGATTCTCCATCAAATGGGATCTCTTCGAGGAAGTTTCGCAAGAGAAATTTGTTGTGAAATCTTACAAGTGGTAGTATCTTTATTTGAGATAGCTTGTGTTTTTACCCTTTCCAGGTGAAATAGTTTTGTTAAATAAGAAACTGAGACCAGTTTGTGGCTTATAGTCAGGATCGAGGGGATGTTTATCCGATTCTCCATCAAATGGCATCTCTTCGAGGAAGTTTCGCAAGAGAAGTTTGTTGTGAAATCTTACAAGTGGTAGTCTCTTTATTTGAGATAGCTTGTGTTTTTACCATTTCCATGTGAAATATCTTAGTTAAAGAAGAAACTGAGACCAGTTCGTGGCTTATAGTCAGGATCGAGGGGAAGTTTATCCGATTCTCCATCAAATGGCATCTCTTCGAGGAAGTTTCGCAAGAGAAACTTGTTTTGCAATCTTACAAGTGGTAGTCTCTTTAATTGAGATAGCTTGTGTTTTTATCCTTTCCAGGTGAAATATATTGGTTAAAGAAGAAACTGGGACCAGTTCGGGGCTTATAGTCAGGATCGAGGGGAAGTTTATCTGATTTTCCATCAATGGAATCTCTTCGAGGAAGTTTCACAAGAGAAGTTTGTTGTGAAATCTTACAAGTGGTAGTCTCTTTATTTAAGATAGCTTGTGTTTTTACCCTTTCTATGTGAAATATCTTGGTTAAAGAAGAAACTGAGACCAGATCGTGGCTTATAGTCAGGATCGAGGGGAAGTTTATAAAATTCTCCTTCAAATGGCATCTCTTCGAGGATCTTTCGCAAGAGAAGTTCGTTGTGAAATCTTACAAGTGGTAGTCTCTTTATTTGAGATAACTTATGTTTTTACCCTTTCCAGGTGAAATATCTTGGTTAAAGAAGAAATTGTGACCAGTTCGTGGCTTATAGTTAGGATCGAGGGGAAGTTTATCTGGTTCTACCTCAAATGGAATCTCTTCGAGGAAGTTTCGCAAGAGAAGTTGGTTGTGAAATCTTACAAGTGGTAGTCTCTTTATTTGAAATAGCTTGTGTTTTTACCCTTTCCAGGTGAAACATCTTGGTTAAAGAAGAAACTCAGACTAGTTCGTGGCTTATAGTCAGGATCGAGGGGAAGTTTATCCAATTCTCTATCAAATGGCATTTCTTCGAGGATGTTTTGCAAGAGAAGTTTGTTGTGAAAACTTACAAGTGGTAGTATCTTTATTTGAGATAGCTTGTGTTTTTACCCTTTCCAGTTGAAATATCTTGGTTAAAGAAGAAACTGAGACCAGTTCGTGGCTTATAGTCAGGATCGAGGGGATGTTTATCCTATTCTCCATCAAATGGCATCTCTTCGAGGAAGTTTTGCAAGATAAGTTTGTTGTGAAATCTTAAAAGTGGTAGTCTCTTCATTTTAGATAGCTTGTGTTTTTACCCTTTCCAGGTGAAATATCTTGGTTAAAGAAGAAACTCAGACCAGTTCGTGGCTTATAGTCAGGATCGAGGGGAAGTTTATCCGATTCTCCTTCAAATGGGATCTCTTCGAGGAAGTTTCGCAAGAGAAATTTGTTGTGAAATCTTACAAGTGGTAGTATCTTTATTTGAGATAGCTTGTGTTTTTACCCTTTCCAGGTGAAACATCTTGGTTAAAGAAGAAACTCAGACTAGTTTGTGGCTTATAGTCAGGATCGAGGGGAAGTTTATCCAATTCTCCATCAAATGGCATCTCTTCGAGGAAGTTTCGCAAGAGAAGTTTATAGTGAAATCTTACAAGTGGAAGTCTCTTTATTTGAGATAGCTTGTGTTTTTACCCTTTCCAGGTGAAACAATTTGGTTAAAGAAGAAACTGAGACCAGCTTGTGGCTTATAGTCAGGATCGAGGGGAAGTTTATCTAATTCTCCATCAAATGGCATCTCTTCGAGGAAGTTTCACAAGAAAAGTTTGTTTTAAAATCTTATAAGTGGTAGTATCTTTATTTGAGATAGCTTGTGTTTTTACCCTTTCCAGGTGAAACATCTTGGTTAAAGAAGAAACTCATACCAGTTTGTGGCTTATAGTCAGGATCGAGGGGAAGTTTATCCAATTCTCCATAAAATGGCATTTCTTCGAGAAAGTTTCGCAAGAGAAGTTTGTTGTGAAATCTTACAAGTGGTAGTCTCTTTATTTGAGATAGCTTGTGTTTTTACCCTTTCCAAGTGAAATATCTTGGTTAAAGAAGAAACTGAGACTAGTTCGTGGCTGATAGTCAGGATCGAGGGGATGTTTATCTGATTCTCCATCAAATGGCATCTCTTCGAGGAAGTTTCGCAAGATAAGTTTGTTGTGAAATCTTACAAGAGGTAGTCTCTTTATTTGAGATAACTTGTGTTTTTACCCTTTCCAGGTGAAATATCTTGGTTAAAGAAGAAACTGAGACCAGTTCGTGGCTTATAGTCAGGATCGAGGGGAAGTTTATCCGATTCTCCATCAAATGGAATCTCTTCGAGAAAGTTTCACAATAGAAATTTGTTGTGAAATCTTACAAGTGGTAGTCTCTTTATATGAGATAGCTTGTGTTTTTACCCATTCCAGGTGAAATATCTTAGTTAAATAAGAAAATTAGACAAGTTCGTGGCTTATAGTCACAATCAAGGGGAAGTTTACTCGATTCTCCATCAAATGGCATCTCTTCGAGGAAGTTTCACAAGAGAAGTTTGTTGTGAAGTCTTACAAGTGGTAGTCTCTTTATTTGAGATAGCTTGTGTTTTTACCCATTCCAGGTGAAATAGTTTGGTTAAAGAAGAAACTGTAACCAGTTCGTGGCTTATAGTCAGGATCGAGGGGATGTTTATCCGATTCTCCATCAAATGGCATCTCATCGAGGAAGTTTCACAAGAGAAATTTGTTGTGAAATCTTACAAGTGGTAGTCTCTTTATTTGAGATAGCTTGTGTTTTTACCCTTTCCATGTGAAATATCTTAGTTAAAGAAGAAACTGAGACCAGTTCGTGGCTTATAATCAAGATCGAGGGGAAGTTTATCCGATTCTCCATCAAATGGCATCTCTTCGAAGAATTTTCGCAAGAGAAACTTGTTGTGAAATCTTACAAGTGGTAGTCTCTTTAATTGAGATATCTTGTGTTTTTATCCTTTCCAGGTGAAATATCTTGGTTAAAGAAGAAACCAGGACCAGTTTGTGGCTTATAGTCAGGATCGAGGAGAAGTTTATTTGATTCTCCATCAAATGGAATCTCTTCGAGGAAGTTTTGCAAGAGAAGTTTGTTGTGAAATCTTACAAGTGGTAGTCTCTTTATTTGAGATAGCTTGTGTTTTTACCCTTTCTAGGTGAAATATCTTGGTTAAAGAAGAAACTGAGACCAGTTCGTGGCTTATAGTCAGGATCGAGGGGAAATTTATCAAATTCTCCTTCAAATGGCATCTCTTCGAGGATCTTTCGCAAGAGAAGTTTGTTGTGAAATATTACAAGTGGTAGTCTCTTTATTTGATATATCTTATGTTTTTACCCTTTCCAGGTGAAATATCTTGGTTAAAGAAGAAACTGTGACCAGTTTGTGGCTTATAGTAAGGATCGAGGGGAAGTTTATTTGGTTCTACCTCAAATGGAATCTCTTCGAGGAAGTTTCGCAAGAGAAGTTGGTTGTGAAATCTTACAAGTGGTAGTCTCTTTATTTGAAATAGCTTGTGTTTTTACCCTTTCCAGGTGAAATATTTTGGTTAAAGAAGAAACTGAGCTCAGTTCGTGGCTTATAGTCAGGATCGAGGGGAAGTTTATCTGATTCTCCATCAAATGGCATCTCTTCGAGGAAGTTTCGCAAGAAAAGTTTGTTGTGAAATCTTATAAGTGGTAGTATCTTTATTTGAGATAACTTGTGTTTTTACCCTTTCCAGGTGAAACATCTTGGTTAAAGAAGAAACTCAGACCAGTTCGTGGCTTATAGTCAGGATCGACGGGAAGTATATCCAATTCTCCATCAAATGGCATTTCTTCGAGGAAGTTTCGCAAGAGAAGTTTGTTGTGAAAACTTACAAGTGGTAGTCTCTTTATTTGAGATAGCTTGTGTTTTTACCCTTTCCAGCTGAAATTTCTTGGTTAAAGAAGAAACTGAGACCAGTTCGTGGCTTATAGTCAGGATCGAGGGGATGTTTATCTGATTCCCCATCAAATGGCATCTCTTCGAGGAAGTTTCACAAGATAAGTTTGTTGTGAAATCTTACAAGTGATAGTCTCTTTATTTGAGACATCTTGTGTTTTTACCCTTTCCAGGTGAAATATCTTCGTTAAAGAATAAACTGAGACCAGTTCGTGGCTTATAGTCAGGATCAAGGGGAAGTTTATCCGATTCTCCATCAAATGGCATTTCTTCGATGAAGTTTCGCATGAGAAGTTTGTTGTGAAATCTTACAAGTGGTAGTCTCTTTATTTGAGATAGCTTGTGTTTTTACCCATTCCAGGTGAAATAGTTTGGTTAAAGAAGAAACTGAGACCAGTTCGTGGCTTATAGTCAGGATCGAGGGGATGTTTATCCTATTCTCCATCAAATGGCATCTCTTCGATGAAGTTTCGCAAGAGAAGTTTGTTGTGAAATCTTACAAGTGGTAGTCTCTTTATTTGAGATAGCTTGTGTTTTTACCCTTTCCAGGTGAAATATCTTAGTTAAAGAAGAAGCTGAGACCAGTTCATGGCTTATAGTCAGGATCGAGGGGAAGTTTATCCGATTCTCCATCGAATGGCATCTCTCATAGGATTTTTCGCAAGAGAAGTTTATTGTGAAATCTTACAAGTGGTAGTCTCTTTATTTGAAATAGCTTATGTTTTTACCCTTTCCAGGTGAAATATCTTGGTTAAAGAAGAAACTGGGATCAGTCTGTGGCTTATAGTCAGGAACGAGGGGAAGTTTATCTGATTCTCCATCAAATGGCATCTCTTCCAAGAAGTTTTGCAAGAGAAGTTTATTATTAAAATCTTACAAGTGGTAGTCTCTTTATTTGATATAGCTTGTGTTTTTACCCTTTCCAGGTGAAATATCTTGGTTAAAGAAGAAACTGAGACCAGTTCGTGGCTTATAGTCAGGATCAAGGGGAAGTTTATCCGATTCTCCATCAAATGGAATTTCTTCGAGGAAGTTTCGCATGAGAAGTTTGTTGTGAAATCTTACAAGTGGTAGTCTCTTTATTTGAGATAGCTTGTGTTTTTACCCATTCCAGGTGAAATAGTTTGGTTAAAGAAGAAACTGAGACCAGTTCGTGGCTTATAGTCAGGATCGAGGGGATGTTTATCCGATTCTCTATTAAATGGCATCTCATCGAGGAAGTTTCACAAGAGAAATTTGTTGTGAAATCTTACAAGTGGTAGTCTCTTTATTTGAGATAGCTTGTGTTTTTACCCTTTCCATGTGAAATATCTTAGTTAAAGAAGAAACTGAGACCAGTTCGTGGCTTATAAATCAAGATCGAGGGGAAGTTTATCCGATTCTCCATCAAATGGCATCTCTTCGAGGAAGTTTCGCAAGAGAAACTTGTTGTGAAATCTTACAAGTGGTAGTCTCTTTAATTGAGATATCTTGTGTATTTATCCTTTCCAGGTGAAATATCTTGGTTAAAGAAGAAACCAGGACCAGTTTGTGGCTTATAGTCAGGATCGAGGAGAAGTTTATTTGATTCTCCATCAAATGGAATCTCTTCGAGGAAGTTTTGCAAGAGAAGTTTGTTGTGAAATCTTACAAGTGGTAGTCTCTTTATTTGAGATAGCTTGTGTTTTTACCCTTTCTAGGTGAAATATCTTGGTTAAAGAAGAAACTGAGACCAGTTCGTGGCTTATAGTCAAGATCGAGGGGAAGTTTATCAAATTCTCCTTTAAATGGCATCTCTTCGAGGAAGTTTCGCAAGAGAAGTTTGTTGTGAAATCTTACAAGTGGTAGTCTCTTTATTTGATATAGCTTGTGTTTTTACCCTTTCCAGGTGAAATATCTTCGTTAAAGAAGAAACTGAGACCAGTTCGTGGCTTATAGTCAGGATCAAGGGGAAGTTTATCCGATTCTCCATCAAATGGCATTTCTTCGAGGAAGTTTCGCAAGAGAAGTTTGTTGTGAAATCTTACAAGTGGTAGTCTCTTTATTTGATATAGCTTGTGTTTTTACCCTTTCCAGGTGAAATATCTTCGTTAAAGAAGAAACTGAGACCAGTTCGTGGCTTATAGTCAGGATCGAGGGGATGTTTATCCAATTCTCCATCAAATGGCATCTCTTCGAGGAAGTTTCGCAAGAGAAGTTTGTTGTGAAATCTTACAAGTGGTAGTCTCTTTATTTGAGATAGCTTCTGTTTTTACCCTTTCCAGTTGAAATATCTTAGTTAAAGAAGAAACTGAGACCAGTTCGTGGCTTATAGTCAGGATCGAGGGGAAGTTTATTCGATTCTCCATCAAATGACATCTCTTCGAGGAAGTTTCGCAAGAGAAACTTGTTGTGAAATCTTACAAGTGGTAGTCTCTTTAATTGAGATAGCTTGTGTTTTTATCCTTTCCAGGTGAAATATCTTGGTTAAAGAAGAAACCGGGACCAGTTCGTGGCTTATAGTCAGGATCGAGGGGAAGTTTATTTGATTCTCCATCAAATGGAATCTCTTCGAGGAAGTTTCGCAAGAGAAGTTTGTTGTGAAATCTTACAAGTGGTAGTCTCTTTATTTGAGATAGCTTGTGTTTTTACCCTTTATAGGTGAATAATCTTGGTTAGAGAAGAAACTGAGATCAGTTCGTGGCTTATAGTCAGGATCGAGGGGAAGTTTATCAAATTCTCCTTCAAATGGCATCTCTTCGAGGATCTTTTGCAAGAGAAGTTTGTTGTGAAATCTTACAAGTGGTAGTATCTTTATTTGAGATAGCTTATGTTTTTACCCTTTCCAGTTGAAATATCTTGGTTAAAGAAGAATTTGTGACCAGTTCGTGGCTTATAGTAAGGATCGAGGGGAAGTTTATTTGGTTCTACATCAAATGGAATCTCTTCGACGAAGTTTCGCAAGAGAAGTTGGTTGTGAAATCTTACAAGTGGTAGTCTCTTTATTTGAAATAGCTTGTGTTTTTACCCTTTCCAGGTGAAATATTTTGGTTAAAGAAGAAACTGAGACCAGCTCGTGGCTTATAGTCAGGATCGAGGGGAAGTTTATCTGATTCTCCATCAAATGGCATCTCTTCGAGGAAGTTTCGCAAGAAAAGTTTGTTGTGAAATCTTATAAGTGGTAGTATCTTTTATTGAGATAACTTGCGATTTTACCCTTTCAAGGTGAAACATCTTGGTTAATGAAGAAACTCATACCAGTTCGTGGCTTATAGTCAGGATCGACGGGAAGCATATCCAATTCTCCATCAAATGGCATTTCTTCGAGGAAGTTTCGCAAGAGAAGTTTGTTGTGAAAACTTACAAGTGGTAGTCTCTTTATTTGAGATAGCTTATGTTTTTACCCTTTCCAGCTGAAATATCTTGGTTAAAGAAGAAACTGAGACCGGTTCGTGGCTTATAGTCAGGATCGAGGGGATGTTTATCCGATTCTCCATCAAATGGCATCTCTTCGAGGAAGTTTCGCAAGATAAGTTTGTTGAGAAATCTTACAAGTGGTAGTCTCTTTATTTGAGATATCTTGTGTTTTTACCCTTTCCAGGTGAAATATCTTGGTTAAAGAATAAACTGAGACCAGTTCATGGCTTATAGTCAGGATCAAGGGGAAGTTTATCCGATTCTCTATCAAATGGCATTTCTTCGAGGAAGTTTCGCATGAGAAGTTTGTTGTGAAATCTTACAAGTGGTAGTCTCTTTATTTGAGATAGCTTGTGTTTTTACCCATTCTAGGTGAAATAGTTTGGTTAAAGAAGAAACTGAGACCAATTCGTGGCTTATAGTCAGGATCGAGGGGATGTTTATCCTATTCTCCATCAAATGGCATCTCTTCGAGGAAGTTTCGCAAGATAAGTTTGTTGTGAAATCTTAAAAGTGGTAGTCTCTTTATTTGAGATAGCTTGTGTTTTTACCCTTTCCAGGTTAAATATCTTGGTTAAAGAAGAAACTCAGACCAGTTCGTGGCTTATAGTCAGGATCGAGGGGAAGTTTATCCGATTCTCCATCAAATAGGATCTCTTCGAGGAAGTTTCGCAAGAGAAATTTGTTGTGAAATCTTACAAGTGGTAGTATCTTTATTTGAGATAGCTTGTGTTTTTACCCTTTCCAGGTGAAACATCTTGGTTAAAGAAGAAACTCTGACTAGTTCGTGGCTTATAGTCAGGATCGAGGGGAAGTTTATCCAATTCTCCATCAAATGGCATTTCATCGAGGAAGTTTCACAAGAGAAACTTGTTGTGAAATCTTACAAGTGGTAGTCTCTTTAATTGAGATAGCTTGTGTTTTTATCCTTTCCAGGTGAAATATCTTGGTTAAAGAAGAAACCGGGACCAGTTCGTGGCTTATAGTCAGGATCGAGGGGAAGTTTATCTGATTCTCCATCAAATGGAATCTCTTCGAGGAAGTTTCGCAAGAGAAGTTTGTTGTGAAATCTTACAAGTGGTAGTCTCTTTATTTGAGATAGCTTGTGTTTTTACCCTTTCCAGGTGAAATATCTTGGTTAAAGAAGAAATTGAGACCAGTTTGTGGCTTATAGTCAGGATCGAGGGGAAGTTTATCTAATTCTCCATCAAATGGCATCTCTTCGAGGAAGTTTCGCAAGAGAAGTTTGTTGTGAAATCTTACAAGTGGTAGTCTCTTTATTTGAGATAGCTTATGTTTTTACCCTTTCCAGGTGAAATATCTTGGTTAAAGAAGAAACTGTGACCAGTTTGTGGCTTATAGTTAGGATTGAGGGGAAGTTTATTTGGTTCTACCTCAAATGGAATCTCTTTGAGGAAGTTTCGCAAGAGAAGTTGGTTGTGTAATCTTACAAGTGGTAGTCTCTTTATTTGAAATAGCTTGTGTTGTTACCCTTTCCAGGTGAAATATTTTGGTTAAAGAAGAAACTGAGACCAGCTCGTGGCTTATAGTCAGGATCGAGGGGAAGTTTATCTGATTCTCCATCAAATGGCATCTCTTTGAGGAAGTTTCGCAAGAGAAGTTTGTTGTGAAATCTTATAAGTGGTAGTATCTTTATTTGAGATAACTTGTGTTTTTACCCTTTCCAGGTGAAACATCTTGGTTAAAGAAGAAACTCATACCAGTTCATGGCTTATAGTCAGGATCGAGGGGAAGTTTATCCAATTCTCCATCAAATGGAATTTCTTCGAGGAAGTTTCGCAAGAGAAGTTTGTTGTGAAAACTTATAAGTGGTAGTTTCTTTATTTGAGATAGATTGTGTTTTTACCCTTTACAGCTTAAATATCTTGGTTAAAGAAGAAACTGAGACTAGTTCGTGGCTTATAGTTAGGATCGAGGGGATGTTTATCCGATTCTCCATCAAATGGCATCTCTTCGAGGAAGTTTCGCAAGAAAAGTTTTTTGTGAAATCTTACAAGTGGTAGTCTCTTTATTTGAGATAGCTTGTGTTTTTACCCTTTCCAGGTGAAATATCTTAGTTAAAGAAGAAACCGAGACCAGTTCTTGGCTTATAGTCAGGATTAAGGGGAAGTTTATCCGATTCTCCATCAAATGGAATTTCTTCGAGGAAGTTTCGCATGAGAAGTTTGTTGTGAAATCTTACAAGTGGTAGTCTCTTTATTTGAGATAGCTTGTGTTTTTACCCATTCCAGGTGAAATAGTTTGGTTAAAGAAGACACTGAGACCAGTTCATGGCTTATAGTCAGGATCGAGGGGATGTTTATCTGATTCTCCATCAAATGGCATCTCTTCGAGGAAGTTTCGCAAGAGAAGTTTGTTGTGAAATCTTACAAGTGGTAGTCTCTTTATTTGAGATAGATTGTGTTTTTACCCTTTCCATGTGAAATATCTTAGTCAAAGAAGAAACTGAGACCAGTTCGTGGCTTATAGTCAGGATCGAGGGGAAGTTTATTCGATTCTCCATCAAATGGCATCTCTTCGAGGAAGTTTCGCAAGAGAAACTTTTTGTGAAATCTTACAAGTGGTAGTCTCTTTAATTGAGATAGCTTGTGTTTTTATCCTTTCCAGGTGAAATATCTTAGTTAAAGAAGAAACTGGGACCAGTTCGTGGCTTATAGTCAGGATCGAGGGGAAGTTTATCTGATTCTCCATCAAATGGAATCTCTTCGAGGAAGTTTCGCAAGAGAAGCTTGTTGTTAAATCTTACAAGTGGTAGTCTCTTTATTTGAGATAGCTTGTGTTTTTACCCTTTCCAGGTGAAATATCTTGGTTAAAGAAGAAACTGAGACCAGTTCGTGGCTTATAGTCAGGATCGAGGGGATGTTTATCCGATTGTCCATCAAATGGCATCTCTTCGAGGAAGTTTCGCAAGAGAAGTTTGTTGTGAAATCTTACAAGGGGTAGTCTCTTTATTTGAGATAGCTTGTGTTTTTACCATTTCCATGTGAAATATCTTAGTTAAAGAAGAAACTGAGACCAGTTCGTGGCTTATAGTCAGGATCGAGCGGAAGTTTATCCGATTCTCCATCAAATGGCATCTCTTCGAGGAATTTTCGCAAGAGAAACTTGTTGTGAAATCTTACAAGTGGTAGTCTCTTTAATTGAGATAGCATGTGTTTTTATCCTTTCCAGGTGAAATATCTTGGTTAAAGAAGAAACTGGGACCAGTTCGTGGCTTATAGTCAGGATCGAGGGGAAGTTTATCTGATTTTCCATCAATGGAATCTCTTCGAGGAAGTTTCGCAAGAGAAGTTTGTTGTTAAATCTTACAAGTGGTAGTCTCTTTATTTGAGATAGCTTGTGTTTTTACCCTTTCCAGGTGAAATATCTTGGTTAAAGAAGAAACTGAGACCAGATCGTGGCTTATAGTCAGGATCGAGGTGAAGTTTATAAAATTCTCCTTCAAATGGCATCTCTTCGAGGATCTTTCGCAAGAGAAGTTTGTTGTGAAATCTTACAAGTGGTAGTCTCTTTATTTGAGATAGCTTATGTTTTTACCCTTTCCAGGTGAAATATCTTGGTTAAAGAAGAAACTGTGACCAGTTCGTGGCTTATAGTTAGGATCCAGGGGAAGTTTATCTGGTTCTACCTCAAATGGAATCTCTTCGAGGAAGTTTCGCAAGAGAAGTTGGTTGTGAAATCTTACAAGTGGTAGTCTCTTTATTTGAAATAGCTTGTGTTTTTACCCTTTCCAGGTGAAACATCTTGGTTAAAGAAGAAACTCAGACTAGTTTGTGGCTTATAGTCAGGATCGAGGGGAAGTTTATCCAATTCTCTATCAAATGGCATTTCTTCGAGGAAGTTTCGCAAGAGAAGTTTGTTGTGAAAACTTACAAGTGGTAGTCTCTTTATTTGAGATAGCTTGTGTTTTCATCCTTTCCAGGTGAAATATCTTGGTTAAAGAAGAAACTGGGACCAGTTCGTGGCTTATAGTCAGGATCGAGGGGAAGTTTATCTGATTCTCCATCAAATGGAATCACTTCGAGGAAGTTTCGCAAGAGAAGTTTGTTGTGAAAACTTACAAGTGGTAGTCTCTTTATTTGAGATAGCTTGTGTTTTTACCCTTTCCAGGTGAAATATCTTGGTTAAAGAAGAAACTCAGACCAGTTCGTGGCTTATAGTCAGGATCGAGGGGAAGTTTATCCGATTCTCCATCAAATGGGATCTCTTCGAGGAAGTTTCACAAGAGAAATTTGTTGTGAAATCTTACAAGTGGTAGTATCTTTATTTGAGATAGCTTGTGTTTTTACCCATTCCATGTGAAACATCTTGGTTAAAGAAGAAACTCGGACTAGTTCGTGGCTTATAGTCAGGATCGAGGGGAAGTTTATCTAATTCTCCATCAAATGGCATTTTTTCGAGGAAGTTTCGCAAGAGAAGTTTGTTGTGAAAACTTACAAGTGATAGTCTCTTTATTTGAGATAGCTTGTGTTTTTACCCTTTCCAGTTGAAATATCTTGGTTAAAGAAGAAACTGAGACCAGTTTGTGACTTATAGTCAGGATCTAGGGGATGTTTATTCGATTCTCCATCAAATGGCATCTCTTCGAGGAAGTTTCGCAAAATAAGTTTGTTGTAAAATCTTACAAGTGGTAGTCTCTTTATTTGAGATAGCTTGTGTTTTTACCCTTTCCAGGTGAAATATCTTGGTTAAAGAAGAAACTGAGACTAGTTCGTGGCTTATAGTCAGGATTAAGGGGAAGTTTATCCGATTCTCCATCAAATGGAATTTCTTCGAGGAAGTTTCGCATGAGAAGTTTGTTGTGAAATCTTACAAGTGGTAGTCTCTTTATTTGAGATAGCTTGTGTTTTTACCCATTCCAGGTGAAATAGTTTGGTTAAAGAAGAAACTGAGACCAGTTCGTGGCTTATAGTCAGGATCGAGGGGATGTTTATCCGATTCTCCATCAAATGGCATCTCTTCGAGGAAGTTTCGCAAGAGAAGTTTGTTGTGAAATCTTACAAGTGGTAGTCTCTTTATTTGAGATAGCTTGTGTTTTTACCCTTTCCATGTGAAATATCTTAGTCAAAGAAGAAACTGAGACCATTTTGTGGCTTATAGTCAGGATCGAGGGGAAGTTTATCCGATTCTCCATCAAATGGCATCTCTTCGAGGAAGTTTCGCAAGAGAAACTTTTTGTGAAATCTTACAAGTGGTAGTCTCTTTAATTTAGATAGCTTGTGTTTTTATCCTTTCCAGGTGAAATATCTTAGTTAAAGAAGAAACTGGGACCAGTTCGTGGCTTATAGTCAGGATCGAGGGGAAGTTTATCTGATTCTCCATCAAATGGAATCTCTTCGAGGAAGTTTCGCAAGAGAAGCTTGTTGTTAAATCTTACAAGTGGTAGTCTCTTTATTTGAGATAGCTTGTTTTTTTACCCTTTCCAGGTGAAATATCTTGGTTAAAGAAGAAACTGAGACCAGTTCGTGGCTTATAGTCAGGATCGAGGGGATGTTTATCCGATTCTCCATCAAATGGCATCTCTTCGAGGAAGTTTCGCAAGAGAAGTTTGTTGTGAAATCTTACAAGTGGTAGTCTCTTTATTTGAGATAGCTTGTGTTTTTACCCTTTCCATGTGAAATATCTTAGTTAAAGAAGAAACTGAGACCAGTTCGTGGCTTATAGTCAGGATCGAGCGGAAGTTTATCCGATTCTCCATCAAATGGCATCTCTTCGAGGAAGTTTCGCAAGAGAAACTTGTTGTGAAATCTTACAAGTGGTAGTCTCTTTAATTGGGATAGCATGTGTTTTTATCCTTTCCAGGTGAAATATCTTGGTTAAAGAAGAAACTAGGACCAGTTCGTGGCTTATAGTCAGGATCGAGGGGAAGTTTATCTGATTTTCCATCAATGGAATCTCTTCGAGGAAGTTTCGCAAGAGAAGTTTGTTGTTAAATCTTACAAGTGGTAGTCTCTTTATTTGAGATAGCTTGTGTTTTTACCCTTTCCGGGTGAAATATCTTGGTTAAAGAAGAAACTGAGACCAGATCGTGGCTTATAGTCAGGATCGAGGGGAAGTTTATAAAATTCTCCTTCAAATGCCATCTCTTCGAGGATCTATCGCAAGAGAAGTTTGTTGTGAAATCTTACAAGTGGTAGTCTCTTTATTTGAGATAGCTTATGTTTTTACCCTTTCCAGGTGAAATATCTTGGTTAAAGAAGAAACTGTGACCAGTTCGTGGCTTATAGTTAGAATCGAGGGGAAGTTTATCTGGTTCTACCTCAAATGGAATCTCTTCGAGGAAGTTTCGCAAGAGAAGTTGGTTGTGAAATCTTACAAGTGGTAGTCTCTTTATTTGAAATAGCTTGTGTTTTTACCCTTTCCAGGTGAAACATCTTGGTTAAAGAAGAAACTCAGACTAGTTTGTGGCTTATAGTCAGGATCGAGGGGAAGTTTATCCAATTCTCTATCAAATGGCATTTCTTCGAGGAAGTTTCGCAAGAGAAGTTTATTGTGAAAACTTACAAGTGGTAGTCTCTTTATTTGAGATAGCTTGTGTTTTTACCTTTTGCAGATGAAATATCTTGGTTAAAGAAGAAACTGAGACCAGTTCGTGGCTTATAGTCAGGATCGAGGGGATGTTTATCCGATTCTCCATCAAATGGCATCTCTTCGAGGAAGTTTCGCAAGATAAGTTTGTTGTGAAATCTTAAAAGTGGTAGTCTCTTTATTTGAGATAGCTTGTGTTTTTACCCTTTCTAGGTGAAATATCTTGGTTAAAGAAGAAACTCAGACCAGTTCGTGGCTTATAGTCAGGATTGAGGGGAAGTTTATCCGATTCTCCATCAAATGGGATCTCTTCGAGGAAGTTTCACAAGAGAAATTTGTTGTGAAATCTTACAAGTGGTAGTATCTTTATTTGAGATAACTTGTGTTTTTACCCTTTCCATGTGAAACATCTTGGTTAAAGAAGAAACTCAGACTAGTTCGTGGCTTATAGTCAGGATCGAGGGGAAGTTTATCTAATTCTCCATCAAATGGCATTTCTTCGAGGAAGTTTCGCAAGAGAAGTTTGTTGTGAAAACTTACAAGTGATAGTCTCTTTATTTGAGATAGCTTGTGTTTTTACCCTTTCCAATTGAAATATCTTGGTTAAAGAAGAAACTGAGACCAGTTTGTGGCTTATAGTCAGGATCGAGGGGATGTTTATTCGATTCCCCATCAAATGGCATCTCTTCGAGGAAGTTTCGCAAGATAAGTTTGTTGTGAAATCTTACAAGTGGTAGTCTCTTTATTTGAGATAACTTGTGTTTTTACCCTTTCACGGTGAAATATCTTGGTTAAAGAAGAAACTGAGACCAGTTCGTGGCTTATAGTCAGGATCGAGGGGAAGTTTATCCGATTCTCCATCAAATGGCATCTCTTCGAGGAAGTTTCGCAAGAGAAATTTGTTGTGAAATCTTACAAGTGGTAGTCTCTTTATTTGAGATAGCTTGTGTTTTTACCCATTCCATGTGAAATATCTTAGTTAAATAAGAAATTTAGACAAGTTCGTGGCTTATTGTCAGGATCGAGGGGAAGTTTATCCGATTCTCCATCAAATGGCATCTCTTCGAGGAAGTTTCGCAAGAGAAACTTGTTGTGAAATCTTACAAGTGGTAGTCTCTTTAATTGAGATAGCTTGTGTTTTTACCCTTTCCAGGTGAAATATCTTGGTTAAAGAAGAAACTGTGACCAGTTCGTGGCTTATAGTTAGGATCGAGGGGAAGTTTATCTGGTTCTACCTCAAATGGAATCTCTTCGAGTAAGTTTCGCAAGAGAAGTTGGTTGTGAAATCTTACAAGTGGTAGTCTCTTTATTTGAAATAGCTTGTGTTTTTACCCTTTCCAGGTGAAATATTTTGGTTAAAGAAGAAACTGAGACCAACTCGTGGCTTATAGTCAGGATCGAGGGGAAGTTTATCTGATTCTCGATCAAATGGCATTTCTTCGAGGAAGTTTCACAAGAAAAGTTTGTTGTGAAATCTTATAAGTGGTAGTATCTTTATTTTAGATAGCTTGTGTTTTTACCCTTTCCAGGTGAAACATCTTGGTTAAAGAAGAAACTCAGACTAGTTCGTGGCTTATAGTCAGGATCGAGGGGAAGTTTATCCAATTCTCCATCAAATGGCATTTCTTCGAGGAAGTTTCGCAAGAGAAGTTTGTTGTGAAAACTTACAAGTGGTTGTCTCTTTATTTGAGATAGCTTGTGTTTTTACCCTTTCCAGTTGAAATATCTTGGTTAAAGAAGAAACTGAGACCAGTTCGTGGCTTATAGTCAGGACCGAGGGGATGTTTATCCGATTCTCCATCAAATGGCATCACTTCGAGGAAGTTTCGCAAGATAAGTTTGTTGTGAAATCTTAAAAGTGGTAGTATCTTTATTTGAGATAGCTTGTGTTTTTACCCTCTCCAGTTGAAATATCTTGGTTAAAGAAGAAACTCAGACCAGTTCGTGGCTTATAGTCAGGATCGAGGGGAAGTTTATTCGATTCTCCATCAAATGGGATCTCTTCGAGGAAGTTTCGCAAGAGAAATTTGTTGTGAAATCTTACAAGTGGTAGTATCTTTATTTGAGATAGCTTGTGTTTTTACCCTTTCCAGGTGAAGTAGTTTTGTTAAATAAGAAACTGAGACCAGTTTGTGGCTTATAGTCAGGATCGAGGGGATGTTTATCCGATTCTCCATCAAATGGCATCTCTTCGAGGAAGTTTCGCAAGAGAAGTTTGTTGTGAAATCTTACAAGTGGTAGTCTCTTTATTTGAGATAGCTTGTGTTTTTACCATTTCCATGTGAAACATCGTGGTTAAAGAAGAAACTCATACCAGTTCATGGCTTATAGTCAGGATCGAGGGGAAGTTTATCCAATTCTCCATCAAATGGAATTTCTTCGAGGAAGTTTCGCAAGAGAAGTTTGTTGTGAAAACTTATAAGTGGTAGTTTCTTTATTTGAGATAGATTGTGTTTTTACCCTTTACAGCTTAAATATCTTGGTTAAAGAAGAAACTGAGACTAGTTCGTGGCTTATAGTCAGGATCGAGGGGATGTTTATCTAATTCTCTATCAAATGGCATTTCTTCGAGGAAGTTTCGCAAGAGAAGTTTGTTGTGAAAACTTACAAGTGATAGTCTCTTTATTTGAGATAGCTTGTGTTTTTACCCTTTCCAGTTGAAATATCTTGGTTAAAGAAGAAACTGAGACCAGTTTGTGGCTTATAGTCAGGATCGAGGGGATGTTTATTCGATTCTCCATCAAATGGCATCTCTTCGAGGAAGTTTCACAAGATAAGTTTGTTGTGAAATCTTACAAGTGGTAGTCTCTTTATTTGAGATAACTTGTGTTTTTACCCTTTCACAGTGAAATATCTTGGTTAAAGAAGAAACTGAGACCAGTTCGTGGCTTATAGTCAGGATCGAGGGGAAGTTTATCCGATTCTCCATCAAATGGCATCTCTTCGAGGAAGTTTCGCAAGAGAAATTTGTTGTGAAATCTTACAAGTGGTAGTCTCTTTATTTGAGATAGCTTGTGTTTTTACCCATTCCATGTGAAATATCTTAGTTAAATAAGAAATTTAGACAAGTTCGTGGCTTATTGTCAGGATCGAGGGGAAGTTTATCCGATTCTCCATCAAATGGCATCTCTTCGAGGAAGTTTCGCAAGAGAAACTTGTTGTGAAATCTTATAAGTGGTAGTCTCTTTAATTGAGATAGCTTGTGTTTTTATCCTTTCCAGGTGAAATATCTTAGTTAAAGAAGAAACTGGGACCAGTTCGTGGCTTATAGTCAGGATCGAGGGGAAGTGTATCGGATTCTCCATCAAATGGAATCTCTTCGAGGAAGTTTCGCAAGAGAAGTTTGTTGTTAAATTTTACAAGTGGTAGTCTCTTTATTTGAGATAGCTTGTGTTTTTACCCTTTCCAGGTGAAATATCTTGTTTAAAGAAGAAACTGAGACCAGATCGTGGCTTATAGTCAGGATCGAGGGGAAGTTTATAAAATTCTCCTTCAAATGGCATCTCTTCGAGGATCTTTCCCAAGAGAAGTTTGTTGTGAAATCTTACAAGTGGTAGTCTCTTTATTTGAGATAGCTTATGTTTTTACCCTTTCCAGGTGAAATATCTTGGTTAAAGAAGAAACTGTGACCAGTTCGTGGCTTATAGTTAGGATCGAGGGGAAGTTTATCTGGTTCTACCTCAAATGGAATCTCTTCGAGTAAGTTTCGCAAGAGAAGTTGGTTGTGAAATCTTACAAGTGGTAGTCTCTTTATTTGAAATAGCTTGTGTTTTTACCCTTTCCAGGTGAAATATTTTGGTTAAAGAAGAAACTGAGACCAACTCGTGGCTTATAGTCAGGATCGAGGGGAAGTTTATCTGATTCTCGATCAAATGGCATTTCTTCGAGGAAGTTTCACAAGAAAAGTTTGTTGTGAAATCTTATAAGTGGTAGTATCTTTATTTTAGATAGCTTGTGTTTTTACCCTTTCCAGGTGAAACATCTTGGTTAAAGAAGAAACTCAGACTAGTTCGTGGCTTATAGTCAGGATCGAGGGGAAGTTTATCCAATTCTCCATCAAATGACATTTCTTCGAGGAAGTTTCGCAAGAGAAGTTTGTTGTGAAAACTTACAAGTGGTTGTCTCTTTATTTGAGATAGCTTGTGTTTTTACCCTTTCCAGTTGAAATATCTTGGTTAAAGAAGAAACTGAGACCAGTTCGTGGCTTATAGTCAGGACCGAGGGGATGTTTATCCGATTCTCCATCAAATGGCATCACTTCGAGGAAGTTTCGCAAGATAAGTTTGTTGTGAAATCTTAAAAGTGGTAGTATCTTTATTTGAGATAGCTTGTGTTTTTACCCTCTCCAGTTGAAATATCTTGGTTAAAGAAGAAACTCAGACCAGTTCGTGGCTTATAGTCAGGATCGAGGGGAAGTTTATTCGATTCTCCATCAAATGGGATCTCTTCGAGGAAGTTTCGCAAGAGAAATTTGTTGTGAAATCTTACAAGTGGTAGTATCTTTATTTGAGATAGCTTGTGTTTTTACCCTTTCCAGGTGAAGTAGTTTTGTTAAATAAGAAACTGAGACCAGTTTGTGGCTTATAGTCAGGATCGAGGGGATGTTTATCCGATTCTCCATCAAATGGCATCTCTTCGAGGAAGTTTCGCAAGAGAAGTTTGTTGTGAAATCTTACAAGTGGTAGTCTCTTTATTTGAGATAGCTTGTGTTTTTACCATTTCCATGTGAAACATCGTGGTTAAAGAAGAAACTCATACCAGTTCATGGCTTATAGTCAGGATCGAGGGGAAGTTTATCCAATTCTCCATCAAATGGAATTTCTTCGAGGAAGTTTCGCAAGAGAAGTTTGTTGTGAAAACTTATAAGTGGTAGTTTCTTTATTTGAGATAGATTGTGTTTTTACCCTTTACAGCTTAAATATCTTGGTTAAAGAAGAAACTGAGACTAGTTCGTGGCTTATAGTCAGGATCGAGGGGATGTTTATCTAATTCTCTATCAAATGGCATTTCTTCGAGGAAGTTTCGCAAGAGAAGTTTGTTGTGAAAACTTACAAGTGATAGTCTCTTTATTTGAGATAGCTTGTGTTTTTACCCTTTCCAGTTGAAATATCTTGGTTAAAGAAGAAACTGAGACCAGTTTGTGGCTTATAGTCAGGATCGAGGGGATGTTTATTCGATTCTCCATCAAATGGCATCTCTTCGAGGAAGTTTCGCAAGATAAGTTTGTTGTGAAATCTTACAAGTGGTAGTCTCTTTATTTGAGATAACTTGTGTTTTTACCCTTTCACGGTGAAATATCTTGGTTAAAGAAGAAACTGAGACCAGTTCGTGGCTTATAGTCAGGATCGAGGGGAAGTTTATCCGATTCTCCATCAAATGGCATCTCTTCGAGGAAGTTTCGCAAGAGAAATTTGTTGTGAAATCTTACAAGTGGTAGTCTCTTTATTTGAGATAGCTTGTGTTTTTACCCATTCCATGTGAAATATCTTAGTTAAATAAGAAATTTAGACAAGTTCGTGGCTTATTGTCAGGATCGAGGGGAAGTTTATCCGATTCTCCATCAAATGGCATCTCTTCGAGGAAGTTTCGCAAGAGAAACTTGTTGTGAAATCTTATAAGTGGTAGTCTCTTTAATTGAGATAGCTTGTGTTTTTATCCTTTCCAGGTGAAATATCTTAGTTAAAGAAGAAACTGGGACCAGTTCGTGGCTTATAGTCAGGATCGAGGGGAAGTGTATCGGATTCTCCATCAAATGGAATCTCTTCGAGGAAGTTTCGCAAGAGAAGTTTGTTGTTAAATTTTACAAGTGGTAGTCTCTTTATTTGAGATAGCTTGTGTTTTTACCCTTTCCAGGTGAAATATCTTGTTTAAAGAAGAAACTGAGACCAGATCGTGGCTTATAGTCAGGATCGAGGGGAAGTTTATAAAATTCTCCTTCAAATGGCATCTCTTCGAGGATCTTTCCCAAGAGAAGTTTGTTGTGAAATCTTACAAGTGGTAGTCTCTTTATTTGAGATAACTTATGTTTTTACCCTTTCCAGGTGAAATATCTTGGTTAAAGAAGAAACTGTGACCAGTTCGTGGCTTATAGTTAGGATCGAGGGGAAGTTTATCTGGTTCTACCTCAAATGGAATCTCTTCGAGTAAGTTTCGCAAGAGAAGTTGGTTGTGAAATCTTACAAGTGGTAGTCTCTTTATTTGAAATAGCTTGTGTTTTTACCCTTTCCAGGTGAAATATTTTGGTTAAAGAAGAAACTGAGACCAACTCGTGGCTTATAGTCAGGATCGAGGGGAAGTTTATCTGATTCTCGATCAAATGGCATTTCTTCGAGGAAGTTTCACAAGAAAAGTTTGTTGTGAAATCTTATAAGTGGTAGTATCTTTATTTGAGATAGCTTGTGTTTTTACCCTTTCCTGGTGAAACATCTTGGTTAAAGAAGAAACTCAGACTAGTTCGTGGCTTATAGTCAGGATCGAGGGGAAGTTTATCCAATTCTCCATCAAATGACATTTCTTCGAGGAAGTTTCGCAAGAGAAGTTTGTTGTGACAACTTACAAGTGGTAGTCTCTTTATTTGAGATAGCTTGTGTTTTTACCCTTTCCAGTTGAAATATCTTGGTTAAAGAAGAAACTCAGACCAGTTCGTGGCTTATAGTCAGGATCGAGGGGAAGTTTATTCGATTCTCCATCAAATGGGATCTCTTCGAGGAAGTTTCCCAAGAGAAATTTGTTGTGAAATCTTACAAGTGGTAGTATCTTTATTTGAGATAGCTTGTGTTTTTACCCTTTCCAGGTGAAATAAATTTGTTAAATAAGAAACTGAGACCAGTTTGTGGCTTATAGTCAGGATCGAGGGGATGTTTATCCGATTCTCCATCAAATGGCATCTCTTCGAGGAAGTTTCGCAAGAGAAGTTTGTTGTGAAATCTTACAAGTGGTAGTCTCTTTATTTGAGATAGCTTGTGTTTTTACCATTTCCATGTGAAATATCTTAGTTAAAGAAGAAACTGAGACCAGTTCGTGGCTTATAGTCAGGATCGAGGGGAAGTTTATCTGATTCTCCATCAAATGGCATCTCTTCGAGGAAGTTTCGCAAGAGAAACTTGTTTTGCAATCTTACAAGTGGTAGTCTCTTTAATTGAGATAGCTTGTGTTTTTATCCGTTCCAGGTGAAATATATTGGTTAAAGAAGAAACTGGGACCAGTTCGTGGCTTATAGTCAGGATCGAGGGGAAGTTTATCTGATTTTCCATCAATGGAATCTCTTCGAGGAAGTTTCGCAAGAGAAGTTTGTTGTGAAATCTTACAAGTGGTAGTCTCTTTATTTGAGATAGCTTGTGTTTTTACCCTTTCTATGTGAAATATCTTGGTTAAAGAAGAAACTGAGACCAGATCGTGGCTTATAGTCAGGATCGAGGGGAAGTTTATAAAATTCTCCTTCAAATGGCATCTCTTCGAGGATCTTTCGCAAGAGATGTTTGTTGTGAAATCTTACAAGTGGTAGTCTCTTTATTTGAGATAGCTTATGTTTTTACCCTTTCCAGGTGAAATATCTTGGTTAAATAAGAAATTGTAACCAGTTCGTGGCTTATAGTTAGGATCGAGGGGAAGTTTATCTGGTTCTACCTCAAATGGAATCTCTTCGAGGAAGTTTCGCAAGAGAAGTTGGTTGTGAAATTTTACAAGTGGTAGTCTCTTTATTTGAAATAGCTTGTGTTTTTACCCTTTCCAGGTGAAACATCTTGGTTAAAGAAGAAACTCAGACTAGTTCGTGGCTTATAGTCAGGATCGAGGGGAAGTTTATCCAATTCTCTATCAAATGGCATTTCTTCGAGGATGTTTCGCAAGAGAAGTTTGTTGTGAAAACTTACAAGTGGTAGTCTCTTTATTTGAGATAGCTTGTGTTTTTACCCTTTCTAGTTGAAATATCTTGGTTAAAGAAGAAACTGAGACCAGTTCGTGGCTTATAGTCAGGATCGAGGGGATGTTTATCCGATTCTCCATCAAATGGCATCTCTTCGAGGAAGTTTCGCAAGATAAGTTTGTTGTGAAATCTTAAAAGTGGTAGTCTCTTCATTTGAGATAGCTTGTGTTTTTACCCTTTCCAGGTGAAATATCTTGGTTAAAGAAGAAACTCAGACCAGTTCGTGGCTTATAGTCAGGATCGAGGGGAAGTTTATCCGATTCTCCATCAAATGGGATCTCTTCGAGGAAGTTTCGCAAGAGAAATTTGTTGTGAAATCTTACAAGTGGTAGTATCTTTATTTGAGATAGCTTGTGTTTTTACCCTTTCAAGGTGAAACATCTTGGTTAAAGAAGAAACTCAGACTAGTTTGTGGCTTATAGTCAGGATCGAGGGGAAGTTTATCCAATTCTCCATCAAATGGCATCTCTTCGAGAAAGTTTCGCAAGAGAAGTTTATAGTGAAATCTTACAAGTGGAAGTCTCTTTATTTGAGATAGCTTGTGTTTTTACCCTTTCCAGGTGAAACAATTTGGTTAAAGAAGAAACTGAGACCAGTTCGTGGCTTATAGTCAGGATCAAGGGGAAGTTTATGAATTCTCCTTCAAATGGCATCTCTTCGAGGATGTTTCGCAAGAGAAGTTTGTTGTGAAATCTTACAAGTGGTAGTCTCTTTATTTCAGATAGCTTGTGTTTTTACCCTTTCCAGGTGAAATATCTTGATTAATGAAGAAACTAGGACCAGTTCGTGGCTTATAGTTAGGATCGAGGGGAAGTTTATCTGGTTCTACCTCAAATGGCATCTCTTCGAGGAAGTTTCGCAAGAGAAGTTGGTTGTGAAATCTTACAAGTGGTAGTCTCTTTATTTGAGATAGCTTGTGTTTTTACCCATTCCAGGTGAAATATCTTAGTTAAATAAGAAATTTAGACAAGTTTGTGGCTTATAGTCAAGATCGAGGGGAAGTTTATCCAATTCTCCATCAAATGGCATCTCTTCGAGGAAGTTCCACAAGAGAAGTTTGTTGTGAAATCTTACAAGTGGTAGTATCTTTATTGTAGATAGCTTGTGTTTTTACCCTTTCCAAGTGAAATAGTTTGGTTAAAGAAGAAAATGTGACCAGTTCGTGGCTTATAGTCAGGATCGAGGGGATGTTTATCCGATTCTCCATCAAATGGCATCTCTTCGAGGAAGTTCCACAAGAGAAGTTTGTTGTGAAATCTTACAAGTGGTAGTCTCTTTATTTGAGATAGCTTGTTTTTTTACCCTTTCCACGTGAAATAGTTTGGTTAAAGAAGAAACTGAGACCAGTTCGTGGCTTATAGTCAGGATCGAGGGGATGTTTATCCGATTCTCCATCAAATGGCATCTCATCGAGGAAGTTTCGCAAGAGAAGTTTGTTGTGAAATATTACAAGTGGTAGTCTCTTTATTTGAGATAGCTTGTGTTTTTACCCTTTCCAGGTGAAATATCTTGGTTAAAGAAGAAACTGGGACCAGTTCGTGGCTTATAGTCAGGATCGAGGGGAAGTTTATCTGATTCTCCATCAAATGGCATCTCTTCGAGGAAGTTTCGCAAGAGAAGTTTATAGTGAAATCTTACAAGTGGAAGTCTCTTTATTTGAGATAGCTTGTGTTTTTACCCTTTCCAGGTGAAACAATTTGGTTAAAGAAGAAACTGAGACCAGTTCGTGGCTTATAGTCAGGATCGAGGGGATGTTTATCCGATTCTCCATCAAATGGCATCTCTTCGAGGAAGTTTCGCAAGAGAAGTTCGTTGTGAAATCTTACAAGTGGTAGTCTCTTTATTTGAGATAGCTTGTGTTTTTACCCTTTCCAGGTGAAATATCTTGATTAATGAAGAAACTAGGACCTGTTTGTGGCTTATAGTTAGGATCGAGGGGAAGTTTATCTGGTTCTACGTCAAATGGCATCTCTTCGAGGAAGTTTCGCAAGAGAAGTTGGTTGTGAAATCTTACAAGTGGTAGTCTCTTTATTTGAGATAGCTTGTGTTTTTACCCTTTCCAGGTGAAATATCTTGGTTAAAGAAGAAACTGAGACCAGTTTGTGGCTTATAGTCAGGATCGAGGGGAAGTTTATCCAATTCTCCATCAAATGGCATTTCTTCGAGGAAGTTTCGTAAGAGAAGTTTGTTGTGAAAACTTACAAGTGGTAGTCTCTTTATTTGAGATAGATTGTGTTTTTACCCTTTACAGCTTAAATATCTTGGTTAAAGAAGAAACTGAGACTAGTTCGTGGCTTATATTTAGGATCGAGGGGATGTTTATCCGATTCTCCATCAAATGGCATCTCTTCGAGGAAGTTTCGCAAGATAAGTTTGTTGTGAAATCTTACAAGTGGTAGTCTCTTTATTTGAGATAGCTTGTGTTTTTACCCTTTCCAGGTGAAATATCTTGGTTAAAGAAGAAACTGAGACAAGTTCGTGGCTTATAGTCAGGATCGAGGGGATGTTTATCCGATTCTCCATCAAATGGCATCTCTTCGAGGAAGTTTCGCAAGAGAAGTTCGTTGTGAAATCTTACAAGTGGTAGTCTCTTTATTTGAGATAACTTGTGTTTTTACCCTTTACAGGTGAAATATCTTGATTAATGAAGAAACTAGGACCTATTTGTGGCTTATAGTTAGGATCGAGGGGAAGTTTATCTGGTTCTACGTCAAATGGCATCTCTTCGAGGAAGTTTCGCAAGAGAAGTTGGTTGTGAAATCTTACAAGTGGTAGTCTCTTTATTTGAGATAGCTTGTGTTTTTACCCTTTCCAGGTGAAACATCTTGGTTAAAGAAGAAACTGAGACCAGTTCGTGGCTTATAATCAGGATCGAGGGGATGTTTATCCGATTCTCCATCAAATGGCATCTCTTCGAGGAAGTTTCACAAGAGAGGTTTATTGTGAAATCTTACAAGTGGAAGTCTCTTTATTTGAGATAGCTTGTGTTTTTACCCTTTCCAGGTGAAATATCTTGGTTTAAGAAGAAACTGAGACCAGTTCGTGGCTTATAGTCAAGATCAAGGGGATGTTTATCCGATTCTCCATCAAATGGCATCTGTTCGAGGAAGTTTCGCAAGAGAAGTTTGTTGTGAAATCTTAAAAGTGGTAGTATCTTTATTTGAGATAGCTTGTGTTTTTACCCTTTACAGGTGAAATATCTTCGCTAAAGAAGAAACTGAGACCATTTCATGGCTTATAGTCAGGATCGAGAGTAAGTTTATCCGATTCTCCATCAAATGGCATCTCTTCGAGGAAGTTTCGCAAGAGAAATTTATTGTGAAATCTTACAAGTGGTAGTTTCTTTAATTGAGATAGCTTGTGTTTTTATCCTTTCTAGGTGAAATATCTTGGTTAAAGAAGAAACTGGGACCAGTTCGTGGCTTATAGTCAGGATCGAGGGGAAGTTTATCTGATTCTCCATCAAATGGAATCTCTTCGAGGAAGTTTCGCAAGAGAAGTTTATTGTGAAATCTTACAAGTGGTAGTCTCTTTATTTGAGATAGCTTGTGTTTTTACCCTTTCCAGGTGAAATATCTTGGTTAAAGAAGAAACTGAGACCAGTTCGTGGCTTAAAGTCAGGATCAAGGGGAAGTTTTACAAATTCTCCTTCAAATGGCATCTCTTCGAGGATCTTTCGCAAGAGAAGTTTGTTGTGAAATCTTACAAGTGGTAGTCTCTTTATTTGAGATAGCTTATGTTTTTACCCTTTCCAGGTGAAATATCTTGGTTAAAGAAGAAACTGTGACCAGTTCGTGGCTTATAGTTAGGATCGAGGGGAAGTATATCTGGTTCTACCTCAAATGGAATCTCTTCGAGGAAGTTTCGCAAGAGAAGTTGGTTGTGAAATCTTACAAGTGGTAGTCTCTTTGTTTGAAATAGCTTGTGTTTTTACCATTTCCAGGTGAAATACTTTGGTTAAAGAAGAAACTGAGACCAGCTCGTGGCTTATAGTCAGGATCGAGGGGAAGTTTATCTGATTCTCCATCAAATGGCATCTCTTCGAGGAAGTTTCGCAAGAAAAGTTTGTTGTGAAATCTTATAAGTGGTAGTATCTTTATTTAAGATAGCTTGTGTTTTTACCCTTTCCAGTTGAAACATCTTGGTTAAAGAAGAAACTCAGACTAGTTCGTGGCTTATAGTCAGGATCGAGGGGAAGTTTATCCAATTCTCCATTAAATGGCATTTCTTCGAGGAAGTTTCGCAAGAGAAGTTTGTTGTGAAAACTTACAAGTGGTAGTCTCTTTATTTGAGATAGCTTGTGTTTTTACCCTTTCCAGCTGAAATATCTTGGTTAAAGAAGAAACTGAGACCAGTTCGTGGCTTATTGTCAGGATCGAGGGGATGTTTATCCGATTCTCCATCAAATGGCATCTCTTCGAGGAAGTTTCGCAAGATAAGTTTGTTGTGAACTCTTAAAAGTGGTAGTCTCTTTATTTGAGATAGCTTGTGTTTTTACCTTTTCCAGGTGAAATATCTTGGTTAAAGAAGAAACTGAGACCAGTTCGTGGCTTATAGTCAGGATCGAGGGGAAGTTTATCCGATTCTCCATCAAATGGCATCTCTTCGAGGAAGTTTCGCAAGAGAAATTTGTTGTGAAATCTTACAAGTGGTAGTATCTTTATTTGAGATATCTTGTGTTTTTAGCCTTTCCAGGTGAAACATCTTGGTTAAAGAAGAAACTCAGACTAGTTCGTGGCTTATACTCAGGATCGAGGGGAAGTTTATTCAATTCTCCATCAAATGGCATTTCTTCGAGGAAGTTTCGCAAGAGAAGTTTGTTGTGAAAACTTACAAGTGGTAGTCTCTTTATTTGAGATAGCTTGTGTTTTTACCCTTTCCAGCTGAAATATCTTGGTTAAAGAAGAAACTGAGACCAGTTCGTGGCTTATAGTCAGGATCGAGTGGATGTTTATCCGATTCTCCATCAAATGGCATCTCTTCGAGGAAGTTTCGCAAGATAAGTTTGTTGTGAAATCTTACAAGTGGTAGTCTCTTTATTTGAGATAACTTGTGTTTTTACCCTTTCCAGGTGAAATATCTTGGTTAAAGAAGAAACTGAGACCAGTTCGTGGCTTATAGTCAGGATCGAGGGGAAGTTTATCCGATTCTCCATCAAATGGCATCTCTTCGAGGAAGTTTCGCAAGAGAAATTTGTTGTGAAATCTTACAAGTGGTAGTCTCTTTATTTGAGATAGCTTGTGTTTTTACCCATTCCAGGTGAAATATCTTAGTTAAATAAGAAATTTAGACAAGTTCGTGGCTTATTGTCAGGATCGAGGGGAAGTTTATCTGATTCTCCATCAAATGGCATCTCTTTGAGGAAGTTCCACAAGAGAAGTTTGTTGTGAAATCTTACAAGTGGTAGTCTCTTTATTTGAGATAACTTGTGTTTTTACCGTTTCCAGGTGAAATAGTTTGGTTAAAGAAGAAACTGTGACCAGTTCGTGGCTTATAGTCAGGATCGAGGGGATGTTTATCCGATTCTTCATCAAATGGCATCTCTTCGAGGAAGTTCCACTAGAGAATTTTGTGGTGAAATCTTACAAGTGGTAGTCTCTTTATTTGAGATAGCTTGTGTTTTTACCCTTTCTAGGTGAAATAGTTTGGTTAAAGAAGAAACTGAGACCAGTTCGTGGCTTATAGTCAGGATCGAGGGGATGTTTATCCGATTCTCCATCAAATGGCATCTCTTCGAGGAAGTTTCGCAAGAGAAGTTTGTTGTGAAATCTTACAAGTGGTAGTCTCTTTATTTGAGATAGCTTGTATTTTTACCCTTTCCAGGTGAAATATCTTGGTTAAAGAAGAAATTGGGACCAGTCCGTGGCTTATAGTCAGGATCGAGGGGAAGTTTATCCGATTCTCCATCAAACAGCATCTCTTCGAGGAAGTTTCGCAAGAGAAATTTGTTGTGAAATCTTACAAGTGGTAGTCTCTTTATTTGAGATAGCTTGTATTTTTACCCATTCCAGGTGAAATATCTTAGTTAAATAAGATATTTAGACAAGTTCGTGGTGTGATACGGTGGGAGAACTGACTATGGTTTTGCGTTTTGTTTTCGCAAATGTTTCGGTTGAGCAAGAGTCGCCACCGACTTTTTATTTTATCCTAAGGAAAGGTTTAAAAAGCACAGCAAAAACCTTTGAGAGTTTTCTTGGGTTCGGGGAGTAGATTATAGAAAGGGAAGGTATTAGCACCCTTTCTATCCATGGTTATCCATGGGCTCTTAGGTACTTGCTTAGATCAACTTGCCTTGGTTTTCAATTGTTTGAAATTGTGCTTTGTGTGTGGCTTTTGAAAATGTTTTTTGAAAAAGATGCCTTGTCTAGGCTACCCTTGTAACAATTCTTTACTCGAATGTTTTACAAAAGGTGTTGGTCTTTTTGAAAAGATGTTTCAAGGTTTTTTTGAAAGTTTGTTTTGGAAGTGTTTGTGAAGTGTGGTTTAAAAATAGGCAAGTGTTTTCTTTTGCAAATTGACAAGTACTTAAGAGCTATCTACCCTAAAGTTCTCAAAGATTTTTGTTATGTTTTAACCCTTTTAACAATTTTGTTCCACCATTGCATTTGGTGGACAATCTTGTGTTAGGAGGTGAAAGGGACAGGCGCGGGTCATCGTTTGGACCATAATTGCAATAGTGTTAAATGTCTTTGGGCAATTTTTCCTTGAAATGGACTTGATCATTTTAGGCAACTTTTCGAAAGCGTCATCGAGGGACTATGATCTTTTGAATTGTTTGTTTTACCCAAAGAAACCTAACATGCAATATGGCCCAATTATTTAAAGGCAACAAGTGGAATACCCTAGGGGTGCAAGTGTGATATGTGTTGTCCATTTTCATGCTTGATTATCTTGAAATTAGGTCAAACTACTTTGTTCTTTTTATTTGCATACAAAACCCTAACTCTAGCATGGTATATTTAGAAAGCGTTTAAAGTGAGAAAAGTAAAATTCCTACACTATTACAACACAATGTGGGAAGGGGGGGTACAAATGTTCAAATAGGGGGATATTTAGACAAGAAATTTAAACCTAGCTATTACATCAATTTTTGGAATATTTACAAGATAATTGATTGCATAAATTAAATGGAAAATAAAATAAAGATGCAAAATGCAAAAAAGGTTTTTATATGTATGAAAAAAAAGTATTATTTATGTCAAATAAATAAAATAAAAAAAGTATTATTTTTGGAGTTTTTGTCTTTTAAGGGTAAAACCCTAATTTTTATTAAGTAATATATATATTATTTAATTTATACAAGTATTTGTTTATTATGTACAAAAATAAAATAAAATGAAGTATATTTATAAAAAGTATTTTTTTATGTCAAATATTAATAAAATAAAAAATATAGGTATTTTTGTATTTTAACCTAAATATACTAATAAATATATATATATATATATATATATATATATATATATATATATATATATATATATATATATATATATATATATATATATATATATATATATATATATATATATATATATATATATATATATATATATATATATATATATATATATATATATATATATATATATATATATATATATATATATATATATATATATATATATATATATATATATATATATATATATATATTAATTTCTAAATATGTATTATATATATAAAATAATAATATTTAATATTTATAAAAAAAAAGTATATTTTGCCTAAAATATTTTCAAAAAGGAAAATGTAATAAAAAATCAGAAAATAAAGTATATTTGCATTATTTCTCCTATCTATTCTAAATAATATATATATATATATATATATATATATATATATATATATATATATATATATATATATATATATATATATATATATATATATATATATATATATATATATATATATATATATATATATATATATATATATATATATATATATTTATGTACAAATGCCCATATAAACCAATAAATACTTAAAAAAATATAAAAATGGTGTAAAAAATATTTTTCATGTTTTTAACATGAAAAAGAAAGAGCTTCACTCGGTGGGCCTTCCTGCGCTGACGAATGCCTCCTTTAGACTAAGTCAACTTGCTCGTGGAAAGGCAGGAGCCTGGAAGCCAGGAAGAACGAGCCCTTAAATCCTTGGCTCTGAGCGTGCATCCTATCTATGTGCATTCACCCTCTCCTAACAGGATAAAAAAAGATCCAAGCTATCTACCCTATTAACCCAATACTGACTAGTTGAACTCAACCCTTAGCTCTCACTTTAAGCATTGAATGAATCCCTATGGCCTAGTTCAATGATTGAGTACTTGTGCTGTGTAGCCATAGTTTCATAGTCTTTGTTAGTTTATTGTTTGGTTGAGTTATTAGCACCCTTAACCTGCTACATACGACTGGAAGCAAGCGTGCCAGAGCTGGGTCAGCGAGTGAGCGATTAGTAGTACATTAAGGGCGAGAGTAGCGGCTTAGGTTATCGATTACCGACTTCTCCTTCCGGGATAAAGAGTATGCATTGTACGATTGCTAAGTGTTAAGCATATAGCCAGGGCCAATTGCATTTATTTAAGCAGTTGGTCAAACTGCCGACTAAGTAGCAGGAATTACTTGACCTCAGCCTAACAACCTTATCCTAGTCCGATCACTTATTCTCGCGGGCCTGGAAGGCTGCATTGGAGTATGCACGTATATCGTAGTATACATACAAGGTTCTTCTCTTTCTCCGGGAATACTTTCCGAATAGAGTTTGTCTGTCTCCTCTTTCGATTCGGAGCAGCGGTCTTGGTTTTGGAGAATGCTTTGGGGTTCACCCCCTCCTGTCTCTAATAAAAGCCGCTAGGAAAAGCTCTTTCATCAGGGGTTGGGGCATTTCCTAACAGGTTTGTCCTGGGGAACTTTCGATCTGGCCCTTCCTTTTCATCTGTCTTCTGCCACCAAGTACGCGTACTACCTGTACCCCTTCTGCCAAGGGCTTAATTTCCTTCTTAATCCGCTTAAGCAGAATTAGAAATGGCCTTTTCGCTCTTTTATGAAGGAGAAGCGCGTATATCTTTTATCTATGCCCAAACACCTATCGTCAGTCAACCTTCCCATCAGCCATTGCTCCACCAGCAGTCAGTTCTGCTCCTTTGAATTTCGGGGCTACGGTTCAATAAGTTTTTCAATTAAAAAAAAAGAGTGTTCCTCGGGCGGCACAAAACTAGAGATGTAGAATCACATCTTACGACATATGTACTGAGGAGATCATCACTCGGGAGACATGGTAACAAGCCTGGTAACCAGTTTCCTCCAATGTGGTCAACCTACCCAGATAAAATGTTGGCATACCAATCAGGGTTCCATCCTTCCAGTGAAGAAGGACTTGCTATAGCAGATTGGAACGGCTTTACTCTCTCTATATACGATACGATATTTTAGTCGCTTCTTTCTTTTTTTTATTTAATTGCAAAGCCGAAAGCAAACAGACCAACAAGCAAGAACGATTACTGATTCCCTTACTTACCCTAATCCCCAGGTTGCTATATCTAAAGCATCCGAAATGGATCCGCCTCCTTAATAGGGAAAGCCCTTTCCTTATTGATACTCGTTTTTATCCCGTATAACCAGGTCTTGTGTTCGGTGAACAATCCTGTTTTTTTATCCATCCGTTCCTGCTGCCTTGAAGGAATTCCCCTTCTTTTTCTTTGGCCAGAAATGGGGGAGACGGGAACTATGCCAATCCCTAATCACCAACTGAAAGAGAAACAAAACTTGAGAAAAGAAGTCAATCGATCAGCAAGACATGAAGCCAGGAGCTACTTTTCTCTTAGATTGGAGACTCAGGGGATTACTAGAAAGAGGTCAGCTACGCTCTCCTCGCTACTGTAAAAATTGCAAATTTATTTTTATACACTGGCGCAGATGATTGCCCCTAAGGCACCGATGGACCAACGCCTTCGTCTATCACCCGAATTTTTAGTAGTAGTGCCAGATCAAGCAGAGAGCGCTTTCAAGGAACGAAGTCATTTGAGTACTATAGTAGGTAGAGGTAAACTTCGTTCTAAAGAGGTATCCGACTCAACACAATCAGTCACTTAATAGGGCTTCTCACATTGGTCCGCGACAAAGAAAGAGCAAACCAGGCAGAAACTAGATATGCTATTAAACACGGGGGGACCTCCCGGGCTTTCTATTCCTATTCCATAATAAGCCCTACCTACTAGTATAGTACTAGGATCAGGCTTCATGTTCGTGTTCCAGAATGGGCAGCTAAAGCCTTTCTTTGAACCTTAGACTCATCTCTCAATCCACTTAATGTACGTGTTGAATTTTCTCCGGATTAAAAACCAAATAAAAAGACGTCCCGATCGATAAAGATAAACATCAAGAAGCGCGGCAAAAGGCTCTACAAATACTCACTAATTAGATAGGATAGGCCCAATCACTATTCAATCCTGGAAGCAAGCATTACGGCCAGTAAGACAACCAAAACTATGCTTCCCAAAAAGACTGCAACGTTCGGATTACTTGACTCCAGCTCACCAGCACTATGACTACTGCTTGCTTCAATGACTCCCGAACCATCATAGATAGAAAAAGTCATGTCACTCCCGCTCGGAGAATCAATCGCAAGTCCCAACCCAGAAAAAGAGGCAGAGTGAAAGGAAAGGTCGGATAATGGGCTACATGTTGGAATGCCTCTAAGGAGGAACTACACTGGCATTTGATAATCTAAAAAGCCAACCAATTCAAATACAGGGCTTTTGATAGAGCCCTTTACAGGAGGAGATGCTCAGGGCGCGATAAAGCTCGTCACGAGACCGAGAAAGCTCATCAGTGGAAGAAATGTGTCACGTAGTCTCGATTTATCAGTTAATAATTATGAATATCTCCCATAGATTGAGACTTAGAGATTTCAAGTAAGGGAGGACTGCCTTAAGATTGACAACAGGTCGGTCGATATCGGTACTGGTTCAGCCTGTGAGGGATTCATTCAGTAAGGGAGGGGGCTCTAAATCCGCCTAGGGGAGAGAATAAAAGTCAGAATAGAAGAATTTAAGGGCTCGTTCTTCCTGGCTTCCAGGCTCCTGCCTTTCCACGAGCAAGTTGACTTAGTCTAAAGGAGGCATTCGTCAGCGCAAGAAGGCCCACCGAGCGAAGCTCTTTCTTTTTTGCCGTGCCGTGAAGTTAAATTGTATCGTATGTTAGTTAGAGAGGTTGGCGAACTACTATGATCTATAGATTCCCCAGAGATAAAAAATCCCAACGAGAATAGAAGCGACTCGCTTCCGTTGTAGTCGTCGTAGTCTTTTAGCGTAGTGGTCGGCCTTCCTACACGCACGCGCCCGCCAGAATGCCTCCTTGGTTCTGGACAAAGCCAAGCCGATACATACGATAGGCGAAGGAAAGACCCCCATTTCATAGCGCCTGGGGAACGCTAGTTTGATCGAGGATTGGAGAGGAGAGGTGGAAGAAAAGGCTCGGGATGGATTTAGGAGTCTTTGTGCGAGCCGTATGCGGTGAGAGTCGCACGTACGGTAACGAGGGGGGTTCGCGTCTATACGTGTAGTGTGGTGGTTGGGCCTACCCACCCTATTTGTTCAATGATCTATGGGTCTACTGGAGCTACCCACTTCGATCAATTAGCCAAGATTTTGACCGGATACGAAATAACTGGTGCTCGATCTAGTGGTATTTTTATGGGGATTCTATCTATCGCTGTAGGATCCCTATTCAAGACCACTGCAGTTCCTTTTCGGGCGGCTGTAGAACGGACGACCGCCTATAGGTGGTAGGGTAGGGTGGGTGGTACCGCTCAGATTGCGGCCAATCTTCCTAACCGCGCGTGGCGCGGGCCGGGCTTAGAGCGCGTGAAACTCATCACTATCTCGTAAGGGCGTTGAGACCATAGCATGTTAAACGAAAGCGCCGCTTTCTCTGTAGTGTTGTCACACAGCTGCCTGCCTAGAAGAGCCACTCGCTCTGTAGTGTTGTCACACAAGATAAGCACGCCGCCCGCCAGCTGGCCGGGAGAATCTAAGTTATCTTCCGGTCAACTGTCCACCGGGGTTGCTTCATTCTGACCTATCTCAACAAGCCCATCTAAGAGCCTATTGAAATTCAATCAATGGCACAGCGTCCGATTCGATCACTCTATCGAGTCGAAGTACAGGGATGATTCAATCGATTCCTAAGACCTTGAAGGGCGAAAGCCCTAATTAAGCTAGGATGAATCATCTAAGTTCCCTATGGCGGGTTGGAGACACGGAATGGGGGAAGGAATGAAAGAAGCCAGCAAGTCGGTCTAACCAGTAACAGTAGAGATTGTTAAAAGCATGGATGAACCTTCTATTCTGTATTTCGTATGTCAGGTCTTGGTCTTACTTAAATAGTCAATAGTCAGTTTCATTGACTGCGGATTGCCTTTCTACGCTTTCTTCTCTTATGAAATTTCTGAACCGTAATCTAAATGCCCTGAATAGGTTTTGCAAGCTTCGCACAGAACAGTAAATCTATGAGGGGGAGAAATAATAGTATAAGGACGCATAAGGAAGGGCTGGTACACGTGAATCAGAACTAGCTATTTATTACCGGAAGTTACATCCCTTTCTATAATGGTAGAAGGCTGGGCTACTTTCCCCAAGAGTTGGGGATCCACCAGCTCTTCTATACGATCCTTCTCCTTCTTTGGAACAGCCATTGTATGAGAGAAGTCTTATCCGTATGGTATGTAGCCACTATCGGTCTAGTGTAGCGTGTCTCTCTTCACGGGATCCTCTGCCCTGTACAGAGCTGATCACCCAATCACAACCGTCTTGTGCTTGCAAGTCTCGATTTCCCTCAAAGCGTAGCCTTTGCTACCTCGGTCTGGAATCTAATCTAAGGATCTTTGTCTGTTTAGAAAACTAGATTCTTAGTAGCAGTTGTCTTATTTCATTTTATTGAATCTACCCTTATCAAAATAGTTGACTTAGCTCAGTACCGCTGACGGTGGCGTAGGAAAGACTGCTCAAGAGACACACTGTAAGACAGGCAATAATGAGTTTTCCGACTACTATCTTATGAGATAGAGATTCCGTACAGTTATACAATCACGGTTAATCGCTCGGAGGGAGGGAATAGAAGCAAGCATATTCCGTTCAGTCGGTAATGAATCAATACGCATGGAAACTTTCTTCCATGGGAATGGCAAGTCTCGGACAGGCTCATATTGGTTGGGTATGCTCTTTCCATAGGCTACTTTCCAGAAGGTCTTCAAGGTGGATATGCTCTTCTTCGATGGTCTTTCTGAGAAGAAGATTCATAATTAACTACAATTTTTGACGTCAGCTGTCCTCAAAAAGATATTTATAGCGAGCAGCACTACTAAAAATGACCGGGGGCTTCAACCAGATTTCGCCCTATGCATCGGGAATTGGATCAAGATCAATTGCTTTTTAATTAAGCTTTTGGATTTGGCTCTCGAATTTACTATTGAAAAGGAAGGGATGTTGGGCGAGGTGATGGCTCTCTTTCAAGATATGCATCTCGAACCAGGTCTCCAACCGGCACTGAAATTGGCCCTACACTGGGGGTGCCCCTCCCCTGCACTGAAATCTTACAAGTGGTAGTCTCTTTATTTGAGATATCTTGTGTTTTTACCCTTTCCAGGTGAAATATCTTAGTTAAAGAAGAAACTGAGACCAATTTGTGGCTTTTAGTCAGGATCGAGGGGAAGTTTATCCGATTCTCCATCAAATGGCATCTCTTCGAGGAAGTTTCGCAAGAGAAATTTGTTGTGAAATCTTACAAGTGGTAGTCTCTTTAATTGAGATAGCTTGTGTTTTTATCCTTTCTAGGTGAAATATCTTGGTTAAAGAAGAAACTGGGACCAGTTTGTGGCTTATAGTCAGGATCGAGGGGATGTTTATCCGATTCTCCATCAAATGGCATCTCTTCGAGGAAGTTTCGCAAGAGAAGTTTGTTGTGAAATCTTACAAGTGGTAGTCTCTTTATTTGAGATAGCTTGTGTTTTTACCCTTTCCGGGTGAAATCTCTTGGTTAAAGAAGAAACTGAGACCTGTTCGTGGCTTATAGTCAGGATCAAGGGGAAGTTTATCCGATTCTACATCAAATGGCATTTCTTCGAGGAAGTTTCGCATGAGAAGTTTGTTGTGAAATCTTACAAGTGGTAGTCTCTTTATTTGAGATAGCTTGTGTTTTTACCCATTCCAGGTTAAATAGTTTGGTTAAAGAAGAAACTGAGACTAGTTTGTGGCTTATAGTCAGGATCGAGGGGATGTTTATCCGATTCTCCATCAAATGGCATCTCTTCGAGGAAGTTTCGCAAGAGAAGTTTGTTGTGAAATCTTACAAGTGGTAGTCTCTTTATTTGAGATAGCTTGTGTTTTTACCCGTTCCAGGTGAAATATCTTAGTTAAAGAAGAAACTGAGATCAGTTCGTGGCTTATGGTCAGGATCGAGGGGAAGTTTATCCGATTCTCCATCAAATGGCATCTCTTCGAGGAAGTTTCGCAAGAGAAATTTGTTGTGAACTCTTACAAGTGGTAGTCTATTTAATTGAGATAGCTTGTGTTTTTATCCTTTCTAGGTGAAATATCTTGGTTAAAGAAGAAACTGGGACCAGTTTGTGGCTTATAGTCAGGATCGAGGGGAAGTTTATCTGATTCTCCATCAAATGGCATCTCTTCTAGGAAGTTCCACAAGAGAAGTTTGTTGTGAAATCTTACAAGTGGTAGTCTCTTTATTTGAGATAGCTTGTGTTTTTACCCTTTCCAGGTGAAATAGTTTGGGTAAAGAAGAAACTGAGATCAGTTTGTGGCTTATAGTCAGGATCGAGGGGAAGTTTATCCGATTCTCCATCAAATGGCATCTCTTCGAGGAAGTTTCGCAAGAGAAATTTGTTGTGAAATCTTACAAGTGGTAGTCTCTTTAATTGAGATAGCTTGTGTTTTTATCCTTTCTAGGTGAAATATCTTGGTTAAAGAACAAACTGGGACCAGTTTGTGGCTTATAGTCAGGATCGAGGGGATGTTTATCCGATTCTCCATCAAATGGCATCTCTTCGAGGAAGTTTCGCAAGAGAAGTTTGTTGTGAAATCTTACAAGTGGTAGTATCTTTATTTGAGATAACTTGTGTTTTTACCCTTTCCGGGTGAAATATCTTGGTTAAAGAAGAAACTGAGACCTGTTCGTGGCTTATAGTCAGGATCAAGGGGAAGTTTATCCGATTCTAAATCAAATGGCATTTCTTCGAGGAAGTTTCGCATGAGAAGTTTGTTGTGAAATCTTACAAGTGGTAGTCTCTTTATTTGAGATAACTTGTGTTTTTACCCATTCCAGGTTAAATAGTTTGGTTAAAGAAGAAACTGAGACTAGTTTGTGGCTTATAGTCAGGATCGAGGGGATGTTTATCCGATTCTCCATCAAATGGCATCTCTTCGAGGAAGTTTCGCAAGAGAAGTTTGTTGTGAAATCTTACAAGTGGTAGTCTATTTATTTGAGATAGCTTGTGTTTTTACCCTTTCCAGGTGAAATATCTTAGTTAAAGAAGAAAATGAGACCAATTCGTGGCTTATGGTCAGGATCGAGGGGAAGTTTATCCGATTCTCCATCAAATGGCATCTCTTCGAGGATGTTTCGCAAGAGAAATTTGTTGTGAAATCTTACAAGTGGTAGTCTCTTTAATTGAGATAGCTTGTGTTTTTATCCTTTCTAGGTGAAATATCTTGGTTAAAGAAGAAATTGGGACCAGTTCGTGGCTTATAGTCAGGATCGAGGGGAAGTTTATCTGATTCTCCATCAAATGGCATCTCTTCGAGGAAGTTTCGCAAGAGAAGTTTGTTGTGAAATCTTACAAGTGGTAGTCTCTTTATTTGAGATAGCTTGTTTTTAACCTTTTCAGGTGAAATAGTTTGGTTAAAGAAGAAACTATGACCAGTTCGTGGCTTATAGTCAGGATCGAGGGTATGTTTATCCGATTCTCCATCAAATGGCAGCTCTTCGAGGAAGTTCCACAAGAGAAGTTTGTTGTGAAATCTTACAAGTGGTAGTCTCTTTATTTGAGATAGCTTGTGTTTTTACCCTTTCAAGGTGAAATAGTTTGGTTAAAGAAGAAACTGTGACCAGTTCGTGGCTTATAGTCAGGATCGAGGGGATGTTTAACCCATTCTCCATCAAATGGCATTTCTTCTAGGAAGTTCCACAAGAGAAGTTTTTTGTGAAATCTTACAAGTGGTAGTCTCTTTATTTGAGATAGCTTGTGTTTTGACCCTTTCCAGGTGAAATAGTTTGGTTAAAGAAGAAACTTAGACCAGTTTGTGGCTTATAGTCAGGATCGAGGGGATGTTTATCCGATTCTCTATCAAATGGCATCTCTTCGAGGAAGTTTCACAAGAGAAGTTTGTTGTGAAATCTTACAAGTGGTAGTCTCTTTATTTGAGATAGCTTGTGTTTTTACCCATTCCAGGTTAAATAGTTTGGTTAAAGAAGAAACTGAGACTAGTTTGTGGCTTATAGTCAGGATCGAGGGGATGTTTATCCGATTCTCCATCAAATGGCATCTCTTCGAGGAAGTTTCGCAAGAGAAGTTTGTTGTGAAATCTTACAAGTGGTAGTCTCTTTATTTGAGATAGCTTGTGTTTTTACCCTTTCCAGGTGAAATATCTTAGTTAAAGAAGAAACTGAGACCAGTTCGTGGCTTATAGTCAGGATCGAGGGGAAGTTTATCCGATTCTCCATCAATTGGCATCTCTTCGAAGAAGTTTCGCAAAAGAAATTTGTTGTGAAATCTTACAAGTGGTAGTCTCTTTAATTGAGATAGCTTGTGTTTTTATCCTTTCTAGGTGAAATATCTTGGTTAAAGAAGAAACTGGGACCATTTCGTGGCTCATAGTCAGGATCGAGGGGAAGTTTATCTGATTCTCCATCAAATGGCATCTCTTCGAGGAAGTTTCGCAAGAGAAGTTTGTTGTGAAATCTTACAAGTGGTAGTCTCTTTATTTTAGATAGCTTGTGTTTTACCCTTTCCAGGTGAAATAGTTTGGTTAAAGAAGAAACTATGACCAGTTCGTGGCTTATAGTCAGGATCGAGGGTATGTTTATCCGATTCTCCATCAAATGGCATCTCTTCGAGGAAGTTTCGCAAGAGAAGTTTGTTGTGAAATCTTACAAGTGGTAGTCTCTTTATTTGAGATAGCTTGTGTTTTTACCCTTTCCAGGTGAAATATCTTAGTTAAAGAAGAAACTGAGACCAGTTCGTCGCTTATAGTCAGGATCGAGGGGAAGTTTATCCGATTCTCCATCAAATGGCATCTCTTCGAGGAAGTTTCGCAAGAGAAGTTTGTTGTGAAATCTTACAAGTGGTAGTCTCTTTAATTGAGATAGCTTGTGTTTTTATCCTTTCTAGGTGAAATATCTTGGTTAAAGAAGAAACTGGGACCAGTTTTTTGCTTATAGTAAGGATCGAGGGGATGTTTATCTGATTCTCCATCAAATGGCATCTCTTCGAAGAAGTTTCGCAAGAGAAGTTTGTTGTGAAATCTTACAAGTGGTAGTCTCTTTATTTGAGATAGCTTGTGTTTTTACCCTTTCCGGGTGAAATCTCTTGGTTAAAGAAGAAACTGAGACCTGTTCGTGGCTTATAGTCAGGATCAAGGGGAAGTTTATCCGATTCTACATCAAATGGCATTTCTTCGAGGAAGTTTCGCATGAGAAGTTTGTTATGAAATCTTACAAGTGGTAGTCTCTTTATTTGAGATAGCTTGTGTTTTTACCCATTCCAGGTTAAATAGTTTGGTTAAAGAAGAAACTGAGACTAGTTTGTGGCTTATAGTCAGGATCGAGGGGATGTTTATCCGATTCTCCATCAAATGGCATCTCTTCGAGGAAGTTTCGCAAGAGAAGTTTGTTGTGAAATCTTAAAAGTGGTAGTCTCTTTATTTGAGATAGCTTGTGTTTTTACCCTTTCCAGGTGAAATATCTTAGTTAAAGAAGAAACTGAGACCAGTTCGTGGCTTATAGTCAGGATCGAGGGGAAGTTTATCCGATTCTCCATCAAATGGCATCTCTTCGAGGAAGTTTCGCAAGAGAAGTTTGTTGTGAAATCTTACAAGTGGTAGTCTCTTTATTTGAGATAGCTTGTGTTTTTACCCTTTCCAGGTGAAATATCTTAGTTAAAGAAGAAACTGAGACCAATTCGTGGCTTATGGTCAGGATCGAGGGGAAGTTTATCCGATTCTCCATCAAATGGCATCTCTTCGAGGATGTTTCGCAAGAGAAATTTGTTGTGAAATCTTACAAGTGGTAGTCTCTTTAATTGAGATAGCTTGTGTTTTTATCCTTTCTAGGTGAAATATCTTGGTTAAAGAAGAAATTGGGACCAGTTCGTGGCTTATAGTCAGGATCGAGGGGAAGTTTATCTGATTCTCCATCAAATGGCATCTCTTCGAGGAAGTTTCGCAAGAGAAGTTTGTTGTGAAATCTTACAAGTGGTAGTCTCTTTATTTGAGATAGCTTGTTTTTAACCTTTTCAGGTGAAATAGTTTGGTTAAAGAAGAAACTATGACCAGTTCGTGGCTTATAGTCAGGATCGAGGGTATGTTTATCCGATTCTCCATCAAATGGCAGCTCTTCGAGGAAGTTCCACAAGAGAAGTTTGTTGTGAAATCTTACAAGTGGTAGTCTCTTTATTTGAGATAGCTTGTGTTTTTACCCTTTCAAGGTGAAATAGTTTGGTTAAAGAAGAAACTGTGACCAGTTCGTGGCTTATAGTCAGGATCGAGGGGATGTTTAACCCATTCTCCATCAAATGGCATTTCTTCTAGGAAGTTCCACAAGAGAAGTTTTTTGTGAAATCTTACAAGTGGTAGTCTCTTTATTTGAGATAGCTTGTGTTTTGACCCTTTCCAGGTGAAATAGTTTGGTTAAAGAAGAAACTTAGACCAGTTTGTGGCTTATAGTCAGGATCGAGGGGATGTTTATCCGATTCTCTATCAAATGGCATCTCTTCGAGGAAGTTTCACAAGAGAAGTTTGTTGTGAAATCTTACAAGTGGTAGTCTCTTTATTTGAGATAGCTTGTGTTTTTACCCATTCCAGGTTAAATAGTTTGGTTAAAGAAGAAACTGAGACTAGTTTGTGGCTTATAGTCAGGATCGAGGGGATGTTTATCCGATTCTCCATCAAATGGCATCTCTTCGAGGAAGTTTCGCAAGAGAAGTTTGTTGTGAAATCTTACAAGTGGTAGTCTCTTTATTTGAGATAGCTTGTGTTTTTACCCTTTCCAGGTGAAATATCTTAGTTAAAGAAGAAACTGAGACCAGTTCGTGGCTTATAGTCAGGATCGAGGGGAAGTTTATCCGATTCTCCATCAATTGGCATCTCTTCGAAGAAGTTTCGCAAAAGAAATTTGTTGTGAAATCTTACAAGTGGTAGTCTCTTTAATTGAGATAGCTTGTGTTTTTATCCTTTCTAGGTGAAATATCTTGGTTAAAGAAGAAACTGGGACCATTTCGTGGCTTATAGTCAGGATCGAGGGGAAGTTTATCTGATTCTCCATCAAATGGCATCTCTTCGAGGAAGTTTCGCAAGAGAAGTTTGTTGTGAAATCTTACAAGTGGTAGTCTCTTTATTTTAGATAGCTTGTGTTTTACCCTTTCCAGGTGAAATAGTTTGGTTAAAGAAGAAACTATGACCAGTTCGTGGCTTATAGTCAGGATCGAGGGTATGTTTATCCGATTCTCCATCAAATGGCATCTCTTCGAGGAAGTTTCGCAAGAGAAGTTTGTTGTGAAATCTTACAAGTGGTAGTCTCTTTATTTGAGATAGCTTGTGTTTTTACCCTTTCCAGGTGAAATATCTTAGTTAAAGAAGAAACTGAGACCAGTTCGTCGCTTATAGTCAGGATCGAGGGGAAGTTTATCCGATTCTCCATCAAATGACATCTCTTCGAGGAAGTTTCGCAAGAGAAGTTTGTTGTGAAATCTTACAAGTGGTAGTCTCTTTAATTGAGATAGCTTGTGTTTTTATCCTTTCTAGGTGAAATATCTTGGTTAAAGAAGAAACTGGGACCAGTTTTTTGCTTATAGTAAGGATCGAGGGGATGTTTATCTGATTCTCCATCAAATGGCATCTCTTCGAAGAAGTTTCGCAAGAGAAGTTTGTTGTGAAATCTTACAAGTGGTAGTCTCTTTATTTGAGATAGCTTGTGTTTTTACCCTTTCCGGGTGAAATCTCTTGGTTAAAGAAGAAACTGAGACCTGTTCGTGGCTTATAGTCAGGATCAAGGGGAAGTTTATCCGATTCTACATCAAATGGCATTTCTTCGAGGAAGTTTCGCATGAGAAGTTTGTTATGAAATCTTACAAGTGGTAGTCTCTTTATTTGAGATAGCTTGTGTTTTTACCCATTCCAGGTTAAATAGTTTGGTTAAAGAAGAAACTGAGACTAGTTTGTGGCTTATAGTCAGGATCGAGGGGATGTTTATCCGATTCTCCATCAAATGGCATCTCTTCGAGGAAGTTTCGCAAGAGAAGTTTGTTGTGAAATCTTAAAAGTGGTAGTCTCTTTATTTGAGATAGCTTGTGTTTTTACCCTTTCCAGGTGAAATATCTTAGTTAAAGAAGAAACTGAGACCAGTTCGTGGCTTATAGTCAGGATCGAGGGGAAGTTTATCCGATTCTCCATCAAATGGCATCTCTTCGAGGAAGTTTCGCAAGAGAAGTTTGTTGTGAAATCTTACAAGTGGTAGTCTCTTTATTTGAGATAGCTTGTGTTTTTACCCTTTCCAGGTGAAATATCTTAGTTAAAGAAGAAACTGAGACCAATTCGTGGCTTATGGTCAGGATCGAGGGGAAGTTTATCCGATTCTCCATCAAATGGCATCTCTTCGAGGAAGTTTCGCAAGAGAAATTTGTTGTGAAATCTTAAAAGTGGTAGTCTCTTTAATTGAGATAGCTTGTGTTTTTATCCTTTCTAGGTGAAATATCTTGGTTAAAGAAGAAATTGGGACCAATTCGTGGCTTATAGTCAAGATCGAGGGGAAGTTTATCTGATTCTCCATCAAATGGCATCTCTTCGAGGAAGTTTCGCAAGAGAAGTTTGTTGTGAAATCTTACAAGTGGTAGTCTCTTATTTGAGATAGCTTGTGTTTTACCCTTTCCAGGTGAAATAGTTTGGTTAAAGAAGAAACTGTGACCAGTTCGTGGCTTATAGTCAGGATCGAGGGTATGTTTATCCGATTCTCCATCAAATGGCATCTCTTCGCGGAAGTTCCACAAGAGAAGTTTGTTGTGAAATCTTACAAGTGGTAGTCTCTTTATTTGAGATAGCTTGTGTTTTTACCCTTTCAAGGTGAAATAGTTTGGTTAAAGAAGAAACTGTGACTAGTTCGTGGCAAATAGTCAGGATCGAGGGGATGTTTAACCCATTCTCCATCAAATGGCATCTCTTCTAGGAAGTTCCACAAGAGAAGTTTGTTGTGAAATCTTACAAGTGGTAGTCTCTTTATTTGAGATAGCTTGTGTTTTTACCCTTTCCAGGTGAAATAGTTTGGGTAAAGAAGAAACTGAGATCAGTTCGTGGCTTATAGTCAGGATCGAGGGGATGTTTATCCGATTCTCTATCAAATGGCATCTCTTCGAGGAAGTTTCGCAAGAGAAGTTTGTTGTGAAATCTTACAAGTGGTAGTCTCTTTATTTGAGATAGCTTGTGTTTTTACCAATTTCAGGTTAAATAGTTTGGTTAAAGAAGAAACTGAGACTAGTTTGTGGCTTATAGTCAGGATCGAGGGGATGTTTATCCGATTCTCCATCAAATGGCATCTCTTCGAGGAAGTTTCGCAAGAGAAGTTTGTTGTGAAATCTTACAAGTGGTAGTCTCTTTATTTGAGATAGCTTGTGTTTTTACCCTTTCCAGGTGAAATATCTTAGTTAAAGAAGAAACTGAGACCAGTTCGTGGCTTATAGTCAGGATCGAGGGGAAGTTTATCCGATTCTCCATCAAATGGCATCTCTTCGAGGAAGTTTCGCAAAAGAAATTTGTTGTGAAATCTTACAAGTGGTAGTCTCTTTAATTGAGATAGCTTGTGTTTTTATCCTTTCTAGGAGAAATATCTTGGTTAAAGAAGAAACTGGGACCAGTTCGTGGCTTATAGTCAAGATCGAGGGGAAGTTTATCTGATTCTCCATCAAATGGCATCTCTTCGAGGAAGTTTCGCAAGAGAAGTTTGTTGTGAAATCTTACAAGTGGTAGTCTCTTTATTTGAGATAGCTTGTGTTTTACCCTTTCCAGGTGAAATAGTTTGTTTAAAGAAGAAACTGTGACCAGTTCGTGGCTTATAGTCAGGATCGAAGGTATGTTTATCCGATTCTCCATCAAATGGCATCTCTTCGAGGAAGTTTCGCAAGAGAAGTTTGTTGTGAAATCTTACAAGTGGTAGTCTCTTTATTTGAGATAGCTTGTGTTTTTACCCTTTCCAGGTGAAATATCTTAGTTAAATAAGAAACGGTGACCAGTTCGTGGCTTATAGTCAGGATCGAGGGGATGTTTATCCGATTCTCCATCAAATGGCATCTCTTCGAGGAAGTTTCGCAAGAGAAGTTTGTTGTGAAATCTTACAAGTGGTAGTCTCTTTATTTAAGATAGCTTGTGTTTTTACCCTTTCCGGGTGAAATCTCTTGGTTAAAGAAGAAACTGCGACCTGTTCGTGGCTTATAGTCAGGATCAAGGGGAAGTTTATCCGATTCTACTTTAAATGGCATTTCTTCGAGGAAGTTTCGCATGAGAAGTTTGTTGTGAAATCTTACAAGTGGTAGTCTCTTTATTTGAGATAGCTTGTGTTTTTACCCATTCCAGGTTAAATAGTTTGGTTAAAGAAGAAACTGAGATTAGTTTGTGGCTTATAGTCAGGATCGAGGGGATGTTTATCCGATTCTCCATCAAATGGCATCTCTTCAAGGAAGTTTCGCAAGAGAAGTTTGTTGTGAAATCTTACAAGTGGTAGTCTCTTTATTTGAGATAGCTTGTGTTTTTACCCTTTCCAGGTGAAATATCTTAGTTAAAGAAGAAACTGAGACCAGTTCGTGGCTTATAGTCAGGATCGAGGGGAAGTTTATCCGATTCTCCATCAAATGGCATCTCTTCGAGGAAGTTTCGCAAGAGAAATTTGTTGTGAAATCTTACAAGTGGTAGTCTCTTTAATTGAGATAGCTTGTGTTTTTATCCTTTCTAGGTGAAATATCTTGGTTAAAGAAGAAACTGGGACCAGTTCGTGGCTTATAGTCAGGATCGAGGGGAAGTTTATCTGATTCTCCATCAAATGGCATCTCTTCGAGGAAGTTTCGCAAGAGAAGTTTGTTGTGAAATCTTACAAGTGGTAGTCTCTTTATTTGAGATAGCTTGTGTTTTACCCTTTCCAGGTGAAATAGTTTGGTTAAAGAAGAAACTGTGACCAGTTCGTGGCTTATAGTCAGGATCAAGGGTATGTTTATCCGATTCTCCATCAAATGGCATCTCTTCGAGGAAGTTCCACAAGAGAAGTTTGTTGTGAAATCTTACAAGTGGTAGTCTCTTTATTTGAGATAGCTTGTGTTTTTACCCTTTCAAGGTGAAATAGTTTGGTTAAAGAAGAAACTGTGACCAGTTCGTGGCTTATAGTCAGGATCGAGGGGATGTTTAACCCATTCTCCATCAAATGGCATCTCTTCTAGGAAGTTCCACAAGAGAAGTTTGTTGTGAAATCTTACAAGTGGTAGTCTCTTTATTTGAGATAGCTTGTGTTTTTACCCTTTCCAGGTGAAATAGTTTGGTTAAAGAAGAAACTGAGACCAGTTCGTGGCTTATAGTCAGGATCGAGGGGATGTTTATCCGATTCTCTATCAAATGGCATCTCTTCGAGGAAGTTTCGCAAGAGAAGTTTGTTGTGAAATCTTACAAGTGGTAGTCTCTTTATTTGAGTCAGCTTGTGTTTTTACCCATTCCAGGTTAAATAGTTTGGTTAAAGAAGAAACTGAGACTAGTTTGTGGCTTATAGTCAGGATCGAGGGGATGTTTATCCGATTCTCCATCAAATGGCATCTCTTCGAGGAAGTTTCGCAAGAGAAGTTTGTTGTGAAATCTTACAAGTGGTAGTCTCTTTATTTGAGATAGCTTGTGTTTTTACCCTTTCCAGGTGAAATATCTTAGTTAAAGAAGAAACTGAGACCAGTTCGTGGCTTATAGTCAGGATCGAGGGGAATTTTATCCGATTCTCCATCAAATGGCATCTCTTCGAGGAAGTTTCGCAAAAGAAATTTGTTGTGAAATCTTACAAGTGGTAGTCTCTTTAATTGAGATAGCTTGTGTTTTTATCCTTTCTAGGTGAAATATCTTGGTTAAAGAAGAAACTGGGACCAGTTCGTGGCTTATAGTCAGGATCGAGGGGAAGTTTATCTGATTCTCCATCAAATGGCATCTCTTCGAGGATGTTTCGCAAGATAAGTTTGTTGTGAAATCATACAAGTGGTAGTCTCTTTATTTGAGATAGCTTGTGTTTTACCCTTTCCAGGTGAAATAGTTTGGTTAAAGAAGAAACTGTGACCAGTTCGTGGCTTATAGTCAGGATCGAGGGTATGTTTATCCGATTCTCCATCAAATGGCATCTCTTCGAGGAAGTTTCGCAAGAGAAGTTTGTTGTGAAATCTTACAAGTGGTAGTCTCTTTATTTGAGATAGCTTGTGTTTTTACCCTTTCCAGGTGAAATAGTTTGGTTAAAGAAGAAACTGAGACCAGTTCGTGGCTTATAGTCAGGATCGAGGGGAAGTTTATCCGATTCTCCATCAAATGGCATCTCTTCGAGGAAGTTTCGTATGAGAAATTTGTTGTGAAATCTTACAAGTGGTAGTCTCTTTATTTGAGATAGCTTGTGTTTTTACCCATTCCAGGTGAAATATCTTAGTTAAATAAGAAATTTAGACAAGTTCGTGGCTTATAGTCATGATCGAGGGGAAGTTTATCCGATTCTCTATCAAATGGCATCTCTTCGAGGAAGTTTCACAAGAGAAGTTTGTTGTGAAATCTTACAAGTGGTAGTCTCTTTATTTGAGATAGCTTGTGTTTTTACCCTTTCCAAGTGAAATATCTTGGTTAAATAAGAAACTGAGACCAGTTCGTGGATTATAGTTAGGATCGAGGGGAAGTTTATCTGATTCTCCATCAAATGGCATCTCTCATAGGAATTTTCGCAAGAGAAGTTTGTTGTGAAATCTTACAAGTGGTAGTCTCTTTAATTGATATAGCTTGTGTTTTTACCCATTCCAGGTTAAATAGTTTGGTTAAAGAAGAAACTGAGATTAGTTTGTGGCTTATAGTCAGGATCGAGGGGATGTTTATCCGATTCTCCATCAAATGGCATCTCTTCAAGGAAGTTTCGCAAGAGAAGTTTGTTGTGAAATTTTACAAGTGGTAGTCTCTTTATTTGAGATAGCTTGTGTTTTTACCCTTTCCAGGTGAAATATCTTAGTTAAAGAAGAAACTGAGACCAGTTCGTGGCTTATAGTCAGGATCGAGGGGAAGTTTATCCGATTCTCCATCAAATGGCATCTCTTCGAGGAAGTTTCGCAAGAGAAATTTGTTGTGAAATCTTACAAGTGGTAGTCTCTTTAATTGAGATAGCTTGTGTTTTTATCCTTTCTAGGTGAAATATCTTGGTTAAAGAAGAAACTGGGACCAGTTCGTGGCTTATAGTCAGGATCGAGGGGAAGTTTATCTGATTCTCCATCAAATGGCATCTCTTCGAGGAAGTTTCGCAAGAGAAGTTTGTTGTGAAATCTTACAAGTGGTAGTCTCTTTATTTGAGATAGCTTGTGTTTTACCCTTTCCAGGTGAAATAGTTTGGTTAAAGAAGAAACTGTGACCAGTTCGTGGCTTATAGTCAGGATCAAGGGTATGTTTATCCGATTCTCCATCAAATGGCATCTCTTCGAGGAAGTTCCACAAGAGAAGTTTGTTGTGAAATCTTACAAGTGGTAGTCTCTTTATTTGAGATAGCTTGTGTTTTACCCTTTCCAGGTGAAATAGTTTGGTTAAAGAAGAAACTGTGACCAGTTCGTGGCTTATAGTCAGGATCGAGGGTATGTTTATCCGATTCTCCATCAAATGGCATCTCTTCTAGGAAGTTCCACAAGAGAAGTTTGTTGTGAAATCTTACAAGTGGTAGTCTCTTTATTTGAGATAGCTTGTGTTTTTACCCTTTCCAGGTGAAATAGTTTGGTTAAAGAAGAAACTGAGACCAGTTCGTGGCTTATAGTCAGGATCGAGGGGATGTTTATCCGATTCTCCATCAAATGGCATCTCTTCTAGGAAGTTTCGTAAGAGAAATTTGTTGTGAAATCTTACAAGTGGTAGTCTCTTTATTTGAGATAGCTTGTGTTTTTACCCATTCCAGGTGAAATATCTTAGTTAAATAAGAAATTTAGACAAGTTCGTGGCTTATAGTCATGATCGAGGGGAAGTTTATACGATTCTCTATCAAATGGCATCTCTTCGAGGAAGTTTCACAAGAGAAGTTTGTTGTGAAATCTTAAAAGTGGTAGTCTCTTTATTTGAGATAGCTTGTGTTTTTACCCTTTCCAAGTGAAATATATTGGTTAAAGAAGAAACTGAGACCAGTTCGTGGATTATAGTTAGGATCAAGGGGAAGTTTATCCGATTCTCCATCAAATGGTATCTCTCATAGGAATTTTCGCAAGAGAAGTTTGTTGTGAAATCTTACAAGTGGTAGTCTCTTTAATTGAGATAGCTTGTGTTTTTAACCTTTCTAGGTGAAATATCTTGGTTAAAGAAGAAACTGGGACCAGTTTGTGGCTTATAGTCAGGATCGAGGGGAAGTTTATCTGATTCTCCATCAAATGGCATCTCTTCGAGGAAGTTTCGTAAGAGAAGTTTATTGTTGAAATCTTACAAGTGGTAGTCTCTTTATTTGAGATAGCTTGTGTTTTTACCCTTTCCAGGTGAAATATATTGGTTAAAGAAGAAACTGAGACCTTTTCGTGGCTTATAGTCAGGATCAAGGGGAAGTTTATCCGATTCTACATCAAATGGCATCTCTTCGAGGAAGTTTCGCAAGAGAAGTTTGTTGTGAAATCTTACAATTGGTAGTCTCTTTATTTGAGATAGCTTGTGTTTTTACCCTTTCCAGGTGAAATATCTTAGTTAAAGAAGAAACTGAGACCAGTTCGTGGATTATAGTTAGGATCGAGGGGAAGTTTATCCGATTCTCTATCAAATGGCATCTCTTCGAGGAAGTTTCGCAAGAGAAATTTGTTGTGAAATCTTACAAGTGGTAGTCTCTTTAATTGAGATAGCTTGTGTTTTTATCCTTTCTAGGTGAAATTTCTTGGTTAAAGAAGAAACTGGGACCAGTTTGTGGCTTATAGTCAGGATCGAGGGGAAGTTTATCTGATTCTCCATTAAATGGCATCTCTTCGAGGAAGTTTCGCCAGAGAAGTTTGTTTTGAAATCTTACAAGTGGTAGTCTCTTTATTTGAGATATCTTGTGTTTTACCCTTTCCAGGTGAAATAGTTTGGTTAAAGAAGAAACTGTGACCAGTTCGTGTCTTATAGTCAGGATCGAGGGGATGTTTATCCAATTCTCCATCAAATGGCATCTCTTCGAGGAAGTTTCGCAAGAGAAGTTTGTTGTGAAATATTACAAGTGGTAGTATCTTTATTTGAGATAGCTTGTGTTTTTACCCTTTCCAGGTGAAATATCTTAGTTAAAGAAGAAACTGAGACCAGTTCATGGCTTATAGTCAGGATCGAGGGGAAGTTTATCCAATTCTCCATCAAATGGCATCTCTTCGAGGAAGTTTCGCAAAAGAAATTTGTTGTGAAATCTTACAAGTGGTAGTCTCTTTAATTGAGATAGCTTGTGTTTTTATCTTTTCTAGGTGAAATATCTTGGTTAAAGAAGAAACTGGGACCAGTTTGTGGCTTATAGTTAGGATCGAGGGGAAGTTTATCTGATTCTCCATCAAATGGCATCTCTTCGAGGAAGTTTCGCAAGAGAAGTTTGTTGTGAAATCTTACAAGTGGTAGTCTCTTTATTTGAGATAGCTTGTGTTTTACCCTTTCCAGGTGAAATAGTTTGGTTAAAGAAGAATCCGTGACCAGTTCGTGGCTTATAATCAGGATCGAGGGTATGTTTATCCGATTCTCCATCAAATGGCATCTCTTCGAGGAAGTTTCGCAAGAGAAGTTTGTTGTGAAATCTTACAAGTGGTAGTCTCTTTATTTGAGATAGCTTGTGTTTTTACCCTTTCCAGGTGAAATAGTTTGGTTAAAGAAGAATCTGAGACCAGTTCGTGGCTTATAGTCAGGATCGAGGGGAAGTTTATCCGATTCTCCATCAAATGGCATCTCTTCGAGGAAGTTTCGTAAGAGAAATTTGTTGTGAAATCTTATAAGTGGTAGTCTCTTTATTTGAGATAGCTTGTGTTTTTACCCATTCCAGGTGAAATATCTTAGTTAAATAAGAAATTTAGACAAGTTTGTGGCTTATAGTCATGATCGAGGGGAAGTTTATCCGATTCTCTATCAAATGGCATCTCTTCGAGGAAGTTTCACAAGAGAAGTTTGTTGTGAAATCTTACAAGAGGTAGTCTCTTTATTTGAGATAGCTTGTGTTTTTACCCTTTCCGAGTGAAATATCTTAGTTAAAGAAGAAACTGAGACCAGTTCGTGGATTATAGTTAGGATCGACGGGAAGTTTATCCGATTCTCCATCAAATGGCATCTCTCATAGGAATTTTCGCAAGAGAAGTTTGTTGTGAAATCTTACAAGTGGTAGTCTCTTTATTTGAGATAGCTTATGTTTTTACCCTTTCCAGGTGAAATATCTTGGTTAAAGAAGAAACTGGGACCAGTCTGTGGCTTATAGTCAAGATCGAAAGGAAGTTTATCTGATTCTCCATCAAATGGCATCTCTTCGAGGAAGTTTCGCAAGAGAAGTTTATTGTTGAAATCTTACAAGTGGTAGTCTCTTTATTTGAGATAGCTTGTGTTTTTACCCTTTCCAGGTGAAATATCTTGGTTAAAGAAGAAACTGAGACTTGTTCGTGGCTTATAGTCAGGATCAAGGGGAAGTTTATCCGATTCTACATCAAATGGCATTTCTTCGAGGAAGTTTCGCATGAGAAGTTTGTTGTGAAATCTTACAAGTGGTAGTCTCTTTATTTGAGATAGCTTGTGTTTTTACCCATTCCAGGTTAAATAGTTTGGTTAAAGAAGAGACTGAGACTAGTTCGTGGCTTATAGTCAGGATCGAGGGGATGCTTATCCGATTCTCCATCAAATGGCATCTCTTCGAGGAAGTTTCACAAGAGAAGTTTGTTGTGAAATCTTACAAGTGGTAGTCTCTTTATTTGAGATAGCTTGTGTTTTTACCCTTTCCAGGTGAAATATCTTAGTTAAAGAAGAAACTGAGACCAGTTCGTGGCTTATAGTCAGGATCGAGGGGAAGTTTATCCGATTCTCCATCAAATGGCATCTCTTCGAGGAAGTTTCGCAAGAGAAATTTGTTGTGAAATCTTACAAGTGGTAGTCTATTTAATTGAGATAGCTTGTGTTTTTATCCTTCCTAGGTGAAATATCTTGGTTAAAGAAGAAACTGGGACCAATTCGTGGCTTATAGTCAGGATCGAGGGGAAGTTTATCTAATTCTCCATCAAATGGCATCTCTTCGAGGAAGTTTCGCAAGAGAAGTTTGTTGTGAAATCTTACAAGTGGTAGTCTCTTTATTTGAGATAGCTTGTGTTTTTACCCTTTCCAGGTGAAATATCTTAGTTAAAGAAGAAACTGAGACCAGTTCGTGGCTTATAGTCAGGATCGAGGGGAAGTTTATCGAATTCTCCTTCAAATGGCATCTCTTCGAGGATCTTTCGCAAGAGAAGTTTGTTGTGAAATCTTACAAGTGGTAGTCTCTTTATTTGAGATACCTTATGTTTTTACCCTTTCCAGGTGAAATATCTTGGTTAAAGAAGAAACTGTGACCAGTTCGTGGCTTATTGTCAGGATCAAGGGGAAGTTTATCCAATTCTCCATCAAATGGCATCTCTTCGAGGAACTTTCGCAAGAGAAATTTGTTGTGAAATCTTACAAGTGGTAGTCTCTTTAATTGAGATAGCTTGTGTTTTTATCCTTTCTAGGTGAAATATCTTGGTTAAAGAAGAAACTGGGACCAGTTTGTGGCTTATAGTCAGGATCGAGGGGAAGTTTATCTGATTCTCCATCAAATGGCATCTCTTCGAGGAAGTTTCGCAAGAGAAGTTTGTTGTGAAATCTTACAAGTGGTAGTCTCTTTATTTGAGATAGCTTGTGTTTTACCCTTTCCAGGTGAAATAGTTTGATTAAAGAAGAAACCGTGACCAGTTCGTGGCTTATAATCAGGATCAAGGGTATGTTTATCCGATTCTCCATCAAATGGCATCTCTTCGAGGAAGTTTCGCAAGAGAAGTTTGTTGTGAAATCTTACAAGTGGTAGTCTCTTTATTTGAGATAGCTTGTGTTTTTACCCTTTCCAGGTGAAATAGTTTGGTTAAAGAAGAATCTGAGACCAGTTCGTGGCTTATAGTCATGATCGAGGGGAAGTTTATCCGATTCTCCATCAAATGGCATCTCTTCGAGGAAGTTTCGTAAGAGAAATTTGTTGTGAAATCTTATAAGTGGTAGTCTCTTTATTTGAGATAGCTTGTGTTTTTACCCATTCCAGGTGAAATATCTTAGTTAAATAAGAAATTTAGACAAGTTTGTGGCTTATAGTCATGATCGAGGGGAAGTTTATCCGATTCTCTATCAAATGGCATCTCTTCGAGGAAGTTTCACAAGAGAAGTTTGTTGTGAAATCTTACAAGTGGTAGTCTCTTTATTTGAGATAGCTTGTGTTTTTACCCTTTCCGAGTGAAATATCTTAGTTAAAGAAGAAACTGAGACCAGTTCGTGGATTATAGTTAGGATCGAGGGGAAGTTTATCCGATTCTCCATCAAATGGCATCTCTCATAGGAATTTTCGCAAGAGAAGTTTGTTGTGAAATCTTACAAGTGGTAGTCTCTTTATTTGAGATAGATTATGTTTTTACCCTTTCCAGGTGAAATATCTTGGTTAAAGAAGAAACTGGGACCAGTCTGTGGCTTATAGTCAGGATCGAAAGGAAGTTTATCTGATTCTCCATCAAATGGCATCTCTTCGAGGAAGTTTCGCAAGAGAAGTTTATTGTTGAAATCTTACAAGTGGTAGTCTCTTTATTTGAGATAGCTTGTGTTTTTACCCTTTCCAGGTGAAATATCTTGGTTAAAGAAGAAACTGTGACCAGTTTGTGGCTTATTGTCAGGATCAAGGGGAAGTTTATCCAATTCTCCATCAAATGGCATCTCTTCGAGGAACTTTCGCAAGAGAAATTTGTTGTGAAATCTTACAAGTGGTAGTCTCTTTAATTGAGATAACTTGTGTTTTTATCCTTTCTAGGTGAAATATCTTGGTTAAAGAAGAAACTGGGACCAGTTTGTGGCTTATATTCAGGATCGAGGGGAAGTTTATCTGATTCTCCATCAAATGGCATATTTTCGAGGAAGTTTCGCAAGAGAAGTTTGTTTTGAAATCTTACATGTGGTAGTCTCTTTATTTGAGATAGCTTGTGTTTTTACCCTTTCCAGGTGAAATATCTTGGTTAAAGAAGAAACCGAGACCAGTTCGTGGCTTATAGTCAGGATCGAGGGGAAGTTTATCCGATTCTCCATCAAATGGCATCTCTCATAGGAATTTTCGGAAGAGAATTTTGTTGTGAAATCTTACAAGTGGTAGTCTCTTTATTTGAGATAGCTTGTGTTTTTACCATTTCCAGGTGAAATATCTTGGTTAAAGAAGAAACTGGGACCAGTCCGTGGCTTATAGTCAGGATCGAGGGGAAGTTTATCTGATTCTCCATCAAATTGCATCTCTTCGAGGAAGTTTCACAAGAGAAGTTTATTGATAAATCTTACAAGTGGTAGTCTCTTTATTTGAGATAGCTTGTGTTTTTACCCTTTCCAGGTGAAATATCTTGGTTAAAGAAGAAACTGAGACTAGTTCGTGGCTTATATTCAGGAATGAGGGGAAGTTTATCTGATTCTCCATCAAATGGCATTTCTTCGAGGAAGTTTCGCAAGAGAAATTTGATGCGAAATCTTACAAGTGGTAGTCTCTTTATTTGAGATAGCTTGTGTTTTTATCCTTTCCAGGTGAAATATCTTGGTTAAAGAAGAAACTGGGACCAGTTCGTGGCTTATAGTCAGGATCGAGGGGAAGTTCATCTGATTCTCCATCAAATGGCATCTCTTCGAGGAAGTTTCGCAATAAAAGTTTGTTGTGAAATCTTACAAGTGGTAGTCTCTTTATTTGAGATAAATTGTATTTTTACTCTTTCCAGGTGAAATATCTTGGTTAAAGAAAAAACTGAGACCATTTTGTGGCTTATAGTCAGGATCGAGGGGAAGTTTATATGATTCTCCATCAAATGGCATCTCTCATAGGAATTTTCGCAAGAGAAGTTTGTTGTGATATCTTACAAGTGGTAGTCTCTTTATTTGAAATAGCTTGTGTTTTTACCCTTTCCAGGTGAAATATCTTGGTTAAAGAAGAAACTGGGACCAGTCAGTGGCTTATAGTCAGGATCGAGGGGAAGTTTATCCGATTCTCCATCAAATGACATCTCTCATAGGAATTTTCGGAAGAGAAGTTTGTTGTGAAATCTTACAAGTCATAGTCTCTTTATTTGAGATAGCTCGTGTTTTTACCCTTTCCAGGTGAAATATTTTGGTTAAAGAAGAAATTGGGACCAGTCTGTGGCTTATAGTCAGGGTCGAGGGGAAGTTCATCTGATTCTCCATCAAATGGCATCTCTTCGAGGATGTTTCGCAAGAGAAGTTTATTGTGAAATCTTACAAGTGGTAGTCTCTTTATTTGAGATAGCTTGTGTTTTTACCCTTTCCAGGTGAAATATCTTGCTTAAAGAAAAAATTGAGACTAGTTCATGGCTTATAGTCAGGATCAAGGTGAAGTTTATCTGATTCTCCATCAAATGGCATCTCTTCGAGGATGTTTCGCAAGAGAAGTTTATTGTGAAATCTTACAAGTGGTAGTCTCTTTATTTGAGATAGATTGTGTTTTTAAACTTTCCAGGTGAAATATCTTGGTTAAAGAAGAAACTGAGACCAATTCGTGGATTTTAGTCAGGATCAAGGGGAGGTTTATCCGATTCTCCATCAAATGGCATTTCCTCGAGGATGTTTCACATGAGAAGTTTTTGTGAAATCTTACAAGTGGTAGTCTCTTTATTTGAGATAGCTTGTGTTTTTACCCTTTCCAGGTGAAATAGTTTGGTTAAAGAAGAAACTGAGACCAGTTCGTGGCTTATAGTCAGGATCAAGGGGAAGTTCATCTGATTCTCCATCAAATGGCATCTCTTCGAGGAAGTTTCGCAAGAGAAGTTTGTTGTGAAATCTTACAAGTGGTAGTCTCTTTATTTGAGATAGCTTGTGTTTTTACCCTTTCCAGGTGAAATATCTTAGTTAAAGAAGAAACTGAGACCAGTTCGTGGCTTATAGTCAGGATCGAGGGGAAGTTTATCGAATTCTCCTTCAAATGGCATCTCTTCGAGGATCTTTCGCAAGAGAAGTTTGTTGTGAAATCTTACAAGTGGTAGTCTCTTTATTTGAGATAGCTTATGTTTTTACCCTTTCCAGGTGAAATATCTTGGTTATAGAAGAAACTTGGACCAGTTCGTGGCTTATATTCAGGATCGAGGGGAAGTTTATCTGATTCTCCATCAAATGGAATATTTTCGAGGAAGTTTCGCAAGAGAAGTTTGTTTTGAAATCTTACATGTGGTAGTCTCTTTACTTGAGATAGCTTGTGTTTTTACCCTTTCCAGGTGAAATATCTTGGTTAAAGAAGAAACCGAGACCAGTTCGTGGCTTATAGTCAAGATCGAGGGGAAGTTTATCCGATTCTCCATCAAATGGCATCTCTCATAGGAATTTTCGGAAGAGAATTTTGTTGTGAAATCTTACAAGTGGTAGTCTCTTTATTTGAGATAGCTTGTGTTTTTACCCTTTCCAGGTGAAATATCTTGGTTAAAGAAGAAACTGGGACCAGTCCGTGGCTTATAGTCAGGATCGAGGGGAAGTTTATCTGATTCTCCATCAAATGGCATCTCTTCGAGGATGTTTCACAAGAGAAGTTTATTGAGAAATCTTACAAGTGGTAGTCTCTTTATTTGAGATAGCTTGTGTTTTTACCCTTTCCAGGTGTAATATCTTGGATAAAGAAGAAACTGAGACTAGTTCGTGGCTTATATTCAGGATTGAGGGGAAGTTTATCTGATTCTCCATCAAATGGCATTTCTTCGAGGAAGTTTCGCAAGAGAAATTTGATGCGAAATCTTATAAGTGGTAGTATCTTTATTTGAGATAGCTTGTGTTTTTATCCTTTCCAGGTGAAATATCTTGGTTAAAGAAGAAACTGGGACCAGTTCGTGGCTTATAGTCAGGATCGAGGGGAAGTTCATCTGATTCTCCATCAAATGGCATCTCTTCGAGGAAGTTTCACAATAAAAGTTTGTTGTGAAATCTTACAAGTGGTAGTCTCTTTATTTGAGATAAATTGTATTTTTACCCTTTCCATGTGAAATATCTTGGTTAAAGAAAAAACTGAGACCAGTCAGTGGCTTATAGTCAGGATCGAGGGGAAGTTTATCCGATTCTCCATCAAATGGCATCTCTCATAGGAATTTTCGGAAGAGAAGTTTGTTGTGAAATCTTATAAGTCATAGTCTCTTTATTTGAGATAGCTCGTGTTTTTACCCTTTCCAGGTGAAATATCTTGGTCAAAGAAGAAACTGGGACCAAACTGTGGCTTAAAGTCAGGGTCGAGGGGAAGTTCATCTGATTCTCAATCAAATGGCATCTCTTCGAGGAAGTTTCGCAAGAGAAGTTTATTATGAAATCTTACAAGTGGTAGTCTCTTTATTTGAGATAGCTTGTGTTTTAACCCTTTCCAGGTGAAATATCTTGCTTAAAGAAGAAATTGAGACCAGTTCATGGCTTATAGTCAAGATCAAGGTGAAGTTTATCTGATTATCCATCAAATGGCATTTCTTCGAGGAAGTTTCGCATGAGAAGTTTATTGTGAAATCTTATAGGTGGTACTCTCTTTATTTGAGATAGATTGTGTTTTTACACTTTCCAGGTGAAATATCTTGGTTAAAGAAGAAACTGAGAACAATTCGTGGCTTTTAGTCAGGATCAAGGGGAGGTTTATCCGATTCTCCATCAAATGGCATTTCCTCGAGGATGTTTCGCATGAGAAGTTTTTGTGAAATCTTACAAGTGGTAGTCTCTTTATTTGAGATAGCTTGTGTTTTTACCCTTTCCTGGTGAAATAGTTTGGTTAAAGAAGAAACTGAGACCAGTTCATGGCTTATAGTCAGGATCGAGGGGAAGTTCATCTGATTCTCCATCAAATGGCATCTCTTCGAGGAAGTTTCGCAAGAGAAGTTTGTTGTGAAATCTTACAAGTGGTAGTCTCTTTATTTGAGATAGATTGTGTTTTTACCATTTCCAGGTGAAATATCATGGTTAAAGAAGAAACTGAGACCAGTTCGTGGCTTGTAGTCAGGATCGAGGGGAAGTTTATCCGATTCTCCATCAAATGGCATCTCTCATAGGAATTTTCGCAAGAGAAGTTTGTTGTGAAATCTTACAAGTGGTAGTCTCTTTATTTGAGATAGCTTGTGTTTCTACCCTTTCTAGGTGAAATATCTTGGTTAAAGAAGAAACCGGGACCAATGAGTGGCTTATAGTCAGGATCGAGGGGAAGTTTATCTGATTCTCCATCAAATGGCATCTCTTTGAGGAAATTTCGCAAGAGAAGTTTATTGTCAAATCTTACAAGTGGTAGTCTCTTTATTTGAGATAGCTTGTGTTTTTACCCTTTCCAGGTGAAATATCTTGGTTAAAGAAGAAACTGATACCAGTTCGTGGCTTATATTCAGGATTGAGGGGAAGTTTATCTGATTCTCCATCAAATGGCATCTCTTCGAGGAAGATTCGCAAGAGAAATTTGTTGCGAAATCTTACAAGTGGTAGTCTCTTTATTTGAGATAGCTTGTGTTTTTATCCTTTCCAGGTGAAATATCTTGGTTAAAGAAGAAACTGGGACCGGTTCGTGGCTTATAGTCAGGATCGAGGGGAAGTTTATCCGATTCTCCATCAAATGGCATCTCTTCGAGGAAGTTTTGCAATAGAAGCTTGTTGTAAAATCTTACAAGTGGTAGTCTGTTTATTTGAGATAGATCGTGTTTTTACCCTTTCCAGGTGAAATATCTTGGTTAAAGAAGAAACTGAGACCAGTTCGTGGCTTATAGTCAGGATCAAGGGGAAGTTTATCGAATTCTCCTTCAAATGGCATCTCTTTTGAGGATGTTTCACAAGAGAAGTTTGTTGTGAAATCTTACAAGTGGTAGTTTCTTTATTTGAGATAGCTTGTGTTTTTACGCTTTCCAGGTGAAATAGTTTGGTTAAAGAAGAAACTGAGACCAGTTCGTGGCTTATAGTCAGGATCGAGGGGAAGTTTATCCGATTCTCCATCAAATGGCATCTCTTCGAGGAAGTTACGCAAGAGAAGTTTGTTGTGAAATCTTACAAGTGGTAGTCTTTTTATTTGAGATAGCTTGTGTTTTTACCCTTTCCAGGTGAAATATCTTTGTTAAAGAAGAAACTGAGATCAGTTCGTGGCTTATAGTCAGGATCGAGGGGAAGTTTATCCGATTCTCCATCAAATGGCATCTCTTCGAGGAAGTTTCGCAAGAGAAATTTGTTGTGAAATCTTACAACTGGTAGTCTCTTTATTTGAGATAGCTTGTGTTTTCATCCTTTCCAGGGGAAATATCTTGGTTAAAGAAGAAATTGGGACCAGTTCGTGGCTTATAGTCAGGATCCAGGGGAAGTTTATCAGATTCTCCATCAAATGGCATCTCTTCGAGGAAGTTTCGCAAGAGAAGTTTGTTGTGAAATCTTACGTGTGGTAGTCTCTTTATTTGAGATAGCTTGTGTTTCTACCATTTCCAGGTGAAATAGTTTGGTTAAAGAAGAAACTGAGACCAGTTCGTGGCTTATAGTCAGGATCGAGGGGATGTTTATCCGATTCTCCATCAAATGGCATCTCTTCGAGGAAGTTACGCAAGAGAAGTTTGTTGTGAAATCTTACAAGTGGTAGTCTCTTTATTTAAGATAGCTTGTGTTTTTACCCTTTCCAGGTGAAATATCTTGGTTAAAGAAGAAACTGGGACCAGTCCTTGGCTTATAGTCAGGATCGAGGGGAAGTTTATCTGATTCTCCATCAAATGGCATCTCTTCGAGGAAGTTTCGCAAGAGAAGTTTATTGTGAAATCTTACAAGTGGCAGTCTCTTTATTTGAGATAGATTGTGTTTTTACACTTTCCAGGTGAAATATCTTGGTTAAAGAAGAAACTGAGACCAGTTCGTGGCTTATAGTCAGGATCGAGGGGATGTTTATTCGATTCTCCATCAAATGGCATCTCTTCGAGGAAGTTTCGCAAGAGAAGTTTGTTGTGAAATCTTACAAGTGGTAGTCTCTTTATTTGAGAGAGCTTGTATTTTTACCCTTTCCAGGGGAAATAGTTTGGTTAAAGAAGAAACTGAGACCAGTTCGTGGCTTATAGTCAGGATCGAGGGGAAGTTTATCCGATTCTCCATCAAATGGCATCTCTTCGAGGAAGTTACGCAAGAGAAGTTTGTTGTGAAATCTTACAAGTGGTAGTCTCTTTATTTGAGATAGCTTTTGTTTTTACCCTTTCCAGGTGAAATATCTTGGTTAAAGAAGAAACTGAGACCAGTTCGTGGCTTATATTCAGGATCGAGGGGAAGTTTATCTGATTCTCCATCAAATGGCATTTCTTCGAGGAAGTTTCGCAAGCGAAGTTTGTTGTAAAATCTTACAAGTGGTAGTCTCTTTATTTGAGATAACTGTGTTTTTACCCTTTCCAGGTGAAATATCTTGGTTAAAGAAGAAACTTAGACCAGCTCGTGGCTTATAGTCAGGATCGAGGGGAAGTTTATCGAATTCTCCTTCAAATGGCATCTCTAAGAGGATGTTTCGCAAGAGAAGTTTGTTGTGAAATCTTACAAGTGGTAGTCTCTTTATTTGAGATAGCTTGTGTTTTTACCCTTTCCAGATGAAATATCTTGGTTAAAGAAGAAACTGGGACCAATTCGTGGCTTATAGTTAGGATCGAGGGGAAGTTTATCTGATTCTACCTCAAATGGCATCTCTTCGAGGAAGTTTCGCAAGAGAAGTTGGTTGTTAAATCTTACAAGTGGTAGTCTCTTAATTTGAGATAGCTTGTGTTTTTACCCTTTTCAGGTGAAATATCTTGGTTAAAGAAGAAACTGAGACCAGTTCGTGGCTTATAGTCAGGATCAAGGGGAAGTTTATCTGATTCTCCATCAAAGGGCATCTCTTCGAGGAAGTTTCGCAAGCGAAGTTTGTTGTGAAATCTTACAAGTGGTAGTCTCTTTATTTGAGATAGCTGTGTTTTTACCCTTTCCAGGTGAAATATCTTGGTTAAAGAAGAAACTTAGACCAGTTCGTGGCTTATAGTCAGGATCGAGGGGAAGTTTATCGAATTTTCCTTCAAATGGCATCTCTAAGAGGATGTTTTGCAAGAGAAGTTTGTTGTGAAATCTTACAAGTGGTAGTCTATTTATTTGAGATAGCTTGTGTTTTTACCCTTTTCAGGTGAAATATCTTGGTTAAAGAAGAAACTGAGACCAGTTCGTGGCTTATAGTCAGGATCGAGGGGATGTTTATTCGATTCTCCATCAAATGGCATCTCTTCGAGGAAGTTTCGCAAGAGAAGATTGTTGTGAAATCTTACAAGTGGTAGTCTCTTTATTTGAGATAGCTTGTGTTTTTACCCTTTCCAGGTGAAATGTCTTGGTTAAAGAAGAAACTTAGACCAGTTCGTGGCTTATAGTCAGGATCGAAGGGAAGTTTATCCGATTCTCCATCAAATGGCATCTATTCGAGGAAGTTTCGCAAGAGAAATTTGTTGTGAAATCTTACAAGTGGTAGTCTCTTTGTTTGAGATAGCTTATGTTTTTACCCTTTCCATGTGAAATATATTGATTAAAGAAGAAACTTGGACCAGTTCGTGGCTTATATTCAGGATCGAAGGGAAGTTTATCTGATTCTCCATCAAATGGCATCTCTTCGAGGAAGTTTCACAAGAGAAGTTTGTTGTGAAATCTTACAAGTGGTAGTCTCTTTATTTGAGATAGATTGTTTTTTTACCCTTTCCAGGTGAAATATCATGGTTAAATAGTAAATTGAGACCAGTTCGTGGCTTATAGTCAAGATCGAGGGAATGTTTATCCGATTCTCCATCAAATGGCATCTCTTCGAGGAAGTTACGCAAGAGAAGTTTGTTGTGAAATTTTACAAGTGGTAGTCTCTTTATTTGAGATAGCTTGTGTTTTTACCCTTTCCAGGTGAAATATCTTGGTTAAAGAAGAAACTGAGACCAGTTCGTGGCTTATAGTCACGATCGAGGGGAAGTTTATCTGATTCTCCATCAAATGGCATTTCTTCGAGGAAGTTTCGCAAGCGAAGTTTGTTGTAAAATCTTACAAGTGGTAGTCTCTTTATTTGAGATAACTGTGTTTTTACCCTTTCCAGGTGAAATATCTTGGTTAAAGAAGAAACTTAGACCAGCTCGTGGCTTATAGTCAGGATCGAGGAGAAGTTTATCGAATTCTCCTTCAAATGGCATCTCTAAGAGGATGTTTCGCAAGAGAAGTTTGTTGTGAAATCTTACAAGTGGTAGTCTCTTTATTTGAGATAGCTTGTGTTTTTACCCTTTCCAGATGAAATATCTTGGTTAAAGAAGAAACTGGGACCAGTTCGTGGCTTATAGTTAGGATCGAGGGGAAGTTTATCTGATTCTACCTCAAATGGCATCTCTTCGAGGAAGTTTCACAAGAGAAGTTGGTTGTTAAATCTTACAAGTGGTAGTCTCTTAATTTGAGATAGCTTGTGTTTTTACCCGTTTCAGGTGAAATATCTTGGTTAAAGAAGAAACTGAGACCAGTTCGTGGCTTATAGTCAGGATCGAGGGGAAGTTTATCTGATTCTCCATCAAATGGCATCTCTTCGAGGAAGTTTCGCAAGCGAAGTTTGTTGTGAAATCTTACAAGTGGTAGTCTCTTTATTTGAGATAGCTGTGTTTTTACCCTTTCCAGGTGAAATATCTTGGTTAAAGAAGAAACTTAGACCAGTTCGTGGCTTATAGTCAGGATTGAGGGGAAGTTTATCGAATTCTCCTTCAAATGGCATCTCTAAGAGGATGTTTCGCAAGAGACGTTTGTTGTGAAATCTTACAAGTGGTAGTCTCTTTATTTGAGATAGCTTGTGTTTTTACCCTTTCCAGGTGAAATATCTTGGTTAAAGAAGAAACTGGGACCAGTTCGTGGCTTATAGTTAGGATCGAGGGGAAGTTTATCTGATTCTACCTCAAATGGCATCTCTTCGAGGAAGTTTCGCAAGAGAAGTTGGTTGTTAAATCTTACAAGTGGTAGTCTCTTTATTTGAGATAGCTTGTGTTTTTACACTTTTCAGGTGAAATATCTTGGTTAAAGAAGAAACTGAGACCAGTTCGTGGCTTATAGTTAGGATCGAGGGGATGTTTATTCGATTCTCCATCAAATGGCATCTCTTCGAGGAAGTTTCACAAGAGAAGATTGTTGTGAAATCTTACAAGTGGTAGTCTCTTTATTTGAGATATCTTGTGTTTTTACCCTTTCCAGGTGAAATGTCTTGGTTAAAGAAGAAACTTAGACCAGTTCGTGGCTTATAGTCAGGATCGAGGGGAAGTTTATCCGATTCTCCATCAAATGGCATCTCTTCGAGGAAGTTTCGCAAGAGAAATTTGTTGTGAAATCTTAAAAGTGGTAGTCTCTTTATTTGAGATAGCTTATGTTTTTACCCTTTCCAGGTGAAATATCTTGATTAAAGAAGAAACTTGGACAAGTTCGTGGCTTATATTCAGGATCGAGGGGAATTTTATCTGATTCTCCATCAAATGGCATCTCTTCGAGGAAGTTTCACAAGAGAAGTTTGTTGTTAAATCTTACATGTGGTAGTCTCTTTATTTGAGATAGCTTGTGTTTTTACCCTTTCCAGGTGAAATATCTTGGTTAAAGAAAAAACTGAAACCAGTTCGTGGCTTATAGTCAGGATCAAGGGGAAGTTTATCCGATTCTCCATCAAATGGCATTTCTTCGAAGAAGTTTCGCATGAGAAGTTTGTTGTGAAATCTTACAAGTGGTAGTCTCTTTATTTGAGATAGCTTGTGTTTTTACCCTTTCCAGGTGAAATATCTTGGTTAAAGAAGAAACTGGGACCAGTTCGTGGCTTATAGTCAGGATCGAGGGGAAGTTTATCTGATTCTCCTTCAAATGGCATCTCTTCAAGGAATTTTCGCAAGAGAAATTTATTGTGAAATCTTACAGGTGGTAGTCTCTTTATTTGATATAGCTTGTGTTTTTACCCTTTCCAGGTGAAATATTTTGGTTAAAGAAGAAACTGAGACCAGCTTGTGGCTTATAGTCAGGATCGAGGAGAAGTTTATCTGATTCTCCATCAAATGGCATCTCTTCGAGGAAGTTTCACAAGAAAAGTTTGTTGTGAATTCTTACAAGTGGTAGTCTCTTTATTTGAGATAGCTTGTGTTTTTACCCTTTCCAGGTGAAACATCTTGGTTAAAGAAGAAACTGAGACCAGTTCGTGGCTTATAGTTAGGATCGAGGGGAAGTTTATCCGATTCTCCATCAAATGGCATCTCTTCGAGGAAGTTTCGCAAGAGAAGTTTGTTGTGAAATCTTACAAGTGGTAGTATCTGTATTTAAGATAGCTTGTGTTTTTAACCTTTCCAGGTGAAATATCTTGGATAAAGAAGAAACTGAGACCAGTTCGTGGCTTATAGTCAGGATCGAGGGGAAGTCTATCCGATTTTCCATCAAATGGCATTTATTCGAGGATGTTTCGCATGAGAAGTTTGTTGTGAAATCTTACAAGTGGTAGTCTCTTTATTTGAGATAGCTTGTGTTTTTACCCTTTCCAGGTGAAATAGTTTGGTTAAAGAAGAAATTGAGACAAGTTCGTGGCTTATAGTCAGCATCTAGGGGATTATTATCCGATTTTCCATCAAATGGCATCTCTTCGAGGAAGTTTCGCAAGAGAAGTTTAATGTGAAATCTTACAAGTGGTAGTCTCTTTATTTGAGATAGCTTGTGTTTTTACCCTTTCCATGTGAAATATCTTGGTTAAAGAAGAAACTGAGACCATTTCGTGGCTTATAGTCAGGATCGAGGGGAAGTTTATCCGATTCTCCATCAAATGGCATCTCTTCGAGGAAGTTTCGCAAGAGAAGTTTGTTGTGAAATATTACAAGTGGTAGTCTCTTTATTTGAGATAGCTTGTGTTTTTACCCTTTCCAGGCGAAATATCTTGGTTAAAGAAGAAACTGGGACCAGTTCGTGGCTTATAGTCAGGATCGAGGGGAAGTTTATCTAATTCTCCATCAAATGGCATCTCTTCAAGGAATTTTTGCAAGAGAAGTTTATTGTGAAATCTTACTAGTGGTAGTCTCTTTATTTGATATAGCTTGTGTTTTTACCCATTCCAGGTGAAATATTTTGGTTAAAGAAGAAACTGAGACCAGCTTGTGGCTTATAGTCAGGATCGAGGGGAAGTTTATCTGATTCTCCATCAAATGGCATTTCTTCGAGGAAGTTTCACAAGAAAAGTTTGTTGTGAATTCTTACAAGTGGTAGTCTCTTTATTTGAGATAGCTTGTGTTTTTACCCTTTCCATGTGAAACATCTTGGTTAAAGAAGAAACTGAGACCAGTTCGTGGCTTATAGTCAGGATCGAGGGGAAGTTTATCCGATTCTCCATCAAATGGCATCTCTTCGAGGAAGTTTTGCAAGATAAGTTTGTTGTGAAATCTTACAAGTGATAGTCTCTTTCTTTGAGATAGCTTGTGTTTTTACCCTTTCCAGGTGAAATATCTTGGTTAAAGAAGAAACTGAGACCAGTTCGTGGCTTATAGTTAGGATCGAGGGGAAGTTTATCCGATTCTCCATCAAATGGCATTTCTTCGAGGAAGTTTCGCATGAGAAGTTTGTTGTGAAATCTTACAAGTGGTAGTCTCTTTATTTGAGATAGCTTATGTTTTTACCCTTTCCAGGTGAAATAGTTTGGTTAAAGAAGAAACTGAGACCAGTTTGTGGCTTATAGTCAGCATCTAGGGGATTATTATCCGATTCTCCATCAAATGGCATCTCTTCGAGGAAGTTTCGCAAGAGAAGTTTGTTGTGAAATCTTATAAGTCGTAGTCTCTTTATTTGAGATAGCTTGTGTTTTTACCCTTTCCATGTGAAATATCTTGGTTAAAGAAGAAACTGAGACCAGTTCGTGGCTTATAGTCAGGATCGAGGGGATGTTTATTCGATTCTCCATCAAATGGCATCTCTTCGAGGAAGTTTCGCAAGAGAAGTTTGTTGTGAAATCTTACAAGTGGTAGTCTCTTCATTTGAGATAGCTTGTGTTTTTACCCTTTCCAGGTGAAATATCTTGGTTAAAGAAGAAACTGAGACCAGTTCGTGGCTTATAGTTAGGATCGAGGGGATGTTTATCCGATTCTCCATCAAATGGCATCTCTTCGAGGAAGTTACGCAAGAGAAGTTTGTTGTGAAATATTACAAGTGGTAGTCTCTTTATTTGAGATAGCTTGTGTTTTTACCCTTTCCAGGAGAAATATCTTGGTTAAAGAAGAAACTGAGACCAGTTCGTGGCTTATAGTCAGGATCGAGGGGAAGTTTATCTGATTCTCCATCAAATGGCATTTCTTCGAGGAAGTTTCGCAAGCGAAGTTTGTTGTGAAATCTTACAAGTGGTAGTCTCTTTATTTGAGATAGCTGTGTTTTTACCCTTTCCAGGTGAAATATCTTGGTTAAAGAAGAAACTTAGACCAGCTCGTGCCTTATAGTCAGGATCGAGGGGAAGTTTATCGAATTTTCCTTCAAATGGCATCTCTAAGAGGATGTTTCGCATGGAAGTTTGTTGTGAAATCTTACAAGCGGTAGTCTCTTTATTTGAGATAGCTTGTGTTTTTACCCTTTCCAGATGAAATATCTTGGTTAAAGTAGAAACTGGGACCAGTTCGTGGCTTATAGTTAGGATCGAGGGGAAGTTTATCTGATTCTACCTCAAATGGCATCTCTTCGAGGAAGTTTCGCAAGAGAAGTTGGTTGTTAAATCTTACAAGTGGTAGTCTCTTTATTTGAGATAGCTTGTGTTTTTACCCTTTTCGTGTGAAATATCTTGGTTAAAGAAGAAACTGATACCAGTTCGTGGCTTATAGTCAGGATCGAGGGGATGTTTATTCGATTCTCCATCAAATGGCATCTCTTCGAGGAAGTTTCGCAAGAGAAGTTTGTTGTGAAATCTTCCAAGTGGTAGTCTCTTTATTTGAGATAGCTTGTGTTTTTACCCTTCTCAGGTGAATTATCTTGGTTAAAGAAGAAACTTAGACCAGTTCGTGGCTTATAGTCAGGATCGAGGGGAAGTTTATCGAATTCTCCTTCAAATGGCATCTCTAAGAGGATGTTTCGCAAGAGAAGTTTGTTGTGAAATCTTACAAGTGGTAGTATCTTTATTTGAGATAGCTTGTGATTTTACCCTTTCCAGATGAAATATCTTGGTTAAAGAAGAAACTGGAACCAGTTCGTGGCTTATAGTTAGGATCGAGGGGAAGTTTATCTGATTCTACCTCAAATGGCATCTCTTCGAGGAAGTTTCGCAAGAGAAGTTGGTTGTTAAATCTTACAAGTGGTAGTCTCTTTATTTGAGATAGCTTGTGTTTTTACCCTTTTCGTGTGAAATATCTTGGTTAAAGAAGAAACTGATACCAGTTCGTGGCTTATAGTCAGGATCGAGGGGATGTTTATTCGATTCTCCATCAAATGGCATCTCTTCGAGGAAGTTTCGCAAGAGAAGTTTGTTGTGAAATCTTCCAAGTGGTAGTCTCTTTATTTGAGATAGCTTGTGTTTTTACCCTTCTCAGGTGAAATATCTTGGTTAAAGAAGAAACTGAGACCAGTTCATGGCTTATAGTCAGGATCGAGGGGATCTTTATTCGATTCTCCATCAAATGGCATCTCTTCGAGGAAGTTTCGCAAGAGAAGTTGGTTGTTAAATCTTACAAGTGGTAGTCTCTTTATTTGAGATAGCTTGTGTTTTTACCCTTTTCAGGTGAAATATCTTGGTTAAAGAAGAAACTGAGACCAGTTCATGGCTTATAGTCAGGATCGAGGGGATCTTTATTCGATTCTCCATCAAATGGCATCTCTTCGAGGAAGTTTCGCAAGAGAAGTTTGTTGTGAAATCTTACAAGTGTTAGTCTCTTTATTTGAGATAGCTTGTGTTTTTACCCTTTCCAAGTGAGATATCTTGGTTAAAGAAGAAACTTAGACCAGTTAGTGGCTTATAGTCAGGATCGAGGGGAAGTTTATCCGATTCTCCATCAAATGGCATCTCTTCGAGGAAGTTTCGCAAGAGAAATTTGTTGTGAAATCTTACAAGTGGTAGTCTATTTATTTGAGATAGCTTATGTTTTTACCCTTTCCAGGTGAAATAACTTGATTAAAGAAGAAACTTGGACCAGTTCGTGGCTTATATTCAGGATCGAGGGGAAGTTTATCTGATTCTCCATCAAATGGCATCTCTTCGAGGAAGTTTCACAAGAGAAGTTTGTTGTGAAATCTTACATGTGGTAGTCTCTTTATTTGAGATAGCTTGTGTTTTTACCCTTTCCAGGTGAAATATCATGGTTAAAGAAGAAACTGAAACCAGTTCGTGGCTTATAGTCAGGATCAAGGGGAAGTTTATAAGATTCTCCATCAAATGGCATTTCTTCGAGGAAGTTTTGCATGAGAAGTTTGTTGTGAAATCTTACAAGTGGTAGTCTCTTTATTTGAGATAGCTTGTGTTTTTACCATTTCCAGGTGAAATAGTTTGGTTAAAGAAGAAACTGAGACCAGTTCGTGGCTTATAGTCAGCATCTAGGGGATGTTTATTCGATTCTCCATCAAATGGCATCTCTTCGAGGAAGTTTCGCAAGAGAAGTTTGATGTGAAATCTTACAAGTGGTAGTCTCTTTATTTGAGATAGCTTGTATTTTTACCCTTTCCAGGTAAAATATCTTGGTTAAAGAAGAAACTGAGACCATTTCGTGGCTTATAGTCATGATCGAGGGGAAGTTTATCCGATTCTCCATAAAATGGCATCTCTTCGAGGAATTTTCGCAAGAGAAATTTGTTGTGAAATCTTACAAGTGGTAGTCTCTTTATTTGAGATAGCTTGTGTTTTTACCCTTTCCAGGAGAAATATCTTGGTTAAAGAAGAAACTGAGACCAGTTCGTGGCTTATAGTCAGGATCGAGGGGAAGTTTATCTGATTCTCCATCAAATGGCATTTCTTCGAGGAAGTTTCGCAAGCGAAGTTTGTTGTGAAATCTTACAAGTGGTAGTCTCTTTATTTGAGATATCTTTGTTTTTACCCTTTCTAGGTGAAATATCTTGGTTAAAGAAGAAACTTAGACCAGCTCGTGCCTTATAGTCAGGATCGAGGGGAAGTTTATCGAATTCTCCTTCAAATGGCATCTCTAAGAGGATGTTTCGCAAGAGAAGTTTGTTGTGAAATCTTACAAGTGGTAGTCTCTTTATTTGAGATAGCTTGTGTTTTTACCCTTTCCAGATGAAATATCTTAGTTAAAGAAGAAACTGGGACCAGTTCGTGGCTTATATTTAGGATCGAGGGGAATTTTATCTGATTCTACCTCAAATGGCATCTCTTCGAGGATGTTTCGCAAGAGAAGTTGGTTGTTAAATCTTACAAGTGGTAGTCTCTTAATTTGAGATAGATTGTGTTTTTACCCTTTTCAGGTGAAATATCTTGGTTAAAGAAGAAACTGAGACCATTTCGTGGCTTATAGTCAGGATCGAGGGGAAGTTTATCTGATTCTCCATCAAATGGCATCTCTTCGAGGAAGTTTCGCAAGCGAAGTTTGTTGTGAAATCTTACAAGTGGTAGTCTATTTATTTGAGATAGCTGTGTTTTTACCCTTTCCAGGTGAAATATCTTGGTTAAAGAAGAAACTTAGACCAGTTCGTGGCTTATGGTCAGGATCGAGGGGAAGTTTATCGAATTCTCCTTCAAATGGCATCTCTAAGAGGATGTTTCGCAAGAGAATTTTGTTGTGAAATCTTACAAGTGGTAGTATCTTTATTTGAGATAGCTTGTGTTTTTACCCTTTCCAGATGAAATATCTTGGTTAAAGAAGAAACTGGGACCAGTTCGTGGCTTATAGTTAGGATCGAGGGGAAGTTTATCTGATTCTACCTCAAATGGCATCTCTTCGAGGAAGTTTCGCAAGAGAAGTTGGTTGTTAAATCTTACAAGTGGTAGTCTCTTTATTTGAGATAGCTTGTGTTTTTACCCTTTTCAGGTGAAATATCTTGGTTAAAGAAGAAACTGAGACCAGTTCGTGGCTTATAGTCAGGATCGAGGGGATGTTTATTCGATTCTCCATCAAATGGCATCTCTTCGAGGAAGTTTCGCAAGAGAAGTTTGTTGTGAAATCTTCCAAGTGGTAGTCTCTTTATTTGAGATAGCTTGTGTTTTTACCCTTTTCAGGTGAAATATCTTGGTTAAAGAAGAAACTGAGACCAGTTCATGGCTTATAGTCAGGATCGAGGGGATCTTTATTCGATTCTCCATCAAATGGCATCTCTTCGAGGAAGTTTCGCAAGAGAAGTTGGTTGTTAAATCTTACAAGTGGTAGTCTCTTTATTTGAGATAGCTTGTGTTTTTACCCTTTTCAGGTGAAATATCTTGGTTAAAGAAGAAACTGAGACCAGTTCGTGGCTTATAGTCAGGATCGAGGGGATCTTTATTCGATTCTCCATCAAATGGCATCTCTTCGAGGAAGTTTCGCAAGAGAAGTTTGTTGTGAAATCATACAAGTGGTAGTCTCTTTATTTTAGATAGCTTGTGTTTTTACCCTTTCCAAGTGAGATATCTTGGTTAAAGAAGAAACTTAGACCAGTTAGTGGCTTATAGTCAGGATCGAGGTGAAGTTTATCCGATTCTCCATCAAATGGCATCTCTTCGAGGATGTTTCGCAAGAGAAATTTGTTGTGAAATCTTACAAGTGGTAGTCTCTTTATTTGAGATATCATATGTTTTTACCCTTTCCAGGTGATATATCTTGATTAAAGAAGAAACTTGGACCAGTTTATGGCTTATATTCAGGATCGAGGGGAAGTTTATCTGATTCTCCATCAAATGGCATCTCTTCGAGGAAGTTTCACAAGAGAAGTTTGTTGTGAAATCTTACATGTGGTAGTCTCTTTATTTGAGATAGCTTGTGTTTTTACCCTTTCGAGGTGAAATATCATGGTTAAAGAAGAAACTGAAACCAGTTCGTGGCTTATAGTAAGGATCAAGGGGAAGTTTATAAGATTCTCCATCAAATGGCATTTCTTCGAGGAAGTTTCGCATGAGAAGTTTGTTGTGAAATCTTACAAGTGGTAGTCTCTTTATTTGAGATAGCTTGTGTTTTTACCCTTTCCAGGTGAAATAGTTTGGTTAAAGAAGAAACTGAGACCAGTTCGTGGCTTATAGTCAGCATCTAGGGGATGTTTATTCGATTCTCCATCAAATGGCATCTCTTCGAGGAAGTTTCGCAAGAGAAGTTTGTTGTGAAATCTTACAAGTGGTAGTCTCTTAATTTGAGATAGCTTGTATTTTTACCCTTTCCAGGTAAAATATCTTGGCTAAATAAGAAACTGAGACCATTTCGTGGCTTATAGTCATGATCGAGGGGAAGTTTATCCGATTCTCCATAAAATGGCATCTCTTCGAGGAAGTTTCGCAAGAGAAGTTGGTTGTTAAATCTTACAAGTGGTAGTCTCTTTATTTGAGATAGCTTGTGTTTTTACCCTTTCCAGGTGAAATATCTTAGTTAAAGAAGAAATTGGGACCAATCCGTGGCTTATAGTCAGGATCGAGGGGAAGTTTATCTGATTCTCCATTAAATGGCATCTCTTCGAGGATGTTTCGTAAGAGAAGTTTGTTATGAAATCTTACAAGTGGTAGTCTCTTTATTTGAGATAGCTTATGTTTTTACTCTTTCTAGGTGAAATATCTTGGTTAAAGAAGAAACATACACCAGTTCGTGGCTTATAGTCAGGATCGAGGGGAAGTTTATCCGATTCTCCATCAAATGGCATCTCTTCGAGGAAGTTTTACAAGAGAAATTTGTATTGAAATCTTACAAGTGGTAGTATCTTTATTTGAGAAAGCTTATGTTTTTACCCTTTCCAGGTGAAATATCTTGGTTAAAGAAGAAACCTGGACCAGTTCGTGGCTTATATTCAGGATCGAGGGGAAGTTTATCTGATTCTCCATCAAATGTCATCTCCTCGAGGAAGTTTCACAAGAGAAGTTTGTTTTGAAATATTACATGTGGTAGTCTCTTTATTTGAGATAGCTTGTGTTTTTACCCTTTCCAGGTTAAATATCTTGGTTAAAGAAGAAACTGAGACCAGTTCGTGGCTTATAGTCAGGATCGAGGGGAAGTTTATCGAAGTCTCCTTCAAATGGCATCTCTTCAAGGATGTTTCGCAAGAGAAGTTTGTTGTGAAATCTTACAAGTGGTAGTCTCTTTATTTTAGATAGCTTGTGTTTTTACCCTTTCCAGGTGAAATATCTTGGTTAAAGAAGAAACTGGGACCAGTTCGTGGCTGATAGTCAGGATCGAGGGGAAGTTTATCTGATTTTCCATCAAATGGCATCTCCTCAAGGAATTTTCGCAAGAGAAGTTTATTGTGAAATCTTACAAGTGGTAGTCTCTTTATTTGATATAGATTGTGTTTTTACCTTTTCCAGGTGAAATATTTTGGTTAAAGAAGAAACTGAGACCAGCTTGTGGCTTATAGTCAGGATCGAGGGGAAGTTTATCTGATTCTCCATCAAATGGCATCTCTTCGAGGAAGTTTCACAAGAAAAGTCTGTTGTGAATTCTTACAAGTGGTAGCTTATTTATTTGAGATAGCTTGTGTTTTTACCCTTTCCAGGTGAAACATCTTGGTTAAAGAAGAAACTGAGACCAGTTCGTGGCTTATAGTCAGGATCGAGGGGAAGTTTATCCGATTCTCCATCAAATGGCATTTATTCGAGGAAGTTTCGCATGAGAAGTTTGGTGTGAAATCTTACAAGTGGTAGTCTCTTTATTTGAGATAGCTTGTGTTTTTACCCTTTCCAGGTGAAATAGTTTGGTTAAAGAAGAAACTGAGACCAGTTCGTGGCTTATAGTCAGCATCTAGGGGATTATTATCCGATTTTCCATCAAATGGCATCTCTTCGAGGATGTTTCGCAAGAGAAGTTTGTTGTGAAATCATACAAGTGGTAGTCTCTTTATTTGAGATAGCTTGTGTTTTTACCCTTTCCATGTGAAATATCTTGGTTAAAGAAGAAACTGAGACCAGTTCGTGGCTTATAGTAAGGATCGAGGGGAAGTTTATCCGATTCTCCATCAAATGGCATCTCTTCGAGGAAGTTTCACAAGAGAAATTTGTTGTGAAATCTTACAAGTGGTAGTCTCTTTATTTGTGATGGCTTGTGTTTTTACCCTTTCCAGGTGAAATATCTTAGTTAAAGAAGAAACTGGGACCAGTCAGTGGCTTATAGTCAGGATCAAGGGGAAGTTTATCTGATTCTCCATTAAATGGCATCTCTTCGAGGAAGTTTCGCAAGAGAAGTTTGTTATGAAATCTTACAAGTGGTAGTCTCTTTATTTGAGATAGCTTATATTTTTACCCTTTTAAAGTGAAATATCTTGGTTATAGAAGAAACTTAGACCAGTTCGTGGCTTATAGTCAGGATCGAGGGGAAGTTTATCCGATTCTCCATCAAATGGCATCTCTTCGAGGAAGTTTCGCAAGAGAAATTTGTTGTGAAATCTTACAAGTGGAAGTCTCTTTATTTGAGATAGCTTATGTTTTTACCCTTTCCATGTGAAATAGTTTGGTTAAAGAAGAAACTGAGACCAGTTCGTGGCTTATAGTCAACATCTAGGGTATTATTAACTGATTCTCCATCAAATGGCATCTCTTCGAGGAAGTTTCGCAAGAGAAGTTTGTTGTGAAATCTTACAAGTCGTAGTCTCTTTATTTGAGATAGCTTGTGTTTTTACCCTTTCCATGTGAAATATCTTGGTTAAAGAAGAAACTTAGACCAGATCGTGGCTTATAGTCAGGATCGAGGGGAAGTTTATCCAATTCTCCATCAAATGGCATCTCTTCGAGGAAGTTTCGCAAGAGAAATTTGTTGTGAAATCTTACAAGTGGTAGTCTCTTTATTTGAGATAGCTTCTGTTTTTACCCTTTCCAGGTGAAATATCTTAGTTAAAGAAGAAACTGGGACCAGTCCGTGGCTTATAGTCAGGATCGAGGGGAAGTTTATCTGATTCTCCATTAAATGGCATCTCTTCGAGGAAGTTTCGCAAGAGAAGTTTGTTATGAAATCTTACAAGTGGTAGTCTCTTTATTTGAGATAGCTTATGTTTTTACAATTTTCAAGTGAAATATCTTGGTTAAAGAAGAAACTTAGACCAGTTAGTAGCTTATAGTCAGGATCGAGGGGAAGTTTATCCGATTCTCCATCAAATGGCATCTCTTCCAGGAAGTTTCGCAAGAGAAATTTGTTGTGAAATCTTACAAGTGGAAGTCTCTTTATTTGAGATAGCTTATGTTTTTACCCTTTCCAGGTGAAATATCTTGGTTAAAGAAGAAACTTGGACCAGTTCGTGGCTTATATTCAGGATCGAGGGGAAGTTTATCTGATTCTCCATCAAATGGCATCTCTTCGAGGAAGTTTCACAAGAGAAGTTTGTTGTGAAATCTTACAAGTGGTAGTCTCTTTATTTGAGATAGCTTGTGTTTTTACCCTTTCCAGGTGAAATATATTGGTTAAAGAAGAAACTTAGACCAGTTCATGGCTTATAGTCAGGATCGAGGGGAAGTTTATCCGATTCTCCATCAAATGGCATCTCTTAGAGGATGTTTCGCAAGAGAAATTTGTTGTGAAATCTTACAAGTGGTAGTCTCTTTATTTGAGATAGCTTATGTTTTTACCCTTTCCAGGTGAAATATCTTGGTTAAAGAAGAATCTTGGACCAGTCCGTGGCTTATATTTTGGATCGAGGGGAAGTTTATCTGATTCTCCATAAAATGGCATCTCTTCGAGGAAGTTTCAGAAGAAAAGTTTGTTGTGAAATCTTACATGTGGTAGTCTCTTTATTTGAGATAGCTTGTGTTTTTACCCTTTCCAAGTGAAATATATTGGTTAAAGAAGAAACTGAAACCAATTCGTGGCTTATAGCCAGGATCAAGGGGAAGTTTATCCGATTCTCCATCAAATGGCATTTCTTCGAGGAAGTTTCGCATGAGAAGTTTGTTGTGAAATCTTACAAGTGGTAGTCTCTTTATTTGAGATAGCTTGTGTTTTTACCCTTTCCAGGTGAAATAGTTTGGTTAAAGAAGAAACTGAGACCAGTTCGTGGCTTATAGTCAGGATCTAGGGGATGTTTATCCGATTCTCCATCAAATGGCATCTCTTCGAGGAAGTTTTGCAAGAGAAGTTTGTTGTGAAATCTTACAAGTGGTAGTCTCTTTATTTGAGATAGCTTGTGTTTTTACCCTTTCCAGGTGAAATATATGGGTTAAGGAAGAAACTGAGACTAGTTCGTGGCTTATAGTTAGGATCGAGGGGAAGTTTATCCGATTCTCCATCAAATGGCATCTCCTCGAGGAAGTTTCGCAGGAGAAATTTGTTGTGAAATCTTACAAGTGATAGTCTCTTTATTTGAGATAGCTTGTGTTTTTACCCTTTCCAGGTGAAATATCTTAGTTAAAGAAGAAACTGGGACCAGTCCGTGGCTTATAGTCAGGATCGAGGGGAAGTTTATCTGATTCTCTATTAAATAGCATCTCTTCGAGGATGTTTCGCAAGAGAAGTTTGTTAAGAAATCTTACAAGTGGTAGTATCTTTATTTGAGATACCTTGTGTTTTTACCCTTTCCAGGTGAAATATCTTGGTTAAAGAAGAAACTGAGACCAGTTCGTGGCTTATAGTCAGGATCGAGGGGAAGTTTATCCGATTCTCCATCAAATGGCATCTCTTCGACGAAGTTTCCCAAGAGAAATTTGTTGTGAAATCTTACAAGTGGTAGTCTGTTTATTTGAGATAGCTTATGTTTTTACCCTTTCTAGGTGAAATATCTTGGTTAAAGAAGAAACTTTGAGAAGTTCCTGGCTTATATTCAGGATCGAGGGGAAGTTTATCTGATTCTCCATCAAATGGAATCTCTTCGAGGAAGTTTCGCAAGAGAAATTTGTTGTGAAATCTTACAAGTGGTAGTCTCTTTATTTGAGATAGCTTGTGTTTTTACCCTTTCCAGGTGAAATATCTTAGTTAAAGAAGAAACAGGGACCAGTCCGTGGCTTATAGTCAGGATCGAGGGGAAGTTTATCTGATTCTCCATTAAATGGCATTTCTTCGAAGAAGTTTCGCAAGAGAAGTTTGTTATGAAATCTTACAAGTGGTAGTCTCTTTATTTGAGATAGCTTATGTTTTTACCATTTTCAAGTGAAATATCTTGGTTAAAGAAGAAACTTAGACCAGTTCGTGGCTTATAGTCAGGATCGAGGGGAAGTTTATCCGATTCTCCATCAAATGGCATCTCTTCGAGGAAGTTTCGCAAGAGAAATTTGTTGTGAAATCTTACAAGTGGAAGTCTCTTTATTTGAGATAGCTTATGTTTTTACCCTTTCCAGGTGAAATATCTTGGTTAAAGAAGAAACTTGGACCTGTTCGTGGCTTATATTCAGGATCGAGGGGATGTTTATCTGATTCTCCATCAAATGGCATCTCTTCGAGGAAGTTTCATAAGAGAAGTTTGTTCTGAAATCTTACATGTGGTAGTCTCTTTATTTGAGATAGCTTGTGTTTTTACCCTTTCCAGGTGAAATATCTTGGATAAAGAAGAAACTGAGACCAGTTCGTGGCTTATAGTCAGGATCGAGGGGAAGTTTATCGAAGTCTCCTTCAAATGGCATCTCTTCGAGGATGTTTCGCAAGAGAAGTTTGTTGTGAAATCTTACAATTGGTAGTCTCTTTATTTGAGATAGCTTATGTTTTTACCCTTTCCAGGTGAAATATCTTGGTTAAAGAAGAAACTGGGACCAGTTCGTGGCTTATAGTCAGGATCGAGGGGAAGTTTATCTGATTCTCCATCAAATGGCATCTCTTCAAGGAATTTTTGCAAGAGAAGTTTATTGTGAAATCTTACAAGTGGTAGTCTCTTTATTTGATATAGCTTGTGTTTTTACCCTTTCCAGGTGAAATATTTTGGTTAAAGAAGAAACTTAGACCAGCTTGTGGCTTATAGTCAAGATCGAGGGGAAGTTTATCTGATTCTCCATCTAATGGCATCTCTTCGAGGAAGTTTCGCAAGAAAAGTTTGTTGTGAATTCTTACAAGTGGTAGTCTCTTCATTTGAGATAGCTTGTGTTTTTACCCTTTCCAGGTGAAACATCTTGGTTAAAGAAGAAACTGAGACCAGTTCGTGGTATATAGTCAGGATCGAGGGGAAGTTTATCCAATTCTCCATCAAATGGCATCTCTTCGAGGAAGTTTCGCAAGAGAAGTTTGTTGTGAAATCTTACAAGTGGCAGTCTCTTTATTTGAGATAGCATGTGTTTTGACCCTTTCCAGGTGAAATATCTTGGTTAAAGAAGAAACTGAGACCAATTCGTGGCTTATAGTCATGATCGAGGGGATGTTTATCCGATTCTCCATCAAATGGCATCTCTTCGAGGAAGTTTCACAAGAGAAGTTTGTTGTGAAATCTTACAAGTGGTAGTCTCTTTATTTGAGATAGCTTGTGTTTTTACCCTTTCCAGGTGAAATATATTGGTTAAAGAAGAAACTGAGACCAGTTCATGGCTTATAGTCAGGATCGAGTGGATGTTTATCCGATTCTCCATCAAATGCCATCTCTTCGAGGAAGTTTCGCAAGAGAAATTTGTTGTGAAATCTTACAAGTGGTAGTCTCTTTATTTGAGATAGCTTCTGTTTTTACCCTTTCCAAGTGAAATATCTTGGTTAAAGAAGAAACTTGGACCAGTCCGTGGCTTATATTTAAGATCGAGGGGAAGTTTATCTGATTCTCCATAAAATGGCATCTCTTCGAGGAAGTTTCAGAAGAAAAGTTTGTTGTGAAATCTTACATGTGGTAGTCTCTTTATATGAGATAGCTTGTGTTTTTACCCTTTCCAGGTGAAATATCTTGGTTAAAGAAGAAACTGAGACCAATTCGTGGCTTATAGTCAGGATCAAGGGGAAGTTTATCCGATTCTCCATCAAATGGCATTTCTTTGAGGAAGTTTCGCATGAGAAGTTTGTTGTGAAATCTTACAAGTGGTAGTCTCTTTATTTGAGATAGCTTGTGTTTTTACCCTTTCCAGGTGAAATAGTTTGGTTAAAGAAGAAACTGAGACCAGTTCGTGGCTTATAGTCAGGATCTAGGGGATGTTTATTCGATTCTCCATCAAATGGCATCTCTTCGAGGAAGTTTCGCAAGAGAAGTTTGTTGTGAAATCTTACAAGTGGTAGTCTCTTTATTTGAGATAGCTTGTGTTTTTACCCTTTCCAGGTGAAATATATTGGTTAAGAAAGAAACTGAGACTAGTTCGTGGCTTATAGTCAGGATCGAGGGGAAGTTTATCCGATTCTCCATCAAATGGCATCTCCTCGAGGAAGTTTCGCAAGAGAAATTTGTTGTGAAATCTTACAAGTGGTAGTCTCTTTATTTGAGATAGCTTGTGTTTTTACCCTTTCCAGGTGAAATATCTTAGTTAAAGAAGAAATTGGGACCAGTCTGTGGCTTATAGTCAGGATCGAGGGGAAGTTTATCTGATTCTCTAATAAATGGCATCTCTTCGAGGATGTTTCGCAAGAGAAGTTTGTTAAGAAATCTTACAAGTGGTAGTCTATTTATTTGAGATACCTTGTGTTTTTACCCTTTCCAGGTGAAATATCTTGGTTAAAGAAGAAACTGAGACCAATTCGTGGCTTATAGTCAGGATCGACGGGAAGTTTATCCGATTCTCCATCAAATGGCATCTCTTCGAGGAAGTTTCGCAAGAGAAATTTGTTGTGAAATCTTACAAGTGGTAGTCTGTTTATTTGAGATAGCTTATGTTTTTACTCTTTCTAGGTGAAATATCTTGGTTAAAGAAGAAACTTTGACCAGTTCGTGGCTTATATTCAGGATCGAGGGGAAGTTTATCTGATTCTCCATCAAATGGCATCTCTTCGAGGAAGTTTCGCATGAGAAATTTGTTGTGAAATCTTACAAGTGGTAGTCTCTTTATTTGAGATAGCTTGTATTTTTACCCTTTCCAGGTGAAATATCTTAGTTAAAGAAGAAACAGGGACCAGTCTGTGGCTTATAGTCAGGATCGAGGGGAAGTTTATCTGATTCTCCATTAAATGGCATCTCTTCAAGGAAGTTTCGCAAGAGAAGTTTGTTATGAAATCTTACAAGTGGTAGTCTCTTTATTTGAGATAGCTTATGTTTTTACCCTTTCCAGGTGAAATATCTTGGTTAAAGAAGAAACTTAGACCAGTTCGTGGCTTATAGTCAGGATCTAGGGGAAGTTTATCCGATTCTCCATCAAATGGCATTTCTTCGAGGAAGTTTCGCATGAGAAGTTTGTTGTGAAATATTACAAGTGGTAGTATCTTTATTTGAGATAGCTTGTGTTTTTACCCTTTCCAGGTGAAATAGTTTGGTTAAAGAAGAAACTGAGACCAGTTCGTGGCTTATAGTCAGCATCTAGGGGATGTTTATCCGATTCTCTATCAAATGGCATCTCTTCGAGGAAGTTTCGCAAGAGAAGTGTGTTGTGAAATCTTACAAGTGGTAGTCTCTTTATTTGAGATAGCTTGTGTTTTTACCCTTTCCAGGTGAAATATCTTGGTTAAAGAAGAAACTGAGACCAGTTCATGGCTTATAGTCAGGATCGAGGGGAAGTTTATCCGATTCTCCATCAAATGGCATCTCTTCGAGGAAGTTTCGCAAGAGAAATTTATTGTGAAATCTTACAAGTGGTAGTCTCTTTCTTTGAGAGAGCTTGTGTTTTTACCCTTTCCAGGTTAAATATCTTAGTTAAAGAAGAAACTGGGACCAGTCCGTGGCTTATAGTCAGGATTGAGGGGAAGTTTATCTGATTCTCCATTAAATGGCATCTCTTTGAGGAAGTTTCGCAAGAGAAGTTTGTTAAGAAATCTTACAAGTGGTAGTCTCTTTATTTTAGATAGGTTATGTTTTTACCCTTTCCAGGTGAAATATCTTGGTTAAAGAAGAAACTTAGACCAGTTCGTGGCTTATAGTCAGGATCGAGGGGAAGTTTATCCGATTCTCCATCAAATGGCATCTCTTCGAGGAAGTTTCGCAAGAGAAATTTGTTGTGAAATCTTACAAGTGGTAGTCTCTTTATTTGAGATAGCTTATGTTTTTACCCTTTCCAGGTGAAATATCTTGGTTAAATAAGAAACTTGGACCAGTTCGTGGCTTATATTCAGGATCGAGGGGAAGTTTATCTGATTCTCCATCAAATGGCATCTCTTCGAGGAAGTTTCACAAGAGAAGTTTGTTGTGAAATCTTACATGTGGTAGTCTCTTTATTTGAGATAGCTTATGTTTTTACCCTTTCCAGGTGAAATATCTTGGTTAAAGAAGAAACTGAGACCAGTTCGTGGCTTATAGTCAGGATCGAGGGGAAGTTTATCGAAGTCTCCTTCAAATGGCATCTCTTCAAGGATGTTTCGCAAGAGATGTTTGTTGTGAAATCTTACAATTGGTAGTCTCTTTATTTGAGATAGCTTGTGTTTTTACCCTTTCCAGGTTAAATATCTTGGTTAAAGAAGAAACTAGGACCAGTTCGTGGCTTATAGTCAGGATCGAGGGGAAGTTTATCTGATTCTCCATCAAATGGCATCTCTTCGAGGAAGTTTCGCAAGAAAAGTTTATTGTGAATTCTTACAAGTGGTAGTCTCTTTATTTGAGATAGCTTGTGTTTTTACCCTTTATAGGTGAAACATCTTGGTTAAAGAAGAAACTGAGACCAGTTCGTGGCTTATAGTCAGGATCGAGGAGAAGTTTATCCGATTCTCCATCAAATGGCATCTCTTCGAGGAAGTTTCACAAGAGAAGTTTGTTGTGAAATCTTACAAGTGGCAGTCTCTTTATTTGAGATAGCTTGTGTTTTTACCCTTTCCAGGTGAAATATCTTTGTTATAAAGAAGAAACTGAGACCAGTTCGTGGCTTACAGTCAGGATCGAGGGGATGTTTATCCGATTCTCCATCAAATGGCATCTCTTTGAGGAAGTTTCACAAGAGAATTTTTTTGTGAAATCTTACAAGTAGTAGTCTCTTTATTTGAGATAGCTTGTGGTTTTACCCTTTCCAGGTGAAATATCTTGGTTAAAGAAGAAACTGAGACCTGTTCGTGGCTTATAGTCAGGATCGAGGGAAAGTTTATCCGATTCTCCATCAAATGGCATCTCTTCGAGAAAGTTTCGCAAGAGAAATTTGTTTTGAAATCTTACAAGTGGTAGTCTCTTTATTTGAGATAGCTTATGTTTTTACCCTTTCCAGGTGAAATATCTTGGTTAAAGAAGAAACTTGGACCAGTTCGTGGCTTATATTTAGGATCGAGGGGAAGTTTATCAAATTCTCCATCAAATGGCATCTCTTCGAGGAAGTTTCACAAGAAAAGTTTGTTGTGAAATCTTACATGTGGTAGTCTCTTTATTTGAGATAGCTTGTGTTTTTACCCTTTCCAGGTGAAATATCTTGGTTAAAGAAGAAACTGACACCAATTCGTGGCTTATAGTCAGGATCAAGGGAAGTTTATCCAATTCTCCATCAAATGGCATGTCTTCGAGGAAGTTTCGCATGAGAAGGTTGTTGTGAAATCTTACAAGTGGTAGTCTATTTATTTGAGATAGCTTGTGTTTTTACCCTTTCCAGGTGAAATATCTTGGTCAAAGAAGAAACTGAGACCTGTTCGTGGCTTATAGTTAGGATCGAGCAGATGTTTATCCGATTCTCCATCAAATGGCATCTCCTCAAGGAAGTTTCGCAAGAAAAATTTGTTGTGAAATCTTACAAGTGGTAGTCTCTTTATTTGAGATAGCTTGTGTTTTTACCCTTTCCAGGTGAAATATCTTAGTTAAAGAAGAAACTGGGACCAGTCCGTGGCTTATAGTCAGGATCGAGGGGAAGTTTATCTGATTCTCCATTAAATGGCATCTCTTCGAGGAAGTTTCGCAAGAGAAGTTTGTTGTGAAATCTTACAAGTGGTAGTCTCTTTATTTGAGATAGCTTGTGTTTTTACCCTTTCCAGGTGAAATATCTTGGTTAAAGAAGAAAATGAGACCAGTTCGTGGCTTATAGTCAGGATCTAGGGGAAGTTTATCCGATTCTCCATCAAATGGCATCTCTTCGAGGAAGTTTCGCAAGAGAAATTTGTTGTGAAATCTTACAATTGGTAGTCTCTACATTTGAGATAACTTTTGTTTATACCCTTTCCAGGTGAAATATCTTGGTTAAGGAAGAAATTTGGACCAATTCGTGGCTTATATTCAGGATCGAGGGGAAGTTTATCTGATTCTCCATCAAATGGCATCTCTTCGAGGAAGTTTCGCAAGAGAAGTTTGTTGTGAAATCTTACAAGTGGTAGTCTCTTTATTTGAGATAGCTTATGTTTCTACCCTTTCCAGGTGAAATATCTTGGTTAAATAAGAAACTGAGACCAGTTCGTGGCTTATAGTCAGGATCGAGGGGAAGTTTATCGAATTCTTTTTCAAATGGCATTTCTTCGAGGATGTTTCGCAAGAGAAGTTTGTTGTGAAATCTTACTAGTGGTAGTCTCTTTATTTGAGATAGCTTGTGTTTTTACCCTTTCCAGGTGAAATATCTTGGTTAAAGAAGAAACTGGGACCAGTTCGTGGCTTATAGACAGGATCGAGGGGAAGTTTATCTGATTCTCCATCAAATGGTATCTCTTCGAGGAAATTTCGCAAGAGAAGTTTATTGTGAAATCTTTCAAGTGGTAGTCTTTTTATTTGAGATAGCTTGTGATTTTACCCTTTCCAGGTGAAATATCTTGGTTAAAGAAGAAACTGGGACCAGTTCGTGGCTTATAGTTGGGTTCAAGGGGAAGTTATCTGATTCTCCCTCAAATGGCATCTTTTTGAGGAAGTTTCGAAAGAGAAATTGGTTGTGAAATCTTACAAGTGGTAGTCTCTATTTGAGATAGCTTGTGTTTTTACCCATTCCAGATGAAACATCTTGGTTAAATAAGAAATTTAGACAAGTTCCTGGCTTATAGTCAGGATCGACGGGAAGTTTATCTGATTCTCCATCAAATGGCATCTCTTCGAGGAAGTTTCACAAGAGAAGTTTGTTGTGAAATATTACAAGTGGTAGTCTCTTTATTTGATATAGCTTGTGTTTTTACCCTTTCTAGGTGAAATATCTTGGTTAAAGAAGAAACTGATACCAGTTCGTGGCTTATAGTCAGGATCGAGGGGAAGTTTATCTGATTCTCCATCAAATGGCATCTCTTCGAGGAAATTTCGCAAGAGAAGTTTGTTGTGAAATCTTACAAGTGGTAGTATCTTTATTTGATATAGCTTGTGTTTTAACCCTTTCTAGGTGAAACATCTTGGTTAAATAAGAAACTGAGACCAGTTCGTGGCTTATAGTCAGGATCAAGGGGAAGTTTATCCGATTCTTCATCAAATGGCATCTCTTCGAGGAAGTTTCGCAAGAAACGTTTGTTGTGAAATCTTATAAGTAGTAGTCTCTTTATTTGAGATAGATTATGTTTTTACCCTTTCTAGGTGAAATATCTTGGTTAAAGAAGAAACTGAGACCAGTTCGTGGTTTATAGTCAGGATTGAGGAGAAGTTTATCTGATTCTCCATCAAATGGCATCTCTTCGAGGAAGTTTCGCAAGAGAAGTTTATTGTGAAATCTTACAAGTGGTAGTCTCTTTATTTGAGATAACTTGTGTTTTTACCCTTTCCAGGTGAAATATCTTGGTTAAAGAAGAAACTGAGACTAGTTCGTGGCTTATTGTCAGGATCGAGGGGAAGTTTATCGGATTCTCCATCAAATGGCATCTCTTCGAGGAAGTTTCGCAAGAGAAATTTGTTGTGAAATCTTAGAAGTGGTAGTCTCTTTATTTGAGATAACTTATGTTTTTACCCTTTCCAGGTGAAATATCTTGGTTAAAGAAGAAACTGGGACCAGTTCGTGGCTTATAGTCAGGATCGAGGGGAAGTTTATCTGATTCTCCATCAAATGGCATCTCTTCAAGGAAGTTTCGCAAGAGTAGTTTGTTGTGAAATCTTACAAATGGTAGTCTCTTTATTTGAGATAACTTGTGTTTTTACCCTTTCTAGGTGAAACATCTTGGTTAAAGAAGAAACTGAGACCAGTTCATGGCTTATAGTCAGGATCGAGGGGAAGTTTATCTGATTCCTCATCAAATGGCATCTCTTCGAGGAAGTTTCGCAAGAGAAGTTTGTTGTGAAATCTTACAAGTGGTAGTCTCTTTATTTGAGATATCTTTTGTTTTTACCCTTTCCATGTGAAATATCTTGGTTAAAGAAGAAACTGAGACCAGTTCGTGGCTTATAGTCAAGATCGAGGGGATGTTTATCCGATTCTCGATTAAATGGCATCTCTTCGAGGATGTTTCGCAAGAGAAGTTTGTTGTGAAATCTTACAAGTGGTAGTCTCTTTATTTGAGATAGCTTGTGTTTTTACCCTTTCCAGGTGAAATATCTTGGTTAAAGAAGAAATTGAGACCAGTTAGTGGCTTATAGTCAGGATCGAGGGGAAGTTCATCCAATTCTCCATCAAATGGCAACTCTTCGAGGAAGTTTCGCAAGAGAAATTTATTGTGAAATCTTACAAGTGGTAGTCTCTTTATTTGAGATAGCTTGTGTTTTTATCCTTTCCAGGTGAAATATCTTGGTTAAGAAAGAAACTGGGACCAATTCGTGGCTTATAGTCTGGATCGAGGGGAAGTTTATCTGATTCTCCATCAAATGGCATCTCTTCGAGGAAGTTTTGCAAGAGAAGTTTGTTTTGAAATCTTAAAATTTGAAGTCTTTTTATTTGAGATAGCTTGTATTTTTACCCTTTCCAAGTGAAATATTTTAGTTAAAGAAGAAACTGAGACCAGTTCGTGGCTTATAGTCAGGATCGAAAGGGAAGTTTATCGAATTCTCCTTCAAATGGCATCTATTCGAGGATGTTTCGCAAGAGAAGTTTGTTGTGAAATCTTACAAGTGGTAGTCTCTTTATTTGAGATAGCTTGTGTTTTTACCCTTTCCAGGTGAAATATATCTTGGTTAAAGAAGAAACTGGGACGAGTTCGTGCCTTATAATTAGGATCAAGGGGAAGTTTATCTGATTCTACCTCAAAATGCATCTCTTCGAGGAAGTTTCGTAAGAGAAGTTGGTTGTGAAATATTACTAGTGGTAGTCTCTTTATTTGAGATAGCTTGTGTTTTTACCCTTTCCAAGTGAAATATCTTGGTTAAAGAAGAAACTGAGACCAGTTCGTGGCTTATAATCAGGATCGATGGGAATTTTATCTGATTCTCCATCAAATGGCATCTCTTCAAGGAAGTTTCGCAAGAAAAGTTTGTTGTGAAATCTTACAAGTGGTAGTATCTTTATTTCAGATAGCTTATGTTTTTACCCTTTCTAGGTGAAACATCTTGGTTAAAGAAGAAACTGATACCAGTTCGTGGCTTATAATCAGGATCGAGGGGAATTTTATCTGATTCTCCATCAAATGGCATCTCTTCGAGGAAGTTTCGCAAGAGAAGTTTCTTGTGAAATATTACAAGTGGTAGTCTCTTTATTTGAGATAGCTTGTGTTTTTACCCTTTCCAGGTGAAACATCTTGGTTAAAGAAGAAAGTGAGACCAGTTCGTGGCTTATAGTCAGGATCAAGGGGAAGTTTATCCGATTCTCCATCAAATGGCATCTCTTCGAGGAAGTTTCGCAAGAGAAGTTTGTTGTGAATTCTTACAAGTGGAAGTATCTTTATTTGAGATAGCTTGTGTTTTTACCTTTTCCAGGTGAAATATATTGGTTAAAGAAGTAACTGGGACAAGTTTCGTGGCTTATAGTCAGGATCGAGGGGAAGTTTATCCGGTTCTCCATCAAATGGCATCTCTTCGAGGAAGTTTCACAAGAGAAGTCTGTTGTGAAATCTTACAAGTGGTAGTCTCTTTATTTGAGATAGCTTGTGTTTTTACCCTTTCCAGGTGAAATATCTTGGTTAAAGAAGAAACTGATACCAGTTCGTGGCTTATAATCAGGATCGAGGGGAATTTTATCTGATTCTCTATCAAATGGCATCTCTTCGAGGAAGTTTCGCAAGAAAAGTTTGTTGTGAAATCTTACAAGTGGTAGTCTCTTTATTTAAGATAGCTTATGTTTTTACCCTTTTTAGGTGAAACATCTTGGTTAAAGAAGAAACTGATACCAGTTCGTGGCTTATAATCAGGATCGAGGGGAATTTTATCCGATTCTCCATCAAATGGCATCTCTTCGAGGAAGTTTCGCAAGAGATGTTTCTTGTGAAATATTACAAGTGGTAGTCTCTTTATTTGAGATAGCTTGTGTTTTTACCCTTTCCAGGTGAAATATCTTGGTTAAAGAAGAAACTGAGACCAGTTCGTGCCTTTTAATCAGGATTGAGAGGAAGTTTATCCGATTCTTCATCAAATGGCATCTCTTCGAGGAAGTTTCGCAAGAAAAGTTTGTTTTGAAATCTTACAAGTGGTAGTCTCTTTATTTAAGATAGCTTGTGTTTTTACCCTTTCCAGGTGAAACATCTTGGTTAAAGAAGAAAGTGAGACCAATTCGTGGCTTATAGTCAGGATCAAGGGGAAGTTTATTCGATTCTCCATCAAATGGCATCTCTTCGAGGAAGTTTCGCAAGAGAAGTTTGTTGTGAATTCTTACAAGTGGAAGTATCTTTATTTGAGATAGCTTGTGTTTTTACCCTTTCCAGGTGAAATATCTTGGTTAAAGAAGAAACTGAGACCATTTCGTGGCTTATAATCAGGATCGAGGGGAAGATTATCCGATTCTCCATTAAATGGAATCTCTTCGAAGAAGTTTCACAAGATAAGTTTATTGTGAAATTTTACAAGTGGTAGTCTCTTTATTTAAGATAGCTTGTTTTTTTACCCTTTCTAGGTGAAACATCTTAGTTAAAGAAGAAACTGAGACTAGTTCGTGGCTTATAGTCAGGATCGAGGGGAAGTTTATCCGATTCTCCATCAAATGGCATCTCTTCGAGGAAATTTCGTAAGAGAAGTTTGTTGTAAAATCTTACAAGTGGCAGTCACTTTATTTGAGATAGCTTGTGTTTTTACCCTTTCCAGGTGAAATATCTTGGTTAAGAAAGAAACTGGGACCAATTCGTGGCTTATAGTCTGAATCGAGGGGAAGTTTATCTGATTCTCCATCAAATGGCATCTCTTAGAGGAAGTTTTGCAAGAGAAGTTTGTTGTGAAATCTTAAAATTTGAAGTCTCTTTATTTGAGATAGCTTGTATTTTTACCCTTTCCAGGTGAAATATTTTGGTTAAAGAAGAAACTGAGACTAGTTCGTGGCTTATAGTCAGGATCGAGGGGAAGTTTATCGAATTCTCCTTCAAATGGCATTTATTCGAGGATGTTTCGCAAGAGAAGTTTGTTGTGAAATCTTACAAGTGGTAGTCTCTTTATTTGAGATAGCTTGTGTTTTTACCCTTTCCAGGTGAAATATCTTGGTTAAAGAAGAAACTGGGACGAGTTCTTGGCTTATAGTTAGGATCGAGGGGAAGTTTATCTGATTCTACCTCAAAATGCATCTCTTCGAGGAAGTTTCGTAAGAGAAGTTGGTTGTGAAATCTTACAAGTGGTAGTCTCTTTATTTGAGATAGCTTGTGTTTTTAACCTTTTCAGGTGAAATATCTTGGTTAAAGAAGAAACTGAGACCAGTTCATGGCTTATAATCAGGATCGAGGGGAATTTTATCTGATTCTCCATCAAATGGCATCTCTTCGAGGAAGTTTCGCAAGAAAAGTTTGTTGTGAAATCTTACAAGTGGTAGTCTCTTTATTTCAGATAGCTTATGTTTTTACCCTTTCCAGGTGAAACATCTTGGTTAAAGAAGAAATTGATACCAGTGCGTGGCTTATAATCAGGATCGAGGGGAATTTTATCCAATTCTCCATCAAATGGCATCTCTTCGAGGAAGTTTCGCAAGAGAAGTTTCTTGTGAAATATTACAAGTGGTAGTCTCTTTATTTGAGATAGCTTGTGTTTTTACCCTTTCCAGGTGAAACATCTTGGTTAAAGAAGAAAGTGAGACCAGTTCGTGGCTTATAGTCAGGATCAAGGGGAAGTTTATCCAATTCTCCATCAAATGGCATCTCTTCGAGGAAGTTTCGCAAGAGAAGTTTGTTGTGAATTCTTACAAGTGGAAGTATCTTTATTTGAGATAGCTTATGTTTTTACCTTTTCCAGGTGAAATATCTTGGTTAAAGAAGTAACTGGGACAAGTTTCGTGGCTTATAGTCAGGATCGAGGGGAAGTTTATCTGGTTCTCCATCAAATGGCATCTCTTCGAGGAAGTTTCACAAGAGAAGTTTGTTGTGAAATCTTACAAGTGGTAGTCTATTTATTTGAGATAGCTTGTGTTTTTACCCTTTCCAGGTGAAATATCTTGGTTAAATAAGAACCTGAGACCAGTTTGTTGCTTATAATCAGGATCGAGGGGAATTTTATCTGATTCTCCATCAAATGGCATCTCTTCGAGGAAGTTTCGCAAGAAAAGTTTGTTGTGAAATCTTACAAGTGGTAGTCTCTTTATTTAAGATAGCTTATGTTTTTACCCTTTCCAGGTGAAACATCTTGGTTAAAGAAGAAACTGACACCAGTTCGTGGCTTATAATTAGGATCGAGGGGAATTTTATCCGATTCTCCATCAAATGGCATCTCTTCGAGGAAGTTTCGCAAGAGAAGTTTCTTTTGAAATATTACAAGTGGCAGTCTCTTTATTTGAGATAGCTTGTGTTTTTACCCTTTCCAGGTGAAATATCTTGGTTAAAGAAGAAACTGAGACCATTTCGTGCCTTTTAATCAGGATCAAGAGGAAGTTTATCCGATTCTTCATCAAATGGCATCTCTTCGAGGAAGTTTCGCAAGAGAAGTTTGTTGTGAAATATTACAAGTGGTAGTCTCTTTATTTAAGATAGCTTGTGTTTTTACCATTTCCAGGTGAAATATCTTGGTTAAAGAAGAAACTGAGACCATTTCGTGGCTTATAATCAGGATCGAGGGGTAGATTATCCGATTCTCCATTAAATGGAATCTCTTCGAAGAAGTTTCACAGGATAAGTTTATTGTGAAATTTTACAAGTGGTAGTCTCTTTATTTAAAATAGCTTGTGTTTTTACCCTTTCTAGGTGAAACATCTTAGTTAAAGAAGAAACTGAGACTAGTTCGTGGCTTATAGTCAGGATTGAGGGGAAGTTTATCCGATTCTCCATCAAATGGCATCTCTTCGAGGAAATTTCGCAAGAGAAGTTTGTTTTGAAATCTTACAAGTGGCAGTCACTTTATTTGAGATAGCTTGTGTTTTTACCCTTTCCAGGTAAAATATCTTGGTTAAGAAAGAAACTGGGACCAATTCGTGGCTTATAGTCTAGATCGAGGGGAAGTTTATCTGATTCTCCATCAAATGGCATCTCTTCGAGGAAGTTTTGCAGAGAAGTTTGTTGTGAAATCTTAAAATTTGAAGTCTCTTTATTTGAGATAGCTTTTATTTTTACGCTTTCAAGGTGAAATATTTTGGTTAAAGAAGAAACTGAGACCAGTTCGTGGCTTATAGTCAGGATCGAGGGGAAGTTTATCGAATTCTCCTTCAAATGACATCTATTCGAGGATGTTTCGCAAGAGAAGTTTGTTGTGAAATCTTACAAGTGGTGGTCTCTTTATTTGAGATAGCTTGTGTTTTTACCCTTTCCAGGTGAAATATCTTGGTTAAAGAAGAAACTGGGACGAGTTCGTGGCTTATAGTTAGGATCGAGGGGAAGTTTATCTGATTCTACCTAAAAATGCATCTCTTCGAGGAAGTTTCGTCAGAGAAGTTGGTTGTGAAATCTTACAAGTGGTAGTCTCTTTATTTGAGATAGCTTGTGTTTTTACCCTTTCCAGGTGAAATATCTTGGTTAAAGAAGTAACTGGGACAAGTTTCGTGGCTTATAGTCAGGATCGAGGGGAAGTTTATCCGGTTCTCCATCAAATGACATCTCTTCGAGGAAGTTTCGCAAGAAAAGTTTGTTGTGAAATCTTACAAGTGGCAGTCTCTTTATTTGAGATAGCTTGTGTTTTTAGCCTTTCCAGGTGAAATATCTTGGTTAAAGAAGAAACTGAGACCAGTTCGTGCCTTTTAAACAGGATCGAGAGGAAGTTTATCCGATTCTTCATCAAATTGCATCTCTTCGAGGAAGTTTCGCAAGAGAAGTTTGTTGTGAATTCTTACAAGTGGAAGTATCTTTATTTGAGATAGCTTGTGTTTTTACCCTTTCCAGGTGAAATATCTTGGTTAAAGAAGAAACTGAGACCATTTCGTGGCTTATAATCAGGATCGAGGGGAAGATTATCCGATTCTCCATTAAATGGAATCTCTTCGAAGAAGTTTCACAAGATAAGTTTATTGTGAAATTTTACAAGTGGTAGTCTCTTTATTTAAGATAGCTTGTTTTTTTACCCTTTCTAGGTGAAACATCTTAGTTAAAGAAGAAACTGAGACTAGTTCGTGGATTATAGTCAGGATCGAGGGGAAGTTTATCCGATTCTCCATCAAATGGCATCTCTTCGAGGAAATTTCGTAAGAGAAGTTTGTTGTAAAATCTTACAAGTGGCAGTCACTTTATTTGAGATAGCTTGTGTTTTTACCCTTTCCAGGTGAAATATCTTGGTTAAGAAAGAAACTGGGACCAATTCGTGGCTTATAGTCTGAATCGAGGGGAAGTTTATCTGATTCTCCATCAAATGGCATCTCTTAGAGGAAGTTTTGCAAGAGAAGTTTGTTGTGAAATCTTAAAATTTGAAGTCTCTTTATTTGAGATAGCTTGTATTTTTACCCTTTCCAGGTGAAATATTTTGGTTAAAGAAGAAACTGAGACTAGTTCGTGGCTTATAGTCAGGATCGAGGGGAAGTTTATCGAATTCTCCTTCAAATGGCATTTATTCGAGGATGTTTCGCAAGAGAAGTTTGTTGTGAAATCTTACAAGTGGTAGTCTCTTTATTTGAGATAGCTTGTGTTTTTACCCTTTCCAGGTGAAATATCTTGGTTAAAGAAGAAACTGGGACGAGTTCTTGGCTTATAGTTAGGATCGAGGGGAAGTTTATCTGATTCTACCTCAAAATGCATCTCTTCGAGGAAGTTTTGTAAGAGAAGTTGGTTGTGAAATCTTACAAGTGGTAGTCTCTTTATTTGAGATAGCTTGTGTTTTTAACCTTTCCAGGTGAAATATCTTGGTTAAAGAAGAAACTGAGACCAGTTCATGGCTTATAATCAGGATCGAGGGGAATTTTATCTGATTCTCCATCAAATGGCATCTCTTCGAGGAAGTTTCGCAAGAAAAGTTTGTTGTGAAATCTTACAAGTGGTAGTCTCTTTATTTCAGATAGCTTATGTTTTTACCCTTTCCAGGTGAAACATCTTGGTTAAAGAAGAAATTGATACCAGTGCGTGGCTTATAATCAGGATCGAGGGGAATTTTATCCAATTCTCCATCAAATGGCATCTCTTCGAGGAAGTTTCGCAAGAGAAGTTTCTTGTGAAATATTACAAGTGGTAGTCTCTTTATTTGAGATAGCTTGTGTTTTTACCCTTTCCAGGTGAAACATCTTGGTTAAAGAAGAAAGTGAGACCAGTTCGTGGCTTATAGTCAGGATCAAGGGGAAGTTTATCCAATTCTCCATCAAATGGCATCTCTTCGAGGAAGTTTCGCAAGAGAAGTTTGTTGTGAATTCTTACAAGTGGAAGTATCTTTATTTGAGATAGCTTATGTTTTTACCTTTTCCAGGTGAAATATATTGGTTAAAGAAGTAACTGGGACAAGTTTCGTGGCTTATAGTCAGGATCGAGGGGAAGTTTATCTGGTTCTCCATCAAATGGCATCTCTTCGAGGAAGTTTCACAAGAGAAGTTTGTTGTGAAATCTTACAGGTGGTAGTCTATTTATTTGAGATAGCTTGTGTTTTTACCCTTTCCAGGTGAAATATCTTGGTTAAATAAGAACCTGAGACCAGTTTGTTGCTTATAATCAGGATCGAGGGGAATTTTATCTGATTCTCCATCAAATGGCATCTCTTCGAGGAAGTTTCGCAAGAAAAGTTTGTTGTGAAATCTTACAAGTGGTAGTCTCTTTATTTAAGATAGCTTATGTTTTTACCCTTTCCAGGTGAAACATCTTGGTTAAAGAAGAAACTGACACCAGTTCGTGGCTTATAATCAGGATCGAGGGGAATTTTATCCGATTCTCCATCAAATGGCATCTCTTCGAGGAAGTTTCGCAAGAGAAGTTTCTTTTGAAATATTACAAGTGGCAGTCTCTTTATTTGAGATAGCTTGTGTTTTTACCCTTTCCAGGTGAAATATCTTGGTTAAAGAAGAAACTGAGACCATTTCGTGCCTTTTAATCAGGATCAAGAGGAAGTTTATCCGATTCTTCATCAAATGGCATCTCTTCGAGGAAGTTTCGCAAGAGAAGTTTGTTGTGAAATATTACAAGTGGTAGTGTCTTTATTTAAGATAGCTTGTGTTTTTACCATTTCCAGGTGAAATATCTTGGTTAAAGAAGAAACTGAGACCATTTCGTGGCTTATAATCAGGATTGAGGGGTAGATTATCCGATTCTCCATTAAATGGAATCTCTTCGAAGAAGTTTCACAGGATAAGTTTATTGTGAAATTTTACAAGTGGTAGTCTCTTTATTTAAAATAGCTTGTGTTTTTACCCTTTCTAGGTGAAACATCTTAGTTAAAGAAGAAACTGAGACTAGTTCGTGGCTTATAGTCAGGATTGAGGGGAAGTTTATCCGATTCTCCATCAAATGGCATCTCTTCGAGGAAATTTCGCAAGAGAAGTTTGTTTTGAAATCTTACAAGTGGCAGTCACTTTATTTGAGATAGCTTGTGTTTTTACCCTTTCCAGGTAAAATATCTTGGTTAAGAAAGAAACTGGGACCAATTCGTGGCTTATAGTCTAGATCGAGGGGAAGTTTATCTGATTCTCCATCAAATGGCATCTCTTCGAGGAAGTTTTGCAGAGAAGTTTGTTGTGAAATCTTAAAATTTGAAGTCTCTTTATTTGAGATAGCTTTTATTTTTACCCTTTCAAGGTGAAATATTTTGGTTAAAGAAGAAACTGAGACCAGTTCGTGGCTTATAGTCAGGATCGAGGGGAAGTTTATCGAATTCTCCTTCAAATGACATCTATTCGAGGATGTTTCGCAAGAGAAGTTTGTTGTGAAATCTTACAAGTGGTGGTCTCTTTATTTGAGATAGCTTGTGTTTTTACGCTTTCCAGGTGAAATATCTTGGTTAAAGAAGAAACTGGGACGAGTTCGTGGCTTATAGTTAGGATCGAGGGGAAGTTTATCTGATTCTACCTAAAAATGCATCTCTTCGAGGAAGTTTCGTCAGAGAAGTTGGTTGTGAAATCTTACAAGTGGTAGTCTCTTTATTTGAGATAGCTTGTGTTTTTACCCTTTCCAGGTGAAATATCTTGGTTAAAGAAGTAACTGGGACAAGTTTCGTGGCTTATAGTCAGGATCGAGGGGAAGTTTATCCGATTCTCCATCAAATGACATCTCTTCGAGGAAGTTTCGCAAGAAAAGTTTGTTGTGAAATCTTACAAGTGGCAGTCTCTTTATTTGAGATAGCTTGTGTTTTTAGCCTTTCCAGGTGAAATATATTGGTTAAAGAAGAAACTGAGACCAGTTCGTGCCTTTTAAACAGGATCGAGAGGAAGTTTATCCGATTCTTCATCAAATGGCATCTCTTCGAGGAAGTTTCGCAAGAAAAGTTTGTTTTGAAATCTTACAAGTGGTAGTTTCTTTATTTAAGATAGCTTGTGTTTTTACCCTTTCCAGTTGAAACATCTTGGTTAAAGAAGAAAGTGAGACCAGTTCGTGGCTTATAGTCAGGATCAAGGGGAAGTTTATCCGATTCTCCATCAAATGGCATCTCTTCGAGGAAGTTTCGCAAGAGAAGTTTGTTGTGAATTCTTACAAGTGGAAGTATCTTTATTTGAGATAGCTTGTGTTTTTACCCTTTCCAGATGAAACATCTTGGTTAAGTAAGAAATTTAGACAAGTTCATGGCTTATAGTCAGGATCGAGGGGAAGTTTATCTGATTCTCCATCAAATGGCATCTCTTCGAGGAAGTTTCACAAGAGAAGTTTGTTGTGAAATCTTACAAGTGGTAGTCTCTTTATTTAAGATAGCTTGTGTTTTTCCCCTTTCCAGGTGAAATATCTTGGTTAAACAAGAAACTGAGACCATTTTGTGGCTTATAATCAGGATCGAGGGGAAGATTATCCGATTCTCCATTAAATGGAATCTCTTCGAAGAAGTTTCACAAGATAGGTTTATTGTGAAATTTTACAAGTGGTAGTCTCTTTATTTAAGATAGCTTGTGTTTTTACACTTTCTAGGTGAAACATCTTGGTTAAAGGAGAAACTGAGACTAGTTCGTGGCTTATATTCAGGATCGAGGGGAAGTTTATCCGATTCTCCATCAAATGGCATCTCTTCGAGGAAATTTCGCAAGAGAAGTTTGTTGTGAAATCTTACAAGTGGCAGTCACTTTATTTGAGATAGCTTGTGTTTTTACCCTTTCCAGGTGAAACATCTTGGTTAAAAAAGAAACTGAGACCAGTTCATGGCTTATTGTCAGGATCAAGGGGAAGTTTATCTGATTCCCAATCAAATGGCATCTCTTCGAGGAAGTTTCGCAAGAGAAGTTTGTTGTGAAATCTTAAAAAGTGGCAGTCTCTTTATTTGAGATAACTTGTGTTTTTACCCTTTCAAGGTGAAATATCTTGGTTAAAGAAGAAACTGAGACCAGTTCGTGGCATATAGTCATGATCAAGGGGAAGTTTATCTGATTCTCCATCAAATGGCATCTCTTCGAGGGAATTTCGCAAAAGAAATTTGTTGTGAAATCTTTACAAGATGTAGTCTCTTTATTTGAGATAGCTTGTATTTTTACCCTTACCAGGTGAAATATCTTGGTTAAATAAGAAATTAAGACTAGTTCGTGGCGTATAGTCAGGATCGAGGGGAAGTATATCTGATTCTCCATCAAATGGCATCTCTTCGAGGAAATTTCGCAAGAGAAGTTTGTTGTGAAATCTTACAAGTGGTAGTCTCTTTATTTGAGATAGCTTGTGTTTTTACCCTTTCCAAGTGAAATATCTTGGTTAAAGAAGAAACTGAGACTAGTTCGTGGCTTATAGTCAGGATCGAGGGGAAGTTTATCTAATTCTCCATCAAATGGCATCTCTTTGAGGAAGTTTCGCAAGAGAAGTTTGTTGTGAAATCTTACAAGTGGCAGTCTCTTTATTTGAGATAGCTTGTGTTTTTACCCTTTCCAGGTGAAATATCTTGGTTAAAGAAGAAACTGAGACAAGTTCATGGCTTATAGTCAGGATCGAGGGGATGTTTATCCGATTCTCGATTAAATGGAATCTATTCGAGGATGTTTCGCAAGAGAAGTTTGTTGTGAAATCTTACAAGTGGCAGTCTCTTTATTTGAGATAGCTTGTGTTTTTACCCTTTCCATGTGAAGAATCTTGGTTAAAGAAGAAACTGAGACCAATTTTTGGCTTAGAGTCAGGATCGAGGGGAAGTTTATCCAATTCTCCATCAAATGTCATATCTTCGAGGAAGTTTCACAAGAGAAATTTTTTGTGAAATCTTACAAGTGGTAGTCTCTTTATTTGAGATAGCTTGTGTTTTTACCCTTTCCTGGTGAAATATCTTGGTTAAAGAAGAAACTGGGACCAGTTCGTGGCTTATAGTCAAGATCGAGGGGATGTTTATCTGATTCTCCATCAAATGGCATCTCTTCGAGGAAGTTTCGCAAGAGAAGTTTGTTGTGAAATCTTTCAAGTTGTAGTCTCTTTATTTGAGATAGCTTGTATTTTTACCCTTTCCAGGTGAAATATCTTGGATAAAGAAGAAACTGAGACCAGTTCGTGGCTTATAGTCAGGATCGAGGAGAAGTTTATCGAATTCTCCTTCAAATGGCATCTCTTCGAGGATGTTTCGCAAGAGAAGTTTGTTGTGAAATCTTACAAGTGGTAGTCTCTTTATTTGAGATAGCTTGTGTTTTTACCCTTTCCAGGTGAAATATCTTGGTTAAAGAAGAAACTGGGACCAATTCGTGGCTTATAGTTAGGATAGAGGGGAAGTTTATCTGATTCTACCTCCAAATGCATCTCTTCGAGGAAGTTTCGTAAGAGAAGTTGGTTGTGAAATCTTACAAGTGGTAGTCTCTTCATTTCAGATAGCTTATGTTATTACCCATTCCAGGTGAAATAGCTTTGTTAAAGAAGAAACTGAGACCAGTTCGTGGCTTATAATCAGGATCGAGGGGAAGTTTACCTGATTCTCCATCAAATGGCATCTCTTCGAGGAAGTTTCGCAAGAAAGGTTTGTTGTGAAATCTTACAAGTGGTAGTCTCTTTATTTAAGATAGCTTGTGTTTTTACCCTTTTCAGGTGAAATATCTTGGTTAAAGAAGAAACTGAGACCAGTTCGTGGCTTATTGTCATGATCGAGGGGAAGTTTATCTGATTTTCCATCAAATGGCATCTCTTCGAGGAAGTTTCGCAAGAGAAGTTTATTGTGAAATCTTACAAGTTGTGGTCTCTTTATTTGAGATAGCTTGTGTTTTTACCCTTTCCAGGTGAAATATCTTGGTTAAATAAGAAACTGAGACCAGTTCGTGGGTTATAGTCAGGATCGAGGGGAAGTTTATCCAATTCTCCATCAAATGGCATCTCTTCGAGGAAGTTTCGCAAGAGAAATTTGTTGTGAAATCTTACTAGTGGTAGTCTCTTTATTTGAGATAGCTTGTGTTTTTACCCTTCCAGGTGAAATATATTGGTTAAAGAAGAAACTGAGTCCAGTTTGTGGCTTATAATCAGGATCGAGGGGAATTTTATCCGATTCTCCATCACATGGCATCTCTTCGAGGAAGTTTCGCAAAGGAAGTTTCTTGTGAAATCTTACTAGTGGCAGTCTCTTTATTTGAGATAGCTTGTTTTTTTACCCTTTCCAGGTGAAACATCTTGGTTAAAGAAGAAAATGAGACAAATTCATGGCTTATAGTCAGGATCGAGGGGAAGTTTATCCGATTCCCCATCAAATGGCATCTCTTCGAGGAAGTTTCGCAAGAGAAGTTTATTGTGAAATCTTACAAGTGGCAGTCTCTTTATTTGAGATAGCTTGTGTTTTTACCCTATCCAGGTGAAATATCTTGGTTAAAGAAGAAACTGAGACCAGTTCGTGGCTTATAGTCAGGATCGAGGGGAAGTTTATCTGATTCTCCATCAAATGGCATCTCTTCGAGGAAATTTCGCAAAAGAAATTTGTTGTGAAATATTTACAAGAGGTAGTCTCTTTATTTAAGATAGCTTGTATTTTTACCCTTTCCAGGTGAAATATCTTGGTTAAAGAAGAAACCGAGACCAGTTCGTGGCGTATAGTCAGGATCGAGGGGAAGTTTATCTGATTCTCCATCAAATGGCATCTCTTCGAGGAAATTTTGCAAGAGATGTTTATTTTGAAATCTTACAAGTAGTAGTCTCTTTATTTGAGATAGCTTGTGTTTTTACCCTTTAAAGGTGAAATATCTTGTTTAAAGAAGAAACTGGGACCAGTTTGTGGCTTATAGTTAGGATCGAGGGGAAGTTTATCTGATTCTCCCTCAAATGGCATCTCTTAGAGGATGTTTCGCAAGAGAAATTGGTTGTGAAATCTTACAAGTGGTAGTCTCTTTATTTGAGATAGCTTGTGTTTTTACCCATTCCAGGTGAAATATCTTGGTTAAATAAGAAATTTAGACAAGTTCGTGGCTTATAGTCAGGATCGAGCAGAAGTTTATCTAATTCTCCATCAAATGGCATCTCTTCGAGAAAGTTTCACAAGAGAAGTTTATTGTGAAATCTTACAAGTGGTAGTCTCTTTATTTGAGATAGCTTGTGTTTTTACCCTTTCCAGGTGAAATATCTTGGTTAAAGAAGAAACAGAGACCAGTTCGTGGCTTATAGTCAGGATCGAGGGGAAGTTTATCTGATTCTCCCTTAAATGGCATTTTTTCGAGGAAGTTCCGCAAGAGAAATTGGTTGTGAAATCTTTACAAGAGGTAGTCTCTTTATTTGAGATAGCTTGTATTTTTACACTTTCCAGGTGAAATATCTTGGTTAAAGAAGAAAATGAGACCAGTTTGTGGCGTATAGTCAGGATCGCGGGGAAGTATATCTGATTCTCCATCAAATTGCATCTCATCGAGGAAATTTCGTAAGAGAAGTTTATTGTGAAATCTTACAAGTGGCAGTCTCTTTATTTGAGATAGCTTGTGTTTTTACCTTTACCGGGTAAAATATATTGGTTAAAGAAGAAACTGAGACCAGTTCGTGGCTTATAGTCAGAATCGAGGGGAAGTTTATCTGATTCTCCATCAAACGGCATCTCTTTGAGGAAGTTTCGTAAGAGAAGTTTGTTATGAAATCTTACAAGTGGTAGTCTCTTTATTTGAGATAGCTTATGTTTTTACCCTTTCCAGGTGAAACATCTTGGTTAAAGAAGAAACTGAGACCAGTTCGTGGCTTATAGTCAGGATCGAGGGGAAGTTTATCTTATTCTCAATCAAAAGCCATCTCTTCGAGGAGGTTTCGCAAGAGAAGTTTGTTGTGAAATCTTACAAGTGGCAGTCTCTTTATTTGAGATAGCTTTTGTTTTTACCCTTTACAGGTGAAATATCTTGGTTAAAGAAGAAACTAAGACCAGTTCATGGCTTATAGTCAGGATCGAGGGGAAGTTTATCCGATTCTCCATCAAATGGCATCTCTTTGAGGAAGTTTCGCAAGAGAAGTTTGTTGTGAAATCTTACAAGTGGTAGTCACTTTGTTTGAGATAGCTTGTGTTTTTACCCTTTCCAGGTGAAATATCTTGGTTAAAGAAGAAACTGAGCCCAGTTCGTGGCTTATAGTCAGGATCGAGGGGAAGTTTATCCGATTCTCCATCAAATGGCATCTCTTAGTGGAAGTTTGGCAAGAGAAATTTGTTGTGAAATATTACAAGTGGTAGTCTCTTTATTTGAGATAGCTTGTGTTTTTACCCTTTCCAGGTTTAATATCTTGGTTAAAGAAGAAACAGGGACCAGTACGTGGCTTATAGTCAGGATCGAGGGGATGTTTATCTAATTCTCCATAAAATGGCATCTCTTCGAGGAAGTTTCACAAGAGAAGTTTGTTGTGAAATCTTACAAGTGGTAGTCTCTTTATTTGAGATAGCTTGTGTTTTTACCCTTTCCAGGTGAAATATCTTGGTTAAAGAAGAAACTGAGACCAGTTCGTGGCTTATAGTCAGGATCCAGGGGAAGTTTGTCTAATTGTCCTTCAAATGGCATCTCTTCGAGGATGTTTCGCAAGAGAAGTTTGTTGTGAAATCTTACAAGTGGTAGTCTCTTTATTTTAGATAGCTTGTGTTTTTACCTTTTCAAAGTGAAATATTTTGGTTAAAGAAGAAACTGGAACCAGCTCGTGGCTTATAGTTAGGATCGAGGGGAAGTTTATCTGATTCTCCCTCAAATGGCATCTCTTCGAGGAAGTTTCTCAAGAGAAGTTGGTTGTGAAATCTTACAAGTGGTAGTCTCTTTATTTGAGATAGCTTGTGTTTTTACCCATTCCAGGTGAAATATCTTGGTTAAATAAGAAATTTAGACAAGTTCATGGCTTATAGTCAGGATCGAGGGGAAGTTTATCCGATTCTCCATCAAATGGCATCTCTTCGAGGAAGTTTCACAAGAGAAGTTTGTTGTGAAATCTTACAAGTGGTAGTCTCTTTATTTAAGATAGCTTGTGTTTTTACCCTTTCCAGGTGAAATATCTTGGTTAAACAAGAAACTGAGACCATTTCGTGGCTTATAATCAGGATCGAGGGGAAGATTATCCGATTCTCCATTAAATGGAATCTCTTCGAAGAAGTTTCACAAGATAAGTTTATTGTGAAATTTTGCAAGTGGTAGTCTCTTTATTTAAGATAGCTTGTGTTTTTACCCTTTCTAGGTGAAACATCTTGGTTAAAGAAGAAACTGAGACTAGTTTGTGGCTTATAGTCAGGATCGAGGGGAAGTTTATCCGATTCTCCATCAAATGGCATCTCTTCGAGGAAATTTCGCAAGAGAAGTTTATTGTGAAATCTTACAAGTGGCAGTCACTTTATTTGAGATAGCTTGTGTTTTTACCCTTTCCAGGTGAAACATCTTGGTTAAATAAGAAATTTAGACAAGTTCATGGCTTATAGTCAGGATCGAGGGGAAGTTTATCCGATTCTCCATTAAATGGCATCTCTTCGAGGAAGTTTCGCAAGAGAAGTTGGTTGTGAAATCTTACAAGTGGTAGTCTCTTTATTTGAGATAGATTGTGTTTTTACCCATTCAAGGTGAAATTTCTTGGTTAAATAAGAAATTTAGACAAGTTCATGGCTTATAGTCAGGATCGAGGGGAAGTTTATCCGATTCTCCATTAAATGGCATCTCTTCGAGGAAGTTTCACAAGAGAAGTTTGTAGTGAAATCTTACAAGTGGTAGTCTCTTTATTTGAGATAGCTTGTGTTTTTACCCTTTCCAGGTGAAATATCTTGGTTAAAGAAGAAACTGAGACCAGTTCGTGGCTTATAGTCAGGATCGAGGGGAAGTTTATCCGATTCTTCATCAAATGGCATCTCTTCGAGGAACTTTCGCACGACAAATTTGTTGTGAAATCTTACAAGTGGTAGTCTCTTTATTTGAGATAGCTTGTGTTTTTACCCTTTCCAAGTGAAATATCTTGGTTAAAGAAGAAATTGGGACCAGTTTGTGGCTTATAGTCAGGATCTAGGGGAAATTTTTCTGATTCTCCATCAAATGGCATCTCTTCGAGGAAGTTTCGCAAGAGAAGTTTGTTGTGAAATCTTACAAGTGGTAGTCTCTTTATTTGAGATAGCTTGTGTTTTTACCCTTTCCAGGTGAAATATCTTGGTTAAAGAAGAAACTGAGACAAGTTCATGGCTTATAGTCAGGATCGAGGGGATGTTTATCCGATTCTCGATTAAATGGAATCTCTTCAAGGATGTTTCGCAAGAGAAGTTTGTTGTGAAATCTTACAAGTGGCAGTCTCTATATTTGAGATAGCCTTTGTTTTTACCCTTTCCATGTGAAGAATCTTGGTTAAAGAAGAAACTGAGACCAGTTTGGTGCTTATAGTCAGGATCGAGGGGAAGTTTATCCAATTCTCCATCAAATGGCATCTCTTCGAGGAAGTTTCGCAAGAGAAATTTATTGTGAAATCTTACAAGTGGTAGTCTCTTTATTTGAGATAGCTTGTGTTTTTACCCTTTCCAAGTTGAATATCTTGGTTAAAGAAGAAACTGGGACCAGTTCGTGGCTTATAGTCAAGATCGAGGGGAAGTTTATCTGATTCTCCATCAAATGGCATCTCTTCGAGGAAGTTTCGCAAGAGAAGTTTGTTGTGAAATCTTTCAAGTTGTAGTCTCTTTATTTGAGATAGCTTGTATTTTTACCCTTTCCAGGTGAAATATATTGGTTAAAGAAGAAACTGAGACCAGTTCGTGGCTTATAGTCAGGATCGAGGAGAAGTTCATCGAATTCTCCTTCAAATGGCATCTCTTCGAGGATGTTTCGCAAGAGAAGTTTGTTGTGAAATCTTACAAGTGGTAGTCTCTTTATTTGAGATAGCTTGTGTTTTTACCCTTTCCAGGTGAAATATCTTGGTTAAAGAAGAAACTGGGACCAATTCGTGGCTTATAGTTAGGATCGAGGGGAAGTTTATCTGATTCTACCTCAAAATGCATCTCTTCGAGGAAGTTTCGTAAGAGAAGTTGGTTGTGAAATCTTACAAGTGGTAGTCTCTTTATTTCAGATAGCTTATGTTTTTACCCATTCCAGGTAAAATATCTTTGTTAAAGAAGAAACTGAGACCAGTTCGTGGCTTATAATCAGGATCGAGGGGAAGTTTACCTGATTCTCCATCAAATGGCATCTCTTCGAGGAAGTTTCGCAAGAAAAGTTTGTTGTGAAATCTTACAAGTGGTAGTCTATTTATTTAAGATAGCTTGTGTTTTTACCCTTTTCAGGTGAAATATCTTGGTTAAAGAAGAAACTGAGACAAGTTCATGGCTTATAGTCAGGATCGAGGGGATGTTTATCCGATTCTCGATTAAATGGAATCTCTTCAAGGATGTTTCGCAAGAGAAGTTTGTTGTGAAATCTTACAAGTGGTAGTCTCTATATTTGAGATAGCCTTTGTTTTTACCCTTTCCATGTGAAGAATCTTGGTTAAAGAAGAAACTGAGACCAGTTTGTGGCTTATAGTCAGGATCGAGGGGAAGTTTATCCAATTCTCCATCAAATGGCATCTCTTCGAGGAAGTTTCGCAAGAGAAATTTATTGTGAAATCTTACAAGTGGTAGTCTCTTTATTTGAGATAGCTTGTGTTTTTACCCTTTCCAAGTTAAATATCTTGGTTAAAGAAGAAACTGGGACCAGTTCGTGGCTTATAGTCAAGATCGAGGGGAAGTTTATCTGATTCTCCATCAAATGGCATCTCTTCGAGGAAGTTTCGCAAGAGAAGTTTGTTGTGAAATCTTTCAAGTTGTAGTCTCTTTATTTGAGATAGCTTGTATTTTTACCCTTTCCAGGTGAAATATCTTGGTTAAAGAAGAAACTGAGACCAGTTCGTGGCTTATAGTCAGGATCGAGGAGAAGTTTATCGAATTCTCCTTCAAATGGCATCTCTTCGAGGATGTTTCGCAAGAGAAGTTTGTTGTGAAATCTTACAAGTGGTAGTCTCTTTATTTGAGATAGCTTGTGTTTTTACCCTTTCCAGGTGAAATATCTTGGTTAAAGAAGAAACTGGGACCAATTCGTGGCTTATAGTTAGGATCGAGGGGAAGTTTATCTGATTCTACCTCAAAATGCATCTCTTCGAGGAAGTTTCGTAAGAGAAGTTGGTTGTGAAATCTTACAAGTGGTAGTCTCTTTATTTCAGATAGCTTATGTTTTTACCTATTCCAGGTGAAATATATTTGTTAAAGAAGAAACTGAGACCAGTTCGTGGCTTATAATCAGGATCGAGGGGAAGTTTACCTGATTCTCCATCAAATGGCATCTCTTCGAGGAAGTTTCGCAAGAAAAGTTTGTTGTGAAATCTTACAAGTGGTAGTCTCTTTATTTAAGATAGCTTGTGTTTTTACCCTTTTCAGGTGAAACATCTTGGTTAAAGAAGAAACTGAGACCAGTTCGTGGCTTATTGTCAGGATCGAGGGGAAGTTTATCTGATTTTCCATCAAATGGCATCTCTTCGAGGAAGTTTCGCAAGAGAAGTTTGTTGTGAAATCTTACAAGTTGTGGTCTCTTTATTTGATATAGCTTGTGTTTTTACCCTTTCCAGGTGAAATATCTTGGTTAAAGAAGAAACTGAGACCAGTTCGTGGGTTATAGTCAGGATCGAGGGGAAGTTTATCCAATTCTCCATCAAATGGCATCTCTTCGAGGAAGTTTCGTAAGAGAAATTTGCTGTGAAATCTTACTAGTGGGAGTCTCTTTATTTGAGATAGCTTGTGTTTTTACCATTTCCAGGAGAAATATATTGGTTAAAGAAGAAACTGAGACCAGTTTGTGGCTTATAATCAGGATCGAGGGGAATTTTATCCGATTCTCCATCACATGGCATCTCTTCGAGGAAGTTTCGCAAAGGAAGTTTCTTGTGAAATCTTACTAGTGGCAGTCTCTTTATTTGAGATAGCTTGTTTCTTTACCCTTTCCAGGTGAAACATCTTGGTTAAAGAAGAAACTGAGACCGGTTCATGGCTTATAGTCAGGATCGAGGGGAAGTTTATCCGATTCCCCATCAAATGGCATCTCTTCGAGGAAGTTTCGCAAGAGAAGTTTATTGTGAAATCTTACAAGTGGCAGTCTCTTTATTTGAGATAGCTTGTGTTTTTACCCTATCCAGGTGAAATATCTTGGTTAAAGAAGAAACTGAGACCAGTTCGTGGCTTATAGTCAGGATCGAGGGGAAGTTTATCTGATTCTCCATCAAATGGCATCTCTTCGAGGAAATTTCGCAAAAGAAATTTGTTGTGAAATATTTACAAGAGGTAGTCTCTTTATTTAAGATAGCTTGTATTTTTACCCTTTCCAGGTGAAATATCTTGGTTAAAGAAGAAACTGAGACCAGTTCGTGGCGTATAGTCAGGATTGAGGGGAAGTTTATCTGATTCTCCATCAAATGGCATCTCTTCGAGGAAATTTCGCAAGAGAAGTTTGTTGTGAAATCTTACAAGTAGTAGTCTCTTTATTTGAGATAGCTTGTGTTTTTACCCTTTAAAGGTGAAATATCTTGGTTAAAGAAGAAACTGGGACCAGTTTGTGGCTTATAGTTAGGATCGAGGGGAAGTTTATCTGATTCTCCCTCAAATGGCATCTCGTCGAGGATGTTTCGCAAGAGAAATTGGTTGTGAAATCTTACAAGTGGTAGTCTCTTTATTTGAGATAGCTTGTGTTTTTCCCCATTCCAGGTGAAATATCTTGGTTAAATAAGAAATTTAGACAAGTTCATGGCTTATAGTCAGGATCGAGCAGAAGTTTATCTAATTCTCCATCAAATGGCATCTCTTCGAGAAAGTTTCACAAGAGAAGTTTGTTGTGAAATCTTACAAGTGGTAGTCTCTTTATTTGAGATAGCTTGTGTTTTTACCCTTTCCAGGTGAAATATCTTGGTTAAAGAAGAAACAGAGACCAGTTCGTGGCTTATAGTCAGGATCGAGGGGATGTTTATCTGATTCTCCCTTAAATGGCATCTCTTCGAGGAAGTTCCGCAAGAGAAATTGGTTGTGAAATCTTTACAAGAGGTAGAATCTTTATTTGAGATAGCTTGTATTTTTACACTTTCCAGGTGAAATATCTTGGTTAAAGAAGAAAATGAGACCAGTTTGTGGCGTATAGTCAGGATCGCGGGGAAGTATATCTGATTCTCCATCAAATTGCATATCATCGAGGAAATTTCGTAAGAGGAGTTTATTGTGAAATATTACAAGTGGCAGTCTCTTTATTTGAGATAGCTTGTGTTTTTACCCTTACCGGGTAAAATATATTGGTTAAAGAAGAAACTGTGACCAGTTCGTGGCTTATAGTCAGAATCGAGGGGAATTTTATCTGATTCTCCATCAAATGGCATCTCTTCGAGGAAGTTTCGTAAGAGAAGTTTATTATGAAATCTTACAAGTGGTAGTCTCTTTATTTGAGATAGCTTATGTTTTAACCCTTTCCAGGTGAAACATCTTGGTTAAAGAAGAAACTGAGACCAGTTCGTGGCTTATAGTCAGGATCGAGGGGAAGTTTATCTGATTCTCAATCAAAAGCCATCTCTTCGAGGAAGTTTCGCAAGAGAAGTTTGTTGTGAAATCTTACAAGTGGCAGTCTCTTTATTTGAGATAGCTTGTGTTTTTACCCTTTACAGGTGAAACATCTTGGTTAAAGAAGAAACTAAGACCAGTTCGTGGCTTATAGTCAGGATCGATGGGAAGTTTATCCGATTCTTCATCAAATTGGATCTCTTGGAGGAAGTTACACAAGAGAAGTTTATTGTGAAATCTTACAAGTGGCAGTCTCTTTATTTGAGATAGCTTATGTTTTTACCCTTTCCAGGTGAAACATCTTGGTTAAAGAAGAAACTGAGACCAGTTTTGGCTTATAGTCAGGATTGAGGGGAAGTTTATCCCATTCTCCATCAAATGGCATCTCTTCGAGGAAGTTTCGCAAGAGAAGTTTATAGTGAAATCTTACAAGTGGCAGTCTCTTTATTTGAGATAGCTTGTGTTTTTACCTTTTCTAGGTGAAATATCTTGGTTAAAGAAGAAGATGAGACCAATTCGTGGCGTATAGTAAGGATTGAGGGGAAGTATATATGATTCTCCATCAAATGGCATCTCTTCGAGGAAATTTTGCAAAAGAAGTTTGTTATGAAATCATACAAGTGGTAGTCTCTTTATTTGAGATAGCTTGTATTTTTACCCTTTCCAAGTGAAATCTGTTGGCTAAAGAAGAAACTGGGACCATTTCGTGGCTTATAGTCAGGATCAAGGGGAAGTTTATCTGATTCTCCATCAAATGGCATCTCTTCGAGGAAGTTTCGCAAGAGAAGTTTGTTGTGAAATCTTACAAGTTGTAGTCTCGTTATTTGAGATAGCTTGTGTTTTTACCCTTTCCAGGTGAAATAACTTGGTTAAAGAAGAAGTTGAGACCAGTTCGTGGCTTATAGTCAGGATCAAGGGGAAGTTTATCGAATTCTCCTTCAAATGGCATCTCTTCGATGATGTTTCGCAAGAGAAGTATGATGTGAAATCTTACAAGTGGTAGTCTCTCTATTTGAGATAGCTTGTGTTTTTACCCTTTCCAGGTGAAATATCTTGGTTAAAGAAGAAACCGGGACCAGTTCGTGGCTTATAGTTAGGATCGAGGGGAAGTTTATCTGATTCTCCGTCAAATCGCATCTCTTCGAGGAAGTTTCGCAAGAGAAGTTGGTTGTGAAATCTTACAAGTGGTAGTCTCTTTATTTGAGATAGCTTGTGTTTTTACCCATTCCAGGTGAAATATCTTGGTTAAATAAGAAATTTAGAGAAGTTCATGGCTTATAGTCAGGATCGAGGGGAAGTTTATCCAATTCTCAATCAAATGGCATCTCTTCGAGGAAGTTTCACAAGTTAAGTTTGTTGTGAAATCTTACAAGTGGTAGTCTCTTTATTTGAGATATCTTGTGTTTTTACCCTTTCCAGGTTTAATATCTTGGTTAAAGAAGAAACTGGGACCATTACGAGGCTTATAGTCAGGATCAAGGGGAAGTTTATCTGATTCTCCAGCAAATGGCATCTCTTCGAGGAAGTTTCGCAAGAGAAGTTTGTTGTGAAATCTTACAAGTGGTAGTCTCTTTATTTGAGATAGCTTGTGTTTTTACCCTTTCCAGGTGAAATATCTTGGTTAAAGAAGAAACTGAGACCAGTTCATGGCTTATAGTCAGGATCCAGGGGAAGTTTATCTAATTCTCCTTCAAATGGCATCTCTTCGAGGATGTTTCGCAAGAGAAGTTTCTTGTGAAATCCTACAAGTGGTAGTCTCTTTATTTTAGATAGCTTGTGTTTTTACCCTTTCCAGGTGAAATATCTTGGTTAAAGAAGAAACTGGAACCAGTTTGTGGCTTATAGTTAGGATCGAGGGGAAGTTTATGTGATTCTCCCTCAAATGGCATCTCTTCGAGGAAGTTTCGCAAGAGAAGTTGGTTGTGATATCTTACAAGTGGTAGTATCTTTATTTGAGATAGCTTGTGTTTTTACCCATTCCAGGTGAAATATCTTGGTTAAATAAGAAATTTAGACAAGTTCATGGCTTATAGTCAGGATCGAGGGGAAGTTTATCCGATTCTCCATCAAATGGCATCTCTTCGAGGAAGTTTCACAAGAGAAGTTTGTTGTGAAATATTACAAGTGGTAGTCTCTTTATTTTAGATAGCTTGTGTTTTTACCCTTTCCAGGTGAAATATCTTGGTTAAAGAAGAAACTGAGACCAGTTCGTGGCTTATAGTCAGGATCGAGGGGAAGTTTATCCGATTCTCCATCAAATGGCATCTCTTCGAGGAACTTTCGCACGACAAATTTGTTATGAAATCTTACAAGTGGTAGTCTCTTTATTTGAGATAGCTTATGTTTTTACCCTTTCCAGGTGAAACATCTTGGTTAAAGAAGAAACTGAGACCAGTTCGTGGCTTATAGTCAGGATTGAGGGGAAGTTTATCCCATTCTCCATCAAATGGCATCTCTTCGAGGAAGTTTCGCAAGAGAAGTTTGTTGTGAAATCTTACAAGTTGCAGTCTCTTTATTTGAGATAGCTTGTATTTTTACCCTTTCCAGGTGAAACATATTAGTTAAAGAAGAAAATGAGACCAATTCATTGCTTATAGTCAGGATTAAGGGGAATTTTATCCGATTCCTCATCAAATTGGATCTCTTCGAGGAAGTTTCGCAAGAGAAGTTTGTTGTGAAATCTTACAAGTGGCAGTCTCTTTATTTGAGATAGCTTGTGTTTTTACCCTTTCCAGGTGAAACATCTTGGTTAAAGAAGAAACTGAGACCAGTTTGTTGCTTATAGTCAGGATTGAGGGGAAGTTTATCCCATTCTCCATCAAATGGCATCTCTTCGAGGAAGTTTCGCAAGAGAAGTTTGCTGTGAAATCTTACAAGTGGCAGTCTCTTTATTTGAGATAGCTGGTATTTTTACCCTTTCCAGGTGAAACATATTAGTTAAAGAAGAAACTGAGACCAATTCATGGCTTATAGTCAGGATCGAGGAGAAGTTTATCCGATTCCTCATCAAATGGGATCTCTTCGAGGAAGTTTCGCAAGAGAAGTTTGTTGTGAAATCTTACAAGTGGCAGTCTCTTTATTTGAGATAGCTTGTGTTTTTACCCTTTCTAGGTGAAATATCTTGGTTAAAGAAGAAAATGAGACCAGTTCGTGGCGTATAGTAAGGATCAACGGGAAGTATATCTGTCTCTCCATCAAATGGCATATCTTCGAGGAAATTACGCAAAAGAAGTTTGTTATGAAATATTACAAGTGGTAGTCTCTTTATTTGAGATAGCTTGTGTTTTTACCCTTTCCAGATGAAATATGTTGGTTAAAGAAGAAACTGGGACCATTTTGTGGCTTATAGTCAGGATCGAGGGGAAGTGTGCATGATTCTCCATCAAATGGCATCTCTTCGAGGAAGTTTCGCAAGAGAAGTTTGTTGTGAAATCTTACAAGTGGTAGTCTCTTTATTTGAGATAGCTTGTGTTTTTACCCTTTCCGGGTGAAATATCTTGATTAAAGAAGAAACTGGGACCAGTTTGTGGCTTATAGTTAGGATCGAGGGGAAGTTTATCTAATTCTCCCTCAAATGGCATCTCTTCAAGGAAGTTTCGCAAGAGAAGTTGGTTGTGAAATCTTACAAGTGGTAGTCTCTTTATTTGAGATAGCTTGTGTTTTTACCCATTCCAGGTGAAATATCTTGGTTAAATAAGAAATTTAGACAAGTTCATGGCTTATAGTCAGGATCGAGGGGAAGTTTATCTAATTCTCCTTCAAATGGCATCTCTTGGAGGATGTTTCGCAAGAGAATTTATTGTGAAATCTTACAAGTGGTAGTCTTATTATTTTAGATAGCTTGTGTTTTTACCCTTTCCAGGTGAAATATCTTGGTTAAAGAAGAAACTGAGACCAGTTCGTGGCTTATAGTCAGGATCGAGGGGAAGTTTATCCGATTCTCCATCAAATGGCATCTCTTCGAGGAACTTTCGCACGACAAATTTCTTGTGAAATCTTACAAGTGGTAGTCTCTTTATTTGAGATAGCTTGTGTTTTTACCCTTTCCAGGTGAAATATCTTGGTTAAAGAAGAAACTGGGACCAGTTTGTGGCTTATAGTCAGGATGTAGGGGAAATATTTCTGATTCTCCATCAAATGGCATCTCTTCGAGGAAGTTTCGCAAGAGAAGTTTGTTGTGAAATCTTACAAGTGGTAGTCTATTTATTTGAGATAGCTTGTGTTTTTACCCTTTCCAGGTGAAATATCTTGGTTAAAGAAGAAATTGAGACCAGTTTGTGGCTTATAGTCAGGATCGAGGGGAAGTTTATCTAATTCTCCTTCAAATGGCATCTCTTGGAGGATGTTTCGCAAGAGAATTTTGTTGTGAAATCTTACAAGTGGTAGTCTCTTTATTTAAGATAGCTTGTGTTTTTACCCTTTCAAGGTGAAACATCTTGGTAAAAGAAGAAACTGAGACCAGTTCGTGGCTTATAGTCAGGATTGAGGGGAAGTTTATCCCATTCTCCATCAAATGGCATCTCTTCGAGGAAGTTTTGCAAGAGAAGTTTGCTGTGAAATCTTACAAGTGGCAGTCTCTTTATTTGAGATAACTTGTATTTTTACCCTTTCCAGGTGAAACATATTAGTTAAAGAAGAAACTGAGACCAATTCATGGCTTATAGTCAGGATCGATGGGAAGTTTATCCGATTCTTCATCAAATTGGATCTCTTCGAGGAAGTTTCACAAGAGAAGTTTGTTGTGAAATCTTACAAGTGGCAGTCTCTTTATTTGAGATAGCTTGTGTTTTGACCCTTTCCAGGTGAAACATCTTGGTTAAAGAAGAAACTGAGACCAGTTCGTGGCTTATAGTAAGGATTGAGGGGAAGTTTATCCCATTCTCCATCAAATGGCATCTCTTCGAGGAAGTTTCGCAAGAGAAGTTTGTTGTGAAATCTTACAAGTGGCAGTCTCTTTATTTGAGATAGCTTGTATTTTTACCCTTTCCAGGTGAAACATATTAGTTAAAGAAGAAACTGAGACCAATTCATGGCTTATAGTCAGGATCGATGGGAAGTTTATCCGATTCTTCATCAAATTGGATCTCTTCGAGGAAGTTTCACAAGAGAAGTTTGTTGTGAAATCTTACAAGTGGCAGTCTCTTTATTTGAGATAGCTTGTGTTTTTACCCTTTCCAGGTGAAACATCTTGGTTAAAGAAGAAACTGAGACCAGTTCGTGGCTTATAGTCAGGATTGAGGGGAATTTTATCCCATTCTCCATCAAATGGCATCTCTTCGAGGAAGTTTCGCAAGAGAAGTTTGCTGTGAAATCTTACAAGTGGCAGTCTCTTTATTTGAGATAGCTTTTATTTTTACCCTTTCCAAGTGAAACATATTAGTTATAGAAGAAACTGAGACCAATTCATGGCTTATAGTCAGGATCGATGGGAAGTTTATCCGATTCTTCATCAAATTGGATCTCTTCGAGGAAGTTTCACAAGAGAAGTTTGTTGTGAAATCTTACAAGTGGCAGTCTCTTTATTTGAGATAGCTTGTGTTTTTACCCTTTCCAGGTGAAACATCTTGGTTAAAGAAGAAACTGAGACCAGTTCGTGGCTTATAGTCAGGATTGAGGGGAAGTTTATCCCATTCTCCATCAAATGGCATCTCTTCGAGGAAGTTTCGCAAGAGAAGTTTGTTGTGAAATCTTACAAGTGGTAGTCTCTTTATTTGAGATATCTTGTGTTCTTACCCTTTCCAGGTGAAACATCTTGTTTAAAGAAGAAACTGAGACCAGTTCGTGGCTTATAGTCAGGATTGAGGGGAAGTTTATCCCATTCTCCATCAAATGGCATCTCTTCGAGGAAGTTTCGCAAGAGAAGTTTGCTGTGAAATCTTACAAGTGGCAGTCTCTTTATTTGAGATAGCTTGTATTTTTACCCTTTCCAGTTGAAACATATTAGTTAAAGAAGAAACTGAGACCAATTCATGGTTTATAGTCAGGATCGAGGGGAAGTTATCCGATTCCTCATCAAATGGGATCTCTTCGAGGAAGTTTCGCAAGAGAAGTTTGTTGTGAAATCTTACAAGTGGCAGTCTCTTTATTTGAGATAGCTTGTGTTTTTACCCTTTCTAGGTGAAATGTCTTGGTTAAAGAAGAAAATGAGACCAGTTCGTGGCTTATAGTCAGGATCGAGGGGAAGTTTATCTGATTCTCCATCAAATGGCATCTCTTCGAGGAAATTTCGCAAAAGAAGTTTGTTATGAAATCATACAAGTGGTAGTCTCTTTATTTGAGATAGCTTGTGTTTTTACCCTTTCCAGGTGAAATATGTTGGTTAAAGAAGAAACTGGGACCAGTTCGTGGCTTATAGTCAGGATCGAGGGGAAGTTTGCATGATTTTCCATCAAATGGCATATGTTCGAGGAAGTTTCGCAAGAGAAGTTTGTTGTGAAATCTTACTAGTTGTAGTCTCTTTATTTGAGATAGCTTGTGTTTTTACCCTTTCCAGGGGAAATATCTTGGTTAAAGAAGAAGCTGAGACCAGTTCGTGGCTTATAGTCAGGATCGAGGGGAAGTTTATCGAATTCTCTTTCAAATGGCATCTCTTCGATGATGTTTCGCAAGAGAAGTTTGTTGTGAAATATTACAAGTGGTAGTCTCTTTATTTGAGATAGCTTGTGTTTTTACCCTTTCCAGGTGAAATATCTTGGTTAAAGAAGAAACTGGGACCAGTTTGTGGCTTATAGTTAGGATCGAGGGGAAGTTTATCTGATTCTCCCTCAAATGGCATCTCTTCGAGGAAGTTTCGCAAGAGAAGTTGGTTGTGAAATCTTACAAGTGGTAGTCTCTTTATTTGAGGTAGCTTGTGTTTTTACCCATTACAGGTGAAATACCTTGGTTAAATAAGAAATTTAGACAAGTTCATGGCTTATAGTCAGGATCGAGGGGAAGTTTATCCGATTCTCCATCAAATGGCATCTCTTCGAGGAAGTTTCACAAGAGAAGTTTGTTGTGAAATCATACAAGTGGTAGTCTCTTTATTTGAGATAGCTTGTGTTTTTACCCTTTCCAGGTGAAATATCTTGGTTAAAGAAGAAACTGAGACCAGTTCGTGGCTTATAGTCAGGATCGAGGAAAAGTTTATCCGATTCTCCATCAAATGGCATCTCTTCGAGGAACTTTCGCACGACAAATTTGTTGTGAAAGCTTACAAGTGGTAGGCTCTTTATTTGAGATAGCTTGTGTTTTTACCCTTTCCAGGTGAAATATCTTGGTTAAAGAAGAAACTGGGACCAGTTTGTGGCTTATAGTCAGGATCTAGGGGAAATTTTTCTGATTCTCCATCAAATGGCATCTCTTCGAGGAAGCTTCGCAAGAGAAGTTTGTTGTGAAATCTTACAAGTGGTGGTCTCTTTATTTGAGATAGCTTGTGTTTTTACCCTTTCCAGGTGAAATATCTTGGTTAAAGAAGAAACTGAGACCAGTTCGTGGCTTATAGTCAGGATCGAGGGGAAGTTTATCTAATTCTCCTTCAAATGGCATCTCTTGGAGGATGTTTCGCAAGAGAATTTTGTTGTGAAATCCTACAAGTGGTAGTCTCTTTATTTGAGATAGATTGTGTTTTTACCCTTTCCAGGTGAAACATCTTGGTAAAAGAAGAAACTGAGACCAGTTCGTGGCTTATAGTCAGGATTTAGGGGAATTTTATCCCATTCTCCATCAAATGGCATCTCTTCGAGGAAGTTTCGCAAGAGAAGTTTGCTGTGAAATCTTACAAATGGCAGTCTCTTTATTTGAGATAGCTTTTATTTTTACCCTTTCCAGGTGAAACATATTAGTTAAAGAAGAAACTGAGACCAATTCATGGCTTATAGTCAGGATCAATAGGAAGTTTATCCGATTCTTCATCAAATTGGATCTCTTCGAAGAAGTTTCACAAGAGAAGTTTGTTGTGAAATCTTACAAGTGGCAGTCTCTTTATTTGAGAAAGCTTGTGTTTTTACCCTTTCCAGGTGAAACATCTTGGTGAAAGAAGAAACTGAGACCGGTTCGTGGCTTATAGTCAGGATTGAGGGGATGTTTATCCCATTCTCCATCAAATGGCATCTCTTCGAGGAAGTTTCGCAAGAGAAGTTTGTTGTGAAATCTTACAAGTGGCAGTCTCTTTATTTGAGATAGCTTGTATTTTTACCCTGTCCAGTTGAAACATATTAGTTAAAGAAGAAACTGAGACCAATTCATGGTTTATAGTCAGGATCGAGGGGAAGTTATCCGATTCCCCATCAAATGGGATCTCTTCGAGGAAGTTTCGCAAGAGAAGTTTGTTGTGAAATCTTACAAGTGGCAGTGTCTTTATTTGAGATAGCTTGTGTTTTTACCCTTTCTAGGTGAAATATCTTGGTTAAAGAAGAAAATGAGACCAGTTCGTGGCGTATAGTAAGGATCAACGGGAAGTATATCTGATTCTCCATCAAATGGCATCTCTTCGAGGAAATTTCGCAAAAGAAGTTTGTTATGAAATCATACAAGTGGTAGTCTCTTTATTTGAGATAGCTTGTGTTTTTACCCTTTCCAGGTGAAATATGTTGGTTAAAGAAGAAACTGGGACCAGTTCGTGGCTTATAGTCAGGATCGAGGGGAAGTTTTCATGATTCTCCATCAAATGGAATTTGTTCGAGGAAGTTTCGCAAGAGAAGTTTGTTGTGAAATCTTACTAGTTGTAGTCTCTTTATTTGAGATAGCTTGTGTTTTTACTCTTTCCAGGTGAAATATCTTGGTTAAAGAAGAAGCTGAGACCAGTTCGTGGCTTATAGTCAGGATCTAGGGGAAGTTTATCGAATTCTCCTTCAAATGGCATCTCTTCGATGATGTTTCGCAAGAGAAGTTTGTTGTGAAATATTACAAGTGGTAGTCTCTTTATTTGAGATAGCTTGTGTTTTCACCCTTTCCAGGTGAAATATCTTGGTTAAAGAAGAAATTGGGACCAGTTTATGGCTTATAGTTAGGATCGAGGGGAAGTTTATCTGATTCTCCCTCAAATCGCATCTCTTCGAGGAAGTTTCGCAAGATAAGTTGGTTGTGAAATCTTACAAGTGGTAGTCTCTTTATTTGAGGTAGCTTGTGTTTTTACCCATTCCAGGTGAAATATCTTGGTTAAATAAGAAATTTAGACAAGTTCATGGCTTATAGTCAGGATCGAGGGGAAGTTTATTCGATTCTCCATCAAATGGCATCTCTTCGAGGAAGTTTCACAAGAGAAGTTTGTTGTGAAATCTTACAAGTGGTAGTCTCTTTATTTGAGATAGCTTGTGTTTTACCCTTTCCAGGTGAAATATCTTGGTTAAAGAAGAAACTGAGACCAGTTCGTGGCTTATAGTCAGGATCGAGGGGAAGTTTATCTGATTCTCCATCAAATGCCATCTCTTTGAGGAACTTTCGCACGACAAATTTATTGTGAAATCTTACAAGTGATAGTCTCTTTATTTGAGATAGCTTGTGTTTTTACCCTTTCCAGGTGAAATATCTTGGTTAAAGAAGAAACTGGGACCAGTTTGTGGCTTATAGTCAGGATCTAGGGGAAATTTTTCTGATTCTCCATCAAATGGCATCTCTTCGAGGAAGTTTCGCAAGAGAAGTTTGTTGTGAAATCTTACAAGTGGTAGTCTCTTTATTTGAGATAGCTTGTGTTTTTACCCTTTCCAGGTGAAATATCTTGGTTAAAGAAGAAACTAAGACCAGTTCGTGGCTTATAGTCAGGATCGAGGGGAAGTTTATCTAATTCTCCTTCAAATGGCATCTCTTGGAGGATGTTTCGCAAGAGAATTTTGTTGTGAAATCCTACAAGTGGTAGTCTCTTTATTTGAGATAGCTTGTGTTTTTACCCATTCCAGGTGAAACATCTTGGTAAAAGAAGAAACTGAGACCAGTTCGTGGCTTATAGTCAGGATTGAGGGGAAGTTTATCCCATTCTCCATCAAATGGCATCTCTTCGAGGAAGTTTCGCAAGAGAAGTTTGCTGTGAAATCTTACAAGTGGCAGTCTCTTTATTTGAGATAGCTTGTATTTTTACCCTTTCCAGGTGAAACATATTAGTTAAAGAAGAAACTGAGACCAATTCATGGCTTATAGTCAGGATCGAGGGGAAGTTTATCTGATTCCTCATCAAATGGGATCTCTTCGAGGAAGTTTCGCAAGAGAAGTTTGTTGTGAAATCTTACAAGTGGCAGTCACTTTATTTGAGATAGCTTGTGTTTTTACCCTTTCTAGGTGAAATATCTTGGTTAAAGAAGAAAATGAGACCAGTTCATGGCGTATAGTAAGGATTGAGGGGAAGTATATCTGATTCTCCATCAAATGGCATCTCTTCGAGGAAATTTCGCAAAAGAAGTTTGTTATGAAATCATACAAGTGGTAGTCTCTTTATTTGAGATAGCTTGTGTTTTTACCCTTTCCAGGTGAAATATGTTGGTTAAAGAAGAAGTTGGGACCAGTTCGTGGCTTATAGTCAGGATCGAGGGGAAGTTTATCCGATTCTCCATCAAATGGCATCTCTTCGAGGAACTTTCGCACGACAAATTTGTTGTGAAATCTTACAAGTGGTAGTCTCTTTATTTGAGATAGCTTGTGTTTTTACCCTTTCCAGGTGAAATATCTTGGTTAAAGAAGAAACTGGGACCAATTTGTGGCTTATAGTCAGGATCTCGGGGAAATTTTTCTGATTCTCCATCAAATGGCATCTCTTCGAGGAAGTTTCGCAAGAGAAGTTTGTTGTGAAATCTTACAAGTGGTAGTCTCTTTATTTGAGATAGCTTGTGTTTTTACCCATTCCAAGTGAAATATCTTGGTTAAAGACGAAACTGAGACCAGTTCGTGGCTTATAGTCAGGATCGAGGGGAAGTTTATCTAATTCTCCTTCAAATGGCATCTCTTGGAGGATGTTTCGCAAGAGAATTTTTTTATGAAATCTTACAAGTGGTAGTCTCTTTATTTGAGATAGCTTGTGTTTTTACCCTTTCCAGGTGAAACATCTTGGTAAAAGAAGAAACTAAGACCGGTTCGTGGCTTATAGTCAGGATTGAGGGGAAGTTTATCCCATTCTCCATCAAATGGTATCTCTTCGAGGAAGTTTCGCAAGAGAAGTTTGCTGTGAAATCTTACAAGTGGCAGTCTCTTTATTTGAGATAGCTTTTATTTTTACCCTTTCCAGGTGAAACATATTAGTTAAAGAAGAAATTGAGACCAATTCATGGCTTATAGTCAGGATCGATGGGAAGTTTATCCGATTCTTCATCAAATTGGATCTCTTCGAGGAAGTTTCACAAGAGAAGTTTATTGTGAAATCTTACAAGTGGCAGTCTTTTTATTTGAGATAGCTTGTGTTTTTACCCTTTCCAGGTGAAACATCTTGGTTAAAGAAGAAACTGAGACCAGTTCGTGGCTTATAGTCAGGATTGAGGGGAAGTTTATCCCATTCTCCATCAAATGGCATCTCTTCCAGGAAGTTTCGCAAGAGAAGTTTGCTGTGAAATCTTACAAGTGGCAGTCTCTTTATTTGAGATAGCTTATATTTTTACCCTTTCCAGGTGAAACATATTAGTTAAAGAAGAAACTGAGACCAATTCATGGCTTATAGTCAGGATCGAGGGGAAGTTTATCCAATTCCTCATTAAATGGAATCTCTTTGAGGAAGTTTCGCAAGAGAAGTTTGTTGTGAAATCTTACAAGTGACAGTCTCTTTATTTGAGATAGCTTGTGTTTTTACCCTTTGTAGGTGAAATATCTTGGTTAAAGAAGAAAATGTGACCAGTTCGTGGCGTATAGTAAGGATCAACGGGAAGTATATCTGATTCTCCATCAAATGGCATCTCTTCAAGGAAATTTCGCAAAAGAAGTTTGTTATGAAATCATACAAGTGGTAGTCTCTTTATTTGAGATAGCTTGTGTTTTTACCCTTTCCAGGTGAAATATGTTGGTTAAAGAAGAAACTGGGACCAGTTCGTGGCTTATAGTCAGGATCGAGGGGAAGTTTACATGATTCTCCATCAAATGGCATCTCTTCGAGGAAGTTTCGCAAGAGAAGTTTGTTGTGAAATCTTACTAGTTGTAGTCTCTTTATTTGAGATAGCTTATGTTTTTACCCTTTCCAGGTGAAATATCTTGGTTAAAGAAGAAGCTGAGACCAGTTCGTGGCTTATAGTCAGGATCGAGGGGAAGTTTATCGAATTCTCCTATAAATGGCATCTCTTCGATGATGTTTCGCAAGAGAAGTTTGTTGTGAAATCTTACAAGTGGTAGTCTGTTTATTTGAGATAACTTGTGTTATTACCCTTTCCAGGTGAAATATCTTGGTTAAAGAAGAAACTGGGACCAGTTTGTGGCTTATAGTTAGGATCGAGGGGAAGTTTATCTGATTCTCCCTCAAATGGCATCTCTTCGAGGAAGTTTCGCAAGAAAAGTTGGTTGTGAAATCTTACAAGTGGTAGTCTCTTTATTTGAGATAGCTTGTGTTTTTACCCATTCCAGGTGAAATATCTTGGTTAAAGAAGAAACTGAGACCAGTTCATGGCTTATAGTCAGGATCGAGGGGAAGTTTATCCGATTGTCCATCAAATGGCATCTCTTGGAGGATGTTTCGCAAGAGAATTTTGTTGTGGAATCTTACAAGTGGTAGTCTCTTTATTAGAGATAGCTTGTGTTTTTACCCTTTCCAGGTGAAACATCTTGGTTAAAGAAGAAACCGAGACCAGTTCGTGGCTTATATTTAGGATTGAGGGGATGTTTATCCCATTCTCCATCAAATGGCATCTCTTCGAGGAAGGTTCGCAAGAGAAGTTTGTTGTGAAATCTTACAAGTGGCAGTCTCTTTATTTGAGATAGCTTTTATTTTTACCCTTTCTAGGTGAAACATATTAGTTAAAGAAGAAACTGAGACCAATTCATGGCTTATAGTCACGATCGATGGGAAGTTTATCCGATACTTCATCAAATTGGATCTCTTCGAGGAAGTTTCACAAGAGAAGTTTGTTGTGAAATCTTACAAGTGGCAGTCTCTTTATTTGAGATAGCTTGTGTTTTTACCCTTTCCAGGTGAAACATCTTGGTTAAAGAAGAAACTGAGACCAGTTTGTGGCTTATAGTCACGATTGAGGGGAATTTTATCCCATTCTCCATCAAAAGGCATCTCTTCGAGGAAGTTTCACAAGAGAAGTTTGCTGTGAAATCTTACAAATGACAGTCTCTTTATTTGAGATAGCTTGTATTTTTACCCTTTCCAGGTGAAACATATTAGTTAAAGAAGAAATTGAGACCAATTCATGGCTTATAGTCAGGATCGAGGGGAAGTTTCGCAAGAGAAGTTTGTTGTGAAATCTTACAAGTGGCAGTCTCTTTATTTGAGATAGCTTGTGTTTTTACCCTTTCTAGGTGAAATATCTTGGTTAAAGAAGAAAATGAGACTAGTTCGTGGCGTATAGTAAGGATTGAGGGGAAGTATATCTGATTCTCCATCAAATGGCATCTCTTCGAGGAAATTTCGCAAAAGAAGTTTGTTATGAAATCATACAAGTGGTAGTCTCTTTATTTGAGATAGCTTGTGTTTTTACCCTTTCCAAGTGAACTATGTTGGTTAAAGAAGAAACTGGGACCAGTTCGTGGCTTATAGTCAGGATCGAGGGGAAGTTTATCTGATTCTCCATCAAATGGCATCTCTTCGAGGAAGTTTCGCAAGAGAAGTTTGTTGTGAAATCTTACAAGTTGTAGTCTCTTTATTTGAGATAGCTTGTGTTTTTACCCTTTTCCAGGTGAAATATCTTAGTTAAAGAAGAAGCTGAGACCAGTTCGTGGCTTATAGTCAGGATCAAGGGTAAGTTTATCGAATTCTCCTTCAAATGGCATCTCTTCGAGGATGTTTTGCAAGAGAAGTTTGTTGTGAAATCTTACAAGTGGTAGTCTCTTTATTTGAGATAGCTTGTGTTTTTACCCTTTCCAGGTGAAATATCTTGGTTAAAGAAGAAACTGGGACCAGTTCGTGGCTTATAGTTAGGATCGAGGGGAAGTTTATCTGATTCTCCCTCAAATGGCATCTCTTCGAGGAAGTTTCGCAAGAGAAGTTGGTTGTGAAATCTTACAAGTGGTAGTCTCTTTATTTGAGATAGCTTGTGTTTTTACCTATTCCAGGTGAAATATCTTGGTTAAATAATAAATTTAGACAAGTTCATGGCTTATAGTCAGGATCGAGGGGAAGTTTATCCAATTCTCCATCAAATGACATCTCTTCGAGGAAGTTTCACAAGAGAAGTTTGTTGTGAAATCTTACAAGTGGTAGTCTCTTTATTTGAGATAGCTTGTGTTTTTACCCTTTCCAGGTGAAATATCTTGGTTAAAGAAGAAACTGAGACCAGTTTGTGGCTTTTAGTCAGGATCGAGGGGAAGTTTATTCGATTCTCTATCAAATGGCATCTCTTCGAGGAACTTTCGTACGACAAATTTGTTGTGAAATCTTACAAGTGGTAGTCTCTTTATTTGAGATAGCTTGTATTTTTACCCTTTCCAGGTGAAACATATTAGTTAAAGAAGAAACTGAGACCAATTCATGGCTTATAGTCAGGATTGAGAGGAAGTTTATCCGATTCCTCATCAAATTGGATCTCTTCGAGGAAGTTTTGCAAGAGAAGTTTGTTGTGAAATCTTTCAAGTGGCAGTCTCTTTATTTGAGATAGCTTGTGTTTTTACCCTTTCCAGGTGAAACATCTTGGTTAAAGAAGTAACTGAGACCAGTTCGTGGCTTATAGTCAGGATTGAGGGGAAGTATATCCCATTCTCCATCAAATGGCATCTCTTCGAGGAAGTTTCGCAAGAGAAGTTTGCTGTGAAATCTTACAAGGGGAAGTCTCTTTATTTGAGATAGCTTGTATTTTTACCCTTTCCAGGTGAAACATATTAGTTAAAGAAGAAACTGAGACCAATTCATGGCTTATAGTCATGATTGAGGGGAAGTTTATCCGATTCCTCATTAAATGGGATCTCTTCGAGGAAGTTTCGCAAGAGAAGTTTGTTGTGAAATCTTACAAGTGGCAGTCTCTTTATTTGAGATAGCATGTGTTTTTACCCTTTCTAGGTGAAATGTCTTAGTTAAAGAAGAAAATGAGACCAATTTGTGGCGTATAGTAAGGATCGAGGGGATATATATCTGATTCTCCATCAAACGGCATCTCTTCGAGGAAATTTCGCAAAAGAAGTTTGTTATGAAATCATACATGTGGTAGTCTATTTATTTGAGATAGCTTATGTTTTTACCCTTTCCAGGTGAAATATGTTGGTTAAAGAAGAAACTGGGACCAGTTCGTGGCTTATAGTCAGGATCGAGGGGAAGTTTATCTGATTCTCCATCAAATGGCATCTCTTCGAGGAAGTTTCGCAAGAGTAGTTTGTTGTGAAATCTTAGAAGTTGTAGTCTCTTTATTTGAGATTGCTTGTGTTTTTACCCTTTCCAGGTGAAATATCTTGGTTAAAGAAGAAGCTGAGACTAGTTCGTGGCTTATAGTCAGGATCGAGGGGAAGTTTATCGAATTCTCCTTCAAATGGCATCTCTTCGAGGATGTTTCGCAAGAGATGTTTGTTGTGAAATCTTACAAGTGGTAGTCTCTTTATTTGAGATAGCTTGTGTTTTTACCCTTTCCAGGTGAAATATCTTGGTTAAAGAAGAAACTGGGACAAGTTCGTGGCTTATAGTTAGGATTGAGGGGAAGTTTATCTGATTCTCCATCGAATGGCATCTCTTCGAGGAAGTTTCGCAAGAGAAGTTGGTTGTGAAATTCTATAAGTGGTAGTCTCTTTATTTGAGATAGCTTGTGTTTTTACCCATTCCAGGTGAAATATCTTGGTTAAATAAGAAATTTAGACAAGTTCATGGCTTATAGTCAGGATTGAGGGGAAGTTTATCCGATTCTCCATCAAATGGCATCTCTTCGAGGAAGTTTCACAAGAGAAGTTTGTTGTGAAATCTTACAAGTGGTAGTCTCTTTATTTGAGATAGCTTGTGTTTTTACCCTTTCCAGGTGAAATATCTTGGTTAAAGAAGAAACTGAGACAAGTTCCTGGCTTATAGTCAGGATCGAGGGTAAGTTTATCCAATTCTCCATCAAATGGCATCTCTTCGAGGAACTTTCGCACGACAAATTTGTTGTGAAATCTTACAAGTGGTAGTCTCTTTATTTGAGATAGCTTGTGTTTTTACCCTTTCCAGGTGAAATATCTTGGTTAAAGAAGAAACTGGGACCAGTTTGTGGCTTATAGTCAGGATCTAGGGGTAATTTTTCTGATTCTCCATCAAATGGCATCTCTTCGAGGAAGTTTCGCAAGAGAAGTTTGTTGTGAAATTTTACAAGTGGTAGTCTCTTTATTTGAGATAGCTTGTGTTTTTACCCTTTCCAGGTGAAATATCTTGGTTAAAGAAGAAACTGAGACCAGTTTGTGGCTTATAGTCATGATCGAGGGGAAGTTTATCTAATTCTCCTTCAAATGGCATCTCTTGGAGGATGTTTCGCAAGAGAATTTTGTTGTGAAATCTTACAAGTGGTAGTCTCTTTATTTGAGATAGCTTGTGTTTTTACCCTTTCTAGGTGAAATATCTTGGTTAAAGAAGAAATTTAGACCAGTTTGTGGCTTATAATCAGGATCGAGGGGAAGTTTATCCGATTCTCCATCAAATGGCATCTCTTCAAGGAAGTTTCCCAAGAAAAGTTTGTTGTGAAATCTTACAAGTTGTAGTCTCTTTATTTGAGATAACTTGTGTTTTTACCCTTTTCCAGGTGAAATATCTTAGTTAAAGAAGAAGCTGAGACCAGTTTGTGGCTTATAGTTAGGATCGAGGGGAAGTTTATCTGATTCTCCCTCAAACGGCATCTCTTCGAGGAAGTTTCGCAAGAGAAGTTGGTTGTGAAATCTTACAAGTGGTAGTCTCTTTATTTGAGATAGCTTGTGTTTTTACCTATTCCTGGTTAAATATCTTGGTTAAATAAGAAATTTAGACAAGTTCATGGCTTATAGTCAGGATCGAGGGTAAGTTTATCCAATTCTCCATCAAATGACATCTCTTCGAGGAAGTTTCACAAGAGAAGGTTGTTGTGAAATCTTACAAGTGGTAGTCTCTTTATTTGAGATAGCTTGTGTTTTTACCCTTTCCAGGTGAAACATCTTGGTTAAAAAATAAACTGAGACCAGTTCGTGGCTTATAGTCAGGATTGAGGGGAAGTTTATCCCATTCTCCATCAAATGGCATCTCTTCGAGGAAGTTTTGCAAGAGAAGTTTGCTGTGAAATCTTACAAGTGGCAGTCTCTTTATTTGAGATAGCTTGTATTTTTACCCTTTCCAGGTGAAACATATTAGTTAAAGAAGAAACTGAGACCAATTCATGGCTTATAGTCAGGATCGAGAGGAAGTTTATCCGATTCCTCATCATATTGGATCTCTTCGAGGAAGTTTTGCAAGAGAAGTTTGTTGTGAAATCTTTAAAGTGGCAGTCTCTTTATTTGAGATAGCTTGTGTTTTTACCCTTTCCAGGTGAAATATCTTTGTTAAATAAGAAATTCAGACAAGTTCATGGCTTATAGTCAGGATTGAGGGGAAGTTTATCCGATTCTCCATCAAATGGCATCTCTTCGAGGAAGTTTCACAAGAGAAGTTTGTTGTGAAATCTTACAAGTGGTAGTCTCTTTATTTGAGATAGCTTGTGTTTTTACCCTTTCCAGGTGAAATATCTTGGTTAAAGAAGAAACTGAGACCAGTTCCTGGCTTATAGTCAGGATCGAGGGTAAGTTTATCCAATTCTCCATCAAATGGCATCTCTTCGAGGAACTTTCGCACGAAAAATTTGTTGTGAAATCTTACAAGTGGTAGTCTCTTTATTTGAGATAGCTTGTGTTTTTACCCTTTCCAGGTGAAATATCTTGGTTAAAGAAGAAACTGGGACCAGTTTGTGGCTTATTGTCAGGATCTAGGGGTAATTTTTCTGATTCTCCATCAAATGGCATCTCTTCGAGGAAGTTTCGCAAGAGAAGTTTGTTGTGAAATCTTACAAGTGGTAGTCTCTTTATTTGAGATAGCTTGTGTTTTTACCCTTTCCAGGTGAAATATCTTGGTTAAAGAAGAAACTGAGACCAGTTTGTGGCTTATAGTCATGATCGAGGGGAAGTTTATCTAATTCTCCTTCAAATGGCATCTCTTGGAGGATGTTTCGCAAGAGAATTTTGTTGTGAAATCTTACAAGTGGTAGTCTCTTTATTTGAGATAGCTTGTGTTTTTACCCTTTCCAGGTGAAACATATTGTTTAAAGAAGAAACTAAGACTAGTTCATGGCTTATAGTCAGGATTGAGGGGAAGATTATCCCATTCTCCATCAAATGGCATCTCTTCGAGGAAGTTTCGCAAGAGAAGTTTGCTGTGAAATCTTACAAGTGGCAGTCTCTTTATTTGAGATGGCTTGTATTTTTACCCTTTCCAGGTGGAACATATTAGTCAAAGAAGAAACTGAGACCAATTCATGGCTTATAGTCAGGATCGAGGGGAAGTTTATCTGATTCCTCATCAAATTGGATCTCTTCGAGGAAGTTTCGCAAGATAACTTTGTTGTGAAATCTTACAAGTGGCAGTCTCTTTATTTGAGATAGATTGTGTTTTTACCCTTTCCAGGTGAAATATCTTGGTTAAAGAAGAAAATGAGACCAGTTCATGGCGTATAGTAAGGATCGAGGGGAAGTATATTTGATTCTCCATCAAATGGCATCTCTTCGAGGAAATTTCGCAAAAGAAGTTTGTTATGAAATCATACAAGTGGCAGTCTCTTTATTTTAGATAGCTTGTGTTTTTACCCATTCCAGGTGAAATATTTTTGTTAAATAAGAAATTTAGACAAGTTCATGGCTTATAGTCAGGATGGAGGGGAAGTTTATCCGATTCTCCATCAAATGGTATCTCTTCGCGGAAGTTTCACAAGAGAAGTTTGTTGTGAAATCTTACAAGTGGTAGTCTCTTTATTTGAGATAGCTTGTGTTTTTACCCTTTCCAGGTGAAATATCTTGGTTAAAGAAGAAACTGAGACCAGTTCGTGGCTTATAGTCAGGATTGAAGGGAAGTTTATCGCATTCTCCATCAAATGGCATCTCTTCGAGGAAATTTCGCAAAAGAAGTTTGTTATGAAATCATATAAGTGGCAGTCTCTTTATTTGAGATAGCTTGTGTTTTTACCCATTCTAGGTGAAATATTTTGGTTAAATAAGAAATTTAGACAAGTTCATGGCTTATTGTCAGGATGGAGGGGAAGTTTATCCGATTCTCCATCAAATGGCATCTCTTCGAGGAAGTTTCACAAGAGAAGTTTGTTGTGAAATCTTACAAGTGGTAGTCTCTTTATTTGAGATAGCTTGTATTTATACCCTTTCCAGGTGAAATATCTTGGTTAAAGAAGAAACTGAGACCAGCTTGTGGCTTATAATCAGGATCGAGGGGAAGTTTATCCAATTCTCCATCAAATGACATCTCTTCGAGGAAGTTTCACAAGAGAAGTTTGTTGTGAAATCTTACAAGTGGTAGTCTCTTTATTTGAGATAGCTTGTGTTTTTACCCTTTCCAGGTGAAACATCTTGGTTAAAAAAAAAACTGAGACCAGTTCGTGGCTTATAGTCAGGATTGAGGGGAAGTTTATCCCATTCTCCATCAAATGGCATCTCTTCGAGGAAGTTTTGCAAGAGAAGTTTGCTGTGAAATCTTACAAGTGGCAGTCTCTTTATTTGAGATAGCTTGTATTTTTACCCTTTCCAGGTGAAACATATTAGTTAAAGAAGAAACTGAGACCAATTCATGGCTTATAGTCAGGATCGAGGGGAAGTTTATCCGATTCCTCATCAAATGGGATCTCTTCGAGGAAGTTTCGCAAGAGAAGTTTGTTGTGAAATCTTACAAGTGGCAGCCCCTTTATTTGAGATTGCTTGTGTTTTTACCCATTCCAGGTGAAATATTTTGGCTAAATAAGAAATTTAGACAAGTTCATGGCTTATAGTCAGGATGGAAGGGAAGTTTATCCGTTTCTCCATCAAATGGCATCTCTTCAAGGAAGTTTCACAAGAGAAGTTTGTTGTGAAATCTTACAAGTGGTAGTCTCTTTATTTGAGATAGCTTGTGTTTTTACCCTTTCCAGGTGAAATATCTTGGTTAAAGAAGAAACTGAGACCAGCTTGTGGCTTATAATCAGGATCGAGGGGAAGTTTATCCAATTCTCCATCAAATGACATCTCTTCGAGGAAGTTTCACAAGAGAAGTTTGTTGTGAAATCTTACAAGTGGTAGTCTCTTTATTTGAGATAGCTTGTGTTTTTACCCTTTCCAGGTGAAACATCTTTTTTAAAGAAGAAACTGAGACCAGTTCGTGGCTTATAGTCAGGATTGAGGGGAAGTTTATCCCATTCTCCATCAAATGGCATCTCTTCGAGGAAGTTTTGCAAGAGAAGTTTGCTGTGAAATCTTACAAGTGGCAGTCTCTTTATTTGAGATAGCTTGTATTTTTACCCTTTCCAGGTGAAACATATTAGTTAAAGAAGAAACTGAGACCAATTCATGGCTTATAGTCAGGATCGAGGGGAAGTTTATCCGATTCCTCATCAAATGGGATCTCTTCGAGGAAGTTTCGCAAGAGAAGTTTGTTGTGAAATCTTACAAGTGGCAGCCCCTTTATTTGATATTGCTTGTGTTTTTACCCATTCCAGGTGAAATATTTTGGCTAAATAAGAAATTTAGACAAGTTCATGGCTTATAGTCAGGATGGAAGGGAAGTTTATCCGTTTCTCCATCAAATGGCATCTCTTCAAGGAAGTTTCACAAGAGAAGTTTGTTGTGAAATCTTACAAGTGGTAGTCTCTTTATTTGAGATAGCTTGTGTTTTTACCCTTTCCAGGTGAAATATCTTGGTTAAAGAAGAAACTGAGACCAGTTTGTGGCTTATCATCAGGATCGAGGGGAAGTTTATCCGATTCTCCATCAAATGGCATCTCTTCGAGGAAGTTTCTCAAGAAAAGTTTGTTGTGAAATCTTACAAGTGGTAGTCTCTTTATTTGAGATAGCTTGTGTTTTTACCCTTTCCAGGTGAAACATCTTGGTTAAAGAAGAAACTGAGACCAGTTCATGGCTTATAGTCAGGATTGAGGGGAAGTTTATCCCATTCTCCATCAAATGGCATCTCTTCGAGGAAGTTTTGCAAGAGAAGTTTGATGTGAAATCTTACAAGTGGCAGTCTCTTTATTTGAGATAGCTTGTATTTTTACCCTTTCCAGGTGAAACATATTAGTTAAAGAAGAAACTAAGACCAATTCATGGCTTATAGTCAGGATCGAGGGGAAGTTTATCCGATTCCTCATGAAATTGGATCTCTTAAAGGAAGTTTCGCAAGAGAAGTTTGTTGTGAAATCTTACAAGTGGCAGTCTCTTTATTTGAGATAGCTTGTGTTTTTACCCTTTCCAGGTGAAACATCTTGGTTAAAGAAGAAACTGAGTACAGTTCGTGGCTTATAGTCAGGATTGAGGGGAAGTTTATCCCATTCTCCATCAAATGGCATCTCATCGAGGAAGTTTCGCAAGAGAAGTTTGCTGTGAAATCTTACAAGTGGCAGTCTCTTTATTTGAGATAGCTTGTATTTTTACCCTTTCCAGGTGAAACATATTAGTTAAAGAAGAAACTGAGACCAATTCATGGCTTATAGTCAGGATCGAGGGGATGTTTATCCGATTCGTCATCAAATTTGATCTCTTAAAGGATGTTTCGCAAGAGAAGTTTGTTGTGAAATTTTACAAGTGGTAGTCTCTTTATTTGAGATAGCTTGTGTTTTTACCCTTTCCAGGTGAAACATCTTGGTTAAAGAAGAAACTGAGACCAGTTCGTGGCTTATAGTCAGGATTGAGGGGAAGTTTATCCCATTCTCCATCAAATGGCATCTCTTCGAGGAAGTTTTGCAAGAGAAGTTTGCTGTGAAATCTTACACGTGGCAGTCTCTTTATTTGAGATAGCTAGTATTTTTACCCTTTCCAGGTGAAACATATTAGTTAAAGAAGAAACTGAGACCAATTCATGGCTTATAGTCAGGATCGAGGGGAAGTTTATCTGATTCCTCATCAAATTGGATTTCTTCAAGAAAGTTTCGCAAGAGAAGTTTGTTGTGAAATCTTACAAGTTGCAGTCTCTTTATTTAAGATAGCTTGTGTTTTTACCTTTTCTAGTTGAAACATCTTGGTTAAAGAAGAAACTGAGACCAGTTCGTGGCTTATAGTCAGGATTGAGGGGAAGTTTATCCCATTCTCCATCAAATGGCATCTCTTCGAGGAAGTTTCACAAGAGAAGTTTGCTGTGAAATCTTACAAGTGGCAGTCTCTTTAATTGAGATAGCTTGTATTTTTACCCTTTCCTGGTGAAACATATTAGTTAAAGAAGAACCTGAGATCAATTCATGGCTTATAGTCAGGATCGAGGGGAAGTTTATCTGATTCCTCATCAAATAGGATCTCTTCGAGGAAGTTTCGAAAGAGAAGTTTGTTGTGAAATCTTACAAGTGGCAGTCCCTTTATTTGAGATAGCTTCTGTTTTTACCCTTTCTAGGTGAAATATCTTGGTTAAAGAAGAAAATGAGACCAGTTCATGGCGTATAGTAAGGATCAAGGGGAAGTATATCTGATTCTCCCTCAAATGGCATCTCTTTGAGGAAGTTTCGCAAGAGAAGTTAGTTGTGAAATCTTACAAGTGGTAGTCTCTTTATTTGAGATCGCTTGTGTTTTTACCCATTCCAGGTGAAATATTTTGGCTAAATAAGAAATTTAGACAAGTTCATGGCTTATAGTCAGGATGGAGGGGAAGTTTATCCGTTTCTCCATCGAATGGCATCTCTTCGAGGAAGTTTCACAAGAGAAGTTTGTTGTGAAATCTTAACAGTGGTAATCTCTTTATTTGAGATAGCTTGTGTTTTTAACCTTTCCAGGTGAAATATCTTGGTTAAAGAAGAAACTGAGTCCAGTTTGTGGCTTATAATCATGATCGAGGGGAAGTTTATCCGATTCTCCATCAAATGGCATCTCTTCGAGGAAGTTTCCCAAGAAAAGTTTGTTGTGAAATCTTACAAGTGGTAGTCTCTTTATTTGAGATAGCTTGTGTTTTTACCCTTTCCAGGTGAAACATCTTGGTTAAAGAAGAAACTGAGACCAGTTCCTGGCTTATAGTCAGGATTGAGGGGAAGTTTAACCCATTCTCCATCAAATGGCATCTCTTCGAGGAAGTTTTGCAAGAGAAGTTTGCTGTGAAATCTTACAAGTGGCAGTCTCTTTATTTGAGATAGCTTGTATTTTTACCCTTTCCAGGTGAAACATATGAGTTAAAGAAGAAACTGAGACCAATTCATGGCTTATAGTCAGGATCGAGGGGAAGTTTATCCGATTCCTCATCAAATTGGATCTCTTAAAGGAAGTTTCGCAAGACAAGTTTGTTGTGAAATCTTACAAGTGGCAGTCTCTTTATTTGAGATAGCTTGTGTTTTTACCCTTTCCAGGTGAAACATCTTGGTTAAAGAAGAAACTGAGTACATGTTCGTGGCTTATAGTCAGGATTGAGGGGAAGTTTATCCCATTCTCCATCAAATGGCATCTCTTCGAGGAAGTTTCGCAAGAGAAGTTTGCTGTGAAATCTTACAAGTGGCAGTCTCTTTATTTGAGATAGCTTATATTTTTACCCTTTCCAGGTGAAACATATTAGTTAAAGAAGAAACTGAGACCAATTCATGGCTTATAGTCAGGATCGAGGGGAAGTTTATCCGATTCGTCATCAAATTGGATCTCTTAAAGGAAGTTTCGCAAGAGAAGTTTGTTGTGAAATTTTATAAGTGGTAGTCTCTTTATTTGAGATAGCTTGTGTTTTTACCCTTTCCAGGTGAAACATCTTGGTTAAAGAAGAAACTGAGACCAGTTCGTGGCTTATAGTCAGGATTGAGGGGAAGTTTATCCCATTCTCCATCAAATGGCATCTCTTCGAGGAAGTTTTGCAAGAGAAGTTTGCTGTGAAATCTTACAAGTGGCAGTCTCTTTATTTGAGATAGCTAGTATTTTTACCCTTTCCAGGTGAAACATATTAGTTAAAGAAGAAACTGAGACCAATTCATGGCTTATATACAGGATCGAGGGGAAGTTTATCCGATTCCTCATCAAATTGGATCTCTTCAAGGAAGTTTCGCAAGAGAAGTTTGTTGTGAAATCTTACAAGTTGCAGTCTCTTTATTTAAGATAGCTTGTGTTTTTACCCTTTCCAGGTGAAACATCTTGGTTAAAGAAGAAACTGAGACCAGTTCGTGGCTTATAATCAGGATTGAGGGGAAGTTTATCCCATTCTCCATCAAATGGCATCTCTTCGAGGAAGTTTCACAAGAGAAGTTTGCTGTGAAATCTTACAAGTGGCAGTCTCTTTATTTGAGATAGCTTGTATTTTTACCCTTTCCAGGTGAAACATATTAGTTAAAGAAGAAACTGAGACCAATTCATGGCTTATAGACAGGGTCGAGGGGAAGTTTATCTGATTCCTCATCAAATGGGATCTCTTCGAGGAAGTTTCGCAAGAGAAGTTTGTTGTGAAATCTTACAAGTGGCAGTCCCTTTATTTGAGATAGCTTGTGTTTTTACCCTTTCTAGGTGAAATATCTTGGTTAAAGAAGAAAATGAGACCAGTATATGGCGTATAGTAAGGATCGAGGGGAAGTATATCTGATTCTCCCTCAAATGGCATCTCTTTGAGGAAGTTTCACAAGAGAAGTTGGTTGTGAAATCTTACAAGTGGTAGTCTCTTTATTTGAGATCGCTTGTGTTTTTACCCATTCCAGGTGAAATATTTTGGCTAAATAAGAAATTTAGACAAGTTCATGGCTTATAGTCAGGATGGAGGGGAAGTTTATCCATTTCTCCATCAAATGGCATCTCTTCGAGGAAGTTTCACAAGAGAAGTTTGTTGTGAAATCTTACAAGTGGTAGTCTCTTTATTTGAGATAGCTTGTGTTTTTACCCTTTCTAGGTGAAATATCTTGGTTAAAGAAGAAATTGAGACCAGTTTGTGGCTTATAATCAGGATCGAGGGGAAGTTTATCCGATTCTCCATCAAATGGCATCTCTTCAAGGAAGTTTCCCAAGAAAAGTTTGTTGTGAAATCTTACAAGTGGTAGTCTCTTTATTTGAGATAGCTTGTGCTTTTACCCTTTCCAGGTGAAACATCTTGGTTAAAGAAGAAACTGAGACCAGTTCGTGGCTTATAGTCAGGATTGAGGGGAAGTTTATCCCATTCTCCATCAAATGGCATCTCTTCGAGGAAGTTTTGCAAGAGAAGTTTGCTGTGAAATCTTACAAGTGGCAGTCTCTTTATTTGAGATAGCTTGTATTTTTACCCTTTCCAGGTGAAAAATTTTAGTTAAAGAAGAAACTGAGACCAATTCATGGCTTATAGTCAGGATCGAGGGGAAGTTTATCCGATTCCTCATCAAATTGGATCTCTTCAAGGAAGTTTCGCAAGAGAAGTTTGTTGTGAAATCTTACAAGTTGCAGTCTCTTTATTTAAGATAGCTTGTGTTTTTACCTTTTCCAGGTGAAACATCTTGGTTAAAGAAGAAACTGAGACCAGTTCGTGGCTTATAGTCAGGATTGAGGGGAAGTTTATCCCAATCTCCATCAAATGGCATCTCTTCGAGGAAGTTTCACAAGAGAAGTTTGCTGTGAAATCTTACAAGTGGCAGTCTCTTTAATTGAGATAGCTTGTATTTTTACCCTTTCCTGGTGAAACATATTACTTAAAGAAGAAACTGAGATCAATTCATGGCTTATAGTCAGGATCGAGGGGAAGTTTATCTGATTCCTCATCAAATAGGATCTCTTCGAGGAAGTTTCGAAAGAGAAGTTTGTTGTGAAATCTTACAAGTGGCAGTCCCTTTATTTGAGATAGCTTCTGTTTTTACCCTTTCTAGGTGAAATATCTTGGTTAAAGAAGAAAATGAGACCAGTTCATGGCGTATAGTAAGGATCAAGGGGAAGTATATCTGATTCTCCCTCAAATGGCATCTCTTTGAGGAAGTTTCGCAAGAGAAGTTAGTTGTGAAATCTTACAAGTGGTAGTCTCTTTATTTGAGATCGCTTGTGTTTTTACCCATTCCAGGTGAAATATTTTGGCTAAATAAGAAATTTAGACAAGTTCATGGCTTATAGTCAGGATGGAGGGGAAGTTTATCCGTTTCTCCATCAAATGGCATCTCTTCGAGGAAGTTTCACAAGAGAAGTTTGTTGTGAAATCTTAACAGTGGTAGTCTCTTTATTTGAGATAGCTTGTGTTTTTAACCTTTCCAGGTGAAATATCTTGGTTAAAGAAGAAACTGAGACCAGTTTGTGGCTTATAATCATGATCGAGGGGAAGTTTATCCGATTCTCCATCAAATGGCATCTCTTCAAGGAAGTTTCCCAAGAAAAGTTTGTTGTGAAATCTTACAAGTGGTAGTCTCTTTATTTGAGATAGCTTGTGTTTTTACCCTTTCCAGGTGAAACATCTTGGTTAAAGAAGAAACTGAGACCAGTTCCTGGCTTATAGTCAGGATTGAGGGGAAGTTTATCCCATTCTCCATCAAATGGCATCTCTTCGAGGAAGTTTTGCAAGAGAAGTTTGCTGTGAAATCTTACAAGTGGCAGTCTCTTTATTTGAGATAGCTTGTATTTTTACCCTTTCCAGGTGAAACATATGAGTTAAAGAAGAAACTGAGACAAATTCATGGCTTATAGTCAGGATCGAGGGGAAGTTTATCCGATTCCTCATCAAATTGGATCTCTTAAAGGAAGTTTCGCAAGAGAAGTTTGTTGTGAAATCTTACAAGTGGCAGTCTCTTTATTTGAGATAGCTTGTGTTTTTACCCTTTCCAGGTGAAACATCTTGGTTAAAGAAGAAACTGAGTACAGTTCGTGGCTTATAGTCAGGATTGAGGGGAAGTTTATCCCATTCTCCATCAAATGGCATCTCTTCGAGGAAGTTTCGCAAGAGAAGTTTGCTGCGAAATCTTACAAGTGGCAGTCTCTTTATTTGAGATAGCTTATATTTTTACCCTTTCCAGGTGAAACATATTAGTTAAAGAAGAAACTGAGACCAATTCATGGCTTATAGTCAGGATCGAGGGGAAGTTTATCCGATTCGTCATCAAATTGGATCTCTTAAAGGAAGTTTCGCAAGAGAAGTTTGTTGTGAAATTTTATAAGTGGTAGTCTCTTTATTTGAGATAGCTTGTGTTTTTACCCTTTCCAGGTGAAACATCTTGGTTAAAGAAGAAACTGAGACCAGTTCGTGGCTTATAGTCAGGATTGAGGGGAAGTTTATCCCATTCTCCATCAAATGGCATCTCTTCGAGGATGTTTTGCAAGAGAAGTTTGCTGTGAAATCTTACAAGTGGCAGTCTCTTTATTTGAGATAGCTAGTATTTTTACCCTTTCCAGGTGAAACATATTAGTTAAAGAAGAAACTGAGACCAATTCATGGCTTATAGTCAGGATCGAGGGGAAGTTTATCCGATTCCTCATCAAATTGGATCTCTTCAAGGAAGTTTCGCAAGAGAAGTTTGTTGTGAAATCTTACAAGTTGCAGTCTCTTTATTTAAGATAGCTTGTGTTTTTACCCTTTCCAGGTGAAACATCTTGGTTAAAGAAGAAACTGAGACCAGTTCGTGGCTTATAGTCAGGATTGAGGGGAAGTTTATCCCATTCTCCATCAAATGGCATCTCTTCGAGGAAGTTTCACAAGAGAAGTTTGCTGTGAAATCTTACAAGTGGCAGTCTCTTTATTTGAGATAGCTTGTAATTTTACCCTTTCCAGGTGAAACATATTAGTTAAAGATAAAACTGAGACCAATTCATGGCTTATAGTCAGGATCGAGGGGAAGTTTATCTGATTCCTCATCAAATGGGATCTCTTCGAGGAAGTTTCGCAAGAGAAGTTTGTTGTGAAATCTTACAAGTGGCAGTCCCTTTATTTGAGATAGCTTGTGTTTTTACCCTTTCTAGGTGAAATATCTTGGTTAAAGAAGAAAATGAGACCAGTATATGGCGTATAGTAAGGATCGAGGGGAAGTATATCTGATTCTCCCTCAAATGGCATCTCTTTGAGGAAGTTTCACAAGAGAAGTTGGTTGTGAAATATTACAAGTGGTAGTCTCTTTATTTGAGATCGCTTGTGTTTTTACCCATTCCAGGTGAAATATTTTGGCTAAATAAGAAATTTAGACAAGTTCATGGCTTATAGTCAGGATGGAGGGGAAGTTTATCCATTTCTCCATCAAATGGCATCTCTTCGAGGAAGTTTCACAAGAGAAGTTTGTTGTGAAATCTTACAAGTGGTAGTCTCTTTATTTGAGATAGCTTGTGTTTTTACCCTTTCTAGGTGAAATATCTTGGTTAAAGAAGAAATTGAGACCAGTTTGTGGCTTATAATCAGGATCGAGGGGAAGTTTATCCGATTCTCCATCAAATGGCATCTCTTCAAGGAAGTTTCCCAAGAAAAGTTTGTTGTGAAATCATACAAGTGGTAGTCTCTTTATTTGAGATAGCTTGTGTTTTTACCCTTTCCAGGTGAAACATCTTGGTTAAAGAAGAAACTGAGACCAGTTCGTGGCTTATAGTCAGGATTGAGGGGAAGTTTATCCCATTCTCCATCAAATGGCATCTCTTCGAGGAAGTTTTGCAAGAGAAGTTTGCTGTGAAATCTTACAAGTGGCAGTCTCTTTATTTGAGATAGCTTGTATTTTTACCCTTTCCAGGTGAAACATTTTAGTTAAAGAAGAAACTGAGACCAATTCATGGCTTATAGTCAGGATCGAGGGGAAGTTTATCCGATTCCTCATCAAATTGGATCTCTTAAAGGAAGTTTCGCAAGAGAAGTTTGTTGTGAAATCTTACAAGTGGCAGTCTCTTTATTTGAGATAGCTTGTGTTTTTACCCTTTCCAGGTGAAACATCTTGGTTAAAGAAGAAACTGAGTACAGTTCGTGGCTTATAGTCAGGATTGAGGGGAAGTTTATCCCATTCTCCATCAAATGACATCTCTTCCAGGAAGTTTCGCAAGAGAACTTTACTGTGAAATCTTACAAGTGGCAGTCACTTTATTTGAGATAGCTTGTATTTTTACCCTTTCCAGGTGAAACATATTAGTTAAAGAAGAAACTGAGACCAATTCATGGCTTATAGTCAGGATCGAGGGGAAGTTTATCCGATTCCTCATCAAATGGGATCTCTTCGAGGAAGTTTCGCAAGAGAAGTTTGTTGTGAAATCTTACAAGTGGCAGTCCCTTTATTTGAGATAGCTTGTGTTTTTACCCTTTCTAGGTGAAATATCTTGGTTAAAGAAGAAAATGAGACCAGTTCATGGCGTATAGTAAGGATCGAGGGGAAGTATATCTGATTCTCCCTCAAATGGCATCTCTTTGAGGAAGTTTCGCAAGAGAAGTTAGTTGTGAAATCTTACAAGTGGTAGTCTCTTTATTTGAGATCGCTTGTGTTTTTACCCATTCCAGGTGAAATATTTTGGCTAAATAAGAAATTTAGACAAGTTCATGGCTTATAGTCAGGATGGAGGGGAATTTTATCCGTTTCTCCATCAAATGGAATCTCTTCGAGGAAGTTTCACAAGAGAAGTTTGTTGTGAAATCTTACAAGTGGTAGTCTCTTTATTTGAGATAGCTTGTGTTTTTACCCTTTCTAGGTGAAATATCTTGGTTAAAGAAGAAATTTAGACCAGTTTGTGGCTTATAATCAGGATTGAGGGGAATTTTATCCGATTCTCCATCAAATGGCATCTCTTCAAGGAAGTTTCCCAAGAAAAGTTTGTTGTGAAATCTTACAAGTGGTAGTCTCTTTATTTGAGATAGCTTGTGTTTTTACCCTTTCCAGGTGAAACATCTTGGTTAAAGAAGAAACTGAGACCAGTTCGTGGCTTATAGTCAGGATTGAGGGGAAGTTTATCCCATTCTCCATCAAATGGCATCTCTTCGAGGAAGTTTTGCAAGAGAAGTTTGCTGTGAAATCTTACAAGTGGCAGTCTCTTTATTTGAGATAGCTTGTATTTTTACCCTTTCCAGGTGAAACATTTTAGTTAAAGAAGAAACTGAGACTAATTCATGGCTTATAGTCAGGATCGAGGGGAAGTTTATCCGATTCCTCATCAAATTGGATCTCTTAAAGGAAGTTTCGCAAGAGAAGTTTGTTGTGAAATCTTACAAGTGGCAGTCTCTTTATTTGAGATAGCTTGTGTTTTTACCCTTTCCAGGTGAAACATCTTGGTTAAAGAAGAAACTGAGACCAGTTCGTGGCTTATAGTCAGGATTGAGGGGAAGTTTATCCCATTCTCCATCAAATGACATCTCTTCGAGGAAGTTTCGCAAGAGAACTTTACTGTGAAATCTTACAAGTGGCAGTCTCTTTATTTTAGATAGCTTGTATTTTTACCCTTTCCAGGTGAAACATATTAGTTAAAGAAGAAATTGAGACCAATTCATGGCTTATAGTCAGGATCGAGGGGAAGTTTATCCGATTCCTCATCAAATGGGATCTCTTCGAGGAAGTTTCGCAAGAGAAGTTTGTTGTGAAATCTTACAAGTGGCAGTCCCTTTATTTGAGATAGCTTGTGTTTTTACCCTTTTTAGGTGAAATATCTTGGTTAAAGAAGAAAATGAGACCAGTTCATGGCGTATAGTAAGGATCGAGGGGAAGTATATCTGATTCTCCCTCAAATGGCATCTCTTTGAGGAAGTTTCGCAAGAGAAGTTAGTTGTGAAATCTTACAAGTGGTAGTCTCTTTATTTGAGATCGCTTGTGTTTTTACCCATTCCAGGTGAAATATTTTGGCTAAATAAGAAATTTAGACAAGTTCATGGCTTATAGTCAGGATGGAGGGGAAGTTTATCCGTTTCTCCATCAAATGGAATCTCTTCGAGGAAGTTTCACAAGAGAAGTTTGTTGTGAAATCTTACAAGTGGTAGTCTCTTTATTTGAGATAGCTTGTGTTTTTACCCTTTCCAGGTGAAATATCTTGGTTAAAGAAGAAACTGAGACCAGTTTGTGGCTTATAATCATGATCGAGGGGAAGTTTACCCGATTCTCCATCAAATGGCATCTCTTCGAGGAAGTTTCCCAAGAAAAGTTTGTTGTGAAATCTTACAAGTGGTAGTCTCTTTATTTGAGATAGCTTGTATTTTTTACCCTTTCCAGGTGAAACGTCTTGGTTAAAGAAGAAACTGAGACCAGTTTGTGGCTTATAGTCAGGATTGAGGGGAAGTTTGTCCCATTCTCTATCAAATGGCATCTCTTCGAGGAAGTTTTGCAAGAGAAGTTTGCTGTGAAATCTTACAAGTGGCAGTCTCTTTATTTGAGATAGCTTGTATTTTTACCCTTTCCAGGTGAAACATATTAGTTAAAGAAGAAACTGAGACCAATTCATGGCTTATAGTCAGGATCGAGGGGAAGTTTATCTGATTCCTCATCAAATTGGATCTCTTAAAGGAAGTTTTGCAAGAGAAGTTTGTTGTGAAATCTTACAAGTGGCAGTCTCTTTATTTGAGATAGCTTGTGTTTTTACCCTTTCCAGGTGAAACATCTTGGTTAAAGAAGAAACTTAGTACATTTCATGGCTTATAGTCAGGATTGAGGGGAAGTTTATCCCATTCTCCATCAAATGGCATCTCTTCGAGGAAGTTTCGCAAGAGAAGTTTGCTGTGAAATCTTACAAGTGGCAGTCTCTTTATTTGAGATAGCTTGTATTTTTACCCTTTCCAGGTGAAACATATTAGTTAAAGAAGAAACTGAGACCAATTCATGGCTTATAGTCAGGATCGAGGGGAAGTTTATCCGATTCGTCATCAAATGGGATCTCTTCGAGGAAGTTTCCCAAGAAAAGTTTGTTGTGAAATCTTACAAGTGGTAGTCTCTTTATTTGAGATAGCTTGTGTTTTTACCCTTTCCAGGTGAAACATCTTGGTTAAAGAAGAAACTGAGACCAGTTCATGGCTTATAGTCAGGATTGAGGGGAAGTTTATCCCATTCTCCATCAAATGGCATCTCTTCGAGGAAGTTTTGCAAGAGAAGTTTGTTGTGAAATCTTACAAGTGGCAGTCTCTTTATTTGAGATAGCTTGTATTTTTACCCTTTCCAGGTGAAACATATGAGTTAAAGAAGAAACTGAGACCAATTCATGGCTTATAGTCAGGATCGAGGGGAAGTTTATCCGATTCCTCATCAAATTGGATCTCTTAAAGGAAGTTTCGCAAGAGAAGTTTGTTGTGAAATCTTACAAGTGGCAGTCTCTTTATTTGAGATAGCTTGTGTTTTTACCCTTTCAAGGTGAAACATCTTGGTTAAAGAAGAAACTGAGTACAGTTCGTGGCTTATAGTCAGGATTGAGGGGAAGTTTATCCCATTCTCCATCAAATGGCATCTCTTCGAGGAAGTTTCACAAGAGAAGTTTGCTGTGAAATCTTACAAGTGGCAGTCTCTTTATTTGAGATAGCTTGTATTTTTACCCTTTCCAGGTGAAACATATTAGTTAAAGAAGAAACTGAGACCAATTCATGGATTATAGTCAGGATCGAGGGGAAGTTTATCTGATTCCTCATCAAATGGGATCTCTTCGAGGAAGTTTCGCAAGAGAAGTTTGTTGTGAAATCTTACAAGTGGCAGTCCCTTTATTTGAGATAGCTTGTGTTTTTACCCTTTCTAGGTGAAATATCTTGGTTAAAGAAGAAAATGAGACCAGTATATGGCGTATAGTAAGGATCGAGGGGAAGTATATCTGATTCTCCCTCAAATGGCATCTCTTTGAGGAAGTTTCACAAGAGAAGTTGGTTGTGAAATCTTACAAGTGGTAGTCTCTTTATTTGAGATCGCTTGTGTTTTTACCCATTCCAGGTGAAATATTTTGGCTAAATAAGAAATTTAGACAATTTCATGGCTTATAGTCAGGATGGAGGGGAAGTTTATCCGTTTCTCCATCAAATGGCATCTCTTCGAGGAAGTTTCACAAGAGAAGTTTGTTGTGAAATCTTACAAGTGGTAGTCTCTTTATTTGAGATAGCTTGTGTTTTTACCCTTTCTAGGTGAAATATCTTGGTTAAAGAAGAAATTGAGACCAGTTTGTGGCTTATAATCAGGATCGAGGGGAAGTTTATCCGATTCTCCATCAAATGGCATCTCTTCAAGGAAGTTTCCCAAGAAAAGTTTGTTGTGAAATCTTACAAGTGGTAGTCTCTTTATTTGAGATAGCTTGTGTTTTTACCCTTTCCAGGTGAAACATCTTGGTTAAAGAAGAAACTGAGACCAGTTCGTGGCTTATAGTCAGGATTGAGGGGAAGTTTATCCCATTCTCCATCAAATGGCATCTCTTCGAGGAAGTTTTGCAAGAGAAGTTTGCTGTGAAATCTTACAAGTGGCAGTCTCTTTATTTGAGATAGCTTGTATTTTTACCCTTTCCAGGTGAAACATTTTAGTTAAAGAAGAAACTGAGACCAATTCATGGCTTATAGTCAGGATCGAGGGGAAGTTTATCCGATTCCTCATCAAATTGGATCTCTTAAAGGAAGTTTCGCAAGAGAAGTTTGTTGTGAAATCTTACAAGTGGCAGTCTCTTTATTTGAGATAGCTTGTGTTTTTACCCTTTCCAGGTGAAACATCTTGGTTAAAGAAGAAACTGAGTACAGTTCGTGGCTTATAGTCAGGATTGAGGGGAAGTTTATCCCATTCTCCATCAAATGGCATCTCTTCGAGGAAGTTTCACAAGAGAAGTTTGCTGTGAAATCTTACAAGTGGGAGTCTCTTTATTTGAGATAGCTTGTATTTTTACCCTTTCCAGGTGAAACATATTAGTTAAAGAAGAAACTGAGACCAATTCATGGCTTATAGTCAGGATCGAGGGGAAGTTTATCTGATTCCTCATCAAATGGGATCTCTTCGAGGAAGTTTCGCAAGAGAAGTTTGTTGTGAAATCTTACAAGTGGCAGTCCCTTTATTTGAGATAGCTTGTGTTTTTACCCTTTCTAGGTGAAATATCTTGGTTAAAGAAGAAAATGAGACCAGTATATGGCGTATAGTAAGGATCGAGGGGAAGTATATCTGATTCTCCCTCAAATGGCATCTCTTTGAGGAAGTTTCACAAGAGAAGTTGGTTGTGAAATCTTACAAGTGGTAGTCTCTTTATTTGAGATCGCTTGTGTTTTTACCCATTCCAGGTGAAATATTTTGGCTAAATAAGAAATTTAGACAAGTTCATGGCTTATAGTCAGGATGGAGGGGAAGTTTATCCGTTTCTCCATCAAATGGCATCTCTTCGAGGAAGTTTCACAAGAGAAGTTTGTTGTGAAATCTTACAAGTGGTAGTCTCTTTATTTGAGATAGCTTGTGTTTTTACCCTTTCTAGGTGAAATATCTTGGTTAAAGAAGAAATTGAGACCAGTTTGTGGCTTATAATCAGGATCGAGGGGAAGTTTATCCGATTCTCCATCAATGGCATCTCTTCAAGGAAGTTTCCCAAGAAAAGTTTGTTGTGAAATCTTACAAGTGGTAGTCTCTTTATTTGAGATAGCTTGTGTTTTTACCCTTTCCAGGTGAAACATCTTGGTTAAAGAAGAAACTGAGACCAGTTCGTGGCTTATAGTCAGGATTGAGGGGAAGTTTATCCCATTCTCCATCAAATGGCATCTCTTCGAGGAAGTTTTGCAAGAGAAGTTTGCTGTGAAATCTTACAAGTGGCAGTCTCTTTATTTGAGATAGCTTGTATTTTTACCCTTTCCAGGTGAAACATTTTAGTTAAAGAAGAAACTGAGACCAATTCATGGCTTATAGTCAGGATCGAGGGGAAGTTTATCCGATTCCTCATCAAATTTGATCTCTTAAAGGAAGTTTCGCAAGAGAAGTTTGTTGTGAAATCTTACAAGTGGCAGTCTCTTTATTTGAGATAGCTGGTGTTTTTACCCTTTCCAGGTGAAACATCTTGGTTAAAGAAGAAACTGAGTACATTTCGTGGCTTATAGTCAGGATTGAGGGGAAGTTTATCCCATTCTCCATCAAATGGCATCTCTTCGAGGAAGTTTCACAAGAGAAGTTTGCTGTGAAATCTTACAAGTGGCAGTCTCTTTATTTGAGATAGCTTGTATTTTTACCCTTTCCAGGTGAAACATATTAGTTAAAGAAGAAACTGAGACCAATTCATGGATTATAGTCAGGATCGAGGGGAAGTTTATCTGATTCCTCATCAAATGGGATCTCTTCGAGGAAGTTTCGCAAGAGAAGTTTGTTGTGAAATCTTACAAGTGGCAGTCCCTTTATTTGAGATAGCTTGTGTTTTTACCCTTTCTAGGTGAAATATCTTGGTTAAAGAAGAAAATGAGACCAGTATATGGCGTATAGTAAGGATCGAGGGGAAGTATATCTGATTCTCCCTCAAATGGCATCTCTTTGAGGAAGTTTCACAAGAGAAGTTGGTTGTGAAATCTTACAAGTGGTAGTCTCTTTATTTGAGATCGCTTGTGTTTTTACCCATTCCAGGTGAAATATTTTGGCTAAATAAGAAATTTAGACAATTTCATGGCTTATAGTCAGGATGGAGGGGAAGTTTATCCGTTTCTCCATCAAATGGCATCTCTTCGAGGAAGTTTCACAAGAGAAGTTTGTTGTGAAATCTTACAAGTGGTAGTCTCTTTATTTGAGATAGCTTGTGTTTTTACCCTTTCTAGGTGAAATATCTTGGTTAAAGAAGAAATTGAGACCAGTTTGTGGCTTATAATCAGGATCGAGGGGAAGTTTATCCGATTCTCCATCAAATGGCATCTCTTCAAGGAAGTTTCCCAAGAAAAGTTTGTTGTGAAATCTTACAAGTGGTAGTCTCTTTATTTGAGATAGCTTGTGTTTTTACCCTTTCCAGGTGAAACATCTTGGTTAAAGAAGAAACTGAGACCAGTTCGTGGCTTATAGTCAGGATTGAGGGGAAGTTTATCCCATTCTCCATCAAATGGCATCTCTTCGAGGAAGTTTTGCAAGAGAAGTTTGCTGTGAAATCTTAAAAGTGGCAGTCTCTTTATTTGAGATAGCTTGTATTTTTACCCTTTCCAGGTGAAACATTTTAGTTAAAGAAGAAACTGAGACCAATTCATGGCTTATAGTCAGGATCGAGGGGAAGTTTATCCGATTCCTCATCAAATTGGAACTCTTAAAGGAAGTTTCGCAAGAGAAGTTTGTTGTGAAATCTTACAAGTGGCAGTCTCTTTATTTGAGATAGCTTGTGTTTTTACCCTTTCCAGGTGAAACATCTTGGTTAAAGAAGAAACTGAGTACAGTTCGTGGCTTATAGTCAGGATTGAGGGGAAGTTTATCCCATTCTCCATCAAATGGCATCTCTTCGAGGAAGTTTCACAAGAGAAGTTTGCTGTGAAATCTTACAAGTGGGAGTCTCTTTATTTGAGATAGCTTGTATTTTTACCCTTTCCAGGTGAAACATATTAGTTAAAGAAGAAACTGAGACCAATTCATGGCTTATAGTCAGGATCGAGGGGAAGTTTATCTGATTCCTCATCAAATGGGATCTCTTCGAGGAAGTTTCGCAAGAGAAGTTTGTTGTGAAATCTCACAAGTGGCAGTCCCTTTATTTGAGATAGCTTGTGTTTTTACCCTTTCTAGGTGAAATATCTTGGTTAAAGAAGAAAATGAGACCAGTATATGGCGTATAGTAAGGATCGAGGGGAAGTATATCTGATTCTCCCTCAAATGGCATCTCTTTGAGGAAGTTTCACAAGAGAAGTTGGTTGTGAAATCTTACAAGTGGTAGTCTCTTTATTTGAGATCGCTTGTGTTTTTACCCATTCCAGGTGAAATATTTTGGCTAAATAAGAAATTTAGACAAGTTCATGGCTTATAGTCAGGATGGAGGGGAAGTTTATCCGTTTCTCCATCAAATGGCATCTCTTCGAGGAAGTTTCACAAGAGAAGTTTGTTGTGAAATCTTACAAGTGGTAGTCTCTTTATTTGAGATAGCTTGTGTTTTTACCCTTTCTAGGTGAAATATCTTGGTTAAAGAAGAAATTGAGACCAGTTTGTGGCTTATAATCAGGATCGAGGGGAAGTTTATCCGATTCTCCATCAATGGCATCTCTTCAAGGAAGTTTCCCAAGAAAAGTTTGTTGTGAAATCTTACAAGTGGTAGTCTCTTTATTTGAGATAGCTTGTGTTTTTACCCTTTCCAGGTGAAACATCTTGGTTAAAGAAGAAACTGAGACCAGTTCGTGGCTTATAGTCAGGATTGAGGGGAAGTTTATCCCATTCTCCATCAAATGGCATCTCTTCGAGGAAGTTTTGCAAGAGAAGTTTGCTGTGAAATCTTACAAGTGGCAGTCTCTTTATTTGAGATAGCTTGTATTTTTACCCTTTCCAGGTGAAACATTTTAGTTAAAGAAGAAACTGAGACCAATTCATGGCTTATAGTCAGGATCGAGGGGAAGTTTATCCGATTCCTCATCAAATTGGATCTCTTAAAGGAAGTTTCGCAAGAGAAGTTTGTTGTGAAATCTTACAAGTGGCAGTCTCTTTATTTGAGATAGCTTGTGTTTTTACCCTTTCCAGGTGAAACATCTTGGTTAAAGAAGAAACTGAGTACAGTTCGTGGCTTATAGTCAGGATTGAGGGGAAGTTTATCCCACTCTCCATCAAATGACATCTCTTCGAGGAAGTTTCGCAAGAGAACTTTACTGTGAAATCTTACAAGTGGCAGTCTATTTATTTGAGATAGCTTGTATTTTTTACCCTTTCCAGGTGAAACATATTAGTTAAAAAAGAAACTGAGACCAATTCATGGCTTATAGTCAGGATCGAGGGGAAGTTTATCCGATTCCTCATCAAATGGGATCTCTTCGAGGAAGTTTCGCAAGAGAAGTTTGTTGTGAAATCTTACAAGTGGCAGTCCCTTTATTTGAGATAGCTTGTGTTTTTACCCTTTCTAGGTGAAATATCTTGGTTAAATAAGAAAATGAGACCAGTTCATGGAGTATAGTAAGGATCGAGGGGAAGTATATCTGATTCTCCCTCAAATGGCATCTCTTTGAGGAAGTTTCGCAAGAGAAGTTAGTTGTGAAATCTTACAAGTGGTAGTCTCTTTATTTGAGATCGCTTGTGTTTTTACCCATTCCAGGTGAAATATTTTGGCTAAATAAGAAATTTAGACAAGTTCATGGCTTATAGTCAGGATGGAGGGGAAGTTTATCCGTTTCTCCATCAAATGGAATCTCTTCGAGGAAGTTTCACAAGAGAAGTTTGTTGTGAAATCTTACAAGTGGTAGTCTCTTTATTTGAGATAGCTTGTGTTTTTACCCTTTCTAGGTGAAATATCTTGGTTAAAGAAGAAACTGAGACCAGTTTGTGGCTTATAATCATGATCGAGGGGAAGTTTATCCGATTCTCCATCAAATGGCATCTCTTCGAGGAAGTTTCCCAAGAAAAGTTTGTTGTGAAATCTTACAAGTGGTAGTCTCTTTATTTGAGATAGCTTGTGTTTTTACCCTTTCCAGGTGAAACGTCTTGGTTAAAGAAGAAACTGAGACCAGTTTGTGGCTTATAGTCAGGATTGAGGGGAAGTTTGTCCCATTCTCTATCAAATGGCATCTCTTCGAGGAAGTTTTGCAAGAGATGTTTGCTGTGAAATCTTACAAGTGGCAGTCTCTTTATTTGAGATAGCTTGTATTTTTACCCTTTCCAGGTGAAACATATTAGTTAAAGAAGAAATTTAGACCAATTCATGGCTTATAGTCAGGATCGAGGGGAAGTTTATCTGATTCCTCATCAAATTGGATCTCTTAAAGGAAGTTTTGCAAGAGAAGTTTGTTGTGAAATCTTACAAGTGGCAGTCTCTTTATTTGAGATAGCTTGTGTTTTTACCCTTTCCAGGTGAAACATCTTGGTTAAAGAAGAAACTGAGTACAGTTCGTGGCTTATAGTCAGGATTGAGGGGAAGTTTATCCCATTCTCCATCAAATGGCATCTCTTCGAGGAAGTTTCGCAAAAGAAGTTTGCTGTGAAATCTTACAAGTGGCAGTCTCTTTATTTGAGATAGCTTGTATTTTTACCCTTTCCAGGTGAAACATATTAGTTAAAGAAGAAACTGAGACCAATTCATGGCTTATAGTCAGGATCGAGGGGAAGTTTATCTGATTCCTCATCAAATTGGATATCTTCAAGGAAGTTTCGCAAGAGAAGTTTGTTGTGAAATCTTACAAGTTGCAGTCTCTTTATTTAAGATAGCTTGTGTTTTTACCCTTTCCAGGTGAAACATCTTGGTTAAAGAAGAAACTGAGACCAGTTCGTGGCTTATAGTCAGGATTGAGGGGAAGTTTATCCCATTCTCCATCAAATGGCATCTCTTCGAGGAAGTTTCACAAGAGAAGTTTGCTGTGAAATCTTACAAGTGGCAGTCTCTTTATTTGAGATAGCTTGTATTTTTACCCTTTCCAGGTGAAACATATTAGTTAAAGAAGAAACTGAGACCAAATCATGGCTTATAGTCAGGATCGAGGGGAAGTTTATCTGATTCCTCATCAAATGGGATCTCTTCGAGGATGTTTCGCAAGAGAAGTTTGTTGTGAAATCTTACAAGTGGCAGTCCCTTTATTTGAGATAGCTTATGTTTTTACCCTTTCTAGGTGAAATATCTTGGTTAAAGAAGAAAATGAGACCAGTTCATGGCGTATAGTAAGGATCGAGGGGAAGTATATCTGATTCTCCCTCAAATGCATTCTCTTTGAGGAAGTTTCGCAAGATAAGTTGGTTGTGAAATCTTACAAGTGGTAGTCTCTTTATTTGAGATCGCTTGTGTTTTTACCCATTCCAGGTGAAATATTTTGGCTAAATAAGAAATTTAGACAAGTTCATGGCTTATAGTCAGGATGGAGGGGAAGTTTATCCGTTTCTCCATCAAATGGCATCTCTTCGAGGAAGTTTCACAAGAGAAGTTTGTTGTGAAATCTTACAAGTGGTAGTCTCTTTATTTGAGATAACTTGTGTTTTTACCCTTTCCAGGTGAAACATCTTGGTTAAAGAAGAAACTGAGACCAGTTTGTGGCTTATAGTCAGGATTGAGGGGAACTTTATCCCATTCTCTATCAAATGGCATCTCTTCGAGGATGTTTTGCAAGAGAAGTTTGTTGTGAAATCTTACAAGTGGCAGTCTCTTTATTTGAGATAGCTTGTATTTTTACCCTTTCCAGGTGAAACATATTAGTTAAAGAAGAAACTGAGACCAATTCATGGCTTATAGTCAGGATCAAGGGGAAGTTTATCCGATTCCTCATCAAATTGGATCTCTTAAAGGAAGTTTCGCAAGAGAAGTTTGTTGTGAAATCTTACAAGTGGCAGTCTCTTTATTTGAGATAGCTTGTGTTTTTACCCTTTCCAGGTGAAACATCTTGGTTAAAGAAGAAACTGAGTACAGTTCGTGGCTTATAGTCAGGATTGAGGGGAAGTTTATCCCATTCTCCATCAAATGGCATCTCTTCGAGGAAGTTTCGCAAGAGAAGTTTGCTGTGAAATCTTACAAGTGGCAGTCTCTTTATTTGAGATAGCTTGTATTTTCACCCTTTCCAGGTGAAACATATTAGTTAAAGAAGAAACTGAGCCCAATACATGGCTTATAGTCAGGATCGAGGGGAAGTTTATCCGATTCGTGATCAAATTGGATCTCTTAAAGGAAGTTTCGCAAGAGAAGTTTGTTGTGAAATTTAAAAGTGGTAGTCTCTTTATTTGAGATAGCTTGTGTTTTTACCCTTTCCAGGTGAAACATCTTGATTAAAGAAGAAACTGAGACCAGTTCCTAGCTTATAGTCAGGATTGAGGGGAAGTTTATCCCATTCTCCATCAAATGGCATCTCTTCGAGGAAGTTTTGCAAGAGAAGTTTGCTGTGAAATCTTACAAGTGGCAGTCTCTTTATTTGAGATAGCTAGTATTTTTACCCTTTCCAGGTGAAACATATTAGTTAAAGAAGAAACTGAGACCAATTCATGGCTTATAGTCAGGATCGAGGGGAAGTTTATCTGATTCCTCATCAAATTGGATCTCTTCAAGGAAGTTTCGCAAGAGAAGTTTGTTGTGAAATCTTACAAGTTGCAGTCTCTTTATTTAAGATAGTTTGTGTTTTTACCCTTTCCAGGTGAAACATCTTGGTTAAAGAAGAAACTGAGACCAGTTCGTGGCTTATAGTCAGGATTGAGGGGAATTTTATCCCATTCTCCATCAAATGGCATCTCTTCGAGGAAGTTTCACAAGAGAAGTTTGCTGTGAAATCTTACAAGTGGCAGTCTCTTTATTTGAGATAGCTTGTATTTTTACCCTTTCCAGGTGAAACATATTAGTTAAAGAAGAAACTGAGACCAATTCATGGCTTATAGTCAGGATCGAGGGGAAGTTTATCTGATTCCTCATCAAATGGGATCTCTTCGAGGATGTTTCGCAAGAGAAGTTTGTTGTGAAATCTTACAAGTGGCAGTCCCTTTATTTGAGATAGCTTCTGTTTTTACCCTTTCTAGGTGAAATATCTTGGTTAAAGAAGAAAATGAGACCAATTCATGGCGTATAGTAAGGATCGAGGGGAAGTATATCTGATTCTCCCTCAAATGGCATCTCTTTGAGGAAGTTTCGCAAGAGAAGTTGGTTGTGAAATCTTACAAGTGGTAGTCTCTTTATTTGAGATCGCTTGTGTTTTTACCCATTCCAGGTGAAATATTTTGGCTAAATAAGAAATTTAGACAAGTTCATGGCTTATAGTCAGGATGGAGGGGAAGTTTATCCGTTTCTCCATCAAATGGCATCTCTTCGAGGAAGTTTCACAAGAGAAGTTTGTTGTGAAATATTACAAGTGGTAGTCTCTTTATTTGAGATAGCTTGTGTTTTTACCCTTTCCAGGTGAAATATCTTGGTTAAAGAAGAAACTGAGACCAGTTTGTGGCTTATAATCAGGATCGAGGGGAAGTTTATCCGATTCTCCATCAAATGGCATCTCTTCGAGGAAGTTTCCCAAGAAAAGTTTGTCGTGAAATCTTACAAGTGGTAGTCTCTTTATTTGAGATAGCTTGTGTTTTTACCCTTTCCAGGTGTAACATCTTGGTTAAAGAAGAAACTGAGACCAGTTTGTGGCTTATAGTCAGGATTGAGGGGAAGTTTATCCCATTCTCTATCAAATGGCATCTCTTCGAGGAAGTTTTGCAAGAGAAGTTTGCAGTGAAATCTTACAAGTGGCAGTCTCTTTATTTGAGATAGCTTGTATTTTTACCCTTTCCAGGTGAAACATATTAGTTAAAGAAGAAACTGAGACCAATTCATGGCTTATAGTCAGGATCGAGGGGAAGTTTATCCGATTCCTCATAAAATTGGATCTCTTAAAGGAAGTTTTGCAAGAGAAGTTTGTTGTGAAATCTTACAAGTGGCAGTCTCTTTATTTGAGATAGCTTGTGTTTTCACCCTTTCCAGGTGAAACATCTTGGTTAAAGAAGAAACTGAGTACAGTTCGTGGCTTATAGTCAGGATTGAGGGGAAGTTTATCCCATTCTCCATAAAATGGCATCTCTTCGAGGAAGTTTTGCAAGAGAAGTTTGCTGTGAAATCTTACAAGTGGAAGTCTCTTTATTTGAGATAGCTAGTATTTTTACCCTTTCCAGGTGAAACATATTAGTTAAAGAAGAAACTGAGACCAATTCATGGCTTATAGTCAGGATCGAGGGGAAGTTTATCTGATTCCTCATCAAATTGGATCTCTTCAAGGAAGTTTCGCAAGAGAAGTTTGTTGTGAAATCTTACAAGTTGCAGTCTCTTTATTTAAGATAGCTTGTGTTTTTACCCTTTCCAGGTGAAACATCTTGGTTAAAGAAGAAACTGAGACCAGTTCGTGGCTTATAGTCAGGATTGAGGGGAATTTTATCCCATTCTCCATCAAATGGCATCTCTTCGAGGAAGTTTCACAAGAGAAGTTTGCTGTGAAATCTTACAAGTGGCAGTCTCTTTATTTGAGATAGCTTGTATTTTTACCCTTTCCAGGTGAAACATATTAGTTAAAGAAGAAACTGAGACCAATTCATGGCTTATAGTCAGGATCGAGGGGAAGTTTATCTGATTCCTCATCAAATGGGATCTCTTCGAGGATGTTTCGCAAGAGAAGTTTGTTGTGAAATCTTACAAGTGGCAGTCCCTTTATTTGAGATAGCTTCTATTTTTACCCTTTCTAGGTGAAATATCTTGGTTAAAGAAGAAAATGAGACCAATTCATGGCGTATAGTAAGGATCGAGGGGAAGTATATCTGATTCTCCCTCAAATGGCATCTCTTTGAGGAAGTTTCGCAAGAGAAGTTGGTTGTGAAATCTTACAAGTGGTAGTCTCTTTATTTGAGATCGCTTGTGTTTTTACCCATTCCAGGTGAAATATTTTGGCTAAATAAGAAATTTAGACAAGTTCATGGCTTATAGTAAGGATGGAGGGGAAGTTTATCCGTTTCTCCATCAAATGGCATCTCTTCGAGGAAGTTTCACAAGAGAAGTTTGTTGTGAAATATTACAAGTGGTAGTCTCTTTATTTGAGATAGCTTGTGTTTTTACCCTTTCCAGGTGAAATATCTTGGTTAAAGAAGAAACTGAGACCAGTTTGTGGCTTATAATCAGGATCGAGGGGAAGTTTATCCGATTCTCCATCAAATGGCATCTCTTCGAGGAAGTTTCCCAAGAAAAGTTTGTCGTGAAATCTTACAAGTGGTAGTCTCTTTATTTGAGATAGCTTGTGTTTTTACCCTTTCCAGGTGTAACATCTTGGTTAAAGAAGAAACTGAGACCAGTTTGTGGCTTATAGTCAGGATTGAGGGGAAGTTTATCCCATTCTCTATCAAATGGCATCTCTTCGAGGAAGTTTTGCAAGAGAAGTTTGCAGTGAAATCTTACAAGTGGCAGTCTCTTTATTTGAGATAGCTTGTATTTTTACCCTTTCCAGGTGAAACATATTAGTTAAAGAAGAAACTGAGACCAATTCATGGCTTATAGTCAGGATCGAGGGGAAGTTTATCCGATTCCTAATAAAATTGGATCTCTTAAAGGAAGTTTTGCAAGAGAAGTTTGTTGTGAAATCTTACAAGTGGCAGTCTCTTTATTTGAGATAGCTTGTGTTTTCACCCTTTCCAGGTGAAACATCTTGGTTAAAGAAGAAACCGAGTACAGTTCGTGGCTTATAGTCAGGATTGAGGGGAAGTTTATCCCATTCTCCATAAAATGGCATCTCTTCGAGGAAGTTTTGCAAGAGAAGTTTGCTGTGAAATCTTACAAGTGGAAGTCTCTTTATTTGAGATAGCTAGTATTTTTACCCTTTCCAGGTGAAACATATTAGTTAAAGAAGAAACTGAGACCAATTCATGGCTTATAGTCAGGATCGAGGGGAAGTTTATCTGATTCCTCATCAAATTGGATCTCTTCAAGGAAGTTTCGCAAGAGAAGTTTGTTGTGAAATCTTACAAGTTGCAGTCTCTTTATTTAAGATAGCTTGTGTTTTTACCCTTTCCAGGTGAAACATCTTGGTTAAAGAAGAAACTGAGACCAGTTCGTGACTTATAGTCAGGATTGAGGGGAAGTTTATCCCATTCTCCATCAAATGGCATCTCTTCGAGGAAGTTTCACAAGAGAAGTTTGCTGTGAAATCTTACAAGTGGCAGTCTCTTTATTTGAGATAGCTTGTATTTTTACCCTTTCCAGGTGAAACATATTAGTTAAAGAATAAACTGAGACCAATTCATGGCTTATAGTCAGGATCGAGGGGAAGTTTATCTGATTCCTCATCAAATGGGATCTCTTCGAGGATGTTTCGCAAGAGAAGTTTGTTGTGAAATCTTACAAGTGGCAGTCCCTTTATTTGAGATAGCTTGTGTTTTTACCCTTTCTAGGTGAAATATCTTGGTTAAAGAAGAAAATGAGACCAGTTCATGGCGTATAGTAAGGATCGAGGGGAAGTATATCTGATTCTCCCTCAAATGGCATCTCTTTGAGGAAGTTTCGCAAGAGAAGTTGGTTGTGAAATCTTACAAGTGGTAGTCTCTTTATTTGAGACCGCTTGTGTTTTTACCCATTCCAGGTGAAACATCTTGGTTAAAGAAGAAACTGAGACCAGTTTGTGGCTTATAGTCAGGATTGAGGGGAATTTTATCCCATTCTCTATCAAATGGCATCTCTTCGAGGAAGTTTTGCAAGAGAAGTTTGTTGTGAAATCTTACAAGTGGCAGTCTCTTTATTTGAGATAGCTTGTATTTTTACCCTTTCCAGGTGAAACATATTAGTTAAAGAAGAAACTGAGACCAATTCATGGCTTATAGTCAGGATCAAGGGGAAGTTTATCCGATTCCTCATCAAATTGGATCTCTTAAAGGAAGTTTCGCAAGAGAAGTTTGTTGTGAAATCTTACAAGTGGCAGTCTCTTTATTTGAGATAGCTTGTGTTTTTACCCTTTCCAGGTGAAACATCTTGGTTAAAGAAGAAACTGAGTACAGTTCGTGGCTTATAGTCAGGATTGAGGGGAAGTTTATCCCATTCTCCATCAAATGGCATCTCTTCGAGGAAGTTTCGCAAGAGAAGTTTGCTGTGAAATCTTACAAGTGGCAGTCTCTTTATTTGAGATAGCTTGTATTTTTACCCTTTCCAGGTGAAACATATTAGTTAAAGAAGAAACTGAGACCAATACATGGCTTATAGTCAGGATCGAGGGGAAGTTTATCCGATTCGTCATCAAATTGGATCTCTTAAAGGAAGTTTCACAAGAGAAGTTTGTTGTGAAATTTAAAAGTGGTAGTCTCTTTATTTGAGATAGCTTGTGTTTTTACCCTTTCCAGGTGAAACATCTTGATTAAAGAAGAAACTGAGACCAGTTCCTGGCTTATAGTCAGGATTGAGGGGAAGTTTATCCCATTCTCCATCAAATGGCATCTCTTCGAGGAAGTTTTGCAAGAGAAGTTTGCTGTGAAATCTTACAAGTGGCAGTCTCTTTATTTGAGATAGCTAGTATTTTTACCCTTTCCAGGTGAAACATATTAGTTAAAGAAGAAACTGAGACCAATTCATGGTTTATAGTCAGGATCGAGGGGAAGTTTATCTGATTCCTCATCAAATTGGATCTCTTCAAGGAAGTTTCGCAAGAGAAGTTTGTTGTGAAATCTTACAAGTTGCAGTCTCTTTATTTAAGATAGTTTGTGTTTTTACCCTTTCCAGGTGAAACATCTTGGTTAAAGAAGAAACTGAGACCAGTTCGTGGCTTATAGTCAGGATTGAGGGGAATTTTATCCCATTCTCCATCAAATGGCATCTCTTCGAGGAAGTTTCACAAGAGAAGTTTGCTGTGAAATCTTACAAGTGGCAGTCTCTTTATTTGAGATAGCTTGTATTTTTACCCTTTCCAGGTGAAACATATTAGTTAAAGAAGAAACTGAGACCAATTCATGGCTTATAGTCAGGATCGAGGGGAAGTTTATCTGATTCCTCATCAAATGGGATCTCTTCGAGGATGTTTCGCAAGAGAACTTTGTTGTGAAATCTTACAAGTGGCAGTCCCTTTATTTGAGATAGCTTCTGTTTTTACCCTTTCTAGGTGAAATATCTTGGCTAAAGAAGAAAATGAGACCAATTCATGGCGTATAGTAAGGATCGAGGGGAAGTATATCTGATTCTCCCTCAAATGGCATCTCTTTGAGGATGTTTCGCAAGAGAAGTTGGTTGTGAAATCTTACAAGTGGTAGTCTCTTTATTTGAGATCGCTTGTGTTTTTACCCATTCCAGGTGAAATATTTTGGCTAAATAAGAAATTTAGACAAGTTCATGGCTTATAGTCAGGATGGAGGGGAAGTTTATCCGTTTCTCCATCAAATGGCATCTCTTCGAGGAAGTTTCACAAGAGAAGTTTGTTGTGAAATATTACAAGTGGTAGTCTCTTTATTTGAGATAGCTTGTGTTTTTACCCTTTCCAGGTGAAATATCTTGGTTAAAGAAGAAACTGAGACCAGTTTATGGCTTATAATCAGGATCGAGGGGAAGTTTATCCGATTCTCCATCAAATGGCATCTCTTCGAGGAAGTTTCCCAAGAAAAGTTTGTCGTGAAATCTTACAAGTGGTAGTCTCTTTATTTGAGATAGCTTGTGTTTTTACCCTTTCCAGGTGAAACATCTTAGTTAAAGAAGAAACTGAGACCAGTTTGTGGCTTATAGTCATGATTGAGGGGAAGTTTATCCCATTCTCTATCAAATGGCATCTCTTCGAGGAAGTTTTGCAAGAGAATTTTGCAGTGAAATCTTACAAGTGGCAGTCTCTTTATTTGAGATAGCTTGTATTTTTACCCTTTCCAGGTGAAACATATTAGTTAAAGAAGAAACTGAGACCAATTCATGGCTTATAGTCAGGATCGAGGGGAAGTTTATCCGATTCCTCATAAAATTGGATCTCTTAAAGGAAGTTTCGCAAGAGAAGTTTGTTGTGAAATCTTACAAGTGGCAGTCTCTTTATTTGAGATAGCTTGTGTTTCCACCCTTTCCAGGTGAAACATCTTGGTTAAAGAAGAAACTGAGTACAGTTCGTGGCTTATAGTCAGGATTGAGGGGAAGTTTATCCCATTCTCCATCAAATGGCATCTCTTCGAGGAAGTTTCGCAAGAGAAGTTTGCTGTGAAATCTTACAAGTGGCAGTCTCTTTATTTGAGATAGCTTGTATTTTTACCCTTTCCAGGTGAAACATATTAGTTAAAGAAGAAACTGAGACCAATTCATGGCTTATAGTCAGGATCGAGGGGAAGTTTATCCGATTCATCATCAAATTGGATCTCTTAAAGAAAGTTTCGCAAGAGAAGTTTGTTGTGAAATTTTACAAGTGGTAGTCTCTTTATTTGAGATAGCTTGTGTTTTTACCCTTTCCAGGTGAAACATCTTGGTTAAAGAAGAAACTGAGACCAGTTCCTGGCTTATAGTCAGGATTTAGGGGGAGTTTATCCCATTCTCCATCAAATGGCATCTCTTCGAGGAAGTTTTGCAAGAGAAGTTTGCTGTGAAATCTTACAAGTGGAAGTCTCTTTATTTGAGATAGGTAGTATTTTTACCCTTTCCAGGTGAAACATATTAGTTAAAGAAGAAACTGAGACCAATTCATGGCTTATAGTCAGGATCGAGGGGAAGTTTATCTGATTCCTCATCAAATTGGATCTCTTCAAGGAAGTTTCGCAAGAGAAGTTTGTTGTGAAATCTTACAAGTTGCAGTCTCTTTATTTAAGATAGCTTGTGTTTTTACCCTTTCCAGGTGAAAAATCTTGGTTAAAGAAGAAACTGAGACCAGTTCGTGACTTATAGTCAGGATTGAGTGGAAGTTTATCCCATTCTCCATCAAATGGCATCTCTTCGAGGAAGTTTCACAAGAGAAGTTTGCTGTGAAATCTTACAAGTGGCAGTCTCTTTATTTGAGATAGCTTGTATTTTTACCCTTTCCGGGTGAAACATATTAGTTAAAGAATAAACTGAGACCAATTCATGGCTTATAGTCAGGATCGAGGGGAAGTTTATCTGATTCCTCATCAAATGGGATCTCTTCGAGGATGTTTCGCAAGAGAAGTTTGTTGTGAAATCTTACAAGTGGCAGTCCCTTTATTTGAGATAGCTTGTGTTTTTACCCTTTCTAGGTGAAATATCTTGGTTAAAGAAGAAAATGAGACCAGTTCATGGCGTATAGTAAGGATCGAGGGGAAGTATATCTGATTCTCCCTCAAATGGCATCTCTTTGAGGAAGTTTCGCAAGAGAAGTTGGTTGTGAAATCTTACAAGTGGTAGTCTCTTTATTTGAGATCGCTTGTGTTTTTACCCATTCCAGGTGAAATATTTTGGCTAAATAAGAAATTTAGACAAGTTCATGGCTTATAGTCAGGATGGAGGGGAAGTTTATCCGTTTCTCCATCAAATGGCATCTCTTCGAGGAAGTTTCACAAGAGAAGTTTGTTGTGAAATATTACAAGTGGTAGTCTCTTTATTTGAGATAGCTTGTGTTTTTACGCTTTCCAGGTGAAATATCTTGGTTAAAGAAGAAACTGAGACCAGTTTGTGGCTTATAATCAGGATCGAGGGGAAGTTTATCCGATTCTCCATCAAATGGCATCTCTTCGAGGAAGTTTCCCAAGAAAAGTTTGTCGTGAAATCTAACAAGTGGTAGTCTCTTTATTTGAGATAGCTTGTGTTTTTACCCTTTCCAGGTGAAAAATCTTGGTTAAAGAAGAAACTGAGACCAGTTCGTGGCTTATAGTCAGGATTGAGGGGAAGTTTATCCCATTCTCCATCAAATGGCATCTCTTCGAGGAAGTTTTGCAAGAGAAGTTTGTTGTGAAATCTTACAAGTGGCAGTCTCTTTATTTGAGATATCTTGTATTTTTACCCTTTCCAGGTGAAACATATTAGTTAAAGAAGAATCTGAGACCAATTCATGGCTTATAGTCAGGATCAAGGGGAAGTTTATCTGATTCGTCATCAAATTGGATCTCTTAAAGGAAGTTTCGCAAGAGAAGTTTGTTGTGAAATTTTACAAGTGGTAGTCTCTTTATTTGAGATAGCTTGTGATTTTACCCTTTCCAGGTGAAACATCTTGGTTAAAGAAGAAACTGAGACCAGTTCGTGGCTTATAGTCAGGATTGAGGGGAAGTTTATCCCATTCTCCATCAAATGGCATCTCTTCGAGGAAGTTTTGCAAGAGAAGTTTGTTGTGAAATCTTACAAGTGGCAGTCTCTTTATTTGAGATAGCTAGTATTTTTACCCTTTCCAGGTGAAACATATTAGTTAAACAAGAAACTGAGACCAATTCATGGCTTATAGTCAGGATCGAGGGGAAGTTTATCCGATTCCTCATCAAATTGGATCTCTTCAAGGAAGTTTCGCAAGAGAAGTTTGTTGTGAAATCTTACAAGTGGCAGTCTCTTTATTTAAGATAGCTTGTGTTTTTACCCTTTCCAGGTGAAACATCTTGGTTAAAGAAGAAACTGAGACCAGTTCGTGGCTTATAGTCAGGATTGAGGGGAAGTTTATCCCATTCTCCATCAAATGGCATCTCTTCGAGGAAGTTTTGCAAGAGAAGTTTGCTGTGAAATCTTACAAGTGGCAGTCTCTTTATTTGAGATAGCTTGTATTTTTACCCTTTCCAGGTGAAACATATTAGTTAAAGAAGAATCTGAGACCAATTCATGGCTTATAGTCAGGATCGAGGGGAATCTTATCCGATTCCTCATCAAATTGGATCTCTTAAAGGAAGTTTCTCAAGAGAAGTTTGTTGTGAAATCTTACAAGTGGCAGTCTCTTTATTTGAGATAGCTTGTGTTTTTACCCTTTCCAGGTGAAACATCTTGGTTAAAGAAGAAACTGAGTACAGTTCGTGGCTTATAGTCAGGATTGAGGGGAAGTTTATCCCATTCTCCATCAAATGACATATCTTCGAGGAAGTTTCGCAAGGTAAGTTTACTGTGAAATCTTACAAGTGGCAGTCTCTTTATTTGAGATAGCTTGTATTTTTACCCTTTCCAGGTGAAACATATTAGTTAAAGAAGAAAATGAGACCAATTCATGGCTTATAGTCAGGATCGAGGGGAAGTTTATCCGATTCCACATCAAATGGGATCTCTTCGGGGATGTTTCGTAAGAGAAGTTTGTTGTGAAATCTTACAAGTGGTAGTCTCTTTATTTGAGATAGACTGTGTTTTTATCCTTTCTAGGTGAAATATCTTGGTTAAAGAAGAAAATGAGACCAGTTCGTGGCGTATAGTAAGGATCGAGGGAAAGTATATCTGATTCTCCATCAAATGGTATCTCTTCGAGGAAATTTCACAAGAGAAGTTTGTTATGAAATCATACAAGTGACAGTCTCTTTATTTGAGATAGCTAGTGTTTTTACCCATTCCAAGTGAAATATTTTGGTTAAATAAGAAATTTAGACAAGTTCATGGCTTATAGTCAGGATGGAGGGGAAGTTTATCCAATTCTCCATCAAATGGAATCTCTTCGAGGAAGTTTCACAAGAGAAGTTTGTTGTGAAATCATACAAGTGGTAGTCTCTTTATTTGAGATAGCTTGTGTTTTTACCCTTTCCAGGTGAAATATCTTGGTTAAAGAAGAAACTGAGACCAACTTGTGGCTTATAATAAGGATCGAGGGGAAGTTTCTCCGATTCTCCATCAAATGGCATCTCTTCGAGGAAGTTTCCCAAGAAAAGTTTGTTGTGAAATCTTACAAGTGGAAGTCTCTTTATTTGAGATAGCTTGTGTTTTTACCCTTTCCAGGTGAAACATCTTGGTTACAGAAGAAACTGAGACCAGTTCGTGGTTTATAGTCAGGATTGAGGGGAAGTTTATCCCATTCTCCATCAAATGGCATCTCTTCGAGAAAGTTTCGCAAGAGAAGTTTGTTGTGAAATCTTACAAGTGGCAGTATCTTTATTTGAGATAGCTTGTATTTTTACCCTTTCCAGGTGAAACATATTAGTTAAAGAAGAAACTGAGACCAATTCATGGCTTATAGTCAGGATTGAGGGGAAGTTTATCCCATTATCCATGAAATGGCATCTCTTCGAGGAAGTTTCGCAAGAGAAGTTTGCTGTGAAATCTTACAAGTGGCAGTCTCTTTATTTGAGATAGCTTTTATTTTTACCCTTTCCAGGTGAAACATATTAGTTAAAGAAGAAACTGAGACCAATTCATGGCTTATAGTCAGGATCGAGGGGAAGTTTATCCGATTCCTCATCAAATTGGATCTCTTAAAGAAAGTTTCGCAAGAGAAGTTTGTTGTGAAATCTTACAAGTGGCAGTCTCTTTATTTGAGATAGCTTGTGTTTTTACCCTTTCCAGGTGAAACATCTTGGTTAAAGAAGAAACTGAGTACAGTTCGTGGCTTATAGTCAGGATTGAGGGGAAGTTTATCCCATTCTCCATCAAATGGCATCTCTTCGAGGAAGTTTCGCAAGAGAAGTTTGCTGTGAAATCTTACAAGTGGCAGTCTTTTTATTTGAGATAGCTTTTATTTTTACCCTTTCCAGGTGAAACATATTAGTTAAAGAAGAAACTGAGACCAATTAATGGCTTACAGTCAGGATCAAGGGGAAGTTTATCCGATTCCTCATCAAATGGGATCTCTTCGAGGAAGTTTCGCAAGAGAAGTTTGTTGTGAAATCTTACAAGTGGCAGTCTCTTTATTTGAGATAGCTTGTGTTTTTACCCTTTCTAGATGAAATATCTTGGTTAAAGAAGAAAATGAGACCAGTTCGTGGCGTATAGTAAGGATCGAGTGGAAGTATATCTGATTCTCCATCAAATGGCATCTCTTCGAGGAAATTTCGCAAAAGAAGTTTGTTATGAAATCATACAAGTGGCAGTCTCTTTATTTGAGATAACTTGTGTTTTTACCCATTCCAGGTGAAATATTTTGGTTAAATAAGAAATTTAGACAAGTTCATGGCTTATAGTCAGGATGGAGGGGAAGTTTATCCGATTCTCCATCAAATGGCATATCTTCGATGAAGTTTCACAAGAGAAGTTTGTTGTGAAATTTTACAAGTGGTAGTCTCTTTATTTGAGATAGCTTGTGTTTTTACCCTTTCCAGGTGAAACATCTTGGTTAAAGAAGAAACTGAGACCAGTTTGTGGCTTATAGTCCGGATTGAGGGGAAATTTATTCCATTCTCCATCAAATGGCATCTCTTCGAGGAAGTTTCGCAAGAGAAGTTTGTTGTGAAATCTTACAAGTGGCAGTCTCTTTATTTGAGATAGCTTGTATTTTTACCCTTTCCAGGTTAAACATATTAGTTAAAGAAGAAACTGAGACCAATTCATGGCTTATAGTCAGGATCGAGGGGAAGTTTATCCGATTCCTCATCAAATTGGATCTCTTCGAGGAAGTTTCGCAAGAGAAGTTTGTTGTGAAATCTTACAAGTGGCATTCTCTTTATTTGAGATAGCTTATGTTTTTCCCCTTTCCAGGTGAAACATCTTGGTTAAAGAAGAAACTGAGACCAGTTCATGGCTTATATTCAGGATTGAGGGGAAGTTTATCCCATTCTCCATCAAATGGCATCTCTTCAAGGAAGTTTCGCAAGAGAAGTTTACTGTGAAATCTTAGAAGTGGCAGTCTCTTTATTTGAGATAGCTTGTATTTTTAACCTTTCTAGGTGAAACATATTAGTTAAAGAAAAAACTGAGACCAATTCATGGCTTATAGTCAGGATCGAGGGGAAGTTTATCCGATTCCACATCAAATGGGATCTCTTCGAGGATGTTTCGCAAGAGAAGTTTGTTGTGAAATCTTACAAGTGGCAGTCTCTTTATTTGAGATAGATTGTGTTTTTATCCATTCTAGGTGAAATATCTTGGTTAAAGAAGAAAATGAGACCAGTTAGTGGCGTATAGTAAGGATCGAGGGAAAGTATATCTGATTCTCCATCAAATGGCATCTCTTCGAGGAAATTTCACAAAAGAAGTTTGTTATGAAATCATACAAGTGACAGTCTCTTTATTTGAGATAGCTTGTGTTTTTACCCATTCCAGGTGAAATATTTTGGTTAAATAAGAAATTTAGACAAGTTCATGGCTAATAGTCAGGATGGAGGGGAAGTTTATCCAATTCTCCATCAAATGGCATCTCTTCGAGGAAGTTTCACAAGAGAAGTTTGTTGTGAAATCTTACAAGTGGTAGTCTCTTTATTTGAGATAGCTTGTGTTTTTACCCTTTCCAGGTGAAATATCTTGGTTAAAGAAGAAACTGAGACCAACTTGTTGCTTATAATATGGATCGAGGGGAAGTTTATCCGATTCTCCATCAAATGGCATCTCTTCGAGGAAGTTTCCCAAGAAAAGTTTGTTGTGAAATCTTAAAAGTGGTAGTCTCTTTATTTGAGATAGCTTATGTTTTTACCCTTTCCAGGTGAAACATCTTGGTTACAGAAGAAACTGAGACCAGTTCGTGGCTTATAGTCAGGATTGAGGGGAAGTTTATCCCATTCTCCATCAAATGGCATCTCTTCGAGGAAGTTTTGCAAGAGAAGTTTGCTGTGAAATCTTACAAGTGGCAGTTTCTTTATTTGAGATAGCTTGTATTTTTACCCTTTCCATGTGAAACATATTAGTTAAAGAAGAAACTGAGACCAATTCATGGCTTATAGTCAGGATCAAGGGGAAGTTTATCTGATTCCTCATCAAATTGGATCTCTTCAAGGAAGTTTCACAAGAGAAGTTTGTTGTGAAATCTTACAAGTGGCAGTCTCTTTATTTAAGATAGCTTGTGTTTTTACCCTTTCCAGGTGAAACATCTTGGTTAAAGAAGAAACGGAGACCAGTTCGTGGCTTATAGTCAGGATTGAGGGGAAGTTTATCCCATTCTCCATCAAATGGCATCTCTTCGAGGAAGTTTCGCAAGAGAAGTTTGCTGTGAAATCTTACAAGTGGCAGTCTCTTTATTTGAGATAGCTTGTATTTTTACCCTTTCCAGGTGAAACATATTAGTTAAAGAAGAAACTGAGACCAATTCATGGCTTATAGTCAGGGTCGAGGGGAAGTTTATCCGATTCCTCATCAAATTGGATCTCTTCGAGGAAGTTTCGCAAGAGAAGTTTGTTGTGAAATCTTACAAGTGGCATTCTCTTTATTTGAGATAGCTTATGTTTTTTCCCCTTTCCAGGTGAAATATCTTGGTTAAAGAAGAAACTGAGACCAGTTTGTGGCTTATATTCAGGATTGAGGGGAATTTTATCCCATTCTCCATCAAATGGCATCTCTTCGAGGAAGTTTCGCAAGAGAAGTTTACTGTGAAATCTTACAAGTGGCAGTCTCTTTATTTGAGATAGCTTGTATTTTTACCCTTTCCAGGTGAAACATATTAGTTAAAGAAGAAACTGAGACCAATTCATGGCTTATAGTCAGGATCAAGGGGAAGTTTATCCGATTCCACATCAAATGGGATCTCTTCGAGGATGTTTCGCAAGAGAAGTTTGTTGTGAAATCTTACAAGTGGCAATCTCTTTATTTGAGTTAGATTGTGTTTTTATCCTTTCTAGGTGAAATATCTTGGTTAAAGAAGAAAATGAGACCAGTTCGTGGCGTATAGTAAGGATCGAGGGAAAGTATATCTGATTCTCCATCAAATGGCATCTCTTCGAGGAAATTTCACAAAAGAAGTTTGTTATGAAATCATACAAGTTACAGTCTCTTTATTTGAGATAGCTTATGTTTTTACCCATTCCAGGTGAAATATTTTGGTTAAATAAGAAATTTAGACAAGTTCATGGCTTATAGTCAGGATGGAGGGGAAGTTTATCCAATTCTCCATCAAATGGCATCTCTTCGAGGAAGTTTCACAAGAGAAGTTTGTTGTGAAATCTTACAAGTGGTAGTCTCTTTATTTGAGATAGCTTGTGTTTTTACCCTTTCCAGGTGAAATATCTTGGTTAAAGAAGAAACTGAGACCAACTTGTGGCTTATAATAAGGATCGAGGGGAAGTTCATCCGATTCTCCATCAAATGGCATCTCTTCGAGGAAGTTTCCCAAGAAAAGTTTGTTGTGAAATCTTACAAGTGGTAGTCTCTTTATTTGAGATAGCTTGTGTTTGTACCCTTTCCAGGTGAAACATCTTGGTTACAGAAGAAACTGAGACCAGTTCTTGGCTTATAGTCAGTATTGAGGGGAAGTTTATCCCATTCTCCATCAAATGGCATCTCTTCGAGGAAGTTTTGCAAGAGAAGTTTGCTGTGAAATCTTACAAGTGGCAGTTTCTTTATTTGAGATAGCTTGTATTTTTACCCTTTCCAAGTGAAACATATTAGTTAAAGAAGAAACTGAGACCAATTCATGGCTTATAGTCAGGATCGAGGGGAAGTTTATCCGATTCCTCATCAAATTGGATCTCTTCAAGGAAGTTTCGCAAGAGATGTTTGTTGTGAAATCTTACAAGTGGCAGGGTCTTTATTTAAGATAGCTTGTGTTTTTACCCTTTCCAGGTGAAACATCTTGGTTAAAGAAGAAACTGAGACCAGATCGTGGCTTATAGTCAGGATTGAGGGGAAGTTTATCCCATTCTCCATCAAATGGCATTTCTTCGAGGAAGTTTCGCAAGAGAAGTTTGCTGTGAAATCTTGTAAGTGGCAGTCTCTTTATTTGAGATAACTTGTATTTTTACCCTTTCCAAGTGAAACATATTAGTTAAAGAAGAAACTGAGACCAATTCATGGCTTATAGTCAGGATCGAGGGGAAGTTTATCCTATTCCTCATCAAATTGGATCTCTTCGAGGAAGTTTCGCAAGAGAAGTTTGTTGTGAAATCTTACAAGTGGCATTCTCTTTATGTGAGATAGCTTGTGTTTTTCCCCTTTCCAGGTGAAACATCTTGGTTAAAGAAGAAACTGAGACCAGTTCGTGGCTTACATTCAGGATTGAGGGGAAGTTTATTCCATTCTCCATCAAATGGCATCTCTTCGAGGAAGTTTCGCAAGAGAAGTTTACTGTGAAATCTTACAAGTGGCAGTCTCTTTATTTGAGATAGCTTGTATTTTTACCCTTTCCAGGTGAAACATATTAGTTAAAGAAGAAACTGAGACCAATTCATGGCTTATAGTCAAGATCGAGGGGAAGTTTATCCGATTCCACATTAAATGGGATCTCTTCGAGGATGTTTCGCAAGAGAAGTTTGTTGTGAAATCTTACAAGTGGCAATCTCTTTATTTGAGTTAGATTGTGTTTTTATCCTTTCTGGGTGAAATATCTTGGTTAAAGAAGAAAATGAGATCAGTTCGTGGCATATAGTAAGGATCGAGGGAAAGTATATCTGATTCACCATCAAATGGCATCTCTTCGAGGAAATTTCACAAAAGAAGTTTGTTATGAAATAATACAAGTGACAGTCTCTTTATTTGAGATAGCTTGTGTTTTTACCCATTCCAGGTGAAATATTTTGGTTAAATAATAAATTTAGACAAGTTCATGGCTTATAGTCAAGATGAAGGGGAAGTTTATCCAATTCTCCATCAAATGGCATCTCTTCGAGGAAGTTTCACAAGAGAAGTTTGTTGTGAAATCTTACAAGTGGTAGTCTCTTTATTTGAGATAGCTTGTGTTTTTACCCTTTCCATGTGAAATATCTTGGTTAAAGAAGAAACTGAGACCAACTTGTGGCTTATAATAAGGATCAAGGGGAAGTTTATCCGATTCTCCATCAAATGGCATCTCTTCGAGGAAGTTTCCCAAGAAACGTTTGTTGTGAAATCTTACAAGTGGTAGTCTCTTTATTTGAGATAGCTTGTGTTTGTACCCTTTCCAGGTGAAACATCTTGGTTACAGAAGAAACTGAGACCAGTTCGTGGCTTATAGTCAGAATTGAGGGGAAGTTTATCCCATTCTCCATCAAATGGCATCTCTTCGAGGAAGTTTTACAAGAGAAGTTTGTTGTGAAATCTTACAAGTGGCAGTTTCTTTATTTGAGATAGCTTGTATTTTTACCCTTTCCAGGTGAAACATATTAGTTAAAGAAGAAATTGAGACAATTCATGGCTTATAGTCAGGATCGAGGGGAAGTTTATCCGATTCCTCATCAAATTGGATCTCTTAAAGGAAGTTTCGCAAGAGAAGTTTGTTGTGAAATCTTACAAGTGGCAGTCTCTTTATTTAAGATAGCTTGTGTTTTTACCCTTTCCAGGTGAAACATCTTGGTTAAAGAAGAAACTGACACCAGTTCGTGGCTTATAGTCAGGATTAAGGGGAAGTTTATCCCATTCTCCATCAAATGGCATCTCTTCGAGGAAGTTTCGCAAGAGAAGTTTGCTGTGAAATCTTACAAGTGGCAGTCTCTTTATTTGAGATAACTTGTATTTTTACCCTTTCCAGGTGAAACATATTAGTTAAAGAAGAAACTGAGACCAATTCATGGCTTATAGTCAGGATCGAGGGGAAGTTTATCTGATTCCTTATCAAATGGAATCTCTTCGAGGAAGTTTCGCAAGAGAAGTTTGTTGTGAAATCTTACAAGTGGCAGTCTCTTTATTTGAGATAGCTTGTGTTTTTACCCTTTCTAGGTGAAATATCTTGGTTAAAGAAGAAAATTAGACCAGTTCGTGGCGTATAGTAAGGATCGAGGGTAAGAATATCTGATTCTCCCTAAAAATGGCATCTCTTCGAGGAGTTTCGCAAGAGAAGTTGGCTGTGAAATCTTACAAGTGGCAGTCTCTTTATTTGAGATAACTTGTATTTTTACCCTTTCAAGGTGAAATATTTTGGTTAAATAAGAAATTTAGACAAGTTCATGGGTTATAGTGAGGATGGAGGGGAAGTTTATCCGATTCTCCATCAAATGGCATCTCTTCGAGGAAGTTTCGCAGGAGATGTTTGTTGTGAAATCTTACAAGTGGCAGTCTCTTTATTTGAGATAGCTTGTGTTTTTACCCTTTCCAGGTGAAATATCTTGGTTAAAGAAGAAAATGAGACTAGTTCGTGGCGTATAGTAAGGATCGAGGGGAAGAATATCTGATTCTCCCTAAAAATGGCATCTCTTCGAGGAAGTTTCGCAAGAGAAGTTGGTTGTGAAATCTTAAAAGTGGCAGTCTTATTATTTGAGATAGCTTCTGTTTTTACCCATTCCAGGTGAAATATTTTGGTTAAATAAGAAATTTAGACAAGTTCATGGCTTATAGTCAGGATGGAGGGGAAGTTTATCCGATTCTCCATCAAATGGCATCTCTTCGAGGAAGTTTCACAAGAGAAGTTTGTTGTGAAATCTTACAAGTGGTAGTCTCTTTATTTGAGATAGTGTTGTACCCCAAAATTTGCCCTCCCATATTCTTCAAGATTTTCAACATGTACCAGCAAACGAGCTTCATTCAATAGTGAAGCCTTGGCCTTTTAGAGGATGGGCGTTGGATCTTATTGGAGAGATTCGACCAGCATCATCAAAGAGCCAGAAATATATACTGGTAGGCATTGATTATTTCACTAAATGGATCGAAGCTATCCCTTTAGTCAACGCAGACCAAGAAAATGTCATTGAATTTATTCAAAAGAACATTATCTACAAATTTGGAATCCCTGAGACTATAACAATTGATCAAGGGTCAGTGTTTACTGGTCGAAAGATGCAGGAATTCTCTCAAGAAACAAGCTTTAGACTCCTAACATCAACACCTTATTATGCACAGGCAAATGGTCAAGTCGAAGCAGCGAATAAAAGAGTGATTGGCCTGATAAAAAAGCATGTGGGAAAGAAGCCAAAAAATTGGCATAAAATGTTAGACCAGATCTTGTGGGCCTGTCGAACGTCCCCAAAGGAAGCCACGGGTACAACACCATGTCGGCTAACTTATGGTCATGACGCAGTACTGCCAGCAGAAATTTGTCTTCAATCAGCAAGGGTTCAAAGACATCAAGATATCCCCTCTGAGGTTTATTGGGATATGATGTTAGATGAATTGGTAGATTTAGGCGAAGAAAGACTACGAGCTCTCGACCTACTGAGAATTCAGAAGAAAAGAGTGGAAGACTCTTACAATAAGAAAGTAAAACCTAAAGCATTAACGCCTGAAGAACTAGTTTGGAAGGTAATTCTTCCTATGGATTGAAGAGATCGAAGCATGGGAAAATGGTCACCCAAGTGGGAAGGACACTTCAAAATTATTCAAACTTTTTCTGGTGGAGCTTATGAGGTCGAAGAGTTAAGCGAAGATAAAAGAATCTTGAGAGTAAACGGAAAATATTTGAAAAAATATAAACCTATGCTCCAAGAGATCAAAATAAATAACAATTAATGACTAAGTGAACCATAAAACCAAAAAGCTGCGCCCAAACCTAAGAACACACTTTGTAATTTTTGGTGAAAAAGTCAAAACTGAAAACTGCATTAGAGGGAAATTCAAAGCGAGATATCAATTCCAAAAGCTTTCTAAGGCCTCAAGGAACGTTTCTAGATCAAAACCACTGCTTCTAACGCAAGGAATTGGTAACACGATGCCGTCCTGTTCTCGAATTTTCCCATATTCGTGTTTCAATTTATACGCATCCTCATTGCATTTTTTCTGTTGATTTATACTAATTGATTCATTCTGAAGCTAACCATGCCATTCAATTGAATTTTCGTGCCTTATATGGGAATCCACCATTGAAGCTTGCTAGGGTTTCAGAGCTGTAAAATTAGGGCTTTCCTCTTCAGGAAAAATTAGACCACAGGACCAGGACCATTGGACTCAGAAGCTTCACACGAATTTAACACATATGTCGCGCTCAATTTATGAGAAACCATGGCGTAATCGCTATTTTCTCATAACTGTAGTTAGTGGGGGTTCAAAACCCCCGCTATTTGATATGTTTTTTCAGGAAAAAGCAAAGGCGAGTGGAGAAGATGATGATTTGTCTCAATGTGATAGGGCTATTCAAATTTCAGCGCATTTTTTTTATTAATAGCATTAGTGTGTTTTTTTTATATATTAATTGTTATCCATTATTATTACAAAGTGACAAAGCAGCTCAGTTGGTGGAACGTAGTGCTGGCAAGCCTTGGGACCTGGGTTCGATTCCCAGGTCCCCCATATGTCTTTCTATTTTTTCTTGTAATATGATCAGGTACTCAACATGTCCAGATGACCACCAAACACGCAGCGCTGAGGCTTGCCACATGGCCACTGAGATCAATCCAAAAGCCAAGGCATGAGTTCCATGGTGCACCTCAGTCCAGGAGTCCACACGTGACCACCAAAAGTCAACCAGGCCTCCAATAAATGGGCCAAAATTGCTGGAAAATACCTCCATTGGGTCAACAAACCCCCTCCTGTTTGCATTTCTCTCTTTCATTATTTTTTTTATTTATTTGTTTTTTTTAATTTATTTGTTTTCATTTAATTCCTCCAAATTAATTTTTTATAATATAATAAAAATACAAAAAAATCAGGAAAGACAAAAATAAAAATATATTTTATTTAATGTTTTTTTATAAATAAATTCTATTAATTAATTTAGTTTTTAATTCTAGGTTCAATTTTAATGTTCTTTCTAATAAACTAAAAAATGTAGAATTAGGGTTTTAAATACTTTTATCCTTTTTCTTTTACCATTATTAATAATTAATTATTTATTTTGTAAATAAATTGCCATGTAAATAATTAGGTTAAAATTAGGGTACAAACTTAAACATTTTTTAATAAATTAAAAATAGTTTAGAATTAGGTTTTAATTCCATTAATTCTCATTAAACTCCATAAATGCAAAAAACTCCAAAAATTCTTTCTTTTATTTTCTTTTAATCAATTTCGTGATTCCAATTTAATTTCCTTAAAAGGGTCCAACGCCCTCGCATTCGATCATAATTCTATTTCGCGCGCTTATTGTATTTCCTTTTTATAAATTTCATGTAATTCTCCCAAAGCCATGTAATAGATTAATTAGGATATTTATCTTTCCGCATTTTTTTTATTTTATTTCAAATCGGGTCTTGGATTAATTTGGCGATGTAGACCCGCACCTTTGTAATAGCGTAGGACTTTTAATTCCGCATCTTTTTAACTGTTAATAATTTGCATGAGAGAATGAATGCCAAAATAATAAAACAACGCGTAGATCACCAATGCTTGAACAAGACAAAAATATCTGAAAACGATACACAAATCACACACCACCCCTAGGGTACGTCTCATTGTTGCCTTGCCCCTCGAAAGGTGGTCGTCGAGTAGAGGATGTTTTAGTAAGTCCTCATGTCCATGAACATGGCATGAGGGTAGCTTCTAAGGTATCTTCCTATTGCTCCGGTGATCACCATGTCCCGAATCCTCGAATTGACCCGAACACCTCCAACGGTGGTGCTACCTACCTCTCAATGGTGGGATGGCACTACTTTAAGGACATTTACACAGACGAATTCCTTAGGGTAGGTAGACGACTCATAGATACTTGCTCTAATTTCAAAAAAAAATCAAAAAACTCTTTTCACACCGACACTTTTCAAAAAGCTTTCGAAAGCAACTTTTCAAACACTCTTGAGGACTGATACAAGAGTCGAACTGAAATTTTCAAAGAAACCTTTTAAACCCACAGTTGAAAAGCAAATAAACAATTTTGAAAACACAAATGAGCAAGTATCTAAGAGCCCATGGATAACCATGGATAGAAAGGGTGCTAACACCTTCCCTTTCTATAATCTACCTCCCGAACCGAGAGCAATCTCTATAAGGAATTTTTCTGTGCTTTTGTCCTTTCCATTTGGAGAAAATAAAAGACGGTGGCGACTCTTGCTTCCGCGACATTTCGCGAACTAGCGTTAAACAGTCAGTTCCAGATCCACCGTTTACAGAACTGGCGACTCTGCTGGGGACCCTTTAAAGTGAGGTGTACCTTAGGATAGTTTATAACTGTGTTTTCAATTGTATTGACTTGTTTGCTTTAAATTGTGGGTTGCATGGGAGTTACATAGATCCTAACCCGGATCTGGGGATACCCTGTTTAGGTAGCATAAGCTGTGAGGGACCCGTCCGGCGTAGACCGACACGGGTGAAGCAGTGGCTATGTTAGTGTGGCACCTTGGTCTGTACCGATATCCCTTGTGTTGCAACGAGGAGAATATGGGTCTTCTGAGGAGTCATTAAGCACCAACAGACCTTAGAACCTTAAATGACACAACTTGGCCATTAGAACAGTAGCAGTATGCTACGCCCATTGAGGCTAAACTCTCGTGATGGTTCTGGCCGCAAGAAAAGATTGCGATGCTGGAGTTATGAACGATTGAGGGTAGTCAATGATATTGGGATCCTCTAAGAACCCGGTTACTTTTGATAGGACAGGTATGAACCAACAAACTGAAAGAGGGTAATACCTAGACCTCATGCTGGCCTAAACTTTAAGGGCTTGTCTTGTGTGACTTGTGTGCCTTACATGTGTGCCTTTGTAAATATTTGTGGTGTGTTTTACCATAACATCATAACATCATGAGCATTGCATGCATCCTGCATAAGGACTGACCATTTCAAAGACACGAGGGTTTCACCTTTGCTCTGTTTTGTAGGACATCATGATGCCTATGCGAAGGAATACTATCCGGTCCAACTTTGTTCACCCACCTGAGTTGCTTGAAGAGTTGGTTAGCAAAATTCCAAATACCACTTACTTCATCCAGAGGCATGGTTCTCTTCTCAGTTTAGTCACTACAAAGCGGGATCAACAGTTGATGAGTGTCCTGACCCAATTCTATGACCCTCTGTACCAGTGCTTCACCTTCCAAGACTTCCAGCTGGTCCCTACCCTGGAAGAGTTCTCTGATTTGCTTGGTATCCCTATCTTGGATCAGACTCCCTTTACTGGTTGGGAAAAGACCCTCAGGCTTGAGGAGGTTGCTGCAGCTCTTCCCTTGACAAATCAAGAAGTAATGGACAACTGGGTGACTAGAAGCGGAGTTAAGGGTTTCTTGGCCAAGTTTCTGATTGGTAAAGCTAACAGTTTCTGGAATGACTTGGACTTTAGGGCATATGAAGACATCCTAGCTCTCTTAATCTATGGGCTAGTCTTGTTTCCTAATCCTGACAACTTCATCAATGTCACTGCCATAAGGATCTTCATGTCTCAGAATCCTGTGCCCACTCTCTTGGGTGACATCCTGCAGCAACTCTATGCTCGTACTTCCCGAAGACGAGGAACCCTGTGGTGTTGTATCCCTTTGTTGGTGAGGTGGTTTATTTCGCACCTCCCTAAGTTCGTGATGAAGAACCAAGAAGGAAGAGGTTGGGCTCATAGGTTAATGTCTCTCATTGATAAGGACATCATTTGGACTTTCAGAGGTTTGGATGAAATAGCTGTTATTGATCGTTGCGGAGAGTACCCTAATGTTCCGTTGATTGGTACTCAAGGAGGAATCTCTTATAATCCATGTCTAGCGCTCCGTCAGTTTGGAAGAGCCAGAAGAGCAGGGCCTCATGAGATGTTGGTGCCTCACATCAGTTTTGAGTTTCAGGTGGATAGTGACGAGATGCGTCGTAAGTTCATCAAGGCTTGGGACAGAGTTCATAAAGCTGACCAACAAGAGTTGGGGCCAAAGACTTCTCTACCTATGGAAGCCTACTACAAATGGGTTCGCATCCGTGCTCAGAAGTTAGGTATGCCGTACGAAGCTGTCAGACCCGTCATTCTTGAGTATCCTGACAAAGATGGGGTTCCTCCAACTTTCCTCCCTCCTCAGATACCTACTGATTATGAGACATTAAAGAGGTCTTGGTCGCAACTGCGAGAAGAACGGGATTCGTATCGGGAAAAGTTCAACGAGCAGGAATTGAAGATCCAGAAGCTGACAAAGCAGTTGGAGAATGAGCGAGCTCTGAATGACTACATCCGTACTGAGAAGAGGAGACCATGGGATCAATAAGGAGCTCTGGATGTTCTTTTGCAGTTTTATTTCCTTTTTCAGTATTTCCTTTTATGTAACGCCTAAGGGCAATCCGTTGAACAATTTAAGTTTCAAAGTTGAATCTAATGAAGTGTGTTCCTTTTTGTTTACAAAGTTGATTCCCGATTGTCTTTGAAAACATAACTCATACGCATTCCATTCATCATGTGCATAGCAGGTTTTCTTCTTTTCAGGTTGCTTACTGTTCTTCGCTGTTTATTTCAGCATCATGAACCCTGACTCATCATCAACTGAGATGTCTATCAAGGCTCTTCAGGCGCAGAACGCGCAATTTCAGGAGTTGATCATGGGTTTGGCTCAAGGCCAAGAAGAGCTGAAGGCTTTACTCCTGAAGAAGGAGAAGAAGAAGAAGAAGAGAACTGTTCTTTTCAACTCGGGCCGAAGGTTTGGCAACACTCTGCAGAATGAAGAGGCTGGTTCTTCTATAGGCAAAGGCAGTCCCCAGGGGGGAAAGGCTTCAAGTCCAGTAGTCTCTGACAACGAGACTGACTTTAATGAGGAACAGTATCCTCCTGCTGAAGACCGGTATAAGCAGTTGGAAGACAGACTTAATGCAATGGAGATCCAACAAGTGCCTGGGCTGGATTTCGGAGATTTGGGCTTATCTACTGGTGTGATTATTCCTCACAAGTTTAAGGCACCATCTTTCACCAAGTATGACGGGGCGTCTTGTCCCAAGCTACACCTCAGATCTTATGTGCGGAAGATTCAACCGTACTCAGTGGACAAGAACTTATGGATCCACTTCTTCCAGGAGAGTCTTTCAGGGACTCATCTCGAATGGTTCTATCAGCTGGATGGGACCAAGGTTCGTAACTGGGAGGAGTTGGCTACTGCTTTTTACAAGCAGTATCAATATAATGCCGACCTTGCTCCTACACGTACCCAACTCCAAGGTATGTCGCTAGGATCAAGCGAAGGTTTTAAAGAGTATGCACAGAAGTGGAGGGATCTGGCTGGCAGGGTGCAGCCTCCGTTGACTGACCGGGAGTTGCTAGATATGTTCTTGGGGACCCTATCTGGGCCATTTTTCAATCATCTTATCGGCAACTCATCTGCAGGGTTTACTGATCTTATTCTGACTGGAGAGAGAATAGAGGCTGGAATGAAGTCCGGCAAAATTCAGAAGGGGGCATCTGCAAGTTCTGAGAAGAAGCCCTTTAAAAAGGAGGCCAGTGCTGTATATGGGTCTAGAAGACAAGAGAAACCTGAGCGCCGCCAATCGGTCAACACGGTGATGATTTCCAAGCCTGCTGCCGCTCTTCGAAAAACCAATCCTCAAAGGGGTGAAAGACCCAGAAGAGAGTTTACCTGGCTGAGTATGACCTTGTCGCAAATCTTGCCGCAGTTACTATCCACCAATTTGGTGACTGTTAGAGAGGCCCCGAAGGTTGTGAATACGGCTTCTCCCAAGTACAATCCAAATGCCCGCTGTGCTTATCACTCTGATAGCCCGGGGCATTCCACTGATGACTGTTGGGCCTTAAGGAATAAGGTGCAAGACCTTATTGACGCAAAAGAGATACAGTTTGAAGCGCCTGAGAGGCCAAATGTGGTGACTGCTCATATGCCCCAGCATGGAGTGAATGCCGTTGATGAAGATGTATACGCCATTTCTGTGAATGATGTAGCTACTCCCTTGATGACTGTTAAGAGGAACCTACTACTGGCCGGTTTATTTCCGGGTTGTAGTGAAGGTTGCCTTTTCTGTGCTGTTTCCCTTTCTGGTTGTCCTTTGCTGAAGATGGGCATCCAAAGCCTAATGGACAGCAAAGAGATTCTGTTCAAGAAGACTGCTGTTCAGTTTGTTCCGGTGGAAGAAGTTTCTGTTGTTACAATCTTTAATAATCCGATCAAGGCTCTCCCAAGGAAGCCGGTTAAAATCATGACTGTCGCACCCGTTGTTATTACTGTTCCGAGGCCTCTCCCCTATGAATCTGATAAGGCTGTCCCCTGGCACTATGGGGAAGACGTGTATGTACATGGAATCAAGCAAGAGTTCAACACTGGCACCAGCATCAGCAATATCACTGGTCCAGCAAAAGTTACCCGCAGTGGCAGGCTCTTCTCGCCTGACATTGCGCCACCTGCTATTCAAAGACCCCTCACTATAACACCTGCAAGTGTACCTGTTCCCAGTTCTGATCAAGTTGTTTCCCCTGCCGCCGAGTCATCTAATGCTCGGGGCAAAGGGATTGAAGATGAGCCTGTCCGGATGGAGGCACCAAAATCTGTGAATGCTGAGGCCTCCCAACAAGAGATGGAGGAAATTCTGAAAATAATCAAGAAGAGTGACTTTAATGTTGTCGAGCAGCTGGGGCATACACCCTCCAAAATCTCTATGCTCTCCTTACTACTGTGCTCAGAGGCCCATGTTAAGGCCTTGATTTCATTTCTCAAGACGGCCCATGTGCCACAAGAGACATTTGCAGTCCAGTTTACTGATTGTGTAGCCAATCTAACAGCAGACAATGGTTTGGGTTTCTCGGATGCTGACCTTACTGCTAAGGGAAAGGACCACAATGATGCCCTGCATGTCTCTATTGAATGCAGGGGCACTACTCTTGCGCACGTATTGGTGGACACTGGTTCTTCCCTAAATGTGCTACCCAAAAAGGCCTTAGACCGTTTGCATTGTGAGGGCCTGGAATTAAAACCTAGCAACATCATTGTCAGAGCCTTTGACGGTTCTAAGAGGATGGTTCATGGAGAGGTAGACATTCCTATTCGTGTGGGTTCTCAGGTATTTGACTCTACTTTCTATGTGATGGATATCCGTCCATCGTATTCTTGTCTACTGGGTCGATCTTGGATCCACAAAGCTGGGGCAGTGACCTCTACCCTGCACCAGAAGCTCAAGTATCCCGTCAGAGGGAAGATTGTCACTGTGCAGGGAAAGGAGGAGTATATGGTGAGCCATTTGAATTCCTTCAGGTATATTGAGATGGACGGGGAGTTTATTGAAACCCCCTTTCAGCATTTCGAAGAGGTACCTCCAACTTTGGCAGCAGTGGAAACAGTGGTTGAAGAGGACTTTCCATTGAAGATGGCTTCCTTGAAGGATGCCCGGGCTGTAATCAAGAAAGGTGAATGTGCTAACTGGGGTAGGCTCCCTGATTTTACACCTAAAACTGACAAGTTTGGACTGGGTTTTACTGCAGAGGGTCAGAAGGTTGTACGCAAAGCTAGAACCAGAAGACCTCCTGTGCTCATTACCAACCCAGGAGTGAATGCTATTGGGGACGAAGATGAAGTGGAAGAGTCAGAGTTTAATAGCTGGATCTACCCGACGACTGATGGTGGATTGACCAACTAGATTGCTAAAGATCATACTCCTGTTACTTTTGTTACGCAGTAATAAACTTCTTTGTTTTGTTATTTGTAATAAACAATTAAAACTCTATGGTCCCATGTCTTACCCGGGGCACCGTGGCTTCATTTGTGAGGGTATATTTAATTGTCATTTCATATATCATGAATAAAGATCTTGGACATTTTCTCGCATTTCAAATCTTATGCTCCTTTTCTTTCTTTCCTTTCTTTATATATTGCAAAACAGCTGTATTTACACACACTCACTCATACAGGTTTCAATCCACTCTGGATCTCACTAGTAACGACTCTGCTACTGCCAGTTATGACTTCGAAAATCCGATCAACTTAGCCGAAGACGAAGGTGAAGATGATTGCGAAGTGCCTGGCGAGCTTGCAAGACTGTTACTCCAGGAAGAGAGGGCAATTCAACCACACGAAGAGCCAGTGGAAACGATAAATCTGGGTACTGATACGGACAGGAAGGAAGTCAAGATTGGTGCCAACCTAGAGCTCAGCATGAAGCAACGGTTGACTCAGATGCTACATGAGTATATGGAGATCTTTTCCTGGTCCTACGAAGACATGCCCGGGTTGGATACTGACATTGTGGTCCATCACTTGCCTACCAAGGAAGACTGCCCTCCGGTCAAGCAAAAGGTCCGCCGTATGCGTCCAGAGATGTCTGAGAAGATCAAAGCCGAGGTTATGAAACAGTTTGATGTCGGGTTCCTTGCAGTGACTTCTTACCCTCAGTGGGTTGCTAATGTGGTGCCAGTACCAAAGAAGGATGGTAAGGTCAGAATGTGTGTTGACTACAGGGATCTGAACAGGGCCAGCCCCAAGGATGACTTCCCTCTACCTCACATTGATGTTCTGGTTGACAATACTGTTCAGCATAAGGTGTTCTCTTTCATGGATGGTTTTTCAGGGTATAATCAGATCAAGATGGCTCCGGAAGACATGGAAAAGACTACCTTTGTTACTCAGTGGGGCACCTTCTGCTACAAGGTCATGCCATTCGGGTTGAAGAACGCTGGGGCAACCTACCAACGTGCCATGGTTGCCTTATTTCATGACATGATCCATCATGAGATAGAAGTGTATGTTGACGACATGATTGCAAGGTCCCAGACTGAGGAAGAACACCTAGATCATCTGCAGAAATTGTTTGACCGTCTGAAGTTGTACAAGCTGAGGTTGAACCCGAACAAGTGCACCTTCGGAGTCAGATCGGGGAAGTTGCTAGGCTTTGTTGTAAGTGATAAGGGTATTCAAGTGGACCCTGCCAAGGTTAAATCCATTCAAGAGATTCCAGTTCCTAAGACAGAAAAGGAGGTCAGAGGTTTTTTAGGATGCCTGAATTACATTGCTCGATTCATCTCGCATCTAACCGCTACCTGTGAGCCAATCTTCAAGCTGCTGAAGAAAGATCAGGTAGTACGTTGGAATGATGAATGTCAGACCGCTTTTGACAGAATCAAAGAGTATCTCCAAGAACCACCCATCCTTATGCCACCGGTTGAAGGGAGACCTCTGATACTATACCTGACAGTACTTGACAACTCAATGGGGTGTGTGCTGGGGAAGCATGACGAGTCTGGCCGAAAAGAGCATGCCATTTATTACCTTAGCAAAAAGTTTACCGACTGTGAGACCCGATACTCACTGCTTGAGAAAACTTGCTGTGCTTTGGTATGGGCTGCTCGCCGGCTGAGACAGTATATGCTGACTCACACTACCTTGTTGATCTCAAAGATGGATCCTATAAAGTACATATTTGAAAATCCTGCTCTGTCTGGGAGAATAGCAAGATGGCAAATGATCTTGACAGAATACGACATCCAGTACACGACCCAGAAAGCCATCAAGGGAAGTGTATTGGCAGACCACTTGGCACATCAGGCAGTAGACGACTATCAATCAATGAACTTCGAGTTTCCGGACGAGAGCATCATGATAGTAACTGATTGTGAAGTACCTGGACCGAATGAAGGACCTGAGGAAGGATCCTGATGGTCTATGCACTTTGACGGAGCCTCCAATGCTTTGGGTAACGGTATCGGCGCTGTGATCATATCTCCTCAAGGCACTCATACTCCACTCACTGCCCGACTATGTTTCAACTGCACCAACAATATGGCGGAGTATGAGGCATGCATCATGGGTCTCCAAGCTACGATCGACTTAAGGATCAAGTTTCTGAGTGTCTTCGGAGATTCCGCTCTCGTGATCAATCAGATCAAAGGGGAGTGGGATACGAAGCATCCGAATCTTATCCCTTACAGAGAATGTGTGTTGACATTGATTCCCCACTTCACAGAGATAACCTTTGAACACTTTCCGAGAGAGGAGAATCAGCTGGCGGACGCGTTAGCTACGATGTCTTCTATGTTCAAAGTCAAATAGGACAATGAGGCTCCCCGGATTATCATCTGGAAACTGGATGAACCGGCATACTGTTGTGATCTTGAGACTGAATTGGTGACTGAGAAGCCTTGGTACCATGAGGTGAAGAGATACTTGGAAGCTCAGGAATACCCTGAAGGTGCATCTGTCAACGATAAGAAGTTTCTGAGAAGGTTCGCAGCGAAGTTCTTCCTTAGCAACGGCATCCTGTATAAGTGAAACCATGATTTGACCTTACTGCGTTGTGTGGATAAAACTGAAGCAGAAAGGATCATGGAAGAATTACATGAAGGGACCTTCGGAACACATTCCAGTGGACACACTATGGCAAAGAAAATCCTTCGGGCAGGGTATTTCTGGTCCACAATGGAAGCTGACTGCTACCAATATTCTCGGACATGCCATAAATGCCAGATATATGCAGACAAGGTGCACGTTCCTCCAGTTCCTCTAAATGTTCTGACTGCGCCTTGGCCGTTTGCGATGTGGGGCATAGATATGATCGGTGAGATTAAACCTACAGCGTCCAATGGGCATCGCTTCATCCTGGTAGCGATTGATTACTTCACGAAGTGGGTTGAAGCAGCATCCTACGCTAAGGTAACCAAGACTGTTGTGGCACGGTTCATTCGGCATAATCTGATCTGTTGATACGGCGTCCCAGAAAGGATCATTACAGACAACGGTACCAATCTCAATAACAAGATGATCACTGAGCTCTGCGAGCAGTTTAAGATACAGCACCACAACTCTTCTCCTTACATACCGAAGATGAATGTGGCTGTAGAAGCGGCAAATAAAAACATTAAGAAAATCGTGCAGAAGATGACAGTGACTTATAAAGATTGGCACGAGATGTTACCGTTCGCTCTACATGGGTACCGTACCTCAGCCAGGACGTCAACTGGGGAAACTCCTTTCTCCTTGGTCTACGGTATGGAAGCAGTCTTACCGATCGAAGTGCAAATACCCTCTCTCCGGATAATGAAGGATGCAGATCTGAACGAAGATGATTGGATCCAGACACGACTTGACCAGCTAAACCTTATTGATGAAAAGAGACTTGCTGCTATTTGTCATGGTCAGACGTACCAAAAACGGATGATCAGGGCATTTAACAAAAAGGTCAGACCACAAGAATATCAAGTTGGGGATCTGGTAATCAAGCGTATCATCCTTCCTCAGAGTGATCCAAGGGGCAAATGGACCCCTACGTACGAAGGGCCATTTATGGTTAAACATGTGTTCTCAGGAGGAGCCATGATTCTAACCAACATGGATGGTGACGACCTTCCTCACCCCGCCAATGCAGACATAGTAAAAAGATACTACGCATAATAAAGACCCGCTATGCTGACATAACTAGGCAAAAATTAGGGCTTCCCGGCGAACCAAAAGGGTTCGGGCAAAATGAAGGGATGAAATGAAAAAATCTGTACACCCGGCAAGTCGAAAACCTGAAAAGGCGGCTTAGGCAAAAATGGGTATCCCGGTGGACTGAAAACCCGAAAGGGCGGTCCAGGCAAAAGTTAGGGATAAAGCGTAATACTATGTCTCATTGGATCACTTTGCATCCAGAATCCGGTATCTACATCGAATTCAGACGGCATTGATCAATCAGCTTCATCCTCGACTAGGTCATCAGGTGATGAGACGCTCGGAGATATAAAGGCGATAGCAGAGTTGGAACCCAGTGCGATCATTCACTTCACACAGCTGTTTTATTTTCCTTTGTACAAATTTGTATAAACTCTTTTGTTCGGCGGCGTTCTCTTACTAGGACGTCAGCCTCTTGTACATAAACGCCTATTTTACAGGCAAATTCAAAAATCAATACAAAAATACTTTTCAGCTCAAATTGCCATCTGTTTTTCCTTTTTCTGTTTTGTTTTGTGAAGAACGTCCAAGGTTCAATTTGTGATATATGCATTGACGCTAATTGCTAACTCATAAATATTTGCATACGAAACAAAGGACTAATTACAGGTAACATTAGAAACAGGGGCAATAAAGAGTTGTCTAAGCGATCTAATTGTTCCGTCCACCAAGGTACCAAGGTGAGTTCAGCTGAAGAACATAATCAGCATATCTCAATTCCCCAGAGAGTGAGTCAGCAAGTCAATACACTCTCGCCAAGCAGAGTTATACCATCAGCCTAAAGGAAGTTTGGTATCCCCCGCAGATCTCAACATTCCCCAGCAATATACAGATATTCTTAACAAGCATCCCCGGCAGTCTTGACCTAAAGATTGTTCCCTGGCGGTATATCAAACATTCAATAGAGTCACCTCCCCAATACATCTAAAAATTTCCCCAGGAGAGTCCAATCCAGTTTCCCCAGGAAAGTTGGAATCCATCTCCCCAAGCAGAAAGCTTATCCCCAGTAGATTCTGGAAGCTTCTTCCCCGAAAAGCACGAACGCGTACCCCGACTTTATTCAAAGGTTATTTCCCTACCAGGATATAACTGGGTTATCCTCAGCCAAAAGCCACGAAAAGATCGTCCTCGGCAGTCTTCTTATCACCAGCGAAGTCCATTAACACTTCCAACACAACAATGGTATCCCCAGCGAAGTTACCATCAACATCTCAGTAAAGTACCTCTCTTCCCACAGAGTATTTGTTCCCCAGCAAGATCGCTATAGTAATTTTCTCCCCGCAGAGTGTTCTATTCGCCAAGTTTATTCCCTAACGGAGTTATCTCCTCCTACCGATATCCTTGCAACTATCATCCCCAGCGGAGACAACAAAGCACTATTCTCTAACATCAGCCCATGATATGACTTCCCGACACCCGTCAAGGATTTATTTTCCTAAGACGAAAATATACGTTCATAAACATCACATTTTCATACATTATAGCATGCATATACGCATCATATCTTACAAATCTCATTTATGTTGAGAACATCATTGCTTGATCCATATCATGCATTACATATGACTGACCTTTACCTTTCAGGAAAGATCCAGTTAAGTTCTCAGCTATATTTCAAGACCTTGTTCGGTTCAGTTAAATCGACCCTAAGATTTTCCTGTTTCTTATCCAGTCAAAGGCCTTCTCTGGTTCAGTCAGATCGATCCTAAGATTTTCCTGATTCTTATCCAGTCAAAGGCCTTCTCTGGTTCAGTCAGATCGACCCTAAGATCTCCCTGATTCCTATCTAGTTGAAGATATTCCAAGACCTTGTCCGGTTCAGTTAAATCGACCCTAAGATTTTCCTGATTCTTATCCAGTCAAAGGCCTTCTCTGGTTCAGTCAGATCGACCCTAAGATCTCTCTGATTCTTATCCAGTTGAAGATATTCCAAGACCCTGTCCGGTTCAGTTAAATCGACCCTAAGATTTTCCTGTTTCTTATCCAGTCAAAGGCCTTCTCTGGTTCAGTCAGATCGACCCTAAGATCTCCCTGTTTCTTATCTAGTTGAAGATTTCAAGACCTTGTATGGTTCAGTTAAATCGACCCTAAGATTTTCCTGTTTCTTATCCAGTCAAAGGCCTTCTCCGATTCAGTCAGATCGACCCTAAGATCTCCCTGATTCTTAGCCCAGTAGAAGAAACCCAAGATTCTCTCAGCGTTACTGTTGAGGTTGAAGTCACCTATGATTCTCTCAGCGTTACTGTTGAGGTTGAAGTCGCCCAAGATTCTCTCAGCGTTACTGTTGAGGGTGAAGTCGCCCAAGATTCTCTCAGCATTACTGTTGAGGTTGAAGTCGCCCAAGATTCTCTCAGCGTTACTTTTGAGGTTGAAGTCGCCCAAGATTCTCTCAGCGTTACTGTTGAGGTTGAAGTCGCCTATGATTCTCTCATCGTTACTGTTGAGGTAGTAATCGCCCCAGATTCTCTCAGCGTTCCTGTTGAGGTAGTAATCGTCCAAGGATCTCTCACTGTTCCGTTGAGGTAGTAACCATCCCTGGTTCATTCATCACCTTTTGAATCTCCAGATTCAATTCCTGTAACCAGTCAGGGCACATCCATACAAAGAGTTTGAAGACCAACTCCTGTAACAGGCCAGGTAATTAGCTTTCCTTTTCAGGTACACAAGTTCTCGCTAAGGAATCTCTTACGTGATTGACAACCAGATGGCATCTATAAGCCCATCCACCTTCCATCATCTCTCAGCATGGCATCTATAAGCCCATCATCCTATCCATCAATCTCCAAATGGCCTCTATAAGCCCATTCCCCCATCACACTGCTAACATGTGAGCGCAAATTTCTGGGCACTCTAGTGTTCAATCATCTTCCACCTTCGGATTACGAAAGGCACGTCAGCCAATCTGCATCATCAGGTCTAAGAAGATTGAACAGGGGCAACTGTTGTACCCCAAAATTTGCCCTCCCATATTCTTCAAGATTTGCAACATGTACCAGCAAACGAGCTTCATTCAATAGTAAAGCCTTGGCCTTTTAGAGGATGGGCGTTGGATCTTATTGGAGAGATTCGACCAGCATCATCAAAGAGCCAGAAATATATACTGTTAGGCATTGATTATTTGACTAAATGGATCGAAGCTATCCCTTTAGTCAACGCAGACCAAGAAAATGTCATTGAATTTATTAAAAAGAACATTATCTACAAATTTGGAATCCCTGAGACTATAACAACTGATCAAGGGTCAGTGTTTACTGGTCGAAAGATGCAGGAATTCTCTCAAGAAACAGGCTTTAGACTCCTAACATCAACACCTTATTATGCACAGGCAAATGGTCAAGTCGAAGCAGCGAATAAAAGAGTGATTGGCCTGATAAAAAAGCATGTGGGAAAGAAGCCAAAAAATTGGCATAAAACGTTAGACCAGATCTTGTGGGCCTGTCGAACGTCCCCAAAGGAAGCCACGGGTACAACACCATATCGGCTAACTTATGGTCATGACGCAGTACTGCCAGCAGAAATTTGTCTTCAATCAGCAAGGGTTCAAAGACATCAAGATATCCCCTCTGAGGTTTATTGGGATATGATGTTAGATGAATTGGTAGATTTAGGCGAAGAAAGACTACGAGCTCTCGACCTACTGAGAATTCAGAAGAAAAGAGTGGAAGACTCTTACAATAAGAAAGTAAAACCTAAAGCATTAACGCCTGAAGAACTAGTTTTGAAGGTAATTCTTCCTATGGATTGAGGAGATCGAAGCATGGGAAAATGGTCACCCAAGTGGGAAGGACCCTTCAAAATTATTCAAACTTTTTCTGGTGGAGCTTATGAGGTCGAAGAGTTAAGCGAAGATAAAAGACTCTTGAGAGTAAACGGCAAATATTTGAAAAAATATAAACCTATGCTCCAAGAGATCAAAATAAATAACAATTAATGACTAAGTGAACCATAAAACCAAAAAGCTGCGCCCAAACCTAAGAACACACTTTGTAATTTTTGGTGAAAAAGTCAAAACTGAAAACTGCATTAGAGGGCAATTCAAAGCGAGATATCAATTCCAAAAGCTTTCTAAGGCCTCAAGGAACGTTTCTAGATCAAAACCACTACTTCTAACGCAAGGAATTGGTAACACGATGTCGTCCTGTTCTCGAATTTTCCCATATTCGTGTTTCAATTTATACGCATCCTCATTGCATTTTTTCTGTTGATTTATACTAATTGATTCATTCTGAAGCTAACCATGCCATTCAATTGAATTTTCGTGCCTTATATGGGAATCCACCATTGAAGCTTGCTAGGGTTTCAGAGCTGTAAAATTAGGGCTTTCCTCTTCAGGAAAAATTAGACCACAGGACCAGGACCATTGGACTCAGAAGCTTCACACGAATTTAACACATATGTCGCGCTCAATTTATGAGCAACCATGGCGTAATCGCTATTTTCTCATAACTGTAGTTAGTGGGGGTTCAAAACCCCCGCTATTTGATATGTTTTTTCAGGAAAAAGCAAAGGCGAGTGGAGAAGATGATGATTTGTCTCAATGTGATAGGGCTATTCAAATTTCAGCGCGTTTTTTTGATTAATAGCATTAGCGTGTTTGTTTTTTATATATTAATTGTTATCCATTATTATTACAAAGTGACAAAGCAGCTCAGTTGGTGGAACGTAGTGCTGGAAAGCCTTGGGACCTGGGTTCGATTCCCAGGTCCCCCATATGTCTTTCTATTTTTTCTTGTAATATGATCAGGTACTCAACATGTCCAGATGACCACCAAACACGCAGCGCTGAGGCTTGCCACATGGCCACTGAGATCAATCCAAAAGCCAAGGCATGAGTTCCATGGTGCACCTCAGTCCAAGAGTCCACACGTGGCCACCAAAAGTCAACCAGGCCTCCAATAAATGGGCCAAAATTGCTGGAAAATACCTCCATTGGGTCAACAAACCCCCTCCTGTTTGCATTTCTCTCTTTCATTCTTTTTTTTATTTATTTGTTTTTTTTTAATTTATTTGTTTTCATTTAATTCCTCCAAATTAATTTTTTATAATATAATAAAAATACAAAAAAATCAGGAAAGACAAAAATAAAAATATATTTTATTTAATGTTTTTTTTATAAATAAATTCTATTAATTAATTTAGTTTTTAATTCTAGGTTCAATTTTAATGTTCTTTCTAATAAACTAAAGAATGTAGAATTAGGGTTTTAAATACTTTTATCCTTTTTCTTTTACCATTATTAATAATTAATTATTTATTTTATAAATAAATTGCCATGTAAATAATTAGGTTAAAATTAGGGTACAAACTTAAACATTTTTTAATAAATTAAAAATAGTTTAGAATTAGGTTTTAATTCCATTAATTCTCATTAAACTCCATAAATGCAAAAAACTCCAAAAATTCTTTCTTTTATTTTCTTTTAATCAATTTCGTGATTCCAATTTAATTTCCTTAAAAGGGTCCAACACCCTCGCATTCGATCATAATTCTATTTCGCGCGCTTATTGTATTTCCTTTTTATAAATTTCATGTAATTCTCCCAAAGCCATGTAATAGATTAATTAGGATATTTATCTTTTCGCATTTTTTTTATTTTATTTCAAATCGGGTCTTGGATTAATTTGGCGATGTAGACCCGCGCCTTTGTAATAGCGTAGGACTTTTAATTCCGCATCTTTTTAACTGTTAATAATTTGCATGAAAGAATGAATGCCAAAATAATAAAACAACACGTAGATCACCAATGCTTGAACAAGACAAAAATATCTGAAAACGATACACAAATCACACACCACCCCTAGGGTACGTCTCACTGTTGCCTTGCCCCTCGAAAGGTGGTCGTCGAGTAGAGGATGTTTTAGTAAGTCCTCATGTCCATGAACATGGCATGAGGGTAGCTTCTAAGGTATCTTCCTATTGCTCCGGTGATCACCATGTCCCGAATCCTCGAATTGACCCGAACACCTCCAACGGTGGTGCTACCTACCTCTCAATGGTGGGATGACACTACTTTAAGGACATTTACACAGACGAATTCCTTAGGGTATGTAGACGACTCATAGATACTTGCTCTAATTTCAAAATAAAATCAAAAAACTCTTTTCACACCGACACTTTTCAAAAAGCTTTCGAAAGCAACTTTTCAAACACTCTTGAGGACTGATACAAGAGTCGAACTGAAATTTTCAAAGAAACCTTTTAAACCCACAGTTGAAAAGCAAATAAACAATTTTGAAAACACAAATGAGCAAGTATCTAAGAGCCCATGGATAACCATGGATAGAAAGGGTGCTAACACCTTCCCTTTCTATAATCTACCTCCCGAACCGAGAGCAATCTCTATAAGGAATTTTTTTGTGCTTTTGTCCTTTCCATTTGGAGAAATAAAAGACGGTGGCGACTCTTGCTTCTGCGACATTTCGCGAACCAGCGTTAAACAGTCAGTTCCAGATCCACCGATCACAGATAGCTTGTGTTTTTACCCTTTCCAGGTGAAACATCTTGGTTAAAGAAGAAACTGAGACCAGTTCGTGGCTTATAGTCAGGATTGAGGGGAAGTTTATCCCATTCTCCATCAAATGGCATCTCTTCGAGAAAGTTTTGCAAGAGAAGTTTGCTGTGAAATCTTACAAGTGGCAGTCTCTTTATTTGAGATAGCTTGTATTTTTACCCTTTCCAGGTGAAACACATTAGTTAAAGAAGAAACTGAGACAAATTCATGGTTTATAGTGAGGATCGAGGGGAAGTTTATCCAATTCCTCATCAAATTGGATCTCTTCAAGGAAGTTTTGCAAGAGAAGTTTGTTGTGAAATCTTACAAGTGGCAGTCTCTTTATTTAAGATAGCTTGTGTTTTTACCCTTTCCAGGTGAAACATCTTGGTTAAAGAAGAAACTGAGACCAGTTTGTGGCTTATAGACAGGATTGAGGGGAAGTTTATCCCATTCTCCATCAAATGGCATCTCTTCGAGGAAGTTTTGCAAGAGAAGTTTGCTGTGAAATCTTACAAGTGGCAGTTTCTTTATTTGAGATAGCTTGTATTTTTACCCTTTCCAGGTGAAACATATTAGTTAAAGAAGAAACTGAGACCAATTCATGGCTTATAGTCAGGATCGAGGGGAATTTTATCTGATTCCTCATCAAATTGGATCTCTTCAAGGAAGTTTCGCAAGAGAAGTTTATTGTGAAATCTTACAAGTGGCAGTCTCTTTATTTACGATAGCTTGTGTTTTTACCCTTTCCAGGTGAAACATCTTGGTTAAAGAAGAAACTGAGACCAGTTCGTGGCTTATAGTCAGGATTGAGGGGAAGTTTATCCCATTCTCCATCAAATGGCATCTCTTCGAGGAAGTTTCACAAGAGAAGTTTGTGTTGAAATCTTACAAGTGGCAGTCTCTTTATTTGAGATAACTTGTATTTTTACCCTTTCCAGGTGAAACATATTAGTTAAAGAAGAAAATGAGACCAATTTATGGCTTATAGTCAGGATCGAGGGGAAGTTTATCCAATTCCTCATCAAATGGAATCTCTTCGAGGAGGTTTCGCAAGAGAAGTTTGTTGTGAAATCTTACAAGTGGCAGTCTCTTTATTTGAGATAGCTTGTGTTTTTACCCTTTCTAGGTGAAATATCTTGGTTAAAGAAGAAAATGAGACCAGTTCGTGGCGTGTGGTAAGGATCGAGGGGAAGTATATCTGATTCTCCCTAAAAATGGCATCTCTTCGAGGAAGTTTCGCAAGAGAAGTTGGTTGTGAAATCTTAAAAGTGGTAGTCTCTTTATTTGAGATAGCTTGTGTTTTTACCCATTCCAGGTGAAATATTTTGGTTAAATAAGAAATTTAGACAAGTTCATGGCTTATAGTCAGGATGGAGGGGAAGTTTATCCGATTCTCCATCAAATGGCATCTCTTCGAGGAAGTTTCACAAGAGAAGTTTGTTGTGAAATCTTACAAGTGGTAGTCTCTTTATTTGAGATAGGTTGTGTTTTTACCCTTTCTAGGTGAAATATCTTGGTTAAAGAAGAAACTGAGTCCAGCTTGTGGCTTATAATAAGGATCGAGGGGAAGTTTATCCGATTCTCCATCAAATGGCATCTCTTCGAGGAAGTTTCCCAAGAAAAGTTTGTTGTGAAATCTTACAAGTGGTAGTCTCTTTATTTGAGATAGCTTGTGTTTTTACCCTTTCCAGGTGAAACATCTTGGTTAAAGAAGAAACTGAGACCAGTTCGTGGCTTATAGTCAGGATTGAGGGGAAGTTTATCCCATTCTCCATCAAAGGGCATCTCTTCGAGGATGTTTTGCAAGAGAAGTTTGCTGTGAAATCTTACAAGTGGCAGTTTCTTTATTTGAGATAGCTTGTATTTTTACCCTTTCCAGGTGAAACATATTAGTTAAATAAGAAACTGAGACCAATTCATGGCTTATAGTCAGGATCGAGGGGAAGTTTATCCGATTCCTCATCAAATTGGATCTCTTCAAGGAAGTTTTGCAAGAGAAGTTTGTTGTGAAATCTTACAAGTGGCAGTCTCTTTATTTAAGATAGCTTGTGTTTTTACCCTTTCCAGGTGAAACATCTTGGTTAAAGAAGAAACTGAGACCAGTTTGTGGCTTATAGACAGGATTGAGGGGAAGTTTATCCCATTCTCCATCAAATGGCATCTCTTCGAGGAAGTTTTGCAAGAGAAGTTTGCTGTGAAATCTTACAAGTGGCAGTTTCTTTATTTGAGATAGCTTGTATTTTTACCCTTTCCAGGTGAAACATATTAGTTAAAGAAGAAACTGAGACCAATTCATGGCTTATAGTCAGGATCGAGGGGAATTTTATCCGATTCCTCATCAAATTGGATCTCTTCAAGGAAGTTTCGCAAGAGAAGTTTATTGTGAAATCTTACAAGTGGCAGTCTCTTTATTTACGATAGCTTGAGTTTTTACCCTTTCCAGGTGAAACATCTTGGTTAAAGAAGAAACTGAGACCAGTTCGTGGCTTATAGTCAGGATTGAGGGGAAGTTTATCCCATTCTCCATCAAATGGCATCTCTTCGAGGAAGTTTCACAAGAGAAGTTTGTGTTGAAATCTTACAAGTGGCAGTCTCTTTATTTGAGATAACTTGTATTTTTACCCTTTCCAGGTGAAACCTATTAGTTAAAGAAGAAACTGAGACCAATTTATGGCTTATAGTCAGGATCGAGGGGAAGTTTATCCAATTCCTCATCAAATGGAATCTCTTCGAGGAAGTTTCGCAAGAGAAGTTTGTTGTGAAATCTTACAAGTGGCAGTCTCTTTATTTGAGATAGCTTGTGTTTTTACCCTTTCTAGGTGAAATATCTTGGTTAAAGAAGAAAATGAGACCAGTTCGTGGCGTGTGGTAAGGATCGAGGGGAATTATATCTGATTCTCCCTAAAAATGGCATCTCTTCGAGGAAGTTTCGCAAGAGAAGTTGGTTGTGAAATCTTAAAAGTGGTAGTCTCTTTATTTGAGATAGCTTGTGTTTTTACCCATTCCAGGTGAAATATTTTGGTTAAATAAGAAATTTAGACAAGTTCATGGCTTATAGTCAGGATGGAGGGGAAGTTTATCCGATTCTCCATCAAATGGCATCTCTTCGAGGAAGTTTCACAAGAGAAGTTTGTTGTGAAATCTTACAAGTGGTAGTCTCTTTATTTGAGATAGGTTGTGTTTTTACCCTTTCTAGGTGAAATATCTTGGTTAAAGAAGAAACTGAGTCCAACTTGTGGCTTATAATAAGGATCGAGGGGAAGTTTATCCGATTCTCCATCAAATGGCATCTCTTCGAGGAAGTTTCCCAAGAAAAGTTTGTTGTGAAATCTTACAAGTGGTAGTCTCTTTATTTGAGATAGCTTGTGTTTTTACCCTTTCCAGGTGAAACATCTTGGTTAAAGAAGAAACTGAGACCAGTTCGTGGCTTATAGTCAGGATTGAGGGGAAGTTTATCCCATTCTCCATCAAATGGCATCTCTTCGAGGATGTTTTGCAAGAGAAGTTTGCTGTGAAATCTTACAAGTGGCAGTTTCTTTATTTGAGATAGCTTGTATTTTTACACTTTCCAGGTGAAACATATTAGTTAAATAAGAAACTGAGACCAATTCATGGCTTATAGTCAGGATCGAGGGGAAGTTTATCCGATTCCTCATCAAATTGGATCTCTTCAAGGAAGTTTTGCAAGAGAAGTTTGTTGTGAAATCTTACAAGTGGCAGTCTCTTTATTTAAGATAGCTTGTGTTTTTACCCTTTCCAGGTGAAACATCTTGGTTAAAGAAGAAACTGAGACCAGTTCGTGGCTTATAGTCAGGATTGAGGGGAAGTTTATCCCATTCTCCATCAAATGGCATCTCTTCGAGGAAGTTTCGCAAGAGAAGTTTGATGTGAAATCTTACAAGTGGCAGTCTCTTTATTTGAGATAACTTGTATTTTTACCCTTTCCAGGTGAAACATATTAGTTAAAGAAGAAACTGAGACCAATTCATGGCTTATAGTCAGGATCGAGGGGAAGTTTATCCGATTCCTCATCAAATGGAATCTCTTCGAGGAAGTTTCGCAAGAGAAGTTTGTTGTGAAATCTTACAAGTGGCAATCTCTTTATTTGAGATAGCTTGTGTTTTTACCCTTTCTAGGTGAAATATCTTGGTTAAATAAGAAAATGAGACCAGTTCGTGGCGTATAGTAAGGATCGAGGGGAAGTATATCTGATTCTCCCTCAAATGGCATCTCTTCGAGGAAGTTTTGCAAGAGAAGTTGGTTGTGAAATCTTAAAAGTGGTAGTCTCTTTATTTGAGATAGCTTGTGTTTTTACCCATTCCAGGTGAAATATTTTGGTTAAATAAGAAATTTAGACAAGTTCATGGCTTATAGTCAGGATGGAGGGGAAGTTTATCCGATTCTCCATCAAATGGCATCTCTTCGAGGAAGTTTCACAAGAGAAGTTTGTTGTGAAATCTTACAAGTGGTAGTCTCTTTATTTGAGATAGCTTGTGTTTTTACCCTTTCCAGGTGAAATATCTTGGTTAAAGAAGAAACTGAGACCAGTTTGTGGCTTATAATCAGGATCGAGGGGAAGTTTATCCGATTCTCTATCAAATGGTATCTCTTCGAGGAAGTTTCCCAAGAAAAGTTTGTTGTGAAATCTAACAAGTGGTAGTCTCTTTATTTGAGATAGCTTGTGTTTTTACCCTTTCCAGGTGAAACATCTTGGTTAAAGAAGAAACTGAGACCAGTTCGTGGCTTATAGTCAGGATTGAGGGGAAGTTTATCCCATTCTCCATCAAATGGCATCTCTTCGAGGAAGTTTTGCAAGAGAAGTTTGATGTGAAATCTTACAAGTGGCAGTCTCTTTATTTGAGATAGCTTGTATTTTTACCCTTTCCAGGTGAAACATATTAGTTAAAGAAGAAACTGAGACCAATTCATGGTTTATAGTCAGGATCGAGGGGAAGTTTATCCAATTCCTCATCAAATTGGATCTCTTCAAGGAAGTTTCGCAATAGAAGTTTGTTGTGAAATCTTACAAGTGGCAGTCTCTTTATTTTAGATAGCTTGTGTTTTTACCCTTTCCAGGTTAAACATCTTGGTTAAAGAAGAAACTGAGACCAGTTCGTGGCTTATAGTCAGGATTGATGGGAAGTTTATCCCATTCTCCATCAAATGGCATCTCTTCGAGGAAGTTTCGCAAGACAAGTTTGCGGTGAAATCTTACAAGTGGCAGTCTCTTTATTTGAGATAACTTGTATTTTTACCCTTTCCAGGTGAAACATATTAGTTAAAGAAGAAACTGAGACCAATTCATGGCTTATAGTCAGGATCGAGGGGAAGTTTATCCGATTCCTCATCAAATGGGATCTCTTCGAGGAAGTTTCGCAAGAGAAGTTTGTTGTGAAATCTTACAAGTGGCAGTCTCTTTATTTGAGATAGCTTGTGTTTTTACCCTTTCTAGGTGAAATATCTTGGTTAAAGAAGAAAATGAGACCAGTTCATGGCATATAGTAAGGATCGAGGGGAAGTATATCTGATTCTCTATCAAATGGCATCTCTTCGAGGAAATTTCGCAAAAGAAGTTTGTTATGAAATCATACAAGTGGCAGTCTCTTTATTTGAGATAGCTTGTGTTTTTACCCATTCCAGGTGAAATATTTTGGTTAAATAAGAAATTTAGACAAGTTCATGGCTTATAGTCAGGATGGAGGGGAAGTTTATCCAAATCTCCATCAAATGGCATCTCTTCGAGGAAGTTTCACAAGAGAAGTTTGTTGTGAAATCTTACAAGTGGTAGTCTCTTTATTTGAGATAGCTTGTGTTTTTACCCTTTCCAGGTGAAATATCTTGGTTAAAGAAGAAACTGAGACCAATTTGTGGCTTATAATAAGGATCGAGGGGAAGTTTATCCGACTCTCAATCAAATGGCATCTCTTCGAGGAAGTTTCCCAAGAAAAGTTTTTGTGAAATCTAACAAGTGGAAGTCTCTTTATTTAAGATAGCTTGTGTTTTTACCCTTTCCAGGTGAAATATCTTGGTTAAAGAAGAAACTGAGACCAGTTCGTGGCTTATAGTCAGGATTGAGGGGAAGTTTATACCATTCTCCATCAAATGGCATCTCTTCTAGGAAGTTTCGCAAGAGAAGGTTGATGTGAAATCTTACAAGTGGCAGTCTCTTTATTTGAGATAACTTGTATTTTTACCCTTTCCAGGTGAAACATATTAGTTAAAGAAGAAACTGAGACCAACTCATGGCTTATAGTCAGGATCGAGGGGAAGTTTATCCGATTCCTCATCAAATGGAATCTCTTCGAGGAAGTTTCGCAAGAGAAGTTTGTTGTGAAATCTTACAAGTGGCAATCTATTTATTTGAGATAGCTTGTGTTTTTACCCTTTCTAGGTGAAATATCTTGGTTAAATAAGAAAATGAGACCAGTTCGTGGCGTATAGTAAGGATCGAGGGGAAGTATATCTGATTCTCCCTCAAATGGCATCTCTTCGAGGAAGTTTTGCTAGAGAAGTTGGTTGTGAAATCTTAAAAGTGGTAGTCTCTTTATTTGAGATAGCTTGTGTTTTTACCCATTCCAGGTGAAATATTTTGGTTAAATAAGAAATTTAGACAAGTTCATGGCTTATAGTCAGGATGGAGGGGAAGTTTATCCGATTCTCCATCAAATGGCATCTCTTCGAGGAAGTTTCACAAGAGAAGTTTGTTGTGAAATCTTACAAGTGGTAGTCTCTTTATTTGAGATAGCTTGTGTTTTTACCCTTTCCAGGTGAAATATCTTTGTTAAAGAAGAAACTGAGACCAGTTTGTGGCTTATAATCAGGATCGAGGGGAAGTTTATCCGATTCTCTATCAAATGGTATCTCTTCGAGGAAGTTTCCCAAGAAAAGTTTGTTGAGAAATCTTACAAGTGGTAGTCTCTTTATTTGAGATAGCTTGTGTTTTTACCCTTTCCAGGTGAAACATCTTGGTTAAAGAAGAAACTGAGACCAGTTCGTGACTTATAGTCAGGATTGAGGGGAAGTTTATCCCATTCTCCATCAAATGGCATCTCTTCGAGGAAGTTTTGCAAGAGAAGTTTGCTGTCAAATCTTACAAGTGGCAGTCTCTTTATTTGAGATAGCTTGTATTTTTACCCTTTCCAGGTGAAACATATTAGTTAAAGAAGAAACTGAGACCAATTCATGGTTTATAGTCAGGATCGAGGGGAAGTTTATCCAATTCCTCATCAAATTGGATCTCTTCAAGGAAGTTTCGCAAGAGAAGTTTGTTGTGAAATCTTACAAGTGGCAGTCTCTTTATTTGAGATAGCTTGTGTTTTTACCCTTTCCAGGTGAAACATCTTGGTTAAAGAAGAAACTGAGACCAGTTCGTGGCTTATAGTCAGGATTGAGGGGAAGTTCATCCCATTCTCCATCAAATGGCATCTCTTCGAGGAAGTTTCGCAAGACAAGTTTGCTGTGAAATCTTACAAGTGGCAGTCTCTTTATTTGAGATAGCTTGTATTTTTACCCTTTCCAGGTGAAACATATTAGTTAAAGAAGAAACTGAGACCAATTCATGGCTTATAGTCAGGATCGAGGGGAAGTTTATCCGGTTCCTCATCAAATGGGATCTCTTCGAGGAAGTTTCGCAAGAGAAGTTTGTTGTGAAATCTTACAAGTGGCAGTCTCTTTATTTGAGATAGTTTGTATTTTTACCCTTTCCAGGTGAAACATATTAGTTAAAGAAGAAACTGAGACCAATTCATGGCTTATAGTCAGGATCGAGGGGAAGTTTATACGATTCCTCATCAAATGGGATCTCTTCGTGGAAATTTCGCAAAAGAAGTTTGTTATGAAATCATACAAGTGGCAGTCTCTTTATTTGAGATAGCTTGTGTTTTTACCCATTCCAGGTGAAATATTTTGGTTAAATAAGAAATTTAGACAAGTTCATGGCTTATAGTCAGGATGGAGGGGAAGTTTATCCGATTCTCCATCAAATGGCATCTCTTCGAGGAAGTTTCACAAGAGAAGTTTGTTGTGAAATCTTACAAGTGGTAGTCTCTTTATTTGAGATAGGTTGTGTTTTTACCCTTTCCAGGTGAAATATCTTGGTTAAAGAAGAAACTGAGACCAGTTTGTGGCTTATAATCAGGATCGAGGGGAAGTTTATCCGATTCTCTATCAAATGGTATCTCTTCGAGGAAGTTTCCCAAGAAAAGTTTGTTGTGAAATCTAACAAGTGGTAGTCTCTTTATTTGAGATAGCTTGTGTTTTTACCCTTTCCAGGTGAAACATCTTGGTTAAAGAAGAAACTGAGACCAGTTCGTGGCTTATAGTCAGGATTGAGGGGAAGTTTATCCCATTCTCCATCAAATGGCATCTCTTCGAGGAAGTTTTGCAAGAGAAGTTTGCTGTGAAATCTTACAAGTGGCAGTCTCTTTATTTGAGATAGCTTGTATTTTTACCCTTTCCAGGTGAAACATATTAGTTAAAGAAGAAACTGAGACCAACTTGTGGCTTATAATAAGGATCGAGGGGAAGTTTATCCGACTCTCCATCAAATGGCATCTCTTCGAGGAAGTTTCCCAAGAGAAGTTGGTTGTGAAATCTTAAAAGTGGTAGTCTCTTTATTTGAGATAGCTTGTGTTTTTACCCATTCCAGGTGAAATATTTTGGTTAAATAAGAAATTTAGACAAGTTCATGGCTTATAGTCAGGATGGAGGGGAAGTTTATCCGATTCTCCATCAAATGGCATCTCTTCGAGGAAGTTTCACAAGAGAAGTTTGTTGTGAAATCTTACAAGTGGTAGTCTCTTTATTTGAGATAGCTTGTGTTTTTACCCTTTCCAGGTGAAATATCTTGGTTAAAGAAGAAACTGAGACCAGTTCGTGACTTATAGTCAGGATTGAGGGGAAGTTTATCCCATTCTCCATCAAATGGCATCTCTTCGAGGAAGTTTTGCAAGAGAAGTTTGCTGTCAAATCTTACAAGTGGCAGTCTCTTTATTTGAGATAGCTTGTATTTTTACCCTTTCCAGGTGAAACATATTAGTTAAAGAAGAAACTGAGACCAATTCATGGTTTATAGTCAGGATCGAGGGGAAGTTTATCCAATTCCTCATCAAATTGGATCTCTTCAAGGAAGTTTCGCAAGAGAAGTTTGTTGTGAAATCTTACAAGTGGCAGTCTCTTTATTTGAGATAGCTTGTGTTTTTACCCTTTCCAGGTGAAAAATCTTGGTTAAAGAAGAAACTGAGACCAGTTCGTGGCTTATAGTCAGGATTGAGGGGAAGTTTATCCCATTCTCCATCAAATGGCATCTCTTCGAGGAAGTTTCGCAAGAGAAGTTTGATGTGAAATCTTACAAGTGGCAGTCTCTTTATTTGAGATAACTTGTATTTTTACCCTTTCCAGGTGAAACATATTAGTTAAAGAAGAAACTGAGACCAATTCATGGCTTATAGTCAGGATCAAGGGGAAGTTTATCCGATTCCTCATCAAATGGAATCTCTTCGAGGAAGTTTCGCAAGAGAAGTTTGTTGTGAAATCTTACAAGTGGCAATCTCTTTATTTGAGATAGCTTGTGTTTTTACCCTTTCTAGGTGAAATATCTTGGTTAAATAAGAAAATGAGACCAGTTCATGGCGTATAGTAAGGATTGAGGGGAAGTATATCTGATTCTCCCTCAAATGGCATCTCTTCGAGGAAGTTTTGCAAGAGAAGTTGGTTGTGAAATCTTAAAAGTGGTAGTCTCTTTATTTGAGATAGCTTGTGTTTTTACACATTCCAGGTGAAATATTTTGGTTAAATAAGAAATTTATACAAGTTCATGGCTTATAGTCAGGATGGAGGGGAAGTTTATCCGATTCTCCATCAAATGGCATCTCTTCGAGGAAGTTTCACAAGAGATGTTTGTTGTGAAATCTTACAAGTGGTAGTCTCTTTATTTGAGATAACTTGTGTTTTTACCCTTTCCAGGTGAAATATCTTGGTTAAAGAAGAAACTGAGACCAGTTTGTGGCTTATAATCAGGATCGAGGGGAAGTTTATCCGATTCTCTATCAAATGGTATCTCTTCGAGGAAGTTTCCCAAGAAAAGTTTGTTGTGAAATCTAACAAGTGGTAGTCTCTTTATTTGAGATAGCTTGTGTTTTTACCCTTTCCAGGTGAAACATCTTGGTTAAAGAAGAAACTGAGACCAGTTTGTGGCTTATAGTCAGGATTGAGGGGAAGTTTATCCCATTCTCCATCAAATGGCATCTCTTCGAGGAAGTTTTGCAAGAGAAGTTTGCTGTGAAATCTTACAAGTGGCAGTCTCTTTATTTGAGATAGCTTGTATTTTTACCCTTTCCAGGTGAAACATATTAGTTAAAGAAGAAACTGAGACCAACTTGTGGCTTATAATAAGGATCGAGGGGAAGTTTATCCGACTCTCCATCAAATGGCATCTCTTCGAGGAAGTTTCCCAAGAGAAGTTGGTTGTGAAATCTTAAAAGTGGTAGTCTCTTTATTTGAGATAGCTTGTGTTTTTACCCATTCCAGGTGAAATATTTTGGTTAAATAAGAAATTTAGACAAGTTCATGGCTTATAGTCAGGATGGAGGGGAAGTTTATCCGATTCTCCATCAAATGGCATCTCTTCGAGGAAGTTTCACAAGAGAAGTTTGTTGTGAAATCTTACAAGTGGTAGTCTCTTTATTTGAGATAGCTTGTGTTTTTACCCTTTCCAGGTGAAATATCTTGGTTAAAGAAGAAACTGAGACCAGTTCGTGACTTATAGTCAGGATTGAGGGGAAGTTTATCCCATTCTCCATCAAATGGCATCTCTTCGAGGAAGTTTTGCAAGAGAAGTTTGCTGTCAAATCTTACAAGTGACAGTCTCTTTATTTGAGATAGCTTGTATTTTTACCCTTTCCAGGTGAAACATATTAGTTAAAGAAGAAACTGAGACCAATTCATGGTTTATAGTCAGGATCGAGGGGAAGTTTATCCAATTCCTCATCAAATTGGATCTCTTCAAGGAAGTTTCGCAAGAGAAGTTTGTTGTGAAATCTTACAAGTGGCAGTCTCTTTATTTGAGATAGCTTGTGTTTTTACCCTTTCCAGGTGAAAAATCTTGGTTAAAGAAGAAACTGAGACCAGTTCGTGGCTTATAGTCAGGATTGAGGGGAAGTTTATCCCATTCTCCATCAAATGGCATCTCTTCGAGGAAGTTTCGCAAGAGAAGTTTGATGTGAAATCTTACAAGTGGCAGTCTCTTTATTTGAGATAACTTGTATTTTTACCCTTTCCAGGTGAAACATATTAGTTAAAGAAGAAACTGAGACCAATTCATGGCTTATAGTCAGGATCAAGGGGAAGTTTATCCGATTCCTCATCAAATGGAATCTCTTCGAGGAAGTTTCGCAAGAGAAGTTTGTTGTGAAATCTTACAAGTGGCAATCTCTTTATTTGAGATAGCTTGTGTTTTTACCCTTTCTAGGTGAAATATCTTGGTTAAATAAGAAAATGAGACCAGTTCATGGCGTATAGTAAGGATTGAGGGGAAGTATATCTGATTCTCCCTCAAATGGCATCTCTTCGAGGAAGTTTTGCAAGAGAAGTTGGTTGTGAAATCTTAAAAGTGGTAGTCTCTTTATTTGAGATAGCTTGTGTTTTTACACATTCCAGGTGAAATATTTTGGTTAAATAAGAAATTTAGACAAGTTCATGGCTTATAGTCAGGATGGAGGGGAAGTTTATCCGATTCTCCATCAAATGGCATCTCTTCGAGGAAGTTTCACAAGAGATGTTTGTTGTGAAATCTTACAAGTGGTAGTCTCTTTATTTGAGATAACTTGTGTTTTTACCCTTTCCAGGTGAAATATCTTGGTTAAAGAAGAAACTGAGACCACTTTGTGGCTTATAATCAGGATCGAGGGGAAGTTTATCCGATTCTCTATCAAATGGTATATCTTCGAGGAAGTTTCCCAAGAAAAGTTTATTGTGAAATCTTACAAGTGGTAGTCTCTTTATTTGAGATAGCTTGTGTTTTTACCCTTTCCAGGTGAAACATCTTGGTTAAAGAAGAAACTGAGACCAGTTCGTGGCTTATAGTCAGGATTGAGGGGAAGTTTATCCCATTCTCCATCAAATGGCATCTCTTCGAGGAAGTTTTGCAAGAGAAGTTTGCTGTCAAATCTTACAAGTGGCAGTCTCTTTATTTGAGATAGCTTGTATTTTTACCCTTTCCAGGTGAAACATATTAGTTAAAGAAGAAACTGAGACCAATTCATGGCTTATAGTCAGGATCGAGGGGAAGTTTATCCGATTCCTCATCAAATGGGATCTCTTCGAGGAAGTTTCGCAAGAGAAGTTTGTTGTGAAATCTTACAAGTGGCAGTCTCTTTATTTGAGATAGTTTGTATTTTTACCCTTTCCAGGTGAAACATATTAGTTAAAGAAGAAACTGAGACCAATTCATGGCTTATAGTCAGGATCGAGGGGAAGTTTATACGATTCCTCATCAAATGGGATCTCTTCGTGGAAATTTCGCAAAAGAAGTTTGTTATGAAATCATACAAGTGGCAGTCTCTTTATTTGAGATAGCTTGTGTTTTTACCCATTCCAGGTGAAATATTTTGGTTAAATAAGAAATTTAGACAAGTTCATGGCTTATAGTCAGGATGGAGGGGAAGTTTATCCGATTCTCCATCAAATGGCATCTCTTCGAGGAAGTTTCACAAGAGAAGTTTGTTGTGAAATCTTACAAGTGGTAGTCTCTTTATTTGAGATAGCTTGTGTTTTTACCCTTTCCAGGTGAAATATCTTGGTTAAAGAAGAAACTGAGACCAGTTTGTGGCTTATAATCAGGATCGAGGGGAAGTTTATCCAATTCTCTATCAAATGGTATCTCTTTGAGGAAGTTTTGCCAAGAAAAGTTTGTTGTGAAATCTAACAAGTGGTAGTCTCTTTATTTGAGATAGCTTGTGTTTTTACCCTTTCCAGGTGAAACATCTTGGTTAAAGAAGAAACTGAGACCAGTTCGTGGCTTATAGTCAGGATTGAGGGGAAGTTTATCCCATTCTCCATCAAATGGCATCTCTTCGAGGAAGTTTTGCAAGAGAAGTTTGCTGTGAAATCTTACAAGTGGCAGTCTCTTTATTTGAGATAGCTTGTATTTTTACCCTTTCCAGGTGAAACATATTAGTTAAAGAAGAAACTGAGACCAATTCATGGTTTATAGTCAGGATCGAGGGGAAGTTTATCCAATTCCTCATCAAATTGGATCTCTTCAAGGAAGTTTCGCAATAGAAGTTTGTTGTGAAATCTTACAAGTTGCAGTCTCTTTATTTTAGATAGCTTGTGTTTTTACCCTTTCCAGGTTAAACATCTTGGTTAAAGAAGAAACTGAGACCAGTTCGTGGCTTATAGTCAGGATTGAGGGGAAGTTTATCCCATTCTCCATCAAATGGCATCTCTTCGAGGAAGTTTCGCAAGACAAGTTTGCGGTGAAATCTTACAAGTGGCAGTCTCTTTATTTGAGATAGCTTGTATTTTTACCCTTTCCAGGTGAAACATATTAGTTAAAGAAGAAACTGAGACCAATTCATGGCTTATAGTCAGGATCGAGGGGAAGTTTATCCGATTCCTCATCAAATGGGATCTCTTCGAGGAAGTTTCGCAAGAGAAGTTTGTTGTGAAATCTTACAAGTGGCAGTCTCTTTATTTGAGATAGCTTGTGTTTTTACCCTTTCTAGGTGAAATATCTTGGTTAAAGAAGAAAATGAGACTAGTTCATGGCATATAGTAAGGATTTAGGGGAAGTATATCTGATTCTCTATCAAATGGCATCTTTTCGAGGAAATTTCGCAAAAGAAGTTTGTTATGAAATCATACAAGTGGCAGTCTCTTTATTTGAGATAGCTTGTGTTTTTACCCATTCCAGGTGAAATATTTTGGTTAAATAAGAAATTTAGACAAGTTCATGGCTTATAGTCAGGATGGAGGGGAAGTTTATCCGAATCTCCATCAAATGGCATCTCTTCGAGGAAGTTTCACAAGAGAAGTTTGTTGTGAAATCTTACAAGTGGTAGTCTCTTTATTTGAGATAGCTTGTGTTTTTACCCTTTATAGGTGAAATATCTTGGTTAAAGAAGAAACTGAGACCAACTTGTGGCTTATAATAAGGATCGAGGGGAAGTTTATCCGACTCTCCATCAAATGGCATATCTTCGAGGAAGTTTCCCAAGAAAAGTTTTTGTGAAATCTTACAAGTGGTAGTCTCTTTATTTAAGATAGCTTGTGTTTTTACCCTTTCCAGGTGAAACATCTTGGTTAAAGAAGAAACTGAGACCAGTTCGTGGCTTATAGTCAGGATTGAGGGGAAGTTTATCCCATTCTCCATCAAATGGCATCTCTTCTAGGAAGTTTCGCAAGAGAAGGTTGATGTGAAATCTTACAAGTGGTAGTCTCTTTATTTGAGATAACTTGTATTTTTACCCTTTCCAGGTGAAACATATTAGTTAAAGAAGAAACTGAGACCATTTCATGGCTTATAGTCAGGATCGAGGGGAAGTTTATCCGATTCCTCATCAAATGGAATCTCTTCGAGGAAGTTTCGCAAGAGAAGTTTGTTGTGAAATCTTACAAGTGGCAATCTCTTTATTTGAGATAGCTTGTGTTTTTACCCTTTCTAGGTGAAATATCTTGGTTAAATAAGAAAATGTGACCAGTTCGTGGCGTATAGTAAGGATCAAGGGGAAGTATATCTGATTCTCCCTCAAATGGCATCTCTTCGAGGAAGTTTTGCAAGAGAAGTTGGTTGTGAAATCTTAAAAGTGGTAGTCTCTTTATTTGAGATAGCTTGTGTTTTTACCCATTCCAGGTGAAATATTTTGGTTAAATAAGAAATTTAGACAAGTTCATGGCTTATAGTCAGGATGGAGGGGAAGTTTATCCGATTCTCCATCAAATGGCATCTCTTCGAGGAAGTTTCACAAGAGAAGTTTGTTGTGAAATCTTACAAGTGGTAGTCTCTTTATTTGAGATAGCTTGTGTTTTTACCCTTTCCAGGTGAAATATCTTGGTTAAAGAAGAAACTGAGACCGTTTGTGGCTTATAATCAGGATCGAGGGGAAGTTTATCCGATTCTCTATCAAATGGTATCTCTTCGAGGAAGTTTCCCAAGAAAAGTTTGTTGTGAAATCTTACAAGTGGTAGTCTCTTTATTTGAGATAGCTTGTGTTTTTACCCTTTCCAGGTGAAACAGCTTGGTTAAAGAAGAAACTGAGACCAGTTCGTGACTTATAGTCAGGATTGAGGGGAAGTTTATCCCATTCTCCATCAAATGGCATCTCTTCGAGGAAGTTTTGCAAGAGAAGTTTGATGTCAAATCTTACAAGTGGCAGTCTCTTTATTTGAGATAGCTTGTATTTTTACCCTTTCCAGGTGAAACATATTAGTTAAAGAAGAAACTGAGACCAATTCATGGTTTATAGTCAGGATCGAGGGGAAGTTTATCCAATTCCTCATCAAATTGGATCTCTTCAAGGAAGTTTCGCAAGAGAAGTTTGTTGTGAAATCTTACAAGTGACAGTCTCTTTATTTGAGATAGCTTGTGTTTTTACCCTTTCCAGGTGAAACATCTTGGTTAAAGAAGAAACTGAGACCAGTTCGTGGCTTATAGTCAGGATTGAGGGGAAGTTTATCCCATTCTCCATCAAATGGCATCTCTTCGAGGAAGTTTTGCAAGACAAGTTTGCTGTGAAATCTTACAAGTGGCAGTCTCTTTATTTGAGATAGCTTGTATTTTTACCCTTTCCAGGTGAAACATATTAGTTAAAGAAGAAACTGAGACCAATTCATGGCTTATAGTCAGGATCGAGGAGAATTTTATCCGATTCCTCATCAAATGGGATCTCTTCGAGGAAATTTCGCAAGAGAAGTTTGTTGTGAAATCATACAAGTGGCAGTCTCTTTATTTGAGATAGCTTGTGTTTTTACCCATTCCAGGTTAAATATTTTGGTTAAATAAGAAATTTAGACAAGTTCATGGCTTATAGTCAGGATGGAGGGGAAGTTTATCCCATTCTCCATCAAATGGCATCTCTTCGAGGAAGTTTCGCAAGAGAAGTTTGCTGTAAAATCTTACAAGTGGCAGTCTCTTTATTTGAGATAACTTGTATTTTTACCCTTTCCAGGTGAAACATATTAGTTAAAGAAGAAACTGAGACCAATTCATGGCTTATAGTCAGGATCGAGGGGATGTTTATCCGATTCCTCATCAAATGGAATCTCTTCGAGGAAGTTTCGCAAGAGAAGTTTGTTGTGAAATCTTACAAGTGGCAGTCTCTTTATTTGAGATAGCTTGTGTTTTTACCCTTTCTAGGTGAAATATCTTGGTTAAAGAAGAAAATGAGACCAGTTCGTGGCGTATAGTAAGGATCGAGGGGAAGTATATCTGATTCTCCCTAAAAATGGCATCTCTTCGAGGAAGTTTCGCAAGAGAAGTTGGTTGTGAAATCTTAAAATTGGTAGTCTCTTTATTTGAGATAGCTTGTGTTTTTACCCATTCCAGGTGAAATATTTTGGTTAAATAAGAAATTTAGACAAGTTCATGGCTTATAGTCAGGATGGAGGGGAAGTTTATCAGATTCTCCATCAAATGGCATCTCTTCGAGGAAGTTTCACAAGAGAAGTCTGTTGTGAAATCTTACAAGTGGTAGTCTCTTTATTTGAGATAGCTTATGTTTTTACCCTTTCCAGGTGAAATATCTTGGTTAAAGAAGAAACTGAGACCATCTTGTGGCTTATAATAAGGATCGAGGGGAAGTTTATCCGATTCTCCATCAAATGGCATCTCTTCGAGGAAGTTTCCCAAGAAAAGTTTGTTGTGAAATCTTACAAGTGGTAGTCTCTTTATTTGAGATAGCTTGTGTTTTTACCCTTTCCAGGTGAAACATCTTGGTTAAAGAAGAAACTGAGACCAGTTCGTGGCTTATAGTCAGGATTGAGGGGAAGTTTATCCCATTCTCCATCAAATGGCATCTCTTCGAGGAAGTTTTGCAAGGGAAGTTTGCTGTGAAATCTTACAAGTGGCAGTTTCTTTATTTGAGATAGCTTGTATTTTTACCCTTTCCAGGTGAAACATATTAGTTAAATAAGAAATTGATTCCAATTCATGGCATATAGTCAGGATCGAGGGGAAGTTTATCTCATTCCTCATCAAATTGGATCTCTTCAAGGAAGTTTTGCAAGAGAAGTTTGTTGTGAAATCTTACAAGTGGCAGTCTTTTTATTTAAGATAGCTTGTGTTTTTACCCTTTCCAGGTGAAACATCTTGGTTAAAGAAGAAACTGAGACCAGTTCGTGGCTTATAGTCAGGATTGAGGGGAAGTTTATCCCATTCTCCATCAAATGGCATCTCTTCGAGGAAGTTTCGCAGAAGAAGTTTGCTGTGAAATCTTACAAATGGCAGTCTCTTTATTTGAGATAACTTGTATTTTTACCCTTTCCAGGTGAAACATATTAGTTAAAGAAGAAACTGAGACCAATTCATGGCTTATAGTCAGGATGGATGGGAAGTTTATCCGATTCCTCATCAAATGGAATCTTTTCGAGGAAGTTTCGCAAGAGAAGTTTGTTGTGAAATCTTACAAGTGGCAGTCTCTTTATTTGAGATAGCTTGTGTTTTTACCCTTTCTAGGTGAAATATCTTGGTTAAAGAAGAAAATGAGACCAGTTCGTGGCGTATAGTAAGGATCAAGGGGATGTATATCTGATTCTCCCTCAAATGGCATCTCTTCGAGGAAGTTTCGCAAGAGAAGTTGGTTGTGAAATCTTAAAAGTGGTAGTCTCTTTATTTGAGATAGCTTGTGTTTTTACCCATTCCAGGTGAAATATTTTGGTTAAATAAGAAATTTAGACAAGTTCATGGCTTATAGTCAGGATGGAGGGGAAGTTTATCCGATTCTCCATTCAATGGCATCTCTTCGAGGAAGTTTCACAAGAGAAGTTTGTTGTGAAATCTTACAAGTGGTAGTCTCTTTATTTGAGATAGCTTGTGTTTTTACCCTTTCCAGGTGAAATATCTTGGTTAAAGAAGAAACTGAGACCAGTTTGTGGCTTATAATCAGGATCGAGGGGAAGTTTATCCGATTCTCCATCAAATGGCATCTCTTCGAGGAAGTTTCCCAAGAAAAGTTTGTTGTGAAATCTTACAAGTGGTAGTCTCTTTATTTGAGATAGCTTGTGTTTTTACCCTTTCCAGGTGAAACATCTTGGTTAAAGAAGAAACTGAGACCAGTTCGTGGCTTATAGTCAGGATTGAGGGGAAGTTTATCCCATTCTCCATCAAATGACATCTCTTCGAGGAAGTTTCGCAAGAAAAGTTTGCTGTGAAATCTTACAAGTGGCAGTCTCTTTATTTGAGATAGCTTGTATTTTTACCCTTTCCAGGTGAAACATATTAGTTAAAGAAGAAACTGAGACCAGTTCATGGCTTATAGTCAGGATCGAGGGGAAGTTTATCCGATTCCTCATCAAATTGGATCTCTTCGAGGAAGTTTCACAAGAGAAGTTTGTTGTGAAATCTTACAAGTGGTAGTCTCTTTAATTGAGATAGCTTGTGTTTTTACCCTTTCCAGGTGAAACATCTTGGTTAAAGAAGAAACTAAAACCAGTTCGTGGTTTATAGTCAGGATTGAGGGGAAGTTTATCCCATTCTCCATCAAATGACATCTCTTCGAGGAAGTTTCGCAAGAAAAGTTTGCTGTGAAATCTTACAAGTGGCAGTCTCTTTATTTGAGATAGCTTGTATTTTTACCCTTTCCAGGTGAAACATATTACTTAAAGAAGAAACTGAGACCAGTTCATGGCTTATAGTCAGGATCGAGGGGAAGTTTATCCGATTCCTCATCAAATTGGATCTCTTCGAGGAAGTTTCACAAGAGAAGTTTGTTGTGAAATCTTACAAGTGGCAGTCTCTTTATTTGAGATAGCTTGTGTTTTTACCCTTTCCAGGTGAAACATCTTGGTTAAAGAAGAAACTGAGACCAGTTCTTGGCTTATAGTCAGGATTGAGGGGAAGTTTATCCCACCCCATCAAATAGCATCTCTTCGAGGAAGTTTCGCAAGAGAAGTTTGCTGTGAAATATTACAAGTGGCAGTCTCTTTATTTGAGATAACTTGTATTTTTACCCTTTCCAGGTGAAACATATTAGTTAAAGAAGAAACTGAGACCAATTCATGGTTTATAGTCAGGATCGAGGGGAAGTTTATCCGATTCCTCATCAAATGGAATCTCTTCGAGGAAGTTTCGCAAGAGAAGTTTGTTTTGAAATCTTACAAGTGGCAGTCTCTTTATTTGAGATAGCTTGTGTTTTTACCCTTTCTAGGTGAAATATCTTGGTTAAAGAAGAAAATGAGACCAGTTCGTGGCGTATAGTAAGGATCGAGGGGAAGTATATCTGATTCTCCCTAAAAATGGCATCTCTTCGAGGAAGTTTCGCAAGAGAAGTTGGTTGTGAAATCTTAAAAGTGGTAGTCTCTTTTTTTGAGATAGCTTGTGTTGTTACCCATTCCAGGTGAAATATTTTGGTTAAATCAGAAATTTAGACAAGTTCATGGCTTATAGTCAGGATGGAGGGGAAGTTTATCTGATTCTCCATCAAATGGCATCTCTTCGAGGAAGTTTCACAATAGAAGTTTGTTGTGAAATCTTACAAGTGGTAGTCTCTTTATTTGAGATAGCTTGTGTTTTTACCCTTTCCAGGTGAAATATATTGGTTAAAGAAGAAACTGAGACAAGTTTGTGGCTTATAATCAGGATCGAGGGGAAGTTTATCCGATTCTCCATCAAATGGTATCTCTTCGAGGAAGTTTCCCAAGAAAAGTTTGTTGTGAAGTCTTACAAGTGGTAGTCTCTTTATTTTAGATAGCTTATGTTTTTACCCGTTCCAGGTGAAACATCTTGGTTAAAGAAGAAACTGAGACCAGTTCGTGGCTTATAGTCAGGATTGAGGGGAAGTTTATCCCATTCTCCATCAAATGGCATCTCTTCGAAGAAGTTTTGCAAGAGAAGTTTGCTGTGAAATCTTACAAGTGGCAGTCTCTTTATTTGAGATAGCTTGTATTTTTACCCTTTCCAGGTGAAAAATATTAGTTAAAGAAGAAACAGAGACCAATTCATGGTTTATAGTCAGGATCGAGGGGAAGTTTATCCAATTCCTCATCAAATTGGATCTCTTCAAGGAAGTTTCGCAAGAGAAGTTTGTTGTGAAATCTTACAAGTGGCAGTCTCTTTATTTGAGATAGCTTGTGTTTTTACCCTTTCCAAGTGAAACATCTTGGTTAAAGAAGAAACTGAGACCAGTTCGTGGCTTATAGTCAGGATTGAGGGGAAGTTTATCCCATTCTCCATCAAATGGCATCTCTTCGAGGAAGTTTCGCAAGACAAGTTTGCTGTGAAATCTTACAAGTGGCAGTCTCTTTATTTGAGATAGCATGTATTTTTACCCTTTCCAGGTGAAACATATTAGTTAAAGAAGAAACTGAGACCAATTCATGGCTTATAGTCAGGATTGAGGGGAAGTTTATCTGATTCCTCATCAAATGGGATCTCTTCGAGGAAGTTTCGCAAGAGAAGTTTGTTGTGAAATCTTACAAGTGGCAGTCTCTTTATTTGAGATAGCTTGTGTTTTTACCCTTTCTAGGTGAAATATCTTGGTTAAAGAAGAAAATGAGACCAGTTCGTTGCGTATAGTAAGGATCGAGGGGAAGTATATCTGATTCTCCATCAAATGGCATCTCTTCGAGGAAATTTCGCAAAAGAAGTTTGTTATGAAATCATACAAGTGGCAGTCTCTTTATTTGAGATAACTTGTGTTTTTACCCATTCCAGGTGAAATATTTTGGTTAAATAAGAAATTTAGACAAGTTCATGGCTTATAGTCAGGATGGAGGGGAAGTTAGTCCGATTCTCCATCAAATGGCATCTCTTCGAGGAAGTTTCACAAGAGAAGTTTGTTGTGAAATCTTACAAGTGGTAGTCTCTTTATTTGAGATAGCTTGTGTTTTTACCCTTTCCAGGTGAAATATCTTGGTTAAAGAAGAAACTGAGACCAGCTTGTGGCTTATAATCAGGATTGAGGGGAAGTTTATCCGATTCACCATCAAATGGCATCTCTTCGAGGAAGTTTCCCAAGAAAAGTTTGTTGTGAAATCTTACAAGTGGTAGTCTCTTTATTTGAGATAGCTTGTGTTTTTACCCTTTCCAGGTGAAACATCTTGGTTAAAGAAGAAACTGAGACCAGTTCGTGGCTTATAGTCAGGATTGAGGGTAAGTTTATCCCATTCTCCATCAAATGGCATCTCTTCGAGGAAGTTTCGCAAGAGAAGTTGGTTGTGAAATCTTAAAAGTGGTAGTCTCTTTATTTGAGATAGCTTGTGTTTTTACCCATTCCAGGTGAAATATTTTGGTTAAATAAGAAATTTAGACAAGTTCATGGCTTATAGTCAGGATGGAGGGGAAGTTTATCCGATTCTCCATCAAATGGCATCTCTTCGAGGAAGTTTCACAAGAGAAGTTTGTTGTGAAATCTTACAAGTGGTAGTCTCTTTATTTGAGATAGCTTGTGTTTTTACCCTTTCCAGGTGAAATATCTTGGTTAAAGAAGAAACTGAGACCAACTTGTGGCTTATAATAAGGATCGAGGGGAAGTTTATCTGATTCTCCGTCAAATGGCATCTCTTCGAGGAAGTTTCCCAAGAAAAGTTTGTTGTGAAATCTTACAAGTGGTAGTCTCTTTATTTGAGATAGCTTGTGTTTTTACCCTTTCCAGGTGAAACATCTTGGTTAAAGAAGAAACTGAGACCAGTTCGTGGCTTATAGTCAGGATTGAGGGGAAGTTTATCCCATTCTCCATCAAATGGCATCTCTTCGAGGAAGTTTCGCAAGAGAAGTTTGCTGTGAAATCTTACAAGTGGCAGTCTCTTTATTTGGGATAACTTGTATTTTTACCCTTTCCAGGTGAAACATATTAGTTAAAGAAGAAACTGAGACCAATTCATGGCTTATAGTAAGGATCGAGGGGAAGTTTATCCCATTCTCCATCAAATGGCATCTCTTCGAGGAAGTTTCGCAAGACAAGTTTGCTGTGAAATCTTACAAGTGGCAGTCTCTTTATTTGAGATAGCATGTATTTTTACCCTTTCCAGGTGAAACATATTAGTTAAAGAAGAAACTGAGACCAATTCATGGCTTATCGTCAGGATTGAGGGGAAGTTTATCTGATTCCTCATCAAATGGGATCTCTTCGAGGAAGTTTCGCAAGAGAAGTTTGTTGTGAAATCTTACAAGTGGCAGTCTCTTTATTTGAGATAGCTTGTGTTTTTACCCTTTCCAGGTGAAACATCTTGGTTAAAGAAGAAACTGAGACCAGTTCGTGGCTTATAGTCAGGATTGAGGGGAATTTTATCCCATTCTCCATCAAATGGCATCTCTTCGAGGAAGTTTCGCAAGACAAGTTTGCTGTGAAATCTTACAAGTGGCAGTCTCTTTATTTGAGATAGCATGTATTTTTACCCTTTCCAGGTGAAACATATTAGTTACAGAAGAAACTGAGACCAATTCATGGCTTATAGTCAGGATTGAGGGGAAGTTTATCTGATTCATCATCAAATGGGATCTCTTCGAGGAAGTTTCGCAAGAGAAGTTTGTTGTGAAATCTTACAAGTGGCAGTCTCTTTATTTGAGATAGCTTGTGTTTTTACCCTTTCTAGGTGAAATATCTTGGTTAAAGAAGAAAATGAGACCAGTTCGTGGCGTATAGTAAGGATCGAGGGGAAGTATATCTGATTCTCCTTCAAATGGCATCTCTTCGAGGAAATTTCGCAAAAGAAGTTTGTTATGAAATCATACAAGTGGCAGTCTCTTTATTTGAGATAACTTGTGTTTTTACCCATTCCAGGTGAAATATTTTGGTTAAATAAGAAATTTAGACAAGTTCATGGCTTATAGTCAGGATGGAGGGGAAGTTAGTCCGATTCTCCATCAAATGGCATCTCTTCGAGGAAGTTTCACAAGAGAAGTTTGTTGTGAAATCTTACAAGTGGTAGTCTCTTTATTTGAGATAGCTTGTGTTTTTACCCTTTCCAGGTGAATTATCTTGGTTAAAGAAGAAACTGAGACCAGCTTGTGGCTTATAATCAGGATTGAGGGGAAGTTTATCCGATTTACCATCAAATGGCATCTCTTCGAGGAAGTTTCCCAAGAAAAGTTTGTTGTGAAATCTTACAAGTGGTAGTCTCTTTATTTGAGATAGCTTGTGTTTTTACCCTTTCCAGGTGAAACATCTTGGTTAAAGAAGAAACTGAGACCAGTTCGTGGCTTATAGTCAGGATTGAGGGGAAGTTTATCCCATTCTCCATCAAATGGCATCTCTTCGAGGAAGTTTCGCAAGAGAAGTTTGCTTTGAAATCTTACAAGTGGCAGTCTCTTTATTTGAGATAGATTGTATTTTTACCCTTTCCAGGTGAAACATATTAGTTAAAGTAGAAACTGAGACCAATTCATGGCTTATAGTCAGGATCGAGGGGAAGTTTATCCGATTCCTCATCAAATGGGATCTCTTCGAGGAAGTTTCACAAGAGAAGTTTGTTGTGAAATCTTACAAGTGGCAGTCTCTTTATTTTAGATAGCTTGTATTTTTACCCTTTCTAGGTGAAATATCTTGGTTAAAGAAGAAAATGAGACCAGTTCGTGGCGTATAGTAAGGATCGAGGGGAAGTATATCTGATTCTCCATCAAATGGCATCTCTTCGAGGAAGTTTCACAAGAGAAGTTTGTTGTGAAATCTTACAAGTGGTAGTCTCTTTATTTGAGATAGCTTGTGTTTTTACCCTTTCCAGGTGAAATATATTGGTTAAAGAAGAAACTGAGACCAGTTTGTGGCTTATAATCAGGATCGAGGGGAAGTTTATCCGATTCTCCATCAAATGGTATCTCTTCGAGGAAGTTTCCCAAGAAAAGTTTGTTGTGAAATCTTACAAGTGGTAGTCTCTTTATTTTAGATAGCTTGTGTTTTTACCCGTTCCAGGTGAAACATCTTGGTTAAAGAAGAAACTGAGACCAGTTCGTGGCTTATAGTCAGCATTGAGGGGAAGTTTATCCCATTCTCCATCAAATGGCATCTCTTCGAAGAAGTTTTGCAAGAGAAGTTTGCTGTGAAATCTTACAAGTGGCAGTCTCTTTATTTGAGATAGCTTGTATTTTTACCCTTTCCAGGTGAAACATATTAGTTAAAGAAGAAACTGAGACCAATTCATGGTTTATAGTCAGGATCGAGGGGAAGTTTATCCGATTCCTCATCAAATTGGATCTCTTCAAGGAAGTTTCGCAAGAGAAGTTTGTTGTGAAATCTTACAAGTGGCAGTCTCTTTATTTGAGATAGCTTGTGTTTTTACCCTTTCCAGGTGAAACATCTTGGTTAAAGAAGAAACTGAGACCAGTTCGTGGCTTATAGTCAGGATTGAGGGGAAGTTTATCCCATTCTCCATCAAATGGCATCTCTTCGAGGAAGTTTCGCAAGACAAGTTTGCTGTGGAATCTTAAAAGTGGCAGTCTCTTTATTTGAGATAGCATGTATTTTTACCCTTTCCAGGTGAAACATATTAGTTAAAGAAGAAACTAAGACCAATTCATGGCTTATAGTCAGGATCGAGGGGAAGTTTATCTGATTCCTCATCAAATGGGATCTCTTCGAGGAAGTTTCGCAAGAGAAGTTTGTTGTGAAATCTTACAAGTGGCAGTCTCTTTATTTGAGATAGCTTGTGTTTTTACCCTTTCTAGGTGAAATATCTTTGTTAAAGAAGAAAATGAGACCAGTTCGTGGCGTATAGTAAGGATCAAGGGGAAGTATATCTGATTCTCCATCAAATGGCATCTCTTCGAGGAAATTTCGCAAAAGAAGTTTGTTATGAAATCATACAAGTGGCAGTCTCTTTATTTGAGATAACATGTGTTTTTACCCATTCCAGGTGAAATATTATGGTTAAATAAGAAATTTAGACAAGTTCATGGCTTATAGTCAGGATGGAGGGGAAGTTAGTCCGATTCTCCATCAAATGGCATCTCTTCGAGGAAGTTTCACAAGAGAATTTTTTTTGTGAAATCTTACAAGTGGTAGTCTCTTTATTTGAGATAGCTTGTGTTTTTACCCTTTCCAGGTGAAATATCTTGGTTAAAGAAGAAACTGAGACCAGCTTGTGGCTTATAATCAGGATTGAGGGGAAGTTTATCCGATTCACCATCAAATGGCATCTCTTCGAGGAAGTTTCCCAAGAAAAGTTTGTTGTGAAATCTTACAAGTGGTAGTCTCTTTATTTGAGATAGCTTGTGTTTTTACCCTTTCCAGGTGAAACATCTTGGTTAAAGAAGAAACTGAGACCAGTTTGTGGCTTATAGTCAGGATTGAGGGTAAGTTTATCCCATTCTCCATCAAATGGCATCTCTTCGAGGAAGTTTCGCAAGAGAAGTTTGCTGTGAAATCTTACAAGTGGCAGTCTCTTTATTTGAGATAGCTTGTATTTTTACCCTTTCCAGGTGAAACATATTAGTTAAAGAAGAAACTGAGACCAATTCATGGCTTATAGTCAGGATCGAGGGGAAGTTTATCCGATTCCTCATCAAATTGGATCTCTTCAAGGAAGTTTCACAAGAGAAGTTTGTTGTGAAATCTTACAAGTGGCAGTCTCTTTATTTGAGATAGCTTGTGTTTTTACCCTTTCCAGGTGAAACATCTTGGTTAAAGAAGAAACTGAGACCAGTTCGTGGCTTATAGTCAGGATTGAGGGGAAGTTTATCCCATTCTCCATCAAATGGCATCTCTTCGAGGGAGTTTCGCAAGAGAAGTTTGATGTGAAATCTTACAAGTGGCAGTCTCTTTATTTGAGATAGATTGTATTTTTACCCTTTCCAGGTGAAACATATTAGTTAAAGTAGAAACTGAGACCAATTCATGGCTTATAGTCAGGATCGAGGGGAAGTTTATCCGATTCCTCATCAAATGGGATCTCTTCGAGGAAGTTTCGCAAGAGAAGTTTGTTGTGAAATCTTACAAGTGGCAGTCTCTTTATTTGAGATAGCTTGTATTTTTACCCTTTCTAGGTGAAATATGTTGGTTAAAGAAGAAAATGAGACCAGTTCGTGGCGTATAGTAAGGATCGAGGGGAAGTATATCTGATTCTCCATCAAATGGCATCTCTTCGAGGAAATTTCGCAAAAGAAGTTTTGTTATGAAATCATACAAGTGGTAGTCTCTTTATTTGAGATAGCTTATGTTTTTACCCTTTCCAGGTGAAATATGTTGGTTAAAGAAGAAATTGGGAGCAGTTCATGGCTTATAGTCAGGATCGAGGGGAAGTTTATCTGATTCTCCATCAAATGGCATCTCTTCGAGGAAGTTTCGCAAGAGAAGTTTGTTGTGAAATCTTACAAGTTGTAGTCTCTTTATTTGAGATAGCTTGTGTTTTTACCCTTTCCAGGTGAAATATCTTGGTTAAAGAAGAAGCTGAGACCAGTTCGTGGCTTATAGTCAGGATCGAGGGGAAGTTTATCGAATTCTCCTTCAAATGGCATCTCTTCGAGGATGTTTCGCAAGAGAAGTTTGTTGTGAAATCTTACAAGTGGTAGTCTCTTTATTTGAGATAGCTTGTGTTTCTACCCTTTCTAGGTGAAATATCTTGGTTAAAGAAGAAAATGAGACCAGTTCGTGGCGTATAGTAAGGATCGAGGGGAAGTATATCTGATTCTCCATCAAATGGCATCTCTTCGAGGAAATTTCGCAAAAGAAGTTTGTTCTGAAATCAAACAAGTGGCAGTCTCTTTATTTGAGATAACTTGTGTTTTTACCAATTCCAGGTGAAATATTTTGGTTAAATAAGAAATTTAGACAAGTTCATGGCTTATAGTCAGGATGGAGGGGAAGTTAGTCCGATTCTCCATCAAATGGCATCTCTTCGAGGAAATTTCACAAGAGAAGTTTGTTGTGAAATCTTACAAGTGGTAGTCTCTTTATTTGAGATAGCTTGTGTTTTTACCCTTTCCAGGTGAAATATCTTGGTTAAAGAAGAAACTGAGACCAGCTTGTGGCTTATAATCAGGATTGAGGGGAAGCTTATCCGATTCTCCATCAAATGGCATCTCTTCGAGGAAGTTTCCCAAGAAAAGTTTGTTGTGAAATCTTACAAGTGGTAGTCTCTTTATTTGAGATAACTTGTGTTTTTACCCTTTCCAGGTGAAACATCTTGGTTAAAGAAGAAACTGAGACCAGTTTGTGGCTTATAGTCAGGATTGAGGGGAAGTTTATCCCATTCTCCATCAAATGGCATCTCTTCGAGGAAGTTTCGCACAAGAAGTTTGTTGTGAAATCTTACAAGTGACAGTCTATTTATTTGAGATAGCTTGTATTTTTACCCTTTCCAGGTGAAACATATTAGTTAAAGAAGAAACTGAGACCAATTCATTGCTTATAGTCAGGATCGAGGGGAAGTTTATCCGATTCCTCATCAAATTGGATCTCTTCGAGGAAGTTTTGCAAGAGAAGTTTGTTGTGAAATCTTACAAGTGGCAGTCTCTTTATTTGAGATAGCTTGTGTTTTTACCCTTTCCAGGTGAAACAACTTGGTTAAAGAAGAAACTGAGACCAGTTCGTGGCTTATAGTCAGGATTGAGGGGAAGTTTATACCATTCTCCATCAAATGGCATCCCTTCGAGGAAGTTTCGCAAAAGAAGTTTGCTGTGAAATCTTACAAGTGGCAGTCTCTTTATTTGAGATAGATTGTATTTTTACCCTTTCCAGGTGAAACATATTAGTTAAAGAAGAAACTGAGACCAATTCATGGCTTATGGTCAGGATCGAGGGGAAGTTTATCCGATTCCTCATCAAATGGGATCTCTTCGAGGAAGTTTCGCAAGATAAGTTTGTTGTGAAATCTTACAGGTGGCAGTCTCTTTATTTGAGATAGCTTGTGTTTTTACCCTTTCTAGGTGAAATATCTTGGTTAAAGAAGAAAATAAGACCAGTTCGTGGCGTATAGTAAGGATCGAGGGGAAGTATATCTGATTCTCCATCAAATGGCATCTCTTCGAGGAAATTTCGCAAAAGAAGTTTTGTTATGAAATCATACAAGTGGTAGTCTCTTTATTTGAGATAGCTTGTGTTTTTACCCTTTCCAGGTGAAATATGTTGGTTAAAGAAGAAACTGGGAGCAGTTCGTGGCTTATAGTCAGGATCGAGGGGAAGTTTATCTGATTCTCCATCAAATGGCATCTCTTCGAGGAAGTTTCGCAAGAGAAGTTTGTTGTGAAATCTTATAAGTGGTAGTCTCTTTATTTGAGATAGCTTGTGTTTCTACCCTTTCTAGGTGAAATATCTTGGTTAAAGAAGAAAATGAGACCAGTTCGTGGCGTATAGTAAGGATCGAGGGGAAGTATATCTGATTCTCCATCAAATGGCATCTCTTCGAGGAAATTTTGCAAAAGAAGTTTTGTTATGAAATCATACAAGTGGTAGTCTCTTTATTTGAGATAACTTGTGTTTTTACCCATTCCAGGTGAAATATTTTGGTTAAATAAGAAATTTATACAAGTTCATGGCTTATAGTCAGGATGGAGGGGAAGTTAGTCCGATTCTCCATCAAATGGCATCTCTTCGAGGAAATTTCACAAGAGAAGTTTGTTGTGAAATCTTACAAGTGGTAGTCTCTTTATTTGAGATAGCTTGTGTTTTTACCCTTTCTAGGTGAAATATCTTGGTTAAAGAAGAAAATGAGACCAATTCGTGGCGTATAGTAAGGATCGAGGGGAAGTATATCTGATTCTCCATCAAATGGCATCTCTTCGAGGAAATTTCGCAAAAGAAGTTTTGTTATGAAATCATACAAGTGGTAGTCTCTTTATTTGAGATAGCTTGTGTTTTTACCCTTTCCAGGTGAAATATGTTGGTTAAAGAAGAAACTGGGAGCAGTTCGTGGCTTATAGTCAGGATCGAGGGGAAGTTTATCTGATTCTCCATCAAATGGCATCTCTTCGAGGAAGTTTCGCAAGAGAAGTTTGTTGTGAAATCTTACAAGTTGTAGTCTCTTTATTTGAGATAGCTTGTGTTTTTACCCTTTCCAGGTGAAATATCTTGGTTAAAGAAGAAGCTGAGACCAGTTCGTGGCTTATAGTCAGGATCGAGGGGAAGTTTATCGAATTCTCCTTCAAATGGCATCTCTTCGAGGATGTTTCGCAAGAGAAGTTTGTTGTGAAATCTTACAAGTGGTAGTCTCTTTATTTGAGATAGCTTGTGTTTCTACCCTTTCTAGGTGAAATATCTTGGTTAAAGAAGAAAATGAGACCAGTTCATGGCGTATAGTAAGGATCGAGGGGAAGTATATCTGATTCTCCATCAAATGGCATCTCTTCGAGGAAATTTCGCAAAAGAAGTTTGTTCTGAAATCATACAAGTGGTAGTCTCTTTATTTGAGATAACTTGTGTTTTTACCCATTTCAGATGAAATATTTTGGTTAAATAAGAAATTTAGACAAGTTAATGGCTTATAGTCAGGATGGAGGGGAAGTTTATCCGATTCTCCATCAAATGGCATCTCTTCGAGGAAGTTTCACAAGAGAAGTTTGTTGTGAAATCTTACAAGTGGTAGTCTCTTTATTTGAGATAGCTTGTGTTTTTACCCTTTCCAGGTGAAATATCTTGGGTAAAGAAGAAACTGAGACCAGTTTGTGGCTTATAATCAGGATCGAGGGGAAGTTTATCTGATTCTCCATCAAATGGTATCTCTTCGAGGATGTTTCCCAAGAAAAGTTTGTTGTGAAATCTTACAAGTGGTAGTCTCTTTATTTGAGATAGCTTGTGTTTTTACCCTTTCCAGGTGAAACATCTTGGTTAAAGAAGAAACTGAGACCAGTTCGTGGCTTATATTCAGGATTGAGGGGAAGTTTATCCCATTCTCCATCAAATGGCATCTCTTCAAGGAAGTTTCGCAAGAGAAGTTTGCTGTGAAATCTTACAAGTGGCAGTCTCTTTATTTGAGATAACTTGTATTTTTACCCTTTCCAGGTGAAACATATTAGTTAAAGAAGAAATTGAGACCAATTCATGGCTTATAGTCAGGATCGAGGGGAATTTTATCCGATTCCTCATCAAATGGAATCTCTTCGAGGAAGTTTCGCAAGAGAAGTTTGTTGTGAAATCTTACAAGTGGCAGTCTCTTTATTTGAGATAGCTTGTGTTTTTACCCTTTCCAGGTGAAATATCTTGGTTAAAGAAGAAACTGAGACCAGCTTGTGGCTTATAATCAGGATTGAGGGGAAGTTTATCCGATTCTCCATCAAATGGCATCTCTTCGAGGAAGTTTCCCAAGAAAAGTTTGTTGTGAAATCTTACAAGTGGTGGTCTCTTTATTTGAGATAACTTGTGTTTTTACCCTTTACAGGTGAAACATCTTGGTTAAAGAAGAAACTGAGACCAGTTCGTGGCTTATAGTCCGGATTGAGGGGAAGTTTATCCCATTCTCCATCAAATGGCATCTCTTCGAGGAAGTTTCGCAAGAGAAGTTTGCTGTGAAATCTTACAAGTGGCAGTCTCTTTATTTGAGATAGCTTGTATTTTTACCCTTTCCAGGTGAAACATATTAGTTAAAGAAGAAACTGAGACCAATTCATGGCTTATAGTCAGGATCGAGGGGAAGTTTATCCGATTCCTCATCAAATTGGATCTCTTCGAGGAAGTTTCGCAAGAGAAGTTTGTTGTGAAATCTTACAAGTGGCAGTCTCTTTATTTGAGATAGCTTGTGTTTTTACCCTTTCCAGGTGAAACATCTTGGTTAAAGAAGAAACTGAGACCAGTTCGTGGCTTATAGTCAGGATTGAGGGGAAGTTTATCCAATTCTCCATCAAATGGCATCTCTTCGAGGAAGTTTCGCAAGAGAAGTTTGTTGTGAAATCTTACAAGTGGCAGTCTCTTCATTTGAGATAGATTGTATTTTTACCCTTTCCAGGTGAAACATATTAGTTAAAGAAGAAACTGAGACCAATTCAGGGCTTATAGTCAGGATCGAGGGGAAGTTTATCCGATTCCTCATCAAATGGAATCTCTTCGAGGAAGTTTCGCAAGAGAAGTTTGTTGTGAAATCTTACAAGTGGCAGTCTCTTTATTTGAGATAGCTTGTGTTTTTACCCTTTCCAGGTGAAATATCTTGGTTAAAGAAGAAACTGAGACCAGCTTGTGGCTTATAATCAGGATTGAGGGGAAGTTTATCCGATTCTCCATCAAATGGCATCTCTTCGAGGAAGTTTCCCAAGAAAAGTTTGTTGTGAAATCTTACAAGTGGTGGTCTCTTTATTTGAGATAACTTGTGTTTTTACCCTTTACAGGTGAAACATCTTGGTTAAAGAAGAAACTGAGACCAGTTCGTGGCTTATAGTCCGGATTGAGGGGAAGTTTATCCCATTCTCCATCAAATGGCATCTCTTCGAGGAAGTTTCGCAAGAGAAGTTTGCTGTGAAATCTTACAAGTGGCAATCTCTTTATTTGAGATAGCTTGTATTTTTACCCTTTCCAGGTGAAACATATTAGTTAAAGAAGAAACTGAGACCAATTCATGGCTTATAGTCAGGATCGAGGGGAAGTTTATCCGATTCCTCATCAAATTGGATCTCTTCGAGGAAGTTTCGCAAGAGAAGTTTGTTGTGAAATCTTACAAGTCGCAGTCTCTTTATTTGAGATAGCTTGTGTTTTTACCCTTTCCAGGTGAAACATCTTGGTTAAAGAAGAAACTGAGACCAGTTTGTGGCTTATAGTCAGGATTGAGGGGAAGTTTATCCCATTCTCCATCAAATGGCATCTCTTCGAGGAAGTTTCGCAAGAGAAGTTTGCTGTGAAATCTTACAAGTGGCAGTCTCTTCATTTGAGATAGATTGTATTTTTACCCTTTCCAGGTGAAACATATTAGTTAAAGAAGAAACTGAGACCAATTCATGGCTTATAGTCAGGATCGAGGGGAAGTTTATCCGATTCCTCATCAAATGGGATCTCTTCGAGGATGTTTCACAAGAGAAGTTTGTTGTGAAATCTTACAGGTGGCAGTCTCTTTATTTGAGATAGCTTGTGTTTTTACCCTTTCTAGGTGAAATATCTTGGTTAAAGAAGAAAATGAGACCAGTTCGTGGCGTATAGTAAGGATCAAGGGGAAGTATATCTGATTCTCCATCAAATGGCATCTCTTCGAGGAAATTTCGCAAAAGAAGTTTTGTTATGAAATCATACAAGTGGTAGTCTCTTTATTTGAGATAGCTTGTGTTTTTACCCTTTCCAGGTGAAATATGTTGGTTAAAGAAGAAACAGGGAGCAGTTCGTGGCTTATAGTCAGGATCGAGGGGAAGTTTATCTGATTCTCCATCAAATGGCATCTCTTCGAGGAAGTTTCGCAAGACAAGTTTGTTGTGAAATCTTACAAGTTGTAGTCTCTTTATTTGAGATAGCTTGTGTTTTTACCCTTTCCAGGTGAAATATCCTGGTTAAAGAAGAAGCTGAGACCAGTTCGTGGCTTATAGTCAGGATCGAGGGGAAGTTTATCGAATTCTCTTTCAAATGGCATCTCTTCGAGGATGTTTCGCAAGAGAAGTTTGTGGTGAAATCTTACAAGTGGTAGTCTCTTTATTTGAGATAGCTTATGTTTCTACCCTTTCTAGGTGAAATATCTTGGTTAAAGAAGAAAATGAGACCAGTTCGTGGCGTATAGTAAGGATCGAGGGGAAGTATATCTGATTCTCCCTCAAATGGCATCTCTTCGAGGAAGTTTCGCAAGAGAAGTTGGTTGTGAAATCTTACAAGTGGTAGTCTCTTTATTTGATATAGCATGTGTTTTTACCAATTCCAGATGAAATATTTTGGTTAAATAAGAAATTTAGACAAGTTCATGGCTTATAGTCAGGATGGAGGGGAAGTTTATCCGATTCTCCATCAAATGGCATCTCTTCGAGGAAGTTTCACAAGAGAAGTTTGTTGTGAAATCTTAAAAGTGGTAGTCTCTCTATTTGAGATAGCTTGTGTTTTTACCCTTTCCAGGTGAAATATCTTGGTTAAGGAAGAAACTTAGACCAGTTTGTGGCTTATAATCAGAATCGAGGGGAAGTTTATCCGATTCTCCATCAAATGGTATCTCTTCGAGGATGTTTCCCAAGAAAAGTTTGTTGTTAAATCTTACAAGTGGTAGTCTCTTTATTTGAGATAGCTTGTGTTTTTACCCTTTCCAGGTGAAACATCTTAGTTAAAGAAGAAACTGAGACCAGTTCGTGGCTTATAGTCAGGATTGAGGGGAAGTTCATCCCATTCTCCATCAAATGGAATCTCTTCGAGGAAGTTTTGCAAGAGAAGTTTGTTGTGAAATCTTACAAGTGGCAGTCTCTTTATTTGAGATAGCTTGTATTTTTACCCTTTCCAGGTGAAACATATTAGTTAAAGAAGAAACTGAGACCAATTCATGGTTTATAGTCAGGATCGAGGGGATGTTTATCCAATTCCTCATCAAATTGGATCTCTTCAAGGAAGTTTCGCAAGAGAAGTTTGTTGTGAAATCTTACAAGTGGCAGTCTCTTTATTTGAGATAGCTTGTGTTTTTACCCTTTCAAGGTGAAATATCTTGGTTAAAGAAGAAACTGAGACCAGTTTGTGGCTTATAATCAGGATCGAGGGGAAGTTTATCCGATTCTCCATCAAATGGTATCTCTTCGAGGAAGTTTCCCAAGAAAAGTTTGTTGTGAAATCTTACAAGTGGTAGTCTCTTTATTTGAGATAGCTTGTGTTTTTACCCTTTCCAGGTGAAACATCTTGGTTAAAGAAGAAACTGGGACCAGTTCATGGCTTATAGTCAGGATTGAGGGGAAGTTTATCCCATTCTCCATCAAATGGCATCTCTTCGAGGAAGTTTTGCAAGAGAAGTTTGTTGTGAAATCCTACAAGTGGCAGTCTCTTTATTTGAGATAGCTTGTATTTTTACCCTTTCCAGGTGAAACATATTAGTTAAAGAAGAAACTGATACCAATTCATGGTTTATAGGCAGGATCGAGGGGAAGTTTATCCAATTCCTCATCAAATTGGATCTCTTCAAGGAAGTTTCGCAAGAGAAGTTTATTGTGAAATCTTACAAGTGGCAGTCTCTTAATTTGAGATAGCTTGTGTTTTTACCCTTTCCAGGTGAAACATCTTGGTTAAAGAAGAAACTAAGACCAGTTCGTGGCTTATAGTCAGGATTAAGGGGAAGTTTATCCCATTCTCCATCAAATGGCATCTCTTCGAGGAAGTTTCACAAGAGAAGTTTGTTGTGAAATCTTACAAGTGGTAGTCTCTTTATTTGAGATAGCTTGTGTTTTTACCCTTTCCAGGTGAAATATCTTGGTTAAAGAAGAAACTGAGACCAGTTTGTGGCTTATAATCAGGATCGAGGGGAAGTTTATCCGATTCTCCATCAAATGGCATCTCTTCGAGGAAGTTTCACAAGAGAAGTTTGTTGTGAAATCTTACAAGTGGTAGTCTCTTTATTTGAGATAGCTTGTGTTTTTACCCTTTCCAGGTGAAACATCTTGGTTAAAGAAGAAACAGAGACCAGTTCGTGGCTTATAGTCAGGATTGAGGGGAAGTTTATCCCATTCTCCATCAAATGGCATCTCTTCGAGGAAGTTTCACAAGAGAAGTTTGTTGTGAAATCTTACAAGTGGTAGTCTCTTTATTTGAGATAGCTTGTGTTTTTACCCTTTCCAGGTGAAACATCTTGGTTAAAGAAGAAACTGAGACCAGTTCGTGGCTTATAGTCAGGATTGAGGGGAAGTTTATCCCATTCTCCATCAAATGGCATCTCTTCGAGGAAGTTTTGCAAGAGAAGTTTGCTGTGAAATCTTACATGTGGCAGTTTCTTTATTTGAGATAGCTTGTATTTTTACCCTTTCCAGGTGAAACATATTAGTTAAAGAAGAAACTGAGACTAATTCATGGCTTATAGTCAGGATCGAGGGGAAGTTTATCCGATTCCTCATCAAATTGGATCTCTTCAAGGAAGTTTCGCAAGAGAAGTTTGTTGTGAAATCTTACAAGTGGCGGTCTCTTTATTTAAGATAGCTTGTGTTTTTACCCTTTCCAGGTGAAACATCTTGGTTAAAGAAGAAAATGAGACCAGTTCGTGGCTTATAGTCAGGATTTAGGGGAAGTTTATCCCATTCTCCATCAAATGGCATCTCTTCGAGGAAGTTTCGCAAGAGAAGTTTGCTGTGAAATCTTACAATTGGCAGTCTCTTTATTTGAGATAGCTTGTATTTTTACCCTTTCCAGGTGAAACATATTAGTTAAAGAAGAAATTTAGACCAATTCATGGCTTATAGTCAGGATCGAAGGGAAGTTTATCTGATTCCTCATCAAATGGGATCTCTTGGAGGAAGTTTCGCAAGAGAAGTTTGTTGTGAAATCTTACAAGTGGCAGTCTCTTTATTTGAGATAGCTTGTGTTTTTACCCTTTCTAGGTGAAATATCTTGGTTAAAGAAGAAAATGAGACCAGATCGTGGCGTATAGTAAGGATCGAGGGGAAGTATATCTGATTATCCATCAAATGGCATCTCTTCGAGGAAGTTTCCCAAGAAAAGTTTGTTGTGAAATCTTACAAGTGGTAGTCTCTTTATTTGAGATAGCTTGTGTTTTTACCCTTTCCAGGTGAAACATCTTGGTTAAAGAAGAAACTGAGACCAGTTCGTGGCTTATAGTCAGGATTGAGGGGAAGTTTATCCCATTCTCCATCAAATGGCATCTCTTCGAGGAAGTTTCGCAAGAGAAGTTTGCTGTGAAATCTTACAAGTGACAGTCTCTTTATTTGAGATAGCTTGTATTTTTACCCTTTCCAGGTGAAACATATTAGTTAAAGAAGAAACTGAGACCAATTCATGGCTTATAGTCAGGATCTAGGGGAAGTTTATCCGATTCCTCATCAAATTGGATCTCTTCGAGGAAGTTTTGCAAGAGAAGTTTATTGTGAAATCTTACAAGTGGCAGTCTCTTTATTTGAGATAGCTTGTGTTTTTACCCTTTCCAGGTGAAACATCTTGGTTAAAGAAGAAACTGAGACCAGTTCGTGGCTTATAGTCAGGATTGAGGGGAAGTTCATCCCATTCTCCATCAAATGGCATCTCTTCGAGGAAGTTTCGCAAGAGAAGTTTGCTGTGAAATCTTACAAGTGGCAGTCTCTTTATTTGAGATAGCTTGTATTTTTACCCTTTCCATGTGAAACATATTAGTTAAAGAAGAAACTGAGACCAATTCATGGCGTATAGTAAGGATCGAGGGGAAATTTATCTGATTCCTCATCAAATTGGATCTCTTCGAGGAAGTTTCGCAAGAGAAGATTATTGTGAAATCTTACAAGTGGCAGTGTCTTTATTTGGGATAGCTTGTGTTTTTACCCTTTCAAGGTGAAATATCTTGGTTAAAGAAGAAACTGAGACCATTTTGTGGCTTATAATCAGGATCGAGGGGAAGTTTATCCGATTCTCCATCAAATGGTATCTCTTCGAGGAAGTTTCCCAAGAAAAGTTTGTTGTGAAATCTTACAAGTGGTAGTCTCTTTATTTGAGATAGCTTGTGTTTTTACCCTTTCCAGGTGAAACATCTTGGTTAAAGAAGAAACTGGGACCAGTTCATGGATTATAGTCAGGATTGAGGGGAAGTTTATCCCATTCTCCATCAAATGGCATCTCTTCGAGGAAGTTTTACAAGAGAAGTTTGTTGTGAAATCTTACAAGTGGCAGTCTCTTTATTTGAGATAGCTTGTATTTTTACCCTTTCCAGGTGAAACATATTAGTTAAAGAAGAAACTTAGACCAATTCATGGCTTATAGTCAGGATCGAAGGGAAGTTTATCTGATTCCTCATCAAATGGGATCTCTTGGAGGAAGTTTCGCAAGAGAAGTTTGTTGTGAAATCTTACAAGTGGCAGTCTCTTTATTTGAGATAGCTTGTGTTTTTACCCTTTCTAGGTGAAATATCTTGGTTAAAGAAGAAAATGAGACCAGATCGTGGCGTATAGTAAGGATCGAGGGGAAGTATATCTGATTCTCCATCAAATGGCATCTCTTCGAGGAAGTTTCCCAAGAAAAGTTTGTTGTGAAATCTTACAAGTGGTAGTCTCTTTATTTGAGATAGCTTGTGTTTTTACCCTTTCCAGGTGAAACATCTTGGTTAAAGAAGAAACTGAGACCAGTTCGTGGCTTATAGTCAGGATTGAGGGGAAGTTTATCCCATTCTCCATCAAATGGCATCTCTTCGAGGAAGTTTCGCAAGAGAAGTTTGCTGTGAAATCTTACAAGTGACAGTCTCTTTATTTGAGATAGCTTATATTTTTACCCTTTCCAGGTGAAACATATTAGTTAAAGAAGAAACTGAGACCAATTCATGGCTTATAGTCAGGATCTAGGGGAAGTTTATCCGATTCCTCATCAAATTGGATCTCTTCGAGGAAGTTTTGCAAGAGAAGTTTATTGTGAAATCTTACAAGTGGCAGTCTCTTTATTTGAGATAGCTTGTGTTTTTACCCTTTCCAGGTGAAACATCTTGGTTAAAGAAGAAACTGAGACCAGTTCGTGGCTTATAGTCAGGATTGAGGGGAAGTTCATCCCATTCTCCATCAAATGGCATCTCTTCGAGGAAGTTTCGCAAGAGAAGTTTGCTGTGAAATCTTACAAGTGGCAGTCTCTTTATTTGAGATAGCTTGTATTTTTACCCTTTCCAGGTGAAACATATTAGTTAAAGAAGAAACTGAGACCAATTCATGGCGTATAGTAAGGATCGAGGGGAAATTTATCCGATTCCTCATCAAATTGGATCTCTTCGAGGAAGTTTCGTAAGAGAAGTTTATTGTGAAATCTTACTAGTGGCAGTGTCTTTATTTGGGATAGCTTGTGTTTTTACCCTTTCAAGGTGAAATATCTTGGTTAAAGAAGAAACTGAGACCATTTTGTGGCTTATAATCAGGATCGAGGGGAAGTTTATCCGATTCTCCATCAAATGGTATCTCTTCGAGGAAGTTTCCCAAGAAAAGTTTGTTGTGAAATCTTACAAGTGGTAGTCTCTTTATTTGAGATAGCTTGTGTTTTTACCCTTTCCAGGTGAAACATCTTGGTTAAAGAAGAAACTGGGACCAGTTCATGGCTTATAGTCAGGATTGAGGGGAAGTTTATCCCATTCTCCATCAAATGGCATCTCTTCGAGGAAGTTTTACAAGAGAAGTTTGTTGTGAAATCTTACAAGTGGCAGTCTCTTTATTTGAGATAGCTTGTATTTTTACCCTTTCCAGGTGAAACATATTAGTTAAAGAAGAATCTGATACGAATTCATGGTTTATAGTCAGGATCGAGGGGAAGTTTATCCAATTCCTCATCAAATTGGATATCTTCAAGGAAGTTTCGCAAGAGAAGTTTATTGTGAAATCTTACAAGTGCCAGTCTCTTTATTTGAGATAGCTTGTGTTTTTACCCTTTCCAGGTGAAACATCTTGGTTAAAGAAGAAACTAAGACCAGTTCGTGGCTTATAGTCAGGATTGAGGGGAAGTTTATCCCATTCTCCATCAAATGGCATCTCTTCGAGGAAGTTTCACAAGAGAAGTTTGTTGTGAAATCTTACAAGTGGTAGTCTCTTTATTTGAGATAGCTTGTGTTTTTACCCTTTCCAGGTGAAATATCTTGGTTAAAGAAGAAACTGAGACCAGTTTGTGGCTTATAATCAGGATCGAGGGGAAGTTTATCCGATTCTCCATCAAATGACATCTCTTCGAGGAAGTTTCACAAGAGAAGTTTGTTGTGAAATCTTACAAGTGGTAGTCTCTTTATTTGAGATAGCTTGTGTTTTTACCCTTTCCAGGTGAAACATCTTGGTTAAAGAAGAAACTGAGACCAGTTCGTGGCTTATAGTCAGGATTGAGGGGAAGTTTATCCCATTCTCCATCAAATGGCATCTCTTCGAGGAAGTTTCACAAGAGAAGTTTGTTGTGAAATCTTACAAGTGGTAGTCTCTTTATTTGAGATAGCTTGTGTTTTTACCCTTTCCAGGTGAAACATCTTGGTTAAAGAAGAAACTGAGACCAGTTCGTGGCTTATAGTCAGGATTGAGGGGAAGTTTATCCCATTCTCCATCAAATGGCATCTCTTCGAGGAAGTTTTGCAAGAGAAGTTTGCTGTGAAATCTTACATGTGGCAGTTTCTTTATTTGAGATAGCTTGTATTTTTACCCTTTCCAGGTGAAACATATTAGTTAAAGAAGAAACTGAGACTAATTCATGGCTTATAGTCAGGATCGAGAGGAAGTTTATCCGATTCCTCATCAAATTGGATCTCTTCAAGGAAGTTTCACAAGAGAAGTTTGTTGTGAAATCTTACAAGTGGCGGTCTCTTTATTTAAGATAGCTTGTGTTTTTACCCTTTCCAGGTGAAACATCTTGGTTAAAGAAGAAAATGAGACCAGTTCGTGGCTTATAGTCAGGATTTAGGGGAAGTTTATCCCATTCTCCATCAAATGGCATCTCTTCGAGGAAGTTTCGCAAGAGAAGTTTGCTGTGAAATCTTACAATTGGCAGTCTCTTTATTTGAGATAGCTTGTATTTTTACCCTTTCCAGGTGAAACATATTAGTTAAAGAAGAAACTTAGACCAATTCATGGCTTATAGTCAGGATCGAAGGGAATTTTATCTGATTCCTCATCAAATGGGATCTCTTGGAGGAAGTTTCGCAAGAGAAGTTTGTTGTGAAATCTTACAAGTGGCAGTCTCTTTATTTGAGATAGCTTGTGTTTTTACCCTTTCTAGGTGAAATATCTTGGTTAAAGAAGAAAATGAGACCAGATCGTGGCGTATAGTAAGGATCGAGGGGAAGTATATCTGATTCTCCATCAAATGGCATCTCTTCGAGGAAGTTTCCCAAGAAAAGTTTGTTGTGAAATCTTACAAGTGGTAGTCTCTTTATTTGAGATAGCTTGTGTTTTTACCCTTTCCAGGTGAAACATCTTGGTTAAAGAAGAAACTGAGACCAGTTCGTGGCTTATAGTCAGGATTGAGGGGAAGTTTATCCCATTCTCCATCAAATGGCATCTCTTCGAGGAAGTTTCGCAAGAGAAGTTTGCTGTGAAATCTTACAAGTGGCAGTCTCTTTATTTGAGATAGCTTGTATTTTTACCCTTTCCAGGTGAAACATATTAGTTAAAGAAGAAACTGAGACCAATTCATGGCTTATAGTCAGGATCTAGGGGAAGTTTATCCGATTCCTCATCAAATTGGATCTCTTCGAGGAAGTTTTGCAAGAGAAGTTTATTGTGAAATCTTACAAGTGGCAGTCTCTTTATTTGAGATAGCTTGTGTTTTTACCCTTTCCAGGTGAAACATCTTGGTTAAAGAAGAAACTGAGACCAGTTCGTGGCTTATAGTCAGGATTGAGGGGAAGTTCATCCCATTCTCCATCAAATGACATCTCTTCGAGGAAGTTTCGCAAGAGAAGTTTGTTGTGAAATCTTACAAGTGGCAGTCTCTTTATTTGAGATAGCTTGTATTTTTACCCTTTCCAGGTGAAACATATTAGTTAAAGAAGAAACTGAGACCAATTCATGGCGTATAGTAAGGATCGAGGGGAAATTTATCCGATTCCTCATCAAATTGGATCTCTTCGAGGAAGTTTCGCAAGAGAAGTTTATTGTGAAATCTTACAAGTGGCAGTGTCTTTATTTGGGATAGCTTGTGTTTTTACCCTTTCAAGGTGAAATATCTTGGTTAAAGAAGAAACTGAGACCATTTTGTGGCTTATAATCAGGATCGAGGGGAAGTTTATCCGATTCTCCATCAAATGGTATCTCTTCGAGGAAGTTTCCCAAGAAAAGTTTGTTGTGAAATCTTACAAGTGGTAGTCTCTTTATTTGAGATAGCTTGTGTTTTTACCCTTTCCAGGTGAAACATCTTGGTTAAAGAAGAAACTGGGACCAGTTCATGGCTTATAGTCAGGATTGAGGGGAAGTTTATCCCATTCTCCATCAAATGGCATCTCTTCGAGGAAGTTTTACAAGAGAAGTTTGTTGTGAAATCTTACAAGTGGCAGTCTCTTTATTTGAGATAGCTTGTATTTTTACCCTTTCCAGGTGAAACATATTAGTTAAAGAAGAAACTGATACCAATTCATGGTTTATAGTCAGGATCGAGGGGAAGTTTATCCAATTCCTCATCAAATTGGATCTCTTCAAGGAAGTTTCGCAAGAGAAGTTTATTGTGAAATCTTACAAGTGGCAGTCTCTTTATTTGAGATAGCTTTTGTTTTTACCCTTTCCAGGTGAAACATCTTGGTTAAAGAAGAAACTAAGACCAGTTCGTGGCTTATAGTCAGGATTGAGGGGAAGTTTATCCCATTCTCCATCAAATGGCATCTCTTCGAGGAAGTTTCACAAGAGAAGTTTGTTGTGAAATCTTACAAGTGGTAGTCTCTTTATTTGAGATAGCTTGTGTTTTTACCCTTTCCAGGTGAAATATCTTGGTTAAAGAAGAAACTGAGACCAGTTTGTGGCTTATAATCAGGATCGAGGGGAAGTTTATCCGATTCTCCATCAAATGGCATCTCTTCGAGGAAGTTTCACAAGAGAAGTTTGTTGTGAAATCTTACAAGTGGTAGTCTCTTTATTTGAGATAGCTTGTGTTTTTACCCTTTCCAGGTGAAACATCTTGGTTAAAGAAGAAACTGAGACCAGTTCGTGGCTTATAGTCAGGATTGAGGGGAAGTTTATCCCATTCTCCATCAAATGGCATCTCTTCGAGGAAGTTTCACAAGAGAAGTTTGTTGTGAAATCTTACAAGTGGCAGTCTCTTTATTTGAGATAGCTTGTGTTTTTACCCTTTCCAGGTGAAACATCATGGTTAAAGAAGAAACTGAGACCAGTTCGTGGCTTATAGTCAGGATTGAGGGGAAGTTTATCCCATTCTCCATCAAATGGCATCTCTTCGAGGAAGTTTTACAAGAGAAGTTTGTTGTGAAATCTTACAAGTGGCAGTCTCTTTATTTGAGATAGCTTGTATTTTTACCCTTTCCAGGTGAAACATATTAGTTAAAGAAGAAACTGATACCAATTCATGGTTTATAGTCAGGATCGAGGGGAAGTTTATCCAATTCCTCATCAAATTGGATCTCTTCAAGGAAGTTTCGCAAGAGAAGTTTATTGTGAAATCTTACAAGTGCCAGTCTCTTTATTTGAGATAGCTTGTGTTTTTACCCTTTCCAGGTGAAACATCTTGGTTAAAGAAGAAACTAAGACCAGTTCGTGGCTTATAGTCAGGATTGAGGGGAAGTTTATCCCATTCTCCATCAAATGGCATCTCTTCGAGGAAGTTTCACAAGAGAAGTTTGTTGTGAAATCTTACAAGTGGTAGTCTCTTTATTTGAGATAGCTTGTGTTTTTACCCTTTCCAGGTGAAATATCTTGGTTAAAGAAGAAACTGAGACCAGTTTGTGGCTTATAATCAGGATCGAGGGGAAGTTTATCCGATTCTCCATCAAATGGCATCTCTTCGAGGAAGTTTCACAAGAGAAGTTTGTTGTGAAATCTTACAAGTGGTAGTCTCTTTATTTGAGATAGCTTGTGTTTTTACCCTTTCCAGGTGAAACATCTTGGTTAAAGAAGAAACTGAGACCAATTTGTGGCTTATAGTCAGGATTGAGGGGAAGTTTATCCCATTCTCCATCAAATGGCATCTCTTCGAGGAAGTTTCACAAGAGAAGTTTGTTGTGAAATCTTACAAGTGGTAGTCTCTTTATTTGAGATAGCTTGTGTTTTTACCCTTTCCAGGTGAAACATCTTGGTTAAAGAAGAAACTGAGACCAGTTCGTGGCTTATAGTCAGGATTGAGGGGAAGTTTATCCCATTCTCCATCAAATGGCATCTCTTCGAGGAAGTTTTGCAAGAGAAGTTTGCTGTGAAATCTTACATGTGGCAGTTTCTTTATTTGAGATAGCTTGTATTTTTACCCTTTCCAGGTGAAACATATTAGTTAAAGAAGAAACTGAGACTAATTCATGGCTTATAGTCAGGATCGAGGGGAAGTTTATCCGATTCCTCATCAAATTGGATCTCTTCAAGGAAGTTTCGCAAGAGAAGTTTGTTGTGAAATCTTACAAGTGGCGGTCTCTTTATTTAAGATAGCTTGTGTTTTTACCCTTTCCAGGTGAAACATCTTGGTTAAAGAAGAAAATGAGACCAGTTCGTGGCTTATAGTCAGGATTTAGGGGAAGTTTATCCCATTCTCCATCAAATGGCATCTCTTCGAGGAAGTTTCGCAAGAGAAGTTTGCTGTGAAATCTTACAATTGGCAGTCTCTTTATTTGAGATAGCTTGTATTTTTACCCTTTCCAGGTGAAACATATTAGTTAAAGAAGAAACTTAGACCAATTCATGGCTTATAGTCAGGATCGAAGGGAAGTTTATCTGATTCCTCATCAAATGGGATCTCTTGGAGGAAGTTTCGCAAGAGAAGTTTGTTGTGAAATCTTACAAGTGGCAGTCTCTTTATTTGAGATAGCTTGTGTTTTTACCCTTTCTAGGTGAAATATCTTGGTTAAAGAAGAAAATGAGACCAGATCGTGGCGTATAGTAAGGATCGAGGGGAAGTATATCTGATTCTCCATCAAATGGCATCTCTTCGAGGAAGTTTCCCAAGAAAAGTTTGTTGTGAAATCTTACAAGTGGTAGTCTCTTTATTTGAGATAGCTTGTGTTTTTACCCTTTCCAGGTGAAACATCTTGGTTAAAGAAGAAACTGAGACCAGTTCGTGGCTTATAGTCAGGATTGAGGGGAAGTTTATCCCATTCTCCATCAAATGGCATCTCTTCGAGGAAGTTTCGCAAGAGAAGTTTGCTGTGAAATCTTACAAGTGGCAATCTCTTTATTTGAGATAGCTTGTATTTTTACCCTTTCCAGGTGAAACATATTAGTTAAAGAAGAAAATGAGACCAATTCATGGCTTATAGTCAGGATCTAGGGGAAGTTTATCCGATTCCTCATCAAATTGGATCTCTTCGAGGAAGTTTTGTAAGAGAAGTTTATTGTGAAATCTTACAAGTGGCAGTCTCTTTATTTGAGATAGCTTGTGTTTTTACCCTTTCCAGGTGAAACATCTTGGTTAAAGAAGAAACTGAGACCAGTTCGTGGCTTATAGTCAGGATTGAGGGGAAGTTCATCCCATTCTCCATCAAATGGCATCTCTTCGAGGAAGTTTCGCCAGAGAAGTTTGTTGTGAAATCTTACAAGTGGCAGTCTCTTTATTTGAGATAGCTTGTATTTTTACCCTTTCCAGGTGAAACATATTAGTTAAAGAAGAAACTTAGACCAATTCATGGCGTATAGTAAGGATCGAGGGGAAATTTATCCGATTCCTCATCAAATTGGATCTCTTCGAGGAAGTATCGCAAGAGAAGTTTATTGTGAAATCTTACAAGTGGCAGTGTCTTTATTTGGGATAGCTTGTGTTTTTACCCTTTCCAGGTGAAACATCTTGGTTAAAGAATAAACTGAGACCAGTTCGTGGCTTATAGTCAGGATTGAGGGGAAGTTTATCCCATTCTCCATCAAATGGCATCTCTTCGAGGAAGTTTCACAAGAGAAGTTTGTTGTGAAATCTTACAAGTGGCAGTCTCTTTATTTGAGATAGCTTGTGTTTTTACCCTTTCCAGGTGAAACATCTTGGTTAAAGAAGAAACTGAGACCAGTTCGTGGCTTATAGTCAGGATTGAGGGGAAGTTTATCCCATTCTCCATCAAATGGCATCTCTTCGAGGAAGTTTTACAAGAGAAGTTTGCTGTGAAATCTTACAAGTGGCAGTCTCTTTATTTGAGATAGCTTGTATTTTTACCCTTTCCAGGTGAAACATATTAGTTAAAGAAGAAACTGAGACCAATTCATGGCGTATAGTAAGGATCGATGGGAAGTTTATCCGATTCCTCATCAAATGGGATCTCTTCGAGGAAGTTTCGCAAGAGAAGTTTGTTGTGAAATCTTACAAGTGGCAGTCTCTTTATTTGAGATAGCTTGTGTTTTTACCCTTTCCAGGTGAAACATCTTGGTTAAAGAAGAAACTAAGACCAGTTCGTGGCTTATAGTCAGGATCGAGGGGAAGTTTATCTGATTCTCCATCAAATGGCATCTCTTCGAGGAAGTTTCGCAAGAGAAGTTTGTTGTGAAATCTTACAAGTTGTAGTCTCTTTATTTGAGATAGCTTGTGTTATTACGCTTTCTAGGTGAAATATCTTGGTTAAATAAGAAGCTGAGACCAGTTTGTGGCTTATAGTCAGGATCGAGGGGAAGTTTATCGAATTCTCCTTCAAATGGCATCTCTTCGAGGATGTTTCGTAAGAGAAGTTTGTTGTGAAATCTTACAAGTGGTAGTCTCTTTATTTGAGATAGCTTGTGTTTTTACCCTTTCCAGGTGAAATATCTTGGTTAAAGAAGACACTGGGACCAGTTCGTGGCTTATAGTTAGGATTGAGGGGAATTTTATCTGATTCTACCTCAAATGGCATCTCTTCGAGGAAGTTTCGCAAGAGAAGTTGGTTTTAAAATCTTACAAGTGGTAGTCTCTTTATTTGAGATAGCTTGTGTTTTTACCCATTCCAGGTGAAATATCTTGGTTAAATAAGAAATTTAGACAAGTTCATGGCTTATAGTCAGGATCAAGGGGAATTTTATCCGATTCTCCATCAAATGGCATCTCTTCGAGGAAGTTTCACAAGAGAAGTTTGTTGTGAAATCTTACAAGTGGTAGTCTCTTTATTTGAGATAGCTTGTGTTTTTACCCTTTCCAAGTGAAATATCTTGGTTAATGAAGAAACTAAGACCAGTTCGTGGCTTATAGTCAGGATCGAGGGGAAGTTTATCTGATTCTCCATCAAATGGCATCTCTTCGAGGAACTTTCGCACGACAAATTTGTTGTGAAATCTTACAAGTAGTAGTCTCTTTATTTGAGATAGCTTGTGTTTTTACCCTTTCCATGTGAAATATCTTGGTTAAATAAGAAACTGGGACCAGTTTGTGGCTTATAGTCAGGATCTAGGGGAAATTTTTCTGATTCTCCATCAAATGGCATCTCTTCGAGGAAGTTTCGTAAGAGAAGTTTGTTGTTAAATATTACAAGTGGTAGTCTCTTTATTTGAGATAGCTTGTGTTTTTACCCTTTCCAGGTGAAATATCTTGGTTAAAGAAGAAACTGAGACCAGTTCGAGGCTTATAGTCAGGATCGAGGGGAAGTTTATCTAATTCTCCTTCAAATGGCATCTCTTGGAGGATGTTTCGCAAGAGAATTTTGATGTAAATATTTACAAGTGGTAGTCTCTTTATTTGAGATAACTTGTGTTTTTACCCTTTCCAGGTGAAACAACTTGGTTAAAGAAGAAACTGAGACCAGTTCGTGGCTTATAGTCAGGATTGAGGGGAAGTTTATCCCATTCTCCATCAAATGGCATCTCTTCGAGGAAGTTTCGCAAGAGAAGTTTGCTGTGAAATCTTACAAGTGGAAATCTCTTTATTTGAGATAGCTTGTATTTTTAACCTTTCCAAGTGAAATATATTAGTTAAAGAAGAAACTGAGACCAATTCATGGCTTATAGTAAGGATCGAGGGGAAGTTTATCCAATTCCTCATCAAATAGGATCTCTTCGAGGAAGTTTCACAAGAGAAGTTTGTTTTGAAATCTTACAAGTGGCAGTCTCTTTATTTGAGATAGCTTGTGTTTTTACCCTTTCCAGGTGAAATATCTTGGTTAAAGAAGAAACTGAGACGAGTTCGTGGCTTATAGTCAGGATCGAGGGGAAGTTTATCCAATTCTCCATCAAATGGCATCTCTTCGAGGAAGTTTCGCAAGAGAAATTTGTTGTGAAATCTTACTAGTGGTAGTCTCTTTATTTGAGATAGCTTGTGTTTTTACCCATTCCAGTTGAAATATCTTGGTTAAATAAGAAATTTAGACAAGTTCGTGGCTTATAGTCAGGATCGAGGGGAAGTTTATCTAATTCTCCATCAAATGGCATCTCTTCGAGAAAGTTTCACAAGAGAAGTTTGTTGTGAAATCTTACAAGTGGTAGTATCTTTATTTGAGATAGCTTGTGTTTTTACCCTTTCCAGGTGAAATATCTTGGTTAAATAAGAAACAGAGACCAGTTCATGGTTTATAGTCAGGATCGAGGGGAAGTTTATCTGATTCTCCCTCAAATGGCATCTCTTCGAGGAAGTTTCGCAAGAGAAATTGGTTGTGAAATCTTTACAAGAGGTAGTCTCTTTATTTGAGATAGCTTATATTTTTACACTTTCCAAGTGAAATATCTTGGTTAAAGAAGAAAATGAGACTAGTTCGTGGCGTATAGTCAGGATCGAGGGGAAGTATATATGATTCTCCATCAAATGGCATCTCTTCGAGGAAATTTCGTAAGAGAAGTTTATTGTGCAATCTTACAAGTGGCAGTCTCTTTATTTGACATAGCTTGTGTTTTTACCCTTTCCGGGTGAAATATCTTAGTTAAAGAAGAAACTGAGACCAGTTCGTGGCTTATAGCCAGAATCAAGGGGAAGTTTATCTGATTCTCCATCAAATGGCATCTCTTCGAGGAAGTTTCGTAAGAGAAGTTTGTTATGAAATCTTACAAATGGTAGTCTATTTATTTTAGATAGCTTGTGTTTTTACCCTTTCCAGGTGAAACATCTTGGTTAAAGAAGAAACTGAGACCAGTTCGTGGCTTATAGTTAGGATCGAGGGGAAGTTTATCCGATTCTCAATCAAAAGCCATCTCTTCGAGGAGGTTTCGCAAGAGAAGTTTGTTTTGAAATCTTACAAGTGGCAGTCTCTTTATTTGAGATAGCTTGTGTTTTTACCCTTTACAAGTGAAACATCTTGGTTAAAGAAGAAACTAAGACCAGTTCATGGCTTATAGTCAGGATCGAGGGGAAGTTTATCCGATTCTCCATCAAATGGCATCTCTTCGAGGAAGTTTCGGAAGAGAAGTTTGTTGTGAAATCTTACAAGTGGTAGTCCCTTTATTTGAGATAGCTTGTGTTTGTACCCTTTCCAGGTGAAATATCTTGGTTAAAGAAGAAACTGAGACCAGTTCGTGGCTTATAGTCAGGATCCAGGGGAAGTTTATCTAATTCTCCTTCAAATGGCATCACTTCGAGGAAGTTTCGCAAGAGAAATTGGTTGTGAAATCTTTACAAGAGGTAGTCTCTTTATTTGAGATAACTTGTATTTTTACACTTTCCAGGTGAAATATCTTGGTTAAAGAAGAAAATGAGACTAGTTTGTGGCGTATAGTCAGGATCGAGGGGAAGTATATCTGATTCTCCATCAAATGGCATCTCTTCGAGGAAATTTCGTAAGAGAAGTTTATTGTGAAATCTTACAAGTGGCAGTCTCTTTATTTGAGATAGCTTGTGTTTTTACCCTTTCCGGGTGATATATCTTGGTTAAAGAAAAAACTGAGACCAGTTCATGGCTTATAGCCAGAATCGAGGGGAAGTTTATCTGATTCTCCATCAAATGGCATCTCTTCGAGGAAGTTTCGTAAGAGAACTTTGTTATGAAATCTTACAAGTGGTAGTCTCTTTATTTGAGATAGCTTGTGTTTTTACCCTTTCCAGGTGAAACATCTTGGTTAAAGAAGAAACTGAGACCAGTTCGTGGCTTATAGTTAGGATCGAGGGGAAGTTTATCCGATTCTCAATCAAAAGTCATCTCTTCGAGGAGGTTTCGCAAGAGAAGTTTGTTGTGAAATCTTACAAGTGGCAGTCTCTTTATTTGAGATAGCTTGTGTTTTTACCCTTTACAGGTGAAACATCTTGGTTAAAGAAGAAACTAAGACCAGTTCATGGCTTATAGTCAGGATCGAGGGGAAGTTTGTCCGATTCTCCATCAAATGGCATCTCTTTGAAGAAGTTTCGCAAGAGAAGTTTGTTGTGAAATCTTACAAGTGGTAGTCTCTTTATTTGAGATAGCTTGTGTTTTTACCCTTTCCAGGTGAAATATCTTGGTTAAAGAAGAAACTGAGACCAGTTCGTGGCTTATAGTCAGGATCGAGGGGAAGTTTATCCGATTCTCCATCAAATGGCATCTCTTCGAGGAACTTTTGCACGACAAATTTGTTGTGAAATCTTACAAGTGGTAGTCTCTTTATTTGAGATAGCTTGTGTTTTTAGCCTTTCCAGGTGAAACATATTAGTTAAAGAAGAAACTGGGACCAGTTTGCGGCTTATAGTCAGGATCTAGGGGAAGTTTATCCAATTCCTCGTCAAATGGGATCTCTTCGAGGAAGTTTCGCAAGAGAAGTTTGTTGTGAAATCTTACAAGTGGCAGTCTCTTTATTTGAGATAGCTTGTGTTTTTACCCTTTCCAGGTGAAATATCTTGGTTAAAGAAGGAACTGAGACGAGTTTGTGGCTTATAGTCAGGATCGAGGGGAAGTTTATCCAATTCTCCATCAAATGGCATCTCTTCGAGGAAGTTTCGCAAGAGAAATTTGTTGTGAAATATTACAAGTGGTAGTCTCTTTATTTGAGATAGCTTGTGTTTTTACCCTTTCAAGGTGAAATATCTTGGTTAAAGAAGAAACTGGGACCAGTTCGTGGCTTATAGTCAGGATCGAGGGGAAGTTTATCCGGTTCTCCATCAAATGGCATCTCTTCTAGGAAGTTTCACAAGAGAAGTTTGTTGTGAAATCTTACAAGTGGTAGTCTCTTTATTTGAGATAGCTTGTGGTTTTACCCTTTTTAGGTGAAATATATTGGTTAAAGAAGAAACTGAGACCAGTTCGTGGCTTATAATCAGGATCGAGGGGAATTTTATCCGATTCTCCATCAAATGGCATCTCTTCGAGGATGTTTCGCAAAGGAAATTTGTTATAAAATATTTAAGAGAGGTAGTCTCTTTATTTAAGATAGCTTGTATTTTTACCCTTTCCAGGTGAAATATCTTGGTTAAAGAAGAAACTGAGACCAGTTTGTGGCGTATAGTCAGGATCAAGGGGAAGTATATCTGATTCTCCATCAAATGGCATCTCTTTGAGGAAATTTCGCAAGAGAAGTTTGTTGTGAAATCTTACAAGTAGTAGTCTCTTTATTTGAGATAGCTTGTGTTTTTACCCTTTAAAGGTGAAATATGTTGGTTAAAGAAGAAATTGGGACCAGTTCGTGGCTTATAGTTAGGATCGAGGGGAAGTTTATCTGATTCTCCCTCAAATGGCATCTCTTCGAGGATGTTTTGCAAGAGAAATTGGTTGTGAAATCTTACAAGTGGTAGTCTCTTTATTTGAGATAGCTTGTGTTTTTACCCATTCCAGATGAAATATCTTGGTTAAATAAGAAATTTAGACAAGTTCATGGCTTATAGTCAGGATCGAGGGGAAGTTTATCCGATTCTCCATCAAATGGCATCTCTTCGAGGAAGTTTCACAAGAGAAGTTGGTTGTGAAATCTTACAAGTGGTAGTCTCTTTATTTTAGATAGCTTGTGTTTTTACCCTTTCCAGGTGAAATATCTTGGTGAAAGAAGAAACTGAGACCAATTCGTGGCTTATAGTCAGGATCGAGGGGAAGTTTATCCGATTCTCCATCAAATGGCATCTCTTCGAGGAACATTTGCACGACAAATTTGTTGTGAAATCTTACAAGTGGTAGTCTCTTTATTTGAGATAGCTTGTGTTTTTAGCCTTTCCAGGTGAAACATATTAGTTAAAGAAGAAACTGGGACCAGTTTGTGGCTTATAGTCAGGATCTAGGGGAAGTTTATCCAATTCCTCGTCAAATGGGATCTCTTCGAGGAAGTTTCGCAAGAGAAGTTTGTTGTGAAATCTTACAAGTGGCAGTCTCTTTATTTGAGATAGCTTGTGTTTTTACCCTTTCCAGGTGAAATATCTTGGTTAAAGAAGAAACTGAGACGAGTTTGTGGCTTATAGTCAGGATCGAGGGGAAGTTTATCCAATTCTCCATCAAATGGCATCTCTTCGAGGAAGTTTCGCAAGAGAAATTTGTTGTGAAATCTTACAAGTGGTAGTCTCTTTATTTGAGATAGCTTGTGTTTTTACCCTTTCCAGGTGAAATATCTTGGTTAAAGAAGAAACTGGGACCAGTTCGTGGCTTATAGTCAGGATCGAGGGGAAGTTTATCCGGTTCTCCATCAAATGGCATCTCTTCAAGGAAGTTTCACAAGAGAAGTTTGTTGTGAAATCTTACAAGTGGTAGTCTCTTTATTTGAGATAGCTTGTGGTTTTATCCTTTCCAGGTGAAATATATTGGTTAAAGAAGAAACTGAGACCAGTTCGTGGCTTATAATCAGGATCGAGGGGAATTTTATCCGATTCTCCATCAAATGGCATCTCTTCGAGGATGTTTCGCAAAGGAAGTTTCTTGTGAAACCTTACTAGTGGCAGTCTCTTTATTTGAGATAGCTTGTTTTTTTACCCTTTCCAGGTGAAACATCTTGGTTAAAGAAGAAACTGAGACCGGTTCATGGCTTATAGTCAGGATCGAGGGGAAGTTTATTCGATTCCCCATCAAATGGCATATCTTCGAGGAAGTTTCGCAAGAGAAGTTTATTGTGAAATCTTACAAGTGGCAGTCTCTTTATTTGATAAAGCTTGTGTTTTTACCCTTTCCAGGTGAAATATCTTGGTTAAAGAAGAAATTGAGACCAGTTCGTGGCTTATAGTCAAGATCGAGGGGAAGTTTATCTGATTCTCCATCAAATGGCATCTCTTCGAGGAAATTTCGCAAGAGAAGTTTGTTGTGAAATCTTACAAGTAGTAGTCTCTTTATTTGAGATAGCTTGTGTTTTTACCCTTTAAAGGTGAAATATGTTGGTTAAAGAAGAAATTGGGACCAATTCGTGGCTTATAGTTAGGATCGAGGGGAAGTTTATCTGATTCTCCCTCAAATGGCATCTCTTCGAGGATGTTTCGCAAGAGAAATTGGTTGTGAAATCTTACAAGTGGTAGTCTCTTTATTTGAGATAGCTTGTATTTTTACACTTTCCAGGTGAAATATCTTGGTTAAAGAAGAAAATGAGGCTAGTTCGTGGCGTATAGTCAGGATCGAGGGGAAGTATATCTGATTCTCCATCAAATGGCATCTCTTCAAGGAAATTTCGTAAGAGAAGTTTATTGTGAAATCTTACAAGTGGTAATCTCTTTATTTGAGATAGCTTGTGTTTTTACCCTTTCCGGGTGAAATATCTGGGTTAAAGAAGAAACTGAGACCAGTTCGTGGCTTATCTCCAGAATCGAGGGGAAGTTTATCTGATTCTCCATCAAATGGCATCTCTTCGAGGAAGTTTCGTAAGAGAAGTTTGTTATGAAATCTTACAAGTGGTAGTCTCTTTATTTGAGATAGCTTGTGTTTTTACCCTTTCCAGGTGAAACATCTTGGTTAAAGAAGAAACTGAGACCAGTTCGTGGCTTATAGTTAGGATCGAGGGGAAGTTTATCCGATTCGCAATCAAAAGCCATCTCTTCGAGGAGGTTTCGCAAGAGAAGTTTGTTGTGAAATCTTACAAGTGGCAGTCTCTTTATTTGAGATAGCTTGTGTTTTTACCCTTTACAGGTGAAACATCTTGGTTAAAGAAGAAACTAAGACCAGTTCATTGCTTATAGTCAGGATCGAGGGGAAGTTAATCCGATTCTCCATCAAATGGCATCTCTTCGAGGAAGTTTCGCAAGAGAAGTTTGTTGTGAAATCTTACAAGTGGTAGTCTCTTTATTTGAGATAGCTTGTGTTTTTACCCTTTCCAGGTGAAATATCTTGGTTAAAGAAGAAACTTAGACCAGTTTGTGGCTTATAGTCAGGATCTAGGGAAAAAAATTTGATTCTCCATCAAATGGCATCTCTTCGAGGAAGTTTCGCAACAGAAGTTTATTGTGAAATCTTACAAGTGGTAGTCTCTTTATTTGAGATAGCTTGGGTTTTTACCCTTTCCATGTGAAATTTCTTGGTTAAAGAAGAAACTGAGACCAGTTCGTGGCTTATAGTCAGGATCGTGGGGAAGTTTATCTAATTCTCCTACAAATGGCATCTCTTGGAGGATGTTTCGCAAGAGAATGTTGTTGTGAAATCTTACAAGTGGTAGTCTCTTTATTTGAGATAGCTTGTGTTTTTACCCTTTCCAGGTGAAACATCTTGGTTAAAGAAGAAACTGAGACCAGTTCGTGGCTTATAGTCAGGATTGAGGGGAAGTATATCTGATTCTCCATCAAATGGCATCTCTTCGAGGAAATTTCGCAAAAGAAGTTTGGTATGAAATCATACAAGTGGCAGTCTCTTTATTTGAGATAGCTTGTGTTTTTACCCTTTCCAGGTGAAATATCTTGGTTAAAGAAGAAACTAAGACCAGTTCGTGGCTTATAGTCAGGATCGAGGGCAAGTTTATCTGATTCGCCATCAAATGGCATATCTTCGAGGAAGTTTCGTAAGAGAAGTTTGTTGTGAAATCTTACAAGTGGTAGTCTCTTTATTTGATATAGCTTGTGTTTTTACCCTTTCCAGGTGAAATATCTTGGTTAAAGAAGAAACTGAGACCAGTTCGTGGCTTATAGTCAGGATCGAGGGGAAGTTTATCCGATTCTCCATCAAATGGCATCTCTTCGAGGAAGTTTCGTAAGAGAAATTTGTTGTGAACTCTTACAAGTGGTAGTCTCTTTATTTGAGATAGCTTGTGTTTTTACCATTTCCAGGTTTAATATTTTGGTTAAAGAAGAAACTGGGACCAGTACGTGGCTTATAGTCAAGATCGAGGGGAAGTTTATTTGATTCTCCATCAAATGGCATCTCTTTATTCGAGGAAGTTTCGCAAGAGAAGTTTGTTATGAAGTCTTACATGTGGCAGTCTCTTTATTTGAGATAGCTTGTGTTTTTACCCTTTCCAAGTGAAATATCTTGGTTAAAGAAGAAACTGAGACCAGTTCGTGGCTTATAGTCAGGATCGAGGGGAAGTTTATCTGATTCTCCATCAAATGGCATCTCTTCGAGGAAGTTTCGCAAGAGAAGTTTGTTGTGAAATCTTACAAGTGGTAGTATCTTTATTTGAGATAGCTTGTGTTTTTACCCATTCCAGGTGAAATAACTTGGTTAAATAAGAAATTTAGACAAGTTCATGGCTTATAGTCAAGATCGAGCGGAAGTTTATCCGATTCTCCATCAAATGGCATCTCTTCGAGGAAGTTTCACAAGAGAAGTTTGTTTTGAAATCTTACAAGTGGTAGTCTCTTTATTTGAGATAGCTTGTGTTTTTACCCTTTCCAGGTGAAATATCTTGGTTAAAGAAGAAACTGAGACCAATTCGTGCCTTATAGTCAGGATCGAGGGGAAGTTTATCATATTCTCCACCAAATGGCATCTCTTCGAGGAACTTTTGCACGACAAATTTGTTGTGAAATCTTACAAGTGGTAGTCTCTTTATTTGAGATAGCTTGTGTTTTTAGCCTTTCCAGGTGAAATATCTTGGTTAAAGAAGAAACTGGGACCAGTTTGTGGCTTATAGTCAGGATCTAGGGAAAAAAATTTGATTCTCCATCAAATGGCATCTCTTCGAGGAAGTTTCGCAAGAGAAGTTTGTTGTGAAATCTTACAAGTGGTAGTCTCTTTATTTGAGATAGCTTGGGTTTTTACCCTTTCCAGGTGAAATATCTTGGTTAAAGAAGAAACTGAGACCAGTTCGTGGCTTATAGTCAGGATCGAGGGGAAGTTTATCTGATTCTTCATCAAATGGCATCTCTTCGAGGAAGTTTCGCAAGAGAAATTTGTTATGAAATCTTACAAGTGGTAGTCTCTTTATTTGAGATAGCTTGTGTTTTTACCCTTTCCAGGTGAAATATTTTGGTTAAAGAAGGAACTGGGACCAGTACGTGGCTTATAGTCAGGATCGATGGGAAGTTTATCCGATTCCTCATCAAATTGGATCTCTTCGCGGAAGTTTCGCAAGAGAAGTTTGTTGTGAAATCTTACAAGTGGCAGTCTATTTATTTGAGATAGCTTGTGTTTTTACCCTTTCCAGGTGAAACATCTTGGTTAAAGAAGAAACTGATACCAGTTCGTGGCTTATAGTCAGGATTGAGGGGAAGTTTATCCCATTCTCCATCAAATGGAATCTCTTCGAGGAAGTTTCGCAAGAGAAGTTGGTTGTGAAATCTTACAAGTGGTAGTCTCTTTATTTGAGATAGCTTGTGTTTTTACCCTTTCCAGGTGAAATATCTTGGTTAAAGAAGAAACTGAGACCAGTTTGTGGCTTATAGTCAGTTTCGAGGGGAAGTTTATCTAATTCTCCTTCAAATGGCATCTCTTGGAGGATGTTTCGCAAGAGAATTTTGATGTGAAATCTTACAAGTGGTAGTCTCTTTATTTGAGATAGCTTGTGTTTTTATCCTTTCCTGGTGAAACATCTTGGTTAAAGAAGAAACTGAGACCAGTTCGTGGCTTATAGTCAGGATTGAAGGGAAGTTTATCCCATTCTCCATCAAATAGCATCTCTTCGAGGAAGTTTCGCAAGAGAAGTTTGCTGTGAAATCTTACAAGTGGCAGTCTCTTTATTTGAGATAGCTTGTATTTTTACCCTTTCCAGGTGAAACATATTAGTTAAAGAAGAAACTGAGAACAATTCATGGCTTATAGTCAGGATCGAAGGGAAGTTTATTTGATTCTCCATCAAATGGCATCTCTTCGAGGAAGTTTCGCAAGAGAAGTTTGTTGTGAAATCTTACAAGTGGTAGTCTCTTTATTTGAGATAGCTTGTGTTTTTACCCTTTCCAGGTGAAATATCTTGGTTAAAGAAGAAACTGAGACCAGTTCGTGGCTTATAGTCAGGATCCAGGGGAAGTTTATCTAATTCTCCTTCAAATGGCATCTCTTCGAGGATGTTTCGAAAGAGAAGTTTATTGTGAAATCTTACAAGTGGTAGTCTCTTTATTTTAGATAGCTTGTGTTTTTACCCTTTCCAGGTGAAATATCTTGGTTAAAGAAGAAACTGAGACCAGTTCGTGGCGTATAGTCAGGATCGAGGGGAAGTTTATCCGATTCTCCATCAAATGGAATCTCTTCGAGGAACTTTCGCACGACAAATTTGTTATGAAATCTTACAAGTGGTATTCTCTTTATTTGAGATAGCTTGTGTTTTTACCCTTTCCAGGTGAAATATCTTTGTTAAAGAAACTAAGACCAGTTCGTGGCTTATAGTCAGGATCGAGGGAAAGTTTATATGATTCTCCATCAAATGGCATCTCTTCGAGGAAGTTTCGCAAGAGAAGTTTGTTGTGAAATCTTACAAGTGGCAGTCTATTTATTTGAGATAGCTTGTGTTTTTACCCTTTCCAGGTGAAACATCTTGGTTAAAGAAGAAACTGATACCAGTTCGTGGCTTATAGTCAGGATTGAGGGGAAGTTTATCCCATTCTCCATCAAATGGAATCTCTTCGAGGAAGTTTCGCAAGAGAAGTTTGTTGTGAAATCTTACAAGTGGTAGTCTATTTATTTGAGATAGCTTGTGTTTTTACCCTTTCCAGGTGAAATATCTTGGTTAAAGAAGAAACTGAGACCAGTTTGTGGCTTATAGTCAGGATCGATGGGAAGTTTATCCGATTCCTCATCAAATTGGATCTCTTCGAGGAAGTTTCGCAAGAGAAGTTTGTTGTGAAATCTTACAAGTGGCAGTCTATTTATTTGAGATAGCTTGTGTTTTTACCCTTTCCAGGTGAAACATCTTGGTTAAAGAAGAAACTGATACCAGTTCGTGGCTTATAGTCAGGATTGAGGGGAAGTTTATCCCATTCTCCATCAAATGGAATCTCTTCGAGGAAGTTTCGCAAGAGAAGTTGGTTGTGAAATCTTACAAGTGGTAGTCTCTTTATTTGAGATAGCTTGTGTTTTTACCCTTTCCAGGTGAAATATCTTGGTTAAAGAAGAAACTGAGACCAGTTCGTGGCTTATAGTCAGGATCGAGGGGAAGTTTATCTAATTCTCCTTCAAATGGCATCTCTTGGAGGATGTTTCGCAAGAGAATTTTGTTGTGAAATCTTACAAGTGGTAGTCTCTTTATTTGAGATAGCTTGTGTTTTTATCCTTTCCAGGTGAAACATCTTGGTTAAAGAAGAAACTGAGACCAGTTCGTGGCTTATAGTCAGGATTGAAGGGAAGTTTATCCCATTCTCCATCAAATAGCATCTCTTCGAGGAAGTTTCGCAAGAGAAGTTTGCTGTGAAATTTTACAAGTGGCAGTCTCTTTATTTGAGATAGCTTGTATTTTTACCCTTTCCAGGTGAAACATATTAGTTAAATAAGAAACTGAGAACAATTCATGGCTTATAGTCAGGATCGAAGGGAAGTTTATCCGATTCCTCATCAAATGGGATCTCTTCGAGGAAGTTTCACAAGAGAAGTTTGTTGTGAAGTCTTACAAGTGGCAGTCTCTTTATTTGAGATAGCTTGTGTTTTTACCCTTTCTAGGTGAAATATCTTGGTTAAAGAAGAAACTGACACCAGTTCGTGGCTTATAGTCAGGATCGAGGGGAAGTTTATCTAATTCTCCTTCAAATGGCATCTTTTGGAGGATGTTTCGCAAGAGAATTTTGTTGTGAAATCTTATAAGTGGTAGTCTCTTTATTTGAGATAGCTTGTGTTTTTACACTTTCCAGGTGAAACATCTTGGTTAAAGAAAAAACACTCTGACCAGTTCGTGGCTTATAGTCAGGATTAAGGGTAACTTTATCCCATTCTCCATCAAATGGCATCTCTTCGAGGAAGTTTCGCAAGAGAAGTTTGTTGTGAAATCTTACAAGTTGCAGCCTCTTTATTTGAGATAGCTTGTATTTTTACCCTTTCCAGGTGAAACATATTAGTTAAAGAAGAAACTGAGACCAATTCATTGCTTATAGTCAGGATCGAGGGGAAGTTTATCCGATTCCTCATCAAATTGGATCTCTTCGAGGAAGTTTCGCAAGAGAATTTTGTTGTGAAATCTTACAAGTGGCAATCTCTTTATTTGAGATAGCTTGTGTTTTTACCCTTTCCAGGTGAAACATCTTGGTTAAAGAAGAAACTGATACCAGTTCGTGGCTTATAGTCAGGATTGAGGGGAAGTTTATCCCATTCTCCATCAAATGGAATCTCTTCGAGGAAGTTTCGCAAGAGAAGTTGGTTATGAAATCTTACAAGTGGTAGTCTCTTTATTTGAGATAGCTTGTGTTTTTACCCTTTACAGGTGAAATATCTTGGTTAAAGAAGAAACTGAGACCAGTTCGTGGCTTATAGTCAGGATCGAGGGGAAGTTTATCTAATTCTCCTTCAAATGGCATCTCTTGGAGGATGTTTCGCAAGAGAATTTTGTTGTGAAATCTTACAAGTGGTAGTCTCTTTATTTGAGATAGCTTGTGTTTTTATCCTTTCCAGGTGAAACATCTTAGTTAAAGAAGAAAATGAGACCAGTTCGTGGCTTATAGTCATGATTGAGGGGAAGTTTATCCCATTCTCCATCAAATAGCATCTCTTCGAGGAAGTTTCGCAAGAGAAGTTTGCTGTGAAATCTTACAAGTGGCAGTCTCTTTATTTGAGATAGCTTGTATTTTTACCCTTTCCAGGTGAAACATATTAGTTAAAGAAGAAACTGAGAACAATTCATGGCTTATATTCAGGATCGAGGGGAATTTTATCCGATTCCTCATCAAATGGGATCTCTTCGAGGAAGTTTCGCAAGAGAAGTTTGTTGTGAAATCTTACAAGTGGCAGTCTCTTTATTTGAGATAGCTTGTGTTTTTACCCTTTCCAGGTGAAATATCTTGGTTAAAGAAGAAAATGAGACCAGTTCATGGCGTATAGTAAGGATCAAGGGGAAGTATATCTGATTCTCCATCAAATGGCATCTCTTCGAGGAAATTTTGCAAAAGGAGTTTGGTATGAAATCATACAAGTGGCAGTCTCTTTATTTGAGATAGCTTGTGTTTTTACCCTTTCCATCTGAAATATCTTGGTTAAAGAAGAAACTAAGACCAGTTTGTGGCTTATAGTCAGGATCGAGGGCAAGTTTATCTGATTCCTCATCAAATTGCATCTCTTTGAGGAAGTTTCGCAAGAGAAGTTTGTTGTGAAATCTTACAAGTGGTAGTCCCTTTGTTTGATATAACTTGTGTTTTTACCCTTTCCAGGTGAAATATCTTGGTTAAAGAAGAAACTGGGACCAGTTTGTGGCTTATAGTCAGGATCTAGGGGAAATTTTTCTGATTCTCCATCAAATGGCATCTCTTCGAGGAAGTTTCGCAAGAGAAGTTTGTTGTGAAATCTTACAAGTGGTAGTCTCTTTATTTGAGATAGCTTGTGTTTTTACCCTTTCCAGGTGAAATATCTTGGTTAAAGAAGAAACTAAGACCAGTTTGTGGCTTATAGTCAGGATCGAGGGCAAGTTTATCTGATTCCTCATCAAATTGCATCTCTTTGAGGAAGTTTCGCAAGAGAAGTTTGTTGTGAAATCTTACAAGTGGTAGTCCCTTTGTTTGATATAACTTGTGTTTTTACCCTTTCCAGGTGAAATATCTTGGTTAAAGAATAAACTGGGACCAATTTGTGGCTTATAGTCAGGATCTAGGGGAAATTTTTCTGATTCTCCATCAAATGGCATCTCTTCGAGGAAGTTTCGCAAGAGAAGTTTGTTGTGAAATCTTACAAGTGGTAGTCTCTTTATTTGAGATAGCTTGTGTTTTTACCATTTCCAGGTGAAATATCTTGGTTAAAGAAGAAACTAAGACCAGTTTGTGGCTTATAGTCAGGATCGAGGGCAAGTTTATCTGATTCCTCATCAAATTGCATCTCTTTGAGGAAGTTTCGCAAGAGAAGTTTGTTGTGAAATCTTACAAGTGGTAGTCCCTTTGTTTGATATAACTTGTGTTTTTACCCTTTCCAGGTGAAATATCTTGGTTAAAGAAGAAACTGAGACCAGTTCGTGGCTTATAGTAAGGATCGAGGGGAAGTTTATCCGATTCTCCATCAAATGGCATCTCTTTGAGGAAGTTTCGTAAGAGAAATTTGCTGTGAAATCTTACAAGTGGTAGTCTCTTTATTTGAGATAGCTTCTGTTTTTACCCTTTCCAGGTTTAATATCTTGGTTAAAGAAGAAACTGGGACCAGTACGTGGCTTATAGTCAGGATCGAGGGGAAGTTTATCTGATTCTCCATCAAATGGCATCTCTTCGAGGAAGTTTCGCAAGAGAAGTTTGCTGTGAAATCTTACAAGTTGTAGTCTCTTTATTTGAGAAAGCTTGTATTTTTACCCTTTCCAGGTGAAACATATTAGTTAAAGAAGAAACTGAGACCAATTCATGGCTTATAGTCAGGATCGAGGGGAAGTTTATCCGATTCCTCATCAAATGGGATGTCTTCGAGGAAGTTTCGCAAGAGAAGTTTGTTGTGAAATCTTACAAGTGGCAGTCTCTTTATTTGAGATAGCTTATGTTTTTACCCTTTCTAGGTGAAATATATTGGTTAAAGAAGAAATTGAGACCAGTTCGTGGCTTATAGTCAAGATCGAGGGGAAGTTTATCTAATTCTCATTCAAATGGCATCTCTTCGAGGAAGTTTCGCAAGAGAAGTTGGTTGTGATATCTTACAAGTGGTAGTCTCTTTATTTGAGATAGCTTGTGTTTATACCCATTCCAGGTGAAATATCTTGGTTAAATAAGAAATTTAGACAAGTTCATGGCTTATAGTCAGGATCGAGAGGAAGTTTATCTGATTCTCCATCAAATGGCATCTCTTCGAGGAACTTTCGCACGACAAATTTATTGTGAAATCTTAAAAGTGGTAGTCTCTTTATTTGAGATACCTTGTGTTTTTACCCTTTCCAGGTGAAATATCTTGGTTAAAGAAGAAACTGGGACCAGTTTTTGGCTTATAGTCAGGATCTAGGGGAAATTTTTCTAATTCTCCATCAAATGGCATCTCTTCGAGGAAGTTTCGCAAGAGAATTTTGTTGTGAAATCTTACAAGTGGTAGTCTCTTTATTTGAGATAGCTTGTGTTTTTACCCTTTCTAGGTGAAATATCTTGGTTAATAAAGAAACTGAGACCAGTTCATGGCTTATAGTCAGGATCGAGGGGAAGTTTATCTAATTCTCCATCAAATGGTATCTCTTGGAGGATGTTTCGCAAGAGAATTTTGTTGTGAAATCTTACAAGTGGTAGTCTCTTTATTTGAGATAGCTTGTGTTTTTACCCTTTCCAGGTGAAACATCTTGGTTAAAGAAGAAACTGAGACCAGTTTGTGGCTTATAGTCAGGATTGAGAGTAAGTTTATCCCATTCTCCATCAAATGGCATCTCTTCGAGGAAGTTTCGCAAGAGAAGTTTGTTATGAAATCTTACAAGTTGCAGTCTCTTTATTTGAGATAGCTGGTATTTTTACCCTTTCCAGGTGAAACATATTAGTTAAAGAAGAAACTGAGACCAATTCATTGCTTATAGTCAGGATCGAGGGGAAGTTTATCCGATTCCTCATCAAATTGGATCTCTTCGAGGAAGTTTCGCAAGAGAAGTTTGTTGTGAAATCTTACAAGTGGCAGTCTCTTTATTTGAGATAGCTTGTGTTTTTACCCTTTCTAGGTGAAATATCTTGGTTAAAGAAAAAACTGAGACCAGTTCGTGGCTTATTGTCAAGATCGAGGGGAAGTTTATCTAATTCTTCATCAAATGGCATCTCTTCGAGGATGTTTCGCAAGAGAAGTTTGCTGTGAAATCTTACAAGTGGCAGTCTCTTTATTTTAGATAGCTTGTATTTTTACCCTTTCCAGGTGAAACATATTAGTTAAAGAAGAAATTGAGACCAATTCATGGCTTATAGTCAGGATCGATGGGAAGTTTATCCGATTCCTCATCAAATGGGATCTCTTCGAGGAAGTTTCGCAAGAGAAGTTTGTTGTGAAATCTTACAAGTGGCAGTCTCTTTATTTGAGATAGCTTGTGATTTTACCCTTTCTAGGTGAAATATCTTGGTTAAAGAAGAAAATGAGACCAGTTCGTGGCGTATAGTACGGATCGAGGGGAAGTATATCTGATTCTCCATCAAATGGCATCTCTTCGAGGAAATTTCGCAAAAGAAGTTTGTTATGAAATCATACAAGTGGTAGTCTCTTTATTTGAGATAGCTTGTGTTTTTACCCTTTCTAGGTGAAACATCTTGGTTAAAGAAGAAACTGAGACCAGTTCGTGGCTTATAGTCAGGATCGAGGGGAAGTTTATCCCATTCTCCATCAAATGGCATCTCTTCGAGGAAGTTTCGCAAGAGAAGTTTGCTGTGAAATCTTACAAGTTGTAGTCTCTTTATTTGAGATAGCTTGTATTTTTACCCTTTCCAGGTGAAACATATTAGTTAAAGAAGAAACTGAGACCAATTCATGGCTTATAGTCAGGATCGAGGGGAAGTTTATCCGATTCCTCATCAAATGGGATCTCTTCGAGGAATTTTCGCAAGAGAAGTTTGTTGTGAAATCTTACAAGTGGCAGTCTCTTTATTTGAGATAGCTTATGTTTTTACCCTTTCTAGGTTAAATATCTTGGTTAAAGAAAAAATTGAGACCATTTCGTGGCTTATAGTCAAGATCGAGGGGAAGTTTATCTGATTCTCCCTCAAATGGCATCTCTTCGAGGAAGTTTCGCAAGAGAAGTTGGTTGTGATATCTTACAAGTGGTAGTCTCTTTATTTGAGATAGCTTGTGTTTTTACCCATTCCAGGTGAAATATCTTGGTTAAATAAGAAATTTAGACAAGTTCATGGCTTATAGTCAGGATCGAGAGGAAGTTTATCTGATTCTCCATCAAATGGCATCTCTTCGAGGAACTTTCGCACGACAAATTTATTGTGAAATCTTACAAGTGGTAGTCTCTTTATTTGAGATACCTTGTGTTTTTACCCTTTCCAGGTGAAATATCTTGGTTAAAGAAGAAACTGGGACCAGTTTTTGGCTTATAGTCAGGATCTAGGGGAAATTTTTCTGATTCTCCATCAAATGGCATCTCTTCGAGGAAGTTTTGCAAGAGAAGTTTGTTGTGAAATCTTACAAGTGGTAGTCTCTTTATTTGAGATAGCTTGTGTTTTTACCCTTTCCAGGTGAAACATCTTGGTTAAAGAAGAAACTGAGACCAGTTTGTGGCTTATAGTCAGGATTGAGAGTAAGTTTATCCCATTCTCCATCAAATGGCATCTCTTCGAGGAAGTTTCGCAAGAGAAGTTTGTTATGAAATCTTACAAGTTGCAGTCTCTTTATTTGAGATAGCTTGTATTTTTACCCTTTCCAGGTGAAACATATTAGTTAAAGAAGAAACTGAGACCAATTCATTGCTTATAGTCAGGATCGAGGGGAAGTTTATCCGATTCCTCATCAAATTGGATCTCTTCGAGGAAGTTTCGCAAGAGAAGTTTGTTGTGAAATCTTACAAGTGGCAGTCTCTTTATTTGAGATAGCTTGTGTTTTTACCCTTTCTAGGTGAAATATCTTGGTTAAAGAAAAAACTGAGACCAGTTCGTGGCTTATTGTCAAGATCGAGGGGAAGTTTATCTAATTCTTCATCAAATGGCATCTCTTCGAGGATGTTTCGCAAGAGAAGTTTGCTGTGAAATCTTACAAGTGGCAGTCTCTTTATTTTAGATAGCTTGTATTTTTACCCTTTCCAGGTGAAACATATTAGTTAAAGAAGAAATTGAGACCAATTCATGGCTTATAGTCAGGATCGATGGGAAGTTTATCCGATTCCTCATCAAATGGGATCTCTTCGAGGAAGTTTCGCAAGAGAAGTTTGTTGTGAAATCTTACAAGTGGCAGTCTCTTTATTTGAGATAGCTTGTGATTTTACCCTTTCTAGGTGAAATATCTTGGTTAAAGAAGAAAATGAGACCAGTTCGTGGCGTATAGTACGGATCGAGGGGAAGTATATCTGATTCTCCATCAAATGGCATCTCTTCGAGGAAATTTCGCAAAAGAAGTTTGTTATGAAATCATACAAGTGGTAGTCTCTTTATTTGAGATAGCTTGTGTTTTTACCCTTTCTAGGTGAAACATCTTGGTTAAAGAAGAAACTGAGACCAGTTCGTGGCTTATAGTCAGGATCGAGGGGAAGTTTATCCCATTCTCCATCAAATGGCATCTCTTCGAGGAAGTTTCGCAAGAGAAGTTTGCTGTGAAATCTTACAAGTTGTAGTCTCTTTATTTGAGATAGCTTGTATTTTTACCCTTTCCAGGTGAAACATATTAGTTAAAGAAGAAACTGAGACCAATTCATGGCTTATAGTCAGGATCAAGGGGAAGTTTATCCGATTCCTCATCAAATGGGATCTCTTCGAGGAATTTTCGCAAGAGAAGTTTGTTGTGAAATCTTACAAGTGGCAGTCTCTTTATTTGAGATATCTTATGTTTTTACCCTTTCTAGGTTAAATATCTTGGTTAAAGAAAAAATTGAGACCATTTCGTGGCTTATAGTCAAGATCGAGGGGAAGTTTATCTGATTCTCCCTCAAATGGCATCTCTTCGAGGAAGTTTCGCAAGAGAAGTTGGTTGTGATATCTTACAAGTGGTAGTCTCTTTATTTGAGATAGCTTGTGTTTTAACCCATTCCAGGTGAAATATCTTGGTTAAATAAGAAATTTAGACAAGTTCATGGCTTATAGTCAGGATCGAGAGGAAGTTTATCTGATTCTCCATCAAATGGCATCTCTTCGAGGAACTTTCGCACGACAAATTTATTGTGAAATCTTACAAGTGGTAGTCTCTTTATTTGAGATACCTTGTGTTTTTACCCTTTCCAGGTGAAATATCTTGGTTAAAGAAGAAACTGGGACCAGTTTTTGGCTTATAGTCAGGATCTAGGGGAAATTTTTCTGATTCTCCATCAAATGGCATCTCTTCGAGGAAGTTTTGCAAGAGAAGTTTGTTGTGAAATCTTACAAGTGGTAGTCTCTTTATTTGAGATAGCTTGTGTTTTTACCCTTTCCAGGTGAAACATCTTGGTTAAAGAAGAAACTGAGACCAGTTTGTGGCTTATAGTCAGGATTGAGAGTAAGTTTATCCCATTCTCCATCAAATGGCATCTCTTCGAGGAAGTTTCGCAAGAGAAGTTTGTTATGAAATCTTACAAGTTGCAGTCTCTTTATTTGAGATAGCTTGTATTTTTACCCTTTCCAGGTGAAACATATTAGTTAAAGAAGAAACTGAGACCAATTCATTGCTTATAGTCAGGATCGAGGGGAAGTTTATCCGATTCCTCATCAAATTGGATCTCTTCGAGGAAGTTTCGCAAGAGAAGTTTGTGTGAAATATTACAAGTGGCAGTCTCTTTATTTGAGATAGCTTGTATTTTTACCCTTTCTAGGTGAAATATCTTGGTTAAAGAAAAAACTGAGACCAGTTCGTGGCTTATTGTCAAGATCGAGGGGAAGTTTATCTAATTCTTCATCAAATGGCATCTCTTCGAGGATGTTTCGCAAGAGAAGTTTGCTGTGAAATCTTACAAGTGGCAGTCTCTTTATTTTAGATAGCTTGTATTTTTACCCTTTCCAGGTGAAACATATTAGTTAAAGAAGAAACTGAGACCAATTCATGGCTTATAGTCAGGATCGATGGGAAGTTTATCCGATTCCTCATCAAATGGGATCTCTTCGAGGAAGTTTCGCAAGAGAAGTTTGTTGTGAAATCTTACAAGTGGCAGTCTCTTTATTTGAGATAGCTTGTGTTTTTACCCTTTCTAGGTGAAATATCTTGGTTAAAGAAGAAAATGAGACCAGTTCGTGGCGTATAGTACGGATCGAGGGGAAGTATATCTGATTCTCCATCAAATGGCATCTCTTCGAGGAAATTTCGCAAAAGAAGTTTGTTATGAAATCATACAAGTGGTAGTCTCTTTATTTGAGATAGCTTGTGTTTTTACCCTTTCTAGGTGAAACATCTTGGTTAAAGAAGAAACTGAGACCAGTTCGTGGCTTATAGTCAGGATCGAGGGGAAGTTTATCCCATTCTCCATCAAATGGCATCTCTTCGAGGAAGTTTCGCAAGAGAAGTTTGCTGTGAAATCTTACAAGTTGTAGTCTCTTTATTTGAGATAGCTTGTATTTTTACCCTTTCCAGGTGAAACATATTAGTTAAAGAAGAAACTGAGACCAATTCATGGCTTATAGTCAGGATCGAGGGGAAGTTTATCCGATTCCTCATCAAATGGGATCTCTTCGAGGAAGTTTCGCAAGAGAAGTTTGTTGTGAAATCTTACAAGTGGCAGTCTCTTTATTTGAGATAGCTTATGTTTTTACCCTTTCTAGGTTAAATATCTTGGTTAAAGAAGAAATTGAGACCATTTCGTGGCTTATAGTCAAGATCGAGGGGAAGTTTATCTGATTCTCCCTCAAATGGCATCTCTTCGAGGAAGTTTCGCAAGAGAAGTTGGTTGTGATATCTTACAAGTGGTAGTCTCTTTATTTGAGATAGCTTGTGTTTTTACCCATTCCAGGTGAAATATCTTGGTTAAATAAGAAATTTAGACAAGTTCATGGCTTATAGTCAGGATCGAGAGGAAGTTTATCTGATTCTCCATCAAATGGCATCTCTTCGAGGAACTTTCGCACGACAAATTTATTGTGAAATCTTACAAGTGGTCTCTTTATTTGAGATACCTTGTGTTTTTACCCTTTCCAGGTGAAATATCTTGGTTAAAGAAGAAACTGGGACCAGTTTTTGGCTTATAGTCAGGATCTAGGGGAAATTTTTCTGATTCTCCATCAAATGGCATCTCTTCGAGGAAGTTTTGCAAGAGAAGTTTGTTGTGAAATCTTACAAGTGGTAGTCTCTTTATTTGAGATAGCTTGTGTTTTTACCCTTTCTAGGTGAAATATCTTGGTTAATAAAGAAACTGAGACCAGTTCATGGCTTATAGTCAGGATCGAGGGGAAGTTTATCTAATTCTCCATCAAATGGCATCTCTTGGAGGATGTTTCGCAAGAGAATTTTGTTGTGAAATCTTACAAGTAGTAGTCTCTTTATATGAGATAGCTTGTGTTTTTACCCTTTCCAGGTGAAACATCTTGGTTAAAGAAGAAACTGAGACCAGTTTGTGGCTTATAGTCAGGATTGAGAGTAAGTTTATCCCATTCTCCATCAAATGGCATCTCTTCGAGGAAGTTTCGCAAGAGAAGTTTGTTATGAAATCTTACAAGTTGCAGTCTCTTTATTTGAGATAGCTTGTATTTTTACCCTTTCCAGGTGAAACATATTAGTTAAAGAAGAAAGTGAGACCAATTCATTGCTTATAGTCAGGATCGAGGGGAAGTTTATCCGATTCCTCATCAAATTGGATCTCTTCGAGGAAGTTTCGCAAGAGAAGTTTGTTGTGAATTCTTACAAGTGGCAGTCTCTTTATTTGAGATAGCTTGTGTTTTTACCCTTTCTAGGTGAAATATCTTGGTTAAAGAAGAAACTGATACCAGTTCGTGGCTTATTGTCAAGATCGAGGGGAAGTTTATCTAATTCTCCATCAATTGGCCTCTCTTCGAGGATGTTTCGCAAGAGAAGTTTGCTGTGAAATCTTACAAGTGGCAGTCTCTTTATTTGAGATAGCTTGTATTTTTACCCTTTCCAGGTGAAACATATTAGTTAAAGAAGAAACTGAGACCAATTCATGGCTTATAGTCAGGATCGATGGGAAGTTTATCCGATTCCTCATCAAATGGGATCTCTTCGAGGAAGTTTCGCAAGAGAAGTTTGTTGTGAAATCTTACAAGTGGCAGTCTCTTTATTTGAGATAGCTTATGGTTTTACCCTTTCTAGGTGAAATATCTTGGTTAAAGAAGAAATTGAGACCATTTCGTGGCTTATAGTCAAGATCGAGGGGAAGTTTATCTGATTCTCCCTCAAATGGCATCTCTTCGAGGAAGTTTCGCAAGAGAAGTTGGTCGTGATATCTTACAAGTGGTAGTCTCTTTATTTGAGATAGCTTGTGTTTTTACCCATTCCAGGTGAAATATCTTGGTTAAATAAGAAATTTAGACAAGTTCATGGCTTATAGTCAGGATCGAGAGGAAGTTTATCTGATTCTCCATCAAATGGCATCTCTTCGAGGAAATTTCGCACGACAAATTTATTGTGAAATCTTACAAGTGGTAGTCCCTTTATTTGAGATACCTTGTGTTTTTACCCTTTCAAGGTGAAATATCTTGGTTAAAGAAGAAACTGGGACCACTTTTTGGCTTATAGTCAGGATCTAGGGGAAATTTTTCTAATTCTTCATCAAATGGCATCTCTTCGAGGAAGTTTCGCAAGAGAAGTTTGTTGTGAAATCTTACAAGTGGTAGTCTCTTTATTTGAGATAGCTTGTGTTTTTACCCTTTCTAGGTGAAATATCTTGGTTAATAATGAAATTGAGACCAGTTCATGGCTTATAGTCAGGATCGAGGGGAAGTTTATCTAATTCTCCTTCAAATGGCATCTCTTGGAGGATGTTTCGCAAGAGAATTTTGTTGTGAAATCTTACAAGTGGTAGTCTCTTTATTTGAGATAGCTTGTGTTTTTACCCTTTCCAGGTGAAACATCTTGGTTAAAGAAGAAACTGAGACCAGTTTGTGGCTTATAGTCAGGATTGAGAGTAAGTTTATCCCATTCTCCATCAAATGGCATCTCTTCGAGGAAGTTTCGCAAGAGAAGTTTGTTATGAAATCTTACAAGTTGCAGTCTCTTTATTTGAGATAGCTTGTATTTTTACCCTTTCCAGGTGAAACATATTAGTTAAAGAAGAAACTGAGACCAATTCATTGCTTATAGTCAGGATCGAGGGGAAGTTTATCCGATTCCTCATCAAATTGGATCTCTTCGAGGAAGTTTCGCAAGAGAAGTTTGTTGTGAAATCTTACAAAAGGCAGTCTCTTTATTTGAGATAGCTTGTGTTTTTACCCTTTCTAGGTGAAATATCTTGGTTAAAGAAAAAACTGAGACCAGTTCGTGGCTTATTGTCAAGATCGAGGGGAAGTTTATCTAATTCTCCATCAAATGGCATCTCTTCGAGGATGTTTCGCAAGAGAAGTTTGCTGTGAAATCTTACAAGTGGCAGTCTCTTTATTTGAGATAGCTTGTATTTTTACCCTTTCCAGGTGAAACATATTAGTTAAAGAAGAAACTGAGACCAATTCATGGCTTATAGTCAGGATCGATGGGAAGTTTATCCGATTCCTCATCAAATGGGATCTCTTCGAGGAAGTTTCGCAAGAGAAGTTTGTTGTGAAATCTTACAAGTGGCAGTCTCTTTATTTGAGATAGCTTGTGTTTTTACCCTTTCTAGGTGAAATATCTTGGTTAAAGAAGAAAATGAGACCAGTTCGTGGCGTATAGTATGGATCGAGGGGAAGTATATCTGATTCTCCATCAAATGGCATCTCTTCGAGGAAATTTCGCAAAAGAAGTTTGTTATGAAATCATACAAGTGGTAGTCTCTTTATTTGAGATAGCTTGTGTTTTTACCCTTTCTAGGTGAAACATCTTGGTTAAAGAAGAAACTGAGACCAGTTCGTGGCTTATAGTCAGGATCGAGGGGAAGTTTATCCCATTCTCCATCAAATGGCATCTCTTCGAGGAAGTTTCGCAAGAGAAGTTTGCTGTGAAATCTTACAAGTTGTAGTCTCTTTATTTGAGATAGCTTGTATTTTTACCCTTTCCAGGTGAAACATATTAGTTAAAGAAGAAACTGAGACCAATTCATGGCTTATAGTCAGGATCGAGGGGAAGTTTATCCGATTCCTCATCAAATGGGATCTCTTCGAGGAAGTTTCGCAAGAGAAGTTTGTTGTGAAATCTTACAAGTGGCAGTCTCTTTATTTGAGATAGCTTATGTTTTTACCCTTTCTAGGTGAAATATCTTGGTTAAAGAAGAAATTGAGACCATTTCGTGGCTTATAGTCAAGATCGAGGGGAAGTTTATCTGATTCTCCCTCAAATGGCATCTCTTCGAGGAAGTTTCGCAAAAGAAGTTGGTTGTGATATCTTACAAGTGGTAGTCTCTTTATTTGAGATAACTTGTGTTTTTACCCATTCCAGGTGAAATATCTTGGTTAAATAAGAAATTTAGACAAGTTCATGGCTTATAGTCAGGATCGAGAGGAAGTTTATCTGATTCTCCATCAAATGGCATCTCTTCGAGGAACTTTCGCACGACAAATTTATTGTGAAATCTTACAAGTGGTAGTCTCTTTATTTGAGATACCTTGTGTTTTTACCCTTTCCAGGTGAAATATCTTGGTTAAAGAAGAAACTGGGACCAGTTTTTGGCTTATAGTCAGGATCTAGGGGAAATTTTTCTGATTCTCCATCAAATGGCATCTCTTCGAGGAAGTTTTGCAAGAGAAGTTTGTTGTGAAATCTTACAAGTGGTAGTCTCTTTATTTGAGATAGCTTGTGTTTTTACCCTTTCTAGGTGAAATATCTTGGTTAATAAAGAAACTGAGACCAGTTCATGGCTTATAGTCAGGATCGAGGGGAAGTTTATCTAATTCTCCATCAAATGGCATCTCTTGGAGGATGTTTCGCAAGAGAATTTTGTTTTGAAATCTTACAAGTAGTAGTCTCTTTATATGAGATAGCTTGTGTTTTTACCCTTTCCAGGTGAAACATCTTGGTTAAAGAAGAAACTGAGACCAGTTTGTGGCTTATAGTCAGGATTGAGAGTAAGTTTATCCCATTCTCCATCAAATGGCATCTCTTCGAGGAAGTTTCGCAAGAGAAGTTTGTTATGAAATCTTACAAGTTGCAGTCTCTTTATTTGAGATAGCTTGTATTTTTACCCTTTCCATGTGAAACATATTAGTTAAAGAAGAAACTGATACCAATTCATTGCTTATAGTCAGGATCGAGGGGAAGTTTATCCGATTCCTCATCAAATTGGATCTCTTCGAGGAAGTTTCGCAAGAGAAGTTTGTTGTGAATTCTTACAAGTGGCAGTCTCTTTATTTGAGATAGCTTGTGTTTTTACCCTTTCTAGGTGAAATATCTTGGTTAAAGAAGAAACTGAGACCAGTTCGTGGCTTATTGTCAAGATCGAGGGGAAGTTTATCTAATTCTCCATCAATTGGCCTCTCTTCGAGGATGTTTCGCAAGAGAAGTTTGCTGTGAAATCTTATAAGTGGCAGTCTCTTTATTTGAGATAGCTTGTATTTTTACCCTTTCCAGGTGAAACATATTAGTTAAAGAAGAAACTGAGACCAATTCATGGCTTATAGTCAGGATCGATGGGAAGTTTATCCGATTCCTCATCAAATGGGATCTCTTCGAGGAAGTTTCGCAAGAGAAGTTTGTTGTGAAATCTTACAAGTGGCAGTCTCTTTATTTGAGATAGCTTGTGTTTTTACCCTTTCTAGGTGAAATATCTTGGTTAAAGAAGAAAATGAGACCAGTTCGTGGCGTATAGTATGGATCGAGGGGAAGTATATCTGATTCTCCATCAAATGGCATCTCTTCGAGGAAATTTCGCAAAAGAAGTTTGTTATGAAATCATACAAGTGGTAGTCTCTTTATTTTTGATAGCTTGTGTTTTTACCCTTTCTAGGTGAAACATCTTGGTTAAAGAAGAAACTGAGACCAGTTCGTGGCTTATAGTCAGGATCGAGGGGAAGTTTATCCCATTCTCCATCAAATGGCATCTCTTCGAGGAAGTTTCGCAAGAGAAGTTTTCTGTGAAATCTTACAAGTTGTAGTCTCTTTATTTGAGATAGCTTGTATTTTTACAATTTCCAGGTGAAACATATTAGTTAAAGAAGAAACTGAGACCAATTCATGGCTTATAGTCAGGATCGAGGGGAAGTTTATCCGATTCCTCATCAAATGGGATCTCTTTGAGGAAGTTTCGCAAGGGAAGTTTGTTGTGAAATCTTACAAGTGGCAGTCTCTTTATTTGAGATAGCTTATGTTTTTACCCTTTTTAGGTGAAATATCTTGGTTAAAGAAGAAATTGAGACCAGTTCGTGGCTTATAGTCAAGATCGAGGGGAAGTTTATATAATTCTCCATCAAATGGCATCTCTTCGAGGATGTTTCGCAAGAGAAGTTTGCTGTGAAATCTTACAAGTGGCAGTCTCTTTATTTGAGATAGCTTGTATTTTTACCCTTTCCAGGTGAAACATATTAGTTAAAGAAGAAACTGAGACCAATTCATGGCTTATAGTCAGGATCGAGGGGAAGTTTATCCGATTCCTCATCAAATGGGATCTCTTCGAGGAAGTTTCGCAAGAGAAGTTTGTTGTGAAATCTTACAAGTGGCAGTCTCTTTATTTGAGATAGCTTGTGTTTTTACCCTTTCTAGGTGAAATATCTTGGTTAAAGAAGAAAATGAGACCAGTTCGTGGCGTATAGTAAGGATCGAGGGGAAGTATATCTGATTCTCCATCAAATGGCATCTCTTCGAGGAAATTTCGCAAAAGAAGTTTGTTATGAAATCATACAAGTGGTAGTCTCTTTATTTGAGATAGCTTCTGTTTTTACCCTTTCCAGGTGAAATATCTTGGTTAAATAAGAAATTTAGACAAGTTCATGGCTTATAGTCAGGATCGAGGGGAAGTTTATCTGATTCTCCATCAAATGGCATCTCTTCGAGGAAGTTTCGCAAGAGAAGTTTGTTGTGAAATCTTACAAGTTGTAGTCTCTTTATTTGAGATAGCTTGTGTTTTTACCCTTTCTAGGTGAAATATCTTGTTTAAAGAAGAAGCTGAGACCAGTTCGTGGCTTATAGTCAGGATCAAGGGGAAGTTAATCGAATTCTCCTTCAAATGGCATCTCTTCGAGGATGTTTCACAAGAGAAGTTTGTTGTGAAATCTTACAAGTGGTAGTCTCTTTATTTGAGATAGCTTGTGTTTTTACCCTTTCCAGGTGAAACATATTAGTTAAAGAAGAAACTGAGACCAATTCATGGCTTATAGTCAGGATCGAGGGGATGTTTATCCGATTCCTCATCAAATGGGATCTCTTCGAGGAACTTTCGCATGACAAATTTATTATGAAATCTTACAAGTGGTAGTCTCTTTATATGAGATAGCTTGTTTACCCTTTCCAGGTGAAATATCTTGGTTAAAGAAGAAACTGGGACCAGTTTGTAGCTTATAGTCAGGATCTAGGGGAAATTTTTCTGATTCTCCATCAAATGGCATCTCTTCGAGGAAGTTTCGCAAGAGAAGTTTGTTATGAAATCTTACAAGTGGTAGTCTCTTTATTTGAGATAGCTTGTGTTTTTACCCTTTCTAGGTGAAATATCTTGGTTAAAGAAGAAACTGAGACCAGTTCGTGGCTTATAGTCAGGATCGAGGGGAAGTTTATCTAATTCTCCTTCAAATGGCATCTCTTGGAGGATGTTTGGCAAGAGAATTTTGTTGTGAAATCTTACAAGTGGTAGTCTCTTTATTTGAGATAGCTTGTGTTTTTACCCTTTCCAGGTGAAACATCTTGGTTAAAGAAGAAACTGAGACCAGTTTGTGGCTTATAGTCAGGATTGAGGGTAAGTTTATCCCATTCTCCATCAAATGGCATCTCTTCGAGGAAGTTTCGCAAGAGAACTTTGTTATGAAATCTTACAAGTTGCAGTCTCTTTATTTGAGATAGCTTGTATTTTTACCCTTTCCAGGTGAAACATATTAGTTAAAGAAGAAACTGAGACCAATTCATTGCTTATAGTATGGATCGAGGGGAAGTTTATCCGATTCCTCATCAAATTGGATCTCTTCGAGGAAGTTTCACAAGAGAAGTTTGTTGTGAAATCTTACAATTGGCAGTCTCTTTATTTGAGATAGCTTGTGTTTTTACCCTTTCTAGGTGAAATATCTTGGTTAAAGAAGAAACTGAGACCAGTTCGTGGCTTATAGTCAGGATCGAGGGGAAGTTTATCAAATTCTCCATCAAATGGCATCTCTTCGAGGATGTTTCGCAAGAGAAGTTTGTTGTGAAATCTTACAAGTGGCAGTCTCTTTATTTGAGATAGCTTGTATTTTTACCCTTTCCAGGTGAAACATATTAGTTAAAGAAGAAACTGAGACCAATTCATGGCTTATAGTCAGGATCGAGGGAAAGTTTATCCGATTCCTCATCAAATGGGATCTCTTCGAGGAAGTTTCGCAAGAGAAGTTTGTTGTGAAATCTTACAAGTGGCAGTCTCTTTATTTGAGATAGCTTGTGTTTTTACCCTTTCTAGGTGAAATATCTTGGTTAAAGAAGAAAATGAGACCAGTTCGTGGCGTATAGTAAGGATCAAGGGGAAGTATATCTGATTCTCCATCAAATGGCATCTCTTCGAGGAAATTTCGCAAAAGAAGTTTGTTATGAAATCATACTAGTGGTAGTCTCTTTATTTGAGATAGCTTGTGTTTTTACCCTTTCCAGGTGAAATATGTTCGTTAAAGAAGAAACTGGGACCAGTTCATGGCTTATAGTCAGGATCGAGGGGAAGTTTATCCCATTCTCCATCAAATGGCATCTCTTCGAGGAAGTTTCGCAAGAGAAGTTTGTTGTGAAATCTTACAAGTTGTAGTCTCTTTATTTGAGATAGCTTGTATTTTTACCCTTTCCAGGTGAAACATATTAGTTAAAAAAGAAACTGATACCAATTCATGGCTTATAGTCAGGATCGAGGGGAAGTTTATCCGATTTCTCATCAAATGGGATCTCTTCGAGGAAGTATCGCAAGAGAAGTTTGTTGTGAAATCTTACAAGTGGCAGTCTCTTTATTTGGGATAGCTTGTGTTTTTACCCTTTCTAGGTGAAATATCTTGGTTAAATAAGAAAATGAGACCAGTTCGTGGTATATAGTAAGGATCGAGGGGAAGTATATATGATTCTCCATCAAATGGCATCTCTTCGAGGAAATTTCGCAAAAGAAGTTTGTTATGAAATCATACAAGTGGTAGTTTCTTTATTTGAGATAGCTTGTGTTTTTACCCTTTCCAGGTGAAATATCTTGGTTAAAGAAGAAACTGAGACCAGTTCGTGGCGTATAGTCAGGATCGAGGGGAAGTTTATCCGATTCTCCATTAAATGGCATCTCTTCGAGGAACTTTCGCACGACAAATTTGTTATGAATTCTTACAAGTGGTAGTCTCTTTATTTGAGATACCTTGTGTTTTTACCCTTTCCAGGTGAAATATCTTGGTTAAAGAAGAAACTGGGACCAGTTTGTGGCTTATAGTCAGGATCTAGGGGAAATTTTTCTGATTCTCCATCAAATGGCATCTCTTTGAGGAAGTTTCGCAAGAGAAGTTTGTTGTGAAATCTTACAAGTGGTAGTCTCTTTATTTGAGATAGCTTGTGTTTTTACCCTTTCTAGGTGAAATATCTTTGTTAAAGAAGAAACTGAGACCAGTTCGTGGCTTATAGTCAGGATTGAGGGGAATTTTATCTAATTATCCTTCAAATGGCATCTCTTGGAGGATGTTTCGCAAGAGAATTTTGTTGTGAAATCTTACAAGTGGTAGTCTCTTTATTTGAAATAGGTTGTGTTTTTACCCTTTCCAGGTGAAACATCTTGGTTAAAAAAGAAACTGAGACCAGTTCGTGGCTTATAGTCAGGATTGAGAGTAAGTTTATCCCATTCTCCATCAAATGGAATCTCTTCGAGGAAGTTTCGCAAGAGAAGTTTGTTATGAAATCTTACAAGTTGCAGTCTCTTTATTTGAGATAGCTTATATTTTTACCCTTTCCAGGTGAAACATATTAGTTAAAGAAGAAACTGAGACCAATTCATTGCTTATAGTCAGGATCAAGGGGAATTTTATCCGATTCCTCATCAAATTGGATCTCTTCGAGGAAGTTTCGCAAGAGAAGTTTGTTGTGAAATCTTACAAGTGGCAGTCTCTTTATTTGAGATAGCTTGTGTTTTTACCCTTTCTAGGTGAAATATCTTGGTTAAAGAAGAAACTGAGACCAGTTCGTGGCTTATAGTCAGGATCGAGGGGAAGTCTATCTAATTCTCCATCAAATGGCATCTCTTCGAGGATGTTTCGCAAAAGAAGTTTGTTGTGAAATCTTACAAGTGGCAGTCTCTTTATTTGAGATAGCTTGTATTTTTACCCTTTCCAGGTGAAACATATTAGTTAAAAAAGAAACTGATACCAATTCATGGCTTATAGTCAGGATCGAGGGGAAGTTTATCCGATTTCTCATCAAATGGGATCTCTTCGAGGAAGTATCGCAAGAGAAGTTTGTTGTGAAATCTTACAAGTGGCAGTCTCTTTATTTGGGATAGCTTGTGTTTTTACCCTTTCTAGGTGAAATATCTTGGTTAAATAAGAAAATGAGACCAGTTCGTGGTATATAGTAAGGATCGAGGGGAAGTATATATGATTCTCCATCAAATGGCATCTCTTCGAGGAAATTTCGCAAAAGAAGTTTGTTATGAAATCATACAAGTGGTAGTCTCTTTATTTGAGATAGCTTGTGTTTTTACCCTTTCCAGGTGAAATATCTTGGTTAAAGAAGAAACTGAGACCATTTCGTGGCGTATAGTCAGGATCGAGGGGAAGTTTATCCGATTCTCCATTAAATGGCATCTCTTCGAGGAACTTTCGCACGACAAATTTGTTATGAATTCTTACAAGTGGTAGTCTCTTTATTTGAGATACCTTGTGTTTTTACCCTTTCCAGGTGAAATATCTTGGTTAAAGAAGAAACTGGGACCAGTTTGTGGCTTATAGTCAGGATCTAGGGGAAATTTTTCTGATTCTCCATCAAATGGCATCTCTTTGAGGAAGTTTCGCAAGAGAAGTTTGTTGTGAAATCTTACAAGTGGTAGTCTCTTTATTTGAGATAGCTTGTGTTTTTACCCTTTCTAGGTGAAATATCTTTCTTAAAGAAGAAACTGAGACCAGTTCGTGGCTTATAGTCAGGATTGAGGGGAATTTTATCTAATTATCCTTCAAATGGCATCTCTTGGAGGATGTTTCGCAAGAGAATTTTGTTGTGAAATCTTACAAGTGGTAGTCTCTTTATTTGAAATAGGTTGTGTTTTTACCCTTTCCAGGTGAAACATCTTGGTTAAAGAAGAAACTGAGACCAGTTCGTGGCTTATAGTCAGGATTGAGAGTAAGTTTATCCCATTCTCCATCAAATGGAATCTCTTCGAGGAAGTTTCGCAAGAGAAGTTTGTTATGAAATCTTACAAGTTGCAGTCTCTTTATTTGAGATAGCTTATATTTTTACCCTTTCCAGGTGAAACATATTAGTTAAAGAAGAAACTGAGACCAATTCATTGCTTATAGTCAGGATCAAGGGGAAGTTTATCCGATTCCTCATCAAATTGGATCTCTTCGAGGAAGTTTCGCAAGAGAAGTTTGTTGTGAAATCTTACAAGTGGCAGTCTCTTTATTTGAGATAGCTTGTGTTTTTACCCTTTCTAGGTGAAATATCTTGGTTAAAGAAGAAACTGAGACCAGTTCGTGGCTTATAGTCAGGATCGAGGGGAAGTCTATCTAATTCTCCATCAAATGGCATCTCTTCGAGGATGTTTCGCAAAAGAAGTTTGTTGTGAAATCTTACAAGTGGCAGTCTCTTTATTTGAGATAGCTTGTATTTTTACCCTTTCCAGGTGAAACATATTAGTTAAAGAAGAAACTGAGACCAATTCATGGCTTATAGTCAGGATCGAGGGGAAGTTTATCTGATTCCTCATCAAATGGGATCTCTTCGAGGAAGTTTCGCACGACAAATTTGTTATGAAATCTTACAAGTGGTAGTCTCTTTATTTGAGATAGCTTGTGTTTTTACCCTTTCCAGGTGAAATATCTTGGTTAAAGAAGAAACTGGGACCAGTTTGTGGCTTATAGTCAGGATCTAGGGGAAATTTTTCTGATTCTCCATCAAATAGCATCTCTTCGAGGAAGTTTCACAAGAGAAGTTTGTTGTGAAATCTTACAAGTGGTAGTCTCTTTATTTAAGATAGCTTGTGTTTTTACCCTTTCTAGGTGAAATATCTTGGTTAAAGAAGAAACTGAGACCAGTTCTTGGCTTATAGTCAGGATCGAGGGGAAGTTTATCTAATTCTCCTTCAAATGGAATCTCTTGGAGGATGTTTCGCAAGAGAATTTTATTGTGAAATATTAAAAGTGGTAGTCTCTTTATTTGAGATAGCTTGTGTTTTTACCCTTTCCAGGTGAAACATCTTGGTTAAAGAAGAAACTGAGACGAGTTTGTGGCTTATAGTCAGGATTGAGGGTAAGTTTATCCCATTCTCCATCAAATGGCATCTCTTCGAGGAAGTTTCGCAAGAGAAGTTTGTTATGAAATCTTACAAGTTGCAGTCTCTTTATTTGAGATAGTTTGTATTTTTACCCTTTCCAGGTGAAACATATTAGTTAAAGAAGAAACTGAGACCAATTCATTGCTTATAGTCAGGATCGAGGGGAAGTTTATCCGATTCCTCATCAAATTGGATCTCTTCGAGGAAGTTTCGGAAGTGAAGTTTGTTGTGAAATCTTACAAGTGGCAGTCTCTTTATTTGAGATAGATTGTGTTTTTACCCTTTCTAGGTGAAATATCTTGGTTAAAGAAGAAACTGAGACCAGTTCGTGGCTTATAGTCAGGATCGAGGGGAAGTTTATCTAATTCTCCATCAAATGGCATCTCTTCGAGGATGTTTCGCAAGAGAAGTTTGCTGTGAAATCTTACAAGTGGCAGTCTCTTTATTTGAGATAGCTTGTATTTTTACCCTTTCTAGGTGAAACATAATAGTTAAAGAAGAAACTGAGACCAATTCATGGCTTATAGTCAGGATCGAGGGGAAGTTTATCCGATTCCTTATCAAATGGGATCTCTTCGAGGAAGTTTCGCAAGAGAAGTTTGTTGTGAAATCTTACAAGTGGCAGTCTCTTTATTTGAGATAGCTTGTGTTTTTACCCTTTCTAGCTGAAATATCTTGGTTAAAGAAGAAAATGAGACCAGTTCGTGGTGTATAGTAAGGATCGAGGGGAAGTATATCTGATTCTCCATCAAATGGCATCTCTACGAGGAAATTTCGCAAAAGAAGTTTGTTATGAAATCATACAAGTGGTAGTCTCTTTATTTGAGATAGCTTGTGTTTTTACCCTTTCCAGGTGAAATATATTGGTTAAATAATAAATTTAGACAAGTTCATGGCTTATAGTCAGGATCGAGGGGAAGTTTATCTGATTCTCCATCAAATGGCATCTCTTCGAGGAAGTTTTGCAAGAGAAGTTTGTTGTGAAATCTTACAAGTTGTAGTCTCTTTATTTGAGATAGCTTGTGTTTTTACCCTTTCCAAGAGAAATATCTTGGTTAAAGAAGAAGCTGAGACCAGTTCGTGTCTTATAGTCAGGATCGAGGGGAAGTTTATCTGATTCTCCATCAAATGGCATCTCTTCGAGGAAATTTCGCAAGAGAAGTTGGTTGTGATATCTTACAAGTGGTAGTCTCTTTATTTGAGATAGTTGGTGTTTTTACCCATTCCAGGTGAAATATCTTGGTTAAATAAGAAATTTAGACAAGTTCATGGCTTATAGTTAGGATCGAGGGGAAGTTTATCCGATTCTCCATCAAATGGCATCTCTTCGAGGAAGTTTCATAAGAGAAGTTTTTTGTGAAATCTTACAAGTGGTAGTCTCTTTATTTGAGATAGCTTGTGTTTTTACCCTTTCCAGGTGAAATATCTTGGTTAAAGAAGAAACTGAGACCAGTTCGTGGCGTATAGTCAGGATCGAGGGGAAGTTTATCCGATTCTCTATCAAATGGCATCTCTTCGAGGAACTTTCGCACGACAAATTTGTTATGAAATCTTACAAGTGGTAGTCTCTTTATTTAAGATACCTTGTGTTTTTACCCTTTCCAGGTGAAATATCTTGGTTAAAGAAGAAACTGGGACCAGTTTGTGGCTTATAGTCAGGATCTAGGGGAAATTTTTTCTGATTCTCCATCAAATGGCATCTCTTTGAGGAAGTTTCGCAAGAGAAGTTTGTTGTGAAATCTTACAAGTGGTAGTCTCTTTATTTGAGATAGCTTGTGTTTTTACCCTTTCTAGGTGAAATATCTTGGTTAAAGAAGAAACTGAGACCAGTTCGTGGCTTATAGTCAGGATCGAGGGGAAGTTTATCTAATTCTCCATCAAATGGCATCTCTTCGAGGATGTTTCGCAAGAGAAGTTTGCTGTGAAATCTTACAAGTGGCAGTCTCTTTATTTGAGATAGCTTGTATTTTTACCCTTTCTAGGTGAAACATATTAGTTAATGAAGAAACTGAGACCAATTCATGGCTTATAGTCAGGATCGAGGGGAAGTTTATCCGATTCCTTATCAAATGGGATCTCTTCGAGGAAGTTTTGCAAGAGAAGTTTGTTGTGAAATATTACAAGTGGCAGTCTCTTTATTTAAGATAGCTTGTGTTTTTACCCTTTCTAGGTTAAATATCTTGGTTAAAGAAGAAAATGAGACCAGTTCGTGGTGTATAGTTAGGATCGAGGGGAAGTATATCTGATTCTCCATCAAATGGCATCTCTTCGAGGAAATTTCGCAAAAGAAGTTTGTTATGAAATCATACAAGTGGTAGTCTCTTTATTTGAGATAGCTTGTGTTTTTACCCTTTCCAGGTGAAATATCTTGGTTAAATAATAAATTTAGACAAGTTCATGGCTTATAGTCAGGATCGAGGGGAAGTTTATCTGATTCTCCATCAAATGGCATCTCTTCGAGGAAGTTTTGCAAGAGAAGTTTGTTGTGAAATCTTACAAGTTGTAGTCTCTTTATTTGAGATAGCTTGTGTTTTTTCCCTTTCCAAGTGAAATATCTTGGTTAAAGAAGAAGCTGAGACCAGTTCGTGTCTTATAGTCAGGATCGAGGGGAAGTTTATCTAATTCCCCATCAATTCGAGGAAATTTCGCAAGAGAAGTTGGTTGTGATATCTTACAAGTGGTAGTCTCTTTATTTGAGATAGTTGGTGTTTTTACCCATTCCAGGTGAAATATCTTGGTTAAATAAGAAATTTAGACAAGTTCATGGCTTATAGTCAGGATCGAGGGGAAGTTTATCCGATTCTCCATCAAATGGCATCTCTTCGAGGAAGTTTCACAAGAGAAGTTTTTTGTGAAATCTTACAAGTGGTAGTCTCTTTATTTGAGATAGCTTGTGTTTTTACCCTTTCCAGGTGAAATATCTTGGTTAAAGAAGAAACTGAGACCAGTTCGTGGCGTATAGTCAGGATCGAGGGGAAGTTTATCCGATTCTCCATCAAATGGCATCTCTTCGAGGAACTTTCGCACGAAAAATTTGTTATGAAATCTTACAAGTGGTAGTCTCTTTATTTGAGATACCTTGTGTTTTTACCCTTTCCAGGTGAAATATCTTGGTTAAAGAAGAAACTGGGACCAGTTTGTGGCTTATAGTCAGGATCTAGGGGAAATTTTTCTGATTCTCCATCAAATGGCATCTCTTTGAGGAAGTTTCGCAAGAGAAGTTTGTTGTGAAATCTTACAAGTGGTAGTCTCTTTATTTGAGATAGCTTGTGTTTTTACCCTTTCTAGGTGAAATATCTTGGTTAACGAAGAAACTGAGACCAGTTCGTGGCTTATAGTCAGGATCGAGGGAAAGTTTATCTAATTCTCCTTCAAATGGCATCTCTTGGAGGATGTTTCGCAAGAGAATTTTGTTGTGAAATCTTACAAGTGGTAGTCTCTTTATTTGAGATAGGTTGTGTTTTTACCCTTTCCAGGTGAAACATCTTGGTTAAAGAAGAAACTGAGACCAGTTCTTGGCTTATAGTCAGGATTGAGAGTAAGTTTATCCCATTCTCCATCAAATGGCATCTCTTCGAGGAAGTTTCGCAAGAGAAGTTTGTTATGAAATCTTACAAGTTGCAATCTCTTTATTTGAGATAGCTTATATTTTTACCCTTTCCAGGTGAAACATATTAGTTAAAGAAGAAACTGAGACCAATTCAATTCTTATAGTCAGGATCGAGGGGAAGTTTATCTGATTCCTCATCAAATTGGATCTCTTCGATGAAGTTTCGCAAGAGAAGTTTGTTGTGAAATCTTACAAGTGGCAGTCTCTTTATTTGAGATAGCTTGTGTTTTTACCCTTTCTAGGTGAAATATCTTGGTTAAAGAAGAAACTGAGACCAGTTTGTGGCTTATAGTCAGGATCGAGGGTAAGTTTATCTAATTCTCCATCAAATGGCATCTCTTCGAGGATGTTTCGCAAAAGAAGTTTGCTGTGAAATCTTACAAGTGGCAGTCTCTTTATTTGAGATAGCTTGTATTTTTACCCTTTCCAGGTGAAACATATTAGTTAAAGAAGAAACTGAGACCAATTCATTGCTTATAGTCAGGATCGAGGGGAAGTTTATCTGATTCTCCATCAAATGGCATCTCTTCGAGGAAGTTTTGCAAGAGAAGTTTGTTGTGAAATCTTACAAGTGGCAGTCTCTTTATTTGAGATAGCTTGTGTTTTTACCCTTTCTAGGTGAAATATCTTGGTTAAAGAAGAAACTGAGACCAGTTCGTGGCTTATAGTCAAGATCGAGGGGAAGTTTATCTAATTCTCCATCAAATGGCATCTCTTCGAGGATGTTTCGCAAGAGAAGTTTGCTGTGAAATCTTACAAGTGGCAGTCTCTTTATTTGAGATAGCTTGTATTTTTACCCTTTCCAGGTGAAACATATTAGTTAAAGAAGAAACTGAGACCAATTCATGGCTTATAGTCAGGATCGAGGGGAAGTTTATTTGATTCCTCATCAAATGGGATCTCTTCGAGGAAGTTTCGCAAGAGAAGTTTGTTGTGAAATCTTACAAGTGGCAGTCTCTTTATTTGAGATAACTTGTGTTTTTACCCTTTCTAGGTGAAATATCTTGGTTAAAGAAGAAAATGAGACCAGTTCGTGGCGTATAGTAAGGATCGAGGGGAAGTATATCTGATTCTCCATCAAATGGCATCTCTTCGAGGAAATTTCACAAAAGAAGTTTGTTATGAAATCATACAAGTGGTAGTCTCTTTATTTGAGATAGCTTGTGTTTTTACCCTTTCCAGGTGAAATATGTTGGTTAAAGAAGAAACTGGGAACAGTTCGTGGCTTATAGTCAGGATCGAGGGGAAGTTTATCCCATTCTCCATCAAATGGCATCTCTTCGAGGAAGTTTCGCAAGAGAAGTTTGATGTGAAATCTTACAAGTTGTAGTCTCTTTATTTGAGATAGCTTGTATTTTTACCCTTTCCAGGTGAAACATATTAGTTAAAGAAGAAACTGAGACCAATTCATTTCTTATAGTAAGGATCGAGGGGAAGTTTATCCGATTCCTCTTCAAATTGGATCTCTTCGAGGAAGTTTCACAAGAGAAGTTTGTTGTGAAATCTTACAAGTGGAAGTCTCTTTATTTGAGATAGCTTATGTTTTTACCCTTTATAGGTGAAATATCTTGGTTAAAGAAGAAACTGAGACCAGTTCGTGGCTTATAGTCAAGATCGAGGGGAAGTTTATCTAATTCACCATCAAATGGCATCTCTTCGAGGATGTTTCGCAAGAGAAGTTTGCTGTGAAATCTTACAAGTGGCAGTCTCTTTATTTGAGATACCTTGTATTTTTACCCTTTCCAGGTGAAACATATTAGTTAAAGAAGAAACTGAGACAAATTCATGGCTTATAGTCAGGATCGAGGGGAAGTTTATCCGATTCCTCATCAAATGGGATCTCTTCGAGGAACTTTCGCACGACAAATTTATTATGAAATCTTACAAGTGGTAGTCTCTTTATATGAGATAGCTTGTGTTTTTACCCTTTCCAGGTGAAATATCTTGGTTAAAGAAGAAACTGGGACCAGTTTGTAGCTTATAGTCAGGATCTAGGGGAAATTTTTCTGATTCTCCATCAAATGGCATCTCTTCGAGGAAGTTTCGCAAGAGAAGTTTGTTGTGAAATCTTACAAGTGGTAGTCTCTTTATTTGAGATAGCTTGTGTTTTTACCCTTTCTAGGTGAAATATCTTGGTTAAAGAAGAAACTGAGACCAGTTCGTGGCTTATAGTCAGGATCAAGGGGAAGTTTATCTAATTCTCCTTCAAATGGCATCTCTTGGAGGATGTTTCGCAAGAGAATTTTGTTGTGAAATCTTACAAGTGGTAGTCTCTTTATTTGAGATAGGTTGTGTTTTTACCCTTTCCAGGTGAAACATCTTGGTTAAAGAAGAAACTGAGACCAGTTTGTGGCTTATAGTCAGGATTGAGGGTAAGTTTATCCCATTCTCCATCAAATGGCATCTCTTCGAGGATGTTTCGCAAGAGAAGTTTGCTGTGAAATCTTACAAGTGGCAGTCTCTTTATTTGAGATAGCTTGTATTTTTACGCTTTCCAGGTGAAACATATTAGTTAAAGAAGAAACTGAGACCAATTCATGGCTTATAGTCAGGATCGAGGGGAAGTTTATCTGATTCCTCATCAAATGGGATCTCTTCGAGGAAGTTTCGCAAGAGAAGTTTGTTGTGAAATCTTACAAGTGGCAGTCTCTTTATTTGAGATAACTTGTGTTTTTACCCTTTCTAGGTGAAATATCTTGGTTAAAGAAGAAAATGAGACCAGTTCGTGGCGTATAGTAAGGATCGAGGGGAAGTATATCTGATTCTCCATCAAATGGCATCTCTTCGAGGAAATTTCACAAAAGAAGTTTGTTATGAAATCATACAAGTGGTAGTCTCTTTATTTGAGATAGCTTGTGTTTTTACCCTTTCCAGGTGAAATATGTTGGTTAAAGAAGAAACTGGGAACAGTTCGTGGCTTATAGTCAGGATCGAGGGGAAGTTTATCCCATTCTCCATCAAATGGCATCTCTTCGAGGAAGTTTCGCAAGAGAAGTTTGATGTGAAATCTTACAAGTTGTAGTCTCTTTATTTGAGATAGCTTGTATTTTTACCCTTTCCAGGTGAAACATATTAGTTAAAGAAGAAACTGAGACCAATTCATTTCTTATAGTAAGGATCGAGGGGAAGTTTATCCGATTCCTCTTCAAATTGGATCTCTTCGAGGAAGTTTCACAAGAGAAGTTTGTTGTGAAATCTTACAAGTGGAAGTCTCTTTATTTGAGATAGCTTATGTTTTTACCCTTTATAGGTGAAATATCTTGGTTAAAGAAGAAACTGAGACCAGTTTGTGGCTTATAGTCAAGATCGAGGGGAAGTTTATCTAATTCACCATCAAATGGCATCTCTTCGAGGATGTTTCGCAAGAGAAGTTTGCTGTGAAATCTTACAAGTGGCAGTCTCTTTATTTGAGATACCTTGTATTTTTACCCTTTCCAGGTGAAACATATTAGTTAAAGAAGAAACTGAGACAAATTCATGGCTTATAGTCAGGATCGAGGGGAAGTTTATTCGATTCCTCATCAAATGGGATCTCTTCGAGGAACTTTCGCACGACAAATTTATTATGAAATCTTACAAGTGGTAGTCTCTTTATATGAGATAGCTTGTGTTTTTACCCTTTCCAGGTGAAATATCTTGGTTAAAGAAGAAACTGGGACCAGTTTGTAGCTTATAGTCAGGATCTAGGGGAAATTTTTCTGATTCTCCATCAAATGGCATCTCTTCGAGGAAATTTCGCAAGAGAAGTTTGTTGTGAAATCTTACAAGTGGTAGTCTCTTTATTTGAGATAGCTTGTGTTTTTACCCTTTCTAGGTGAAATATCTTGGTTAAAGAAGAAACTGAGACCAGTTCGTGGCTTATAGTCAGGATCGAGGGGAAGTTTATCTAATTCTCCTTCAAATGGCATCTCTTGGAGGATGTTTCGCAAGAGAATTTTGTTGTGAAATCTTACAAGTGGTAGTCTCTTTATTTGAGATAGGTTGTGTTTTTACCCTTTCCAGGTGAAACATCTTGGTTAAAGAAGAAACTGAGACCAGTTTGTGGCTTATAGTCAGGATTGAGGGTAAGTTTATCCCATTCTCCATCAAATGGCATCTCTTCGAGGAAGTTTCACAAGAGAACTTTGTTATGAAATCTTACAAGTTGCAGTCTCTTTATTTGAGATTACTTGTATTTTTACCCTTTCCAGGTGAAACATATTAGTTAAAGAAGAAACTGAGACAATTCATTGCTTATAGTCAGGATCGAGGGGAAGTTTATCCGATTCCTCATCAAATTGGATCTCTTCGAGGAAGTTTCACAAGAGAAGTTTGTTGTGAAATCTTACAATTGGCAGTCTCTTTATTTGAGATAGCTTGTGTTTTTACCCTTTCTAGGTGAAATATCTTGGTTAAAGAAGAAACTGAGACCACTTCGTGCCTTATAGTCAGGATCGAGGGGAAGTTTATCAAATTCTCCATCAAATGGCATCTCTTCGAGGATGTTTCGCAAGAGAAGTTTGTTGTGAAATCTTACAAGTGGCAGTCTCTTTATTTGAGATAGCTTTTATTTTTACCCTTTCCAGGTGAAACATATTAGTTAATAAAGAAACTGAGACCAATTCATGGCTTATAGTCAGGATCGAGGGGAAGTTTATCCGATTTCCTTATCAAATGGGATCTCTTCGAGGAAGTTTCGCAAGAGAAGTTTGTTGTGAAATCTTACAAGTGGCGGTCTCTTTATTTGAGATAGCTTGTGTTTTTACCCTTTCTAGGTTAAATATCTTGGTTAAAGAAGAAAATGAGACCAGTTCGAGGCGTATAGTAAGGATCAAGGGGAAGTATATCTGATTCTCCATCAAATGGCATCTCTTCGAGGAAATTTCGCAAAAGAAGTTTGTTATGAAATCACACTACTGGTAGTCTCTTTATTTGAGATAGCTTGTGTTTTTACCCTTTCCAGGTGAAATATGTTGGTTAAAGAAGAAACTGGGACCAGTTCGTGGCTTATAGTCAGGATCGAGGAGAATTTTATCCTATTCTCCATCAAATGGCATCTCTTCGAGGAAGTTTCGCAAGAGAAGTTTGCTGTGAAATCTTACAAGTTGTAGTCTCTTTATTTGAGATAGCTTGTATTTTTACCCTTTCCAGGTGAAACATATTAGTTAAAAAAGAAACTGAGACCAATTCATGGCTTATAGTCAGGATCGAGGGGAAGTTTATCCGATTCCTCATCAAATGGGATCTCTTCGAGGAAGTATCGCAAGAGAAGTTTGTTGTGAAATCTTACAAGTGGCAGTCTCTTTATTTGAGATAGCTTGTGTTTTTACCCTTTCTAGGTGAAATATCTTGGTTAAAGAAGAAAATGAGACCAGTCCGTGGTGTATAGTAAGGATCGAGGGGAAGTATATATGATTCTCCATCAAATGGCATCTCTTCGAGGAAATTTCGCAAAAGAAGTTTGTTATGAAATCATACAAGTGGTAGTCTCTTTATTTGAGATAGCTTGTGTTTTTACCCTTTCCAGGTGAAATATCTTGGTTAAATAAGAAATTTAGACAAGTTCATGGCTTATAGTCAGGATCGAGGGGATGTTTATCTGATTCTCCATCAAATGGCATCTCTTCGAGGAAGTTTCGCAAGAGAAGTTTGTTGTGAAATCTTACAAGTTGTAGTCTCTTTATTTGAGATAACTTGTGTTTTTACCCTTTCCAAGTGAAATATCTTGGTTAAAGAAGAAGCCGAGACCAGTTCGTGGCTTATAGTCAGGATCGAGGGGAAGTTTATCGAATTCTCCTTCAAATGGCATCTCTTTGAGGAAGTTTCGCAAGAGAAGTTGGTTGTGATATCTTACAAGTGGTAGTCTCTTTATTTGAGATAGCTGGTGTTTTTACCCATTCCAGGTGAAATATCTTGGTTAAATAAGAAATTTAGACAAGTTCATAGCTTATAGTCAGGATCGAGGGGAAGTTTATCCGATTCTCCATCAAATGGCATCTCTTCGAGGAAGTTTCACAAGAGAAGTTTATTGTGAAATCTTACAAGTGGTAGTCTCTTTATTTGAGATAGCTTGTGTTTTTACCCTTTCCAGGTGAAATATCTTGGTTAAAGAAGAAACTGAGACCAGTTCGTGGCGTATAGTCAGGATCGAGGGGAAGTTTATCCGATTCTCCATCAAATGGCATCTCTTCGAGGAACTTTCGCACGACAAATTTGTTATGAATTCTTACAAGTGGTAGTCTCTTTATTTGAGATACCTTGTGTTTTTACCCTTTCCAGGTGAAATATCTTGGTTAAAGAAGAAACTGGGACCAGTTTGTGGCTTATAGTCAGGATCTAGGGGAAATTTTTCTGATTCTCCATCAAATGGCATCTCTTTGAGGAAGTTTCGCAAGAGAAGTTTGTTGTGAAATCTTACAAGTGGTAGTCTCTTTATTTGAGATAGCTTGTGTTTTTACCCTTTCTAGGTGAAATATCTTGGTTAAAGAAGAAACTGAGACCAGTTCGTGGCTTATAGTCAGGATTGAGGGGAAGTTTATCTAATTCTCCTTCAAATGGCATCTCTTGGAGGATGTTTCGCAAGAGAATTTTGTTGTGAAATCTTACAAGTGCTAGTCTCTTTATTTGAGATAGGTTGTGTTTTTACCCTTTCCAGGTGAAACATATTGGTTAAAGAAGAAACTGAGACCAGTTCGTGGCTTATAGTCAGGATTGAGAGTAAGTTTATCCCATTCTCCATCAAATGGCATCTCTTCGAGGAAGTTTCGCAAGAGAAGTTTGTTATGAAATCTTACAAGTTGCAGTCTCTTTATTTGAGATAGATTATATTTTTACCCTTTCCAGGTGAAACATATTAGTTAAAGAAGAAACTGAGACCAATTCATTGCTTATAGTCAGGATCGAGGGGAAGTTTATCTGATTCCTCATCAAATTGGATCTCTTCGAGGAAGTTTCGCAAGAGAAGTTTGTTGTGAAATCTTACAAGTGGCAGTCTCTTTATTTGAGATAGCTTGTGTTTTTACCCTTTCTAGATGAAATATCTTGGTTAAAGAAGAAACTGAGACCAGTTCGTGGCTTATAGTCAGGATCGAGGGGAAGTTTATCTAATTCTCCCTCAAATGGCATCTCTTCGAGGATGTTTCGCAAAAGAAGTTTGCTGTGATATCTTACAAGTGGCAGTCTCTTTATTTAAGATAGCTTGTATTTTTACCCTTTCCAGGTGAAACATATTAGTTAAATAAGAAACTGAGACCAATTCATGGCTTATAGTCAGGATCGAGGGGAAGTTTATCCGATTCCTCATCAAATGGGATCTCTTCGAGGAACTTTCGCACGACAAATTTGTTATGAAATCTTACAAGTGGTAGTCTATTTATTTGAGATAGCTTGTGTTTTTACCCTTTCCAGGTGAAATATCTTGGTTAAAGAAGAATCTGGGACCAGTTTGTGGCTTATAGTCAGGATCTAGGGGAAATTGTTCTGATTCTCCATCAAATGGCATCTCTTCGAGGAAGTTTCACAAGAGAAGTTTGTTGTGAAATCTTACAAGTGGTAGTCTCTTTATTTGAGATAGCTTGTGTTTTTACCCTTTCTAGGTGAAATATCTTGGTTAAAGAAGAAACTGAGACCAGTTCGTGGCTTATAGTCAGATTCGAGGGGAAGTTTCTCTAATTCTCCTTCAAATGGCATCTCTTGGAGGATGTTTCGCAAGAGAATTTTGTTGTGAAATCTTACAAGTGGTAGTCTCTTTATTTGAGATAGCTTGTGTTTTTACCCTTTCCAGGTGAAACATCTTGGTTAAAGAAGAAACTGAGACCAGTTTGTGGCTTATAGTCAGGATTGAGGGTAAGTTTATCCCATTGTCCATCAAATGGCATCTCTTCGAGGAAGTTTCGCAAGAGAAGTTTGTTATGAAATCTTACAAGTTGCAGTATCTTTATTTGAGATAGCTTGTATTTTTACCCTTTCAAGGTGAAACATATTAGTTAAAAAAGAAACTGAGACCAATTCATTGCTTATAGTCAGGATCGAGGGGAAGTTTATCCGATTCCTCATCAAATTGGATCTCTTCGAGGAAGTTTCGCAAGTGATGTTTGTTGTGAAATCTTACAAGTGGCAGTCTCTTTATTTGAGATAGCTTGTGTTTTTACCCTTTCTAGGTGAAATATCTTGGTTAAAGAAGAAACTGAGACCAGTTCGTGGCTTATAGTCAGGATCGAGGGGAAGTTTATCTAATTCTCCATCAAATGGCATCTCTTCGAGGATGTTTCGCAAGAGAAGTTTGCTGTGAAATCTTACAAGTGGCAGTATCTTTATTTGAGATAGCTAGTATTTTTACCCTTTCTAGGTTAAACATATTAGTTAAAGAAGAAACTAAGACCAATTCATGGATTATAGTCAGGATTGAGGGGAAGTTTATCTGATTCCTTATCAAATGGGATCTCTTCGAGGAAGTTTCGCAAGAGAAGTTTGTTGTGAAATCTTACAAGTGGCAGTCTCTTTATTTGAGATAGCTTGTGATTTTACCCTTTCTAGGTGAAATATCTTGGTTAAAGAAGAAAATGAGACCAGTTCGTGGTGTATAGTAAGGATCGAGGGGAAGTATATCTGATTCTCCATTAATTGGCATCTCTTCGAGGAAATTTCGCAAAAGAAGTTTGTTATGAAATCATACAATTGGTAGTCTCTTTATTTGTGATAGCTTGTGTTTTTACCCTTTCCAGGTGAAATATCTTGGTTAAATAATAAATTTAGACAAGTTCATGGCTTATAGTCAGGATCGAGGGGAAGTTTATCTGATTCTCCATCAAATGGCATCTCTTCGAGGAAGTTTTGCAAGACAAGTTTGTTGTGAAATCTTACAAGTTGTAGTCTCTTTATTTGAGATAGCTTGTGTGTTTACCCTTTCCAAGTGAAATATCTTGGTTAAAGAAGAAGCTGAGACCAGTTCGTGTCTTATAGTCAGGATCGAGGGGAAGTTTATCGAATTCTCCTTCAAATGGCATCTCTTCGAGGAAGTTTCACAAGAGAAGTTGGTTGTGATATCTTACAAGTGGTAGTCTCTTTATTTGAGATAGCTGGTGTTTTTACCCATTCCAGGTGAAATATCTTGGTTAAATAAGAAATTTAGACAAGTTCATGGCTTATAGTCAGGATCGAGGGGAAGTTTATCCGATTCTCCAACAAATTGCATCTCTTCGAGGAAGTTTCACAAGAGAAGTTTATTGTGAAATCTTACAAGTGGTAGTCTCTTTATTTGAGATAGCTTATGTTTTTACCCTTTCCAGGTGAAATATCTTGGTTAAAGAAGAAACTGAGACCAGTTCGTGGCGTATAGTCAGGATCGAGGGGAAGTTTATCCGATTCTCCATCAAATGGCATCTCTTCGAGGAACTTTCGCACGACAAATTTGTTATGAAATCTTACAAGTGGTAGTCTCTTTATTTGAGATACCTTGTGTTTTTACCCTTTCCAGGTGAAATATCTTGGTTAAAGAAGAAACTGGGACCAGTTTGTGGCTTATAGTCAGGATCTAGGGGAAATTTTTCTGATTCTCCATCAAATGGCATCTCTTTGAGGAAGTTTCGCAAGAGAAGTTTGTTGTGAAATCTTACAAGTGCTAGTCTCTTAATTTGAAATAGCTTGTGTTTTTAACCTTTCTAGGTGAAATATCTTGGGTAAAGAAGAAACTAAGATCAGTTCGTGGCTTATAGTCAGGATCGAGGGGAAGTTTATCTAATTCTCCTTCAAATGGCATCTCTTGGAGGATTTTTTCGCAAGAGAATTTTGTTGTGAAATCTTACAAGTGGTAGTCTCTTTATTTGAGATAGGTTGTGTTTTTACCCTTTCCAGGTGAAACATCTTGGTTAAAGAAGAAACTGAGACCAGTTCGTGGCTTATAGTCAGGATTGAGAGTAAGTTTATCCCATTCTCCATCAAATGGCATCTCTTCGAGGAAGTTTCGCAAGAGAAGTTTGTTATGAAATCTTACAAGTTTCAGTCTCTTTATTTGAGATAGATTATATTTTTACCCTTTCCAGGTGAAACATATTAGTTAAAGAAGAAACTGAGACCAATTCATTGCTTATAGTCAGGATCGAGGGGAAGTTTATCCGATTCCTCATCAAATTGGATCTCTTCGAGGAAGTTTCGCAAGAGAATTTTGTTGTGAAATCTTACAAGTGGCAGTCTCTTTATTTGAGATAGCTTGTGTTTTTACCCTTTCTAGGTGAAATATCTTGGTTAAAGAAGAAACTGAGACCAGTTCGTGGCTGATAGTTAGGATCGAGGGGAAGTTTATCTAATTCTCCATCAAATGGCATCTCTTCGAGGATGTTTCGCAAAAGAAGTTTGCTGTGAAATCTTACAAGTGGCAGTCTCTTTATTTGAGATAGCTTTTATTTTTACCCTTTCCAGGTGAAACATATTAGTTAAAGAAGAAACAGAGACCAATTCATGGCTTATAGTCAGGATCGAGGGGAAGTTTATCCGATTCCTCATCAAATGGGATCTCTTCGAGGAACTTTCGCACGACAAATTTGTTATGAAATCTTACAAGTGGTAGTCTCTTTATTTGAGATAGCTTGTGTTTTTACCCTTTCCAGGTGAAATATCTTGGTTAAAGAAGAAACTGGGACCAATTTGTGGGTTATAGTCAGGATCTAGGGGAAATGTTTCTGATTCTCCATCAAATGGCATCTCTTCGAGGAAGTTTCACAAGAGAAGTTTGTTGTGAAATCTTACAAGTGGTAGTCTCTTTATTTGAGATAGCTTGTGTTTTTACCCGTTCTAGGTGAAATATCTTGGTTAAAGAAGAAACTGAGACCAGTTCATGGCTTATAGTCAGGATCGAGGGGAAGTTTATCTAATTCTCCTTCAAATGGCATCTCTTGGAGGATGTTTCGCAAGAGAATTTTGTTGTGAAATCTTACAAGTGGTAGTCTCTTTATTTGAGATAGCTTGTGTTTTTACCCTTTCCAGGTGAAACATCTTGGTTAAAGAAGAAACTGAGACCAGTTTGTGGCTTATAGTCAGGATTGAGGGTAAGTTTATCCCATTCTCCATCAAATGGCATCTCTTCGAGGAAGTTTCGCAAGAGAAGTTTGTTATGAAATCTTACAAGTTGCAGTCTCTTTATTTGAGATAGCTTGTATTTTTACCCTTTCCAGGTGAAACATATTAGTTAAAGAAGAAACTGAGACCAATTCATTGCTTATAGTCAGGATCGAGGGGAAGTTTATCCGATTCCTCATCAAATTGGATCTCTTCGAGGAAGTTTCGCAAGTGAAGTTTGTTGTGAAATCTTACAAGTGGCAGTCTCTTTATTTGAGATAGCTTGTGTTTTTACCCTTTCTAGGTGAAATATCTTGGTTAAAGAAGAAACTGAGACCAGTTCGTGGCTTATAGTCAGGATCGAGGGGAAGTTTATCTAATTCTCCATCAAATGGCATCTCTTCGAGGATGTTTCGCAAGAGAAGTTTGCTGTGAAATCTTACAAGTGGCAATCTCTTTATTTGAGATAGCTTGTATTTTTACCCTTTCTAGGTGAAACATATTAGTTAAAGAAGAAACTGAGACCAATTCATGGCTTATAGTCAGGATCGAGGGGAAGTTTATCCGATTCCTCATCAAATGGGATCTCTTCGAGGAAGTTTCGCAAGAGAAGTTTGTTGTGAAATCTTACAAGTGGCAGTCTCTTTATTTGAGATAGCTTGTGTTTTTACCCTTTCTAGGTGAAATATCTTGGTTAAAGAAGAAAATGAGACCAGTTCGTGGCGTATAGTAAGGATCGAGGGTAATTATATCTGATTCTCCATCAAATGGCATCTCTTCGAGGAAATTTTGAACAAGGAGTTTGTTATGAAATCATACAAGTGGTAGTCTCTTTATTTGAGATAGCTTATGTTTTTACCCTTTCCAGGTGAAATATGTGACACCCCAACTTAATTCAAGTGTTAAATAATTAGGAATTTAATTATTTAATTAATTAAAGGCTTAATTAATAATATTTTGGATTAAATGGATGAATTAATTATGAAATTTAAAAAGGAAGACCGGGGGGTGTAAGGTTGAATTAGAGGTGTGTGAAGTAAAAAGCTCTACCAAATAATGACTAATTTATTTCTATTATTTGGAAAATAATAAAAGGAATATAAAAAGAAGGATAAAAAGGAAAAGGAAGTTATTTGGAAAAAGCCATTATACGTGAAAGTGGAGAGGAGAAGAGAAGAGAAGAGAGGAAAAATCCAAACGCCGTGAATTCGAAGGATCTTCGCGAGGTAAGGGGTGATTTCAATTATTTAATATGCCTTATAGATTTTGAGATCAATAGAATTGATTAAGCATGTTAGGAATCTCGATTTTGGAATTCTAGGTGTGTAGGATTATCCCTAATTGTGTCAGAGTATAGGAATTGGAACCATTAAAGTGATGAATAATTAATAGGAATGATAGAAACATGATTTATGATGTTGTATTGATGTGTATTGGTTGCATTTTGGTGTGCCTAATGTTATAATTCGTATGGGTATGAATAGGATGGGATTGAGATACATAATGCTGTCAAAATAGCAGTTTTTGGCTCTGCAGGTCGCAGGATCCGGTTCCCAGTGGGAAGGAACCGGGTTCCACTGTGTTAAGTTATGAAAACTAGCAAAATTGGTCTCAGGAACCGGTTCCTGTATAGGTAGGAACCGGGTTCCAGTACATTTTCCAGAAACGTAACTTTTTGAAAAATATTAAACTTTGAAAATTCATAACTTTCAAACTGTAAGTCCGATTTGAGTGCCGTTTTCGGCAGTATTTCTTAAATTTAAAATTCTATCTTATAAAATAAGAAAAATATTATTTTATGAAAATTAATTTAAAAAGAGTCGAATTCCCGATTTTTGTAAACTTTGGTATTTTGAGAATGATGTGGAATTGTTTGTAAATTGTTCTGATTTGGTGAATGAGAACTGATACTTATGTGTTGTGCCTGCTATCCATTATGATTGAGATGTGATCATGTGATATATTGGTTTTGGCATTATTTGGAATTATGTTGTGATCATATTCCGTTGATTTGATGTTGACTTTCCGATTATGCGGTTTGTTATTATGTGCATATTTGGTGTATATGCAATGGTGTATCCATGATAATTGATTGTATCAGGTCCTTGTGGATGAAGTGCATGTTTATGATGTTTGATGTGTGTATGATAAATAATGATATCATGTTTCTTTTGGTTTTGGTTCAGTTATGATAAATTGATGTATTTCATAGACTGATTTGATGTTGCATGCTGGTGATGTGCATGCATATGCATTGTTTTGGTGAAGTTAATTCCCATTGTGTGGAATTTGACTTGTATTGCCGTTAACCGATACCCGGGTGATGATGGGTGGTTAGGCTGGATTCGTGTCCTGGTGTTTATGGACGAATCGATGGTTGCTGTATCTGATTGATGATGGATCAGCTGGATTCGTGTCCGGTGTTTATGGACGAATCGATGATTACTGTATCCAGTTGATGATGGATCAGTTTTGGGTGACTTGGTCACGTGTTGGTACCACATGCATTGTGTCTGCATTTGTGTTTGCATGGAATTGTAACATGTTAGGATGTTTTCCAGTGTTACAATTCTTTGGTTGATTATTGATTTGTGCATAATGACTTGTGTGATTGGAACTGTGTGTTGAATCTGAATTTATGCTAAAATGGGTGAAATAATATGCTTGTGATGTAATGTTGATTGAGAAGCTTATAATTCATGTTAATTATGAGAAATCTCACCCTTACTTTAATGATTTCAGATTAAAGTTAGCAGCTCAGGAGTTGGTGAGGATGGCTCTAGAGCTATGTTACTTTAAGTCCGTGTGTCAGTGTCATGCTCTGATAGGTTGTAACACTGGGGGAACATTTGAATGATGAGTTTTATTTTATACTCTATTGTTTAATTTATGTTGGGAATACTTATGAAGTGAAGTTATTCCGGTTTTGAGACATTTCCGCTGTGTAGAACATGATATTGATTTAAATATTTATATTAATAATTCCTTCAGTAAAGCATGATAACTGTAGATTTGAGGTTTTTATATTTATCTTGAATTGTGACATCCCTGTTTTCCATGTTACTCTGATTTAATTAATATATCCGCGGGTTATTTAGAAGGGGTGTTACAATAGTGGTATCAGAGCAGGTCGGTCTATCGGCCAGGTTGTTTATGTGTTTACTCCCTTTTGGTATGCGACATGTGTGTGAAACATTGTCGGTACTTGATTGTTTCCTTTCTGTTGTCTGCAGAGGTACGTGTGAAATAAGTGGGGGAGAAGTTTCTTCTCTGAAGTTTTGTGCAAGAGGTTGGTTCAGTATACCGCCGATTGTAAGATGTAAGTATTGTCGAGCAGTTGATGCTTCAAGCATGGTTATGTTTAAGTAGCTTGAAGGGTAAGATTGAAGATGCTGTTGTGGTTTGGTAATGATGGTTGATGCCACCTCATGATTGTTGACTATCTATTGACAAATTGAGGAACTGATCACCCTTAATCTCTTGTTGATAGTAGTCGGGATCGCGTTGGATGGGATGTACTTATTGTGCCAGCTTTACAGTGTGTGAAATTAGTTGAGTCGGCAGGAAGAGAAGAGTTATGGTTTGCGTAACGAGAGATTTAGATCTCGGCGAGAGCAAGATAAAGGCATGTGACCTATTGGATGTAATTTTTTTTTATGAAGTGTTCCGTGATGAAGTAAGTGGAACGGTGTGAGAGTGCAAGGTGAAGTCTTAATGGGTTTTGTTACTAGAACTAGTTCGAATTCGAGGATGCCTATAAGAGGTTTGCTTCTAGATTGAGAAAGTTGAAGAGTCAACTTGAGGATTTGTTTGAGAAGAAGTTTATTCGTCCGAGCGTTTCACCGTGGGGTGCTCCGGTGTTGTTGGTTAAGAAGAAAGAAGGTTCAATGAGATTATGTGTTGATTACAGACAGCTGAATAAAGTTACAATCAAGAATCGGTATCCTTTGCCGAGGATCGATGATTTGATGGATCAACTAGTTGGAGCTTGTGTATTTAGTAAGATTGATCTGAGATCTGGATATCATCATATTCGTGTGAAGTCGGAAGATATTCAGAAAACTGCATTTAGAATGAGGTATGGACATTACGAGTATTCTGTTATGCCGTTTGGAGTTACTAATGCACCTGGTGTTTTCATGGAGTATATGAACAGGATATTTCATCCGTATCTTGATAAGTTTGTGGTGGTGTTCATTGATGATATTCTAATTTATTCGAAGAGCGATGAAGAGCATGCAGAACATCTCAGAGTTGTGTTCGAATTGTTGAAAGAGAAGAAGCTTTATGCGAAGTTGTCCAGGTGTGAATTCTGGTTAAGTGAAGTAAGTTTTCTTGGCCATGTAATTTCCAAGAATGGAATTGTTGTGGATCCTACGAAGGTAGAAGCAGTATCTCAGTGGGAAGCCCCGGAGAATGCTTCTGAGATCCATAGTTTTCTGGGTCTTGCAGGTTATTACAGGAAGTTTATAGAAGGATTTTCCAAATTAGTGTTACCGTTGACTAAGTTGACCAGGAAGGGTCAGATGTTTGTTTGGGATGTTGAATGTGAGAAAGGATTTCAAGAGCTGAAGAGGAGGTTGACAAGTGCTCCGATCTTGATTTTGCCAAATCCGACTAAGTCTTTTGTTGTGTATTGTGACGCATCATTAATGGGATTAGGTGGTGTGTTGATGTAAGATAAGCAGGTGGTGGCTTATGCTTCGAGACAATTGAAAGTACATGAAAGGAATTATCCGACTCATGATTTGGAGTTGGCAGCCGTTGTGTTTGTTTTGAAGTTATGGAGGAATTATTTATATGGTTCTCGGTTTGAGGTGTTCAGTGATCACAAAAGTCTGAGGTATCTCTTTGATCAGAAAGAGTTGAATATGAGGCAGAGGAGATGGTTAGAATTTCTAAAGGATTATGATTTCGGTTTGAATTACCATCCTGGTAAGGCAAACGTTGTTGCGGATGCCTTGAGTAGGAAGTCCTTGCATATGTCGATGTTAATGATCCGTGAGTTAGATTTGGTTGAGCAGTTCAGAGATTTAAGTTTGGCATGTGAAACTACTCCGAATAGTGTGAAATTGGGTATGTTGAAACTGACTAGTGGTATTCTGGAAGAAATTCGGAATGGACAGAAGTCCGATGTTGGGTTAGTTGATAAATTGACATTGATCAACCAAGGTCAAGGAGGCGAGTTCCGGATTGATGAGAATGGTGTTATGAGATTTGGTAATAGGGTGTGTGTTCCGGATGTTGCAGAGATTAGGAAGAGTATTTTGGAAGAAGGACATCGTAGTGGATTGAGTATTCATCCTGGTGCTACTAAAATGTACCATGATTTGAAGAAGTTGTTTTGGTGGCTGGGAATGAAAAAGGAAATTGCTGAGTTTGTGTATGCTTGTTTGGTTTGTCAGAAGTCGAAGATTGAGCATCAGAAACCGTCAGGATTGATGGAACCGTTGTTTATTCCGGAATGGAAATGGGATGGAATCTCTATGGATTTTGTGTCTGGTTTTCCAAGGACATCGAAGAATTGTGATTCTATCTAGGTTATTGTTGATCGGTTGACGAAATCTGCTCACTTTATTCCGATAAGAATGGACTATCCGATGGAAAGGTTGGCAGAATTGTACGTTGAGAAGATTGTGAGTTTGCACGGTATTCCTTCTAGTATTGTGTCGGATCGAGATCCGAGGTTTACATCTAAATTCTGGACGGGATTGCAAGAAGCTTTGGGTACTAAGTTGCGTTTGAGTTCCGCTTATCATCCACAGACAGACGGTCAGACGGAGAGAACGATTCAGTCGTTGGAAGATTTGTTAAGAGCTTGTGTGTTGGAGAAAGGTGGGGCTTGGGATAGTTATCTACCATTGATTGAGTTTACCTATAACAATAGTTTTCATTCGAGCATTGGTATGGCTCCGTTTGAGGCATTGTATGGTAGGAGGTGTCGGACACCGTTGTGTTGGTATGAATCTGGAGAGAGTGCTCTGATTGGACCGGAAATTGTCCAACAGACTTTGGAAAAGATTAAGATGATTCAGGAGAAGATGAGGACTTCTCAGAGTCGTCAGAAAAGTTATCACGATAAGAGGAGGAAAGATCTTGAGTTTAGCGAAGGAGAACATGTTTTTATACGAGTTACTCCGATGACTGGTATTGGTCGAGCTTTGAAGTCAAAGAAGTTGACTCCATGTTTTATTGGTCCGTTTCAGATTACCAAGAGAGTTGGGAAAGTTGCTTATCAGATTGCTTTGCCGCCGTCACTTACAAATTTGCATGATGTTTTTCATGTATCTCAGCTAAGGAAGTACATTGCTGATCCGTCTCATGAGATTCGGGTAGACGATATACAGGTACGAGAGAATTTGACTGTGGAAGCGGTACCTGCGAGAATTGAGGATCGGAAGTTGAAACAGTTGCGAGGCAAGGAGATCGCGTTGGTAAGAGTGGCTTGGGGAGGACCAGCAGATGGAAATGTCACTTGGGAGCTGGAGAGCCAGATGAAGGACTCGTATACCGAACTGTTCGTCTAAGGTATGTTTTCGAGGACGAAAACTCTTTTAGTTGGGGAGAGTTGTGACACCCCAACTTAATTCAAGTGTTAAATAATTAGGAATTTAATTATTTAATTAATTAAAGGCTTAATTAATAATATTTTGGATTAAATGGATGAATTAATTATGAAATTTAAAAAGGAAGATCGGGGGGTGTAAGGTTGAATTAGAGGTGTGTGAAGTAAAAAGCTCTACTAAATAATGACTAATTTATTTCTATTATTTGGCAAATAATAAAAGGAATATAAAAAGAAGGATAAAAACGAAAAGGAAAAGGAAGTTATTTGGAAAAAGCCATTATACGTGAAAGTGGAGAAGAGAAGAGAAGAGAGGAAAAAGCCAAACGCCGTGAATTCGAAGGATCTTCGCGAGGTAAGGGGTGATTTCAAATATTTAATATGCCTTATAGATTTTGAGATCAATAGAATTGATTAAGCATGTTAGGAATCTCGATTTTGGAATTCTAGGTTTGTAGGATTATCCCTAATTGTGTCAGAGTATAGGAATTGGAACCATTAATGTGATGAATAATTAATAGGAATGATGGAAACATGATTTATGATGTTGTATTGATGTGTATTGGTTGCATTTTGGTGTGCCTAATGTTATAATTCGTATGGGTATGAATTGGATGAGATTGAGATACATAATGCTGTCAAAATAGCAGTTTTTAGCTCTGCAGGTCGCAGGAACCGGTTCCCAGTGGGGAGGAACCAGGTTCCACTATGTTAAGTTATGAAAACTAGCAAAATTGGTCTCAGGAACCGGTTCCTGTATAGGTAGGAACCGGGTTCCAGTACATTTTCCAGAAACGTAACTTTTTGAAAAATATTAAACTTTGAAAATTCATAACTTTCAAACCGTAAGTCCGATTTGAGTGTCGTTTTCGGCAGTATTTATTAAATTTAAAATGCTATCTTATAAAATAAGAAAAATATTATTTTATGAAAATTATTTTAAAAAGAGTTGAATTCCCGATTTTTGTAAACTTTGGTATTTTGAGAATGATGTGGAATTGTTTGTAAATTGTTCTGATTTGGTGAATGAGAACTGATACTTATGTGTTGTGCTTGCTATCCATTATGATTGAGATGTGATCATGTGATATATTGGTTTTGGAAATATTTGGAATTATGTTGTGATCATATTCCATTGATTTGATGTTGACTTTCCGATTATGCGGTTTGTTATTATGTGCATATTTAGTGTATATGCAATGGTGTATCCATGATAATTGATTGTATCAGGTCCTTGTGGATGAAGTGCATGTTTATGCTGTTTGATGTGTGTATGATAAATAATGATATCATGTTTCTTTTGGTTTTGGTTCAGTTATGATAAATTGATGTATTCCATAGACTGATTTAATGTTGCATGATTGTGATGTGCATGCATATGCATTGTTTTGGTGAAGTTAATTCCCATTGTGTGGAATTTGACTTGTATTGCCATTAACCGATACCCGGGTGATGATGGGTGGTTAGGCTGGATTCGTGTCCTGGTGTTTATGGATGAATCGATGGTTGTTGTATCTGATTGATGATGGATCAGCTGGATTCGTGTCCGGTGTTTATGGACGAATCGATGGTTACTGTATCCAGTTGATGATGGATCAGTGTTGGGTGACTTGGTCACGTGTTGGTACCACATGCATTGTGTCTGCATTTGTGTTTGCATGGAATTGTAACATGTTAGGATGTCTTCCAGTGTTACAATTCTTTGGTTGATTATTGATTTGTGCATAATGACTTGTGTGATTGGAATTGTGTGCTGAATCTGAATTTATGCTAAAATGGGTGAAATAATATGCTTGTGATATAATGTTGATTGAGAAGCTTATAATGCATGTTAATTATGAGAAATCTCACCCTTACTTTAATGATTTCAGATTAAAGTTAGCAGCTCAGGAGTTGGTGAGGATGGCTCTAGAGCTATGTTACTTTAAATCCGTGTGTCAGTGTCATGCTCTGATAGGTTGTAACACTGGGGGAACATTTGAATGATGAGTTTTATTTTATACTCTATTGTTTAATTTATGTTGGGAATACTTATGAAGTGAAGTTATTCCGGTTTTGAGACATTTCCACTGTGTAGAACATGATATTGATTTAAATATTTATATTAATAATTCCTTCAGTAAAGCATGATAACTGTAGATTTGAGGTTTTTATATTTATCTTGAATTGTGACATCCCTGTTTTCCATGTTACTCTGATTTAATTAATATATCCACGGGTTATTTAGAAGGTGTGTTACAAAATATGTTGGTTAAAGAAGAAATTGAGACCAGTTTGTGGCTTATAGTCAGGATCGAGGGGAAGTTTATCCCATTCTCCATCAAATGCTATCTCTTCGAGGAAGTTTCGCAAGAGAAGTTTGTTGTGAAATCTTACAAGTTGTAGTCTCTTTATTTGAGAGAGCTTGTATTTTTATCCTTTCCAGGTGCGACATATTAGTTAAAGAAGAAACTGAGACCAATTCATGGCTTATAGTCAGGATTGAGGGGAAGTTTATCCGATTCCTCATCAAATGGGATCTCTTCGAGGAAGTTTCGCAAGAGAAGTTTGTTGTGAAATCTTACAAGTGGCAGTCTCTTTATTTGAGATAGCTTGTGTTTTTACCCTTTCTAGGTGAAATATCTTGGTTAAAAAAGAAAATGAGACCAGTTCGTGGCGTATAGTAAGGATCGAGGGGAAGTATATCTGATTCTCCATCAAATGGCATCTCTTCGAGGAAATTTCGCAAAAGAAGTTTGTTATGAAATCATACAAGTGGTAGTCTATTTATTTGAGATAGCTTGTGTTTTTACCCTTTCCAGGTGAAATATCTTGGTTAAATAAGAAATTTAGACAAGTTCATGGCTTATAGTCAGGATCGAGGGGAAGTTTATCTGATTCTCCATCAAATGGCATCTCTTCGAGGAAGTTTCGCAAGAGAAGTTTGTTGTGAAATCTTACAAGTGGTAGTCTCTTTATTTGAGATAGCTTGTGTTTTTACCCTTTCCAGTTGAAACAACTTGGTTAAAGAAGAAACTGAGACCAGTTTGTGGCTTATAGTCAGGATTGAGGGTAAGTTTATCCCATTCTCCATCAAATGGCATCTCTTCGAGGAAGTTTCGCAAGAGAAGTTTGTTATGAAATCTTACAAGTTGCAGTCTCTTTATTTGAGATAGCTTGTATTTTTACCCTTTCCAGGTGAAACATATTAGTTAAAGAAGAAACTAAGACCAATTCATTGCTTATAGTCAGGATCGAGGGGAAGTTTATCCGATCCTCATCAAATTGGATCTCTTCGAGGAAGTTTCGCAAGAGAAGTTTGTTGTGAAATCTTATAAGTGGAAGTCTCTTTATTTGAGATAGCTTGTGTTTTTACCCTTTCTAGGTGAAATATCTTGCTTAAAGAAGAAACTGAGACCAGTTCTTGGCTTATAGTCAGGATCGAGGGGACGTTTATCTAATTCTCCATCAAATGGCATCTCTTCGAGGATGTTTCGCAAGAGAAGTTTGCTGTGAAATCTTACAAGTGGCAGTCTCTTTATTTGAGATAGCTTGTATTTTTACCCTTTCCAGGTGAAACATATTAGTTAAAGAAGAAACTGAGACCAATTCATGGCTTATAGTCAGGATCGAGGGGAAGTTTATCCGATTCCTCATCAAATGGGATCTCTTCGAGGTAGTTTCGCAAGAGAAGTTTGTTGTTAAATCTTACAAGTGGCAGTCTCTTTATTTGAGATAGCTTGTGTTTTTACCCTTTCTAGGTGAAATATCTTGGTTAAAGAAGAAAATGAGACCAGTTCGTGGCGTATAGTAAGGATCGAGGGGAAGTATATCTGATTCTCCATCAAATGGCATCTCTTCGAGGAAATTTCGCAAAAGAAGTTTGTTATGAAATCATACAAGTGGTAGTCTCTTTATTTGAGATAGCTTGTGTTTTAACCCTTTCCAGGTGAAATATGTTGGTTAAAGAAGAAACCGGGACCAGTTCGTGGCTTATAGTCAGGATCGAGGGGAAGTTTATCCCATTCTCCATCAAATGGCATCTCTTCAAGGAAGTTTCGCAAGAGAAGTTTGCTGTGAAATCTTACAAGTTGTAGTCTCTTTATTTGAGATAGCTTATATTTTTACCCTTTCCAGGTGAGACATATTAGTTAAAGAAGAAACTGAGACCAATTCATGGCTTATAGTCAGGATCAAGGGGAAGTTTATCCGATTCCTCGTCAAATGGGATCTCTTCGAGGAAGTTTCGCAAGAGAAGTTTGTTGTGAAATCTTACAAGTGGAAGTCTCTTTATTTGAGATAGCTTGTGTTTTTACCCTTTCTAGGTGAAATATCTTGGTTAAAGAAGAAAATGAGACCAGTTCGTGGCGTATAGTAAGGATCGAGGGGAAGTATATCTGATTCTCCGTCAAATGGCATCTCTTCGAGGAAATTTCGCAAAAGAAGTTTGTTATGAAATCATACAAGTGGTAGTCTATTTATTTGAGATAGCTTGTGTTTTTACCCTTTCCAGGTGAAATATCTTGGTTAAATAAGAAATTTAGATAAGTTCATGGCTTATAGTCAGGATCGAGGGGAAGTTTATCTGATTCTCCATCAAATTGCATCTCTTCGAGGAAGTTTCGCAAGAGAAGTTTGTTGTGAAATCTTACAAGTGGTAGTCTCTTTATTTGAGATAGCTTGTGTTTTTACCCTTTCCAGGTGAAACAACTTGGTTAAAGAAGAAACTGAGACCAGTTTGTGGCTTATAGTCAGGATTGAGGGTAAGTTTATCCTATTCTCCATCAAATGGCATCTCGTCGAGGAAGTTTCGCAAGAGAAGTTTGTTATGAAATCTTACAAGTTGCAGTCTCTTTATTTGAGATAGCTTGTATTTTTACCCTTTCCAGGTGAAACATATTAGTTAAAGAAGAAACTAAGACCAATTCATTGCTTATAGTCAGGATCGAGGGGAAGTTTATCCGATTCCTCATCAAATTGGATCTCTTCGAGGAAGTTTCGCAAGAGAAGTTTGTTGTGAAATCTTATAAGTGGCAGTCTCTTTATTTGAGATAGCTTGTGTTTTTACCCTTTCTAGGTGAAATATCTTGGTTAAAGAAGAAACTGAGACCAGTTCTTGGCTTATAGTCACGATCGAGGGGAAGTTTATCTAATTCTCCATCAAATGGCATCTCTTCGAGGATGTTTCGCAAGAGAAGTTTGCTGTGAAATCTTACAAGTGGCAGTCTCTTTATTTGAGATAGCTTGTATTTTTACCCTTTCCAGGTGAAACATATTAGTTAAAGAAGAAACTGAGACCAATTCATGGCTTATAGTCAGGATCGAGGGGAAGTTTATCCGATTCCTCATCAAATGGGATCTCTTCGAGGAAGTTTCGCAAGAGAAGTTTGTTGTGAAATCTTACAAGTGGCAGTCTCTTTATTTGAGATAGCTTGTGTTTTTACCCTTTCTAGGTGAAATATCTTGGTTAAAGAAGAAAATGAGACCAGTTCGTGGCGTATAGTAAGGATCGAGGGGAAGTATATCTGATTCTCCATCAAATGGCATCTCTTCGATGAAATTTCGCAAAAGAAGTTTGTTATGAAATCATACAAGTGGTAGTCTATTTATTTGAGATAGCTTGTGTTTTTACCCTTTCCAGGTGAAATATCTTGGTTAAATAAGAAATTTAGACAAGTTCATGGCTTATAGTCAGGATCGAGGGGAAGTTTATCTGATTCTCCATCAAATGGCATCTCTTCGAGGAAGTTTCGCAAGAGAAGTTTTTTGTGAAATCTTACAAGTGGTAGTCTCTTTATTTGAGATAGCTTGTGTTTTTACCCTTTCCAGGTGAAACAACTTGGTTAAAGAAGAAACTGAGACCAGTTTGTGGCTTATAGTCAGGATTGAGGGTAAGTTTATCCCATTCTCCATCAAATGGCATCTCATCGAGGAAGTTTCGCAAGAGAAGTTTGTTATGAAATCTTACAAGTTGCAGTCTCTTTATTTGAGATAGCTTGTATTTTTACCCTTTCCAGGTGAAACATATTAGTTAAAGAAGAAACTAAGACCAATTCATTGCTTATAGTCAGGATCAAGGGGAAGTTTATCCGATTCCTCATCAAATTGGATCTCTTCGAGGAAGTTTCGCAAGAGAAGTTTATTGTGAAATCTTATAAGTGGCAGTCTGTTTATTTGAGATAGCTTGTGTTTTTACCCTTTCTAGGTGAAATATCTTGGTTAAAGAAGAAACTGAGACCAGTTCTTGGCTTATAGTCAGGATCAAGGGGAAGTTTATCTAATTCTCCATCAAATGGCATCTCTTTGAGGATGTTTCACAAGAGAAGTTTGCTGTGAAATCTTACAAGTGGCAGTCTCTTTATTTGAGATAGCTTGTATTTTTACCCTTTCCCGGTGAAACATATTAGTTAAAGAAGAAACTGAGACCAATTCATGGCTTATAGTCAGGATCGAGGGGACGTTTATCCGATTCCTCATCAAATGGGATCTCTTCGAGGTAGTTTCGCAAGAGAAGTTTGTTGTGAAATCTTACAAGTGGCAGTCTCTTTATTTGAGATAGCTTGTGCTTTTACCCTTTCTAGGTGAAATATCTTGGTTAAAGAAGAAAATGAGACCAGTTCGTGGCGTATAGTAAGGATCGAGGGGAAGTATATCTGATTCTCCATCAAATGGCATCTCTTCGAGGAAAGTTCGCAAAAGAAGTTTGTTATGAAATCATACAAGTGGTAGTCTCTTTATTTGAGATAGCTTGTGTTTTAACCCTTTCCAGGTGAAATATGTTGGTTAAAGAAGAAACCGGGACCAGTTCGTGGCTTATAGTCAGGATCGAGGGGAAGTTTATCCCATTCTCCATCAAATGGCATCTCTTCAAGGAAGTTTCGCAAGAGAAGTTTGCTGTGAAATCTTACAAGTTGTAGTCTCTTTATTTGAGATAGCTTATATTTTTACCCTTTCCAGGTGAGACATATTAGTTAAAGAAGAAACTGAGACCAATTCATGGCTTATAGTCAGGATCAAGGGGAAGTTTATCCGATTCCTCGTCAAATGGGATCTCTTCGAGGAAGTTTTGCAAGAGAAGTTTGTTGTGAAATCTTACAAGTGGCAGTCTCTTTATTTGAGATAGCTTGTGTTTTTACCCTTTCTAGGTTAAATATCTTGGTTAAAGAAGAAAATGAGACCAGTTCGTGGCGTATAGTAAGGATCGAGGGGAAGTATATCTGATTCTCCATCAAATGGCATCTCTTCGAGGAAATTTCGCAAAAGAAGTTTGTTATGAAATCATACAAGTGGTAGTCTATTTATTTGAGATAGCTTGTGTTTTTACCCTTTCCAGGTGAAATATCTTGGTTAAATAAGAAATTTAGACAAGTTCATGGCTTATAGTCAGGATCGAGGGGAAGTTTATCTGATTCTCCATCAAATGGCATCTCTTCGAGGAAGTTTCGAAAGAGAAGTTTGTTGTGAAATCTTACAAGTGGTAGTCTCTTTATTTGAGATAGCTTGTGTTTTTACCCTTTCCAGGTGAAACAACTTGGTTAAAGAAGAAACTGAGACCAGTTTGTGGCTTATAGTCAGGATTGAGGGTAAGTTTATCCCATTCTCCATCAAATGGCATCTCGTCGAGGAAGTTTCGCAAGAGAAGTTTGTTATGAAATCTTACAAGTTGCAGTCTCTTTATTTGAGATAGCTTGTATTTTTACCCTTTCCAGGTGAAACATATTAGTTAAAGAAGAAACTAAGACCAATTCATTGCTTATAGTCAGGATCGAGGGGAAGTTTATCCGATTCCTCATCAAATTGGATCTCTTCGAGGAAGTTTCGCAAGAGAAGTTTGTTGTGAAATCTTATAAGTGGAAGTCTCTTTATTTGAGATAGCTTGTGTTTTTACCCTTTCTAGGTGAAATATCTCGCTTAAAGAAGAAACTGAGACCAGTTCTTGGCTTATAGTCAGTATCGAGGGGAAGTTTATCTAATTCTCCATCAAATGGCATCTCTTCGAGGATGTTTCGCAAGAGAAGTTTGCTGTGAAATCTTACAAGTGGCATTCTCTTTATTTGAGATAGCTTGTATTTTTACCCTTTCTAGGTGAAACATATTAGTTAAAGAAGAAACTGAGACCAATTCATGGCTTATAGTCAGGATCGAGGGGAAGTTTATACGATTCCTCATCAAATGGGATCTCTTCGAGGTAGTTTCGCAAGAGAAGTTTGTTGTGAAATCTTACAAGTGGCAGTCTCTTTATTTGAGATAGCTTGTGTTTTTACCCTTTCTAGGTGAAATATCTTGGTTAAAGAAGAAAATGAGACCAGTTCGTGGCGTATAGTAAGGATCGAGGGGAAGTATATCTGATTCTCCATCAAATGGCATCTCTTCGAGGAAATTTCGCAAAAGAAGTTTGTTATGAAATCATACAAGTGGTAGTCTCTTTATTTGAGATAGCGTGTGTTTTAACCCTTTCCAGGTGAAATATGTTGGTTAAAGAAGAAACCGGGACCAGTTCGTGGCTTATAGTCAGGATCGAGGGGAAGTTTATCCTATTCTCCATCAATTGGCATCTCTTCAAGGAAGTTTCGCAAGAGAAGTTTGCTGTGAAATCTTACAAGTTGTAGTCTCTTTATTTGAGATAGCTTGTATTTTTACCCTTTCCCGGTGAGACATATTAGTTAAAGAAGAAACTGAGACCAATTCATGGCTTATAGTCAGGATCGAGGGGAAGTTTATCCGATTCCTCGTCAAATGGGATCTCTTCGAGGAAGTTTCGCAAGAGAAGTTTGTTGTGAAATCTTACAAGTGGCAGTCTCTTTATTTGAGATAGCTTGTGTTTTTACCCTTTCTAGGTGAAATATCTTGGTTAAAGAAGAAAATGAGACCAGTTCGTGGCGTATAGTAAGGATCGAGGGGAAGTATATCTGATTCTCCATCAAATGGCATCTCTTCGAGGAAATTTCGCAAAAGAAGTTTGTTATGAAATCATACAAGTGGTAGTCTATTTATTTGAGATAGCTTGTGTTTTTACCCTTTCCAGGTGAAATATCTTGGTTAAATAAGAAATTTAGACAAGTTCATGGCTTATAGTCAGGATCGAGGGGAAGTTTATCTGATTCTCCATCAAATGGCATCTCTTCGAGGAAGTTTCGCAAGAGAAGTTTGTTGTGAAATCTTACAAGTGGTAGTCTCTTTATTTGAGATAGCTTGTGTTTTTACCCTTTCCAGGTGAAACAACTTGGTTAAAGAAGAAACTGAGACCAGTTTGTGGCTTATAGTCAGGATTGAGGGTAAGTTTATCCCATTCTCCATCAAATGGCATCTCGTCGAGGAAGTTTCGCAAGAGAAGTTTGTTATGAAATCTTACAAGTTGCAGTCTCTTTATTTGAGATAGCTTGTATTTTTACCCTTTCCAGGTGAAACATATTAGTTAAAGAAGAAACTAAGACCAATTCATTGCTTATAGTCAGGATCGAGGGGAAGTTTATCCGATTCCTCATCAAATTGGATCTCTTCGAGGAAGTTTCGCAGGAGAAGTTTGTTGTGAAATCTTATAAGTGGCAGTCTCTTTATTTGAGATAGCTTGTGTTTTTACCCTTTCTAGGTGAAATATCTTGGTTAAAGAAGAAACTGAGACCAGTTCTTGGCTTATAGTCACGATCGAGGGGAAGTTTATCTAATTCTCCATCAAATGGCAACTCTTCGAGGATGTTTCGCAAGAGAAGTTTGCTGTGAAATCTTACAAGTGGCAGTCTCTTTATTTGAGATAGCTTGTATTTTTACCCTTTCCAGGTGAAACATATTAGTTAAAGAAGAAACTGAGACCAATTCATGGCTTATAGTCAGGATCGAGGGGAAGTTTATCTGATTCCTCATCAAATGGGATCTCTTCGAGGAAGTTTCACAAGAGAAGTTTGTTGTGAAATCTTACAAGTGGCAGTCTCTTTATTTGAGATAGCTTGTGCTTTTACCCTTTCTAGGTGAAATATCTTGGTTAAAGAAGAAAATGAGACCAGTTCGTGGCGTATAGTAAGGATCGAGGGGAAGTATATCTGATTCTCCATCAAATGGCATCTCTTCGATGAAATTTCGCAAAAGAAGTTTGTTATGAAATCATACAAGTGGTAGTCTATTTATTTGAGATAGCTTGTGTTTTTACCCTTTCCAGGTGAAATATCTTGGTTAAATAAGAAATTTAGACAAGTTCATGGCTTATAGTCAGGATCGAGGGGAAGTTTATCTGATTCTCCATCAAATGGCATCTCTTCGAGGAAGTTTCGTAAGAGAAGTTTGTTGTGAAATCTTACAAGTGGTAGTCTCTTTATTTGAGATAGCTTGTGTTTTTACCCTTTCCAGGTGAAACAACTTGGTTAAAGAAGAAACTGAGACCAGTTTGTGGCTTATAGTCAGGATTGAGGGTAAGTTTATCCCATTCTCCATCAAATGGCATCTCTTCGAGGAAGTTTCGCAAGAGAAGTTTGTTATGAAATCTTACAAGTTGCAGTCTCTTTATTTGAGATAGCTTGTATTTTTACCCTTTCCAGGTGAAACATATTAGTTAAAGAAGAAACTAAGACCAATTCATTGCTTATAGTCAGGATCGAGGGGAAGTTTATCCGATCCTCATCAAATTGGATCTCTTCGAGGAAGTTTCGCAAGAGAAGTTTGTTGTGAAATCTTATAAGTGGAAGTCTCTTTATTTGAGATAGCTTGTGTTTTTACCCTTTCTAGGTGAAATATCTTGCTTAAAGAAGAAACTGAGACCAGTTCTTGGCTTATAGTCAGGATCGAGGGGACGTTTATCTAATTCTCCATCAAATGGCATCTCTTCGAGGATGTTTCGCAAGAGAAGTTTGCTGTGAAATCTTACAAGTGGCAGTCTCTTTATTTGAGATAGCTTGTATTTTTACCCTTTCCAGGTGAAACATATTAGTTAAAGAAGAAACTGAGACCAATTCATGGCTTATAGTCAGGATCGAGGGGAAGTTTATCCGATTCCTCATCAAATGGGATCTCTTCGAGGTAGTTTCGCAAGAGAAGTTTGTTGTTAAATCTTACAAGTGGCAGTCTCTTTATTTGAGATAGCTTGTGTTTTTACCCTTTCTAGGTGAAATATCTTGGTTAAAGAAGAAAATGAGACCAGTTCGTGGCGTATAGTAAGGATCGAGGGGAAGTATATCTGATTCTCCATCAAATGGCATCTCTTCGAGGAAATTTCGCAAAAGAAGTTTGTTATGAAATCATACAAGTGGTAGTCTCTTTATTTGAGATAGCTTGTGTTTTAACCCTTTCCAGGTGAAATATGTTGGTTAAAGAAGAAACCGGGACCAGTTCGTGGCTTATAGTCAGGATCGAGGGGAAGTTTATCCCATTCTCCATCAAATGGCATCTCTTCAAGGAAGTTTCGCAAGAGAAGTTTGCTGTGAAATCTTACAAGTTGTAGTCTCTTTATTTGAGATAGCTTATATTTTTACCCTTTCCAGGTGAGACATATTAGTTAAAGAAGAAACTGAGACCAATTCATGGCTTATAGTCAGGATCAAGGGGAAGTTTATCCGATTCCTCGTCAAATGGGATCTCTTCGAGGAAGTTTCGCAAGAGAAGTTTGTTGTGAAATCTTACAAGTGGAAGTCTCTTTATTTGAGATAGCTTGTGTTTTTACCCTTTCTAGGTGAAATATCTTGGTTAAAGAAGAAAATGAGACCAGTTCGTGGCGTATAGTAAGGATCGAGGGGAAGTATATCTGATTCTCCATCAAATGGCATCTCTTCGAGGAAATTTCGCAAAAGAAGTTTGTTATGAAATCATACAAGTGGTAGTCTATTTATTTGAGATAGCTTGTGTTTTTACCCTTTCCAGGTGAAATATCTTGGTTAAATAAGAAATTTAGACAAGTTCATGGCTTATAGTCAGGATCGAGGGGAAGTTTATCTGATTCTCCATCAAATGGCATCTCTTCGAGGAAGTTTCGCAAGAGAAGTTTGTTGTGAAATCTTACAAGTGGTAGTCTCTTTATTTGAGATAGCTTGTGTTTTTACCCTTTCCAGGTGAAACAACTTGGTTAAAGAAGAAACTGAGACCAGTTTGTGGCTTATAGTCAGGATTGAGGGTAAGTTTATCCTATTCTCCATCAAATGGCATCTCGTCGAGGAAGTTTCGCAAGAGAAGTTTGTTATGAAATCTTACAAGTTGCAGTCTCTTTATTTGAGATAGCTTGTATTTTTACCCTTTCCAGGTGAAACATATTAGTTAAAGAAGAAACTAAGACCAATTCATTGCTTATAGTCAGGATCGAGGGGAAGTTTATCCGATTCCTCATCAAATTGGATCTCTTCGAGGAAGTTTCGCAAGAGAAGTTTGTTGTGAAATCTTATAAGTGGCAGTCTCTTTATTTGAGATAGCTTGTGTTTTTACCCTTTCTAGGTGAAATATCTTGGTTAAAGAAGAAACTGAGACCAGTTCTTGGCTTATAGTCACGATCGAGGGGAAGTTTATCTAATTCTCCATCAAATGGCATCTCTTCGAGGATGTTTCGCAAGAGAAGTTTGCTGTGAAATCTTACAAGTGGCAGTCTCTTTATTTGAGATAGCTTGTATTTTTACCCTTTCCAGGTGAAACATATTAGTTAAAGAAGAAACTGAGACCAATTCATGGCTTATAGTCAGGATCGAGGGGAAGTTTATCTGATTCCTCATCAAATGGGATCTCTTCGAGGAAGTTTCACAAGAGAAGTTTGTTGTGAAATATTACAAGTGGCAGTCTCTTTATTTGAGATAGCTTGTGCTTTTACCCTTTCTAGGTGAAATATCTTGGTTAAAGAAGAAAATGAGACCAGTTCGTGGCGTATAGTAAGGATCGAGGGGAAGTATATCTGATTCTCCATCAAATGGCATCTCTTCGATGAAATTTCGCAAAAGAAGTTTGTTATGAAATCATACAAGTGGTAGACTATTTATTTGAGATAGCTTGTGTTTTTACCCTTTCCAGGTGAAATATCTTGGTTAAATAAGAAATTTAGACAAGTTCATGGCTTATAGTCAGGATCGAGGGGAAGTTTATCTGATTCTCCATCAAATGGCATCTCTTCGAGGAAGTTTCGTAAGAGAAGTTTGTTGTGAAATCTTACAAGTGGTAGTCTCTTTATTTGAGATAGCTTGTGTTTTTACCCTTTCCAGGTGAAACAACTTGGTTAAAGAAGAAACTGAGACCAGTTTGTGGCTTATAGTCAGGATTGAGGGTAAGTTTATCCCATTCTCCATCAAATGGCATCTCTTCGAGGAAGTTTCGCAAGAGAAGTTTGTTATGAAATCTTACAAGTTGCAGTCTCTTTATTTGAGATAGCTTGTATTTTTACCCTTTCCAGGTGAAACATATTAGTTAAAGAAGAAACTAAGACCAATTCATTGCTTATAGTCAGGATCGAGGGGAAGTTTATCCGATCCTCATCAAATTGGATCTCTTCGAGGAAGTTTCGCAAGAGAAGTTTGTTGTGAAATCTTATAAGTGGAAGTCTCTTTATTTGAGATAGCTTGTGTTTTTACCCTTTCTAGGTGAAATATCTTGCTTAAAGAAGAAACTGAGACCAGTTCTTGGCTTATAGTCAGGATCGAGGGGACGTTTATCTAATTCTCCATCAAATGGCATCTCTTCGAGGATGTTTCGCAAGAGAAGTTTGCTGTGAAATCTTACAAGTGGCAGTCTCTTTATTTGAGATAGCTTGTATTTTTACCCTTTCCAGGTGAAACATATTAGTTAAAGAAGAAACTGAGACCAATTCATGGCTTATAGTCAGGATCGAGGGGAAGTTTATCCGATTCCTCATCAAATGGGATCTCTTCGAGGTAGTTTCGCAAGAGAAGTTTGTTGTTAAATCTTACAAGTGGCAGTCTCTTTATTTGAGATAGCTTGTGTTTTTACCCTTTCTAGGTGAAATATCTTGGTTAAAGAAGAAAATGAGACCAGTTCGTGGCGTATAGTAAGGATCGAGGGGAAGTATATCTGATTCTCCATCAAATGGCATCTCTTCGAGGAAATTTCGCAAAAGAAGTTTGTTATGAAATCATACAAGTGGTAGTCTCTTTATTTGAGATAGCTTGTGTTTTAACCCTTTCCAGGTGAAATATGTTGGTTAAAGAAGAAACCGGGACCAGTTCGTGGCTTATAGTCAGGATCGAGGGGAAGTTTATCCCATTCTCCATCAAATGGCATCTCTTCAAGGAAGTTTCGCAAGAGAAGTTTGCTGTGAAATCTTACAAGTTGTAGTCTCTTTATTTGAGATAGCTTATATTTTTACCCTTTCCAGGTGAGACATATTAGTTAAAGAAGAAACTGAGACCAATTCATGGCTTATAGTCAGGATCAAGGGGAAGTTTATCCGATTCCTCGTCAAATGGGATCTCTTCGAGGAAGTTTCGCAAGAGAAGTTTGTTGTGAAATCTTACAAGTGGAAGTCTCTTTATTTGAGATAGCTTGTGTTTTTACCCTTTCTAGGTGAAATATCTTGGTTAAAGAAGAAAATGAGACCAGTTTGTGGCGTATAGTAAGGATCGAGGGGAAGTATATCTGATTCTCCATCAAATGGCATCTCTTCGATGAAATTTCGCAAAAGAAGTTTGTTATGAAATCATACAAGTGGTAGTCTATTTATTTGAGATAGCTTGTGTTTTTACCCTTTCCAGGTGAAATATCTTGGTTAAATAAGAAATTTAGACAAGTTCATGGCTTATAGTCAGGATCGAGGGGAAGTTTATCTGATTCTCCATCAAATGGCATCTCTTCGAGGAAGTTTCGCAAGAGAAGTTTTTTGTGAAATCTTACAAGTGGTAGTCTCTTTATTTGAGATAGCTTGTGTTTTTACCCTTTCCAGGTGAAACAACTTGGTTAAAGAAGAAACTGAGACCAGTTTGTGGCTTATAGTCAGGATTGAGGGTAAGTTTATCCCATTCTCCATCAAATGGCATCTCATCGAGGAAGTTTCGCAAGAGAAGTTTGTTATGAAATCTTACAAGTAGCAGTCTCTTTATTTGAGATAGCTTGTATTTTTACCCTTTCCAGGTGAAACATATTAGTTAAAGAAGAAACTAAGACCAATTCATTGCTTATAGTCAGGATCGAGGGGAAGTTTATCCGATTCCTCATCAAATTGGATCTCTTCGAGGAAGTTTCGCAAGAGAAGTTTATTGTGAAATCTTATAAGTGGCAGTCTGTTTATTTGAGATAGCTTGTGTTTTTACCCTTTCTAGGTGAAATATCTTGGTTAAAGAAGAAACTGAGACCAGTTCTTGGCTTATAGTCAGGATCAAGGGGAAGTTTATCTAATTCTCCATCAAATGGCATCTCTTTGAGGATGTTTCGCAAGAGAAGTTTGCTGTGAAATCTTACAAGTGGCAGTCTCTTTATTTGAGATAGCTTGTATTTTTACCCTTTCCCGGTGAAACATATTAGTTAAAGAAGAAACTGAGACCAATTCATGGCTTATAGTCAGGATCGAGGGGACGTTTATCCGATTCCTCATCAAATGGGATCTCTTCGAGGTAGTTTCGCAAGAGAAGTTTGTTGTGAAATCTTACAAGTGGCAGTCTCTTTATTTGAGATAGCTTGTGCTTTTACCCTTTCTAGGTGAAATATCTTGGTTAAAGAAGAAAATGAGACCAGTTCGTGGCGTATAGTAAGGATCGAGGGGAAGTATATCTGATTCTCCATCAAATGGCATCTCTTCGAGGAAATTTCGCAAAAGAAGTTTGTTATGAAATCATACAAGTGGTAGTCTCTTTATTTGAGATAGCTTGTGTTTTAACCCTTTCCAGGTGAAATATGTTGGTTAAAGAAGAAACCGGGACCAGTTCGTGGCTTATAGTCAGGATCGAGGGGAAGTTTATCCCATTCTCCATCAAATGGCATCTCTTCAAGGAAGTTTCGCAAGAGAAGTTTGCTGTGAAATCTTACAAGTTGTAGTCTCTTTATTTGAGATAGCTTATATTTTTACCCTTTCCAGGTGAGACATATTAGTTAAAGAAGAAACTGAGACCAATTCATGGCTTATAGTCAGGATCAAGGGGAAGTTTATCCGATTCCTCGTCAAATGGGATCTCTTCGAGGAAGTTTTGCAAGAGAAGTTTGTTGTGAAATCTTACAAGTGGCAGTCTCTTTATTTGAGATAGCTTGTGTTTTTACCCTTTCTAGGTTAAATATCTTGGTTAAAGAAGAAAATGAGACCAGTTCGTGGCGTATAGTAAGGATCGAGGGGAAGTATATCTGATTCTCCATCAAATGGCATCTCTTCGAGGAAATTTCGCAAAAGAAGTTTGTTATGAAATCATACAAGTGGTAGTCTATTTATTTGAGATAGCTTGTGTTTTTACCCTTTCCAGGTGAAATATCTTGGTTAAATAAGAAATTTAGACAAGTTCATGGCTTATAGTCAGGATCGAGGGGAAGTTTATCTGATTCTCCATCAAATGGCATCTCTTCGAGGAAGTTTCGCAAGAGAAGTTTGTTGTGAAATCTTACAAGTGGTAGTCTCTTTATTTGAGATAGCTTGTGTTTTTACCCTTTCCAGGTGAAACAACTTGGTTAAAGAAGAAACTGAGACCAGTTTGTGGCTTATAGTCAGGATTGAGGGTAAGTTTATCCCATTCTCCATCAAATGGCATCTCGTCGAGGAAGTTTCGCAAGAGAAGTTTGTTATGAAATCTTACAAGTTGCAGTCTCTTTATTTGAGATAGCTTGTATTTTTACCCTTTCCAGGTGAAACATATTAGTTAAAGAAGAAACTAAGACCAATTCATTGCTTATAGTCAGGATCGAGGGGAAGTTTATCCGATTCCTCATCAAATTGGATCTCTTCGAGGAAGTTTCGCAAGAGAAGTTTGTTGTGAAATCTTATAAGTGGAAGTCTCTTTATTTGAGATAGCTTGTGTTTTTACCCTTTCTAGGTGAAATATCTCGCTTAAAGAAGAAACTGAGACCAGTTCTTGGCTTATAGTCAGTATCGAGGGGAAGTTTATCTAATTCTCCATCAAATGGCATCTCTTCGAGGATGTTTCGCAAGAGAAGTTTGCTGTGAAATCTTACAAGTGGCATTCTCTTTATTTGAGATAGCTTGTATTTTTACCCTTTCCAGGTGAAACATATTAGTTAAAGAAGAAACTGAGACCAATTCATGGCTTATAGTCAGGATCGAGGGGAAGTTTATACGATTCCTCATCAAATGGGATCTCTTCGAGGTAGTTTCGCAAGAGAAGTTTGTTGTGAAATCTTACAAGTGGCAGTCTCTTTATTTGAGATAGCTTGTGTTTTTACCCTTTCTAGGTGAAATATCTTGGTTAAAGAAGAAAATGAGACCAGTTCGTGGCGTATAGTAAGGATCGAGGGGAAGTATATCTGATTCTCCATCAAATGGCATCTCTTCGAGGAAATTTCGCAAAAGAAGTTTGTTATGAAATCATACAAGTGGTAGTCTCTTTATTTGAGATAGCGTGTGTTTTAACCCTTTCCAGGTGAAATATGTTGGTTAAAGAAGAAACCGGGACCAGTTCGTGGCTTATAGTCAGGATCGAGGGGAAGTTTATCCTATTCTCCATCAATTGGCATCTCTTCAAGGAAGTTTCGCAAGAGAAGTTTGCTGTGAAATCTTACAAGTTGTAGTCTCTTTATTTGAGATAGCTTGTATTTTTACCCTTTCCCGGTGAGACATATTAGTTAAAGAAGAAACTGAGACCAATTCATGGCTTATAGTCAGGATCGAGGGGAAGTTTATCCGATTCCTCGTCAAATGGGATCTCTTCGAGGAAGTTTCGCAAGAGAAGTTTGTTGTGAAATCTTACAAGTGGCAGTCTCTTTATTTGAGATAGCTTGTGTTTTTACCCTTTCTAGGTGAAATATCTTGGTTAAAGAAGAAAATGAGACCAGTTCATGGCGTATAGTAAGGATCGAGGGGAAGTATATCTGATTCTCCATCAAATGGCATCTCTTCGAGGAAATTTCGAAAAAGAAGTTTGTTATGAAATCATACAAGTGGTAGTCTATTTATTTGAGATAGCTTGTGTTTTTACCCTTTCCAGGTGAAATATCTTGGTTAAATAAGAAATTTAGACAAGTTCATGGCTTATAGTCAGGATCGAGGGGAAGTTTATCTGATTCTCCATCAAATGGCATCTCTTCGAGGAAGTTTCGCAAGAGAAGTTTGTTGTGAAATCTTACAAGTGGTAGTCTCTTTATTTGAGATAGCTTGTGTTTTTACCCTTTCCAGGTGAAACAACTTGGTTAAAGAAGAAACTGAGACCAGTTTGTGGCTTATAGTCAGGATTGAGGGTAAGTTTATCCCATTCTCCATCAAATGGCATCTCGTCGAGGAAGTTTCGCAAGAGAAGTTTGTTATGAAATCTTACAAGTTGCAGTCTCTTTATTTGAGATAGCTTGTATTTTTACCCTTTCCAGGTGAAACATATTAGTTAAAGAAGAAACTAAGACCAATTCATTGCTTATAGTCAGGATCGAGGGGAAGTTTATCCGATTCCTCATCAAATTGGATCTCTTCGAGGAAGTTTCGCAGGAGAAGTTTGTTGTGAAATCTTATAAGTGGCAGTCTCTTTATTTGAGATAGCTTGTGTTTTTACCCTTTCTAGGTGAAATATCTTGGTTAAAGAAGAAACTGAGACCAGTTCTTGGCTTATAGTCACGATCGAGGGGAAGTTTATCTAATTCTCCATCAAATGGCAACTCTTCGAGGATGTTTCGCAAGAGAAGTTTGCTGTGAAATCTTACAAGTGGCAGTCTCTTTATTTGAGATAGCTTGTATTTTTACCCTTTCCAGGTGAAACATATTAGTTAAAGAAGAAACTGAGACCAATTCATGGCTTATAGTCAGGATCGAGGGGAAGTTTATCTGATTCCTCATCAAATGGGATCTCTTCGAGGAAGTTTCACAAGAGAAGTTTGTTGTGAAATCTTACAAGTGGCAGTCTCTTTATTTGAGATAGCTTGTGCTTTTACCCTTTCTAGGTGAAATATCTTGGTTAAAGAAGAAAATGAGACCAGTTCGTGGCGTATAGTAAGGATCGAGGGGAAGTATATCTGATTCTCCATCAAATGGCATCTCTTCGATGAAATTTCGCAAAAGAAGTTTGTTATGAAATCATACAAGTGGTAGTCTATTTATTTGAGATAGCTTGTGTTTTTACCCTTTCCAGGTGAAATATCTTGGTTAAATAAGAAATTTAGACAAGTTCATGGCTTATAGTCAGGATCGAGGGGAAGTTTATCTGATTCTCCATCAAATGGCATCTCTTCGAGGAAGTTTCGTAAGAGAAGTTTGTTGTGAAATCTTACAAGTGGTAGTCTCTTTATTTGAGATAGCTTGTGTTTTTACCCTTTCCAGGTGAAACAACTTGGTTAAAGATGAAACTGAGACCAGTTTGTGGCTTATAGTCAGGATTGAGGGTAAGTTTATCCCATTCTCCATCAAATGGCATCTCATCGAGGAAGTTTCACAAGAGAAGTTTGTTATGAAATCTTACAAGTTGCAGTCTCTTTATTTGAGATAGCTTGTATTTTTACCCTTTCCAGGTGAAACATATTAGTTAAAGAAGAAACTAAGACCAACTCATTGCTTATAGTCAGGATCGAGGGGAAGTTTATCCGATTCCTCATCAAATTGGATCTCTTCGAGGAAGTTTCGCAAGAGAAGTTTGTTGTGAAATATTATAAGTGGAAGTCCTTTATTTGAGATAGCTTGTGTTTTTACCCTTTCTAGGTGAAATATCTTGCTTAAAGAAGAAACTGAGACCAGTTCTTGGCTTATAGTCAGGATAAAGGGGAAGTTTATCTAATTCTCCATCAAATGGCATCTCTTCGAGGATGTTTCGCAAGAGAAGTTTGCTGTGAAATCTTACAAGTGGCAGTCTCTTTATTTGAGATAGCTTGTATTTTTACCCTTTCCAGGTGAAACATATTAGTTAAAGAAGAAACTGAGACCAATTCATGGCTTATAGTCAGGATCGAGGGGAAGTTTATCCGATTCCTCATCAAATGGGATCTCTTCGAGGTAGTTTCGCAAGAGAAGTTTGTTGTGAAATCTTACAAGTGGCAGTCTCTTTATTTGAGATAGCTTGTGCTTTTACCCTTTCTAGGTGAAATATCTTGGTTAAAGAAGAAAATGAGACCAGTTCGTGGCGTATAGTAAGGATCGAGGGGAAGTATATCTGATTCTCCATCAAATGGCATCTCTTCGAGGAAATTTCGCAAAAGAAGTTTGTTATGAAATCATACAAGTGGTAGTCTCTTTATTTGAGATAGCTTGTGTTTTAACCCTTTCCAGGTGAAATATGTTGTTTAAAGAAGAAACCGGGACCAGTTCGTGGCTTATAGTCAGGATCGAGGGGAAGTTTATCCCATTCTCCATCAAATGGCATCTCTTCAAGGAAGTTTCGCAAGAGAAGTTTGCTGTGAAATCTTACAAGTTGTAGTCTCTTTATTTGAGATAGCTTGTATTTTTACCCTTTCCAGGTGAGACATATTAGTTAAAGAAGAAACTGAGACCAATTCATGGCTTATAGTCAGGATCAAGGGGAAGTTTATCCGATTCCTCGTCAAATGGGATCTCTTCGAGGAAGTTTCGCAAGAGAAGTTTGTTGTGAAATCTTACAAGTGGCAGTCTCTTTATTTGAGATAGCTTGTGTTTTTACCCTTTCTAGGTGAAATATCTTGGTTAAAGAAGAAAATGAGACCAGTTCGTGGCGTATAGTAAGGATCGAGGGGAAGTATATCTGATTCTCCATCAAATGGCATCTCTTCGAGGAAATTTCGCAAAAGAAGTTTGTTATGAAATCATACAAGTGGTAGTCTATTTATTTGAGATAGCTTGTGTTTTTACCCTTTCCAGGTGAAATATCTTGGTTAAATAAGAAATTTAGACAAGTTCATGGCTTATAGTCAGGATCGAGGGGAAGTTTATCTGATTCTCCATCAAATGGCATCTCTTCGAGGAAGTTTCGCAAGAGAAGTTTGTTGTGAAATCTTACAAGTGGTAGTTTCTTTATTTGAGATAGCTTGTGTTTTTACCCTTTCCAGGTGAAACAACTTGGTTAAAGAAGAAACTGAGACCAGTTTGTGGCTTATAGTTAGGATTGAGGGTAAGTTTATCCCATTCTCCATCAAATGGCATCTCATCGAGGAAGTTTCGCAAGAGAAGTTTGTTATGAAATCTTACAAGTTGCAGTCTCTTTATTTGAGATAGCTTGTATTTTTACCCTTTCCAGGTAAAACATATTAGTTAAAGAAGAAACTAAGACCAATTCATTGCTTATAGTCAGGATCGAGGGGAAGTTTATCCGATTCTTCATCAAATTGGATCTCTTCGAGGAAGTTTCGCAAGAGAAGTTTGTTGTGAAATCTTATAAGTGGCAGTTTCTTTATTTGAGATAGCTTGTGTTTTTACCCTTTCTAGGTGAAATATCTTGGTTAAAGAAGAAACTGAGACCAGTTCTTGGCTTATAGTCACGATCGAGGGGAAGTTTATCTAATTCTCCATCAAATGGCATCTCTTCGAGGATGTTTCGCAAGAGAAGTTTGCTGTGAAATCTTACAAGTGGCAGTCTCTTTATTTGAGATAGCTTGTATTTTTACCCTTTCCAGGTGAAACATATTAGTTAAAGAAGAAACTGAGACCAATTCATGGCTTATTGTCAGGATCGAGGGGAAGTTTATCCGATTCCTCATCAAATGGGATCTCTTCGAGGAAGTTTCGCAAGAGAAGTTTGTTGTGAAATCTTACAAGTGGCAGTCTCTTTATTTGAGATAGCTTGTGTTTTTACCCTTTCTAGGTGAAATATCTTGGTTAAAGAAGAAAATGAGACCAGTTTGTGGCGTATAGTAAGGATCGAGGGGAAGTATATCTGATTCTCCATCAAATGGCATCTCTTCGAGGAAATTTCGCAATAGAAGTTTGTTATGAAATCATACAAGTGGTAGTCTCTTTATTTGAGATAGCTTGTGTTTTTACCCTTTCCAGGTGAAATATGTTGGTTAAAGAAGAAACTGGGACCAGTTCGTGGCTTATAGTCAGGATCGAGGGGAAGTTTATCCCATTGTCCATCAAATGGCATCTCTTCAAGGAAGTTTCGCAAGAGAAGTTTGCTGTGAAATCTTAAAAGTTGTAGTCTCTTTATTTGAGATAGCTTGTATTTTTACCCTTTCCAGGTGAAACATATTAGTTAAAGAAGAAACAGAGACCAATTCATGGCTTATAGTCAGGATCGTGGGGAAGTTTATCCGATTCCTCATCAAATGGGATCTCTTCGAGGAAGTTTCGCAAGAGAAGTTTGTTGTGAAATCTTACAAGTGGAAATCTCTTTATTTGAGATAGCTTGTGTTTTTAACCTTTCTAGGTGAAATATCTTGGTTAAAGAAGAAAATGAGACCAGTTCGTGGCGTATAGTAAGGATCGAGGGGAAGTATATCTGATTCTCCATCAAATGGCATCTCTTCGAGGAAATTTCGCAAAAGAAGTTTGTTATGAAATCATACAAGTGGTAGTCTATTTATTTGAGATAGCTTGTGTTTTTACCCTTTCCAGGTGAAATATCTTGGTTAAATAAAAAATGTAGACAAGTTAATGGCTTATAGTCAGGATCGAGGGGAAGTTTTTCTGATTCTCCATCAAATGGCATCTCTTCGAGGATGTTTCGCAAGAGATGTTTGTTGTGAAATCTTACAAGTTGTAGTCTCTTTATTTGAGATAGCTTGTGTTTTTACCCTTTCCAAGTGAAATATCTTGGTTAAAGAAGAAGCTGAGACCAGTTCGTGGCTTATAGTCAGGATCGAGGGGAAGTTTATCGAATTCTCCTTCAAATGGCATCTCTTCGAGGATGTTTCGCAAGAGAAGTTTGTTGTGAAATCTTACAAGTGGTAGTCTCTTTATTTGAGATAGCTTGTGTTTTTACCCTTTCTAGGTGAAATATCTTGGTTAAAGAAGAAACTGGGACCAGTTCTTGGCTTATAGTTAGGATCGAGGGGAAGTTTATCTGATTCTCCCTCAAATGGCATCTCTTCGAGGAAGTTTCGCAAGAGAAGTTTGTTGTGAAATCTTACAAGTGCTAGTCTCTTTATTTGAGATAGCTTGTGTTTTTACCAGTTCCAGGTGAAATATCTTGGTTAAATAAAAAATTTAGACAAGTTCATGGCTTATAGTCAGGATCGAGGGGAAGTTTATCCGATTCTCCATCAAATGGCATCTCTTCGAGGAACTTTCGCACGACAAATTTGTTGTGAAATATTACAAGTGGTAGTCTCTTTATTTGAGATAGCTTGTGTTTTTACCCTTTCCAGGTGAAATATCTTGGTTAAAGAAGAAACTGGGACCAGTTTGTGGATTATAGTCAGGATCTAGGGGAAATTTTTCTGATTCTCCATCAAATGGCATCTCTTCGAGGAAGTTTCGCAAGAGAAGTTTGTTGTGAAATCTTACAAGTGGTAGTCTCTTTATTTGAGATAGCTTATGTTTTTACCCTTTCGAGGTTTAATATCTTGGTTAAAGAAGAAACTGAGACCAGTTCGTGGCTTATAGTCAGGATCGAGGGAAAGTTTATCTAATTCTCCTTCAAATGGCATCTCTTGGAGGAAGTTTCGCAAGAGAATTTTGTTGTGAAATCTTACAAGTGGTAGTATCTTTATTTGAGATAGCTTGTGTTTTTACCCTTTCCAGGTGAAACATCTTGGTTAAAGAAGAAACTGAGACCAGTTCGTGGCTTATAGTCAGGATTGAGGGGAAGTTTATCCCATTCTCCATCAAATGGCATCTCTTCGAGGAAGTTTCGCAAGAGAAGTTTGATGTGAAATCTTACAAGTGGCAGTCTCTTTATTTGAAATAGCTTGTATTTTTACCCTTTCCAGGTGAAACATATTAGTTAAAGAAGAAACTGAGACCAATTTATGGCTTATAGTCAAGATTAAGGGGAAGTTTATCTGATTCCTCATCAAATGGGATCTCTTCGAGGAAGTTTCGCAAGAGATGTTTGTTGTGAAATCTTACAAGTGGCAGTCTCTTTATTTGAGATAGCTTGTGTTTTTACCCTTTCTAGGTGAAATATCTTGGTTAAAGAAGAAAATGAGACCAGTTCGTGGCGTATAGTAAGGATCAAGGGGAAGTATATATAATTCTCCATCAAATGGCATCTCTTTGAGGAAGTTTCGCAAGAGAAGTTGGTTGTGAAATCTTACAAGTGGTAGTCTCTTTATTTGAGATAGCTTGTGTTTTTACCCATTCCAGGTGAAATATCTTGGTTAAATAAGAAATTTAGACAAGTTCATGGCTTATATTCAGGATCGAGGGGAAGTTTATCCGATTCTCCATCAAATGGCATCTCTTCGAGGAAGTTTCACAAGAGAAGTTTGTTGTGAAATCTTACAAGTGGTAGTCTCTTTATTTGAGATAGCTTGTGTTTTTACCCTTTCCATGTGAAATATCTTGGTTAAAGAAGAAACTGAGACCAGTTCGTGGCTTATAATCAGGATCGAGGGGAAGTTTATCCGATTCTCCATCAAATGGCATCTCTTCGAGGAACTTTCGCACGACAAATTTGTTTTGAAATCTTACAAGTGGTAGTCTCTTTATTTGAGATAGATTGTGTTTTTACCATTTCCAGGTGAAATATCTTGGTTAAAGAAGAAACTGAGACCAGTTCGTGGCTTATAGTCAGGATCCAGGGGAAGTTTATCTAATTCTCCTTCAAATGGCATCTCTTCGAGGATGTTTCGCAAGAGAAGTTTATTGTGAAATCTTACAAGTGGTAGTCTCTTTAGTTTAGATAGCTTGTGTTTTTACCCTTTCCAGGTGAAATATCTTGGTTAAAGAAGAATCTGGAACCAGTTCGTGGCTTATAGTTAGGATTGAGGGGAAGTTTATCGAATTCTCCTTCAAATGGCATCTCTTCGAGGATATTTCGCAAGAGAAGTTTGTTGTGAAATCTTACAAGTGGTAGTCTCTTTATTTGAGATAGCTTGTGTTTTTACCCTTTCCAGGTGAAATATCTTGGTTAAAGACGAAATTGGGACCAGTTCGTGGCTTATAGTTAGGATCGAGGGGAAGTTTATCTGATTCTCCCTCAAATGGCATCTCTTCGAGGAAGTTTCGCAAGAGAAGTTGGTTGTGAAATCTTACAAGTGGTAGTCTCTTTATTTGAGATAACTTGTGTTTTTACCCATTCCAGGTGAAATATCTTGGTTAAATAAGAAATTTAGACAAGTTCATGGCTTATATTCAGGATCGAGGGGAAGTTTATCCGATTCTCCATCAAATGGCATCTCTTCGAGGAAGTTTCACAAGAGAAGTTTGTTGTGAAATCTTACAAGTGGTAGTCTCTTTATTTGAGATAGCTTGTGTTTTTACCCTTTCCATGTGAAATATCTTGGTTAAAGAAGAAACTGAGACCAGTTCGTGGCTTATAATCAGGATCGAGGGGAAGTTTATCCGATTCTCCATCAAATGGCATCTCTTCGAGGAACTTTCGCACGACAAATTTTTTGTGAAATCTTACAAGTGGTAGTCTCTTTATTTGAGATAGATTATGTTTTTACCCTTTCCAGGTGAAATAACTTGGTTAAAGAAGAAACTGAGACCAGTTCGTGGCTTATAGTCAGGATCCAGGGGAAGTTTATCTAAATCTCCTTCAAATGGCATCTCTTCGAGGATGTTTCGCAAGAGAAGTTTGTTGTGAAATCTTTCAAGTGGTAGTCTCTTTATTTTAGATAGCTTGTGTTTTTACCCTTTCCAGGTGAAATATCTTGGTTAAAGAAGAATCTGGAACCAGTTCGTGGCTTATAGTTAGGATCGAGGGGAAGTTTATCTGATTCTCCCTCAAATGGCATCTCTTCGAGGAAGTTTCGCAAGAGAAGTTGGTTGTGAAATCTTACAAGTGGTAGTCTCTTTATTTGAGATAGCTTATGTTTTTACCCATTCCAGGTGAAATATCTTGGTTATATAAGAAATTTAGATAAGTTCATGGCTTATAGTCAAGATCGAGGGGAAGTTTATCCGATTCTCCATCAAATGGCATCTCTTCGAGGAAGTTTCGCAAGAGAAGTTTGTTGTGAAATCTTACAAGTGGTAGTCTCTTTATTTAAGATAGCTTGTGTTTTTACCCTTTCCAGGTGAAATATCATGGTTAAAGAAGAAACTGAGACCAGTTCGTGGCTTATAGTCAGGATCGAGGGTAAGTTTATCTAATTCTCCTTCAAATGGCATCTCTTGGAGGATGTTTCGCAAGAGAATTTTGTTGTGAAATCTTACAAGTGGTAGTCTCTTTATTTGAGATAGCTTGTGTTTTTACCCTTTCCAGGTGAAACATCTTGGTTAAAGAAAAAACTGAGACAAGTTCGTGGCTTATAGTCAGGATTGAGGGGAAGTTTATCCCATTCTCCATCAAATGGCATGTCTTCGAGGAAGTTTCGCAAGAGAAGTTTGTTGTGAAATCTTACAAGTGGCAGCCTCTTTATTTGAGATAGCTTTTATTTTTGAATTTTTTTTATTAATAACCAAGTATTAAAAAAATATTTCGCAAATAACCGGGTTTCGGAAAAAATTACGCAAATAACCATGTTTGAGATGGCTCCACAAAGGAGGAGCCATCTCATTTGGCGCATGCACCTAGGGTTTTGCCCTAGGCGCCATCTCACTTGGCGCCTCCATTGGCTTTTAGCCAAGTGAGATGGCGCATGCTCCTTAAAAAGGAGAGGAGGCGCCATCTCACTTGGCGCCTAGGGCAAAACTAGGGTTTTTTGCTGTTTTATAAATAATTCGTCCGTTTCTTTGAAATTTCTCACACTTTCTCGCACTGTATTTTTATTTTGTACTCCCTTATTTACGTAATGACGTCGCCTATGATTTTTAGCAGAGATGGTTACGTTATATTCTCCGCCACGAAACCTGCGATGAAAATGAAATTCTTGCACATTCACTCCATGGAGCGTCTGAAGCGGAAGTTGATGCGGTGGCTAGATGGAGACATCGCCGAGGGGGAAAAAATTCGAAGGATCCAGCGAAAACGAACAACAACCTCGCATGCGACAGGAAGACCTAATGTGTGGTTGGAGGAAGTCAAAACAGACAGTGATGTAATGCTGATGATGCATGGGTCAGATGAAATTGTGTTAACAGTTGTAATTTCCTAGATTGATTATCGTTAATCATTGTTGTACGCGAAAACCCTAATGTAATTTCCTATATTGAATTTCTTAAATTGTGTGAACAGTTTTATTAACGGAAAACCCATAATGTTTACAACACAAATATTGAAAAGATTTATTGTATTACAAAATTTATGTGGTCGAGCCAGACGCCCGATTCGGACAGTTTTTGCGATTGTGTCCGACCTGACGGCATAAACCACACTTTCTTTCCAACCTGTCAAGATCGTCCATTTCTGTTGTTATGCGCCTGCTTTTGGGACGACCCTTCTTGTTCCTTCGCATTTGGTCATTGTGCCAAACTATATCACCGTTGTATTCAGGCCAATAGTCCGGTTTTGCCACCAAAGGAAAGTTGTTGTTGTAAACAGTGAGCAACGTTTCAGATTTATAAACGTTTGAGAGCAGTTGAAGCGCGTCTTGATGGGTATGCGCACAAGCGGCAATGACATGAGAGCAAGGCATACGAAAAGCTTGAAACCTGCCACAATCGCACCATTGAGAAGGTAAAATGACCCTGTATTCTTGTCTTGCCAGGCCTTCATTGTGGTCAATTGTCTCTTTCACAATGAAGTTGTGGCTATGGCGGTCAAACCGTGTAACCATGTGAGTGTTGGCTTTAGCACTTTCAGCCTTAATGTATTTCATACAGCTTTCACTCCATAGTTGTCCTGATTGCAAGACCGCATACCACATTTCACCTCTTTTGGCAAATAACGCAGCCATCCTAAAATACGTGGATTTCACCGAGGAAGTGATGGGGAGGTTTCGTATGCCCTTGAATACCCCATTCATTGATTCAATAAGATTTGTTGTCATATGCCCCCATCTTTGGCCATTGTCGTATGACCTAGTCCACTTTTCGACCGGTATATTGTCGATCTACGTACCGGCTTCTGGGTTAGACAAACGGATCTCGTTGCGGTAATATTTGAATGTGGGCTGTGTCAGTGCGTATCCCGCATTCATCACCGCTTTCCTCAATGTTTTGTCCTTGACCTCCCTCGAGAAATTCTGGACGATATGCCTGACGCAATAGACATGCGTAGAAGGAGGGTCATGCCAACCATTTGCCGGATTATTATAGGCACTTTCAATGGAGGCATGTCTGTCCGAGATCAAACAGAGATCTGGTTGAGGAGCCACGTGTGTACGAAGATTTTTCAGGAAAAAGCTCCAAGCACCGCCGGTCTCCCCCTCGACAAGGGCAAACGCAACGGGGAAAATGTTATTGTTGCCATCTTGTGCAACTGCCATCAAAAGCGTGCCTTTGTACTTCCCATACAACCAAGTCCCGTCTATTTGTGGAATTGGTTTGCATGATGCAAACCCTGTGATGCATGGTTGAAAAGCCCAAAAGACGCGACTGAATATTCCGTTGCCATGTAGTAGACTACCATCTTGAGCGTACGCTGGCAATGTTTCCAGAACATAAACACTACCTGGAGAATATGTCTTGAGTGCATTTAGGTAGCGGGGAAGTTCTCGGTATGACTCCTCCCAGTTTCCGTACACCCTTTCAATCGCCTTAGTCTTTGCTAACCACGCCTTACGGTAAGACGGAGTGTAGTTAAAAACCGTGGTGATGTGGGAGATAATTGTTTTCACCTTCAAAGAAGGGTCGTTGCTGACCAGGGGTAGGATTTCTTGACAGATTAGATCATGGTTGAGTTTTCGGTGGTCTTGTGATTGAGTGGAACTTACACAAGTATGGGTAGTCATGGAACCTATGACCCAGCAGTCACCCCTTAGTCTGTATGAAGCGGTCAGCTTGAACATGCAGTCAGGGTGGACACACTTGATCTTGTACCTTTCCGGGTTTACACGATCCACCTTATAATCAACCGAGTTGAGCATGTGAAATTTTTTGATGGCCCTTATGCATTCCTCTCTATTACGAAACTTGTCCTTCTCTTTTAAATTTTCATCTGATTGCATATACGGTTGGAAAAACAAGTCCGTAGAAGGTTCATCTCCGCCCATGTTGAAGTTTGTCATGTGCGTAGGTGGTGTGTAGATTTTGTCGGTAGGAATACTTGGGATGCCATCATCGTCAGAATCGTCGTTCACCATTTCATCGAACTCTAACTCGTTATCTTCTTCTTCATCATCAACTGCATCCACCTCATCTTGCTCATTCTCCAAAGGATCAACCTCCTGTGTCACCGGAGGCTCTACCTCCTGTGTCACCGGAGGCTCTTGAAACAGAACGTACAACTCAATAGAGTCGTTTCCAGAATAGACATGGCTGGAAATCATGTTCTGGAAATCCTCGTCATCTTGAATTGCAACCTTATAAAATATGACTTGGTTGTTTCCAAAAAAGACTGGACTCTGATAAAATATCTGGGATACCGGGCCTCGTTCAAGTTTGGCCTCCAATCTTTTCTTAAAGTAGGAGAAATTTGCTTTCCCGTTTAAGAGAAATCGGACATTGTCGGTGTTTCTAAACAAAAACCCAACTGTGGGACACATGTATGTCTCACCGTTGAAATGTGCTTTGACAACAAATTGTGGTGAAGAGGCCATTGTGTAGAATTGTTTTAGGTATGAAGGTGGGAATGTTTTGGGTTTATTGATTATATGAAGGTATGAATGCTGGAATGTTTGAAGGTTAGATGACTGATTCGAAGGTTGGAAAATTTTACAGTTTATGTGAATGAATGTTATGTTCAACCTAAGGCAAAATATTTCAATTAAGTAAGTGTTGCAACCCCCCAAGGCTGCCAATAATATTACATGCATGGGCTTATGCTGCCACCTAGCCTGGCCCTATTCTACACACATAAATGTTTTGTGTAAGCCTGCCACCCATCAACTCCAATGGCCTTGCATGCAACAGAGAAAGGAATCCCAAAGGCTGTCACGTAGCCTGAGCCAATGCTGTAAAACGTGACACCTCTTATTCGCCAAATGGGGTGGCGACACCATTCAATTTTGTACTATTTCGCCAAGTGAGATGGCGCCTCCCTTACTGTCCAATCGTGATACATGCATGGGCTTATGCTGCCACCTAGCCTGGCCCTATTCTACACACATAAATGTTTTGTGTAAGCCTGCCACCCATCTACTCCAATGGCCTTGCATGCAACAGAGAAAGGAATCCCAAAGGCTGTCACGTAGCCTGAGCCAATGCTGTAAAACGTGACACCTCTTATTCGCCAAATGGGGTGGCGACACCATTCAATTTTGTACTATTTCGCCAAGTGAGATGGCGCCTCCCTTACTGTCCAATCGTGATACATGCATGGGCTTATGCTGCCACCTAGCCTGGCCCTATTCTACACACATAAATGTTTTGTGTAAGCCTGCCACCCATCTACTCCAATGGCCTTGCATGCAACAGAGAAAGGAATCCCAAAGGCTGTCACGTAGCCTGAGCCAATGCTGTAAAACGTGACACCTCTTATTCGCCAAATGGGGTGGCGACACCAGTCATTTTTGTACTATTTCACCAAGTGAGATGGCGCCTCCCTTACTGTCCAATCGTGATACATGCATGGGCTGCCACCTAGCCTGCAAGAGTGACACCTTACATTATTTGTAAATGCATGCATGCATATGTGTAACTCCCTAAGCATGCAAATGTGACACCTCGCAGGCATGCAACCACTACATCAAAATTATTTGCCTATAAATACATACCTTATGAAACATCTCTCACACCCACATAACTCTCACTCTCTGCTACGAAATATTTCTTAAGTCTATCATACTCTCTATTTCTTCCTAAATCTTTCATTCTCTCAAGCGTTCTGAAGAATGGCCCTTCTAACAATGGGAGATACTCACAGAGGCACAAGGGAAAACATTGCTGCATTTGTAAGTCCCTTCTTTGGTTATACATTTTTCATACTTTAAAAAACGTGTTGTTCATCTTAATTAATCTTACTCTTGTTTAATTATGAACTCAGGATACACAAAGATTCAGAATCCGTTCGCACAAATACCTGGCTCCCGACCCTTTTATCGTCCCTTATCTGGAATATGCAGGTTTTGGACACGTGATAAAGATCTCCAACTGCACCATTGACTCCAAATTCATCCTTGCAATGTTGGAGAGGTGGAGACCGGAGACCCATACATTTCACCTACCAATAGGTGAATGTACCATCACTCTCGAAGATGTGTACATGCTACTGGGCCTCCCTATTGACGGTAAAACGGTGAACGGGTCGGTTCAACAACCCAACTCACAGTGTGAAGAACTGTTGGGTAGGGACATGGTAGAAGGTGGTGGAGCAAGAGGGCAGGGAATACTACTCACTGACCTGAAACGGCATTATGCAAGTATGGAATTAAATGAAAATTCCTCAGAGAATGACCGAGTAGTAAAAGCCCGAACGTATATTATGATACTTTTTGGTACTTTTTTATTTCCCGAAAGTACGGGAAATAGTGTAAATTTCATGTACTTACATTTACTAACAAATTTTGATAAAACTAGAAAATTTAGTTGGGGTTCTGCAGTATTAGCCCACCTGTACAGTTCCTTGTGCAAAAACGCAGTCAAGGAAAAATGTACATTTTGTGGGTGCGCATTTTTACTACAAGCCTGGGGTTGGTGGAGGATGGAGTCCTTAAACCCCATCAACAACAACACTTTTGGTTTCCCTTACGCAACAAAGTAAGTCATTAAGTTATAGCATTTATAACTATTCTTCTCTTTCCAAAATATATGCTAAAAATAACATGTTTCTCATTTCCTATAGGTACTGCGTGAGGGGTATGGATTACGGCAAGAATCCCAGATTCAATGTCGCACTCTACCGGAATCTGTTGGATCACTTAGGCCCAGATGACGTAAGTCGTAGCTTTTAACTTTTGTTCATTTTAATTATTTATACATTACTTTTGCGCTTACCTGATTTAAATTTTATCGCAGTTCGTCTGGAGACCATATTTGGGTTTGGACCATTCTGCAAATCCAGAGGATGCAGCAACTTGGACTGCAAAGACTGCACTCATTCGGTTCAACATTGTGGAGATGCACCACAGCGACCGTGTGAAGATGCAGTTCGGAATGATCCAAGAGATACCAAGTGATCCAACAGATTTGTCCCCCTGGCATCTAAAAAGGGTCGACGCCCAGTGGAATCTAACCAACTGGAAAGACTTTGCTCCAGAATGGTGTAAAATGTGGCAAAGGCGTCACCGCTACATCTTGCAATCCCCTATTTTCCTTACTCAAGGTAACATGCGACACACCGATCAATATATGTCGTGGTACAGGTCGGTTAGTAACCCAGATATGCACGTGTCTCATCCGAGGTACTTGGTTGACCCACGCACACAATGGGCACAACCCTCGATTCCCCACCAACAAACCCAAAATCCATCAACCTCAAACCAACCCCCAAGAAGAAACAGACCAACAAACACACAACCACATTCCCCACCACAACACAACTACAACCAAATGCCGTACTACCAACCACAATCACCGCCAAACTACCAATACCCAGATATGCCTCAAACCCAACCACAATACCAACCCCAATACCAGCAAACCCACATACCCCATACACAATTTCAGTCTTCCACATATCCCAATATGGGGCCCTCAACATCCAGCCTTAGCCCTGATATGGGAATGTTAGAAGATTATGACCAACCCGACCAAACCTACCATCAACCACCATATCACCAAACAACCCAACATCCACAGTACCAAACACCCCAAGATCCATTTCCTTTCTACCCCCCATACTCAGACGACCAATGCTACCGACCAACCATGGAACCCCACCCACCGCCAACACGACCAAACTTCGAGGGTATGGGTAACCGACTGTACCAGAGCGGATCTTCGAGATATGGAGATCTTACTGATTTTATGGATTCGGATCGCATTGACTTCGCTGGGCCATCGACCTTGCCGCAACAGGAAACGAGACGGCACCCAGCAAGAGAAAGGCGAGGACGGGGATGCGGAACTGGGGGTCATTACCGGGTTCCTGGGGATCATTGATGTATCTTTTTTTTTCCAGTATTTTTTGTATCTATTTTTTTACTGTTATTTAAATGTAAAACAGTTGAATGTAATTATTTTTTTTCAAATAAAAAATCAATTTTGTTTATCTCTGTCTAATAAGCAACGCGCAGGAAAGAAAAAAAAATTTTTTTTTTGACCTAATTTTGTACCTAGGCGCCATCTCACTTGGCTTAGGGCTTGCCATTTGCCCTTAGGCGCCAAGTGAGTTGGCGCCTCCCTTATAAAAATAGGAGGATGCGCCAAATGAGATGGCTCCTCCTTTGTGGAGCCATCTCAAACATGGTTATTTGCGTAATTTTTTTGGAAACCCGGTTATTCGCGAAATATTTTTTTAATACTTGGTTATTAATAAAAAAAATTCTTTATTTTTACCCTTTCCAGGTGAAACATATTAGTTAAAGAAGAAACTGAGACCAATTCATGGCTTATAGTCAGGATCGATGGGAAGTTTATCCGATTCTTCATCAAATTGGATCTCTTCGAGGAAGTTTCACAAGAGAAGTTTGTTGTGAAATCTTACAAGTGGAAGTCACTTTATTTGAGATAGCTTGTGTTTTTACCCTTTCCAGGTGAAACATCTTGGTTTAAGAAGAAACTGAGACCAGTTCGTGGCTTATAGTCAGGATTGAGGGGAAGTTTTTCCCATTCTCCATCAAATGGCATCTCTTCGAGGAAGTTTCGCAAGAGAAGTTTGCTGTGAAATCTTACAAGTGGCAGTCTCTTTATTTGAGATAGCTTGTATTTTTACCCTTTCCAGGTGAAACATATTAGTTAAAGAAGAAACTGAGACCAATTCATGGCTTATAGTCAGGATCGAGGGGTAGTTTATCCGATTCCTCATCAAATGGGATCTCTTCGAGGAAGTTTCGCAAGAGAAGTTTGTTGTGAAATCTTACAAGTGGCAGTCTCTTTATTTGAGATAGCTTGTGTTTTTACCCTTTCTAGGTGAAATATCTTGGTTAAAGAAGAAAATGTGACCAGTTCATGGCGTATAGTAAGGATTGAGGGGAATTATATCTAATTCTCCATCAAATGGCATCTCTTCGAGGAAATTTTGCAAAAGAAGCTTGTTTTAAAATCATGCAAGTGGTAGTCTCTTTATTTGAGATAGCTTGTGTTTTTACCCTTTCCAGGTGAAATATGTTGGTTAAAGAAGAAACTGGGACCAGTTCGTGGCTTATAGTCAGGATCGAGGGGAAGTTTATCTGATTCTCCATCAAATGGCATCTCTTCGAGGAAGTTTCGCAAGAGAAGTTTGTTGTGAAATCTTACAAGTTGTAGTCTCTTTATTTGAGATAACTTGTGTTTTTACCCTTTCCAGGTGAAATATCTTGGTTACAGAAGAAGCTGAGACCAATTCGTGGCTTATAGTCAGGATCGAGGGGAAGTTTATCGAATTCTCCTTCAAATGGCATCTCTTCGAGGATGTTTCGCAAGAGAAGTTTGTTGTGAAATCTTATAAGTGGTAGTCTCTTTATTTGAGATAGCTTGTGATTTTACCCTTTCCAGGTGAAATATCTTGGTTAAAGAAGAAACTGAGACCAGTTCGTGGCTTATAGTTAGGATCGAGGGGAAGTTTTTCTGATTCTCCCTCAAATGGCATCTCTTCGAGGAAGTTTCGCAAGAGAAGTTGGTTGTAAAATATTATAAGTGGTAGTCTCTTTATTTGAGATAGCTTGTGTTTTTACCCATTCCAGGTAAAATATCTTGGTTAAATAAGAAATTTAGACAAGTTCATGGCTTATAGTCAGGATCAAGGGGAAGTATATCCGATTCTCCATCAAATGGCATCTCTTTGAGGAAGTTTCACAAGAGAAGTTTGTTGTGAAATCTTACAAGTGGTAGTCTCTTTATTTGAGATAGCTTGTGTTTTTACCCTTTCTAGGTGAAATATCTTGGTTAAAGAAGAAACTGAGACCATTTCGTGGCTTATAATCAGGATTGAGGGGAAGCTTATCCGATTCTCCATCAAATGGCATCTCTTCGAGGAACTTTCGCACGACAATTTTTTTGTGAAATCTTACAAGTGGTAGTCTCTTTATTTGAGATAGCTTGTGTTTTTACCCTTTCCAGGTGAAATATCTTGGTTAAAGAAGAAACTGGGACCAGTTTGTGGCTTATAGTCAGGATCTAGGGGAAATTTTTCTGATTTTCCATCAAATGGCATCTCTTCGAGGAAGTTTCGCAAGAGAAGTTAGTTTTGAAATCTTACAAGTGGTAGTCTCTTTATTTGAGATAGCTTGTGTTTTTACCCTTTCCATGTGAAATATCTTGATTAAAGAAGAAACTGAGACCAGTTTGTGGCTTATAGTCAGGATCGAGGGGAAGTTTATCTAATTCTCCTTCAAATGGCATCTCTTGGAGGATGTTTCGCAAGAGAATTTTGTTGTGAAATCTTACAAGTGGTAGTCTCTTTATTTGAGATAGCTTGTGTTTTTACCCTTTCCAGGTGAAACATCTTGGTTAAAGAAGAAACTGAGACTAGTTCATGGCTTATAGTCAGGATTGAGGGGAAGTTTATCCCATTCTCCATCAAATGGCATCTCTTCGAGGAAGTTTCGCAAGAGAAGTTTGCTGTGAAATCTTACAAGTGTCAGTCTCTTTATTTAAGATAGCTTGTATTTTTACCCTTTCCAGGTGAAACATATTAGTTAAAGAAGAAACTGAGACCAATTCATGGCTTATAGTTAGGATTGAGGGGAAGTTTATCTGATTCCTAATCAAATTGGATCTCTTCGAGGAAGTTTTGCAAGAGAAGTTTGTTGTGAAATCTTACAAGTGGCAGTCTCTTTATTTGAGATAGCTTGTGTTTTTACCCTTTCCAGGTGAAATATCTTAGTTAAAGAAGAAAATGAGACCAGTTTGTGGCGTATAGTAAGGATCGAGGGGAAATATATCTGATTCTCCATCAAATGGCATCTCTTCAAGGAAATTTCGCAAAAGAAGTTTGTTATGAAATCATACAAGTGGCAGTCTCTTTATTTGAGATAGCTTGTGTTTTTACCCATTCCAGGTGAAATATTTTGGTTAAATAAGAAATTTAGACAAGTTCATGGCTTATAGTCAGGATGGAGGGGAAGTTTATCCGATTCTCCATCAAATGGCATCTCTTCGAGGAAGTTTCACAAGAGAAGTTTGTTGTGAAATCTTACAAGTGGTAGTCTCTTTATTTGAGATAGCTTGTGTTTTTACCCTTTCCAGGTGAAATATCTTGGTTAAAGAAGAAACTGAGACCAGTTCGTGGCTTATAATCAGGATCGAGGGGAAGTTTATCCGATTCTCCATCAAATGGCATCTCTTCGAGGAACTTTCGCACGACAATTTTTTTGTGAAATCTTACAAGTGGTAGTCTCTTTATTTGAGATAGCTTGTGTTTTTACCCTTTCCAGGTGAAATATCTTGGTTAAAGAAGAAACTGGGACCAGTTTGTGGCTTATAGTCAGGATCTAGGGGAAATTTTTCTGATTTTCCATCAAATGGCATCTCTTCGAGGAAGTTTCGCAAGAGAAGTTTGTTTTGAAATCTTACAAGTGGTAGTCTCTTTATTTGAGATAGCTTGTGTTTTTACCCTTTCCAGGTGAAATATCTTGATTAAAGAAGAAACTGAGACCAGTTTGTGGCTTATAGTCAGGATCGAGGGGAAGTTTATCTAATTCTCCTTCAAATGGCATCTCTTGGAGGATGTTTCGCAAGAGAATTTTGTTGTGAAATCTTACAAGTGGTAGTCTCTTTATTTGAGATAGCTTGTGTTTTTACCCTTTCCAGGTGAAACATCTTGGTTAAAGAAGAAACTGAGACTAGTTCATGGCTTATAGTCAGGATTGAGGGGAAGTTTATCCCATTCTCCATCAAATGGCATCTCTTCGAGGAAGTTTCGCAAGAGAAGTTTGCTGTGAAATCTTACAAGTGTCAGTCTCTTTATTTAAGATAGCTTGTATTTTTACCCTTTCCAGGTGAAACATATTAGTTAAAGAAGAAACTGAGACCAATTCATGGCTTATAGTTAGGATCGAGGGGAAGTTTATCTGATTCCTAATCTAATTGGATCTCTTCGAGGAAGTTTTGCAAGAGAAGTTTGTTGTGAAATCTTACAAGTGGCAGTCTCTTTATTTGAGATAGCTTGTGTTTTTACCCTTTCCAGGTGAAATATCTTAGTTAAAGAAGAAAATGAGACCAGTTTGTGGCGTATAGTAAGGATCGAGGGGAAATATATCTGATTCTCCATCAAATGGCATCTCTTCATGGAAATTTCGCAAAAGAAGTTTGTTATGAAATCATACAAGTGGCAGTCTCTTTATTTGAGATAGCTTGTGTTTTTACCCATTCCAGGTGAAATATTTTGGTTAAATAAGAAATTTAGACAAGTTCATGGCTTATAGTCAGGATGGAGGGGAAGTTTATCCGATTCTCCATCAAATGGCATCTCTTCGAGGAAGTTTCACAAGAGAAGTTTGTTGTGAAATCTTACAAGTGGTAGTCTCTTTATTTGAGATAGCTTGTGTTTTTACCCTTTCCAGGTGAAATATCTTGGTTAAAGAAGAAACTGAGACTAGTTCGTGGCTTATAATCAGGATCGAGGGGAAGTTTATCCGATTCTCCATCAAATGGCATCTCTTCAAGGAACTTTCGCACGACAATTTTTTTGTGAAATCTTACAAGTGGTAGTCTCTTTATTTGAGATAGCTTGTGTTTTTACCCTTTCCAGGTGAAATATCTTGGTTAAAGAAGAAACTGGGACTAGTTTGTGGCTTATAGTCAGGATCTAGGGGAAATTTTTCTGATTTTCCATCAAATGGCATCTCTTCGAGGAATTTTCGCAAGAGAAGTTTGTTTTGAAATCTTACGAGTGGTAGTCTCTTTATTTGAGATAGCTTGTGTTTTTACCCTTTCCAGGTGAAATATCTTGGTTAAAGAAGAAACTGAGACCAGTTTGTAGCTTATAGTCAGGATCGAGGGGAAGTTTATCTAATTCTCCTTCAAATGGCATCTCTTGGAGGATGTTTCGCAAGAGAATTTTGTTGTGAAATGTTACAAGTGGTAGTCTCTTTATTTGAGATAGCTTGTGTTTTTACCCTTTCCAGGTGAAACATCTTGGTTAAAGAAGAAACTGAGACCATTTCTTGGCTTATAGTCAGGATTGAGGGGAAGTTTATCCCATTCTCCATCAAATGGCATCTCTTCGAGGAAGTTTCGCAAGAGAAGTTTGCTGTGAAATCTTACAAGTGGCAGTCTCTTTATTTGAGATAACTTGTATTTTTACCCTTTCCAGGTGAAACATATTAGTTAAATAAGAAACTGAGACCAATTCATGGCTTATAGTTAGGATCGAGGGGAAGTTTATCTGATTCCTCATCAAATTGGATCTCTTCGAGGAAGTTTCGCAAGAGAAGTTTGTTGTGAAATCTTACAAGTGGTAGTCTCTTTATTTGAGATAGCTTGTGTTTTTACCCTTTCCAGGTGAAATATCTTAGTTAAAGAAGAAAATGAGACCAGTTTGTGGCGTATAGTAAGGATCGAGGGGAAGTATATCTGATTCTCCATCAAATGGCATCTCTTCAAGGAAATTTCGCAAAAGAAGTTTGTTATGAAATCATACAAGTGGCAGTCTCTTTATTTGAGATAGATTGTGTTTTTACCCATTCCAGGTGAAATATTTTGGTTAAATAAGAAATTTAGACAAGTTCATGGCTTATAGTCAGGATGGAGGGGAAGTTTATCCGATTCTCCATCAAATGGCATCTCTTCGAGGAAGTTTCACAAGAGAAGTTTGTTGTGAAATCTTACAAGTGGTAGTCTCTTTATTTGAGATAGCTTGTGTTTTTACCCTTTCCAGGTGAAATATCTTGGTTAAAGAAGAAACTGAGACCAGTTCGTGGCTTATAATCAGGATCGAGGGGAAGTTTATCCGATTCTCCATCAAATGGCATCTCTTCGAGGAACTTTCGCACGACGATTGTTTTGTGAAATCTTACAAGTGGTAGTCTCTTTATTTGAGATAGCTTGTGTTTTTACCCTTTCCAGGTGAAATATCTTGGTTAAAGAAGAAACTGGGACCAGTTTGTGGCTTATAGTCAGGATCTAGGGGAAATGTTTCTGATTTTCCATCAAATGGCATCTCTTCGAGGAATTTTCGCAAGAGAAGTTTGTTTTGAAATCTTACGAGTGGTAGTCTCTTTATTTGAGATAGCTTGTGTTTTTACCCTTTCCAGGCGAAATATCTTGGTTAAAGAAGAAACTGAGACCAGTTTGTAGCTTATAGTCAGGATCGAGGGGAAGTTTATCTAATTCTCCTTCAAATGGCATCTCTTGGAGGATGTTTCGCAAGAGAATTTTGTTGTGAAATCTTACAAGTGGTAGTCTCTTTATTTGTGATAGCTTGTGTTTTTACCCTTTCCAGGTGAAACATCTTGGTTAAAGAAGAAACTGAGACCATTTCTTGGCTTATAGTCAGGATTGAGGGGAAGTTTATCCCATTCTCCATCAAATGGCATCTCTTCGAGGAAGTTTCGCAAGAGAAGTTTGCTGTGAAATCTTACAAGTGGCGGTCTCTTTATTTGAGATAGCTTGTATTTTTACCCTTTCCAGGTGAAACATATTAGTTAAATAAGAAACTGAGACCAATTCATGGCTTATAGTTAGGATCGAGGGGAATTTTATCTGATTCCTCATCAAATTGGATCTCTTCGAGGAAGTTTCGCAAGAGAAGTTTGTTGTGAAATCTTACAAGTGGTAGTCTCTTTATTTGAGATAGCTTGTGTTTTTACCCTTTCCAGGTGAAATATCTTAGTTAAAGAAGAAAATGAGACTAGTTTGTGGCGTATAGTAAGGATCGAGGGGAAGTATATCTGATTATCCATCAAATGGCATCTCTTCAAGGAAATTTCGCAAAAGAAGTTTGTTATGAAATCATACAAGTGACAGTCTCTTTATTTGAGATAGATTGTGTTTTTACCCATTCCAGGTGAAATATTTTGGTTAAATAAGAAATTTAGACAAGTTCATGGCTTATAGTCAGGATGGAGGGGAAGTTTATCCGATTCTCCATCAAATGGCATCTCTTCGAGGAAGTTTCACAAGAGAAGTTTGTTGTGAAATCTTACAAGTGGTAGTCTCTTTATTTGAGATAGCTTGTGTTTTTACCCTTTCCAGGTGAAATATCTTGGTTAAAGAAGAAATTGAGACCAGTTCGTGGCTTATAATCAGGATCGAGGGGAAGTTTATCCGATTCTCCATCAAATGGCATCTCTTCGAGGAACTTTCGCACGACAATTTTTTTGTGAAATCTTACAAGTGGTAGTCTCTTTATTTGAGATAGCTTGTGTTTTTACCCTTTCCAGGTGAAATATCTTGGTTAAAGAAGAAACTGGGACCAGTTTGTGGCTTATAGTCAGGATCTAGGGGAAATTTTTCTGATTTTCTATCAAATGGCATCTCTTCGAGGAATTTTCGCAAGAGAAGTTTGTTTTGAAATCTTATGAGTGGTAGTCTCTTTTTTTGAGATAGCTTGTGTTTTTACCCTTTCCAGGTGAAATATCTTGGTTAAAGAAGAAACTGAGACCAGTTTGTGGCTTATAGTCAGGATCGAGGGGAAGTTTATCTAATTCTCCTTCAAATGGCATCTCTTGGAGGATGTTTCGCAAGAGAATTTTGTTGTGAAATCTTACAAGTGATAGTCTCTCTATTTGAGATAGCTTGTGTTTTTACCCTTCCCTGGTGAAACATCTTGGTTAAAGAAGAAACTGAGACCAGTTCGTGGCTTATAGTCAGGATTGAGGGGAAGTTTATCCCATTCTCCATCAAATGGCATCTCTTCGAGGAAGTTTCGCAAGAGAAGTTTGCTGTGAAATCTTACAAGTGGCAGTCTCTTTATTTGAGATAGCTTGTATTTTTACCCTTTCCAGGTGAAACATATTAGTTAAATAAGAAACTGAGACCAATTCATGGCTTATAGTTAGGATCGAGGGGAAGTTTATCTGATTCCTCATCAAATTGGATCTCTTCGAGGAAGTTTCGCAAGAGAAGTTTATTGTGAAATCTTACAAGTGGAAGTCTCTTTATTTGAGATAGCTTGTGTTTTTACCATTTCCAGGTGAAATATCTTAGTTAAAGAAGAAAATGAGACCAGTTCGTGGCGTATAGTAAGGATCGAGGGGAAGTATATCTGATTCTCCATCAAATGGCATCTCTTCGAGGAAATTTCGCAAAAGAAGTTTGTTATGAAATCATACAAGTGGCAGTCTCTTTATTTGAGATAGCTTGTGTTTTTACCCATTCCAGGTGAAATATTTTGGTTAAATAAGAAATTTATCCAAGTTCATGGCTTATAGTCAGGATGGAGGGGAAGTTTATCCGATTCTCCATCAAATGGCATCTCTTCGAGGAAGTTTCACAAGAGAAGTTTGTTGTGAAATCTTATAAGTGGTAGTCTCTTTATTTGAGATAGCTTGTGTTTTTACCCTTTCCAGGTGAAATATCTTGGTTAAAGAAGAAACTGAGACCAGTTCGTGGCTTATAATCAGGATCGAGGGGAAGTTTATCCGATTCTCCATCAAATGGCATCTCTTCGAGGAAGTTTCCCAAGAAAATTTTTTTGTGAAATCTTACAAGTGGTAGTCTCTTTATTTGAGATAGCTTGTGTTTTTACCCTTTCCAGGTGAAACATCTTGGTTAAAGAAGAAACTGAGACCAGTTTGTGGCTTATAGTCAGGATTGAGGGGAACTTTATCCCAATCTCCATCAAATGGCATCTCTTCGAGGAAGTTTCGCAAGAGAAGTTTGCTGTGAAATCTTACAAGTGGCAGTCTCTTTATTTGAGATAGCTTGTATTTTTACCCTTTCTAGGTGAAACATATTAGTTAAAGAAGAAACTGAGACCAATTAATGGTTTATAGTCAGGATCAAGGGGAAGTTTATCCGATTCCTCGTCAAATGGGATCTCTTCGAGGAAGTTTCGCAAGAGAAGTTTGTTGTGAAATCTTACAAGTGGGAGTCTCTTTATTTGAGATAGCTTGTGTTTTTACCCTTTCTAGGTGAAATATCTTGGTTAAAGAAGAAAATGAAATCAGTTCGTGGCGTATAGTAAGGATCGAGGGGAAGTATATCTAATTCTCCATCAAATGGAATCTCTTCGAGGAAATTTCGCAAAAGAAGTTTGTTATGAAATTATACAAGTGGTAGTCTCTTTATTTGAGATAGGTTGTGTTTTTACCCTTTCCCGGTGAAATATGTTGGTTAAAGAAGAAACTAGGACCAGTTCGTGGCTTATAGTCAGGATCGAGGGGAAGTTTATCTGATTCTCCATCAAATGGCATCTCTTCGAGGAAGTTTTGCAAGAGAAGTTTATTGTGAAATATTACAAGTTGTAGTCTCTTTATTTGAGATAGCTTGTGTTTTTACCCTTTCCAGGTGAAATATCTTGGTTAAAGAAGAAGCTGAGACCAGTTCATGGCTTATAGTCAGGATCGAGGGGAAGTTTATCGAATTCTCCTTCAAATGGCATCTCTTCGAGGATGTTTCGCAAGAGAAATTTGATGTGAAATCTTACAAGTGGTAGTCTCTTTATTTGAGATAGCTTGTGTTTTTACCCTTTCCAGGTGAAATATCTTGGTTAAAGAAAAAACTGAGACCAGTTCGTGGCTTATAGTCAGGATCGAGGGGAAGTTTATCTAATTCTCCTTCAAATGGCATCACTTGGAAGATGTTTCGCAATAGAATTTTGTTGTGAAATCTTACAAGTGGTAGTATCTTTATTTGAGATAGCTTGTGTTTTTACCCTTTCTAGGTGAAACATCTTGGTTAAAGAAGAAACTGAGACCAGTTCATGGCTTATAGTCAGGATTGAGGGGAAGTTTATCCCATTCTCCATCAAATGGCATCTCTTCGAGGAAGTTTCGCAAGAGAAGTTTGCTGTGAAATCTTACAAGTGGCAGTCTCTTTATTTGACATAGCTTGTATTTTTACCCTTTCCAGGTGAAACATATTAGTAAAAGAAGAAACTGAGACCAACTCATGGCTTATAGTCAGGATCGAGGGGAAGTTTATCTGATTCCTCATCAAATTGGATCTCTTCGAGGAAGTTTTGCAAGAGAAGTTTATTGTGAAATCTTACAAGTGGCAGTCACTTTATTTGAGATAGCTTGTATTTTTACCCTTTCCAGGGGAAATATCTTGGTTAAAGAAGAAAATGAGACCAGTTTGTGGCGTATAGTAAGGATCGAGGGGAAGTATATCTGATTCTCCATCAAATGGCATCTCTTCGAGGAAATTTCGCAAAAGAATTTTTTATGAAATCATACAACTGGCAGTCTCTTTATTTGAGATGGCTTGTGTTTTTACCCATTCCAGGTGAAATATTTTGGTTAAATAAGAAATTTAGACAAGTTCATGGCTTATAGTCAGGATGGAGGGGAAGTTTATCCGATTCTCCATCAAATGGCATCTCTTCGAGGAAGTTTCACAAGAGAAGTTTGTTGTGAAATCTTACAAGTGGTAGTCTCTTTATTTGAGATAGCTTGTGTTTTTACCCTTTCCAGGTGAAATATCTTGGTTAAAGAAGAAACTGAGACTAGTTCGTGGCTTATAATCAGGATCGAGGGGAAGTTTATCCGATTCTCCATCAAATGGCATCTCTTCAAGGAACTTTCGCACGACAATTTTTTTGTGAAATCTTACAAGTGGTAGTCTCTTTATTTGAGATAGCTTGTGTTTTTACCCTTTCCAGGTGAAATATCTTGGTTAAAGAAGAAACTGGGACCAGTTTGTGGCTTATAGTCAGGATCTAGGGGAAATTTTTCTGATTTTCCATCAAATGGCATCTCTTCGAGGAATTTTCGCAAGAGAAGTTTGTTTTGAAATCTTACGAGTGGTAGTCTCTTTATTTGAGATAGCTTGTGTTTTTACCCTTTCCAGGTGAAATATCTTGGTTAAAGAAGAAACTGAGACCAGTTTGTAGCTTATAGTCAGGATCGAGGGGAAGTTTATCTAATTCTCCTTCAAATGGCATCTCTTGGAGGATGTTTCGCAAGAGAATTTTGTTGTGAAATGTTACAAGTGGTAGTCTCTTTATTTGAGATAGCTTGTGTTTTTACCCTTTCCAGGTGAAACATCTTGGTTAAAGAAGAAACTGAGACCATTTCTTGGCTTATAGTCAGGATTGAGGGGAAGTTTATCCCATTCTCCATCAAATGGCATCTCTTCGAGGAAGTTTCGCAAGAGAAGTTTGCTGTGAAATCTTACAAGTGGCAGTCTCTTTATTTGAGATAGCTTGTATTTTTACCCTTTCCAGGTGAAACATATTAGTTAAATAAGAAACTGAGACCAATTCATGGCTTATAGTTAGGATCGAGGGGAAGTTTATCTGATTCCTCATCAAATTGGATCTCTTCGAGGAAGTTTCGCAAGAGAAGTTTGTTGTGAAATCTTACAAGTGGTAGTCTCTTTATTTGAGATAGCTTGTGTTTTTACCCTTTCCAGGAGAAATATCTTAGTTAAAGAAGAAAATGAGACCAGTTTGTGGCGTATAGTAAGGATGGAGGGGAAGTATATCTGATTCTCCATCAAATGGCATCTCTTCAAGGAAATTTCGCAAAAGAAGTTTGTTATGAAATCATACAAGTGGCAGTCTCTTTATTTGAGATAGATTGTGTTTTTACCCATTCCAGGTGAAATATTTTGGTTAAATAAGAAATTTAGACAAGTTCATGGCTTATAGTCAGGATGGAGGGGAAGTTTATCCGATTCTCCATCAAATGGCATCTCTTCGAGGAAGTTTCACAAGAGAAGTTTGTTGTGAAATCTTACAAGTGGTAGTCTCTTTATTTGAGATAGCTTGTGTTTTTACCCTTTCCAGGTGAAATATCTTGGTTAAAGAAGAAACTGAGACCAGTTCGTGGCTTATAATCAGGATCGAGGGGAAGTTTATCCGATTCTCCATCAAATGGCATCTCTTCGAGGAACTTTCGCACGACGATTTTTTTGTGAAATCTTACAAGTGGTAGTCTCTTTATTTGAGATAGCTTGTGTTTTTACCCTTTCCAGGTGAAATATCTTGGTTAAAGAAGAAACTGGGACCAGTTTGTGGCTTATAGTCAGGATCTAGGGGAAATGTTTCTGATTTTCCATCAAATGGCATCTCTTCGAGGAATTTTCGCAAGAGAAGTTTGTTTTGAAATCTTACGAGTGGTAGTCTCTTTATTTGAGATAGCTTGTGTTTTTACCCTTTCCAGGCGAAATATCTTGGTTAAAGAAGAAACTGAGACCAGTTTGTAGCTTATAGTCAGGATCCAGGGGAAGTTTATCTAATTCTCCTTCAAATGGCATCTCTTGGAGGATGTTTCGCAAGAGAATTTTGTTGTGAAATCTTACAAGTGGTAGTCTCTTTATTTGTGATAGCTTGTGTTTTTACCCTTTCCAGGTGAAACATCTTGGTTAAAGAAGAAACTGAGACCATTTCTTGGCTTATAGTCAGGATTGAGGGGAAGTTTATCCCATTCTCCATCAAATGGCATCTCTTCGAGGAAGTTTCGCAAGAGAAGTTTGCTGTGAAATCTTACAAGTGGCGGTCTCTTTATTTGAGATAGCTTGTATTTTTACCCTTTCCAGGTGAAACATATTAGTTAAATAAGAAACTGAGACCAATTCATGGCTTATAGTTAGGATCGAGGGGAATTTTATCTGATTCCTCATCAAATTGGATCTCTTCGAGGAAGTTTCGCAAGAGAAGTTTGTTGTGAAATCTTACAAGTGGTAGTCTCTTTATTTGAGATAGCTTGTGTTTTTACCCTTTCCAGGTGAAATATCTTAGTTAAAGAAGAAAATGAGACTAGTTTGTGGCGTATAGTAAGGATCGAGGGGAAGTATATCTGATTATCCATCAAATGGCATCTCTTCAAGGAAATTTCGCAAAAGAAGTTTGTTATGAAATCATACAAGTGACAGTCTCTTTATTTGAGATAGATTGTGTTTTTACCCATTCCAGGTGAAATATTTTGGTTAAATAAGAAATTTAGACAAGTTCATGGCTTATAGTCAGGATGGAGGGGAAGTTTATCCGATTCTCCATCAAATGGCATCTCTTCGAGGAAGTTTCACAAGAGAAGTTTGTTGTGAAATCTTACAAGTGGTAGTCTCTTTATTTGAGATAGCTTGTGTTTTTACCCTTTCCAGGTGAAATATCTTGGTTAAAGAAGAAATTGAGACCAGTTCGTGGCTTATAATCAGGATCGAGGGGAAGTTTATCCGATTCTCCATCAAATGGCATCTCTTCGAGGAACTTTCGCACGACAATTTTTTTGTGAAATCTTACAAGTGGTAGTCTCTTTATTTGAGATAGCTTGTGTTTTTACCCTTTCCAGGTGAAATATCTTGGTTAAAGAAGAAACTGGGACCAGTTTGTGGCTTATAGTCAGGATCTAGGGGAAATTTTTCTGATTTTCTATCAAATGGCATCTCTTCGAGGAATTTTCGCAAGAGAAGTTTGTTTTGAAATCTTATGAGTGGTAGTCTCTTTTTTTGAGATAGCTTGTGTTTTTACCCTTTCCAGGTGAAATATCTTGGTTAAAGAAGAAACTGAGACCAGTTTGTGGCTTATAGTCAGGATCGAGGGGAAGTTTATCTAATTCTCCTTCAAATGGCATCTCTTGGAGGATGTTTCGCAAGAGAATTTTGTTGTGAAATCTTACAAGTGATAGTCTCTCTATTTGAGATAGCTTGTGTTTTTACCCTTCCCTGGTGAAACATCTTGGTTAAAGAAGAAACTTAGACCAGTTCGTGGCTTATAGTCAGGATTGAGGGGAAGTTTATCCCATTCTCCATCAAATGGCATCTCTTCGAGGAAGTTTCGCAAGAGAAGTTTGCTGTGAAATCTTACAAGTGGCAGTCTCTTTATTTGAGATAGCTTGTATTTTTACCCTTTCCAGGTGAAACATATTAGTTAAATAAGAAACTGAGACCAATTCATGGCTTATAGTTAGGATCGAGGGGAAGTTTATCTGATTCCTCATCAAATTGGATCTCTTCGAGGAAGTTTCGCAAGAGAAGTTTATTGTGAAATCTTACAAGTGGAAGTCTCTTTATTTGAGATAGCTTGTGTTTTTACCATTTCCAGGTGAAATATCTTAGTTAAAGAAGAAAATGAGACCAGTTCGTGGCGTATAGTAAGGATCGAGGGGAAGTATATCTGATTCTCCATCAAATGGCATCTCTTCGAGGAAATTTCGCAAAAGAAGTTTGTTATGAAATCATACAAGTGGCAGTCTCTTTATTTGAGATAGCTTGTGTTTTTACCCATTCCAGGTGAAATATTTTGGTTAAATAAGAAATTTATCCAAGTTCATGGCTTATAGTCAGGATGGAGGGGAAGTTTATCCGATTCTCCATCAAATGGCATCTCTTCGAGGAAGTTTCACAAGAGAAGTTTGTTGTGAAATCTTATAAGTGGTAGTCTCTTTATTTGAGATAGCTTGTGTTTTTACCCTTTCCAGGTGAAATATCTTGGTTAAAGAAGAAACTGAGACCAGTTCGTGGCTTATAATCAGGATCGAGGGGAAGTTTATCCGATTCTCCATCAAATGGCATCTCTTCGAGGAAGTTTCCCAAGAAAATTTTTTTGTGAAATCTTACAAGTGGTAGTCTCTTTATTTGAGATAGCTTGTGTTTTTACCCTTTCCAGGTGAAACATCTTGGTTAAAGAAGAAACTGAGACCAGTTTGTGGCTTATAGTCAGGATTGAGGGGAACTTTATCCCAATCTCCATCAAATGGCATCTCTTCGAGGAAGTTTCGCAAGAGAAGTTTGCTGTGAAATCTTACAAGTGGCAGTCTCTTTCTTTGAGATAGCTTGTATTTTTACCATTTCTAGGTGAAACATATTAGTTAAAGAAGAAACTGAGACCAATTAATGGTTTATAGTCAGGATCAAGGGGAAGTTTATCCGATTCCTCGTCAAATGGGATCTCTTCGAGGAAGTTTCGCAAGAGAAGTTTGTTGTGAAATCTTACAAGTGGGAGTCTCTTTATTTGAGATAGCTTGTGTTTTTACCCTTTCTAGGTGAAATATCTTGGTTAAAGAAGAAAATGAAATCAGTTCGTGGCGTATAGTAAGGATCGAGGGGAAGTATATCTAATTCTCCATCAAATGGAATCTCTTCGAGGAAATTTCGCAAAAGAAGTTTGTTATGAAATTATACAAGTGGTAGTCTCTTTATTTGAGATAGGTTGTGTTTTTACCCTTTCCCGGTGAAATATGTTGGTTAAAGAAGAAACTAGGACCAGTTCGTGGCTTATAGTCAGGATCGAGGGGAAGTTTATCTGATTCTCCATCAAATGGCATCTCTTCGAGGAAGTTTTGCAAGAGAAGTTTATTGTGAAATATTACAAGTTGTAGTCTCTTTATTTGAGATAGCTTGTGTTTTTACCCTTTCCAGGTGAAATATCTTGGTTAAAGAAGAAGCTGAGACCAGTTCATGGCTTATAGTCAGGATCGAGGGGAAGTTTATCGAATTCTCCTTCAAATGGCATCTCTTCGAGGATGTTTCGCAAGAGAAATTTGATGTGAAATCTTACAAGTGGTAGTCTCTTTATTTGAGATAGCTTGTGTTTTTACCCTTTCCAGGTGAAATATCTTGGTTAAAGAAAAAACTGAGACCAGTTCGTGGCTTATAGTCAGGATCGAGGGGAAGTTTATCTAATTCTCCTTCAAATGGCATCACTTGGAAGATGTTTCGCAATAGAATTTTGTTGTGAAATCTTACAAGTGGTAGTATCTTTATTTGAGATAGCTTGTGTTTTTACCCTTTCTAGGTGAAACATCTTGGTTAAAGAAGAAACTGAGACCAGTTCATGGCTTATAGTCAGGATTGAGGGGAAGTTTATCCCATTCTCCATCAAATGGCATCTCTTCGAGGAAGTTTCGCAAGAGAAGTTTGCTGTGAAATCTTACAAGTGGCAGTCTCTTTATTTGACATAGCTTGTATTTTTACCCTTTCCAGGTGAAACATATTAGTAAAAGAAGAAACTGAGACCAACTCATGGCTTATAGTCAGGATCGAGGGGAAGTTTATCTGATTCCTCATCAAATTGGATCTCTTCGAGGAAGTTTTGCAAGAGAAGTTTATTGTGAAATCTTACAAGTGGCAGTCACTTTATTTGAGATAGCTTGTATTTTTACCCTTTCCAGGGGAAATATCTTGGTTAAAGAAGAAAATGAGACCAGTTTGTGGCGTATAGTAAGGATCGAGGGGAAGTATATCTGATTCTCCATCAAATGGCATCTCTTCGAGGAAATTTCGCAAAAGAATTTTTTATGAAATCATACAACTGGCAGTCTCTTTATTTGAGATGGCTTGTGTTTTTACCCATTCCAGGTGAAATATTTTGGTTAAATAAGAAATTTAGACAAGTTCATGGCTTATAGTCAGGATGGAGGGGAAGTTTATCCGATTCTCCATCAAATGGCATCTCTTTGAGGAAGTTTCACAAGAGAAGTTTGTTGTGAAATCTTACAAGTGGTAGTCTCTTTATTTGAGATAGCTTGTGTTTTACCCTTTCCAGGTGAAAGATCTTGGTTAAAGAAGAAACTGAGACCAGTTCGTGGCTTATAGTCAGGATTGAGGGGAAGTTTATCCCATTCTCCATCAAATGGCATCTCTTCGAGGAAGTTTCGCAAGAGAAGTTTGTTATGAAATCTTACAAGTGGCAGTCTCTTTATTTGAGATAGCTTGTATTTTTAACCTTTCCAGTTGAAACATATTAGTTAAAGAAGAAACTAAGACCAATTCATGGCTTATAGTCAGGATCAAGGGGAAGTTTATCCGATTCCTCATCAAATGGGATCTCTTCGAGGAAGTTTCACAAGAGAAGTTTGTTGTGAAATCTTACAAGTGGCAGTCTCTTTATTTGAGATAGCTTGTGTTTTTACCCTTTCCTGGTGAAACATCTTGGTTAAAGAAGAAACTGAGACCAGTTCGTGGCTTATAGTCCGGATTCAGGGGAAGTTTATCCCATTCTCCATCAAATGGCATCTCTTCGAGGAAGTTTCGCAAGAGAAGTTTGTTGTGAAATCTTACAAGTGGAAGTCTCTTTATTTGAGATAGCTTGTATTTTTACCCTTTCCAGGTGAAACATATTAGTTAAATAAGAAACTGAGACCAATTCATGGCTTATAGTTAGGATCGAGGGGAAGTTTATCTGATTCCTCATCAAATTGGATCTCTTCGAGGAAGTATCACAAGAGAAGTTTATTGTGAAATCTTACAAGTGGAAGTCTCTTTATTTGAGATAGCTTGTGTTTTTACCATTTCCAGGTGAAATATCTTAGTTAAAGAAGAAAATGAGACCAGTTCGTGGCGTATAGTAAGGATCGAGGGGAAGTATATCTGATTCTCTATCAAATGGCATCTCTTCAAGGAAATTTTGCAAAAGAAGTTTGTTATGAAATCATACAAGTGGCAGTCTCTTTATTTGAGATAGCTTGTGTTTTTACCCATTTCAGGTGAAATATTTTGGTTAAATAAGAAATTTATCCAAGTTCATGGCTTATAGTCAGGATGGAGGGGAAGTTTATCCGATTCTCCATCAAATGGCATCTCTTCGAGGAAGTTTCACAAGAGAAGTTTGTTGTGAAATCTTACAAGTGGTACTCTCTTTATTTGAGATAGCTTGTGTTTTTACCCTTTCCAGGTGAAATATATTGGTTAAAGAAGAAACTGAGACCAGTTCGTGGCTTATAATCAGGATCGAGGGGAAGTTTATCCGATTCTCCATCAAATGGCATCTCTTCGAGGAACTTTCGCACGACAATTTTTTTGTGAAATCTTACAAGTGGTAGTCTCTTTATTTGAGATAGCTTGTGTTTTTACCCTTTCCAGGTGAAATATCTTGGTTAAAGAAGAAATTGGGACCAGTTTGTGGCTTATAGTCAGGATCTAGGGGAAATTTTTCTGATTTTCTATCAAATGGCATCTCTTCGAGGAATTTTCGCAAGAGAAGTTTGTTTTGAAATCTTATGAGTGGTAGTCTCTTTTTTTGAGATAGCTTGTGTTTTTACCCTTTCCAGGTGAAATATCTTGGTTAAAGAAGAAACTGAGACCAGTTTGTGGCTTATAGTCAGGATCAAGGGGAAGTTTATCTAATTCTCCTTCAAATGGCATCTCTTGGAGGATGTTTCGCAAGAGAATTTTGTTGTGAAATCTTACAAGTGATAGTCTCTCTATTTGAGATAGCTTGTGTTTTTACCCTTCCCTGGTGAAACATCTTGGTTAAAGAAGAAACTGAGACCAGTTCGTGGCTTATAGTCAGGATTGAGGGGAAGTTTATCCCATTCTCCATCAAATGGCATCTCTTCGAGGAAGTTTCGCAAGAGAAGTTTGCTGTGAAATCTTACAAGTGGCAGTCTCTTTATTTGAGATAGCTTGTATTTTTACCCTTTCCAGGTGAAACATATTAGTTAAATAAGAAACTGAGACCAATTCATGGCTTATAGTTAGGATCGAGGGGAACTTTATCTGATTCCTCATCAAATTAGATCTCTTCGAGGAAGTTTCGCAAGAGAAGTTTATTGTGAAATCTTACAAGTGGAAGTCTCTTTATTTGAGATAGCTTGTGTTTTTACCATTTCCAGGTGAAATATCTTAGTTAAAGAAGAAAATGAGACCAGTTCGTGGCGTATAGTAAGGATCGAGGGGAAGTATATCTGATTCTCCATCAAATGGCATCTCTTCGAGGAAATTTCGCAAAAGAAGTTTGTTATGAAATCATACAAGTGGCAGTCTCTTTATTTGAGATAGCTTGTGTTTTTACCCATTCCAGGTGAAATATTTTGGTTAAATAAGAAATTTATCCAAGTTCATGGCTTATAGTCAGGATGGAGGGGAAGTTTATCCGATTCTCCATCAAATGGCATCTCTTCGAGGAAGTTTCACAAGAGAAGTTTGTTGTGAAATCTTATAAGTGGTAGTCTCTTTATTTGAGATAGATTGTGTTTTTACCCTTTCCAGGTGAAATATCTTGGTTAAAGAAGAAACTGAGACCAGTTCGTGGCTTATAATCAGGATCGAGGGGAAGTTTATCCGATTCTCCATCAAATGGCATCTCTTCGAGGAAGTTTCCCAAGAAATTTTTTTTGTGAAATCTTACAAGTGGTAGTCTCTTTATTTGAGATAGCTTGTGTATTTACCCTTTCCAGGTGAAACATCTTGGTTAAAGAAGAAACTGAGACCAGTTTGTGGCTTATAGTCAGGATTGAGGGGAACTTTATCCCAATCTCCATCAAATGGCATCTCTTCGAGGAAGTTTCGCAAGAGAAGTTTGCTGTGAAATCTTACAAGTGGCAGTCTCTTTATTTGAGATAGCTTGTATTTTTACCCTTTCTAGGTGAAACATATTAGTTAAAGAAGAAACTGAGACCAATTAATGGCTTATAGTCAGGATCAAGGGGAAGTTTATCCGATTCCTCGTCAAATGGGATCTCTTCGAGGAAGTTTCGCAAGAGAAGTTTGTTGTGAAATCTTACAAGTGGGAGTCTCTTTATTTGAGATAGCTTGTGTTTTTACCCTTTCCAGGTGAAATATCTTGGTTAAAGAAGAAACTGAGACCAGTTTGTAGCTTATAGTCAGGATCGAGGTGAAGTTTATCTAATTCTCCTTCAAATGGCATCTCTTGGAGGATGTTTCGCAAGAGAATTTTGTTGTGAAATCTTACAAGTGGTAGTCTCTTTATTTGAGATAGCTTGTGTTTTTACCCTTTCCAGGTGAAACATCTTGGTTAAAGAAGAAACTGAGACCATTTCTTGGCTTATATTCAGGATCGAGGGGAAGTTTATCTGATTCTCCATCAAATGGCATCTCTTCGAGGAAGTTTCGCAAGAGAAGTTTATTGTGAAATATTACAAGTTGTAGTCTCTTTATTTGAGATAGCTTGTGTTTTTACCCTTTCCAGGTGAAATATCTTGGTTAAAGAAGAAGCTGAGACCAGTTCATGGCTTATAGTCAGGATCGAGGGGAAGTTTATCGAATTCTCCTTCAAATGGCATCTCTTCGAGGATGTTTCGCAAGAGAAATTTGATGTGAAATCTTACAAGTGGTAGTCTCTTTATTTGAGATAGCTTGTGTTTTTACCCTTTCCAGGTGAAATATCTTGGTTAAAGAAAAAACTGAGACCAGTTCGTGGCTTATAGTCAGGATCGAGGGGAAGTTTATCTAATTCTCCTTCAAATGGCATCTCTTGGAAGATGTTTCGCAATAGAATTTTGTTGTGAAATCTTACAAGTGGTAGTATCTTTATTTGAGATAGCTTGTGTTTTTACCCTTTCTAGGTGAAACATCTTGGTTAAAGAAGAAACTGAGACCAGTTCATGGCTTATAGTCAGGATTGAGGGGAAGTTTATCCCATTCTCCATCAAATGGCATCTCTTCGAGGAAGTTTCGCAAGAGAAGTTTGCTGTGAAATCTTACAAGTGGCAGTCTCTTTATTTGACATAGCTTGTATTTTTACCCTTTCCAGGTGAAACATATTAGTAAAAGAAGAAACTAAGACCAACTCATGGCTTATAGTCAGGATCGAGGGGAAGTTTATCTGATTCCTCATCAAATTGGATCTCTTCGAGGAAGTTTTGCAAGAGAAGTTTATTGTGAAATCTTACAAGTGGCAGTCACTTTATTTGAGATAGCTTGTATTTTTACCCTTTCCAGGGGAAATATCTTGGTTAAAGAAGAAAATGAGACCAGTTTGTGGCGTATAGTAAGGATCGAGGGGAAGTATATCTGATTCTCCATCAAATGGCATCTCTTCGAGGAAATTTCGCAAAAGAATTTTTTATGAAATCATACAAGTGGCAGTCTCTTTATTTGAGATGTCTTGTGTTTTTACCCATTCCATGTGAAATATTTTGGTTAAATAAGAAATTTATACAAGTTCATGGCTTATAGTCAGGATGGAGGGGAAGTTTATCCGATTCTCCATCAAATGGCATCTCTTTGAGGAAGTTTCACAAGAGAAGTTTGTTGTGAAATCTTACAAGTGGTAGTCTCTTTATTTGAGATAGCTTGTGTTTTACCCTTTCCAGGTGAAAGATCTTGGTTAAAGAAGAAACTGAGACCAGTTCGTGGCTTATAGTCAGGATTGAGGGGAAGTTTATCCCATTCTCCATCAAATGGCATCTCTTCGAGGAAGTTTCGCAAGAGAAGTTTGTTGTGAAATCTTACAAGTGGCAGTCTCTTTATTTGAGATAGCTTGTATTTTTAACCTTTCCAGGTGAAACATATTAGTTAAAGAAGAAACTAAGACCAATTCATGGCTTATAGTCAGGATCGAGGGGAAGTTTATCCGATTCCTCATCAAATGGGATCTCTTCGAGGAAGTTTCACAAGAGAAGTTTGTTGTGAAATCTAACAAGTGGCAGTCTCTTTATTTGATATAGCTTGTGTTTTTACCCTTTCCTGGTGAAACATCTTGGTTAAAGAAGAAAATGAGACCAGTTCGTGGCTTATAGTCCGGATTCAGGGGAAGTTTATCCCATTCTCCATCAAATGGCATCTCTTTGAGGAAGTTTCGCAAGAGAAGTTTGTTGTGAAATCTTACAAGTGGCAGTCTCTTTATTTGAGATAGCTTGTATTTATACCCTTTCCAGGTGAAACATATTAGTTAAATAAGAAACTGAGACCAATTCATGGCTTATAGTTAGGATCGAGGGGAAGTTTATCTGATTCCTCATCAAATTGGATCTCTTCGAGGAAGTATCGCAAGAGAAGTTTATTGTGAAATCTTACAAGTGGAAGTCTCTTTATTTGAGATAGCTTGTGTTTTTACCATTTCTAGGTGAAATATCTTAGTTAAAGAAGAAAATGAGACCAGTTTGTGGCGTATAGTAAGGATCGAGGGGAAGTATATCTGATTCTCTATCAAATGGCATCTCTTCGAGGAAATTTCGCAAAAGAAGTTTGTTATTAAATCATACAAGTGGCAGTCTCTTTATTTGAGATAGCTTGTGTTTTTACCCATTTCAGGTGAAATATTTTGGTTAAATAAGAAATTTATCCAAGTTCATGGCTTATAGTCAGGATGGAGGGGAAGTTTATCCGATTCTCCATCAAATGGCATCTCTTCGAGGAAGTTTCACAAGAGAAGTTTGTTGTGAAATCTTATAAGTGGTAGTCTCTTTATTTGAGATAGCTTGTGTTTTTACCCTTTCCAGATGAAATATCTTGGTTAAAGAAGAAACTGAGACCAGTTCGTGGCTTATAATCAGGATCGAGGGGAAGTTTATCCGATTTTCCATCAAATGGCATCTCTTCGAGGAAGTTTCCCAAGAAATTTTTTTTGTGAAATCTTACAAGTGGTAGTCTCTTTATTTGAGATAGCTTGTGTTTTTACCCTTTCCAGGTGAAACATCTTGGTTAAAGAAGAAACTGAGACCAGTTTGTGGCTTATGGTCAGGATTGAGGGGAACTTTATCCCATTCTCCATCAAATGGCATCTCTTCGAGGAAGTTTCGCAAGAGAAGTTTGCTGTGAAATCTTACAAGTGGCAGTCTCTTTATTTGAGATAGCTTGTATTTTTACCCTTTCCAGGTGAAACATATTAGTTAAAGAAGAAACTGAGACCAATTAATGGCTTATAGTCAGGATCAAGGGGAAGTTTATCTGATTCCTCGTCAAATGGGATCTCTTCGAGGAAGTTTCGCAAGAGAAGTTTGTTGTGAATTCTTACAAGTGGGAGTCTCTTTATTTGAGATAGCTTGTGTTTTTACCCTTTCTAGGTGAAATATCTTGGTTAAAGAAGAAAATGAAACCAGTTCGTGGCGTATAGTAAGGATCGAGGGGAAGTATATCTGATTCTCCATCAAATGGCATCTCTTCGAGGAAATTTCGCAAAAGAAGTTTGTTATGAAATTATACAAGTGGTAGTCTCTTTATTTGAGATAGGTTGTGTTTTTACCCTTTCCCGGTGAAATATGTTGGTTAAATAAGAAACTAGGGCCAGTTCGTGGCTTATAGTCAGGATCGAGGGGAAGTTTATCTGATTCTCCATCAAATGGCATCTCTTCGAGGAAGTTTTGCAAGAGAAGTTTGTTGTGAAATATTACAAGTTGTAGTCTCTTTATTTGAGATAGCTTGTGTTTTCACCCTTTCCAGGTGAAATATCTTGGTTAAAGAAGAAGCTGAGACCAGTTCATGGCTTATAGTCAGGATCGAGGGGAAGTTTATCGAATTCTCCTTCAAATGGCATCTCTTCGAGGATGTTTCGCAAGAGAAATTTGATGTGAAATCTTACAAGTGGTAGTCTCTTTATTTGAGATAGCTTGTGTTTTTACCCTTTCCAGGTGAAATATCTTGGTTAAAGAAAAAACTGAGACCAGTTCGTGGCTTATAGTCAGGATCGAGGGGAAGTTTATCTAATTCTCCTTCAAATGGCATCTCTTGGAGGATGTTTCGCAATAGAATTTTGTTGTGAAATCTTACAAGTGGTAGTATCTTTATTTGAGATAGCTTGTGTTTTTACCCTTTCTAGGTGAAACATCTTGGTTAAAGAAGAAACTGAGACCAGTTCATGGCTTATAGTCAGGATTGAGGGGAAGTTTATCCCATTCTCCATCAAATGGCATCTCTTCGAGGAAGTTTCGCAAGAGAAGTTTGCTGTGAAATCTTACAAGTGGCAGTCTCTTTATTTGACATAGCTTGTATTTTTACCCTTTCCAGGTGAAACATATTAGTAAAAGAAGAAACTGAGACCAATTCATGGCTTATAGTCAGGATCGAGGGGAAGTTTATCTGATTCCTCATCAAATTGGATCTCTTCGAGGAAGTTTTGCAAGAGAAGTTTATTGTGAAATCTTACAAGTGGCAGTCACTTTATTTGAGATAGCTTGTATTTTTACCCTTTCCAGGGGAAATATCTTGGTTAAAGAAGAAAATGAGACCAGTTTGTGGCGTATAGTAAGGATCGAGGGGAAGTATATCTGATTCTCCATCAAATGGCATCTCTTCGAGGAAATTTCGCAAAAGAATTTTTTATGAAATCATACAAGTGGCAGTCTCTTTATTTGAGATGGCTTGTGTTTTTACCCATTCCAGGTGAAATATTTTGGTTAAATAAGAAATTTATACAAGTTCATGGCTTATAGTCAGGATGGAGGGGAAGTTTATCCGATTCTCCATCAAATGGCATCTCTTTGAGGAAGTTTCACAAGAGAAGTTTGTTGTGAAATCTTACAAGTGGTAGTCTCTTTATTTGAGATAGCTTGTGTTTTACCCTTTCCAGGTGAAAGATCTTGGTTAAAGAAGAAACTGAGACCAGTTCGTGGCTTATAGTCAGGATTGAGGGGAAGTTTATCCCATTCTCCATCAAATGGCATCTCTTCGAGGAAGTTTCGCAAGAGAAGTTTGTTGTGAAATCTTACAAGTGGCAGTCTCTTTATTTGAGATAGCTTGTATTTTTAACCTTTCCAGGTGAAACATATTAGTTAAAGAAGAAACTAAGACCAATTCATGGCTTATAGTCAGGATCGAGGGGAAGTTTATCCGATTCCTCATCAAATGGGATCTCTTCGAGGAAGTTTCACAAGAGAAGTTTGTTGTGAAATCTAACAAGTGGCAGTCTCTTTATTTGAGATAGCTTGTGTTTTTACCCTTTCCTGGTGAAACATCTTGGTTAAAGAAGAAACTGAGACCAGTTCGTGGCTTATAGTCCGGATTCAGGGGAAGTTTATCCCATTCTCCATCAAATGGCATCTCTTTGAAGAAGTTTCGCAAGAGAAGTTTGTTGTGAAAACTTACAAGTGGCAGTCTCTTTATTTGAGATAGCTTGTATTTTTACCCTTTCCAGGTGAAACATATTAGTTAAATAAGAAACTGAGACCAATTCATGGCTTATAGTTAGGATCGAGGGGAAGTTTATCTGATTCCTCATCAAATTGGATCTCTTCGAGGAAGTATCGCAAGAGAAGTTTATTGTGAAATCTTACAAGTGGAAGTCTCTTTATTTGAGATAGCTTGTGTTTTTACCATTTCCAGGTGAAATATCTTAGTTAAAGAAGAAAATGAGACCAGTTCGTGGCGTATAGTAAGGATCGAGGGGAAGTATATCTGATTCTCTATCAAATGGCATCTCTTCGAGGAAATTTCGCAAAAGAAGTTTGTTATGAAATCATACAAGTGGCAGTCTCTTTATTTGAGATAGCTTGTGTTTTTACCCATTTCAGGTGAAATATTTTGGTTAAATAAGAAATTTATCCAAGTTCATGGCTTATAGTCAGGATGGAGGGGAAGTTTATCCGATTCTCCATCAAATGGCATCTCTTCGAGGAAGTTTCACAAGAGAAGTTTGTTGTGAAATCTTATAAGTGGTAGTCTCTTTATTTGAGATAGCTTGTGTTTTTACCCTTTCCAGATGAAATATCTTGGTTAAAGAAGAAACTGAGACCAGTTCGTGGCTTATAATCAGGATCGAGGGGAAGTTTATCCGATTCTCCATCAAATGGCATCTCTTCGAGGAAGTTTCCCAAGAAATTTTTTTTGTGAAATCTTACAAGTGGTAGTCTCTTTATTTGAGATAGCTTGTGTTTTTACCCTTTCCAGGTGAAACATCTTGGTTAAAGAAGAAACTGAGACCAGTTTGTGGCTTATATTCAGGATTGAGGGGAACTTTATCCCATTCTCCATCAAATGGCATCTTCTCGAGGAAGTTTCGCAAGAGAAGTTTGCTGTGAAATCTTACAAGTGGCAGTCTCTTTATTTGAGATAGCTTGTATTTTTACCCTTTCCAGGTGAAACATATTAGTTAAAGAAGAAACTGAGACCAATTAATGGCTTATAGTCAGGATCAAGGGGAAGTTTATCTGATTCCTCGTCAAATGGGATCTCTTCGAGGAAGTTTCGCAAGAGAAGTTTGTTGTGAATTCTTACAAGTGGGAGTCTCTTTATTTGAGATAGCTTGTGTTTTTACCCTTTCTAGGTGAAATATCTTGGTTAAAGAAGAAAATGAAACCAGTTCGTGGCGTATAGTAAGGATCGAGGGGAAGTATATCTGATTCTCCATCAAATGGCATCTCTTCGAGGAAATTTCGCAAAAGAAGTTTGTTATGAAATTATACAAGTGGTAGTCTCTTTATTTGAGATAGGTTGTGTTTTTACCCTTTCCCGGTGAAATATGTTGGTTAAATAAGAAACTAGGGCCAGTTCGTGGCTTATAGTCAGGATCGAGGGGAAGTTTATCTGATTCTCCATCAAATGGCATCTCTTCGAGGAAGTTTTGCAAGAGAAGTTTGTTGTGAAATATTACAAGTTGTAGTCTCTTTATTTGAGATAGCTTGTGTTTTCACCCTTTCCAGGTGAAATATCTTGGTTAAAGAAGAAGCTGAGACCAGTTCATGGCTTATAGTCAGGATCGAGGGGAAGTTTATCGAATTCTCCTTCAAATGGCATCTCTTCGAGGATGTTTCGCAAGAGAAATTTGATGTGAAATCTTACAAGTGGTAGTCTCTTTATTTGAGATAGCTTGTGTTTTTACCCTTTCCAGGTGAAATATCTTGGTTAAAGAAAAAACTGAGACCAGTTCGTGGCTTATAGTCAGGATCGAGGGGAAGTTTATCTAATTCTCCTTCAAATGGCATCTCTTGGAGGATGTTTCGCAATAGAATTTTGTTGTGAAATCTTACAAGTGGTAGTATCTTTATTTGAGATAGCTTGTGTTTTTACCCTTTCTAGGTGAAACATCTTGGTTAAAGAAGAAACTGAGACCAGTTCATGGCTTATAGTCAGGATTGAGGGGAAGTTTATCCCATTCTCCATCAAATGGCATCTCTTCGAGGAAGTTTCGCAAGAGAAGTTTGCTGTGAAATCTTACAAGTGGCAGTCTCTTTATTTGACATAGCTTGTATTTTTACCCTTTCCAGGTGAAACATATTAGTAAAAGAAGAAACTGAGACCAATTCATGGCTTATAGTCAGGATCGAGGGGAAGTTTATCTGATTCCTCATCAAATTGGATCTCTTCGAGGAAGTTTTGCAAGAGAAGTTTATTGTGAAATCTTACAAGTGGCAGTCACTTTATTTGAGATAGCTTGTATTTTTACCCTTTCCAGGGGAAATATCTTGGTTAAAGAAGAAAATGAGACCAGTTTGTGGCGTATAGTAAGGATCGAGGGGAAGTATATCTGATTCTCCATCAAATGGCATCTCTTCGAGGAAATTTCGCAAAAGAATTTTTTATGAAATCATACAAGTGGCAGTCTCTTTATTTGAGATGGCTTGTGTTTTTACCCATTCCAGGTGAAATATTTTGGTTAAATAAGAAATTTATACAAGTTCATGGCTTATAGTCAGGATGGAGGGGAAGTTTATCCGATTCTCCATCAAATGGCATCTCTTTGAGGAAGTTTCACAAGAGAAGTTTGTTGTGAAATCTTACAAGTGGTAGTCTCTTTATTTGAGATAGCTTGTGTTTTACCCTTTCCAGGTGAAAGATCTTGGTTAAAGAAGAAACTGAGACCAGTTCGTGGCTTATAGTCAGGATTGAGGGGAAGTTTATCCCATTCTCCATCAAATGGCATCTCTTCGAGGAAGTTTCGCAAGAGAAGTTTGTTGTGAAATCTTACAAGTGGCAGTCTCTTTATTTGAGATAGCTTGTATTTTTAACCTTTCCAGGTGAAACATATTAGTTAAAGAAGAAACTAAGACCAATTCATGGCTTATAGTCAGGATCGAGGGGAAGTTTATCCGATTCCTCATCAAATGGGATCTCTTCGAGGAAGTTTCACAAGAGAAGTTTGTTGTGAAATCTAACAAGTGGCAGTCTCTTTATTTGAGATAGCTTGTGTTTTTACCCTTTCCTGGTGAAACATCTTGGTTAAAGAAGAAACTGAGACCAGTTCGTGGCTTATAGTCCGGATTCAGGGGAAGTTTATCCCATTCTCCATCAAATGGCATCTCTTTGAAGAAGTTTCGCAAGAGAAGTTTGTTGTGAAAACTTACAAGTGGCAGTCTCTTTATTTGAGATAGCTTGTATTTTTACCCTTTCCAGGTGAAACATATTAGTTAAATAAGAAACTGAGACCAATTCATGGCTTATAGTTAGGATCGAGGGGAAGTTTATCTGATTCCTCATCAAATTGGATCTCTTCGAGGAAGTATCGCAAGAGAAGTTTATTGTGAAATCTTACAAGTGGAAGTCTCTTTATTTGAGATAGCTTGTGTTTTTACCATTTCCAGGTGAAATATCTTAGTTAAAGAAGAAAATGAGACCAGTTCGTGGCGTATAGTAAGGATCGAGGGGAAGTATATCTGATTCTCTATCAAATGGCATCTCTTCGAGGAAATTTCGCAAAAGAAGTTTGTTATGAAATCATACAAGTGGCAGTCTCTTTATTTGAGATAGCTTGTGTTTTTACCCATTTCAGGTGAAATATTTTGGTTAAATAAGAAATTTATCCAAGTTTATGGCTTATAGTCAGGATGGAGGGGAAGTTTATCCGATTCTCCATCAAATGGCATCTCTTCGAGGAAGTTTCACAAGAGAAGTTTGTTGTGAAATCTTATAAGTGGTAGTCTCTTTATTTGAGATAGCTTGTGTTTTTACCCTTTCCAGATGAAATATCTTGGTTAAAGAAGAAACTGAGACCAGTTCGTGGCTTATAATCAGGATCGAGGGGAAGTTTATCCGATTCTCCATCAAATGGCATCTCTTCGAGGAAGTTTCCCAAGAAATTTTTTTTGTGAAATCTTACAAGTGGTAGTCTCTTTATTTGAGATAGCTTGTGTTTTTACCCTTTCCAGGTGAAACATCTTGGTTAAAGAAGAAACTGAGACCAGTTTGTGGCTTATAGTCAGGATTGAGGGGAACTTTATCCCATTCTCCATCAAATGGCATCTTCTCGAGGAAGTTTCGCAAGAGAAGTTTGCTGTGAAATCTTACAAGTGGCAGTCTCTTTATTTGAGATAGCTTGTATTTTTACCCTTTCCAGGTGAAACATATTAGTTAAAGAAGAAACTGAGACCAATTAATGGCTTATAGTCAGGATCAAGGGGAAGTTTATCCGATTCCTCGTCAAATGGGATCTCTTCGAGGAAGTTTCGCAAGAGAAGTTTGTTGTGAATTCTTACAAGTGGGAGTCTCTTTATTTGAGATAGCTTGTGTTTTTACCCTTTCTAGGTGAAATATCTTGGTTAAAGAAGAAAATGAAACCAGTTCGTGGCGTATAGTAAGGATTGAGGGGAAGTATATCTGATTCTCCATCAAATGGCATCTCTTCGAGGAAATTTCGCAAAAGAAGTTTGTTATGAAATTATACAAGTGGTAGTCTCTTTATTTGAGATAGGTTGTGTTTTTACCCTTTCCCGGTGAAATATGTTGGTTAAATAAGAAACTAGGGCCAGTTCGTGGCTTATAGTCAGGATCGAGGGGAAGTTTATCTGATTCTCCATCAAATGGCATCTCTTCGAGGAAGTTTTGCAAGAGAAGTTTGTTGTGAAATATTACAAGTTGTAGTCTCTTTATTTGAGATAGCTTGTGTTTTTACCCTTTCCAGGTGAAATATCTTGGTTAAAGAAGAAGCTGAGACCAGTTCATGGCTTATAGTCAGGATCGAGGGGAAGTTTATCGAATTCTCCTTCAAATGGCATCTCTTCGAGGATGTTTCGCAAGAGAAATTTGATGTGAAATCTTACAAGTGGTAGTCTCTTTATTTGAGATAGCTTGTGTTTTTACCCTTTCCAGGTGAAATATCTTGGTTAAAGAAAAAACTGAGACCAGTTCGTGGCTTATAGTCAGGATCGAGGGGAAGTTTATCTAATTCTCCTTCAAATGGCATCTCTTGGAGGATGTTTCGCAATAGAATTTTGTTGTGAAATCTTACAAGTGGTAGTATCTTTATTTGAGATAGCTTGTGTTTTTACCCTTTCTAGGTGAAACATCTTGGTTAAAGAAGAAACTGAGACCAGTTCATGGCTTATAGTCAGGATTGAGGGGAAGTTTATCCCATTCTCCATCAAATGGCATCTCTTCGAGGAAGTTTCGCAAGAGAAGTTTGCTGTGAAATCTTACAAGTGGCAGTCTCTTTATTTGACATAGCTTGTATTTTTACCCTTTCCAGGTGAAACATATTAGTAAAAGAAGAAACTGAGACCAATTCATGGCTTATAGTCAGGATCGAGGGGAAGTTTATCTGATTCCTCATCAAATTGGATCTCTTCGAGGAAGTTTTGCAAGAGAAGTTTATTGTGAAATCTTACAAGTGGCAGTCTCTTTATTTGAGATAGCTTGTATTTTTACCCTTTCCAGGGGAAATATCTTGGTTAAAGAAGAAAATGAGACCAGTTTGTGGCGTATAATAAGGATCGAGGGGAAGTATATCTGATTCTCCATCAAATGGCATCTCTTCGAGGAAATTTCGCAAAAGAATTTTTTATGAAATCATACAAGTGGCAGTCTCTTTATTTGAGATGGCTTGTGTTTTTACCCATTCCAGGTGAAATATTTTGGTTAAATAAGAAATTTAGACAAGTTCATGGCTTATAGTCAGGATGGAGGGGAAGTTTATCCGATTCTCCATCAAATGGCATCTCTTTGAGGAAGTTTCACAAGAGAAGTTTGTTGTGAAATCTTACAAGTGGTAGTCTCTTTATTTGAGATAGCTTGTGTTTTACCCTTTCCAGGTGAAAGATCTTGGTTAAAGAAGAAACTGAGACCAGTTCGTGGCTTATAGTCAGGATTGAGGGGAAGTTTATCCCATTCTCCATCAAATGGCATCTCTTCGAGGAAGTTTCGCAAGAGAAGTTTGTTGTGAAATCTTACAAGTGGCAGTCTCTTTATTTGAGATAGCTTGGATTTTTAACCTTTCCAGGTGAAACATATTAGTTAAAGAAGAAACTAAGACCAATTCATGGCTTATAGTCAGGATCGAGGGGAAGTTTATCCGATTCCTCATCAAATGGGATCTCTTCGAGGAAGTTTCACAAGAGAAGTTTGTTGTGAAATCTTACAAGTGGCAGTCTCTTTATTTGAGATAGCTTGTGTTTTTACCCATTCCATGTGAAATATCTTGGTTAAATAAGAAATTTAGACAAGTTCATGGCTTATAGTCAGGATCGAGGGGAAGGTTATCCGATTCGCCATCAAATAGCATCTCTTCGAGGAAGTTTCACAAGAGAAGTTTGTTGTGAAATCTTACAAGTGGTAGTCTCTTTATTTGAGATAGCTTGTGTTTTTACCCTTTCCAGGTGAAATATCTTGGTTAAAGAAGAAACTGAGACCAGTTCGTGGCTTATAGTCAGGATCGAGGGGAAGTTTATCCGATTCTCCATCAAATGGCATCTCTTCGAGGAACTTTCTCACGACAAATTTGTTGTGAAATCTTACAAGTGGTAGTCTCTTTATTTGAGATAGCTTATGTTTTTACCCTTTCCAGGTGAAATATCTTGGTTAAAGAAGAAACTGGGACAAGTTTGTGGCTTATAGTCAGGATCTAGGGGAAATTTTTTTGATTCTCCATCAAATGGCATCTCTACGAGGAAGTTTCGCAAGAGAAGTTTGTTGTGAAATCTTACAAGTGGTAGTCTCTTTATTTGAGATAGCTTTTGTTTTTACCCTTTCCGGGTGAAATATCTTGGTTAAAAAAGAAACTGAGACCAGTTCGTGGCTTATAGTCAGGATCGAGGGGAAGTTTATCTAATTCTCCTTCAAATGGCATATCTTGGAGGATGTTTGGCAAGAGAATTTTGTTGTGAAATCTTACAAGTGGTAGTCTCTTTATTTGAGATAGCTTGTGTTTTTACCCTTTCCAGGTGAAACATCTTGGTTAAAGAAGAAACTGAGACCAGTTCGTGGCTTATAGTCAGGATTGAGGGGAAGTTTATCCCATTCTCCATCAAATGGCATATCTTCGAGGAAGTTTCGCAAGAGCAGTTTGTTGTGAAATCTTACAAGTGGCAGTCTCTTTATTTGAGATAGCTTGTATTTTTAACCTTTCCAGGTGAAACATATTAGTTAAAGAAGAAACTGAGACAAATTCATGGCTTATAATCAGGATCGAGGGGAAGTTTATCCGATTCCTCATCAAATGGGATCTCTTCGAGGAAATTTCGCAAGAGAAGTTTGTTGTGAAATCTTACAAGTGGCAGTCTCTTTATTTAAGATAGCTTGTGTTTTTACCCTTTCCAGGTGAAATATCTTGGTTAAAGAAGAAACTGAGACCAGTTCGTAGCTTATAGTCAGGATCGAGAGGAAGTTTATCTAATTCTCCATCAAATAGCATTTCGTCGACGAATTTTCGCAAGAGAAATTTGTTGTGAAATATTTACAAGAGGTAGTCTCTTTATTTGAGATAGCTTGTATTTTTACCCTTTCCAGGTGAAATATCTTGGTTAAATAAGAAAATGAGACCAGTTTGTGGCGTATAGTAAGGATCGTGGGGAAGTATATCTGATTCTCCATCAAATGGCATCTCTTCGAGGAAATTTCGCAAAAGAAGTTTGTTATGAAATCATACAAGTGGAAGTCTATTTATTTGAGATAGCTTGTGTTTTTACCCTTTCCGGGTGAAATATCTTGGTTAAAGAAGAAACTGAGACCAGTTCGTGGCTTATAGTCATGATCGAGGGCAAGTTTATCTGATTCTCCATCAAATGGCATCTCTTCGAGGAAGTTTCGTAAGAGAAGTTTGTTGTGAAATCTTACAAGTGGTAGTCTCTTTATTTGACATAGCTTGTGTTTTTACCCTTTCCAGGTGAAACATCTTGGTTAAAGAAGAAACTTTGACCAGTTCGTGGCTTATAGTCAGGATCGAGGGGAAGTTTCACAAGAGAAGTTTGTTGTGAAATCTTACAAGTGGTAGTCTCTTTATTTGAGATAGCTTGTGTTTTTACCCTTACCAGGTGAAATATCTTGGTTAAAGAAGAAACTGAGACCAGTTCGTGGCTTATAGTAAGGATCGAGGGGAAGTTTATCCGATTCTCCATCAAATGGCATCTCTTCGAGGAAGTTTTGCAAGAGAAGTTTGTTGTGAAATCTTACATGTGGTAGTCTCTTTGTTTGAGATAGATTGTGTTTTTACCCTTTCCGGGTGAAATATCTTGGTTAAAGAAGAAACTGAGACTAGTTTTTGGCTTATAGTCAGGATCGAGGGGAAGTTTATCCAATTCTCCATCAAATGGCATCTCTTCGAGGAAGTTTCGCAAGAGAAATTTGTTGTGAAATCTTACAGGTGGTAGTCTCTTTATTTGAGATATCTTGTGTTTTTACCCTTTCCAGGTTTAATATCTTGGTTAAAGAAGAAATTGGGACTAGTACGTGGCTTATAGTCATGATAGAGGGGAAGTTTATCTGATTCTCCATCAAATGGCATCTCTTCGAGGAAGTTTCGCAAGAGAAGTTGGTTGTGAAATCTTACAAGTGGTAGTCTCTTTATTTGAGATAGCTTGTGTTTTTACCCATTCCAGGTGAAATATCTTGGTTAAATAAAAAATTTAGACAAGTTCATGGCTTATAGTCAGGATCGAGGGGAAGTTTATCCAATTCTCCATCAAATGGCATCTCTTCGAGGAAGTTTCACAAGAGAAGTTTATTGTGAAATCTTACAAGTGGTAGTCTCTTTATTTGAGATAGCTTGTGTTTTTACCCTTTCCAGGTGAAATATCTTGGTTAAAGAAGAAACTGAGACCAGTTCGTGGCTTATAGTCAGGATCGAGGGGAAGTTTATCCGATTCTCCATCAAATGGCATCTCTTCGAGGAACTTTCGCATGACAAATTTGTTGTGAAATCTTACAAGTGGAAGTCTCTTTATTTGAGATAGCTTGTGTTTTTACCCTTTCCAGGTGAAATATCTTGGTTAAAGAAGAAACTGAGACCAGTTCGTGGCTTATAGTCAGGATCGAGAAGAAGTTTATCTGATTCTCCATCAAATAGCATTTCTTCGACGAATTTTCGCAAGAGAAATTTGTTGTGAAATATTTACAAGAGATAGTCTCTTTATTTGAGATAGCTTGTATTTTTACACTTTACAGGTGAAATATCTTGGTTAAAGAAGAAAATGAGACCAGTTCGTGGCGTATAGTAAGGATCGAGGAGAAGTATATCTGATTCTCCATCAAATGGCATCTCTTCGAGGAAATTTCGCAATAGAAGTTTGTTATGAAATCATACAAGTGGCAGTCTCTTTATTTGAGATAGCTTGTGTTTTTACCCTTTCCAGGTGAAATATCTTGGATAAAGAAGAAATTGAAACCAGTTCGTGGCTTATAGTCAGGATCGAGGGCAAGTTTATCTGATTCTCCATCAAAAGGCATCTCTTCGAGGAAGTTTTGTAAGAGAAGTTTGTTGTGAAATCTTACAAGTGGTAGTCTCTTTATTTGATATAGCTTGTGTTTTTACCCTTTCCAGGTGAAACATCTTGGTTAAAGAATAAACTGAGACCAATTTTTGGCTTATAGTCAGGATCGAGGGGAAGTTTATCTGATTCTCCATCAAATGGCATCTCTTCGAGGAAGTTTAACAAGAGAAGTTTGTTGTGAAATCTTAAAGTGATAATCTCTTTATTTGAGATAGCTTGTGATTTTACCCTTTCCAGTCGAAATATCTTGGTGAAAGAAGAAACTGAGACCAATTCGTGGCCTATAGTCAGGATCGAGGGGAAGTTTATCCGATTCTCCATCAAATGGCATCTCTTCGAGGAAGTTTCGCAAGAGAAATTTCTTGTGAAATATTTACAAGAGGTGGTCTCTTTATTTGAGATAGCTTGTATTTTTACCCTATCTATGTGAAATATCTTGGTTAAAGAAGAAAATGGGACCAGTTCGTGGCTTATAGTAAGGATCAAGGGGAAGTATATCTGATTCTCTATCAAATGGCATCTCTTCGAGGAAGTTTCGCAAGAGAAGTTTGTTGTGAAATCATACAAGTGGGAGTCTCCTTATTTGAGATAGCTTGTGTTTTTACCATTTCCAGGTGAAATATCTTGGTTAAAGAAGAAACTGAGACTAATTCGTGGCTTATAGTCAGGATCGAGGGGAAGTTTATCTAAATCTCCTTCAAATGGCATATCTTCGAGGATGTTTCGCAAGAGAAGTTTGTTGTGAAATCTTACAAGTGGTAGTCTCTTTATTTGAGATAGCTTGTGTTTTTACCCTTTCCAGGTGTAATATCTTGGTTAAAGAAGAAACTGGGACCAGTTCGTGGCTTATAGTTAGGATCGAGGGGAAGTTTATCTGATTCTCCCTCAAATGGCATCTCTTCCAGGAAGTTTCGCAAGAGAAGTTGGTTGTGAAATCTTACAAGGGGTAGTCTCTTTATTTGAAATAGCTTGTGTTTTTACCCATTGCAGAAGAAATATCTTGGTTAAATAAGAAATTTAGACAAGTTCGTGGCTTATAGTCAGGATCGAGGGGAAGTTTATCCGATTCTCCATCAAATGGCATCTCTTTGAGGAAGTTTCACAAGAGAAGTTTGTTGTGAAATGTTACAAGTGGTAGTCTCTTTATTTGAGATAGCTTGTGTTTTTACCCTTTCCAGGTGAAATATCTTGGTTAAAGAAGAAACTGAGACAAGCTCGTGGCTTATAATCAGAATTGAGGGGAAGTTTATCCGATTCTCCATCAAATGACATCTCTTCGAGGAAGTTTCCCAAGAAACGTTTATTGTGAAATCTTACAAGTGGTAGTCTCTTTATTTGAGATAGCTTGTGTTTTTACCCTTTCAAGGTGAAACATCTTGGTTAAAGAAGAAACGGAGACCAGTTCGTGGCTTATAGTCAGGATCGAGGGGAAGTTTATCCCATTCTCCATCAAATGGCATCTCTTCGAAGAAGTTTCGCAAGAGAATTTTATTGTGAAATCTTACAAGTGGCAGACTCTTTATTTGAGATAGCTTGTGTTTTTCCCCTTTCCAGGTGAAACATATTAGTTAAAGAAGAAATTGAGACCAATTCATGGCTTATAGTCAGGATCGAGGGGAAGTTTATCTGATTCCTCATCAAATGGCATCTCTTCGAGGAAGTTTCGCAAGAGAAGTTTCTTGTGAAATCTTACAAGTGGAAGTCTCTTTATTTTAGATAGCTTGTGTTTTTACCCTTTCCAGGTGAAATATCTTGGTTAAAGAAGAAACTGAGACCAGTTCGTGGCTTATGGTCAGGATCAAGGGGAAGTTTATCTGATTCTCCATCAAATGGAATCTCTTCGACAAATTTTCGTAAGAGAAATTTGTTGTGAAATATTTACAAGAGGTAGTCTCTTTATTTGAGATAGCTTGTGTTTTTACCCTTTCCATGTGAAATATCTTGGTTAAAGAAGAAAATGAGGCCAGTTCGTGGCGTATAGTAAGGATCGAGGGGAAGTATATCTGATTCTCCATCAAGTGGCATCTCTTCAAGGAAATTTCGCAAGAGAAGTTTGTTGTGAAATCATACAAGTGGCAGTCTCTTTATTTGAGATAGCTTGTGTTTTTACCCTTTCCATGTGAAATATCTTGGTTAAAGAAGAAACTGAGACCAGTTCGTGGCTTATAGTCAGGATCGAGGGGAAGTTTATCCGATTCTCCATCAAATGGCATCTCTTTGAGGAAGTTTCACAAGAGAAGTTTGTTGTGAAATGTTACAAGTGGGAGTCTCTTTATTTGAGATAGCTTGTGTTTTTACCCTTTCCAGGTGAAATATCTTGGTTAAAGAAGAAACTGAGACAAGTTCGTGGCTTATAATCAGGATCGAGGGGAAGTTTATCCGATTCTTCATCAAATGGCATATCTTCGAGGAATTTTTGCAAGAGAAGTTTGTTGTGAAATCTTACAAGTGGTCGTCTCTTTATTTGAGATAGCTTGTGTTTTTACCCTTTCCAGGTGAAACATATTGGTTAAAGAAGCAACTGAGACCAGTTCGTGGCTTATAGTCAGGATCGAGAGGAAGTTTATCTGATTCTCCATCAAATAGCATTTCTTCGACCAATTTTCGCAAGAGAAATTTGTTGTGAAATATTTACAAGAGGTAGTCTCTTTATTTGAGATAGCTTGTATTTTTACCCTTTCCAGGTGAAATATCTTGGTTAAATAAGAAAATGAGACCAGTTCGTGGCGTATAGTAAGGATCGAGGGGAAGTATATCTGATTCTCCATCAAATGGCATCTCTTGGAGGAAATTTCGCAAAAGAAGTTTGTTATGAAATCATACAAGTGGCAGTCTCTTTATTTGAGATAGCTTGTGTTTTTACCCTTTCCATGTGAAATATCTTGGTTAAATAAGAAATTTAGACAAGTTTGTGGCTTATAGTCAGGATCGAGGGGAAGTTTATCCGATTCTCCATCAAATGGAATCTCTTCGACGAATTTTCGTAAGAGAAATTTATTGTGAAATATTTACAAGAGGTAGTCTCTTTATTTGAGATAGCTTGTATTTTTACCCTTTCCATGTGAAATATCTTGGTTAAAGAAGAAAATGAGACCAGTTCGTGGTGTAGAGTAAGGATCGAGGGGAAGTATATCTGATTCTCCATCAAATGGCATCTCTTCAAGGAAATTTCGCAAGAGAAGTTTGTTGTGAAATCATACAAGTGGCAGTCTCTTTATTTGAGATAGCTTGTGTTTTTACCCTTTCCAGGTGAAATATCTTGGTTAAAGAAGAAATTGAGGCCAGTTTGTGGCTTATAGTCAGGATCTAGGGGATGTTTATCCGATTCTCCATCAAATGGCATCTCTTTGAGGAAGTTTCACAAGAGAAGTTTGTTGTGAAATATTTACAAGAGGTAGTCTCTTTATTTGAGATAGCTTGTATTTTTACCCTTTCCATGTGAAATTGGTTAAAGAAGAAAATGAGACCAGTTCGTGGCGTATAGTAAGGATCGAGGGGAAGTATATCTGATTCTCCATCAAATGGCATCTCTTCGAGGAAGTTTCCCAAGAAAAGTTTATTGTGAAATCTTACAAGTGGTAGTCCCTTTATTTGAGATAGCTTGTGTTTTTACCCTTTCCAGGTGAAACATCTTGGTTAAAGAAGAAACTGAGACCAGTTCATGGCTTATAGTCAGGATCGAGGGGAAGTTTATCCCATTCTCCATCAAATAGCATCTCTTCGAAGAAGTTTCGCAAGAGAAGTTTATTGTGAAATCTTACAAGTGGCAGTCTCTTTATTTGAGATAGCTTGTGTTTTTCCCCTTTCCAGGTGAAACATATTAGTTAAAGAAGAAACTGAGACCAATTCATGGCTTATAGTCAGGATCGAGGGGAAGTTTATCTGATTCTTCATCAAATGGCATCTCTTCGAGGAAGTTTCGCAAGAGAAGTTTCTTGTGAAATCTTACAAGTGGCAGTCTCTTTATTTTAGATAGCTTGTGTTTTTACCCTTTCCAGGTGAAATATCTTGGTTAAAGAAGAAACTGAGACCAGTTCATGGCTTATGGTGAGGATCGAGGGGAAGTTTATCTGATTCTCCATCAAATGGCATCTCTTCGACGAATTTTCGTAAGAGAAATTTGTTGTGAAATATTTACAAGAGGTAGTCTCTTTATTTGAGATAGCTTATATTTTTACCCTTTCCATGTGAAATATCTTGGTTAAAGAAGAAAATGAGACCAGTTCGTGGCGTATAGTAAGGATCGAGGGGAAGTATATCTGATTCTCCATCAAATGGCATCTCTTCAAGGAAATTTCGCAAGAGAAGTTTGTTGTGAAATCATACAAGTGGCAGTCTCTTTATTTGAGATAGCTTGTGTTTTTACCCTTTCCATGTGAAATATCTTGGTTAAAGAAGAAACTGAGACCAGTTCATGGCTTATAGTCAGGATCGAGGGGAAGTTTATCCGATTCTCCATCAAATGGCATCTCTTTGAGGAAGTTTCACAAGAGAAGTTTGTTGTGAAATGTTACAAGTGGGAGTCTCTTTATTTGAGATAGCTTGTGTTTTTACCCTTTCCAGGTGAAATATCTTGGTTAAAGAAGAAACTGAGACAAGTTCGTGGCTTATAATCAGGATCGAGGGGAAGTTTATCCGATTCTTCATCAAATGGCATATCTTCGAGGAATTTTTGCAAGAGAAGTTTGTTGTGAAATCTTACAAGTGGTCGTCTCTTTATTTGAGATAGCTTGTGTTTTTACCCTTTCCAGGTGAAACATATTGGTTAAAGAAGCAACTGAGACCAGTTCGTGGCTTATAGTCAGGATCGAGAGGAAGTTTATCTGATTCTCCATCAAATAGCATTTCTTCGACCAATTTTCGCAAGAGAAATTTGTTGTGAAATATTTACAAGAGGTAGTCTCTTTATTTGAGATAGCTTGTATTTTTACCCTTTCCAGGTGAAATATCTTGGTTAAATAAGAAAATGAGACCAGTTCGTGGCGTATAGTAAGGATCGAGGGGAAGTATATCTGATTCTCCATCAAATGGCATCTCTTGGAGGAAATTTCGCAAAAGAAGTTTGTTATGAAATCATACAAGTGGCAGTCTCTTTATTTGAGATAGCTTGTGTTTTTACCCTTTCCATGTGAAATATCTTGGTTAAATAAGAAATTTAGACAAGTTTGTGGCTTATAGTCAGGATCGAGGGGAAGTTTATCCGATTCTCCATCAAATGGAATCTCTTCGACGAATTTTCGTAAGAGAAATTTATTGTGAAATATTTACAAGAGGTAGTCTCTTTATTTGAGATAGCTTGTATTTTTACCCTTTCCATGTGAAATATCTTGGTTAAAGAAGAAAATGAGACCAGTTCGTGGTGTAGAGTAAGGATCGAGGGGAAGTATATCTGATTCTCCATCAAATGGCATCTCTTCAAGGAAATTTCGCAAGAGAAGTTTGTTGTGAAATCATACAAGTGGTAGTCTCTTTATTTGAGATAGCTTGTGTTTTTACCCTTTCCAGGTGAAATATCTTGGTTAAAGAAGAAATTGAGGCCAGTTTGTGGCTTATAGTCAGGATCTAGGGGATGTTTATCCGATTCTCCATCAAATGGCATCTCTTTGAGGAAGTTTCACAAGAGAAGTTTGTTGTGAAATATTTACAAGAGGTAGTCTCTTTATTTGAGATAGCTTGTATTTTTACCCTTTCCATGTGAAATTGGTTAAAGAAGAAAATGAGACCAGTTCGTGGCGTATAGTAAGGATCGAGGGGAAGTATATCTGATTCTCCATCAAATGGCATCTCTTCGAGGAAGTTTCCCAAGAAAAGTTTATTGTGAAATCTTACAAGTGGTAGTCCCTTTATTTGAGATAGCTTGTGTTTTTACCCTTTCCAGGTGAAACATCTTGGTTAAAGAAGAAACTGAGACCAGTTCATGGCTTATAGTCAGGATCGAGGGGAAGTTTATCCCATTCTCCATCAAATAGCATCTCTTCGAAGAAGTTTCGCAAGAGAAGTTTATTGTGAAATCTTACAAGTGGCAGTCTCTTTATTTGAGATAGCTTGTGTTTTTCCCCTTTCCAGGTGAAACATATTAGTTAAAGAAGAAACTGAGACCAATTCATGGCTTATAGTCAGGATCGAGGGGAAGTTTATCTGATTCTTCATCAAATGGCATCTCTTCGAGGAAGTTTCGCAAGAGAAGTTTCTTGTGAAATCTTACAAGTGGCAGTCTCTTTATTTTAGATAGCTTGTGTTTTTACCCTTTCCAGGTGAAATATCTTGGTTAAAGAAGAAACTGAGACCAGTTCATGGCTTATGGTGAGGATCGAGGGGAAGTTTATCTGATTCTCCATCAAATGGCATCTCTTCGACGAATTTTCGTAAGAGAAATTTGTTGTGAAATATTTACAAGAGGTAGTCTCTTTATTTGAGATAGCTTATATTTTTACCCTTTCCATGTGAAATATCTTGGTTAAAGAAGAAAATGAGACCAGTTCGTGGCGTATAGTAAGGATCGAGGGGAAGTATATCTGATTCTCCATCAAATGGCATCTCTTCAAGGAAATTTCGCAAGAGAAGTTTGTTGTGAAATCATACAAGTGGCAGTCTCTTTATTTGAGATAGCTTGTGTTTTTACCCTTTCCATGTGAAATATCTTGGTTAAAGAAGAAACTGAGACCAGTTCGTGGCTTATAGTCAGGATCGAGGGGAAGTTTATCCGATTCTCCATCAAATGGCATCTCTTTGAGGAAGTTTCACAAGAGAAGTTTGTTGTGAAATGTTACAAGAGGGAGTCTCTTTATTTGAGATAGCTTGTGTTTTTACCCTTTCCAGGTGAAATATCTTGGTTAAAGAAGAAACTGAGACAAGTTCGTGGCTTATAATCAGGATCGAGGGGAAGTTTATCCGATTCTTCATCAAATGGCATATCTTCGAGGAATTTTTGCAAGAGAAGTTTGTTGTGAAATCTTACAAGTGGTCGTCTCTTTATTTGAGATAGCTTGTGTTTTTACCCTTTCCAGGTGAAACATATTGGTTAAAGAAGCAACTGAGACCAGTTCGTGGCTTATAGTTAGGATCGAGAGGAAGTTTATCTGATTCTCCATCAAATAGCATTTCTTCGACGAATTTTCGCAAGAGAAATTTGTTGTGAAATATTTACAAGAGGTAGTCTCTTTATTTGAGATAGCTTGTATTTTTACCCTTTCCAGGTGAAATATCTTGGTTAAATAAGAAAATGAGACCAGTTCGTGGCGTATAGTAAGGATCGAGGGGAAGTATATCTGATTCTCCATCAAATGGCATCTCTTGGAGGAAATTTCGCAAAAGAAGTTTGTTATGAAATCATACAAGTGGCAGTCTCTTTATTTGAGATAGCTTGTGTTTTTACCCTTTCCATGTGAAATATCTTGGTTAAATAAGAAATTTAGACAAGTTTGTGGCTTATAGTCAGGATCGAGGGGAAGTTTATCCGATTCTCCATCAAATGGAATCTCTTCGACGAATTTTCGTAAGAGAAATTTGTTGTGAAATATTTACAAGAGGTAGTCTCTTTATTTGAGATAGCTTGTATTTTTACCCTTTCCATGTGAAATATCTTGGTTAAAGAAGAAAATGAGACCAGTTCGTGGTGTAGAGTAAGGATCGAGGGGAAGTATATCTGATTCTCCATCAAATGGCATCTCTTCAAGGAAATTTCGCAAGAGAAGTTTGTTGTGAAATCATACAAGTGGCAGTCTCTTTATTTGAGATAGCTTGTGTTTTTACCCTTTCCAGGTGAAATATCTTGGTTAAAGAAGAAACTGAGGCCAGTTTGTGGCTTATAGTCAGGATCTAGGGGATGTTTATCCGATTCTCCATCAAATGGCATCTCTTTGAGGAAGTTTCACAAGAGAAGTTTGTTGTGAAATATTTACAAGAGGTAGTCTCTTTATTTGAGATAGCTTGTATTTTTACCCTTTCCATGTGAAATATCTTGGTTAAAGAAGAAAATGAGACCAGTTCGTGGCGTATAGTAAGGATCGAGGGGAAGTATATCTGATTCTCCATCAAATGGCATCTCTTCGAGGAAGTTTCCCAAGAAAAGTTTATTGTGAAATCTTACAAGTGGTAGTCCCTTTATTTGAGATAGCTTGTGTTTTTACCCTTTCCAGGTGAAACATCTTGGTTAAAGAAGAAACTGAGACCAGTTCATGGCTTATAGTCAGGATCGAGGGGAAGTTTATCCCATTCTCCATCAAATAGCATCTCTTCGAAGAAGTTTCGCAAGAGAAGTTTATTGTGAAATCTTACAAGTGGCAGTCTCTTTATTTGAGATAGCTTGTGTTTTTCCCCTTTCCAGGTGAAACATATTAGTTAAAGAAGAAACTGAGACCAATTCATGGCTTATAGTCAGGATCGAGGGGAAGTTTATCTGATTCTTCATCAAATGGCATCTCTTCGAGGAAGTTTCGCAAGAGAAGTTTCTTGTGAAATCTTACAAGTGGCAGTCTCTTTATTTTAGATAGCTTGTGTTTTTACCCTTTCCAGGTGAAATATCTTGGTTAAAGAAGAAACTGAGACCAGTTCATGGCTTATGGTGAGGATCGAGGGGTAGTTTATCTGATTCTCCATCAAATGGCATCTCTTCGACGAATTTTCGTAAGAGAAATTTGTTGTGAAATATTTACAAGAGGTAGTCTCTTTATTTGAGATAGCTTATATTTTTACCCTTTCCATGTGAAATATCTTGGTTAAAGAAGAAAATGAGACCAGTTCGTGGCGTATAGTAAGGATCGAGGGGAAGTATATCTGATTCTCCATCAAATGGCATCTCTTCAAGGAAATTTCGCAAGAGAAGTTTGTTGTGAAATCATACAAGTGGCAGTCTCTTTATTTGAGATAGCTTGTGTTTTTACCCTTTCCAGGTGAAATATCTTGGTTAAAGAAGAAACTGAGACCAGTTTGTGGCTTATAGTCAGGATCTAGGGGAAGTTTATCCGATTCTCCATCAAATGGCATCTCTTTGAGGAAGTTTCACAAGAGAAGTTTGTTGTGAAATGTTACAAGTGGTAGTCTCTTTATTTGAGATAGCTTGTGTTTTTACCCTTTCCAGGTGAAATATCTTGGTTAAAGAAGAAACTTAGACAAGTTCGTGGCTTATAATCAGGATCGAGGGGAAGTTTATCCGATTCTCCATCAAATGGCATCTCTTCGAGGAAGTTTTGCAAGAGAAGTTTGTTGTGAAATCTTACAAGTGGTCGTCTCTTTATTTGAGATAGCTTGTGTATTTACCCTTTCCAGGTGAAACATATTGGTTAAAGAAGAAACTGAGACCAGTTCGTGGCTTATAGTCAGGATCGAGAGGAAGTTTATCTGATTCTCCATCAAATAGCATTCCTTCGACGAATTTTCGCAAGAGAAATTTGTTGAGAAATATTTACAAGAGGTAGTCTCTTTATTTGAGATAGCTTGTATTTTTACCCTTTCCAGGTTAAATATCTTGGTTAAATAAGAAAATGAGACCAATTCGTGGCGTATAGTAAGGATCGAGGGGAAGTATATCTGATTCTCCATCAAATGGCATCTCTTGGAGGAAATTTCGCAAAAGAAGTTTGTTATGAAATCATACAAGTGGCAGTCACTTTATTTGAGATAGCTTGTGTTTTTACCATTTCCATGTGAAATATCTTGGTTAAAGAAGAAACTGAGACCAGTTCGTGGCTTATAGTCAGGATCGAGGGTAAGTTTATCTGATTCTCCATCAAATGGAATCTCTTCGAGGAAGTTTCGTAAGAGAAGTTTGTTGTGAAATCTTACAAGTGGTAGTCTCTTTATTTGATATAGCTTGTGTTTTTACCCTTTCTAGGTGAAACATCTTGGTTAAAGAAGAAACTGAGACAAGTTCGTGGCTTATAGTCAGGATCGAGGGGAAGTTTATCCGATTCTCCATCAAATGGCATCTCTTGGAGGATGTTTCACAAGAGAAGTTTGTTGTGAAATATTACAAGTGGTAGTCTCTTTATTTGAGATAGCTTGTGCTTTTACCCTTTTCCAGTTGAAATATATTGGTGAAAGAATAAACTGAGACAAGTTCGTGGCTTATAGTCAGGATCGAGGGGAAGTTTATCTGATTCTCCATCAAATGGCATCTCTTGGAGGATGTTTCACAAGAGAAGTTTGTTGTGAAATCATACAAGTGGCAGTCTCTTTATTTGAGATAGCTTGTGTTTTTACCCTTTCCAGGTGAAATATCTTGGTTAAAGAAGAAACTGAGACTAGTTCGTGGCTTATAGTCAGGATCGAGGGGAAGTTTATCTAAATCTCCTTCAAATGGCATATCTTCGAGGATGTTTCGCAAGAGAAGTTTGTTGTGAAATCTTACAAGTGGTAGTCTCTTTATTTGAGATAGCTTGTGTTTTTACCCTTTCCAGGTGTAATATCTTGGTTAAAGAAGAAACTGGGACCAGTTCGTGGCTTATAATCAGGATCGAGGGGAAGTTTATCCGATTCTCCATCAAATGGCATCTCTTCGAGGAAGTTTCCCAAGAAAAGTTTGTTGTGAAATCTTACAAGTGGTAGTCTCTTTATTTGAGATAGCTTGTGTTTTTACCCTTTCAAGGTGAAACATATTAGTTAAAGAAGAAACTGAGACCAATTCAAGGCTTATAGTCAGGATTGAGGGGAAGTTTATCCGATTCCTCATCAAATGGCATCTCTTCAAGGAAATTTCGCAAGAGAAGTTTGTTGTGAAATCATACAAGTGGCAGTCTCTTTATTTTAGATAGCTTGTGTTTTTACCCTTTCCAGGTGAAATATCTTGGTTAAATAAGAAACTGAGACCAGGTCGTGGCTTATAGTCAGGATCGAGGGCAAGTTTATCCGATTCTCCATCAAATGGAATCTCTTCGAGGAAGTTTCGTAAGAAAAGTTTGTTGTGAAATCTTACAAGTGCTAGTCTCTTTATTTGATATAGCTTATGTTTTTACCCATTCCAGGTGAAACATCTTGGTTAAAGAAGAAACTGAGACCAGTTCATGGCTTATGGTGAGGATCGAGGGGAAGTTTATCTGATTCTCCATCAAATGGCATCTCTTCGACGAATTTTCGTAAGAGAAATTTGTTGTGAATTATTTACAAGAGGTAGTCTCTTTATTTGAGATAGCTTGTATTTTTACCCTTTCCATGTGAAATATCTTGGTTAAAGAAGAAAATGAGACCAGTTCGTGGCGTATAGTAAGGATCGAGGGGAAGTATATCTGATTCTCCATCAAATGGCATCTCTTCAAGGAAATTTCGCAAGAGAAGTTTGTTGTGAAATCATACAAGTGGCAGTCTCTTTATTTGAGATAGCTTGTGTTTTTACCCTTTCCAGGTGAAATATCTTGGTTAAAGAAGAAACTGAGACCAGTTCGTGGCTTATAGTCAGGATCGAGGGGAAGTTTATCTGATTCTCCATCAAATGGCATCTCTTTGAGGAAGTTTCACAAGAGAAGTTTGTTGTGAAATGTTACAAGTGGTAGTCTCTTTATTTGAGATACCTTGTGTTTTTACCCTTTCCAGGTGAAATATCTTGGTTAAAGAAGAAACTGAGACAAGTTCGTGGCTTATAATCAGGATCGAGGGGAAGTTTATCCGATTCTCCATCAAATGGCATCTCTTCGAGGAAGTTTCGCAAGAGAAGTTTGTTGTGAAATCTTACAAGTGGTCGTCTCTTTATTTGAGATAGCTTGTGTTTTTACCCTTTCCAGGTGAAACATATTGGTTAAAGAAGAAACTGAGACCAGTTCGTGGCTTATAGTCAGGATCGAGAGGAAGTTTATCTGATTCTCCATCAAATAGCATTTCTTCAACGAATTTTTGCAAGAGAAATTTGTTGTGAAATATTTACAAGTGGTAGTCTCTTTATTTGAGATATCTTGTATTTTTACCCTTTCCAGGTGAAATATCTTGGTTAAATAAGAAAATGAGACCAGTTCGTGGCGTATAGTAAGGATCGAGGGGAAGTATATCTGATTCTCCATCAAATGGCATCTCTTGGAGGAAATTTTGCAAATGAAGTTTGTTATGAAATCATACAAGTGGTAGTCTCTTTATTTGAGATAGCTTGTGTTTTTACCCTTTCCATGTGAAATATCTTGGTTAAAGAAGAAACTGAGACCAGTTCGTGGCTTATAGTCATGATCGAGGGTAAGTTTATCTGATTCTCCATCAAATGGCATCTCTTCGAGGAAGTTTGGAAAGAGAAGTTTGTTGTGAAATCTTACAAGTGGTAGTCTCTTTATTTGATATAGCTTATGTTTTTACCCTTTCCAGGTGAAACATCTTGGTTAAAGAAGAAACTGAGACCAGTTCGTGGCTTATAGTCAGGATCGAGGAGAAGTTTATCCGATTCTCCATCAAATGGCATCTCTTGGAGGATGTTTCACAAGAGAAGTTTGTTGTGAAATCTTACAAGTGGTAGTCTCTTTATTTGAGATAGCTTGTGATTTTACCCTTTTCCAGTCGAAATATATTGGTGAAAGAAGAAACTGAGACAAGTTCGTAGCTTATAGTCAGGATCGAGGGGAAGTTTATCTGATTCTCGATCAAATGGCATCTCTTCGAGGAAGTTTCCCAAGAGAAGTTTGTTGTGAAATCTTACAAGTGGTTATATCTTTATTTGAGATAGCTTGTGTTTTTACCCTTTCCAGGTGAAATATCTTGGTTAAAGAAGAAGCTGAGACCAGTTCATGGCTTATAGTAAGGATCGAGGGGAAGTTTATCCGATTCTCCATCAAATGGCATCTCTTCGAGGATGTTTCGCAAGAGAAGTTTGTTGTGAAATCTTACAAGTGGTAGTCTCTTTATTTGAGATAGCTTGTGCTTTTACCCTTTTCCAGTCGAAATATATTGGTGAAAGAAGAAACTGAGACAAGTTCGTGGCTTATAGTCAGGATCGAGGGGAAGTTTATCTGATTCTCGATCAAATGGCATCTCTTCGAGGAAGTTTCCCAAGAGAAGTTTGTTGTTAAAGCTTACAAGTGGTAGTCTCTTTATTTGAGATAGCTTGTGTTTTTACCCTTTCCAGGTGAAACATCTTGGTTAAAGAAGAAACTGAGACCAGTTCATGGCTTATAGTCAGGATCAAGGGGAAGTTTATCCCATTCTCCATCAAATGGCATCTCTTCGAAGAAGTTTCGCAAGAGAAGTTTATTGTGAAATCTTACAAGTGGTAGTCTCTTTATTTGAGATAGCTTGTGTTTTTCCCCTTTCCAGGTGAAACATATTAGTTAAAGAAGAAACTGAGACCAATTCATGGCTTATAGTCAGGATCGAGGGGAAGTTTATCTGATTCCTCATCAAATGGCATCTCTTCGAGGAAGTTTCGCAAGAGAAGTTTCTTGTGAAATCTTACAAGTGGCAGTCTCTTTATTTTAGATAGCTTGTGTTTTTACCCTTTCCAGGTGAAATATCTTGGTTAAAGAAGAAACTGAAACCAGTTCATGGCTTATGGTGAGGATCGAGGGGAAGTTTATCTGATTCTCCATCAAATGGCATCTCTTCGACGAATTTTCGTAAGAGAAATTTGTTGTGAAATATTTACAAGAGGTAGTCTCTTTATTTGAGATAGCTTGTGTTTTTACCCTTTCCATGTTAAATATCTTGGTTAAAGAAGAAACTGAGACCAGTTCGTGGCTTATAGTCATGATCGAGGGTAAGTTTATCTGATTCTCCATCAAATGGCATCTCTTCGAGGAAGTTTGGAAAGAGAAGATTGTTGTGAAATCTTACAAGTGGTAGTCTCTTTATTTGATATAGCTTATGTTTTCACCCTTTCCAGGTGAAACATCTTGGTTAAAGAAGAAACTGAGACCAGCTCGTGGCTTATAGTCAGGATCGAGGAGAAGTTTATCCGATTCTCCATCAAATGGCATCTCTTGGAGGATGTTTCACAAGAGAAGTTTGTTGTGAAATCTTACAAGTGGTAGTCTCTTTATTTGAGATAGCTTGTGCTTTTACCCTTTTCCAGTCGAAATATATTGGTGAAAGAAGAAACTGAGACAAGTTCGTGGCTTATAGTCAGGATCGAGGGGAAGTTTATCTGATTCTCGATCAATTGGCATCTCTTGGAGGAAGTTTCCCAAGAGAAGTTTGTTGTGAAATCTTACAAGTGGTAGTCTCTTTATTTGAGATAGCTTGTGTTTTTATCCTTTCCAGGTGAAATATCTTAGTTAAAGAAGAAACTGAGACCAGTTCATGGCTTATAGTCAGGATCGAGGGGAAGTTTATCCGATTCTCCATCAAATGGCATCTCTTCGAGGATGTTTCGCAATAGAAGTTTGTTGTGAAATCTTACAAGTGGTAGTCTCTTTATTTGAGATAGCTTGTGCTTTTACCCTTTTCCAGTCGAAATATATTGGTGAAAGAAGAAACTGAGACAAGTTCGTGGCTTATAGTCAGGATCGAGGGGAATTTTATCTGATTCTCGATCAAATGGCATCTCTTCGAGGAAGTTTCCCAAGAGAAGTTTGTTGTGAAATATTACAAGTGGTAGTCTCTTTATTTGAGATAGCATGTGTTTTTACCCTTTCCAGGTGAAACATCTTGGTTAAAGAAGAAACTGAGACCAGTTCATGGCTTATAGTCAGGATCGAGGGGAAGTTTATCCCATTCTCCATCAAATGGCATCTCTTCGAAGAAGTTTCACAAGAGAAGTTTATTGTGAAATCTTACAAGTGGTAGTCTCTTTATTTGAGATAGCTTGTGTTTTTCCCCTTTCCAGGTGAAACATATTAGTTAAAGAAGAAACTGAGACCAATTCATGGCTTATAGTCAGGATCGAGGGGAAGTTTATCTGATTCCTCATCAAATGGCATCTCTTCGAGGAAGTTTCGCAAGAGAAGTTTCTTGTGAAATCTTACAAGTGGCAGTCTCTTTATTTTAGATAGCTTGTGTTTTTACCCTTTCCAGGTGAAATATCTTGGTTAAAGAAGAAACTGAGACCAGTTCGTGGCTTATGGTCATGATCGAGGGTAAGTGTATCTGATTCTCCATCAAATGGCATCTCTTCGAGGAAGTTTAGAAAGAGAAGATTGTTGTGAAATCTTACAAGTGGTAGTCTCTTTATTTGATATAGCTTATGTTTTCACCCTTTCCAGGTGAAACATCTTGGTTAAAGAAGAAACTGAGACCAGCTCGTGGCTTATAGTCAGGATCGAGGAGAAGTTTATCGGATTCTCCATCAAATGGCATCTCTTGGAGGATGTTTCACAAGAGAAGTTTGTTGTGAAATCTTACAAGTGGTAGTCTCTTTATTTGAGATAGCTTGTGCTTTTACCCTTTTCCAGTCGAAATATATTGGTGAAAGAAGAAACTGAGACAAGTTCGTGGCTTATAGTCAGGATCGAGGGGAAGTTTATCTGATTCTCGATCAATTGGCATCTCTTCGAGGAAGTTTCCCAAGAGAAGTTTGTTGTGAAATCTTACAAGTGGTAGTCTCTTTATTTGAGATAGCTTGTGTTTTTATCCTTTCCAGGTGAAATATCTTGGTTAAAGAAGAAACTGAGACCAGTTCATGGCTTATAGTCAGGATCGAGGGGAAGTTTATCCGATTCTCCATCAAATGGCATCTCTTCGAGGATGTTTCGCAAGAGAAGTTTGTTGTGAAATCTTACAAGTGGTAGTCTCTTTATTTGAGATAGCTTGTGCTTTTACCCTTTTCCAGTCGAAATATATTGGTGAAAGAAGAAACTGAGACAAGTTCGTGGCTTATAGTCAGGATCAAGGGGAAGTTTATCTGATTCTCGATCAAATGGCATCTCTTCGAGGAAGTTTCCCAAGAGAAGTTTGTTGTGAAATATTACAAGTGGTAGTCTCTTTATTTGAGATAGCTTGTGTTTTTACCCTTTCCAGGTGAAACATCTTGGTTAAAGAAGAAACTGAGACCAGTTCATGGCTTATAGTCAGGATCGAGGGGAAGTTTATCCCATTCTCCATCAAATGGCATCTCTTCGAAGAAGTTTCACAAGAGAAGTTTATTGTGAAATCTTACAAGTGGTAGTCTCTTTATTTGAGATAGCTTGTGTTTTTCCCCTTTCCAGGTGAAACATATTAGTTAAAGAAGAAACTGAGACCAATTCATGGCTTATAGTCAGGATCGAGGGGAAGTTTATCTGATTCCTCATCAAATGGCATCTCTTCGAGGAAGTTTCGCAAGAGAAGTTTCTTGTGAAATCTTACAAGTGGAAGTCTCTTTATTTTAGATAGCTTGTGTTTTTACCCTTTCCAGGTGAAATATCTTGGTTAAAGAAGAAACTCAGACCAGTTCGTGGCTTATGGTCAGGATCGAGGGGAAGTTTATCTGATTCTCCATCAAATGGAATCTCTTCGACGAATTTTCGTAAGAGAAATTTGTTGTGAAATATTTACAAGAGGTAGTCTCTTTATTTGAGATAGCTTGTGTTTTTACCCTTTCCATGTGAAATATCTTGGTTAAAGAAGAAAATGAGGCCAGTTCGTGGCGTATAGTAAGGATCGAGGGGAAGTATATCTGATTTTCCATCAAGTGGTATCTCTTCAAGGAAATTTCGCAAGAGAAGTTTGTTGTGAAATCATACAAGTGGCAGTCTCTTTATTTGAGATAGCTTGTGTTTTTACCCTTTCCATGTGAAATATCTTGGTTAAAGAAGAAACTGAGACCAGTTCGTGGCTTATAGTCAGGATCGAGGGGAAGTTTATCTGATTCTCCATCAAATGGCATCTCTTTGAGGAAGTTTCACAAGAGAAGTTTGTTGTGAAATGTTACAAGTGGTAGTCTCTTTATTTGAGATACCTTGTGTTTTTACCCTTTCCAGGTGAAATATCTTGGTTAAAGAAGAAACTGAGACAAGTTCGTGGCTTATAATCAGGATCGAGGGGAAGTTTATCCGATTCTCCATCAAATGGCATCTCTTCGAGGAAGTTTCGCAAGAGAAGTTTGTTGTGAAATCTTACAAGTGGTCGTCTCTTTATTTGAGATAGCTTGTGTTTTTACCCTTTCCAGGTGAAACATATTGGTTAAAGAAGAAACTGAGACCAGTTCGTGGCTTATAGTCAGGATCGAGAGGAAGTTTATCTGATTCTCCATCAAATAGCATTTCTTCAACGAATTTTTGCAAGAGAAATTTGTTGTGAAATATTTACAAGTGGTAGTCTCTTTATTTGAGATATCTTGTATTTTTACCCTTTCTAGGTGAAATATCTTGGTTAAATAAGAAAATGAGACCAGTTCGTGGCGTATAGTAAGGATCGAGGGGAAGTATATCTGATTCTCCAGCAAATGGCATCTCTTGGAGGAAATTTCGCAAATGAAGTTTGTTATGAAATCATTCAAGTGGTAGTCTCTTTATTTGAGATAGCTTGTGTTTTTACCCTTTCCATGTGAAATATCTTGGTTAAAGAAGAAACTGAGACCAGTTCGTGGCTTATAGTCATGATCGAGGGTAAGTTTATCTGATTCTCCATCAAATGGCATCTCTTCGAGGAAGTTTGGAAAGAGAAGTTTGTTGTGAAATCTTACAAGTGGTAGTCTCTTTATTTGATATAGCTTATGTTTTCACCCTTTCCAGGTGAAACATCTTGGTTAAAGAAGAAACTGAGACCAGCTCGTGGCTTATAGTCAGGATCGAGGAGAAGTTTATCCGATTCTCCATCAAATGGCATCTCTTGGAGGATGTTTCACAAGAGAAGTTTGTTGTGAAATCTTACAAGTGGTAGTATCTTTATTTGAGATAGCTTGTGCTTTTACCCTTTTCCAGTCGAAATATATTGGTGAAAGAAGAAACTGAGACAAGTTCGTGGCTTATAGTCAGGATCGAGGGGAAGTTTATCTGATTCTCGATCAATTGGCATCTCTTCGAGGAAGTTTCCCAAGAGAAGTTTGTTGTGAAATCTTACAAGTGGTAGTCTCTTTATTTGAGATAGCTTGTGTTTTTACCCTTTCCAGGTGAAATATCTTGGTTAAAGAAGAAACTGAGACCAGTTCATGGCTTATAGTCAGGATCGAGGGGAAGTTTATCCGATTCTCCATCAAATGGCATCTCTTCGAGGATGTTTCGCAAGAGAAGTTTGTTGTGAAATCTTACAAGTGGTAGTCTCTTTATTTGATATAGCTTATGTTTTTACCCTTTCCAGGTGAAACATCTTGGTTAAAGAAGAAACTGAGACCAGTTCGTGGCTTATAGTCAGGATCGAGGAGAAGTTTATCCGATTCTCCATCAAATGGCATCTCTTGGAGGATGTTTCACAAGAGAAGTTTGTTGTGAAATCTTACAAGTGGTAGTCTCTTTATTTGAGATAGCTTGTGCTTTTACCCTTTTCCAGTCGAAATATATTGGTGAAAGAAGAAACTGAGACAAGTTCGTGGCTTATAGTCAGGATCGAGGGGAAGTTTATCTGATTCTCGATCAAATGGCATCTCTTCGAGGAAGTTTCCCAAGAGAAGTTTGTTGTGAAATCTTACAAGTGGTAGTCTCTTTATTTGAGATAGCTTGTGTTTTTACCCTTTCCAGGTGAAATATCTTGGTTAAAGAAGAAACTGAGACCAGTTCATGGCTTATAGTAAGGATCAAGGGGAAGTTTATCCGATTCTCCATCAAATGGCATCTCTTCGAGGATGTTTCGCAAGAGAAGTTTGTTGTGAAATCTTACAAGTGGTAGTCTCTTTATTTGAGATAGCTTGTGCTTTTACCCTTTTCCAGTCGAAATATATTGGTGAAAGAAGAAACTGAGACAAGTTCGTGGCTTATAGTCAGGATCGAGGGGAAGTTTATCTGATTCTCGATCAAATGGCATCTCTTCGAGGAAGTTTCCCAAGAGAAGTTTGTTGTTAAATCTTACAAGTGGTAGTCTCTTTATTTGAGATAGCTTGTGTTTTTACCCTTTCCAGGTGAAACATCTTGGTTAAAGAAGAAACTGAGACCAGTTCATGGCTTATAGTCACGATCAAGGGGAAGTTTATCCCATTCTCCATCAAATGACATCTCTTCGAAGAAGTTTCGCAAGAGAAGTTTATTGTGAAATCTTACAAGTGGTAGTCTCTTTATTTGAGATAGCTTGTGTTTTTCCCCTTTCCAGGTGAAACATATTAGTTAAAGAAGAAACTGAGACCAATTCATGGCTTATAGTCAGGATCAAGGGGAAGTTTATCTGATTCCTCATCAAATGGCATCTCTTCGAGGAAGTTTCGCAAGAGAAGTTTCTTGTGAAATCTTACAAGTGGAAGTCTCTTTATTTTAGATAGCTTGTGTTTTTACCCTTTCCAGGTGAAATATCTTGGTTAAAGAAGAAACTGAAACCAGTTCATGGCTTATGGTGAGGATCGAGGGGAAGTTTATCTGATTCTCCATCAAATGGCATCTCTTCGACGAATTTTCGTAAGAGAAATTTGTTGTGAAATGTTTACAAGAGGTAGTCTCTTTATTTCAGATAGCTTGTGTTTTTACCCTTTCCATGTGAAATATCTTGGTTAAAGAAGAAACTGAGACCAGTTCGTGGCTTATAGTCATGATCGAGGGTAAGTTTATCTGATTCTCCATCAAATGGCATCTCTTCGAGGAAGTTTGGAAAGAGAAGTTTGTTGTGAAATCTTACAAGTGGTAGTCTCTTTATTTGATATAGCTTATGTTTTCACCCTTTCCAGGTGAAACATCTTGGTTAAAGAAGAAACTGAGACCAGCTCGTGGCTTATAGTCAGGATCGAGGAGAAGTTTATCCGATTCTCCATCAAATGGCATCTCTTGGAGGATGTTTCACAAGAGAAGTTTGTTGTGAAATCTTACAAGTGGTAGTCTCTTTATTTGAGATAGCTTGTGCTTTTACCCTTTTCCAGTCGAAATATATTGGTGAAAGAAGAAACTGAGACAAGTTCGTGGCTTATAGTCAGGATCGAGGGGAAGTTTATCTGATTCTCGATCAAATGGCATCTCTTCGAGGAAGTTTCCCAAGAGAAGTTTGTTGTTAAATCTTACAAGTGGTAGTCTCTTTATTTGAGATAGCTTGTGTTTTTACCCTTTCCAGGTGAAACATCTTGGTTAAAGAAGAAACTGAGACCAGTTCATGGCTTATAGTCAGGATCAAGGGGAAGTTTATCCCATTCTCCATCAAATGACATCTCTTCGAAGAAGTTTCGCAAGAGAAGTTTATTGTGAAATCTTACAAGTGGTAGTCTCTTTATTTGAGATAGCTTGTGTTTTTCCCCTTTCCAGGTGAAACATATTAGTTAAAGAAGAAACTGAGACCAATTCATGGCTTATAGTCAGGATCGAGGGGAAGTTTATCTGATTCCTCATCAAATGGCATCTCTTCGAGGAAGTTTCGCAAGAGAAGTTTCTTGTGAAATCTTACAAGTGGCAGTCTCTTTATTTTAGATAGCTTGTGTTTTTACCCTTTCCAGGTGAAATATCTTGGTTAAAGAAGAAACTGAAACCAGTTCATGGCTTATGGTGAGGATCGAGGGGAAGTTTATCTGATTCTCCATCAAATGGCATCTCTTCGACGAATTTTCGTAAGAGAAATTTGTTGTGAAATATTTACAAGAGGTAGTCTCTTTATTTGAGATAGCTTGTGTTTTTACCCTTTCCATGTGAAATATCTTGGTTAAAGAAGAAACTGAGACCAGTTCGTGGCTTATAGTCATGATCGAGGGTAAGTTTATCTGATTCTCCATCAAATGGCATCTCTTCGAGGAAGTTTGGAAAGAGAAGTTTGTTGTGAAATCTTACAAGTGGTAGTCTCTTTATTTGATATAGCTTATGTTTTCACCCTTTCCAGGTGAAACATCTTGGTTAAAGAAGAAACTGAGACCAGCTTGTGGCTTATAGTCAGGATCGAGGAGAAGTTTATCCAATTCTCCATCAAATGGCATCTCTTGGAGGATGTTTCACAAGAGAAGTTTGTTGTGAAATCTTACAAGTGGTAGTCTCTTTATTTGAGATAGCTTGTGCTTTTACCCTTTTCCAGTCGAAATATATTGGTGAAAGAAGAAACTGAGACAAGTTCGTGGCTTATAGTCAGGATCGAGGGGAAGTTTATCTGATTCTCGATCAATTGGCATCTCTTCGAGGAAGTTTCCCAAGAGAAGTTTGTTGTGAAATCTTACAAGTGGTAGTCTCTTTATTTGAGATAGCTTGTGTTTTTACCCTTTCCAGGTGAAATATCTTGGTTAAAGAAGAAACTGAGACCAGTTCATGGCTTATAGTCAGGATCGAGGGGAAGTTTATCCGATTCTCCATCAAATGGCATCTCTTCGAGGATGTTTCGCAAGAGAAGTTTATTGTGAAATCTTACAAGTGGTAGTCTCTTTATTTGAGATAGCTTGTGCTTTTACCCTTTTCCAGTCGAAATATATTGGTGAAAGAAGAAACTGAGACAAGTTCGTGGCTTATAGTCAGGATCGAGGGGAAGTTTATCTGATTCTCGATCAAATGGCATCTCTTCGAGGAAGTTTCCCAAGAGAAGTTTGTTGTGAAATCTTACAAGTGGTAGTATCTTTATTTGAGATAGCTTGTGTTTTTACCCTTTCCAGGTGAAACATCTTGGTTAAAGAAGAAACTGAGACCAGTTCATGGCTTATAGTCAGGATCGAGGGGAAGTTTATCCCATTCTCCATCAAATGGCATCTCTTCGAAGAAGTTTCACAAGAGAAGTTTATTGTGAAATCTTACAAGTGGTAGTCTCTTTATTTGAGATAGCTTGTGTTTTTCCCCTTTCCAGGTGAAACATATTAGTTAAAGAAGAAACTGAGACCAATTCATGGCTTATAGTCAGGATCGAGGGGAAGTTTATCTGATTCCTCATCAAATGGCATCTCTTCGAGGAAGTTTCGCAAGAGAAGTTTCTTGTGAAATCTTACAAGTGGCAGTCTCTTTATTTTAGATAGCTTGTGTTTTTACCCTTTCCAGGTGAAATATCTTGGTTAAAGAAGCAACTGAGACCAGTTCGTGGCTTATGGTCAGGATCGAGGGGAAGTTTATCTGATTCTCCATCAAATGGAATCTCTTCGACGAATTTTCGTAAGAGAAATTTGTTGTGAAATAGTTACAAGAGGTAGTCTCTTTATTTGAGATAGCTTGTGTTTTTACCCTTTCCATGTGAAATATCTTGGTTAAAGAAGAAAATGAGGCCAGTTCGTGGCGTATAGTAAGGATCAAGGGGAAGTATATCTGATTCTCCATCAAGTGGCATCTCTTCAAGGAAATTTCGCAAGAGAAGTTTGTTGTGAAATCATACAAGTGGCAGTCTCTTTATTTGAGATAGCTTGTGTTTTTACCCTTTCCATGTGAAATATCTTGGTTAAAGAAGAAACTGAGACCAGTTCGTGGCTTATAGTCAGGATCGAGGGAAAGTTTATCCGATTCTCCATCAAATGGCATCTCTTTGAGGAAGTTTCATAAGAGAAGTTTGTTGTGAAATGGTACAAGTGGGAGTCTCTTTATTTGAGATAGCTTGTGTTTTTACCCTTTCCAGGTGAAATATCTTGGTTAAAGAAGAAACTGAGACAAGTTCGTGGCTTATAATCAGGATCGAGGGGAAGTTTATCCGATTCTTCATCAAATGGCATATCTTCGAGGATTTTTTGCAAGAGAAGTTTGTTGTGAAATCTTACAAGTGGTCGTCTCTTTATTTGAGATAGCTTGTGTTTTTACCCTTTCCAGGTGAAACATATTGGTTAAAGAAGCAACTGAGACCAGTTCGTGGCTTATAGTCAGGATCGAGAGCAAGTTTATCTGATTCTCCATCAAATAGCATTTCTTCGACGAATTTTCGCAAGAGAAATTTGTTGTGAAATATTTATAAGAGGTAGTATCTTTATTTGAGATAGCTTGTATTTTTACCCTTTCCAGGTGAAATATCTTGGTTAAATAAGAAAATGAGACCAGTTCGTGGCGTATAGTAAGGATCGAGGGGAAGTATATCTGATTCTCCATCAAATGGCATCTCTTGGAGGAAATTTCGCAAAAGAAGTTTGTTATGAAATCATACAAGTGGCAGTCTCTTTATTTGAGATAGCTTGTGTTTTTACCCTTTCCATGTGAAATATCTTGGTTAAATAAGAAATTTAGACAAGTTTGTGGCTTATAGTCAGGATCGAGGGGAAGTTTATCCGATTCTCCATCAAATGGAATCTCTTCGACGAATTTTCGTAAGAGAAATTTGTTGTGAAATATTTACAAGAGGTAGTCTCTTTATTTGAGATAGCTTGTATTTTTACCCTTTCCATGTGAAATATCTTGGTTAAAGAAGAAAATGAGACCAGTTCGTGGTGTAGAGTAAGGATCGAGGGGAAGTATATCTGATTCTCCATCAAATGGCATCTCTTCAAGGAAATTTCGCAAGAGAAGTTTGTTGTGAAATCATACAAGTGGCAGTCTCTTTATTTGAGATAGCTTGTGTTTTTACCCTTTCCAGGTGAAATATCTTGGTTAAAGAAGAAACTGAGGCCAGTTTGTGGCTTATAGTCAGGATCTAGGGGATGTTTATCCGATTCTCCATCAAATGGCATCTCTTTGAGGAAGTTTCACAAGAGAAGTTTGTTGTGAAATATTTACAAGAGGTAGTCTCTTTATTTGAGATAGCTTGTATTTTTACCCTTTCCATGTGAAATATCTTGGTTAAAGAAGAAAATGAGACCAGTTCGTGGCGTATAGTAAGGATCGAGGGGAAGTATATCTGATTCTCCATCAAATGGCATCTCTTCGAGGAAGTTTCCCAAGAAAAGTTTATTGTGAAATCTTACAAGTGGTAGTCCCTTTATTTGAGATAGCTTGTGTTTTTACCCTTTCCAGGTGAAACATCTTGGTTAAAGAAGAATCTGAGACCAGTTCATGGCTTATAGTCAGGATCGAGGGGAAGTTTATCCCATTCTCCATCAAATAGCATCTCTTCGAAGAAGTTTCGCAAGAGAAGTTTATTGTGAAATCTTACAAGTGGCAGTCTCTTTATTTGAGATAGCTTGTGTTTTTCCCCTTTCCAGGTGAAACATATTAGTTAAAGAAGAAACTGAGACCAATTCATGGCTTATAGTCAGGATCGAGGGGAAGTTTATCTGATTCTTCATCAAATGGCATCTCTTCGAGGAAGTTTCGCAAGAGAAGTTTCTTGTGAAATCTTACAAGTGGCAGCCTCTTTATTTTAGATAGCTTGTGTTTTTACCCTTTCCAGGTGAAATATCTTGGTTAAAGAAGAAACTGAGACCAGTTCATGGCTTATGGTGAGGATCGAGGGGAAGTTTATCTGATTCTCCATCAAATGGCATCTCTTCGACGAATTTTCGTAAGAGAAATTTGTTGTGAAATATTTACAAGAGGTAGTATCTTTATTTGAGATAGCTTATATTTTTACCCTTTCCATGTGAAATATCTTGGTTAAAGAAGAAAATGAGACCAGTTCGTGGCGTATAGTAAGGATCGAGGGGAAGTATATCTGATTCTCCATCAAATGGCATCTCTTCAAGGAAATTTCGCAAGAGAAGTTTGTTGTGAAATCATACAAGTGGCAGTCTCTTTATTTGAGATAGCTTGTGTTTTTACCCTTTCCAGGTGAAATATCTTGGTTAAAGAAGAAACTTAGACCAGTTTGTGGCTTATAGTCAGGATCTAGGGGAAGTTTATCCGATTCTCCATCAAATGGCATCTCTTTGAGGAAGTTTCACAAGAGAAGTTTGTTGTGAAATGTTACAAGTGGTAGTCTCTTTATTTGAGATAGCTTGTGTTTTTACCCTTTCCAGGTGAAATATCTTGGTTAAAGAAGAAACTGAGACAAGTTCGTGGCTTATAATCAGGATCGAGGGGAAGTTTATCCGATTCTCCATCAAATGGCATCTCTTCGAGGAAGTTTCGCAAGAGAAGTTTGTTGTGAAATCTTACAAGTGGTCGTCTCTTTATTTGAGATAGCTTGTGTATTTACCCTTTCCAGGTGAAACATATTGGTTAAAGAAGAAACTGAGACCAGTTCGTGGCTTATAGTCAGGATCGAGAGGAAGTTTATCTGATTCTCCATCAAATAGCATTCCTTCGACGAATTTTCGCAAGAGAAATTTGTTGAGAAATATTTACAAGAGGTAGTCTCTTTATTTGAGATAGCTTGTATTTTTACCCTTTCCAGGTTAAATATCTTGGTTAAATAAGAAAATGAGACCAATTCGTGGCGTATAGTAAGGATCGAGGGGAAGTATATCTGATTCTCCATCAAATGGCATCTCTTGGAGGAAATTTCGCAAAAGAAGTTTGTTATGAAATCATACAAGTGGCAGTCACTTTATTTGAGATAGCTTGTGTTTTTACCATTTCCATGTGAAATATCTTGGTTAAAGAAGAAACTGAGACCAGTTCGTGGCTTATAGTCAGGATCGAGGGTAAGTTTATCTGATTCTCCATCAAATGGCATCTCTTCGAGGAAGTTTCATAAGAGAAGTTTGTTGTGAAATATTACAAGTGGTAGTCTCTTTATTTGATATAGCTTATGTTTTTACCCTTTCTAGGTGAAACATCTTGGTTAAAGAAGAAACTGAGACAAGTTCGTGGCTTATAGTCAGGATCGAGGGGAAGTTTATCCGATTCTCCATCAAATGGCATCTCTTGGAGGATGTTTCACAAGAGAAGTTTGTTGTGAAATATTACAAGTGGTAGTCTCTTTATTTGAGATAGCTTGTGCTTTTACCCTTTTCCAGTCGAAATATATTGGTGAAAGAATAAACTGAGACAAGTTCGTGGCTTATAGTCAGGATCAAGGGGAAGTTTATCCGATTCTCCATCAAATGGCATCTCTTGGAGGATGTTTCACAAGAAAAGTTTGTTGTGAAATCATACAAGTGGCAGTCTCTTTATTTGAGATAGCTTGTGTTTTTACCCTTTCCAGGTGAAATATCTTGGTTAAAGAAGAAACTGAGACTAGTTCGTGGCTTATAGTCAGGATCGAGGGGAAGTTTATCTAAATCTCCTTCAAATGGCATATTTTCGAGGATGTTTCGTAAGAGAAGTTTGTTGTGAAATCTTACAAGTGGTAGTCTCTTTATTTGAGATAGCTTGTGTTTTTACCCTTTCCAGGTGTAATATCTTGGTTAAAGAAGAAACTGGGACCAGTTCGTGGCTTATAATCAGGATCGAGGGGAAGTTTATCCGATTCTCCATCAAATGGCATCTCTTCGAGGAAGTTTCCCAAGAAAAGTTTGTTGTGAAATCTTACAAGTGGTAGTCTCTTTATTTGAGATAGCTTGTGTTTTTACCCTTTCCAGGTGAAACATATTAGTTAAAGAAGAAACTGAGACCAATTCAAGGCTTATAGTCAGGATTGAGGGGAAGTTTATCCGATTCCTCATCAAATGGCATCTCTTCAAGGAAATTTCGCAAGAGAAGTTTGTTGTGAAATCATACAAGTGGCAGTCTCTTTATTTGAGATAGCTTGGGTTTTTACCCTTTCCAGGTGAAATATCTTGGTTAAATAAGAAACTGAGACCAGGTCGTGGCTTATAGTCAGGATCGAGGGGAAGTTTATCCGATTCTCCATCAAATGGCATCTCTTTGAGGAAGTTTCACAAGAGAAGTTTGTTGTGAAATGTTACAAGTGGTAGTCTCTTTATTTGAGATAGCTTATGTTTTTACCCTTTCCAGGTGAAATATCTTGGTTAAAGAAGAAACTGAGACAAGTTCGTGGCTTATAATCAGGATCGAGGGGAAGTTTATCCGATTCTCCATCAAATGGCATCTCTTCGAGGAAGTTTCGCAAGAGAAGTTTGTTGTGAAATCTTACAAGTGGTCGTCTCTTTATTTGAGATAGCTTGTGTATTTACCCTTTCCAGGTGAAATATATTGGTTAAAGAAGAAACTGAGACCAGTTCGTGGCTTATAGTCAGGATCGAGAGGAAGTTTATCTGATTCTCCATCAAATAGCATTCCTTCGACGAATTTTCGCAAGAGAAATTTGTTGAGAAATATTTACAAGAGGTAGTCTCTTTATTTGAGATAGCTTGTATTTTTACCCTTTCCAGGTTAAATATCTTGGTTAAATAAGAAAATGAGACCAATTCGTGGCGTATAGTAAGGATCGAGGGGAAGTATATCTGATTCTCCATCAAATGGCATCTCTTGGAGGAAATTTCGCAAAAGAAGTTTGTTATGAAATCATACAAGTGGCAGTCACTTTATTTGAGATAGCTTGTGTTTTTACCATTTCCATGTGAAATATCTTGGTTAAAGAAGAAACTGAGACCAGTTCGTGGCTTATAATCAGGATCGAGGGGAAGTTTATCCGATTCTCCATCAAATGGCATCTCTTCGAGGAAGTTTCGCAAGAGAAGTTTGTTGTGAAATCTTACAAGTGGTCGTCTCTTTATTTGATATAGCTTGTGTTTTTACCCTTTCCAGGTGAAACATATTGGTTAAAGAAGAAACTGAGACCAGTTCGTGGCTTATAGTCAGGATCGAGAGGAAGTTTATCTGATTCTCCATCAAATAGCATTTCTTCAACGAATTTTTGCAAGAGAAATTTGTTGTGAAATATTTACAAGTGGTAGTCTCTTTATTTGAGATATCTTGTATTTTTACCCTTTCCAGGTGAAATATCTTGGTTAAATAAGAAAATGAGACCAGTTCGTGGCGTATAGTAAGGATCGAGGGGAAGTATATCTGATTCTCCATCAAATGGCATCTCTTGGAGGAAATTTCGAAAATGAAGTTTGTTATGAAATCATACAAGTGGTAGTCTCTTTATTTGAGATAGCTTGTGTTTTTACCCTTTCCATGTGAAATATCTTGGTTAAAGAAGAAACTGAGACCAGTTCGTGGCTTATAGTCATGATCGAGGGTAAGTTTATCTGATTCTCCATCAAATGGCATCTCTTCGAGGAAGTTTGGAAAGAGAAGTTTGTTGTGAAATCTTACAAGTGGTAGTCTCTTTATTTGATATAGCTTATGTTTTTACCCTTTCCAGGTGAAACATCTTGGTTAAAGAAGAAACTGAGACCAGTTCGTGGCTTATAGTCAGGATCGAGGAGAAGTTTATCCGATTCTCCATCAAATGGCATCTCTTGGAGGATGTTTCACAAGAGAAGTTTGTTGTGAAATCTTACAAGTGGTAGTCTCTTTATTTGAGATAGCTTGTGCTTTTACCCTTTTCCAGTCGAAATATATTGGTGAAAGAAGAAACTGAGACAAGTTCGTGGCTTATAGTCAGGATCGAGGGGAAGTTTATCTGATTCTCGATCAAATGGCATCTCTTCGAGGAAGTTTCCCAAGAGAAGTTTGTTGTGAAATCTTACAAGTGGTAGTCTCTTTATTTGAGATAGCTTGTGTTTTTACCCTTTCCAGGTGAAATATCTTGGTTAAAGAAGAAACTGAGACCAGTTCATGGCTTATAGTAAGGATCGAGGGGAAGTTTATCCGATTCTCCATCAAATGGCATCTCTTCGAGGATGTTTCGCAAGAGAAGTTTGTTGTGAAATCTTACAAGTGGTAGTCTCTTTATTTGAGATAGCTTGTGCTTTTACCCTTTTCCAGTCGAAATATATTGGTGAAAGAAGAAACTGAGACAAGTTCGTGGCTTATAGTCAGGATCGAGGGGAAGTTTATCTGATTCTCGATCAAATGGCATCTCTTCGAGGAAGTTTCCCAAGAGAAGTTTGTTGTTAAATCTTACAAGTGGTAGTCTCTTTATTTGAGATAGCTTGTGTTTTTACCCTTTCCAGGTGAAACATCTTGGTTAAAGAAGAAACTGAGACCAGTTCATGGCTTATAGTCAGGATCAAGGGGAAGTTTATCCCATTCTCCATCAAATGGCATCTCTTCGAAGAAGTTTCGCAAGAGAAGTTTATTGTGAAATCTTACAAGTGGTAGTCTCTTTATTTGAGATAGCTTGTGTTTTTCCCCTTTCCAGGTGAAACATATTAGTTAAAGAAGAAACTGAGACCAATTCATGGCTTATAGTCAGGATCGAGGGGAAGTTTATCTGATTCCTCATCAAATGGCATCTCTTCGAGGAAGTTTCGCAAGAGAAGTTTCTTGTGAAATCTTACAAGTGGCAGTCTCTTTATTTTAGATAGCTTGTGTTTTTACCCTTTCCAGGTGAAATATCTTGGTTAAAGAAGAAACTGAAACCAGTTCATGGCTTATGGTGAGGATCAAGGGGAAGTTTATCTGATTCTCCATCAAATGGCATCTCTTCGACGAATTTTCGTAAGAGAAATTTGTTGTGAAATATTTACAAGAGGTAGTCTCTTTATTTGAGATAGCTTGTGTTTTTACCCTTTCCATGTGAAATATCTTGGTTAAAGAAGAAACTGAGACCAGTTCGTGGCTTATAGTCATGATCGAGGGTAAGTTTATCTGATTCTCCATCAAATGGCATCTCTTCGAGGAAGTTTGGAAAGAGAAGTTTGTTGTGAAATCTTCAAAGTGGTAGTCTCTTTATTTGATATAGCTTATGTTTTCACCCTTTCCAGGTGAAACATCTTGGTTAAAGAAGAAACTGAGACCAGCTCGTGGCTTATAGTCAGGATCGAGGAGAAGTTTATCCGATTCTCCATCAAATGGCATCTCTTGGAGGATGTTTCACAAGAGAAGTTTGTTATGAAATCTTACAAGTGGTAGTCTCTTTATTTGAGATAGCTTGTGCTTTTACCCTTTTCCAGTCGAAATATATTGGTGAAAGAAGAAACTGAGACAAGTTCGTGGCTTATAGTCAGGATCGAGGGGAAGTTTATCTGATTCTCGATCAATTGGCATCTCTTCGAGGAAGTTTCCCAAGAGAAGTTTGTTGTGAAATCTTACAAGTGGTAGTCTCTTTATTTGAGATAGCTTGTGTTTTTACCCTTTCCAGGTGAAATATCTTGGTTAAAGAAGAAACTGAGACCAGTTCATGGCTTATAGTCAGGATCGAGGGGAAGTTTATCCGATTCTCCATCAAATGGAATCTCTTCGAGGATGTTTCGCAAGAGAAGTTTGTTGTGAAATCTTACAAGTGGTAGTCTCTTTATTTGAGATAGCTTGTGCTTTTACCCTTTTCCAGTCGAAATATATTGGTGAAAGAAGAAACTGAGACAAGTTCGTGGCTTATAGTCAGGATCGAGGGGAAGTTTATCTGATTCTCGATCAAATGGCATCTCTTCGAGGAAGTTTCCCAAGAGAAGTTTGTTGTGAAATCTTACAAGTGGTAGTCTCTTTATTTGAGATAGCTTGTGTTTTTACCCTTTCCAGGTGAAACATCTTGGTTAAAGAAGAAACTGAGACCAGTTCATGGCTTATAGTCAGGATCGAGGGGAAGTTTATCCCATTCTCCATCAAATGGCATCTCTTCGAAGAAGTTTCACAAGAGAAGTTTATTGTGAAATCTTACAAGTGGTAGTCTCTTTATTTGAGATAGCTTGTGTTTTTCCCCTTTCCAGGTGAAACATATTAGTTAAAGAAGAAACTGAGACCAATTCATGGCTTATAGTCAGGATCGAGGGGAAGTTTATCTGATTCCTCATCAAATGGCATCTCTTCGAGGAAGTTTCGCAAGAGAAGTTTCTTGTGAAATCTTACAAGTGGCAGTCTCTTTATTTTAGATAGCTTGTGTTTTTACCCTTTCCAGGTGAAATATCTTGGTTAAAGAAGAAACTGAGACCAGTTCATGGCTTATGGTGAGGATCGAGGGGAAGTTTATCTGATTCTCCATCAAATGGCATCTCTTCGACGAATTTTCGTAAGAGAAATTTGTTGTGAAATATTTACAAGAGGTAGTCTCTTTATTTGAGATAGCTTGTATTTTTACCCTTTCCATGTGAAATATCTTGGTTAAAGAATAAAATAAGACCAGTTCGTGGCTTATAGTAAGGATCGAGGCGAAGTATATCTGATTCTCCATCAAATGGCATCTCTTTGAGGAAGTTTCACAAGAGAAGTTTGTTGTGAAATGTTACAAGTGGTAGTCTCTTTATTTGAGATAGCTTGTGTTTTTACCCTTTCCAGGTGAAATATCTTGGTTAAAAAAGAAACTGACACAAGTTCGTGGCTTATAATCAGGATCGAGGGGAAGTTTATCCGATTCTCCATCAAATGGCATCTCTTCGAGGATGTTTCGCAAGAGAGGTTTGTTGTGAAATCTTACAAGTGGTCGTCTCTTTATTTGAGATAGCTTGTGTATTTACCCTTTCCAGGTGAAACATATTGGTTAAAGAAGAAACTGAGACCAGTTCGTGGCTTATAGTCAGGATCGAGAGGAAGTTTATCTGATTCTCCATCAAATAGCATTTCTTCGACGAATTTTCGCAAGAGAAATTTGTTGTGAAATATTTACAAGAGGTAGTCTCTTTATTTGAGATAGCTTGTATTTTTACCCTTTCCAGGTTAAATATCTTGGTTAAATAAGAAAATGAGACCAATTCGTGGCGTATAGTAAGGATCGAGGGGAAGTATATCTGATTCTCCATCAAATGGCATCTCTTGGAGGAAATTTCGCAAAAGAAGTTTGTTATGAAATCATACAAGTGGCAGTCTCTTTATTTGAGATAGCTTGTGTTTTTACCATTTCCATGTGAAATATCTTGGTTAAAGAAGAAACTGAGACCAGTTCGTGGCTTATAGTCAGGATCGAGGGTAAGTTTATCTGATTCTCCATCAAATGGCATCTCTTCGAGGAAGTTTCGTAAGAGAAGTTTGTTGTGAAATCTTACTAGTGGTAGTCTCTTTATTTGATATAGCTTGTGTTTTTACCCTTTCTAGGTGAAACATCTTGGTTAAAGAAGAAACTGAGACAAGTTCGTGGCTTATAGTCAGGATCGAGGGGAAGTTTATCTGATTCTCCATCAAATGGCATCTCTTGGAGGATGTTTCACAAGAGAAGTTTGTTGTGAAATCTTACAAGTGGTAGTCTCTTTATTTGAGATAGCTTGTGCTTTTACCCTTTTCCAGTCGAAATATATTGGTGAAAGAAGAAACTGAGACAAGTTCGTGGCTTATAGTCAGGATCGAGGGGAAGTTTATCTGATTCTCGATCAAATGGCATCTCTTTGAGGAAGTTTCCCAAGAGAAGTTTGTTGTGAAATATTATAAGTGGTAGTCTATTTATTTGAGATAGCTTGTGTTTTTACCCTTTCCAGGTGAAATATCTTGGTTAAATAAGAAATTGATACCAGTTCGTGGCTTATAGTCAGGATCGAGGGGAAGTTTATCCAATTCTCCATCAAATGGCGTCTCTTCGAGGAAGTTTCGCAAGAGAAGTTTGTTGTGAAATCATACAAGTGGCAGTCTCTTTATTTGAGATAGCTTGTGTTTTTACCCTTTCCAGGTGAAATATCTTGGTTAAAGAAGAAATTGAGACTAGTTCGTGGCTTATAGTCAGGATCTAGGGGAAGTTTATCCGATTCTCCATCAAATGGCATCTCTTTGAGGAAGTTTCACAAGAGAAGTTTGTTGTGAAATGTTACAAGTGGTAGTCTCTTTATTTGAGATAGCTTGTGTTTTTACCCTTTCCAGATGAAACATCTTGGTTAAAGAAGAAACTGAGACCAGTTCATGGCTTATGGTGAGGATCGAGGAGAAGTTTATCTGATTCTCCATCAAATGGCATCTCTTCGATGAATTTTCGTAAGAGAAATTTGTTGTGAATTATTTACAAGAGGTAGTCTCTTTATTTGAGATAGCTTGTATTTTTACCCTTTCCATGTGAAATATCTTGGTTAAAGAAGAAAATGAGACCAGTTCGTGGCGTATAGTAAGGATCGAGGGGAAGTATATCTAATTCTCCATCAAATGGCATCTCTTCAAGGAAATTTTGCAAGAGAAGTTTGTTGTGAAATCATACAAGTGGCAGTCTCTTTATTTGAGATAGCTTGTGTTTTTACCCTTTCCAGGTGAAATATCTTGGTTAAAGAAGAAACTGAGACCAGTTCGTGGCTTATAGTCAGGATCGAGGGGAAGTTTATCTGATTCTCCGTCAAATGGCATCTCTTTGAGGAAGTTTCACAAGAGAAGTTTGTTGTGAAGTGTTACAAGTGGTAGTCTCTTTATTTGAGATAGCTTGTGTTTTTACCCTTTCCAGGTTAAATATCTTGGTTAAAGAAGAAACTGAGAAAAGTTCGTGGCTTATAATCAGGATCGAGGGGAAGTTTATCCGATTCTCCATCAAATGGCATCTCTTCGAGGAAGTTTCGCAAGAGAAGTTTGTTGTGAAATCTTACAAGTGGTCGTCTCTTTATTTGAGATAGCTTGTGTTTTTACCCTTTCCAGGTGAAACATATTGGTTAAAGAAGAAACTGAGACCAGTTCGTGGCTTATAGTCAGGATCGTGAGGAAGTTTATCGTATTCTCCATCAAATAGCATTTCTTTAACGAATTTTTGCAAGAGAAATTTGTTGTGAAATATTTACAAGTGGTAGTCTCTTTATTTGAGATATCTTGTATTTTTACCCTTTCTAGGTGAAATATCTTAGTTAAATAAGAAAATGAGACCAGTTCGTGGCGTATAGTAAGGATCGAGGGGAAGTATATCTGATTCTCCATCAAATGACATCTCTTGGAGGAAATTTCGCAAAAGAAGTTTGTTATGAAATCATACAAGTGGAAGTCTCTTTATTTGAGATAGCTTGTGTTTTTACCCTTTCCATGTGAAATATCTTGGTTAAAGAAGAAACTGAGACCAGTTCGTGGCTTATAGTCATGATCGAGGGTAAGTTTATCTGATTCTCCATCAAATGGCATCTCTTCGAGGAAGTTTGAAAAGAGAAGTTTGTTGTGAAATCTTACAAGTGGTAGTCTCTTTATTTGATATAGCTTATATTTTTACCCTTTCCAGGTGAAACATCTTGGTTAAAGAAGAAACTGAGACCAGTTCGTGGCTTATAGTCAGGATCGAGGAGAAGTTTATCCGATTCTCCATCAAATGGCATCTCTTGGAGGATGTTTCACAAGAGAAGTTTGTTGTGAAATCTTACAAGTGGTAGTCTCTTTATTTGAGATAGCTTGTGCTTTTACCCTTTTCCAGTCGAAATATATTGGTAAAAGAAGAAACTGAGACAAGTTTGTGGCTTATAGTCAGGATCGAGGGGAAGTTTATCTGATTCTCGATCAAATGGCATCTCTTCGAGGAAGTTTCCCAAGAGAAGTTTGTTGTGAAATCTTACAAGTGGTAGTCTCTTTATTTGAGATAGCTTGTGTTTTTACCCTTTCCAGGTGAAATATCTTGGTTAAAGAAGAAACTGAGACCAGTTCGTGGCTTATAGTCAGGATCGAGGGGAAGTTTATCCGATTCTCCATCAAATGGAATCTCTTCGGGGATGTTTCGCAAGAGAAGTTTGTTGTGAAATCATACAAGTGGCAGTCTCTTTATTTGAGATAGCTTGTGTTTTTACCCTTTCCAGGTGAAATATCTTGGTTAAAGAAGAAAATGAGACCAGTTCGTGGCTTATAGTCAGGATCGAGGGGAAGTTTATCTAAATCTCCTTCAAATGGCATTTCTTCGAGGATGTTTCGCAAGAGAAGTTTGTTGTGAAATCTTACAAGTGGTAGTCTCTTTATTTGAGATAGCTTGTGTTTTTACCCTTTCCAGGTGTAATATCTTGGTTAAAGAAGAAACTGGGACCAGTTCGTGGCTTATAATCAGGATCGAGGGAAGGTTTATCCGATTCTCCATCAAATGGCATCTCTTCGAGGAAGTTTCCCAAGAAAAGTTTGTTGTGAAATCTTACAAGTGGTAGTCTCTTTATTTGAGATAGCTTGTGTTTTTACCCTTTCCAGGTGAAACATATTAGTTAAAGAAGAAACTGAGACCAATTCATGGCTTATAGTCAGGATCGAGGGGAAGTTTATCCGATTCCTCATCAAATGGCATCTCTTCAAGGAAATTTCGCAAGAGAAGTTTGTTGTGAAATCATACAAGTGGCAGTCTCTTTATTTGAGATAGCTTGTGTTTTTACCCTTTCCAGGTGAAATATCTTGGTTAAAGAAGAAACTGAGACCAGGTCGTGGCTTATAGTCAGGATCGAGGGAAAGTTTATCCGATTCTCCATCAAATGGCATCTCTTCGAGGATGTTTCGTAAGAGAAGTTTGTTGTGAAATCTTACAAGTGCTAGTCTCTTTATTTGATATAGCTTTTGTTTTTACCCATTCCAGGTGAAACATCTTGGTTAAAGAAGAAACTGAGACCAGTTCGTGGCTTATAGTCAGGATCGAGAGGAAGTTTATCGTATTCTCCATCAAATAGCATTTCTCCAACGAATTTTTGCAAGAGAAATTTGTTGTGAAATATTTACAAGTGGTAGTCTCTTTATTTGAGATATCTTGTATTTTTACCCTTTCCAGGTGAAATATCTTAGTTAAATAAGAAAATGAGACCAGTTCGTGGCGTATAGTAAGGATCGAGGGGAAGTATATCTGATTCTCCATCAAATGACATCTCTTGGAGGAAATTTCGCAAAAGAAGTTTGTTATGAAATCATACAAGTGGAAGTCTCTTTATTTGAGATAGCTTGTGTTTTTACCCTTTCCATGTGAAATAACTTGGTTAAAGAAGAAACTGAGACCAGTTCGTGGCTTATAGTCATGATCGAGGGTAAGTTTATCTGATTCTCCATCAAATGGCATCTCTTCGAGGAAGTTTGAAAAGAGAAGTTTGTTGTGAAATCTTACAAGTGGTAGTCTCTTTGTTTGATATAGCTTATGTTTTTACCTTTTCCAGGTGAAACGTCTTGGTTAAAGAAGAAACTGAGACCAGTTCGTGGCTTATAGTCAGGATCGAGGAGAAGTTTATCCGATTCTCCATCAAATGGCATCTCTTGGAGGATGTTCCACAAGAGAAGTTTGTTGTGAAATCTTACAAGTGGTAGTCTCTTTATTTGAGATAGCTTGTGCTTTTACCCTTTTCCAGTCGAAATATATTGGTAAAAGAAGAAATTGAGACAAGTTCGTGGCTTATATTCAGGATCGAGGGGAAGTATATCTGATTCTCGATCAAATGGCATCTCTTCGAGGAAGTTTCCCAAGAGAAGTTTGTTGTGAAATCTTACAAGTGGTAGTCTCTTTATTTGAGATAGCTTGTGTTTTTACCCTTTCCAGGTTAAATATCTTGGTTAAAGAAGAAACTGAGACCAGTTCGTGGCTTATAGTCAGGATCGAGGGGAAGTTTATCCGATTCTCCATCAAATGGCATCTCTTCGGGGATGTTTCGCAAGAGAAGTTTGTTGTGAAATCATACAAGTGGCAGTCTCTTTATTTGAGATAGCTTGTGTTTTTACCCTTTCCAGGTGAAATATCTTGGTTAAAGAAGAAAATGAGACCAGTTCGTGGCTTATAGTCAGGATCGAGGGGAAGTTTATCTAAATCTCCTTCAAATGGCATTTCTTCGAGGATGTTTCGCAAGAGAAGTTTGTTGTGAAATCTTACAAGTGGTAGTCTCTTTATTTGAGATAGCTTGTGTTTTTACCCTTTCCAGGTGTAATATCTTGGTTAAAGAAGAAACTGGGACCAGTTCGTGGCTTATAATCAGGATCGAGGGGAAGTTTATCCGATTCTCCATCAAATGGCATCTCTTCGAGGAAGTTTCCCAAGAAAAGTTTGTTGTGAAATCTTACAAGTGGTAGTCTCTTTATTTGAGATAGCTTGTGTTTTTACCCTTTCCAGGTGAAACATATTAGTTAAAGAAGAAACTGAGACCAATTCATGGCTTATAGTCAGGATCGAGGGGAAGTTTATCCGATTCCTCATCAAATGGCATCTCTTCAAGGAAATTTCGTAAGAGAAGTTTGTTGTGAAATCATACAAGTGGCAGACTCTTTATTTGAGATAGCTTGTGTTTTTACCCTTTCCAGGTGAAATATATTGGTTAAAGAAGAAACTGAGACCAGGTCGTGGCTTATAGTCAGGATCGAGGGAAAGTTTATCCGATTCTCCATCAAATGGCATCTCTTCGAAGATGTTTCGTAAGAGAAGTTTGTTGTGAAATCTTACAAGTGCTAGTCTCTTTATTTGATATAGCTTGTGTTTTTACCCATTCCAGGTGAAACATCTTGGTTAAAGAAGAAACTGAGACCAGTTCGTGGCTTATAGTCAGGATCGAGGGGAAGTTTATCCGATTCTCCATCAAATGGCATCTCTTCGAGGAAGTTTCGCAAGAGAAGTTTGTTGTGAAATCTTACAAGTGGTAGTCTCTTTATTAAAGATAGCTTGTGTTTTTACCCTTTCCAGTCAAAATATCTTGGTTAAAGAAGAAAATGAGACCAGTTCGTGGCTTATAGTCAGGATCGAGGGGAAGTTTATCTAATTCTCTTTCAAATGGCATCTCTTGGAGGAAGTTTCACAAGAGAATTTTGTTGTGAAATCTTACAAGTGGTAGTCTCTTTATTTGAGATAGCTTGTGTTTTTACCCTTTCCAGGTGAAATATCTTGGTTAAAGAAGAAACTGAGACTAGTTCGTGGCTTATAGTCAGGATCGAGGGGAAGTTTATCTAAATCTCCTTCAAATGGCATATCTTCGAGGATGTTTCGCAAGAGAAGTTTGTTGTGAAATCTTACAAGTGGTAGTCTCTTTATTTGAGATAGCTTGTGTTTTTACCCTTTCCAGGTGTAATATCTTGGTTAAAGAAGAAACTGGGACCAGTTCGTGGCTTATAATCAGGATCGAGGGGAAGTTTATCCGATTCTCCATCAAATGGCATCTCTTCGAGGAAGTTTCCCAAGAAAAGTTTGTTGTGAAATCTTACAAGTGGTAGTCTCTTTATTTGAGATAGCTTGTGTTTTTACCCTTTCCAGGTGAAACATATTAGTTAAAGAAGAAACTGAGACTAATTCATGGCTTATAGTCAGGATCGAGGGGAAGTTTATCCGATTCCTCATCAAATGGCATCTCTTCAAGGAAATTTCGCAAGAGAAGTTTGTTGTGAAATCATACAAGTGGCAGTCTCTTTATTTGAGATAGCTTGTGTTTTTACCCTTTCCAGGTGAAATATCTTGGTTAAATAAGAAACTGAGACCAGGTCGTGGCTTAAAGTCAGGATCGAGGGGAAGTTTATCCGATTCTCCATCAAATGGAATCTCTTCGAGGAAGTTTCGTAAGAAAAGTTTGTTGTGAAATCTTACAAGTGCTAGTCTCTTTATTTGATATAGCTTGTGTTTTTACCCATTCCAGGTGAAACATCTTGGTTAAAGAAGAAACTTAGACCAGTTCATGGCTTATGGTGAGGATCGAGGGGAAGTTTATCTGATTCTCCATCAAATGGCATCTCTTCGACGAATTTTCGTAAGAGAAATTTCTTGTGAAATATTTACAAGAGGTAGTCTCTTTATTTGAGATAGCTTGTATTTTTACCCTTTCCATGTGAAATATCTTGGTTAAAGAATAAAATAAGACCAGTTCGTGGCGTATAGTAAGGATCGAGGCGAAGTATATCTGATTCTCCATCAAATGGCATCTCTTTGAGGAAGTTTCACAAGAGAAGTTTGTTGTGAAATGTTACAAGTGGTAGTCTCTTTATTTGAGATAGCTTGTGTTTTTACCCTTTCCAGGTGAAATATCTTGGTTAAAAAAGAAACTGACACAAGTTCGTGGCTTATAATCAGGATCGAGGGGAAGTTTATCCGATTCTCCATCAAATGGCATCTCTTCGAGGACGTTTCGCAAGAGAGGTTTGTTGTGAAATCTTACAAGTGGTCGTCTCTTTATTTGAGATAGCTTGTGTATTTACCCTTTCCAGGTGAAACATATTGGTTAAAGAAGAAACTGAGACCAGTTCGTGGCTTATAGTCAGGATCGAGAGGAAGTTTATCTGATTCTCCATCAAATAGCATTTCTTCGACGAATTTTCGCAAGAGAAATTTGTTGTGAAATATTTACAAGAGGTAGTCTCTTTATTTGAGATAGCTTGTATTTTTACCCTTTCCAGGTTAAATATCTTGGTTAAATAAGAAAATGAGACCAATTCGTGGCGTATAGTAAGGATCGAGGGGAAGTATATCTGATTCTCCATCAAATGGCATCTCTTGGAGGAAATTTCGCAAAAGAAGTTTGTTATGAAATCATACAAGTGGCAGTCTCTTTATTTGAGATAGCTTGTGTTTTTACCATTTCCATGTGAAATATCTTGGTTAAAGAAGAAACTGAGACCAGTTCGTGGCTTATAGTCAGGATCGAGGGTAAGTTTATCTGATTCTCCATCAAATGGCATCTCTTCGAGGAAGTTTCGTAAGAGAAGTTTGTTGTGAAATCTTACTAGTGGTAGTCTCTTTATTTGATATAGCTTGTGTTTTTACCCTTTCTAGGTGAAACATCTTGGTTAAAGAAGAAACTGAGACAAGTTCGTGGCTTATAGTCAGGATCGAGGGGAAGTTTATCTGATTCTCCATCAAATGGCATCTCTTGGAGGATGTTTCACAAGAGAAGTTTGTTGTGAAATCTTACAAGTGGTAGTCTCTTTATTTGAGATAGCTTGTGCTTTTACCCTTTTCCAGTCGAAATATATTGGTGAAAGAAGAAACTGAGACAAGTTCGTGGCTTATAGTCAGGATCGAGGGGAAGTTTATCTGATTCTCGATCAAATGGCATCTCTTTGAGGAAGTTTCCCAAGAGAAGTTTGTTGTGAAATATTATAAGTGGTAGTCTATTTATTTGAGATAGCTTGTGTTTTTACCCTTTCCAGGTGAAATATCTTGGTTAAATAAGAAATTGATACCAGTTCGTGGCTTATAGTCAGGATCGAGGGGAAGTTTATCCAATTCTCCATCAAATGGCGTCTCTTCGAGGAAGTTTCGCAAGAGAAGTTTGTTGTGAAATCATACAAGTGGCAGTCTCTTTATTTGAGATAGCTTGTGTTTTTACCCTTTCCAGGTGAAATATCTTGGTTAAAGAAGAAATTGAGACTAGTTCGTGGCTTATAGTCAGGATCTAGGGGAAGTTTATCCGATTCTCCATCAAATGGCATCTCTTTGAGGAAGTTTCACAAGAGAAGTTTGTTGTGAAATGTTACAAGTGGTAGTCTCTTTATTTGAGATAGCTTGTGTTTTTACCCTTTCCAGATGAAACATCTTGGTTAAAGAAGAAACTGAGACCAGTTCATGGCTTATGGTGAGGATCGAGGAGAAGTTTATCTGATTCTCCATCAAATGGCATCTCTTCGACGAATTTTCGTAAGAGAAATTTGTTGTGAATTATTTACAAGAGGTAGTCTCTTTATTTGAGATAGCTTGTATTTTTACCCTTTCCATGTGAAATATCTTGGTTAAAGAAGAAAATGAGACCAGTTCGTGGCGTATAGTAAGGATCGAGGGGAAGTATATCTAATTCTCCATCAAATGGCATCTCTTCAAGGAAATTTTGCAAGAGAAGTTTGTTGTGAAATCATACAAGTGGCAGTCTCTTTATTTGAGATAGCTTGTGTTTTTACCCTTTCCAGGTGAAATATCTTGGTTAAAGAAGAAACTGAGACCAGTTCGTGGCTTATAGTCAGGATCGAGGGGAAGTTTATCTGATTCTCCGTCAAATGGCATCTCTTTGAGGAAGTTTCACAAGAGAAGTTTGTTGTGAAGTGTTACAAGTGGTAGTCTCTTTATTTGAGATAGCTTGTGTTTTTACCCTTTCCAGGTTAAATATCTTGGTTAAAGAAGAAACTGAGAAAAGTTCGTGGCTTATAATCAGGATCGAGGGGAAGTTTATCCGATTCTCCATCAAATGGCATCTCTTCGAGGAAGTTTCGCAAGAGAAGTTTGTTGTGAAATCTTACAAGTGGTCGTCTCTTTATTTGAGATAGCTTGTGTTTTTACCCTTTCCAGGTGAAACATATTGGTTAAAGAAGAAACTGAGACCAGTTCGTGGCTTATAGTCAGGATCGAGAGGAAGTTTATCGTATTCTCCATCAAATAGCATTTCTTTAACGAATTTTTGCAAGAGAAATTTGTTGTGAAATATTTACAAGTGGTAGTCTCTTTATTTGAGATATCTTGTATTTTTACCCTTTCTAGGTGAAATATCTTAGTTAAATAAGAAAATGAGACCAGTTCGTGGCGTATAGTAAGGATCGAGGGGAAGTATATCTGATTCTCCATCAAATGACATCTCTTGGAGGAAATTTCGCAAAAGAAGTTTGTTATGAAATCATACAAGTGGAAGTCTCTTTATTTGAGATAGCTTGTGTTTTTACCCTTTCCATGTGAAATATCTTGGTTAAAGAAGAAACTGAGACCAGTTCGTGGCTTATAGTCATGATCGAGGGTAAGTTTATCTGATTCTCCATCAAATGGCATCTCTTCGAGGAAGTTTGAAAAGAGAAGTTTGTTGTGAAATCTTACAAGTGGTAGTCTCTTTATTTGATATAGCTTATGTTTTTACCCTTTCCAGGTGAAACACTTGGTTAAAGAAGAAACTGAGACCAGTTCGTGGCTTATAGTCAGGATCGAGGAGAAGTTTATCCGATTCTCCATCAAATGGCATCTCTTGGAGGATGTTTCACAAGAGAAGTTTGTTGTGAAATCTTACAAGTGGTAGTCTCTTTATTTGAGATAGCTTGTGCTTTTACCCTTTTCCAGTCGAAATATATTGGTAAAAGAAGAAACTGAGACAAGTTTGTGGCTTATAGTCAGGATCGAGGGGAAGTTTATCTGATTCTCGATCAAATGGCATCTCTTCGAGGAAGTTTCCCAAGAGAAGTTTGTTGTGAAATCTTACAAGTGGTAGTCTCTTTATTTGAGATAGCTTGTGTTTTTACCCTTTCCAGGTGAAATATCTTGGTTAAAGAAGAAACTGAGACCAGTTCGTGGCTTATAGTCAGGATCGAGGGGAAGTTTATCCGATTCTCCATCAAATGGAATCTCTTCGGGGATGTTTCGCAAGAGAAGTTTGTTGTGAAATCATACAAGTGGCAGTCTCTTTATTTGAGATAGCTTGTGTTTTTACCCTTTCCAGGTGAAATATCTTGGTTAAAGAAGAAAATGAGACCAGTTCGTGGCTTATAGTCAGGATCGAGGGGAAGTTTATCTAAATCTCCTTCAAATGGCATTTCTTCGAGGATGTTTCGCAAGAGAAGTTTGTTGTGAAATCTTACAAGTGGTAGTCTCTTTATTTGAGATAGCTTGTGTTTTTACCCTTTCCAGGTGTAATATCTTGGTTAAAGAAGAAACTGGGACCAGTTCGTGGCTTATAATCAGGATCGAGGGAAGGTTTATCCGATTCTCCATCAAATGGCATCTCTTCGAGGAAGTTTCCCAAGAAAAGTTTGTTGTGAAATCTTACAAGTGGTAGTCTCTTTATTTGAGATAGCTTGTGTTTTTACCCTTTCCAGGTGAAACATATTAGTTAAAGAAGAAACTGAGACCAATTCATGGCTTATAGTCAGGATCGAGGGGAAGTTTATCCGATTCCTCATCAAATGGCATCTCTTCAAGGAAATTTCGCAAGAGAAGTTTGTTGTGAAATCATACAAGTGGCAGTCTCTTTATTTGAGATAGCTTGTGTTTTTACCCTTTCCAGGTGAAATATCTTGGTTAAAGAAGAAACTGAGACCAGGTCGTGGCTTATAGTCAGGATCGAGGGAAAGTTTATCCGATTCTCCATCAAATGGCATCTCTTCGAGGATGTTTCGTAAGAGAAGTTTGTTGTGAAATCTTACAAGTGCTAGTCTCTTTATTTGATATAGCTTTTGTTTTTACCCATTCCAGGTGAAACATCTTGGTTAAAGAAGAAACTGAGACCAGTTCGTGGCTTATAGTCAGGATCGAGAGGAAGTTTATCGTATTCTCCATCAAATAGCATTTCTCCAACGAATTTTTGCAAGAGAAATTTGTTGTGAAATATTTACAAGTGGTAGTCTCTTTATTTGAGATATCTTGTATTTTTACCCTTTCCAGGTGAAATATCTTAGTTAAATAAGAAAATGAGACCAGTTCGTGGCGTATAGTAAGGATCGAGGGGAAGTATATCTGATTCTCCATCAAATGACATCTCTTGGAGGAAATTTCGCAAAAGAAGTTTGTTATGAAATCATACAAGTGGAAGTCTCTTTATTTGAGATAGCTTGTGTTTTTACCCTTTCCATGTGAAATATCTTGGTTAAAGAAGAAACTGAGACCAGTTCGTGGCTTATAGTCATGATCGAGGGTAAGTTTATCTGATTCTCCATCAAATGGCATCTCTTCGAGGAAGTTTGAAAAGAGAAGTTTGTTGTGAAATCTTACAAGTGGTAGTCTCTTTGTTTGATATAGCTTATGTTTTTACCTTTTCCAGGTGAAACGTCTTGGTTAAAGAAGAAACTGAGACCAGTTCGTGGCTTATAGTCAGGATCGAGGAGAAGTTTATCCGATTCTCCATCAAATGGCATCTCTTGGAGGATGTTTCACAAGAGAAGTTTGTTGTGAAATCTTACAAGTGGTAGTCTCTTTATTTGAGATAGCTTGTGCTTTTACCCTTTTCCAGTCGAAATATATTGGTAAAAGAAGAAATTGAGACAAGTTCGTGGCTTATATTCAGGATCGAGGGGAAGTATATCTGATTCTCGATCAAATGGCATCTCTTCGAGGAAGTTTCCCAAGAGAAGTTTGTTGTGAAATCTTACAAGTGGTAGTCTCTTTATTTGAGATAGCTTGTGTTTTTACCCTTTCCAGGTTAAATATCTTGGTTAAAGAAGAAACTGAGACCAGTTCGTGGCTTATAGTCAGGATCGAGGGGAAGTTTATCCGATTCTCCATCAAATGGCATCTCTTCGGGGATGTTTCGCAAGAGAAGTTTGTTGTGAAATCATACAAGTGGCAGTCTCTTTATTTGAGATAGCTTGTGTTTTTACCCTTTCCAGGTGAAATATCTTGGTTAAAGAAGAAAATGAGACCAGTTCGTGGATTATAGTCAGGATCGAGGGGAAGTTTATCTAAATCTCCTTCAAATGGCATTTCTTCGAGGATGTTTCGCAAGAGAAGTTTGTTGTGAAATCTTAAAAGTGGTAGTCTCTTTATTTGAGATAGCTTGTGTTTTTACCCTTTCCAGGTGTAATATCTTGGTTAAAGAAGAAACTGGGACCAGTTCGTGGCTTATAATCAGGATCGAGGGGAAGTTTATCCGATTCTCCATCAAATGGCATCTCTTCGAGGAAGTTTCCCAAGAAAAGTTTGTTGTGAAATCTTACAAGTGGTAGTCTCTTTATTTGAGATAGCTTGTGTTTTTACCCTTTCCAGGTGAAACATATTAGTTAAAGAAGAAACTGAGACCAATTCATGGCTTATAGTCAGGATCGAGGGGAAGTTTATCCGATTCCTCATCAAATGGCATCTCTTCAAGGAAATTTCGTAAGAGAAGTTTGTTGTGAAATCATACAAGTGGCAGACTCTTTATTTGAGATAGCTTGTGTTTTTACCCTTTCCAGGTGAAATATATTGGTTAAAGAAGAAACTGAGACCAGGTCGTGGCTTATAGTCAGGATCGAGGGAAAGTTTATCCGATTCTCCATCAAATGGCATCTCTTCGAAGATGTTTCGTAAGAGAAGTTTGTTGTGAAATCTTACAAGTGCTAGTCTCTTTATTTGATATAGCTTGTGTTTTTACCCATTCCAGGTGAAACATCTTGGTTAAAGAAGAAACTGAGACCAGTTCGTGGCTTATAGTCAGGATCGAGGGGAATTTTATCCGATTCTCCATCAAATGGCATCTCTTCGAGGAAGTTTCGCAAGAGAAGTTTGTTGTGAAATCTTACAAGTGGTAGTCTCTTTATTAAAGATAGCTTGTGTTTTTACCCTTTCCAGTCAAAATATCTTGGTTAAAGAAGAAAATGAGACCAGTTCGTGGCTTATAGTCAGGATCGAGGGGAAGTTTATCTAATTCTCTTTCAAATGGCATCTCTTGGAGGAAGTTTCACAAGAGAATTTTGTTGTGAAATCTTACAAGTGGTAGTCTCTTTATTTGAGATAGCTTGTGTTTTTACCCTTTCCAGGTGAAATATCTTGGTTAAAGAAGAAACTGAGACTAGTTCGTGGCTTATAGTCAGGATCGAGGGGAAGTTTATCTAAATCTCCTTCAAATGGCATATCTTCGAGGATGTTTCGCAAGAGAAGTTTGTTGTGAAATCTTACAAGTGGTAGTCTCTTTATTTGAGATAGCTTGTGTTTTTACCCTTTCCAGGTGTAATATCTTGGTTAAAGAAGAAACTGGGACCAGTTCGTGGCTTATAATCAGGATCGAGGGGAAGTTTATCCGATTCTCCATCAAATGGCATCTCTTCGAGGAAGTTTCCCAAGAAAAGTTTGTTGTGAAATCTTACAAGTGGTAGTCTCTTTATTTGAGATAGCTTGTGTTTTTACCCTTTCCAGGTGAAACATATTAGTTAAAGAAGAAACTGAGACTAATTCATGGCTTATAGTCAGGATCGAGGGGAAGTTTATCCGATTCCTCATCAAATGGCATCTCTTCAAGGAAATTTCGCAAGAGAAGTTTGTTGTGAAATCATACAAGTGGCAGTCTCTTTATTTGAGATAGCTTGTGTTTTTACCCTTTCCAGGTGAAATATCTTGGTTAAATAAGAAACTGAGACCAGGTCGTGGCTTAAAGTCAGGATCGAGGGGAAGTTTATCCGATTCTCCATCAAATGGAATCTCTTCGAGGAAGTTTCGTAAGAAAAGTTTGTTGTGAAATCTTACAAGTGCTAGTCTCTTTATTTGATATAGCTTGTGTTTTTACCCATTCCAGGTGAAACATCTTGGTTAAAGAAGAAACTTAGACCAGTTCATGGCTTATGGTGAGGATCGAGGGGAAGTTTATCTGATTCTCCATCAAATGGCATCTCTTCGACGAATTTTCGTAAGAGAAATTTGTTGTGAATTATTTACAAGAGGTAGTCTCTTTATTTGAGATAGCTTGTATTTTTACCCTTTCAATGTGAAATATCTTGGTTAAAGAAGAAAATGAGACCAGTTCGTGGCGTATAGTAAGGATCGAGGGGAAGTATATCTGATTCTCCATCAAATGGCATCTCTTCAAGGAAATTTCGCAAGAGAAGTTTGTTGTGAAATCATACAAGTGGCAGTCTCTTTATTTGAGATAGCTTGTGTTTTTACCCTTTCCAGGTGAAATATCTTGGTTAAAGAAGAAACTGAGACCAGTTCGTGGCTTATAGTTAGGATCGAGGGGAAGTTTATCTGATTCTCCATCAAATGGCATCTCTTTGAGGAAGTTTCACAAGAGAAGTTTGTTGTGAAGTGTTACAAGTGGTAGTCTCTTTATTTGAGATAGCTTGTGTTTTTATCCTTTTCCAGTCGAAATATATTGGTAAAAGAAGAAACTGAGACAAGTTCGTGGCTTATAGTCAGGATCGAGGGGAAGTATATCTGATTCTCGATCAAATGGCATCTCTTTGAGGAAGTTTCCCAAGAGAAGTTTGTTGTGAAATCTTACAAGTGGTAGTCTCTTTATTTGAGATAGCTTGTGTTTTTACCCTTTCCAGGTGAAATTTCTTGGTTAAAGAAGAAACTGAGACCAGTTCGTGGCTTATAGTCAGGATCGAGGGGAAGTTTATCCGATTCTCCATCAAATGGCATCTCTTCGGGGATGTTTCGCAAGAGAAGTTTGTTGTGAAATCATACAAGTGGCAGTCTCTTTATTTGAGATAGCTTGTGTTTTTACCGTTTCCAGGTGAAATATCTTGGTTAAAGAAGTAAATGAGACCAGTTCGTGGCTTATAGTCAGGATCGAGGGGAAGTTTATCTAAATCTCCTTCAAATGGCATTTCTTCGAGGATGTTTCGCAAGAGAAGTTTGTTGTGAAATCTTACAGGTGGTAGTCTCTTTATTTGAGATAGCTTGTGTTTTTACCCTTTCCAGGTGTAATATCTTGGTTAAAGAAGAAACTGGGACCAGTTCGTGGCTTATAATCAGGATCGATGGGAAGTTTATCCGATTCTCCATCAAATGGCATCTCTTCGAGGAAGTTTCCCAAGAAAAGTTTGTTGTGAAATCTTACAAGTGGTAGTCTCTTTATTTGAGATAGCTTGTGTTTTTACCCTTTCCAGGTGAAACATATTAGTTAAAGAAGAAACTGAGACCAATTCATGGCTTATAGTCAGGATCGAGGGGAAGTTTATCCGATTCCTCATCAAATGGCATCTCTTCAAGGAAATTTCACAAGAGAAGTTTGTTGTGAAATCATACAAGTGGCAGTCTCTTTATTTGAGATAGCTTGTGTTTTTACCCTTTCCAGGTGAAATATCTTGGTTAAAGAAGAAACTGAGACCAGGTCGTGGCTTATAGTCAGGATCGAGGGAAAGTTTATCCGATTCTCCATCAAATGGCATCTCTTCGAGGATGTTTCGTAAGAGAAGTTTGTTGTGAAATCTTACAAGTGCTAGTCTCTTTATTTGATATAGCTTGTGTTTTTACCCATTCCAGGTGAAACATCTTGGTTAAAGAAGAAACTGAGACCAGTTCGTGGCTTATAGTCAGGATCGAGGGGAAGTTTATCCGATTCTCCATCAAATGGCATCTCTTCGAGGAAGTTTCGCAAGAGAAGTTTGTTGTGAAATCTTACAAGTGGTAGTCTCTTTATTAAAGATAGCTTGTGTTTTTACCCTTTCCAGTCAAAATATCTTGGTTAAAGAAGAAAATGAGACCAGTTCGTGGCTTATAGTCAGGATCGAGGGGAAGTTTATCTAATTCTCTTTCAAATGGCATCTCTTGGAGGAAGTTTCACAAGAGAATTTTGTTGTGAAATCTTACAAGTGGTAGTCTCTTTATTTGAGATAGCTTGTGTTTTTACCCTTTCCAGGTGAAATATTTTGGTTAAAGAAGAAACTGAGACTAGTTCGTGGCTTATAGTCAGGATCGAGGGGAAGTTTATCTAAATCTCTTTCAAATGGCATATCTTCGAGGATGTTTCGCAAGAGAAGTTTGTTGTGAAATCTTACAAGTGGTAGTCTCTTTATTTGAGATAGCTTGTGTTTTTACCCTTTCCAGGTGTAATATCTTGGTTAAAGAAGAAACTGGGACCAGTTCGTGGCTTATAATCAGGATCGAGGGGAAGTTTATCCGATTCTCCATCAAATGGCATCTCTTCGAGGAAGTTTCCCAAGAAAAGTTTGTTGTGAAATCTTACAAGTGGTAGTCTCTTTATTTGATATAGCTTGTGTTTTTACCCTTTCCAGGTGAAACATATTAGTTAAAGAAGAAACTGAGACCAATTCATGGCTTATAGTCAGGATCGAGGGGAAGTTTATCCGATTCCTCATCAAATGGCATCGTTTCAAGGAAATTTCGCAAGAGAAGTTTGTTGTGAAATCATACAAGTGGCAGTCTCTTTATTTGAGATAGCTTGTGTTTTTACCCTTTCCAGGTGAAATATCTTGGTTAAATAAGAAACTGAGACCAGGTCGTGGCTTATAGTCAGGATCGAGGGGAAGTTTATCCGATTCTCCATCAAATGGAATCTCTTCGAGGAAGTTTCGTAAGAAAAGTTTGTTGTGAAATCTTACAAGTGCTAGTCTCTTTATTTGATATAGCTTGTGTTTTTACCCATTCCAGGTGAAACATCTTGGTTAAAGAAGAAACAGAGACCAGTTCATGTCTTATGGTGAGGATCGAGGGGAAGTTTATCTGATTCTCCATCAAATGGCATCTCTTCGACGAATTTTCGTAAGAGAAATTTGTTGTGAATTATTTACAAGAGGTAGTCTCTTTATTTGAGATAGCTTGTATTTTTACCCTTTCAATGTGAAATATCTTGGTTAAAGAAGAAAATGAGACCAGTTCGTGGCGTATAGTAAGGATCGAGGGGAAGTATATCTGATTCTCCATCAAATGGCATCTCTTCAAGGAAATTTCGCAACAGAAGTTTGTTGTGAAATCATACAAGTGGCAGTCTCTTTATTTGAGATAGCTTGTGTTTTTACCCATTCCAGGTGAAATATCTTGGTTAAAGAAGAAACTGAGACCAGTTCGTGGCTTATAGTCAGGATCGAGGGGAATTTTATATGATTCTCCATCAAATGGCATCTCTTTGAGGAAGTTTCACAAGAGAAGTTTGTTGTGAAGTGTTACAAGTGGTAGTCTCTTTATTTGAGATAGCTTGTGTTTTTATCCTTTTCCAGTCGAAATATATTGGTAAAAGAAGAAACTGAGACAAGTTCGTGGCTTATAGTCAGGATCGAGGGGAAGTTTATCTGATTCTCGATCAAATGGCATCTCTTCGAGGAAGTTTCCCAAGAGAAGTTTGTTGTGAAATCTTACAAGTGGTAGTCTCTTTATTTGAGATAGCTTGTGTTTTTACCCTTTCCAGGTGAAATATCTTGGTTAAAGAAGAAACTGAGACCAGTTCGAGGCTTATAGTCAGGATCGAGGGGAAGTTTATCCGATTCTCCATCAAATGGCATCTCTTCGAGGATGTTTTGCAAGAGAAGTTTGTTGTGAAATCATACAAGTGGCAGTCTCTTTATTTGAGATACCTTGTGTTTTTACCCTTTCCAGGTGAAATATCTTGGTTAAAGAAGAAAATGAGACCAGTTCGTGGCTTATAGTCAGGATCAAGGGGAAGTTTATCTAAATCTCCTTCAAATGGCATTTCTTCGAGGATGTTTCGCAAGAGAAGTTTGTTGTGAAATCTTACAAGTGGTAGTCTCTTTATTTGAGATAGCTTGTGTTTTTACCCTTTCCAGGTGTAATATCTTGGTTAAAGAAGAAACTGGGACCAGTTCGTGGTTTATAATCAGGATCGAGGGGAAGTTTATCCGATTCTCCATCAAATGGCATCTCTTCGAGGAAGTTTCCCAAGAAAAGTTTGTTGTGAAATCTTACAAGTGGTAGTCTCTTTATTTGAGATAGCTTGTGTTTTTACCCTTTCCAGGTGAAACATATTAGTTAAAGAAGAAACTGAGACCAATTCATGGCTTATAGTCAGGATCGAGGGGAAGTTTATCCGATTCCTCATCAAATGGCATCTCTTCAAGGAAATTTCGCAAGAGAAGTTTGTTGTGAAATCATACAAGTGGCAGTCTCTTTATTTGAGATAGCTTGTGTTTTTACCCTTTCCGGGTGAAATATCTTGGTTAAAGAAGAAGCTGAGACCAGGTCGTGGCTTATAGTCAGGATCGAGGGAAAGTTTATCCGATTCTCCATCAAATGGCATCTCTTCGAGGATGTTTCATAAGAGAAGTTTGTTGTGAAATCTTACAAGTGCTAGTCTCTTTATTTGATATAGCTTGTGTTTTTACCCAATCCAGGTGAAACATCTTGGTTAAAGAAGAAACTGAGACCAGTTCGTGGCTTATAGTCAGGATCGAGGGGAAGTTTATCCGATTCTCCATCAAATGGCATCTCTTCGAGGAAGTTTGAAAAGAGAAGTTTGTTGTGAAATCTTACAAGTGGTAGTCTCTTTATTAAAGATAGCTTGTGTTTTTACCCTTTCCAGTCAAAATATCTTGGTTAAAGAAGAAAATGAGACCAGTTCGTGGCTTATAGTCAGGATCGAGGGGAAGTTTATCTAATTCTCTTTCAAATGGCATCTCTTGGAGGAAGTTTCACAAGAGAATTTTGTTGTGAAATCTTACAAGTGGTAGTCTCTTTATTTGAGATAGCTTGTGTTTTTAACCTTTCAATGTGAAATATCTTGGTTAAATAAGTAACTGGGACCAGTTCGTGGCTTATAGTTAGGATCAAGGGGAAGTTTATCTGATTCTCCCTCAAATGGCATCTCTTCGAAGAAGTTTCGCAAGAGAAGTTGGTTGTGAAATCTTACAAGTGGTAGTCTCTTTATTTGATATAGCTTGTGTTTTTACCAATTCCAAGTGAAATATTTTGGTTAAATAAGAAATTTAGACAAGTTCATGGATTATAGTCAGGATGGAGGGGAAGTTTATCTGATTCTCCATCAAATGGCATCTCTTCGAGGAAGTTTCACAAGAGAAGTTTGTTGTGAAATCTTACAAGTGGTAGTCTATTTATTTGAGATAGCTTGTGTTTTTACCCTTTCCAGGTGAAATATCTTGGTTAAAGAAGAAACTGAGAGCAGTTTATAGCTTATAATCAGGATCGAGGGGAAGTTTATCCGATTCTCCATCAAATGGAATCTCTTCGAGGAAGTTTCCCAAGAAAAGTTTGTTTTGAAATCTTACAATTGGTAGTCTCTTTATTTGAGATAGCTTATGTTTTTACCCTTTCCAGGTGAAACATCTTGGTTAAAGAAGAAACTGAGACCAGTTCGTGGCTTATAGTCAGGATTGAGGGGAAGTTAATCCCATTCTCCATCAAATGGCATCTCTTCGAGGAAGTTTCGCAAGAGAAGTTTGCTGTGAAATCTTACAAGTGGCAGTCTCTTTATTTTAGATAGCTTGTATTTTTACCCTTTCCAGGTGAAACATATTAGTTAAAGAAACTGAGACCAATTCATGGCTTATAGTCAGGATCGAGGGGAAGTTTATCCGGTTCCTCATTGTTGTACCCAAAAATTTGCCCTCCCATATTCTCCAAGAAATTGCCAAGCCAAGTCACAAAATTCCCCAAGGGTTGCACAGTCAAGAGCCTCCTATACAGTCAAAACTAGGGTTTGTATTCTGATCAAGAAAAGGAAGTTTTCAAAGGCCCAATCAAGTCTCATATGCCTACCAATATGGTCAAGCATCCTCATATCAAGTTTCAAGGCATTCAGCTCAAAATTGCACAGTCAAAACCCTAGATTGCACTACAGTCAACTATAGGGGCAAAATGGTCATTTGACACTCAAAAGTTCAAATTTTTGGTCAACATATCATTTTGAAGCCACAAACATCATTTGATCAATGCTTGATCATGATTCTCAAAATTTGGCTCAGAAAATCATCAAGATGCAAAAGTTTCCTTATTTGGACAGCTGAAAAAGTCAACTGAAATTGACCAGGGCATAACTTTCACATGGATTATCAGAAAAATTCCATCCAAAGCTCATTTTGAAGAGAAAGACATTTCCTACAACTCATCTGCATACTTCAAGTCCAAGAAATGCTCTCACAAAAAGTTATCAATTTCAACATTATAGGTCATTTTCAAAAGTCAACAAAAAGGGACTTTAAGTCAAAGGCCATAACTTGAGATTGGTAAATCCAAATGACATGGGACCAAAGGCATTGGTTAGAGGACTCAAAGACCTTTCCAAAATGTCCAAGAACATGAGAAAAGTTTAAAAATTGAGCAAGTTATGCCTTGTAGAAGTTGGGAAATGTTTGGATATTTTGAAAAGTCAACTTTGATCCAAATGACCTAAAATTGCTAATGGGCCCATTTTTCTTCCATGATTCATCATTCTAAGCATGTGCACGACCACTTGGCCCAAAGGGAAGTATTTTCTCATTTTTTATTTATTTATTTGAATTATTATTCATATTAATTCATTTAAATCAAATTAAATATGTGAAAAATGTCTAACCTAATTTTTTCAATCTTTTTATACATGTTTTGAGCTCAATATTTCGTGCATATCCCAATATAGAAAGATTTGGATGGAATTGATCTTAATTGATACAAAGTAGCATGAAAAAGATATGAAAAAGATCTTGGAAAATCAATTTGCAAAACCATTGAATGAAAGAGATTTGATTGAATTTTTTTGACCTAATCTGTTCAATACATAAGCATAGACCTAAACCTAATGCTGGGAGACGGAAAAGCTGCGCTAGAGACCAATATACAAACTTGGAATTTTCACTTAAAAACTCAATTTTGAAACCATTGTTAGAGGGCGAGTCAAGGCACGAAATTCATTCCAATAGCTTCCTTGGAGACTACTGAACACATTCCAATCAAAATCACCCATCCAAACGCAAAGAATTGGTATACAGAACCTGGAATGCTTTGTGAAAAATTTGTGATCGTGTTTTTAAATTTATGCATCTTCATGACATATTATTCATTGATTCGTATTCCTGATGAAGTTTACAAGCTAACCATAACCTTTAATTGAAATTTCATGCGTTCTAGGCCAAGATGCCATGTTAGTTTTCTAGGGTTTTGCAGGACTGGAATTTGGGGCTTTTGCAATAAGGGAAAATTAGCCCTCAAGACCACCACCATTGGCTTCAGAATGCTCAAACGATCACAAACCAACTATTGCGCCTAATTTATGATTGCCCTAATGCTAATCGCTATTTTCTGTAAAGGCCTTTTCTGCAACGGTGTCAAAACCGTTGCTTATGTTGTTTGTATTTCAGGATGATGGAGACGATGACATCGTGGCAAAACGTGACTGGCTAGTTTCAAATTTCGCGCGCGTTGGGGCCACTGACTTTCTTTTCCTTTTTAACATTTATTAACCATTATATATTAAATGTAATTCAAGCGCTTCAGTGGCAGGTGTACACCTTTGCAATGTCCAAGACCTGGGTTCGAATCCCAGGTCTGTATTATTCTCAATATTATTTTTCAACATGTGTTCACGTGCAGTTCCATAACATGGGCATACCATGCGCTGCCAAGATTCAACGTCCATGTGTCCAAGGGAACCAGATCAATGGCTGAGAACTGAAACCTATGGTGGACTCAGGTCAATGCGTATGTACGTACCATGCAAAAGTCAAAAAAGGCCACTACTTATTGGGCCAGCATTCTCAAGATATACCTCCATCTGGGGACTGAACCCCCCCTGGTTTGCATTCTCTATATTTTTTCTTATATTTTATTTTTTTTTAATTATTGTTTTATTTATTTTATTGCTTTGATTTAATTAATTAACTATTTTTTCATAAATATAAAAAATACCCCAAAAAAATCAGAAAAAGATAAAAAATGTAATAAATATTTTTATTTTAACATTTTCTTGTAAATAAATTGTATATAATAAATTTAGTTTTAAATTAGGTTTAACTTAAATTCTTTTCATGATAAAAATCTAAAAAATGTAGAATTAGGGTTTATTCAATTTTTTCATCCTTTCTATTATTTTCTTTCATAAAAAAATTAAAATTATTTATTTATGCTTATAATTAAATGGTATGTAAAAATTAGGTTTAATAAGTGTTTTATCCCCTTTTTTAATTTTCTTTTTTTCACCATAATATTATTTACCTTATTTATTTTCATAATTAAAATTGTAAATTAATTAGGGTTTCATTTAGGTTAAAAAAGGTCAATATTTTCTTAATAACTTAAAAATAATTAGAATTAGGTTTAGTATTCAGTTTTAATTAATTCTTTTTCTATTAAATCTTAAAAAACATAAAAATACCAAAAACATTTTCTTTTAATTTTAATTTTAATTCCTTATTAACTTAATTTTTGCAAAAGGGTCCAACGCCCTCGTTCGTAATTTATCTAATTTCGCATATTTATTTTATTTCGCTCAAATAATTATGTATCTCTCCCAAAGCTTTGTAACATTTACTTTTCGCACTTTTTTCCTTTGCTTTATTTATTTTTCTGTCAAATCGGGTCCGGTTTAATTTTGGCGATGTGGACCCGCGCCATTTGTAATAGTTTAGAATTTACTTTTCCCGCAAATATCAACTGTTAAACAAAGCATGCAAGAATGAATGGCCTTAAAAATAAAATCAAGCGTAGATCACAATTAACATGACAAGACAAATGCAAATGAAAACGATACACAAATCGCACGCACCACCCCTAGGGTACGCCTCACTGTTGCCTTGCCTCGAAAGGTGATCGTCGAGTAGAGGATGTCTTAGTAAGTCCTCATGATCCGGGAACCTGGCATGAGGGTAGCTTCTGAGGTGTCTTCCCATTGCTCTGGTGATCACCATGTCCCGAAACTCGAATTGACCCGAACATCTCCAACGGTGGTGCTACCTACCTCTCAATGGTGGGATGGCACTACTTTAAAGGACATTTACACAGACGAATTCCTTAGGGTAGGTAGGTTCTCGTAGATACTTGCTCTAAATTTCAAAACAAAACAAAATACTTTTCACACCAACACATTTTCAAAAAGCTTTCGAAAGCAATTTTTCAAACACTCTTGAGGACTGATACAAGAGTCGAACTGGAATTTTCAAAGAAACTTTTTAAAACCCACATTGAAAAGCAAACAAACCATTTTTGAAAACACAATGAGCAAGTATCTAAGAGCCCATGGATAACCATGGATAGAAAGGGTGTTAACACCTTCCCTTTCTATAACCTACCTCCCGAACCGAGAGCAATCTCTTTAAGGAATTTTTCTGTGCTTTTGTCCTTTCCATTTGGAGAAAATAAAAGACGGTGGCGACTCTTGCTTCCGCGACATTTCGCGAACCAGCTTTAAATAGTCAGTTCCAGATCCACCAATCACAGAACTGGCGACTCTGCTGGGGATATCTTTATAAAGTGAGGTGTACCTTAGGGTTAGTTCATAACTGTGTTTTCAATTGTATTGACTTGTCTACTTTAAATTTGTGGGTTGCATGGGAGTTACATAGATCCTAACCCGGATCTGGGGATACCCTGTTTAGGTAGCATAAGCTGTGAGGGACCTGTCCGGCGTATACCGACATGGGTGAAGCAGTGGCTACGTTGGTGTGGCGCCTTGGTCTGTACCGATATCCCTCGTGTTGAAACGGGGAGAATATGGGTCTTCCAAGGAGTCATTAAGCACCAACAGACCTTAGGACCTTAAATGACACAACTTGGCCATTAGAACAGTAGCAGTATGCTACGCCCATTGAGGCTAAACTCTCGTGATGGTTCTGGCAGCAAGAAAAGATTGCGATGCTGGAGTTATGACCGATTGATGGTAGTCAATGATATTGGGATCCTCTAAGAACCCGGTTACTTTTGATTAGGACAGGTATGAACCAACAAACTGAAAGAGGGTAGTATCCAGACCCCATGTCGGCCTTAAACTCTAAGGGCTCTTTTGTGTGACTTGTGTGCCTTCGTACTTGACTATCTGCATGCTTGTTACCTGACACTTGTTTCTTGCAGGTTTTGGTTTGCAGTCCTTAATCGGGACTTATAACAGGGTTACTCACATTACCCCATGCATCATGACATCATACTATTGCATACATCCTAACCCATTTCAAGGATCTCAAGGGCTTGTGATGCAGGTCATGATGAATCAAACATCTAGCAAAAGGCAAAGAGGATTTATTTTCCTCTAGCCAAAGTTGTCAGGGGCTATGACCCACTGGATATGGTGAGCCTTTGACCCTCGAAGAGGGATTTTCTGCAACAGGAAGTTTCTTCAATCAAGTTACCGGTTTTCTACTCTAACAAGTTTCTCTGTTTACCCCGCGAGATCCTTGAAATCATTGCATGCATATCATACATCCCATTGCATTGCAGGTATCCCTTTGATAGGTTGCTTACCCTGCTTCGCTGTTTATTTCAGCCGATCGTCATGAATCCTGAATCATCAGCTGAGCAGTCTATCAAGGCCCTCCAGGCTCAGAACGCCCAGTTCCAAGGGCTGATCATGAATTTGACCCAGGGGCAACAAGATCTTAAAGCTCTCCTCTTGAAGAAGGAAAAGAAGAAGAAGAGGACTGTTTTGTTCAGCCCTAGACGCAGATCTGGGAATACACCGCAAACTGAAACTGAGAGGACTACCCCATCTGTGAGGGAAAGCAGTCACCATGAGAGAGAGGTGCCTAGTCCAGTGGTCTCCGACAACGAGACAGATTTCAACGACGAACAATACCCTCCGGCTGAGGACAAGTACAAGCAGTTGGAAGACCGTTTGAAGGCTATGGAAATACAACAAGTACCTGGGCTGGATTTCGGAGATCTGGGTTTGTCTACTGGCGTGATCATCCCTCGGAAGTTCAAGGCACCATCATTCACTAAATATGACGGGGCGTCTTGTCCCAAGCTACATCTCAGATCTTATGTTCGGAAAATCCAACCATACTCAGCGGATAAGAACTTGTGGATCCACTTCTTCCAGGAAAGTCTTTCAGGGACTCACCTCGAATGGTTCTATCAACTGGAGGGGACCAAAGTTCGTAACTGGGAGGAGTTGGCAACTGCTTTCTATAAGCAGTACCAGTACAATGCCGACCTTGCTCCCACACGTATCCAACTCCAGGGTATGTCGTTGGGGTCAAGTGAAGGTTTCAAGGAGTACGCACAAAGATGGAGAGACCTTGCTGGAAGGGTGCAACCTCCCTTAACTGACCGGGAGCTCGTTGATATGTTCTTGGGGACCCTATCCGGGCCGTTCTTCAATCACCTCATTGGTAATTCATCTGCTGGATTTACCGACCTCATCCTGACTGGCGAAAGAATTGAAGCTGGTATCAAGAGTGGGAAAATTCAAGAGGCCACACCTTCTGATATTCATAAAAAGCCTTACACGGGAAAGAAGGAATCTAATGCTGCATACAGTCAAAAGAGTCGTCGTGATCAACATGCAGGGGCAGTCATGATCTCTGGTTCTGCACCACGCCGTCAACCACAAAAGGGAAACCAGCAAAGGCCGGACGGGCCTAAAAGGCAATTCACCAACATTAACATGCCATGGTCATAAGCACTGCAACACATGTTGAAGATGAACCTGATTCTTGGTGAAAGAAGAAACTGAGACAAGTTTGTGGCTTATTGTCAGGATCGAGGGGAAGTTTATCTGATTCTCGATCAAATGGCATCTCTTCGAGGAAGTTTCGCAAGAGAAGTTTGTTGTGAAATCTAACAAGTGGTAGTCTCTTTATTTGAGATAGCTTGTGTTTTTACCCTTTCCAAGTGAAATATCTTGGTTAAAGAAGAAACTGAGACTAGTTCGTGGTTTATAGTCAGGATCGAGGGGAAGTTTATCCGATTCTCCATCAAATGGAATCTCTTCGAGGAAGTTTCGCAAGAGAAGTTTGTTGTGAAATCTTACAAGTGGTAGTCTCTTTATTTGAGATAGCTTGTGTTTTTACCCTTTCCAGGTGTAATATCTTTGTTAAAGAAGAAACTGGGACCAATTCGTGGCTTATAGTTAGGATCGAGGGGAAGTTTATCTGATTCTCTTTCAAATGGCATCTCTTCGAGGAAGTCTCGCAAGAGAAATTTGTTGTGAATTATTTACAAGAGGTAGTCTCTTTATTCGAGATAGCTTGTATTTTTACCCATTGCAGGTGAAATATCTTGGTTAAATAAGAAATTTAGACAAGTTTGTGGCTTATAGTCAGGATCGAGGGGAATTTTATCTGATTCTCCATCAAATGGCATCTGTTTGAGGAAGTTTCACAAGAGAATTTTGTTGTGAAATGTTACAAGTGGTAGTGTCTTTATTTGAGATAGCTTGTGTTTTTCCCCTTTCCAGGTGAAATATTTTGGTTAAAGAAGAAACTGTGACAAGTTCGTGGCATATAATTAGGATCGAGGGGAAGTTTATCGGATTCTCCATCAAATGTAATCTCTTCGAGGAAGTTTCCCAAGAAAAGTTTGTTGTGAAATCTTAGAAGTGGTAGTCTCTTTATTTGAGATAGCTTGTGTATTTACCCTTTCCAGGTGAAACATATTATTTAAAGAAGAAATTGAGACCAATTCATGGCTTATAGCCAGTATCAAGGGGAAGTTTATCCGATTCCTCATCAAATGGCATCTCTTCGAGGAAGTTTCGTAAGAGAAGTTTATTGTGAAATCTTACAAGTGGCAGTCTCTTTATTTGAGATAGCTTGTGTTTTTACCCTTTCCAGGTCAAATATCTTGGTTAAAGAAGAAACTGAGACCAGTTCGTGGCTTATAGTCAGGATCGAGGGGAAGTTTATCTGATTCTCCATCAAATGGCATCTCTTCGACAAATTTTCGTAAGAGAAATTTGTTGTGAAATATTTACAAGAGGTAGTCTCTTTATTTGAGATAGCTTGTATTATTACCCTTTCCATGTGAAATATCTTGGTTAAAGAAGAAAATGAGACCAGTTCGTGGCGTATAGTAAGGATCGAGGGGAAGTATATCTGATTCTCCATCAAGTGGCATCTCTTCAAGGAAATTTTGCAAGAGAAGTTTGTTGTGAAATCATACAAGTGGCAGTCTCTTTATTTGAGATAGCTTGTGTTTTTATCCTTTCCAGGTGAAATATCTTGGTTAAAGAAGAAACTGAGACCAGTTCGTGGCTTATAGTCATGATCGAGGGTAAGTTTATCTGATTCTCCATCAAATGGCATCTCTTCGAGGAAGTTTGGAAAGAGAAGTTTGTTGTGAAATCTTACAAGTGGTAGTCTCTTTATTTGAGATAGCTTGTGTTTTTACCCTTTCCAGTCGAAATATCTTGGTTAAAGAAGAAAATGATACCAGTTCATGGCTTATAGTCAGGATCGAGGGGAAGTTTATCTGATTCTCGATCAAATGGCATCTCTTCGAGGAAGTTTCGCAAGAGATGTTTGTTGTGAAATCATACAAGTGGTAGTCTCTGTATTTGTGATAGCTTGTTTTTTTACCCTTTCCAGTTGAAATATTTTGGTTAAATAAGAAACTGAGACAAGTTCGTGGCTTATAATCAGGATCAAGGGGAAGTTTATCTGATTCTCCATCAAATGGCATCTCTTCGAGGAAGTTTTGCAAGAGAAGTTTGTTGTGAAATCTTACAAGTGGTCGTCTCTTTATTTGAGATAGCTTGTGTATTTACCCTTTCCAGGTGAAACATATTGGTTAAAGAAGAAACTGAGACCAGTTCGTGGCTTATAGTCAGGATCGAGAGGAAGTTTATCTGATTCTCCATCAAATAGCATTTCTTCGACGAATTTTCGCAAGAGAAATTTGTTGTGAAATATTTACAAGAGGTAGTCTCTTTATTTGAGATAGCTTGTATTTTTACCCTTTCCAGGTTAAATATCTTGGTTAAATAAGAAAATGAGACCAATTCGTGGCGTATAGTAAGGATCGAGGGGAAGTATATCTGATTCTCCATCAAATGGCATCTCTTGGAGGAAATTTCGTAAAAGAAGTTTGTTATGAAATCATACAAGTGGCAGTCTCTTTATTTGAGATAGCTTGTGTTTTTACCATTTCCATGTGAAATATCTTGGTTAAAGAAGAAACTGAGACCAGTTCATGGCTTATAGTCAGGATCGAGGGTAAGTTTATCTGATTCTCCATCAAATGGCATCTCTTCGAGGAAGTTTCGTAAGAGAAGTTTGTTGTGAAATCTTACAAGTGGTAGTCTCTTTATTTGATATAGCTTGTGTTTTTACCCTTTCTAGGTGAAACATCTTGGTTAAAGAAGAAACTGAGACAAGTTCGTGGCTTATAGTCAGGATCGAGGGGAAGTTTATCCGATTCTCCATCAAATGGCATCTCTTGGAGGATGTTTCACAAGAGAAGTTTGTTGTGAAATCTTACAAGTGGTAGTCTCTTTATTTGAGATAGCTTGTGCTTTTACCCTTTTCCAGTCGAAATATATTGGTGAAAGAAGAAACTGAGACAAGTTTGTGGCTTATAGTCAGGATCGAGGGGAAGTTTATCTGATTCTCGATCAAATGGCATCTCTTCGAGGAAGTTTCCCAAGAGAAGTTTGTTGTGAAATATTACAAGTGGTAGTCTATTTATTTGAGATAGCTTGTGTTTTTACCCTTTCCAGGTGAAATATCTTGGTTAAATAAGAAATTGATACCAGTTCGTGGCTTATAGTCAGGATCGAGGGGAAGTTTATCCAATTCTCCATCAAATGGCGTCTCTTCGAGGAAGTTTCGCAAGAGAAGTTTGTTGTGAAATCATACAAGTGGCAGTCTCTTTATTTGAGATAGCTTGTGTTTTTACCCTTTCCAGGTGAAATATCTTGGTTAAAGAAGAAACTGAGACTAGTTCGTGGCTTATAGTCAGGATCGAGGGGAAGTTTATCTAAATCTCCTTCAAATGGCATATCTTCGAGGATGTTTCGCAAGAGAAGTTTGTTGTGAAATCTTACAAGTGGTAGTCTCTTTATTTGAGATAGCTTGTGTTTTTACCCTTTCCAGGTGTAATATCTTGGTTAAAGAAGAAACTGGGACCAGTTCGTGGCTTATAATCAGGATCGAGGGGAAGTTTATCCGATTCTCCATGAAATGGCATCTCTTCGAGGAAGTTTCCCAAGAAAAGTTTGTTGTGAAATCTTACAAGTGGTAGTCTCTTTATTTGAGATAGCTTATGTTTTTACCCTTTCCAGGTGAAACATATTAGTTAAAGAAGAAACTGAGACCAATTCATGGCTTATAGTCAGGATCGAGGGGAAGTTTATCCGATTCCTCATCAAATGGCATCTCTTCAAGGAAATTTCACAAGAGAAGTTTGTTGTGAAATCATACAAGTGGCAGTCTCTTTATTTGAGATAGCTTGTGTTTTTACCCTTTCCAGGTGAAATATCTTGGTTAAATAAGAAACTGAGACCAGGTCGTGGCTTATAGTCAGGATCGAGGGCAAGTTTATCCGATTCTCCATCAAATGGAATCTCTTCGAGGAAGTTTCGTAAGAAAAGTTTGTTGTGAAATCTTACAAGTGCTAGTCTCTTTATTTGATATAGCTTGTGTTTTTACCCATTCCAGGTGAAACATCTTGGTTAAAGAAGAAACTGAGACCAGTTCATGGCTTATGGTGAGGATCGAGGGGAAGTTTATCTGATTCTCCATCAAATGGCATCTCTTCGACGAATTTTCGTAAGAGAAATTTGTTGTGAATTATTTACAAGAGGTAGTCTTTTTATTTGAGATAGCTTGTATTTTTACCCTTTTCATGTGAAATATCTTGGTTAAAGAAGAAAATGAGACCAGTTCGTGGCGTATAGTAAGGATCGAGGGGAAGTATATCTGATTCTCCATCAAATGGCATCTCTTCAAGGAAATTTCGCAAGAGAAGTTTGTTGTGAAATCATACAAGTGGCAGTCTCTTTATTTGAGATAGCTTGTGTTTTTACCCTTTCCAGGTGAAATATCTTGGTTAAAGAAGAAATTGAGACCAGTTCGTGGCTTATAGTTAGGATCGAGGGGAAGTTTATCTGATTCTCCATCAAATGGCATCTCTTTGAGGAAGTTTCACAAGAGAAGTTTGTTGTGAAATGTTACAAGTGGTAGTCTCTTTATTTGAGATAGCTTGTGTTTTTACCCTTTCCAGGTGAAATATCTTGGTTAAAGAAGAAACCGAGACAAGTTCGTGGCTTATAATCAGGATCGAGGGGAAGTTTATCCGATTCTCCATCAAATGGCATCTCTTCGAGGAAGTTTCGCAAGAGAAGTTTGTTGTGAAATCTTACAAGTGGTCGTCTCTTTATTTGAGATAGCTTGTGTTTTTACCCTTTCCAGGTGAAACATATTGGTTAAAGAAGAAACTGAGACCAGTTCGTGGCTTATAGTCAGGATCGAGAGGAAGTTTATCTGATTCTCCATCAAATAGCATTTCTTCAACGAATTTTTGCAAGAGAAATTTGTTGTGAAATATTTACAAGTGGTAGTCTCTTTATTTGAGATATCTTGTATTTTTACCCTTTCCAGGTTAAATATCTTGGTTAAATAAAAAAATGAGACCAGTTCGTGGCGTATAGTAAGGATCGAGGGGAAGTATATCTGATTCTCCATCAAATGACATCTCTTGGAGGAAATTTCGCAAAAGAAGTTTGTTATGAAATCATACAAGTGGAAGTCTCTTTATTTGAGATAGCTTGTGTTTTTACCCTTTCCATTTGAAATATCTTGGTTAAAGAAGAAACTGAGACCAGTTCGTGGCTTATAGTCATGATTGAGGGTAAGTTTATCTGATTCTCCATCAAATGGCATCTCTTCGAGGAAGTTTGGAAAGAGAAGTTTGTTGTGAAATCTTACAAGTGGTAGTCTCTTTATTTGATATAGCTTATGTTTTTACCCTTTCCAGGTGAAACATCTTGGTTAAAGAAGAAACTGAGACCAGTTCGTGGCTTATAGTCAGGATCGAGGAGAAGTTTATCCGATTCTCCATCAAATGGCATCTCTTGGAGGATGTTTCACAAGAGAAGTTTGTTGTGAAATCTTACAAGTGGTCGTCTCTTTATTTGAGATAGCTTGTGCTTTTACCCTTTTCCAGTCGAAATATATTGGTGAAAGAAGAAACTGAGACAATTTCGTGGCTTATAGTCAGGATCGAGGGGAAGTTTATCTGATTCTCGATCAAATGGCATCTCTTCGACGAATTTTTGCAAGAGAAATTTGTTGTGAAATCTTACAAGTGGTAGTCTCTTTATTTGAGATAGCTTGTGTTTTTACCCTTTCCAGGTGAAATATCTTGGTTAAAGAAGAAACTGAGACCAGTTCGTGGCTTATAGTCAGGATCGAGGGGAAGTTTATCCGACTCTCCATCAAATGGCATCTCTTCGAGGATGTTTCGCAAACGAAGTTTGTTGTGAAATCATTCAAGTGGCAGTCTCTTTATTTGAGATAGCTTGTGTTTTTACCCTTTCCAGGTGAAATATCTTGGTTAAAGAAGAAAATGAGACCAGTTCGTGGCTTATAGTCAGGATCGAGGGGAAGTTTATCTAAATCTCCTTCAAATGGCATTTCTTCGAGGATGTTTCGCAAGAGAAGTTTGTTGTGAAATCTTACAAGTGGTAGTCTCTTTATTTGAGATAGCTTGTGTTTTTACCCTTTCCAGGTGTAATATCTTGGTTAAAGAAGAAACTGGGACCAGTTCGTGGCTTATAATCAGGATCGAGGGGAAGTTTATCCGATTCTCCATCAAATGGCATCTCTTCGAGGAAGTTTCCCAAGAAAAGTTTGTTGTGAAATCTTACAAGTGGTAGTCTCTTTATTTGAGATAGCTTGTGTTTTTACCCTTTCTAGGTGAAACATATTAGTTAAAGAAGAAACTGAGACCAATTCATGGCTTATAGTCAGGATCGAGGGGAAGTTTATCCGATTCCTCATCAAATGGCATCTCTTCAAGGAAATTTCGCAAGAGAAGTTTCTTGTGAAATCATACAAGTGGCAGTCTCTTTATTTGAGATAGCTTGTGTTTTTACCCTTTCCAGGTGAAATATCTTGGTTAAAGAAGAAACTGAGACAAGTTCGTGGCTTATAATCAGGATCGAGGGGAAGTTTATCCGATTCTCCATCAAATGGCATCTCTTCGAGGAAGTTTCGCAAGAGAAGTTTGTTGCGAAATATTACAAGTGGTCGTCTCTTTATTTGAGATAGCTTGTGTATTTACCCTTTCCAGGTGAAACATATTGGTTAAAGAAGAAACTGAGACCAGTTCGTGGCTTATAGTCAGGATCGGGAGGAAGTTTATCTGATTCTCCATCAAATAGCATTACTTCGACGAATTTTTGCAAGAGAAATTTGTTGTGAAATCTTACAAGTGGTAGTCTCTTTATTTGAGATAGCTTGTATTTTTACCCTTTCCAGGTTAAATATCTTGGTTAAATAAGAAAATGAGACCAATTCGTGGCGTATAGTAAGGATCGAGGGGAAGTATATCTGATTCTCCATCAAATGGCATCTCTTGGAGGAAATTTCGCAAAAGAAGTTTGTTATGAAATCATACAAGTGACAGTCTCTTTATTTGAGATAGCTTGTGTTTTTACCATTTCCATGTGAAATATCTTGGTTAAAGAAGAAACTGAGACCAGTTCGTGGCTTATAGTCAGGATCGAGGGTAAGTTTATCTGATTCTCCATCAAATGGCATCTCTTCGAGGAAGTTTCGTAAGAGAAGTTTGTTGTGAAATCTTACAAGTGGTAGTCTCTTTATTTGATATAGCTTGTGTTTTTACCCTTTCTAGGTGAAACATCTTGGTTAAAGAAGAAACTGAGACAAGTTCGTGGCTTATAGTCAGGATCGAGGGGAAGTTTATCCGATTCTCCATCAAATGTCATCTCTTGAGGATGTTTCACAAGAGAAGTTTGTTGTGAAATTTTACAAGTGGTAGTCTCTTTATTTGAGATAGCTTGTGCTTTTACCCTTTTCCAGTCGAAATATATTGGTGAAAGAAGAAACTGAGACAAGTTCGTGGCTTATAGTCAGGATCGAGGGGAAGTTTATCTGATTCTCGATCAAATGGCATCTCTTCGAGGAAGTTTCCCAAGAGAAGTTTGTTGTGAAATATTACAAGTGGTAGTCTATTTATTTGAGATAGCTTGTGTTTTTACCCTTTCCAGGTGAAATATCTTGGTTAAATAAGAAATTGATACCAGTTCGTGGCTTATAGTCAGGATCGAGGGGAAGTTTATCCAATTCTCCATCAAATGGCGTCTCTTCGAGGAAGTTTCGCAAGAGAAGTTTGTTTTGAAATCATACAAGTGGCAGTCTCTTTATTTGAGATAGCTTGTGTTTTTACCCTTTCCAGGTGTAATATCTTGGTTAAAGAAGAAACTGGGACCAGTTCGTGGCTTATAATCAGGATCGAGGGGAAGTTTATCCAATTCTCCATCAAATGGCATCTCTTCGAGGAAGTTTCCCAAGAAAAGTTTGTTGTGAAATCTTACAAGTGGTAGTCTCTTTATTTGAGATAGCTTGTGTTTTTACCCTTTCCAGGTGAAACATATTAGTTAAAGAAGAAACTGAGACCAATTCATGGCTTATAGTCAGGATCGAGGGGAAGTTTATCCGATTCCTCATCAAATGGCATCTCTTCAAGGAAATTTCGCAAGAGAAGTTTGTTGTGAAATCATACAAGTGGCAGTCTCTTGATTTGAGATAGCTTGTGTTTTTACCCTTTCCAGGTGAAATATCTTTGTTAAATAAGAAACTGAGACCAGGTCGTGGCTTATAGTCAGGATCGAGGGCAAGTTTATCCGATTCTCCATCAAATGGAATCTCTTCGAGGAAGTTTCGTAAGAAAAGTTTGTTGTGAAATTTTACAAGTGCTAGTCTCTTTATTTGATATAGCTTGTGTTTTTACCCATTCCAGGCGAAACATCTTGGTTAAAGAAGAAACTGAGACCAGTTCATGGCTTATGGTGAGGATCGAGGGGAAGTTTATCTGATTCTCCATCAAATGGCATCTCTTCGACGAATTTTCGTAAGAGAAATTTGTTGTGAATTATTTACAAGAGGTAGTGTATTTATTTGAGATAGCTTGTATTTTTACCCTTTCCATGTGAAATATCTTGGTTAAAGAAGAAAATGAGACCAGTTCGTGGCGTATAGTAAGGATCGAGGGGAAGTATATCTGATTCTCCATCAAATGGCATCTCTTCAAGGAAATTTCGCAAGAGAAGTTTGTTGTGAAATCATACAAGTGGCAGTCTCTTTATTTGAGATAGCTTGTGTTTTTACCCTTTCCAGGTGAAATATCTTGGTTAAAGAAGAAACTGAGACCAGTTCGTGGCTTATAGTCAGGATCGAGGGGAAGTTTATCTGATTCTCCATCAAATGGCATCTCTTTGAGGAAGTTTCACAAGAGAAGTTTGTTGTGAAATGTTACAAGTGGTAGTCTCTTTATTTGAGATAGCTTGTGTTTTTACCCTTTCCAGGTGAAATATATTGGTTAAAGAAGAAACTGAGACAAGTTTGTGGCTTATAATCAGGATCGAGGGGAAGTTTATCTGATTCTCCATCAAATGGCATCTCTTCGAGGAAGTTTCGTAAGAGAAGTTTGTTGTGAAATCTTACAAGTGGTCGTCTCTTTATTTGAGGTAGCTTGTGTTTTTACCCTTTCCAGGTGAAACATATTAGTTAAAGAAGAAACTGAGACCAGTTCGTGGCTTATAGTCAGGATCGAGAGGAAGTTTATCTGATTCTCCATCAAATAGCATTTCTTCAACGAATTTTTGCAAGAGAAATTTGTTGTGAAATATTTACAAGTGGTAGTCTCTTTATTTGAGATATCTTGTATTTTTACCCTTTCCAGGTGAAGTATCTTGGTTAAATAAGAAAATGAGACCAGTTCGTGGCGTATAGTAAGGATCAAGGGGAAGTATATCTGATTCTCCATCAAATGACATCTCTTGGAGGAAATTTCGCAAAAGAAGTTTGTTATGAAATCATAAAAGTGGAAGTCTCTTTATTTGAGATAGCTTGTGTTTTTACCCTTTCCATGTGAAATATCTTGGTTAAAGAAGAAACTGAGACCAGTTCGTGGCTTATAGTCATGATCGAGGGTAAGTTTATCTGATTCTCCATCAAATGGCATCTCTTCGAGGAAGTTTGGAAAGAGAAGTTTGTTGTGAAATCTTACAAGTGGTAGTCTCTTTATTTGATATAGCTTATGTTTTTACCCTTTCCAGGTGTAATATCTTGGTTAAAGAAGAAACTGGGACCAGTTCGTGGCTTATAATCAGGATCGAGGGGAAGTTTATCCGATTCTCCATCAAATGGCATCTCTTCGAGGAAGTTTCCCAAGAAAAGTTTGTTGTGAAATCTTACAAGTGGTAGTCTCTTTATTTGAGATAGATTGTGTTTTTACCCTTTCCAGGTGAAACATATTAGTTAAAGAAGAAACTGAGACCAATTCATGGCTTATAGTCAGGATCGAGGGGAAGTTTATCCGATTCCTCATCAAATGGCATCTCTTCAAGGAAATTTCGCAAGAGAAGTTTGTTGTGAAATCATACAAGTGGCAGTCTCTTTATTTGAGATAGCTTGTGTTTTTACCCTTTCCAGGTGAAATATCTTGGTTAAAGAAGAAACTGAGACTAGGTCGTGGCTTATAGTCAGGATCGAGGGAAAGTTTATCCGATTCTGCATCAAATGGCATCTCTTCGAGGATGTTTCGTAAGAGAAGTTTGTTGTGAAATCTTACAAGTGCTAGTCTCTTTATTTGATATAGGTTGTGTTTTCACCCATTCCAGGTGAAACATCTTGGTTAAAGAAGAAACTGAGACCAGCTCGTGGCTTATAGTCAGGATCGAGGGGAAGTTTATCCGATTCTCCATCAAATGGCATCTCTTCGAGGAAGTTTCGCAAGAGAAGTTTGTTGTGAAATCTTACAAGTGGTAGTCTCTTTATTAAAGATAGCTTGTGTTTTTACCCTTTCCAGTCAAAATATCTTGGTTAAAGAAGAAAATGAGACCAGTTCGTGGCTTATAGTCAGGATCGAGGGGAAGTTTATCTAATTCTCTTTCAAATGGCATCTCTTGGAGGAAGTTTCACAAGAGAATTTTGTTGTGAAATCTTACAAGTGGTAGTCTCTTTATTTGAGATAGCTTGTGTTTTTAACCTTTCAATGTGAAATATCTTGGTTAAATAAGTAACTGGGACCAGTTCGTGGCTTATAGTTAGGATCAAGGGGAAGTTTATCTGATTCTCCCTCAAATGGCATCTCTTCGAAGAAGTTTCGCAAGAGAAGTTGGTTGTGAAATCTTACAAGTGGTAGTCTCTTTATTTGATATAGCTTGTGTTTTTACCAATTCCAAGTGAAATATTTTGGTTAAATAAGAAATTTAGACAAGTTCATGGATTATAGTTAGGATGGAGGGGAAGTTTATCTGGTTATCCATCAAATGGCATCTCTTCGAGGAAGTTTCACAAGAGAAGTTTGTTGTGAAATCTTACAAGTGGTAGTCTATTTATTTGAGATAGCTTGTGTTTTTACCCTTTCCAGGTGAAATATCTTGGTTAAAGAAGAAACTGAGAGCAGTTTATGGCTTATAATCAGGATCGAAGGGAAGTTTATCCGATTCTCCATCAAATGGCATCTCTTCGAGGAAGTTTCCCAAGAAAAGTTTGTTTTGAAATCTTACAATTGGTAGTCTCTTTATTTGAGATAGCTTATGTTTTTACCCTTTCCAGGTGAAACATCTTGGTTAAAGAAGAAAATGAGACCAGTTCGTGGCTTATAGTCAGGATTGAGGGGAAGTTAATCCCATTCTCCATCAAATGGCATCTCTTCGAGGAAGTTTCGCAAGAGAAGTTTGCTGTGAAATCTTACAAGTGGCAGTCTCTTTATTTTAGATAGCTTGTATTTTTACCCTTTCCAGGTGAAACATATTAGTTAAAGAAGAAACTGAGACCAATTCATGGCTTATAGTCAGGATCGAGGGGAAGTTTATCCGGTTCCTCATCAAATGGGATCTCTTCGAGAAAGTTTCGCAAAAGAAGTTTGTTGTGAAATCTTACAAGTGGCAGTCTCTTTATTTGAGATAGCTTGTGTCTTTACCCTTTCCAGGTGAAATATCTTGATTAAAGAAGAAACTGAGACCAGTTCGTGGCTTATAGTCAGGATCGAGAGGAAGTTTATCTGATTCTCCATCAAATAGCATTTCTTCGACGAATTTTCGCAAGAGAAATTTATTGTGAAATATTTACAAGAGGTAGTCTCTTTATTTGAGATAGCTTGTATTTTTACCCTTTCCATGTGAAATATCTTGGTTAAAGAAGAAAATGAGACCAGTTCGTGGCGTATAGTTAGGATCGAGGGGAAGTATATGTGATTCTCCATCAAAGGGCATCTCTTCAAGGAAATTTCGCAAGAGAAGTTTGTTGTGAAATCATACAAGTGGCAGTCTCTTTATTTGAGATAGCTTGTGTTTTTACCCTTTCCAGGTGAAATATCTTGGTTAAAGAAGAAACTGGGCCCAGTTTGTGGCTTATAGTCAGGATCGAGGGCAAGTTTATCTAATTCTCCATCAAATGGCATCTCTTCGAGGAAGTTTCGTAAGAGAAGTTTGTTGTGAAATCTTACAAGTGGTAGTCTCTTTATTTGATATAGCTTGTGTTTTTACCCATTCCAGGTGAAACATCTTGGTTAAAGAAGAAACTGAGACCAGTTCCTGGCTTATAGTCAGGATCGAGGGGAAGTTTATCTGATTCTCCATCAAATGGCATCTCTTCGAGGAAGTTTTGCAAGAGAAGTTTGTTGTGAAATCTTACAAGTGGTAGTCTCTTTTATTGAGATAGCTTGTGTTTTTACCCTTTCCAGGTGAAATATCTTGGTTAAAGAAGAAACTGAGATTAGTTTGTGGCTTATAGTCAGGATCGAGGGGAAGTTTATCTAAATCTCCTTCAAATGGCATCTCTTCGAGGATGTTTCGCAAGAGAAGTTTGTTGTGAAATCTTACAAGTGGTTGTCTCTTTATTTGAGATAGCTTGTGTTTTTACCCTTTCCAGGTGTAATATCTTGGTTAAAGAAGAAATTGGGACCAATTCGTGGCTTATAGTTAGGATCGAGGGGAAGTTTATCTGATTCTCCCTCAAATGGCATCTCTTCGAGGAAGTCTCGCAAGAGAAGTTGGTTGTGAAATCTTACAAGGGGTAGTCTCTTTATTTGAAATAGCTTGTGTATTTACCCTTTCAAGGTGAAATATCTTGGTTAAATAAGAAATTTAGTCAAGTTCGTGGCTAATAGTCAGGATCGAGGGGGAGTTTATCTGATTCTCGATCAAATGGCATCTCTTCGAGGAAGTCTCGCAAGAGAAGTTTGTTATGAAATCATACAAGTGGCAGTCTCTTTATTTGAGATAGCTTGTGTTTTTACCCTTTCCATGTGAAATATCTTGGTTAAAGAAGAAACTGAGACCAGTTCGTAGCTTATGGTCAGGATCGAGGGGAAGTTTATCTGATTCTCCATCAAATGGCATCTCTTCGACAAATTTCCGTAAGAGAAATTTGTTGTGAAATATTTACAAGAGGTAGTCTCTTTATTTGAGATAGCTTGTATTTTTACCCTTTCCATGTGAAATATCTTGGTTAAAGAAGAAAATGAGACCAGTTCGTGGCGTATAGTAAGGATCGAGGGGAAGTATATCTGATTCTCCATCAAGTGGCATCTCTTCAAGGAAATTTCGCAAGAGAAGTTTGTTGTGAAATCATACAAGTGGCAGTCTCTTTATTTGAGATAGCTTGTGTTTTTACCCTTTCCAGGTGAAATATCTTGGTTAAAGAAGAAACTGAGACCAGTTTGTGGCTTATATTCAGGATCGAGGGCAAGTTTATCTAATTCTCCATCAAATGGCATCTCTTCGAGGAAGTTTCGCAAGAGAAGTTTGTTGTGAAATCTTACAAGTGGTAGTCTCTTTATTTGAGATAGCTTGTGTTTTTACCCTTTCCAGTCGAAATATCTTGGTTAAAGAAGAAAATGATACCAGTTCGTGGCTTATAGTCAGGATCGAGGGGAAGTTTATCTGATTCTCGATCAAATGGCATCTCTTCGAGGAAGTTTCGCAAGAGATGTTTGTTGTGAAATCTTACAAGTGGTAGTCTATTTATTTGTGATAGCTTGTTTTTTTACCCTTTCCAGGTGAAATATCTTGGTTAAATAAGAAACTGATACCAGTTCCTGGCTTATAGTCAGGATCGAGGGGAAGTTTATCCGATTCTCCATCAAATGGCATCTCTTCGAGAAAGTTTCGCAAGAGAAATTTGTTGTGAAATCTTACAAGTGGTAGTCTCTTTATTTGAGATAGATTGTGTTTTTACCCTTTCCAGGTGAAATATCTTGGTTAAAGAAGAAACTGGGACTAGTTCGTGGCTTATAGTCAGGATCGAGGGGAAGTTTATCTGATTCTCAATCAAATGGCATCTCTTCGAGAAATTTTCGTAAGAGAAGTTTGTTGTGAAATCTTACAAGTGGTAGTCTCTTTATTTGAGATAGCTTGTGTTTTTACCCTTTCCAGGTGAAATATCTTGGTTAAAGAAAAAACTGAGACCAGTTTGTGGCTTATAATCAGGATCGAGGGGAAGTTTATCTAAATCTCCTTCAAATGGCATCTCTTCGAGGATGTTTCGCAAGAGAAGTTTGTTGTGAAATCTTACAAGAGGTAGTCTCTTTATTTGAGATAGCTTGTATTTTTACCATTTCCATGTTAAATATCTTGGATAAAGAAGAAAATGAGACCAGTTCGTGGCGTATAGTAAGTATCGAGGGGAAGTATATCTGATTCTCCATCAAATGGCATCTCTTCAAGGATATTTCGCAAGAGAAGTTTGTTGTGAAATCATACAAGTGGCAGTCTCTTTATTTGAGATAGCTTGTGTTTTTACCCTTTCCAGGTGAAATATCTTGGTTAAAGAAGAAACCGGGACCAGTTTGTGGCTTATAGTCAGGATCGAGGGCAAGTTTATCTGATTCTCCATCAAATGGCATCTCTTCGAGGAAGTTTCGTAAGAGAAGTTTGTTTTGAAATCTTACAAGTGGTAGTCTCTTTATTTGATATAGCTTGTATTTTTACCCATTCTACGTGAAACATCTTGGTTAAAGAAGAAACTGAGACCAGTTCCTGGCTTATAGTCAGGATCAAGGGGAAGTTTATCCGATTCTCTATCAAATGGCATCTCTTCGAGGAAGTTTCGTAAGAGAAGTTTGTTGTGAAATCTTACAAGTGGTAGTCTCTTTATTTGAGATAGCTTGTGTTTTTACCCTTTCCAGTCGAAATATCTTGGTTAAAGAAGAAAATGATACCAGTTTGTGGCTTATAGTCAGGATCGAAGGGAAGTTTATCTAATTCTCGATCAAATGGGATCTCTTCGAGGAAGTTTCGCAAGAGAAGTTTGTTGTGAAATCTTACAAGTGGTAGTCTCTTTATTTGTGATAGCTTGTTTTTTTACCTTTTCCAGGTGAAATATCTTGGTTAAATAAGAAACTGATACCAGTTCCTGGCTTATAGTCAGGATCGAGGGGAAGTTTATCTGATTCTCCATCAAATGGCATCTCTTCGAGAAAGTTTCGCAAGAGAAATTTGTTATGAAATCTTACAAGTGGTAGTCTCTTTATTTGAGATAGATTGTGTTTTTCCCCTTTCCAGGTGAAATATCTTGGTTAAACAAGAAACTGGGACTAGTTCGTGGCTTATCGTCAGGATCGAGGGGAAGTTTATCTGATTCTCAATCAAATGGCGTCTCTTCGAGAAATTTTCGTAAGAGAAGTTTGTTGTGAAATCTTACAAGTGGTAGTCTCTTTATTTGAGATAGCTTGTGTTTTTACCCTTTCCAGGTGAAATATCTTGGTTAAAGAAGAAACTGAGACCAGTTTGTGGCTTATAATCAGGATCGAGGGGAAGTTTATCTAAATCTCCTTCAAATGGCATCTCTTCGAGGATGTTTCGCAAGAGAAGTTTGTTGTGAAATCTTACAAGTGGTAGTCTCTTTATTTGAGATAGCTTGTGTTTTTACCCTTTCCAGGTGTAATATCTTGGTTAAAGAAGAAACAGGGACCAGTTCGTGGCTTATAGTTAGGATCGAGGGGAAGTTTATCTAATTCTCCCTCAAATGGCATCTCTTCGAGGAAGTTTCGCAAGAGAAGTTGGTTGTGAAATCTTACAAGGGGTAGTCTCTTTATTTGAGATAGCTTGTGTTTTTACCCATTCCAGGTGAAATATCTTGGTTAAATAAGAAATTTAGTCAAGTTCGTGGCTAATAGTCAGGATCGAGGGGAAGTTTATACGATTCTATATCAAATGGCATCTCTTTGAGGAAGTTTTACAAGAGAAGTTTGTTGTGAAATGTTACAAGTGGTAGTGTTTTTATTCGAGATAGCTTATGTTTTTACCCTTTCCAGGTGAAATATCTTGGTTAAAGAAGAAACTGTGACAAGTTCGTGGCATATAATTAGGATCGAGGGGAAGTTTATCCGATTCTCCATCAAATGTCATCTCTTCGAGGAAGTTTCCCAAGAAAAGTTTGTTGTGAAATCTTAGAAGTGGTAGTCTCTTTATTTGAGATAGCTTGTGTTTTTACCCTTTCTAGGTGAAACATCTTGGTTAAAGAAGAAACTGAGACCAGTTCGTGGCTTATAGTCAGGATCGAGGGGAAGTTTATCCGATTCTCCATCAAATCGCATCTCTTCGAGGAAGTTTCGCAGGAGAATTTTATTGTGAAATCTTACAAGTGGCAGTCTCTTTATTTTAGATAACTTATGTTTTTACCCTTTCCAGGTGAAACATATTGGTTAAAGAAGAAACTGAGACTAATTCATGGCTTATAGTCAGGATCTAGGGGAAGTTTATCCGATTCCCCATCAAATGTCATCTCTTCGAGGATGTTTCGCAAGAGAAGTTTGTTGTAAAATCTTACAAGTGGCAGTCTCTTTATTTGAGATAGCTTGTGTTTTTACCCTTTCCAGGTGAAATATCTTGTTAAAGAAGAAACAGAGACCAGTTTGTGGCTTATAATCAGGATTAAGGGGAAGTTTATCTAAATCTCATTCAAATGGCATCTCTTCGAGGATGTTTCGCAAGAGAAGTTTTTTGTGAAATCTTACAAGTGGTAGTCTCTTTATTTGAGATAGCTTGTGTTTTTACGCTTTCCAGGTGTAATATCTTGGTTAAAGAAGAAACAGGGACCAGTTCGTGGCTTATAGTTAGGATCGAGGGGAAGTTTATCTAATTCTCCCTCAAATGGTATCTCTTCGAGGAAGTTTCGCAAGAGAAGTTGGTTGTGAAATCTTACAAGGGGTAGTTTCTTTATTTGAGATAGCTTGTGTTTTTACCCATTCCAGGTGAAATATCTTGGTTAAATAATAAATTTAGTCAAGTTCGTGGCTAATAGTCAGGATCGAGGGGAAGTTTATCCGATTCTATATCAAATGGCATCTCTTTGAGGAAGTTTCACAAGAGAAGTTTGTTGTGAAATGTTACAAGTGGTAGTGTCTTTATTTGAGATAGCTTGTGTTTTTACCCTTTCCAGGTGAAATATCTTGGTTAAAGAAGAAACTGAGACCAGTTTGTGGCTTATAGTCAGGATCGAGGGGAAGTTTATTAGATTCTCCATCAAATGGCATCTCTTCGAGGAAGTTTCGTAAGAGAATTTTATTGTGAAATCTTACAAGTGGTAGTCTCTTTATTTGAGATAAATAGTGTTTTTATCCTTTCCAGGTGAAACATATTGGTTAAAGAAGAAACTGAGACTAATTCATGGCTTATAGTCAGGATCGAGGGGAATTTTATCCGATTCCCCATCAAATGTCATCTCTTCGAGGATGTTTCACAAGAGAAGTTTGTTGTGAAATCTTACAAGTGGCAGTCTCTTTATTTGAGATAGCTTGTGTTTTTACCCTTTACAGGTGAAATATCTCCGTTAAAGAAGAAACTGAGACCAGTTTGTGGCTTATAGTCAGGATCTAGGGGAAGTTTATCACATTCTCCATCAAATGGCATCTCTTCGAGAAAGTTTCGCAAGAGAAGTTTGTTGTGAAATCTTACAAGTGGTCGTCTCTTTATTTGAGATAGCTTGTGTTTTTACCCTTTCCAGGTGAAACATATTAGTTAAAGAAGAAACTGACACTAATTCATGGCTTGTAGTCAGGATCGAGGGGAAGATTATCCGATTCCTCATCAAATGGCATCTCTTCGAGGAAGTTTCGCAAGAGAAGTTTGTTGTGAAATCTTACAAGTGGCAGTCTCTTTATTTGAGATAGCTTGTGTTTTTACCCTTTCCAGGTTAAATATCTTGGTTAAAGAAGAAACTGAGACCAGTTCGTGGCTTATAGTCAGGATCGAGGGGAAGTTTATCTGATTCTCCATCAAATGGCATCTCTTCGACGAATTTTCATAAGAGAAATTTGTTGTGAAATATTTACAAGAGGTAGTCTCTTTATTTGAGATAGCTTGTATTTTTACCCTTTCCATGTGAAATATCTTGGTTAAAGAAGAAAATGAGACCAGTTCGTGGCATATAGTAAGGATCGAGGGGAAGTATCTCTGATTCTCCATCAAATGGCATCTCTTCAAGGAAATTTCGCAAGAGAAGTTTGTTGTGAAATCATACAAGTGGCAGTCTCTTTATTTGAGATAGCTTGTGTTTTTACCCTTTCCAGGTGAGATATCTTGGTTAAAGAAGAAACTGAGACCAGTTCGTGGCTTATAGTCAGGATCGAGGGCAAGTTTATCTGATTCTCCATCAAATGGCATCTCTTCGAGTAAGTTTCGTAAGAGAAGTTTGTTGTGAAATCTTACAAGTGGTAGTCTCTTTATTCGATATAGCTTGTGTTTTTACCCTTTCCAGGTGAAACATCTTGGTTAAAGAAGAAACTGAGACCAGTTCTTGGCTTATAGTCAGGATTGAGGGGAAGTTTATCCGATTCTCCATCAAATGGCATCTCTTCGAGGAAGTTTCGCAAGAGAAGTTTGTTGTGAAATCTTACAAGTGGTAGTCTCTTTATTTGAGATAACTTGTGTTTTTACCCTTTCCAGTCGAAATATCTTCGTTAAAGAAGAAAATGAGACCAGTTCGTGGCTTATAGTCAGGATCGAGGGGAAGTTTATCTGATTTTGGATCAAATGGCATCTCTTCGAGGAATTTCGCAAGAGAAGTTTGTTGTGAAATCTTACAAGTGGTAGTCTCTTTATTTGTGATAGCTTGTGTTTTTACCCTTTCCAGGTGAAATAACTTGGTTAAATAAGAAACTGATACCAGTTCGTGGCTTATAGTCAGGATCGAGGGGAAGTTTATCCGATTCTCCTTCAAATGGCATCTCTTCGAGAAAGTTTCGCAAGAGAAACTTCTTGTGAAATCTTACAAGTGGTAGTCTCTTTATTTGAGATAGCTTATGTTTTTACCCTTTCCAGGTGAAATATCTTAGTTAAAGAAGAAACTGGGACTAGTTCGTGGCTTATAGTCAGGATCGAGCGGAAGTTTATCTGAGTCTCCATTAAATGGCATCTCTTCGAGGAAGTTTCGCAATAGAAGTTTGTTGTGAAATCTTACAAGTGGTAGTCTCTTTATTTGAGATAGCTTGTGTTTTTACCCTTTCCAGGTGAAATATCTTGGTTAAAGAAGAAACTGAGACCAGTTCGTGGCTTATAGTCAGGATCGAGGGGAAGTTTATCTAAATCTCTTTCAAATGGCATCTCTTCGAGGATGTTTCGCAAGAGATGTTTGTTGTGAAATCTTACAAGTGGTAGTTTCTTTATTTGAGATAGCTTGTGTTTTTACCCTTTCCAGGTGTAATATCTTGGTTAAAGAAGAAAATGGGACCAGCTCGTGGCTTATAGTTAGGATCGAGGGGAAGTTTATCTAATTCTCCCTCAAATGGCATCTCCTCGAGGAAGTTTCGCAAGAGAAGTTGGTTGTGAAATCTTACAAGGGGTAGTCTCTTTATTTGAGATAGCTTGTGTTTTTAACCATTCCAGGTGAAATATCTTAGTTAAATAAGAAATTTAGTCAAGTTCGTGGCTTATAGTCAGGATCGAGGGGAAGTTTATCCGATTCTCCATCAAATGGCATCTCTTTGAGGAAGTTTCACAAGAGAAGTTTGTTGTGAAATGTTACAAGTGGTAGTCTCTTTATTTGAGATAACTTGTGTTTTTACCCTTTCTAGGTGAAATAACTTGGTTAAAGAAGAAACCGAGACCAGTTCGTGGCTTATAGTCAGGATCGAGGGGAAGTTTATCTAATTCTCCTTCAAATGGCATCTCTTCGAGGATGTTTCGCAAGAGAAGTTGGTTGTGAAATCTTACAAGTGGTAGTCTATTTATTTGAGATAGCTTGTGATTTTACCCTTTCCAGGTGAAACATCTTGGTTAAAGAATAAACTGGGACCAGTTCGTCGCTTATAGTTAGGATTGAGGGGAATTTTATCTGATTCTCCCTCAAATGGCATCTCTTCGAGGAAGTTTCGTAAGAGAAGTTGGTTGTGAAATCTTACAAGTGGTAGTCTCTTTATTTGAGATAGCTTGTATTTTTACCCATTCCATGTGAAATATTTTGGTTAAATAAGAAATTTAGACAAGTTCGTGGCTTATAGTCAGGATCAAGGGGAAGTTTATCCGATTCTCCATCAAATGGCATCTCTTCGAGGAAGTTTGTTGTGAAATCTTACAAGTGGTAGTCTCTTTATTTGAGATAGCTTGTGTTTTTAACCTTTCCAGGTGAAATATCTTGGTTAAATAAGAAACTGAGACCAGTTTGTGGCTTATAATCAGGATCGACGGGAACTTTATCCGATTCTCCATCAAATGGCATCTCTTCGAGGAAGTTTCACAAGAAAGGTTTGTTGTGAAATCTTACAAGTGGTAGTCTCTTTATTTGAGATAGCTTGTGTTTTTACCCTTTCCAGGTGAAACATCTTGGTTAAAGAAGAAATTGAGACCAGTTTGTGGCTTATAGTCAGGATTAAGGGGAAGTTTGTCTGATTCTCCATCAAATGGCATCTCTTCGAGGAAGTTTCACAAGAGAAGTTTGTTGTGAAATCTTACAAGTGGCAGTCTCTTTATTTGAGATAGCTTGTGTTTTTACCCTTTACAGGTGAAACATCTTGGTTAAAGAAGAAACTGAGACCAGTTCATGGCTTATAATCAGGATCGAGGGGAAGTTTATCCGATTCTCCATCAAATGGCATCTCTTCGAGGAAGTTTCGCAAGAAAAGTTTGTTGTGAAATCTTACAAGTGGTAGTCTCTTTATTTAAGATAGCTTGTGTTTTTACCCTTTCTAGGTGAAACATCTTGGTTAAAGAAGAAACTGAGACCAGTGCATGGCTTATAGTCAGGATCGAGGGGAAGTTTATCCGATTCTCCATCAAATGGCATCTCTTCGAGGAAGTTTCGCAAGAGAATTTTATTGTGAAATCTTACAAGTGGCAGTCTCTTTATTTGAGATAACTTGTGTTTTTACCCTTTCCAGGTGAAACATATTGGTTAAAGAAGAAACTGAGACCAATTCATGGATTATAGTCAGGATCGAGGGGAAGTTTATCCGATTCCCCATCAAATGTCATATCTTCGAGGATGTTTCCCAAGAGAAGTTTGTTGTGAAATCTTACAAGTGGCAGTCTCTTTATTTGAGATAGCTTGTGTTTTTACCCTTTACAGGTGAAATATCTCCATTAAAGAAGAAACTGAGACCAGTTTGTGGCTTATAGTCAAGATCGAGGGGAAGCTTATCCAATTCTCTATCAAATGGCATCTCTTCGAGAAAGTTTCGTAAGAGAAGTTTGTTGTGAAATCTTACAAGTGGTAGTCTCTTTATTTGAGATAGCTTGTGTTTTTACCCTTTCCAGGTGAAACATATTAGTTAAATAAGAAACTGAGACCAATTCATGGCTTATAGTCAGGATCGAGGGGAAGATTATCCGATTCCTCATCAAATGTGAAATATCTTGGTTAAAGAAGAAAATGAGTCCAGTTCGTGGCGTATAGTAAGGATCGAGGGGAAGTATCTCTGATTCTCCATCAAATTGCATCTCTTCGAGGAAATTTCGCAAGAGAAGTTTGTTGTGAAATCATACAAGTGGCAGTCTCTTTATTTGAGATAGCTTGTGTTTTTACCCTTTCCAGGTGAAATATCTTGGTTAAAGAAGAAACTTATACCAGCTCGTGGCTTATAGTTAGGATCGAGGGCAAGTTTATCTGATTCTACATCAAATGGCATCTCTTCGAGGAAGTTTCATAAGAGAAGTTTGTTGCGAAATCTTACAAGTGGTAGTCTCTTTATTCGATATAGCTTGTGTTTTTACCCTTTCCATGTGAAACATCTTGGTTAAAGAAGAAACTGAGACCAGTTCGTGGCTTATAGTCAGGATTGAGGGGAAGTTTATCCGAGTCTCCATCAAATAGCATCTCTTCGAGGAAGTTTCGCAAAAGAAGTTTGTTGTGAAATCTTACAAGTGGTAGTCTCTTTATTTGAGATAGCTTATGTTTTTACCCTTTCCAGTTGAAATATCTTGGTTAAAGAAGAAAATGAGACCAGTTCGTGGCTTATAGTCAGGATCGAGGGGAAGTTTATCTGATTCTAGATCAAATGGCATCTCTTCCAGGAAGTTTCGCGAGAGAAGTTTGTTGTGAAATCTTACAAGTGGCAGTCTTCTTATTTCAGATAGCTTGTGTTTTTACCCTTTACAGGTGAAACATCTTGGTTAAAGAAGAAAATGAGACCAGTTCAAGGCTTATAGTCAGGATCAAGGGGAAGTTTGTCTCATTCTCCATCAAATGGCATCTCTTCGAGGAAGTTTCACAAGAGAAGTTTGTTGTGAAATCTTACAAGTGGCAGTCTCTTTATTTGAGATAGCTTGTGTTTTTACCCTTTACATGTGAAACATCTTAGTTAAAGAAGAAACTGAGACCAGTTCATGGCTTATAGTCAGGATCAAGGGGAAGTTTATCTGATTCTCCATCAAATGGCATCTCTTCGAGAAAGTTTCGCAAGAGAAGTTTGTTGTGAAATATTACAAGTGGTAGTATCTTTATTTGAGATAGCTTGTGTTTTTACCCTTTACAGGTGAAACATCTCGGGTAAAGAAGAAACTGAGACCAGTTCATGGCTTATAATCAGGATCAAGGGGAAGTTTATCCGATTCTCCATCAAATGGCATCTCTTCGAGAAAGTTTCGCAAGAGAAGTTTGTTGTGAAATATTACAAGTGGTAGTATCTTTATTTGAGATAGCTTGTGTTTTTACCCTTTCCAGGTGAAATATCTTGGTTAAAGAAGAAACTGAGACCAGTTCGTGGCTTATAATCAGGATCGAGGGGAAGTTTATCCAATTTTCCATCAAATGGCATCTTTTCGAGGAAGTTTCGCAAGAAACGTTTGTTGTGAAATCTTACAAGTGGTAGTCTCTTTATTTAAGATAGCTTGTATTTTTACCCTTTCTAGGTGAAACATCTTGGTTAAAGAAGAAACTGAGACCAGTTTGTGGCTTATAGTAAGGATCGAGGGGAAGTTTATCCGGTTCTCCATCAAATGGCATCTCTTCGAGGAAGTTTCGCAGGAGAATTTTATTGTGAAATCTTACAAATGGCAGTCTCTTTATTTGAGATAACTTATGTTTTTACCCTTTCCAGGTGAAACATATTGGTTAAAGAAGAAACTGAGACTAATTCATGGCTTATAGTCAGGATCGAGGGGAAGTTTATCCGATTCCCCATCAAATGTCATCTCTTCGAGGATGCTTCGCAAGAGAAGTTTGTTGTAAAATCTTACAAGTGGCAGTCTCTTTATTTGAGATAGCTTGTGTTTTTGCCCTTTCCAGGTGAAATATCTTGGTTAAAGAAGAAACAGAGACCAGTTTGTGGCTTATAATCAGGATTGAGGGGAAGTTTATCTAAATCTCCTTCAAATGGCATTTCTTCGAGGATGTTTCGCAAGAGAAGTTTGTGTTGAAATCTTACAAGTGGTAGTCTCTTTATTTGAGATAGCTTGTGTTTTTACCCTTTCCAGGTGTAATATCTTGGTTAAAGAAGAAACAGGGACCAGTTCGTGGCTTATAGTTAGGATCGAGGGGAAGTTTATATAATTCTCCCTCAAATGGCATCTCTTCGAGGAAGTTTCGCAAGAGAAGTTGGTTGAGAAATCTTACAAGGGGTAGTCTCTTTATTTGAGATAGCTTGTGTTTTTACCCATTCCAAGTGCAATATCTTGGTTAAATAAGAAATTTAGTAAAGTTTGTGGCTAATAGTCAGGATCGAGGGGAAGTTTATCCGATTTTATATCAAATGGCATCTCTTTGAGGAAGTTTCAAAAGAGAAGTTTGTTGTGAAATGTTACAAGTGGTAGTGTCTTTATTTGAGATAGCTTGTGTTTTTACCCTTTCCAGGTGAAATATCTTGGTTAAAGAAGAAACTGAGACCAGTTCGTGGCTTATAGTCAGGATCGAGGGGAAGTTTATCCGATTCTCCATCAAATGGCATCTCTTCGAGGAAGTTTCGCAAGAGAATTTTATTGTGAAATCTTACAAGTGGTAGTCTCTTTATTTGAGATAACTTGTGTTTTTACCCTTTCCAGGTGAAACATATTGGTTAAAGAAGAAACTGAGACTAATTCATGGCTTATAGTCAGGATCGAGGGGAATTTTATCCGATTCCCCATCAAATGTCATCTCTTCGAGGATGTTTCGCAAGAGAAGTTTGTTGTGAAATCTTACAAGTGGCAGTCTCTTTATTTGAGATAGCTTGTGTTTTTACCCTTTACAGGTGAAATATCTCCGTTAAAGAAGAAACTGAGACCAGTTTGTGCCTTATAGTCAGGATCGAGGGGAAGTTTATCCCATTCTCCATCAAATGGCATCTCTTCGAGAAAGTTTCGCAAGAGAAGTTTGTTGTGAAATCTTACAAGTGGTCGTCTCTTTATTTGAGATAGCTTGTGTTTTTACCCTTTCCAGGTGAAACATATTAGTTAAAGAAGAAAATGAGACCAATTCATGGCTTGTAGTCAGGATCGCGGGGAAGATTATCCGATTCCTCATTAAATGGCATCTCTTCGAGGAAGTTTCGCAAGAGAAGTTTGTTGTGAAATCTTACAAGTGGCAGTCTCTTTATTTGAGATAGCTTGTGTTTTTACCCTTTCCAGGTGAAATATCTTGTTTAAAGAAGAAACTGAGACCAGTTCGTGGCTTATAGTCAGGATCGAGGGGAAGTTTATCTGATTCTCCATCAAATGGCATCTCTTCGACGAATTTTCGTAAGAGAAATTTGTTGTGAAATATTTACAAGAGGTAGTCTCTTTATTTGAGATAGCTTGTATTTTTACCCTTTCCATGTGAAATATATTGGTTAAAGAAGAAACTGAGACCAGTTCGTGGCTTATAGTCAGGATCGAGGGCAAGTTTATCTGATTCTCCATCAAATGGCATCTCTTCGAGTAAGTTTCGTAAGAGAAGTTTGTTGTGAAATCTTACAAGTGGTAGTCTCTTTATTCGATATAGCTTGTGTTTTTACCCTTTCCAGGTGAAACATCTTGGTTAAAGAAGAAACTGAGACCAGTTCTTGGCTTATAGTCAGGATTGAGGGGAAGTTTATCCGATTCTCCATCAAATGGTATCTCTTCGAGGAAGTTTTGCAAGAGAAGTTTGTTGTGAAATCTTACAAGTGGTAGTCTCTTTATTTGAGATAGCTTGTGTTTTTACCCTTTCCAGTTGAAATATCTTGGTTAAAGAAGAAAATGAGACCAGTTCGTGGCTTATAGTCAGGATCGAGGGGAAGTTTATCTGATTTTGGATCAAATGGCATCTCTTCGAGGAAGTTTCGCAAGAGAAGTTTGTTGTGAAATCTTACAAGTGGTAGTCTCTTTATTTGTGATAGCTTGTGTTTTTACCCTTTCTAGGTGAAATAACTTGGTTAAATAAGAAATTGATACCAGTTCGAGGCTTATAGTCAGGATCGAGGGGAAGTTTATCCGATTCTCCTTCAAATGGCATCTCTTCGAGAAAGTTTCGCAAGAGAAACTTCTTGTGAAATCTTACAAGTGGTAGTCTCTTTATTTGAGATAGCTTATGTTTTTACCCTTTCCAGGTGAAATATCTTAGTTAAAGAAGAAACTGGGACTAGTTCGTGGCTTATAGTCAAGATCGATTGGAAGTTTATCTGATTCTCCATCAAATGGCTTCTCTTCGAGGAAGTTTCGCAAGAGAAGTTTGTTGTGAAATCTTACAAGTGGTAGTCTATTTATTTGAGATAGCTTGTGTTTTTACCCTTTCCAGGTGAAATATCTTGGTTAAAGAAGAAACTGAGACCAGTTCGTGGCTTATAGTCAGGATCGGGGGGAAGTTTATCTAAATCTCTTTCAAATGGCATCTCTTTGAGGATGTTTCGGAAGAGATGTTTGTTGTGAAATCTTACAAGTGGTAGTATCTTTATTTGAGATAGCTTGTGTTTTTACCCTTTCCAGGTGTAATATCTTGGTTAAAGAAGAAACTGGGACCAGTTCGAAGCTTATAGTTAGGATCGAGGGGAAGTTTATCTAATTCTCCCTCAAATGGCATCTCTTCGAGGAAGTTTCGCAAGAGAAGTTGGTTGTGAAATCTTACAAGGGGTAGTCTCTTTATTTGAGATAGCTTGTGTTTTTACCCATTCCAGGTGAAATATCTTGGTTAAATAAGAAATTTAGTCAAGTTCGTGGCTTATAGTCAGGATCGAGGGGAAGTTTATCCGATTCTCCATCAAATGGCATCTCTTTGAGGAAGTTTCACAAGAGAAGTTTGTTGTGAAATGTTACAAGTGGTAGTCTCTTTATTTGAGATAACTTGTGTTTTTACCCTTTCTAGGTGAAATAACTTGGTTAAAGAAGAAACTGAGACCAGTTCGTGGCTTATAGTCAGGATCGAGGGGAAGTTTATCTAATTCTCCTTCAAATGGCATCTCTTCAAGGAAGTTTCGCAAGAGAAGTTGGTTGTGAAATCTTACTAGTGGTAGTCTGTTTATTTGAGATAGCTTGTGATTTTACCCTTTCGGGTGAAATATCTTGGTTAAAGAATAAACTGGGACCAGTTCGTGGCTTATAGTTAGGATCGAGGGGAAGTTTATCTGATTCTCCCTCAAATGGCATCTCTTCGAGGAAGTTTCGCAAGAGAAGTTGGTTGTGAAATCTTACAAGTGGTAGTCTCTTTATTTGAGATAGCTTGTATTTTTACCCATTCCATGTGAAATATCTTGGTTAAATAAGAAATTTAGTCAAGTTCGTGGCTTATAGTCAGGATCAAGGGGAAGTTTATCCGATTCTCCATCAAATGGCATCTCTTCGAGGAAGTTTCACAAGAGAAGTTTGTTGTGAAATCTTACAAGTGGTAGTCTCTTTATTTGAGATAGCTTGTGTTTTTAACCTTTCCGGGTGAAACATCTTGGTTAAATAAGAAATTGAGACTAGTTTGTGGCTTATAGTCAAGATTGAGGGGAAGTTTGTCCGATTCTCCATCAAATGACATCTCTTCGAGGAAGTTTCACAAGAGAAGTTTGTTGTGAAATCTTACAAGTGGCAGTCTCTTTATTTGAGATAGCTTGTGTTTTTACCCTTTACAGGTGAAACATCTTGGTTAAAGAAGAAACTGAGACCAGTTCATGGCTTATAATCAAGATCGAGGGGAAGTTTATCCGATTCTCCATCAAATGGCATCTCTTCGAGGAAGTTTCGCAAGAAAAGTTTGTTGTGAAATCTTACAAGTGGTAGTCTCTTTATTTAAGATAGCATGTGTTTTTACCCTTTCTAGGTGAAACATCTTGGTCAAAGAAGAAACTGAGACCAGTTTGTTGCTTATAGTCAGGATTGAGGGGAATTTTGTCCGATTCTCCATCAAATGGCATCTCTTCGCAGAAGTTTCGCAAGAGAATTTTATTGTGAAATCTTACAACTGGCAGTCTCTTTATTTGAGATAACTTGTGTTTTTACCCTTTCCAGGTGAAACATATTGGTTAAAGAAGAAACTGAGACCAATTCATGGATTATAGTCAGGATCGAGGGGAAGTTTATCCGATTCCCCATCAAATGTCATATCTTCGAGGATGTTTCGCAAGAGAAGTTTGTTGTGAAATCTTACAAGTGGCAGTCTCTTTATTTGAGATTGCTTGTGTTTTTACCCTTTACAGGTGAAATATCTCCATTAAAGAAGAAACTGAGACCAGTTTGTGGCTTATAGTCAGGATCGAGGGGAATTTTATCCGATTCTCCATCAAATGGCATCTCTTCGAGAAAGTTTCGCAATAGAAGTTTGTTGTGAAATCTTACAAGTGGTAGTCTCTTTATTTAAGATAGCTTGTGTTTTTACCCTTTCCATGTGAAACATATTAGTTAAATAAGAAACTGAGACCAATTCATGGCTTATAGTAAGGATCGAGGGGAAGATTATCCGATTCCTCATCAAATGTGAAATATCTTGGTTAAAGAAGAAAATGAGACCAGTTTGTGGCGTATAGTAAGGATCGAGGGGAGGTATCTTTGATTCTCCATCAAATGGCATCTCTTCGAGGAAATTTCGCAAGTGAAGTTTGTTGTGAAATCATACAAGTGGCAGTCTCTTTATTTGAGATAGCTTGTGTTTTTACCCTTTCCAGGTGAAATATCTTGGTTAAAGAAGAAACTGATACCAGCTTGTGGCTTATAGTTAGGATCGAGGGCAAGTTTATTTGATTCTCCATCAAATGGCATCTCTTCGAGGAAGTTTCAGAAGAGAAGTTTGTTGCGAAATCTTACAAGTGGTAGTCTCTTTCTTCGATATAGCTTGTGTTTTTACCCTTTCCAGGTGAATCATCTTGGTTAAAGAAGAAACTGAGACCAGTTCGTGGCTTATAGTCAGGATTAAGGGGAAGTTTATCCGAGTCTCCATGAAATAGCATCTCTTCTAGGAAGTTTCGCAAAAGAAGTTTGTTGTGAAATCTTACAAGTGGTAGTCTCTTTATTTGAGATAGCTTGTGTTTTTACCCTTTCCAGTCGACATATCTTGGTTAAAGAAGAAAATGATACCAGTTCGTGGCTTATAGTCAGGATCGAGGGGAAGTTTATCTGATTCTAGATCAAATGGCATCTCTTCGAGGAAGTTTCGCAAGAGAAGTTTGTTGTGAAATCTTACAAGTGGCAGTCTTTTTATTTGAGATAGCTTGTGTTTTTACCCTTTACAGGTGAAACATCTTGGTTAAAGAAGAAAATGAGACCAGTTCATGGCTTATAGTCAGGATCGAGGGGAAGCTTGTCCGATTCTCCATCAAATGGCATCTCTTCGAGGAAGTTTCACAAGAGAAGTTTGTTGTGAAATCTTACAAGTGGCAGTCTCTTTATTTGAGATAACTTGTGTTTTTACCCTTTCCAGGTGAAACATATTGGTTAAAGAAGAAACTGAGACCAATTCATGGATTATAGTCAGGATCGAGGGGAAGTTTATCCGATTCCCCATCAAATGTCATATCTTCGAGGATGTTTCGCAAGAGAAGTTTGTTGTGAAATCTTACAAGTGGCAGTCTCTTTATTTGAGATAGCTTGTGTTTTTACCCTTTACAGGTGAAATATCCCCCTTAAAAGGAAAAAATGAGACCAGTTTGTGGCTTATAGTCAGGATCGAGGGGAAGTTTATCCGATTCTCCATCAAATGGCATCTCTTCGAGAAAGTTTCGCAAGAGAAGTTTGTTGTGAAATCTTACAAGTGGTAGTCTCTTTATTTGAGATAGCTTGTGTTTTTACCCTTTCCAAGTGAAACATATTAGTTAAATAAGAAACTGAGACCAATTCATGGCTTATAGTCAGGATCGAGGGGAAGATTATCCGATTCCTCATCAAATGTGAAATATCTTGGTTAAATAAGAAAATGAGACCAGTTCGTGGCGTATAGTAAGGATCGAGGGGAGGTATCTCTGATTCTCCATCAAATGGCATCTCTTCGAGGAAATTTCGCAAGAGAAGTTTGTTGTGAAATCATACAAGTGGCAGGCTCTTTATTTGAGATAGCTTTTTTTTTACCCTTTCCAGGTGAAATATCTTGGTTAAAGAAGAAACTGATACCAGCTCGTGGCTTATAGTTAGGATCGAGGGCAAGTTTATTTGATTCTCCATCAAATGGCATCTCTTCGAGGAAGTTTCGTAAGAGAAGTTTGTTGCGAAATCTTACAAGTGGTAGTCTCTTTATTCGATATAGCTTGTGTTTTTACCCTTTCCAGGTGAAACATCTTGGTTAAAGAAGAAACTGAGACCAGTTCGTGGCTTATAGTCAGGATTGAGGGGAAGTTTATCCGAGTCTCCATGAAATAGCATCTCTTCTAGGAAGTTTCGCAAAAGAAGTTTGTTGTGAAATCTTACAAGTGGTAGTCTCTTTATTTGAGATAGCTTATATTTTTACCCTTTCCAGTCGAAATATCTTGGTTAAAGAGGAAAATGAGACCAGTTTGTGGCTTATAGTCAGGATCGAGGGGAAGTTTATCTCATTCTAGATCAAATGGCATCTCTTCGAGGAAGTTTCGCAAGAGAAGTTTGTTGTGAAATCTTACAAGTGGCAGTCTTTTTATTTGAGATAGCTTGTGTTTTTACCCTTTACAGGTGAAACAACTTGGTTTAAGAAGAAAATGAGACCAGTTCATGGCTTATAGTCAGGATCGAGGGGAAGCTTGTCCGATTCTCCATCAAATGGCATCTCTTCGAGGAAGTTTCACAAGAGAAGTATGTTGTGAAATCTTACAAGTGGCAGTCTCTTTATTTGAGATAGCTTGTGTTTTTACCCTTTACAGGTGAAACATCTTGGTTAAAGAAGAAACTGAGACCAGTTCATGGCTTATAGTCAGGATCAAAGGGAAGTTTATCCGATTCTCCATCAAATGGCATCTCTTCGAGAAAGTTTCGCAAGAGAAGTTTGTTGTGAAATATTACAAGTGGTAGTATATTTATTTGAGATAGCTTGTGTTTTTACCCTTTCCAGGTCAAATATCTTGGTTAAAGAAGAAACCGAGACTAGTTCGTGGCTTATAGTCAGGATCGAGGGGAAGTTTATCTGATTCTCCTTCAAATGGCATCTCTTCGAGGATGTTTTGCAAGAGAAGTTTGTTGTGAAATCTTACAAGTGGTAGTCTCTTTATTTGAGATAGCTTGTGTTTTTACCCTTTTTCGGGTGAAATATCTTGGTTAAGGAAGAAACTGGGACCAGTTCGTGGCTTATAGTTAGAATCGAGGGGAAGTTTATCTGATTCTCCCTCAAATTGTATCTCTTCGAGGAAGTTTCGCAAGAGAAGTTGGTTGCGAAATCTTACAAGTGGTAGTCTCTTTATTTGAGATAGCTTGTGTTTTTACCTATTCCATGTGAAATATTGACCGGAAAAATAGCAAGTGTACTATTTTCGCCGACGTAGTTATAATGAGTTTCCCCAAGTATCGATCTCGAGGACTGCGTATTAACTTCCTATTCGTGCTCTTAATTCAATTGAACAAAAACAATGGTTGGGTTGATTTTAAAACTTTAAATTACAATCGTAACAAAAGAATGACTGATGAAAAATGTAGAGAATAATGCTAGGGTGAGTGGTTGATTTAACAAATCATGATCTGAATCCAAATTTCCTCATTGCAAATGAAAACTATCAATTACCTATCTCTAGATTGTTCTTCCTTAAGTCCTTAATGAAGAAAGCTCTTAAAACCCCAATCCTTATTCAAATGTCCATTCAAATAACTCTTGGTTTTAACCATAAAAATATCAAGAATTTAGGTGATTAAAAAGAGTTCCTAGTCCTAGGTGAGACTCCCAATAACCTAATTGTGTAGAAACCCTAACAATCACAGTCCTGCCAATTGTTAGTCATAGATATACATGTATTTGTCCGATACATAATCATAAGAACACCACACAATTAAATTGAAATGGATAAACATGCATTAAGGGAATCAAGAATCTGAATTCATAACAATCATCAAATCAGGACTACCCCCTAGCATTGGGGGGTTTAGCCTCTCATAGTATTAGAAGAAAATATCAAATAAGAGTTTAAACATTACAAAAAATAACGATGACTTTGATCTTCAATGGTGGCTGCCGTTGAATCTCGCCGTCTCCGAATTCCTCTCCGTAGCTATCTTTTCTCTGTGATCTTTCTTTTGTCTGATTTCAAAAGTCCCTTTCCCTCTCCTCCAATTCCTTCTAATAGTCTCCTCTCAATCCCCCTTTCCGCAAAAGTCAGAAGTACCCTCCATCATAACAACGAGCTCCAAAAATACATGAAAAACAAGTTTCCACACGTTCCCATCAACACGGGCCGTGTTAATGAACACGGGTGCCAGTGTTGATCTCTGCATCAGGAGTCATGCTTCAGGCCATTCAACACGGGCCGTGTTGATGAACACGGGTGCTCGTGTTGATCCACTGACTTGTGAAGCTTTTGCGCTTTCCACTTGCTTTTCAACACGGGCCGTGTTGATGAACACGGGTGCCCATGTTGACCTCTGAGATCTTCAAAATCTTCCACTCTCAGCCTTCCGAGGTGCTTATCGTCCTGCCATAAGCTCCTTCTATCGCATGCATTAACCTGAAACACTGAAACTACCCAACAAAAGCATAAAACAAATACTTTTAAAGACACTTAAAATAAAAAATGCACAACAAGACTAAAATAACCAAAACACACTAACTTCCTTAAAAACAACTAAAAACGACCACAGATGTTACCAGATTAATGAATTTATGCCGAATAGAACACAGAAACTTACTAGAAATGGTGATCGATCACAACCCCAAACTTATCTCATTTCTTGTCCTCGAGTAATGATTGATTCCAATAGAGGTCACCCACGAATATCTTCTTTCCACAACACAACCTGTGTCTTTCGCAATTTAATTTCTTCCTTCCCGATCAAGAGGCTGGCCTCCCGAATCGACCTATCTACCACACTTCCACGTCAGAAGACTTCTTCACCTGCAAGCTTTTCACACTCTCACCAAATCTCTCAGGGTTAAAGTGTTTGCACTCACAGACTGAAGCATGCAATATCATTCTTAACTTTGAATTGATTCTACTCGCACTTCACATACAGATTCCACACACTTTATGAGGTCTTTGGGCTGTAACGGGGCTTAGGTACGGTGGGATAAACAAGAAAATTGGATAACAAAGGTTTTTGGCTCGGCATTCATGTAACTTTTCTTCGTAACTTTTGGGGTTCATTCGCTATGACTCATTTCTAGAGTCCGACATATAGGCAAGTGTTCTCTTTCTTTCCTTTTTCTCTTTTTTTTTTTTTTGAACTATCATTTTCCTTTAGTTCTCTTTTTTTTTCTTTTCCTTTTTTTTTAGAACCTCTTTTACTCACTTGCCCTTAATCTTTATGAATTACTACCCCAAACTTAAATTTGTGCAACACTTAAAATTGATCACAATCATGCCGAGCAATGGTGAGACAAATGTGGTGAAAGGTTAACATGGGGTTTATTACAACAGAGACAAAACAAACAAACATGAAAAATCAAACTTAAGCTCAACGGGGTTCACGAGGGATAACATTTAATACGGGTAGGCTAGAAAGGCTCAAGGTTAAACAAACAACATGCTTCAGTGTGTGTCGTCATGATGTGTTGTGCTAAAAGAACATACACAAAATCAGAATGATAAAGTCATACCTGCCCGATCTCTCATGATGATATATATTTTTTTTGTATTTGGCCTTTGGTAATCTCACCATGTGGGTTAAGCTTGCATACTCTGAAATCCTCCTCGTGTCATTTGGCTTCTTTTTCGACTCGGGCTTACCATCCGACAATTTCGGTCCAGTTCCACTAACTTGCGTCCGACCTTTAATTCTTTAGTTGTGTCAACTTTCGGGGTTCCTTAGGAGATCAAGTAAGAGGAGTGTCGTTCAACCACTCGCTGTCAGTTCCATCTTCATCCAACGACTATCAATCAATCTGTAACGTAATGGTGACCATGCAACAAAACAAAACAACAGAACAAACCAAAAATAAAAAAATAAAAACGAAAGGGAATGCAACTAAAATAGTGAGCCTCCCCCACCTGAATTAAACATTGACCTCAATGGTTTAACCCAAAGTAGAGGCGACTCACAGAACTCACTGAGACGGAGGAGGTGGAGGGTCGTGCGGAAAATGTAACATGAGACGTTGCATCATAGCCTGCATGTCATCCATAACAACGCCTTGTCGAAACAGCTCCACACCTTGTCTTGTCTGCTCGGTGCGAAGAACACCCATTTCAGATTGCACCCACCCCATTGATCTTGAGACATAGAGGAAGACCCTACATCTTGTCGGGCGAAACTTTGGGGTGGTGGACTGAAATGTGCTTCAGCTGGAGTGTCATCCTCCATATCACGAAGAGGACTATCCCCTAACAAAGGGGAAGAAGCCGCATAGAGCCAATTAGCAACATTTGCAATACTGATCAAATGTGGAGCTGGTAAGGCAAGAATATGGCGATCACGACTAACAAGCGAATAATACCTGGGATGCACCACAATCATACCTTGATTGACCAAATTTTGCATGTCAATCTTTTTACCTTCCATAGCTAGTTCTTCTATCAATAACCGACCATAATTAAGGTGATCAGCGATCTGAGTGATCATTCCACCCACTGATATGTCACCTATGCTGGCATAGCCTACTTGCTTCAGGTTATTAGCTGCAAAGGCAGCCACATTAACCCGGCTGCTCTCTGTCATGCAGTGCAAGAATAAGAGTTCTCTCTTTGCAGCTACGCCGGTACTATCGCCGTGTCCAAAAAGTGTAAATGCTAGTCCCTTCTGGGCATACCTGAAACAAGGATTGTGAATGCCCGAGGTTTTACCAGTGCTCGGATTATAACCAGTTTTACCAGTAATTGCCGTCCAGAATTCTGCAGCTGCAAAAGTTTCTGGGGGTGCGCCATAACCAACAGAAGGAAGATTTAGCGCCGCTCCAACTTCCTGCAGAGACATGGTGTGTTCCTCACCAAAGAGCTGAAATACCAAGTCACCATAATACTCCATTTCGGAGCCATTCCACCTGCGTCTCAGTTTAAATTCAACAGTACTCAAAAATTCCAAAGTGATTTTTTCAAATGTTGGTGCTTCAAATTGCATAAATTCTAACATGCCTAAGTTACCAAACATGTGATGAATCTCGTCTTTCAATCCTAGCTTATCCAGATTCTAATTGCAAATATACCTGGTTGGAAGTAACTTATGTTTTGCGAGTGCTTCATACCGCTTACGGTGTTCCAGTTTTTCAAACACAAGATCATGTGCATTAGGGATGCGACGTGCTCGATGGTGTGGTCTGGAAGATTCAGCAACTTCCTTTCCTCTCGTGGATCTTTTGGGAGGCATACTTGAAACCTACAAGAGAGAAATTTCGAAAAAATAATAACACAAAATTATGAAAAACTAATACCGTTACAGAGTAGAGGATGGAAAATGGAGTCACTTTAGTGCAGAGGAAAAATTATTTAGAGCAGTTTATGATGGAGAGAATGAAGCTTTTTGCTCTTGAGTTCTTAGGGAGGCTAGGGTTCTAATGGAGGAAGAAGGTTGAGGGAAATAGAAAACAATAAAAGTGAGAGAGAAGTGGTGAATGGAGGTTATAAATCAAGCGGGGTCCACATGATTAAGAAATTAAAAATTTGAAAATCCAAACCGTGCACAACAACACGGGCCGTGTTCCTAAACACGGGCACCCGTGTTGATGTTCTGTGACCCTTCCACTTTCTGGGTGTTACAGGGAAAACAACACGGGCCGTGTTGATTAACACGGGAGCCCGTGTTGATGCTATGTTTCTCCCAAAACTTCATGTTCCGCTTATAAAACCACACGGGCCGTGTTGATTAACACGGGCACCCGTGTGGATGCTCTGTTTTCGTCAAAACTTGATATTCCCAAGCTATTTTCGGGTGCACTTGTTCGATTTACTCCAGCTTATCCAGTCTCTCTTTCCCTAATAACAACCAAGAAAACAAAACAAAAATACAATGCGTTAGATTAAAAATCCGTGGGTTGCCTCCCACGAAGCGCTTCGTTTAACGTCGCATGGCTCGACAGCTGCGCCCCTCATCCAGTGAGACGCACCTGATCAATCAATCCCGGTTCTAGTCCTATATAATAGGGCTTCAACCTCTATCCATTCACTTTGAAAACATCTCCATTGTAGGGATTATGAATTTCAATCGCCCCATGGGGAAATACCTTGTGCACTACAAACGGACCGGACCAATGGGACTTCAATTTCCCCGGAAATAGCTTCAATCTGGAGTTGAACAACAACACTTGCTGACCCTCCCAAAACTCCTTCTTTTGTATTCTCTGATCATGCCATTTTCTTGTTTGTTCCTTATATACTTTAGCATTCTCGTAAGCCTGATTACGAAATTCCTCTAACTCATGAAGTTGTAGAATTCTAGATTCACCGACTTTTGCAAGATCACAATTTAAAAACTTGGAGGCCCAAAAAGCCTTGTGCTCGAGTTCAAGAGGTAGGTGACAAGCTTTACCATAAATCAGTTGATATGGAGACATACCGATTGGTGTTTTGAAAGCAGTTATGTATGCCCATAATGCATCATCCAACTTTACTGACCAATCCTTCCTTGACGCACTTACAGTCTTTTCCAAGATTTGCTTTATTTGTCTATTGGACACTTCAACTTGCCCACTCGTTTGAGGATGATAAGGAGTCGCAATTTTGTGTTTCACATTATATTTCTTCAACAAGTTTTCCATGAGCTTGTTTAAGAAGTGTGTCCCTTCATCACTGATAAGTGCCCTGGGCACTCCAAACCTCGAGAAGATGTTATGATTGAGAAAACTCACCACTACTCGCGCATCATTTGTAGGGAGTGCCACAGCTTCTACCCATTTTGACACTTAATCCACAGCAACTAGGATGTAGTTTTTCTAGAATGACGGCGGAAACGGGCCCATGAAATCAATTCCCCACACATCAAATAACTCCACCTCAAGCATACCCTTTTGTGGCATCTGGTTTCTTTTAGAAATATTTCCAGTCCTCTGGCATCTATCACATTCTTTCACCATTACTTGAGCGTCTTTGAACAATGAGGGCCAGTACAATCCAGACTGGAGGACTTTTGCAGATGTTCTGTCTCCACTAAAGTGTCCCCCATAATCTGAATCATGACAGGCTTTCAAGACTTCTCTCTGCTCTTCCTCTGGGACACACCTGCGGATTAATCCGTCCACCCCTTTCTTATACAGGAATGGTTCGTCCCACAAATAGAACCTGCAATCATGAACAAACTTATTCTTTTTGTTAAAATCAAAATCCTCAGGTATGACACCACCTACCAGGTAATTTGCATAGTCTGTAAACCATGGTACTCCCGTGACAGCTAGGATTCGTTCGTCAACGAACTCATCCTGGATGGGGTGTGTCTTTTCCGTCTCCATTATTGGTGACATCCTTGATAAGTGATCGGCTACTGTGTTTTCACACCCTTTTTTATCTCGAATCTCTAAGTCAAATTCTTGCAGCAGCAAGATCCATCTCAGCAATCTTGGCTTTGATTCCTGTTTAGAAAACAAATATTTCAAAGCAGCATGGTCAGTGTAAACGATTACCTTTGTTCCTAATAAATAGGATCTGAATTTGTCAAAGGCATACACCACTGCCAACAATTCCTTTTCTGTGGTAGCATTGTTCATCTGGGCAGGATTCAACACGTGTCTTGCATAGTAAATAACATGCAACAGCTTCTCTCTTCTTTGCCCAAGCACTGCTCCCACTGCTATGTCACTCGCATCACACATTATTTCGAAAGGTAGGGACCAATCGGGAGAAATAACTATCGGTGCGGTTACCAACCTATTCTTCAATGTTTCAAAGGCTTCGCCACATTTTTTATCAAACATGAAAGGAGTGTCTTTCACTAGTAAGCTAGTCAATGGCTTCGCGATTTTTGAAAAATCTCTTATGAACCTGCGGTAGAATCCTGCATGTCCTAAGAAACTTCTTATACCCTTCTCATTTACCGGTGGAGGTAAATTTGCTATCACCTCTAATTTCACTTTGTCCACTTCAATCCCTCTATGTGAAATCTTGTGGCCCAAAACTATTCCCTCTCTCACCATGAAGTGACATTTTTCCCAATTGAGGATTAGGTTGGTTTGTTGACATTTTTCTAAGACCAGAGACAAATTTTCCAAACACTCGTCAAACGAGGGCCCGAACACCGAAAAGTCATCCATAAATACTTCCATATTCCTCTCGAGCATGTCAGCGAATATAGACGTCATGCACCTTTGAAAAGTAGCTGGGGCGTTACATAAGCCAAATGGCATCCGTCTGTAGGCAAAAATACCGTATGGACATGTGAAAGTTGTCTTCTCCTGATCTTCAGGGGCTACAGCAATTTGGTTGTAACCGGAATACCCATCTAAGAAGAAATAGTAATCATGCCCAGCTAACCATTCTAACATCTGATCAATGAAAGGAACAGGAAAGTGATCCTTCCTTGTAGCAATGTTCAACCTTCTGTAATCAATGCACACTCTCCATCCGGTGACTGTTCTGGTTGGAATCAACTCATTCTTCTCGTTCATCATAACCGTTGTTCCTCCCTTTTTTGGTACAACATGAACCGGACTCACCCATGAGCTATCAGATATAGGGTAAATGAGTCCTGCATCCAACAACTTCACGACTTCCTTGCGCACAACTTCCTTCATAGTTGGATTAAGTCTTCTTTGAGGTTGCACGATTGGCTTATGATCATCTTCCATTAAAATCTTGTGCATACACACCGTAGGGCTAATACCTTTCAAGTCTTCGATTGCCCATCCAATAGCACTTTTGTATCTCTTGAGTACCTGTATGAGTTTTTCCTCCTGCGCAACTTTTAAGGTAGAGTTGATAATTGCCCGACATTTCTCTTCTGAATCAAGAAAAATGTATTTCAAATTACCAGGTAGCTGTTTCAACTCCATCCCTTTCTTTTCTTCCTTTTTCTCTACGAAAGGTTGTGGTTGCCTTAAATCTTCCCACCTGTTTGGTGTATGTTTCGACCATTCAGGTTGAGTTTCCATCATATCTAATACCTCTAACTCCTTTTCATCAATCTCTCCATCTCTTTCAAAAATAGCCAGACTCAACACTCTCTCTAGAGGTAATTTAGGTACATGGCAATGCACTGATTTGATGAATAATGTATCCAAAACTTCAACATTCTTGCTTGTGCCAATATCTTCTTTGAACTTTATTGACTCTATAACATTGATTTTTAGCTCTTCATCATATACCTTGAGGGTCATAGTTCGTTCTTCCATGTCTATCATCACTCTGCCTGTTTCAAGAAAAGGTCTTCCCAATATTATTGGAATTTCTTCGTCCGCCGGCATATCCAGAACCACAAAGTCAACTGGAAACACAAACTTGTCTATCTTCACAAGAACATCCGTTTCTATTCAATGTGGTCTTTTCATCGAATTGTCGGAAAACTGTAATGTCATCCTTGTATCTTTGACTTCACCAATGTCGAGCTTGTTATAAATTGAGAGAGGCATAAGACTTACACCAGTGCCAAGGTCAATCAGCGCCTTTTTGAATGTCCTATCCCCTATAGCACAGGGGATAGTTACTGCCCCTTTGTCTTTCTTCTTTAGTGGAACCTTCAGACCCTGCAAAATAGCACTACATCTTTCAGTTAGTATTACCGGTTCAGTCTCCAATGAGCGCTTTTTTGAGATGATGTCCTTCATGAACTTTGCATAAATTGGCATCTACTCTAAAGCTTCAGAAAATGGAATGTTAATCTCAAGCTTCTTGAATAACTCCAAAAATTTCTCGAAGTTCTTCTCATTCAGATCTTTCTTCTTTGTTCTTGCAGGGTATGGGAGAACAACTTTAGGTTTCTCTTCTTTAGGCTTTTCTCTTTCTCCCACGGGTCTTCTTATTTCTTCCTTAGTCTCTTTTTGATCCTCCCTGATTTCCAGATCTACTTCAAGCAACCCCTCCTCTTCAATCTCTTTTTTCTCAACATCTCCCCCGGTTTTGCCACTTCTTGTCACCACAGCTTTCATCCCCTGATTATCTCTTGGGTTTGGTACGGTTGAACTCGGCAGAGACCCTGGTTCTTGCACATTTGCCAATTGTTGAGCTATTTGGCCCATCTGAACTTCAAGATTTTTGATTGACGCTGAAGTGTTCTTGTGATTGTTTCTTGTTTCATCCTGAAATTGGATATTATGAGCTGCCATATTTTCAATAGCTAACTCCCAATCTGCTTTCTTAGGGGTTTGTTGTTGTTGTTATTGATACTGGTTTTGATATTGACCCTGACCTTGTTGTTGAGTGTTTGCTTTTTGATACCTCCACCCAAAGTTTGGATGGTTCTTCCAACCTGGATTATAAGTGTTGGAATAAGGATTATTTTGTTTGAGGAACTTAATTTCTTCAATCTGCTGAGCTGTTGCAAGACAGTGTGCTGTCAGATGAGGTCCGCCACAAATTTCACAGATAGCATTTTGACCTTGTTAGACTTGAGCCACCTGCTGTGTAGTAATATTCATGGCTTTCAACTTCTTTTCTACTTCGGCAGCTATTGTTTCTTCAATTTTTAACTGCTTATTAGCTTCCAACTTCAAATCTATTACTCCATCTGGCTTGCTTGCAACCCTGTCGTATAACTCCAGATGCTCATTTGCAGCTATCGCTTCAATAATCTTCCTGATGCCAGTGGCTGTTGAGAAGTTAGATGAGCCACCAGCAGATGTGTCAATGAGTTGCTTCGTTTTGATTCTCAGACCATTCACAAACATCTGCATTTGCTCGGTCTGATCCAGTTTATGAGTAGGGCAAGCAACCAAGAGTCTCTTAAATCTCTTGAAAGAGTCTCCCAATGATTCACCATCCTTCTGCTTGAAATTAAGGATTTCATATCTCTTTCTCATAAACACCGATGCTGGAAAATATTCATTGAGAAATGATGTTTCCATCTCTTCCCAAGATGTAATGCTGCATGCGGGAAGAGAATAAAACCACTCTTCTGCATCGTATTCCAGGGTGAACGGAAACATACGCAACTTTTTCTGCTCTTCAGTATGCCCATCTATTTTGAGAGTAGTCCTCATAGTCAGGAATCGTTGCAAATGCTTGTTAGCATCTTCATTAACCCTTCCAGAAAAAGATCTCTTCTCCAACTGAGTGATGGTGCTCGGATGGAGCTGAAAATTAGGAACATTAACGGGTTGGTTGACAATGGTCAATCTTCCCCCTGGTGCATTTGTCCCTCCATAATCCCCTAGCAATCTCTCTTGAGGTGGATTCATTGTCTCGGCTTCTGACTCTGAGCCGGAGTGTGTTGAACTCCTATCTTCTTCCTCGACCAGTCTTGCTTGCTTTGCTTCTCTTCGCCGAGCGTGAAGGGTTCTTTCTATCTCTGCGTCAAAAAGATATTCTGCTGAGGCCTGACCTCGCATAAAATATTAGACACAATATTAGTTCTAATACAATGTAATAGAAAATAAATAAACAAATGGAAAAAAAATTTAATTGCAGATCAATAAAATTTCAATCAAACTAAGAGTAAATCGGTATTTTGGCAGTCTCCGGCAACGGCGCCAAAAACTTGACCGGAAAAATAGCAAGTGTACTATTTTTGCCGACGTAGTTATAATGAGTTTCCCCAAGTATCGATCTCGAGGACTGCGTAGTAAATACCTATCCGTGCTCTTAATTCAATTGAACAAAAACAATGGTTGGGTTGATTTTAAAACTTTAAATTACAATCGTAACAAAAGAATGACTGATGAAAAATGTAGAGAATAATGCTAGGGTGAGTGGTTGATTTAACAAATCATGATCCGAATCCAAATTTCCTCATTGCAAATGAAAACTATCAATTACCTATCTCTAGATTGTTCTTCCTTAAGTCCTTAATGAAGAAAGCTCTTAAAACCCCAATCCTTATTCAAATGTCCATTCAAATAACTCTTGGTTTTAACCATAAAAATATCAAGAATTTAGGTGATTAAAAAGAGTTCCTAGTCCTAGGTGAGACTCCCAATAACCAAATTGTGTAGAAACCCTAACAATCACAGTCCTGCCAATTGTTAGTCATAGATATACATGTATTTGTCCGATACATAATCATAAGAACACCACACAATTAAATTGAAATGGATAAACATGCATTAAGGAAATCAAGAATCTGTATTCATAACAATCATCAAATCAGGACCACCCCCCTAGCATTGGGGGGTTTAGCCTCTCATAGTATTAGAAGAAAATATCAAATAAGAGTTTAAACATTACAAAAAATAACAATGACTTTGATCTTCAATGGTGGCTGCCCTTGAATCTCGCCGTCTCCGAATTCCTCTTTGTAGCTATCTTTTCTCTGTGATCTTTCTTTTGTTTGATTTCAAAAGTCCCTTTCCCTCTCCTCTAATTCCTTCTAATAGTCTCCTCTCAATCCCCCTTTCCGCAAAAGTCAGAAGTACCCTCTATCATAACAACGAGCTCCAAAAATACATGAAAAACAAGTTTCCACACGTTCCCATCAACACGGGCCGTGTTAATAAACACGGGTGCCCGTGTTGATATCTGCATCAGGAGTCATGCTTCAGGCCATTCAACACGGGCCGTGTTGATGAACACGGGTGCCCGTGTTGATCCACTGACTTGTGAAGCTTTTGCGCTTTCCACTTGCTTTTCAACACGGGCCGTGTTGATGAACACGGGTGCCCGTGTTGACCTCTGAGATCTTGAAAATCTTCCACTCTCAGCCTTCTGAGGTGCTTATCGTCCTTCCATAAGCTCCTTTTATCGCATGCATTAACCTGAAACACTGAAACTACCCAACAAAAGCATAAAACAAATACTTTTAAAGACACTTAAAATCAAAAATGCACAACAAGACTAAAATAACCAAAACACACTAACTTCCTTAAAAACAACTAAAAACGACCACAAATGTTACCAGATTGATGAATTTATGCCGAATAGAACACAGAAACTTACTAGAAATGGTGACCGATCAAATATCTTGGTTAAATAAGAAATTTAGACAAGTTTGTGGCGTATAGTCAGGATCGAGGGGAAGTTTATCCGATTCTCCATCAAATGGTATCTCTACGAGGAAGTTTCGCAAGAGAAGTTTGTTGTGAAATCATACAAGTGGTAGTCTATTTATTTGAGAAAGCTTGTATTTTTACCCTTTCCAGGTGAAACATCTTGGTTAAAGAAGAAACTGAGACCAGTTCGTGGCTTATAGTCAGGATCGAGGGGAAGTTTGTCCGATTCTCCATCAAATGGCATCTCTTCGAGGAAGTTTCACAAGAGAAGTTTGTTGTGTAATCTTACAAGTGGTAGTCTCATTATTTGAGATAGCTTGTGTTTTTAAGCTTTCTTGGTGAAATATCTTGGTTAAATAAGAAACCGAGACCAATTCATGGCTTATAGTCAGGATCGAGAGGAAGTTTATCTAATTCTCCTTCAAATGGCATCTCTTCGAGGATGTTTCGCAACAGAAGTTTGTTGTGAAATCTTACAAGTGGTAGTCTCTTTATTTGAGATAGCTTGTGTTTTTACCCTTTCTAGGTGAAATATCTTGGTTAAAGAAGAAACTGGGACCAGATCGTGGCTTATAGTCAGGATCGAGGGCAAGTTTATCCGATTCTCCATCAAATGGCATCTCTTCGAGAAAGTTTTGCAAGAGAAGTTTGTTATGAAATCTTACAAGTGGTAGTCTCTTTATTTGAGATAGCTTGTGTTTTTACCCTTTCCAGGTCAAATATCTTGGTTAAAGAAGAAACTGAGACAAGTTCATGGCTTCTAGTCAGGATCGAGGGGAAGTTTATCTGATTCTCCATCAAATCGCATCTCTTCGAGAAAGTTTCGCAAGAGAAGTTTGTTGTGAAATATTACAAGTGGTAGTCTCTTTATTTGAGATAGCTTGTGTTTTTACCCTATCCAAGTAAAATATCTTTGTTAAAGAATAAACTGAGACCAGTTCATGGCTTGTAGTCAGGATCGTGGGGAAGTTTATCCGATTCTCCATGAAATGGCATCTCTTCGAGGAAGTTTCGCAAGAGAAATTTGTTGTGAAATCTTACAAGTGATAGTCTCTTTATTTGAGATAGCTTGTGTTTTTACCCTTTCCAGCTGAAATATCTTGGTTAAAGAAGAATCTGGGACTAGTTCGTGGCTTATAGTCAGGATCGAGGGGAAGTTTATCTGATTCTCCATCAAATGGCATCTCTTCGAGGAAGTTTCGCAAGAGAAGTTTGTTGTGAAATCTTACAAGTGGTAGTCTCTTTATTTGAGATAGCTTGTGTTTTTACGCTTTACAGGTGAAATATCTTGGTTAAAGAAGAAATCGAGACCAGTTTGTGGCTTATAGTCAGGATCGAGGGGAAATTTATCTAATTCTCCTTCAAATGGCATCTCTTCGAGGATGTTTTGCAAGAGAAGTTTGTTGTGAAATCTTACAAGTGGCAGTCTCTTTATTTGAGATAGCTTGTGTTTTTAGCCTTTCCAGGTGAAATATCTTGGTTAAAGAAGAAACTGAGACCAGTTCGTGGCTTATAGTCAGGATCGAGGGGAAGTTTATCTGATTCTCCATCAAATGGCATCTCTTCGACGAATTTTCGCAAGAGAAATTTGTTGTAAAATATTTACAAGAGGTAGTCTCTTCATTTGAGATAGCTTGTATTTTTACCCTTTCCAGGTGAAATATCTTGGTTAAAGAAGAAAATGACACCAGTTCGTGGCGTATATTCAGAATCAAGGGGAAGTATATCTGATTCTCCATCAAATGGCATCTCTTCGAGGAAATTTCGCAAGAGAGGTTTGTTGTGAAATCTTACAAGTGGTAGTCTCTTTATTTGATATAGCTTGTGTTTTTACCCTTTCTAGGTGAAATATCTTGGTTAAAGAAGAAACTGGGACCAGATCGTGGCTTATAGTCAGGATGGAGGGGAAGTTTATCCGATTCTCCATCAAATGGCATCTCTTCGAGAAAGTTTCCCAAGAGAAGTTTGTTATGAAATCTTACAAGTGGTAGTCTCTTTATTTGAGATAGATTGTGTTTTTACCCTTTCCAGGTCAAATATCTTGGTTAAAGAAGAAACTGTGACCAGTTCATGGCTTATAGTCAGAATCGAGGGGAAGTTTATCTGATTCTCCATCAAATCTCATCTCTTCGAGAAAGTTTCGCAAGAGAAGTTTGTTGTGAAATATTAAAAGTGGTAGTCTCTTTATTTGAGATAGCTTGTGTTTTTACCCTATCCAAGTCAAATATCTTTGTTAAAGAAGAAACTGAGACCAGTACGTGGCTTGTAGTCAGGATCAAGGGGAAGTTTATCCGATTCTCCATCAAATGGCATCTCTTCGAGGAAGTTTCGCAAGAGAAATTTGTTGTGAAATCTTACAAGTGATAGTCTCTTTATTTGAGATAGCTTGTGTTTTTACCCTTTCTAGGTGAAATATCTTGGTTAAAGAAGAAACTGGGACCAGATCGTGGCTTATAGTCAGGATCAAGGGGAAGTTTATCCGATTCTCCATCAAATGGCATCTCTTCGAGGAAGTTTCGCAAGAGAAGTTTGTTGTGAAAACTTACAAGTGGTAGTCTCTTTATTTGAGATAGCTTTTGTTTTTACCCTTTCCAGGTGAAATATCTTGGTTAAAGAAGAAACTGAGACCATTCGTGGCTTATAGTCAGGATTGAGGGGAAGTTTATCCGATTCTCCATCAAATGGCATCTCTTCGAGAAAGTTTCGCAAGAGAAGTTTGTTGTGAAATCTTACAAGTGGTAGTCTCTTTATTTGAGATAGTTTGTGTTTTTACCCTTTCCAGGTCAAATATCTTGGTTAAAGAAGAAACTGAGACCAGTTCGTGGCTTATAGTCAGGATCGAGGGGAAGTTTATCTAATTCTCCTTCAAATGGCATCTCTTCGAGGATGTTTCGCAACAGAAGTTTGTTGTGAAATCTTACAAGTGGTAGTCTCTTTATTTGAGATAGCTTGTGTTTTTACCCTTTCTAGGTGAAATATCTTGGTTAAAGAAGAAACTGGGACCAGATCGTGGCTTATAGTCAGGATCGAGGGCAAGTTTATCCGATTCTCCATCAAATGGGATCTCTTCGAGAAAGTTTTGCAAGAGAAGTTTGTTATGAAATCTTACAAGTGGTTGTCTCTTTATTTGAGAAGGCTTGTGTTTTTACCCTTTCCAGGTCAAATATCTTGGTTAAAGAAGAAACTGAGACCAGTTCATGGCTTATAGTCAGGATCGAGGGGAAGTTTATCTGATTCTCCATCAAATGGCATCTCTTCGAGAAAGTTTCGCAAGAGAAGTTTGTTGTGAAATATTACAAGTGGTAGTCTCTTTATTTGAGATAGCTTGTGTTTTTACCCTATCCAAGTAAAATATCTTTGTTAAAGAAGAAACTGAGACCAGTTCATGGCTTGTAGTCAGGATCGTGGGGAAGTTTATCCAATTCTCCATCAAATGGCATCTCTTCGAGGAAGTTTCGCAAGAGAAATTTGTTGTGAAATCTTACAAGTGATAGTCTCTTTATTTGATATAGCTTGTGTTTTTACCCTTTCCAGGTTAAATATATTGGTTAAAGAAGAAACTGGGACCAGTTCTTGGCTTATAGTTAGGATCGAGGGGAAGTTTATCTGATTCTCCCTCAAATGGCATCTCTTCGAGGAAGTATTGCAAGAGAAGTTGGTTGTGAAATCTTACAAGTGGTAGTCTCTTTATTTAAGATAGCTTGTGTTTTTACCCATTCCATGTGAAATATCTTGGTTAAATAAGAAATTTATAGAATTTCGTGGCTTATAGTCAGGATCGAGGTGAAGTTTATCTAATTCTCCATCAAATGGCATCTCTTCGAGGATGTTTCACAAGAGAAGTTTGTTGTGAAATCTTACAAGTAGTAGTCTCTTTATTTGAGATAGCTTATGTTTTTATCCTTTCCAGATGAAATATCTTGGTTAAAGAAGAAACTGAGACCAAATCGTGGCGTATAGTCAGGATCGAGGGGAAGTTTATCCGATTCTCCATCAAATGGCATCTCTTCGAGGAAGTTTCACAAGAGAAGTTTGTTGTGAAATCTTACAAGTGGTAGTCTCTTTATTTGAGAAAACTTGTATTTTTACCCTTTCCAGGTTAAACATCTTGGTTAAAGAAGAAACTGAGACCAGTTCGTGGCTTATAGTCAGGATCGAGGGGAAGTTTGTCCGATTCTCCATCAAATGGCATCTCTTCGAGGAAGTTTCACAAGAGAGGTTTGTTGTAAAATCTTACAAGTGGTAGTCTCTTTATTTGAGATCGCTTGTGTTTTTACCCTTTCCAGGTGAAATATCTTGGTTAAAGAAGAAACTGGGACCAGTTCGTGGCTTATAGTCAGGACCGAGGGGAAGTTTATCCGATTCTCCATCAAATGGCATCTCTTCGAGAAAGTTTCGCAAGAGAAGTTTGTTGTGAAATCTTACAAGTGGTAGTCTCTTTATTTGAGATAGCTTGTATTTTTACCCTTTCTAGGTCAAATATCTTGGTTAAAGAAGAAACTGAGACCAGTTCGTGGCTTATAGTCAGGATCGAGGGGAAGTTTATCTAATTCTCCTTCAAATGGCATCTCTTCGAGGATGTTTCGCAACAGAAGTTTGTTGTGAAATCTTACAAGTGGTAGTCTCTTTATTTGAGATAGCTTGTGTTTTTACCCTTTCTAGGTGAAATATCTTGGTTAAAGAAGAAACTGGGACCAGATCGTGGCTTATAGTCAGGATCGAGGGCAAGTTTATCCGATTCTCCATCAAATGGGATCTCTTCGAGAAAGTTTTGCAAGAGAAGTTTGTTATGAAATCTTACAAGTGGTAGTCTCTTTATTTGAGATAGCTTGTGTTTTTACCCTTTCCAGGTCAAATATCTTGGTTAAAGAAGAAACTGAGACCAGTTCATGGCTTATAGTCAGGATAGAGGAGAAGTTTATCCGATTCTCCATCAAATCGCATCTCTTCGAGAAAGTTTCGCAAGAGAAGTTTGTTGTGAAATATTACAAGTGGTAGTCTCTTTATTTGAGATAGCTTGTGTTTTTACCCTATCCAAGTAAAATATCTTTGTTAAAGAAGAAACTGAGACCAGTTCATGGCTTGTAGTCAGGATCGTGGGGAAGTTTATCCGATTCTCCATCAAATGGCATCTCTTCGAGGAAGTTTCGCAAGAGAAATTTGTTGTGAAATCTTACAAGTGATAGTCTCTTTATTTGAGATAGCTTGTGTTTTTACCCTTTCCAGCTGAAATATCTTGGTAAAAGAAGAAACTGGGACCAGTTCGTGGCTTATAGTCAGGATCAAGGGGAAGTTTATATAATTCTCCTTCAAATGGCATCTCTTTGAGGATGTTTCGCAAGAGAAGTTTGTTGTGAAATCTTACAAGTGGTAGTATCTTTATTTGAGATAGCTTGTGTTTTTACCCTTTTTCAGGTGAAATATCTTGGTTAAGGAAGAAACTGGGACCAGTTCGTGGCTTATAGTTATGATCGAGGGGAAGTTTATCTGATTCTCCATCAAATGGCATCTCTTCGAGGAAGTTTCGCAAGAGAAGTTGGTTGTGAAATCTTACAAGTGGTAGTATCTTTATTTGAGATAGCTTGTGTTTTTACCCATTCCATGTGAAATATCTTGGTTAAATAAGAAATTTAGACAAGTTTGTGGCGTATAGTCAGGATCGAGGGGAAGTTTATCCGATTCTCCATCAAATGGCATCTCTTCGAGGAAGTTTCACAAGAGAAGTTTGTTGTGAAATCTTACAAGTGGTAGTCTCTTTATTTGAGAAAACTTGTATTTTTACCCTTTCCAGGTGAAACATCTTGGTTAAAGAAGAAACTGAGACCAGTTCGTGGCTTATAGTCAGGATCAAGGGTAAGTTTGTCCGATTCTCCATCAAATGGCATCTCTTCGAGGAAGTTTTACAAGAGAGGTTTGTTGTGAAATCTTACAAGTGGTAGTCTCTTTATTTGAGATAGCTTGTGTTTTTACCCTTTCCAGGTGAAATATCTTGGTTAAAGAAGAAACTGGGACCAGTTCGTGGCTTATAGTCAGGACCGAGGGGAAGTTTATCCGGTTCTCCATCAAATGGCATCTCTTCGAGAAAGTTTCGCAAGAGAAGTTTGTTGTGAAATCTTACAAGTGGTAGTCTCTTTATTTGAGATAGCTTGTATTTTTACCCTTTTCAGGTCAAATATCTTGGTTAAAGAAGAAACTGACACCAGTTCATGGCTTATAGTCAGGATCGAGGGGAAGTTTATCCGATTCTCCATCAAATCGAATCTCTTCGAGAAAGCTTCGCAAGAGAAGTTTGTTGTGAAATCTTACAAGTGGTAGTCTATTTATTTGAGATAGCTTGTGTTTTTACCCTTTATAGGTCAAATATATTGGTTAAAGAAGAAACTGAGACCAGTTCGTGGCTTATAGTCAGGATCGAGGGGAAGTTTATCCGATTCTCCATCAAATGGCATCTCTTCGAGGAAGTCTCGCAAGAGAAATTTGTTGTGAAATCTTACAAGTGATAGTCTCTTTATTTGAGATAGCTTGTGTTTTTACCCTTTCCAGGTGAAATATCTTGGTTAAAGAAGAAACTGGGACCAGTTCGTGGCTTATAGTCAAGATCGAGGGGAAGTTTATCTGATTCTCCATCAAATGGCATCTCTTCGAGGAAGTTTCGCAAGAGAAGTTTGTTGTGAAATCTTACGAGTGGTAGTCTCTTTATTTGAGATAGCTTGTATTTTTACGCTTTACAGGTGAAATATCTTGGTTATAGAAGAAACCGAGACCAGTTTGTGGCTTATAGTCAGGATCAAGGGGAAGTTTATATAATTCTCCTTCAAATGGCATCTCTTTGAGGATGTTTCGCAACAGAAGTTTGTTGTGAAATCTTACAAGTGGTAGTATCTTTATTTGAGATAGCTTGTGTTTTTACCCTTTCCAGGTGAAATACCTTGGTTAAAAAAGAAATTGAGACCAGTTCGTGGCTTATAGTCAGGATCGAGGGGAAGTTTATCTGATTCTTCATCAAATGGAATCTCTTCGACGAATTTTAGCAAGAGAAATTTGTTGTGAAATCTTTACAATAGGTAGTCTCTTAATTTGAGATAGTTTGTGTTTTTACCCTTTCCAGGTGAAATATCTTGGTTAAAGACGAAACTGGGACCAGTTCGTGGCTTATAGTCAGGATCAAGGGGAAGTTTATCTGATTCTCCATCAAATGGCATCTCTTCGAGGAAGTTTTGCAAGAGAAGTTTGTTGTGAAATCTTACGAGTGGTAGTCTCTTTATTTGACATAGCTTGTGTTTTTACGCTTTACAGGTGAAATATCTTGGTTAAAGAAGAAACCGAGACCAGTTTGTGGCTTATAGTCAGGATCGAGGGGAAGTTTATCTAATTCTCCTTCAAATGGCATCTCTTTGAGGATGTTTCGCAAGAGAAGTTTGTTGTGAAATCTTACAAGTGGTAGTCTCTTTATTTGAGATAGCTTGTGTTTTTACCCTTTTTAAGGTGAAATATCTTGGTTAAGGAAGAAACTGGGACCAGTTCGTGGCTTATAGTTAGGATCGAGGGGAAGTTTATCTGATTCTCCGTCAAATGGCATCTCTTCGAGGAAGTTTCGCAAGAGAAGTTGGTTGTGAAATCTTACAAGTGGTAGTATCTTTATTTGAGATAGCTTGTGTTTTTACCCATTCCATGTGAAATATCTTGGTTAAATAAGAAATTTAGACAAGTTTGTGGCGTATAGTCAGGATCGAGGGGAAGTTTATCCAATTCTCCATCAAATGGCATCTCTTCGAGGAAGTTTCACAAGAGAAGTTTGTTGTGAAATCTTACAAGTGGTAGTCTCTTTATTTGAGAAAACTTGTATTTTTACCCTTTCCAGGTGAAACATCTTGGTTAAAGAAGAAACTGAGACGAGTTCGTGGCTTATAGTCAGGATCTAGGGTAAGTTTGTCTGATTCTCTATCAAATGGCATCTCTTCGAGGAAGTTTTACAAGAGAGGTTTGTTGTGAAATCTTACAAGTGGTAGTCTCTTTATTTGAGATAGCTTGTGTTTTTACCCTTTCCAGGTGAAATATCTTGGTTAAAGAAGAAACTGGGACCAGTTCGTGGTTTAGAGACAGGACCGAGGGGAAGTTTATCTGATTCTCCATCAAATGGCATCTCTTCGAGAAAGTTTCGCAAGAGAAGTTTGTTGTGAAATCTTACAAGTGGTAGTCTCTTTATTTGAGATATCTTGTATTTTTACCCTTTTCAGGTCAAATATCTTGGTTAAAGAAGAAACTGACACCAGTTCATGGCTTATAGTCAGGATCGAGGGGAAATTTATCTGATTCTCCATCAAATCGCATCTCTTCGAGAAAGCTTCGCAAGAGAAGTTTGTTGTGAAATCTTACAAGTGGTAGTCTATTTATTTGAGATAGCTTGTGTTTTTACCATTTCTAGGTCAAATATCTTGGTTAAAGAAGAAACTGAGACCAGTTTGTGGCTTATAGTCAGGATCAAGGGGAAGTTTATCCGATTCTCCATCAAATGGCATCCCTTCGAGGAAGTTTTGCAAGAGAAACTTGTTGTGAAATCTTACAAGTGATAGTCTCTTTATTTGAGATAGCTTGTGTTTTTACCCTTTCCAGGTGAAATATCTTGGTTAAAGACGAAACTGGGACCAGTTCGTGGCTTATAGTCAGGATCGAGGGGAAGTTTATCTTATTCTCCATCAAATGGCATCTCTTCGAGGAAGTTTCGCAAGAGAAGTTTGTTGTGAAATCTTACGAGTGGTAGTCTCTTTATTTGACATAGCTTGTGTTTTTACGCTTTACAGGTGAAATATCTTGGTTAAAGAAGAAACCGAGACCAGTTTGTGGCTTATAGTCAGGATCGAGGGGAAGTTTATATAATTCTCCTTCAAATGGCATCTCTTTGAGGATGTTTCGCAAGAGAAGTTTGTTGTGAAATCTTACAAGTGGTAGTATCTTTATTTGAGATAGCTTGTGTTTTTACCCTTTCCAGGTGAAATACCTTGGTTAAAGAAGAAATTGAGACCAGTTCGTGGCTTATAGTCAGGATCGAGGGGAAGTTTATCTGATTCTCCATCAAATGGCATCTCTTCGACGAATTTTAGCAAGAGAAATTTGTTGTGAAATCTTTACAATAGGTAGTCTCTTCATTTGAGATAGCTTGTATTTTTTCCCTTTCCAGGTGAAATATCTTGGTTAAAGAAGAAAATGAAACCAGTTCGTGGCGTATAGTCAGGATCAAGGGGAACTATATCTGATTCTCCATCAAATGGCATCTCTTCGAGGAAATTTCGCAAGAGAAGTTTGTTGTGAAATCTTACAAGTGGCAGTCTCTTTATTTGAGATAGCTTGTGTTTTTATGCTTTTCAGGTGAATTATCTTGGTTAAAGAAGAAACCGAGACCAATTCGTGGCTTATAGTCAGGATCAAGGGGAAGTTTATCTAATTCTCCTTCAAATGGCATCTCTTCGAGGATGTTTTGCAAGAGAAGTTTGTTGTGAAAACTTACAAGTGGTAGTCTCTTTATTTGAGATAGCTTGTGTTTTTACCCTTTTTCAGGTGAAATATCTTGGTTAAGGAAGAAACTGGGACCAGTTTGTGGCTTATAGTTAGGATCGAGGGGAAGTTTATCTGATTCTCCCTCAAATGGCATCTCTTCGAGGAAGTTTCACAAGAGAAGTTTGTTGTGAAATCTTACAAGTGATAGTCTCTTTATTTGAGAAAACTTGTATTTTTACCCTTTCCAGGTGAAACATCTTGGTTAAAGAAGAAACTGAGACCAGTTCGTGGCTTATAGTCAGGATTGAGGGGAAGTTTGTCTAATTCTCCATCAAATGGCATCTTTTCGAGGAAGTTTCGCAAGAGAAGTTTATTTTGAAATCTTACAAGTGGTAGTCTCTTTATTTGAGATAGCTTGTGTTTTTACGCTTTCTTGGTTAAATATCTTGGTTAAAGAAGAAACTGAGACCAGTTCGTCGCTTATAGTCAGGATCAAGGGGAAGTTTATCTAATTCTCCTTCAAATGGCATCTCTTCGAGGATGTTTCGCAAGAGAGGTTTGTTGTGAAATCTTACAAGTGGCAGTCTCTTTATTTGAGATAGCTTGTGTTTTTACCCTTTCCAGGTGAAATATCTTGGATAAAGAAGAAACTGGGACCAGTTCGTGGCTTATAGTCAGGACCGAGGGGAAGTTTATCCGATTCTCCATCAAATGGCATCTCTTCGAGAAAGTTTCGCAAGAGAAGTTTGTTGTGAAATCTTACAAGTGGTAGTCTCTTTATTTGAGATAGCTTGTATTTTTACCCTTTCCAGGTCAAATATCTTGGTTAAAGAAGAAACTGACACCAGTTCATGGCTTATAGTCAGGATCGAGGGGAAGTTTATCCGATTCTCCATCAAATCGAATCTCTTCGAGAAAGCTTCGCAAGAGAAGTTTGTTGTGAAATCTTACAAGTGGTAGTCTATTTATTTGAGATAGCTTGTGTTTTTACCCTTTCTAGGTCAAATATATTGGTTAAGGAAGAAACTGAGACCAGTTCGTGGCTTATAGTCAGGATCGAGGGGAAGTTTATCCGATTCTCCATCAAATGGCATCTCTTCTAGGAAGTCTCGCAAGAGAAATTTGTTGTGAAATCTTACAAGTGATAGTCTCTTTATTTGAGATAGCTTGTGTTTTTACCCTTTCCAGGTGAAATATCTTGGTTAAAGAAGAAACTGGGACCAGTTCGTGGCTTATAGTCAGGATCGAGGGGAAGTTTATCTGATTCTCCATCAAATGGCATCTCTTCGAGGAAGTTTCGCAAGAGAAGTTTGTTGTGAAATCTTACGAGTGGTAGTCTCTTTATTTGAGATAGCTTGTGTTTTTACGCTTTACAGGTGAAATATCTTGGTTATAGAAGAAACCGAGACCAATTTGTGGCTTATAGTCAGGATCAAGGGGAAGTTTATATAATTCTCCTTCAAATGGCATCTCTTTGAGGATGTTTCGCAAGAGAAGTTTGTTGTGAAATCTTACAAGTGGTAGTATCTTTATTTGAGATAGCTTGTGTTTTTACCCTTTCCAGGTGAAATACCTTGGTTAAAGAAGAAATTGAGACCAGTTCGTGGCTTATAGTCAGGATCGAGGGGAAGTTTATCTGATTCTTCATTAAATGGCATCTCTTCGACGAATTTTAGCAAGAGAAATTTGTTGTGAAATCTTTACAATAGGTAGTCTCTTCATTTGAGATAGTTTGTGTTTTTACCCTTTCCAGGTGAAATATCTTGGTTAAAGACGAAACTGGGACCAGTTCGTGGCTTATAGTCAGGATCGAGGGGAAGTTTATCTGATTCTCCATCAAATGGCATCTCTTCGAGGAAGTTTCACAAGAGAAGTTTGTTGTGAAATCTTACGAGTGGTAGTCTCTTTATTTGACATAGCTTGTGTTTTTACGCTTTACAGGTGAAATATCTTGGTTAAAGAAGAAACCGAGACCAGTTTGTGGCTTATAGTCAGGATCGAGGGGAAGTTTATCTAATTCTCCTTCAAATGGCATCTCTTTGAGGATGTTTCGCAAGAGAAGTTTGTTGTGAAATATTACAAGTGGTAGTCTCTTTATTTGAGATAGCTTGTGTTTTTACCCTTTTTCAGGTGAAATATCTTGGTTAAGGAAGAAACTGGGACCAGTTTGTGGCTTATAGTTAGGATCGAGGGGAAGTTTATCTGATTCTCCGTCAAATGGCATCTCTTCGAGGAAGTTTCGCAAGAGAAGTTGGTTGTGAAATCTTACAAGTGGTAGTATCTTTATTTGAGATAGCTTGTGTTTTTACCCATTACATGTGAAATATCTTGGTTAAATAAGAAATTTAGACAAGTTTGTGGCGTATAGTCAGGATCGAGGGGAAGTTTATCCGATTCTCCATCAAATGGCATCTCTTCGAGGAAGCATCACAAGAGAAGTTTGTTGTGAAATCTTACAAGTGGTAGTCTCTTTATTTGAGAAAACTTGTATTTTTACCCTTTCCAGGTGAAACATCTTGGTTAAAGAAGAAACTGAGACCAGTTCGTGGCTTATAGTCAGGATCTAGGGTAAGTTTGTCCGATTCTCCATCAAATGGCATCTCTTCGAGGAAGTTTCACAAGAGAGGTTTGTTGTGAAATCTTACAAGTGGTAGTCTCTTTATTTGAGATAGCTTGTGTTTTTACCCTTTCCAGGTGAAATATCTTGGTTAAAGAAGAAACTGGGACCAGTTCGTGGCTTATAGTCAGGACCGAGGGGAAGTTTATCCGATTCTCCATCAAAGTGCATCTCTTCGAGAAAGTTTCGCAAGAGAAGTTTGTTGTGAAATCTTACAAGTTGTAGTCTCTTTATTTGAGATAACTTGTATTTTTACCCTTTTCAGGTCAAATATCTTGGTTAAAGAAGAAACTGACACCAGTTCATGGCTTATAGTCATGATCGAGGGGAAGTTTATCCGATTCTCCATCAAATCGCATCTCTTCGAGAAAGCTTCGCAAGAGAAGTTTGTTGTGAAATCTTACAAGTGGTAGTCTATTTATTTGAGATAGCTTGTGTTTTTACCCTTTCTAGGTCAAATATCTTGGTTAAAGAAGAAACTAAGACCAGTTTGTGGCTTATAGTCAGGATCGAGGGGAAGTTTATCCGATTCTCCATCAAATGGCATCCCTTCGAGGAAGTTTCGCAAGAGAAATTTGTTGTGAAATCTTACAAGTGATAGTCTCTTTATTTGAGATAGCTTGCGTTTTTACCCTTTCCAGGTGAAATATCTTGGTTAAAGACGAAACTGGGACCAGTTCGTGGCTTATAGTTAGGATCGAGGGGAAGTTTATCTGATTCTCCATCAAATGGCATCTCTTCGAGGAAGTTTCGCAAGAGAAGTTTGTTGTAAAATCTTACGAGTGGTAGTCTCTTTATTTGACATAGCTTGTGTTTTTACGCTTTACAGGTGAAATATCTTGGTTAAAGAAGAAACCGAGACCAGTTTGTGGCTTCTAGTCAGGATCGAGGGGAAGTTTATATAATTCTCCTTCAAATGGCATCTCTTTGAGGATGTTTCGCAAGAGAAGTTTGTTTAGAAATCTTACAAGTGGTAGTATCTTTATTTGAGATAGCTTGTGTTTTTACCCTTTCCAGGTGAAATACCTTGGTTAAAGAAGAAATTGAGACCAGTTTGTGGCTTATAGTCAGGATCGAGGGGAAGTTTATCTGATTCTCCATCAAATGGCATCTCTTCGATGAATTTTCGCAAGAGAAATTTGTTGTGAAATCTTTACAATAGGTAGTCTCTTCATTTGAGATAGCTTGTATTTTTACCCTTTCGAGGTGAAATATCTTGGTTAAAGAAGAAAATGAAACCAGTTCGTGGCGTATAGTCAGGATCAAGGGGAACTATATCTGATTCTCCATCAAATGGCATCTCTTCGAGGAAATTTCGCAAGAGAAGTTTGTTGTGAAATCTTACAAGTGGCAGTGCAGTCTCTTTATTTGAGATAGCTTGTGTTTTTATGCTTTTCAGGTGAATTATCTTGGTTAAAGAAGAAACCGAGACCAGTTCGTGGCTTATAGTCAGGATCGAGGGGAAGTTTATTTAATTCTCCTTCAAATGGCATCTCTTCGAGGATGTTTTGCAAGAGAAGTTTGTTGTGAAATCTTACAAGTGGTAGTCTCTTTATTTGAGATAGCTTGTGTTTTTACCCTTTTTCAGGTGAAATATCTTGGTTAAGGAAGAAACTGGGAACAGTTCGTAGCTTATAGTTAGGATCGAGGGGAAGTCTATCTCATTCTCCCTCAAATGGCATCTCTTCGAGGAAGTTTCACAAGAGAAGTTTGTTGTGACATCTTACAAGTGGTAGTCTCTTTATTTGAGAAAACTTGTATTTTTACCCTTTCCAGGTGAAACATCTTGGTTAAAGAAGAAACTGAGACCAGTTCGTGGCTTATAGTCAGGATCGAGGGGAAGTTTGTCTGATTCTCCATCAAATGGCATCTTTTCGAGGAAGTTTCGCAAGAGAAGTTTATTGTGAAATCTTACAAGTGGTAGTCTCTTTATTTGAGATAGCTTGTGTTTTTACGCTTTCTTGGTGAAATATCTTGGTTAAAGAAGAAACCGAGACCAGTTCGTGGCTTATAGTCAGGATCAAGGGGAAGTTTATCTAATTCTCCTTCAAATGGCATCTCTTCGAGGATGTTTCGCAAGAGAAGTTTGTTGTGAAATCTTACAAGTGGTAGTCTCTTTATTTGAGATAGCTTGTGTTTTTACCCTTTCCAGGTGAAATATCTTGGTTAAAGAAGGAACTGGGACCAGTTCGTGGCTTATATTCAGGATCGAGGGGAAGTTTATCTTATTCTCCATCAAATGGCATCTCTTCGAGAAAGTTTCGCAAGAGAAGTTTGTTGTGAAATCTTACAAGTGGTAGTCTATTTCTTTGAGATAGCTTGTGTTTTTACCCTTTCCAGGTCAAATATCTTAGTTAAAGAAGAAACTGAGACCAGTTCATGGCTTATAGTCAGGATCGAGGGGAAGTTTATCCAATTCTCCATCAAATCGCATCTCTTCGAGAAAGTTTCGCAAGAGAAGTTTGTTGTGAAATCTTACAAGTGGTAGTCTCTTTATTTGAGATAGCTTGTGTTTTTACCCTTTCCTGGTGAAATACCTTGGTTAAATAAGAAATTGAGACCAGTTCGTGGCTTATAGCCAGGATCGAGGGGAAGCTTATCTGATTCTCCATCAAATGGCATCTCTTCGACGAATTTTAGCAAGAGAAATTTGTTGTGAAATCTTTACAATAGGTAGTGTCTTCATTTGAGATAGCTTGTATTTTTACCCTTTCCAGGTGAAATATCTTGGTTAAAGAAGAAAATGAAACCAGTTCGTGGCGTATAGTCAGGATCAAGGGGAACTATATCTGATTCTCCATCAAATGGCATCTCTTCGAGGAAATTTCGCAAGAAAAGTTTGTTGTGAAATCTTACAAGTGGCAGTCTCTTTATTTGAGATAGCTTGTGTTTTTAACCTTTCTAGGTGAAATATCTTGGTTAAAGAAGAAACTGGGACCAGATCGTGGCTTATAGTCAGGATCGAGGGGAAGTTTATCCGATTCTCCATCAAATGGCATCTCTTCGAGAAAGTTTCGCAAGAGAAGTTTGTTATGAAATCTTACAAGTGATAGTCTCTTTATTTGAGATAGCTTGTGTATTTACCCTTTCCAGGTCAAATATCTTGGTTAAAGAAGAAATTGAGACCAGTTCATGGTTTATAGTCAGGATCGAGGGGAAGTTTATCCGATTCTCCATCAAATCGCATCTCTTCGAGAAAGTTTCGCAAGAGAAGTTTGTTGTGAAATATTACAAGTGGTAGTCTCTTTATTTGAGATAGCTTGTGTTGTTACCCTATCCAAGTCAAATATATTTGTTAAAGAAGAAACTGAGACCAGTTCGTGGCTTGTAGTCAGGATCGAGGGGAAGTTTATCCGATTCTCCATCAAATGGCATCTCTTCGAGGAAGTTTCGCAAGAGAAATTTGTTGTGAAATCTTACAAGTGATAGTCTCTTTATTTGAGATAGCTTATGTTTTTACCATTTCCAGGTGAAACATATTGGTTATAGAAGAAACTGAGACCAGTTCGTGGCTTATAGTCAAGATCGAGGGGAAGTTTATCCGATTCTCCATCAAATGATATCTCTTCGAGGAAGTTTCGCAAGAGAAGTTTATTGTGAAAACTTACAAGTGGTAGTCTCTTTATTTGAGATATCTTGTGTTTTTACCCTTTCCAGGTGAAATATCTTGGTTAAAGAAGAAACTAGGACCAGTTCGTGGCTTATAGTCAGGATCGAGGGGATGTTTATCTGATTCTCCATCAAATGGCATCTCTTCGAGGAAGCTTCGCAAGAGAAGTTTGTTGTGAAATCTTACAAGTGGTATACTCTTTATTTGAGATAGCTTGTGTTTTTAGCCTTTCCAGGTGAAATATCTTGGTTAAAGAAGAAACCGAGACCAGTTCGTGGCTTATAGTCAGGATCGAGGGGAAGTTTATCTAATTCTCCTTCAAATGGCATCTCTTCGAGGATGTTTCACAAGAGAGGTTTGTTGTGAAATCTTACAAGTGGTAGTCTCTTTATTTGAGATAGCTTGTGTTTTTACCCTTTCCAGGTGAAATATCTTGGTTAAAGAAGAAATTGGGACCAGTTCGTGGCTTATAGTTAGGATCAAGGGGAAGTTTATCTAATTCTCCCTCAAATGGCATCTCTTCAGGGAAGTTTCGCAAGAGAAGTTGGTTGTGAAATATTACAAGTGGTAGTCTCTTTATTTAAGATAGCTTGTGTTTTTACCTATTCCATGTGAAATATCTTGGTTAAATAAGAAATTTATACAATTTCGTGGCTTATAGTAAGGATCGAGGGGAAGTTTATCTGATTCTCCATCAAATGGCATCTCTTCGAGGAAGTTTCACAAGAGAAGTTTGTTGTGAAATCTTACTAGTAGTAGTCTCTTTATTTGAGATAGCTTATGTTTTTATCCTTTCCAGATGAAATATCTTGGTTAAAGAAGAAACTGAGACCAATTTGTGGCTTATAATCAGGATCGAGGGGAAGTTTATCCGATTCTCCATCAAATGGCATCTCTTCGAGGAAGTTTCGCAAGAGAAGTTGGTTGTGAAATCTTACAAGTGGTAGTCTCTTTATTTGAGATAGCTTGTTTTTTACCCATTCCATGTGAAATATCTTTGTTAAATAAGAAATTTAGATAAGTTTGTGGCGTATAGTCAGGATCGAGGGGAAGTTTATCCGATTCTCCATCAAATGGCATCTCTTCGAGGAAGTTTCACAAGAGAAGTTTGTTGTGAAATCTTACAAGTGGTAGTCTCTTTATTTGAGAAATCTTGTATTTTTACCCTTTCCAGGTGAAACATCTTGGTTAAAGAAGAAACTGAAACCAGTTCGTGGCTTATAGTCAGGATCGAGGGGAAGTTTGTCCGATTCTCCATCAAATGGCATCTCTTCGAGGAAGTTTCACAAGAGAGGTTTGTTGTGAAATCTTACAAGTGGTAGTCTCTTTATTTGAGATAGCTTGTGTTTATACCCTTTCCAGGTGAAATATCTTGGTTAAAGAAGAAACTGGGACCAGTTTGTGGCTTATAGTCAGGACCGAGGGGAAGTTTATCCGATTCTCCATCAAATGGCATCTCTTCGAGGAAGTTTCGCAAGAGAAATTTGTTGTGAAATCTTACAAGTGATAGTCTCTTTATTTGAGATAGCTTGTGTTTTTACCATTTCCAGGTGAAACATATTGGTTATAGAAGAAACTGAGACCAGTTCGTGGCTTATAGTCAGGATCGAGGGGAAGTTTATCCGATTCTCCATCAAATGGCATCTCTTCGAGGAAGTTTCGCAAGAGAAGTTTGTTGTGAAAACTTACAAGTGGTAGTCTCTTTATTTGAGATAGCTTGTGTTTTTACCCTTTCCAGGTGAAATATCTTGGTTAAAGAAGAAACTAGGACCAGTTCGTGGCTTATAGTCAGGATCGAGGGGATGTTTATCCGATTCTCCATCAAATGGAATCTCTTCGAGGAAGTTTCGCAAGAGAAATTTGTTGTGAAATCTTACAAGTGATAGTCTCTTTATTTGAGATATCTTGTGTTTTTACCCTTTCCAAGTGAAATATCTTGGTTAAAGAAGAAACTGGGACCAGTTTGTGGCTTATAGTCAGGATCGAGGGGAAGTTTATCTGATTCTCCATCAAATGGCATCTCTTCGAGGAAGTTTCGCAAGAGAAGTTTGTTGTGAAATCTTACGAGTGGTAGTCTCTTTATTTGAGATAGCTTGTGTTTTTACGCTTTACAGGTGAAATATCTTGGTTAAAGAAGAAACTGAGACCAGTTTGTGGCTTATAGTCAGGATCGAGGGGAAGTTTATATAATTCTCCTTCAAATGGCATCTCTTTGAGGATGTTTCGCAAGAGAAGTTTGTTGTGAAATCTTACAAGTGGTAATATCTTTATTTGAGATAGCTTGTGTTTTAACCCTTTCCAGGTGAAATACCTTGGTTAAAGAAGAAATTGAGACCAGTTCGTGGCTTATAGTCAGGATCGAGGGGAAGTTTATCTGATTCTCCATCAAATGGCATCTCTTCGACGAATTTTAGCAAAGGAAATTTGTTGTGAAATCTTTACAATAGGTAGTCTCTTCATTTGAGATAGCTTGTATTTTTACCATTTCCAGGTGAAATATCTTGGTTAAAGAATAAAATGAAACCAGTTTGTGGCGTATAGTCAGGATCAAGGGGAAGTATATCTGATTCTCCATCAAATGGCATCTCTTCGAGGAAATTTCGCAAGAGAAGTTTGTTGTGAAATCTTACAAGTGGCAGTCTCTTTATTTGAGATAGCTTGTGTTTTTATGCTTTTCAGGTGAATTATCTTGGTTAAAGAAGAAACCGAGACCAGATCGTGGGTTATAGTCAGGATCGAGGGGAAGTTTATCTAATTCTCCTTCAAATGGCATCTCTTCGAGGATGTTTTGCAAGAGAAGTTTGTTGTGAAATCTTACAAGTGGTAGTCTCTTTATTTGAGATAGCTTGTGTTTTTACCCTTTTTCAGGTGAAATATCTTGGTTAAGGAAGAAACTGGGACCAGTTCGTGGCTTATAGTTAGGATCGAGGGGAAGTTTATCTGATTCTCCCTCAAATGGCATCTCTTCGAGGAAGTTCCGCAAGAGAAGTTGGTTGTGAAATCTTACAAGTGGTAGTATCTTTATTTGAGATAGCTTGTGTTTTTACCCATTCCATGTGAAATATCTTGGTTAAATAAGAAATTTAGACAAGTTTGTGGCGTATAGTCAGGATCGAGGGGAAGTTTATCCGATTCTCCATCAAATGGCATCTCTTCGAGGAAGTTTCACAAGAGAAGTTTGTTGTGAAATCTTACAAGTGGTAGTCTCTTTATTTGAGAAAACTTGTATTTTTACCCTTTCCAGGTGAAACATCTTGGTTAAAGAAGAAACTAAGACCAGTTCGTGGCTTATAGTCAGGATCGAGGGGAAGTTTGTCTGATTCTCCATCAAATGGCATCTCTTCGAGGAAGTTTCGCAAGAGAAGTTTATTGTGAAATCTTACAAGTGGTAGTCTTTTTATTTGAGATAGCTTGTGTTTTTACGCTTTATTGGTGAAATATCTTGGTTAAAGAAGAAACCGAGACCAGTTCGTGGCTTATAGTCAGGATCAAGGGGAAGTTTATCTAATTCTCCTTCAAATGGCATCTCTTCGAGGATGTTTCGCAAGAGAAGTTTGTTGTGAAATCTTACAAGTGGTAGTCTCTTTATTTGAGATAGCTTGTGTTTTTACCCTTTCCAGGTGAAATATCTTGGTTAAAGAAGGAATTGGGACCAGTTCGTGGCTTATAGTCAGGATCGAGGGGAAGTTTATCCGATTCTCCATCAAATGGCATCTCTTCGAGAAAGTTTCGCAAGAGAAGTTTGTTGTGAAATCTTACAAGTGGTAGTCTATTTCTTTGAGATAGCTTGTGTTTTTACCCTTTCCAGGTCAAATATCTTAGTTAAAGAAGAAACTGAGACCAGTTCATGGCTTATAGTCAGGATCGAGGGGAAGTTTAACCGATTCTCTATCAAATCGCATCTCTTCGAGAAAGTTTCGCAAGAGAAGTTTGTTGTGAAATCTTACAAGTGGTAGTCTCTTTATTTGAGATAGCTTTTGTTTTTACCCATTCCAGGTGAAATACCTTGGTTAAAGAAGAAATTGAGACCAGTTCGTGGCTTATAATCAGGATCGAGGGGAAGTTTATCTGATTCTCCATCAAATGGCATCTCTTCGACGAATTTTAGCAAGAGAAATTTGATGTGAAATCTTTACAATAGGTAGTCTCTTCATTTGAGATAGCTTGTATTTTTACCCTTTCCAGGTGAAATATCTTGGTTAAAGAAGAAAATGAAACCAGTTCGTGGCGTATAGTCAGGATCAAGGGGAAGTATATCTGATTCTCCATCAAATGGCATCTCTTCGAGGAAATTTCGCAAGAGAAGTTTGTTGTGAAATCTTACAAGTGGAAGTCTCTTTATTTGAGATAGCTTGTGTTTTTAACCTTTCTAGGTGAAATATCTTGGTTAAAGAAGAAACAGATACCAGTTCGTGGCTTATTGTAAGGATCAAGGGGAAGTTTATCTAATTCTCCATCAAATGGAATCTCTTCGAGGAAGTTTCGCAAGAGAAATTTGTTGTGAAATCTTACAAGTGATAGTCTCTATATTTGAGATAGCTTGTGGTTTTACCCTTTCCAGGTGAAATATCTTGGTTAAAGAAGAAACTGGGACCAGTTCGTGGCTTATAGTCAGGATCTAGGGGAAGTTTATCTGATTCTCCATCAAATGGCATCTCTTTGAGGAAGTTTCGCAAGAGAAGTTTGTGGTGAAATCTTACAAGTGGAAGTCTCTTTATTTGAGATAGCTTGTGTTTTTTTGCTTTCCAGGTGAATTATCTTGGTTAAAGAAGAAACCGAGACCAGTTCGTGGCTTATAGTCAGGATCGAGGGGAAGTTTATCTAATTCTCCTTTAAATGGCATCTCTTCGAGGATGTTTTGCAAGATAAGTTTGTTGTGAAATCTTACAAGTGGTAGTCTCTTTATTTGAGATAGCTTGTGTTTTTACCCTTTTTCAGGTGAAATATCTTGGTTAAGGAAGAAACTAGGACCAGTTCGTGGCTTATAGTTAGGATCGAGGGGAAGTTTATCTGATTCTCCCTCAAATGGCATCTCTTCGAGGAAGTTTCGCAAGAGAAGTTGGTTGTGAAATATTACAAGTGGTAGTCTCTTTATTTGAGATAGCTTGTGTTTTTACCCATTCCATGTGAAATATCTTGGTTAAATAATAAATTTAGACAAGTTTGTGGCGTATAGTCAGGATCGAGGGGAAGTTTGTCCGATTCTCCATCAAATGACATCTCTTCGAGGAAGTTTCGCAAGAGAAGTTTATTGTGAAATCTTACAAGTGGTAGTCTTTTTATTTGAGATAGCTTGTGTTTTTACGCTTTCTTGGTGAAATATATTGGTTAAAGAAGAAACCGAGACCAGTTCGTGGCTTATAGGCAGGATCAAGGGGAAGTTTATCTAATTCTCCTTCAAATGGCATCTCTTCGAGGATGTTTCGCAAGAGAAGTTTGTTGTGAAATCTTACAAGTGGTAGTCTCTTTATTTGAGATAGCTTGTGTTTTTACCATTTCCAGGTGAAATATCTTGGTTAAAGAAGGAACTGGGACCAGTTCGTGGCTTATAGTCAGGATCGAGGGGAAGTTTATCCGATTCTCCATCAAATGGCATCTCTTCGAGAAAGTTTCGCAAGAGAAGTTTGTTGTGAAATCTTACAAATGGTAGTCTATTTCTTTGAGATAGCTTGTGTTTTTACCCTTTCCAGGTGAAATATCTTGGTTAAAGAAGAAAATGAAACCAGTTCGTGGCGTATAGTCAGGATCAAGGGGAAGTATATCTAATTCTCCATCAAATGGCATCTCTTCGAGGAAATTTTGCAAGAGAAGTTTGTTGTGAAATCTTACAAGTGGAAGTCTCTTTATTTGAGATAGCTTGTGTTTTTAACCTTTCTAGGTGAAATATCTTGGTTAAAGATGAAACTGATACCAGTTCGTGGCTTGTAGTCAGGATCGAGGGGAATTTTATCCGATTCTCCATCAAATGGCATCTCTTCGAGGAAGTTTCGCAAGAGAAATTTGTTGTGAAATCTTACAAGTGATAGTCTCTTTATTTCAGATAGCTTGTGTTTTTACCCTTTCCAGGTGAAATATCTTGGTTAAAGAAGAAACTGGGACCAGTTCAAGGCTTATAGTCAGGATCGAGGGAAAGTTTATCTGATTCTCCATCAAATGGCATCTCTTCGAGGAAGTTTCGCAAGAGAAGTTTGTTGTGAAATCTTACAAGTGGTAGTCTCTTTATTTGAGATAGCTTGTGTTTTTACCCTTTCCAGGTGAAATATCTTGGTTAAAGAATAAACTGGGACCAGTTCATGGCTTATAGTCAGGATCGAGGGGAAGTTTATCTGATTCTCCATCAAATGGCATCTCTTCGAGGAAGTTTCGCAAGAGAAGTTTCTTGTGAAATCTTACAAGTGGTAGTCTCTTTATTTGAGATAGCTTGTGTTTTTACCCATTCCAGGTGAAATATCTTGGTTAAAGAAGAAACTGGGACCAGTTCGTGGCTTATAGTCAGGATCAAGGGGAAGTTTATCTGATTCTCCATCAAATGGCATCTCTTCGAGGAAGTTTCGCAAGAGAAGTTTGTTGTGAAATATTACAAGTGGTACTCTTTATTTGAGATTGCTTATGTTTTTACGCTTTACAGGTGAAATATCTTGGTTAAAGAAGAAACTGAGACCAGTTTGTGGCTTATAGTCAGGATCGAGGGGAAGTTTATCTAATTCTCCTTCAAATGGCATCTCTTCGACGATGTTTCGCAAGAGAGGTTTGTTGTGAAATCTTACAAGTGGTAGTCTCTTTATTTGAGATAGCTTGTGTTTTTACCCTTTCCAGGTGAAATATCTTGGTTAAAGAAGAAATTGGAACCAGTTCGTGGCTTATAGTTAGGATCGAGGTTAAGTTTATCTGATTTTCCCTCAAATGGCATCTCTTCGAGGAAGTTTCGCAAGAGAAGTTGGTTGTGAAATCTTACAAGTGGTAGTCTCTTTATTTGAGATAGCTTGTGTTTTTACCCATTCCATGTGAAATATCTTGGTTAAATAAGAAATTTATACAATTTCGTGGCTTATAGTCAGGATCGAGGGGAAGTTTATCTGATTCTCCATCAAATAGCATCTCTTTGAGGAAGTTTCACAAGAGAAGTTTATTGTGAAATATTACAAGTGGTAGTCTCTTTATTTGAGATAGCTTGTGTTTTTACCCTTTCCAGGTCAAATATCTTGGTTAAAGAAGAAACTGAGACCAGTTTGTGGCTTGTAGTAAGGATCGAGGGGAAGTTTATCAGATTCTCCATCAAATGGCATCTCTTCGAGGAAGTTTCGCAAGAGAAATTTGTTGTGAAATATTACAAGTGATAGTCTCTTTATTTGAGATAGCTTGTGTTTTTACCCTTTCCAGGTGAAATATCTTGGTTAAAGAAGAAACTGGGACCAGTTCGTGGCTTATAGTAAGGATCGAGGGGAAATTTATCTGATTCTCCATCAAATGGCATCTCTTCGAGGAAGTTTCGCAAGAGAAGTTTGTTGTGAAATCTTACAAGTGGTAGTCAATTTATTTGAGATAGCTTGTGTTTTTACCCTTTCCAGGTCAAATATCTTGGTTAAAGAAGAAACTGAGACCAGTTCGTGGCTTATAGTCAGGATCAAGGGGAAGTTTATCCGATTCTCCATCAAATGGCATCTCTTCGAGGAAGTTCGCAAGAGATATTTATTCTGAAATCTTACAAGTGATAGTCTCTTTATTTGAGATAGCTTCTGTTTTTACCCTTTCTAGGTGAAATATCTTGGTTAAAGAAGAAACTGGGACCAGTTCGTGGCTTATAGTCAGGATCGAGGGGAAGTTTATCTGATTCTCCATCAAATGGCATCTCTTCGAGGAAGTTTCGTAAGAGAAGTTTGTTTTGAAATATTACAAGTGGTAGTCTCTTTATATGATAGCTTGTGTTTTTACGCTATCCAGGTGAAATATCTTGGTTAAAGAAGAAACCGAGACCAGTTCGTGGCTTATAGTCAGGATCGAGGGGAAGTTTATCTAATTCTCCTTCAAATGGCATCTCTTCGAGGATGTTTCGCAAGAGAAGTTTGTTGTGAAATATTACAAGTGGTACTCTCTTTATTTGAGATAGCTTATGTTTTTACGCTTTACAGGTGAAATATCTTGGTTAAAGAAGAAACTGAGACCAGTTCGTGGCTTATAGTCAGGATCGAGGGGAAGTTTATCCGATTCTCCATGAAATGGCATCTCTTCGAGGAAGTTTCGCAAGAGATATTTGTTGTGAAATCTTACAAGTGATAGTCTCTTTATTTTAGATAGCTTGTATTTTTATGCTATCCAGGTGAATTATCTTGGTTAAAGAAGAAACCGAGACCAGTTCATGGCTTATAGTCAGGATCGAGGGGAAGTTTATCTGATTCTCCATCAAATTGCATCTCTTCGAGAAAGCTTCGCAAGAGAAGTTTGTTGTGAAATCTTACAAGTGGTAGTCTATTTATTTGAAATAGCTTGTGTTTTTACCCTTTCCAGGTCAAATATCTTGGTTAAAGAAGAAACTGAGACTAGTTTGTGGCTTATAGTCAGGATCGAGGGGAAGTTTATCCGATTCTCCATCAAATGGCATCTCTTCGAGGAAGTTTCGTAAGAGAAATCTGTTGTGAAATCTTACAAGTGATAGTCTCTTTATTTGAGATAGCTTGTGTTTTTACCCTTTCCAGTTGAAATATCTTGGTTAAAGAAGAAACTGGGACCAGTTCGTGGCTTATAGTCAGGATCTAGGGGAAGTTTATCTGATTCTCCATCAAATGGCAGATCTTTGAGGAAGTTTCGCAAGAGAAGTTTGTTGTGAAATCTTACAAGTGGTAGTCTCTTTATTTGAGATAGCTTGTGTTTTTACGCTTTCCAGGTGAAATATCTTGGTTAAAGAAGAAACTGAGACCAGTTCGTGGCTTATAGTCAGGATCGAGGGGAAGTTTATATAATTCTCATTCAAATGGCATCTCTTCGAGGATGTTTTGCAAGAGAAGTTTGTCGTGAAATCTTACAAGTGGTAGTCTCTTTATTTGAGATAGCCTGTGTTTCTACCCTTTTTAAGGTAAATATCTTGGTTAAGGAATAAACTGGGACCAGTTCGTGGCTTATAGTTAGGATCGAGGGGAAGTTTATCTGATTCTCCGTCAAATGGCATCTCTTCGAGGAAGTTTCGCAAGAGAAGTTGGTTGTGAAATCTTACAAGTGGTAGTATCTTCATTTGAGATAGCTTGTGTTTTTACCCATTCCATGTGAAATATCTTGGTTAAATAAGAAATTTAGACAAGTTTGTGGCGTATAGTCAGGATCGAGGGGAAGTTTATCCGATTCTCCATCAAATGGCATCTCTTCGAGGAAGTTTCACAAGAGAAGTTTGTTGTGAAATCTTACAAGTGGTAGTCTCTTTATTTGAGAAAACTTGTATTTTTACCCTTTCCAGGTGAAACATCTTGGTTAAAGAAGAAATTGAGACCAGCTCGTGGCTTATAGTCAGGATCGAGGGGAAGTTTGTCCGATTATCCATCAAATGGCATCTCTTCGAGGATGTTTCGCAAGAGAAGTTTGTTGTGAAATCTTACAAGTGGTAGTCTCTTTATTTGAGATAGCTTGTGTTTTTACCCTTTCCAGGTGAAATATCTTGGTTAAAGAAGGAACTGGGACCAGTTTGTGGCTTATTGTCAGGATCAAGGGGAAGTTTATCCGATTCTTCCATAAATGGCATCTCTTCGAGAAAGTTTCGCAAGAGAAGTTTGTTGTGAAATCTTACAAGTGCTAGTCTATTTATTTGAGATAGCTTGTGTTTTTACCCTTTCCAGGTTAAATATCTTGGTTAAAGAAGAAATTGGGACCAGTTCGTGGCTTATAGTCAGGATCGAGGGGAAGTTCATCTAATTCTCCATCAAATGGCATCTCTTCGAGGAAGTTTCGCAAGAGAAGTTTGTTGTGAAATCTTACAAGTGATAGTCTCTTTATTTGAGATAGCTTGTGTTTTTACCCTTTCCAGGTGAAATATCTTGGTTAAAGAAGAAATTGGGACCAGTTCGTGGCTTATAGTCAAGATCGGGGGGAAGTTTATCTGATTCTCCATCAAATGGTATCTCTTCGACGCATTTTAGCAAGAGAAGTTTGTTGTGAAATCTTACAAGAGGTAGTCTCTTCATTTGAGATAGCTTGTATTTTTACCCTTTCCAGGTGAAATATCTTGGTTAAAGAAGAAAATGAAACCAGTTCGTGGCGTATAGTCAGGATCAAGGGGAAGTATATCTGATTCTCCATCAAATGGCATCTCTTCGAGGAAATTTCACAAGAGAAGTTTGTTGTGAAATCTTACAAGTGGCAGTCTCTTTATTTGAGATAGCTTGTGTTTTTAACCTTTCCAGGTGAAATTTCTTGGTTAAATAAGAAACTGAGACAAGTTCGTGGCATATTGTCAGGATCAAGGGGAAGTTTTTCTGATTCTCCATCAAATGGAATCTCTTCGAGGATGTTTTGCAAGAGAAATCTGTTGTGAAATCTTACAAGTGATAGTCTCTTTATTTGAGATAGCTTGTGTTTTTACCCTTTCCAGGTGAAATATCTTGGTTAAAGAAGGAACTGGGACAAGTTCGTGGCTTATAGTCAGGATCGAGGGGAAGTTTATCCGATTCTCCATCAAATGGCATCTCTTCGAGAAAGTTTCGCAAGAGAAGTTTGTTGTGAAATCTTACAAGTGGTAGTCTATTTATTTGAGATAGCTTATGTTTTTACCCTTTCCAGGTCAAATATCTTGGTTAAAGAAGAAACTGAGACCATTTCATGGCTTATAGTCAGGATCGAGGGGAAGTTTATCCGATTCTCCATCAAATCGCATCTCTTCGAGAAAGTTTTGCAAGAGAAGTTTGTTGTAAAATATTACAAGTGGTAGTCTCTTTATTTGAGATAGCTTGTGTTTTTACCCTTTCCAGGTCAAATATCTTGGTTAAAGAAGAAACTGAGACCTGTTCGTGGCTTGTAGTCATGATCGAGGGGAAGTTTATCCGATTCTCCATCAAATGGCATCTCTTCGAGGAAGTTTTGCAAGAGAAATTTGTTGTGAAATCTTACAAGTGATAGTCTCTTTATTTGAGATAGCTTGTGTTTTTACCCTTTCCAGGTGAAATATCTTGGTTAAAGAAGAAACTGGGACCAGTTCGTGGCTTATAGTCAGGATCAAGGGGAAGTTTATCTGATTCTCCATCAAATGGCATCTCTTCGAGGAAGTTTCGCAAGAGAAGTTTGTTGTGAAATCTTACAAGTGGTAGTCTCTTTATTTGAGATAGCTTATGTTTTTACGCTTTACAGGTGAAATATCTTGGTTAAAGAAGAAACCGAAACCAGTTTGTGGCTTATAGTCAGGATCCAGGGGAAGTTTATCTAATTCTCCTTCAAATGGCATCTCTTTGAGGATTTTTCGCAAGAGAAGTTTGTTGTGAAATCTTACAAGTGGTAGTCTCTTTATTTGAGATAGCTTGTGTTTTTACGCTTTCTTGGTGAAATATCTTGGTTAAAGAAGAAACCGAGACCAGTTCGTGGCTTATAGTCAGGATCAAGGGGAAGTTTATCTAATTCTCCTTCAAATGGCATCTCTTCGAGGATGTTTCGCAAGAGAAGTTTGTTGTGAAATCTTACAAGTGGTAGTATCTTTATTTGAGATAGCTTGTGTTTTTACCCTTTCCAGGTGAAATATCTTGGTTAAAGAAGGAATTGGGACCATTTCGTGGCTTATAGTCAGATCGAGGGGAAGTTTATTCGATTCTCCATCAAATGGCATCTCTTCGAGAAAGTTTCGGAAGAGAAGTTTGTTGTGAAATCTTACAAGTGGTAGTCTATTTATTTGAGATAGCTTGTGTTTTTACCCTTTCAAGGTCAAATATCTTGGTTAAAGAAGAAACTGAGACCAGTTCATGGCTTATAGTCAGGATCAAGGGGAAGTTTATCCGATTCTCCATCAAATCGCATCTCTTCGAGAAAGTTTCGCGAGAGAAATTTGTTGTGAAATCTTACAACTGATAGTCTCTTTATTTGAGATAGCTTGTGTTTTTACCCTTTCCAGGTGAAATATCTTAGTTAAAGAAGAAACTGGGACCAGTTCGTGGCTTATAGTCAGGATCGAGGGGAAGTTTATCTGATTCTCCATCAAATGGCATCTCTTCGAGGAAGTTTCCCAAGAGAAGTTTGTTGTGAAATCTTACAAGTGGCAGTCTCTTTATTTGAGATAGCTTGTGTTTTTAACCTTTCTAGGTGAAATATCTTGGTTAAAGAAGAAACTAAGACCAGTTCGTGGCTTATTGTCAAGATCCAGGGGAAGTTTATCTGATTCTCCATCAAATGGAATCTCTTCGAGGAAGTTTCGCAAGAGAAATTTGTTGTGAAATCTTACAAGTGATAGTCTCTTTATTTGAGATAGCTTGTGTTTTTACCCTTTCCAGGTGAAATATCTTGGTTAAAGAAGAAACTGGGACCAGTTCGTGGCTTATGGTTAGGACCAAGGGGAAGTTTATCTCATTCTCCATCAAATGGCATCTCTTCGAGGAAGTTTCGCAAGAGAAGTTTGTTGTGATATCTTACAAGTGGTAGTCTCTTTATTTGAGATAGCTTGTGTTTTTACGCTTTACAGGTGAAATATCTTGGTTAAAGAAGAAACCGAGACCAGTTTGTGGCTTATAGTCAGGATCGAGGGGAAGTTTATCTAATTCTCCTTCAAATGGCATCTCTTTGAGGATGTTTCGCAAGAGAAGTTTGTTGTGAAATCTTACAAGTGGTAGTTTCTTTATTTGAGATAGCTTGTGTTTTTACCCGTTCCAGGTGAAATATGTTGGTTAAAGAAGAAACTGAGACCAGTTCGTGGCTTATAGTCAAGATCGAGGGTAAGTTTATCTGATTCTCCATCAAATGGCATCTCTTCAACGAATTTTCGCAAGAGAAATTTGTTGTGAAATATTTACAAGAGGTAGTCTCTTCATTTGAGATAGCTTGTATTTTTAACCTTTCCAGGTGAAATATCTTGGTTAAAGAAGAAAATGAAAGCATTTCGTGGCGTATAGTCAGGATCAAGGGGAAGTATATCTGATTCTCCATCAAATGGCATCTCTTCGAGGAAGTTTCCCAAGAGAAGTTTGTTGTGAAATATTACAAGATGTAGTCTCTTTATTTGAGATAGCTTGTGTTTTTACCCTTTCCAGGTCAAATATCTTGGTTAAAGAAGAAACTAAGACCAGTTCGTGGCTTATTGTCAAGATCCAGGGGAAGTTTATCCGATTCTCCATCAAATGGCATCTCTTCGAGGAAGTTTTGCAAGAGAAATTTGTTGTGAAATCTTACAAGTGATAGTCTCTTTATTTGAGATAGCTTGTGTTTTTACCCTTTCCAGGTGAAATATCTTGGTTAAAGAAGAAACTGGGACCAGTTCGTGGCTTATAGTCAGGATCAAGGGGAAGTTTATCTGATTCTCCATCAAATGGCATCTCTTCGAGGAAGTTTCGCAAGAGAAGTTTGTTGTGAAATCTTACAAGTGGTAGTCTCTTTATTTGAGATAGCTTGTGTTTTTGCGCTTTACAGGTGAAATATCTTGGTTAAAGAAGAAACCGAGACCAGTTTGTGGCTTATAGTCAGGATCCAGGGGAAGTTTATCTAATTCTCCTTCAAATGGCATCTCTTTGAGGATTTTTTGTAAGAGAAGTTTGTTGTGAAATCTTACAAGTGGTAGTCTCTTTATTTGAGATAGCTTGTGTTTTTATGCTTTCTTGGTGAAATATCTTGGTTAAAGAAGAAACCGAGACCAGTTTGTGGCTTATAGTCAGGATCAAGGGGAAGTTTATCTAATTCTCCTTCAAATGGCATCTCTTCGAGGATGTTTCGCAAGAGAAGTTTGTTGTGAAATCTTACAAGTGGTAGTATCTTTATTTGAGATAGCTTGTGTTTTTACCCTTTCCAGGTGAAATATCTTGGTTAAAGAAGGAATTGGGACCATTTCGTGGCTTATAGTCAGGATCAAGGGGAAGTTTATCCGATTCTCCATCAAATGGCATCTCTTCGAGAAAGTTTCGCAAGAGAAGTTTGTTGTGAAATCTTACAAGTGGTAGTCTATTTATTTGAGATAGCTTGTGTTTTTACCCTTTCAAGGTCAAATATCTTGGTTAAAGAAGAAACTGAGACCAGTTCATGGCTTATAGTCAGGATCGAGGGGAAGTTTATCCGATTCTCCATCAAATCGCATCTCTTCGAGAAAGTTTCGCGAGAGAAATTTGTTGTGAAATATTACAACTGATAGTCTCTTTATTTGAGATAGCTTGTGTTTTTACCCTTTCCAGGTGAAATATCTTGGTTAAAGAAGAAACTGGGACCAGTTCGTGGCATATAGTCAGGATCGAGGGGAAGTTTATCTGATTCTCCCTCAAATGGCATCTCTTCGAGGAAGTTTCCCAAGAGAAGTTTGTTGTGAAATCTTACAAGTGGTAGTCTCTTTATTTGAGATAGCTTGTGTTTTTACCCTTTCCAGGTGAAATATCTTGGTTAAAGAAGAAATTGGAACCAGTTCGTGGCTTATAGTTAGGATCGAGGTTAAGTTTATCTGATTTTCCCTCAAATGGCATCTCTTCGAGGAAGTTTCGCAAGAGAAGTTGGTTGTGAAATCTTACAAGTGGTAGTCTCTTTATTTGAGATAGCTTGTGTTTTTACCCATTCCATGTGAAATATCTTGGTTAAATAAGAAATTTATACAATTTCGTGGCTTATAGTCAGGATCGAGGGGAAGTTTATCTGATTCTCCATCAAATAGCATCTCTTTGAGGAAGTTTCACAAGAGAAGTTTATTGTGAAATATTACAAGTGGTAGTCTCTTTATTTGAGATAGCTTGTGTTTTTACCCTTTCCAGGTCAAATATCTTGGTTAAAGAAGAAACTGAGACCAGTTTGTGGCTTGTAGTAAGGATCGAGGGGAAGTTTATCAGATTCTCCATCAAATGGCATCTCTTCGAGGAAGTTTCGCAAGAGAAATTTGTTGTGAAATATTACAAGTGATAGTCTCTTTATTTGAGATAGCTTGTGTTTTTACCCTTTCCAGGTGAAATATCTTGGTTAAAGAAGAAACTGGGACCAGTTCGTGGCTTATAGTAAGGATCGAGGGGAAATTTATCTGATTCTCCATCAAATGGCATCTCTTCGAGGAAGTTTCGCAAGAGAAGTTTGTTGTGAAATCTTACAAGTGGTAGTCAATTTATTTGAGATAGCTTGTGTTTTTACCCTTTCCAGGTCAAATATCTTGGTTAAAGAAGAAACTGAGACCAGTTCGTGGCTTATAGTCAGGATCAAGGGGAAGTTTATCCGATTCTCCATCAAATGGCATCTCTTCGAGGAAGTTCGCAAGAGATATTTATTCTGAAATCTTACAAGTGATAGTCTCTTTATTTGAGATAGCTTCTGTTTTTACCCTTTCTAGGTGAAATATCTTGGTTAAAGAAGAAACTGGGACCAGTTCGTGGCTTATAGTCAGGATCGAGGGGAAGTTTATCTGATTCTCCATCAAATGGCATCTCTTCGAGGAAGTTTCGTAAGAGAAGTTTGTTTTGAAATATTACAAGTGGTAGTCTCTTTATATGATAGCTTGTGTTTTTACGCTATCCAGGTGAAATATCTTGGTTAAAGAAGAAACCGAGACCAGTTCGTGGCTTATAGTCAGGATCGAGGGGAAGTTTATCTAATTCTCCTTCAAATGGCATCTCTTCGAGGATGTTTCGCAAGAGAAGTTTGTTGTGAAATATTACAAGTGGTACTCTCTTTATTTGAGATAGCTTATGTTTTTACGCTTTACAGGTGAAATATCTTGGTTAAAGAAGAAACTGAGACCAGTTCGTGGCTTATAGTCAGGATCGAGGGGAAGTTTATCCGATTCTCCATGAAATGGCATCTCTTCGAGGAAGTTTCGCAAGAGATATTTGTTGTGAAATCTTACAAGTGATAGTCTCTTTATTTTAGATAGCTTGTATTTTTATGCTATCCAGGTGAATTATCTTGGTTAAAGAAGAAACCGAGACCAGTTCATGGCTTATAGTCAGGATCGAGGGGAAGTTTATCTGATTCTCCATCAAATTGCATCTCTTCGAGAAAGCTTCGCAAGAGAAGTTTGTTGTGAAATCTTACAAGTGGTAGTCTATTTATTTGAAATAGCTTGTGTTTTTACCCTTTCCAGGTCAAATATCTTGGTTAAAGAAGAAACTGAGACTAGTTTGTGGCTTATAGTCAGGATCGAGGGGAAGTTTATCCGATTCTCCATCAAATGGCATCTCTTCGAGGAAGTTTCGTAAGAGAAATCTGTTGTGAAATCTTACAAGTGATAGTCTCTTTATTTGAGATAGCTTGTGTTTTTACCCTTTCCAGTTGAAATATCTTGGTTAAAGAAGAAACTGGGACCAGTTCGTGGCTTATAGTCAGGATCTAGGGGAAGTTTATCTGATTCTCCATCAAATGGCAGATCTTTGAGGAAGTTTCGCAAGAGAAGTTTGTTGTGAAATCTTACAAGTGGTAGTCTCTTTATTTGAGATAGCTTGTGTTTTTACGCTTTCCAGGTGAAATATCTTGGTTAAAGAAGAAACTGAGACCAGTTCGTGGCTTATAGTCAGGATCGAGGGGAAGTTTATATAATTCTCATTCAAATGGCATCTCTTCGAGGATGTTTTGCAAGAGAAGTTTGTCGTGAAATCTTACAAGTGGTAGTCTCTTTATTTGAGATAGCCTGTGTTTCTACCCTTTTTAAGGTAAATATCTTGGTTAAGGAATAAACTGGGACCAGTTCGTGGCTTATAGTTAGGATCGAGGGGAAGTTTATCTGATTCTCCGTCAAATGGCATCTCTTCGAGGAAGTTTCGCAAGAGAAGTTGGTTGTGAAATCTTACAAGTGGTAGTATCTTCATTTGAGATAGCTTGTGTTTTTACCCATTCCATGTGAAATATCTTGGTTAAATAAGAAATTTAGACAAGTTTGTGGCGTATAGTCAGGATCGAGGGGAAGTTTATCCGATTCTCCATCAAATGGCATCTCTTCGAGGAAGTTTCACAAGAGAAGTTTGTTGTGAAATCTTACAAGTGGTAGTCTCTTTATTTGAGAAAACTTGTATTTTTACCCTTTCCAGGTGAAACATCTTGGTTAAAGAAGAAATTGAGACCAGCTCGTGGCTTATAGTCAGGATCGAGGGGAAGTTTGTCCGATTATCCATCAAATGGCATCTCTTCGAGGATGTTTCGCAAGAGAAGTTTGTTGTGAAATCTTACAAGTGGTAGTCTCTTTATTTGAGATAGCTTGTGTTTTTACCCTTTCCAGGTGAAATATCTTGGTTAAAGAAGGAACTGGGACCAGTTTGTGGCTTATTGTCAGGATCAAGGGGAAGTTTATCCGATTCTTCCATAAATGGCATCTCTTCGAGAAAGTTTCGCAAGAGAAGTTTGTTGTGAAATCTTACAAGTGCTAGTCTATTTATTTGAGATAGCTTGTGTTTTTACCCTTTCCAGGTTAAATATCTTGGTTAAAGAAGAAATTGGGACCAGTTCGTGGCTTATAGTCAGGATCGAGGGGAAGTTCATCTAATTCTCCATCAAATGGCATCTCTTCGAGGAAGTTTCGCAAGAGAAGTTTGTTGTGAAATCTTACAAGTGATAGTCTCTTTATTTGAGATAGCTTGTGTTTTTACCCTTTCCAGGTGAAATATCTTGGTTAAAGAAGAAATTGGGACCAGTTCGTGGCTTATAGTCAAGATCGGGGGGAAGTTTATCTGATTCTCCATCAAATGGTATCTCTTCGACGCATTTTAGCAAGAGAAGTTTGTTGTGAAATCTTACAAGAGGTAGTCTCTTCATTTGAGATAGCTTGTATTTTTACCCTTTCCAGGTGAAATATCTTGGTTAAAGAAGAAAATGAAACCAGTTCGTGGCGTATAGTCAGGATCAAGGGGAAGTATATCTGATTCTCCATCAAATGGCATCTCTTCGAGGAAATTTCACAAGAGAAGTTTGTTGTGAAATCTTACAAGTGGCAGTCTCTTTATTTGAGATAGCTTGTGTTTTTAACCTTTCCAGGTGAAATTTCTTGGTTAAATAAGAAACTGAGACAAGTTCGTGGCATATTGTCAGGATCAAGGGGAAGTTTTTCTGATTCTCCATCAAATGGAATCTCTTCGAGGATGTTTTGCAAGAGAAATCTGTTGTGAAATCTTACAAGTGATAGTCTCTTTATTTGAGATAGCTTGTGTTTTTACCCTTTCCAGGTGAAATATCTTGGTTAAAGAAGGAACTGGGACAAGTTCGTGGCTTATAGTCAGGATCGAGGGGAAGTTTATCCGATTCTCCATCAAATGGCATCTCTTCGAGAAAGTTTCGCAAGAGAAGTTTGTTGTGAAATCTTACAAGTGGTAGTCTATTTATTTGAGATAGCTTATGTTTTTACCCTTTCCAGGTCAAATATCTTGGTTAAAGAAGAAACTGAGACCATTTCATGGCTTATAGTCAGGATCGAGGGGAAGTTTATCCGATTCTCCATCAAATCGCATCTCTTCGAGAAAGTTTTGCAAGAGAAGTTTGTTGTAAAATATTACAAGTGGTAGTCTCTTTATTTGAGATAGCTTGTGTTTTTACCCTTTCCAGGTCAAATATCTTGGTTAAAGAAGAAACTGAGACCTGTTCGTGGCTTGTAGTCATGATCGAGGGGAAGTTTATCCGATTCTCCATCAAATGGCATCTCTTCGAGGAAGTTTTGCAAGAGAAATTTGTTGTGAAATCTTACAAGTGATAGTCTCTTTATTTGAGATAGCTTGTGTTTTTACCCTTTCCAGGTGAAATATCTTGGTTAAAGAAGAAACTGGGACCAGTTCGTGGCTTATAGTCAGGATCAAGGGGAAGTTTATCTGATTCTCCATCAAATGGCATCTCTTCGAGGAAGTTTCGCAAGAGAAGTTTGTTGTGAAATCTTACAAGTGGTAGTCTCTTTATTTGAGATAGCTTATGTTTTTACGCTTTACAGGTGAAATATCTTGGTTAAAGAAGAAACCGAAACCAGTTTGTGGCTTATAGTCAGGATCCAGGGGAAGTTTATCTAATTCTCCTTCAAATGGCATCTCTTTGAGGATTTTTCGCAAGAGAAGTTTGTTGTGAAATCTTACAAGTGGTAGTCTCTTTATTTGAGATAGCTTGTGTTTTTACGCTTTCTTGGTGAAATATCTTGGTTAAAGAAGAAACCGAGACCAGTTCGTGGCTTATAGTCAGGATCAAGGGGAAGTTTATCTAATTCTCCTTCAAATGGCATCTCTTCGAGGATGTTTCGCAAGAGAAGTTTGTTGTGAAATCTTACAAGTGGTAGTATCTTTATTTGAGATAGCTTGTGTTTTTACCCTTTCCAGGTGAAATATCTTGGTTAAAGAAGGAATTGGGACCATTTCGTGGCTTATAGTCAGATCGAGGGGAAGTTTATTCGATTCTCCATCAAATGGCATCTCTTCGAGAAAGTTTCGGAAGAGAAGTTTGTTGTGAAATCTTACAAGTGGTAGTCTATTTATTTGAGATAGCTTGTGTTTTTACCCTTTCAAGGTCAAATATCTTGGTTAAAGAAGAAACTGAGACCAGTTCATGGCTTATAGTCAGGATCAAGGGGAAGTTTATCCGATTCTCCATCAAATCGCATCTCTTCGAGAAAGTTTCGCGAGAGAAATTTGTTGTGAAATCTTACAACTGATAGTCTCTTTATTTGAGATAGCTTGTGTTTTTACCCTTTCCAGGTGAAATATCTTAGTTAAAGAAGAAACTGGGACCAGTTCGTGGCTTATAGTCAGGATCGAGGGGAAGTTTATCTGATTCTCCATCAAATGGCATCTCTTCGAGGAAGTTTCCCAAGAGAAGTTTGTTGTGAAATCTTACAAGTGGCAGTCTCTTTATTTGAGATAGCTTGTGTTTTTAACCTTTCTAGGTGAAATATCTTGGTTAAAGAAGAAACTAAGACCAGTTCGTGGCTTATTGTCAAGATCCAGGGGAAGTTTATCTGATTCTCCATCAAATGGAATCTCTTCGAGGAAGTTTCGCAAGAGAAATTTGTTGTGAAATCTTACAAGTGATAGTCTCTTTATTTGAGATAGCTTGTGTTTTTACCCTTTCCAGGTGAAATATCTTGGTTAAAGAAGAAACTGGGACCAGTTCGTGGCTTATGGTTAGGACCAAGGGGAAGTTTATCTCATTCTCCATCAAATGGCATCTCTTCGAGGAAGTTTCGCAAGAGAAGTTTGTTGTGATATCTTACAAGTGGTAGTCTCTTTATTTGAGATAGCTTGTGTTTTTACGCTTTACAGGTGAAATATCTTGGTTAAAGAAGAAACCGAGACCAGTTTGTGGCTTATAGTCAGGATCGAGGGGAAGTTTATCTAATTCTCCTTCAAATGGCATCTCTTTGAGGATGTTTCGCAAGAGAAGTTTGTTGTGAAATCTTACAAGTGGTAGTTTCTTTATTTGAGATAGCTTGTGTTTTTACCCGTTCCAGGTGAAATATGTTGGTTAAAGAAGAAACTGAGACCAGTTCGTGGCTTATAGTCAAGATCGAGGGTAAGTTTATCTGATTCTCCATCAAATGGCATCTCTTCAACGAATTTTCGCAAGAGAAATTTGTTGTGAAATATTTACAAGAGGTAGTCTCTTCATTTGAGATAGCTTGTATTTTTAACCTTTCCAGGTGAAATATCTTGGTTAAAGAAGAAAATGAAAGCATTTCGTGGCGTATAGTCAGGATCAAGGGGAAGTATATCTGATTCTCCATCAAATGGCATCTCTTCGAGGAAGTTTCCCAAGAGAAGTTTGTTGTGAAATATTACAAGATGTAGTCTCTTTATTTGAGATAGCTTGTGTTTTTACCCTTTCCAGGTCAAATATCTTGGTTAAAGAAGAAACTAAGACCAGTTCGTGGCTTATTGTCAAGATCCAGGGGAAGTTTATCCGATTCTCCATCAAATGGCATCTCTTCGAGGAAGTTTTGCAAGAGAAATTTGTTGTGAAATCTTACAAGTGATAGTCTCTTTATTTGAGATAGCTTGTGTTTTTACCCTTTCCAGGTGAAATATCTTGGTTAAAGAAGAAACTGGGACCAGTTCGTGGCTTATAGTCAGGATCAAGGGGAAGTTTATCTGATTCTCCATCAAATGGCATCTCTTCGAGGAAGTTTCGCAAGAGAAGTTTGTTGTGAAATCTTACAAGTGGTAGTCTCTTTATTTGAGATAGCTTGTGTTTTTGCGCTTTACAGGTGAAATATCTTGGTTAAAGAAGAAACCGAGACCAGTTTGTGGCTTATAGTCAGGATCCAGGGGAAGTTTATCTAATTCTCCTTCAAATGGCATCTCTTTGAGGATTTTTTGTAAGAGAAGTTTGTTGTGAAATCTTACAAGTGGTAGTCTCTTTATTTGAGATAGCTTGTGTTTTTATGCTTTCTTGGTGAAATATCTTGGTTAAAGAAGAAACCGAGACCAGTTTGTGGCTTATAGTCAGGATCAAGGGGAAGTTTATCTAATTCTCCTTCAAATGGCATCTCTTCGAGGATGTTTCGCAAGAGAAGTTTGTTGTGAAATCTTACAAGTGGTAGTATCTTTATTTGAGATAGCTTGTGTTTTTACCCTTTCCAGGTGAAATATCTTGGTTAAAGAAGGAATTGGGACCATTTCGTGGCTTATAGTCAGGATCAAGGGGAAGTTTATCCGATTCTCCATCAAATGGCATCTCTTCGAGAAAGTTTCGCAAGAGAAGTTTGTTGTGAAATCTTACAAGTGGTAGTCTATTTATTTGAGATAGCTTGTGTTTTTACCCTTTCAAGGTCAAATATCTTGGTTAAAGAAGAAACTGAGACCAGTTCATGGCTTATAGTCAGGATCGAGGGGAAGTTTATCCGATTCTCCATCAAATCGCATCTCTTCGAGAAAGTTTCGCGAGAGAAATTTGTTGTGAAATATTACAACTGATAGTCTCTTTATTTGAGATAGCTTGTGTTTTTACCCTTTCCAGGTGAAATATCTTGGTTAAAGAAGAAACTGGGACCAGTTCGTGGCATATAGTCAGGATCGAGGGGAAGTTTATCTGATTCTCCCTCAAATGGCATCTCTTCGAGGAAGTTTCCCAAGAGAAGTTTGTTGTGAAATCTTACAAGTGGTAGTCTCTTTATTTGAGATAGCTTGTGTTTTTAACCTTTCTAGGTGAAATATCTTGGTTAAAGAAGAAACTAAGACCAGTTCGTGGCTTATTGTTAAGATCCAGGGGAAGTTTATCTGATTCTCCATCAAATGGAATCTCTTCGAGGAAGTTTCGCAAGAGAAATTTGTTGTGAAATCTTACAAGTGATAGTCTCTTTATTTGAGATAGCTTGTGTTTTTACCCTTTCCAGGTGAAATATCTTGGTTAAAGAAGAAACTGGGACCAGTTCGTGGCTTATGGTTAGGACCAAGGGGAAGTTTATCTGATTCTCCATCAAATGGCATCTCTTCGAGGAAGTTTCGCAAGAGAAGTTTGTTGTGATATCATACAAGTGGTAGTCTCTTTATTTGAGATAGCATGTGTTTTTACGCTTTACAGGTGAAATATCTTGGTTAAAGAAGAAACCGAGACCAGTTTGGTGCTTATAGTCAGGATCGAGGGGAAGTTTATCTAATTCTCCTTCAAATGGCATCTCTTTGAGGATGTTTCGCAAAAGAAGTTTGTTGTGAAATCTTACAAGTGGTAGTTTCTTTATTTGAGATAGCTTGTGTTTTTACCCGTTCCAGGTGAAATATGTTGGTTAAAGAAGAAACTGAGACCAGTTCGTGGCTTATAGTCAAGATCGAGGGTAAGTTTATCTGATTCTCCATCAAATGGCATCTCTTCGAGAAAGTTTCGCAAGAGAAGTTTATTGTGAAATCTTACAAGTGGTAGTCTCTTTATTTGAGATAGCATGTGTTTTTACCCTTTAGAGGTCAAATATCTTGGTTAAAGTAGAAACTGAGACCAGTTTGTGGCTTATAGTCAGGATCGAGGGGAAGTTTATCCGATTCTCCATTAAATGGCATCTCTTCGAGGAAGTTTCGTAAGAGAAGTTTGTTATGAAATCTTACAAGTGGTAGTCTCTTTATTTGTGATAGCTTGTGTTTTTACCCTTTCCAGGTCAAATATCTTGGTTAAAGAAGAAACTGAGACCAGTTCGTGGCTTATAGTCAGGATCGAGGGGAAGTTTATCCGATTCTCCATCAAATGGCATCTCTTCGAGGATGTTTCGCAAGAGAAGTTTGTTGTGAAATATTACAAGTTGTAGTCTCTTTATTTGAGATAGCTTGTGTTTTTACCCTTTCCAGGTGAAATATCTTGGTTAAAGAAGAAACTGGGACCAGTTCGTGACTTATAGTCAGGATCTAGGGGAAGTTTATCCGATTCTCCATCAAATGGCATCTCTTCGAGAAAGTTTCGCAAGAGAAGTTTGTTGTGAAATCTTATAAGTGGTAGTCTCTTTATTTGAGATAGCTTGTGTTTTTACCCTTTCCAGGTCAAATATCTTGGTTAAAGAAGAAAATGACACCAGCTCATGGATTATAGTCAGGATCGAGGGGAAGTTTATCCGATTCTCCATTAAATCGCATCTCTTCGAGAAAGTTTCGCAAGAGAAGTTTGTTGTGAAATCTTACAAGTGGTAGTCTCTTTATTTGAGATAGCTTAAGTTTTTACCCTTTCTAGGTCAAATATCTTGGTTAAAGAATAAATTGAGACCAGTTTGTGGCTTATACTCAAGATCGAGGGGAAGTTTATCCGATTCTCCATCAAATGGCATCTCTTCGAGGAAGTTTCACAAAAGAAATTTGTTGTGATATCTTACAAGTGATAGTCTCTTTATTTGAGATAGCTTGTGTTTTTACCCTTTCCAGGTAAAATATCTTGGTTAAAGAAGAAATTGGGACCAGTTCGTGGCTTATAGTCAGGATCGAGGGGAAGTTTATCTGATTCTCCATCAAATGGCATCTCTTCGAGGAAGTTTCGCAAGAGAAGTTTGTTGTGAAATCTTACAAGTGGCAGTCTCTTTATTTGAGATAGATTGTGTTTTTACGCTTTCCAGGTGAAATATATTGGTTAAATAAGAAACCGAGACTAGTTTGTGGCTTATAGTCAGGATCGAGGGGAAGTTTATCTAATTCTCCTTCAAATGGCATATCTTTGAGGATGTTTTGCAAGAGAAGTTTGTTGTGAAATCTTACAAGTGGTAGTCTCTTTATTTGAGATAGCTTGTGTTTTTACCCATTCCAGGTGAAATATCTTGGTTAAAGAAGAAATTGGGACTAGTTTGTGGCTTATAGTTAGGATCGAGGGGAAGTTTATCTGATTCTCCCTCAAATGGCATCTCTTCGAGGAAGTTTCGCAAAAGAAGTTGGTTGTGAAATATTACAAGTGGTAGTCTATTTATTTGAGATAGCTTGTGTCTTTACCCATTCCATGTGAAATATCTTGGTTAAATAAGAAATTTAGACAAGTTCGTGGCGTATAGTCAGGATCGAGGGGAAGTTTATCCGATTCTCCATCAAATGGCATCTCTTCGAGGAAGTTTCACAAGAGAAGTTTGTTGTGAAATCTTACAAGTGGTAGTCTCTTTATTTGAGATAGCTTGTATTTTTACCCTTTCCAGCTGAAACATCTTGGTTAAAGAAGAAACTGAGACCAGTTTGTGGCTTATAGTCAGGATCAAGCGGAAGTTTTTCCGATTCTCCATCAAATGGCATCTCTTCGAGGAAGTTTCGCAAGAGAAGTTTGTTGTGAAATCTTACAAGTGGTAGTCTCTTTATTTGAGATAGCTTGTGTTTTTACGCTTTCTTGGTGAAATATCTTGGTTAAAGAAGAAACCGAGACCAGTTCGTGGCTTATAGTCAGGATCAAGGGGAAGTTTATCTAATTCTCCTTCAAATGGCATCTCTTCGAGGATGTTTCCCAAGAGAAGTTTGTTGTGAAATCTTACAAGTGGTAGTCACTTTATTTGAGATTGCTTGTGTTTTTACCCTTTCCAGGTGAAATATCTTGTTTAAAGAAGAAACTGGGACCAGTTCGTGGCTTATAGTCAGGATCGAGGGGAAGTTTATCCGATTCTCCATCAAATGGCATCTCTTCGAGAAAGTTTCGCAAGAGAAGTTTGTTGTGAAATCTTACAAGTGGTAGTCTCTTTATTTGAGATAGCTTGTGTTTTTACCCTTTCCAGGTCAAATATCTTGGTTAAAGAAGAAACTGAGACCAGTTCATGGGTTATAGTCAGGATCGAGGGGAAGTTTATCTGATTCTCCAACAAATTGCATCTCTTCGAGAAAGTTTCGCAAGAGAAGTTTGTTGTGAAATCTTACAAGTGGTAGTCTCTTCATTTGAGATTGATTGTGTTTTTACCCTTTCCCGTTCAAATATCTTGGTTAAAGAAAAAACTGAGACCAGTTCGTGGCTTGTAGTCATGATCGAGGGGAAGTTTATCCGATTCTCCATCAAATGGTATCTCTTCGAGGAAGTTTCGCAAGAGAAATTTGTTGTGAAATCTTACAAGTGGTAGTCTCTTTATTTGAGATAGCTTGTGTTTTTACACTTTACAGGTGAAATATCTTGGTTAAAGAAGAAACCGAGACTAGTTTGTGGCTTATAGTCAGGATCGAGGGGAAGTTTATCTAATTCTCCTTCAAATGGCATCTCTTTGAGGATGTTTTGCAAGAGAAGTTTGTTGTGAAATCTTACAAGTGGTAGTCTCTTTATTTGAGATAGCTTGTGTTTTTACGCTTTCTTGGTGAAATATCTTGGTTAAAGAAGAAACCGAGACCAGTTCGTGGCTTATAGTCAGGATCAAGGGGAAGTTTATCTAATTCTCCTTCAAATGGCATCTCTTCGAGGATGTTTCGCAAGAGAAGTTTGTTGTGAAATCTTACAAGTGGTAGTATCTTTATTTGAGATAGCTTGTGTTTTTACCCTTTCCAGGTGAAATATCTTGGTTAAAGAAGGAATTGGGACCATTTCGTGGCTTATAGTCAGGATCGAGGGGAAGTTTATTCGATTCTCCATCAAATGGCATCTCTTCGAGAAAGTTTCGGAAGAGAAGTTTGTTGTGAAATCTTACAAGTGGTAGTCTATTTATTTGAGATAGCTTGTGTTTTTACCCTTTCAAGGTCAAATATCTTGGTTAAAGAAGAAATTTAGTCAAGTTTGTGGCGTATAGTCAGGATCGAGGGGAAGTTTATCCGATTCTCCATCAAATGGCATCTCTTCGAGGAAGTTTCACAAGAGAAGTTTGTTGTGAAATCTTACAAGTGATAGTCTCTTTATTTGAGATAGCTTGTATTTTTACCCTTTCCAGGTGAAACATCTTGGTTAAAGAAGAAACTGAGACTAGTTTGTGGCTTATAGTCAGGATCGAGGGGAAGTTTATCCGATTCTCCATCAAATGGCATCTCTTCGAGGAAGTTTCGTAAGAGAAGTTCGTTGTGAAATCTTACAAGTGGCAGTCTCTTTATTTGAGATAGATTGTGTTTTTACGCTTTCCAGGTGAAATATCTTGGTTAAATAAGAAACCGAGACTAGTTTGTGGCTTATAGTCAGGATTGAGGGGAAGTTTATCTAATTCTCCTTCAAATGGCATATCTTCGAGGATGTTTTGCAAGAGAAGTTTGTTGTGAAATCTTACAAGTGGTAGTCTCTTTATTTGAGATAACTTGTGTTTTTACCCATTCCAGGTGAAATATCTTGGTTAAAGAAGAAATTGGGACTAGTTCGTGGCTTATAGTTAGGATCGAGGGGAAGTTTATCTGATTCTCCCTCAAATGGCATCTCTTCGAGGAAGTTTAGCAAGAGAAGTTGGTTGTGAAATATTACAAGTGGTAGTCTATTTATTTGAGATAGCTTGTGTTTTTACCCATTCCATGTGAAATATCTTGGTTAAATAAGAAATTTAGACAAGTTCGTGGCGTATAGTCAGGATCGAGGGGAAGTTTATCCGATTCTCCATCAAATGGCATCTCTTCGAGGAAGCTTCACAAGAGAAGTTTGTTGTGAAATCTTACAAGTGGTAGTCTCTTTATTTGAGATAGCTTGTATTTTTACCCTTTCCAGGTGAAACATCTTGGTTAAAGAAGAAACTGAGACCAGTTCGTGGCTTATAGTCAGGATCGAGCGGAAGTTTTTCCGATTCTCCATCAAATGGCATCTCTTCGAGGAAGTTTCGCAAGAGAAGTTTGTTGTGAAATCTTACAAGTGGTAGTCTCTTTATTTGAGATAGCTTGTGTTTTTACGCTTTCTTAGTGAAATATCTTGGTTAAAGAAGAAACCGAGACCAGTTCGTGGCTTATAGTCAGGATCATGAAGAAGTTTATCTAATTCTCCTTCAAATGGCATCTCTTCGAGGATGTTTCCCAAGAGAAGTTTGTTGTGAAATCTTACAAGTGGTAGTCTCTTTATCTGAGATAGCTTGTGTTTTTACCCTTTCCAGGTGAAATATCTTGGTTAAAGAAGAAACTGGGACCAGTTCATGGCTTATAGTCAGGATCGAGGGGAAGTTTATCCGATTCTCCATCAAATGCCATCTCTTCGAGAAAGTTTCGCAAGAGAAGTTTGTTGTGAAATCTTACAAGTGGTAGTCTCTTTATTTGAGATAGCTTGTGTTTTTACCCTTTCCAGGTCAAATATCTTGGTTAAAGAAGAAACTGAGACCAGTTCATGGGTTATAGTCAGGATCGAGGGGAAGTTTATCCGATTCTCCATCAAATCGCATCTCTTCGAGATTGTTTCGCAAGAGAAGTTTGTTGTGAAATCTTACAAGTGGTAGTCTCTTTATTTGAGATTGATTGTGTTTTTACCCTTTCCCGTTCAAATATATTGGTTAAAGAAAAAACTGAGACCAGTTTGTGGCTTGTAGTCATGATCGAGGGGAAGTTTATCCGATTCTCCATCAAATGGTATCTCTTCGAGGAAGTTTCGCAAGAGAAATTTGTTGTGAAATCTTACAAGTGGTAGTCTCTTTATTTGAGATAGCTTGTGTTTTTACGCTTTACAGGTGAAATATCTTGGTTAAAGAAGAAACCGAGACTAGTTTGTGGCTTATAGTCAGGATCGAGGGGAAGTTTATCTAATTCTCCTTCAAATGGCATCTCTTTGAGGATGTTTTGCAAGAGAAGTTTGTTGTGAAATCTTACAAGTGGTAGTCTCTTTATTTGAGATATCTTGTCTTTTTACCCTTTCCATGTGAAATATCTTGGTTAAAGAAGAAACCGAGACTAGTTCGTGGCTTATAGTCAGGATCGAGGGGAAGTTTATCTAATTCTCCTTCAAATGGCATCTCTTCGAGGATGTTTTGCAAGAGAAGTTTGTTGTGAAATCTTAAAAGTGGTAGTCTCTTTATTTGAGATAGCTTGTGTTTTTACCCTTTCAAGGTGAAATATCTTGGTTAAAGAAGAAATTGGGACCAGTTCATGGCTTATAGTTAGGATCGAGGGGAAGTTTATCTGATTCTCCCTCAAATGGCATCTCTTCGAGGAAGTTTCGCAAGAAAAGTTTGTTGTGAAATCTTACAAGTGGTAGTCTCTTTATTTGAGATAGCTTGTGTTTTTACCCATTCCATGTGAAATATCTTGGTTAAATAAGAAATTTAGTCAAGTTTGTGGCGTATAGTCAGGATCGAGGGGAAGTTTATCCGATTCTCCATCAAATGGCATCTCTTCGAGGAAGTTTCATAAGAGAAGTTTGTTGTGAAATCTTACAAGTGATAGTCTCTTTATTTGAGATAGCTTGTATTTTTACCCTTTCCAGGTGAAACATCTTGGTTAAAGAAGAAACTGAGACCAGTTTGTGGCTTATAGTCAGGATCGAGGGGAAGTTTGTCTGATTCTCCATTAAATGGCATCTCTTCGAGGAAGTTTCGCAAGAGAAGTTTGTTGTGAAATCTTACAAGTGGTAGTCTCTTTATTTGAGATAGCTTGTGTTAGAACAAAGTTTGAATCTACTACCCTATATTTAAGTTTTAATGATAACAAAGTGAAAAGATATATTATTTATAAGTTTCATGTATGAACTATCTGCTGCCTAAAATTATTATGTTCTGACTTGCAGATACTCTGATTGATATAAGCAAGATCACATCTATTCAGCATCAGAAATTGATTTCAGACACCAGCATCAGAAGTTGCCATATCAGAATGTCAAAATCAGATGATCAACTCACGTACATGCTGAAGCCTGATGAACAAGACTACGCTCAACACTCTGATAAAGAAACACAACAGTTCATCAGCAGTGAAGCAGAGTCAGAATGAGCCAAGCCAGAACTTGCATTAAGTAAGCAACGGTATTGTGCATTGAAAGAAAATTAATTCCAACGGCCTCATTCCAGACAAGATCTGCTCAATAAGGAAAGCTTGTTATTAGCATTGAATCAAGAATATTGCATCCAACGTTCATCATCTCAGTGCTATATAAACAAGGCTTTGAAGATTGAAATGGCTAATGCTCTCCAAATCTCTACACGCACAAAAGCTAATTATAATCTTCTTTCTCTCAGTTTTGCTAAACCATACACTCTGATATTCTTGTTTAGCAATCTAGTTTCTAAAGCTTCAATTTGTGTATACATCACAGTTGTGATACAGTTTTGTAGAAAACATCCACACACTTAGTTTTATCTCTTTGTAAGAAAGTGTTACCTTGACAAACCGGGTTGTGGTTTGGATCAAGAAGGCTTTAGCAATTGTTAAAGCAGTCTGTAATATTCAGTTGAATATAGTGGATTAAGACCTCGTTGGAGAGAGGCGAAATCACCTTGACGGGTGGACTGGAGTAGTTTGAGATCAAACGAACCAGGATAAAAATATCTTGTTCATTGCATTAGATTTCAGTTTTACAATTCAACCCCCCCCCCTTCTTGTGTTTTTCACCACTTCAATTGGTATCAGAGCCTGGTTCTGAGCTAAAACACTTAACCGTGTCAGTACAAGATCCAGCGTCAGAAAAACACAATGGCAGGAAACAATTCTCACATCAGCAATGACAACAATGAGGACAGAGACAGATTCAGTGGCAAACCTCCAGTATTTGATGGAGAAAACTTTGATTACTGGAAAGACAGAATTGAAAGCTTCTTTCTGGCACATGATGCTGATATGTGGGATATGGTGACAGATGGATACACGCACCCTGTGAATGCAAGTGGTCAGAAGATTGATAGAAAAACAATGTCTGATCAACAAAAGCGTGACTTCAAGAATCACCACAAGTCCAGAACCATCCTCCTCAGCGCCATCTCCTATACTGAGTATGAAAAGATCTCCAACAGAGACACAGCGAAGAACATTTTTGACTCTCTCAGAATGACGCATGAGGGCAACGTTCAGGTCAAAGAAACAAAAGCTCTGGCGCTCATTCAGAAGTATGAGGCGTTCAAAATGGAAGAATCTGAATCCATTGAAACCATGTTCTCTAGATTCCAGATTCTGGTAGCTGGTCTCAAAGTTCTGGACAAAGGATACTCTACTGCTGACCATGTCAAGAAAATCATCAGAAGTTTACCCAAGCAGTGGGGACCTATGGTTACAGCTCTGAAGCTAGCTAAAGATCTCAACAAAATCACTCTGGAGGAACTTATCAGCTCCCTCAGAAGTCATGAGATAGAGCTAGAAGCTGATGAGCCTCAGAAGCAAGGTAAGCCTTTAGCATTAAAATCTAACAGAAAATTTGAGTCTAAAGTTTTGCAGGCAGTTGAAGAAACATCTGATGGATCCTCATCAGAAGAAGACGAACTCTCCCTTCTCTCCAGAAGAGTAAATCAACTGTGGAAGCAAAGACAAAGGAAGTTCAGGAATCCCAGAAGATCTGATCAGAATGAGTCTTCTTCCAGATACAGAAGGACAGATTCTTCCTCTGGATACAGAAGATCTGAAGGCTCCTCCAGTAGCAAAAAGCCAAACACCAAAGACATCATCTGTTATGAGTGCAATGAGCAAGGACACTATAAGAGTGACTGCCCAAAGCTTCAGAGGGAAAAGCCCAAAAAGAAGTTTGGAAGAGAGAAGAAGAAAAGTCTCATGGCTACATGGGATGACTCTGACTCGTCTGAAGCTGACTCAGAATCAGATGATGAAAGGGCAAACATAGCTCTCATGGCTAACATTTCAGAAGATAGTGAAGCTTCTGAATCAGACTCAGAATCAGACACTGAAGAGGTATTTCCTAACTTTGCTGTTAACTTTACAAAGGATGAACTTGCTGAAAGCCTTAATGAGATTCTGGAACGTTATCAGTAAATTAGAGCTAAATTCAGAGACCTGAAAAGGAATCTTGAATCTGACTCTAATAAGACTGAGAGTCTCAAATTGGAAAATTCTGAGCTGAGAAATAAGATTTCAAAATTAGAAAACACTTTACAAAACTCTCAGAAGGAACCAATTTCTGAAACTCCCAGCAACGCTGATGAGATCATCAAGGAGTATGATCACAGTTTCCAGAAGTTCCTAGCTAAAAGCATAGATAGAAGCAGAATGGCTTCAATGATCTATGGAGTTAGCAGAAACGGCAGGAAAGGAATAGGATACCAAGGTAAGGTTCCTACACCAAAGAATGTCATGGACTTAACCATTAAACACACTCCTCTGAATTCACATTTTGTATATGGTCACACACATGATATCAAATACACTAGCAGTAAGCACTCTGTGAAACCAAAATTCAACCAGAGTTTTGGTAAAACTAACAAAAGCAGGACCCAAGAAAATCTGGGTACCTAAGGATAAAATAATACATGTTGCAGATATCTTTAGCAGCAAGTCAGAAACACCAGTCATGGTACCTGGACTCTGGCTGCTCACGACACATGACGGGAAGAAGGCATATGTTCCAAAGCCTGGAACTTAAGCCTGGAGGCCACGTTGGCTTTGGAGGCAATCAGAGGGGAAAGATAATTGGCTCTGGAACTGTAGGTAATGGAAATCTTCCCTCTATTAATAATGTTCTGCTAGTAGATAGATTGATGCATAATCTGTTATCCATAAGTCAATTAAGTGATAACGGTTATGATATAATCTTTAATCAAAAATCATGTAAAGTTGTTAGTCAGAAAGATGGGACTATCCTGTTTAATGGTAAGAGGAAAAACAACATTTACAAAATCAAACTTTCTGAACTAAAGAGTCAGAATGTAAAATGTCTTCTGTCTGTTAACAACGAGCAGTGGATCTGGCACAGAAGATTGGGACATGTTAGTATGAGAAGAATATCTCAGATTAACAAACTCAATCTGGTCAGAGGACTTCCTAATTTGAAGTTCAATTCAGATGCTCTGTGTGAAGCATGTCAGAAAGGCAAATTTGCAAAACCTTCTTTTAAATCCAAAAATGTTGTTTCTACCTCTAAGCCATTAGAACTTCTGCACATTGACTTATTTGGACCAGTTAAAACTGCTTCAGTCAGTGGTAAGAAGTATGGGTTAGTAATCGTAGATGACTATAGCAGATGGACATGGGTAAAGTTCTTAAGACACAAGGACGAGTCACACTCTGTGTTTGTTACCTTCTGTAACCAAGTTCAGAATGAAAAAGATCTTAGAATCGTTAAAGTCAGAAGTGATCATGGTGGAGAATTTGAAAACAAAGATTTTGAGTCATTCTTTAATGACAGAGGCATTCTGCATGATTTCTCTTGTCCTAGAACTCCCCAACAAAATGGAGTTGTAGAACGAAAGAACAGAACATTGCAAGAAATGGCCAGAACCATGATCAATGAGACAAACGTTGCTAAGACTTTCTGGGCAGAGGCAATAAACACAGCGTGCTACATTCATAATAGAATCTCAATAAGACCTATTCTGGAAAAGACTCCATATGAATTGTGGAAGAACAGAAAGCCCAACATTTCATATTTTCATCCATTTGGATGTACTTGCTTTATATTAAATACAAAGAATTATTTGAACAAGTTTGACTCTAAAGCACAGAAGTGTATTATGTTAGGATACTCTGAACGCTCAAGAGGGTACAGAGTATACAATACAGAAACACAGATTGTGGAAGAATCAATCAGTGTTCATTTTGATGATAAGCTTGACTCTGAAAAGTCAAAGCAGAATGAAGTTTTTGCAGGTATAGAAATTGAATTTGCAGGTTCTGAAGACAAGTCATCAGAAGCTCTCAACACAGACATTCCTTCAACGTCTGAAAGGAGCACTGCTTGCAATCCTACAACAGCTGCTGATCAACCTCAGAAGAGATTACCCAGAAGCAGCTTGGATCACCCAGAAGAGACTATCCTAGGAAGAAAGGAAGATCCAATCAGAACAAGAGCAAGCTTCAGAAACTCTGAAGAAACACTTATGGGACTTGTGTCTCTGATTGAACCTTCTTCTATTGATGAAGCACTTCTGGATAATGACTGGATTCTGGCAATGCAAGAAGAGCTGAATCAATTCACCAGAAACGACGTATGGGATCTCGTTCCCAGACCAAAAGGATTCAACGTCATTGGAACAAGATGGGTGTTCAGAAACAAGCTAAATGAACAAGGTGAAGTCATCAGAAACAAGGCACGACTGGTTGCACAAGGTTATAGTCAGCAAGAGGGGATAGACTATACAGAAACCTTTACCCCAGTCGCCAGGTTAGAATCTATCAGACTTTTAATTTCATTTGCTGTTAATAGAGGCATCACTCTGTATCAGATGGATGTCAAAAGTGCATTCTTAAATGGTTATATAGAAGAAGAAGTGTATGTACACCAACCCCCAGGTTTTGAAAATACAAAACATCCAGAACATGTTTTCAAACTAAAGAAGTCACTGTATGGTCTGAAACAAGCTCCCAGAGCTTGGTATGAAAGGCTAAGTAACTTTCTGCTGGAAAATGAATTCACCAGAGGGAAGGTGGACACTACTCTATTCTGTAAATCAGTTAAGAGTGACATCTTAGTTTGTCAAATTTATGTTGATGATATTATTTTTGGTTCTACTAATCCTTCTCTTGGAAGAAAATTTGCTAAGTGTATGCAGGCAGAATTTGAGATGAGCCTCATGGGGGAACTGAAATTCTTTCTAGGAATTCATATCAATCAAACTCCAGAAGGAACTTACATTCATCAGAGCAAATACATCAGAGATCTTCTGAAGAAATTTGACCTCTCAGAATGTAAGCCATCAAAGATTCCAATGCATCCCACGTGCATTCTGGAAAGAGAAGAGGTAAGCAAAAATGTAGAACAGAAAGTCTACAGAGGTATGATTGGTTCTCTCCTCTATCTGACTGCTTCAAGACCTGACATATTATTCAGTGTTTGTATCTGTGCTAGATTCCAATCAGATCCTAGAGAATCTCACTTAATAGCTGTTAAGCGAATTTTCAAGTATCTGAAAGGTACTACTAATCTGGGTTTGTTTTATAGAAAATCTAGTGATTACAGCTTAGTAGGCTACTGTGATGCTGATTTTGCTGGAGACAGAGTGGAACGTAAAAGTACTTCTGGAAGCTGCCAGTTTCTGGGAGAAAATCTGATCTCTTGGTCCAGCAAAAGGCAATCAACAATTTCTCTGTCAACAGCAGAAGCTGAGTACATAGCAGCAGCAGGATGTAGCACACAAATGCTCTGGATGAAAAGTCAGCTTGAAGACTTCCAGATTTTTGAGAGTAACATTCCTATACTTTGTGATAATACTTCTGCTATTTGCTTAAGTAAGAATCCCATTTTACATTCTAGAGCTAAGCATATAGAAATAAAACATCACTTCATTAGGGACTATATTCAGAAAGGTATTTTGAACTTAAAATTTATAGATACAGACCATCAATGGGCTGATATCTTTACTAAACCCCTTTCAGAAGATAGGTTTAATTTCATTCTGAAACATCTCAGCATGAAAGTGTGTCCAGAGTGAAAATGTTTTAATTCCATATATTTACCTTCAGAATGTAATTGTTTTACTGTGAACTTCTGATCAATCTCCTTTCAGAAAGATAGAACATGCAGATTGTATCAGATGCAAGTCTAAAGATCTGAGAGTCTAAGCTCAAAGACAGACGTGCTGATCACTACATCAAACAAGTGTCATCCAATCATCAGCATATCTCTGAAGCAGAACGCGTGCACGCTTCTGAGAAGGCAAAGCGCTGATTGGGTGCATTGAGACACATGTCTGGTAACCGTTTTTAAGTATCTTTCTCAAATCCCCCAAAATCAGCAAGCATTTAATGAAAAGTAATCATGCTTTTAAAATGCAATCATGATTTTTCTCTCTCTTAAAAAACGTTTATCTTTTCAAAATAGTTTTGAAAACTCTATTTAAACACATTAATCTCTCATTCTCATTCTTTACGTTTTCTCACTAATACTCAAGCATTTTCTGCATATTTCTGTGTTCATCTCTTGCAACCTATTTTCCTCAGTTTATTCTCAAAACCCTTTTAGTGTGAACATGGCAACCTCCAGCAGCGCTTCTGCAGGTCCTCAGAAGAAAGCATCATCTGAGCAATATCAAGTGCCATTCAGAACTCTCCTCACTCCTGTGAAGAATCTTGAAGTGCTTTCTGAATTAATCATTGATTTTGAAAGCTTGAAGGAGAACGGTTTTGACCTAACTGAAGAAGTTAGGGCTCAGAAGTGGGAAAGGTATTTCGACAGGTTGGTTGGACCAACATTTCCAATGCTAGTCAAGGAATTCTGGATTCACGCCAAGGCTTCAACACATCTAGTCACCTCCTTTGTTTTGGGGAAGAAGATTGTGATCACTGAGGATCACATTGCAAGGCTAATCGGTCACAGTGGCGGTGGCGTCCGTTGTGTGGACATGGCTGAAAGATGTGCTGATGTAGGTGTGATAGCTGCAAGGATTTTCACTCTTGGGGTGCCCAGCAGCAAGATTAAAGATCTGAAGGATCATTACAGAGTGTGGGCTAAGATAATTCTGGGGTGCTTCAACCACAGGAAACCAACCAGTTCTCCTGATTACATAAATGTGGATCAGCAGTTTCTGATCTACTTTATTGATAAGAAGGTAAAGATCAATCTGGCTCACTTCCTGTTCAACCACCTCAGAACAAGTGTGAAGGAAACTAGGGAAGAAGAAAGAACCAAGAGGGATTGGATACCTTTTGGAAGGTTGATATCAGATATTCTGACAGAGAATAGGCTGATTGAACATCTGATAGAAGCTCAAGAGCTAAGCACTATTGAACCAACAATTGGGAAACCTCTGAATGCAAAGAACTTGAAGAAGATGAAGCTGATAGAGAATATTCAGAAGGAACCCAGAGCTACTCCTATTGCTGATATCTCCAGCAGAAGAGTGCCTCTGAGTGACTTTCCGTTATTTTCTGAAATTGAATCCAAACCAGAGGTGATTCTCAGGTACTTGGATGCGTGCAAGGCAGATGGTACAGATCCAAATCTGAATATCAGAGATCTGCATCAACCTCAACCAGAAGTGACTCTGAAGAAGACGAAGAAGAGGAAGGCACCATCAGAAGGATCATCCCAGCAGACACCCAAGAAAAGAGGTAATTCATCTGTTGCTCCTGTTTTAAATTCTTCTACTATTCCAGCATCTATTCCTCCTCAAACCTCTCATAGAATCTCAATCCCCATCCCTACCATAGATGAAACCGTACAAGAAGAGGACCCTTCTGAGGCATTAAAACTTAGAAGACCCAGAACCAAACATCCCAAACAACCAACAATCTCAACAACATCAGCAATTGACCAAGTGCTGTCTGACATTGATCAACACACCTCTGATCAACCAATCTCTGAACCACAATCTGTTCCTCCTCCACAACCAGAACAACAGCAATCTGCTGAAGAACCAGAACAACAACAACCACTCTCATCCATTCCAGAAGAACCCCTTATCCCTGAACAATCATAAATTCCGTCTCCCTCTCCCCAACCAGAAATTAATCCACCATCACCTCAAACAGAGTTTCATCACTCTGAAACTCCTTCTCCTCAACCATCTGAACCTCATTCACCTCAACCATCACCTCTGGCAATCCAGCTGCCATGTGGAACAACTGTTATCATGCCCCAGTTACCATCCTCACCAGAATCTACACCACCAAATACTCCCAAAACACCACCCAGTCCAATCATAATCTCTGATACTGATACTCCATCTCCAAAACAAACAGCTGCTCAGAAAACCTCAGAAAACCCCAGCAGGACTTTCATAGACTTAACCAGTCTTGACCGTCTTGCTGATCTGAAACACAAAATTGCCGTCCCAAAACCAAAACAACCAGATGTTGGCTCTGGTATTATGAATTTTGAAACAGGTGTGCTGCAATGGATTGCTTCTTTGAAGCAAGTCTGTCCTGGAATGATTGACCCAGCTGCCTCTGACCAGCTCTGGTCACAATTCAGACTTTGGGTACGTGCTAAAGCCCTCAAGTTGCAGGATATCAACTATGAGCAGGCACAACAGAACTTCAGCAAGCTGCTGAAGGAAGTTGAAAGTCAGCTGCCTCAGGAAGCTGTGCTCCCTCTGGACAATGAACCTTGGTCTGAGAAACAGCAAGCTGCAAAGGTGCAATCCGAAGAAGACAAGACCATTCAAGCTGAAGAAAGTCAAGCAGAGGATGTTGCTGAAAGTTCTCAGAAGCCTTTTGCTTCTGATGCTTCTCAAGCTGCCTTGGACAGGCAGACTCTGGAAGAACTAAGGCTGAATGACATGCGTCTGCAGCAGCGGATGGATGAAAGCGATCAGAAGATGAAAGAGAGAATGGATGTGCAGGATAGCAAGATTGACACTGTTGTCAGCATGGTGCACAAGCAGAATGACACTGCTGAAAAGATCCAAGCCATGCTGGAGAACCTGTTCACACGCTTGCCTCCTCAACCTTAGTCTTTTTTTTATTCATGACCTTTTTCATGTTTTCCTTGATTTTCTGATGTACTGTTTGAATATGTTTTGTAATATTTTCTTGTTTTGATTCTGAACTCTCTCAATATGATTAGTTTTTCTGATCTTAATTATTTTAGCACATCACCTACACTTTTTGATTGCTGACAAAAAGGGGGAGAACAAGAATGATATTTTAATCAATAATAACGGCTAACTAGACAGAAATTCTCAAACATTCTAACTCTATTACTTGAAAATGTTTTTCTGTTTTGCTTAAAGTCTACAGGTACAAGGAAGCTCCTGGACACTCTGAAGACTAGAAGCTCTAAAGATCTGATCACTATGAAGTTCTGATCCGCTCTGATATTCTGATCCAAAGCAAAGCTCTGACAAGAAAAGCTCTGAAGCTCTGCTCTGACATAAAGCTTCTGATAAGTCAAAGACTCTGATACTCTGATGTTCAAAGAAAGGCAAAAAGATCTGATCCTGAAGAACACGTGTAATCAAAGGGAAGTAATAAACTCAGGGGGAGTATCTCTCAACTCGGATATCTCTTTACTCCTTATCCTTTTACTTCTTATTCTGATACATATTCCAGATACCTTTTCACGTTATTTTCATTTAAAATATCTAGTTTTTGTCATCATCAAAAAGGGGGAGATTGTTAGAACAAAGTTTGAATCTACTACCCTATATTTAAGTTTTAATGATAACAAAGTGAAAAGATATAGTATTTATAAGTTTCATGTATGAACTATCTGCTGCCTAAAATTATTATGTTCTGACTTGCAGATACTCTGATTGATATAAGCAAGATCACATCTATTCAGCATCAGAACTTGATTTCAGACACCAGCATCAGAAGTTGCCATATCAGAATGTCAAAATCAGATGATCAACTCACGTACATGCTGAAGCCTGATGAACAAGACTGCGCTCAACACTCTGATAAAGAAACACAACAGTTCATCAGCAGTGAAACAGAGTCAGAATGAGCCAAGCCAGAACTTGCATTAAGTAAGCAACGGTATTGTGCATTGAAAGCAAATTAATTACAACGACCTCATTCCAGACAAGATCTGCTCAATAAGGAAAGCTTGTTATTAGCATTGAATCAAGAATATTGCATCCAACGTTCATCATCTCAGTGCTATATAAACAAGGCTTTGAAGATTGAAATGGCTAATGCTCTCCAAATCTCTACACGCACAAAAGCTAATTATAATCTTCTTTATCTCAGTTTTGCTAAACCATACACTCTGATATTCTTGTTTAGCAATCTAGTTTCTAAAGCTTCAATTTGTGTATACATCACAGTTGTGATACAGTTTTGTAGAAAACATCCACACACTTAGTTTTATCTCTTTGTAAGAAAGTGTTACCTTGACAAACCGGGTTGTGGTTTGGATCAAGAAGGCTTTAGCAGTTGTTAAAGCAGTCTGTAATATTCAGTTGAATATAGTGGATTAAGACCTCGTTGGAGAGAGGCGAAATCACCTTGACGGGTGGACTGGAGTAGTTTGAGATCAAACGAACCAGGATAAAAATATCTTGTTCATTACATTAGATTTCAGTTTTACAATTCAACCCCCCCTTCTTGTGTTTTTCACCACTTCAGCTTGTGTTTTTACGCTTTCTTGGTGAAATATCTTGGTTAAAGAAGAAACCGAGACCAGTTCGTGGCTTATAGTTAGGATCAAGGGAAAGTTTATCTAATTCTCCTTCAAATGGCATCTCTTCGAGGATGTTTCGCAAGAGAAGTTTGTTATGAAATCTTACAAGTGGTAGTCTCTTTATTTGAGATAGCTTGTGTTTTTACCCTTTCAAAGTGAAATATCTTGGTTAAAGAAGAAACTGGGACCAGTTCGTGGCATATAGTCAGGATCGAGGGGAAGTTTATCCGATTCTCCATCAAATGGCATCTCTTCGAGAAAGTTTCGCAAGAGAAGTTTTTTGTGAAATCTTACAAGTGGTAGTCTCTTTATTTGAGATAGCCTGTGTTTTTACCCTTTCCAGGTCAAATATCTTGGTTAAAGAAGAATTTGAGACCAGTTCATGGCTTATAGTCAGGATCGAGGGGAAGTTTATCCGATTCTCCATCAAATCGCATATCTTCGAGAAAGTTTCGCAAGAGAAGTTTGTTGTGAAATCTTACAAGTGGTAGTCTCTTTATTTGAGATAGATTGTGTTTTTACCCTTTCCAGTTCAAATATCTTGGTTAAAGAAGAAACTGAGACCAGTTCGTGGCTTGTAGTCAGGATCGAGGGGAAGTTTATCCGATTCTCCATCAAATGGTATCTCTTCGAGGAAGTTTCGCAAGAGAAATTTGTTGTGAAATCTTACAAGTGGTAGTCTCTTTATTTGAGATAGCTTGTGTTTTTATGATTTACAGGTGAAATATCTTGGTTAAAGAAGAAACCGAGACCAGTTTGTGGCTTATAGTCAGGATCGAGGGGAAGTTTATCTAATTCTCCTTCAAATGGCATCTCTTTGAGGATGTTTTGCAAGAGAAGTTTATTGTGAAATCTTACAAGTGGTAGTCTCTTTATTTGAGATAGCTTGTGTTTTTACCCTCTCCAGGTGAAATACCTTGGTTAAAGAAGAAACTGAGACCAGTTCGTGGCTTATAGTCAGGATCGAGGGGAAGTTTATCTGATTCTCCATCAAATGGCATCTCTTCGAGGAAATTTCGCAAGAGAAGTTTGTTATGAAATCATACAAGTGGCAGTCTCTTTATTTGAGATAGCTTGTGTTTTTACCCATTCCAGGTGAAATATTTTGGTTAAATAAGAAATTTAGAAAAGTTTGTGGCGTATAGTCAGGATCGAGGGGAAGTTTATCTGATTCTCCATCAAATGGCATCTCTTCGAGGAAATTTCACAAGAGAAGTTTGTTGTGAAATCTTACAAGTGGTAGTCTCTTTATTTGAGATAGCTTGTATTTTTACCCTTTCCAGGTGAAACATCTTGGTTAAAGAAGAAACTGAGACCAGTTCGTGGCTTATAGTCAGGATCGAGGGGAAGTTTGTCTGATTCTCCATCAAATGGCATCTCTTCGAGGAAGTTTCGCAAGAGAAGTTTGTTGTGAAATCTCACAATTGGTAGTCTCTTTATTTGAGATAGCTTGTGTTTTTACGCTTTCTTGGTGAAATATCTTGGTTAAAGAAGAAATCGAGACCAGTTTGTGGCTTATAGTTAGGATCAAGGGGAAGTTTATCTAATTCTCCTCAAATGGAATCTCTTCGAGGATGTTTCGCAAGAGAAGTTTGTTGTGAAATCTTACAAGTGGTAGTTTCTTTATTTGAGATAGCTTGTGTTTTTACCCTTTCAAGGTGAAATATCTTGGTTAAAGAAGAAACAGGGACCAGTTCGTGGCTTATAGTCAGGATCGAGGGGAAGTTTATCCGATTCTCCATCAAATGGCATCTCTTCGAGAAAGTTTCGCAAGAGAAGTTTTTTGTGAAATCTTACAAGTGGTAGTCTCTTTATTTGAGATAGCTTGTGTTTTAACCCTTTCCAGGTCAAATATCTTGGTTAAAGAAGAATTTGAGACCAGTTCATGGCTTATAGTCAGGATCGAGGGGAAGTTTATCCGATTCTCCATCAAATCGCATATCTTCGAGAAAGTTTCGCAAGAGAAGTTTGTTGTGAAATCTTACAAGTGGTGGTCTCTTTATTTGAGATAGATTGTGTTTTTACCCTTTCCAGTTCAAATATCTTGTTTAAAGAAGAAACTGAGACCAGTTCGTGGCTTGTAGTCAGGATCGAGGGGAATTTTATCCGATTCTCCATCAAATGGTATCTCTTCGAGGAAGTTTCACAAGAGAAATTTGTTGTGAAATCTTACAAGTGGTACTCTCTTTATTTGAGATAGCTTGTGTTTTTACGATTTACAGGTGAAATATCTTGGTTAAAGAAGAAATCGAGACCAGTTTGTGGCTTATAGTCAGGATCGATGGGAAGTTTATCTAATTCTCCTTCAAATGGCATCTCTTTGAGGATGTTTTGCAAGAGAAGTTTGTTGTGAAATCTTACAAGTGGTAGTCTCTTTATTTGAGATAGCTTGTGTTTTTACCCTTTCCAAGTGAAATACCTTGGTTAAAGAAGAAACTGAGACCAGTTCGTGGCTTATAGTCAGGATCGAGGGGAAGTTTATTTGGTTCTCCATCAAATGGCATCTCTTTGACGAATTTTCGCAAGAGAAATTTGTTGTGAAATCTTTACAAGAGGTAGTCTCTTCATTTGAGATAGCTTGTATTTTTACCTTTTCTAGGTGAAATATCTTGGTTAAAGAAGAAAATGAAACCAGTTCATGGCGTATAGTCAAGATCAAGGGGAAGTATATCTGATTCTCCATCAAATGGCTTCTCTTCGAGGAAATTTCGAAAGAGAAGTTTGTTGTGAAATCTTACAAGTGGCAGTCTCTTTATTTGAGATAGCTTGTGTTTTTAACCTTTCTAGGTAAAATATCTTGGTTAAAGAAGAAACTGAGACCAGTTCGTGGCTTATAGTCAGGATCAAGGGGAACTTTATCTAATTCTCCATCAAATGGAATCTCTTCGAGGAAGTTTCGTAAGAGAAGTTTGTTATTAAATCTTACAAGTGGTTGTCTCTTTATTTGAGATAGCTTGTGTTTTTACCATTCCCAGGTGAAACATATTGGTTAAAGAAGAAACTAAGACCAGTTTGAGGCTTATAGTCAGGACCGAGGGGAAGTTTATTCGATTCTCCATCAAATGGCATCTCTTCGAGGAAGTTTCGCAAGAGAAGTTTGTTGTGAAATCTTACAAGTGGTAGTCTCTTTATTTGAGATAGCTTGTGTTTTTATCCTTTCCAGGTGAAATATCTTGGTTAAAGAAGTAATTGAGACCAGTTCATGGCTTATAGTCAGGATCGAGGGGAAATTTATCCGATTCTCCATCAAATGGCATCTCTTCGAGAAAGTTTCGCAAGAGAAGTTTGTTGTGAAATCTTACAAGTGGTAGTCTCTTTATTTGAGATAGCTTGTATTTTTACCCTTTCCAGGTCAAATATCTTGGTTAAAGAAGAAACTGAGACCAGTTCGTGGCTTTTAGTCAGGATCAAGGGAAAGTTTATCCGATTCTCCATCAAATGGCATCTCTTCGAGGAAGTTTCGCAAGAGAAATTTGTTGTGAAATCTTACAAGTCATAGTCTCTTTATTTGAGATAGCTTGTGTTTTTACCCTTTCCAGGTGAAATATCTTGGTTAAAGAAGAAACTGGGACCAATTCGTGGCTTATAGTCAGGATCGAGGGGAAGTTTATCTGATTCTCCATCAAATGGCATCTCTTCAAGGAAGTTTCGCAAGAGAAGTTTGTTGTGAAATCTTACAAGTGGCAGTCTCTTTATTTGAGATAGCTTGTGTTTTTAACCTTTCTAGGTGAAATATCTTGGTTAAAGAAGAAATTGAGACCAGTTTGTGGCTTATAGTCAGGATCAAGGGAAAGTTTATCTAATTCTCCTTCAAATGGCATCTCTTCGAGTATGTTTCGCAAGAGAAGTTTGTTATGAAATCTTACAAGTGGTAGTCTCTTTATTTGAGATAGCTTGTGTTTTTACCCTTTCAAAGTGAAATATCTTGGTTAAAGAAGAAACTGGGACTAGTTCGTGGCTTATAGTCAGGATCGAGGGGAAGTTTATCCGATTCTCCATCAAATGGCATCTCTTCGAGAAAGTTTCGCAAGAGAAGTTTTTTGTGAAATCTTACAAGTGGTGGTCTCTTTATTTGAGATAGCCTGTGTTTTTACCCTTTCCAGGTCAAATATCTTGGTTAAAGAAGAATTTGAGACCAGTTCATGGCTTATAGTCAGGATCGAGGGGAAGTTTATCCGATTCTCCATAAAACGCATATCTTCGAGAAAGTTTCGCAAGAGAAGTTTGTTGTGAAATCTTACAAGTGGTAGTCTCTTTATTTGAGATAGATTGTGTTTTTACCCTTTCCAGTTCAAATATCTTGGTTAAAGAAGAAACTGAGACCAGTTCGTGGCTTGTAGTCAGGATCGAGGGGAAGTTTATCCGATTCTCCATCAAATGGTATCTCTTCGAGGAAGTTTCGCAAGAGAAATTTGTTGTGAAATCTTACAAGTGGTAGTCTCTTTATTTGAGATAGCTTGTGTTTTTACGATTTACAGGTGAAATATCTTGGTTAAAGAAGAAACCGAGACCAGTTTGTGGCTTATAGTCAGGATCGAGGGGAAATTTATCTAATTCTCCTTCAAATGTCATCTCTTTGAGGATGGTTTGCAAGAGAAGTTTATTGTGAAATCTTACAAGTGGTAGTCTCTTTATTTGAGATAGCTTGTGTTTTTACCCTTTCCAGGTGTAATACCTTGGTTAAAGAAGAAACTGAGACCAGTTCATGGCTTATAGTCAGGATCGAGGGGAAGTTTATCTGATTCTCCATCAAATGGCATCTCTTCGAGGAAATTTCGCAAGAGAAGTTTGTTATGAAATCATACAAGTGGCAGTCTCTTTATTTGAGATAGATTGTGTTTTTACCCATTCCAGGTGAAATATTTTGGTTAAATAAGAAATTTAGACAAGTTTGTGGCGTATAGTCAGGATCGAGGGGAAGTTTATCTGATTCTCCATCAAATGGCATCTCTTCGAGGAAGTTTCACAAGAGAAGTTTGTTGTGAAATCTTACAAGTGGTAGTCTCTTTATTTGAGATAACTTGTATTTTTACCCTTTCCAGGTGAAACATCTTGGTTAAGAAGAAACTGAGACCAGTTCGTGGCTTATAGTCAGGATCGAGGGGAAGTTTGTCTGATTCTCCATCAAATGGCATCTCTTCGAGGAAGTTTCGCAAGAGAAGTTAGTTGTGAAATCTTATAAGTGGTAGTCTCTTTATTTGAGATAGCTTGTGTTTTTACGCTTTCTTGGTGAAATATCTTGGTTAAAGAAGAAATTGAGACCAGTTTATGGCTTATAATTAGGATCAAGGGGAAGTTTATATAATTCTCCTTCAAATGGCATCTCTTCGAGGATGTTTCGCAAGAGAAGTTTGTTGTGAAATCTTACAAGTGGTAGTCTCTTTATTTGAGATAGCTTGTGTTTTTACGCTTTCAAGGTGAAATATCTTGGTTAAAGAAGAAACAGGGACCAGTTCGTGGCTTATAGTCAGGATCGAGGGGAAGTTTATCCGATTCTCCATCAAATGGCATCTCTTCGAGAAAGTTTCACAAGAGAAGTTTTTTGTGAAATCTTACAAGTGGTAGTCTCTTTATTTGAGATAGCTTGTGTTTTTACCCTTTTCAGGTCAAATATCTTGGTTAAAGAAGAATTTGAGACCAGTTCATGGCTTATAGTCAGGATCGAGGGGAAGTTTATCCGATTCTCCATCAAATCGCATATCTTCGAGAAAGTTTCGTAAGAGAAGTTTGTTGTGAAATCTTACAATTGGTGGTCTCTTTATTTGAGATAGATTGTGTTTTTACCCTTTCCAGTTCAAATATCTTGGTTAAAGAAGAAACTGAGACCAGTTCGTGGCTTGTAGTCAGGATAGAGGGGAATTTTATCCGATTCTCCATCAAATGGTATCTCTTCGAGGAAGTTTCGCAAGAGAAATTTGTTGTGAAATCTTACAAGTGGTACTCTCTTTATTTGAGATAGCTTGTGTTTTTACGATTTACAGGTGAAATATCTTGGTTAAAGAAGAAATCGAGACCAGTTTTTGGCTTATAGTCAGGATCAATGGGAAGTTTATCTAATTCTCCTTCAAATGGCATCTCTTTGAGGATGTTTTGCAAGAGAAGTTTGTTGTGAAATCTTACAAGTGGTAGTCTCTTTATTTGAGATAGCTTGTGTTTTTAACCTTTCCAGGTGAAATACCTTGGTTAAAGAAGAAACTGAGACCAGTTCGTGACTTATAGTCAGGATCGAGGGGAAGTTTATCTGATTCTCCATCAAATGGCATCTCTTTGACGAATTTTCGCAAGAGAAATTTGTTGTGAAATCTTTACAAGAGGTAGTCTCTTCATTTGAGATAGCTTGTATTTTTACCTTTTCCAGGTGAAATATCTTGGTTAAAGAAGAAAATGAAACCAGTTCATGGCGTATAGTCAAGATCAAGGGGAAGTATATCTGATTCTCCATCAAATGGCATCTCTTCGAGGAAATTTCGCAAGAGAAGATTGTTGTGAAATCTTACAAGTGGCAGTCTCTTTATTTGAGATAGCTTGTGTTTTTAACCTTTCTAGGTGAAATATCTTGGTTAAAGAAGAAGCTGAGACTAGTTTGTGGCTTATAGTCAAGATCAATGGGAAGTTTATCTAATTCTCCATCAAATGGAATCTCTTCGAGGAAGTTTCGTAAGAGAAGTTTGTTATGAAATCTTACAAGTGGTGGTCTCTTTATTTGAGATAGCTTGTGTTTTTACCCTTTCCAGGTGAAATATCTTGGTTAAAGAAGAAACTGGGACCAGTTCGTGGCTTATAGTTAGGATCGAGGGGAAGTTTATCTGATTCTCCCTCAAATGGCATCTCTTCGAGGAAATTTCGCAAGAGAAGTTTGTTGTGAAATCTTACAAGTGGCAGTCTCTTTATTTGAGATAGCTTGTGTTTTTACGCTTTCCAGGTGAAATATCTTGGTTAAAGAAGAAAAGGAGACCAGTTCGTGGCTTATAGTCAGGATCGAGGGGAAGTTTATCTAATTCTCTTTCAAATGGCATCTCTTCGAGGATGTTTCGCAAGAGAAGTTTGTTGTGAAATCTTACAAGTGGTAGTCTATTTATTTGAGATAGCTTGTGTTTTTACCCTTTCCAGGTGAAATATCTTGGTTAAAGAAGAAACTGGGACCAGTTCATGGCTTATAGTCAGGATCGAGGGGAAGTTTATCCGATTCTCCATCAAATGGCATCTCTTCGAGAAAGTTTCGCAAGAGAAGTTTGTTGTGAAATCTTATAAGTGGTAGTCTCTTTATTTGATATAGCTTGTGTTTTTACCCTTTCCAGGTCAAATATCATGGTTAAAGAAGAAACTGACACCAGTTCATGGCTTATAGTCAGGATCGAGGGGAATTTTATCCGATTCTCCATTAAATCGCATCTCTTCGAGAAAATTTCGCAAGAGAAGTTTGTTGTGAAATCTTACAAATGGTAGTCTCTTTATTTGAGATAGCTTGTGTTTTTACCCTTTCCAGGTCAAATATCTTGGTTAAAGAAGAAACTGAGACCAGTTTGTGGCTTATAGTCAGGATCGAGGGGAAGTTTATTCGATTCTCCATCAAATGGCATCTCTTCGAGGAAGTTTTGCAAGAAAAATTTATTGTGAAATCTTACAAGTGATAGTCTCTTTATTTTAGATATCTTGTGTTTTTACCCTTTCCAGGTGAAATATCTTGGTTAAAGAAGAAACTGGGACCAGTTCGTGGCTTATAGTCAGGATCGAGGGGAAGTTTATCTGATTCTTCATCAAATGGCATCTCTTCGAGGAAGTTTCGCAAGAGAAGTTTGTTATGAAATATTACAAGTGGTAGTCTCTTTATTTAAGATAGCTTGTGTTTTTACGCTTTCCAGGTGAAATATCTTGGTTAAAGAAGAAACCGAGACCAGTTCGTGGCTTATAGTCAGGATCGAGGGGAAGTTTATCTAATTCTCCTTCAAATGGCATCTCTTCGAGGATGTTTTGCAAGAGAAGTTTGTTGTGAAATCTTACAAGTGGTAGTCTCTTTATTTGAGATAGCTTGTGTTTTTACCTTTTCCAGGTGAAATATCTTGGTTAAACAAGAAACTGGGACCAGTTTGTGGCTTTTAGTTAGGATCGAGGGGAAGTTTATCTGATTCTCCCTCAAATGGCATATCTTCGAGGAAGTTTCGCAAGAGAAGTTGGTTGTGAAATCTTACAATTGGTAGTCTCTTTATTTGAGATAGCTTGTGTTTTTACCCATTACATGTGAAATATCTTGGTTAAATAAGAAATTTAGACAAGTTCGTGGCGTATAGTCAGGATCGAGGGGAAGTTTATCCGATTCTCCATCAAATGGCATCTCTTTGAGGAAGTTTCACAAGAGAAGTTTGTTGTGAAATCTTACAAGTAGTAGTCTCTTTATTTGAGATAGCTTGTATTTTTACCCTTTCCAGGTGAAACATCTTGGTTAAAGAAGAGATTGAGACCAGTTTGTGGCTTATGGTCAGGATTAAGGGGAAGTTTGTCCGATTCTCCATCAAATGGCATCTCTTCGAGGAAGTTTCACAAGAGAAGTTTGTTGTGAAATCTTACAAGTGGCATTCTCTTTATTTAAGATAGATTATGTTTTTTCCCTTTACAGGTGAAACATCTTAGTTAAAGAAGAAACTGAGACCAGCTCATGGCTTATAGTCAGGATCGAGGGGAAGTTTAACTGATTCCCCATCAAATGGCATCTCTTCGAGGAAGTTTCGCAAGAGAAGTTTGTTGTGAAATCTTACAAGTGGCAGTCTCTTTATTTAAGATAGCTTGTATTTTTACCCTTTCCAGGTGAAATATCTTGGTTAAAGAAGAAACTGAGACCAGTTCGTGGCGTATAGTCATGATCGAGGGGAGGTATATCTGATTCTCCATCAAATGGCATCTCTTCGAGGAAATTTCGCAAGAGAAGTTTGTTGTGAAATCTTACAAGTGGCAGTCTCTTTATTTGAGATAGCTTGTGTTTTTACCCTTTCCAGGTTAAATATCTTGGTTAAAGAAGAAATTGAGACCAGTTCGTGGCTTATAGTCAGGATCGATGGGAAGTTTATCTGATTCTCCATCAAATGGCATCTCTTCGAGGAAGTTTCGTAAGAGAAGTATGTTGTGAAATCTTAGAAGTGGTAGTCTCTTTGTTTGAGAGAGCTTGTGTTTTTACCCTTTCCGGGTGAAATATCTTGGTTAAAGAAGAAACGGAGACTAGTTCGTGGCTTATATTCAGGATCGAGGGGAAGTTTATCCGATTTTCCATCAAATGGCATCTCTTCGAGGAAGTTTCACAAGAGAAGTTTGTTGTGAAATCTTTACAAGTGGTAGTCTATTTATTTGAGATAGCTTGTGTTTTACCCTTTCCAGGTGAAATATCTTGGTTAAAGAAGAAAATGAGACCAGTTCATGGCTTATAGTCATGATCGAGGGGAAGTTTATCCGATTCTCCATCAAATGGCATCTCTTCGAGGAAGTTTTGCAAGAGAAGTTTGTTGTGAAATCTTACAAGTGGTAGTCTCTTTATTTGAGATAGCTTGTGTTTTTACCCTTCTCCAGGTGATATATCTTGGTTAAAGAAGAAACTGAGACTAGTTCGTGGCTTATAGTCAGGATCGAGGGAAAGTGTATCCAATTTTCCATCAAATGGCATCTCTTCGAGGAAGTTTCGCAAGAGAAGTTTGTTGTGAAATCTTTACAAGTGGTAGTCTCTTTATTTGAGATAGCTTGTATTTTTACTCATTCTAGGAAGAATGCCAGGATTTTGGGAAGTTCATTATTTCTCTTTGAGACGTCACCTTCAGTAAAAGCTGGTGAATTCTCTTTTCTCCACCTTCAGTAAACGTCGGTGTATCTTCTGTTTCTTTACCTTCAATAAAAGCCAGTATTGTCCTATGTTTGTTTTTTTTTACCTTCATTCTTGAGTGGGTAGTCCATTACCATTCTTTGGTAAGATTGATCTTTTCTGATTAGCGATTGTCGATCCCCTGTGTTGAAGGTACTCTCTTTTTACTATCTCCTCTATGAGTGGATAGTTCACAGCTATCGGTTAATCGTTGTCATCCATTATTTTCCCCTCAGTTTTGAATTTTATGTTATTTTTTCTCCTCTCTGGATCTTACCCCAGTGAAGTTGAGTTTTCTTTTCCCCAGCGGAGTCGATTTATCTCCAATAGATTCAAATTTCTATCCCAGGAGTCGTGTTGTTCTCCAGAGATTTAGAGTCCTGATTGAATTCTTTTGGTTGATTTGTAGTTTCTACTTTTGCTTCTCCAATGTGTGTCTTGCCCATTTGCATGAAGTTTATATCCATAATCATAAGCATTGCATGGTATCTTAGGGCCAAAAATAGGGCTTGTTTTATATTTAAGTATCTTCAATCGCGTCGAAACGAAGATTTTAATCTTCGTATCTCCAGATAGAATACACTTAAATAAGGGCAGCTGTTGTACCCCAATTTTTCCCCCTAAGATCCCTCATCATACTTTGCACGTTTCATAGCATTGGTCTCATGGTTATAAGATTGAAGCGCTTTGGCATTAGAGTTTCTCTCTCTGATTGAAGTTTGCTATCTTACTCAAAGTTGATTCAGCTGGCGCTCTCATTTTTCTCAGCATGAGATTAGGGTTTTGGATCTCAAACAGCATAGATGTCTTCGCTATCAGATTTCCTCAAGATACAAATTTTTCTTCATTCAAGGTTCTTTCAAGGAATAAGGGCATTAGGGTTTAACTCAGCCAGAGGATTACGTTTTTTCTATGCTATACCGGAACTGGGTATTAGATCTTCAACAGAAGTTCATCGTGCTAGGTTTTTCTCTTTAAGGCTACAAGGATCACCATATGTTCTTTATTGCAATTTCATCAATCATGTAGATCCTCCCTTTTATTATTTTCTCTATGATTCATTTCTTTTCAAGAAGTCTAGAAGATTGAACCATGTTTCTCTTCTTGTGGTGAGACTTGCCGAATGATTAAGTGCGGTTCTGGATTTTCAGCTGATATTTTGTTGATTAAAGAGTAATTATATGGCGTGTGAAGGTGTGGAATTAGGATTTTTGTGGCTTCAAGGGGATCCCTCCCATTCAAAGGAAGACTAGGGTTTATATCCTATCATACTTGGGTTTATCAACGTTTTCAATGGGTGTTCATTGGATAACCAAGCATGATATAAGGATGGCATTATGAATTCATTAAGATTAAGTCGGGTTGGTTCTCTTATGTTTTGCCACACAAGATTATTGGGGATCAAGGTATTGGATCCATTCCCTCATAAACGACAGAGGGTGATATTAGGGACCATTTGGTTCATGGTCATCAATTAAAGATTGGGCTTGTTTCATGGCTTATGATATAAGTCATTTGCTATGGAATTCTTTCAAGGAATTTGAATTTTGATCATGGAGTTTTTACTTGGATTATTTCAAGAGAGATATCATTTAAATTCAAGTTTTGATTTTAAAAACATCATCCAATTAGCTACAGTGTCAATTCATCCAAAATTCCTAGATGTGTTTAGATGACATCAAAGGTTCTTAAATTCATGTTTGGTCAAGGGTTGATTACAAAGGCAATTTGGAAGGTAATATTGTGAATACTGGAGGGAATTATCAGGGATTCTTCCAAACATTACAAAATTCCAAGGTTACATTTCAATACATGTGATTTTACACTTCATCACCATCCCTACATATTTACATAAAACCTACCAAGAAACTTAATGCTCTAACCTAATATTCTATCCAAAACCTTCACGTTTCAATATCCTTCAAATCCTTTACCATAACTCCATAATTTTGTATCTTTAAAATTGCCTCTTCAAGCTTCTAAAAAACCGTTTGTTCCCGTGTTCAAGACTAGGCCTGCCAATTAATCAAATATATAAAACCAGATTAGTTTCGCTACCAAAAAATATAAAAATACTTTGAAATAGTTCATGCTGCCGAAACTAGATAATTCAAAAACATGTCCAAAACTGTTAACAGAAACCAGAAGAACTTGTTGTTTCTTGATCATTCAATCAATGGCAGCTCAAAGCTCTTCTTCCAGTAAATCACAAGTTTCCAAGAACGTTTCTCATGACCGTTTCTTCGTATGGAGGGAATTTGTATGGGGAGCAGTTGCAGGTGCTTTTAGGGAAGGAATGATGCATCCTGTAGATACCATCAAAACACGAATATAAAGTCAAACTATTCTAAATGGTGTTGAGAACCAGAAAAGCATATTGCAGATGGTGCGGTCTGTCTGGAAGGTTGATGGATTAAAAGGCTATTATAGGGGTGTACTACCTGGTGTTACTGGGTCTCTTGCGACCGGTGCAACATATTTTGGTGTCATAGAGTCAACTAAAAAGTGGATTGAGGATTCACATCCTAGCCTTGAGGGCCATTAGGCACATTTCATTATTGGAGTTGTTGGAGATACACTTGGTTCTGTAGTGTATGTTCCATGTGAAGTGATAAAGCAGCGCATGCAAGTTCAAGGCACAATTACATCCTGGACTTCTACTGCAATTAAGAATGGCATTGAAATAAAACTTGGTGCAGAAATATATGACTATTATAAAGGGATGTTCCATGCAGGCTATTCAATATGGAGAACACAGGGCTTAAAGGGTTTAGTGCAGGAGTACCTTGATAGGCTACAGTTAAATTCTGAAAAGACTACTGACTGTTTGGATAGTGTTAATTCTACCAATCAGGTTAAAGATATAGACATGAATGAAAATACCGATTCTTCTGTGGAGGAGTCTGTTATGTCTGTTATGGAAAAGGTTCTCCAGAAGAGGAGTTTGAGGATGCGTAATATGCAAAGATCTTGGCAGGAATCTCCTGAAGGCAAGAAGATGGTGGAATTCCGGAAGTCTCTACCATCATGTAAGGGGAAGGAAGGTTTACTTCAAGATATAGCATGTAATCAGATTTCTAAACCTCTCTAACCGCCTAATCTATACCCTCATATTCGCTAACAGAAATCTAGATCCAAGGGTTCAAATCAATTCACTCCTAACCAACTCTCTAACTGCCATAACCAACTATAACAAACTGGTAACCGACTTCCTAACGAAAAGACAACAGAAACTGGAGTGAGCGAGAGGAATGGGATAAGAGAGGATTCATTGATAACAGAAGGAGGAGGTCACAGAAAAGAAAAAGGGGAACCTCACCTTTGTGGAGCATATTTTTCATTCTTCATATTCGGTAAGAAGGTAAAAACCTTCTGGATCGATGGCTCCTTCTTGATTCTCCATCTTCATCTTCCTCACATCGATTCACTTCAATCTTCACCTTTATCTTCATCTTCTGCAATTAACAAAACCTCCAGAACCTTCATCTCTCTCTCAACCTTCAATCATCTTCTCCATCAATACATCATCATCCTCATTGATTCTTTCAGACCATAAACGCAACTGAATCTTCATCTTCATTGAATCCTCATCAAGTTGTAATACAATCACCTTCATTCCTCAAGCTGCAGCTTCATTGTAACTGCTTCGAAAAACACGCATCTTCATCATCGCATCTGCAACACACGCACAACAATAGCAATCAACAAAAACGCAGAGACAAAAATTCAGAATCTCACAAACGCGAAGAAGAAAACAGAAGCAGAAGAAAGAAGTTCTGAATCAAACATTACCTTGAATATTGGTTGAATCTCTGGGTTTATGCTTTATTTCGATACGGTCAAAAAACGTTTCGGACGATCTCCGATCGGTAAGCTCTCTGAATTTCTTGAAGTGATGCTTCGTTTTGTTGACTCTTTCTAGACGATGCTCGTCTCGCGTATGTGTTTCTTCGATCTTTCGATACCGTGGCTAGACAAGTTGATTAGTGGTTCTGATTTTGGCTTCGATCAAAGCTCTTGTATTGGCCTTACACTGATTCGAGGTGGAGGATTGGGAGAAAGAAGGAAAGGACGTTGCAATGGAGGTGATGATGGTAATTGGTGTTGGCCGCGACGCGCTTCACTAGAGAAAATGAGAAAAGAATCTCGTGCGGCACCGAGAAAGAGAGAGGAGGGATTTTGGGCGAAGAAGCACAATCGTCGCTATGTTTCAACCCTATCCCTAATTGTCAAAACGACATCATTGAGAAGCTGAACAAAATCTGAAGGAAAAGTGGATTTGGAATTAGTGGTGGATTTGGATCAAGTCCATGGATCTCTCAGGCCCATCCGGGTTCTTTGGTGTGTGTTTTTTGGCATATAACAAAAGCTAAGATGGACTTTTCCTTGGGTTGGGCCTATACGCCTAAAGTTTACTGCACCATACTCCTGGATTGCTGCAATACACCATCTTATTCCTCACCTCTCTATTTTATGATTAATTTTTAGATTTTGCTATAAAAAAATTCTTCTTTTCTTTAAATTCAGTTAACAAAAAAATGAAAACAATAAAAAATTTGTTAATTGTTTTTTAGGGAATATAATAGTATTTTTCTAGGATTTATTTTTAGAATTTTGGTTAGAATTTTCTATTATTGTTTATGTTTGATAATCATTTTTGCTACTTGAGATTTACGATTCACCTTTGCTTGTTGGATTGAGTCATATGCAGGTTCATTATTTGATATGCGGATGTGTTTTGGATTCCGATTATGATTTATTTTTTGACGAAGTTGAAACACTTATTCCAAATATTCGAACCCTGACTGTTTGCTTGTTGATGCCAGCTCGCGCGAAGTATCTCGGATTTCTTTACTTTGGTTGCACTTTTTGCGGACATTGTTCGTTTGGTATTACATTGCTTCCAAGTTATATTTCCGCATTTATCGATTTTTTAGATATCATGAGAAGTAGGAAATGAAGAGCATGTGCTCGAAGTCGCTGTTTAAAGACCTGTAGCAGGTATTTCGCACTTCATTTTTTATATGTGTTGTGCTTGTGTTTGTTTTCTTTCTTGTTGATCGATGAGTCACTCAATTTAGAAATTGAGATCATGACTTCACTCTCAGTGCATGCTCCCTATAGGATTTTATCGCTTTCCTTTATTTCTTGTTGATTGATGAGTCACTCAATTAAGAAATTGAGATCACGACTTCGCTCTCAGTGTATGTTCCCTATAGGGCAGCTTTGTTAGACTTTCTTTGGCATTCTAACTTAGGTAGGATCCCTCATTGTATGATAACATTAGGTTAGAGATAAGTTAGTCTCTCTTAAATGTTTTCTTCTCGTTTTTTGCATAACTGCACTTAAAACTAAAACTTCTTTTTCTTGGAAAATATATAAAAAATGCTAATCATACAAAAATTCCTTTCATAATAAAAAAAATACCAACCAATCCATTTCTTTTCGCCATTCGGATTTTCTCTTCTAAGAGCATGTTAGCTCCTTTCCACTACAGGTCGTAAGTCTCCAAAGGTCGAGCAGCGGTGGAATGATCAAATGCAACATTGTTCATTTAAAAAATACAAACAAACAAAATATATGAGCCGAACTACGGTAGCTCTGATTCCTCAAAAAGGATACGTAAGCATTGGGGTAGGGCCCAAGAGAGTACAACTTTATTTTCCCTACATTCTTTCTTTTCTCTTTGCATGCATTCTCTCTTATTTCATAACCCTTAAGCATTAGATTAAACACACCCTTTGATTAGAATAACGAGAGTGGATCCCGTAGAGTACTATGGACGTGTGGGGTGCTAATACCTTCCCCTCGCGTAATCGACTCCCTTACCCAATCTCTCGGTCGCAAGACCTTGATTTCCCTCTTTAGGTTTTTCTTCAATGATCTTTCTTTCCCTTATATGGGATAAATAAATACTCGGTGGCGACTTCATTGATTTTACAGCTACAGAAAAATGGCGACTTCACTGGGGAAAATGTCAACCAATTGCTCGTCCATCCCGTGAGTCACTCCTAGCTCCCGATTTTATTTTCTTAGGGTGTTTATCATTATGATTTTATGGATTATTAATTTGTATATGTTTGAGCATATGTTTGCATTGCATCTTCATTGTTATTTGCTATATTGTTGTTGTGTTGGTTTCTCTGTTTCTTGATGGGTGGGATGTTACTATGAGGTAAAAGGCCCAATACCCAGGCCAAGTGAAAACCACAGGAACATTAGGAATAGAGTGGAACATGAACGGCTAGTTGACTTAGATTTCACTATGCTGCCATGTCGTCCACGCTCAGATGAGGTACAAATGAGGGGCTATCATTTTGACGTAGGTGATATGGCGATAGTTTTTAAAGAGTACCCTCGATTCTGAGTTACCATTGACCTTACCATGACCTAGTCATTACCCGTGAGTGGGAAGGGAATGATCTTTACAGGTACAGATGGTGACTATACATGTTTTGTTGGTGACTCTGATTATGCTGATGACTTTGATCCTTGGTATTCTGAATTAGTCCGGACCTTTGATCTTATTACGTATGAAAGTGGTTTTGTTATCAGTTCAACAATTATCCAGTACCGCAGAAGCTTTGATCCCATATGTTTGCACACATAGCATGTTAATATAATTATCAGCATACATGTTTCTTTTTTGTATTTCCAAATGTTACTTCCTTGATTCCAATTGTTAAGACAAAAAATAAACTTAAAAAAATATATATAATAAATACATGAAAAAAAGAATATATATAATAGCATTGTGGCTTAATAACTGGAATCAAAGTGTATGAACTTTTGGAAATAAGAATATGACATTTGTATTGCATGTCATGCACCATGTTACATTTAATTATGCATTTCATGAGTTCCACAGAAGTCTTACCCAAGGTCCTTTGGTCGCTTGAAGCAAGTTGCCTCATCAGTACAACACTCGTTCTAAGGGAAGATGGAAAGCATTAAGCAAGAGATCTTTGAAATCCGCAAAGAAGTAACTACTTTGAAGGCTGATATGGAATATCTAACTGCTTTGGTTAAAACTTTGGTTGCCTCCCAAGTCAATCCTTCTAGGAAGGAAGAAGAGATGGCAAAAGTCTTCACAGAAACTCTGAAATCATTTTTTCATGAGAAGGTGATAGTCAGTGCACCCGGTGAGTTCCCAGAAAAGGCTAATGTGGGAGTGTTTCTAGAAGAGGATGTCCAAAAGGAATGTTCATCTGAAGACAGTGGAACAACTAGTGGTGTGAAAAAGTTTGATAATAATTTTTCTAAGAAGAGAACCAGAAGAAGAAACAATCAGCATCATAATCAGCGTGTTCCTTCTGTCATCCATGTGTTCAATTTACCCCTTGTTGCTCCAGTTTGTCAACAGAATCAACAATTTTCTGATCATAAGAAAGCTCAGTTTGATCCATCTTGGCCTTTTAGGTGTAGTGTGGAAGCTATGACAGAGTAATCCAGAAATAGTTGTCACGCGATACTACGCTTGGACGAGTCTTTCTTGAGAATATTACTAATTACCGAGTTAATCGGGAAGTTGGTAATATCCGAAGGAAGGACGTAGACTCTGGGAACCTCTAGAACCTTGTTCGACAGGTGATAAATTATAGACCGACACCCTATGGGTAGTACCTTCGACCTCATGCTCGTGACGTTGAACCTATGAACCCTATATGTGTGATCTTGTGTGTGATTGTTGCATCATGCATCCATGCACTCATAAGCATCTTTTGAAGAAACCATATTTCAAGGGATTTAAAGGTTGACCATGTGAATATCTCAGGTACTTTCTAACCATGGATTCTGGAAAGAGAAAGACCGGGAAATACAGTTTCAAGGATCCCAAGGTAGATGAGTTGATCAGTCTAATTCTCGAGATCGAGTGTTCTGCGGACTTTTGGAAGAAGTATGGATCCATTATTTCTCTCATGAAGTTGAAGATGAAGGAGGGTATTCTCTCGACCTTGGTCCAGTTCTATAATCTGATGTATCATTGCTTTACTTTTCCCGACTATCAGTTGATGCCCACACTAGAGGAGTATTCTTATCTATTGGATTTACCTGTTACTGATCGTGTTCCTTTTACTGGTTTGGAGGGTAAGCCAAAACCACATGAGATTGCTGCTTTGATTCATCTGGGGAAATTTGAGGTGGAAGCCCATATGACTACTAAAGGAGGAATTAGAGGATTACCAGCTCAGTTCTTATTGGAGAAATCTCGTTACTTTTCCAGAATGAAGAGTACAATTGCTTTTAAGGCCATCTTTGCTCTACTTGCTTACGAGTTGTTTTTATTTCCTAATGTGGACAAGTTTGTTGACATTAATGCTATCAGGATCTTCATGATTGGAAACCCAGTTCCTACATTGTTGGGTGATGCTTATTACTCTATTCATCTTCAAAATTCTTATCATGGGGGGATGATTATTTGTTGCACGCCTCTGTTGTACCGGTGGTTTATCTCTCATATGCCTCAGTCTGATGCTTTTTAGGATGTCAAGAAGGAACCCCATTGGGATCCTAAGATCATGGCACTTACTCACTCGGATATTGATTGGTGTCATCGAGCTTACTAGGATATAGAGATTATAGACAGTTTTGGTAGTTTCCCCAATGTACCTTTTCTTGGTACAAAGGGAGGAATTAACTATAACCCTGTTCTTGCACGACGACAACTTGGTTATCCGATGAGGGATAAACTGAATAGTGAGTAGTTTCTTTCTGAAGGAAGGAGAAGACCATAGGGAAGCTAGAGATCAGATTACGAAGGCCTGGCCTCACATTCATAAGAAGAGTAGGAAGGATTTGGGACCTAGGGGTGTTGTTTCTTTGGAGCCATATCTTCAGGGAGTCCGAGCGAGAGCTATTCAGTTAAAGATGTCGTATACCTGGGAGACACCCATGCCTGATCTATTTATGAAGACCACTCCTCCCTTATTAGATGATCTATAAGAGTTGCAACTTGTTTGATTAGGATGCAACAGGAAAAGGATGCTTGGAAGAACAAGTTCCGAACTTTAGAGAGTTCCTATAAAGCAGACTTGAAGGAGAAAGATGACTTGATTGAGATCCTTGAGAGTCGAGCGGTAGAGTCTATGGAGAGGCAAGGGGATTTATTTTCTCCTAAGCCTCAATTAGGTGTTGATTACTCACTTCCTGATTTAGATGATTGGAAGGAGGTTGCCACCAGATATGCGGAAGAAAACCAGAGGTTGAAGGCTCAGATTGCCAGGCTCACGGGGAAGCGCCAGCGTATAGAGTGATCTCCACCAGTTCTATTTCTCAGGGTTTTAGATTTTATTTTCATCTTGTACTTGGGAGCATTGAAACTTGTAATCCATTTTGAAGATATTATAATAAAATTTTCATTATTTCAAACGTGTTATTACTCTGATATTTGGAATATGTCTATAAATCTATAAATCCCTTGAAATATTAAATAACAAAGTAAAAATAATCATGTGCATTACATATCATGCATCATATTGCACATTTTTCTTGCATTTATTATGCATATCCAGGTGTCTTACCAAGCTTCTTTACTTTGTTCAGCAAGCTGACTCATCACTACAACACTCGGGCTAATTTCAGAAATAAGATGGACAACTTAGAACAAGAGAATCGCGAGCTGCACGAGGAAGTTTCTGCTTTGAAGGCCGGCATGGCCAATCTGACTACTCTGATGGAAGCTTTGGTGGCTGCTCAGAATCAGCCATCGAGTGTTCAACCTCAACCAACAAGGGAAACTACTGAAGCTCTGATTGTTCCCGTATCTGCTACTCTAGCTGTTGTTCAGAATCGCATGCCCCAAGGTTATCCATGGGTAATGCCAGAGAATTTTGCACCTAAAAGTTTCAATCTTAGTCCTCAAGATACTCCAGTTATTCAGACTATTGTTACTCCTACACCTACTGTGGTGCATGTTCCTGCTGCACCTCCTTCGGTGAATAAGGTTTCGTTTATTAATGATGATGTGTGTCGTCCTTTCCCTCCACCGAGTGAAGACTTGGATCTTTATGATAGAATGGATGATTTTCAAGAGCGGTTTGACCAGATGCAAAGAGAGATGAAGGCCCTCAGGGGAAAAGAGCTATTTGGGCGTGAATGAGTTATGCTTGGTCCTGAATGTTAAGATACCTGCTAAGTTTAAGATCCCGAATTTTGAGAAGTACAAGGGCAACACTTGCCCTCGTGCTTATCTGGTGATGTACGTAAGGAGAATGTCTACCCATACTGATGATCAACGTTTGTTGATTCACTTTTTTCAGGATAGTTTGATCGGTGTTGCGCTGAAGTGGTATATGAGTTTGGACTGCGCCAATATCCATACTTTTAATGATTTGGGAGAAGCATTCATCAAACAATACAAGTACAACATGGACATGGCGCCTGACCGTGATCAACTCAGGGCCATGGTTCAGAAAGACAGGGAATCATTCAAAGAATATTCACAGAGATGGTGTGAGGTAGCCGCCCAGGTGATTCCTCCCATGGAAGAGAAGGAGATGACTAAGATTTTCTTGAAGACGCTGGGTGCTTTCTACTACGAGAGGATGGTAGCAAGTGTGCCAAGTGACTTTACTGAAATGGTAGAGATGGGTATCCGCTTAGAAGAGGCTGTAAGAGAAGGTCGTTTAACGAAGAGTGAAGGATCTAGAGGTGTGAAGAAGCCATCTTATGGGTTTACCAAAAAGAAATAAGGAGATGCAAATGTTGTTATATAAGAGAGGAGGGTAAACACTCCTAGAAGGAATTATCAGCGTCATCAGCAAGTCGCCTCAGTTACTCCCGTTATGAGTGTCGCTCCAACTACCGTTGCTTATCAGAGACCGTCCCAGCAGGGGAATCAAGGGTATAGTCAAAGAAGGGAGAGTTATGACCATATTCCTATGAGCTATACAGAGTTACTACCGGCATTGATTCAGAAGAAGTTGGTTCAAACCCGACCACCTTCCACCGTACCATCACCATTGCCTTGGTATTACAAGGCAGATTAAACATGTGCTTTTCATCAGGGAGCACCAGGCATAATGTTGAGAATTGTTATCCTTTGAAGACTGAGGTACAGAAATTGGTGAAGTCTGGTGTTCTATCTTTCAAGGACGTGGGACCTAATGTGAAAGATAATCCTCTACCCAAGCATGGGGGAGTAAATGTTATGAATATGGTAGTCGGTTGTCTAGGCGACTTCCAGATTTTTGATATTAATCTGGTTAGAGGAGATTTGGTGAAAATGTATGCAGACCTCTGTGAATTTAGCTATTATACGCATGACCATGCCGATTGTGCTATTTGCAGTACAGACATACAGGGTTGTGATAAGATAAAGGTTGATTTACAGGAGATAATGGATTAGGGCCTAATCCATATAATCAGGCCTAGGGTAGAGTATGAAGAGGAAGTGAATATGGTTTCTGGATGTCCTGGAGAATTCAGAATTTTTGATGTAGAGTATATGAATGAGGACCTCACACAGTTGCATGCTACCTTCTTCCATACGGCTGGTTAGGTGGAACACCAATATGGATCTTGCCGAGTTTGTTGTCGAGACCCCCGAGGATGTTCAATCGTGAATAAGGGTGTTCATTTGTTGTTAGACAATGGAACTATCAAGGTCATAAGTCAGAGGGATGATTACCATGAAGTTGATATGGTTGAGTTTTGTTTGACTGAAGAAGAGTCAGATGAAGAGTATGCCTCCGTAGATGAGTATTTCTCTTCAATGAAGATTTGTTTTCCAGAAATGACTTATTAATGACTCATTATGTTGAAGAAGGGGTAAACGTCATTGTGCCTTGTTTTGGTGCACCCGCCCATTTTGAAGTTGAGTATCATAGCAAGCCAGTTGTTACCCCATTGGTGATTAGTTTGTCGGGTCCTATCCCCTACAAGTCAGATAAGGTTGTGCCTTATAAATACAACTCTACAATCTTAGAGGATGGAGTGGAAGTTGCCATCCAGCCAATGCATGATGTTGGGAATATAGCAGAAAATAGCACGGTGACCCGCAGCGGTCGTGTGTTTGCACCAGTTGTTCGAAGAGATGTTGGTGCTGGAAAGAAAATTGCTGAAAATGATGAACCTAAGAAGGCTACGGGTGAGACTAGTGGAGCTACGTTAGAGAAAGAAGTGGATGATATTTTGAAGATAATAAAGATGAGCGACTACAGAATTGTAGATCAGCTACTGCAGACTCCTTCAAAAATATCTATCTTAGCCTTATTGATGAACTCCTCTGCTCACAGATAATCCTTGATGAGGGTATTGGACCAAGCTTTTGTGGAGAGTGATATGCCAATATACCAATTCAGCAGCGTAATAGGAAACATTACGTCATGTAATAACTTGAGTTTTTACGATGACGAATTACCAGATGAAGGAAGGAATTACAACCTTGCCCTTCACATCTCTATGAACTGCAAGAATGATTCACTATCCAATGTGCTGATTGATAATGGATCTACATTGAATATTATACTGAGGAGTACACTTATGAAGTTGAAATATCAAGGAACGCCTATGCGCCCGAGTGGCATCATTGTGAAGGCGTTTGATGGGTCAAGGAAATCTGTTATTGGTGAAGTAGAGTTGCCTATTCATATAGGACCACATTTGTTTAAGATAACTTTCCAGGTCATGGACATTTTCCCGCTTATAGTTGTTTTCTAGGAAGGCCGTGGATTCATGAGGCAGGGGTTGTCACTTTAACTTTACACCAGAAGCTGAAGTTTGTACGTGAAGGGAAAGTAGTGATCATAAATGGGGAACATGCTTTGTTGATATCTCATTTATCCTCTTTCAGCATTGTAGAGGCGGATGAAACTGCTGTTGGAACCCAGTTCCAAGCCTTATCCATTGATAACATAAGAGGAAATGAGAACTCCATGGTTTCGCTGAAGGACGCGCAACAGGTTGTGCGTAATGGTCATAATGAAGTTTGGGGACGAATTATGGATCCACCTGTGAACAAGAACGAGACTGGATTGGGGTTCTCTTCGAAGAATGAGAAAGGTAAGGGCATGAAGTCGAAGTCTGCTGCAGGCAGGTATCAAGACATCTTCCGTAGCGGGGGTTATCTTCAACCGACTGTTTCTAGGATTAACACCATTGTGGAAGATGAAGCAGAGCAGGAAATGTCGAATTATGTGACGCACAGAGTTAGGGTTCAGAACTGGATCACCATTGATGTTCCCTCTTGCATACATGTTTCAAAGTAATTTGTTTTGTTGATCTTTTTGAAAAAGCTTTCACTCTGCCCAAGGTGGAAGTATTAATGTTGTAGGGCTTATCTGTTTGCTGTGACTTTTAAAATCAATAATAAAAGTTGTCTTTGTTTCCCAAATTATGTCTTTATTTTATGCTTTTTCTTGGAAAATGGTAATCAGAAAAAACCTTTCAAAATAAATAATAACTGAAATTCAATCTGCATGATCACTTGTTATATGTGTCAGTTTCTAAAAAGCAATCACAAATCATATGTGCAGATTAATTAAAAAACTCGTTGAATACAATGACCATGCACCCTCTCCTAACTTTGAATGCCCTGTGTATGGGGCTGGAGAAGAAAATTATGACGAGATTCCAGAAGAGGTCTCACGGTTGCTTGAGCACGAGGAAAATACCATTCATCCATATAAAGAACCATTGGAAGTGATCAATTTGGGTTCAGAAGAAGATCTGAAGGAAGTCAAGATTGGAGCATTATTTCATCCTGATGTGAAGAGCAGGTTGATTGAACTTTTAAGGGAGTATGCAAATATTTTTTATTGGTCTTATCAAGATATGCCTGGTCTAGATACAGATATTGTAGAGCACCATTTCCGTTGAAGCCAGAGTGTTCTCCAGTCATACAGAAGTTGAGAAGAACTCACCCAGATATGGCAGTAAAAATCAAAGAGGAGGTTCTAAAGCAGATTAATACTGGTTTTCTTATGACATCGGTGTATCCTCAATGGATTTCCAATATTGTCCCAGTACTGAAAAAAGACGGAAAAGTCCGCATGTGCGTAGATTACAGAGATCTAAATAAAGCTAGTCCAAAAGATGATTTTCCATTACCACACATTGATATGCTAGTGGTTAGCATAGCAAAATTCAAAGTATTCTCGTTCATGGACGGATTTTCCGGGTATAATCAAATAAGAATGGCTCCAGAGGACATGGAAAAAACAACGTTTATCACACCCTGGGGAACATTCTATTACAGAGTGATGCCCTTCGGGTTGAAGAATACTGGTGCAACGTACCAGAGGGCTATGACAACCCTATTTCATGATCTGATGCACAAGGAAATTGAAGTATATGTTGATGATATGATTGCTAAATCCTAGACTGAAGAAGGGCATGTAGAAGATTTGTTGAAGTTGTTTCAGTGTTTGAGGAAGTACCATCTCTGCTTGAATCCAAATAAATGCACCTTCAGTGTTCGATCAGGAAAGTTGTTGGATTTCATTGTTATCCAGAAAGTAATTGAAGTTGGCCCTGATAAAGTTAAGGCGATTCAAGAGATGTCAGCCCCAAGAACTGAAAAGCAAGTCAGAGGTTTCCTCGGGCGTTTGAATTATATTTCCAGATCCATCTATCATATGACTGCAACATGTGAACCGATCTTTAAGTTGTTAAAGAAAGATCAAGGTTGTGTATGGACGGATGACTGCCAAAGGGAATTTGAAAGTATTAAAGAATATTTGCTTGAACCTCCTATCTTACTCCCTCTTGTAGAAGAAAGACCGTTGATTATGTATCTGACAGTGTTAGATGAATCCATGGGTTGTATTCTGGGATAACGGGATGGAACAAGGAAGAAGGAGTTCGCCATTTATTACCTCAGTAAAAAATTCACCGATTGTGAGTCATGGTATTCCATGCTGGAAAAGACATGTTATGCTCTGGCCTGGGCGGCAAAGCGTTTGCAGCATTATATGTTGAACCACACTACTTGGTTGATCTCCAAAATGGATCTAATCAAGTACATTTTTGAAAAGCCTGCTCTTACTGGGAGAATTTTCCGCTGGAAGATGTTGTTATCTGAATATGATATTGAATACCGCACTCAAAAAGCTATTAAAAGCAGTGTGTTGGAAGATTATCTTACTCACCAACCAGTGGAGGATCACCAGTCTGTAGAATATGAATTCCCCGATGAGGGTGTGATGTTCCTGAAAGTGAAAGATTATGATGAACCATTGCATGAGGAAGGTCCTGACCTTGAATCTCGTTGGAGTATGATATTTGATGGAGCTATGAATGCTTATGGTAAAGGAATTGGTGTTGTGATTGTCACTCCTCGTGGATCGCACATTCCTTTTACTTCAAGGTTGACATTTGATTGTACTAATAATATCTCCGAATACGAGGCTTGCATCATGGGTCTCGAAGAAGCTATTGATCTCAGAATTAAAATTCTAGATGTGTATGGTGATTCAGCTTTGGTAATATATCAGATTAAAGGACAATGGGATACTCGTCACCCCGACTTGATCCCTTACAAAGATTATGCTAGAAGATTATTACCCTTCTTCAATAAAGTTGAATTCCATCACATTCCTAGAGATGAAAATCAAATGGCGGATGCTTTGACAACTTTGGCTTCTATGTACCAAGTGAATGCTTGGAATGATATACCCCGAAATACGGTTCGATGACTGGATAGGCCTACTCATGTGTTTACAGCAGAGGAGGTAGCAGATGAAAAACCTTGGTATTATGATATCAAGCATTTTCTTCAGACTCAGGAATACCCGATTGGTGCGTCGAAGAAAGATAGAAAGACATTGAGAAGATTGGCATGCAGATTCTTCCTCAGTGAAAATGTGTTGTAAAAGAGAAATTATGACATGGTCTTGCTCAGATGCGTGGATAGACACGAAGCAGACATGTTGATGCATGAGATTCATGAAGGTTCATTTGGAACTCATGCCAATGGACATTCGATGTCTAAGAATATGTTAAGGGCAGGTTACTATTGGCTGACAATGGATTCTGACTGTTATAAATTTTCAAAGAAGTGCCATAAATTCCAGATTTATGCAGACAAGTTCCATGTTCCTCCGACACTTCTCAATGTGATTTCCTCCTCGTGGCCTTTCTCTATGTGGGGTATTGACATGATTGGGATGATAGAACCCAAAGCTTCGAACGGACACCATTTTATCTTGGTAGCAATTGATTATTTCACCATGTGGGTGGAAGCTGCTTCATATGCCAATGTTACTAAGCAGGTGGTTGTGCGCTTCATTAAGAATAACCTTATATGTCGATATGGTGTGCCGAGCATAATCATCATTGATAATGGTTCGAATTTGAACAACAAGATGATGACTGAACTGTGCGAAGAATTCAAGATTTTCCATCACAATTCATCTCCATACAGGCCAAAGATGAATGGGGTTGTCGAAGCTGCTAATAAGAATATCAAGAGAGTTATCCAGAAAAGGTTTGTTACTTCTAAGGATTGGCATGAAATGCTCCCTTTTAGTCTACATGGATATCAAACATTTGTCCGCACTTTAACAGGAGCAACCCCGTTCTCCCTGGTGTATGGAATGGAAGTTGTAATCCATGTCGAGGTTGAGATTCCCTCTTTGCGCGTTATAATGGAAACCAAGTTGGCAGAGGCTGAATGGGTCCAGAACAGGTTTGACTAATTGAATTTGATTGAGGAGAAGAGGATGATAGCTTTATGTCATGGACAGTTATATCAGAAAAGAATGAAGAAAGCTTTTGATAAAAAAGTCAAACCACGTGAATTCAGAGAAGGCGACCTCGTGCTCAGGAAGATCATGTCTTTCAATGTTGATTCTAGGGGCAAGTGGACTCCCAATTTTGAAGGCCCATATGTTGTCAAGAAAGCCTTCTCTGGCGATGCATTAATTCTTGAAACTATAGATGGCGAGGAGTTCCCACGTCCCATGAATACTGAAGCAGTCAAGAAATACTTCGCCTAAAGAAATAAAAGAACAGCTCGCTAAGTTGAAAACCTGAAAAGGTGGCTTAGGCAAAAAAGAAGTGCCTCGGTAGGCCGAAAACCCGAAAGGGCGGTCTAGGCAAAAATTAGAGACCTAAATAGAATAAATTTCCCTCTAAGTTGAAAACCCGTAAGGGCAGCTTAGGCAAAAGTTAGGGACTTTCTTGGCAAGTAACTACGTTAGACAAGACTTAATCGTTGAAGAAACAATCTTCTCGGATCCTCACCATACTTCAACAGAAGTTGTTGCTCAGGATTTCAAAAGTTGTTAGAGGGGGTAGTGGTCATTGTATCTCAATGTATCTTTTCCATTATATATTACCATTTTTCAAACTTTGTAATCATCTATGGAGTCTCGCCATTCGCAGACTACCATTCTATTAATGAAATTTGAGCTTTTACCCAATTATTTGTATTTCTTATTTTATTTAGATTGTAAACACTCCATTTATTATTGATAATAACTTTCAAAGAAAAAAAATATTAAACAACAAAAATGGTGATCCCAGGAATGGACAAACTCCAGTTGTTTTAAGAAGTTTTTGTTCCCCTCGGGAAGGTTTACTCGGGATGTTTTCTCCGTATTGGGTTTATGATTCCAGTATCCTCGGTCATGTTTGGATTCATTTCTCCTCTTTTCTGAATTTTCATGATGTGAAGTTTCAATCCGCATTTTCTCCAGTGAAGTTTTCGTTTGGCCTAATAGAAGTTCTTTTTCCAGAGAAGTTAGTATCATAACCACTCTTGAAAAATGCAGGTCCCTGTTTTCTCTAAGTGAAGGACGTATTGTGGTTTTCCCTTTGTGGATGTGGTGTTAACCTCCCTAATGAAGTAGGCCTGGATTCCCCAGTGAATGTTTTGATGTTTTGGTGTCAGACTACTTTACTTGAGACTGGTTTTGCAATCCTCAGTAGAAATGTTACTTTTGAAAACATTTGTTTCCCCGGTGATGCCTGAAGAAGGATGTTCTATCCCTGTATTTGTACTATTTTGTCACTTTGTTTTACTTCCGAATTATGTCGCTTCCCAGTAAACTAAAGCAACCAGTAGGTTTTGTTTCCTCAGTTGGCATTTACTTTTTCTTAGAATGATCATCTTGGATGAAGTTTAGCCGAGTGTTATTAGTGCCCGAGGTGGTTTTTCCTAGTTATTCCCAATGTTGTATATCTGTTTTGTCAGCATACGCACGATAACACTCATACATTCATACATACATCATGCATAGCTAAAATTGGAAAATCATGTTTCATTGACATTTGTTAATATTATTGTTGATATATCATCATGTTTTGCAGAGTTACGTTGTTCTCTCTTTAATAGAGTGTAGACCTTAAGCAGAAAGCGTATATTCTTTCAATTTCCCCACTGAGTTGTCCCTAGTGGAAGATTTTTTTGCTTTAGCCTTCCTGTACAGCTCCTGGTTTAGATTGATTTGGATTTCCCTCTTGAGTTTATTTCTCAAAGGATGTATTCTGGTTGACCGTTTCGTTCCAGTTTATTTCTGGTTTGAATATGTGGTTCCACAACAATATTATTTACTTTGGATTTTTGAAAACTTCAAGTTTTGGTTGGTGCATTTATTTTGCACGAGAAGACTTTATCTCCTCAGTAGGAATATCGTGGCATCTCTCCAGGAAGTTATATTTCTTCCCCTAAGAAGTCATATTTCTTTCTCCAGGAAGTCATATTTCTCTCCCCAGAAGGTCATTTCTTTTTACAATCCTCCATGACAACATAATGTGTCTGCGATCGACCTAATATCTAACGGTATCTTAACTACAAGCGCACAGCCTATCGCGGTAGTAATAAAAGATTGTCGAATCCACAGGGACTTTGTAATCACTCTAGTGTTGTAAAACAGGTTAGTTTAGCTAAGGTGGAAATTGTCACGTTTGGTTTTGGGAAGGTTAAGGAAGGTAAACTAATTGATTTTAAAGTAATTATAAAATGAAATGGTCGGTATGCAATAGAATCGACCTAAAGGATCTAATCGGACCTAGGCATATAAGGATGGTCAACTTGGTTTATATGTAGAATAAATCAGTTTAAAAACCCTCAACTCACACTTTCATGGTCTTATCTCGGATTATACGTCTAAAGCCCTATACCTGCTTTCGCTAGCCTATAAGTGTTTAGAAGTATTTTTTGGAAACTTAATTAATTCTAATTTGGTTTAAAGCGCTTTCACTGTATTTAAATCAAATGCCTAACTTTAGCTATCCGGTTAAAAACCTCACACTTTTGTGGTCTCGATCTAACCTATTTACTCTTCTTACTTTCGTAACAAAGGTTTTATTTTTAAGCATAAAAAGTTATAACCAGAGTTAAGTTGATTAAAGTTTTAGCCTAAGTTTGATCAGATGCCTAATGTCTCTTACTATCTCGTACCGACGCTAAAGGTTTAGCTAGCCATGGAAATTATAATGAACGTACGGGAAATAAAAACAAATAAATATAGATTGGACATTATAAATAATAAATTAAACATGCATTAATTAATTAAAAGGTATGTAATACAATTGCAAAATAGAAACCTGAAAATAAAGCCAATACTTCAATCCCTCTTCCACAATTCGGAAACTCGGACTTGGTATCGGTAATATGACAAATTCTGAGGCTTGAATAATAAATCCTAAACTATAATAATAATTCCCTGATGTTGGAAATTATTATTTGGGCAATGAAATTAAAAGAACGGAAATAAACGAATACAGAAAAATAACAACTGAAGGAATAATGGTTTTGATTTCGGCAGAGCTTCCGCACAAGTAAACTGTAATATGCTCTGTACTTCTAACGTTGAATGTTGAGGTATTTATAGAGGAATGAATTTGGCAGTTGGCTTGAAGACTTGTAACGAAGCTTTCCTTGAAAATCTCCACAAATGTAGGAACGTGGGTAGTTGAGGAAGAAGTGGTGAACGTGGGGTTTGACTGGAGAGAAATAAGGAGTTTGAAAACTCCTTCTGTTTTGCTTTGCCATGATCTGCACTTTCAATATAACTGGTATGCGCATTACGGTCGTCACTGAGGCGTTACGAGCAGGTTTGGTGTTTCCCCGTGTTACGGTTGTGGCAGATGTGTTACGGTCGTAACACGCTTCAAGATGGCTTACGGTCGTGGCAGATGTGTTACGACCGTCACAGCTACAAAATCTGTAATTCTTGACAGATTTATCTTTTTCTTCTATTCTTTTGATGCTTTCTTGCATTGTTTCATGTTTTCTTCTGTTTTGAGCTGAGTTATGAATACCTGCAAAAAGTAATGACAAACTCGAAATATTCGGGAGTTAATCGGGTCAAAATAATACAGAACGGGTAAATTTCATGGAAAATAAACGATACAATTTCGTGTTATCAAATTCCTCCATACTTAAACCTTTGCTTGTCCTCAAGCAAAATAATTAATTAAAAAATATCGGACAAGTTTTTATAAACGCACATAACTAGTATACCTTTCGTTTTCAAATAATTTCAAGAAATCCTAAGTTAGTTCGGCCGAGAAAATCGAATGAAACCACAACGATACGTAAATGACACAAGCAACAAGCTAGTCGACGACTATCCGTTTTAAACGAAACGTCCAATTATACCGTTATAATTCAACTCAAGGTTTCTCGTTCATATTTCACCCGGTTTCGTTCTTGCGCAATCACATTAAGCCCATTATCCTTGCACGCACGTAGTGGAATAGCCGGTTAGTGGTTCTGATCAAAACACGACGGTTTCTGGCACAATTATGTGGCAACCTCTTTTATCCAATTGCAAGATGCGGGGGATCAAACCGTAGTCTGCCCTACCGAGTTCAGTACCAGATGCTTCTGAACCACCTAGACAATGGATTCTCATGTTACTTAGTAGAAGCTTTTGCATCCGTTGGATTAAACGATCGGGTGAGGATCGCCCAATTTAATTGGTGCAATACCTATTTCCTTAAAGCATGTAACATTCTTTTTAAATCAATTTGCAAGATCATCCACTTATGTTCATCGACTTTCCACGTGGTTTGTGTTAAGACTGGTGCCGACTGCTAATATAAACTACTAGGGGCTAATTTAAGACTTAAAACTCAACGTATCGGTATAACGAAAATGGAGACGATTCGCATAAGTAGGGAGTCGAAGGTGTCATAATCGTATAGTTCTCGTTGGATCGCTCTCGGCCTTCTAACTAAGATTTCAGTTAAAGTAGGTAACTAACGGTTATGCGAATATAAAAGGAAAAAAATTTTGGTATGGCTAAATAAAACGGGGAGAAAATGAAATAACGAAATATAACTGAAATAGAAATGAAATTACTCGTTCTGAAATTAAGAATGCAGTGCTCCTCCCACACTATATCAAACATTGTCTCAATGTTATGATATAATGGCGAGGTTAAATGAAAAATACATCGGAAAAACAAGGAAAACAACAAGAAAAGGAAAAACTACTGGCGACCACGGCGGCTTCGGGTTCGTGACCGTCTGGAAGGAGTAGCTTCAGAGTCAGTGCCCTGGGGTCCAAGAGATGTAACATCCATCCTTAAAGCATTAAGCTCGCATAGAACTTCATCAAGCCTTTCATTCGTCGAGCGTTGACCACTCAAGATTTGGGCATTTTGCGCGAGTAAGGCGTCGAAACGCTCCTGATGCTTTCTTTCAAGAGCTACAACCATCTGATTTTTGCTGATAGAGGGCTCTGAGGACGTCCTCCATAGTAAAAGGAGGTGGTGCAGAAGAGGACGACTCAGGAATGTCAGGCACGGGGACAGCTCGATCCAGTTCTTCCTGCATCTCATCAGCGGGGCCGACATGAGGTTCTTCTTGAGCAGCAGCAGGGCCTTCAGGGTTAAATAGCCAGTTGGCTCGGTTCTGAGGGTCGATTCGGTCCCTGCAAGGCAAAACAATGTTAGTGTAAACTCGGTTTTGTATCACTGGATGTAATCTTCCGTTGTCCCGCTCGTGGATGAGGTGGACTGATTTGCAATGATCCAAAGTAAGCAGGACCGGTGGTCGGGATGGCAGATGAGCAAGGTGTCACCATGGTTTAGTGCTAAAGCAAGAGAAGTGACAAGCCCTCCGAAATAGAAAGGTTTTCCGCCTCTGGTGCAGATGGAGTGAATATGGGCCAGGAGGAAAGGTGTGGCATTAATTTTCTGACCCGAGAATGCACAATGCATGAAAAATAGCTCCTTGGAGTTGAGCTTGTGGTTACTATCCCTTGCAAAGATGGTGTTGGATAAGATGCGGTGGAAGTAGCGAATGGCGGGGTTGTGGATTTGGGTAGCATTGAGGTGATCATATGAGTTAGCCCGATTATTGGTCAAGCTATGCCAAAGGTTGAAGGATTCCTCATGAAAGGTGTCAGGCACACGTAGGTGAGCGCCTTCATTAGTACAGAAGTCTAGTAGGCAACCGAATGTGTTCTGAGAGAAATCGTATTCGGTGCTGAAAATGCGGAACCTTACCGCACCGGTAAGTTGATTTCTTGGGCCATTTGGAGTGATGTAGCAAAATGAACTGAGGAACTCAAGGGTGAGATTCTCGTACGTTGGTTGTGGCTGGCTACATAGGGTCCAAAGGTTGACATTCTGTAGGAGGTGTTGGACACTTTCAAGTAACCCGAGGTTTCGGAGGCAGTCAATGTCGACGAACCTCGTAGGATGGATGCCTCGGCGTTGGAACTTCAGGAACCGTGTGCGCTGAGTTTCACCTGCTTCGCCATCGCGTAGGGTAATGCCAGGAATGGGTTGGAGATTGTTCTCCATTTGCATGCAAGAGTGTTTGAGTGAGAATGGTTGTGGTTGGTGAATGAGAGAATGAGAAGATGATACGGATAATGGACATATATAAAGTGGAAGGAGATAGTGGGAAGTTTGAAAATTGATAGGGATTAATGGTGGGTTGAATGGGGTTAATGGGTAGTTAATGGAGGAAGAAGAGAGAAAGGTTGAGGGAAGAAGAAAAGGGAACGTTCTGCTAACAGAGTTACTGATGTAGCCCGTGTTACGGTCGTAACACCAAGCTGACGAGCGTAACGCTCTGAAAGGCGCGTGACGGTCGTGGGGATGGATTACGATCATGGCAGCTACAAATTTTGCAAATTTTTACAGAACAGAACAGAACACAATTTACACAGAGTATATATTTTTATAGCAGGCAGAACATCTCAGGCATTCCAACATAAACACAACATTAATTTATTCAACATATAATCCAACATATATAATTCACAATAGAGTAGAAAACCATAAAACATTGTAAGCAGCATAATGATTGTAAGTTTAAAATTGAAAACAAACAATTGCATTAATTCAAATTGAGTAACTTGTTCTTTTTTGACAGAAAATAAATGACTTGTAAATTTAAATGCAGTAATTTAACAAAAAATTGAAACTACCTAGAAACAAAGCAGAATGGAAAAAAATCTAAAAACTAAGAATTGAAAAACTGAAAACTGAAAAACTAAGAAACTAAAAACTGCTTCATCCAATCTTTTCTTTTAATATCTCTAAAGCTTGGGTGATGTTATAGAATTGCTCCACCGAGATGTCAGTTAAACCAATAAGATCCAAACACATAGTCTTCAACTCATTCTTTATTCCATCAATGTCAGTTTTATAAGCATCCAAAGTGGTCAGAATGGTGTTTAATTGTGTAGTATATTCTCCTTGGTTTATATCAGGGGCTACTTGTGCTTCAGCCATATTTGTAAAGTCATGGTAACCAGGAGGAGTTTCAGGATCTGTTTCGTTTTCAGACATGATATTATTAGCAACAAAATATGATTGTGGTGTTTCTGGTGTCGAAGGATGGTCGGGTGGATTCAATTCGTACAACCAATTTTCACGATTATGGACACTTACTCGGGCATGGTTCGGAAGGGTAAAAAGAGTAACAACTTCGTTTCTGATCAGGTAATCATAAGGTGCAGGGCCTAAATTTCCTATTATCCGGTTGTTGAAACAGAAATCAATATTCATAGGCCTAATTGATCCAAATGGTGCACAGTTATTAAGTTGGTAACGAGGTCCAAGAGCATGTGCAATCATTGTAACTAATCCTCCCACACTGATAAGAACATTAGGGTCCTCACTAATTTGGGTAAAGGTCTTCATCAGAAGTGGGACAGCATTGACAGGGCGTCCTAGATTCATACAATAAAGCAGAGATAATTCATCCTTGGATACAACATTTTGATTTTGTTCTTTTCCAAACAGAGTGTGGGCAAGAATCCTATGGAAATAACGGATGGCTGGGTTATGTATCTCATTGTTATCCATACTTTCTGGGTCAGGGTGATAGTTTCCGGTTAAAGTACCCCAGAAGTAATCCAGCTCAAAATCCAATAAACCGGCCTCAGGGGTAGTAAAAGCTAAGGGTCCGCTGGGGAATCCTAATAAAGCAGCTAAGTCCCTATGGTTATAGGTGAACTCAATACCAAAAAGTCTGAAGGTAATGATTCCTTTTCGGGCTCCGACACCGTGTTCAGGGATGTAAACTAGAGAACTCAAGAACTCAAGGGTAAGCTCTCGGTAAGTGATAAACCTATTTTTCAGGTGGGCTTTCTCCCATCCCAACTGGTTAAACATGTAGTAAACACTGTCAGTAATGCCTAAAGAGTCCATAGTGGGTTTATCATGATACAGGGTTAAACTGATGTCTCACTGAGACAAAGCCTAAATTCTTCTTCGTTGGTTTCTACCTCTAAAGGTGGTTTCCATAAAATTCTGTGGAGGAGCCATAGCAAAAACAAAGCGGGGAAACAGAGTAGAGGAGAAAGTAAAGAGAAAAAGACTATTCAGAAATCCTGTGGCAAGTAAAATTGTTTTGAAATCAGCAGCAGTTTCATAAAAGTTTTTAAAAAAAAAAAGAAAAATACTTATATAGCAAGCAAAAACAAATAATACAAATAAAATAGCAGGTAAAAACAAATAAAATGGGTTGCCTCCCATGAAGCGCTGTTTTTAACGTCATAAGCCTGACGAAATACCTAGTGAAAGATTAGTTGGGAGAAATAGGTGGCAGTTCTACAAGTTTAAGCTTATTCGTATAATCTCTATTATCTATACGATGATATTGTTTTAATCGCTGCCCGTTTACAATAAATGAGGCGCTATTTCTATCCTTAATTTCTACCGCTCCGCTAGGAAAAACTCTTGTAATTTCGAAAGGACCGGACCATCTAGATTTAAGTTTTCCAGGGAAGAGTCTAAGTCTAGAATTAAATAAAAGTAAGGCATCTCCCACACTAAATTCTTTCCGAGATAAACGCTGATCGTGCCATTTTTTAGTTCATTCTTTGTATATTTTAGCGTTTTCGTAAGCGTCTAGTCTTAATTCTTCCAGTTCATGTAAATCGAGGATTCGTTTCTCGCCAGCAGCAGTGTAATTAATATTGAGTGTCTTTATTGCCCAATAAGCTTTATGCTCTAATTCTACCGGGAGATGACATGATTTTCCGTAAACAAGTTTGAAAGGTGTAGTTCCGATAGGAGTCTTGTAAGTCGTCCTATAAGCCCATAAAGCTTCGTTAAGCTTGGATGACCAATCTTTTCGAGATATCGCGACAGTTTTTTCTAATATTTGTTTAATCTCTCTGTTCGAAACTTCGACTTGTCCGCTAGTTTGCGGATGATAAGGTGTTGCTACGCGGTGTTTCACTCCATATTTAGATAGTAATTTATCAAATATCTTCGAAATAAAATGAGATCCACCGTCACTGATAACAAGTCGGGGAACACCAAAATGCGGGAAAATTATATTCTTGAAAAGCTTTATCACTACTCGTGTGTCATTTGTAGGAGAAGCTATTGCCTCGATCCATTTTGAAACGTAATCGACAGCGACGAGTATAAACTTGTTTCTAAAAGAAGATGGGAAAGGTCCCATAAAATCTATTCCCCAAACATCAAAGATTTCAACTTCAAGTATTCCTTTCTGGGGCATTTCATCGCGTTTTGAGATATTACTGGTGCGTTGGCATCAATCACAGTTTTTAACGGCGACGTGGACATCCTTCAACAAGTTAGGCCAGAAAAGTCCGGCTTGGAGAATTTTGGCACACGTTTTAGAGGTGCTAGTATGTCCGCCATAAGGAGATGAATGACAATGGGAAATGACGTCTTCTATTTCTTCGTCGGGTATACACCGGCGGAAAATTCCATCAGGTCCTCGTTTAAATAAAAGTGGTTCGTCCCAATAGTAACTCTTGAGATCATGGAAGAATTTCTTTTTCTGTTGGTAAGTTAAGTCAGGTGGAAGCGCTCCGACAGCTAAATAATTAACGATGTCAGCATACCAAGGCAATCCTGTGGTCATGTCGATGGCTTCCACGACTTCTTTAGCTTCTGGTTTATTTAAATCCAATTGAGCTAGGTCGCTTATCATATGTGCTATCAGATGTTCATACAGAAAATCATCGTTAATTGGCACTTGTTCGGGTTTTATACCTTCTAAATGGGATAAATGATCCGCTACGACGTTTTCGGTTCCTTTCTTATCTTTAATTTCCAAGTCGAATTCTTGTAAAAGTAAGATCCATCGGAGGAGTCTGGGTTTTGCATCTTTCTTGGCAAGTAAATATCTGATAGCAGCGTGGTCCGTGTAAATGATGATTTTTGCTCCTACAAGGTAAGAACGGAATTTGTCAAGCGCGAAGACCACGGCTAAGAGTTCTTTTTCAGTGGTGGCGTAGTTCATCTGAGCTGAGTCTAGCATTCTGCTGGCGTAGTAAATTGCGTGAAGTTTCTTATCTTTCCTTTGTCCAAGAACTGCGCCTATAGCGTAATCACTTGCATCGCACATGATTTCGAAAGGTACCCTCCAATCGGGCGGTTGCATGATTGGTGCAGAAATAAGTGCGGCTTTAAGGGTTTCAAAAGCTTTAAGACAATCGTCATCGAATATGAACTCAGCATCCTTTATTAATAGACCGGTAAGTGGTTTTGTAATTTTCGAGAAATCTTTAATAAAGCGTCGGTAAAAACCGGCGTGTCCTAGAAAACTTCGTATCTCTCGAACGGTATTTGGTGGTTGGAGTTCTTTAATCACTTCTATCTTAGCTTTATCAACTTCAATTCCTTTATTAGAAATAACATGTCCAAGTACGATTCCTTCTCTGACCATGAAATGGCATTTTTCCCAGTTGAGCACAAGGTTTACTTTCACACATCGTTCTAAAACACTTTCTAAATTAGATAGACATCCTTCAAAGCTTTGTCCATACACAGAGAAGTCGTCCATAAACACTTCCATGATGTTGTCAATGAAATATGCGAAGATGGCCATCATACATCGTTGGAAAGTTGCGGGAGCATTACATAATCCAAATGGCATTCGTCTGTACGCGAACGTTCCATATGGTCACGTGAATGTAGTCTTCTCTTGATCATCAGGGTGAATCGGAATTTGGAAAAATCCGGAATAACCGTCTAAATAGCAGAAATAGGAGTGTTTGGCTAATCGTTCTAACATTTGATCAATAAAGGGTAAAGGAAAATGGTCTTTCCGAGTAGCTTTGTTCAGTTTTCGATAATCAATGCACACTCTGTGTCCACTAACTACTCTTTGTGTTATCGATTCGCCTTGTGCGTTTTTCACGACAGTGACACCTCTTTTCTTAGGTACGACATGCACTGGGCTAACCCATTTACTGTCGGAGATCGGGTATATAATTCCAGCTTCCATTAGCTTTTTGATTTCATCTCTGACTACAGTGCTTAGAATCGGATTGATTCTTCTTTGAGGTTCTCGAGAGGTTTTGCAATCCTCTTCTAATAGAATTCGGTGCATACAAATTGAAGGACAAATTCCTTTTAAGTCTGATATGTTGTAACCTAACGCAGTAGGGTATTTCCTTAGAACGTCTAAAAGTTTCTGAGTTTCGAGCGTTCCTAAACTGGAATTCACTATTACAGGTCGAGTTTGTTCAGTATCAAGGAATTCGTATCGTAGATTTTTAGGTAGAACTTTCAATTCTAGTTTTGGTTTCTTGGAACATGGCATATGATCGGGTGTAAGTGCTAGACTTTCGCTTAGACTGTCATCTTTATATGGTTCTCGCCAATTGTCGTCTTCGAATATTAGAGGGGTTTCAATTTTCATTATTTCGGAATATGTGGTTTTTTCAACTTCCATCTCTCTCACGCACTCGTCTATAATATCGAGTAAATAACATGTGTCATTCATGGCGGGTGCTTGTAGAAATTGAGTGAGGATGAATTCCACTTTTTCCTCTCCGACTTCGAATGTTAATCTGCCCTTCTTGACATCAATTATAGCTCCAGCTGTGGCTAGGAATGGTCTTCCTAATATGATAGGGGTAACTGAGTCCTCGGTTATGTCCATGATGATGAAATCGGTAGGGATATAGAATTGACCTATTCTAACTAGAATGTTTTCCAGTATACCTACAGGGTATTTAACCGATTGGTCGGCTAATTGGACGGACATTTTCGTGGGTCTGAGTTCTCCCATCTCTAGCTTTTTGCAAATAGATAAGGGCATGACACTAATGCTTGCTCCTAAGTCGCATAGAGCTTTGTCTATGAGAAATTTTCCAATATTACAAGGTATAGAGAAACTACCTAGGTCTTTTAGCTTAGGAGGCATATTGTTTTGAATGATCGCGCTACACTCGGCCGTGAGTGTAACTGTTTCGTTATCCTCTATCTTCTTCTTGTTGGATAGGATTTCCTTAAGAAATTTAGCGTACAAGGGCATCTGAGTGATGGCTTCTGTAAAAGGTATTGTTATATTGAGTTGTTTCAGAAGTTCAACGAATTTCTTGAACTGGCCCATCGTTTTGGAATTTGTAAGTCTCTGAGGATACGGGATTGGTGGTTTATAAGGTGGTGGAGGTACATAAGGCTTCTCTTGCTCCACTGCCTCTTGCGTTTCGCTTTCCTTTTCTTTTTCTCTAGGTTCATTGGCTTGTTCAGGCGGCTCGCTCTGCTTTTGGTACATGGCTGGATTTTCTAGTCTCGGGTCAACAGGTCCGTCGAGTTCTTTTCCACTTCTCAGTATCACAACATTAGCATGTCCTTTTGGGTTAGGCTGTGGTTGACCAGGAAAAATTCCAGCAGGAGCAGCAGTAGGTGCTTGTTGTTGAGCTACCTGTGAAATTTGCGTCTCAAGCATCTTGTTATGGGTGGCTAAAGCATCAACCTTGCTAGCTAATTGTTTTATCTGCTCATTAGTATGTAAATTTTGATTCATAACGTCTTTATTAGTCTGAGCTTGGGAAGCAACGAAGTGTTCAATCATGATTTTTAGGTTAGATTTCCTAGGAGCATTAGGTCCATTACCAGGATGATTTGGGATAGCTTTTGGATAACCGGGTGGTGTGGCAGGAGCTTGTACAGGCGCGTATAACGCGTTGTTACTTTTGTATGAAAAGTTCGGATGATTTTTCCAGCCTGGGTTATAGGTATTGCTATAAGGATTCCCTTGTACATAGTTTGCTTGTTCAGCTGGAACTCCTGTTAGAAGTGGGCATTCTGGAGCAAGATGTGATTGAAGACCACATAGATCGCAAGTTTGGACAACTGCAGCCACGGTAGCTGCAGGAGCAGTGGTAAGGTTTTCTAGCTTTTGGGTAAGAGCTTCCACTTTGGCATTGACTTGGTCCAGGATATTCACTTCAGACATTCCACCTTTGGTTTGGGATTTCTCCACATTAGCTCTTTCGCTTCCCCATTGATAGTGGTTCTGGGCCATACTTTCGATAAGTTGATTTGCTTCGGCATATGGTTTATCCATCAGTGCGCCACCAGCAACGACGTCTATAGTCATTCTTGTGTTATACAACAGACCGTTATAAAACGTATGAATGATTAGCCATTCTTCTAAACCATGATGAGGACAGAGTCTGATCATATCCTTGTAACGTTCCCATGCTTCGAAAAGTGATTCGTTATCTTTTTGTCTAAAACCGTTGATGTTAGCTCTAAGCATAGCAGTATTGCTTGGTGGGAAATATCTAGCCAAGAAGACTTTTTTCAATTCATCCCATGTGGTGATTGAATTTGAAGGAAGGGATTGGAGCCAGGCTCGGGCTCTGTCTCTTAAATAAAAAGGAAATAGGCGCAATCGTATCGCCTCGGGGTTTACACCATTCTCTTTTACAGTGTCTGCGTACTGCACAAACACTGACAGATGTAGGTTAGGGTCGTCAGTAGGAGATCCAGAAAATTGGTTCTGCTGAACGGCGGATAGAAGCGAAGGTTTCAGCTCAAAATCGTTTCGAGCGATAGCAGGGGCGGCAATGCTGTTGTGGGGCTCCGCTTGCAAAGGAACTGCGTAGTCCTTAAGAGCGCGAGGCGGATTTGGTACGTCAGCCATTGTTGATTCTTCGATAGATTCCAATAACGGGATATCAGGAATTTTAGTCGGAGGAAGATTGTTGAGAGATCGGTATTCTTGAATTCGGCGTCTTAATCTTAAGTAACGCTCGATATCGTTAATTTGTAAATGCAAAGGCTCATTTTGAGAACGAGTGTTTGGCATACAACAGAGGGAAATATAAAAAGTTGCCTTAGTCTAGACAGCGTTGTTTTCAGATTACACTAGTGACTAAACTAAAGTCCCCGGCAACGGCGCCAAAAACTTGATGTGTCTGCGATCGACCTAATGTCTAACGGTATCTTAACTGCAAGCGCACAACCTATCACGGTAGTAATAAAAGATCGTCGAATCCACAGGGATTTTGTAATCACTCTAGTGTTGTAAAACAGGTTAGTTTAGCTAAGGCGGAAATTGTCACGTTTGGTTTTGGGAAGGTTAAGGAAGGTAAACTAATTGATTTTAAAGTAATTATAAAATGAAATGGTCGGTATGCAATAGAATCGACCTAAAGGATCTAATCGGACCTAGGCATATAAGGATGGTCAACTTGGTTTATCTGTAGAATAAATCAGTTTAAAAACCCTCAACTCACACTTTCATGGTCTTATCTCGGATTATACGTCTAAAGCCCTATACCTGCTTTCGCTAGCCTATAAGTGTTTAGAAGTATTTTTTGGAAACTTAATTAATTCTAATTTTGTTTAAAGCGCTTTCACTGTATTTAAATCAAATGCCTAACTTTAGCTATCCGGTTAAAAACCTCACACTTTCGTGGTCTCGATCTAACCTATTTACTCTTCTTACTTTCATAACAAAGGTTTTATTTTTAAGCATAAAAAGTTATAACCAGAGTTAAGTTGATTAAAGTTTTAGCCTAAGTTTGATCAGATGCCTAATGTCTCTTACTATCTCATACCGACGCTAAAGGTTTAGCTAGCCATGGAAATTATAATGAACGTACGGGAAATAAAAACAAACAAATATAGATTGGACATTATAAATAATAAATTAAACATGCATTAATTAATTAAAAGGTATGTAATACAATTGCAAAATAGAAACCTGAAAATAAAGCCAATACTTCAATCCCTCTTCCACAATTCGGAAACTCGGACTTGGTATCGGTAATATGACAAATTCTGAGGCTTGAATAATAAATCCTAAACTATAATAATAATTCCCTGATGTTGGAAATTATTATTTGGGCAATGAAATTAAAAGAACGGAAATAAACGAATACAGAAAAATAACAACTGAAGGAATAATGGTTTTGATTTCGGCAGAGCTTCCGCACAAGTAAACTGTAATATGCTCTGTACTTCTAACGTTGAATGTTGAGGTATTTATAGAGGAATGAATTTGGCAATTGGCTTGAAGACTTGTAACGAAGCTTTCCTTGAAAATCTCCACAAATGTAGGAACGTGGGTAGTTGAGGAAGAAGTGGTGAACGTGGGGTTTGACTGGAGAGAAATAAGGAGTTTGAAAACTCCTTCTGTTTTGCTTTGCCACGATCTGCACTTTCAATATAACTGGTATGCGCATTACGGTCGTCACTGAGGCGTTACGAGCAGGTTTGGTGTTTCCCCGTGTTACGGTCGTGGCAGATGTGTTACGGTCGTAACACGCTTCAAGATGGCTTACGGTCGTGGCAGATGTGTTACGACCGTCACAACTACAAAATCTGTAATTCTTGACAGGTTTATCTTTTTCTTCTATTCTTTTGATGCTTTCTTGCATTGTTTCATGTTTTCTTCTGTTTTGAGCTGAGTTATGAATACCTGCAAAAAGTAATGACAAACTCGAAATATTCGGGAGTTAATCGGGTCAAAATAATACAGAACGGATAAATTTCATGGAAAATAAACGATACAATTTCGTGTTATCAGACAACAAGTAGCAGGTCTCTTTATTTGAGTAACTTGTGCTTCCCTGTAAAAGTTAACGTAACTTTTTTTTGCTATCTCCTCTATGAGTGAATAGTTCGCAGTTTTTCGTCAGATTACGTCAACGGATGGCAAGACTTTCAATATCACAGAAACAGCTCATTGTGAAATCTTTGCAAGTGGAAATCTCTTTATTTGAGATAGCTTATATATTATCCTTTCCAGGCGGAGTGCCTTGGTTAAAGAAGAAGTTGAGACCCGTTCTAGGTGAAATTCCAGAATCTTGGGGAAACTTGTTATCTTTTTGCTACCTTCAGTGAACGTTGGTAGTTCATCGTCAGTGAACGAGATGCTATGATATTTTCTCTTTCTACCTTCAGTGAAAGTTGGTAGATCACCATCAGTGAAAGTTGGTGTTTGTTATCGTTTTGCTACCCTCAGTGAATATTGGTAGTTCATTGTCAGTGAGCGGCGATGCTATGATATTTTCTCTTTCTACCTTCAGTGAAAGTTGGTAGATCACCATAAGTGAATGTTGGTGTTTGTTATCTTTTTGCTACCCTTAGTGAACGTTGGTAGTTCATCATCAGTGAATGGGGGTGCTATGATATATTCTATTTCTACCTTCAGTGAAAGTTGGTAGGACATCAGCAGTGAACGTTGATGTTTGTTATCTTTTTGCTACCCTCAGTGAACGTTGGTAGTTCATCGTCAGTGAACGACGGTGATATGATATATTCTCCTTCTACCTTCAGTGAAATTTGGTAGATCACCATCAATGAAAGTTGGTGTTTGTTATCTTTTTTCTACCCTCAGTGAACGTTGGTAGTTCATCATCAGTGAACAGTGGTGCTATCATATATTCTCTTTCTACCTTTAGTGAAAGTTGGTAGGACATCAGTAGTGGACGTTGATGTTTGTTATCTTTTTGCTACCCTCAGTGAACGTTGGTAGTTCATCGTCAGTGAACGGTGGTGCTAGGATATTTCTTCTCTTTCTACCTTCAGTGAAAGTTGGTAGGACATCGACAGTGAACGTCGATGTTTGTTATCTTTTTGCTACCCTCAGTGAACGTTGGTAGTTCATCTCAGTGAACAACGATGCTATGATATATTCTCCTTCTACCTTCAGTGAAAGTTGGTAGATCACAACCAGTGAAAGTTGGTGTTTGTTATCTTTTTACTACCCTCAGTGAACATTGGTTGTTCATCGTCAATGAACGGCGGTGCTATGATATATTCTCTTTCTACCTTCAGTGAAAGTTGGTAGGATATCGGTAGTGAATGTTGATGTTTGTTATCTTTTTACTACACTCAGTGAATGTTGGTAGTTCATCGTCAGTGAACGGTGGTGCTATGATATTTCTTTTCTCTCTACCTTTAGTGAAAGTCGGAAGGACATCGAAAGTGAACGTCGATGTTTGTTATCTTTCTCCCTGCCTTCAGTAAACTTCGGTAGCTTCGCCTTCGGTAGAAGTTGGTGTATCCTTTGACCATTCTACCATCCTCTTTGATTCAGGTCTTTTGATCCACCAGTGATTTATTTTCCTAGTGGGGTTGCTCCCTTGTTTCTTTATTTTGTTACATCCTCAGTGGTGTTTTGCGTCTCTTTGGAATTGTCCGTGTGCATTCATGATCATAAACATTTGCATGGCATCTTAGGGCCAAAAATAGTTTTTTTTTTTATATTTAAGTATCTTCGATCGCGTCGACACAAAGATTTTTAACCTTCGTATCTTCGGATAGATGAAACTTAAATAAGGGCAGATTTTGTACCCAAATTTTTGCCCCTAAGATCCCTTCATCATACCATGTTGATTCATTCACAACAAGATCACGCTAGGATTCTTGGTTCCACTCCCTATATTTAGCTTTGCCCTTTTGAGGAATCACCAAGCACCTTGACTTATGTTCTTTTGTGATCATGAATATTGTTTTTGTCTTGATTTCTTCTTTTAACTAAATAAAATGCAATGTTGGTTTGTCTTGCTTGTTATCCATGTAGGTAAAGGCAATGGGATTTAACAAGTTACCCCATGGATTCTTGAGTTTATTTCCATGCCCTAGTCAATAAAGCTTGAGAAGTTCAAACCTCACCATTGGATTGGTTTTGGAAGAATTGGCATGGCAAGGTTGTTTTGGTTCATCACATTTCAAGGTTATCAAATTTGGTTGAAAGGCACAAGGGATTGATTGGAGAAGTTGTCATGGTTGGACAAGATTTTATTCCATTTGGTCACAAGTGCATATTTCTCTCAATGTTTAAGATATGGAAGTGGTTTTGGTGGCTATGAGTTCTCATTATCATCCTCATCAACTTTTATTTACAAATCATTTGTGTTGGTACAAGAAGTTTGTTCAAAATTGTCAAAGTTCCTCAAAGCATTCTCTTGATCTAAGGAGCTAGGGTTTTGAACTTCAAAGGAATATATCTTGCTCATCTCTTGGTATTTTTTAGTGATTCAAAAGACATCTTTCTCTTCAAAGGGTTATCAATAAATCACTTCAAAAGTTTCAAGGATTTGTCATGAGGAAGAGACTTAATGAGGAAGAAAGATTACAAGTCCTCTAGATGAATCCCCAATTTTCCATGTGTGACTTCAAATGATCATAACTTGGTCAATTTTTATCACCTTGAGCCCATTATTTTTTCATAATGATCTTGAAGGTGTGAAATATTTGCCTTATTTTATATGAAAAGTGAGAAAATGGATGGAAGTTGCCTTAAGGATGCAAAAGATTATAGGTCATTTCATGATTTTTTTTGCCAACTTCAACAATTCATAACTCTCTCAAATTTTGGAGATTTTGAATGGTTCAAGTTTCAAAATGTCATTTAAGATATCTACTTCATGCCATCTTTTTTGGTCAAGAGCAAATTCCAAGTGGAATGCCATGTTTGGATGCAAGACATTATAGGTCATTTTTGAAGAAGAACTTGAAATATTTCTAAGTATGGAAAGTCAACTCTTTTTCTCCAACTTTGACTCAACACAACTTTCAGCTCAAGCATCCACTTGATTCCATTCTTTTTCCATTGCAAATCTTGTAACCTCATCTTTCTAAATAATCAAGAATCATGCCCTAAGACCCCTTGAGCTGAGAATTCCATGATTTTGAAATTGGTAACTTGGAACTGAAGTTTCCTCACAAGTCAGATTTTGAAATATTTGTTTTGGCTTCTAATCATAAGTTTCCCATGCGTTTTTGCCTCTAAACATGTTTAGTGAACTTCCAAAATGGATTAGAACAATAAAACGCGCGTTTTGGATGAGTTTTGATCAAGTTTGAAGCCACACTTTTCTTGTTTGCAACTTCACACGATTTCCCTCCAAACTTCATCATTTCACACGCTTGAACATTCTATTTAGTTCCCTATAAATAGAGGGTCATTCCCCATTTATTCTCTCAAGCTTGGATAGCCAGAATCACCCTACCAAACTTGTTCCACAACTCATAATTCAGTAACTTCAAAATCCATTCTCAAGCCTTTTTCAATCCAATTTTTACATCAATTCACCTTCCTTGATCTTCCCTGAAGCTAACCACATAATTACATTCAAGAATCTTGCCTTATACTGCTCCAATTCTTCAAAACTCTGATATCATTGTGTTTCTCTCATTGCCTTGGTTCTAGTCGCAACACTTACCTTTTACTGGAAATACGTTTTGACCATGAAATTTCAAATCCCTTTTCAAAACTTTCCTTCCAAATTGCTTGAGCTACAGTTTATATAAATTTGACGCGAGGGTGTGGCTGTTTTCGTCTTGAAGAGACGAAGCGATTGGAATAGGTCTGAGCTTATGATTTTACAGTTTGAAAGACCTGCAAATCACGTTGGCTGGAGGTTGAAGATGACCTACGTGTCATCTTCCAACCAATGATGGCACGCCACTTGTTATTTTTGAAGATCTGATTTATATGTTATTATGTACTTTATTCACTAATGACCATGATATGCACAACGCGCAAGATCCATTGGATTTGATTACTAACGCGTTTTGACTCTCATCCAATGGTCCACATATTTTTTACTTTTATTTTCTTTTCTGATTTTTATATTTTAATTGTTTTAAATTTCAAAAAATCATAGAAAATTCATTTTAAGTCCAAAAAATCTGAAAAAATTATGAAAAATATTTTGGATTATTCTCTTTCTGATTTTTATTTTTTCACAATTCAATTTTGTGTTTTGTTATTTTTTATAAATTTACATTTTATTTGAATTGTTTTAAATGTTTAAAAATACTTTTATACATTTTTAAATTCTGAAAAAATTATGGAGTGATCCAATGATATTGTGACAAATATTGGTGACCTTATTTTATTTTTATTTCTGACTTTACTATTTTTTATCATTTTTTGGTTTATTATACCCATTTCTTTTAATTTTAAAAATAGTTTCTGACTTTAAAAAATTACCAAAAAATTTGTAAAATTATTTGAGCCTTTTTCTGATTTTTCTATGGTCTTACTTTTTATTTCTTGATTAATTTGAACATAGTTGATATTTTTCTCTTTATTTCTATTTTTAAATATTATTTTTAAACCCTTTTGTATATATTAAAATGTAATATTATTTTGTGACTATTTTCTGGATGATCTTGGGTTAAATTTTGGATCATGAACTTTATTAACATCATTGGATACATGGTGTTGAGTTAAACTCCACAAAAATGGTGAATGATTTTAATAATAGTTTGATTAAATTTAATTTAAAAGTGGTTTGTATTTTCTCTCCCCCCCTCTTCATCTCATCCCCTTCTTATTGCACTAAATATTGTTGGAGCATGATCTCTATATCATGTCTCAGAACAAATGGTGCATAGATTGCTATTGACCGGCCTCAAAATAGGTGCGACTTCTATATAAGTCCATTTACGATTGCTTAACATAACGCTAAATTTTGTCCCGATTCGAATAAATGATTATTTGTGGCCCAAACTTATGTTTGCAAGCCCAAGTATGTTAATTTGATCTCTTTGATCTAATAACCTTGAGATTCATTGTGTGGAGGCTTTGGTTCTACCAATCCTCTAATGGATCTACAACACCTTTGGTCAACGCGGATCACTTAAACATCGTTGATCATTAAATGACACTTGTGAGAATTCCAAATGGATGATATACTTGACAAAAAGCAAATTCAACTTGTTGTGTGGAGGCTTTGGTTCTACCAATCCTCTAATGAGTTCCAAATGCAAGCTTCAAGATGGTCATCCAACTAACCACTAATTATTTACTTGTTTTACTTTATGCTTTTATTTTTTGTATGCTTTATGTACCATTTACTTTTAGCATTTACATTTCATGTCATTTTCATCTTTACTCATTTGAGCATTTACTTTCTTGTCATTTTTACTTTGCTCACTTGAGCTTTTCTTTTCTTTTTTTAAGATGCTTAATAATCAGCATAAACCATAAAAATATTTAATGGTACTTAGACTATTTGGTTACTATCCTTGGCATTATGGAGAATGAGACTTTTTTTCTTGGACTTAGGATTAGAAACATTGGCCTATCTTAGAGACCTTGTGATCTTATCTGATTATTTTGTCTAGAGTTCTTGAGGTTTACCTCAAGACATTGGGTTGCTTGTTTGTTTTTGTGTGCAGGTTTTTGTGATTACACCCTTTGTTTGTAATCTGGAATTGACCCGTATACAGCCGTTACTCTGCCCAATTTTTGTGAAGACTTAATACACTTGAAGTTTGGTTCTCTCAAGAGGTCTAGTATTTCTTTTTTGCTTGATTGGTTTCAATCCAAGGAATGAGAATTCTATCTTGTCTCATAATGTCAAGTATTTGATTCTTGTTGGTTAGATGGTTCTTATCCCTAGCTTTTACCTTATGCTTTAGGATAGTCCCTCCTTCTCCTCCCATCTTCTTTAATTTCAAAAATCTTCTTCCTCCTTTTGAAAACTATTCTTGTTTTTAAACTTGAACCACTTTCATAATAAACTTGGACTTATGTCCATGCATTTTCAAAACATTTTCATAAATAAACTCCAATCAACTTAATAATACCTTGACATTTTTTGTGAGAAGACTAAAAGTCAATCAATCTCATTTCAAACCATTTTGCCACTTTGGCTTTTATCTTTAAACTTTTCTCAAAAGATTGAACTTTTGTCAATCCTTGTAGTGATGCAAACAACTATACTTCTACAATATGTAGTGAAGAGAGATATTTTCCACTTGGGTGTTGAGTGAGGCATTGTTGATTTTAAGATCCAGGCCATATCCTCCACTTTGAGATGATGCAAATTCTCCTTTCTCATAATTGTGGGTAGTAGGTATGTTTTTCACATGGACAATGACGATGATTTTTTATCTCATAAAATTAATCAACACATTTGTGTTTTAAATTTTTTTTAAAAGAGGAACTACGTGTACCCTGATCCCCTATTGCACGAAAAGGTGGTACGTAGGCACTAAAGGTTCGCAACCGCGGCGGGTGCAAAAATTATAAAATAAATATATTTCTTTTCTCACCTCCACCATCCATTTTTATACAACATTTTTTTTCATAGCCAAAATATACAGATTTTACAAAGAGGTTCCTGCGGAGTACCGTGGATGTTTAGGGTGCTAATAACTTCCCTTTACATAACCAACCCCCTTACCTTGAATCTTTCCCCTTCTTTTTGGGTTATTTTCTCTTTTCCCATTCCTTTGGAAATAATAAACGTGGTGGTGATTTTTATGTTGATTTGTATAAAGTCTAGTCAACCCAATGGCTTAGTCTTAAAACATTTCTACCGCTACACATGGTGAACAAAGTTGATAGCAAAACTTTGGGGCATAAGAATTATATTCCATTAGATCCTTATCTCAAGTGGGTGAAATCTTGTGCCCAAAGCCTCATGATGTCGTATCCTGCCGTCTTACCTATCATCATGGAGCCTATTGCCGAAGGAGATGTTCCCTACACTATTATTCACCCTTACATTCCTACTACCCTAGAGGAGTTGCAAAGATCGTGGATTCAACTCAAAGGGGAGAAAGACACCTTCAAAACCTAATTCTACTCAAGCAAGAAGAAGGTTTTGGAGCTCACGAGATAACTTCATGAAGAGCGGAGTTTGAACGCCTACATTGCACCAAAGAGGATGCGCTCGTGGGAAAATTGAGTCCTTTTTGTTTTAGGATTTTATTTTGTATTATTTTTGCTTCTTCTATTTTAAGCCCAAGAGGAATTTTTGTAAACCATTTTGAACTTATTAATATAATCAATTTTTGTTCCTTCTTTGTTTAAACAAATTTAAATCTTAAAGGTTCTTGAAAACATTTGCATTCACATTACATGCATGATAACATAAGCAGGTTTTACGACACAGGTTTTCTCATCTTTCTACTGTTTATTTCAGTAAGATGGATCTCGAGCAGACTGTGAAGGACTTGCAGACACAAAGTTCTCAATTTCAAGAAACCTTGTTCAACTTGGCCAAAGGGCAATAGGAACTAATGTCACTTCTGGATGCAAAAAAAAAGACCAAGAATAAGGCTTTGAACAACATGGGGAAAAGATTCAATGGCCCCATTCAACAAGTTCAAGTGGTAGAAGAGTCGTCCAAGGAGGATGAGAATCAGGATGAAGATGCAAGGAGCACCCGTGTTGGGGTGGTAAAAATCCAGTATCTGAGGATGAGGAATTCTTTGACGAACAATATCCACCGGCCGAAGACAAGTATAAGCAACTGGAGGATAGGTTGAAGGCTATGGAAGTACAAGTTGTGCCTGGCTTAGATCTTGGTGATTTAGGTTTAGTTCCTGGGGTAACAATCCCCCTATAAATTCAAGATTCCAATATTTGCCAAGTACGATGGCGTTTCATGCCTGAAGCTTCACTTGAGATCTTACGTCCGTAAAATTCAATCGCATACCACTGATAAGAAGTTGTGGGTACACTTATTTCAAGAGAGTCTGTCTGGGACTCAATTGGAGTGGTTTTACCAGTTAGAGGGTTCCATTATTCATACCTGGGAGGACTTGGCCACCACTTTCTATCTTCAATATCAGTACAATGCCAATCTGGCGCCAACTAGAGTACAGTTACAAGGAATGACCATGGGTTCCAATGAAGGCTTCAAAGAGTACGCGTAGAAATGGAGAGACCTGGCAGGTAGGGTGCAGCCACCATTAACTGATAGGGAGTTGGTGGATATGTTCATGGGAACATTGACTAGACCATTTTACAACTTGTTAATTGGAAGTTCATCATCTGGTTTCACTGAGTTAATCTTGACTGGTGAAAGGGTCGAGAGCGGGATTAAAAGTGGAAAAATTCCCATGGTCTCTTCCTCTATATCAAATACCATAAAGAAACCTTTTACAGGTAAAAAAGAAAATAATGTTGTGTATGGGTCAAGGGGCCATATCAAGAAGGACCATCGTCAATCTTTAAATGCAGTTCTAATCTCCAATCCGACCTCTACTCAAAGACCACAACAACAAGTTGGCTGCCAAAGATCTGATATTCTAAGAAGACAATTTACAAGGATCAACATGTCACTATCTCAAGCCCTACAACATCTATTGAAGTTTAATTTGGTAACATTGTGTTATCCCCCTTCAAATCCCAATGTTTCATCTCCCAAATATAACCCAAACGCCAAATGTGTTTACCACTCCAATAGTCCCGGACATGACACTGATCATTGTTGGGCATTAAAATGCAAGATCCAAGACCTCATTGACAATAATACCATTGAATTTGATCCTCCTCCAACTTCGAATGTAATCACCGCACCTATGCCAAACCATGGAAAAGGTGTCAACGCTATTGAAGATACTGCTTTTGTTTCCTCTATTGATGACTTGACCACTCCGTTGAAGTTTGTTAAAAACAATTTGCTAAAAGTTGGAGTTTTCCCTGGTTGCCTTGAAGATTGTTGTTGTTGCGTTGTGCAAACAAATGGTTGTGAATGGCTAAAAAGAGGTGTCCAACACCTAATAGACAGCCATGAGATCATATTTGAAAGAAATTCATCTGTAAAAAGTTTGATTGAAGTTGTGCCTCAAGAAGTTAAAGACATATCCATCATTACTATATCCAACAAACCTATTAGGATCACTTCAAAGGGTCCTATTAGGGTTTCCAATGAACCAAAGATATCTCCATTTATAATTACCACACTGGGACCACTCCCTTATTCTTCCGATAAAGTGGTGCCCTAGAATTATGGCATTGAAGTATACTACCATGGTATTAAACAAGACTCCTGGATTAATGAAGACAAGACTGCTGATATTACCAACATTTCTGGCTCTAGTAAGGTGACAAGGATGGGGAGATTCTTTTCTCCTAACATTTCACCTCCAACCGCCACAACTACACCTGTTTGCATTACAACTAACAAAGCTAGTACTGATGCTAGGGGTAAAAAAGAGATGAGTGATCCTTCCAGGATGGAGGCGCCCGCCAAAGACATTACAACTGAGGAACCCTCCACCCAAGAGATGGAGGAGATTTTGAAGATCATAAGGAAAAGTGATTATAAGATAATAAAGCAGTTGGGGCAAACCCCCTCTAATATTTCTATGCTATCTTTATTACTTTGTTCTGATGCGCATGCTCAAGGCTTGATAAAATTTCTGAAGAAAGCTCATGTTCCTCAAGAGACTACAGTTGATCAATTTGAAATTTGTATGGCGAGTTTGACTGTCGATAATGGTTTGGGATTCTCGGATACTGATTTAACTCCAGCTGGAAGAAGTCACAACAAAGCTTTGCATGTCTCTATTGAATTCAAAGGAGCCACTATAGCCCATGTGTTGGTGGATATTGGATCCTCTCTGAATGTCCTGCCCAAAGGTGCTCTAGATCTATTGGACTACGAAGGTTTGGTGTTGAAGCCAAGTGACATAGTGGTAAGGGCTTTCGATGGATCAAAAAATATGGTACATGGAGAGGTTGACCTCCCCAACAAAGTTGGTTCTCAAACTTTCAACTTGACTTTCTATGTAATGGACATCCGTCCTGCCTACTCTTGCCTACTTAGACGCCCTGGATACATGGGGCAGGAGCAGTGACTTCTACACTTCATCAAAATCTAAAATATTTGGTCAAGGGAAAGATCGTTATCGTCTGTGGTGAAGAAGAGTTTATGGTTAGCCACCTGTATTCGTTTAAGTAAGTTGAGATGGATAAAGAGTTCATAGAAACTCCTTATCAAGCCTTTTAAGTGGTCTCTCCCATGGTTGTTGCTGCCAAGGTTATTCCTGATGTTCCAAAAGCTGTTAAAGATATTCCTAGGATGGCTTCCCTCAAAGATGCTCATGTTGTGATTGAAGACGGAGGTTGTACCATATGGGGACAACTCCCTGACACCCCTTTCAAATCAGACAAAAGTGGTTTAGGTTTAAATGCCAAAGCCCAAAAGGAGGTCAGACGCGCTTGCATAGGAACACCACATCTTCGTATGAGTAATCAGGAAGTGAATGCTCTTGAAGACTCCGACAACGATTGTGATTTTGATGACTGGATCTACCCGACTGCCAGTGAAGGACTCAACAACTGGCGTGCCAAGGATTTCATTCCCATATCCTTCAACAAATAGTAATTACCATTTACTATTTTATTAATTTAAGAACTATGTCTGTAGTTTTAATGAAACAATGACTTTAAGCCATGTTCCAGACCCGGGGCGCCATGGTCCATTTGTTAAGGGTTTGTTCATTTTCATATGCCATATGATCATTTAATTAAAAAACATTGGACTCTTATGCATTCAAATTTTGCGCTCATTTCCTTTCTTTCACTTTATTGCATTTTCAAAATATCCATGTATCTTACACACACACACACACATTTGCAGATCTTCATCCATTCCGGATCTCGTTGACAACGATTTCACTATTGCCATTTATGACTTTGAACATCCAATCTACCAAGCCGAAGACAAAGGCGCGGAAGATTGTGAAACACCTAAGGAATTATCCATACTTATGATACAAGAGGAGAATGCCATTCAACCACATGAAGAGCCAACTGAAGTAATCAACCTAGGTACTGAGGAAGATAAGAAAGAGGTCAAGATCGGCGCCAACTTGGAAGAAGGTATCAAAGAAAGATTGATCCAAATGTTGCATGACTACATTGATGTGTTTTCCTGGTCATATAAAGATATGTCGAGGCTTGATACTGACATTATGGTTCAGCGTCTACCAACAAAGGAAGATTATCCTCTAATCAATCAAAAAGTTCGTCGTATGCGGCCAGACATGTCTAAAAAGAAAAAAAGCCGAGGTAATGAAGCAATTCAATGCAGGTTTTCTAGAAGTGAAGTCATATTTTCCCTCCCATATTTCTCAAAACATTGCAAGAAAGATCTCCAAATTGCTCAAAGTAGTCCAAGGGTTGGTCAGACAATCTCTCTCCTAAGGCAGTCTACTCAAATTAGGGTTTTGTGTTGCATCAAGATCCTTGAATCCAAGTGACCCCAAGTTCTCACCAATGTCCTAATATGTTCTCAAGATCATCCATGTCAAGTTTCAAGCCTTGCAGAGGAATTTTGCTCATTCAATTGCTCAAAAGGTCCAAAATCGACTATGCTAGGGCAAAAGTCAACTGTGACCTACATACAGTCAAACTTCAAGATTTTTGGTCAACATCCTAATTTTTAAGTATATTTCATAATTTTATCAAGGGTTGATCATGATTCATCAAGGATTGCTCATAATTCATCAAGACTCAAGAGTTGCTAAATTAGGGTTTTGCAGGAAAAGTCAACTCAACTTTGACCAAGCATAACTTTCTCATACTTTATGAGAAATGACCCATCCAAAGCTCATTTTTAATAAGATGCAATTCCCTACAATCCATCTTCATCTCCAAAGTTCAAAATATGCACACACAAGAAGTTATGAATTTGGACATTATAGGTCATTTTGAAAAGTCAACAAAAACACCTTTTTTGTCAAAGCTTCATACATGAGCATGGAATATCAAAATGAGATGAGACTAAAAGGGTTGATTAGAGGACATCTCAAAATTTCTAAAAAGTCCAAGAACACCTACAAAGAGTCAAAATTGAGAAAGTTATGCATTGTTGAAGTTGACCTTTTTTGCAAAATTGCCAAAAGTCAACTATCCCCAAAACTTCAAATTTGGTCAAATGGGCCCAATATTTTTCACTTGTTTTGGATTGGCAACATAGCCCACGTGCTCTAGCCTTTTCCACTTGTCCATATCTTATTTTTATTATTTATTTTGATTCTTATTTGAATTAATTCAATTTAAATCAAAATAAATCAAATAAAATCCAAAACATTGATAACAAAGGATTTTTTGATTATTTCAGGTTCCAATTACACAGCTAGCATCATTCAAGTTCGTATCAAGGCATGTGTGCACAAAAAGATTGGAAATAAGCCAAATTTGGAAGGTTTTCAAAGTGAATCAAATCAAATATCAAAAGCATTGAAAAAGGAAGATTTGGATACAACTATCAACCCTAATGCATTGCTTGATACATAAGGAGGCGAGGCAGACCTAAAAATAGGTTGGAAAGAGGCGTGAGAAGGAGAACCAGATTTGAAAAAAGAGCAAAAAAGTGTGAGATCGAATTGATAGTTAGAGGCATCCTCAAGGCTTGTTATCGATCCCAGTCGCTTCCTGGCATTCTCAGGAACCTAAAGCTATCAAGAACAAGTCTGTTCTGGTCCCTAAACGCGCTGTAAGTCCTTCACGTTACAGCCCTGTTCTTGAATTCGCATCTTGCAATTTAAGCATTGTTAACAAGTGTTGTACCCCAAAATTTGCCCTCCCATATTTCTCAAAACATTTCAAGAAAATTTACAAGTCCAACCCAGCGCGTTATATTCAGGTGTTCTTTCGCTAAGATATCTCTGATAACATATTCTCAAATTCAGGTTCGGCTCAAGAGTCAATTCTTTAAAGAAGGTATCCGAATGTGTGAGTTCTCTTGAAGAAATATAATGAAAAAGTGTGTTGAAAGTGCAGTTTTTACGCGCTAAAAAAATTCATAACTTGAAGATCGTGACTCGTTTTGAACCCGTTCCGGTGGCCAAAATTCCGTCTTGACATTATCTACGTTTTCATCTCTCACGGCTGGAAGCCAATTTCGATCAGAAGGTCTTCAAAAATGTGGATTTATCAAGTATTTTCGCACAGAAAATTTGTGACAGAAGTTTATCTGCGTCATGTTCAGAAAATCATAACCTGGTCGATTTTCATCATATCGAGCTGGTTCTGGCGCCAAAATTTCACAAATTGAGTTGGCTACATTTTCACAGAAGGTATTGAGTTCAAACGGTATTCAAAAGGCCTTCGTTTTTTGCTCAGAGTGCGTGACACGCTGAAAATCTTGAATGCTGAATATTATTTCATCTGAGCCGAAACTTCGAAAATTCATAACTCGGTCAATTTTTATCGGATTGGACTCATATTTTTACACAAGGTTACTGACTCATAGATCTACAACTTTGCTTCAAAAGTCGAGACCAAATTATGCACCGATCAATACCAGTTTTTTATTGAAGAACGTGTCAGAGTCGACACTGAAGCCCAAAATAAGTTTGTCTGAGCTAAAACTTCAAAAATTCATAACTAATTCACCGTTTATCTGATTGAGTCGATTTTCGGACAGGAGTTAGTTCTCGATGTCGGCTACATTTTGTTTTCACACTTCAACTTCAAAAAATGCACTTAAGTCCCTGCGATTTAGCCTGGAAAGTGACGAATTTAAGTGAATATTGGAGGCCCAATTGCACATTCAAAACCCATTTGCTTTACCCTAATTTTCATTATATAATCACCTTCTTTTCACACAAACCAGGGAGGAGAGAAAAAAGGAGAAAAAGGGAGGAGAGAAAAAAGGAGAAAAAGAGAGGAGAAAGAGGAGGAAAAGAGAGAAAAAAACCTTGCCACAATACTATTAGAATATCAAACTCTTCCAAGAACCCTAAAACCTTGAAATCCTTATTACAAATCCCTCTCTCACTACAAACAAGCCATCTCAGTTACAAACCAACATCTTATTACTTCTTCAGTAAGGGTAAGGCTGGCTTGATCTCCATGATCCAAAGGGCATAAAAGCATTCATGTCACTACTTTTCCAGTAAGGGTAAGGTTGATTTGATCTCCATGATCAAAAGGGTATAATCATTCATACATGCCCTATTGTGCCTAAACATTAAATTTCTTCATATATTGGCTTTATTTGCATTTTATGATTTTATTTAATGTGTTCGTGAGATTCAACACTGCAGATTTAGATAGGATCCCATGTTCATTAAGGAACGTTGAGGCCAAAAGCCAAATGGCCAAAAGGCCAAAAGCCAAATGGCCAAAACAGAACATTTTACACATGACACCAATTCATGGCGAGACAGACATCCTGAGAAGATTAAGGAAAGTTGAGGCCAAAACGCAAATGGCCAAAAGCCAAAAGCCAAATGGCCAAAGTAGAACAACTTAAACCCCCAAGGTATTGTATTTTCTTTCTTTTCCTTATTTTATTTATTTCAATTATTTCTTTTTTTTAATTAATTCCTTTAATTTAACTTATTTTCATAAAATAAAAAAATAGTAAAAAACAGAAAAGTCATAAAAATCAAAATATATTTATTTAATTAATATTTTTTTGTAAATAAATTTCACTAATAATTAATTATTTATTTTTATAAATCAAAATTGCATGTAAATAATTAGATTAATTTTAGGTTTAATTTTAACATGTTTTTCTTAATAAATTAAAAAAATTAGAATTAGGGTTAATATTTTAATTTCATTTAATCTTTCTCATAAAAATACATAAAAAACATAAATACCAAAAACTCAAAAAAAAAAAAAATTTCTTTTTTCTCTTTAATTTCATTAGTTTAATCATTTAATTTAATTTCGTTAAAAGGGTCCAACGCCCTCGTTTCTAATTTTAATTCAATTCGCGTATTTATTTCTTTTTCTTTTAATTATTTATGTACTTCTCCCAAAGCCGTGTAAATACTTATCTTTCGCACTTTTACTTTATTTCTTTATTTTTCTGTCAAATCGGGTCCTGGAAATTTTGGCGATGTGGACCCGCGCCTTTGTAATAGTTTAGAACTTTTAATTTCCGCATCTTTTTTAACTGTTAAATAAATGCATGCAAGAATGAATGATTAAATAAAAAACAAACGCATAGATCACTTTGACATGACAAGATAAATGCAAATGAATCTGACACACAAATCACACACCACCCCTAGGGTACGCCTCACTGTTGCCTTGCCTCGAAAGGTGATCGTCGAGTAGAGGATGTCTTAGTAAGTCCTCATGATCCGGGAACCTGGCATGAGGGTAGCTTCTAAGGTGTCTTCCTATTGCTCTGGTGATCACCATGTCCCGAACCTCGAATTGACCCGAACACCTCCAACGGTGGTGCTACCTACCTCTCAATGGTGGGATGGCACTACTTTAAAGGACATTTACACAGACGAATTCCTTAGGGTAGGTAGACGACTCTAGATACTTGCTCTAATTTCAAAACAAAATTCAAAAATACTTTTCACACCAACACATTTTCAAAAAGCTTTCGAAAGCAAATTTTTCAAACACTCTTGAGGACCGATACAAGAGTCGAACTGGAATTTTCAAAGAAACTTTTTAAAACCCACAGTTGAAAAGCAAACAAACCATTTTGAAAACACAAATGAGCAAGTATCTAAGAGCCCATGGATAACCATGGATAGAAAGGGTGCTAACACCTTCCCTTTCTATAATCTACCTCCCGAACCGAGAGCAATCTCTTTAAGGAATTTTTCTGTGCTTTTGTCCTTTCCATTTGGAGAAAATAAAAGACGGTGGCGACTCTTGCTTCCGCGACATTTCGCGAACCAGCGTTAAACAGTCAGTTCCAGATCCACCGATCACCGAACTGGCGACTCTGCTGAGGACTTAAACTTAAAGTGAGGTGTACCTTAGGGTTAGTTCATAACTGTGTTTTCAATTGTATTGACTTGTCTGCTTTAAATTTGTGGGTTGCATGGGAGTTACATAGATCCTAACCCAGATCTGGGGATACCCTGTTTAGGTAGCATAAGCTGTGAGGGACCTGTCCGGCGTAGACCGACACGGGTGAAATAGTGGCTACGTTGGTGTGGCACCTTGGTCTGTACCGATATCCCTTGTGTTGCAACGAGGAGAATATGGGTCTTCTGAGGAGTCATTAAGCACCAACAACCTTAGAACCTTAAATGACACAACTTGGCCATTAGAACAGTAGCAGTATGCTACGCCCATTGAGGCTAAACTCTCGTGATGGTTCTGGCCGCAAGAAAAGATTGTGATGCTGGAGTTATGACCGATTGAGGGTAGTCAATGATATTGGGATCCTCTAAGAACCCGGTTACTTTGATAGGACATGTATGAACCCACCAACTTCAAGAGGGTAATACCCAGACCTCATGCTGGCCTTAAACTCTAAGGGCTTCTCTTGTGTGACTTGCGTGCCTTCGTACTTGACTACTTGCATGCTTGTTATCTATCTGACACATGAACTACTTATAGGTTTTGTTTATAGTCCTTAATTGGGACTCGTAACAGGGTTTACTAAGTCTCTTGCAGGTTTTGTTTATAGTCCTAAATTGGGACTCATAACAGGGTGTACTAACTACTTGCAGGTTCTGTTTATAGTCCTTAATTGGGACTCATGACAGGTTTTACTTGAGTTTCTTGCAGGTTTTGGTTTGCAGTCCTTAATTGGGACTCATAACAGGGTTACTTACATTACCCCATGCATACCATAACATCATACCATTGCATACATCTTAACCCATTTCAAGGATCTCAAGGGCTTGTGATGCAGGTCATGACGAATCAAACGTCTAGCAAGGGGCAAAGAGGATTTATTTTCCTCTAGCCAAGGTTGTCAGGGGCTATGACCCACTGGATATGGTGAGCCTTTGACCCTTGAAAAAGGACTCTCAACAAATATGAAGTTCCTTCAATCAAGCTATCGGATCCCAGCTCTAACAAATTTCTTGTTTACCCCGCGAGATCCTTGAAAACATTGCATGCATATCATACATATCATTACATAACAGGTACCCTTGTTGCAGGTCACTTACCCTCCCTGCTGTTTATTTCAGCCATGGCTTCCCAACAAGATAACCAGGACCTTCACACTCAAGAGACTCAGTTCAAAGAGATCTTCCTAAGCCTATCCAAGGGGCAGGAAGAGTTGAGGACACTCCTCATGGGGAATCTGATCAGAAAGAGTCCTGAAGATGACAAGGACGAACAGCTGAAACGTCTACAAGCTGAGGTAGACACACTGAAAACCCAGATGCTGGGGCAAAGGGCACTCATTCAAGGTTTAGCTCAGAAGCAAGGAGAGCTGAGGGCCATGATCAGTCAGCTTCATCAAGACATGAAGCAACCAGCCCAAGTCAGGGACCCAGTCATTAATCAACTTCCAAGAAGTCAAAGGTTTGGGCCTCTCCAAGCTGCTATTACTTCACAGGTCCAACAACGACCTCGGCCAGAACAACGGGCTGATCAGAGCAAACCAGACAAGCCTAAAAGGTAGTTCACCAAGATCAATATGTCGCTGGATCAAGCACTACAACAAATGTTGGAGGCAGGGCTGATCACCTTAAGGGCTCCTCTCCGGAATCCAAACACTTCTGCTCCTAACTATCATCCCAACGATAGGTGCGCATACCATTCTGATAGCCCGGGGCATACTACGGACAACTGCTGGCCTCTCAAAAACAAGATTCAAGACATGATCGACGCTGGAGAGATTCAGTTTGAAGTACCTGAGACTCCGAACATAATCACTGCTCCCTTGCCAAATCATGGCTAGGATTGAGAAATTTTTGTTCATTCGAATGTTCAAGTTGCAATTTTCTTTTGTTCAAACATTTACTCATGTTAAACATTGTTATTTCATTAATGCATCGCATATGTCTGTTCTGAAACAATATATTCGTATTCACTAAATGCAAATTATTTTCATATTTTTTATGATGATCAACTCTTAAATAATAATTCTAAGCCTCTTGAGGGAGGATGACGAAAACGATACCACAATGTACAGTATGCTTTTGAACAGACCTAGCTGATGAGGTACAGACATTGTTTCAATCCCTAAACACTAGAGTTATAAGGATGATAATCCCTCGTCAACCCCTCTGAGCCAAAGAAGTAGGAGTTTTTCTTTTCGAAATTTAAAACCCTTAATCATAACCTGGGGTAGGGTAGTCTCTCAGTTGATCCAAGTGCATAACGAATGGCACCAAAAAGATCCTTACAAAACAAAGAAAGACAGTGATGGTTCCGAATGATCAATAAAGAAAGGCAGTCATTATCTTTAAAAAAAAAAACCCATTAAGTCAAAACCCATGAAGGAGACTTACAAAACTGGGGCATCCCGCTGACTGTAATTCCAAAAAAGGAAACAATTCAGGCAAAAAGAAAGGGATAACAAAAAAAAAATCAGACAAGAAAGAGGACTTACCAACCCTCAACGACAAAAGGAAATGACTGCCTATTTAGAATAAATCATCAATATCCGAATCATCACCGGAAAATCAGAGCAAAGACTCAAACAAGGTCTAACGTATGATCAACTGAGTTTAGGTTTGGAGAACATCACGAAGAGCGGGTGGGTACAAATAAAATTTGAGCCTTTATCCTTTGTTTCTTAAACCGTGAACCAGGCCACGTTATAACCCTTAAAAGTCCTAGCTGAAGCATGGGTTAGTTCGAAAGCATACTGTTACGAAAGGTATCCTGACTCCTTAAGGCCTACGGTAAATACGGAGTTGACATCGTGTTTTACAAACATTCATTTGTTTTATGAAAAAGAATGCATTTTCAAAATCTTCAAGACAGACATAAGCTTTGCATTTTTGATATAACATTGTTTGCATATGACAATTTGTTTGAACAGCAGGGAAATTCGCACGATGAATACCTAGTGAACGAAAACATTTCCAATCAAGGGGCATGGCATGACAATTAACCATCATCTGGGGCAATCCAATCAAGATTCGGAGAATCTCTAAAAGGCCAAATAGCCTGGGGCAAATCTCCGCATGAGTCACCTGGGGCATTTCAACAATAAATCTTGCCTGGTCAGAAATCTTCTGGTGGCATGACAAAACGCTTCTAACAGGGGCAACTCCCTACATTCTGAAAGCACGGACATAGTCGAAAAGATACTACGCAAAATCAAAGACCCGCTAGGTTGACACACCTAGGCAAAAATAAGGGCTTCCCGGCGAACCAAAAGGGTTCGGGAAAAATGAAGGGATGAAATGAAAAATCTGTACACCCGGCAAGTCGAAAACCTGAAAAGGCGGCTTGGGCAAAAATGGGTATCCCGGTGGACTGAAAACCCGAAAGGGCGGTCCAGGCAAAAGTTAGGGATCAAAGCGTACGACTATGTCCTATCATCTTGTCACCTGCCTACCTGAAGAAGGTTTGACCCTCAACAATTATCAGCATCCCACAGGTGCCTCCCCCATAGAAACAGGGGCAATAAAGGGTGGTCTAAACAATCTGATTGTTCGGTCCTCCAAGGTATCAAGGTAGGTTCCGTTGAAGAACATAACCAATATAGTTCAATACTTCCCCCAGGAGAGTCTAATCCAGTTTCCCCAAGAAAGTTGGAATCCATCTCTCCAAGCAGTAAGCTTATCCCTAGTAGATTCTGGAAGCTTATCCTCGCAGAGCACGAACGCGTCTCCCGGCTTTATTCAAAGAGTTATTTCCTTACCAGGATATAACTGGGTTATCCTCAGCGAAAAGCCACGGAAAGATCGTCGTCGACACAGTCTTCTTATCCCCAGCAAAGTTTATTCACACTTCCAATACAACAAAGGTATCCCCAACAAGTTATTATCAACAACTCAATAAGGTATCTTTCTCCCCACAGAGTATTGCTTCCCAGCAAGATTGCTAGAGTACTTTGCTCCCCGCAGAGTAATCCATTCGCCAAGTTTATTCCCCAACGGAGTCATCTTCTCCTACCGGTATACTTGCAACTATCATCCAGCGGAAGCAAAATCTGTTCTCCAACATCAGCCCAGGATATGACTTCCCGGCACCCGTCAAGGATTTACTTTCCTAGACGAAAAATACATTCATAAACATCTTCATACATTATAGCATGCATATACGCATCATGAACATACAATCTCACGTATTCAGAGAGCATCTCACACGTCATACCACATGACATCGCATACAACTAGCGCTTGTCTTTTCAGGACAAAAGTACAAAAATGATTACCATCAATGGTCGCAACTAAAGATCCGATTCCTGAATCTTGCCAGGGTGTATCCGTTGAAGACTAACATTACCAGATCCGATTCCTGTATCTTGCCAGGGTGTGTCTGAAGAGTTCGAGGATCCGATGCCTGAATCTTGCCAGGGTGTATCCGTTGAAGACTAACATTACCAGATCCGATTCCTGTATCTTGCCAGGGTGTGTCTGAAGAGTTCGAGGATCCGATACCTGAATCTTGTTAGGGTGTATCCGTTGAAGACTAACATTACCAGATCCGATTCTTGTATCTTGCCAGGGTGTGTCTGAAGAGTTCGAGGATCCGATGCCTGAATCTTGCCAGGGTGTATCCGTTGAAGACTAACATTACCAGATCCGATTCCTGTATCTTGCCAGGGTGTGTCTGAAGAGTTCGAGGATCCGATACCTGAATCTTGCCAGGGTGTATCCGTTGAAGACTAACATTACCAGATCCGATTCCTGTATCTTGCCAGGGTGTGTCTGAAGAGTTCGAGGATCCGATGCCTGAATCTTGCCAGGGTGTATCCGTTGAAGACTAACATTACCAGATCCGATTCCTGTATCTTGCCAGGGTGTGTCTGAAGAGTTCGAGGATCCGATGCCTGAATCTTGCCAGGGTGTATCCGTTGAAGACTAACATTACCAGATTCGATTCCTGTATCTTGCCAGGGTGTGTCTGAAGAGTTTGAGGATCCGATGCCTGAATCTTGCCAGGGTGTATCCGTTGAAGACTAACATTACCAGATTCGATTTCTGTATCTTGCCAGGGTGTGTCTGAAGAGTTCGAGGATCCGATACCTGAATCTTGCCAGGGTGTATCCGTTGAAGACTAACATTACCAGATCCGATTCCTGTATCTTGCCAGGGTGTGTCTGAAGAGTTCGAGGATCCGATACCTGAATCTTGCCAGGGTGTATCTGTTGAAGACATTTCAAGACCTAGACCGGTTCAGTTAATCGACCCTAAGATTTTCTGTCTCTTATCCAGTCATAGGCCTTCTCTAGTCCAGTTAAATCGACCCCAAACAGATTTTTCTAATGAAGACTCAGTTGAAGTTATCCAAGATTCTCTCAATGATTGCTGTTGAGGTTGTAGTCGCCTATGGTTCTCTCCCTGATACTGCGGAGGTGGTAATCCCAAGATTCGCTCAACGATTGCTGTTGAAGTTGAAGTTATCCAAGATTCTCTCAATGATTGCTGTTGAGGTTGTAGTCGCCTATGGTTCTCTCCCCGATACTGCGGAGGTGGTAATCCCAAGTTTCGCTCAACGATTGCTGTTGAAGTCGAAGTCGCCCAAGATTCTCTCAACGATTGCTATTGAGGTTAAAGTCATCCAAGGTTCTCTCACCGTTCCTGTTGAGGTAGTAACCATCCCTGGTTCATTCATCATCGTTTGAAGCTCCAGATCCAGCTCCTGTAACCAGTCAGGACACATCTATACAAAGCATCTGAAGACCAGTTCCCGCAACATGTCAGGTACTCATCTTTCTTTTGCAGGTACGCAGGTTCTCGCTAAGGAATCTCTTACGCGATTGACATCCAGATGGCATCTATAAGCCAATCCACTCTCCATCATCTCTTAGCATGGCATCTATAAGCCCATCATCCTACCCATTAATCTCCAAATGGCATCCGTAAGCCCATTCCACCATACTGCTACTATGTGAGCGTAAATTTCTGGGCACTCTAGTGTTCAATCATCTTCCACCTTCGGATTACGAAATGCACGTCAGCCAATCTGCATCCTCAGGTCTAAGAAGATTGAACAGGGGCAACTGTTGTACCCCAAAATTTGCCCTCCCATATTTCTCAAAACATTTCAAGAAAATTCACAAGTCCAACCCGGCGCGTTATATTCAGGTGTTCTTTCGCCAAGATATCTCTGATAACATATTCTCAAATTCAGGTTCGGCTCAAGAGTCAATTCTTTAAAGAAGGTATCCGAATGTGTGAGTTCTCTTGAAGAAATATAGTGAAAAAGTGTGTTGAAAGTGCAGTTTTTACGCGCTAAAAAAATTCATAACTTGAAGATCGTGACTCGTTTTGAACCCGTTCCGGTGGCCAAAATTCCGTCTTGACATTATCTACATTTTCATCTCTCACGGCTGGAAGCCAATTTCGATCAGAAGGTCTTCAAAAATGTGGATTTATCAAGTATTTTCGCACAGAAAATTTGTGACAGAAGTTTATCTGCGTCATGTTCAGAAAATCATAACTTGGTCGATTTTCATCATATCGAGCTGGTTCTGGCGCCAAAATTTCACAAATTGAGTTGGCTACATTTTCACAGAAGGTATTGAGTTCAAACGGTATTCAAAAGGCCTTCGTTTTTTGCTCAGAGTGCGTGACACGCTGAAAATCCTGAATGCTGAATATTATTTCATCTGAGCCGAAACTTCGAAAATTCATAACTCGGTCAATTTTTATCGGATTGGACTCATATTTTTACACAAGGTTACTGACTCATAGATCTACAACTTTGCTTCAAAAGTCGAGACCAAATTATGCACCGATCAATACCAGTTTTTTATTGAAGAACGTGTCAGAGTCGACACTGAAGCCCAAAATAAGTTTGTCTGAGCTAAAACTTCAAAAATTCATAACTAATTCACCGTTTATCCGATTGAGTCGATTTTCGGACAGGAGTTAGTTCTCGATGTCGGCTACATTTTGTTTTCACACTTCAACTTCAAAAAATGCACTTAAGTCCCTGCGATTTAGCCTGGAAAGTGACGAATTCAAGTGAATATTGGAGGCCCAATTGCACATTCAAAACCCATTTGCTTTACCCTAATTTTCATTATATAATCACCTTCTTTTCACACAAACCAGGGAGGAGAGAAAAAAGGAGAAAAAGGGAGGAGAGAAAAAAGGAGAAAAAGAGAGGAGAAAGAGGAGGAAAAGAGAGAAAAAAACCTTGCCACAATACTGTTAGAATATCAAACTCTTCCAAAAACCCTAAAACCTTGAAATCCTTATTACAAATCCCTCTCTCACTACAAACAAGCCATCTCAGTTACAAACCAACATCTTATTACTTCTTCAGGGTAAGGCTGGCTTGATCTCCATGATCCAAAGGGCATAAAAGCATTCATGTCACTACTTTTCCAGTAAGGGTAAGGTTGATTTGATCTCCATGATCAAAAGGGTATAATCATTCATACATGTCATATTGTGCCTAAACATTAAATTTCTTCATATATTGGCTTTATTTGCATTTTATGATTTTATTTAATGTGTTCGTGAGATTCAACACTGCAGATTTAGACAGGATCCCAGGTTCATTAAGGAACGTTGAGGCCAAAAGCCAAATGGCCAAAAGGCCAAAAGCCAAATGGCCAAAACAGAACATTTTATACATGACACCAATTCATGGCGAGACAGACATCCTGAGAAGATTAAGGAACGTTGAGGCCAAAACGCAAATGGCCAAAAGCCAAAAGCCAAATGGCCAAAGTAGAACAACTTATGCATGATGAGGCCAGAACACAAATGGCCAAACCACTCAAATTCACCTCCAAAAAGGGGACAGAAACCCCCCAAGGTATTGTATTTTCTTTCTTTTCCTTATTTTATTTATTTCAATTATTTCTTTTTTTTAATTAATTCCTTTAATTTAACTTATTTTTATAAAATATAAAAAATAGTAAAAAACAGAAAAGTCATAAAAATCAAAATATATTTATTTAATTAATATTTTTTTGTAAATAAATTTCACTAATAATTAATTATTTATTTTTATAAATCAAAATTGCATGTAAATAATTAGATTAATTTTAGGTTTAATTTTAACATGTTTTTCTTAATAAATAAAAAAAATTAGAATTAGGGTTAATATTTTAATTTCATTTAATCTTTCTCATAAAAATACATAAAAAACATAAATACCAAAAACTCAAAAAAAAAAAATAATTTCTTTTTTCTCTTTAATTTCATTAGTTTAATCATTTAATTTAATTTCGTTAAAAGGGTCCAACGCCCTCGTTTCTAATTTTAATTCAATTCGTGTATTTATTTCTTTTTCTTTTAATTATTTATGTACTTCTCCCAAAGCCGTGTAAATACTTATCTTTCGCACTTTTACTTTATTTCTTTATTTTTCTGTCAAATCGGGTCCTGGAAATTTTGGCGATGTGGACCCGCGCCTTTGTAATAGTTTAGAACTTTTAATTTCCGCATCTTTTTTAACTGTTAAATAAATGCATGCAAGAATGAATGATTAAATAAAAAACAAACGCATAGATCACTTTGACATGACAAGATAAATGCAAATGAATCTGACACACAAATCACACACCACCCCTAGGGTACGCCTCACTGTTGCCTTGCCTCGAAAGGTGATCGTCGAGTAGAGGGTGTCTTAGTAAGTCCTCATGATCCGGGAACCTGGCATGAGGGTAGCTTCTAAGGTGTCTTCCTATTGCTCTGGTGATCACCATGTCCCGAACCTCGAATTGACCCGAGCACCTCCAACGGTGGTGCTACCTACCTCTCAATGGTGGGATGGCACTACTTTAAAGGACATTTATACAGACGAATTCCTTAGGGTAGGTAGACGACTCTAGATACTTGCTCTAATTTCAAAACAAAATTCAAAAATACTTTTCACACCAACACATTTTCAAAAAGCTTTCGAAAGCAAATTTTTCAAACACTCTTGAGGACCGATACAAGAGTCGAACTGGAATTTTCAAAGAAACTTTTTAAAACCCACAGTTGAAAAGCAAACAAACCATTTTGAAAACACAAATGAGCAAGTATCTAAGAGCCCATGGATAACCATGGATAGAAAGGGTGCTAACACCTTCCCTTTCTATAATCTACCTCCCGAACCGAGAGCAATCTCTTTAAGGAATTTTTCTGTGCTTTTGTCCTTTCCATTTGGAGAAAATAAAAGACGGTGGCGACTCTTGCTTCCGCGACATTTCGCGAACCAGCGTTAAACAGTCAGTTCCAGATCCACCGATCACAACAAGAATTAATGGCATATTCTTAATCTATAGAGAATTTGCAAGCTTCCTGCATTACTCAATTTCATTTATATGGTCTGTAACGAAATCCACCATTGTTAGGTTTTCGAGCTTGGTTTTAGGGTTTTTGTTTTCAGGGACAATTGATCTTCATGAGTGGTACCTTTAGGTTTACGAGGACGAGACGAACGCAACTATGGTGTTAGGTTTCGTTTATGTTGCATATAGAAGATTTTGGAATGGACATGGCCTGTAGCGACGGACAAAACGTCTGTAGGTAAAAGTATTTTACTTTTACCCACGGAGAGAGGAAGGAGATGATGAAGTGTCGCTCCCCTAGTGGCCAATTCAAATGATCAGCGCGCTTTTTCTTTTTGTCATCCACTAACACCCTTTTTTATATATTATCCTTGTTTCTTGGCATATGTACAGAGAAAACGCATTGGCCTAGTGGTAGTCAGCTGTTTGATAAAGCATTAGGAGGCTAGAGGTCAGGGGTTCGATCCCTGCCACCAGCATTTGTTATTTTCTCATTTGTTTTCAGGCAATTCTGTGTGCGTACAATCTAGGAGATCCACCATGGACCTTCATCATCAACACGCCAGATGGCCAGATGGCCGAATCTGGTGGCCACCATTGGGAGTGCACCATAGGCCCAGTCAAACGCAATGCACAGAATCACAAAAGTCAAAGAGGACCTCATCTCAATCGGCCCAAATTCTTGCTATGCACACCCCCTCTAATCAGGCCCATCTCTATCCTTTCACATTTTTTTATTATTCTATTTAATGTATTTGCTATTTATTTTATTAACCAAAAATTATTTTCTTTTTATCAAAAAAATCACCAAAAATATTTTTATGTCCAAATAAATTTAGAATATTATTTTTTTCATCAATCAATTAATTAATTAAACTAGGTTTGATTAATTAGACAATTTTAAAATATTTTTGCAAATAATTAAAATCAATTAGAACAAATAGGTTTTTACTACTAACTTATTATTTTATTTCTTTCTTAAAATAACAAAAAAACCAAAAATATGGCATTTAATTATTTTTCATTAATTAATTTAATAACCAATTAATTTAGTATTTAACTTTAAGACTTAATTTCTTTTCTTAAAAAATATTTAAAACAACAAAAACATTTTCTTTTAATTAAGAGGGTCAAAACCCTAGTTCTTGCATTCGATCTAATTTTCTCGCGCGCTTTATTTTTATCCAATTATTGTATCTGCTCCCGGTTTGTAATAATTAAATTAGGACATTTATTTATTTTTACCGCTTTTAATTTCAAAGGGTTTGTTTTGGCTATGTAAATACCCGAAACCTTGTAATAATTTAGTTTTAATTTCCGCACTTTAATTTCTGCAAATATTTAACTGTTAGATGATTGATAATATGGTTTGCATGACAAGAATGTATGGCCAAATTTAAAACAGTTAGATCACCCTAAAATGTGCAAAGATAAAATAATCTGAAATTGATACACTCGCACATGCGCACTCCTAGGGTACACTCCCACTTGGTTGCCTTTGTAAACGGTCATTGAGTATAGGTTGTTTTAGAGGTTGCCCTCTTGTCTAAAAGATCACAAGTTGCCTCGGAAAGGTTGCCTCGGATATTGTTGCCTCGGATAAATGATCTAAGACATTAGGGTTACCACTAAGACGTCCTAACATTGCTTTAGTGACCGTACGTCCCTTTCGAATTGACCCTCAAACTCCAATGACGGTGCTACCTACTCACTAATAGTAGGATAGCATTGTCTAAAGGAAACAAACATAGAACAATTCCTTTTTCGAGTAGGTAGATTAGTTCTTAAGTACTTGCTCAATCCGAACAAATTTTTCACACTTACACTTCTTTACAAACAAAGTTTTCAAAAACACTTCATTACACTCTTGAAGACAGAAGCAAGAGTTAAATTGAAGTTAAAACAAAAACTTTTCAAAGCCCACAAACACAAAGAAAACAATTTTGAAAATGATGAGCAAGTACCTAAGAGCCCGTAGATAACTACGGATAGAAAGGGTGCTAATACCTTCCCTTTCTATAAATCTACCCCCGTACTCAGAAATATCTCGAAAAAGGAATTTTTCTGTGCTTTTTTCCTTTCCTTGTTGGATAAAATAAAAGTCGGTGGCGACTCTTGCTTACCGCGACATTTTGCGAATACAAACGCAAAATGCAAACCAGCATTTCAAAAACAGTCAGTTCTTCCACCGTATCACGGGTGGAAAATGTGATCGCCGTGCCAAAGAAGGATCAAAAAGTCCGTATGTGTGTAGACTATAGGGATTTGAATAAGGCAGGTCCCAAAGATGATTTCCCACTACCACATATTAACGTCTTGGTCAACAACACTGCTCAACATAAAGTTTTATCCTTCATGGATGGCTTCACTGGCTATAATCAAATCAAAATGGCTCCCTAAGACATGGAGAAAACCACTTTTGTTACACAACGGGGCACTTGTTGTTACAAGGTCATGCCTTTCGGTTTGAAGAACGGAGGGGCAACCTACCAACGAGCTATGGTAGCCCTATTCCATAACATGATCCATTATGAAATAGAAGTGTACATTGATGATATAATTGCAACTTCACAAACCGGGGAACAACACCTTGATCATCTTCACAAGCTATTTGAAAGATTGAAGAAATATAAGCTAAGGTTGAATCCTAATAAATGCACCTTCAGGGTAAGATCTAGAAAACTCTTAGGGTTCTTCGTCAGTGGAAAAGTTATTTAGGTCGACCCTGCAAAAGTAAAAACCATACAAGAAATAACAACTCCTTGTACTGAGAAAGAGGTTAGGGATTTCTTAGGTCGAATCAACTACATTGCTCGATTCATATCTCACTTGACTGCTACTTGTGATCCAATCTTCAAACTCTTGAAGAAAGATCAAGAAGTCAGATGGAACAACAACTGCCAAGCAGCCTTTGATAAGATCAAGGAATATTTACAAGAACCTCCCATCCTGATGCCTCCAGTTGAAGGAAGACCTCTGATTATGTATTTAACTGTATTATAGAATTCAATGGGGTGTGTGTTAGGCCAACATGACGAGTTTGGCCGAAAAGAGAATGCAATATACTACCTGAGCAAAAAGTTTATCAATTGTGAAACAAGATATTCACTGCTCGAGAAAACTTGATGTGCTCTAGCATGGGCTGCTCTCCGGCTAAGATAATATATGTTGACTTGCACTACTTTATTGATTTCTAAGATGGACCTTACCAAGTACATCTTTGAGAAACCATCTCTCTCCGGACGAATAGCTAGATGGAAAATGATCCTGACTGAATATGATATCCAATATACTACATAAAATCCCATCAAAGGAAGTGTGTTGGCAGATTATTTAGCCCATCAAGTTGTTGATGACTACCAATCTATGAACTTTGAATTCCCGGAAGAGAATATCATGCTGATAACTGATTGCGAAAAGCCTGAACTGTATGACGGACCTAAACAAGGATCCCGATGGAATATGGTTTTTGATGGGGCTTCCAATGCTTTGGGAATTGTTATTGATGTTGTGATTATTTCTCCTGAAGGTTGTCATACACCTTTCACTGCCAGACTATGCTTCGACTGTACAAACAACATGGCTGAGTATGAGGCATGCATCTTGGGTCTTAGGGCTTCCATTGACCTAAGAATCAAATTATTAAGCATATATGGAAATTCAACTTTAGTAATCAGTCAGGTTAAATGAGAGTGGGATACTAAACATCCTAATTTGATCCCCTACAAAGAGCTTGTGCTAACCCCGATCCCATAATTTAAGGAGGTTACCTTCGAACACTTTCCAAGAGAAGAAAATTAGTTGGCGGATGCCTTAGCAACAATGTCATCCATGTTCAAGGTCAAGTGGGAAAACGAAGCTCCTATAATTACAAATGAAATATTTGACGAACCTGAACACTGTTGTGAGATCGACACTGATGAGGAGAAACCATGGTACCATGAAGTGAGGAGATATCTGGAAGCACAAGAATATCCTGAAGGAGCTTCCATCAATGACAAGAAATTTATGCAAAGGTCTTCAGCCAAATTCTTCCTAAGCAATGGGGTCTTATATAAGCGCAACCACGATTCGACTCTGCTCTATTGTAGGGACAAGAAGGAGGCAGAGAAAATCATGGAGGACATGCATGATGGTATCTTTGGAACTCACTCTAGTGGGAACACTATGGCCAAGAAGATTCTGAGGGATGGTTACTATTGGTCGACTATGGAAACTGATTGTCACCATCACTCGAAGACTTGCCACAAGTGTCAAATCTACGCCGACAAGGTCCATGTGCCTCCAATTCCTTTGAATGTCATGACTGCTCCATGGCCATTTGTAGTATGGGGCATAGACATGATTGGAGAGATCAAGACCGCGGATTCTATTGGACATTGTTTTATCCTAGTTGCCATTTATTACTTCACCAAATGGGTCGAAGCTGTCTCATTTTCCTCAGTTACAAAGAATATTATAGCCCAGTTTATCAAGCATAACCTCATCTACCGTTATGGTATCCCTGAAAGGATCATCACTGACAGCGGAACCAATCTCAACAATGCTATGATTACAGAGCTCTGCACTCATTTCAAAATCAAGCATCACAACTCTTCTCCATATAGACCTAAGATGAATGGCGCAGCGTTAGCTGCCAATAAAAACATAAAGAATATTATGCAAAAGATGGCGGTAACCTTAAAGACTGGAACGAGATGCTACTGTTTTCTATTCATGGCTACCGTACTTTGGCTCGAACTTCAACTGGGGCAACCCCTTTATCTTTAGTCTACGACATGGAAGATGTCCTGCCTGTGGAATTTCAAATTCCTTCTTAAGGATTATGAAAGAAGCATATTTAGGCGAAGACGAATGGATTCAGACTAGGTTGGATCAGTTGAACTTAATTAACAAGAAGAGACTGGTTGTTGTTTGTCATGGTCAAATGTATCAAAAGCGTATGATCAAGGCTTCCAACAAAAAGATCAAACCTCGAGTGTATCAGGCTGGCGACATGGTAATAAAATACATCATTCTTCCACAAGGCAATCCCAGGGGCAAATGGACTCCCACTTATGAAGGGCCATTTGTTGTTAATAAAGTATTCTCTGGCGGTTCTGTGATGCTAACTACTATGGACGACGAAGATTTTCCGCATCCTATAAACGCGGACATAGTAAAAGAATAATACGCATAAAAATGACCCGCTAGGTTGACGTACCTAGGCAAAAATAAGGGTGTTACAGAGAACCAAAAGGGTTCGGGAAAAAGTTAGGGATATATACAAAAGTTGGTACACCCAGAAAGTCAAAAACCCGAAAGGGTGGCTTGGGCAAAAAAGGGTATCCTGGTGGGCTGAAAACCTGAAAGGGCGGTCCAGGAAAAAGTTAAGGATTAAAGCGTATAACTACATCCCATAAAATCACTACAACCAACTTTATTACCAAGATCCAAGTTCTTGGGTGTAAGATCAATTCAATCAACTTCTTTCAACAACAAGGGTTGATGTTTGAAGACATAGGGGCAATAGCAGAGTTGGAACACAATGAGATCACTTCCACATGGCTATTTTTTTTCACCTTGTAGTCTTTCGATGATTTCCTCTTACTAGGATCTTTGTCTCCTTGTACAAAAACGCCTATATATAGGAAAAACATCAATATAAATATACTTTGAAATGTAAACATTTTCTTTTCCTGTTTTGAGTGCAAAAACGTCCAATGACTAAAATTGAATGAACATATGCATATGAACATGATTAACTGTTAACAAATAAACATTTTCTTAAAGAATTCAGGATATCCCCCACAGAGTTACTTCAACAAAATTATCCCCACAGATTTGAATTCATGCAGTATCCATCCGGAGTTCCAATCTCCTGACAATCATTTCCCCAGCTGAGTTGGTCCTAAACTACAAGAGAAACCTTGCAGAGTTTGTCTCCAAAAAGAATTCATCCCCCTGATAGGGTCTTCAAAATGCTTTCCTCAACAGGGTTTATTTCCCCAACACACTACCAAATTTCCCAGTACAATTCTTCCTCTCATACCATTACAAATCAAATAGACAAAACCCCTTTGTCCCCAGCAAAGTCATTACAATCCCCAATAGAGTCGTTACTATCCATAGAAAGTTACTGCAAAGCCTGGAATTCGACCATATACCAGTTAACTTTCATTCTCCTGAGTCAAGTCATTATTCCCCAGTAGATTAATGGACAACCAAGGTTCCTGAACTCTATTCTCCAAACAAAAATCAACTTTCCCTGCAGGATTTCCTCGAACAACAAAACCAGGATCCACATCGGAAACATTCTAAACAAAGTTGAAGATACACCTACTCTTCATCTCCAGTGATAGTCCGGGATTCATCTTTCCAATAATCCCTAGTAATTTGTCAAGGATTTATTTTCCAGACAAAGATGTACTTCAATGTTTCACATTCATACATCATAGCACACATACATATAGCATAGTCTCATTTGTTTTGAGAATATCATTACGCCATGCATACATCTGCATGCAACTAATCCTCTTCCTTGCAGGAAAAGTCAATCAACAAAACAAAAGACCTCTACTGGTTAGATTTATTTCTTCCAGATTAAAGACAGGTGAACGAAGACCTCTTCTGGTTAGATTTATTTCTTCCACATTAAGACAGGAGAACGAAGACCTCTTCTGGTTAGATTTATTTCTTCCGGATTAAAGACAAGCGGATGAAGACCTCTTCTGGTTAGATTTATTTCTTCTAGATTAAAGACAGCCGAACAAAGACCTCTTCTGGTTAGATTTATTTCTTCCAGATTAAAGACAGGAGAACGAAGGCCTCTTCTGGTTAGATTTATTTCTTCAATATTAAAGATAGGAAAACTAATACCTCTTCTGGTTAGATTTATTTCTTCCAGATTAAAGATAGACGAACAAAGACCTCTTCTGGTTAGATTTATTTCTTCCAGATTAAAGACAGGCGAATGAATATCTCTTCTGGTTTAGATTTATTTCTTCCATATTAAAGACAGGCGAACAAAGACCTCTTCTGGCTTTGATTTATTTCTTCCAGATTAAAGACAGGCGAACGAAGACCTCTTCTGGTTAGATTTATTTCTTCCAGATTAAAGGCAGGCGAACGAAGACCTCTTCTGGTTTAGATTTATTTATTCCAGATTAAAGATAGGTGAACGAAGACCTCTTCTAGTTTAGATTCATTACTTCCAGATTAAAGACAGGCAAACAAAGACCTCTTCTGTTTAGATTTATTTCTTCAATATTAAAGACAGGCGAACGAAGACCTCTTCTGGTTTAGATTTATTTCTTCCAGATTAAAGACAGGCAAACGAAGACCTCTTCTTATTTAGATTAATTACTTCCAAATTAAAGACAAGAAAACAAAGACCTCTGTTGTTTAGATTTATTTCTTCCAGATTAAAGACATGTGAATGAAGACCTCTTATGGTTAGATTTATTCCTTCCAGATCAAAGATTTATTCTGACACTTCTCCAAGTTTCTATCAACGGTCACTCTGGATGGAATCTGTAAGCCTGTCTCTGACAAACTCTTCATCACTTCTACAAATGGCATCTTTAAGCCCATTCCCGACACAATCAACTAACACATAGTCGAGTGCAAATTTCTGGGCACTTTAGTGTTCAATTATCTTCCACCTTCAAGTCACGAATGGAGGAATCGACAATCTAATTCTTCATGTTTAAGAAGATTGAACAGGGGCATCTATTGTACCCAAAAAAATTTGCTCTTTTTTCTCAAGACATTTCTCATAAAGATCTTCAAAAGCTCAAGCTTGCATAAGTATTGACTAGGTCAAGCCATCTCCTCCACACTGATACCTCAAATTAGGGTTTGAGTTTGCACAAGGACAACTAGGCTTATAATGCTTCAAATGACTTTCATGGATCATTATGGACCCTCAAGATTTCTCATGTCAAGTTTCAAGTCTTGAATCACAAAATTGCTCAGTCAATTGATCAGATGACCTAAAATCAGCTATATTGGGTAAAAAGTCAATTGTGATCAACCTACAGTCAAACTTTAAGATTTTGGACCAATATCGATATTTTGAAGTCATATGCATCAATGGATCAAGTTTGGATCATAATTCCCCAAGAAAATTGTTCAAATCACCAAAAGGGCAAAATGGTCAAAATTAGGGTTTTAACTGTATTTGACTGATCAAGAGTTTTTGACCTAATACATGATCTAATCGCTTGAAGCACAATATCAAGGATTCAAATACAACATGTTGACCTGATTTCATGGCTCAAAACATTTCTCAAGAATAATTGATTGATAATTGAAATTCAGTCAACTGATGAAAAGTCAACTAATACACTAAAAGTCAAACTTTGACTTTTTGATCAAATTTGAGTTTCAAAGATCACATTTAATCAGGACATTCAAAAATATGAGACTTGATCATCAAGAAATCAAGAAAGTCAAAATTCATCTTAAAAAGTCAAACTTTTCAAGACTTAGAATTTTTCTGTGTGTTTTTAAGTCTTATTTTTTCATGACTTCATGCCAACTTTTCACCAAGATGCAAGATGATTCAAAGGAAATTTTCAACATGAAAGTTGTAGATCTTGATGATATATACAACTTTGCTTTGCTGATCAACTCCTAGAAATGCTTGGATTTTTAGTTATAGATTCACAAAGTCATGCACTTTGTATAAAAACACTTTAGTGAAAATTTGACCTAGTTAGACAGATTTTTGGTACCAACTTCATGGAAATTTTTCACATAGTTCCAATTGGATTCTTCAAAAATGAAAAACATAAAGGTCATAGAGGATGTTCCAAGCTTTCCAAAAATTTTAAGAACACAATGAGATCATTCTTGAGCTAGGAGAATCGAAGAGATGAAGTTAGGGTTTCAAACTTGAATGACAAGTCAATTTTATGATGAACACATAATCAAATCTCAAACCATGCTATAAAATCTTTGCTTTGCAAGCCACAAACTTGTGTTTCACTCCATAATTAATGGTTTACACAACTGATTGAGCCATTGTCCAATTGATTCAAGCATTATCCAAACCAAATTTCCATTAATGGAAGAAAATTCAGACTTCTATTTTGGAAAAGTGGCTTTAATCATAAATTCCACTCTCCTTGAGCTTTGTAGTTGTTCCTTCTGCACACACTAAGTCTATAAGCTCAGAAGAAGTATGTTTAAAGTTCTCAACCACCCTACCTTTCCTTGAAACCATGTTTGTCCATATTGCTTCAAAAATAAGTCAAAATCCACAAACATGTGATTTTGTACTTCTTACTTCTATAAGGCTCCAAATCTTTTCCTATATGTTAAGACACTCTTATGCAACTTGACACACGAAATTACAAGCCCTCAAGCACCCGCACTCTCCCTCAAACCATAAATTGCAACAAAAACACAAAAACTTGTCATTTCTGACTTTGAAACCCAATCTTCAAATCCACTCGTGCGGTTTCATTTCTAATCCATCACAAAGATTCTAATACACATATAGAAGCTATCCCAAATCTTGTTTTCAAACTGTAACATCATCTTCTTCATCCTCCATAACCAAAAACAGAGGCCTGCAACTTGACTTCTCCAGGCCATTTCAACCACTCTCAAATCAAGCTAAGTATTACATTAGCTTCCTAGGGACTCAAGGAAGCTAAATTGATCATTGTAGCACCTTGAAAGCTGCTCAAACTCAAAACACGAATTCCATTTTCAAGGTGAGTTTTCTGAATTTTGAACTCTTCATATAGGCATCATTTAGTTTCCATTTGTGAAGATAAAATGTAGACATCATAGCCCTGAAGCTAATCATGTCCTTAGAATAATTTATGTTGCCTGAGTAGAGAGAATTTTATAGTTGAACTTTCTGAAAAAATTAGGTCAAATTTGGTACCAATCAAAATTCATGCTCATATTTGATTTATAACTTTAGTTATTTATATGAATGAACTCGTGGTGAAATTTAGAGCAAGTTTCATGTTTGTACTTTTGCAAATGGTTGAGAAATGAAGGAGTTACGGGATTTAAATTCATGACTGGTTATGGCGCGAGGAAGAAGATGAAGTCATCTTGAGGAACGTGTTTCAAATATATATATTTATGGTTTTGTTTATAACATCGGGTGTATAGCCCCACCCCCCAGTGGTAGAGAGCGCTCGCGTAAGGCTTGGAACTATAGGGACCCGGGTTCGAACCCCAGTGATACCCTTTTTATTTTTCATGTTTTCTATTTTCGGGTTCAATACATACAACCCACAGACGCGCATGATATGCCTCCCTCCTCCCCGTCATTAGATCTTCATCCAAGAAAATCTAACGCTCCACAAACCATGACCATGATGGATGTTCAGAAATCTCTCACACTGGATCAAGGGTAAGCGCCTGGGCTCCCGTTGTCTTGGGCCTGACTTCTTTTATCATCTCTAAACCCCCACTTCATTTTCACACACCAAGCCTAATATTTTTATTTTCCTTACATATTTATTTATTTATTTTACTTTTTTATTTTAACCAAAAAATATAAAAATACGTTTTCTTAAATAATTTTCTAATTTTATTTTATTTTTACCTTATTTATTTTGTAAACAAAAGAGTAAAAATATATTTCTTAAACTAATTAATTTCTTTTTTTTTTGAATTAGAATTAAATTAAACTTAGGGTTATTTAACTTTTCTTTTTTAAGACTTTAGATATTGATCAAATAAATAGTAGTTTTCTTTTGTTAAAAGAAAAGTCTGTGGCGATTCTTGCTATCCGCAACAATTGCGTTAAAACGCAAAACACCCAAGTCAGTTCTCCCACCTATTACAGTGTCAAGAGCAGATTGGTTCAGATGTTGCACGACTATGTTGAGGTATTGGCTTGGTCATATGAAGACATGCCAGTGCTCGATACTAATATTGTGGTTTATCGTCTGCCAATGAAAGAGGGTTATTCTTCGATCAAACAAAAGGTTCGTTGAATGTGTCCTAATATGTTAGAGAAAATCAAGGCTGAGGTAATGAAACAGTTCGATGCAGGTTTCTTGGTAGTGACGTCGTATCCCCAATGGGTTGCAAATGTTTTTCCAGTGCCGCAGAAAGAGGGTAAAGTTCATATGTGTCTAGACTACAAGGATTTAAATAGGGCAAGCCCTAAAGACGACTTCCCACTACCGCATATTGATGGCTTGGTTGACAAAATTGCTCAGCATAAGGTATTCTCCTTCATGGATGGCTTCTCAGGGTACAACTAAATCAAAATGGCGCCTGAAGACATAGAGAAAACTACCTTTGTCACACAGTGGGGCACCTTCTATTATAAGGTCATGCCTATTAGGATGAAGAACGCAGACGCAACTTATTAGCAAGCTATGGTTGCTTTATTTCATGACATGATTCATCATGAGATAGAAGTCTACATTGATGTCATGATAGTTAGATTACAAACCAAGGAAGAACATCTTGATCACCTACACAAGTTGTTTGAAAGACTGAAGAAGTACAAGTTGTGGCTGAATCCAAACAAATGCATCTTTAGGGTAAGATCTGGAAAGCTCCTAGACTTTGTTGTCAGTGGCAAAGGTATTGAAGTCGATCCTGCAAAAGTCAAAGCTATACAAGAAATGCCAGCTCCTCATACTGAGGAGGAGGTCATAGGTTTCTTGGGATGACTCAACTACATTGCCTGATTCATTTCTCACATGAATTCTACTTATGAGCCACTCTTCAAGCTGCTGAAGAAAGATCAAGTAGTAAAATGGAATGACGATTGTCAAATAGCTTTTGACAAGATCAAAGAGTATCTTCAAGAACCTCCAATCGTGGTGCCACCAGCTGAAGGAAGACCTTTGATCATGTACCTGACCGTGTTAGAGAACTCAATGGGGTGTGTGCTGAGGCAACATGATGAGTCTGGTCGGAAAGAGCATGCAATATAATACCTTAGCAAAAAGTTTACTGTCTGTGAAACAAGATATTCGCTGCTCGAGAAAACATGTTAGTCTTTGGCATGGGATACTCGCCGACTAAGACATTATATGTTGACTCATACTACTCTATTAATCTCCAAAATGGATCCCATCAAGTACATATTTGAAAAGCCTACTCTCTCCGGAAGAATAACTTGATGGAAAATGATTTGATCTGAATATGACATCTAGAACACCATACAAAAAGCAATCAAAGGGAGTGTACTGGAAGATCATTTGGCGCACCAAGTTGCAGATGACTATGAGTCTATGCACTTCGAATTCCCGGATGAGAATATCATGCTAATTACAGATTATGAAAAGCCTAGACTGTATGAAGGACCTGAGCAAGGATCCTGATGGACTATGGTTTTTGATGGAGCTTCCAACGCACTGGGTAACAAAATTGGTGTTGTGATCATTTCCTCCGAAGGTTGCCATACGCCTTTCACTTCCAGACTTTGCTTTGACTGTACCAACAATATGACTGAGTATGAAGCGTGCATCTTGGGTCTTAAAGCTTCTATTGACCTAAGAATCAAATTCTTAAGTGTATATGGAGACTCATCTTTGGTAATCGGTCAAGTTAAAGGAGAGTGGGATACAAAGCATCCAAATCTTATCCCTTACAAAGAACTTGCGCTAACCTTGATCCCGTACTTTGAAGAGATTACCTTTGAACATATTCCGAGGGAAGAAAATAAGTTGGTGGATGCTTTAGCTACCATGTCATCCATGTTCAAGGTCAAATGGGATAACGAAGCTCCCAGAATTACTGTCGAAATATTTGAAGAACCGGTGCACTGCTATGAGATTGACACTGATGGAGTAGAGGAGAAGCCTTGGTTTCACAAAGTGAAAAGATATCTTGAAGCTCAAGAATATAGGGAAGGGGCACCAATCAACGATAAGAAATTTCTACGGAGGTTCTCTGCCAAGTTCTTCCTGAGCAATGCGATTTTGTACAAGTGAAATCATGATTCAACTCTGCTTCGTTGTCTGGACAAGAAGGAAGCAGAGAAAATTATGGAGGACATGCATGAAGGCATCTTTGGTACTCACTCTAGCGGACATATTATGGCCAAGAAGATTTTGAGGGCTGGTTACTATTGGTCGACTATGAAAACTGATTGTTACCACCACTCGAGGAATTGTCATAAGTGCCAAATTTATGCTGATAAGGTTCATGTACCTCCAATTCCTTTGAATATCATGACTTCCCCTTGGCCATTTGTAATATGGAGATCAATATGATCGGAGAAATCAAGCATACTTCCTCTAATGGACATTGTTTCATTCTCGTCACCACTGACTACTTTACAAAATGGGTCGAAGCGGCTTCATTTCCCTCAGTTACCAAGAACGTTGTGGCTCGATTCATCAAGAATAACCTCATTTGTCATGATGGCATCCCTGAAAGGATCATCACTAATAATGGTACCAACCTCAACAACGCCATGATCACTGAACTCTGCACGCAGTTCAAGATCAAGCATCATAACTGAAATTCTGGTGTATGCCAGTCTTCAGATGTTATACTCAATGTCTAGACATCTGATATGACATAATAACTACACTGCAAGGTAGATACCAAATTTTTCGTGATTCAGTACTAAAGAATAACAGAAGCACAGTTTTATCCAAGCTGCGCCAGATATACTTTGAAGGTGCAGAGGATAGAACACTCGATGTAACTAGTTCTGTTCATCTGTTGCACATGATCAGCAGAGAGCAAACAACCTTCACAGTTCTGTTTCTCCTGCATAGATATCAGCATGATGTCTTAGCATGTTCTGAGACATCATCTGTTACAACATTACAGTTTTACCTTGATATATAACAGACAGAATTATAAAGTGTTGAAGGTAAAAACACAAATCAGTTGTTGACCCAGTTCGGTGAAACACACCTACTCTGGGGGCATACCAAGCCAGGAAGAAGATCCACTATCAGCAATATTAATTCAGGACTAAACTTCACAAGTTCCCATCCCTCACTTAATCATTTACCCAGTGCAACCTATACCTAGGAACTCCTAGATAGAAACCTACCAGTTTCCTTTCCTATTGTCGCAACAACAGAAGTCTTACTCCTACTCAAGAAGTAGTGCCCTCCCACTTGGTTTCCTACATTACAATAAAAAATACTTAGACTTGCTTCACAGCTTCGTCTAAGAACACTCAAACTCTTACCTACAGGTATCGAGTTATACACATGGTAACCTTGCCACAGACTGACAGGTTTACCTAACAGAACACCTCCAATATTACATTATGTGAGGCTCTCCAACCCTAGGTTACAATCTGCTATTTATAACCTATTACCCAACTGGATTTGGGCCTTCAAAATTGCAGCAAGCTTTTCTCCTTGCTGTTACAAAACAGCAACAAACTTCTGCTACAATCAAGGTCTTCAATCTTCTAGTTCCTAAAATATCTCCATATTTAGAAACAACATTTTCTTCAAATATTCTGATTGATTCTTGATTGATCTTCAGATTCTCCATAAGAAACGCCACATATATTCTCAGAATATTTAAGTACCAGAACTGTAACTGAATTACCAATTCCGTTGGCGTGATGTCTAGTCAGATGTCATGACATTACATCTAACATGTTGTCCCATATGTTGAACTTCTTCAATACAACATGTTTAGGAGAACCACGCTCATTTGCTGATAACCTCTTTCATAAATTAGATCACTTAAAACAATTAGGTTACATGTCACAGCTGTTACAAACATTCAACATATAACATAGTTAACTTAATTTCAGGTGCGATGTCATATGCTGATGTTGTGACATTTTACATAACATGTTGGTCCAGATGTTGAACTTCTTCAACCCAACATATTAAAACAACAGAGGGAATATGGGTAAACTTGCTTTTTTATTTGTTTTACAAATGAAGCCAACTCTCCAGCCAGGGCACTTACAATCTCCCTCTTTGGTAAATTTTGGCTAAAACAAATAAGTGGAAGTTGCATATTGGGACCAGGCCACAACACAGTTGAGATGTTACAACATCTTGTCCAACATCTTCTTTGCAGAGACTGATGTCCTTTGAGCAAACAACAAACCTCTATCCCTCCATCGATGGCCCAAGAGGATTTCTTTTCTCTCAATTATTGTTGATAATCTTGATACTGATTACATAGATCATGTAACTCAGATCACAAGTCACAACTATCCTCTTAACTCAGAACACAAGACACAAACAAAGTCACTTAGTTAGAGCGTTCCATTCAGCATGTTGGACATTGCCTTCTGTTGCTCTCACCTGAGTCTCGCCTGAGTCTGGGTCCCTATCTTTCTCCCTCTTTTTGGCCAGAATTTGACAAAGACTGCCCATACAGATCCATACCCATGCACAATTTTCCCAGATGCTAACAAACTTCATATTGCTGAAACCCTCTGATGAAGAGAAAGAATAGAGAGAGTCTTCATAAATAATGCAACTTTGGCATAGATAGTAACGACCTTGGTACTTTTACTCTGACAGTTTCAATACCCTAGGACTGGTTTTAATGCAGTTACCTACCCTTGGGTTTGACCCTTTGACCATGTCAGGATGAAGTATGTCTTGCCCCTTTAAAAAAACAGACATTTGTCTTTTAGAACAGACTACTCCCTTTATGTACTTGTCTTAGGATCCCCTTTCCAAGAAACATCGTTGGCATATTACACTCTGCCTCAGTTATATAATACCTTTATTAGATGACAAGTTATCACCTAAAAATTCCAGCTCACTAAACTGCTTCATAATGAGACACAACCGCCCTGTTTTCTTAGCAGATGAAAACATGCTCAAATCCTATGTCGTCATACATTCTGCTATTTTCATATTAGCAGCTTGAAACCATTCCATTTTCACAAAGAGGATGGTTACTCCCTCTGAGTCATACAACTGTACACACATGGGTTTATTAATAATAATCCACACTTCATCCAATTTTCCTCCTGTCTGTAGTTTTAGAGGTAATTAGGAACAATGTCATTAGGCAATGTGATGACATTCGGTCAGACATAGTCCTCTTCAGTCTTGAACACATCATCCCAATAGTGCCGCACTTTATATCCTACGCGTTTGATGAAGACTTTTCGTACAAACCAATACTCCCCCTGTTAGGGACAATCACTTCTCCTCATGGAAACAAGTAGGTCACATTCAATACTCAGTTGGACCTTCAAGACAACTTCTGATTCAAAGTAAATAAGACCCCTTGATGAATGGAAAACATAAGATGCATCTTCATGTCTTCAAGAGCGCACCCTCTGTTCAACAATATTGGTTGAACGCATTCATACTCTGAATCAAACTTTCTCGATAATAATCAGCTGCCACATGTTGATTATCTTGATTCTCTGAATCCACTGCTGAGATAGAACAAATGCCACTGTTTGATTATCTCCTTCATGAATCCTTATATGAAAAATCAAATGCCACCTTTTGAGTTCTCCATGTTTATCAGACTTCTCCCAAAGATATTCTGATCTTCCAATTGAAATTTGAACTTCAAGCTACAAGTTATCACAAAAGGCTTAGATACACTAAGACAGGAACATGTAACATCTTCTCCACCCAACAACTCCAAAGAGCTGCAAAGAGACGATCTTTTTGGAAGTATCCAATCTTCAACTTCGTAGATCATCCTATCTTAAGTTGATGTGCCACTTCACCAACCAAGAATCTGATGTTGAACCAAATGTCACAACATTATGTTATAACATCTAGTTGTTGAATTCAGCTCCTTCTCTAATTTACTTCCTTACCTAGATCAGAACCAGACTGATCCAAGTAACCATCATCAAGATTATGATGTCTTCTTCTTCTTGTAGCTTCAAGTCTGAACACGTTTCCAGGAAACCTTTTCAAGGATCAAATGATTTTGCTGTCACCAAAGAGATAGCTCTAAATCATCACTCTTCCTGTGATTCTTCACAGGGTCTAGAAGAAGGAATGTTCCCACATCTTTAAGAACATCAGTTATCTTGAACTCCAAGGATACTCAATTAAATACTTGTACTTGTCACAAATAGCAATTGATCATAAATCCTTCCCATTATTCTGTAAGATACTTTCACCATTTGAATACTTTGACATACTCTTCGTGTGTTAATATCTTCTTCTTGTAAGCACGTTCTTTGAGAGACCAAAGAGTTGAGATATCTAGGTTGCCACCCTTGACTCAAGTAAATAGAATTTTCTCTGAACAAACTCTACTCACCTCAACAGATTTGAAACTCCTACTAGATCAGATTCATCCTTAGGAATGAGAGAGACGAATCCTTCCTTGCAAATATGTCACACAACACCCAGAACCCATGTGACATAGGTCAACAGCCAGCTAAACACCAGGCTGAACTAATGTGAGGAGGTTAACCAAATCTCCCCCTCAACCTACCAATCATGGAAGCTCCACACAAAATATCCATGCAAATGTCTCGACATGACATATGACATCCCTACCAGATCACACCAATCAGACTTCAGCTGACCTTAAGTACTTCAGAGAAAACAACAACACCAATCATCAGCAGATATGTATTTCCAGAACATACTACCTTAATCAAATTCTGAGTCTTCAAATTCTCACATCTTGAAAGATCTTCCACTTCTAATCATGATGTTTAAATGACACGACTCATGATCCCAATCTACTTCTATGAAGGAGCAATAATGCTGCACCATCATTGGCTTTTATTAACCAATGAGCTTGTCTTTCTTCACACCATAGTACTCCAGGGAACAACTGCTCAGCCCTGATCAATGTCACATCTCAACCAGCTTTACTTCTAGAGTTCTGACTCCTAAAAGTAACCTTCGGGAGTACACAGACATAGTTGACTCTACCATTGTCAACTTTGCACACACAGATGTCTCCTCTTCCAGGTCAGGAGTAGGTTCCAAACAAAAGTATCCCTTTGTTTGACACCCAAAACATATGCTCTTCAACTAGTAGCTGCATACTTGTTCCACCATCACATAGAACATCAGTTCCATCACCTTGGAACAAGGCCCTCCTTGAAATTCTTCAAGGTCTTCGTATAACACTAATCCGTGATTATGTGATTCTTACCATCCTGAACGAAGAACGTCTTCATGAGTGGACTTGAGAGGACTCAAGTATCTGTGACATCTTCAATAGCTTATGTTGAATCCTTGAATACAGTAGCCTTCAATCCACAAGAGGGGAAACACATCAGAGCTTGAGTTTTGCCAAGTATTACACAGCGGAAGAACATAATACAACTCAATCTTTGCACACACACTTTAGGCGTACACAAATCCCAGGTTTGAAAATAAATCAAACCTGGAGCAGCTACCACACAACCAGGCCAAATGCCAATCACCAAAGACAGGTACACACAGTTCCTGTCATGAATAGTCCATCCTCCCACTTTAAGGGACCATTCAGGGAAATAACAAACCTTTCCAGGTTACAATCTCCAGTACTAAGATTGACCTTGCAGATACCAGAAAGTATCACCCATGGATCTCATCCAGAAACAGAACAGGATGCCTGCTCTGATACCAATTGAAATTCTGGTGTATGCCAGTCTTCAGATGTTATACTCAATGTCTGATATGACATAATAACTACACTGCAAGGTAGATACCCAATTTTTCGTGATTCAGTACTAAAGAATAACAGAAGCACAGTTTTATCCAAGCTGCGCCAGATATACTTTGAAGGTGCAGAGGATAGAACACTCGATGTAACTAGTTCTGTTCATCTGTTGCACATGATCAGCAGAGAGCAAACAACCTTCACAGTTCTGTTTCTCCTGCACAGATATCAGCATGATGTCTTAGCATGTTCTGAGACATCATCTGTTACAACATTACAGTTTTACCTTGATATATAACAGACAGAATTATAAAGTGTTGAAGGTAAAAACACAAATCAGTTGTTGACCCAGTTCGGTGAAACACACCTACTCTGGGGGCATACCAAGCCAGGAAGAAGATCCACTATCAGCAATATTAATTCAGGACTAAACTTCACAAGTTCCCATCCCTCACTTAATCATTTACCCAGTGCAACCTATACCTAGGAACTCCTAGATAGAAACCTACCAGTTTCCTTTCCTATTGTCGCAACAACAGAAGTCTTACTCCTACTCAAGAAGTAGTGCCCTCCCACTTGGTTTCCTACATTACAATAAAAAATACTTATACTTGCTTCACAGCTTCGTCTAAGAACACTCAAACTCTTACCTACAGGTATCGAGTTATACACATGGTAACCTTGCCACAGACTGACAGGTTTACCTAACAGAACACCTCCAATATTACATTATGTGAGGCTCTCCAACCCTAGGTTACAATCTGCTATTTATAACCTATTACCCAACTGGATTTGGGCCTTCAAAATCGCAGCAAGCTTTTCTCCTTGCTGTTACAAAACAGCAACAAACTTCTGCTACAATCAAGGTCTTCAATCTTCTAGTTCCTAAAATATCTCCATATTTAGAAACAACATTTTCTTCAAATATTCTGATTGATTCTTGATTGATCTTCAGATTCTCCATAAGAAACGCCACATATATTCTCAGAATATTTAAGTACCAGAACTGTAACTGAATTACCAATTCCGTTGGCGTGATGTCTAGTCAGATGTCATGACATTACATCTAACATGTTGTCCCATATGTTGAACTTCTTCAATACAACATGTTTAGGAGAACCACGCTCATTTGCTGATAACCTCTTTCATAAATTAGATCACTTAAAACAATTAGGTTACATGTCACAGCTGTTACAAACATTCAACATATAACATAGTTAACTTAATTTCAGGCGCGATGTCATATGCTGATGTTGTGACATTTTACATAACATGTTGGTCCAGATGTTGAACTTCTTCAACCCAACATATTAAAACAACAGAGGGAATATGGGTAAACTTGCTTTCTTATTTGTTTTACAAATGAAGCCAACTCTCCAGCCAGGGCACTTACAATAACTCTTCTCCATGAATACCTAAGATGAATGGCGCAGTGGAAGCCACCAACAAAAATATAAAGAAGAATGTGCAAAAGATGGTTGTGACCTACAAAGACTGGCATGAGATATTACCATTTTATCTTCATGGCTATCGTACTTTGGCGTGAACATCAACTAGGGCAACCCCATTCTCTCTAGTCTATGGTATGGATGTTATCCTGCCTATCAAAGTTCAAATCCCTTCTCTAAGGATTATGAAAAAGCAGACTTAGACGAAGATGAGTGGATTCAGACTAGGTTAGACCAGTTGAGTTTGACTGACGTAAAGAGGCTGGCGGCTGTCTGTCATGATCAGATGTATCAAAAACGTATGGTCAAGGCATTCAACAAGAAGATCAAGCATCAAGTATACCAGGATGGTGACTTGGTAATAAAGTGCATCATTCTACCACAAGGCGATCCCATGGCAAATGGACTCCCACCTACGAAGGGCCATTTGTTGTCAAGAAAGTATTCTTAGGCGGTGCTATGATGCTAACCACTAGGGACGGCGAAGATTTCCCGCACCCGGTGAACGCGGACATAGTCAAAAAATACTACACATAAGAATGACCCGATAGGTTGACACACCTAGGTATAAATAAGGGCATCCCGGCAAACCAAAAGGGTTCGAGCAAAAATTAGGGATATATACAAAAGATGGTACATCTGGCAAGTCGAAAACCTGAAAAGGCAGCTTGAGCAAAATAGGGTATCCTAGTGGACTGAAAAACTGAAAGGGCGGTCCAGGCAAAAATTAGGGATTAAAAGCGTATGATTATGTCCCGTTAGATCACTTACAGCCAGCTTTATTACCAAGGTCAAAATTTCAAATGGTACAAGATTGTTTCAATCAACTTCTTCCGATGGCAAGGGACGAGATGTTCGAAGACATCGGGGCAATAACAAAGTTTGGAACCCAATGAGATCACTTCCACATGGCTATACATTTTGTTTTCACTTTGTACTCTTTTCAATTTCATGACAACTTCCTCTTACTAGGATTTCCGTCTCTTTGTACAAAATCGCTTGTTTGTAGGCAAATTATCAATACAAATACATCTTAAAGTTCAAACTTTTGGTTTTTGCCTGTTTTGTTTGCAAAAACGTTCAACGACTAAATTAAATGAACATATGCATATGAACATGATTAACTATTAACAAATATATGCATAAGAACATGAATAAGCATTTACTCAAAAAACTCTAGGAGTTGGGATGACACTCGAGCTGCCCGTAAAACCCCCACAGAGCTACTTCTATGAGATTATCCCCACGGAATAATCTTCACAAAATTCATTCCCCAATAAGGATACATTCTCACAATTTCCTTACGGAGTTCCAATCAGTACACTTCATGAAAATTCTCTTCCCCAACTGAGTTTGAAAACTGTAAAATCCTTGCAGATTTCTTCTCTCTAGAAAAATCAATTCCCCCAAGAGAGTTTGTTTCCTCAACAGAATATTCAAACAGGGTTTATTTCCCCAACAGACTATAATTTCCGCAGCTCGAGTCTATTCCTCAGACTACCACAAATCACTGATAAAATTCCTCCCCCCAGTGAAGTCACTACAATCCCCAGTCAGGGTGTACACAAATTATCCTCCCCAGACGAGTCGGAAGATTATCCATATCTTTTATCCCTAGTCAGGATATATAAGAATTAAATTCCCCAGTAGAGCAATGAACAACCGATGTTCCTAAACTCTTCTCCCAAAAGCAGAAATCAACATCCCCAGCGGAGTTTCCTCAAACAAGTAAGCAGGAATCCCCAGCGGAAGCATTCTAGACAAATTTGAAGATACACATACTCTTCATCCCCAGCAATAGTCAAGGATTCATTTTCCCATACAAAGATACTACGCGGGTTTACAAATACACTTCAACAATATTTCAAATTCATACGTCATATCATATGCACACGAAACGCATATAGCACAATATGATTTATCTTGAGAACATCATTACGCAATGCATTTCATACATCATGACATTGCATACAGTTAACTCTTTACCTTTTCAAGAAGAATCAATCGAAGACCGATATCATCAACAAATCCTCAAAATAGATTGTAGGTCATTCCCTGAAACAAGACAGGGAAAATGTATACATGATGGACACTCCATTCAAACCTCTCCTGGCTAGGATTAAATCGACCAAAGATTTATTCTGATACTTCTCTCAGTATACCTTTTCTGACTCAGATTAAATTGACTAAAGATTTATTCTGATACTTCTCCCAGTTAAAGATTTAAAGACCTATGCTGGCTCAGATTAAATCGACCAAAGATTTATTTTGATACTTCTCTCAGTAGACCTTTTCTGGCTCAGATTAAATCGACCAGAGATTTATTCTGATACTTCTCCCAGTTAAAGATTCAAAGACCTCTGTTGGCTCAGATTAAATCAACCATTTATTCTGATACTTCTCTCAGTAGACCTTTTCTAGCTCAGATTAAATCGACCAAAGATTTATTTTGATACTTCTCCCAGTTAAAGATTTAAAGACCTCTGTTGGCTCAGATTAAATCGACCAAAGATTTATTCTGATACTTCTCTCTGTATACCTTTTCTAGCTCAAATTAAATCGACCAAAGATTTATTCTGATACTTCTCCCAGTTAAAGATTTAAAGACCTATGCTGGCTTAGATTAAATCGACCAAAGATTTATTCTGATACTTCTCTCGGTAGACCTTTTCTAGATCAGATTAAATCGACCAAAGATTTATTCTGATACTTCTCCCAGTTAAAGATTTAAAGACCTCTGTTGGCTCAGATTAAATCGACCAAAGATTTATTCTGATACTTATCTCAGTAGATCTTTTTTGGCTTAGATTAAATCAACCAAAGATTTATTCTGATACTTCTCCCAGTTAAAGATTTAAAGACCTCTGTTGGCTCATATTAAACCGTCCAAAGATTTATTCTGATACTCCTCTCAGTCGACCTTTTTTTGGCTCAGATTAAATCGACCAAAGATTTATTCTGATACTTCTCCCAATTAAAAATTTAAAGACCTCTACTGGCTCAGATTAAATCGACCAAAGATTTATTCTAATACTTCTCTCAGTAGACCTTTTCTGGCTCAGATTAAATCGAACAAAGATTTATTCTGATAATTCTTCCAGTAGACATTTTCTGGCTCAGGTTAAGTCAACCAAAGATTTATTCTGATATTCCTTACAGTAGTCACTTTCTGGCTCAGATTAAATCGACCAAAGATTTACTCTGATACTTCTCCCAGTTAAAGTCGAGCGGTGACTCGTTATGATATTTCTACTCAACAGTTACTTTGGATAGCATCTATAAGCCCATCTCCGACAAAATCTTCATCATCTCTCTAAATGGTATCTGTAAAGCCTATTCCCGGTATAATCAACCAACAGTTTTACTTCATACACATGTGAGTGCAAATTTCTGGGCACTTAAGTGTTCAATCATCTTCCACCTTCAAGTCGCGAATGGCGAACATGTCGATCTAACACTTCAGGTTTAAGAAGATTGAACAGGGACAGCTGTTGTACCCAAAAAATTTCACTCCCTTTTCTTCAAGACATTTCTCACAAAAGATCTCAAATGCTCAAGGGTTCTCAAAGAGTTGATCAGACAAACTCACCTCCTAAGCACTGAGACCACAAATTAGAGTTTTGGTTTTCACAAGGAAAATTGGACTTCTAATGCCTCAAATGACTTTCATGGTTCATCATAGATCCTCAATAATGCTCATGTCAAGTTTTAAGCCTTGCATCACAAATTTGCCTAGTCAATGGCTCAGATGACTGAAAATCAGCTGTATTGGGTAAAAAGTCAACTGTGATCAATATACAGTCAAACTTCAATATTTTTGGTCCACATCAACATTTTGAAGTCATATTCATAAATTTATTAGGGGTTGATCATAATTCCTCAACAAAAAGCACTCAAATCATCAAAGAGGCAAAATTGTCAAAATTAGGGTTTTGACTGAGAATGATTGATCATTGACTTTTAACCTAGTACGTGACCTAATGGCTTGAAGCATGATTTTAAGGATTCAAACACAATATCTTGACCTAATTTCATGGCTCAAATCATTTCTCAAGATCAAGGGATTGATAGTTGAAATTTGGATCAACTGATGAAAAGTCAACTGACACACAAAAAGTCAAACTTTGACTTTTTGGTCAACATTGAATTTCAAAGATCAAGAATCATCAAGACATTAAAAACATAAAACTTGATCATCAAGAATCAAAAAATTCAAGAAAAGTCAACAAAAGTCAAGATTTCTCATACTTAGAAAAATTCTAAGTGTTTTTATCCTTGATAAATTCACTACTTCATGACAATTTTTCACCAAGATGCAAGATGATTCAAGGAAAACTTTCAACATGAAAGTTGTAGATATTTATGAAATCTACAACTTTTTTCTTGAGGTTTGATGTCCAAAAAATGTTTAGTTTAAGAGATATAGGCCCATGAAGTCATGGCATTTTTAACAAAACACTTAGTGAAATTTTCAACAAGTTTGGTCAGATTTTTGTCCCAACTTCTTGGAAATTTTTCACCAAGTTCCAAGTTGATTTAGCCAAAGCGGTTAACATGAAGGTTATAGATAATGTTTCAAGCTTTCGAAAATATCCAATAACTTGAAGAGATCATGCTTGAGCTAGGAGAATCGAAGAGAAGAAGTTGAGCATCCATTCTTGAATTACAAGGCATTTTCATGAAGAACACATGATCAAATCTCAAACCTATGTTGCATAATCTTGCTTTACAGGATTTTAAATTGAAAATCACTCAATAATTTAATGTTTATAGAACTGATTGATCCATTTTCCAAGTGATTCAAGCTCTGTCCAAGTTGATTTGCCATTTAGGGAAGAAAGCAAAGACTTCCATTTTGGAAAAGTGGCTTTAATCACAAAGTCCACTCTCCTTGAGCCTTGCACTTGTTTCTTATTAGCATACACAATCTAAAAGCCATAAGCAACATATCTACAGCTCCTAAGCACCCTACAAGCCCTTGTACTATGCATTGGAACAATGTATTTCAAGTTTGCTTCAAAACCAAGTCTCATAACCATAACATGTGATCTTTGAAATCTGGTTACTTGAGCCTTCCAAACCTTTTCTCTATAAATAGAGAGGTTGTTTGCAAGCTAGCACACGAATTTAAGATCCCTCTAACCCCCTCAAACTCCCTGAAATCAGAATTGGCATCCAAAACATCCATTGTTGCACATTCTGACTTTGAATTCCAAATACACAATCCACTCGTGCGTTTTCACTTTTAATCAATCACAAAGCTTCTATAACTCATATAGAGGCTATCCAAACCCTTGATACACAATTGTAACACCATTTGCACCATCCTCCATTTCCAAAAATAGTCACCTGCAACTTGACTTCTCCAGAAAATTTCAGACACTTTCAGCTCAAAGTAAGCATTGCAATAGCTTCGTAGGAGTTCAGTGAAGCTATCCAGATCATCACCATACCTCCAGGAGTGCTCAAACTCCAAACAATATTTCCAGTTATGAGGTAAGTTTTCTCAACTTTGAACTTCTTATGCAAGCATCATTAATGGTTACTCTGTGAATGAAAAATGTAGACATCATTGCCCTTAAGCTAACCATGCCTTTAGTTTTCATTTATGTTAACTGTACGTGGAGAATTTTGAAGTTGAACTTCCAGAAAAATTAGGTTTTAATTTGGTACCAACAAAAATTCATGCTCATCTTTGATTTATAGATTTAGTTATTTACATGGTTGGATTCGTGGTGAAAAAACAAGCAAGTTTCATGTTTACACTTTTGAAAATGGTTGAGAAATGAGCAAGTTTGAAAATTCAAAAACAGTGTTAAAGTTGTTGGCATGAGGAAGAAGATGAAGTTAAAATCAGGAATGAGTTTATTTTAAATTTAGTGCAAGTTGTTCTATTATTGGATATAACAGCCACCTCAGTGGTAGAGAAGCGCACACTAAGTCATTTTCCTATAGGGACCTGGGTTCGAGCCCCAGTGGTACCCTTTTGTTTTTCACCTAATTTTTTATTTCAGATTCTATACAAGTAAGATGAATGTGTGCATAGTGTTCCTCTCACCAATACCATAGAAGCATCCCATGGCTAGATCCAACGCTCCACACGAGCAAGCCTATGATGCACTCTCAAAAAGCCAGCAACACTGAATCACAAAACAGGCGTTGGACTTTCACTGTATGGGAAATGTTGACTTTTGTTGACTTTATTGATTCTTGATGATCAAGTTTAATGTTTTTGAACGTCTTGATGATTCTTGATCTTTGAAATTCAATGTTAACCAAAAAGTCAAAGTTTGACTTTTTGTGTGTCGGTTGACTTTTCATCAGTTGATCCAAATTTCAAATATCAATCTCTTGATCTTGAGAAATGATTTGAGACATGAAATTAGACCAATATATTGTGTTTGAATCCTTAAGATCATGCTTCAAGCAATTAGGTCATGTACTAGGTCAAAAGTCAATGATCAGTCATTCTCAGTCAAAACCCTAATTTTGACAATTTTGCCCCTTTGATGATTTGAGTGCTTTTCTTGAGGAATTATGACCAAACCTTAATAAATTGATGAATATGACTTAAAAATGTTGATGTGGACCAAAAATATTGAATTTTGACTGTATATTGATCACAATTGATTTTTTACCCAATACAGTTGATTTTCAATCATCTGAGCCATTGACTAGGCAAATTTGTGATGCAAGGATTGAAACTTGGCATGAGCATTATTGAGGACCTATGATGAACCATGAAAGTCATTTGAGGCATTATAAGTCCAATTTTCCTTGTGAAAACCAAAACCCTAATTTGTGGTCTCAGTGCTTAGGAGGTGAGCTTGTCTGATCAACTCTTTGAGAATCTTTGAGCATTTGAGATATTTTGTGAGAAATGTCTTGAAGAAAAGGGAGGTAAAATTTTGTGGTACAACAACAATAATTCAATTATCTTACATGGTATCAACCCTAACAATCTCTTTCTCTAAAATAAATCTTTCTTTCTACGTTGTCATCGCCTATCTCTATAATCGCCATCAACCCTAATCGATCCTTTTCTCTAAGATAAACCCTTAACTATGCAACAGCCTGAACCACCGTCATTACATCCTTCCACCTCCGACACACCAAAATTTTCTCAATCTCTCTCTCTATCTCTCTCTCTCTCTCTCTCTCTCTCTCTCTCTCTCTCTCTCTCTCTCTCTCTCTCTCTCTCTCTATCTCTCTCTCTCCCCGTCGATCCTGCATCCTCAGCATTGGTGTCTCTCTCTCTCTCTTAACGCGACTTTTAAGTCTGATCACAATGATAACAACACCAATAACTTAACCACCTCTTCTAAAAGTAGTGATACCAACAAGGAGACAACATATTCTCTCTCATAAACAATAACAAAGAGAAAGATCAGTATAGTGGTCAAGCTCTTCCACATCCCTGCCCTCTCTCATCGGATTCTACATCATATTGGTCCCTCTACAAATAAGAAACCACTGACAGATGCCTCCACTATCAAGTATAAGCAACCGAGTATTGTTGACTCTACCGTTCTTCAATGGATATATTCCATAATCTCCACTGACCTTCTGACCACCATCCTGGAACCAGACTTCATTGCCATGGAAGCTTGGAATTATTTAGCTAACATTTTTTAGGACAATCGGAATGCTCGTGTTGTCACTCTCAAGTAAGAGTTCTCCAACACTCGAATGGAATACTTTCCCATATGTCTCCTTACTTCAACCGTCTGAAGATGCTCTATGATCAGTTGAGGAATTTTGGCTCTGCTATCAACAACCATTATTTAGTTATTCAAATGATATCTGGTCTTTCAGAAGTTTGCCGCAATGTTCATCCTTTGATCTCTTGCAGAGGAATCTTTTGTACCTCCGATATAATGAAGATTAAAGGGTTCATTGATATCTTCAATTGAAATTTTACAAGACCCAAAGCTATTACTAAGTATGATAAGGTTCACAATAGATTGATTAACCTCATAAGGGATAATATTTGGCATTCCTAAATTCAACATCCGAGTAACAGAAGAAGAATCATCGATACTTAGTATATTTATTACATTTGTAGGTAAGCTACATATTTTGACCATAAATAGAATAATGAATTGTAAACATGAAATATAAAGATGGTACCTAAAAGAGCCTAAAATAGAGATAACAATTAAAGAATATGACTTAGAAGATGCGTTGGACCATGAAATGTATTACCCAAAGAAGGAAAAAAATAATGAATTGAGTTTCTCCAAAGTTTAGAGAGGAAAATCAAAGTGTGTATAATGAAAGGAAGTTGTAGTTTGTATAAAATGGTGATTTTTTATTTTGAAATGACAAGTGACCCTTATATTGATAAGCGAGGCAGATTAGTGAATAACTCAATATGAAATAAAATGGAGAGGCAAAAAAGCAATAGTTATATTTTTTCTTCAGAATACAATGACACTTGATAACACTTGAACATCTTAGGAAAAGGCGACACTCACTGGTCTAGAAACATAGGGCCACATGTCAAATAAATCATGTAAAACGTCTCAATAATGAGACTCATATATAATGCATATTTTCCATATGTTATTCACATCAGTTTCCAAATCTCCCATACTTTTCTAAGCAACGACCCTATAACAAGTAACTAGATCCATTTCTCTAAAAGCTTCTCACTACCACACCATAAATAGTCTTAGGCAAAATTGTTTTTGCATTGGCCAAAGGCCCAATATGAGAAATCCCACCTTTGATCCATATTTGAAACAACCAACGAACTCTCATACATAAAGGATCTCATGTGAAGAAAAATGTACAATTCAAATCATCCAACGCTTATACATTATTCATCATTCTCTGACTCACTTGAGTGTTAGAGTGCTTAGTTTGCAAGTCAGTTCCTTTCCACCGCATCAGAAACTCAAGTCCACCACAGTGGAGCATTACCCTAACATTTCACCGATATACGTCTAATTCTCAATAAAACAGGTCCCTCAATTTTATCTTACATACTAATATCTTTTATATTTAATGTTTTTGCAACTTAATATATTAATTAAATATTTTTAAATATTATTAATGTGAAATTAAATTAAATTTTTAAATAATCTATTGTTAAATGAAGATCATTGTGAATTAAAGTGATAATAATACATTTAAGTGTATAGTTAAAAATAAAGAAAAAAAATTGTAGAAGAAAAAAAACTAGAAATAAAGATATGGAGTTTTGTAGTTAAAACTCACCAAGTAAAAAAACATTGGTTTTTAAAATCAAAATGGTCTAGATCAACAAAAACCATGAGAACCTTTAACTAAAAAATTAGGCTTTAATGTATTTTTGACCTCTCTATTTTTATATTTTTTTAGTTTTAGTCCTTCCATTTTAAAAGTCAATTTTTTTTATTCCTAAACTTTACCTAACTTGGGATTTCATTGGTCTCCCTCTAGTTTTGCATATGTGGCGCCCTTATTAATGGCATGGCATTGTTACAGTTATTATGCGTTAGATGAACACACATTGTAGGGAGTTAGTGTAGCAGTGTCATGTCATTAATAAGGGCATGTATGCAAAACTATATAGGGACCAACAAAATCCCAAGTTATGTAAAGTTTAGGGACCAAAAATTGACTTTTAAAATGGGGGACCAAAAATACATTTAAGCCATAAAATTATTAGCAATTCAAAAATGGTATAGAAAATTTGGGGAATTGCTTAAGGCACCCAAATGATTGCTATCACACTCTCGTAAAAAATAAAATAAAAAAACATCTTTAAATTTCAGAGATGCATCTTTGGACGCATCCTAAACACGCATAACTCATGCTAATTCCTATGTTACGCCCCAAATATTTTGAGTGAGTTAAATCTGGAAATGCATCTCTATAAACCTTACATAGATGTATTTTTGAATCATACTAAACCAGAAGCAAGCATAGAAGCAAAAAGTTGTAGAATGAAAAGCAAAATTAACATTGAGAACATAAAAAAAAAACTAAATATTACATGAGTCATCACTAACATAAATCGAACATTACATTTCAACATTCAGGTGGAAATTTTAACATCTTCATGATATCTTCGATTGATCTCGCAATCTCCACATCCAACTCGATCAGAAATTTTGTTATGTAACAAAAAATTGTATTCCATATAACCTTTACATTTTCATCTGTCTTCAACTAAAAGTTATTGAGCTCAATCTTCCCGTCATTTTCAATCGAGAGTGATCAGTACTCAAGCTTAATAATTTTTTGATTGTCTAAGTATAATAGGAGATTCTCCAATAAGAATTTCAAATTTGCAAAAGGGGTGTAGTCATTAAACTTAAAATCAATTGAGGGCTTCACTCGTTGAAGTAGACATATGTGACATGCAAATTGATGTTCTTTATGGTATAATGTGATTTGGTAAGAAATATGAGATGAGAGCCTCATACTTATAGAATTTGCAGGCTAATATGAATCTTAGAAATTCTATCTTGTATCAGGGGAAGTTTCAGAAATACATTTTCGGAATCACCTCGTATCGTGTTTATGGAGATGCATTTTCGGAATCAGACAATACAGAAGCAGTTTCAGAAATAGTGAGAAACATAACTCGTTTTAGAATAAAAACGGGAGAAATTTTTTGGAAAATTAAACATGTATTAAAATCTTCAAAAATGTATATATTTTACATCATTAATATTATACAAGATTACATACAAAATACTTATAACCACATAAATACATTATTAAATAAAAACTAAAATGAACCGAAATATGTGTCACTCACTAAATCTATCGGCGGTACTGCCTTTGATTTTTGTCTATTTGATTCTCATTTAATCTTGTTCAACTTGATGAACTCTTGCATCCTTTCCAAAAACTAATTCGGCCAAGTCTCGACTTTTCTTAATAAATGAGTCGTCCACTCTGGTGATATCAGTGGTCTAGGGCATACTGGTTTCAAAATAAACTTGAACAAAATGTCACGTTTTTTAAAGCCACCAGATACACCGAGAAACTGTATCTTGCCATATCAATACACACTCTTTCATAGACACTTGCTATAAGATGATACATTTCAAGGAAACTTGTCCATTTTTCCTCTGGTGTCGGTCCACTAATGCAACGAACAATAGATTTATAAATTACATCAATTTTTTTTGTATATCCGTGAGTGTGATTCTTTATGGCCCTTAAATTCTTTGATAAGTTGTTAACGGGAAAATGTACGATTTTCCTCTTCTTTACCGAGTAAAACTGAAACAACTCGAAAACTGTAATTACTGTCACCCTCAATATTGATGATCTGCTTAATGTATTTGTGCATACAAATTCCGGCATCTCATTAATGAACTCGATTTTCTGTGGAGGCGGTGAATGAGGTGGTTTGTTAATACAAGCTCCTTTAAAATCATTTTTTGAGATTTTGGAGTTGGAGAACCCGCATGGTTAAATTGTTTCTTGGTGTTGGTTTAACCTTCACGATATGTCGGCCAACTGAGAGTAGAGATTATTGTCTTTGAATATATGTTCCAACACTGTAATACTGTGATGGAATTTGTCTAAAAATTTCTAGATAGATTTGTCTCAATTCAAACCCCAGGTTTTGGATATGGAAATGACATTTGTAGTTGGGGTGGCAAGAGCAATGGAATTTTCACCATTTCAAATGCATTTAATAACCTCAATTTACATACTAACAGTAGTGATAATAGAAAGTGAAGTACTATTTGGAAAATCAAAGCACTTGAAAGAATTAGACCCTTCATATGGCTGGTCCATCACAATGACATCAAGACCAAACAATTTCTAAATCAGCTCAGAATTTTTGAACCTTTTTGTGTAAAGTGTGCAGGAATGAAGGGAATTATTCTTCATGTTTTAAGGAATCGTGCAATGGTGAAACATGTATGGATAAGGTTAGTCAAAGATACATATTGGGAGGCTTTTCCAACCTAAACTTGCAAGAGTGGCTGGAAAACAATATGAAACATAACTTGTACCTCAATGGGTATCATAATGATTGACAAGTAATTTTGGAAACTGCATGTCACGCGATATGGTATTGGAGAATCCAAGAACGCACGTGGCAAATTATATAATGCCTTGTAATCTTGCAAATGAGATTTTACTGCAGGTACGCCATTATAACATGATCTCGTCTTTGTAAAACAACGTCACGGCACATCAAAGAATCATGAGACATATCCAATGGATTCCTCCTGATGGTGACTGAATCACGCTCAACACTGGCGACACGATACGTAGCACATGGAGAGCACGACCTGATGTTACTTATTAGCCATCTAATAATTAAAGTGGTGTCACTTATTAGCCATGTAATACATTTATTTGTGAAGAGAAAGTTTATTAGAGATTTGGATAAATACATGAAATTGATTGATTTAGAGACACATCTCTTAGTCAATAGTCTTTGATAGAAAAATGGTGTCTTTCTCATTGGTGCATAAATAAATTATTGAGCTATACGTGTTTACGTGAAACTTTGTTAAAATGAGAAAACTTTATTCATTTTATTCATTAATTTCAATACGGATTATGCACGAAGTTTATATATTTAGTCTACCATGCATGAATTTGTTACACTAGTTAGTTGGAGTTAGTTAGACATTCATAACTAACTATTATATTCCCTCCGTTCCTTTTTAAGTGTTGTTTTAGAAGAATTTTTTTGTTTCTATTTAAGTGACGTTTTTATAGTTTAATATTATCATTTGTCAATTATATCCCTACTTTCTCAATAACTCCACTTCACATTTTCTATAAAATTAATTATTTTTTCAATTAGTTATTGGAAAAAGAGAGATGGTGTATGATTGAATTTATTTGGAAAGAGAAAGTAAATGAGGGTATAATAGAAAAAATAACTCTAATAATCCATTATCTTGGTTGAAGAGCTTTATGCTAAAATGACATTTAAAAAGAAACTGAGAGAGTATTTCTAACCACCTAAGAGCATCTCCAATGGTGCAACTCAATTTTGGGTTTTTTGCGGGACCCATTAAGTCACGTCAGCTCGAAGCAACCCAACTAGTTTTTCACTCCAATGGTGCAACTCTAAAGAACTCATAATGGGTCCCACAACTTTACTTTATATATTAATATTTTATTCATATTAAATTCTATATCATTTAAAATAATAATTTTAATTATTTAAATTAAAATTTATATAAAATAAATAAAATTCAAATTAAACTTATAATTTAAAATGATAATTAAAATTAATTTCAAATACATTACATATAATTAAAAACAATAAAAATAAATAACATCACATAAATTAATCAAACTTAAATTTCATCATCTTCATGTCCAAAACGCTCCCAAATATACTCGACTAGATCTCCTTGAAGTTGACGATGAACTTGTTTTTCACGAATATTTGCTCTTCTTTGTAGTCTTGTTGCAAGATTCGGATGAGGACCGCTAAATGTTTCAGTTGTTGAGTGATTGTTATCCAAATTATCATAAGAGTAATCAAAATTACCTCCATATGTATGTCGTTCATCTTCAACAATCATGTTGTGCAATATGATGCACGCATATATGGTATGTTTGAGGGTGTCCATGTGCCAGGCACGCGCTGGGCCACGTATAATTGCAAATCGAGATTGAAGCACTCCAAATGCCCTCTCCACATATTTTCTAGCTGATTCTTGATATTGAGCAAATAATTTTTTCTTCTCTCCTTGTGGCATTGAAATGGTCTTCACAAATGTAGTCCACTCAGGATATATACCATCGGCTAAATAATACCCCATATTATATGGTGTTCCATTGATTGTATATTGCACATTGGGAGCATGTCCTTCCAAAATATCGTTAAACACGTTGGATTGGTTTAACACATTAATGTCATTGTTTGAACCAACAATACCAAAAAAAGCATGCCAAATCCATAAGTCTTGTGATGCCACTGCTTCAAGCATGATTGTGGGCTTTCCATGATCACCTCGATAAAATTGTCCTTTCCATGCAACAGGACAATTTTTCCACTCCCAATGCATACAATCAATGGAACCCAACATACCTGGAAAGCCACGTGACTCTCCCATTTGTAAAATATGTTCAACATCAGTGTTGTTAGGCTTTCTCAAATACTCAGCCCCAAATACAGCATTCACGCCCCGAACGAATCTTTGTAAGCACTCAATTGAAGTGCTTTCACCTATTCGAACATATTCGTCTACAACGTCAGTAGGAGACCCATACGCCAACATACGAATAGCAGATGTACATTTCTGCAATGGTGAAAGACCCATTTTACCAGTTGCATCAACCCTCATTTGGAAATATTCATCATGATTTCCAAGGGCGTCTACAATTCGAAGAAATACATGCATATGCATTCTGAACCTTCTTCGGAATTGAACATCTGTGTATACTGGGTTTTCCGAGAAGTAGTCATTGAATAATCGATTGTGCCCTTCTTCACGACTACGATCTACCATTGTTCTTCTCTTTGGCATAGATGAACTTCCAGATTGACGTTCATTTTCAAGCAATTGTTCTTCATCACTATCGTCGATAAATTCTTCTTCAATCAACTCCCAAAATTCTTGGTCAAAATCATCTGAATTGTCTGAATCCATTTTAGTGAATTAAGAATGATAGAAAAATGAGAGAAGAAATAGAGAAGTATGATAGAAGAATAAGATGAGAATGGGAAAACAATGACATAAGTGATAGTATATATAATGGTTTGAATAACGGCTAGTTTGAATAACGGCTAGTTTGAATAACGGCTAGTTTGAATAAAGGATAGTTTGAATAACGGCTAGTTTGAATAACGGCTAGTTTGAATAAAGGATAGTTTGAATAACGGCTAGTTTGAATAAAGGATAGTTTGAATAACGGCTAGTTTGAATAACGGCTAGTTTGAATAACATAATATTTATTATAATTTAAAGTGGTACTAATGACCATTTTACATAGGTGTTGATAAATTAAAGTGGTACTAATGACCATTTTACATAGGTGTTGATAAATTAAAGTGGTATTAATGACCATTTTACGTCAATGATACTAACTACATTCCATTTTTTTTCCATCTTATTACAATATTTTTCATGAATATCTCGTTGATTATCATTCATAGTAGAAGTGTCTTTCATGATGATATTCATTGCCTTTAGTTCTAGCTCGTCCTCCTTACATTGAGCTAGTCTTTCCATTGCTGCTGCTCTTTTAATCCTTGCATCTTGCATTGCATTTGGAATTTCCTTTGCCTTACCCTTCCTTTTTGCTGCTTTTTGTCCCATTGGACGCTCCATTGGTGATGATGAGTTAAACTCATAACTTGAAGGTGTATTTGGGTTATCCGATGATGCCCCACTAGCATAGCTCTTTGTAATTTTTGAAGAATTTCCAATCGATTCTCCCATCCATTTAGGTTCATCTTTTAACAATCGCCATACATACTCAAGATTGAATGTTGTACCTTCATCCTGAGCAAAAAAAGCATGTGCAGCAACCATGATATCGTTCTCCGATGTCCCACTTTTTTTCCATTAACAGCTTATTTGTAACACCCAACAAATTTTTGAACCAAGCCATTTATTCGATGCCATCGACATTTTAATTGCCCGCCTAACTTTTCCCGCAATTGCCCACGATACTGGTTATAATTGGCAGCGATTCTTAACCAAAAACTCTCAGCTTTTTGATCAACTCCCACAATTGGATCCTTTGAAACATTGAGCCATGATTAGATAAGCAGTATATCTTCATCCCTTGTAAATTGCTCTCGAGATTTTTTTTTAACGACAACCCTTTCTTCTTTTTCAGTACCAACTTGAGTAGAAACTGGTGGAACTTGACATCTGGACATAAACCCAATCGGTGTTTCCGGAAAAAATATGGCGGGGTTTGTTGGCACAGATGGAAATTGAGAATTTTGAGGATTAGGATTTTGATAATTTGACATGTAATTGAACATAGCTTGTTGATAATGAAAATGATTAGGATCCATTTGGCCTAAACAATTTTAATTTAAAGTAGGAAGATGATATTGTGAGAAAGAAATAAAATTATGAGAGTAAATTGTGAGAAATAAATAAAATTATGAGAATAAATTGAGAGAAAGAAATAAAATTATGAGAGCAAATTTGAGTATACAACTTATGACTTTATCATATTTATAAAGAAATAAATTATTAAAATAAAATAAAAACAAAAAAAAATGAACCGTTATGCAACGGCTAGTTAATTTATATTATTTTTTAATATAAGGACCGTTGCTTCAACGTAATACGTTCTCCACTTGGAGAACTCTTGCAGCTACTTTATTTAACTTTAATGCTGCCAGGTGGAAAACTTAACATAAGAACCCAACATTGGAGCTGGTCTAACAACTAGTGTATATTGTACCTACATTATTACGTTTCAATATATCTCTAATATCCCCTTCAAGATCATGGTTGGTTGACTTGAATAACTTTGAATTTGCTTTTGAAGTCATGAAATATTATATGGAAGAGGGGTTTGGTGAGTACTTCAGCAATTTGAGTCGTGCTTGGAACATGTTGGATGCGAAGCTTGTGAGATGTGACTTTTTCTCTTACAAAATGAATGTCAAGTTTGATATGCTTAGTTCTTGCGTGTAATACTGGATTATGAGCAACCATTACTACACTTATGTTGTCACATAGCAGTGTAGGCACATGGTATGGTCCATTCAGTTCAGACAACAGAGATTTGGTCCATAGCAAGTCTGCATTGGTATGCGCAAGTGCACGATAATCGACTTTTGTGCTTGAGCGTGCGACAAGAGATTGGCTCTTAGAACTCTATGGTATTAGATTGTGGCCAAGATAAACACATGACCCTACATGACCCTGATGTTGAGCACCTGTTGTCTAGATCATTGGCCCACTCCGAATCATTATAGGCTCAAATGTTCATGGGAGATGTAGGATCAACATGTTACAGATGTAAATCATGTGGTGATGTGCCACTTAGACACCTTAGGATGTGTTTTATAACACTCCAGTGGGACTCTAATAGATTGGACATGAATTGACACATTTTGTTAATGCTGAACACAATGTCTGGTAGTGTAAGAGTCGTGTATTGTAGGGTGCCAAATATAGATATGTAAAGGGAAGGATCAATCATGACATTTGTTCCATGTCTACTGGGTTTAGATTGACTGAACATAAGAGTATTAACCCCTCTTACTTCAGAGATGTTAACTGATCTGGCCGGTTGATCAGAATTTGAGAGGACCGAAAACTTTGTCTGATGTGGATGATGATAAGGAGAAGGGGGTGTACCCGCAAGGCACTCTAATGCTCAAGTAAGAAAAAGTGTCGAGATATACAAGATAGAAAGTCTAGGGTTTTAGAAGTATGTAATGAATATTGAATGCATGTCCCTCACAAGTGTGAGGGTTTATATAATTCCCCCGACGCTTGGCCATTGGTTCTTATTTTTGGGCCTATATATTAGGTTCCTAAAAAATAGGTAACTACCGGAAACTAGTCGTTGTAACAGGCAGAGATGCTCGCAACTAGCCATTATGATGGGCAGGTATGCTTGCAACTAGTCGTTATTCCGAGTAGGAGGAAGTTCACGAGGAAGCATGTCCCGATAGTTCCTGGGCAGTTGTCCTTGTTTGAAGAGCAGAGTGAAGACTAGCGTGTTAACGCGGGTAGAGGTGCGACTGGGGAGATATTTATCCTGTTGGCCCTGGGGGGCCAACCAATCAAGCGTCCTTGGCTGAAGGGAAGAAGGTCCTTTGCCTATCCCAACTGATTCGGCCAGGGCTTGTTGGGCCATTCTGGATACATAAGGGGATTGGGTCATTCTTAGCCAGTGAGCCAGACCAGAACAGGAGCCCCTCCAGTGGTTTCTCTTGAGAAAATGTGTAATGACTTAAGGTATGCTCGTTTGTCAGGGAGATGCGATGCAGTTGGCGCGGGCCTTGGTATCAGACATGTCTTGTGGTTCATTGAGGGAAAGTTTGCTCGGAAAATTAGAATGTAGTCCCGTGTGATTGGCACGCGGGGAGCTAAAGAGTTGATTGGTTTTGGCAGACGTTGCATGTTCTTCTTGCTTCGAGCCACGTGTTAGCAGTAAATGTGCAGTGATGGCAACCTAGGGGCTAAGGTGTAATGATGACCCCTACGTTTCCCTAGGTTGCGTGTGCGCTTGCACGCTTGTTAGAGTTGTCTATAAATAGGAGAAGCAGGAGCCATTTGGAACTTTTCGCTTCTTCTTCTTCACTCTCTATCTGGTCTCAGTTCTCTTCTCAGTCGCCGCCATTCATTGACAAAAGCGTGATTTTTGAGCCCGTTAAGCGCGCGAAGCCCACTTAGCGCAATTTTAGGCAGTTTGATGTGTTAAATTAGGAAGTCGCGCTTAGCGCGCCAGGCCCGCTTAGCGCGGTCTACTGAATTTTGTTTTATAACTTTCATTTCTTCATTTTTTTAGGTTATGGTTTTTGGGGTGTTTTTATTCTTCCAACTCCATCAACTCATTTTTTGGTAGATTAGCTTAGAAAACAACAATGGATCTTGCATACGGATGATCCGGGGTGGATTGCTCATCGATTGACGTTGACAAACTGAGAGATTTGTGGTTTATTTATCTTCTTCTTTGTGTATTCTTCATTTGTTGGGTTTTGTATATGTATTTACTTTGAACTCATGTATATTTGTCGCCCATGGCATTGTATAAAGCTTGCTTTACAAACCTTTGTTGATTATTATACTGGATTTTTGCTATGTGCTTTGGGGTTTGGGTTTCTATAGATATATACTGCTCAAATTCTTATTTAAGATGATTATCTAATAGTGTCTAGATTCTAGATATAGATTTAGAGCTATTATTTACTTGTGTGTATGTGATTAATGCCTCTATATTGGTTGTGTTGTGCTAAGAGGTCACCAACGCAATTAGCACGGTTGGCTTCTGTGTTGTTGAAGTTAGTTGAGAGATCGCCTCTGAGATGATACAGTGGGTGTTGTTGTTGACATGTGATGACATTGATGAGTATTGTAGGTTGAGTATAACTGGTCAATATGTTTAAGTTTGTGAGGAGTGGATTATATGCAAGCTTGATAAGTCTTTTCTCTAAAGAATGAGTTCTTTTTTCTATTAATAGTTTTAATTCTCGCATTTACTTCAAACCCATTCAAAACCAAACTCATTAATGAGAGATTTGTCGAATGCTAATTCAGTAGCACTAATCCTTGTGAAGACAATACGATATAACCTACATCACCCTAAATACTTACTTTACTTGCCGCTTTACCACTTCAATAGTAGACTCGTGAAGTTTCCAATGAGTGTATGAAGTTTCTGATAAAGTTATGAAGTTTCCGATGAATCTTCAAACGGACTTCTGGGTAGCATGTCGAGGAGACCTTCTTCGTGGGATTTTTAAAGTTTTACCTATCAGGGAGGGTCGTCGTTGCTTCTTCATTGTGTTGTTTTGAGTAAGGTCTTTAGTTGAGGACATCGTCCTCATGCCTTTGTGCGCCCTTTCACTTTACTAGCAATGGAAGAGTGGATTTTATTTGATCGTCGAATTCACTTTTTGTCCTCTGCTTTTTTGGTGAAAATGGCTTCATCTTTCGCCAACGAGAACATAGCCGATCAGGTGGAATATTTCGAGGAGGAACTGGAAATTAGTGATACGGCCTTGGATCCCTGGGACTGGATATCCCCAGAGCCTAGGGGAATGGCTTCGCTATTTTCTTCACACCCCCAGGAGGCTTTTACGACTATTAGAGGGGAAACAGGCTCTTCAGGCTCCGAAGAGGATTGGAAGGTCTTTTTCCCCGGGGAAGATAATAGGATGTGCTTGTTCTTTGACACTGACAGGTTCCCTATGTATGAATTTGTGTTCAGGGAGATGAGGCTTTGGCTTCCCTTCTCGGATGTGCAAGTGGAGGTTTTCGCCTACTTAGACTTGCCCTTGTCGCAGCTTCACCCAAACTCATTAGATTTTATCTGTGCTTTTGAGCTTGTCTACGAGCATTTGAAGATTGGGGCTACGGTCACCCTCTTCTTTGCTGTCTTCCATCTTCAGCAGGAGTCACCCTAAGAAATTATGTTTGGCTGGGTCTATTTAAAGCAATCAAAGTAACTGTTCAAAGCCTATTCGTAGTCCATACGCATTTTTAAGGACAGGTACTACGTCATTCAGCCCGTGTCTGAAAGGGCTTGAGCCTCCTCGTTCAGTTGGGAGATTACGACAGATGACGAGAGGAACCCCATTCTTAGTGGGGACGGTAGGTCGAGGAGGCATGAAGTGCAGAAGTTTCGTTTCGCTTAGAGTTGCGACCACTTTGACCGAAAAACTGAGGAAGACTTGGTCTGGTCGAGCAACTTGGAAGGAGAGGATTTGGCTAGATATAACGAGATGGTCACTTTTGTCGATAACTTTATTCCTGCCTAGTGTATAAACAAGTGAGGGGAGATCGTTCTTGATGAGAAGTTGGAGCATGTGCTCACGGCTCGCCTCATCAATACGAAGGGTATCCTCGATTGTGCCACTCACGAGGGTGCCTTAGCATTCTTATGTAGCTTTCCACATTGTTGATTTTGCCTTTTTTTTCCTCTTTGTGTTTTGCTGATCTTTGTTCGTTATTTGTTTGCAGGTGCAATGCCAAACGCCCAGGAGCGCATGGTCAAGATAGTTGATGCTAACAAAGTGAAATAGCAAAAGAGAACTCTGAATCAGAAAAGTTTCTTGGGAAATGCTCTGCTTCCTCCTCACACTGGATCTGGAACTTCTTCTTCTACTCCTCCGGACGGGAAAAATTTCCCCAGTAGGTGGTCTCAGCCCAGAAGCATCATTTCACGGGGAGCAAACCTGTTGACCTAAATGGGAATAGGTCTCTGTATAAATTTGAGTTTCCCCCTTGTTGTATGCATCAGGGTTATTTTGAGGGGGGTCCCTCTCTGGAGGTGCCACGGGCTGAGTCTCTACATTTAGAGGACATCGATCAGACGAGTAAGAGGAAGACTCTTGCCTAGGATGTCGATGGTTTAATGAGGATTTTAGAGATGGCGGTGATTCACACTGAAAAGGAGACCCCTACTGTTCGGGAGGTAAATGGCGTCTAGGCGACCAATGTGGCTCTCGAGGAGAAGGTGACCAAGTTGAAAGAGGAGTCAGAGAAGCAAAAAGAGTTGGTGACTTCCCAAGCCGAGGAGATAAATAAGTTGAAGTAACCATAACAGAGGGTGAAAGCGAGGAGCTAAGGAAGCTGAGAACCCAGGCGGACTGGTTTCCCGCCTCCGGGTTGCCGAGAAAGACCTTGTGGCGATCAGCGAGGAAAGATTCAATAATGCGATCGATCTTCTCAAGATTTTGAATCCTGAGGTTGAGCTCAATGTTGCCAAAACCGGGTTTCTTTATAATGTGAAAGATGGGTGGATTGTCGTCCCTGGGTTCCTTGATATCGATGAAGAGGATGTCGGAGGCGAGCAACACAACTTGGAAGAATCGTTGCCTTCTACTGATTAGGTTTTCGTTATTTTGACCCACATGCGTGCCGTGTATTTGTAATGTTTGTTTAGGGGGATTTTCCCGGTGATGTAATTTTCAAACAATTTTGGTCCTCGTGGCCACCTGATCGTACACTTTTGATGGGGGCTTGGCCCCTTTTATGTAATATCTTAACAATTACGGCCCTCGTGGTCGTTGTTTTAACTTTGTTTATTTTCACGCTTGTTTGTGCATGATTTTACTTTGTGAAGCTTTGCACATTTATGTCCTCATCCGCTTGGGATGTTTATTTCGTAAATTTTACTAAGTGTTTTACCAAGCATGTTCAGGGGTTTGCTCGACAGGATTAATGTTCACTAGTGTGGGGAACTGTCAAATGGTTGGGGTTGTCTTTCTCGGCAATGTATGAGTTCGAATCCCGTTGTTTGAGACTCGAACTCGATGGAGTGAACTTCCCATCGGGGTCTAGGTGTTTCGCCTTCTTGGTACATCGACGAAGGAACTCGTTTGAGTTATCCCCGTTGGTTTGAGGAACTGCTCGTTAAAGAGCGGAAACTCACCTCTTTGTATGAGTCTGTGATGCCATGCTTATACCCAAGCACACACATATGGTTGAGAGTGTTTTGTTTGTTGTCTGCAGGAACATGTTGACCCTTTGATTTCCATCTGTAATGTTGCTTTAGCTTTTCGGCATTCCTTGGTCGAGCAAATTCTTTCCCTTGAAAATTTTCGAGGTAGTAGGCCCCATTCCCTATTTTTGCTCGGACGCAATAGAGACCTTCCTAGTTTGCAGCTATCTTTCCTATGCAAGAATCCTAGTGGTTTCTCCTCAGGACCAGACTACCAACTTCAAACTCTCGTCGAATGACCTTGGCGTTATGAAGGAGGGCGATCTTTTGTTTTAATGAGGCTTCTCGGAGGGCTTCCCCCAATTGAACCTCTTCGACAAGGCCGAGTTCCTCTTTGAGCGCTTCGTCGTTCATTTCTTCGTCGAGAGGTGCCTCTGTTTGTAGAGATGGCTCTCTTATCTCGATTGGGATGATAGCCTCAGCCCCGTAAGCTAGTCGAAACGGAGTTTCCTCGATAGACGAGTGAGGAGTTTTTTGGTATCCCCAGAGTATATTGTGTAGCTCCTCAACCCATTTTTTCTTGGTTTCGTCGAGCCTTCATTTGAGGCCTCACATGATAACTCTGTTCGCTGCCTGCCTGCCTCTGCCTATCTTGGCAATGAACTCTTGTAAATTCTTGTTTGTAAATTGTCTCCCGTTGTTGGTAACAATTGCTTGTGATATGCTGAATCAAGCGAGTATATTTCATTTGAAACGAAGTATGTTCTGCACGGTGATTTTGGCCAAGGCCTCAACTTCTATCCACTTTATGAAATAGTCCACGTCCACTATTAAGTATTTGTTTTGGTTGGAGCCGACGACAATAGGTTTAAGGATGTCTAGTCTCCACCATGCAAAGGGCCATGGAGATGAAAGAGACTTGAGATCGTTGGGAGGTTCCAAATGCATGTCTTTGTGCTGCTCGCATTTGTCACATCTTTTCACACGTTCCTTCGCGCCGTGCTACATCGTAGGCCAGTAGTATCCCATCTGTAGGGATTTCCTCGTGAGGGATCTTCCTCCGAGATGCTGGGCGTTGATTCCCTCATGCATTTCTTGCCGGACATAGGCGAATCTGGTCTCCTCGACACACTTGAGAAGGGGGGTGGAGAATCCCCGTCGATATAGTTTATTTTTGACCAAGACATACAAGCAGGCTCTTCGCCTGACCATGTTGGCCTATTTCTGGTAGGATGGTAATTCCCCATTTGTGAGGTAGTTATATACCAGGGTCATCCAACAGTTGCTATCGCTGATGGCGTTTATGTCTAACATTTGAGAGATTTCTTCGATGCTTGGTCGAGGGAGTATTTCTTGAATTACAGATTTGTTGCCCTCTTTCTTTTTCATGCTCGCAAGTTTAGACAAAATTTCTGCTCGAGTGTTATGCTCACAGGGAACGTGTAGAACTTCCATGGACTCGAATTGTGTTATTATTTAGCATACTAAGGTTAGGTATTCAGAGATATTGTCACTCTTGACCTGATACTCCCCCGAACTTGGGATGCAACAAGCTAGGAGTTAGTGAAGATCTTAACTTCCTCGGCACCCAAATCCTCGGCTAATCATAATCCAGCGAGGAAAGCTTTATATCCTGCCTGGTTATTAGATATGGGAAAAGACAAGGTGAATGAGAATTCGACCAGGATGCCTTCCTCATTTTCAAGGATGATACCTGCCCCACTCCCTGTCGAGCTGGATGCTCCATCTACGAATATGGTTCACCTGCATACCCCAGATGTTAGGGTCGTGGGTGGAGTCATCTCTGCCACGAAGTCGGCCAATGCTTGAGCTTTAAGGGCCTTTATGCTCTTCTACTGGATGTCGAATTCAGATAGTTCTAACGACTATTTGAGCATTATGACCGCCATGTCCGGGCGTTCTAGCAGTTGCTTCACGAGCTGATCTGTTCGTACCACAATTGTGTGGGCCAAGAAGTAATGCCTTAATCTTCTTGCTTCATTGATCAGGGTCAGGGCCACTTTCTCGATCTGCTGATACCTGAGTTCAGGGCCTTGTAAGGCCTTGCTCGTAAAGTATATGGGCCTCTGACCGTCAATGGTATCTCGGATGAGGGCGGCGCTGACGGCCTCGGTGGCCATGGCGAGGTATAGGTAGGGGATTTCCCTGTTATCTGGTCGTGAGAGGACCAGTGGTTGGGAGAGGGCTTGCATGAGGTGGTCGAGGGCTCTTTCACACTCCTCATTCCACTCGAAGGATGCCTCTTTGCGAAGGAGTTTGAAGAAAAGGGAGTGCGTGCTGGAAACATTTTTCCACGAAACGGGACAACGAGGTCAGCATTTTGTTTAGAGATTGGATAGATTTCTTCGAGCTAAGCGTCGATAACTCGGATAATTCTTTGAATTTGTAGGGGTTGGCTTCGATTCCTCGTTCTGTCAAGTAGAAACCGGGGAACTTTCCTTCTCGAACGCCGAAGGTGAAGCGTACCTTGCACTTCCTCTCCTGGTCGAAGACCCTTTTCAGGTGGAGTGTATGATCAAACTCTTTTTGAGACTTTACGATCATTTCATCCATGTAGACCAAGAGCATGTTTCCTATCTCTCCTTGGAAGACTCTGTTTGTCATCCTTTGGTAGGTAGTGCTAACGTTTTTCAGTTTGAAGGGCATTACATTGTAGTAATAATTATCCGACTCGATCATGAAAGCCGTGTACTTTTTGTCACACTTTGTCATGGGGATCTGGTTGTAACCAAAATATGCATCCATTAAGGATAAAAGTGTAAAACATGCAGAATTATCAACTAATTTATCAATGTGCCATACCCCAAATTTGTCTGCCATTTATCACTACATTCGAAATTAATTTCAAACTTGGATTTTTATAAAATTCTTTTGATTTACATTAGTATTTTGGGATTTTATAAATATTCATTCTCAAGTCCAGTTAAAAATATAATAATTTATTTCAAATTATTTGTATTTTTAAAATAGCAAATATTTTCACACCTTTCATATACTTTCAATAAAATTTATTTACAAATAAGTAACATAGCATAATTGGTAAAGAATAAAGCTTGCAAATATGAGGTTGAGGGTTTGAATCTCTTATGGTGCACTTTTTAACATTTTTTCTATTTCTTTTATTACTAATTTTCTTTCCTTTTTTAGAAATCGAGCTTGAGTTTTTCATACATTTTGGATAACTTAGTCTCTAAGTTTTTTCTAACCTAATTCAAGTCTATAAATATGACTCTTATTTGTCCTAAAAACTCATCCACAATATCCATAATTTTTACAATTTCATTCACTCACATACACTTCTTGTTTTGCAATTTCTTTTCATTTATGGTTTTTATTCTTAGCCGATGATTTAATATGAGGTCATTATCTTTTATCTCCAATTCTTTATCTTTAATCATATGATATCAAACTGATGATGTTTTGATTTATTATATTTCTTATTGTAATAACATTTTTTACGACATACTTTATGCATTAGAAAACCCTTAATAATTATTTTTACACTTATTAAACCATATATTACCACAAAATACTATACATATTGTGTACATATTTTTTGACATTAGTCAACCAATCTTTTGACCAAAATCTCATCTTGTTTCCAAATCAACAATCCTCGTGTTTTTTTATGAATAAAATATAGAAATTAACTCTTTTGTGAATTAATTTTAAAATTGTTATAGAAAATCTTTTTATTATAGTTTTGATTTAATTTACTAAAAGAATTTCAATTTTTTCACATACTATATAAACAACACGGTGCATACATAATTCCTTTGTCACGAATGAAAATCAAATACCAAATATCTACACTTTTGTTTCCTTGCTTCTCCACAAAACCATAAAATATTCATATGGGAAACTAAGTGTTCACTAACTTTTTAATCATAAATCATTACCTCTATTTTGAAATAACGTCTGTAAACTAACAAACCAATATCTAACTATACAACATTGGCCAATTTAAAACTCACTGCAACATGAAAATTGGAATTCAAAAAATACCATAATTACTGCTCTATTTGTTTTTTTGTTTTGCAGAAAAAATAAAAGAAAAGCAAGATCCAGAAACCGAATCGCTCAATCGCCTCGACTCCAATCGATCTCTGCCATCAGAACCTTTTCCGATCCGCCACGCAAAACAGTCGTTCAAATCATCGTAAACAACCACCGACGAAGCTCCTCCCCCTTTCAGATCCGACGACGACATCTCCTGCGACCGCCACTGAGAGCCGTGTCAGATCCGCCCACGAGCACACCCTCGGCCATCGCCGATGAAACCAAGATAGACATACTTCTTGATGTTTTGATCTGAGCATGTTTTGTTTTTGTCATAAAAAATTATGAATAATTTCATGGGATTTTGGTTGTTGTTGCTATCCTTAGTAAAAGAAGAGAATGAGTTGTTTGTTGTTGTTCTGTGGATATCACGAAGGAAAGAGAGAAACAAATATTATTGTGTTTGTTTTATTTTTCTATAATTTAATTCATTTGTTAATTTTTTTTTATATTATTAGAAGCCACATGTCTCAATTTCTATGGTATGAGTGTTAATTTTGAAAAATCAATATTACAAATTATTTTAATGTTCATTTTGTTTTGGTATAAGTATAACCGTAACAACATGATGTTACTTCAACCTTTTCCATTTTTCTCATTTATTGTTCATTTTTTATTTAATTAGAATTAGGGTTTTAATCTTAGTTGGGTTGGGCTTCCTCTTTATTATTTACACCCCTTAGAATTACTACCTAATACCTTTTTGGATTCAAAATTGCTTTGGGCCTATATTTCTTTGTACACCACCCTAACTCTAATTTCTACACCTCTTTCATAAACTAAATTAATTCAACATTTTCACGAATAATAGGATGTCCATCTTTGAGTAAAAAATCGGTCGACACATCGTCTATCGGTTTATTATTCAAAAATCAAACAATTAAAATCTACGCAACACACCAAATACTTCATCCGCGAGCGACATGTGGCCAATATCTGGTCATATGGCGAGGAGACTATATCAGACTCCCCCGCTTTACGTCTTAATACAGCTAATCAATTACAAACCATTTTTCTACTAACTTAACAAAAACTCAAGATGTTTTTGAAAAATGATTAAGGAGAATTTCTTTCGAAATTAACTACGAACTACGTCTACGCTCACAAAATTTTCAACCCAAACAAGATTCAAGGATAATTCGAAATCAATTATATGCAAATCCATAAAAAAACACCAACCAACTGCGAACTACGAATTGGGACTCCGATTCCTTCTAAGAGGATACGTAGGCATATGACTAAAATCGTGGCGAGTTCCCCTAATAAAAATTAAAACCTTATTTCTTAATATATTATTATAACCCTAGTATCCTTGTGAACAAGGTAGATGAGGGGTGCCTAACACCTTCCCTTCGTCTAAGACCGAGTCCAAAAACCTAGAATCTTTAACTTTTTTAGGGTTATCCTTTATATTCCCTTCCTTAAGATAAAAATTAAGGGTGGCAACTCTCGTTTTAAAACCAGTTACAACACAATGTTGGCAGGGGATATGTGTCTTTGGAGCAAGCCCTATTGAGATCGGAGTAGTCGATACACATGCGCCATTTTCCATTAGATTTTTCATAAGAACTACATTGGATAGTCAGGTTGTGTACTCGGCCTCACTTTCCTCTAGGAAGTCTTTTACAGCCTGCTCGGCAGCCTCCGTTTTCTCCAGAGACTACTTCCGCCTACACTGAGTTACGACCTTAAGGGAAGAATCTATAGTAAGGTGATTGCAAGCTATCTCCAGGTTGATTTTGGGCATCTCTGACACGCTCCGTGCAAAGAGGTATGCGTTCTCTCTTAAGCATGCTTTTAGTTGCTTCCTCGCTAACTCGGGCATACCTGTGTTAATCTTCACCGCTTTGCTGGGGTCCTCCCCGAATGGAATGAGCTCGAACTCCCAATTTGGAATTGGTCGTGGATGACGAGAGGAACTTTTGCTGTTGTCGGATGATGTCAAGGAGATGTTTGCTTGTAGTATCTCCTTCCCCTTTCATCGTTGGTCACGCATGTCTTCCTGGGAGAAACAACTGTTGAGGTCGATTTAATCGATGCGTTATAGCGGTTTCGGCTCCTCGGAGCTGCTTGGACAGAGAGGTTTACCGATTGCCTTGGGAGGAGCATTGATGGAATTCAGACCCTTGGTGGCCACCTCGAAACATCTTCTGACAGCTTCAATGTCCCCGTGAAAGGTTACGACCATCCCCTTGGGGGTGTAGTACTTCATCTTGAGGTACACAGTGAAGGGCACCGCTATTAGTTCGGCCATAGTAGGCCTCTCTAAGATGCATTGGTACAAATACAGACAGTCGATGACCAAAAACTAGGCATTGATGGATCTGGTCGTCTCTGCAGTCCCAACAGTCACAATTAGCTCGACATACCCCATGGGTTTTGTAACCACTATTGAAGCCCTGTAAGTCTGATCCTACATAGGGTGTAAGATGCGACTCGTTGAGCTAGAGGGTGGAAAAGAGATGTGAGTACATGATGTTGACCGAGCTTCCCAGGTCAACCAGGATACGCTTTACGTTGAAGTTCGTCATATGGGCCCTTACGAGCAGAGGGATGTTCGAGTTGGGGGCCCCTACGAACAATTCTTCTCTGTAAAAGGAGATCAAAATAGAGCTTCCTTGAAATTGTTGAGGGTGGTGCTCTGGTTTGAACTAGCGTCTTGAGTTGTTCGAACTTTTTTTACTGACCCCACAGTCAGCTTGTTGAATCCTCCACCTAAAATGACCAGGGCAGAGGGGAAGGTCTCCCAGGGGCTATGCATCGCGAAGTCGAGTGGTATGGCGTCAGTGTCAGAGATATATAAGTCCTCACGAGATGCACATCACGACCTCTAAGTTGGTGGCATCGGCGGAGGGTTTCTCCTCCTCGACCTTCTTTGACTCAAGAGGATCCTCACGAGGAGCGTCATTCTTCTTGTATTGTGCGAGATGCCCATCCCGAATGAGGATCTCGATGGCATCCTTCAGGTGGATGCAGTCTTCAGTAGTGTGCATGTGGCTCTTGTAGAACCTGCATTATTTTGTTTTATCCGTTCCAGGCTTGGACGGGGTTTACCGAGGAAACCTAGCTCCGGCCTGGCGAAATTCAGAGTTGGTGCAATCGGTTAGGATGCGCTCATGAGCGGTGGTAAGGGGAGTGTAGTCTTTAAATCGACCAGGGGGGCCTTATATTCCCATGATTCACGGGGCTTATCTTCCCTCCTCTTCCCTCCTCCCCGACGAGATGTCGAGGGGTCTTCATGCTTTGAACCCTTGGCATTCTCCTGATGCCTCGAGTCTCGGGGAAAGTTGGTTGCTTCCTTCTCCTCGTACTGGATGTACGCTTGGGCCTTGAGGATCAGGGTATCCAGGGAAGTATGGATTTCAATGCCAACAACTTTGACGAAGTCATTACATAGGCGCAGCCCGTGCTCGAGCAGGTATTTCTTCATATCGTCGATAGTTTAGACCTGGACGACCTTACGATTGAACATTTCAATATATGCCCGTAGGGGCTCATCTTTCCCTTGGATGATTGCTTCAAGAGGCTTAGGACTTCGGATCTCGACAAGAATCCGTGAAATTCCTTGAGAACTGATGTCTGAGGTTCCTCCAGGATGTGATGGATTTATTGGGCATGCTCTTGTACCACGCCATAGCCCATTTCCTGAGAGTGGTGGGAAACAACTGCATTTTATTGCGCCTTTGACTCCTTGACAATCGAGCAGAGCATCGATATTTTCGAGGTGGTCGTCAGGGTCAGTTGTGACATCATATGTCCTCGGGTTGTAGGGATTCTCTAGCTGAGACGAGATTTGTGTTTCCATAATTTCTCGGGAAAATAAACCACGGGGTCGTTGTTGTCGCTCTAGCTCTTTGATCGAGGTGGAAAGTAATTCCTTCCTCGACGAGGACTATCGAATCTCCGGGGAGATGGGCTTCTTTGGCTTCGGTAGAGGAAAGTGGTGGACTCTTGAGTGAGATCTTGCTCAAGTTTTCTTTATAACCAGGGAGCGATGGTCTCTGCGAGGTGGATAGTGATGGATTTTTTTGTCGAGCGCAGCCTCTGGCTTCCCTTGAACTGGTCTTCGACCAAGGGGTTACGGGGAGAAACTGCTCGATATGCGCCATATATGCCTCCGAGGAGGATACCTTGACTGAAACTTCTCGAGCGCTTTGATCTTGTTGTTCTAATGAAGGATCATGGTATTTGTTTGATTTAAGGCAGCTAGCAGAGTTGCTATGGTATGGTCAACGTTTGTCGGTACTAAGATTGGCTAGAGAACTGCGGGAAACTCTTCTTGGATTTTTCTTGGGCTTGCCAATCCCCAAGAAGTGTATATCTTCGTCGTCATCTTCGACGAAAGAGGGAGACGTCGTGCAACCTTCTTTTTTAATGGGGATGTCCTCGAGTGGAGGGCATCTATCAATGTTGTCATTCTTCTCAACGGGGGAGATGATTGTACAGAAATGGTTATCATAGTGATCGACCATGATTGAAATCTGGTGAAGTTGCTTTTATCTTTCAGTTTCCGAGGAAAGAAAGATGGGGAAAACAATTTCCCACAAACGGCGTCACTGATCTTGCCGGTTGATCAGAACCTGAGAGGGCCGAAAACTTCGTCTGTTGTGGATGATGATGATGAATAGGAGAGAGTGTACCTGCAAGGCACTCTGATGCTCAAGTAAGAAAAAGTGCCAAGAGATACAACATTGAAAAGTCTTAGGTTTTAGAAGTATGTAATGAATATTGAATGCATGTCCCTCACAAGTGTGAGGGTTTATATAATGCCCCCGACGCTTGGCTATTGATTCTTATTTTTGGGCCTAGATATTAGGTTCCTTAAAATAGGTAACTTTCAGCAACTAGTCATTGTAACGGGAATAGATGATCACAACTAGCTGTTATGACGGGCAGGTATGCTCGTAACTAGCCGTTATTTCGAGCAGGAGGAAGTTCACGAGCAAACGTGTCCTGATAGTTCCTGAGCGGTTGTCCTTGTCTGACGAAAGAGTGGGGACTAGCCTGTTGACATGGCAGAGGCGCGACTGGGGAGCCATTGGTCCTGTTGGCCTTGGGGGTCAACTGACCAAGCGTCCCTGGCTAAAGGGCAGGAGGTCCTTTGCTTATCCCAACTGATTAGGCCAGGGCTTGTTGAGTCATTCTGGGTGCAGAAGTGGATTGCGACATGCTTAGCCATTGGGCCAGACCAGAATATTAACTTTAGCAAAAGGATCTCTTACGTACTTGGTATGTGTAAGTATCATAACTCCACCTGGTTGATTATGTACCTTAAGCCCTAAAAAGTACTTTGGCATACCCAACTTTTTGAGCGCATATTGATGATGTAGGTTTGTTATGAGCTTGTGAATCAGTTTAGACTATGTGCATGTGATTAGTATGTCATCAACATACACCAACACATATAATATAGTACCTTTGGTGATAGGTGAACAAAGAATGATCACAACGACTAGCAAGAAAACCAAATTGCACTAATGCTTGATACAATTTATTATACCATACACGCGGAGCTTGTTTAAGGCCAAAGATTGCTTTTGCAGTTTCCACACAAGTGATGGATCATGATCTTGAAAGTTAGGTGACTGTTGCATGTAGACTTCATCATACAGTTCCCCAGTCATAAATGTGTTACTGATGTCAATTTGTTGGATATCCCACATGTATGTCACAACAAGTGTGAGAATAATCCTGATTGTTGTAGGTTTGACAATCAAGGAGAAAGTTTCATGATAGTCGAACCCTTCTTGTTGGTGAAACCCCCTGGCAACTAGTCGGGCTTTGCGCTTGTTAATTGTTCCATCAGGATTTTCTTTGAGTTTGAATATCCACTTACACCCTATGGCTTTTCTCTGAGGTGGTAGTATGGTTAAGGTCAATGTTTTTTGGCTACCAGGGATTGTAACTCAGTTTTAATGGTGTTTAACTAGTTTGGGTCAAAAAGAGCAATTTGGCTCTGAAACCACGACCACGACCTCTTTGATACTGGGAGTATCCATGACCATTTCCAATTTTAGCATAAATGTTGATTTTTCCCGCATTTGCTACATTAACTGTGGAACTTGGAGTCGTGATTTCTTGTTGATACATATCCATTTGAACTTCTTGCACATAGAGTAACGCCTGAACCTCATAGATATCAGACAATTCAGTTTTCCCATAGGTCATCATGATGAAAGGATTGTATTCTTCAAGCAATCCTTGAAGAATATCGCCCACTTGATCTATTTTGAGTATTGGATCACCAGTTGCAAGCAACAAAACTGCAATAGCTCTAATGCGAAGCACATATTCAGATATTGTTTTGTTACCTTTCTTGATCATTCACAATTCAACACGTAATTGGCGAACGTTGGCCTTCATTTGGGCGCAGAAGTGCTTGTGTACCTTGTTTCATATCTCACATGCATGCTTACATGCAAGCACCCTAGGAAGCACAACTTCAGAAATCGTGGAAAGCAGCCATGTGAAGTAAGCTTGGTTATGTACGATCCAAGATTCATATTCTTCATAAACGATGTTAGATCATCGATTATCATCAGTTTTGAACATGACTGAAATTTTTGGATTCAAAACCACCATATGGAGTTTGTGCGATAAGATCACTCCTTCTACTTGTTGATTCTAAAGGAGAAAATTGTTTTCTTGAAATTTGATCAAGAGTTTCGGTGCAAACATGTTTTCTGAGCTTGAATGCACCATTGTTGAAGTTGTAGCTTGCGAAAATCGTGGCATATTGTTTGCATCTTCCATGTTGCTTTCTTAATCCTCCATGAGAACCTCTTCGAAGCTTTGCTTGGAGAGTTGATATCACAATAATAGAGAAGCTTCTCTGAAACTTATACGCACCACTGGTTCACTGCATGCACACATATGGTGCATCCTCAATGTTTGCAGTGAAATGGATCAAGAAAGAAAAAGAAGAAGAATATAGAAACAGGAGTGAAAACTAGGTCTCTAAAGTAATTATACCATGTTAAAGTGAGAGAACTTTGTTCATCTTCTTCTTTAACTTCAATATGGATTATGCATGAAGCTTATATAGACAATCTACCATACATGAATTTGTTACACTACCTATCTAAATATTATCCTTCTAACCACCTAAGCTAGTATATATTTGTGCCTACATTATTATATTCTCATATATCTCCAATAAATTTAATCAAAATAATTTGATACAAATATTTATGTGTATTTTCTAGAACAATAAATGAGATTAATTTTGTCATCTAAAAAAATAGCAACGTAATGTAGTTTGTAAAGAAATAGATTTATGTAAAATCTACAAGAACGAGGCATAGAAATTAACAAGTGCTATGAATACAATTTTTGTGATAGGAGATCCTATAAAAGAAACATACCACTAATTAATTCTAACACTAAAACTAATGTTTACCGTCTATTTTCTACAATTCAATCGAATAACTTTTAGCCGCTTCACTAGGATTATAAAAAGGGATTATTTTTTCATCTTTCGCGGTACTCTCGTGAAGAATTACAACTATCCATAATAACAAAAGATATATTTTTAAACACATTTAAGGTATCGTAAGTAAGATACTATTATTTTATTTTAAAGGTATTGTAAGTAAGATACTATTATTTTATTTTAAAAAATATTGGATAATGCATCTCTGAATTTCAAGTGTTCCCACCTCTAAACAACATTTCACCTTAAAAATTAAGATAGTCAATTACATGTGAGGGCCATATTATCTGAATTGTGATTTTTTTCCCCCGGTTTGACCTCTTTTCAATTTGTGCTTCGGAATTTTTTCAAAAATACCTAACTTTTAAATTACTTTTATATCACATTGATTAGGATTAAAGAGAGCTCTACATAAATATTTAAAATGTAATGTAAATAAGTGACATAAAGAAAACAGAAATTGGAAAATAAATTCTAGTTTTTGTCAATTATGAAATATTTATAAAGGATGTTGTTTGTGAAAAACAAATCTATATTCAATATTTCTTGTTGTTGGTGTAAAGGATGTTTTGTTTTATGCAGGGGAACGCGGTGACACTAAAGAAGACGGCCTATTCTTGCCAATTATCCTCCACCACTTCCAAAAGGTCTGCAGGCAAACATATTTTTCCAATGGTGGTCATGTTGCATCTTTTCCTTGGTATTTTACCTTATACATCTCTGAAATTTATAGATGTATTTCCGAACATTTTCTTTAAATAAAATAGACATCAGATGTATTTCCAAACTTTTTTTTATAAATAAAATAGAGATATTTCATTTGTAACACCTTTGTTTATGTGATTTTAAGTGCACGCGGATACATGAGTAATTTATAGTTTTTAGAGTTATAATGCACACCTTAAGGATTGAAAGAACATTCCCCCTGTAAGAAATGAATTAGCTTTCATATTTTTTTATAGATGGTGTGTGACTTTGCAGCTAACACTTGATGTAGCTTACGTGAGACATGGCACAAATTTTAGAGAACTCGTGAAGATCGAACACACACATGATCTTAGTGCAAACAGCGTTAACAGTAAAAATGTGAATGTTTGTCTAACACACATAAAATGTCTTCAGATTCATATAGGTTGACTACACTAACTAAGGGTGTTTGTGGTGTTTGCGAGATTTACGGTGTAGTTTGGACAATTTTAAAATAAAAAATCACTTGAATTGTAAGAGAAAAAAATGTGCGATTCAATTTGGTTCGATTGACTTTTAAAAATAAAAACAAACTAAATTAATACGATTTGGATTAGTTCGGTTGATTCGATTATTTACAAAAAAAAAACTATTGAACCATACATACACATGTACAGAAAAACATAATTTTGTGTTTAATCGCTCATATATTACCATAAAAAAATTTATAATTGTCAAAATAAATTTATAATTTAATACATAAAATTATGTATTATAATTTTATCTAAATCTAAATAATGATATACATAAGATTACATCCTTAAATAAATATTATATAAAAAATATGATAAAATATATTTTGTGAAAATAGTATTTACAAATGAATAATATTTTATTTTTTATGATTTGTAAATTAAAATAAATATCATACAAAAAATATGATAAAATATACATATAGTATAATACAGTATAGGTTGATTTCTTTGAAGAATTAAAGAAATATATATTAGTTAGTAAAATTTTATAACATAGTGTGGTTTGGTTTGATTTGTAAAATACAAATCGCAAATCGAACTGAACCACGCAGTTCTGTTAGAAAATGACTCAAACACATCCGAACCAAATACAGTTTTTTGCAGTTTCGATTTAGTTTGGTTCAGTTTTACAGTTTTCTATTGGACTGGTTTGATTTTTATTAAGGATGAATCTTAGATTTCATCATTGAAGCTCGAAGGTTGTTAGAGAAAAGAAAAAGAAGAGTAACTGTATTATTTTTCAGTTCAAAGAATGTGACGGTGCAGAATATAAAGAATAGAGTCAAAACAAAAAAAGAAAGAGTTGGGCCTAACAAGAGTAGAGCCCACAAACCAATCCCAAACAAAATACTCTAACAATTTTGAACACTCATAACACTAACTCATTAAACTAGACGTAGACCATATAATTTGACTACGTAGTTTCGAAGATTTTGAAATTTTGAAATATGTTGGAGATTATTATAAATTTTGAATACATCAATAATATGATATGACCATGAATATATGTTTAATAAACGAAGACAATCTTCACTTAGATGCCGATTTTGTATGATTAGGAAAACATTAATCAAACTGCAAATTATTAGAAAAGGGTTGAGTGGGTAAAAACAACAAACAGTTGGGCGGCACAACACTAACCGCGACATATCCGCTTCAACTTATGAGCGGCAGATTCATGGACTGAATACTGCAGTTGAATCCATTGTATTGTGTTAGAAAATGGATTGAGATTCAGAAATGAAGAAATGGAAGGGAAGTGAAATGAAGAACGGACCTTATGGAGGACCCATACGGAATGAGTGTAGGTACGTTGAAAGAGATCATGGAGAGTTGTGGAATCAGAGGGATCGACTTCACGGTAATTGACGAAGTTCTCGCGTGCGTATTTGGCATAATAACCCCTTGAATCCTTTGGTAAACGCCTTACAAGCCTCAGAACCTCTGCGTATGCTCTCACCGCTTTCTCCATCTCTTTTACTTCCTTGCAACTATTACCACTTATGATTCGACTCAAGTGTCACCTATATTTCCTCATAAAAATAAATTAGCACATAGTATTATTTTTTGAGTGATTTTTTTAATCAAAATATATATTTATTTTTTAAAAAAAGAGAAAGAAAAAAAACTATAAACACATTCATTTACGATAGAAAAATTTTACTTTCTATCTCTACCTTTATATATATATATATATATATATTTGCAAAAATGCCAAGCTTACCTTTAATTGTTTTTAACTATTTTATTATTTCACTTTTTCTAATTAATCAAAAAGTTGCATCCCAACGGCATTTTTCTGAACACTTTAAGAAAATTTTCTGGTATGAATTATGCCAAACCGTAACAGTTGAATAAAGTGATCTGATATTTAAAAAAAATGTTTTGGAAGAGTTTGTCAAAGTGTTTCGATTTTGGACACAATTTATATGAACTAGAACATTTTTGAAATATCTTACGGTGCGAAGTTATGTTAACCAGAACACTTTTCCAGTGTGTCCTAGAATCTAAATCGGAACACTTCTATGAAGTTATCTGGTGCGCATTTTTAATTTTTTTATATATTTTTTATGTATGGAAACTTCGCTCCAAATTTACCAAAAAAATGAGCCATTTGTAGATACAACTGATGTATTCTCCACTGCTTAAACATTTGATACACGAGAAGAGGTTATAAGCTGGATTAAAGAGGTTAGAATCAGAAATAAAGTAATTGTTATTATCAAGCGTTCGGACACTGAAACATGCAAGAGAAGAAGAAGTAACAAAATAATATTTAGGTGTGATAAAGGGGGTAAATACAAGGATAGAAAAGTGCAACTAAGAGATGTGGATGTCCATTTAAAATCAAGTCGACTCCGGCAAAAGATAGGTCTGGATGGAAAGTTGATGTAAAATGTGGAGTTCATAATCATGGATTACCTGATAGGCTTGAAGGTCGTGCGTTTGTTGGTAGGTTGATCGCAGATGATAAACAATATGTTTTTTATTTGACAAAGAGACATGTTCCACCTAAAAAAATATTAATTTCCTTGCAAGAGCGAGATCCTGAGAATGTGACTCAGATCACACGAATATATAAGCAGAAGAGTGTGATAGAAAAAGAGTAAGAGGTCCAAGAAGTGAGATACAACATTTGCTTAAGCTTATAGAGGATGCAGGATATGTTTATTGGAGTAGAAAAAGAGATGGCTCAGAAGTTGTTAGAGATACTTTTTAGGCGCATCCAGATTCGGTTAAGTTGCTGAATATTTTTCTTATTGTATTAGTTATGGACATCACTTATAAGACAAATAAATATAGACAATCTTTATTTGAAATTGTTGGCATGACATCGAACGAGTTGGCATTTTCTGTTGTATTTACTTATATGGAGTTTGAGCAGACAAATAGTTTTTGTTGGGTCTTGAAGAAGCTGAAGCAACTGTTTGTGAAGAAAGATTTGTGTCCATAAATGATTTTGACGGATATAGATCTTGCTTTGATGAAAGCAATTGAAGTTGTGTTTCCTTCGATAATTAATTTGCTATGTCAATTTTATATTAACAAAAATGTTGGGATGAGATGCAAGAAATATGCGGTGAAAGAAATGCAAGAGACGATAGACACATTATGGACAGATCTTGTATGGGCTAGTGATGAGGTTGAGTATAGTCAATGGTTGCACCAACTTGAACATGTATGTTTTGATTGTAGTGAACTTATTGATTATGTGAAAGACACATGGTTGACTCCACATAGACATAGATTTATTGGAGCATAGATTAATCAAGTGCTTCATTTGGGTAACACCGCGACTAATCGGTATGTCGTTTTTTGTAGTATTTTTACTATGTTATAGATTTGTTATGCATTAATTTTTAGAATGTTTATTTTTTAATATTTTTACTATGTTATATTTTATTATGCATTAATTTTTAGGGTTGAGCCTGCACATTAGAAGTTAAAGCAGATGTTATGAAATAGTCTTGGTGACGTGGTCAAATATTGGGAAGCTATAAACAACAATCTGAAGTTACAAATAGGCAACATTCGTGCTTCGTTTCAAATTTTTTTTATGAATTTCAGTACACACACATAAGTCTATTTTATGGTAATCTGTGTGGTTCTGAATCTAGAGCTGCTTTGAGATGTATTGTTGAAGAGTTATCGAAGGTTGATTATGTTGGAAATGTCATACAGAAATGTGGTTGTACTCATATGGAAAATTGGGTTACCTTGTGCTTGTGAGTTAGGGAGATACATTATTGGTGTTATACCGATACCAATAGACAGTGTTCATGTTCATTGGAAGAAACTAAGTATGGAAGTTGAGTTGTAGGAAGATGTAGAAGATGGATCATAGGTTGACATGAGTAGTGCAATGAAAGAATTATAGAGAAGATTTAGATCACTAGATGTTGTTGGGGAAAAAGCATTAAAAATTAAGGTTTATAAACTTCCTTACCCAACAACAACTTCCTTGTGTCCACCACTTGAGAAAATAAAAACCAAGGGAGGAGTTAAGAAGAAAGGGAAGAAACCTGATGGGTATGATGTTTATAGGGACCCTTTACAACACAAGTATGTTGAATAAGCATCTCAATCTTCACAGAGGCTATCTAAACCATCACATAAGCAATCTCAACTATCACAAAAGAAGTCACAATCAAAGCAATAATACACTATTCAATTTCCAAGTCATATTAGGTCATATATTCAAGAGATTCTGGATGTTGAACCGGATGGTAATTGCGGATTTAGAGTTATTTCATCATTGCATGGGTATAGTGAGTATGGTTGGGCAATGGTTCATCGAGAGTTGGACATGGAAATAAGACAATAAGAGTTTGTATGAGAAGTTATTCGGAGTTCGACTATCAGAAGTGAGAGAAAGGTTGATGATAGAGTCCACCAGTCGACATCCACCGGAGAAATGGCTAACACTACCTCACATGGGTTATCTGATAATGAATCACTATAATGTCATTCTTGTACATTTAGGAAACCCGTGCTTGACTTTTTTTCCTATGACAACCTCACCTTCACATACTCCAAGTATTTGGTGCATTGATTTAGTCAACAATGACCATTGGGTTCGGATAATTAATTTACTTTACTTAATTTTACTTTATTTTTGTTAATATATGAAATTACTTAATTTTACTTTACTTAATTTTACTTTGAATTAATTTTACTTTATTTAATTTTACTTTATTTTTAAATAATTAGGTAAACATAAAAGAGGGATTCCCCTTACCCCCGGTTCCGACAGATAGGAAGAAGTTTCGTTATCCAGATGAAACTTCTTGGATGTTAGGATTTGCAGGACGTCTACAACTTTGGCTACAACTTTCACCTGTATCACCTTCATTTTTTAGTTTATTATAAGGGAAAAAACTTTAATTCTATTAATAAGTTCAAATTTCTTACAACATAAACTTTCTAAAACAAAAAGAAAGCAAGCTTCCCACAAGCGCATCCTCTTCGGTGCAATGTAGGCATTCAAACTCTGATCTTCATGGAGTTGTCTCATGATCTCCAGAACCTTCTTCTCGCTTGCATAGAACTAGGTTTCAAAGGTGTCTCCTTCCCCTTTGAGTTGAATCTAATATCTTTGCAAATCTTCAAGAGAAGTAGGCATATCAGGATAAAGGACAGTATATGGAACATCTCCTTCGACAACAGGCTCCATGATGATTGGTAAGATGGCGGGGTAAGGCATCACGAGACTTTGAGCATGAGTTCGTACCCACTTAAGGTAAGGCTCAAGGGCGTGGAATTCTTATGTAACAATTTCTTACTATATACTTTGTTTATCATTCTCCAAGCTCGTATGAACCTTTGACGATAGCCTTGGTTGTCTCCCTCGTAATCGAATACCAAACCTTGGATGAGTGCATCATATGGACCATCTATTCGTGCATACCCAAACTGTCGTAAAGCCAAATAAGGGTTGTAGGTAATACCTCCCCTAATTCCAAGTAGAGGGACATTAGGGAATTCCCCACAACGGTCGATGATAGTAATGTTCTCCAAGGATCGAGAACACCAATGAATATCAGAATGTGTGAGTGATATCATCCTTTGAGACCATGTCAAGCCTTGCTCATTCTTCAATGTTGATCGAGGTAGGTGCGAAATAAACCACCTAGAGAGTAAGGTAATTCAACATAAAAGAGTAACTCTTTTCTTCATAGTGCGAGTGTGGAAACAATGTAGAATGTCTCCAAGCAGGGTAGGTACGGGATTGCGAGAGAGAAAAACCTTGATGACATTCACATCTATGAGTTGGTCCCAATTGGGAAATAGAACCAAACCATATATTAGAAGGGCCAAGACATCTTCAAAAGCTTGAAAATCCATATCCTCCCAGAATGAATGAGCCTTCTCCAACAGAAACTTGGCTAAGAAACCCTTAACTTCACTTCTTGTCTCCCAATTCATTATAATGTCAGATCTCTTCAAATGCAAGGTGTTGTACCCTAAAATTTGCCCTCTCATTTCTCAAAGGATCGTTCTGGACCCTCAGGTTTGCTTCCATCCAATTCCAAGCCTTGAATTACAAATTTTTCCAAGAAAGTCATTCACAAGGGCAAAATGGTCATTTGCATACTAAAAAAAGTCAAACTTTGACTTTTGGGTCAAAATCAAGTTTCAAGAGTCATATTTCATCAAGACATGTTGAGATATGAAGCTTGTTTCATCAAGAAATTCAAAAGTCAAAGTTACCTTGGAAAAGTCAAAATTCTAAATACTTAGTATTTTTTCTAAGTGTTTAAGAAATATGATAAACTCAGAACTTTTGGCCAGATTTTCACCATGATGGAAGTTGTTTCTGGAAGAGCTTCTCACACAAGAGTTTTGGACTCCAACAAGATCTGAAACATTGCAGAATATAACTTATACTAGGAATGCTGGGATTTCAAGTTATAACTCCTCAAAGACACGTCCTTGAAACTGAAGCATTTAGCAAATTCTGGACAGTTCCAAGACAGAGTTTGGTTACAACTTATGGGCCAGTTTTCATAAAGATTTAGTCAGAGTTTGCGAGGGCAATTCAAAGAAGGTTTACAAAGCATGTTGCAAGCTTCCTGGAAAGTGAGAGCTCCTTCAGAACATGTTGGAGCAAAGAGATTGAAAGATCAGAAGTTGGATGTCTACTCTAAGTTATGCTGAAGCTGAACTTCTGATCCAGAATTAAGCAATGATGCAAAATCTCACATTGCAGAATTTCAGGTCTGATAAATCTCATCATCATTTAATGCTCACAACCACTTTTGAGTCTTTATCCAAAGGATCTCCCCATGTTTGAGATAGAAGTACCATTGTTATCCTTGGCAAAACAAACTTTTGTACAAGGTTATGCTAGGCCCATGCTCTGCTTTTACCTCTCAGGGTACTTTTCCTTAATTCATGCTTACAAGTACAACTTAGGCACGACTAAAAGTTTCTAACCACTATACTTTCTTAAAGAACAAGGAAGCACCCTAGCATGTGAAGGTTGTGTTCAACGCTTCGGTCAGAACATCACTGAATCCCAAAACCTCGTTTATACAACCTGCTGCACTACTACAGCACAATCATATTCAGTCTACGTCTGCATCCCATAATTACACCAAACTAGCATACAAAAGCTGTGACTGAAAAGCAATGGAACAGTATTTCAAAAAGGTTCAAATCCCATTTGTTTTCCCCCCAAAAACCCCAACAAATTCATCTATAAATAAGTTGCTCCATCACACTTTCAAGGGGCTGGCTTTCGGAGAGAGAGAATGGTCAAAGAGAGAAAAGGAAAACAGAAAAAACTTCACAAATCCTAAACAAAACCTTTGTTCTTCCCTTTTAATCAAAGAACATAACCACTATTCCGTTACTCTCGCCGACATCAGAACATCTGAAGGCAGCAACTCAAAGCTCCAAGCACACACTCCATATTCAAGGTAAGTCTTTATGACTTTGCCTCTTTTCATTCAAAAAATCATCAAAATATGTAAATATCATAGCATTGATTCTATCCATATTATTGCATAAGTAAGAAAAGCTATAGATCATAATTTCTTGAATAAAGTTAGGCCCAGAATCAGAATTAGAACTTCTATAAACTACTGTGTTTTTACCCTGCTGATTTGCTGTTAAGAACTGATTAAATTGCTGATGTGCTGGTTAAAATACATAACTTCTGAGTTCTCCTCACTGTTTTAACACACAAAACTTCTATGATTTTCTCACTGTTTAAACACACAGAACTTCTATGATTTTCTCACTATTTAAACACACTAAACTTCTGACTTTCACTCACTACTTTAGCCCAACCCAGAACTTCTGTCGTTTTTTCTCCTCTAACATTTCTTGCAGGGCCTCAGAGTGTATCGATCCAGAACTTCTGATTCCCACTGACGTTTCTTTCTGTACCACAGCGTGCCTAGCATCAGAACTTCTGATCTCCTATGTTTTGCTTTCAGCAATATGCTGATTCTATTTTCTCGTTATTTTCCCTTTTAATCATTTTTAACAATAACATCCTTTTTTTTGTGTTAATATAGAAAAGGGAATAAAAATATTTTCTTTTAATTAATTTTTTTTCCATTAAGACCAAAAACCATTTCTTAAACAAAACAAGTCCATTTTACATTTCTTGTACATTCTTATCCATTCAATATGGTTGTAACAGTAACTTAGGATTTAATTTTACTTGCAATCCTCATTTGTAAATTAATACACCCCATCCCTCTAATGATTTTAATAGCATAGGACTTTACATTTCCGCAATTTATCACCTTTCAAATATAATGCTAGTAATTAGGGTGTGTATGGCAAGACATGAAATCAACAAGTAGATAACCCTAATAAAGACAAATGCATGCAATCAAACACACTTTGCACACATGCACCCTTAGGGTAATCTCACTTTGTTGCCTTTCGGAAAAATAGTCATGTCCCTCGAATATGGGCGTTTTAGCAAAGACCCTCGATAAAAGATCGTAGTCCCTCGATGACCCTCGATGTTGCCTTTGGTAAATGATCTAGTCCCTAAACGACATTGCTAAAATGTCCATAGGTTGCCTTCTATGACTATACAAATGTACCACGCCCGTCCCTTCACATCCAACGATGGGGCTTCTTACCAAATCAATGGAAAGATAACAACATCTAAAGGAGGAGGAAAAGAACATCTAAGACCTTTTGAGTAGGTAGATTTGCTCCTAGTTGCTTGCTTGCTCACAACAAAAACATTTTATACACCCACACTCTCATTTTGAAACATTTTCAAAAGACAAAACACTTTGTACGCGTTCTTATAGAGACAAGAACCATTACAAAGACACCTTTTCAAAATCACTTTCAAAATAACATCTCACAAACACATCTTTGAACTATTTTCGAAACAAACACTTTGTATGCGTTCTTATAGAAACGAGAATCATTACAAAGTTACATTTTCAAAATACTTTCAAAAACCGCACAAAGCACATTTTCAAATAAAAGCAAGTGATCTAGCAAGTAACTAAGAGCCCATGGAAAACCATGGATGAAAAGGGTGCTAATACCTTCCCTTTTCATAATTTACCCCCCGAACTCAAGAAACAATCTTAAATATCTTTCCTGTGCTTTTTCACCTTTCCTTTTGGATAAAAGAAAAGTCGGTGGCGACTCTTGCTAACTGTAACATTTGAGATCAAACACAAAATAACCAAGTCAGTTCTCCCACCAAATTACAGAAACGACGACTCTGCTGGGGACTATTCTAAAAGTGGGGTTACCTTAGGGTTAGATCACATCTATTTGCTTTCATTGTTTTACTTGTATGCTTTACATCTTGGTTCTTTGTTTGGGTTTGAATCCTCTACCCAGATTTGGGATACCTTATAGGTAAGTAGCAATACATTGTGGAAACTGTGCGGGGTATACCGACATGGTCTAAGCAATAGCTACATTAGTGTGACATATTTGTAGGTACCGATAGCCCTTGAGTAGTCAAGGAGAATACGGGGCTGCTGAGTGATGTCATGAAGCACTAACTGACTTTTAGAACCTTTACTTGACCAACTTGGCCTTTAGGACGTAGTGAGATGACTGGCTTTGGTGCAGTTCGAAGTTGGTAGATACTCGATACTACACTCATTGAGGTTTGGTTTTTTGGGATATTTCGGTCGCCATTAAAGAGGCCTGTGCTGAAACAATACCCAAAGAAACAAACCAGTGATATTGAGCTCCTTAGAACCCGGTTACTATTACTAGGACAGGTTTGAGCCAACTAAACTTTAAGAGGGTACTTACCTACAAACTCCATGTAAGCCTAAATCTAAGGACTTGTCTGTTTTGTGTGTATATGATTATTTGTATATAAACTTGCTTACTTTGCATACTTGTACATAACATCATACCATAGCATTTTTAATAACATTGAACCATGGCATTTCAAGGATCTCAAGGGTTTTTGATGCAGGGTCACGTTGAACCAGTCGTCTATCAAGGGGCAAGAGGATTTATTTTCCTCTAACCAAGCACCGTCAAAGATCAAATACAACAACTTAAGCCAAAGGCTATGACCCACTCGACATGGGGAGCTTAATTCTTATGGAAGGACGTCCGCCGATACAAAGTTCTCCAATCCAAGCTGTAATTGACTACTAACATTTACCCCGCGAGATCCTTGAAAACATGCATCCATATATCATGCATCATATCATAACAGGTAATCTCCAGTACGGGTCTCTCATGTTCTCTCTGTTTATTTCAGCAATCGCTCTCCAACAAGACAACCGAGATCTTTAAACTCAAGAGGCTCAGTTCAGGGAAATATTCCTTAACCTATCCAATGGGCAAGAAGAATTGAAAACACTCCTCGTTGGTAATCTGACCAAGAAACATCCTGATAACAATAAGGATGACCAGGTTGAACAACTGCAGGTTGAGATGGAAGCAATGTGAATCCAAATGCTGGAGCAGATGTCTCTTATTCAAAGCCTAGCCTGAGGGCAAGAAGAGCTGAGGACCATTACCAATGAGTTCCATTAAGACCGACACAACCGTATGAAGCAAATAGTCGAGGTTAGGGACCAAGTCATTGATCAACCTCTGAGAAGACAAGAGTTTAGACCTTTCCAAATTGCTACTACCTCACGGGTCCAACAACAGCCTCGCCAACAACAATAGGGAAATCATCGTAAGCAGAATACAACTAAAAGACGCTTTACCGAAATCAATATACCATTGGCTCAAGTGTTGCAACACATGTTAGAGATCAGGCTGGTTACGTTAAAAGACCCCCCTCAGAATCCCAACACAACCTCCCCAAGGTACAATCCAAATGCAAGATGTGCATACCACTCCAACAGTCCTGGACATGACACCAATAGCTATTGGACATTGAGAAATAAAATTCAAGACCTGATTGATGAAGGAACGCTAGAATTTGCACCAGATGATCAACTGTAATTCTTCTGCCGTCCCTCAAAGGCTCACCACCTAAAGTGACAAGTTCAAACAAAGAGGCTTATGTTCTTTTTAATTTTCAAGTTGTAATTTCTCTTTTTTTATTCAAATAATTATCTATTAATGTAAAACTTTGTTTCATTAATGCATTGCATATGTTTGTCTTGAATCAATCCATTCGTTTTCATTACATTTAAACTATGCTTTTTACTCTCTTTATGACATTCAACTCTTGCTAAAAGCTACAAGCCTTTAGAGGGAGGATGACGAAAACAATGCCATAATCTCATACAATATGCTTTTGAACGGACCTTGCTGACGATGTACAGTCGTTCTTTCAAATCCTAAACACTGGAGTTATAAGGAAGATAATCCCTAGTCAACCCCTTCGAGCCAAAGAAGTAGAAGTTTTCTTTTTTGCACAAATTGGAACCTTTAATCAAAACCTGGGGCAGGGTAGTCTCTCAGTTAATTCAAATGCGCGTTCAAATCATAAACTCTCATCTCGTAAATACAACGAATGACATCAAAACATTCCTCATGAATCAAAAGACGGTGATGGTTCCCTACCAAATAGGAAGTCATTATCTCTCAAAAAGAAAAGCCCACTAAGTCAAAACCTACAAAGGAGGCTTAAGAAAAACTGGGGCATCCCGCTGACCGTAATCTCAAAACAAGAACAGTCAAGCAAAAATTAGGGATAACAAATCAAAAGAAAGAGGTCACTATAAATCCTCAACAACATGAAAAAATGTTTCAAAAATAACTGCCTTCCGACGAACTTAACTTGTGTGAACCATCACCAAAATGTCTTTCCAGACTCAATTGGAGTTCAAATGTACAATTAACTGAGTTTAGGACTGAAAAACGTCACGAAGAGCGGATGGGTACAAATATATTTTGAGCCTTTATCCTTTGTTTCTTAAACCGTGAACCAAGCCACGCTACAACCCTTCAAAAGTCCCAATTGAAGCATGGGTTAGTTCGAAAGCATACTGTTACAAAAGGTATCCTGACTCCTGTAAGGCTTTAGTCTAAATCCTGAGTTTAAATTTTCTTACAAAACTTCTTTACTTTCCAAAACGCATTTTCAAAATTTCAAGACAAGCATAAATTATGCATTATTTGAATATCGCTGTTTGCATACGACTATTTTGTTTGACAGCAGAGAAATTTACACAACGAATATCTGATGAATGAAAGCTCTCTCGGTGAACAAAATCACTTCAAATAGGAAGATACTTCCAATGACAAATCTCTCATGAGCAAAGGGGCACGACATGACCTTTGCCCAACACATCTGGGGAACTCAAGTCAAGATTCAAAGAATCTCTCAAAGAATTGCTGAATAACCAGGGGCAGGTCTCCATCACTTGGGGCATTGAACGCAAATCCAGACAAAGGTTTACTTACAAATCAAATAGTTCCTGGTAGTGCCACAATCACCTGCTACTAGGGGGCATGACAAATCTTCCCAAGATCCTTCTCGTAGGATGACTCCCAGCTAGAGTTTCAATATCTGAAAACCTTTTCCCCAGCTAAGTCGACCTCAAGAATCCTCGAGGATTTTCTCCAGTAAAAGTCGCCCAATTTCTCAAGATTCCCCAATAGGATTTCACAAGCAATACACGACGTTTCCCTTACAACAGAGTTTATTTATCTAACAAATAGAAGCTCATCAACTCATCAGCACTTCAAAACATGAAGACTTACACTCCACATCCCCAGCAGCAGTCAGGGATTTATTTTCCCTAATCCAACAGTATTATAGCAGCATAGATTACATACCCATACATCGCATCCATACGTCATAAACATCTATGACACTAATGCATACAACATATTTGCATTCATTTGTTAGAACATCATTGTATAATGCATTTCATACATCATGACATTGCATACAACTAATCTTTCATATCTTCAGGAAAGATCAGTCAGCAGATGATTATCATCAACAATTTGCAAAAGGTCAGAGATTGATACCTGAAACAAGCCAGGATAATTATCTACATGACCAACTGAAGCAATCCTACACAGGCTTCTTCTCATACACTCTTTCAGATACAGTTCAGATACGCACCAAATATGGATGCCATCCTGATACTCATTCAAAGACAGCTTTCAGATACGCACCAGATACGGATGCCATCCTGATACTCATTCAAAGACAACTTTCAGATACAGTTCAGATACGCACCAGATACATATGTCATCCTAATACTCATTCAAAGACAGCTTTCATATACAGTTCAGATACGCACCAGATATGGATGCCATCCTGATACTCATTCAAAGACAACTTTCAGATACAGTTCAGATAGGCACCATATACGGATGCCATCCTGATACTCATTCAAAGACAGCTTTCAGATACAGTTCAGATACACACCAAATACGGATGCCATCCTGATATTCATTCAAAGACAGCTTTCAGATACAGTTCAGATACGCACCAGATACAGATGCCATCCTGATACTCATTCAAAGACAGCTTTCAGATACAATTCAGATATGCACCAGATACGGATGTCATCCTGATACTCATTCAAAGACAGCTTTCAAATACAGTTCAGATACACACCAGATACGGATGCCATCCTGATACTCATTCAATGACATCTTTTAGATATAGTTCAGATACGCACCAGATACGGATGCCATCCTGATACTCATTCAAAGACAGCTTTCATATACAGTTCAGATACGCACCAGATACGGATGCCATCCTGATACTCATTCAAAGACAACTTTCAGATACAAATCAGATACGCTCCAAATACGGATGCCATCCAGATACTCATTCAGATACAACTTTCAGATACGAGTCAGATACAATCCATTTATGGATATTATTTTGGTACTCAACCTAACACATCTCCGAGTGCAAATTTCTGGGCACTCTAGTGTTCAATCATCTTCCACCTTCAAGTCACGAATGGCAGATTCATCAATCTAACTCTTCAGGTTTAAGAAGATTGAACAGGGGCAGCTGTTGTACCCCAAAATTTTCCCTCTCATTAGGATCATCCTGGACCCTCAGGTTTTCTTCCATCCAATTCTAAGCCTTGAATTACAAATTTTTCCAAGAAAGTCATTCACAAGGGCAAAATGGTCATTTGCATACTAAAAAAGTCAAACTTTGACTTTTGGGTCAAAATCAAGTTTCAAGAGTCATATTTCATCAAGACATGTTGAGATATGAAGCTTGTTTCATCAAGAAATTCAAAAGTCAAAGTTACCTTGGAAAAGTCAAAATTCTAAATACTTAGAATTTTTTCGAAGTGTTTAAGAAATATGATAAGCTCAAAACTTCTGGCCAGATTTTCACCATGACGGAAGTTGTTTCTAGAAGAGCTTCTGACACAAGAGTTTTGGAATCCAACAAGATTTGAAACATTGCAGAACAGAACTTCTCTTAGGAATTATGGGATTTCAAGTTATAACTCTTCAAAGACACATCCTTGAAACTGAAGCATTCAACAAATTCTGGACAATTCCAAGACATAGTTTAGTTACAACTTCTAGGCCAGTTTTCACAAATATTTAGTTAGAGTTTGCGAGGGCAATTCAAAGAAGGTTTACAAAGCATGTTGCAAGCTTCCTGGAAAGTGAGAGCTCCTTCAGAACATGATGGAGCAAAGAGATTCAAAGATCAGAAGTTGGATGTCTACTCTAAGTTACGCTGAAGCTGAACTTCTGATCCAGAATTAAGCAATGATGCAGAATCTCACATTGCAGGATTTCTGGTTGATAAATCTCATCATCATTTAATGCTCACAACCATTTTTGAGTCTTTATCCAAAGGATCCCCCCACGTTTGAGATAGAAGTACCATTGTTGTCCTTGGCAAAACAAACTTTTGTACAAGGTTATGCTAGGCCCATGCTTTGCTTTTGCCTTTGAGGGTACTTTTCCTTAATTCATGCTTACAAGTACAACTTAGGCACGACTAAAAGTGTATAACCACCATACTTGCTTCAAGAACAAGGAAGCACCCTAGCATGTGAAGGTTGTGCTCAATGCTTCGGTCAGAACATCACTGAATCCCAAAACCTCGTTTATACAACCTGCTGCACTGCTACAGCACAATCATATTCAGTCCATGTCTGCATCCCATAATTACACCAAACTAGCATTCAAAAGCTATGACCGAAAAGCAATGGAACAGTATGCCAAAAAGGTTCAAATCCCATTTGTTTTCCCCCTCAAAAACCACAACAAATCCATCTATAAATAAGTTGCTCCATCACACTTTCAAGGGGCTGGGTTTTGGAGAGAGAGAATGGTCAAAGAGAGAAAAGGAAAATAGAAAAACCTTCACAAATCCTAAACAAAACCTTTGTTCTTCCCTTTGAATCAAAGAACATAACCGCTGTTTCGTTACTCTCGCCGACATCAGAACATCTGAAGGCAGCAACTCAAAGCTCCAAGCACACACTCCAGATTCAAGGTAAGTCTTTATGACTTTGCCTCTTTTCATTCAAAAAATCATCAAAATATGTAAATATCATAGCATTGATTATGTCCATGTTATTGCATAAGTAAGAAAAGCTATAGATAAGAATTTCTTGAATAAAGTTAGGCCCAGAATCAGAATTAGAACTTTTATAAACTACTATGTTTTTACCCTGCTGATTTGCTGTTAAGAACTAATTAAATTGCTGATGTGCTAGTTAAAATACAGAACTTCTGAGTTCTCCTCACTGTTTAAACATACAGAACTTCTATGATTTTCTCACTGTTTAAACACACAGAACTTCTACGATTTTCTCACTGTTTAAACACACTTAACTTTTTACTTTCACTCACAACTTTAGCCCAACCCAGAACTTCTGTCATTTTTTCTCCTCTAACGTTTCTTGCAGGGCCTCAGAGTGTATCGATCCAGAACTTCTGATTCCCACTGACGTTTCTTTCTGAACCACAGCGTGCCTAGCATCAGAACTTCTGATCTCATATGTTTTGCTTTCAGCAACATGCTGATTCTATTTTCTCGTTATTTTCCCTTTTTATCATTTTTAACAGTAACATCCTTTTTTTTTGTGTTGATATAGAAAAGGACATAAAAATATTTTCTTTTAATTAATTTATTTCTTTTTTTTCATTAAGACCAAAAACCATTTCTTAAACAAAACAAGTCCATTTTACATTTCTTTTACATTCTTATCCATTCAATATGGTTGTAACAGTAACTTAGGATTTAATTTTACTTGCAATCCTCATTTGTAAATTTATACACCCCATCCCCCTAATGATTATAATAGCGTAGGACTTTACATTTCTGCAATTTATCACCTTTCAAATATAATGCTAGTAATTAGGGTGTGTATGGCAAGGCATGAAATCAACAAGTAGATAACCCTAATCAAGACAAATGCATGCAATCAAACACACTTTGCACACATGCACCCTTAGGGTAATTTCACTTTGTTTCCTTTCGGAAAAATAGTCATGTCCCTCGAATATGGGCGTTTTAGAAAAGACCCTCGATAAAAGATCGTAGTCCCTCGATGACCTTCGATGTTTCCTTTGGTAAACGATCTAGTCCCTAAACGACATTGCTAAAACGTCCATAGGTTGCCTTCTATGACTATACAAACGTCCCACGCCCGTCCCTTCACATCCAACGATTGGGCTTCTTACCAAATCAATGGAAAGATAGCAACATCTAAAGGAGGAGGAAAAGAACATCTAAGACCTTTTGAGTAGGTAGATTTGCTCCTAGTTGCTTGCTTGCTCACAATAAAAACATTTTATACACCCACACTCTCATTTTGAAATATTTTCAAAAGACAAAACACTTTGTATGCGTTCTTATAGAGACGAGAACCATTACAAAGACACCTTTTCAAAATCACTTTCAAAAACACATCTCACAAACACATCTTTGAACTATTTTTAGAAACAAACACTTTGTATGCGTTCTTATAGAAACGAGAATCATTACAAAGTTACACTTTCAAAATACTTTCAAAAACCGCACAAAGCCCATTTTTAAACAAAAGCAAGTGATCTAGCAAGTAACTAAGAGCCCATGGAAAACCATGGATGAAAAGGGTGCTAATACCTTCCCTTTTCATAATCTACCCCCCGAACTCAAGAAACAATCTCAAAGGTCTTTCCTGTGCTTTTTCACCCTTCCTTTTGGATAAATGAAAAGTCGATGGCGACTCTTGCTAACCGTAACATTTGCGATCAAACGAAAAACAACCAAGACAGTTCTCCCACCGTACCACACAAGGCTTTGGTAATGACTTTAGGATTTGGAGTCTCCTCTAAAACGGTGAATGGTATTTGATCAAGCACATGCACTCTTAGCAATTGAGATAACTCTTCTAATGTAGGCACCAATCGGTAGTCAGGAAAGGTGAAGCAATGATGCATAGGATCAAAGAACTAGAAAAGCACACACATAATTTCTTCTTGGAAATTTGAGGTAGCCAAGTTGAGAAGTCGACCATATTTCTTGGTGAAGGAAGAATCATCGGGAACCCTTGATGCTAATTCTTTAAATTGAGGATGCACTTTCACGAAGTTGACTCAGATGGTATTCCTATGAATGGAAGTCATGACCTATAAAACAAAAAAATATATAAATTCCTAAGTCCTTGAAATGGTTAGTGAGAATGCTTATGATGTTATGATGCTTATGATGCCACAAATAATAATCGCAAACAAAACACACCAAGATATTAGGTTTAGACTTATATGGGTTTCATAGGTAAGTACCCTCTTGAAGTTTAGTTGGATCAACCTGTCCTAGAAAATAATCGGGTTCTAGGGGATCTCAATATCATTAATCTTTCTTCATTGGGCATTGTCTCAGCACAATCAATCTTTTCTTGCGGCCTAAATATCCCAAAAGTCCAATCTCAATGAGTGTAGTATCGAGTATCAACCAATCTTAATGGCCAAGTTGTTCAATTAAGGTTATAGGTCAGTTAGTGCTTCATGACACCGCTCAACGGCCCCGTATTCTCCTGGATTCAACACAAGGGATACTGGTACCAACAAATACATCACACTAACATAGCCATTGCTTCAACCATATCGGTCTATATGGTACAATCTCCACAATCTTTTGCTACTTACCAAATGGTGTTCCCCAATCCGGGTAGAGGATCAATACAAACCCAAACAAGGACCCATAAGTGTAAAGCAAACAAATCAAAAAATAAAAGCAATTAAATGTGATCTAGATCTAAGGTAACCCCACTTTTAATTTTCTTTCCCCAGCAGAGTCGTCAATTATGTGATACGGTGGAAGAACTGACTTGTTTGTTTTATATTTTATCGCAAATGTTGCGGATAGCAAGAGTCGCCACTGTATTTTCTTTTATCCAATAAAGTAAAGGGTGAAAAGAATAGGAAATAACTTTGAGATATTTTCTCGAGTTCGGGGGTAGGTTATTGTGATACGGTGGCAGAACCGACTGTTATACTAGTTTGTGTTTTGTGTTTTTTGTTCGCAAAATGTCGTGGTAAGCAAGAGTCGCCACCGACTTTTATTTTATCCAATCAGGAAAAGGAAAAAGAACAGAAAAACCTTTTTCGAGATGTTTATGAGTACGGGGGTAGATTATAGAAAGGGAAGGTGTTAGCACCCTTTCTATCCATGGTTTTCCATGGGCTCTTAGGTACTTGCTCATCTTTTTAAAATTGCTTGTGTATGTGCTTTGTTTTGAAAAGTTTGACTTCGTGATAACCCTTGTATCAGTCCTCAAAGGTGTGACGAAGTTGTTTTGCAAATTGTTTTGAAATGTGTAAGTGTGAAAAAGATTTGATTTGAGCAAGTACCTACTAGCATCTACCTACTCGAAAAAAGATTGTTTCTATTCTTGTTTCCTTTAGACAGTGTTATCCTACTATTGAGAAATAGGTAGCACCGTCGTTGGAGTTGTAAGGGTCAATTCGAAAGGGACGTATGATAACTAAAGCAATGTTAGGACACCTTAGTAGTAACCCTAGAGTCTTAAGATCATATTCGAGGCAAAATTTCTGAGGCAATGTTTGAACGAGACATTTGATCTTTTTAGACAGGAGGGCAACCACTAAGACACCCTATACTTAATGTCCGTTTACCGAAGGCAACCAAAGTGAGAGTATACCCTAAGAGTGATATGTACGAGTGATTTGTTTTCAGTTATTTATCTTTGCACATTAGGGTTTTCTAACTGTATTAAATTTGTCATGCATTCTTGTCATACAATCCTATTAGCATACATCTAAACAGTCAAATATTTGCGGGAATTAAGATGCGAGAAAGTAAATCTACGCTATTACAAGGCTTCGGGGAGGGGGATTAATTACATAGCCAAAAACCCGGGAAAAAAACGATAAATAAAAAGCCCTAGATTAAACTATTACACACCATAAACAATTACAAAAATATTGGCGAAAATAATTAACACGCGCGCGATGAATTAAACACGAGACAACTAGGGTTTTGACCCTTGATTTAAACTATTGACGATTGATTAAGAAAATGTTTTTGTCATCTTTTGTTATTTAAGAAAATAAAGAAATCATTAAATTAAAAAGAAAAATCCTAATTCTAATTAATTTTAAATTAAGAAAAATAAATTAATTTATTCTAAAATCTATTTTTGTATTTTTATTTATTTGAGAAAAAAGAGAAAATAAAATTAAATCAAGAGTTTTAACCTAATTTCTATTTTGATTTTATTTATGAAAATAAATTACGATTTACCTAAGTTAAACTAAATTAAATTAATTTTGATAATAATAATAAAAAAACTAATCCTAATTTTTTTTGTGAATTATTGATTTTAAGACTTTATGAAAAAAAGATTAATTTGTGAATTAAAAATAAATAAGTAAGTATTGAAAGGAGTAAAAATAAGATAAATAAGAAAGGAATGATGGGCTTGTGCTTAGCAATTGGGGGGTATATTGCTGAAATTCGGAGCCCAAATGATCCAAGCCCATTTGACTTTGTTGGATCTGGTGTGTAGGTTGACTTGAGGCGCATGGTAGTCCTTCAGGCTAGAACGCGTACACCTGGATGACTGCTGCATCCACTGGTTGATTATTGAAGGTGCATGGTAGGCGTGTGGAAGAGATTTGCACTGAATCTGTGGAAGGAAAAGAAAATAAAGAAAGTTGTCTGGACCTGGGATCGAACCCAGATCCTTATGCATATTTCCAATGCACGCTTGCCAACTGAGCTGCTTGACTTGTTTGTACATATAATGAAAACAAAATATAATATATGAAAAATAATGGTTAATGGAAAAACGCGCTAAAATTCAAACCACCCAACCAGGGAGTGCCATGCATCGTCTTCTTCGCCAAACCGTCGTTTTAGGTAAACAAGCTTTTACCTACGGACGTTTCGTTGTAGGTACAGACCTGTGCATCTTAAAAATTGTCCACAAGCAAGATAAATGACAATGGCTGGTACCAATCAACTCGTCTCATCCTCACGAGTATCATGGTACCGGAATCAACGTCCAATTTAGCATATACTGCAAAGCCCTAAACAAGAGAACAAAACCCTAGCCATGGCAGTTTCACATACAGTGATAAAAAATGCAATTGAATAGAATGATTAGCTTGCAAACTCCATGATGAACAAGAATATATAATCAAAACATGCATATGATGAGTAAATCAATGAAATCGAAAATGAGTTTTTTAGGCAAACCGTGTGACTGCTATGGGTCGATTCTGGGCATGAGGAGGCTTGCAATTGATCCAGTTAGCTTCAGAGATGCTCCAGGTTGCAATTAAGAGTGTTGGAAAGCTTTGAATCTTCCTCTAGGGTAGAGATCAGATCACCAATTTTCTACCAAAAATTGAGTTTTTGTTCTTGGCTATGCACGACTGTTAACCCATATTCTTGCTTTGGACACCTTCAATATATAACCCTGAATGAATTAGGGTTATAAAAACTACATGTATCTTTGAAAACTTTGAAGATTTGATCTTATTCCTTCCTTGTATGATTTGTTTCCAAATTAGGCCTAATCATACTCTTTTTGTTCCAATTACCATTGATACGAATTGATCATGCAAGCTCATCAAATCTTGGTTGCTAACCTGTCAAAAAAACCAATCAAATCAAATCTTTGATAATTTTCATCATTTATTTGATTTAATTCAACTTTTAATTAATGAAAAATCAAAATAAATTGAAAAATGCAGCAAACAATTGGTGGATAAGCATTTGAGTCGTGGACCACATTACAATTGAGGTGCAAGCATAAAATGTTGGGCCCATTTAGCAAAAAATGAAAATTTGAGCACATTTGACTTTTGGCAATTTTGCAAAAAAGGTCAACTTGGCTAATGCATAACTCTCTCAATTTTGACCCTAGAGAGGTGTTCTTTGACTTTTTAGAAAGCTTAGGATGTCCTATAAGCAACCCTTTTGGTCTAATCTCAATTAAGTCTTCCATGTTCATGTATGAAGCTTTGACCCAAAAGGTGTTTTTGTTGACTTTTCAAAATGACCTATAATGTCAAAATTCATATCTTTTTGTGAGTGCATATTTTGAACTTGGGAGATGAAGATGAATTGTAGGAAATTGCATCCTCTTCAAAATTATCTTTGGATGGGTCAATTCTGATAAAGTATGAGAAAGTTATGCTTGGTCAAAGTTGAGTTGACTTTTCCTACAAAATCCTAATTTAACAACTTTTAGGTTTTGATGAATTATGAGCAATCCTTGATGAATCATGATAAACCCTTGATCAAATGATGAATGATACTTCAAAATTAGGATGTTGACCCAAAATCTTGAAGTTTGACTGTATGTGGGCCACAATTAACTTTTGACCTAGCACAGTCGATTTTCAGGCCTTTGAGCAATTGACTGAGCAAACTTCCTCTGTAAGGCTTGAAACTTGACATGGATGATCTTGAGAACATATTAGGACAATGGTAAGAATTTGGGATCCTTTGGACTCAATCATCTTGATGAAAAAATGAAACCCTAATTTGAGGTAGACTGCCTTAGGAGAGAGTTTGTCTGGTTAACTCTTGAACTTCCTTGAGCAATTTGAGGACCTCACTTGACATGTATTGATAAATATGGGAGGGAAAAATTTAGGGTACAACAACTACCCCTATTCAATATTCTTACACCTGAGGATGTTGATTGGCTGTTCTGCCTTTCGTGATCTGAAGGTGGAAGATGATTGAACACTAGAGTGCCCAAAAATGTGCACTTGCATGAAGTGATTTGTGATATCGGGAATGGGCTTATGGATGCAATTTGGTAGCTTCTAGAGAATTGTCGAAGATGGGCTTAAAAGATTCCATCCGAAGAAGTGTCAATCGTATAAGAGATTCCTTTGCGAGAACCCGTATACCTGTCATTGAGGTAGACTTCGCTGGGGAATGCTAGTCTTTATCTTGGGGGAAATAGAGTTTTAGGAGCTTCAGTTGTCCGTTACTCTACTGGGGAATCTTAGTTGAGGAGGTGAAAGTGAACTGCTATTTGGTCAGGGTACAAGCTGCACCACGACTTACTGGGGAGATACGAAACCAATCGTGTTTGATCAGGTCCAGGTCTTACAATGTTGTGGACTGCTGCATGGAGATAAGAGAAAAGAAACCTGGATGGTAAGGTTATGAGAAGGAACCTGGATGGTAGGGTTACTTAGAGATGAAAGTCTGGATAGTAGGGCTTGAGAAGGAACCTGGATAGTAGGGTTACTTCGACATGAAAGCCTAGATAGTAGGGCTGTGAGAAGGAACCTGGATAGTAGGGTTACTTCGATATGAAATCCTGGATAGTAGGGCTTGAGAAGGAACCTGGATAGTAGGGTTACTTCGATATGAAATCCTGGATAGTAGGACTGTGAGAAGGAACCTAGATAGTAGGGTTACTTCGATATGAAAGCCTGGATAGTAGGGCTGTGAGAAGGAACCTGGATAGTAGGGTTACTTCGGTATGAAAGCCTGGATAGTAGGGCTGTGAGAAGGAACCTGGATAGTAGGGTTACTTCGATATAAAAGCCTGGATAGTAGGGCTGTGAGAAGGAACCTGGATAGTAGGGTTACTTCGAAATGAAAGCCTGCATAGTAGGGCTGTGAGAAGGAACCTAGATAGTAGGGTTACTTCGATATGAAAGCCTGTATAGTAGGGCTATGAGAAGGAACCTGGATAGTAGGGTTACTTCGAAATGAAAGCCTGGATGGTAGGGCTGCTGAGAAGGAACCTGCATAAAGTTGCATTTGCCGCTGATGATTACTCTGTTTAGCTTTGAGTGTTGATCATGTACCTGCTGGAAATTGTTGATAATAACTGTCTTTCCTAAAAGAAATACAGGGTTAGTCATGTGCGATGCATGAGACGCATTGTGATGAGATTCTCGAAATAATTGAGATTATGTTATATGCAATGTATGCACATGTCATGATGTATGAGCATGAAATGTTGGCGTAATAATCTGAGTCCGGGAAAATAAATCCCTGAATACTGTTTGGAGCATATGAGAAACGTTATGTATTCTTGACTTCTGTAAAAAACATAGGTCCTCCACTTCTGTTGGGGATGGTGAACAAAGATGACTAGTGGGGGATTTGCCCCTGGCTTACGGACAACTCTGCGGAGAATTCCTCTGTTAGAGAGGAGATACTCTGTTGATAGATTGCTAATTTGGAGAAATAAACTCAGCTGGGGATGAATTTCCGTTGCTGGTAATAATGAATTCCATTGGAGATTGAATTTCTGCTTGTGAGAGAAATAAACTCTGTTTTGGGGAAAAATTTACTAACTTACTCGCGATTGTGAACCTCAGCTGGGGAGAGTTATGTCCGGTTCGGGGAAGCTGACATCACCGTCTTTGGATATTTCTTACTCTGTGGGGAGTGTATGTACCACTACTCATGTTCTCAAGCTGGCTCTATCCCGGTACCTGATGGTCAGAGTAACTGTAGGGTTTGGGCACTTCTTGTTTGTCCCTGTTCCTGGAATTATGAGTAATCGTCTTTGTTTTTCATGTAAATATTTATGAGCAAGCCATTATTTTCAAATGCATATATAAAAAATGAATCATTGGACGCTCTTGCGAAACAAAACAGAAAAAGAAAAACAACTTGAAATTTCTTGTGAAAATGAATTGTATTGATCTTTGAAGTTGGCTTGTAATATGCGTTTTTTGTACAAGGAGGCTGACGCTCTAGTAAGAGAACGCCGCCGAAAGATTACAATTTGTGTTTAAGAAAGAAAAAAAACAGCTATGTGAAACAATCCCATTGGGTTCCAACTCTGCTATTGCCTTTATATCTTCAAGCATCTCATCACTTTGCTGCTTGGTAGAAGGTGGATCAGATTGATTGGTGCCGTCTGAGCTTGATAGTCGACACCGAAGTCTGGTTGCAAGATGATCCAATGAGACATAGTGTTAGGCTTTAATCCCTAAATTTTGCCTGGACCGCCCTTTCGGATTTTCAGTCCACCAGGATACCCTTTTTTGCCCAAGTCGGCTTTTCAGGTTTTCGACTTGCCGGGTGTACAGTTTTTTCATTTTCATCCCTTAATTTTTCCCGAACCCTTTTGGTTCACCAGGAAGCCCTTATTTTTTCCTAGATCAGTCAACCTAGCGGGTCTTTGATTATGCGTAGTATCTTTTCACTATGTCTGCATTGACGGGGTGAGTAAGGTCGTCACCATCCATGGTGGTTAGAATCATAGCTCCTCCCAAGAAAATGTTCTTAACCATAAATGGCCCTTCGTACGTAGGGGTCCATTTTCCCCTGGGATCACCTTGCGGTAGCATGATGCGTTTGATCACTAGATCCCTGATTTGATATTCTTGACGTTTGACTTTCTTGTTAAAAGCCTTGATCATTCGCTTTTGATACGTCTGACCATGACAAATAGCAGTAAGTCTCTTTTCATCGATTAGATTCAGCTGATCAAGTCGGGTTTGGATCCAGTCGTCTTTGTTCAAACCCGCATCCTTCATAATCCTGAGAGAGGGTATCTGGACTTCGATGGGTAGGACTGCCTCCATGCCATACACCAAAGAGTAAGGTGTTTCCCCTGTCGACGTCTGTGCTGAGGTACAGTACCAATGAAGAGCGAATGGTAACATCTCGTGCCAGTCTTTGTATGTCACCGTCATCTTCTGCACAATCTTCTTGATGTTCTTATTAACCGCTTCAACAGCCCCATTCATCTTCGGCCGGTAGGGAGAAGAGTTATGATGCTGAATCTTAAACTGTTTGAAGAGCTCGGTGATCATTGTGTTATTGAGATTTGTACCATTGTTAGTAATAATTCTCTCAAGTACACCATATCAACAAATCAGATTGTGTCGGATGAATCGCGCTACGACGTTCTTGGTTACTGTGGCAAAGGAAGCTGCCTCAACCCACTTCGTGAAGTAATCAATGGCTACCAGAATGAAACGATGCTCGTTAGACGCAGTAGGTATGATCTCGCCAATCATGTCGATACCCCATATTGCAAAGGGCCAAGGAGCTGTCAAAACATTCAGGGGAACCGAAGGTACATGCACCTTATCAGTATAGACTTGGCACTTATGACAGGTTCGAGAGTCCTGATAACAATCGGCTTCCATAGTGGACCGGCAATATCCTGCCCGTAGGATTTTCTTCGCCATGGTATATCCACTGGAATGAGTTCCGAAGGTACCTTCATGTAACTCTACCATGATCCTTTCTGCCCCGCTCTTGTCTACACACCGCAGTAAGGTTGAATCATGGTTACGCTTATAGAGGATACCATTACCGATGAAGAACTTCGTAGTGAACCTTCTCAGAAATTTATTATCATTAACATATGCCCCCTCGGGGTATTCTCGAGCCTCAAGATACCTATTTACCTCGTGAAACCAGGGTTTATCTGCCACTTCCTCGGTATCGATCTCACAGCAGTGTGCTGGTTTGTCTAACCTCTCAATGGTGATTTGAGGAGCTTCATTGTCCCACCTGACTTTGAACATAGAAGACATGGTAGCTAGCGCGTACGCCAACTGGTTCTCTTCTCGTGGGAAATGTTCAAAGGTTATCTCCTCAAAGTATGGGAGCAATGTCAGTACATACTCTTTGTAAGGAATAAGATTCAGATGCTTAGTATCCCACTTGCCTTTGATCTGACTTATCACCAGAGTGGAATCTCCGAATTCACTCAAGAACTTAATCCTCAGGTCAATAGCAGCTCGAAGACCCATGATACACGCTTCATACTCCGCCATATTGTTGGTGCAGTTAAAACATAATCGGGCGGTGAACGGAGTATGACAGCCCTCAGGAGATATGATTACAGCGCCAATTCCATTACCCAATGCGTTCGAGGCTCCATCAAAATACATAGACCATCGGGATCCCTCCTCGGGTCCTTCATCTGGTCCAGGTTCTTTGCAGTCGGTTACCAACATGATATTGTCATCCGAGAACTCAAAATTCATGGACTGGTAGTCATCCACGGCCTGATGCGCCAAATGATCAGCCAATACACTCCCCTTGATTGCTTTTTGGGTTGTGTATTAGACGTCGTACTCGGTTAAGATCATCTTCCATCTTGCTATTCTTCCGGATAAGGCGGCTTCTCGAAAGTATACTTGATCAAATCCATCTTTGATATCAACAAGGTGGTGTGAGTCAGCATATACTGTCTTAAACGGCGAGCAGCCCATGCCAAAGCGCAGCAAGTTTTCTCGAGCAATGAGTATCGGGTCTCACAGTCGGTAAACTTTTTTCTAAGGTAGTAAATGGCGTGCTCTTTTCGGCCAGACTCGTCATGCTTCCCCAGCACACACCTCATTGAATTGTCTAGCACTGTCAAGTATAATATTAAAGGTCTTCCTTCAACTGGAGGCATCAAAATTGGTGGTTCATGAAGGTATTCTTTGATTCTTTTGAAAGCGGTCTGGCATTCATTATTCCACCTTACCACTTGATCTTTCTTCAGAAGCTTGAAGATTGGCTCACAAGTAGCAGCCAAATGTGAAATGAACCTGGCGATGTAATTCAGACGTCCCAAGAACCCTCTAACTTCTTTTTTTTTTTTTGCGGGGAGCCGATATCTCTTGTATGGATTTTACTTTTGCAGGATCTACCTGGATACCTTTATCACTGACAATAAAACCCAGAAGCTTACCAGACCTTACCCCGAAGGTACACTTGTTTGGATTCAACCTCAGCTTGTACGTCTTCAACCTGTCAAACAGTTTCTGGAGATGATCAAGGTGCTCTTCCTCAGTCTGAGACCTAGCTATCATGTCATCAACATAAACCTCGATCTCGTGGTGAATCATATCGTGGAACAAAGAAACCATGGCGCATTGATAAGTTGCCCCAACATTCTTCAACCCAAAAGGCATTACCTTGTAACAGAAGGTTCCCCACTGTGTAACGAAGGTTGTCTTCTCCATGTCCTCAGGAGCCATCTTGATCTGGTTGTAGCCAGAAAAACCATCCATGAAAGAGGAGATCTTATGCTGCGCGGTGTTGCCGACTAGAACATCAATGTTAGGAAGTGGGAAGTCATCCTTGGGGCTTGCCCTATTCAGATCTCTATAGTCCACACACATTTGTACCTTACCGTCCTTCTTAGGTACCAGAACGACGTTGGCAACCCACTGCGGATAAGAAGTGACAACTAAGAATCCTGCGTCGAACTATTTCATGACCTCTGCCTTGATTTTATCTGACATTTCAGGGCGCATACGGCAGACCTTCTGCTTTATTGGAGGGCAGTCTTCTTTAGTCGGCAGTCGATGTACCACAATATTAGTGTCCAAACCAGGCATGTCTTCATAAGACCAGGCGAAGATCTAAACATATTCATGTAGCATCTGTATTAACCGTTGTTTGACACTAGGCTCCAGACTCGCACCTATCTTAACCTCTTTCCTGTCTTCCTCTGTACCCAAATTTACTGACTCAACTGGCTCTTCATGAGGCTGTATGGCCCTTTCTTCCTGCAGTAACAGTCTAGCAAGTTCTCCAGGCACCTCACAATCATCCTCACCTTCGTCCTCGGCTTGGTTGATCAGATTTTTGAAGTTATAACTGGCAGTAGCAGAGTTGTTATCAATGGGATCCATAGTGGATATGGATCTGCATTATGATACGCGAGTGTGTGTAAGTGAATAGCTATTTTGATAAAGTGAGAGACAGAAAAGAAAAACAAAGAGCACAAAATTTGTAATGCAAGAAATGTCTAATGTTTTATTAATGATATATGAAATGCCAAATAATAAGCCCTCACAAGCAAAGCCAAGGTGCCTCGGGCAAGGCACCTGGCCATAAAGTTTCAAACTGTTTATTACAAATCTTAAAACAAAAGTCAATTACTACGGAATAAAAGAAACATGTATGAAGTCCTTCGTTGTCCAGTTATTTAGTCCATCATTGGTTGTTAGGTAGATCCAGCTGTCGATATCTGAATCCTCTTCATTGTCCTCAATTGAATTAACTCCCTGATTGCTGATGTGTAGATGAGGTCTTCTAATCCGTGCGTGCCTAACAGTCCTTTGAGCCCCTGTAGTAAAGCCCAAACAAAATTTTTCAGTTTTATGAGTGAAATCAGGGAGCTGACCCCAATTGGTACACCCACCTTCTTCAATTACAATGCTGGCATCCTTGAGAGAAGCCATCTTTAGTGGAGGTTTGTTGGTAGCAACTTCAGTTGATGCCGAGACCTGAGGGACCTCTTCAAAGTTCTGACAAGGAGTTTCTATGAATTCCCCTTCCATCTCTACGTAGCGAAAGGAATTGAGATGACTCACCATATACTCTTCTTCACCTTGCACCGTGACAATCTTCCCCTTCACTGGGTACTTTAGCATTTGATGGAGCGTGGAAGTAACTGCCCCAGCCTTATGGATCCAAGGACGACCCAGCAAGCAAGAATACGATGGCCTGATGTCCATTACGTAGAAGGTGGACCCAAAGGTCTGAGAACCCACTTTGACAGGGATGTCCACCTCCCCGTGCACCATTCTTTTTGATCCATCAAAAGCCCTTACCACAATGTTACTCGACTTTAAAGTCAAACCCTCACAACCCAAACGGTCCAACACTTTCTTCGGAAGAACATTTAGTGAAGAACCGGTATCTACCAGCACATGGGCCATAGTAGTGCCCATGCACTCGATCGAGACATGCATAGCATCGTTATGATTTCTTCCTTTCGGTGTCAAATTTGCGTATGAGAAACCTAGCCCATTGTCAGCAGTCAGGCTGGCCACATAATCTTTGAACTGATTTGCGGAACTTTCCTGCGGCACATGCGCAGTCTTGAGAAACACAATCAAAGCCTTTGCATGGGCTTCAAAACACAACAACAGGGACAACATGGAGATCTTTGAAGGGGTCTGCCCCAGCTGCTCGACCACATTGTAGTCGCTCTTCTTAATAATTTTCAGTATTTCCTCTATTTCTTGTTTAGAGGCTTCCACAACGATTTTCTTAGGTGCCTCCGTCCGGGCAGGCTCACCTATAATCTCCTTGCCCCGAGTCCCATATGGCTCAATAGCAGGGGTGATAACTGGAGTAAGAATAAGAATAGAAGCAGGTGTAATAATTGGAGTAGGAACAAGAGAACTATCAGGAGTGCTGGTTGAAACAGCAGCTGGAATAATAGTAGGCTTGATGATAGTCTTCGGGGAAATCTCGTGGGAGAAAACACTTCCATTTTGGGTAACTTTACTAGTCCCGACAATATTACTGACATCAGTATCAGCTTCTTCATTCTTCAGATCTTGCTTAATGCCGTGATAATACACGTCAGCACCGTTATGCCATGGGACATCCTTATCTGACGTGTACCGGATGGGACCAGGAACAGTGATTATTAGCGGAGCGATTCTTTGAACAAGTGTAACCCTAACAGGTCTTCTCGAGGAAACCTTGGAAGGATTGGCGGAAATGGTTATAATGGCAACATCTTCATTGGGAACAATATGAGTCATAGTCTTCTCGAACAGAATCTCTTTATTATCCATCAAGCGCTGAACACCTGACTTCAACAAACGGTAACCAAAAGGTATAATCGAACACATGTGGCAACCTTCACCATAGCCCGGAAATAAACCGGCCAACAGCAAATTCTTCCTAACAGTCATCAGAGGCATAGAAATTTCTTCAACAGAGGTCACAAACAAACCAGTGTTAACAACATTGACTCCACGACCGTGTTTGGGCATGGGAGCAGTTATAACATTCGGCTTTTCTGGAGCATCAAACTCTATCTCCTTGGCTTCGAGCAAATCTTGTAATTTGTTTCTCAGAGCCCAGCAATCATTTGTATCGTGGCCAGGACTCTCAGAATGGTAGGCGCACCGCGCGTTGGGGTTGTATTTGGGAGAAGTAGTGTTTGGATTCTTGGGAGCCTCTCTCAAAGTCGCCAAGTTGGATTTCAGCAGGTGAGGCAGAACTTCAGCCAAAGTCATGTTTATGCGGGTAAATTACCGTTGTGGTCTTTCCATCCTTTGTTGATTATTGCATTGTGGAGCAACTGTGGGTCTTGGTATCACTACAACATTTACCGTTTGGCGGTGTTCAGATCTGTTTTGGCCCCTCGGGCTATAGACTGCACTAGCTTCCTTCTTACCGGCAAAAGGCTTCTTTACCGAACTCGAAGAGGCATCCTTATGTATTTTACCACTTCGAATTCCAGCTTCTACTCTTTCTCCAGTCAAAATCAACTCAGTAAAACCAGATGACGAGCTGCCGATCAAGTGATTGAAAAATGGACCAGATAGCGTCCCTAGAAACATGTCAACCAACTCCCTATCAAATAAAGGAGGTTGGACTCTTCCAGCCAAGTCTCTCCACTTTTGAGCATAGTCCTTAAAACCTTCACCTGCACCCATGGACATACCCTGGAGCTGAGTACGAGTGGGAGCAAGGCCGGCGTTGTACTGATACTGCTTGTAGAAAGCAGCAGCAAGATCTTCCCAGTTTCGGACATTGGCTCCTTCCAACTGGTAGAACCATTCAAGCTGAGTCCCTAATAGACTATCTTGAAAGAAGTGCACTCACAAATTTCTATCAGCAGTGTGGGGTTGGATCTTTCAGACATATGAGAGGAGATAGAGTTTTAGGCAGGATACCCCATCATACTTGGCGAAAACCAGAGCTTTGAATTTATGAGGGATGACCACTCCCGATACCAGTCCCAATTCCACGAAATCCAAACCAGGGATCTTCTGAACTTCCATAGCACTCAACCGGTCTTCTAGCTGCTTGTACCTATCCTCAGCAGGAGGATATTGCTCATCGTCATAATCAGTATCATTGTCAGAAACTGTAGGACTAGGGTCCTTTTCCCTTTCTTGGTTCTCCCCTTCCTTGGATGAAGAGGTCAGATCAGTTTGATGCTTCAACCTTTCTCCGAACCTTCTACCCATGTTCAGAATTACGGTATTCTTCTTCTTCTTCTTCTTCTTCTTCTTCTTCTTCTTCTTTTCTTTCAGAATAAGGGTTTTTAGATCCTCTTGCCCCTTTTCCAGACTTATGAACATCTGTTGGAACTGGGCGTTCTGTGCTTGAAGATCTTTGATGGCTTGATCAGAAGACATTTCTGTTGAAATAAACTGCGAAGAAGATGAGAAACCTGTAATGGTACCTGCAATGGTGTGCATGATAATGGGATGCGCATGTAATGATTTCAAAGACTTTGGGAGATTTAAATTTGTAAACCAAAAATAAACAAAACTTTATTAGCTTAACTTTAAAAGGTTCAACAATGCCTTTAAGGCGTTACAAAGAAGTAAATAAAACAAATCTAAAACTAGAAAAAGAAAAATCAAAAGCCCCATGGTCGCTTCCTCTTTGTGTTGATATAGTCATTGATCACTCTTTCTTCCTCGAGTTGCCTGGTGAGCTTTAAAACCTTCCTTTCTTGCTCATGGAACTGCTCCCGATAAGTTTCCCGCTCATTCCTCAACTGAATCCAAGACCTCTGCAGCTCCCCAGGATCAGTGGGCATGTAAGGATAGAGAACCATGTAAGGAGTTCCTTCTTCGTTAGTGGGCTCCACAATCACTGGTAATATGGACTCATAAGGCATCCCAAGCTTCTGGGCATGAGCTCGTACCCATTGGAGATAAGGCTGTATAGGAAGGAAAGTCTCCGGTCCCAACTCTTCGCGGTTAGATCTGTTCACCATGCCCCAAGCTCGTATGAACCTTCGACGATGCTCCTTAACATCCTCCTTATAGTCAAATACAATGTCCTCAAGAAGTAACTCATGGGGACCATCTCTTCGAGCACGACCAAATTGTCGCAAAGCTAGACAAGGATTGTAAGTTATACCTCCTTTAATTCCAAGCAATGGGACATTAGGGTATCCCCCACAACGGTCAATAACAGCGGTGTTTTCCATAGCCCGGGAACACCAAAGAATATCTGTATGAGAAAGTGACATTATTCTGTACGACCAACCCAAACCTTCTTCTTTCTTCAGTACAGACTTAGGGAGGTGAGAAATAAACCACTTCGACGACAACGACATGCAACACATAAGAGTCCCTCTTCTCCTCATAATACGGGTATGGAGGGCATGTAAGATATCTCCAAGCAAGGTAGGCATAGGGTTGCGAGAAAGGAAAATCTTGACAACATTCACATCTACAAAGGAGTCCGGATTAGGGAAGAGAACCAAACCATAGATAAGAAGAGCCAAGACATCTTCAAAAGCCTGAAAATCCAAATCATCCCAAAATAGTTGAGCTTGGTCTATCAGAAACTTGGCTAGAAAACCTTCGACCCCGCTTTGAGTTTCCCAATTGGATACCACATCAGCCCGTTTCAAGTGCAAAGCTAAGGCAATGTCTTCTGGCCTAGGAGCTTCTTCCATACCTGTGAAGGGTACCTGTTCGAGAATGGATATGCCCAATAGATGAGAGAACTCTTCCAAGGTGGGTACTGTGATGCGGTGGGAGAATTGACTTGAGGTTTTGTGTTTGTGTTTGAAAATGTTGCGGTTAGCAAGAGTCGCCACCGACTTTTCTTTTATCCAAAAGGAAAGGTAAAAAAGCACAGGAAAGACCCTTTGAGATGTTTTCTTGAGTTCGGGGGGTAGATTATGAAAAGGGAAGTTTCTAGCACCCTTTTCATCCATGGTTTTCCATGGGCTCTTAGTTACTTTTTTAGATCACTTGCTTTGCTTTGTTTGAAATGGTGTTTGGTGCGATTTTGAAAGTATTTTGTAAAAGAGGCCATTGTTTAGGCAATCGTTGTAATGATTCTCGTTCGTAAGAATGTATACAAAGATATTTTTCTTTTTTGAAAATATTTTCAATGTTTTGTAAGAGGTTTTTGAAATGTGTGTGTGTTGGTTTTTGAAAATAGCAAGGATTGTTTTGAAATGTAGCAAGTAACCAGAAGCTATCTACCTACTCAAATGTATTTCTTGTGCATTTTTCATTCCTTTGACATTGTTGAATTACCATTGATTTGGTAAGCAACCCTATCTTTGGATGTAAACGGGACGGGCATGGGTCATCGTATAACCATGATAGCAATGTTGCCAAATATCTTAGCAATTTTTTGAGGGGCCAAGATCATTTTGTTTTAGGCAACCTTTTGATAGCATCATCGAGGGACTATGATCTTATTTTTTGTTTTGTTTTGCCAAGATACTTCACATGCGTAACATGGCTATTTTTGTATAAGGCAACCAAGTAGAGAAACCTTAAGGGTGTTTGTGTGCAAGTGTGTTTTATTGCATGCATGATTTTATCTTGAATTAGGATTTTCTATTTCATTGATTTTATCTTGCCATACATATCCTAATTGCTAGCATTTACAATTGAAAGCGATAAAAATGAGGAAATGTAAAGTCCTACGCTATTACAGTATTTAGGGGTTGGGGGTACACACTTATGAATAGAGAATCCAGCGAGAAAAATAAAGAAAAATAACAAGGAGAAGAAAAAAAAGAAAGAAGGAGGAGGTCAGCGCGCTGCTGAGAGGAAGTCAGAAGTTCTGACCCTGGCCTGCTGCAGGATATCAACCTGTTAGTGAAAATGTATAGGTCAGAGCTTCTGACCCTGGTGCGCTGTAAAACAGAAACCTATTAGTAGGAAGGTCAAAAGTCCTGACCCCAGTGCGCTGCAAAACAAAAATCTGTTAGTGGGAGGGGGATCAGAAGTTCTGATCCTGCTGGAAACACAGTAATTTTCAGAAGTTCTGATATTACTGATAACAAGACAGGCCTCAGAAGTGCTGGCGTCAAAGTCAGAGCTTGGTTTCCCCCTGTGCTAATCAGAACATCTGCAGTTTGATTATTTTTCCATAAAACAGAAGACATGCCTAGGACACTCAGCAAGTGTCATAGCATTTCAGAAAACAGAACCAAAAAGGTCACAGGCAAGTTCTGTACTGATTCACTTCCTACTTAAACATACAGAAGTGTGAAAATCTCAAAACATGTGCAGCAGCAACATGATATCTACATTGTGTTTCTTGAGCATGCAAATCTGATGAGGCTTAAAAAGTGTGATGAGAGTCAACAGGTGCTTACCTTGCTATTGGAAGAAATTCTGTGAACTGGAGTTAATCTTAACTCTGATAGTGTTCTAGATAGGTTCTTTGTATGGGTGGATGGAGGGTATATATATGGTCAGAAACTGTATGGGCGTTCTTTTTTGTCAAGAAATAAGTTGGGTGCAAATGAAGTTTTGAGGCAGGAGAGTCAAAGCTGTGTTTGAGGCTCTTGAAACACTAGGAATTTGACAGAGTTTCAAAGTGTTTTCTTGCTAAAAAGTTTCTGTTTCTTTTCTAGCAATTTTTCTGATGTTCCCCTTCCTTTTCCAATAGACAATGGTGCTTTATTTATAGGCAAAGCTTTGTGGGTTTTTTAAACATTAAGTGGCGCCAATATATGCATTAGATGCTGACTTATTCTTGAAGAAAGGTTCATAAAAAGTTATGATGATTGACAACTTTGAGCCTAGGCTGGGTTAGTAAGCGAGGATTAAGGAAAAGTGACACCCATGAGCGAAAAGTAGCGCATGAACCCATGCCTAAATCTGCACAGGAACTTTGTTATGCTGCACGTGGAGAGACCCTTTGGACAAATGTTCAAAAGTAGTTGTGAGCATTAATGAGCATTAAATGATGATGAGATTGGTCAAGACCAAGAAATCTTGTAACGTGAGATTTACATCATTACTTATCTGAGCCAGCAGTTCCTGCTTCAACATACAACACACTCAAACTCTGATCTTAGTATCCTGCTGCCTCAGTAAATTCTGAGGGTTCTCTAGACTTTTTAGCATGCTCTTTGGATTTGCTTCTGAAAATTCTGGACTTAGAGATTTTGTTTCAGTGTAACACCCACTCTTTTGACCCCTTCGTCTTCTGACTCCAACATGTTCTGAAGGAGTTTTGCTTCTGAAAATTCTGGACTTAGAGATTCTATTTCAGTGTAACACCCAATCTTATGACCCCTTTACCTTCTGATTCCAGCATGTTCTGAAGGAGTTTTCATGCTTCTTTTCTTTCTTTGCATTCCTCTAGCAAACTCTGACTGAACTTGCGTGACTGCTGAAAGAGCCATATTTTGTTTGAAGATTACCTGCTGAAACACGTTTACAACTTTTAACCGAGTTGGCGTAGCTGCTGAAGAGCCACATTCTAACTGAATATTATGTGTTGATCTAAGTTTGCAACTTCTGACCGCTCCTTCCTAAAGGTTGGTTTAGAAGTTCTGATGTTTCATTTTTCTTAAATGCTTTAGAAAAATTCCAAGTATTTAGAATTTTAACTTTTTCAAGGTAAAATTTGACTCTTGAGCTTCTTGATGAAAAAAACCCCACATTCCAATATGTCTTGATTAAACATGATTTTTGTGTTTTGATTTTGATTAAGAAAAACCAAAGTTTTGACTTTTTAGCTTGCAAATGACCATTTTTCCCTTGTATATGGCTTGCTTGGAAAGGAAAGACAATTCAAGGCTTGGATTTGTTTAAGAGAGAACTTTGAGAACCCAGGATAATTTCCTGAAGAATGAGAGGGCAAATTTTGGGGTACAACAGTTGCCCCTGTTCAATCTTCTTGAACCTGATGAGTTAGATTGGCGAGCTTTGTCGTTCGTGACTCGAAGGTAAAAGATGATTGGACACTAGAGTGCCCATAAATTTGCACTCGTCAAAATGTAGTTGAGGGAATGGGCTTAAAGATGCCATTTGGAGAGGTGATAGAATCTTGTTGGGGATGGGCTTGTAGATGCCATCCAAGAGTATTTGCTGAGTTGTAAGTCAGAAGAATAAGTATCAAAATGGTATCCGTATCTGAAACGTATCTAAACTGTATCTTGAAGTTGGATTTGAATGAGTAATAGAATGGCTTCCGTGTCTGGAGCGTATCTAAACTGTACCTGAAAGATGAATCTGTATGAATAACAGAATGACTTCCGTGTCTGGAGTGTATCTGAGCTGTATCATGATTGCATATTTTTAAAAGGTAGCTGTTAATCTTATCCTGAAAAGGGTAAAATGTTAGCTGAAACACAAAGTTATATTGCATGAAATGTATGATGCAATATATGTGTTTTATCAATGTTTATGATGTGTGGATGCAATGTATGTGCATGTAAGCTGATTTGCTGTATTTTTGAGGAAAATAAGTCCTTGACTACTGTCGGGGACAATAAATCCTTGATTGTTGAGGATATGTGAATTCTTCATGTTTTGAAGTTGGAGTCTTGACAAAAATTATGTTGCGAGCAATGCCATACACTACTGGAGTAATCTTCTCGGGGAATCCTTGTTCTGCTGGGGAATAAAGAAAACTCTGTGGGGAAGAAAACTTATTCCTGTTTGGAAAAAAGTTCAGGAGTTTCAGTCGTCTTCCACTCTACTAGGGAGTTATCCTAGGTTAGGGAGGAACAAAAGTTAATTGTTATCTGGTTGATTTTCAGGCTTCAAGACGACTTGCTGGGGAAGTTGGAGAAATTGAATAGGTTTCCGCTGGGGATTGATAGTTCGAAGTTTTGGCTCCGCTGGGGATTGGTAGTTGGAAATTTTTGCTCCGCTGGGGATCTTAAGAGTTTGAAGTTTTAGCTCCGCTGGGGATCTTAAGAGTTTGAAGTTTTAGCTCCGCTGGGGATCTAGATGATGTACTGTAGGGATTGCTCATGGAATAGCCTAAAGACGTTTTCCTATTATTTCAACCTGTCAGTAATTGTTCTTTTTCATTATGTTTGTTTGTAAACAATAATTATGTTCAAATGCATATGTTCATTAATGAATCATTGGACGTTTTTGCAAATAAAAACACAAGTGTAAGGAAAAAGGCAAATAGTTTTCTGTACTTTGAAAGAGATATCTTTGTATTTAATTTGAATAAGTATTTTGTACAAAGGAGACATGCATCCTAGTAAGAGGATGGTGTCATAAAAGTAAGAAAAATTTATACAAAGAAAGATAGCTATGTGTAATAATCCCATGGGGTTCCCATTATGCTATAGCCTCTGTATCTCTGAATATCTTGTCCATTTGTTACTTCGTCCAAAGATGATTGGATGTATCAGAAGCCCAGAGTTTATCAGTGAAGATATTCTCCTTAAAGTGATTCGACGAGACATATTCATACGCTTTAATTCCCTAACTTTTGCCTGGACCGCCCTTTCGGGTTTTCAGTCCACCGGGAAACCCTTTTTTGCCTAAGTCGCCCTTTCGGGTTTTCAACTTGCCGGGTGTACAGATATTTTTAAATATATTTTATCCCTAATTTTTGCCCGAACCTTTTTGGTTCGCCGGGATGCCCTTGTATTGCCTAGGTGTGTCAACCTAGCGGGTCTCTTATGCGTAGTATCTTTTGACTATGTCTGCGTTCGCAGGGTGTGGCAGGTCGTCGCCGTCCATGGGGGTTAAGATCATTGCCCCACCGGAAAAGATGTTCTTGATTACAAATGGTCCTTCATAGGTAGGAGTCTATTTGCCCCTGGGATCGTTTTGTGGCAAAATGATGCGCTTGATCACTAGATCTCCAACTTGATATACTTAGCGTCTGACTTTCTTGTTGAAAGCCTTGATCATCCGTTTTTGATACGTCTGACTGTGGCAAACAGCAGTAAGCCTCTTTTTGTCAATCAAGTTCAGTTGATCAAGCCAGGTCTAGATCCATTTGTCTTCACTCAAACCTGCATCCTTCATGATTCTCAAAGAGGGAATCTGAACCTCGATAGGTAAAACAGCTTCCATGCCATAAACCAAAGAATAGGGTGTTACCCCAGTTGATGTGCGAGTCGTGGTACGGTATCCGTGGAGAGCAAACGGTAAAATCTCATGCCATTCCTTGTAGGTAATCATAGTATTGTTAAGGTTTGTACCGTTATCAGTGATGATCCTTTCTGGGATACCGTACTGGCAAATGAGATTCTGCTTGATGAAGCGGAAAACAACATTCTTAGTAGCGGATGCGAAGGAAGCTGCTTCGACCCACTTGGTGAAATAATAAATGGCCACTAGAATAAAGTGGTGTCCATTGGAGGCTATAGGCTTAATCTCCCCAATCATGTCGATTCCCCACATAGGGAAGGGCCAAGGAGCTGTTAAGACATTTAGAGGAACCAGAGGCACGTGCACCTTGTCTGCATAGATTTGACACTTATGACAGGTCCAGGAGTGTTGATAGCAGTTGTGATCGGTGGATCTGGAACTGACTGTTTAACGCTGGTTCGCGAAATGTCGCGGAAGCAAGAGTCGCCACCGTCTTTTATTTTCTCCAAATGGAAAGGACAAAAGCACAGAAAAATTCCTTATAGAGACTGCTCTCGGTTCGGGAGGTAGATTATAGAAAGGGAAGGTGTTAGCACCCTTTCTATCCATGGTTATCCATGGGCTCTTAGATACTTGCTCATTGTGTTTTCAAAAAGGTTTGTTTGCTTTTCAATGTGGCTTTTAAAAAGTTTCTTTGAAAATTCCAGTTCGACTCTTGTATCGGTCCTCAAGAGTGTTTGAAAAATTACTTTCGAAAGCTTTTTGAAAAGGTGTTGGTGTGAAAAGTATTTTTTGAATTTGTTTTGAAATTTAGAGCAAGTATCTAGAGTCGTCTACCTACCTACCCTAAGGAATTCGTCTGTGTAAATGTCCTTTAAAGTAGTGCCATCCCACCATTGAGAGGTAGGTAGCACCACAGTTGGAGGTGTTCGGGTCAATTCGAGTTTGTAGGGACATGGTGATCACCGGAGCAATGGGAAGACACCTTAGAAGCTACCCTCATGCCAGGTTCCCGGATCATGAGGACTTACTAAGACATCCTCTACTCGACGATCACCTTTCGAAGGCAAGGCAACAGTGAGGCGTACCCTAGGGGTGGTGTGTGCGATTCGTGTGTCGTTTTCATTTGCATTTGTCTTGTCATGTTAAAGTGATCTACGCTTGATTTTATTATGTCCATTCATTCTTTCATGCTTTTGATTAACAGTTAAGAAATATTTGCGGGAAAGTAAATTCTAAGGCTATTACAAATGGCGCGGGTCCACATCGCCAAATTAAACCGGACCCGATTTGACAGAAAATAAATAAAGCAAATAAAAGTGTGAAAAGTAAATGTTACAACGCTTTGGGAGAGATACATAATTATTTAAGCGGTATAAAATAAATATGCGAATTAATTAAATCAGAACGAGGGCGTTGGACCTTTTTTGCAAAATATTAAAATTAACGAGGAATTAAAATTAAAAATTAAAAGAGAATATTTTTTTTGGTATTTTTATGTTTTTTAAGATTTAATGGAAAAAAAATTAATTAAAACTCAAATTGAACGTTAAACCTAGTTCTAATTATTTTTTAAGTTATTAAGAAAATATTGAAGTTTTTAACCTAAATTAAACCTAAATTCTTTTATGTACAATTTAATTATGAAAATAAAATAAGTAAATAATATTATGGTAAAAAAGGAAAAAAGATTAAAAAGGAAAAATTATCAATTACCTAATTCTATGTTTTTTTTTTTGATTTATTAAAAAGAATTAAAATTGCAAAAACCCTAATTATACTAAATTCAATTATACAATTTATTTATGAAAATAATTAAAATAAAAATATTTATTACATTTTTGTCTTTTTCTGATTTTTTTTTATGATGTTTTTCATATTTTGTAAAAATAATAATTAATTTAAACAAATAAAGAAAATAAAATAACAATTAAAAATAAAACAAGAAAAATATAGAGAAAGCAAACCAGGGGGGGGGTTCAGGCCCCAAAGTGGAGGTCTTGATCCAAGAGTTTGGGCCCAATAAGCTGGAAATTCGCTGACTTTTCCAGGCCACGTATGGGACTTTTGACTAGGGCTTATGGTGTTCTTTAATCTCAGCCCTTGGATTGCTTCTGATGGACGCGTGGGTAGATGGATGATGAAGGTGTAGGCTGTGTCCTGGCCTTGAGCGCTGCATGAGAATTCATATGGAAAAATAATATTGGAATTTATACAGACCTGGGACTCGAACCCAGGTCTTGGAAGTCAACCACATCAACGCCTGCCAACTGAGCTACTGAATCTTTTTGTATATTTAATAAATAATGAACGTAATAAAACAAACGAAAGTTAGTGCTTCAAAAAACGCGCGTAATTCAAAGGAACCACTGGCTGTTGGACACGAGGTCGTCTTCTTCAATTTTCTTGAAAACACAAAACAAAGGCCACGGTTTTTCATGCGTGGTTTTAGATGAGTTATGGGAAAATAGCGAATAGGCTATCCTTGAATATAAATTCATCGCGAGAGTTGGGGTCTCTTCGTCCAGGTGAGCTGAGTTTAATGGTCTTGGTCTGGAGTCATAATTTTGCCTTGGGTGAAAAGCCCTAAATTGAAACTCTGAAAACCCTAAAGATCAGCAATGGTAAAATCGAATATACAACACAAAAACGCAATTGGACCACATGGTTAGTTTCAAAACTTCACAAGGAACATGAATATACAATTAAAATGCAATGAGGATGCCTAGAAATCAAAATACGATCATGGATTTTTCTTAGTACAGTTTGAATTCGTTTTACCAATTCTTTGCGTTTGAGTTGATGTTAGGGATTGGAATCGCTTCTGGGAACCTTGAGGAAGCTATTGGAAAAGGAATGGTGCTTTCAATCGACCTAGAACCTGCTTTTCAGTTTTGAACTTTTGGCAAGAATTTCAAGTTTTGTCCAATGGTTTTCTGCGCAGCTTTCAGTCTCCTAGCATTAGGTTTATGATCTAGTATTTGTATGGAATGCATTAGGTTAGAAACATTGCCCAAAATCTCTTGAATTCATGAATTGGAGATTTGATTTGTTAAGGATCTTTTTTGAATCTTTTTCACATGTTCTTGTATCAACTTGCATCCAATCACCCCAAATCTTTCCTAATTAGCATGTGCACGAAATCTTGATGGCAAAACATGTATAAAAAGATTTGTTAAGGCAATTTAGATATTTTTCATGTATTTAAATAATTTAAATGAATTAATATAAATAATAATTCAAATAAATAAATAAAAAATGAGAAAATACTTCCCTTTGGGCCAAGTGGTCGTGCATATGCTTGGAATGATGAATCATGGAAGAAAAATGGGCCCATTAGCATTTTTAGGTCATTTGGATCAAAGTTGACTTTTCAAAATATCCAAAAATTTCCCAACTTCCACAAGGCATAACTTACTCAATTTTTAAGCTTTTCTCATGTTCTTGGACATTTTGGAAAGGTCTTTGAGTCCTATAACCAATGCCTTTGGTCCCATGTCATTTTGATTTACCAATCTCAAGTTATGGCCTTTGACTTAAAGTCCCTTTTTGTTGACTTTTGAAAATGACCTATAATGTTGAAATTGATAACTTTTTGTGAGAGCATTTCTTGGACTTGAAGTATGAAGATGAGTTGTAGGAAATGTCTTTCTCTTCAAAATGAGCTTTGGATGGAATTTTTCTGATAATCCATGTGAAAGTTATGCCCTGGTCAATTTCAGTTGACTTTTTCAACTGTCCAAATAAGGAAACTTTTGCATCTTGATGATTTTCTGAGCCAAATTTTGAGAATCATGATCAAGCATTGATCAAATGATGTTTGTGGCTTCAAAATGATATGTTGACCAAAAATTTGAACTTTTGACTGTCAAATGACCATTTTGCCCCTATAGTTGACTGTAGTGCAATTTAGGGTTTTGACTGTGCAATTTTGAGCTGAATGCCTTGAAACTTGATATGAGGGTGCTTGACCATCTTTGTAGGCATGTGAGACTTGATTGTACCTTTGAACACTCCATTTCCTTGATCAGCACACAAACCCTAGTTTTGACTGTATGGGAGACCCTTACACTGTGCAACCCTTGGGGAATCTTGTGACTTGGCTTGGCAATTTCTTGAAGAATATGGGAGGGCAAATTTTGGGGTACAACAGTTGCCCCTGTTCAATCTTCTTAGACCTGAGGATGCAGATTGGCTGACGTGCCTTTCGTAATCCGAGGGTAGAAGATGATTGAACACTAGAGTGCCCAGAAATTTGCGCTCACATAGCAGCAGTGTGATGGGAATGGGCTTATAGATGCCATTTGGAGATTGAGGGATAGGGTGATGGGCTTATAGATGCCATCTGGATGTTGATTGCGTAGGCGATTCCTTAGCGAGAACCTGCATACCTGCAAAACAGAAAATGAGTACCTGACACGTCGCAGGAGTTGGTTTTCAGATGCTTGGTATAGATGTGTCCTGACTGGTTACAGGAGCTGAGTCTGGAGCTTCAAACGGCGATGAATGAACCAGGGATGGTTAATGCCTTAGCATGAATGGTAAGAGAACCTTGGGCGACTTTAACTTCAACAACGCTCGTTGAGGAAAATCTTGGGTGACTTTAACTTCAACAACGCTCGTTGAGAAAAAACTTGGGTGTCTTCTACTGGATAAGCATCAGGGAGATCTTAGGGTCGATCTGACTGAACCAGAGAAGGCCTTTGACTGGATAAGCATCAGGAAAATCTTAGGGTCGATTTAACTGAACCGGACAAGGTCTCGGAATATCTTCAACTGGATAAGCATCAGGGAGATCTTAGGGTCGATCTGACTGAACTAGAGAAGGCCTTTGACTGGATAAGCATCAGGAAAATCTTGGGGTCGACTTAACTGAACCGGTCTAGGTCTTGAAATATCTTCAACTGGATAAGCATCAGGGAGATCTTAGGGTCGATCTGACTGAACCAGAGAAGGCCTTTGACTGGATAAGCATCAGGAAAATCTTGGAGTCGACTTAACTGAACCGGTCTAGGTCTTGAAATATCTTCAACTGGATAAGCATCAGGGAGATCTTAGGGTCGATCTGACTGAACCAGAGAAGGCCTTTGACGGGATAAGCATCAGGAAAATCTTAGGGTCGATTTAACTGAACCGGTCTAGGTCTTGAAATATCCTCAACTGGATAAGCATCAGGGAGATCTTAGGGTCGATCTGACTGAACCAGCGAAGGCCTTTGACTGGATAAGCATCAGGGAAATCTTAGGATCGATTTAACTGAACCGGTCTAGGTCTTGAAATATCTTCAACTGGATAAGCATCAGGGAGATCTTAGGGTCGATCTGACTGAACCAGCGAAGGCCTTTGACTGGATAAGCATCAGGGAAATCTTAGGATCGATTTAACTGAACCGGTCTAGGTCTTGAAACATGATTGAGAATTTCAACTGATCTTTCCTGAAAGGTAAAGGTCAGTCATATGCAATGCATGATATGGATCAAGCAATGATGTTCTCAATATAAATGAGACTTGTATGATATGATGTGTCTATACATGTTATAATGATGTATGTGATGTTTTATGTATGTTTTTGTCTAGGAAAGTGAATCCTTGACGGATGCCGGGAAGTCATATCCTGGACTGATGTTGAAGAATAGATTTTGCTTCCGCTGGGGATGATAACTGCAAGAATGCCGGTAGGAGAAGATAACTCCGTTGCGGGATAAACTTGGCAAATGAAGATTCTGTGGGGAGAAAAATACTCTAGCGACCATGCTGGGACGCAATACTCTGTGGGGATAGAGATGCCTTGCTGAGTTGATAATAGTTTGCTGAGGATGTCTTGTTGTTGGAAGTGTGAATAGACTTCGCTGGGGTGAGAAGACTTCGTCGACGACGCTCTTTCCATAGCTTTTGGCTGAGGATAACCCAGTTATATCCTGTTAAGGAAATAACTCTTTAAATCAAGCCGGACGACGCGTTCGTGCTCTGCGAGGGGATAAGCTTCCAGAATCTACTGGGGATAAGCTTACTGCTTGGGGAGATGAATTCCAGTTTTCCTGGGGAAATTGGATTGGACTCTCCTGGGGAGTTTTGATATGCTGGGGAAGTGATTCCTTTGAATGTTGAGATACCGCCGGGGAACAATCTTTAAGCCAAGACTGCCGGGGATGCTTGTTAAGAATATATGCTGCTGCCGGGGAATGTTGGGATCTGTTGGAGGATACCCAACTTCCTTGAGATTTGATAATTTTGCTTGGAGAGGAATGCACTGTTTTGCTGAACCACTCTCTGGGGATTTAAGATGTACCGGTTATGTTCTTTAGCTGAACCTACCTTGGTACCTTGGAGGATAGAACAACTAGACTGTTCAGACAACTCTTTTATTGCCCCTGTTTCTAGTGTTACCTGCAATTAATTCCTTTGTTTCGTATGCAAATATTTATGAGTTAGCAAATTATTGTCAATGCATATATCACAAATTGAACCTTGGACGTTCTTCGCAAAACAAAACAAAAAAAGAAAAAACACTTGGCACGTTTAACTGAAAATATATTTGTATTGATTTTAAATGGCCTGAAAATAGGCGTTTTGTATACAAGAGGCTGACGTCCTAGTAAGAGGTACGTCGCCGACTAAGAGAGTTTATACAAATTTTGTACAAAAGAAAATAAAACAGCTGTGTGAAATATGAATGATCCACTGGGTTTCAACTCTGCTATTGCCTTTATAACTCCGAGCGTCTCATCACTTGATGACCTTGGTTGAAGGTGAAGCTGACTGATCGATGCCGTCTGAACTTGATGTAGGTACCGGATTCTGGATGCAAAGTGATCCAATGAGACATAGTATTACGCTTTTATCCCTAATTTTTGCCTGGACTGCCCTTTCAGGTTTTCAGTCCACCGGGATACCCATTTTTGCCCAAGCCGCCTTTTCAGGTTTTCGACTTGCCGGGTGTACAGATTTTTTTATTTTCATCCCTTCATTTTGCCCGAACCCTTTTGGTTCGACGGGAAGCCCTAATTTTTGCCTAGGCATGTCAGCCTAGCGGGTCTTTGTTCATGCGTAGTATCTTTTTACTATGTCTGCATTAGCGGGGTGAGGAAGGTCGTCACCATCCATGTTGGTCAATATCATTGCTCCTCCTGAGAACACATGCTTAACCACAAATGGCCCTTCGTATGTAGGGGTCCATTTGCCCCTTGGATCACTCTGAGGAAGGATGATTCGCTTGATTACCAGATCCCCAACTTGATATTCCTGTGGTCTGACCTTTTTGTTAAATGCCCTGATCATCCGTTTCTGATACGTCTGACCGTGACAAATAGCAGCAAGTCTCTTTTCGTCAATGAGATTGAGCTGATCAAGTCGTGTCTGGATCCAATCATCTTCGTTCAGATTTGCATCCTTCATTATCCGGAGAGAGGGAATTTGCACTTCGATCGGCAAGACTGCCTCCATGCCATAAACCAGAGAGAAAGGAGTTGCCCCAGTTGACGTCCTAGCTGAGGTTCGGTACCCGTGTAGAGCGAACGGTAACATCTCGTGCCAATCTTTATAAGTTACTGTCATCTTCTGCACGATTTTCTTGATGTTCTTGTTAGCTGCTTCTACAGCCCCATTCATCTTCGGCCTGTAAGGAGAAGAATTGTGGTGCTGTATCTTGAACTGTTCGCAGAGCTCAGCGATCATCTTGTTGTTCAGATTGGTACCGTTGTCTATAATTATCCGCTCAGGGACGCCGTATCGACAGATCAGATAGTGTCGAATAAACCGTGCCACAACGGTCTTGGTTACCGTAGCATAGGATGCTGCCTCAACCCACTTCGTAAAATAATCGATTGCCACTAGGATGAAGCGATGTCCATTAGATGCCGTAGGTTTTATCTTGCCGATCATGTCTATGCCCCACATTGCAAACGGCCAAGGCGCAGTCAGAACATTCAGGGGAACCGGAGGAACATGCACCTTGTCTGCATAAATCTGGCATTTATGGCATGTCCTGGAGTGTTGGTAGCAGTCAGCTTCCATTGTGGACCAGTAATATCCTGCCCGTAGGATTTTCTTAGCCATAGTATGCCCACTGGAATGCGTACCAAAGGTCCCTTCATGTAGCTCTTCCATGATTCTTTCTGCTTCATTCTTATCCACACAACGCAGTAAGGTTGAATCATGGTTTCGCTTGTACAAGATGTCGTTGCTTAGGAAGAACTTGGCTGCAAACCTCCTCAGGAATTTCTTATCATTGACAGAGGCACCTTCAGGGTATTCCTGAGCTTCCAGATATCTCTTTACTTCATGGTACCAAGGCTTCTCAGTCACCAATTCAGTTTCGAGATCACAACAGTATGCCGGTTCGTCCAGTTTCCAGATGATGATCCGGGGAGCTTCGTTATCCCATTTGACCTTGAACATTGAAGACATTGTAGCTAACGCGTTCGCCAGCTGATTCTCTTCTCTTGGAAAGTGCTCAAAGGTTATCTTTGTAAAGTGGGGAATCAGGGTCAACACACATTCTCTGTAAGGAATCAAGTTTGGATGTTTCGTATCCCACTCTCCTTTGATCTGATTGATCACAAGAGCGGAATCTCCGAAGACACTTAGAAATTTGATCCTTAGGTCGATCGCAGCTTGAAGACCCATGATGCACGCCTCATATTCCGCCATGTTGTTGGTACAGTTGAAACACAGCCGGGCAGTGAGTGGAGTATGAGTACCTTGAGGAGATATGATTATGGCGCCGATACCGTTACCCAAAGCATTGGAGGCTCCGTCAAAGTGCATAGACCATCGGGATCCTGGCTCAGGTCCTTCATCCGGTCCAGGTACTTCACAATCCGTCACTATCATGATGCTTTCATCCGGAAACTCGAAGTTCATTGATTGATAGTCATCTACAGCTTGATGAGCTAAGTGGTCTGCTAATACACTTCCCTTGATGGCTTTCTGGGTTGTGTACTGAATGTCGTATTCCGTCAAGATCATTTGCCATCTTGCAATTCTCCCAGACAGAGCAGGCTTTTCGAATATGTACTTTATAGGATCCATTTTTGAGATCAACAAGGTAGTGTGAGTCAGCATATACTGTCTCAGCCGGCGAGCAGCCCATACCAAAGCGCAGCAAGTTTTCTCAAGCAGTGAGTATCGGGTCTCACAGTCGGTAAACTTTTTGCTAAGGTAATAAATGGCATGCTCTTTTCGGCCAGACTCGTCATGCTGCCCCAGCACACACCCCATTGAGTTATCCAGCACTGTCAGGTACAGTATCAGAGGTCTCCCTTCAACCGGCGGCATAAGGATAGGTGGTTCTTGGAGATACTCTTTGATTCTGTCGAAGGCAGCCTGACATTCATCGTTCCAACGTACTACCTGATCTTTCTTCAGCAGCTTGAAGATTGGCTCACAAGTAGCAGTCAGATGTGAGATAAATCGAGCGATGTAATTCAGGCGTCCTAAAAAGCCTCTGACTTCCTTCTCTGTCTTGGGAACTGGCATCTCTTGAATAGCTTTTACCTTAGCAGGGTCCACTTGAATACCTTTATCACTGACCACGAAGCCTAGCAACTTCCCAGATCTTACCCCGAAGGTGCACTTGTTCGGGTTCAATCTCAGCTTGTATAGTTTCAACCGGTCAAACAATTTCTGCAGATGATCTAGATGCTCTTCCTCAGTCTGGGACCTTGCGATCATGTCGTCCACATACACCTCTATCTCATGATGGATCATGTCATGAAATAAGGCGACCATGGCACGTTGGTAGGTTGCCCCAGCGTTCTTCAACCCGAACGGCATGACCTTGTAACAGAAGGTGCCCCACTGGGTAACAAATGTAGTCTTTTCCATGTCTTCAGGTGCCATCTTAATCTGATTGTAACCTGAAAAGCCATCCATGAAAGAGAACACCTTATGCTGAGCTGTATTATCAACAAGGACATCAATGTGAGGCAAGGGGAAGTCGTCCTTGGGGCTGGCCCTGTTCAGATCCCTGTAGTCGACACACATTCTGACCTTGCCGTCCTTCTTAGGTACCGGCACCACATTAGCAACCCACTGAGGGTAAGAAGTCACTGCAAGGAACCCAGCATCAAACTGTTTCATGACCTCGGCTTTAATCTTCTCAGACATCTCTGGACGCATCCGACGGACCTTTTGCTTAACTGGAGGGCAGTCTTCCTTAGTCGGCAAGTGATGGACCACAATGTCGGTATCCAACCCGGGCATGTCTTCGTAGGACCAGGCAAAGATCTCCATATAATCATGCAGCATCTTGGTTAACCGTTGCTTCACGCTGAGCTCTAGGTTGGCACCAATCTTTACCTCTTTTCTGTCTGCTTCAGTACCCAAGTTTATGGTTTCCACTGGCTCTTCATGGGGTTGAATTGCCCTCTCTTCCTGAAGCAACAGTCTTGCAAGCTCGCCAGGCACTTCGCAATCATCTTCACCTTTGTCTTCGGCTAAGTTGATCGGATTTTCGAAGTCATAATTGGCAGTAGCAGAGTTGTTATCAGTAAGATCCAGAGTGGATTGAAACCTGTATGAGTGAGTGTGTGTGTAAATACAGCTGTTTTGAAAATTATGTAAAGGAAAAGAAAGACAGAAAAGGAGCACAATATTTGCAATGCGAAAAATACGTCCAAGATTTTCATTTATGATATATGAAATGACAGTTTGTATGCCCTCACAAATAGAACCACGGTGCCTCGGGTAAGACACCGGGCCATAGAGTTTATCATTGTTTATTACAAAATAACAAAACATAGGAATTCATTACTCAGTAACGAGAGAAACAGGTAAGTTGTCCTTTGTACTCCAATTGTTGAGTCCACTGTCGGTTGCCGGGTAGATCCAGCTATCAAACTCAGCATCGTCAACTTCGTCCTCGTCCCCAATAGCATTTACTCCATGAGCAGGTAGGGGAGCTGTCACTACATTAGGCTTGTCAGATGCCTCAAACTGTACCTCCTTGGCGTCAATGAGGTCCTGCAGCTTGTTCTTTAACGCCCAACAGTCATCGGTAGAGTGCCCCGGGCTATCTGAATGGTAGGCACAACGAGCATTTGGGTTGTACTTGGGGGATGCAGTGTTGGGGAACTTAGGAGCCTCCCTGACAGTCACTAAATTGGTTGAGAGCAACTGTGGCAGGATCTGCGACAAAGTCATGTTTAAGCGGGTGAATTCTCTCCGGGGTCTTTCCACCTTCTGAATATTGTTTGGCCGAAGAGCGGCAACGAGCTTAGCAATCATCACCGCACTGACAGATTGGCGGTGCTCATGTCTCTCTGATCTCCTGGAGCCATACACGGCACTAGACTCCTTCTTGAATGGTTTCTTTTCCGAACTAGATGATGCACCCTTCGGAATTTTTCCAGATTTTAGCCCCGCTTCAATTCTCTCTCCAGTCAAGATCAAATCAGTGAAACCAGCAGAAGAATTCCCAATGAGATGGTTGAAAAAATGGCCCAGATAGGGTCCCCAAGAACATGTCAACCAACTCCCGATCAGTCAATGGTGGCTGCACCCTGCCAGCCAGGTCTCTCCACTTCTGAGCGTACTCCTTAAAACCTTCGCTTGCACCTAACGACATACCCTGGAGTTGGGTACGCGTGGGGGCAAGGTCGACATTATATTGATACTGCTTGTAGAAAGCAGTAGCCAACTCCTCCCAGTTACGAACCTTGGTCCCATCCAGCTGATAGAACCATTCGAGATGAGTCCCTGAAAGACTCTCCTGGAAGAAGTGGATCCACAAATTCTTATCCGCAGAGTACGGCTGAATTTTCCGAACATAGGACCTTAGATGCAGCTTGGGACAAGACGCCCCGTCATATTTGGAGAAGGATGGTGCTTTGAACTTATGCGGGATAATCACACCAGTCGACAAACCCAGATCTCCGAAATCCAGCCCAGGTACCTGTTGAACCTCCATAGCCTTCAACCTGTCCTCCAGTTGTTTATATCTGTCATCTGCAGGAGGGTACTGCTCTTCATCAAAATCTGTCTCGTTGTCGGAGACCACCGGACTAGGGACCTTTACTTCTGCCTGAGAAGGACTCTTGCCAACAGAAGAACCAGCCTCTTCATGCTGCAGAGTATTGCCAAACCTTCGGCCCGAGTTGAACAGGACGGTTCTTCTCTTCTTCTTCTTCTCCTTCTTCAGGAGAATAGTCTTTAATTCTTCTTGGCCTTTAGCCAGACCCTTGATTAGTTCTTGAAACTGCGCATTCTGCGCCTGGAGAGCCTTGATTGATGTCTCAGTTGATGCAGATTCGGGATTCATGATGCTGAAATAAACAGCGGAGAACTGTAAGCAACCTGAAAAGAGGAAAAACCTGCTATGCACATGATGTATGAAATGCGTATGAATTATGTTTTCAAAGACAATCGGGAATCAACTTTGTAAACAAAAAAGAACACACTTCATTAGATTCAACTTTGCAACTGAAATTATTCAACAAGTTGCCCTTAGGCGTTACATGAAAGGAAATACTGGAAAGGAAATAAAACTGTAAAGGCACATTCAGAGCTTCTTATTGATCCCATGGTCTCCTCTTCTCAGTACGGATGTAGGCATTCAGATCTCTCTCATTCTCCAATTGCTTTGTCAGCTTCTGGATCTTTGATTCCTGCTCGTTGAACTTTTCCCGGTAAGAATCCCGTTCTTCTCGCAGTTGCGACCAAGATCTCTTCAATGTCTCATAATCAGTAGGTATCTGAGGAGGAAGGACAATTGGAGGAACACCATCTTTATCAGGACACTCAAGAATGACGGGTCTGACAGCTTCATACGGCATACCTAACTTCTGAGCACGGATGCGAACCCATTTGTAGTAGGCTTCCATAGGTAAAGAAGTCTTTGGCCCTAACTCCTGTGGGTCAGCTTTATGAACCTTGTCCCAAGCCTTGATGAACCTACGACGTAGCTCGTCACTATCCACCTGAAATTCAAAACTGATGTGAGGCACCAACATCTCATGGGGACCGGCTCTTCTTGCTCTTCCAAACTGACGGAGTGCTAGACATGGATTGTAAGAGATCCCTCCTTGAGTACCAATCAGGGGAACATTAGGATACTCCCCGCATCGATCAATAATAGCTATCTCATCCAAACCTCTGCAAGTCCAAATGATGTCTTTATCGGTGAGAGACATTAACCTATGAGCCCAACCTCTTCCTTCTTGATTCTTCAGTACGAACTTAGGGAGGTGCAAAATAAACCACCTCACCAACAAAGGGATACAACACCATAGGGTTCCTCGTCTTCGGATAGTGCGGGCATGAAGTTGTTGCAAGATGTCACCCAAGAGAGTGGGCACAGGATTCTGAGACATAAAGATTCTTATGGCAGTGACATTGATGAAGTTGTCAGGATTAGGAAACAGGACTAACCCATAGATTAGGAGAGCCAAGATGTCTTCATATGCCCTAAAGTCCAGGTCATTCCAGAAATTGTTAGCTTTACCAATCAGAAACTTGGCCAAGAAACCCTTAACTCCGCTTCTAGTTACCCAGTTGTCTGTTACCTCTTGATGGGTCAAAGGAAGAGCTGCAGCAACATCCTCAAGCCTGAGGGTCTTTTCCCAACCAGTAAAGGGAGTCTGATCCAAGATAGGGATACCAAGCAAATCAGAGAACTCTTCCAGGGTAGGGACCAGCTGGAAGTCTTGAAAGGTGAAGCACTGGTACAGAGGGTCATAGAACTGGGTCAGAACACTCATCAACTGTTGATCCCGCTTTGCAGTGACTAAACTGAGAAGGGAGCCATGCCTCTGAATGAAGGAAGTGGTATTTGGAATTCTGCTAACCAACTCATCAAGCAACTCAGGTGAACGAACAAAGTTGAACCGGATAGTATTCCTTCGCACAGGCATCATAATGTCCTACAAAACAGAGCAAAGATGAAACCCTCTTGTCTTTGAAATGGTCAGTCCTTATTCAGGATGCATGCAATGCTCATGATGCTATGATGTTATGATAAAGCACACCACATACAGATACAAAGGCAAACATGGTAAGGCACACAAGTCACACAAGGCAAGCCCCTAAAGTTCAGGCCAGCATGAGGTCTAGGTACTACCCTCTTTCAGTTTGTTGGTTCACACCTGTCCTAATCAAAAGTAACCGGGTTCTTAGAGAATCCCAATATCATTGACTACCCTCAATCGGTCATAACTCCAGCATCGCAATCTTTTCTTGCGGCCAGAACTATCACGAGAGTTTAGCCTCAATGGGCGTAGCATACTGCCACAATTCTAAAGGCCAAGTTGTGTCAATTAAGGTTCTAAGGTTGTTGGTGCTTAATGACTCCTTAGAAGACCCATATTCTCCTCGTTGCGACACAAGGGATATCGGTACAGACTAAGGTGCCACACCAACGTAGCCACTGCTTCACCCGTGTCGGTCTACGCCGGACAGGTCCCTCACAGCTTATGCTACCTAAACAGGGTATCCCCAGATCCGGGTTAGGATCTATGTATCTCCGATGCAACCCACAATAGTAAAGCAAGCAAATCAATACAAGTGAAAACACAGTTATAACCTAGCCCTAAGGTACACCTCACTTTAAGTTTAGTCCCCAGCACAGTCGCCAGTTCTGTGATCGGTGGATCTGGAACTGACTGTTTAACGCTGGTTCGCGAAATGTCGCGGAAGCAAGAGTCGCCACCGTCTTTTATTTTCTCCAAATGGAAAGGACAAAAGCACAGAAAAATTCCTTATAGAGACTGCTCTCGGTTCGGGAGGTAGATTATAGAAAGGGAAGGTGTTAGCACCCTTTCTATCCATGGTTATCCATGGGCTCTTAGATACTTGCTCATTGTGTTTTCAAAAAGGTTTGTTTGCTTTTCAATGTGGCTTTTAAAAAGTTTCTTTGAAAATTCCAGTTCGACTCTTGTATCGGTCCTCAAGAGTGTTTGAAAAATTGCTTTCGAAAGCTTTTTGAAAAGGTGTTGGTGTAAAAAGTATTTTTTGAATTTGTTTTGAAATTTAGAGCAAGTATCTAGAGTCGTCTACCTACCTACCCTAAGGAATTCGTCTGTGTAAATGTCCTTTAAAGTAGTGCCATCCCACCATTGAGAGGTAGGTAGCACCACAGTTGGAGGTGTTCGGGTCAATTCGAGTTTGTAGGGACATGGTGATCACCAGAGCAATGGGAAGACACCTTAGAAGCTACCCTCATGCCAGGTTCCCGGATCATGAGGACTTACTAAGACATCCTCTACTCGACGATCACCTTTCGAAGGCAAGGCAACAGTGAGGCGTACCCTAGGGGTGGTGTGTGCGATTCGTGTGTCGTTTTCATTTGCATTTGTCTTGTCATGTTAAAGTGATCTACGCTTGATTTTATTATGTCCATTCATTCTTTCATGCTTTTGATTAACAGTTAAGAAATATTTGCGGGAAAGTAAATTCTAAGGCTATTACAAATGGCGCGGGTCCACATCGCCAAATTAAACCGGACCCGATTTGACAGAAAATAAATAAAGCAAATAAAAGTGCGAAAAGTAAATGTTACAACGCTTTGGGAGAGATACATAATTATTTAAGCGGTATAAAATAAATATGCGAATTAATTAAATCGGAACGAGGGCGTTGGACCTTTTTTGCAAAATATTAAAATTAACGAGGAATTAAAATTAAAAATTAAAAGAGAATATTTTTTTTGGTATTTTTATGTTTTTTAAGATTTAATGGAAAAAAAATTAATTAAAACTCAAATTGAACGTTAAACCTAGTTCTAATTATTTTTTAAGTTATTAAGAAAATATTGAAGTTTTTAACCTAAATTAAACCTAAATTCTTTTATGTACAATTTAATTATGAAAATAAAATAAGTAAATAATATTATGGTAAAAAAGGAAAAAAGATTAAAAAGGAAAAATTATCAATTACCTAATTCTATGTTTTTTTTTTGATTTATTAAAAAGAATTAAAATTGCAAAAACCCTAATTATACTAAATTCAATTATACAATTTATTTATGAAAATAATTAAAATAAAAATATTTATTACATTTTTGTCTTTTTCTGATTTTTTTTTATGATGTTTTTCATATTTTGTAAAAATAATAATTAATTTAAACAAATAAAGAAAATAAAATAACAATTAAAAATAAAACAAGAAAAATATAGAGAAAGCAAACCAGGGGGGGGGGGGGGGGGGTTCAGGCCCCAAAGTGGAGGTCTTGATCTAAGAGTTTGGGCCCAATAAGCTGGAAATTCGCTGACTTTTCCAGGCCACGTATGGGACTTTTGACTAGGGCTTATGGTGTTCTTTAATCTCAGCCCTTGGATTGCTTCTGATGGACGCGTGGGTAGATGGATGATGAAGGTGTACGCTGTGTCCTGGCCTTGAGCGCTGCATGAGAATTCATATGGAAAAATAATATTGGAATTTATACAGACCTGGGACTCGAACCCAGGTCTTGGAAGTCAACCACATCAACGCCTGCCAACTGAGCTACTGAATCTTTTTGTATATTTAATAAATAATGAACGTAATAAAACAAACGAAAGTTAGTGCTTCAAAAAACGCGCGTAATTCAAAGGAACCACTGGCTGTTGGACACGAGGTCGTCTTCTTCAATTTTCCTGAAAACACAAAACAAAGGCCACGGTTTTTCATGCGTGGTTTTAGATGAGTTATGGGAAAATAGCGAATAGGCTATCCTTGAATATAAATTCATCGCGAGAGTTGGGGTCTCTTCGTCCAGGTGAGCTGAGTTTAATGGTCTTGGTCTGGAGTCATAATTTTTCCTTGGGTGAAAAGCCCTAAATTGAAACTCTGAAAACCCTAAAGATCAGCAATGGTAAAATCGAATATACAGCACAAAAACGCAATTGGACCACATGGTTAGTTTCAAAACTTCACAAGGAACATGAATATACAATTAAAATGCAATGAGGATGCCTAGAAATCAAAATACGATCATGGATTTTTCTTAGTACAGTTTGAATTCGTTTTACCAATTCTTTGCGTTTGAGTTGATGTTAGGGATTGGAATCGCTTCTGGGAACCTTGAGGAAGCTATTGGAAAAGGAATGGTGCTTTCAATCGACCTAGAACCTGCTTTTCAGTTTTGAACTTTTGGCAAGAATTTCAAGTTTTGTCCAATGGTTTTCTGCGCAGCTTTCAGTCTCCTAGCATTAGGTTTATGATCTAGTATTTGTATGGAATGCATTAGGTTAGAAACATTGCCCAAAATCTCTTGAATTCATGAATTGGAGATTTGATTTGTTAAGGATCTTTTTTGAATCTTTTTCACATGTTCTTGTATCAACTTGCATCCAATCACCCCAAATCTTTCCTAATTAGCATGTGCACGAAATCTTGATGGCAAAACATGTATAAAAAGATTTGTTAAGGCAATTTAGATATTTTTCATGTATTTAAATAATTTAAATGAATTAATATAAATAATAATTCAAATAAATAAATAAAAAATGAGAAAATACTTCCCTTTGGGCCAAGTGGTCGTGCATATGCTTGGAATGATGAATCATGGAAGAAAAATGGGCCCATTAGCATTTTTAGGTCATTTGGATCAAAGTTGACTTTTCAAAATATCCAAAAATTTCCCAACTTCCACAAGGCATAACTTGCTCAATTTTTAAGCTTTTCTCATGTTCTTGGACATTTTGGAAAGGTCTTTGAGTCCTATAACCAATGCCTTTGGTCCCATGTCATTTTGATTTACCAATCTCAAGTTATGGCCTTTGACTTAAAGTCCCTTTTTGTTGACTTTTGAAAATGACCTATAATGTTGAAATTGATAACTTTTTGTGAGAGCATTTCTTGGACTTGAAGTATGAAGATGAGTTGTAGGAAATGTCTTTCTCTTCAAAATGAGCTTTGGATGGAATTTTTCTGATAATCCATGTGAAAGTTATGCCCTGGTCAATTTCAGTTGACTTTTTCAACTGTCCAAATAAGGAAACTTTTGCATCTTGATGATTTTCTGAGCCAAATTTTGAGAATCATGATCAAGCATTGATCAAATGATGTTTGTGGCTTCAAAATGATATGTTGACCAAAAATTTGAACTTTTGACTGTCAAATGACCATTTTGCCCCTACAGTTGACTGTAGTGCAATTTAGGGTTTTGACTGTGCAATTTTGAGCTGAATGCCTTGAAACTTGATATGAGGGTGATTGACCATCTTTGTAGGCATGTGAGACTTGATTGGACCTTTGAACACTCCATTTCCTTGATCAGCACACAAACCCTAGTTTTGACTGTATGGGAGACCCTTGCACTGTGCAACCCTTGGGGAATCTTGTGACTTGGCTTGGCAATTTCTTGAAGAATATGGGAGGGAAAATTTTGGGGTACAACAGCAGTCAGCTTCCATGGTAGACCAATAATAGACTGCCCATAGGATTTTCTTCGCCATCGTATGCCCACTAGAGTGAGTGCCAAAGGTACCTTCATGCAATTCAGCCATGATCTTTTCAGCTTCAATATTGTCCACACAACGAAGCATAATAGAATCATGATTATGCTTGTACATGATGCCATTACTTAGGAAGAACTTAGCTGAGAATGTCCTTAAGAACTTTTTGTCATTGATTGAAGGTCCTTCTGGGTATTCTTGAGCCTCGAGATACCTCTTGACTTCATGAAACCAAGGTTGGTCCACTACTTCTTCGGTATTAATCTCGTGACAGTGTGCTGGTTCATCCATTTGTTCAATGGTGATCCGGGGAGCCTCGATCCCAATTAAGTTTAAACATAGATGACATTGTAGCTAGAGCATCTGCTAGCTGATTTTCTTCTCACGGGAAGTGCTCGAAGGTAATCTGCTCGAAATGTGGTAACAATGTCAAAACATGTTCTTTGTAAGGGATAAGGTTTGGGTGTTTAGTGTCCCACTCTCCTTTGATCTGACTGATGACCAAAGCTGAATTTCCAAACACAACTAAAGATTTGATTGCCGAGTCTATGGCAGCCTTGAGACCAAAAATGCATGCTTCGTACTCTGCCATGTTGTTCGTACAGTTGAAGCAAATTTTGGCAGTGAAAGGAATGTGGCAACCTTCTGAGGATATGAGTACGGCGTCGATACTGTTACCAAGTGAATTGGATGCCCCATCAAAGTACAGGGTCCATCGGGATCCTTGTTCAGGTCCTTCATATGGTCTGATCTCTTCGCAGTTGTCTACTATCATGATGTCTTCGTCAGGGAAGTCAAACTTCATGGACTGGTAATCTTCTACAGCTTGATGAGCCAGATGATCAGCTAGCACACTGCCCTTTATAGCTTTTTGGGTAGTGTACTGTATGTCGTATTCTGTTAGGATCATCTGCCATCTAGCTATCCTCCCAGACAGAGCAGGCTTCTTAAAGATGTACTTTATCGGATCCATCTTAGATATCAGCAAAGTGGTATGAGTCAACATATACTGTCTTAGCCGGCAAGCATCCCATACTAAAGCGCATCAAGTTTTCTCAAGCAGTGAATATCTGGTTTCACAGTCGGTAAACTTTTTGCTTAGGTAATAAATAGCATGCTCTTTTTGTCCAGACTCGTCATGCTGCCCCAGTACGCACCCCATTGAATTCTCTAAGACGTTCAGATACATGATTAGCGGTCTTCCCTCGACTGGAGGCATCAAGATAGGAGGCTCTAGTAAATACTCCTTGATTTTATCGAAAGCAATCTGACATTCATCATTCCATCTGACTACTTGATCTTTCTTCAACAGTTTGAAGATTGGTTCACAAGTAGACGTTAGGTGAGAAATGAATCTAGCAATATAGTTTAGGCATCCCAAAAAACCTCTGACTTCCTTCTCAGTGCGAGGAGTAGGCATTTCTTGTATCGCTTTAACCTTGGCAGGATCAACCTCGATGTCTTTGTTGCTGACAATGAACCCTAAGAGTTTACTGGACCAGACTCCGAATGTGCACTTGTTTGGATTCAATCTTAACTTGTACTCCTTCAATCTGACAAACAGCTTTTGCAAGTGATTAAGGTGTTCTTCTTCAGTTTATGATCGGGCTATCATGTCATCTATGTAGACCTCTATCTCATGATGCATCATATCATGAAACAAAGCAACCATGGCGCGTTGATAGGTTGCCCCAACATTCTTCAGTCCGAATGGCATCACTTTGTAGCAGAACGTCCCCCACTATGTAACAAATGTAGTTTTCTCCATGTCCTCAGGTGCCATTTTGATCTGGTTATAGCCTGAGAATCAGTCCATGAAAGAAAATACTTTGTGCTGGGCTGTATTATCGACCAGGATGTCAATGTGTGGAAGTGGAAAATCATCTTTAGGGCTGGCTCTGTTTAAATCTCTATAATCCACACACATTCTCACGTTGCCGTCCTTTTTAGGCACGGGAACAATGTTGGCCACCCATTGGGGATAAGAAGTAACAACCAGAAATCCAGCATTGAACTGTTTCATAACTTCTGCTTTGATCTTCTCTGACATGTCAGGTCTCATGCGGCGAACCTTTTGCTTCACTGGCGGACAGTCTTCTCTTGTGGGTAGACGATGTACCACAATGTCTGTATCGAGTCCCGACATGTCTTCGTATGACCAAGCAAAGATCTCAATATAATCATGCAATAGCTGAATTAGGCGCTCCTTGACACTCAACTCTAGATTGGCACCCACTTTGATTTCCTTTTTATCATCCTCGGTACCCAAGTTGATTATATCCAATAGCTCCTCATGAGGCTGAATTTCTCTTTCCTCTTGTTGTAGTAGTCTGACCAATTCCCCTGGTACTTCACAATCTTCCTCACCTTCGTCTTCAGCTTGGTAGATTAGATCTTCAAAGTCACTAAAGACCATAGCAGTATCGTTACCCATGGGATCCTGAATGGTAGGGTACCTGCATTTGTGAGTGTGGGTGTGTGTAAGGGTATAACCATCTTTAAAAATGTAAAAGAAAAACAATGAGCACAAAAGGTTTGTATGTGAAAAAAATGTCCATGATTCATTGAATGTCATATGAAGATGAAATAAAAACCCTTACAAATGGACCATTGTGCCTCGGGTAAGACACAAGGTTTTAAATGTGCAAATTGTTTGTGAATATTACAAGTCCAACAGAAATGTAAAAGATAAATTACTGAGAGATGAAAGTTATTGGGACAAAGTCTCTGGCTTCCCAATTACGAAGTCCTCCATTGACAGTAGGAAATATCCAATCCTCCAAGCTTCCATCTTCTTCACCATCTTCCACTGCGTTGAACTCTCGGTTGCTAATCTTCGCAGGTGGCCCCCCAGCACGGGCACAACGCACAGCCTTCTGACCATTCGAAGTAAACCCCAAGCCAAAGTTGTCTGATTTGTACGGAATGTCTGGAAGCTGCCCCCAGATGGTGCATCCCCCTTCTTCCATTACTGCCTTTGCATCCTTTAGAGATGGCATCCGAGGTGGAGGTCTAGTGATCTTAGGAATCGAGGATACCGCCTTGGTCGCCGCTACTTCTGGAGAGACTTCTTCAAAATGTTGGAAAGGGGTCTCAATGAACTCGCCATCTAACTCCACATATCAGAAAGAATTCAGATGACTAATCATGTACTCCTCCTCCCCATGGACAGTTATGATCTTCCCTTGGACCGGGTATTTCAGCATCTGGTGTAATGTAGAGGTGACGGCACCGACATTGTGGATCCAGGGGCGTCCCAACAGATAGGAATAAGAAGGACGAATGTCCATCACGTAGAAGGTCGAGTTGAAGACCTGAGTTCCCACTTTTATTGGGATGTCCACCTCTCTGTGGACCATCCTCTTTGAACCATCAAAAGCTCTGACCACTATGTTGCTGGGTTTTAAAGTCATCCCCTCGCAATCCAATCTATCAAGGGCTTTTTTCGGTAAGAAGTTCAGAGATGATCCCGTATCAACAAAAACATGAGCTAAGGTTGTTCCTCTGTATTCCACTGAGACATGTAATGTCTGGTTGTGTTTTCTCCCTCTGGGTGTTAAGTCAGCATCAGAGAAACCCAGGCCATTATCAGCTGTCAAACTGGCCACACAGTCCTGGAACTGGTCAGCAGACGTCTCTTGTGGCACATGAGCTGTCTTCAGAAATTTTACCAGAGCTTTGGCGTGTGCTTCAGAGCACAGCAACAGAGCTAGCATAGAGATCTTGGAAGGGGTCTGCCCCAACTGTTCAACCACATCATAATCATTCTTTTTAATTATTCTCAGGATTTCTTCCATCTCCTTCTTGGATGTTTCAGAAATAGCTAGTGATTGAGCCTTCGTCTGGATAGGCTCCTCTTGAACATTCTTTCCTTTATTCTCAGCAGTGTAAGTAGGAATAGGGATTGTATTGTCTTTGTCGGTGGGTACGCTTGCAAGTACAATTACTGGTACATAAGTAATCTTCAGAACGGCCACGGGTCCAAAGACTACCGTTGGAGGGGAAATCTCTGGAGAGAAGATTCTCCCACTGCGGGTAATCTTCCTAGTTCCGACAATATTGCTAATGTCGGAATTATCCTCTTCGGAGCTTTCTTCCTCGGCAGTCAGTTCATCCTGTTTAATACCATGGTAGTAGATTTCTCCACTATAATTCCATGGTACTGATTTATCTGATTCGTATGGGGTCGGCCCGGGCATTGTAATATTGAGTGGAGCAGGTGTAATCCTAACGAGTCTTTTAGGGGCCCTGGAAGGATTGGCGTAGATGGTTATAATTGAAACTTCTTTAACTGGAATGGGTGAAACAGGAGCATTCTCAAACAAAATTTCTTGATTACCCATCGGTCGTTGGATACCTTTCTTCAACAGAGAGCAGTCAAATGATGAGGACAGGCAAACATGGCAGTCTTTGTCATAACCTGGGAAAATACCAGCTTTCAACAAATTCAACTTGATAATCGGGAGCGGAGTTAACATTTCATCCATGGTAGCAACAAACAGATCTTCTTCAATAGCGTTGGTATTGTGACCATGCCTAGGCATTGGAGCGGAAATAACATTTGGTTTCTCAGGCGCTTCAAACTCAACTTCCTTCGCGTCTATCAGATCTTGAATTTTGTTCTTCAGAGCCCAACAGTTGTTGGTGTCTTGCCCTAGACTTTCAGAATGGTACGCGCATCTGGCGTTGGGATGGTAATGTGGAGACGTAGTATTGGGATTTTTTGGGGCCTCTTTCAAAGTGGCCAGATTCAACTTCAGAAGATGTGGTAGAACTTGGGCTGGAGTCATGTTAATCTTGGTAAATTGCCGAACTGGCCTTTCTACCCTTTGCTGATTAGTTCTTGGCTGGTCTGATGCAGGCTTCAGAATCATTACGGCCCCCACCGTTGGTCGGCGCTCAGTTCTTCCCTGATTCCTCTGTGAATAGACAGCAGATACTTCCTTTGTTCCAGTGGAGGGTTTTTTCACAGCTGCTGAGGCAGACGCGTCCTTTTGAATCTACCCACTTCTTATACCAGCCTCCACTCTTTTGCTAGTTAAAATCAATTCAGTAGACCCTGCAGAAGAACTCCCAATCAGATGATTGAAGAAAGGGCCTGATAAAGTTCCCAAGAACATGTCCACCAACTCCCTCTCAGATAGAGGGGGTTGCACCCTTTCGGCTAGATCTCTCTACTTTTGGGCGTAATCTTTGAAGCCCTCATTGGAAACCATAGCCATACTCTGTAGTTGAGTACGGGTTGGTGCCAAGTCGATATTGTACTGATATTGTTTGTAGAAAGCTGCTGCCAAGTCTTCCCAATTGTGGACATCAACCCTTTCTAATTGGTAGAATCAATCAAGTTGCGTTACTGATAAACTGTCTTGGAAAAAATGGACCCATAAGTCTTTGTCAGCAGAGTGTGGTTAAATCTTCCTGACATAGGATCTGAGGTTCATTTTAGGGCAAGACACCCCATCACACTTGGCAAATAGTGGCACTTTAAACTTTGGCGGGATTACAATTCCTGACACCAGCCTTAACTCCTCAAAATCTAGCCCCGGTACTCTCTGGATTTCCATAGCGCTTAGTCGCTCTTCAAGGTGTTTGTACTTGTCATCAGCCGGAGGGTATTGTTGCTCAGAGTAGTCCTCCTCTTCCTATTCTTCTTCTTCAGAATCTGATGGTACTGCCGTTCCTTTTCCTTTTCTTTCCCCTTCATCAGATGTTGTTGGAAAATCTAAGGTCCTTCTGGCTTGTCCCTGAAATCTTCTGCCCATTATCACTACACCAGTTGGCTTCTTCTTCTTTTTCTCTTTTTTTTTCTAGCAGAGTCTTCAGCTCCTCTTGCCCCTTGGCTAAGGTCATGAGTAACTGTTGGAATTGTGAGTTCTGAGCTTGCAGATCTTTGACCGTTTGTTCAAGATCCATCATAATGAAATAAATAGTAGAGAGATGAGGAAACTTGTTGCAAAGACCTGTTTATGCTTATGATGAATGATATGTATTCATGCAATGTTTTCAAGGATTTATAAATTCAAATTTGTTTAAAACAAAAAAGAAACACACGTCATATTAATAAAATAGAATTTGAGTACATCAATGCCCCTTGGGCAAAATAATACAGAATTCTAAGGTAAAAAGACGTTGTGCATCCTCTTTGGTGCAATGTAGGTATTGAGAGTCTGCTCTTCGTGAAGTAGCCGAGCGAGTTCCAAAACCTTCTTCTCGCTCGTGTAGAATTGGGATTCAAAAGTATCGCGCTCTCCTTTGAGCTGTATCCAATACTTTTGTAGATCTTCGAGTGATGTTGGCATGTCAGGATGTAGGATAATGTATGGAACTTCTCCTTCCTTAACAGGCTCTATAATCACTGGGAGAATGGAGGGATAAGGCATCATAAGACTTTGAGCGCGAGTTCTTACCCACTTGAGGTAAGGCTCAAGAGGGATGGAATTCTTGTGTCCCAAAGTCTTACTATCCATCTTGTTTGGCATCCTCCAAGCTCGGATGAATCTCTGTCGGAGTCCTTGATCATCGTTATCATAGTCGAAAACCAATCCTTAAACCAACATATCATGTGGGCCATCCCTTCGGGCATAACCAAACTGTCTTAGAGATAAGCACGGGTTGTAGGTGATGCCTCCCCTAATTCCAAGTAGAGGGACATTAGGGAATTCCCCACAACGGTCAATGATGATAACATTCTCTTTGGATCGAGAACACCAATGAATATCTGAATGGTTAAGTGTCATTAACCTTTGTGACCACCTCAAACCTTGCTCACTCTTCAAGACTGATTGGGGAAGATGAGAAATAAACCATCTTGCCAGGAGAGGAGTACAACACATTAGAACACCTCTTTTCCTCATTGTACGAGTGTGAAAAGAATGTAGGATATCCCCAAGCAATGTAGGCACCGGGTTGCGAGACATGAAGATTTTGACAGCACTCACATTGATGAGTTGGTCAGGATTAGGGAACAAGACCATCCCATAGATGAGAAGAGCTACAATCTCCTCAAAAGCTTTCAAGTCTAGGGAATTCCAATAACTTTAGGCCTTCTCAAACAGAAACTTTGACAAGAAGCCTTTGACACCACTTCTAGTTTCCCAATGAGTTGTGACATCAGATGAGTGCAAGTGCAGGGCTTGAGCAATCTCTTCTGGCTTTGGATCTCTTTCCTTACCGTTGAAAGGTATTTGATTGAGAAAAGGAATCCTCAGGAGTTGAGAGAATTCTTCCAAAGTGGGCACAAGTTGATATTTGGGAAATGTGAAGCAATGATGCAAATGGTCAAAGAACAGGAAGAGAACCTTCATCATATCCTCCTCTGTGTTGTAAGTGACCGAGTTGAGTAGACGACCATGTCTCTTGGTGAATGGAGAATTCTCAGGGATCCTTGAAGCTAGCTCCTTGAGTTGTGGAGGAATTCTTACAAGGTTGATTTGGATAGTTTTCCTGCGAAGTGAATCCATAACCTACAAAACAAGAACAAAGATGAATCTCCAAAAATCCTTGAAATGGTTAGTGAATGCATATGATGTCCATGATGTTATGCACAAGTGTATATGTACAAGCAAATCAAACAAGTTCCTAGTTTAGGCTTGCATGGGGTTTCATAGGTAAGTACCCTCTTGAAGTTTAGTTGGCTCAACCTGTCCTAGTAATAGTAACCGTGTTCTAAGGAGCTCAATATCACTGGGTTGTTTTCTTGTTCATTGTTTCAGTTCAAGCCTCTTTACTGGCGACCGAAATATTCCAAGAAACCAACCCTCAATGAGTGTAGTATCGAGTATCTACCAACTTCAGACTGCACCAAAGCCAGTCATCTCACTATATCCTAAAAGGCCAAGTTGGTCAAGTAAAGGTTCTAGAAGTTCATTAGTGCTTCATGACATCACTCAACGGCGCCGTATTCTCTTTGATTGACTCAAAGGCTACCGGTACCCACAAATATGTCGCACTAATATAGCTATTGCTTAGACCATGTCGGTATACCCCGCACAGTTTTCACAACGTATTGCTATTTACCTATAATGTTTCCCAAATCAGGGTAGAGGATTCAAACCCAAACAAAGAACCATAATTGTAAAGCAAACAAGTCAAACAATGGAAGTAAATAAATGTGATCTAAACCCTAAGGTAACCCCACTTTTAAGTAGATCCCCAGCAGAGTCGCCAGTTCTGTGATGCGGTGGGAGAACTGACTTGAGGTTTTGCGTTTGTGTTTGCAAATGTTGCTGTTAGCAAGAGTCGCCACCAACTTTTCTTTTATCCAAAAGGAAAGGTAAAAAAGTACATGAAAGACCCTTTGAGATGTTTTCTTGAGTTCGGGGGGTAGATTATGAAAAGGGAAGGTGCTAGCACCCTTTTCATCCATGGTTTTCCATGGGCTCTTAGTTACTTGTTTAGATCACTTGCTTTGCTTTGTTTGAAATGGTGTTTGGTGTGATTTTGAAAGTATTTTGTAAAAGAGGCCATTGTTTAGGCAATCGTTGTAATGATTCTCGTTCGTAAGAATGTATACAAAGATGTTTGTCTTTTTTGAAAATATTTTCAATGTTTTGTAAGAGGTTTTTGAAATGTGTGTGTGTTGGTTTTTTAAAATAGCAAGGATTGTTTTGAAATGTAGCAAGTAACCAGAAGCTATCTACCTACTCAAATGTCTTTCTTGTGCATTTTTCATTCCTTTGACATTGTTGACTTACCATTGATTTGGTAAGCAACCCTATCTTTGGACGTAAACGGGATGGGCATGGGTCATTGTATAACCACGATAGCAATGTTGCCAAGTATCTTAGCAATTTTTTGAGGGGCCAAGATCATTTTGTTTTAGGAAACCTTTTGATAGCATCGTCGAGGGACTATGATCTTATTTTTTGTTTTGTTTTGCCAAGATACTTCGCATGCGTAACATGGCTATTTTCGTATAAGGCAACCAAGTAGAGAAACCTTAAGGGTGTTTGTGTGCAAGTGTGTTTTATTGCATGCATGATTTTATCTTGAATAAGGATTTTCTATTTCATTGATTTTATCTTGCCATACATATCCTAATTGCTAGCATTTACAATTGAAAGCGATAAAAATGTGGAAATGTAAAGTCCTGCGCTATTACAATATTTAGGGGGTGGGGGTACACACTTATGAATAGGGAATCCAGCGAGAAAAATAAAGAAAAATAACAAGGGGAAGAAAAAAAAGAAAGAAGGAGGGGGTCAGCGCGCTGCTGAGAGGAAGTCAGAAGTTCTGACCCTGGCCTGCTGCAGGATATCAACCTGTTAGTGAAAATGTATAGGTCAGAACTTCTGACCCTGGTGTGCTGCAAAACAGAAACCTGTTAGTAGGGAGGTCAGAAGTTCTGACCCCAGTGCGCTGCAAAACAGAAATCTGTTAGTGGGAGGGGGATCAGAAGTTCTGATCCTGCTGGAAACATAGTAATTTTCAGAAGTTCTGATATTACTGATAACAAGACAGGCCTTAGAAGTGCTGGCGTCAAAGTCAGAGCTTGGTTTCCCCCTGTGCTAATCAGAACATCTGCAATTTGATTATTTTCCCACAAAATAGAAGACATGCCTAAGACAATCTCAGCAAGTGTCATAGCGTTTCCGAAAACAGAACCAAAAAGGTCACAGGCAAGTTCTGTACTGATTCACTTCCTACTTAAACATATAGAGGCGTGAAAATCTCAAAATATGTGCAGCAGCAACAACATGATATATACATTGTGTTTTTTGAGCATGCAAATCTGATGACGCTTAAAAAGTGTGATGAGAGTCAGCAGGTGCTTACCTTGCTATTGGAAGAAATTCTGTGAACTGGAGTTAATCTTAACTCTGATAGTGTTCTGTACAGGTTCTTTGTATGGGTGGATGGAGGGTATATATGTGGTCAGAAACTGTACGGGCGTTCTTTTTTGTCAAGAAACAAATTGGGTGCAAATGAAGTTTTGAGGCAGGAGAGTCAAAGCTGTGTTTGAGGCTCTTGAAACACTGGGAATTTGACAGAGTTTCAAAGTGTTTTCTTGCTAAAAAGTTTCTGTTTCTTTTCTAGCAATTTTTATGATGTTCCTCTTCCTTTTCCAATAGACAATGGTGCTTTATTTATAGGCAAAGTTTTGTGGGTTTTTTAAACGTTAAGTGGCGCCAATATATGCGTTAGATGCTGACTTATTCTTGAAGAAAGGTTAATAAAAAGTTGTGATGATTGACAACTTTGAGCCTAGGCTGGGTTAGTAAGCGAGGATTAAGGAAAAGTGACACCTATGAGCGAAAAGTAGCGCATGAACCCATGCCTAAATCTGCACAGGAACTTTGTTATGCTGCACGTAGAGAGACCCTTTGGACAAATGTTCAAAATTAGTTGTGAGCATTAATGAGCATTAAATGGTGATAAGATTGGTCAAGACCAAGAAATCTTGTAACGTGAGATTTGCATCATTACTTATCTGAGCCAGCAGTTCTTGCTTCAGCATACAACACACTCAAACTCTGATCTTAGTATCCTGCTGCCTCAGCAAATTCGGAGGGTTCTCCAGACTTTTTAGCATGCTCTTTGGATTTGCTTCTGAAAATTCTGGACTTAGAGATTCTGTTTCAGTGTAACACCCACTCTTCTAATCCCTTCGTCTTCTGACTCCAGCATGTTCTGAAGGAGTTTTGCTTCTGAAAATTCTGGACTTAGAGATTCTGTTTCAGTGTAACACCCAATCTTATGACCCCTTTACCTTCTGATTCCAGCATGTTCTGAAGGAGTTTTCAGGCTTCTTTGCTTTCTTTGCATTCCTCCAGCAAACTCACTGAACTTGCGTGACTGCTGAAAGAGCCATGTTCTGTTTGAAGATTACATGCTGAAACACGTTTACAACTTTTAACCAAGTTGGCGTAGCTGCTGAAGAGCCACATTCTGACTGAATATTATGTGTTGATCTAAGTTTGCAACTTCTGACCGCTCCTGCCTGGAGGTTGGTTCTGAAGTTCTGAAGTTTCATTTTTCTTAAATGCTTTAGAAAAATTCTTATTTAGAATTTTAACTTTTTCAAGGTAAAATTTGACTCTTGAGCTTCTTGATGAAACAAACCCCACATTCCAATATGTCTTGATGAAACATGATTTTTGTGTTTTGATTTTGATAAAAAAAAACACCAAAGTTTTGACTTTTTAGCTTGCAAATGACCATTTTGCCCTTGTAAATGGCTTGCTTGGAAAGGAAAGACAATTCAAGGCTTGGATTTGTTTAAGAGAGAACTTTGAGAACCCAGGATAATTTCCTGAAGAATGAGAGGGCAAATTTTGGGGTACAACAGGTACCAACTGGTAATCTAGAAAGGTGAAGCAATGATGCACGGGATCGAAGAACTGAAATAGTACGCTCATCATCTTTTCATCAAGATTTGAAGTAACCAGGCTGAGAAGTTGACCGTGTCTCTTAATGAACATAGAAGTTTCAGAAACTCTTGCTGCTAGCTCTTTAAGTTGAGCAGGTATCTGCACAAAGTTGATTCGGATGGTATTTCTGCGCACGGAAGACAGGATCTTCAAAACAGAACAAAGATAAATTCCCTTGGTCTTTGAAATGGTTAGTGTAATGAAGCATGAATGCCATGTTATGATGCATGATGTGATGATAAACCACAGGTATAAGAAACACAAATATTTCAAACACAATCAAATCACAAAAAGCCCTTAGGTTTAAGGCTTGCATGAGGTCAAAGGTAGTACCCTCTTGAAGTTAAGTTGGTTTCAACCTGTCCTAGAAAAAGTAACTGGGTTCTAGAGGATCTCAATATCACTGACCATCCTCCATCGATCATGGTTTCATCTCACACAATCTTTTCATGCGGCCGGAACTATTCCGAGAGTATGGTCTCAATGAGTGTAGCATCGAGTATCAACCAGTTCTCAGCTCTACACCGAGGCCGGTTATCTCGCTACTTTCTAATGGCCAAGTTAGGCGATTAAAGGTTCTAAGGTAAGTTGATGCTTAACGACACCATGCGGCGGCCCCGTATTCTCCTTGTTTCTCCACAAGGGATACCGGTACCAACCAATGTGCCACACCAACGTAGCTACTGCTTCAATCGTATCGGTCTATGCCGTACAGTTCCCTCACAGTCTATTGCTACTTACCTAAAAGGTATCCCCAAATCCGGGTGTAGGATCTATAGTAACCCTAAACAGAACCCTCAAAAATAAAGCAAACAAAGCAATCAAGAGAAGCAAATATGATGAACTAGATCCTAAGGTATACTCCACTTATTAATTCCCCAGCAGAGTCGCCAGTTCTGTGATACAGTGGCAGAACCGACTGTTATACTGGTTTACGTTTTGCATTTTTTGTTTGCAAAATGTCGCGGTAAGCAAGAGTCGCCACCGACTTTTATTTTATCCAATCAGGAAAAGGAAAAGAATAGAAAAAACCTTTTTCGAGATGTTTCTGAGTACGGGGGGTAGATTATAGAAAGGGAAGGTGTTAGCACCCTTTCTATCCATGGTTTTCCACGGGCTCTTAGGTACTTGCTCATCTTTTTAAAATTGCTTGAGTATGTGCTTTATTTTGAAAAGTTTGACTTCGTGATAACCCTTGTATCAGTCCTCAAAGGTGTGACAAAGTTGTTTTGCAAATTGTTTTGAAATGTGTAAGTGTGAAAAAGCTTTGATTTGAGCAAGCACCTACTAGCATCTACCTACTCGAAAAAAGATCGTTTCTATTCTTGTTTCCTTTAGACAGCGCTATCCTACTATTGAGAAATAGGTAGCACCGTTGTTAGAGTTGTAAAGGTCAATTCGAAAGGGACGTACGATCACTAAAGCAATGTTAGGACACCTTAGTAGTAACCCTAGAGTCTTAAGATCATATTCGAGTCAACATTTCCGAGGCAACATTTCCGAGGCAACGTTTGAACGAGACATTTGATCTTTTTAGACAGGAGGGCAACCACTAAGACACCCTATACTTAATGTCCGTTTACCGAAGGTAACCGAAGTGAGAGTATACCCTAAGAGTGATATGTGCGAGTGATTTATTTTCAGTTATTTATCTTTGCACATTAGGGTTTTCTAACTGTATTAAATTTGTCATGCATTCTTGTCATACAATCCTATTAGCATACATCTAAACAGTCAAATATTTGCGGGAATTAAGATGCGAGAAAGTAAATCTATGCTATTACAAGGCTTCGGGGAGGGGGATTAATTACATAGCCAAAAACCCGGGAAAAAATGATAAGTAAAAAGCCCAAGATTAAACTATTACAAACCATGAAGAGTTACAAAAGTATTGGCGAAAATAATTAACACGCGCGCGATGAATTAAACACGAGACAACTAGGGTTTTGACCCTTGATTTAAACCTATTGACGATTGATTAAGAAAATGTTTTTGTCATGTTTTGTTATTTAAGAAAATAAAGAAATCTTTAAATTAAAAAGAAAAATCCTAATTCTAATTAATTTTAAATTAAGAAAAATAAATTAATTTATTCTAAAACCTATTTTTTGTATTTTTATTTATTTGAGAAAAAAGAGAAAATAAAATTAAATCAAGAGTTTTAACCTAATTTCTATTTTGATTTTATTTATGAAAATAAATTACGATTTACCTAAGTTAAACTAAATTAAATTAATTTTGATAATAATGATAAAAAAACTAATCCTAATTTTTTTTTTGTGAATTATTGATTTTATGACTTTACGAAAAAAAGATTAATTTGTGAATTAAAAATAAGTAAGTAAGTATTGAAAGGAGTAAAAATAAAAGAAATAAGAAAGGAATGATGGACCTATGCTTAGCAATTGGGGGGTATATTGCTGAAATTTTGAGCCCAAATGATCCAAGCCAATTTGACTTTGCTGGATCTGGTGTGTAGGTTGACTTGAGGCGCATGGTAGTCCTTCAGGCTGGAACGCGTACACCTGGATGACTGCTGCATCGACTGGTTGATTATTTAAGGTTCATGGTAGGCGTGTGGAAGAGATTTGCACTGAATCTGTGGAAGGAAAAGAAAATAAAGAAAGTTGTCTGGACCTGGGATCGAACCCAGGTCCTTATGCATATTTTCAATGCACACTTGCCAACTGAGCTGCTTGACTTGTTTGTACATATAATGAAAAATAAATATAATATATGAAAAATAATGGTTAATGGAAAAACACGCTAAAATTCAAACCACCCAACCAGGGAGTGCCACGCATCGTCTTCTTCGCCAAACCGTCGTTTTAGGTAAACAAGCTTTTACCTACAGACGTTTCATTGTAGGTACATACCTGTGCATCTCAAAAATTGTCCACAAGCAAGATAAATGACCATGGCTGGTACCAATCAACTCGTCTCATCCTCACGAGTATCACGGTACCAGAATCAACGTCCAATTTAGCCTATACTGCAAAGCCCTAAATAAGAAAACAAAACCCTAGCCATGGCAGTTTCACATACAGTCATCAAAAATGAAATTGAATAGAATGATTAGCTTGCAAACTCCATGATGAACAAGAATATATAATCAAAACATGCATATGATGTGTAAATCAATGAAATCGAAAACGAGTTTTTTAGGCAAATCGTGTGACTGCTATGGGTCGATTCTGGGCACAAGGAGGCTTGCAATTGATCCAGTTAGCTTCAGAGACGCTCCAGGATGCGATTAGGAGTGTTGGAAAGCTTTGAATCTTCCTCTAGGGTAGAGATCATATCACCACTTTTCTACCAAAAATTGAGTTTTTGTTCTTGGCTATGCACGACTGTTAACCCCTATTCTTGCTTTGGACACCTTCAATATATAACCTTGAATGAATTAGGGTTATAAAAACTACATGTTTCTTTGAAAACTTTAAGGATTTGATCTCATTCCTTCCTTGTATGATTTATTTCCAAATTAGGCCTAATCATGCTCTTTTTGTTCCAATTACCATTGATACAAATTGATTATTCAAGCTCATCAAATCTTGGTTGCTAACCTGTCAAAAAAACCAATCAAATCAAGTCTTTGATAATTTTCATCATTTATTTGATTTAATTCAATTTTTAATTAATGAAAAATCAAAATAAATTGAAAAATGCAGAAAAAAATTGGTGGATAAGCATTTGAGTCGTGGACCACATTATAATTGAGGTGCAAGCATAAAAAGTTGTGCCCATTTAGCAAAAAATGCAAATTTGAGCACATTTAACTTTTGGCAATTTTGCAAAAAAGGTCAACTTGGCTAATGCGTAACTCTCTCAATTTTGACCCTAGAGAGGTGTTCTTTGACTTTTTAGAAAGCTAAGGATGTCCTCTAAGCAACCCTTTTGGTCTCATCTCAATTGAATCTTCCATGTTCATGTATTAAGCTTTGACCCAAAAGGTGTTTTTGTTGACTTTTCAAAATAACCTATAATGTCAAAATTCATATCTTTTTGTGAGTGCATATTTTGAACTTTGGAGCTGAAGATGAATTGTAGGTGTGATCGGTGGATCTGGAACTGACTTTTTAACGCTGGTTCGCGAAATGTCGCGGAAGCAAGAGTCGCCACCGTCTTTTATTTTCTCCAAATGGAAAGGACAAAAGCACAGAAAAATTCCTTAAAGAGATTGCTCTCGGTTCGGGAGGTAGGTTATAGAAAGGGAAGGTGTTAGCACCCTTTCTATCCATGGTTATCCATGGGCTCTTAGATACTTGCTCATTTGTGTTTTCAAAATGGTTTGTTTGCTTTTCAATGTGGGCTTTAAAAAGTCTCTTTGAAAATTTCAGTTCGACTCTTGTATCGGTCCTCAAGAGTGTTTGAAAAATTGCTTTCGAAAGCTTTTTGAAAAGGTGTCGGTGTGAAAAGTATTTTTGAATTTGTTTTGAATTTAAAGCAAGTATCTAAAGTCGTCTACCTACCCTAAGGAATTCGTCTGTGTAAATGTCCTTTAAAGTAGTGCCATCCCACCATTGAGAGGTAGGTAGCACCACCGTTGGAGGTGTTCGGGTCAATTCGAGGTTCGGGACATGGTGATCACCGGAGCAATAGGAAGACACCTTAGAAGGTACCCTCATGCCAGGTTCCCGGATCATGAGGACTTATTAAGACATCCTCTACTCGACGATCACCTTTCGAAGGGCAAGGCAACAGTGAGGCGTACCCTAGGGGTGGTGTGTGATTCGTGTGTCAGATTCGTTTATTTTTGTCTTGTCATGGATGATCTACGCATTTGTTTTTATTTTTGTCATTCATTCTTGCATGTGATTTAATTAACAGTTAAAAGAGTGCGGAAAGGTAAAGTTCTAAACTATTACAAAGGCGCGGGTCCACATCGCCAAAATTTCCAGGACCCGATTTGACAGGAAGTAAATAAGTAAAGTAAAGTGCGAAAGATAAATATTACACGACTTTGGGAGAAGTACATAAAAAATTAAAAGAAAAAGAAATAAATACGCGAATTGAATTAAAATTGGAAACGAGGGCGTTGGACCCTTTTTAATGAAATTAAATTATTATTAACAAATTAATTAAATTAAACGAAAAAGAAATTATTTTTGAGAGTTTTTGGTATTTATGATTTTAATGAGAATTAAATGAAATTAAAACCCTAATTCTAATTTTTTTATTTATTAAGAAAAACCTATTAAAATTTAAACCTAAAATTAAATCTAATTATTTAATGACAATTTGATTTTATGAAAATAAATAATTAATTATTAGTGAAAAGAAAAGAAAAAGGATAAAAATTAATTAAAACCCTAATTCTACCAATTTTAAGTTTATTAAGAAAATGCTTGAATTAAACCTAATTTAATAGCTAAAATTAATGAATAATATTTATTTACAAAAGATATATTAATTAAATAAAAATACTTATTTTTGTCTTTTTTCTGATTTTTATATTGTTTTTATGTTTTTATGAAAATATTTAAATTAAAGACATTAATTAAAAAGATAATTGAATCAAATAAAAAAAAATGAAGAAAATATAAAAGAAATTGCAAACCTAGGGGGGTCTGTCCCCAAATGGGAGGTGAGGTCCAGTAATCAGGCCCATTAAGCCTTTGGCCTGTTTGACTTCTCAGCTAGCGTGCATGTGTGTTGACTGAGGTTTACCATGTTCTTCAGATCTGGTCCCTTGGATTGGTAAGATTGGCCAAGTGGCAAGCTGGATTTGAGGGACGTATGGTGCTCCCTTGCAACGAAACTGCATAGAAACATGAATAGAAAAATAACATTGGAAAGGGATGGGGACCTGGGACTCGAACCCAGGTCCTAGAGATTACCAGTAACGTGCCTTGCCAACTGCTCCACTTGACTTCTTTGTATATTAAATAACAAACAATTATTATAAAATAAAAACAACGCGTTAGTGACTTTTTCGCGCGAATTTTCAAACAACCCAATCACTGATGGCCACCTAATCATCTTCTTCATCGTTTGTTTATTTCATGAAAATAAAAGATGGTTAGCGGGGGTTTTGAACCCCCCCAAAATATGCAATTTCATGAAATAGCGAATAGGCCATATGGCCACATAAATTAGGCGCGAGGGTTCTATTGTTTTCGTCCAAGCACGCTGAATCCATTCATGGCATTATGATGTTCTAATTTTACAGTATTTGGAAACGCCCAAATTAGAACTTGAAAAAACCTAATAATCATCCATGGCAATTCTTCATACAATGCATAAAAACTCAATTCAATCACATGGTTAGTTTCAGAATCATCCAATTAACACAAATCAAGAACAAAAATGCATGGATATGGCCTAAATAGCAAAGCAAGATTATGCAAAAAAGTGATGCAGTTTGAACTCCCTATACCAATTCTGGGCGTGTAAGGGTTGGAAAATTATTCAGTTAGCTTCAGTAATGCACGAGGAAGCTTTTGCAATTGGTCTCTTGCTCTGAATCGTGCTAAAACCTAGTTTTCAGTTTCCAATTTTTTGACAAAAAATTCAACTTTGGTTATGGAGTTTCTGCGCAGCTGGGAGGTTCTATGCATTAGGGTTTGCATGAGTACTTATATGTGAATGATTAGGGTAGGTTTTTTTGTCCAAGGAATCAAGGAATTGATGTATGGAAGATTTGATTTTCATGCATAATGTTTTCAATCTTTTTCACATGCTTTTGATGCCAATCATATCCAATCACCAAGATTCTTTCTATATCTGATTATGCACGAAATATTGAGCCTATTCCATGCACAAAAAGATTTAAAACATTAGGTTTAGCATTTTTCACCTATTTAATTTAATTAAATGAATTATTAATAATTAAAAATCCAAATAAATAAATAAAAATGATAAAAAACTTCCCTTTGGGCCAAATAGTCGTGCACATGCCTTGGATGATGAATTGTGGAAGAAAAAGAGGCCCATTAGCATTTTTAGGTCATTTGGAGCAATGTTGACTTTTCAAAATATCCAAAAATTTCCCAACTTCCACAAGGCATAACTTGCTCAATTTTTACGCTTTGCTCATGTTCTTGGACATTTTGGAAAGGTCTTTGAGTCCTCTAACCAATGTCTTTGGTCCCATGTCATTTTGATTTACAAATCTCAAGTTATGGCCTTTGACTTAAAGTCCCTTTTTGTTGACTTTTGAAAATGACCTATAATCTTGAAATTGATAACTTTTTGTGAGAGCATTTCTCGGATTTTAAGTGTGAAGAGGAGTTGTAGGAAATGTCATTCTCTTCAAAATGAGCTTTGGATGGAATTTTTCTGATAATCCATGTGAAAGTTATGCCTTGGTCAAGTTACAGTTGACTTTTTCAACTGTCCAAATATGGAAACTTTTGCATCTTGATGTTTTTTGAGCCAAGCTTTGAGAATCATGATCAAGCATTGATCAAATGATGTTTGCGGCTTCAAAATGAGATGTTGACCAAAAATTTGGACTTTTGACTGTCAAATGACCATTTTACCCCTACAGTTGACTGTAGTGCAATTAGGGTTTTTGACTGTGCAATCTTGTGCTGTAAGTCTTGAAACTTGGTATGATGATGCTTGACCATATTTGTAGGCATGTGGGACTTGATTGAACCCTTGGAAACTTCATTTTCTTTTTCAGAACCAAAACCCTAATTTTGACTGTTAGGAGGCCCTTGAACTGTGCAACCCTTGGGGAGATTTTGAAGCTTTGACTTGGCAAATTTTGAAGAATATGGGAGGGCAAATTTTGGGGTACAACAGTCGCCCCTGTTCAATCTTCTTAGACCTGAGGATGCAGATTGGCTGACGTGCCTTTCGTAATCCGAAGGTAGAAGATGATTGAACACTAGAGTGCCCAGAAATTTACGCTCACATAGTAGTGTGATGGGGGAATGGGCTTATAGATGCCATTTGGAGATTGATGGATAGGATGATGGGCTTATAGATGCCATGCTAAGGGATGATAGAAGGTGGATGGGCTTATAGATGCCATCGGGGTGTTGATCGCGTAAGAGATTCCTTAGCGAGAACTTGCGTACCTGCAAAAGAAAAATGATTATCTGACCTATTACAGGAGCTGGTCTTCAGACTCTTTACGTAGATGTGTCCTGACTGGTTACATGAGCCGAATATGGAGCTTCAAACGGTGATGGATGAACCAGGGGTGGTTACTACCTCAATAGGAACGGTGAGAGAACCTTGGATGATTACAACCTCAACAATATTGTTGAGAGAATCCGGGGACGATTACTACCTCCGCAGTATCGGGGAGAGAACCATAGGCGACTACAACCTCAACAGCAAACATTGAGAGAATCTTGGACGACTTCGACTTCAACAGTAACGCTGAGCGAATCTTGGGATGATTACTACCTCCGCAGTATCGAGGAGAGAACCATAGGCGACTACAACCTCAACAGTATCATTGAGAGAATCTTGGACGACTTCAACTTCAACAGTAACGCTGAGCGAATCTGGGGATGATTACTACCTCCGCAGTATCGGGGAGAGAACCATAGGCGACTACAACCTCAACAGTATCATTGAGAGAATCTTGGACGACTTCGACTTCAACAGTAACGCTGAGCGAATCTTGGGATGATTACTACCTCCGCAGTAACGGGGAGAGAACCACAGGCGACTACAACCTCAACAGTAATCATTGAGAGAATCTTGGGTATCTTCTACTAAGTCTTTATCAGGGGAATCTGTTAGGGGTAAATTTAACTGGACTAGAGAAGGCCTTGGACTGGATAAGAAACAGAAAATCTTAGGGTCGATTAACTGAACCGATCTAGGTCTTGAAATGTCTTCAACTGGATAAGAAACAGGGAGATCTTAGGGTCGATCTGACTGAACCAGAGAAGGCCTTGGACGGGATAAGAAACAGAAAATCTTAGGGTCGATTAACTGAACCGGTCTAGGTCTTGGAATGTAGCAGAGAACTTAACTGAATCTTTCCTGAAAAGTAAAGGTCAGTCATATGCAATGCATGATATGGATCAAGAAATGATGTTCTCAACATAAATGAGATTGTAAGATATGATGCCTATATGCATGCTGTAATGATGTATGTGATGTTTAGGAATGTATGTTTTTTCATTTAGGAAAATAGATCCTTGACGGGTGCTGGGAAGTCACTCCTGGGCTGATGTTGAAGAATAGATTTTTGCTTCCGCTGTGGATGATAGTTGCAAGAATACCGGTAGGAGAAGATAACTCCGTTGGGGAATAAACTTGGCGAATAGACTATTCTGCGGGGAGAAAAGTACTCTAACAATCTTGCTGGGAAGCAATACTCTGTGGGGAGAGAGATGTTTTGCTGAAATGTTGATAATAACTTGCTGGGGATACCGTTGACACGTTGGAAGTTGCTGGGGATAAGAAGACTTCGTCGAGGACGACCTTTCCGTGGCTTTTGGCTGAGGATAACCCAGTTATATCCTGGTAAGGAAATAACTCTTTGAATAAAGCCGGGGGATGCGTTCGTGCTCTGCGAGGGATAAGCTTCCAGAATCTACTGGGGATAAGCTTACTGCTTGAGGAGATGAATTCCAACTTTCCTGGGGAACTAGATTGGACTCTCTTGGGGAAGTTTTGAATTGTACCGGGGAAGTGACTCCAATGAATGTTTGATATACCGCCGGGGAACAATCTTTAGACCAAGACTGCCGGGGATGCTTGTTAAGAATATCCGTACATTGCTGGGAAATGTTGAGATCTGCGGGAGGATACCCAACTTCCTTAAGGCTTGATAGTAGCTTTGCTTAAGGAGAGTGTACTGACTTGTTGACTCACTCTCTGGGGAATTAAGGTATACTGGTTGTGTTCTTTATCTGAACATCCCTTGATACCTTGGAGACAGAGCAATTAGATCGCTTGGACAGCTCATCATTGCCCCTGTTTCTATGGGAGAAGGCACCTGTGGGGTGCTGAAAGTTGTTGATGGACAAACCTACTTCTGGTAGGCAGGTGACAAGATGACGGGACATAGTCGTACGCTTTGATCCCTAACTTTTGCCTGGACCGCCCTTTCGGGTTTTTAGTCCACCGGGATACCCATTTTTGCCCAAGCCGCCTTTTCAGGTTTTCGACTTGCCGGGTGTACAGATTTTTTTCATTTCATCCCTTCATTTTGCCCGAACCCTTTTGGTTCGCTGGGAAGCCCTAACTTTTGCATAGGCATGTCAGCCTAGCGGGTCTTTTTCATGCGTAGTATCTTTTTCTACTATGTCCACGCTCTCAGAATGTAGGGAGTTGCCCCTGTTAGAAGTGTTCTGTCATGCCACCAGAAGATGTTTGATTAGGCAAGATTCGTTGTTGGAATGCCCCAAGTGACTCAGGCGGAGATTTGCCCCAGGCTGTTTGGCCTTTTGAGAGATTCTCCAAATCTTGATAGGACTGCCCCAGATGATGGACAATAGTCATGCCATGCCCCTTGATTGGAAATGCTTTTGTTCACTAGGTATTCATCGTGCGAATTTTCCTGCTGTTCAAACAAAAAGTCATATGCAAACAAAGTTATGTTAAAAATGCAAAGCTTATGTCTGTCTTGAAGATTTTGAAAATGCATTCTTTTTCATAAAACAAGTGAATGTTTGTAAAACGTGATGTCAACTCCGTATTTACTGTAGGCCTTAAGGAGTCAGGATACCTTTCGTAACAGTATGCTTTCGAACTAACCCGTGCTTCAGCTAGGACTTTTAAGGGTTATAACGTGGCCTGGTTCACGGTTTTTAGAAACAAAGGATAAAGGCTCAAATTATTTGTACCCACCCACTCTTCGTGATGTTCTCCAAACCTAAACTCAGTTGATCATACGTTAGACCTTGTTTGAGTCTTTGCTCTGATTTTCCGGTGATGATTCGGATGTTGATAACTTATTTGGAATAGGCAGTCATTCCTTTTTGTTAAGGGTTTGTAAGACCTCTTTCTTGTCTGATTTTTGTTATCCCTTTCTTTTTTGCCTGAACTGTTTCCTTTTTTGGAATTACAGTCAGCGGGATGCCCCAGTTTTGTAAGTCTCCTTCATGGGTTTTGACTTAATGGGTTTTTTATTTTTTGAGATAATGACTGCCTTTCTTTATTGATTATTCGGAACCATCACTGTCTTTTATTTTGTAAGGACCTCTTTAGTGCCATTCGTTATACACTTGGATCAACTGAGAGACTACCCTGCCCCAGTTTATGATTAAGGGTTTTAAATTTCGAAAAGAAAAACTCCTACTTCTTTGGCTCAGAGGGGTTGACGAGGGATTATCATCCTTATAACTCCAGTGTTTAGGGATTGAAACAATGCCTGTACCTCATCAGCGGGGTTTGTTCAAAAGCATACTGTAGATTATGGTATCGTTTTCGTCATCCTCCCTCAAGAGGCTTAGAACTTTAGATCAAGAGTTGACATCAGAAAAATATGAAAACAATTTGCATAGAGTGAATACGAATATATTGATTCAAAATAGACATAAGCGATGCATTAATGGAATAACAATGTTTAACATGAATAAATGTCTAAACAATCAAAGAACAACACAACTTGAACATTCGAATGAACAAAAGTCTTTTCATCTCAGGGCTTGTCACTTCAAATGGTGAGCCTTGGAGGGATGGTAGAAAAATTCAGCCTGACCATCTTGTGTGAACTCCAGTGCTCCTTCATCAATTAGGTCCTGGATCTTGTTCTTCAGAGCCCAACACTCATTTGTATCATGTCCTGGACAGGCAGAGTGGTAAGCACACCTTTTATTGGGATCATAAGTAGGATGTGCTGTGTTGGGATTCTGGGGATGAGCCCTTAATGTGATCAAATTCAATCTCAGCAGGCGCTGTAAAGCTTGAAACAGCAACATGTTGAGCGGGGTGAATTGCCTCCTGGACTTGTCTGGCTGAAGCCGGTGAGGTTGATGATGAATTTGTGACACTGGAGCCATTTGAGGAGCTCTCCCCTTACCTCCTTGTCTCAAAGATGGTGGAATGATGACTGGACTTTCAACCTTAGATGTTTGCCCCAGCTGGTTACCCCGAAGCAGTTGGTTGACGAGAACCCCGAGCTCATCTTGTCTTTGAGCTAAGTCTTGGATGATAGTCACCTGCCCCAGCATCTGGGCTTTCAATGCATCCACTTCAGTTTGCAGATGTTTCAGCCGTTCGTCCTCAGCACTGTTCCTGACCAAAGTCTCCATGAGAAGTGTCCTCAGCTCCTCCTGCCCCTTGGATAGATTCAGGAGGATTTCCCCGAACCGGGTCTCTTGAGCAAGAAGGTCCTGGTTATCTTGTTGGGAAGCCATTGCTGAAATAAACAGCGGGAAAGATAAGTGACCTGCAACAAGGGTACCTGTTGTGCACTGATGTGTATGACATGCATGTAATGTTTTCAAGGATCTCGCGGGGTAAACAAGAAGATCATTAGCATTTGAATTGGTAGCTTGATTGAAGGCAGTTCATGTTGTTGGGAGTCCTTCTTCAAGGGTCAAAGGCTCACCATATCCAGTGGGTCATAGCCTCTGACAACCTTGGCTAGAGGAAAATAAATCCTCTTTTCCCCTTGCTAGATGTTGATTCATCATGACCTGCATCACAAGCCCTTGAGATCCTTGAATTGGGTTAAGATGTATGCAATGGTATGATGTTATGCTATGCATGGGGTAATGTAAGTAACCCTGTTATGAGTCCCCATTAAGGACTACAAACAAAACCTGCAAGAACTTAGTAACCCTGTTATGAGTCCCTATTAAGGACTATAAACAAAACCTGCAAGTAACTCATGTGTCAGATAACAAGCATGCAAGTAGTCAAGTTGGAAGGCACACAAATCACACAAGAGAAAGCCTTTAGAGTTTAGGCCAACATGGGGTCTGGGTATTACCCTCTTGAAGTTGGTGGGCTCAACCTGTCCTATTAAAGTAACCGGGTTCTTAGAGGATCCCAATATCATTGACTACCCTCAATCAGTCATAACTCCAGCATCGCAATCTTTTCTTGCGGCCAGAACCATCACGAGAGTTTAGCCTCAATGGGCATAGCATACTGCTACTGTTCTAATGGCCAAGTTGTGTCATTTAAGATTCTAAGGTTGTTGGTGCTTAATGACTCCTTAGAAGACCCATATTCTCCTCGTTGCAACACAAGGGATATCGGTACAGACCAATGTGCCACACCAACGTAGCCACTGCTTCACCCGTGTCGGTCTACGCCGGACAGGTCCCTCACAGCTTATGCTACCTAAACAGGGTATCCCCAGATCCGGGTTAGGATCTATGTAACTCCCATGCAACCCACAAATTTAAAGCAGACAAGTCAATACAATTGAAAACACAGTTATGAACTAACCCTAAGGTACACCTCACTTTATTATTGTCCCCAGCAGAGTCGCCAGTTCTGTGATCGGTGGATCTGGAACTGACTTTTTAACGCTGGTTCGCGAAATGTCGCGGAAGCAAGAGTCGCCACCGTCTTTTATTTTCTCCAAATGGAAAGGACAAAAGCACAGAAAAATTCCTTAAAGAGATTGCTCTCGGTTCGGGAGGTAGGTTATAGAAAGGGAAGGTGTTAGCACCCTTTCTATCCATGGTTATCCATGGGCTCTTAGATACTTGCTCATTTGTGTTTTCAAAATGGTTTGTTTGCTTTTCAATGTGGGTTTTAAAAAGTCTCTTTGAAAATTTCAGTTCGACTCTTGTATCGGTCCTCAAGAGTGTTTGAAAAATTGCTTTCGAAAGCTTTTTGAAAAGGTGTCGGTGTGAAAAGTATTTTTGAATTTGTTTTGAATTTAAAGCAAGTATCTAAAGTCGTCTACCTACCCTAAGGAATTCGTCTGTGTAAATGTCCTTTAAAGTAGTGCCATCCCACCATTGAGAGGTAGGTAGCACCACCGTTGGAGGTGTTCTGGTCAATTCGAGGTTCGGGACATGGTGATCACCGTAGCAATAGGAAGACACCTTAGAAGGTACCCTCATGCCAGGTTCCCGGATCATGAGGACTTATTAAGACATCCTCTACTCGACGATCACCTTTCGAAGGGCAAGGCAACAGTGAGGCGTATCCTAGGGGTGGTGTGTGATTCGTGTGTCAGATTCGTTTATTTTTGTCTTGTCATGGATGATCTACGCATTTGTTTTTATTTTTGTCATTCATTCTTGCATGTGATTTAATTAACAGTTAAAAGAGTGCGGAAAGGTAAAGTTCTAAACTATTACAAAGGCGCGGGTCCACATCGCCAAAATTTCCAGGACCCGATTTGACAGGAAGTAAATAAGTAAAGTAAAGTGCGAAAGATAAATATTACACGGCTTTGGGAGAAGTACATAAAAAATTAAAAGAAAAAGAAATAAATACGCGAATTGAATTAAAATTGGAAACGAGGGCGTTGGACCCTTTTTAATGAAATTAAATTATTATTAACAAATTAATTAAATTAAACGAAAAAGAAATTATTTTTGAGAGTTTTTGGTATTTATGATTTTAATGAGAATTAAGTGAAATTAAAACCCTAATTCTAATTTTTTTATTTATTAAGAAAAACCTATTAAAATTTAAACCTAAAATTAAATCTAAGTATTTAATGACAATTTGATTTTATGAAAATAAATAATTAATTATTAGTGAAAAGAAAAGAAAAAGGATAAAAATTAATTAAAACCCTAATTCTACCAATTTTAAGTTTATTAAGAAAATGCTTGAATTAAACCTAATTTAATAGCTAAAATTAATGAATAATATTTATTTACAAAAGATATATTAATTAAATGAAAATACTTATTTTTGTCTTTTTTCTGATTTTTATATTCTTTTTATGTTTTTATGAAAATATTTAAATTAAAGACATTAATTAAAAAGATAATTGAATCAAATAAAAAAAATGAAGAAAATATAAAAGAAATTGCAAACCTAGGGGGGGTCTGTCCCCAAATGGGAGGTGAGGTCCAGTAATCAGGCCCATTAAGCCTTTGGCCTGTTTGACTTCTCAGCTAGCGTGCATGTGTGTTGACTGAGGTTTACCATGTTCTTCAGATCTGGTCCCTTGGATTGGTAAGATTGGCCAAGTGGCAAGCTGGATTTGAGGGACGTATGGTGCTCCCTTGCAACGAAACTGCATAGAAAAATGAATAGAAAAATAACATTGGAAAGGGATGGGGACCTGGGACTCGAACCCAGGTCCTAGAGATTACCAGTAACGTGCCTTGCCAACTGCTCCACTTGACTTCTTTGTATATTAAATAACAAACAATTATTATAAAATAAAAACAACGCGTTAGTGACTTTTTCGCGCGAATTTTCAAACAACCCAATCATTGATGGCCACCTAATCATCTTCTTCATCGTTTGTTTATTTCCTGAAAATAAAAGATGGTTAGCGGGGGTTTTGAACCCCCCCAAAATATGCAATTTCATGAAATAGAGAATAGGCCATATGGCCACATAAATTAGGCGCGAGGGTTCTATTGTTTTCGTCCAAGCACGCTGAATCCATTCATGGCATTATGATGTTCTAATTTTACAGTATTTGGAAACGCCCAAATTAGAACTTGAAAAAACCTAATAATCATCCATGGCAATTCTTCATACAATGCATAAAAACTCAATTCAATCACATGGTTAGTTTCAGAATCATCCAATTAACACAAATCAAGAACAAAAATGCATGGATATGGCCTAAATAGCAAAGCACGATTATGCAAAAAAGTGATGCAGTTTGAACTCCCTATACCAATTCTGGGCGTGTAAGGGTTGGAAAATTATTCAGTTAGCTTCAGTAATGCACGAAGAAGCTTTTGCAATTGGTCTCTTGCTCTGAATCGTGCTAAAACCTAGTTTTCAGTTTCCAATTTTTTGACAAAAAATTCAACTTTGGTTATGGAGTTTCTGCGCAGCTGGGAGGTTCTATGCATTAGGGTTTGCATGAGTACTTATATGTGAATGATTAGGGTAGGTTTTTTTGTCCAAGGAATCAAGGAATTGATGTATGGAAGATTTGATTTTCATGCATAATGTTTTCAATCTTTTTCACATGCTTTTGATGCCAATCATATCCAATCACCAAGATTCTTTCTATATCTGATTATGCACGAAATATTGAGCCTATTCCATGCACAAAAAGATTTAAAACATTAGGTTTAGCATTTTTCACCTATTTAATTTAATTAAATGAATTATTAATAATTAAAAATCCAAATAAATAAATAAAAATGATAAAAAACTTCCCTTTGGGCCAAATAGTCGTGCACATGCCTTGGATGATGAATTGTGGAAGAAAAAGAGGCCCATTAGCATTTTTAGGTCATTTGAAGCAATGTTGACTTTTCAAAATATCCAAATATTTCCCAACTTCCACAAGGAATAACTTGCTCAATTTTTAAGCTTTGATCATGTTCTTAGACATTTTGGAAAGGTCTTTGAGTCCTCTAACCAATGTCTTTGGTCCCATGTCATTTTGATTTACCAATCTCAAGTTATGGCCTTTGACTTAAAGTCCCTTTTTGTTGACTTTTGAAAATGACCTATAATGTTGAAATTGATAACTTTTTGTGAGAGAATTTCTCGGATTTTAAGTGTGAAGAGGAGTTGTAGGAAATGTCATTCTCTTCAAAATGAGCTTTGGATGGAATTTTTCTGATAATCCATGTGAAAGTTATGCCTTGGTCAAGTTAGAGTTGACTTTTTCAACTGTCCAAATATGGAAACTTTTGCATCTTGATGTTTTTTGAGCCAAGCTTTGAGAATCATGATCAAGCATTTATCAAATGATGTTTGTGGCTTCAAAATGAGATGTTGACCAAAAATTTGGACTTTTGACTGTCAAATGACCATTTTGCCCCTACAGTTGACTGTAGTGCAATTAGGGTTTTTGACTGTGCAATCTTGTGCTGTAAGTCTTGAAACTTGGTATGATGATGCTTGACCATATTTGTAGGCATGTGGGACTTGATTGAACCCTTGGAAACTTCATTTTCTTTGTCAGAACCAATACCCTAATTTTGACTGTTAGGAGGCCCTTGAACTGTGCAACCCTTGGGGAGATTTTGAAGCTTTGACTTGGCAAATTTTGAAGAATATGGGAGGGAAAATTTTGGGGTACAACAGTAGGGAATTTCATCCTCTTCAAAATGAGCATTGGATGGGTCATTTCTGTTAAAGTATGAGAAAGTTATGCTTGGTCAAAGTTGAGTTGACTTTTCCTGCAAATCCCTAATTTAGCAACTTTTGGGTTTTGATGAATTGTGAGCAATCCTTGATGAATCATGATCAACCCTTGATCAAATTATGAATGATACTTCAAAATGAGGATGTTGACCCAAAATCTTGAAGTTTGACTGTATGTGGGTCACAGTTGACTTTTGACCTAGCACAGTCGATTTTCAGGCCTTTGAGCAATTGACTGAGCAAACTTCCCCTGTAAGGCTTGAAACTTGACATGGATGATATTGAGAATATATTAGGACAATTGTGAGCATTTGGGATCCTTTGGACTTAATCATCTTGATGAAAAAATGAAACCCTAATTTGAGGTAGACTGCCTTAGGAGAGAGTTTGTCTGGTCAACTCTTGAACTTCCTTGAGCAATTTGAGGACCTCACTTGACATGTATTGAGAAATATGGGAGGGAAAATTTTGGGGTACAACAGTTATGAAAAGAGAAGGTGTTAGCACCCTTTGCATCCGTAGTTATCTACGGGCTCTTTGTTGCTTTCTAGATCATTTGAAAGTTGCTTTGTTTGAAAATGTGCTTTGTGGTGTAAGTTTGAAAATATTTTTAAAATACCTTTGTTGCGACTAACTTTGTAATGATTCTCGTTTCTATAAGAATGTATACGAAGTGTTTGTTTTGAAAATAGTTCAAAGAGATGTTTGTTTTTGAAAGATGTTTTGAAAGTGTAAGTGTGGAAATGGTTTTAGTTTGCGAGCAAGCAACTACGAATGTCCTACCTACTCAAAAGGTATTTGTTCTTTTCCTCCTCCTTTAGATGTTGATATCTTACCATTGATTTGGTAAGAAGCCCCATCATTGGATGTGAAGGGACAGACGTGGGTCATTGTATAGTCATGAATGACAATATTGTGAGATATCTTAGCATTTCTCTTAAGGGACTAAGATCATTTGTAAGACAACATTTGTAGCGTCACCGAGGGACTATGCTTCATATGACTTTCATGGATCATTATGGACCCCCAAGATTACTCATGTCAAGTTTCAAGCCTTGGATTACATTTTTGATCAGTCAATTGAGCAGTTGACCTAAAAATCAGTTATATTGGGGATAAAGTCAACCATGACCAATTTACAGTCAAACTTCATAATTTTTGGATCCACATAAACATTTTTAACTCATATGTATTATTTGATCAAGTTTATACCACAATTCCTCAATAAATTTGATCAAATCTCCAAAAGGGCAAAATGGTCAAAATTAGGGTTTTGACTGGGAAAGGGCAATCTCTGATTTTTGACCTAGAAAATGATCAATTGGTTTAAGGCATGATCTCAAGGGTCCAATTGCATCATTTTGACCTAATGACATGGTTCAAAACATTGAGCCCATTGGATTGACAGTCAACTGATCAAAAGTCAATTGTATACTGAAAAGTCAAACTTTGACTTTTTGGTCAAACTCAAGTGCCAAAGATCATAATTCATAAAAAAATGTCAAAATATGAAACTTATTCATCAAGAAATAAAAAAGTCAAGATTTCATTTTGAAAAGTCAAAATTTCTAAACTTAGAAACTTTTCTAAGTGTTGGAAATTTTATGTTTTTTCATAAGTTTGAGCCAAATTTTCACCATGATGCAAGATGATTCAAGAGAAACTTCCAACATTAAAGTTGTATATCTCCATGAAATATACAACTTTTCTTCACACAACTTCTTCCAAAAATGATTGAATCTCAAGTTATAATTTTATGAACATAGGGTCATGAAACTAAACACTTAGTGGAATTTTGCCCTAATTTGGTCAGGATTTTGACCCAACTTCATGGAACTTTTTCATATAGTTCCAAGGGGAATATTTAAAAGAAATTCAAATATGGGTTGTAGATAACATTTCAATCTTTCCAAAATGTCCAAGAACTCCTTAAGATCATTCTTGAGTAGGGAGAATCGAAGAGATGAAGTTAGGGTTTTGTCACTTGAATTACAAGTCATTTTTGATGAACACATGAACCAAATCCATCGCCATGCTGCATAATCCTTACTTTGCAGGCCTCAAACTTGTTTTTCACTCCATAATTAATAGTTTACACAACTGATTATGTCCTTATCCAAGTGTTTCAAGCTTTGTCCAAATCAATTTGCCATTTTAGGGAGAAAGTAATATATCCATTCTTGTAAAGCAACCTTTATGCACAAAGTCAGATTCTTGAGCTCCCAATTTGTTTTCCTTGATTACACTCCATCCACAAAGTCATAAGTATTGTGTTTAAAGTGGTTAACAACTCTATGAACCAAGTACAAAGCATGGAAATTTGAATTTCTCAAAAAAATCACATGTTATGCATAAACTTGTGATTTTGAATTCTGATCAACAAGAAGTCTCCAAACTTGTTGCTTATAAATAGTCACTTAGAGGGCGAGCTTAAGCACCCTAAAATACACAAAAACTCTCTCAAATCATAAATTTCCCCAAAACTCCATTGTTGCACAGTTTCTGACCTTGAACATCAAACTCACATTTCCCTCGTGCGTTTCTTGGCCTTTTAGTTTCTAAAGCTTCCTTACATCAAATGTAACCTATCCCTGTCCATGTTACATTACTGTAACATCATTTACCACATCCTCCATAACCAAAAAGATAGCATTGCATATTGACTTCTCCAAGTCATTTCAGCCACTCTCAACTCAAGCAAACCATGGTATTAGCTTCCTAGGACCTCAAGGAAGCTAACTTGATCATCACCATCACTTGAAACAAGCTCAAACTCCAAACACGATTTCCAGTTTTGAGGTAAGTTTTCTCAACTTGAAACTCTTCATACAAGCATAATCAATAGTTTATTTGTGAACAAAACATGTAGATATCATTGCCCTGAAGCTAACCATATCCATAGTTTCCATTAATTTTGCTTGAGCTTAGAGAATTTTGAAACTGAAATTTCTGAAATTTTTAGGGTTCATATTAGGGACATTAAAATTCATGCTTATCTTTGATCTATAGTTTTAATACTTTACATTTCTGGAATCGTGAGAAAATTTACTACAAGTTTCATGTTTATAGTTTTCATTTTTGATGAGAAATGAGCAAGTTACAGTTGGTCTGGATGAAGGTTGAAGATGAAGTCTTTAGGGCGCGTTTTGCCTTACATATTTATTGTTTTGTTTGTATTAACGAATGTATAGTCACTCCAGTGGTAGAAGCGCGCGCCTGTAACCTATGGGACCTGGGTTCGAGCCCCAGCGGTACCCCTTTGCATTTTTATATGTTTTTTACAAATTCTGACTTTTTTGTTTGCAGGGCGCTGGGCCTCTCTGGGCCTAGCTTATTTTTTTATTTTTGCTAGCTAACCCCCTGTTTCCTATTGGCACCCCTGGCCCAAATTTATTTATTTTATTTATTTATTTTCATTTTTATTTTTGTTAAATATATTTTCTAAATACTAAAATCATAAAAATACAAAAAATGGTAGATTTATATTTTGACTTATTTTATTTTATTTTTCTCACAAAAAATACTTTTATTAATTATACTTTATTTATTTTTTACTTATTATCTTGTAAATAAATAAAATTAGGTTATTATTTATTTTCTTTCATATTAATTTAAATACATTATTTTTTATATAAAAAAGACTAAAAATATTTTATAAAACTATAAATATTTTAAAGATAAAAATACCAAAAATACTTTTCTTAAATTTATTTTCTTTTGATTAATTTATAGAATTAGGGTTTCACTTAAAATCTTTTCTTAATAAAATTCGAATTTAATTAATTATTTTCTTTATTTAATTAGGCTAAGACAAAGTCCATTTTTTCATGAAAATCAAACCAAGATGCATTTCTTTACATTTTGCATTTTTTTGTACATTCATTCATTTTATACTTTGTATTTATTTATTTCCTTGTACATTAAATATTCAATTCAATTTGGTTGTAATAAATTAATTAGGTTTATATTCTTGCAATCCCCATTCAATTTGTACACCCCTTCCCAAAAATGTTGTAATAGCGTAGTAACTTTAAAATTCCACAATTTATCGCTTTTATATACAAATGTTAGTAATTAGGGTTTGTATGAAAAGACTAAAATAAATATTTAGAAAACCCTAATTCAAGATAAAACAAGCATGAAAACAACACATTTGCACACAAGCACCCCTAGGGTTATTCCACTTGGTTGGCTTATACAAAATGGCCATATTACGCATGTAAGGTATCTTAGCAAAAACAAGCAAAATACAAGATCATAATCCATCGATGATGCTGTCTAAGTTGTCTTACAAATGATCTTAGTCCCTCAAAAAGAATGCTAAGATACCTTGCAACATTGCTAATCATGGTTATACGATGACCCACGCCCGTCCCATTTACATCTAAAGATAGGGTTGCTTACCGAATCAATGGTAAGACAACAATGTCAAAGGAAAAGAAAATGAACAAGAAAGACATTTGAATAGGTGGATTGCTCCTATTTACTTGCTCCATTTTAAAACAAACATTCTTGCTATTTCCAAAACAAACACACACACTTTCAAACATCTTACAAAATTGAAAACATTTTCAAAAGGTCAACATCTTTGTATACATTCTTATGAACGAGAATCATTACAAAATTTCCTAAACAATGGCCTCTTTACAAAATACTTTCAAAAAACCACACAAAGTACAATTTCAAACAAAAGCAAGTGATCTAGTAAGTAACTAAGAGCCCATGGAAAACCATGGATGAAAAGGGTGCTAATACCTTCCCTTTTCATAATCTACCCCCCCAAACTCAAGAAACAATCTCAAAGGTCTTTCCTGTGCTTTTTCACCTTTCCTTTTGGATAAAAGAAAAGTCGGTGGAGACTCTTGCTAACCGTAACATTTGCAATCAAACGCAAAATACCCAAGTCAGTTCTCCCACCGTATCACAGAACTGGCGACTCTGCTGGGGAATGTTCTAAAAGTGGGGTTACCTTAGGGTTAGATCATATTTACTTGCTTTCATTATTTGACTTGTATGCTTTACATTATGGTTCTTTGTTTGGGTTTAAATCCTCTACCAGAATTTGGGATACATTATAGGTAAGTAGCAATACATTGTGGAAACTGCGCGGGGTATACCGACATGGTCTAAGAAATAGCTATGTTAGTGCGACATATTTGTGGGTACCGGTAGCCTTTGAGTTAATCAAATAGAATACGGGGCCGCTGAGTGATGTCATAAAGCACTAATGAACTTATAGAACCTTTACTTGACCAACTTAGCCATTTAGGATGTAGTGAGATGACCGGCTTTGGTGCAGTCTGAAGTTGGTAGATACTCGATACTACACTCATTGAGGTTTGGTTTCTTGGGATATTTCGGTCGCCATTAAAGAGGCTTGTGCTGAAACAATGACCAAGGAGACAAACCAGTGATATTGAGCTCCTTAGAACCCAATTACTATTACTAGGACAAGTTTGAGTCAACTAAACTTCAAGAGGGTACTTACCTATAAAACTCCATGCGTGCCTAAACCTAGGGATTTGTTTGCTTTGTTCGTATATACATACTTGTATATAATATCATGAACATCATAACATCATACACATCTACTAACCATTTCAAGGATTTTGTATTTATCTTTATTCTTGTTTTGTAGGATATGGATTCTCTTCGCAGGAAAACTATTCAAGTCAATCTTGTGAGGATCCCTCCATAACTTAAGGAGCTAGCATCAAGTATTCCAGAAAACTCTCCACTCACCGAGAGGTAAGGTCGCCTACTCAACTTGGTCACCTCCAACACAGATGATGACATGATGAAGGTGCTCTTTCAGTTCTTTGATCCTTTACACCATTGCTTCACATTTCCCAACTATCAACTTGTGCCTACTTTGGAAGAATTCTCCCGACTCTTGAGGATTCCCATTCTCAATCAACTACCTTTAAACGGTACTAAAAGTTACCCAAAGCCAGAAGAGATTGCTCAAGCTCTACACTTGCACTCATCTGATGTCACAACTCATTGGGAAACAAGGAGTGGTGTCAAAGGTTTCCTAGAAAAGTTCTTGTTTGAGAAAGCCCAAAACTGTTGGAATTCTTTGGACCTGCAAGCTTTTGAGGAAATTGTGGCTCTCCTCATCTATGGGATGGTTTTGTTTCCAAATCCTGACCAACTCATAGACGTGAACGCCATCAAAATCATCATATCACGCAACCCGATGCCTACTTTGCTAGGAGACATCTTACACTCTTTTCACACCCGCACAATGAGGAAAAGAGGCATCCTTATGTGTTGCACTCCTCTCTTGGCAAGATGGTTTATTTCGCATCTTCCCCAATCTGTATTAAAGAATGAGCAAGGTTCAAGGTGGTCACAAATGTTGATGACGCTCAAGCATTCAAACATTCAAGGTCTTTGCCAGAGATTTATTCGAGCATGGAGGATGTTGAACAAGGTAGATAGCAAGACTTTGGGGCATAAAAATTCCATCCCTCTTGAGCCTTACCTCAAATGGGTATGAACTCGTGCTCAAAGTCTTATGATGCCTTACCCCTCCATTCTCCCAGTGATCATTGAGCCTGTCATGGAAGGAGATGTTCCATACACTATCCTACATCCTGACATGTCCATCTCTCTTGAAGACCTAAAAGGGATTGGATACAACTCAAGGGGGAGAGAGATACTTTCGAAGCCCAATTCTATGCAAGCGAGGTGAATCTGAACTGTATCTGAGAGATGGCATCCGCGTCTAGAGCGTATCTGAACTGTATCTGAAAGTTGAGTCTGAATGAGTATCAGAATGGCATCCATGTCTGGAGCGTATCTGAACTGTATCTGAGAGTTGAATCTGAATGGGTATCAGAATGGCATCCGTGTATGGAGCGTATCTGTACTGTATCTGAAAGTTGGTTTGAATGAGTATCAGGACGGCATCCGTGTCTGGAGCGTATCTGTATTGTATCTGAAAGTCGAGTCTGAATGAGTATCAGAATGGAGTCCGTGCCTGGAGCGTATCTGTACTGTATCTGAGAAATTTGAACATTTTTAATGGTAGATGTTAACCTTATCCTGAAAAGGGTAAAACGTTAGCTAAAATGTAAAGTCATGTTGTATGAAATGCATGGTATGATGCATTTGTGTAATCAATGTTTATGATATGTGGATGCGATGTATGCGTATGCGAGCTAATCTGCTGCATTGCTGTTGGATTGAGGAAAATAAATCCCTGAATGTTGCTGAGGATATGTAAGTCTTCATGTCTTGAAGTTGAAGTGTTGATGAATTTCCGTTTAGAGAAATAAACTCTGTTGTAAGGGAAATTCCATGTACTGCTTAAAAAACCTGTTTGGGGAATCTGGGGAAATTGGATGATTTCTACCGGGGACTGATAACTGGAAGCTTTGTTCTGCTGGGGATTAAACTGTACACTGTGGGGGATTTTTATGGAAAATAACTTAGAGAGATTTCCCTATCTCTTAAAGCCATCAATAATTGTCTTTTATTTTGTTTATTTGTAAACAGTAATTATGTTCAATAATGAATCATTGAACGTTTTTGTAAACAAAACACAAGAGTAAAGAAAAACAGATAGTTTTGCACTTTCAAAGGAATATCTTTGTATTGACTTTGAGTAAGTATTTTTGTACATTGAGACAAACATTCTACTAAGAGAATGCCGTCGTAAAAAATGAATTTTAATACAAATAAAAGATAGCTACGTGTAATAATCCCATGGGGTTCCCATTCTGCTATAGCCTTTGTATCTCTGAGCATCTTGTCTATTTGTTGCCTTGTCCGAAGATGATTGAATTGGTCAGAAATGTCGAGTTTGCAAGTTGTCCGTAAGGTGATCCAACGGGACATAGTTATACGCTTTAATTCCCTAACTTTTGCCTGGACCGCCCTTTCGGGTTTTCAGTCCACCAGGATACCCTTTTTTGCCCAAGTCGCCCTTTCGGGTTTTCAACTTGCCGGGTGTACATATTTTTTTTGTTTTTGTCCCTAATTTTTGCCCGAACCTCTTTTGGTTCGCCAGGATGCCCTTGTTTTGCCTAGGTGTGCCAACCTATCGAGTCTCTTATGCGTAGTATCTTTTGACTATGTCAGCGTTCACAGAGTGTGGCAGGTCATCACCATCCATGGTAGTCAAGATCATTGCTCCACCAGAGAATATATTTTTGGTTACAAATGGTCCTTCGTACGTAGGAGTCCATTTGCCCCTGGGATCACCTTGCGGTAGTATCATACGTTTGATTACCAGATCCCCAACTTGATACACGTGGCGTCTGACCTTTTTTTGAAAGCCTTGATCATCCGTTTTTGATACATTTGACCATGGCAGATAGTAGTAAGTCTTTTCTCATCAATCAAGTTCAATTGATCAAGTCGAGTCTGGATCCAATCGTCTTCATTCAGACATGCATCCTTCATAATTCTTAGAGAGGGGATCTGAACCTCAATAGGCAAGACAACTTCCATGCCGTATACCAAAGAATAGGGTGTTGCCCCGGTCGATGTGCGAGCTGTAGTACGATACCCATTGAGAGCAAATGGTAACATCTCATGCCAGTCTTTGTATGTGACTGTCATTTTCTGTATGATCTTTTTAATGTTTTTATTTGCGGCTTCGACAACACCATTCATCTTTGGCTGGTAAGGGGAAGAATTGTGATGTTGGATCTTGAATTGCTTGCACAGGGAGGTGATCATAGTATTGTTCAGGTTCGTACCATTGTCTATAATGATCCTCTCAGGGATACCATAACGAGAGATGAGATCTGCTTGATGAACCGGGCGACAACATTTTTGGTAACGGAAGCGAAAGAAGCTGCCTCCACCCACTTTGTAAAATAGTCAATGGCCATTAATATGAAGCGGTGTCCATTGGAGGCTGTTGGCTTGATTTCCCCAATCATATCAATCCCCCACATAGTAAAGGGCCAAGGAGCCGTCAAGACATTAAGAGGAACCGGAGGTACGTGCACCTTGTCAGCATAAATCTGACACTTATGGCAGGTTCGAGAGTGTTGAAAACAATCTGCTTCCATGGTAGACCAGTAATAGCCTTCCCGTAGGATTTTCTTTGCCATCGTATGCCCATTGGAATGAGTTCCAAAAGTGCCTTTATTCAATTCAGCCATGATCCTTTCAGCTTCAACCTTGTCTACACACCGAAGTAACATAGAGTCATGTTTGCGTTTGTAAAGAATGCCATTACTAAGGAAGAACTTAGCATAGAATCTTCTTAAGAACTTCTTATCATTGATTGAAGCTCCTTCGGGATATTCTTGAGCCTCGAGATACCTCTTGACTTCGTGAAACCAAGGCCGGTCCACTACTTCTTCACTATTAATCTCGTGACAGTGTGCTGGTTCATCCATTCGTTCAATGGTGATCTAGGGAGCCTCGTTATCCCAATTAAGTTTAAACATAGATGACATTGTGGCTAGTGCTTCTGCTAGCTTATTTTCTTCTCGCGGGAAATGCTCGAAGGTAATCTTCTAAAAACGTGGTAGCAATGTCAAAACATGTTCTTTATAAGGGATAAGATTAGGGTGTTTGGTGTCTCATTCCCCTTTGATCTGACTGATGACCAAAGTTGAATCTCCAAATACATTCAAGGATTTGATCCCCAAGTCTATGGCAGCTCTGAGACCAAAGATGCATGCTTCGTATTCCGCCATGTTGTTTGTACAATTGAAGTAGAGTCTTGCGGTAAAGGGAGTATGACACCCTTCAGGAGATATGAGTACAACACCGATACCATTGCCAAGTGCGTTAGATGCCCCATCAAAGAATAGGGTCCATCGGGATCCTTGTTCAGGTCCGTCATATGGCCTGAATTCTTTACAGTTGTCTAACGTCATGATGTCTTCATCCGGAAATTCGAACTTCGTGGACTGGTAGTCTTCCACTGCTTGGTGAGCAAGGTGATCAGCTAATACACTGCCCTTTATTTCTTTCTGGGTAGTATACTGTATTTCATATTCTGTCAGGATCATCTGCCATCTTGCTAGTCTCCCAGAGAGAGAAGGCTTCTAGGAGATATATTTTATCGGATCCATTTTAGATATCAACAAGGTAGCATGGGTCAGCATATACTATCTTAGCCGGCGAGCAGCCTATGCCAGAGCATAGCAAGTTTTCTCGAGCAGTGAATACCTTGTTTCATAGTCGGTAAACTTTTTGCTCAGGTAATAAATAGTGTGCTCTTTTCGGCCAGACTCGTCATGCTTCCCTAACACACACCCTATTGAATTTTCTAAAACAGTTAGATACATGATTAGTGGTCTTCCCTCGACTGGTGGCATTAAAACAGGAGGATCTTGCAGGTATTCTTTGATCTTGTCGAAAGCAGTTTGGCATTTATCATTCCATTTGACTACTTGATCTTTCTTCAATAGTTTGAAGATTGGCTCACAAGTAGCTGCCAGGTGAGAAATAAATCTGGCAATGTAGTTTAAACGTCCCAAGAATCCTCTGACTTCCTTCTCAGTACGAGGAGCAGGAATCTCTTGTATCGCTTTTACCTTGGCAGGATCTACTTTAATACCATTGTTGGTGACGACAAAGCCTAGGAGTTTACCAGGCCTTACTCTAAACGTGCATTTATTTGGGTTCAACCTCAGCTTGTACTTCTTTAGCCTCTCAAACAGTTTTTGTAAATGATCAAGATGCTCTTCTTCTGTTTGAGATCTAGCTATCATGTCGTCCATATAGACCTCTATTTTATGATGTATCATATCGTGAAATAAAGCTACCATGGCACGCTGATAGGTTGCCCCAGAATTCTTTAGTCCGAACAACATCACCTTGTAGCAGAATGTGCCCCACTGTGTGACAAATGTTGTTTTCTCCATGTCCTCAGGCGCCATTTTGATTTGGTTGTAGCCTGAGAAACCGTCCATGAAGGAAAACACTTTGTGTTGTGCCGTATTGTCAACTAGGATGTCAATGTGGGGAAGTGGGAAATCATCCTTAGGGCTTGCCCTATTCAAATCTATGTAGTCCACGCACATTCGTACCTTGCCGTCTTTCTTGGGCACGGGAACAACATTGGCAACCCATTGCAGATAGGAGGTGACGGCCAAGAATCCAACGTTAAATTGTTTCATGACTTCTACTTTAATCTTCTCTGACATATCTGGTCGCATTCGGCAAACCTTTTTTTTACTGGTGGACAATCTTCTTTTGTAGGCAGACGATGTACCATAATATCTGCATCAAGTCCTGACATGTCTTCATACGACCAGGCAAAGACCTCAACATACTCGTTTAGCAACTGAATCCGACGCTTTTTGACACTCGGTTCTAGATTGGCACCCACCTTGATATCTCTTTTATCTTCTTCGGTACCCTGGTTGATTGTGTCCACTGGTTACTCGTGGGGTTGAATGGTTCTCTCTTCTTGGAATAGTAATCTGGCAAGTTCCCATGGTACTTCACAATCTTCCTCACCTTCGTCTTCGACTTGGTAGATTAGATTTTCAGAGTCATAAAAAGCCATAGCAGAACCGTTATCCATGGGATTCCGAATGGATGTAGACCTGCATTGTGAGCGTGAGTGTGTGTAAGGGTATATCTATCTTTGAAAGAAATGAAAATGTAAAAAAGCAAAACAATGAGCATAAAGTTTGTATGCAAAACATCCATGATTCATTGATGTCATATGGAAATGAGATAATAACCTTACGAATGGACCATTGTGCCTCGGGTAAGACACAAGGTTTTAAGAGTTTGAATTGTTTTAATATTACAAATCCAACAAAATGTAAAGACAAATTACTGTGGGATAAAAGTGATCGGGATAAAATCTCTAGCGTCCCAATTGCTGAGCCCTCCACTGACAGTTGGGAAGATCCAATCCTCCAGGTTACAGCCATCTTCATTATCCTCTACTGCGTTGACTTCACTGTTGCTGATCTTTAGGGGAGGTCCTCCAGCACGAGCGTGGTGTACAACCTTCTGAGCAGTTGAAGTGAAACCTTAGCCAAATTTGTTAGACTTGCATGGGATATCTGGGAGTTGTCCCCAGATAGTGCATCCTCCTTCTTCTATCACTGCCTTTGCATCCTTCAAAGATGACATCCTGAGTGGAGGCCTTGTTATCTTGGGAACAACCTTAGTCACTGCCACATCTTGCAGGACCTCTTCAAAGTGTTGGAATGGAGTTTCAATAAATACACCATCTAATTCCACATATCTGAAAGAATTGAGATGGCTGATCATATACTCTTCTTCTCCATGAACGGTGATAATCTTCCCTTCAATTGGTTACTTCAGCATTTGATGCAACGTAGAAGTGACAGCGCCAGCATTGTGAATCCATGGTCGGCCTAGCAAGCAGGAATATGAGGGACGAATATCCATTACATAAAAAGTTGAATCAAATGTTTGGGTTCCAACCTTTATGGGGATATCTACTTCCCCATGTACCATCCTTTTTGAGTCGTCAAAAGCCCTTACTACTATGTTACTTGGCTTCAATGTCAATCCCTTACAGTCCAGCCTATCAAGAGCTTTTTTAGGCAATACATTCCGAGATGAGCCAGTGTCCACCAAAACATGAGCCAAGGTTGTGCCCCTACATTCAACTGAGACATGCAATGCCTCATTATGCTTCCTTCCTCTTGGCGTTAAATTAACATCCGAAAAACCTAGACCATTATCTGCAGTCAAGCTGGCTATGCAGTCTTGGAACTGATCGATAAATGTCTCTTGGGGGTACATGGGCAGTTTTCAGAAATTTTACCAAGGCTTTTGCATGCGCCTCGGAACATAGTAGTAAAGCCAACATGGAAATTTTAGATGGAGTTTTCCCCAGTTGCTCGACTACATTATAGTCTCTTCTTTTTATGATCTTTAGAATTTCCTCCATCTCTTTCCGAGAGGTCTCAAGGATAGCTGCTAACTGTGCCTTCATCTAGACAGGCTCAATCAGAATACCTTTACCTCGAGTCTCGGTTGACTCGGCAGCAGGAATGTAAGTAGGAGTGATAACAAGGGTTGTAACAACTTTGTCAGTTGGAGTACTAGCAGAGATGATTGTAGGACTGGGAATAGCCTTTGGAGGAGCGACAATAAAAAGAATGATAACGGGTCCAGAAATAGCTTTTGGAGGAGCAATTTCTGGAGAGAATATCCTTCTGCTTCGAGTAATCTTACTAGTCCCTGCAATATTACTGATATCAGAGTCGAATTTCTCAAAACTTGAATCTTCGGCGGTTGGCCAATGTTGATTGATACCGTGGTAGTAGACACCCCCTCCATAATTCCATGGTATAGTTTTGTCTGACGAATACGAGACTGGTCCAGGCATTGTAATTATCAAAGGAGTTGCTTTCGGAACTAATGTAATTCTAACGAGTCTTTTGGTGGAGAACCTGGAAGAATTTGCGGAAATGGTAATGATAGAAACATCTTTAAAAGGAATAGGTGGACCAGAAGTCTTTTCAAACAAAATTTCTTTATTATCTATTAGGCATTGAATGCCTGCTTTCAACAAAGGACAACTGGTTGGTGAGGACAAACAAAAATGACATCCTTTATCACAGCCCGAGAAAACACCGACATTCAACAAGTTCACTTTAATAGTCAAGAGTGGGGTCATAAGCTCATCAATTGAAGTAACAAACATATCTTCCTCAATGGCGTTGGTATTATGGCCATGTTTGGGCATATGGGTAGAAATGACATTTGGCTTTTCAGGCGCGTCAAATTCAATCTCTTTGGCTTCAATGAGGTCTTGTATTTTGTTCTTTAGAGCCCAACAGTTATTAGTGTCATGGCCGGGACTCTCGGAGTGGTATGCATAGCGGGCATTAGGATGATAGTGAGGAGATGTTGTGTTAGAGTTCTTTGGAGCTTCTTTCAAAGTCACCAGGTTGGATCTTAACAGATGTGGCAATACTTGAGATAGGGTCATGTTAGTTATGGTGAATTGTATGACTGGTCTTTCCATCCTTGGTTGGTTGTTTCTTTGCTGATCAGGCATAGGTTTAGGAATCATAACAACCCCCACCATTGGACGGTGTTCGGCCCTATCTTGATTTCTCTGAGGATAAACAAAAACCACTTCTTTATTTCTGATAAATGGCTTCCTTATAGCAGCATATGATGTATCTTTTTGAATCTTTCCACTCTTTATCCTGGCTTCTACCCTTTCTCCGGTCAATATCAATTCAGTAAAACCTGTCGATGAACTCCCAATTAGGTGATTGAAGATGGGACCAGACAAGGTTCCCAAAAACATGTCTACTAATTCTCTTTCAGATAGGGGAGGTTGAACTCTTCCAGCCAAGTCTCTCCATTTTTGCGCATAGTCCTTGAAACCTTCATTGGAAACCATGGCCATACTCTAGAGTTGAGTACGAGTAGGCGCAAAATCAACATTGTATTAGTATTGCTTGTAAAAAGCTGCAGCAAGATCTTCCCAGTTATGAATGTTGGCTCTTTCTAACTGATAAAACTAATCAAGTTGAGTTCCAGACAGACTGTCTTGGAAGAAGTGTACCCATAAGTCTTTGTCAGTGGTATGGGGTTGGATTTTCCTCACATAGGACTGGAGATGCATTTTAGGGCATGAAACTCCGTCATATTTGGCGAACACATGTGCTTTGAATTTTGGAGGAATGACAATACCCGATACTAAACCCAATTCCTCAAAGTCAAAGCCAAACACTTTTTGGATTTCCATTACGCTCAACCGCTCTTCGAGATGTTTATACTTGTCATCAACTGGAGGGTATTGTTCTTCAGAATAGTCTTCTTCTTCCTCTTCCTCTTCTGATTCTGACAAGACAACTATTTCCTTGCCTTTCCCATCTTGATTGTCTCTCTCACCGGATGTTGTTGCAAAGTCTAGGGTCCTTCTTGTCTGCCCATGAAATCTTCTTCCCATGTTTTAGGACTCCGGTTACCTTCTTTGTCTTCTTTTTCTTCTCCTCAGCCAGCAAAGTCTTCAACTCTTCTTGTCCTTTGGCTAGGGTTAAGAACAACTGTTGAAACTGTACATTCTGAGCTTGGAGATCCGTCACCGTTTGCTCGAGATCCATCTTACTGAAATAATAGGTAGAGAGATGAGGAGACTTGTTGCAAGAAACATGCTTATGTTATGATGAATGGTAAACGCGTATGCAATGATTTCAAGGATTTTAAGATTCAAATTTGTTTTAGACAAAAAGGAAACACACGTTATATTAACAGATTAAAGCTTGAGTATAATAATTCCTTCTTGGGCAAAACAAATACAAGAAACTCTAATATAAAAAGGTAGTGCGCATCCTTTTTGGTGCAATGTAGGCATTCAGAGTCTGCTCCTATTGAAGTAGCCTAGTGAGCACCAAAACCTTCTTCTCGCTTGCATAGAATTGGGATTCGAAAGTATCTCACTCCCTCTTGAGTTGTATCCAATCCCCTTTGTAGGTCTTCAAGATAGGTGGGCATGTCAGGATGTAGGATTGTGTATGGGACATCTCCTTCCATGACAAGCTCAATGATTACCGGGAGAATGGAAGGGTAAGGCATCATAAGACTCTGAGCACGAGCTCGTACCCATTTGAGGTAAGGCTCAAGAGGGATGGAATTCTTATGCCCCAAAGTCTTGCTATCTACCTTGTTTAACATCCTCCAAGCTCGGATAAATCTTTGGCGAAGACCTTGATCATTGTTGTCGTAGTCAAATACCAAACCTTGAATTAGCATCTCGTGCGGGCCATCCCCTTGGGCGTAACCAAATTGTCTTAAGGCTAAGCGGGGGTTTTAGGTGATACCTCCCCTAATGCCAAGTAAACGGACATTAGGAAATTCCCCATAACGGTCAACAATAGTAGCATTCTCTATGGATCGGGAGCACCAATGAATGTTTGAATGTTTGAGCATCATCAACCTTTGTGACCACCTTGAACCTTGCTCATTCTTTAATACAGATTAGGGAAGATGCGAAATAAACCATCTTGCCAAGAGAGGAGTAAAACACATAAGGACACCTCTTTTCCTCATTGTACGAGTGTGAAAAGAGTGTAGGATATCTCCTAGCAAAGTAGGCACCGGGTTACGGGATATGAAGATTTTAACAGTGTTCACATCTATGAGTTGGTCAGGATTTGGAAACAAAACCATCCCATAGATGAGGAGAGCCACAATTTCCTCAAAGGCTTGCAGATCCAAGGAATTCCAACAAATTTAGGCTTTTTCGAACAAGAACTTTTCTAGGAAACCTTTAACACCACTCCTTGTTTCCTAATGAGTTGTGACATCAGATGAGTGCAAGTGTAGAGCTTGAGCAATCTATTCTGGCTTTGGGTCTCTTTCTGTACCGTTGAAAGGTAGTTGATTGAGAATGAGAATCCTCAAGAGTCGGGAGAATTCTTCCAAAGTAGGCACAAGTTGATAGTCGGGGAATGTGAAGCAATGGTGTAAAGGATCAAAGAACTGAAAGAGCACCTTCAACATGTCCTCATCTGTGTTGGAGGTGACTAAGTTGAGTAGGCGACCATGTCTCTCAGTGAATGGAGAGTTTTCAGGAATCCTTGAAGCTAGATCATTAAGTTGTGGAAGGATTCTTACAAGGTTCACTTGAATAGTTTTCCTACGAAGTGAATCCATATCCTACAAAACAAGAACAAAGATGAATCCCAAAATCCTTGAAATGGTTAGTGGGTGTATATGATGTTCATGATGTTCATGATGTTCATGATGTTATGTACAAGTATGTATATACAAAGAAATAAAACAAGTCCTTAGGTTTAGGCTTGCATGGAGTATTATAGGTAAGTACCCTCTTGAAGTTTAGGTTGCTCAAACCTGTCCTAGTAATAGTAATCGGGTTCTAAGGAGCTCAATATCACTGGTTTGTTTCCTTGGTCATTGTTTCAGCACAAGCCTCTTTAATGGCGACCGAAATATCCCAAGAAACCAAACCTCAATGAGTATAGTATCGAGTATCTACCAACTTCGGACTGCACCAAAGCCGGTCATCTCACTACATCCTTGATGGCCAAGTTGGTCAAGTAAAGGTTCTAAAAGTTCATTAGTGCTTCATGACATCACTCAGCGGCCCCGTATTCTCTTTGATTAACTCAAAGGCTACCGGTACCCACAAATATGTCGCACTAACATAACTATTGCTTAGACCATATCGGTATACCCAACACAGTTTCCACAATGTATTGCTACTTACCTATAATGTATCCCAAATCTGGGTAGAGGATTCAAACCCAAACAAAGAACCATAATGTAAAGCATACAAGTCAAACAATGTAAGTAAGTAAATGTGATCTAACCCTAAGGTAACCTGACTTTTAGAAAATTCCCCAGCAGAGTCGCGAGTTCTGTGATATGGTGGGAGAACTGACTTGGGTGTTTTGCGTTTCATCGCAAATGTTGCGGTTAGAAAGAGTCGAAACCGACTTTTCTTTTATTCAAAAGGAAAGGTGAAAAAGCACAGGAAAGACCTTTGAGATTATTTCTTGAGCTCGGGGGTAGATTATGAAAAGGGGAAGGTATTAGCACCCTTTTCATCCATGGTTTTCCACGGGCTTTTAGTTACTTGCTAGATCACTTGCTTTTGTTTGAAATTATGCTTTGTGTGGTTTTTGAAAGTATTTTGTAAATAGGCCATCGTTTAGGCAATCTTTGTATTGATTCTCGTTCATAAGAATGTATACAAAGATGTTGATCTTTTGAAAATGTTTTCAAGTTTGTAAGATGTTTTGAAAGTGAAGGTGTTTCTTTTGAAAAATAGCAAGGATGTTTTATTTTGGAGGTCAGCAAGTAACTGGGAACATTCTACCTACTCAAAAGTCTTTCATGTTCATTTCCTTTCTCCTTTGACATTGTTATCTTACCATTGATTTGGTAAGTAACCCTATCTTTGGATGTAAACGAGACAGGTGTGGGTCATCGTATAACCATGATTATCAATATTGCAAAGTATCTTAGTATTCTTTTTGAGGGGCTAAGATCATTTGTAAGGCAACTTAGATAGCGTCATCGAGGGACTATGATCTTGTATTTTTTGCTTGTTTTTGCTAAGATCCCTTACATGTGTAATATGGTCATTTTGTATAAGGCAACCAAGTGGAATAACCCTAGGGGTGCTTGTGTGCAAGTGTATCATTTTCATGCTTATTTTTTTTTCTTGAATTAGGGTTTTTCTACTTGTTGATTTTAGTCTTTCCCTACAAACCCTAATTACTAGCATGTTATATAAAAGCGATAAATTGCGAAATTTAAAGTTACTACGCTATTACAACATTTGTGGGGAGGGGGTGTATAATTTGTAAATGGGGATTGCAAGAATTTAAACCTAATTAGTCTATTACAACCATAATGAATTGGTATGAATATACAAGGAATTTAAATAAATACAAAGTATAAAAATGAATAAATGTACAAGGATGCAAAATATAAAGAAAATGAATTTTGTTTGGTTTTCATGAATTTTTTTTTGTCTTTAACCTAATTTAAATAAATAAAATAGTTAATTAGGTTTGAATTTATTAAGAAAAAGATTTTAAAAGAAAACCCTAATTCTATTAATTAATCAAAAGAAAATAAGTTTAAGAGAAGTATTTTTAGTATTTTTATCTTTTAAAATATTTATAGTATTATAAAATATTTTTAGTCTTTTTTTTTCTATAAAAAATAATGTATTTAAATTAATATGAAGAAAATAACTAATAACTTAGTTTTATTTATATTTGCAAGATAATAAGTGAAAAATAAATAGAATATGATTAATAAAAATATTTTTGTGAGAAAAATAAAATAAAATAAGTCAAAATATAAATATATCATTTTTTTTTGTATTTTATGATTTTTTGTATTTAAAAATAAATATATTTAAGAAAAGATAAATGAAATAAATAAATAAATTAATTAATTGGGCCAGGGGGTGCCAAGAGCCAGTATGGAGGTTAGTCAGCAAAAACAAAAATGAGCCAGGCCCAAAGGGCCCAGCGCCTGCCAAACAAAAAAAGTCAGAAATGAAAAAAATGTGAAAAAAATGAAAATGGTACCACTGGGGCTCAAACCCAGGTCCCATAGGTTACAGGCGCGCGCTTTTACCACTGGGTGACTATATATCCGTTAATACAAATGAAACAATAAATATGTAAGGAAAAACGTGTTCTGAAGACTTCATCTTCAACCTCCAGCCAGACCAACTGTAACTTGCTCATTTCTCACCAAAAATGAAAACTGTAAACATGAAACTTGTAGCAAATTTTCTCACGATTCCAGAAATGTAAAATATTAAAACTATAGATCAAAGATAAGCAAGAATTTTAATGGCCCTAATCTGAACCCTAAAAATTTCATAGATTTCAGTTTCAAAATTCTCTAAGCTCAAGTAAAATTAATGTAAACTATGGACATTGTTAGCTTCAGGGCAATAATATCTACATATTTTATTCACAAATAAACTATTGATGATGCCTGTATGAAGAGTTTCATGTTGAGAGAACTTACCTCAAAAATGGAAATCGTGTTTGGAGTTTGAGCTTGTTTCAAGTGATGGCGATGATCAGGTTAGCTTCCTTGAGGTCCTAGGAAGCTAATGCAATGGTTTTCTTGAGTTGAGAGTGGCTGAAATGACTTGAAGAAGTCAATGTGCAATGCTATGTTTTTGGTTATGGAAGATGTGGTAAATGATATTACAGAAATGAAACAGGTACAGGGATGAGTTACAATTGATGTAAGGTAGCTTTAGAAACTAAAAGGCCAAGAAACGCACGAGGGAAATGTGAGTTTGAGGTTCAAGGTCAGAAACTGTGCAACAATGGTGTTTTTGTGCAATTTCTGATTTCAGAGAGTTTTGGTGTATTTCAGGGTCTTCAAGCTCGTGTTCTAGCTCACAAATAGTGATTCTATTTATAAGCAACAAGTTTGGAATGCTCTAGTTGATCAGAATTAAAATTTGCATCCTTAAGCTAAACATGTGATTTTTTGACAAAACAAGTTTCAAAGTCTTTTATACTTGCTAAGATAGAGTGGTTATGCTTTAAACAAGCTTGCATCTGACTTTGTGGATGAAGTGTAATCAGAGGGAACAAGTTAGAGGCTCAATGTGAACTTTATGCAAAAAGCTTGCTTTACAAGAATGGCAATGTTACTTTGTGCCATTAATGGAAATGCAACTTGGATAATAGCTCAAATGCTTGGATCAAAGATCTAACAAATGTGTAAACATATATTATGGAGTGACAAACAATTTTGAGGCCTGTAAAGCAAGGATTATGCAGCCTAGCATGGATTTGATTCATGTGTTCATCAAAAATGACTTGTAATTCAGGTGACAAAACCCTAACTTCATTACTTCGATTCTCCATACTCAAGAATGATATCAAGGAGTTCTTGGACATTTTGGAAAGCTTGCAATGTGCTATACAATCCATCTTTGAATTAATTTTGAGGATTTCCCTTGGAACTATATGAAAATGTGCCATGAAGTTGGGTCAAAATCCTAACCAAATTAGGGCAAAATTTCAATAAGTGTTTAGTTTCATGATCCTACGTTCTTAAAATTATAACTTAAGATCCAAGAACTTTTGGAAGAAGTTGTGTGAAGAAAAGTTGTAGATTTCATGGAGATCTACAACTTTCATGTTTGAAGTTTCTTCTAAATCATCTTGCCTCATGGTTAACATTTGGCTCAAAGTTATGAAAACAACATGAATTTCAACACTTAGAAAATTTTCTAAGTTTAGAAATTTTGACTTTTCAAAATGAAATCTTGACTTTTTGATTTCTTGATGAATAAGTTTCATATTTTGACATGTTTTGATGAATTGTGATCTTTGGCGCTTGAATTTGACCAAAAAGTCAAAGTTTGACTTTTCAGTGTACAGTTGACTGCAAAATTCATCTGTCAATCCAATAGAATTGCAATGTTTTGAACCATGTCATTAGGTTAAAATGATGCAATTGGACTCTTGAAATCATTCCTTAAATCAATTGACCATTTGCTAGGTCAAAAATCAGAAATTTCCCTTTCCTAGTCAAAACCCTAATTTTGACCATTTTGCCTTTTTGGAGATTTGATCAAATTCCTTGAGGAGTTGTGGTACAAAATTGATCAAATGATATATATGAGTTTAAAATGTTGATGTGGATAAAAAATTATGAATTTTGACTGTAAATTGGCCATAGTTGACTTTTTCCCCAATACAACTGATTTTTAGGTCAACTGCTCAATTGATTGGTCAAAAATGTGATTTGAGGCTTGAAACTTGACATGAGTAATATTGGGGGTCCATAATGATCCATGAAATTCATATGGGCATTGGAAGTCCAAAAATCCTTGTGCAAACTCAAACCCTAATTTTGGTCATCAATGCTTAAGGAGGTGTCTTGAGTTGATCAAACCCTAATGCAGTCTTGAGTCAAGGAGATCTTGTGAGCAAATTCTTGATAAGTGAGAGGGAAAATTTTGGGGTACAACAATGATTTCCCACTTCCCCACATTGACATACTAGTTGACAATACGGCACAACACAAAGTGTTTTCCTTCATGGACGGTTTCTCAGGCTACAACCAAATCAAAATGGCGCCTGAGGACATGGAGAAGAAAACCTTTGTCACACAATGAGGCACATTCTGCTACAAGGTTATGCCATTCGGACTGAAGAATGCGGGGGAAACCTATCAGCGTTCCATGGTAGCCCTATTTCACGACATGATACATCACGAAATAGAGGTCTATGTGGACGACATGATAACTAGATCTCAAACAGAAGAAGAGCACCTTGATCATTTACAGAAACTGTTTGAGAGACTAAAGAAGTACAAGATGAGGTTGAACCCAAATGAATGCACATTCGGGGTGAGGTCTGGTAAGCTCCTAGGCTTTGTCGTCAGCAATAAAGGTATTGAAGTAGATCCTGCCTAGGTGAAAGCGATACAAGAGATGCTTGCTCCTCGTACTGAGAAGGAAGTCAGAGGATTCTTGGGACGTTTAAACTACATTGCTAGATTCATTTCTCACCTAACAGCTACTTGTGAACCAATCTTCAAACTACTGAAGAAAGATCAAGTAGTAAAATGGAATGATGAATGCCAATTTGCTTTTGACAAGATCAAAGAATACCTGCAAGAGCCTCCTGAGTTGATACTACCAGTTGATGGAAGACCATTGATCATGTATCTGACTGTTTTGGAAAATCCAATGGGGTGTGTACTGGGGAAGCATGACGAGTCTGGCCGAAAAGAGCACGCTATTTATTACCTGAGCAAAAAGTTTACCGACTGTGAAACAAGATATTCACTGCTCGAGAAAACTTACTGCACTCTGACATGGGCTGCTCGCCGACTAAGACAGTATATGCTGACTCATACTACCTTGTTGATATCTAAAATTGATCCAATAAAATACATCTTCGAGAAACCTACTCTCTCTGGGAGAATAGCGAGATGGCAGATGATCCTGACAGAATATGACATACAATATACTACCCAGAAAGCAATAAAGGGAAGTGTACTAGCTGATCACCTTGCTCCCCAAGCTGTGGAAGACTACCAGTCCATGAAGTTCGAATTCCCGGATGAAGATATCATGATGGTAAACAACTGTGAAGAACCCAGGCCATATGACGGACCTGAACAAGGATCCCGATGGACCCTGGTTTTTGATGGGGAATCTAACGCACTCGGAAATGGTATTGGTGTTGTACTCATATCTCCTGAAGGGTGTCATACTCCCTTTACGACAAGACTCTGCTTCAATTGTACAAATAACATGGCGGAATACGAAGCATGCATCTTTGGTCTCAAAGCTGCCATAGACTTGGGGATCAAATCTTTGAATGTATTCGGAGATTCAGCTTTAGTTATTATCTAGATCAAAGGGGAATGGGACATCAAGCACCCTAACCTTATCCCTTACAAAGAACATGTTTTGTCATTGCTCCCACATTTTGAGAAGATTACCTTTGAGTACTTCCCGCGAGAAGAAAATCAGCTAGCAGACGCACTAGCCACAATGTCATCTATGTTTAAACTTAAATGGGATAATGAGGCTCTCCAGATCACCATTGAACGAAGGGATGAACCAACACACTGTCACGAGATTAATATTGAAGAATTAGTGGACCAGCCTTGGTTTCACGAAGTCAAGAGGTATCTCGAGGCTCAAGAATATCCGGAAGGAGCTTCAGTCAATGATAAGAAGTTCTTAAGGAGATTCTCTGATAAATTTTTACTTAGTAATGGAATTCTTTACAAACACAACCATGACTCCGTATTACTTCGGTGCATAGACAAGGTTGAAGTTGAAAGAATCATGGATGAGTTACATGAAGGTGCTTTTGGCACCCATTCCAGTGGGCATACGATGACAAACAAAATCCTACGAGCATGCTATTATTGGTCTACCATGGAAGCATATTGCTATCAACACTCTCGAACCTACCATAAGTGTCAGATTTATGCTAACAAGTTGCACGTACCTCCGGTTCCTCTAAATGTTTTGACGGCTCCTTGGCCCTTTGCTATATGGGGGATTGATATGATTGTGGAAATCTAGCCTCCAATGGACACTGCTTCATCTTAGTGGCCATTGACTATTTTACAAAGTGGGTGGAGGCAGCTTCTTTCGCTTCCGTTACCAAGAAAGTTGTCGCCCGGTTCATCAAGCAGAACCTCATTTGCCGATACGGTATCCCGGAGACGATCATTACAGACAATGAACCTGAACAATACTATGATCACCGCCCCGTGCGAGCAATTCAAGATCCAGCATCACAATTCTTCCCTTTACCGGCCGAAGATGAATGGTGCTGTCGAAGCCGCGAATAAGAATATTAAAAAGATCATACAGAAAATGACAGTCATATACAAAGACTGGCATGAGATGCTACCTTTCCCCCTCCACGGGTATCGTACCACAACTTGAACATAAACCGGGGAAACACCCTATTCCCTGGTATACAACATGGAGGTTGTCTTGCCTATTGAGGTTCAGATCCCCTCTCTGAGAATTATGAAGGATGCAGGTTTGAATGGAGATGATTGGATCCAGACTCGACTTGATCAACTGAACTTAATTGACGAGAAAAGACTTACTGCTGTCTGTCATGGTCAAATGTATCAAAAACGGATGATCAAGTTGGAGATCTGGTGATCAAACGTATCATACTACCGCAAGGTGATCCTAGGGGAAAATGGACTCCTACCTACGAAAGACCGTTTGTAATCAAAAACATTTTCTCTGGTGGAGCAATGATTTTGACCACCATGGATGGTGACGACCTGCCGCACCATGCGAATGCAGACATAGTCAAAAGATACTACGCATAAGAGACCCTCTAGGTTGACGCACCTAGGAAAAACAAGGGCATCCCGATGAAACAAAAAGGTTTGATAAAAAATTAGGGATAAAACAAAAAAATCTGTACACCTGGCAAGCTGAAAACCTGAAAGGGCGGCTTGGGCAAAAAAGGGTATCCCGGTGGACTGAAAATCCGAAAGGGCGGTCCAGGAAAAAGTTAGGGAATTAAAGTGTATGACTATGTCCCTTTGGACCACCGTACAAACAACCTTTGGCTTCCACTGACAAACTCAGAGGTGTTGATCAATTCAATCATCTTCAGACAAGGCAACAAATAGACAAGATTCTCAGAGATACAAAGGCTATAGCAGAATGGGAACCCCATGGGATTATTGCACCTAGATATCTTTTCTTTGTATTAAAATTTTCAATTTTTGCGACGACATTCTCTTACTAGAATGCTTGTCTCATTGTACAAAAATACTTACTCAAAGTCAATACAAAGATATCCCTTTTGAAAGTGCAAAAACTATCAATTTTTCTTTTCGCTTGTGTTTTGTTTACAAAAACGTCCAATGATTCATTGTTGAACATATGCATTTGAACATAATTACTGTTTACAAATAAACAAAATAAAAGACAATCGGTGATGGCTTTAAGGGATAGGGAAATCTCTCTAAGTTTATCTCCATAAAATTCCCCATAGTGAGCAGTTTAATTCCCAGCAGAACAGAGCTTCCAGTTATCAATCCCCAGTAGAAGTCATTCAATTTTTCAAGATTTCCCAACAGGATTTTACAAGCAGTACATGGCATTTCCTTTACAGTAGAGTTTATTTCTCTAAACAGAAATTCATCAACTTCACAACATGAAGACTTATGCTCCATATCCTCAGAAGCAGACAAGGATTTATTTCCCCCAGTTCAATAGTAGTACAGTAGAATTAGCTCACATGCGCATACATCGAATACATATATCATAAACATTGATAACACGAATGCATTACACTATGCATTTCATACAACATGACTTTGCATTTTAGCTAACATTTTACCCTTTTCAGGATAAGGTTAATAACTACCATTAACAACGTTCAAAGTTTTCAGATATAGTTCAGATATGCTCCAGACACAGATGCCATTCGAATACTCATTCAGATTCAACTCTCAGATATAGTTCAGATATGCTCTAGACACGAATGCCATTCTGATACTCATTAAGATTCAACTCTCAGATACAGTTTAGATACGCTCCAGACACGGATGCCATTCTGATACTCATTCAGATTCGACTCTCAGATACAGTTCAGGTACGCTCCAGACATGGATTCCATCCTCACACTCATTCAAATTCAACTTTCAGATACAGTACAGATACACTCCAGACACAGACGCCATTCTGATACTCATTCTTTCTGCTTACAAATTACAATTCAACAATCACTCTTGGATGGCATCTAAAATCCCATCTCCAACAACTTTCTATCACCTCTCCAAATTGCATCTTTAAGCCCATTCCTTCTACCATCACATCGCCGAGTGCAAATTTCTGGGCACTCTAGTGTCCAATCATCTTCCACCTTCGAGTCACGAATGGCCAAACATGTCAATCTAACTCTTCAGGCTTAAGAAGATTGAATAGGGGCAGCTGTTGTAACCCAAAATTTTCCCTCTCACTTATCAAGAATTTTCTCACAAGATCTCCTTGGGCTCAAGACTGCACTAGGGTTTGATCAGCTCAAGACACCTCCTTAGGCATTGATGACCAAAATTAGGGTTTGAGTTTGCACAAGGATATTTGAACTTTCAATGCTTCATATGAATTTCATGGATCATTATGGACCCCAAATATCACTCATGTCAAGTTTCATGCCTTGGATTACATTTTTGATCAGTCAATTGAGCAGTTGACCTAAAAATCAGTTGTATTGGGGAAAAAGTCAACCATGGCCAATTTACAGTCAAACTTCATAATTTTTGATCCACATCAACATTTTTAACTCATATGTATCATTTTATCAAGTTTAGACCACAATTCCTCAATAAATTTGATCAAATCTCCAAAAGGGAAAAATGGTCAAAATTAGGGTTTTGATTGGGAAAGGGCAATTTCTGATTTTTGACCTAGCAAATGATCAATTGGTTTAAGGCATGATCTCAAGGGCCCAATTGCATCATTTTGATCTAATGACATGGTTCAAAACATTGCAAGTCCATTGGATTGACAGATGAATTTTGCAGTCAACGAATCAAAAGTCAACTGTATACTAAAAAGTCAAACATTGACTTTTTGGTCAAATTCAAGTGCCAAAGATCATAATTCATCAAAACATGTCAAAATATGAAACTTATTCATCAAGAAATCAAAAAGTCAATATTTCATTTTGAAAAGTCAAAATTTCTAAACTTAGAAATTTTTCTAAGTGTTGGAAATTTCATGTTTTTTCATAACTTTGAGCCAAATTTTCACCATGATGCAAGATGATTCAAGAGAACCTTCCAACATGAAAGTTGTAAATATCCATTAAGTATACAAATTTTCTTCACACAAATTCTTCCAAAAATTCTTGGATCTCAAGTTATAAATGTATGAACATAGGGTCATGAAACTAAACACTTAGTGAAATTGTGCCCTAATTTGGTTAGGATTTTGACCCAAATTCATGGCACTTTTTCATATAGTTCCAAGGGGAATATTCAAAAGAAATTAAAATATGGGTTTTAGAGAACATTTCAAGCTTTCCAAAATGTCCAAGAACTCCTTAAGATCATTCTTGAGTAGGGAGAATCGAAGAGATGAAGTTAGGGTTTTGTCACTTGAATTACAAGTCATTTTTGATGAACACATGAACCAAATCCATAGCCATGCTGCATAATCCTCACTTTTCAGGCCTCAAACTTGTTTTTCACTCCATAATTAATGGTTTACATAACTTATTATGCCCTTATCCAAGTGTTTCAAGCTTTGTCCAAATCAATTTGCCATTTTAGGAAGAAAGTAACATATCCATTCTTGTAAAGCAAGCTTTATGCACAAAGTCAGCTTCTTGAGCTTCCAACTTGTTTTCCTTGATTACACTTCATCCACAAAGTCAGAAGTATTGTGTTTAAAGTGGTTAACAACTCTATGAACCAAGTATTTGGCATGGAAACTTGGATTTCTCAAAAAAATCACATGTTATACATAAACTTGTGATTTTGAATTCTGATCAACAAGAAGTCTCCAAACTTGTTGCTTATAAATAGAGTCACTATTTGTGAGATAGAGGACGAGCTTAAGCACCCTGAAATACACAAAAACTCTCTCAACTCATAAATTGCCCAAAAACTCCATTGTTGCATAGTTTCTGACCTTGAACTTCAAACTCACATTTCCCTCGTGCGTTTCTTGGCCTTCTAGTTTCTAAAGCTTCCTTACATCAAGTGTAACCTATCCCTGTCCCTGTTTCATTACTGTAACATCATTTACCACATCCTCGATAACCAAAAACATAGCATTGCACATTGACTTCTCCAAGTCATTTCAGCCACTCTCAACTCAAGTAAACCATTGCATTAGCTTCCTAGGACCTCAAGGAAGCTAACTTGATCATCACCATCACTTGAAACAAGCTCAAACTCCAAACATGATTTCCAGTTTTGAGGTAAGTTTTCTCAACTTGAAACTCTTCATACAGGCATCATCAATAGTTTATTTGTGAACAAAACATGTAGATATCATTGCCCTGAAGCTAACCATGTCCATAGTTTCGATTAATTTTGCTTGAGCTTAGAGGATTTTGAAACTAAAATTTCTGAAATTTTTAGGGTTCAAATTAGGGCCATTAAAATTCATGCTTATCTTTGATCTATAGTTCTAATACTTTACATTTCTGGAATCGTGAGAAAATTAGCTACAAGTTTCATGTTTATAGTTTTCATTTTTGATGAGAAATGAGCAAGTTACAGTTGGTCTGGCTGAAGGTTGAAGATGAAGTCTTCAGGGCGCGTTTTGCCTTACATATTTATTGTTTTGTTTGTATTAACGGATGTATAGCCACCCCAGTGGTAGAAGCGCGCACCTGTAACCTATGAGACCTGGGTTCGAGCCCCAGCGGTACCCCTTTGCATTTTTACATGTTTTTTACAAATTCTGACTTTTTTGTTTGCAGGCCGCTGGGCCTCTTTGGGCCTGGCTTATTTTTTTATTTTTGCTAGCTAAGCCCCTGTTTCCTATTGGCACCATGGCCCAAATTTATTTATTTATTTATTTATTTTTTTCATTTTTATTTTTCTTAAATATATTTTCTAAATACTAAAATCATAAAAATACAAAAAATGGTAGATTTATATTTTGACTTATTTTATTTTATTTTTCTCAAAAAAAATATTTTTATTAATTATACTTTATTTATTTTTTACTTATTATCTTGTAAATAAATAAAATTAGGTTATTAGTTATTTTCTTTCATATTAATTTAAATACATTATTTTTGATATAAAAAAGACTAAAAATATTTTATAAAACTATAAATATTTTAAAGATAAAAATACCAAAAATACTTTTCTTAAACTTATTTTCTTTTGATTAATTTATAGAATTAGGGTTTCACTTAAAATCTTTTCTTAATAAAATTCAAATTTAATTAATTATTTTCTTTATTTAATTAGGCTAAGACAAAGTCCCTTTTTTCATGAAAATCAAAAAAAGATACATTTCTTTACATTTTGCATTTTTTTGTACATTCATTCATTTTATACTTTGTATTTATTTATTTCCTTGTACATTAAATATCCAATTCAATTTGGTGGTAATAGATTAATTAGGCTTATATTCTTTCAATCCCCATTCAATTTGTACACCCCTCCCCACAAATATTGTAATAGCGTAGTAACTTTAAAATTCCGCAATTTATCGCTTTTATATACAAATGTTAGTAATTAGGGTTTGTATGAAAAGACTAAAGTAAACATTTAGAAAACCCTAATTCAAGACAAAAACAAGCATGAAAACAACACATTTGCACACAAGCACCCCTAGGGTTATTCCACTTGGTTGCCTTATACAAAATGACCATATTACGCATGTATGGTATCTTAGCAAAAACAAGCAAAATACAAGATCATAGTCCCTTGATGATGCTGTCTAAGTTTCCTTACAAATGATCTTAGTCCCTAAAAAAGAATGCTAAGATACCTTGCAACATTTCTAATCATGGTTATACGATGACCCACGCCCATCCCGTTTACATCCAAAGATAGGGTTGCTTACCGAATCAATGGTAAGACAACAATGTCAAAGGAAAAGAAAATGAACAAGAAAGACATTTGAATAGGTAGATTTCTCCTATTTACTTGCTCCATTTTAAAACAAACATCCTTTCTATTTCCAAAACAAACACATACACTTTCAAACATCTTACAAAATTGAAAACACTTTCAAAAGACCAACATCTTTGTATACATTCTTACGAACGAGAATCATTACAAAGATTGCCTAAACAATGGCCTCTTTACAAAATAATTTCAAAAAACCACACAAAGCACAATTTCAAACAAAAGCAAATGATCTAGAAAGTAACTAAGAGCCCATGGAAAACCATGGATGAAAAGGGTGCTAAAACCTTCCCTTTTCATAATCTACCCCCCGAACTCAAGAAACAATCTCAAAGGTCTTTCCTGTGCTTTTTCACCTTTCCTTTTGGATAAAAGAAAAGTCGATGGCGACTCTTGCTAACCGCAACATTTGCGATCAAACGCAAAACACCCAAGTCAGTTCTCCCACCGTATCACAACTATGAAGCAAATATATGAAATATTTAAAAAAACAGCATAAAAGAGAGAGAAAAAAACAAATCTTTCGACAGAATATGTCGAAGCATGCTTATATGCATCAACACATATCCTTCTTTCGACCCTGTAATTCCAAATCAACTCAGTATGAGTCGAAGCATAATGTTATGTGTCGAGTCACACACCCTTTTTCCTTTTGTTTGGGCATGTAAAGCAGTATGTGTCGAAGCCTAAGGCTTTGTGTCGAATCATGCTATAATTTTTCACTCCAACACTGTTTTATGGTATGTACAGGTTAATTCTTAACATATAATTAACAAGAAAGGAAGACAAACAAAAGGTTAGCTTCGAAGGAAATGGTTATTACATATTATCTTCGATGATGAATCATTAATGATGCTTGAAATGAAGGGTTTAAAGTCAAGAAGACTTATCTTGAAGCTGGAATTTGTGTTTCAAACTTGAGTTGCTGCCTTGAACGTTCTTGAGTTCGGAAAAAAAGAACAAAGGTGTTTTTTTTTGTTCTGGGTTTAAGAGTGTTTTAAGGCTTCGTCATTCATGTTCTCTCCTCTCTCTTTTTTTTCTTCTTTCCTTCTTCTTTTTTCTTGCCCAAAAGCCATCCTTTTGTATGTTGTGAAACAACTTATTTGTAGAAAATTCTTGCTGGGTTTTAGGGGGAAAACAAATAAAATTTGAACTGTTTGGGTATTATCTTTTCATAGATTTTGAGGTGCAGCTCTTATATGCTAATTTAGTGCAAATATGGGACTCAGATAATGCAGGCTTGTACTGATTTATGAGCAGCATAGCAGGACTGTCTTGCAGCAGTATTGGAGTGTTGTGGCAGCTTGGTGCAGGGCTGTTTCATAGCAGTATAGTAGACTATTTTTTGACATGGTTTTAGGCTGTTATATAGGCAGTACAACAAGCTTAGGCTTGGCAGCATATAGGACTTTGTTCAGCAGTAGTCCGTACAACATTGTTTGTAATATGGCACTAGTTTGGTTTTGATCAATGTTCTTCAAAATCCTGCCTTCAACTTGATTCCTTCTACAAAGATCTTGAATCTCTATAGAACTTTGATCTTTTTTCTTACTCTGGTTTTTGACAAGCATCTTGAATCTCTTAAAGATGTCAAATACTTCGTCCTTTCGTTTTAATCACATAGATCCACAACCTTCGACCAAACTTATCAACAGACAAAACAAAATTTGTTTCCACCAATTGTATGCTCTTCGAATGGACCACATTCATCTGAATGTACTACTTACTTCGTCCTTTTGTTTTGATCACATAAATTCACAACCTTCGACCAAACTCATCAACAGACAAAATAATATTTGTTTCCACCAATTCTATGTTCTTAGAATGGACCACATTCATCTGAATGTACCACTTTGAGTATGCAAGATGATCTCATTGGCATAGTCGAAACGAAAGAATTTATGGATTGCTTTCCTACTAAACAAACTTCACAAAGTTTTTTCAGGCATCTCAAGACTTGGAATATCAATAACCATATCTTGAGTAATCATTTGATTAAGTGGTCGAAAGTTTAAATGTCCAAACTTCAAATGCCACAACCAACTATCCTTGTGGTCGAATAGTTTTCAAACATTGAACTTCTGTCGAATTGATCATTGTCTTAAATGTCCTATTTTTCAACAATGGAGATTTTAAGACGAAATTGTTCTTGGTGTCGAACAATCTCAAAACTCCATCTTTCATGACAACTGAGAAACTCTTTTCGACTAGTTGTCCAACACTTAGCAAGTTGCACTTAATTCCAGATACATATGGCACATCTTTAATCATAACTTTTCCTCCATTACTCATTTGAAAGATTATGTTGCCAGTACCTTCTTCTTGTAATGAACTATTATCAGCAAGTTTTTTTATTAAATTGTAATTCATAGTGTCGAAACTATGTGTGTCGAAGGGTTTAGAGGTGGATCGAAGCAGGTTGCTCGAAGGAAGCCATTGCTCAGTCGAAGCTTGTGGATCAAAGCAAGTATGAAGATAGACACATGTCAGCTATCAATCTGGAGAAGAACCCAATAACACATGGTCAAAGCAAGCACATCAAAATAAGATTCCATTATCTCTGAGAGCAAGTAGAAGATGGGAAGATGAATTTGGAACACTACAAAACTGAGAATCAGATTGTAGACATCATGACGAAGGGAGTGCAGGTCGAAGTATACAAAAGACTAAGAACCACGATGAATATAGATTGTTTAGACACAATGAATTAGGTGGTGTGTTAAATTGTAATTCATAGTGTCTAAACTATGTGTGTCGAAGGGTGTAGAGGTGGATCGAAGCAGGTTGCTCAAAGAAGCCATTGCCCAATCGAAGCTCGGTGATCGAAGCAAGCTTGCTCTTCTTCGACTCGTCAAAAATCTTCCAACCAACCCTTTCGATCAGTCATGTGGTTTGAGAAGCCTGAACCAGATTTTAAATTTGACATAGTTATCTGCATTTGCACACCTTTTTTATCTATTTTTCCCTTTCGACAGTTTCCTCTTCGACCTGATGCTTAAAAGCCCAATATGATCCATGGAAACTATATGGGGAATTAAAAATCCAATTGCACTTGTGCAAACTCAAACCCTAATTCTGAGGTATTTGTGCTAAGGAGATGGCTTGACCTAGTCAATACTTGTGCAAACTTGAGCTTTTGAAAATCTTTGTGAGAAATGTCTTGAGAAAAGAGATGTAAAATTTTGGGGTACAACAGCTGCCCCTGTTCAATCTTCTTAAACCTGAAGAGTTAGGTTGGCGAGTCTTCCATTCGTGACTTGAAGGTGGAAGATGATTGAACACTAGAGTGCCCAGAAATTTGCACTCGATGATGTAGTGGTTGATTGTGTCGGGAATGGTCTTAAAGATGCCATTTGGAGAGGTGATAGAGGGTCTGTAGAAGATGGTCTTATAAATGCCATCCAAAGTGACTGTTGGTAGAGATTGGAAGAATATCAGAATAAATCTTTGGTCGATTTATACTGAAATAGTAGATGCCTTGAAGGAAGTGTTTGTCATGTAGATGATCACCCTGTCTTGTTTTGGGAATTGATCTACAATCAATTTGTTGGTAAACCCAATCTATTTTGGGAGTCAATACCATTGGTGATAAATATATTCGCCCCGTCCTATTTCGGGAATTGATCTTTACCTAACCAAAAAGAAAGGAAGATAGTTTCCCCGTCCTGTTTCAGGAATTAATCTTCAATATGCTCATGTAGACAGTTGTCCTGCCTTGTTTCAGGTATTAATCTACAATCAATTTGTTGTTAAACCCAATCTGTTTCGGGAGTTAATACCATTGGTGATAAAGGAAGTCACCCTGTCCCGTTTTGGGAATTGGTCTTTACCTAACCAAAAAGAAAGAAAGAAAGTTTCCGTGTCCTGTTTCGGGAGTTAATCTTTAATCTGCTCATGTAGATAGTTGTCCTGTCTTATTTCAGGTATTAATCTACAATCAATTTGTTGGTAAACCCAATCTGTTTCGGGAGTTAATACCATTGGTGATAAAGATAGTCGCCTCATCCTGTTTCAGGAATTGATCTTTACCTAACCAAAAAGAAAGAAAGATAGTTTCCATGTCCTGTTTCGGGAGTTAATCTTCAATCTTCTCATGTAGATAGTTGTCTTGTCTTGTTTCAGGTATTAATCTATAATCAGTTATTCACAGATAGTTGTCCTGTCTTGTTTCAGGTATTAATTTGGAACTTGTTTTTTGTTGGTCGTAGAGATAGTTGTCTTGGCTTGTTTCAGGAATTAATCTCTGACCTTAGAGAAAGTAATATAGTTTCCCCATTCTGTTTCGGGAGTTAATATTCAATCTGCTCATGTAGATAATTATCCTGTCTTGTTTCAGGTATTAATCTACAATCAGTTGTTCACATATAGTTGTCATATCTTGTTTCAGGTATTAATCTGGAACTTGTTGAAAATTGATGATGATATTTGATTGTTGATCTTTCCTGATAAGGTAAAGATTTTAGCTGTGTGCAATGTCATGATGCATGATGCTTTCAAAATAAATGAGATTGTGATATATGTATTTTATATGCATATGCTATGATGTTTGTAAAATAATATATGAATGCAATTGTAACACGGTGGGAGAACTGACTTGGGTGTTTTGCATTTGATCACAATTGCTACGGATAGCAAGAGTCGCCGCCGACTTTTTTTATCCAATAAGGAAAGGTTGAAAAGAACAGGAAAGACCTTTTGAGATTATTTCTTGAGTTTGGGGGGTAGGTTATGAAAAGGGAAGGTGTTAGCATCCTTTTCATCCGTAATTATCTACGGGCTCTTAGTTGCTTGCTAGATTGCTTGTTTTTGTTTGAAAATGTGCTTGTGGTGTGGGTTTTGAAAGTATTTTGAAAATGTATCTTTGAAATGGTTCTCGTTTCTATAAGAACACGTACAAAGTGTTTTAACTTTTGAAAATGTTTCAAATGAAAGTGTTGGTGTATAAAATGTTTTTGTTGTGAGTAAGCGAGCAACTAGGAGCATCCTACCTACTCAAAAGGTATTAATGTTCTTTTCCTCCTCCTTTAGATGTTGCTATCTTACCATTGTTTTGGTAAGGAGCCCCGTCATTGGATGTGAAGGGATGGGCGTTGGACGTTTGTATAATCATAGAAGGTAACCTATGGAACGTTTTAGCAATGTCGTTTAGGGACTAGATCATTTACCGAAGGCAACATTGAGGGACATCGAGGGACTACGATCTTTTATCGAGGGTCTTTACTAAAACGCCCATAGTTGAGGGACATGACTATTTTTCCGAGGCAACAAGTGCAGTTACCCTAGGGGTGCATGTGTGTGAATAGTGTGTTTGATTGCATGCATTTTTATCTTTTAAACTCTTGGTTATCTACTTGTTGTTTTTATCTTTCCATGCATCCTAGTTACTAACATTTATACAAAAACAATAAAAGTGCAAAAGAAAATAAATCCTACACTATTACAACCATATTGAAATAGCAAGAAAATATAAAGAAAAAATAAGATAAATAGGAGAAAAATGAGCTCTTTCGATCCAGGCAGAAGCATCCTTCGATTCCGCACCTTTTGACCTCTTTTGATTTGGGCCTGGAGTCAGCAAGGTTCTGTCTTTCGTTTGAGGCTTGGAGTCAGCAAGGCTCTATCCTTCATTTGGGGCCTGGAGTCAGCAAGGCTTTGTCCTTCATTTGGGACCTGGAGTCAGCAAGGCTCTATCCTTCGTTTGGGACTTGGAGGCAGCAAGGATCTATCCTTCGTTTGGGACTTGGAGGATGCAAGGCTCTTTCCTTCGTTTGGGACTTGGAGGCAGCAAGGTTCATTCTTTGCCACAGGCTCCTTGTTGACTCCTTCGACTGTAAGCATGTTAAGCCCTCAGATTGTGATTCTAAAGGCTTGTGTAGTTAGCCAATCGAAGGGTATAATAAACCTGTCTTAAATTCTTAAAATGCAACATTCAAATGTAACTACAGTCCAGGGGTTAACACAAAACCACAGGGTCTTAAAGCCTAACTAATCAGAGTTGAGTTTTCAACATATGGGCAATCAGAATCGAAAGCTAAAACATGGTTAAGCTCCCTATACTAAATATCTACATTTTTATTTATTGGCATGTGCACATGATATTAAAATAGAATATATTCAAGCTTGAAGGGAACTTACCTCTTGAAGTTATTAAATCGAAGGAAACTGCAAGTTCCTTCCTTGTTGGAGAATGGGAGTTTGTTGGGACCCTCCTGAGACTAATCCAGTTACCACTTTGTGCAAGCAGTCATTGAATCAAAGGAGGTTGTGTGAGTGGATCAAAGGTTCCTTTTATAACAAGTAGTGGAATGACTCAATGGGCTACTGTATGGTAGTTGGAGAAATGGGTCGAAGGCTAGTTAGATGGTCACTTGAGGGTGAATCAAAGGTTCATACTTAGTGTACAAAAGGGAGTTGAGTTTTTCAGAATTGTTTGAAAAAATATTGGGAAGTGTTTGAGAATTTTGGGAATTTTCACAAGTGTTCTCTTGCAATCCTTTAGGCACCCCTAACATGTGTGGTGAAGTCTCTTATTTACAGATGGCCTGGGCTGACGTTTTAGGAGGGAAAACAAAAGGTTCAAACAAAAAAAGGCATGCTATATTTGTAGCTTTTGAGGGACAGTGTTTGTATGCCATTTTGGTGTAAGGAATAAGGCAGTGTTGCAGGACTGCTGTGCAGCAGTTTTGGAGTTTTATGGCCAGTGTATCAGGCCTGAACCTGGAAGCGCATGAGACTTGGTCAACAAGTACCTTTGGCATCTCAACTTTTTGTCTTGACCCCCTGGCCCTGTCTTTCGACCAGACTCTTCTGCAATCACTTCCTTTTTTAAATCGAAGTGTCCTTCGAATGACTTATGTGGGTATCCTTTGAAGGGACCCAAATAAGTGTCTTTCGACCAGGCCCTTCATGGTTTCCTTCGAATGATCCAAATACATGCTCCTGAGATGGGTTAGCAAAACATGCCATTCTATTGGGACATTCAGACATGTCTGGCAAGTCCTTCGAATTTGCCACCATGGTACTTCTTTCGCATGAGACAATGGCATAGTGTAGAATTTATGTGTTGAACCAAGCCATTCCCAAGGGAGATACTTCCCACTCAAACTTGTCTGCAAGGGGCCATATGGCCAAACGAAAGAGTGTGCGATACGGTGGAAGAACCAACTGTTATATTGGTTTTTCGTTTGTATTCGCAAATGTTGCAGTAAGCAAGAGTCGTCATCGACTTTTCTTTTATCTAAACTAAGGAAAGGGTGAAAAGAACAAAAAAAATACCATTTCGAGAATTTTCTGAGTAAGGGGGATGGGTAGATTATGGAAAGGGAAGGTGTTATCACCCTTTCCATCCGTAGTTCTCTATGGGCTCTTAGATGCTTAGATCATTTTAAAAGCACCTTATTCTTTGTGTGTTTTTAAAAATGTTTTGGAATGCCTTAGTGCGGTGATTCGCTTTATGATAACTCTTGTATAAGTCCTCAAGAGTGTTGATAAAGCATTTTTTTGAAAGTGTTTTGAAATGTTTTTGTGTAAGTGTGAAAATTTGTTTTGAGCAAGCATCCCAGAACTATCTACTTATACTCGAAAGGTTTGTTCTTTTCCTCCTATCCTTTAGACAATGCTATCCTACTATTAGTGATTAGGTAGCCCTATTGTTGGATGTTGAGGGGCAATCGAAGGGACGTACAGTCATAAAGGCAACATGTGGAGACGCTTTAGCAATTTTGTCTAAGGACCAGATCATTTACCGAAAGGCAACACTGTAGGGTCATCGAGGGACTATGATCTTTTGATTTACGGGTCTTTGCTAAAGCGTCCCCGTTTTCAGGGACATGACTGTTTTTTTAAGGCAACCAAAGTGGGTGTACCCTAGAGGTGTATGTGTGCAATTGATTCAATTCAGTTATTTATCTTGCACATTTAGGTTTGCTAACGTTTTAATTTTCAGTCTTATCATACACTCCTAAATACTAATAGTTAATATTTGCAGAAATTTAAAGTGCGGGAATAAAAATCCTACGCTATTACAATGCTTCAGGATAGTTACATAAAAAAGTACAACAAAATAAAGTGCGGAATGCTCAATTAATTAAACCATGATAAAACAAAAATCAAACATATTGAAAACTTTCCATTTTTTGAGTTTGTTCTTGCCATTTTTGAAGATAGTTGTCTCTTTTGAATGCTCAATGAACCTTGACCATTTGGGTGTATCTTGCAATAAAATATGGGCCTTCTAATAGATCAAATCAAACCCAAATGTCATGGTCCATTATTCTTTGTATTTTTATTTAATTTATTTGATTTAATTCATATTTAAATGAATAAAAATTCAAATAAATAGAAATAAAAATCGAAGTAGTGCATGGTTAGGTTTAGAGGTCATTGGGCATGTCATAAACATGTTTTAACCCTAAAGTTTAGGTCCATTAACCTAAAAATGCAATTTTGCTCAAAGTTGACTTCATGCATTTTTCACAAATTTGTCCAACTTGTGCAAACCATAACTTGCTCAATTTTCATCTTTTGAAGATGATCTTTGACTTTTTTGAAAGCCCAAGATGTCCTCTACAATCTCTATGTTGGTAATATTTGCTTTTTATAAGTGTTTGTTTGTTGGCATTTTTTTTGGTAAAACCAGAGTTGCGAATGTCATGACTGATGTCATAACATTCTGGGATAAAGGTACATTCTGCAGAAAAGAATGTCATACAGGAACTACTCAGTATGAGTGTTTATCATGATCATTATGCAATGATCATATATATTGTATTCTACCAAAATCAGTGAGCATGATTCTTGTTGTCATAACCAATGTTAAGACATCCTGTACTGATCTAGCATTTGTGCAGATTTATTATTCCTGAGAATTTTCAGGAATCTGGTATGCTTCTCTGAGTTGATGTATACAGTCCAGATCAGATGCTCACGTGGACATTAGGTTAACTTTGCTTAACCCTAATCTGGTATGATGAAATCCTAAGACCAAGTCTTTAGGTTAACTTTAGTTAACCCTAGCTATTTTCATGGAAGCCCTAACTGAAGAATAGTCTGCCTATATATTCCTCATGAAGATTAATGGTTAAGGATACTTTTTGACAGAAGATCAATAAGGGATTGTATAGTTGTAACTACTGTGAGCCAAGCAATTATCATTGTGATAAGTGACTTGGAGTAGGATTTGATTGTAAGGGTTGTGTATCACTCAAAGCTTTGAAGCACGAGTGTTTGTGTCTCTTGATTAAAGTTTTGAAGCAAAAATCAAGTTAGGGTTGTTTATCACTCAAAGCTTTGAAGCACGAGTGATTGTGTCTCTTTATTAAAGCTTTGAAGCAAAATCAAGTGTGTGTATTGAAGAGTGTCTTCATAATCTCATTAATCAATAGTTTAGTATCACCGCTGTGATTAAGGGGGAGTGAGTAGGAACTCAGGTTTAAGTTGAACTTAGATTGAAGTTGCATTGGGTAGGTCTTAAGTGAAGGAGATAAACTGGTTAGTTTATTCCTGAATTAATATCTCTTATAGTGAATTTCCTCTCTGGCTTGGTAGCCCCCAGAGTAGGTGTTGTTACACACTGAACTGGGTTAACAATTGATTGTGTTCTTTACTGTTTTTAATTTACTGTCTTGAAGTGTGTCAGATACGATGTTATAACATTCACTGTGACATTAAGTATCTGTTGCCAGAATTTCAATTGGTATCAGAGCAGGCACCCTGCCTATCTTACTGGGTGAGATCTAGAGATATTATTTTCTGGCGCTATGGACAAGGAAGGAGGATTTGGGAACAGACCACCTATTATGGATGGATCAAATTATGACTACTGGAAACCTCGTATGGTTGCCTTCTTGATGTCACTGGACAAAAAGGCTTGGAGAGCTGCTGACAAAGGATGGAACCATCCCACCATAACTGGGAAAGATGGGACGACCAGTCTGAAACCTGAGGAAGAATGGATCAAATAAGAAGATGAGTTAGCCCTGGGTAACTCCAAAGCATTAAATTCCTTGTTCAATGGAATTGATAGAAACATATTCAGACTAGTACATCAATGTGAACTGGCCAAGGATGTTTAGGACACTCTCAAAACCACCCATGAGGGTACATCCAAAGTAAAAATGTCAAGACTTCAGATGCTTACTACCAAATTTGAGAACCTAATGATGATGGAAGATGAGACCATTCATGAGTTTCACATGAACATCTTGGAAATTGCCAACACCTCAGGAGCATTGGGAGAAAAGATGTCAGAAGAAAAGCTGGTGAGAAAGATTCTCAGATCCTTGCCTAAAAGGTTTGCAATGAAGGTGACTGCTATAGAGGAAGCTCAGGATATCTGCAACTTGAAGGTTGATGAACTCATTGGGTCACTTCAGACTTTTGAGATGGGGATCAGTGACAATGTTGACAAGAAAAACAAGAGCATAACACTTGTATCTAATACTGAAGATGAAAACAAGGAGGGTGATGAAGAGAATATTTCAGAAGCTATAGATATGCTTGGAAGGCAGTTCAACAAACTCATCAAGAGAATGGACCCAAAGTCAAGGTCAAATGTCAATAACATTCCCTCTGACATTAGCAGATCCTATGACTCCAGCAGAAGACCTAAGTCTGAAGAAAAGGGAAATCAAAGCAGAGGAATCCAATGCCATGGATGTGAAGGATATGGGCACATTCGAGCTGAATGTCCTACCTTTCTTAAGAAACAAAAGAAAGGAATGTCTGTTACTTGGTCTGATTGTGACTCAGAAAGTAACTCTAAAGAAGAATCTGCTAAACTAGTTACTGCACTAGCTGGTATTCATAACTCTGATAGTGACTCTAGTGATGAGGAAGTGACATTTGAAGAACTTGCTGACACCTACAAGAAGCTATGTATCAGAAGTGCTGAAGTCTGTCAGCAAAATGAGAAACATAAAAAACTCATAGTAAAGTTGGAGGCTGAGAAGAAGGCAAACACGGATACTATAAGCCATCTCGAAGGTGAAGTTCAAATGCTAAACTCAAAACTTGATCAGATGACCAAGTCTGTTAAGATGCTGACAAATGGAACTGACAAGTTGGAAGAAATCCTTTAGGCTGGACAAAATGTGGGAAACAAGTCTGGTCTAGGATTTGTGGCTGCAAAGAAATCTATTGTAGACAAGAAGAAGATCCGGCCTGATAAACAAATGTCAAAGAAGATGTCACAACATAGCACTCAACATCGAGAACAGAGAAATATGAAGAAAAAGTATCAAAGATGGAGATGTCATCATTGTGGAAGGTTTGGTCACATAAAGCCATTCTGCTTCAGATTATATGGATATCCTAATCAGACCCCAGTTGTCAAACCTAAGTCTAACAAGACACCATATACTCAACAGTGGAAGAAAAAGTCTACAGCCCTGATAGCTCACACCTCCCTTAGAGTTTCTGCCAAGGAAGACTGGTACTTTGACAGTGGATGCTCTAAACACATGACTGGAATCAAGAATCTTCTGAATAATGTTAAACCTCATACTACTAGTTATGTCACTTTTGGATATGGTGCTAGAGGAGAAATCAAAGGAGTTGGAAACTTGGACTGCCCTGGAGTTCCAAACCTAAATAAAGTGTTGCTGGTAAATGGCTTGACTGCTAATCTCATAAGTATCAGTAAATTATGTGATCTAGGATTCAAGGTCAACTTCACCAAGTCTGAATGTCTTGTAACTAATGAAAAACAAGATGTTGTAATCAGAGGAGTCAGATCAAAAGACAACTGTTACTTATGGGAGTCTGAGAACACTAATTACTCTTTTGTATGCTCTATAGTCAAAGAAGAAAAGGAAGTGAAACTGTGGCACCAAAAACTTGGTCATTTACATCTAAGAGGAATGAAAAAGATCATATCCATGGAGGCAGTCAGAGGGATTCTAAGGCTTCAAATTGATGAAGGGAGAGTCTGTGGTGAATGTCAGGTTGGAAAGCAAACTAGAATGTCACATCCAAAGACAAGACATCTGACCACCTCTAAGGTGCTAGAACTTCTACATATGGATCTGATGGGTCCAATGCAGGTGGAAAGTCTTGGTGGAAAGAGATATGCATATGTTGTTGTGGATGATTTTTCCAGATTAACTTCATTAGGGAAAAGTCTGATGTATTTGATGTATTTAAGGAACTATGCAAAAGAATTCAAAGAGAAAAAGAAGGATGCATTGTCAGAATCAGAAGTGATCATGGAAATGAATTTGAAAATAGTAAGTTTGATGAGTTCTGTTCCTCAGAAGGAATCAATCATGAATTCTCTTCACCCATAACTCCTCAACAAAATGGAGTTGTGGAAAGGAAAAACAGGACTATACAGGAATCTGCCAGAGCAATGATACATGCCAAAAGACTTCCTATTCATTTTTGGGCTGAAGCTATGAATACAGCCTGTTATGTCCATAACAGGGTCACCTTGAGAAAGGGAACATCATCCACCATTTATGAACTATGGAAAGGAAGAAAGCCTACAGTAAAGTACTTCCATGTCTTTGGAAGCAAATGTTATATTCTGACAGATCGTGAACAAAGGAGAAAGATGGATCCTAAAAGTGATGAAGGAATATTTCTAGGATACTCTACCAACAGCAGAGCATATAAGGTATTCAATTCCAGGACCAAAGTTATGATGGAATCTATAAATGTCATAGTTGATGATTACCATGAGGAAACAAATGTCCCATCTAATGTTGAGACATTCTTTGAGACTTCAACTCAAGTGTCTAAAAAGGATGATGTACCTAAAACTACTTCATCAGAGTCTGAATCAAAGGAAGCTAACAAAGATCCTTCCATCAGAATTCAGAAAGATCATCCTAAGGAACTTATCATAGGAGACCCTAACAGTGGAGTCATTACAAGATCTAGAGAAATCATCACAAACTCTTGCTTTGTATCTAAGATTGAACCAAAAATGTTAAGGAGGATTTGATTGATGAATACTGGATTGGAGCAATGCAAGATGAATTGAACCAATTCAAGAAACATGAAGTATGGGAGTTAGTTCCTAGACCAGAAGGAACAAACATCATTGGCACAAAATGGATCTACAAGAACAAATCAGATGCTGAAGGAGTTGTCACCAGAAATAAGGCAAGGCTTGTTGCTCAAGGATACACTCAAGTTGAAGGGGTTGATTTTGATGAGACTTTTGCTCCTGTAGCCAGACTGGAATCAATCAGACTTCTATTGGGAGTTGCTTGTCTCCTTAAGCTCAAGTTATTTCAGATGGATGTAAAGAGTGCCTTCCTAAATGGGTACTTAAATGAGGAAGTATATGTGGAACAGCCTAAAGGATTTGTGGATCCAAACTGTCCTGATCATGTCTACAAATTGAGGAAAGCTTTATATGGTCTGAAACAAGCTCCTGGAGCCTGGTATGACAGGTTGAAAAAATTCCCCACTGACAAAGGATACAGGAAAATAGGCTTGGATAAAACTTTTTTTGTCAAAAATGAAGGAGGAAAGATAATGGTAGCTCAAATTTATGTTGATGATATAATGTTTGGAGGAATGTCAGATAAAATGGTTAAACATTTTACTGACCAGATGCAAGCTGAATTTGAAATGAGCCTCATGGGAGAATTGACCTACTTTCTTGGACTGCAAGTCACACAGATGGAAGACTCAATTTTTCTGTCTCAAAGCAAGTATGCAAAGAATATTGTCAAGAAGTTTGGAATGGAGAATTCCAGTCACAAAAGGACTCCTACACCTACTCATTTAAAGTTGTCCAAAGACACAAGTGGGGCAAATATGGATCAAAGCTTGTACAGAAGCATGATAGGAAGTCTGCTATACTTAACAGCCAGCAGACCTGACATTGCTTTTGCAGTTGGAGTATGTGCAAGATACCAGGCTAAACCCAAAATAAGTCACATCAACCAGGTGAAAAGAATTCTTAAGTATGTGAGTGGAACTTACAACTATGGCATGCTGTACTCTCATGGATGTGAACCAATTCTATCTAGTTATTGTGATGCTGATTGGGCTGGCAGTGCTGATGATAGAAAGAGCACCTCTGGAGGATGCTTCTTTTTGGGAAATAATCTTGTCTCTTGCTTCAGCAAGAAACAGAACTGTGTGTCTCTATCTACTGCCGAAGCTGAATACATAGCAGCTGGTAGCAGCTGCTCTCAAATGATCTGGATGAAACAAATGCTAACTGAGTATAATGTCACACAAGATGTCATGACATTGTACTGTGATAATCTGAGTACTATTAACATTTCCAAGAATCCTATACAGCACAGCAGGACTAAGCATATTGACATTAGACATCACTTCATTAGAGATCTTGTGGAGGAAAAGGTGATTAAGCTGGAACATGTTGCCACTGAACTACAACTGGCAGACATTTTTACCAAGGCACTTGATGCTAGTCAGTTTGAAAATTTAAGGGGCAAGCTGGGTATTTGCCAATATAAAGAGATGTAGCAATTAATTTTGCTTAAAACAATGGATGAAAGAGATATTTTAGTTAAGTCTATTCTGATTGGGCTAATCATTAGTTTCCCTCTTTCTTTCCAAAATTTTAAGAAGTGGAATAGACATTCATATATCTCCCTCTTCTCGCTTTTCTGCAACAGTCTCCATTCTCTCAAACGAAGATTTCACACTCGCTGTTACTTGTTTCTTAAATCTCTCGAGATGTCTCAACAATCCATGTCATCATCTTCATCAAAGGCGACTGCTTCTTCCTCACCCTCTGACACCGAACCTAGGGCAATCGTAAACTGCATGGAAGCTGATGTTCTTGAGATAACTCCTCTTCATGAAATGGCAGCTGATCCTACTAAGGTAAAGAAGCTGCAAACCAGACATGCAAGAAGATCACAAGCTTCTCCAACTGGTAAATCTTCTCAACCATCATCTTCTGCTCCTCCAGAGATAGCTAATAGGGAGGGTTCTGCTTATGTACATCAAGCTATTGCCAGACTTGTCACTAGGATTCTTAATGAGAATCACTCTGTTCCTGGCATATCTGTACCTTTGAACCAAGAAACTGCTAGCCCTAATGTAGAAAGAGATCCAGATGTCACTCAGAATGTTGAGACACCTGATGATAACATTAGGAAATCTCTAGAAAAACATGATGATCACCAGAACCCTACTGACAAGGTTGTTGAACCTCTTGTTATTGATGTTGATGAAGAATTCTATAACAATGATTTAATTTCTAATATCAACCCTAGCATATCTAGAAGGGTGATGAGCAGAAAAGAAAAGCAGAATGCTGCCCAAAGCCCCTCCAAAGAGAAGGCTACTGAAGTTATTCATAAGAAAACCAGGTCTGAGAACAAGACTAGAGTAGAAGCTGAGAAGGATCAAAAAGCTGGAATGTCGAAAGGGAAGGGGAAGGCAAAAGCTAGAGTACCTGTTGGTAGTCTCTCAAAACCTTTGAGACAACCTATAGCCAAGAAAAGAAAGGATCCTGAACCTTCTAAATCTGATGAGGAATCAGACTTTGATTTTGATGTTGAGAGCAATGTTCCAGACATTCCTCTCAGAAAGAAACCCTCTTGTAGCAAATTGCCTAAGGTTCCTGAAGTTGCCATTGACAACATCTCCTTTCACCATCCAGAAAATGCAAGCAGGTGGAAGTATGTGTTTCTTAAAAGGATTGCCTTGGAGAGAGAGCTGAACAACAGTGCTATTGAGTGTAAGGAAATCATGGATCTAATCAAAGCTGCTGGCCTGATGAAAACAGTGGTCAAGTTTTCTAACTTCTATGAGATTCTTGTCAAAGAATTCATAGTAAATTTGTCTGATGGATGTGCTGATGGAAAGTCAGCTGATTTTATGAGTGTTTATGTGAGAGGAAGAAAGGTAAATTTTTCTCCTACTATGATAAACAATTTCCTAGGAAGGCCTGATGATGCTCAACCTGAGCTTGAAGTTACTGACAACCAATTTTGTCAAACCATCACTGCCAAGCAAGTCAAGCACTGGCCCTTGAAAGGGAAGCTAAATGCAAGCAAGCTGAGCATGAAGTTTGCCATACTGCACAAAATTGGTGCAGCTAACTGGGTTCCCACCAACCACAAATCCATCATTTCCACAGGTTTGGGAAGATTTATCTTTGCTGTTGGAACCAGAACAAACCTTGATTATGGCAAGTACATCTTTGATCAAACATTGAAACATGCTGGAAGCTGTGCTATTAAAGGCCCTATTGCTTTTCCCTCTCTCCTGTGTGCTATAATCATTGATCAGTATCCTGATATTCTGGTTGAAAAAGACTCTGTATGCAAAAGAGCCCCTGCACTTGGTTTGCACTATAAGCTGTTTCAGGGAACACATGTCCCTGACATTGTTATGACATCTACTGAGACATCAAATGTCAAAACTCATTCCAAGAAAACTGATGTTATAGTTGTGCTAAAAGAAACCTGCAGAGAGCTTGGTACAAGAAAAAGGACTCTTGAAGAGCTGATTGCTAGACTAGAACAGGAGGAGAATGAAGAACAAATAAGGGAAGAGGATAATGATGAAGACCAGCATAATGCTGAAAATAGTGCTTCCTCAGGGGATGACAGTGCCCGAAGGTCAGTGTTTGCTGAAAAGATTGCTGCTGGAACTTGTTGCTGCCAAATGACCTCTTATTATTTCTGTGTTTTTTTTAATTTCCTTTTGGATGACTGTATAACTTAAAGTACAAGTATCTTTGCCCTCTTTATGGATAAAAATGGGGAGAAGAATTTGTGGTAATTTTGGTAGAATTAGATATTGGTAGCTGTTATTAAAAATTCTGCTGCATTCTAATCTCTGATTGTTTAGGGGTTTTAGCCAAAAATTTGCCAAAGGGGGAGTTTGTAAGTGTTTGTTTGTTGGCATTTTTTTTGGTAAAACTAGAGTTGCGAATGTCATGACTGATGTCATAACATTCTGGGATAAATGTACATTCTGCAGAAAAGAATATCATACAGGAACTACTCAGTATGAGTGTTTATCATGATCATTATGCAATGATCATATATATTATATTCTACCAAAATCAGTGAGCAAGATTCTTGTTGTCATAACCAATGTTAAGACATCCTGTACTGATCTAGCATTTGTGCAGATTTATTATTCCTGAGAATTTTCAGGAATCTGGTATGCTTCTCTGAGTTGATGTATACAGTCCAGATCATATGCTCACGTGGACATTAGGTTAACCTTGCTTAACCCTAATCTGGTATGATGAAAGCCTAAGACCAAGTCTTTAGGTTAACTTTAGTTAACACTAGCTATTTTCATGGAAGCCCTAATTGAAGAATAATCTGCCTATATATTCCTCATGAAGATTAATGGTTAAGGATACTTTTTGACAGAAGATCAATAAGGGATTGTATAGTTGTAGCTACTGTGAGCCAAGCAATTATCATTGTGATAAGTGACTTGGAGTAGGATTTGATTGTAAGGGTTGTGTATCACTCAAAGCTTTGAAGCACGAGTGTTTGTGTCTCTTGATTAAAGCTTTGAAGCAAAAATCAAGTTAGGGTTGTTTATCACTCAAAGCTTTGAAGCACGAGTGATTGTGTCTCTTTATTAAAGCTTTGAAGCAAAATCAAGTGTGTGTATTGAAGAGTGTCTTCATAATCTCATTAATCAATAGTTTTGTATCACCGCTGTGATTAAGGGGGAGTGAGTAGGAACTCAGGTTTAAGTTAAACTTAGATTGAAGTTGCATTGGGTAGGTCTTAAGTGAAGGAGATAAACTGGTTAGTTTATTCCTGAATTAATATCTCTTATAGTGAATTTCCTCTCTGGCTTGGTAGCCCCCAGAGTAGGTGTTGTTACACACTGAACTGGGTTAACAATTGATTGTGTTCTTTACTGTTTTTAATTTACTGTCTTGAAGTGTGTCAGATACGATGTTATAACATTCACTGTGACATTAAGTATCTGTTTCCATAATTTCACTTTTTAAGAAACTGTCTTGATGTAAGTTGTCTTGACAAAAAGTGCCTTTTGCTGACTTTCTGAAAATGACCTGTAATGTATAAGCTTGTATATTTCAAATGGTGCATTTCTTGGACTTGAGGGATAAAAATAAGTTGTAGGGAATTGGATTCCCTTAAAAATGATCTTTGGTTGGGGGAAAATGGATGACATATGTGAAAGTTATGCCTGGTCAAAGTTCAATTGATTTTTCCTAGGAAACCCTAATTTAGAAAATCTTGACTTTTGATGATTTGAGGACTTTCCTTGAGGAATGATGATCAACCCTTGATTAAATGATGAATATCACTTAAAAATGTTGATGTTGACCAAAAATCTTGAAGTTTGACTATATATAGGCCATAATTGACTTTTGACCTAGTATAGTTGATTTTCAGGCATTTGAGCAATTGACTGAGCAAACTTGTAGTGGAATGCATGAAATTTGGTATGGACAATCTTAAAGGCATATTAGGACCATGTCAAACATTTGTTACCTTTGGAGCTTACACATCTTGATGAAAAGTAAAACCCTAATTAGAGGTTCATTGCTTAGGAGGAGAGTTTGTCGGATCAATTCTTGGTCAACCTTGAGTGAAGTGGTGAAAAACACAAGAAGGGGGGGTTGAATTGTAAAACTGAAATCTAAAGCAATTGACAAGATATTTTTATCCTGGTTCGTTTGATCTCAAACTACTCCAGTCCACCCGTCAAGGTGATTTCGCCTCTCTCCAACGAGGTCTTAATCCACTATATTCAACTGAATATTACAGACTGCTTTAACAACTGCTAAAGCCTTCTTGATTCAAACCACAACCCGGTTTGTCAAGGTAACACTTTCTTACAAAGAGATAAGACTATGTGTGTGAATGTTTTCTACAAAACTTTATCACAACTGTGATGTATACACAAAATGAAGCTTAGAAAATAGATTGCTAAACAGTAATGGAGTATCAGAGTATGTAGTTTAGCAAAACTGGTAGAACGAAGATTATGGTTCAGCTTTGTGTGTGTAGAGATTTGGAGAGCATTAGCCATTATAATCTTCAAAGCCTTGTTTATATAGCACTTGAGATGATGAACGTTGGATGCAATATTCTTGATTCAATGCTAATAACAAGCTTTCCTTATTGAGCAGATCTTGTCTGGAATGAGGCCGTTGGAATTAATTAGCTTTCAATGCACAGTACCGTTGCTTCCTTAACGCAAGTTCTGGCTTGGCTCATTCTGACTCTGCTTCGCTGCTGATGAACTATTGTGTTTCTGTATCAGAGTGTTGAGCGCAGTCTTGTTCATCAGGCTTCAGCATGTACGTGAGTTGATCATCTGATTTTGACGTTCTGATGTAGCAACTTCTGATGCTGGTGTATGAAATCAAATTCTGATGCTGAATAGACGTGATCTTGCTTATCTCAATCAGAGTATCTGCAAGTCAGAACATAATAATTTTAGGCAGCATATAGTTCATTCATGAAACTTATAAATACTATATCTTTTCACTTTGTTATCATCAAAACTTAAATATAGGGTAGTAGATTCAAACATTGTTCTAACAATCTCCCCCTTTTTGATGATGACAAAAACTAGATATTTTAAATGAAAATAACGTGAAAAGGTATCTGGAAAATGTATCAGAGTTAAGAAGTAAGGAGAAGTCAGAGTTAAGAGATACTCCCCCTGAGTTGATTACTTCCCTTTGATTATACGTGTTTTTCAGGATCAGATCTTTTTCTTTATTTGAACATCAGATTATCAGAGTCTTTGACTTATCAGAAGCTTTATGTCAGAGCAGAGCTTCAGAGCTTTTCTTGTCAGAGCTTTGCTTTGGATCAGAACTTCATATTGATCAGAGCTTCTTCATTTTGATCAGAGCTTCTAGTCTTCAGAGTGTCCAGGAGCTTCCTTGTGCCTGTAGACTTTAAACAAAACAGAAAAACATTTCAAGTAATAGAGTTAGAATGTTTGAGAATTTCTGTCTAGTTAGCCGTTATTGATTTAAATATCATTCTTGTTCTCCCCCTTTTTGTCAGCAATCAAAAAGTGTTGGTGATGTGCTAAAATAATTAAGATCAGAAAAACTAATCATATTAAAATAGTTCAGAATCAGAGCAAGAAATCATTACAAAACATAATCAAAACAGTACATCAGAAAATCAAGAAAACATGAAAAAGGTCATGCATGAAAAAAAATTTAAGGTTGAGGAGGCAAGCGTGTGAACAGGCTCTCCAGCATGGCTTGAATCTTTTCAGAAGTTTCATTCTGCTTATGAACCATGCTGACAACAGTGTCAATCTTGCTGTCCTGCACATCCATTCTTGCTTTCATCTTCTGATCGTTTTCATCCATCGGCTGCTGTAGACGCATGTCATTCAGCCTTAGTTCTTCCAGAGTCTGCCTGTCCAAGGCAACTTGAGAAGCATCAGAAGGAGGAGGCTTCTCAGAACTTTCAGCAACATCCGCTGCTTGACTTTCATCCTGAATGGTCTTGTCTTCTTCTGATGGTTGCACCTTTGCAGCTTGCTGTTTCTCAGACCAAGGTTCACTGTCCAGAGGGAGCACGTCCTTTTTCAGAAGCACACTTTCAGCTTCATTCAGAAGCTTGCTGAAATTGTGTTGTGCCTGCTCATAGTTGATATCCTGCAACTTGAGGGCTTCAGCACGTACCCATAGTCTGAACTGTGACCAGAGCTGATCAGAAGCAGCTGGGTCAATCATCCCAGGACAGACTTGCTTCAAAGAAGCAATCCATTGCAGCACACCTGTTTCAAAATTCAAAATACCAGAGCCAACATCTGGTTGCTTTGGTTTTGGGATGGCAATTTTGTGTTTTAGATCAGCAAGACGGTCAAGACTGGCTAAGTCAATGAAAGTCCTGCTGGGGTTTTCAGAGGTTGTCTGAGAGGCTGTTTGTTTTGGAGGAGGGGTATCAGAGTCAGATATTTCGATTGGAGTGGGTGGTGTTTTGGGAGTCTTTGGAGGTGTCGATTCTGATGAGGATGGTAATTGGGGCATGACAATAGTTGTTCCACATGGCAACTGGATTTCCAGCGGTGAAGGTTGAGGTGAGTGAGGGTCAGATTGATGAGGAGAAGGAGTTTCAGAGTGGTGAAACTCTGTTTGTGGTGAAGGTGGATTAATTTCTGGTTGGGTAGAGGGAGGTGGAATCTCTGATTGCTCAGGGATCAGAGGTTCTTCTGAGAGTGGTTGTTGTTGTTGTGGTTCTGGTTCTGGTTGTTGTTGTTGTTGTTCTGGTTGTGGAGGAGGAACATTTTGTGGTTCAGAGTTTGGTTGAGCAGAGGCATGTTGACGCTCAATATCAGCCAGCACTTGGTCAAGTGCTGTTGTTGTTGAAATTGTTGGTTGTTTGGGTTGTTTGGTTCTAGGTCTTCTGAGTTTTAATGCCTCAGAAGGGTCTTCTTCTTGTATGGTTTCATCAATGGTAGGGATGGGAATTGATATTCTATGAGAGGTTTGAGGAGGGATAGATGCTGGAATAGTAAAAGATTTTGAAATAGGGGCAGCAGATGAAATACCTCTTTTCTTTGGAGTCTGCTGAGATGATCCTTCTGATGGCGCTTTCCTCTTCTTTGTCTTCTTCAGAGTCACTTCTGGTTGGGGTTGATTCAGATCTTTGATATTCAGCTTAGAATCTGTATCATCTGCCTTGTACGCATCTGGGTACCTGAGAAACATCTCTGGTTTGGATTCCATTTCAGAAAATACCGGAAAATCACTCAGAGGCACTCTTCTGCTGGAGATATCAGCAGTGGAAGTAGCTCTGGGTTCCTTCTGAATATTTTCTATCAGCTTCATCTTTTTCAGATTCTTTGCGTTCAGAGGTTTCCCAATTGTTGGTTCAATAGTGCTCAGCTCCTGAGCTTCTATCAGATGTTCAATCAGCCTATTCTCTGTCAGAATATCTGATATAATCCTTCCAAACGGTATCCAGTCCCTCTTGGTTCTTTCTTCTTCCCTTGTTTCTTTCACACTGGTTTTGAGATGGTTGAACAAGAAGTGAGCCAGATTGATCTTTATCTTCTGATCAATAAAGTAGATCAGAAACTGCTGATCCACGTTTATATAATCAGGAGAACTTGTTGGTTTCCTGTGGTTGAAGCATCCCAGAATAATCTTAGCCCATACTCTGCAATGATCCTTCAGATCCTTAATCTTGCTGCTGGGCATCCCAAGAGTGAAAATCCTGTTAGCTACCACAGCTGTATCAGCACATCTTTCAGCCATGTCCACACAACGGACGCCACAACCACTTTGACCGATTAGCCTTGCAATGAGATCTTCAGAAATTACAATCTTCTTCCCCATGACAGAGGAGATGACTAGATGTTTTGAAACCTTGGCGTGAATCCAAAATTCCTTGACCAGCGCTGGGAATGTTGGTCCAACCAACCTATCGAAATACCTCTCCCACTTTTGAGCCCTAATTTCTTCAGTTAGGTCAAAACCATTTTCCTTCAAGCTTTCAAAGTCAATGATTAACTCAGAGAGCACTTCAAGGTTCTTCACCGGAGTGAGGAGAGTTCTGAGTGGCACTTGATATTGCTCAGAGGTTGCTTTCTTCTGATTACCTGCAGAAATGCTGCTGGAGGATGCCATTGTTCACACTAAAAAGGTTTTGAGAATGAATTGAGGAAAAAGGTTTGCAAGAGATGAACTCAGAAATATGCAGAAAATGCTTGAGTGTTAGTGAGAAAGCGTAAAGAATAAGAATGAGAGATTAATGTGCTTAAATAGAGTTTTCAAAATTATTTTGAAAAGATAAACGTTTTTAAGAGAGAGAAAAATCATGATTGCCATTTAAAAGCATGATTACTTTTCATTAAATGCTTGCTGATTTTGGGGGATTTGAGAAAGATACTTAAAAACGGTTACCAGACATGTGTCTCAATGCACCCAATCAGCGCTTTGCCTTCTCAGAAGCGTGCACGCGTTCTGCTTCAGAGATATGCTGATGATTGGATGACACTTGTTTGATGTAGTGATCAGCACGTCTGTCTTTGAGCTTAGACTCTCAGATCTTTAGACTTGCATCTGATACAATCTGCATGTTCTATCTTTCTGAAAGGAGATTGATCAGAAGTTCACAGTAAAATAATTACATTCTGAAGGTAAATATATGGAATTAAAACATTTTCATTCTGGGCATACTTTCATGCTGAGATGTTTCAGAATGAAATTAAACCTATCTTCTGAAAGGGGTTTGGTAAAGATATCAGCCCATTGATGGTCTGTATCTATAAATTTTAAGTTCAAAATACCTTTCTGAATATAGTCCCTAATGAAGTGATGTTTTATTTCTATATGCTTAGCTCTAGAATGTAAAATAGGATTCTTACTTAAGCAAATAGCAGAAGTATTATCACAAAGTATAGGAATGTTACTCTCAAAAATCTGGAAGTCTTCAAGCTGACTTTTCATCCAGAGCATTTGTGTGCTACATCCTGCTGCTGCTATGTACTCAGCTTCTGCTGTTGACAGAGCAATTGTTGATTGCCTTTTGCTGGACCAAGAGATCAGATTTTCTCCCAGAAACTGGCAGCTTCCAGAAGTACTTTTACGTTCCACTCTGTCTCCAGCAAAATCAGCATCACAGTAGCCTACTAAGCTGTAATCACTAGATTTTCTATAAAACAGACCCAGATTAGTAGTACCTTTCAGATACTTGAAAATTTGCTTAACAGCTGTTAAGTGAGATTCTCTAGGATCTGATTGGAATCTAGCACAGATACAAACACTGAATAATATGTCAGGTCTTGAAGCAGTCAGATAGAGGAGAGAACCAATCATACCTCTGTAGACTTTCTGTTCTACACTTTTGCTTACCTCTTCTCTTTCCAGAATGCACGTGGGATGCATTGGAATCTTTGATGGCTTACATTCTGAGAGGTCAAATTTCTTCAGAAGATCTCTGATGTATTTGCTCTGATGAATGTAAGTTCCTTCTGGAGTTTGATTGATCTGAATTCCTAGAAAGAATTTCAGTTCCCCCATGAGGCTCATCTCAAATTCTGCCTGCATACATTTAGCAAATTTTCTTCCAAGAGAAGGATTAGTAGAACCAAAAATGATATCATCAACATAAATTTGACAGACTAAGATGTCACTCTTAACTGTTTTACAGAATAGAGTAGTGTCCACTTTCCCTCTGGTGAATTCATTTTCAAGCAGAAAGTTACTTAGCCTTTCATACCAAGCTCTGGGAGCTTGTTTCAGACCATACAGTGACTTCTTTAGTTTGAAAACATGTTCTGGATGTTTTGTATTTTCAAAACCTGGGGGTTGGTGAACATAAACTTCTTCTTCTATATAACCATTTAAGAATGCACTTTTGACATCCATCTGATACAGAGTGATGCCTCTATTAACAGCAAATGAAATTAAAAGTCTGATAGATTCTAACCTGGCGACTGGGGCAAAGGTTTCTGTATAGTCTATCCCCTCTTGCTGACTATAACCTTGTGCAACCAGTCGTGCCTTGTTTCTGATGACTTCACCTTGTTCATTTAGCTTGTTTCTGAACACCCATCTTGTTCCAATGACGTTGAATCCTTTTGGTCTGGGAACGAGATCCCATACGTCGTTTCTGGTGAATTGATTCAGCTCTTCTTGCATTGCCAGAATCCAGTCATTATCCAGAAGTGCTTCATCAATAGAAGAAGGTTCAATCAGAGACACAAGTCCCATAAGAGTTTCTTCAGAGTTTCTGAAGCTTGCTCTTGTTCTGATTGGATCTTCTTTTCTTCCTAGGATAGTCTCTTCTGGGTGATCCAAGCTGCTTCTGGGCAATCTCTTCTGAGGTTGATCAGCAGCTGTTGTAGGATTTCTAGCAGTGCTCCTTTCAGACGTTGAAGGAATGTCTGTGTTGAGAGCTTCTGATGACTTGTCTTCAGAACCTGCAAATTCAATTTCTATACCTGCAAAAATTTCATTCTGCTTTGACTTTTCAGAGTCAAGCTTATCATCAAAACGAACACTGATTGATTCTTCCACAATCTGTGTTTCTGTATTGTATACTCTGTACCCTCTTGAGCGTTCAGAGTATCCTAACATAATACACTTCTGTTCCTTAGAGTCAAACTTGTTCAAATAATTCTTTGTATTTAATATAAAGCAAGTACATCCAAATGGATGAAAATATGAAATGTTGGGCTTTCTGTTCTTCCACAATTCATATGGAGTCTTTTCTAGAATAGGTCTTATTGAGATTCTATTCTGAATGTAGCACGCTGTGTTTATTGCCTCTGCCCAGAAAGTCTTAGCAACGTTTGTCTCATTGATCATGGTTCTGGCCATTTCTTGCAATGTTCTGTTCTTTCGTTCTACAACTCCATTTTGTTGGGGAGTTCTAGGACAAGAGAAATCATGCAGAATGCCTCTGTCATTAAAGAATGACTCAAAATATTTATTTTCAAATTCTCCACCATGATCACTTCTGACTTTAACGATTCTAAGATCTTTTTCATTCTGAACTTGGTTACAGAAGGTAACAAACACAGAGTGTGACTCGTCCTTGTGTCTTAAGAACTTTACCCATGTCCATCTGCTATAGTCATCTACGATTACTAACCCATACTTCTTACCACTGACTGAAGCAGTTTTAACTGGTCCAAATAGGTCAATGTGCAGAAGTTCTAATGGCTTAGAGGTAGAAACAACATTTTTGGATTTAAAAGAAGGTTTTGCAAATTTGCCTTTCTGACATGCTTCACACAGAGCATCTGAATTGAACTTCAAATTTGGAAGTCTTCTGACCAGATTGAGTTTGTTAATCTGAGATATTCTTCTCATACTAACATGCCCCAATCTTCTGTGCCAGATCCACTGCTCGTTGTTAACAGACAGAAGACATTTTACATTCTGACTCTTTAGTTCAGAAAGTTTGATTTTGTAAATGTTGTTTTTCCTCTTTCCATTAAACAGGATAGTCCCATCTTTCTGACTAACAGCTTTACATGATTTTTGATTAAAGATTATATCATAACCGTTATCACTTAATTGACTTATGGATAACAGATTATGCATCAATCTATCTACTAGCAGAACATTATTAATAGAGGGAAGATTTCCATTACCTACAGTTCCAGAGCCAATTATCTTTCCCCTCTGATTGCCTCCAAAGCCAACGTGGCCTCCAGGCTTAAGTTCCAGGCTTTGGAACATATGCCTTCTTCCCGTCATGTGTCGTGAGCAGCCAGAGTCCAGGTACCATGACTGGTGTTTCTGACTTGCTGCTAAAGATATCTGCAACATGTATTATTTTATCCTTAGGTACCCAGATTTTCTTGGGTCCTGATTTGTTAGTTTTACCAAAACTCTGGTTGAATTTTGGTTTCACAGAGTGCTTACTGCTAGTATATTTGATATCATGTGTGTGACCATACACAAAGTGTGAATTTAGAGGAGTGTGTTTAATGGTTAAGTCCATGACATTCTTTGGTGTAGGAACCTTACCTTGGTATCCTATTCCTTTCCTGCCGTTTCTGCTAACTCCATAGATCATTGAAGCCATTCTGCTTCTATCTATGCTTTTAGCTAGGAACTTCTGGAAACTGTGATCATACTCCTTGATGATCTCATCAGCGTTGCTGGGAGTTTCAGAAATTGGTTCCTTCTGAGAGTTTTGTAAAGTGTTTTCTAATTTTGAAATCTTATCTCTCAGCTCAGAATTTTCCAATTTGAGACTCTCAGACTTATTAGAGTCAGATTCAAGATTCCTTTTCAGGTCTCTGAATTTAGCTCTAATCTGCTGATAACGTTCCAGAATTTCATTGAGGCTTTCAGCAAGTTCAGCCTTTGTAAAGTTAACAGCGAAGTTAGGAAATACCTCTTCTGTGTCTGATTCTGAGTCTGATTCAGAAGCTTCACTATCTTCTGAGATGTTTGCCATGAGAGCTATGTTTGCCCTTTCATCATCTGATTCTGAGTCAGCTTCAGACGAGTCAGAGTCATCCCATGTGGCCATGAGACTTTTCTTCTTCTCTCTTCCAAACTTCTTTTTGGGCTTTTCCCTCTGAAGCTTTGGGCAGTCACTCTTGTAGTGTCCTTGCTCATTGCACTCGTAGCAGATGATGTCTTTGGTGTTTGGCTTCTTGCTATTGGAGGAGCCTTCAGATCTTCTGTATCCAGAGGAAGAATCTGTCCTTCTGTATCTGGAAGAAGACTCGTTCTGATCAGATCTTCTAGGATTCCTGAACTTCCTTTGTCTTTGCTTCCACAGTTGATTTACTCTTCTGGAGAGAAGGGAAAGTTCGTCTTCTTCTGATGAGGATCCATCAGATGTTTCTTCAACTGCCTGCAAAACTTTAGACTCAAATTTTCTGTTAGATTTTAATGCTAAAGGCTTACCTTGCTTCTGAGGCTCATCAGCTTCTAGCTCTATCTCATGACTTCTGAGGGAGCTTATAAGTTCCTCCAGAGTGATTTTGTTGAGATCTTTAGCTAGCTTCAGAGCAGTAACCATGGGCCTCCACTGCTTGGGTAAACTTCTGATTATTTTCTTGACATGGTCAGCAGTAGAGTATCCTTTTTCCAGAACTTTGAGACCAGCTACCAGAATCTGGAATCTAGAGAACATAGTTTCAATGGATTCAGATTCTTCCATTTTGAACGCCTCATACTTCTGAATGAGCGCCAGAGCTTTTGTTTCTTTGACTTGAACGTTGCCCTCATGCGTCATTCTGAGAGAATCAAAGATATTTTTTGCTGTGTCTCTGTTGGAGATCTTTTCATACTCAGTATAGGAGATGGCACTGAGGAGGATGGTTCTGGCCTTGTGGTGATTCTTGAAGTCACGCTTTTGTTGATCAGTCATTGATTTTCTATCAATCTTCTGACCACTTGCATTCACAGGGTGCGTGTATCCATCTGTCACCATATCCCACAGATCAGCATCATGTGCTAGAAAGAAGCTTTCAATTCTGTCTTTCCAGTAATCAAAGTTTTCTCCATCAAAGACTGGAGGTTTGCCACTGAATCTGTCTCTGTCCTCATTGTTGTCATTGCTGATGTGAGAATTGTTTCATGCCATAGTGTTTTTCTGACGCTGGATCTTGTACTGACACGGTTAAGTGTTTTAGCTCAGAACCAGACGCTCTGATGCCAATTGAAGTGGTGAAAAACACAAGAAGGGGGGGTTGAATTGTAAAACTGAAATCTAAAGCAATTGACAAGATATTTTTATCCTGGTTCGTTTGATCTCAAACTACTCCAGTCCACCCGTCAAGGTGATTTCGCCTCTCTCCAACGAGGTCTTAATCCACTATATTCAACTGAATATTACAGACTGCTTTAACAACTGCTAAAGCCTTCTTGATTCAAACCACAACCCGGTTTGTCAAGGTAACACTTTCTTACAAAGAGATAAGACTATGTGTGGGAATGTTTTCTACAAAACTTTATCACAACTGTGATGTATACACAAAATGAAGCTTAGAAAATAGATTGCTAAACAGTAATGGAGTATCAGAGTATGTAGTTTAGCAAAACTGGTAGAACGAAGATTATGGTTCAGCTTTGTGCGTGTAGAGATTTGGAGAGCATTAGCCATTATAATCTTCAAAGCCTTGTTTATATAGCACTTGAGATGATGAACGTTGGATGCAATATTCTTGATTCAATGCTAATAACAAGCTTTCCTTATTGAGCAGATCTTGTCTGGAATGAGGCCGTTGGAATTAATTAGCTTTCAATGCACAGTACCGTTGCTTCCTTAACGCAAGTTCTGGCTTGGCTCATTCTGAATCTGCTTCGCTGCTGATGAACTATTGTGTTTCTGTATCAGAGTGTTGAGCGCAGTCTTGTTCATCAGGCTTCAGCATGTACGTGAGTTGATCATCTGATTTTGACGTTCTGATGTAGCAACTTCTGATGCTGGTGTATGAAATCAAATTCTGATGCTGAATAGACGTGATCTTGCTTATCTCAATCAGAGTATCTGCAAGTCAGAACATAATAATTTTAGGCAGCATATAGTTCATTCATGAAACTTATAAATACTATATCTTTTCACTTTGTTATCATCAAAACTTAAATATAGGGTAGTAGATTCAAACATTGTTCTAACATTGAGCAATTGAGGACCTCTAGAAGCATGTCTTGAGTGAAAATGGGAGGGAAAATTTTGGGGTATAATAGAGTGTATGCAGGAGTTTCTTGCCTTGTGACCTTATGTAAACACGCCCAAACAAAAGTTTGTAAAAAAGGGAGCCACATGCCCGAATGAAAGGCATGACTAAGCTTGTGCTGAAGGATTCACACGCTCCAAATAAAGAACGCATGCAGAGGGTGAAAGGCATAATCGAAAACTTGCAACACTGGGAAGGCCATATGCCCCAAACGAAGGAGGCCTGCAGGAGGAAAGATGTGTAATCAAAAGAGAGCAGAAGAGAGGATTTGGCCTCCTGAATCGAAGGACATCATCAGGAGGCTTTTTGCCTTGTGAATTGAAGCTAGTTGATGGGAAGTATTGCCCCGTCGAAGCTTGTAACAAGTTGCTTAAAAGGGTGACTTTGGCCATGTGCATGTTAACATGGTAAGGAATTCCGCCTTGTAAATCTTGGCTAATACGTAGGAAATATGCTATGTGGCCAAACGAAAGATTTGTACAAACATTCAAACAAAGTCTAGTGCTCAAAGAAGCACGAAATGAACTTGCCCAAATGAGTCTAATGCCCCCAATCGAAGCATGAAATGAACTTGCCTCAAAGGAGTCTAGCGCCCAAACTAAAGATGCAACCAGAGCCAAAGTGTCCAATCGAAGGATGCAAAATCGAAAAAAACTTGCTTTTCCTTTAATTTTGTCAAAAAAGAGTATTTTCATCTGTTTTGTATTTTTTAGCAATTTCCTCTTTAATTTCGATGCTGAAAAGTCCAAATATATTTGTGTAAGCTTGAATTTTTGGAAGCCCTTTGTGAGAAATGTCTTAAGAAATGAGAGGGCAAATTTTGGGGTACAACAACAATATATGAACTGATCAGTTGTTCTTTGTAGCACCGTTGAGTTGAGGGAAAAAAATCCCTGACTGCTACTAGGGATGAAAAAATGTGATTCTTCATTATTTGTTAAAGTTGAATTGCTGGGAGATAGACTTCCGTGGCTAGAGAAATAAACACTACTAGGAAAAGAAAACTCTGTAAACTGCTTGAGGATTTTTATGAAACCATATTGGGGGAACCCAGGAAGTTAATGAACCATGTTATGGAATTATTTAAGATGATGGGGAGATGATTGGAGACTCTTTCTCTATAGGGGATGTCAGAATCTCTGACATCAATAGGCTGTGTTCTGAAGGAGATGGAAGTGACTTCATAGGATTGGCGAATCTTAAACCTGAAGAGTTAGATTGGCGAATCAGCCATTCGTGACTTGAAGGTGGAAGATGATTGAACACTAGAGTGCCCAGAAATTTGCACTTGGTGATATTATGTTTGACGTGTAAGGAATGGGCTTAAAGATGCCATTTGGGGAAATGATGGAGAGTTGTCGGAGATGGGCTTATAGATGCCATCCCAAGGTTATTGTTGACAAAAATTAGACTAAGTATAAGCTTGACTTCAACTGGAATAGATGCTATGACGTTTGTAGAATGGTATATGAATGTAATATGTGAATTTATTAGTTGTTCTATTGCAGCGCTATTGAATTAGGGAAAATATACCCCTTATTGCAGCTGGCGATGAAGAATGTAGGTCTTCAGATTTTGTTGAAGCTGAACTTCTGGGAGCTGATCTTCCGTTGTTAGAGAAATAAACTATGTTGGGGAAGGAAAGCTTTGTGCACTGCCTGAGGATTTTGTGAAATCCTATTGGGGAATCCTGAGAAGTTTGATGACTTTACTCGGGAATACCTAATGTTGGAGCAGTAGTTGGAAATTCCTGTTCTGCCGGGGATACAAGAACACCTGACATCACTAGGTTGTAAGCTGAGGATATGGAGGCGACTTTTTAGTAAGATTCCCCTGCCTCTGTACCTGCTAAAGAAAGTACCTGCGGAGACTTTATGGATGGTTTGAGTGTTATCCCAACTCCTAGGGTGCTTGGTAAATGATGATCAGGATGATAAGTCTTCTACTGATAAATAAATGAAAAGATAACGGGACATAGTCGTACGTTTTTAATCCCTAACTTTTTCCTGGACCGCCCTTTCAGGTTTTCAGTCCACCAGGACACCTTTTTTGCTCAAGCTGCCTTTTCAGGCTTTCGACTTGCCAGGTGTACAATTTTTTTGTATAAATCCCTAATTTTTTCCCGAACTCTTTTGGTTCGTCGGGATGCCCTTAATTTTGCCTAGGCCTGTCAACCTAGCGGGTCTTTTTCATGCGTAGTATTTTCTGACTATGTTCGCGCTCATAGGATATGGATAGTTGCCACCGTCTATGACAACAAGTGTTGTAGAAATACCAGAAAATGTTTATATGATTTCATGTGCCCTTTCATACGTGGGATCATGTGTGGGGCTGCTTCAGAATGAATCGGGTGCACCTGATGTTTGATCAAGTTTCTGATAGTCTTGAATTTCCTAGGTACCTTTTCTAAGAACTGTCATGTGTAAGTATAAGAGTGCGCCTAAGAGGGGGTGAATTAGGTACTTTAATATTTTTCTGGTTTTAGTGATGATGGATATTATTTTTATGGTTTAGTGCATGAGTTTACAAATGTGTTTCTTTCTTTTCTAGTTTATGATTAGTGATGAAAGCGGTAAATGCGAAAAAGTAAAGAACACAAAGATGTATCCTGGTTCCTCTCACAGTCTGAGAGTACTCCAGTCCCCTTTCAACATGAAAGAGATTTACTAATTGTCAGATCTTTAGACAAGACACCCTAGTCCTTCTATACAAGACTCTAACCAATAAAACCACCAAGAACAATCCTCTTGGACCAAGAACAATCCTCTTGGATTTTCACTATGTCAAAAATGAGAACAATCCTCTCAAGGTGACCTTACTTGTATCCAACAGTCCTGGAAAAACAAGATTACAAAACCACTTGATCTTATTTTCAACAATCCTGAAAAATAAGAAAGTGTATAGCAATATTCGATTGATAGAGTTTGTAGTGCAATGATCACTTTGAGTGATTTTATCAATGACTTGATCTTCTCTTCTAATAACAATAATATACAACGACTCAAGACTATAGAATGCTCAAAGTTTTCTGTTTAACAATATATGAAAATGTGCAGAAAAACTTTGTGTATGAAAGTGAAGAGAAAGCTTGAGTTTTGATATTTTAAAATTCAGAAACTATTGATTGGAAGAGGTACTTAAAATGATTTTGAAAATTAGTATTTATATTTTCATAGCACCCTTTTGAAACAACATATAATTCTGCAAATGAATCATGAACAATTTCCAAGATTGAGTGAAAGGTTTCCAAGAAATGGTGTTATGAGCAAGCATGAGTAAAGCTGCTATTTTTCAAAATCGTTCAGCATGCAATCGATTGCACCGTTGTGTAAATAGATTGCACGTGTTTTAACAGCTAAAAAATTCAAATATTTTCAGTGAGCAATCGATTGCACATGTGTGTAAATCGATTTCACTTTAAAACAGTAGCAAAATTTGATAGAGAGTAATCGATTGCACAGACATGCAAATCGATTTCCATTAGAAACAATAGCTAACATTTTGAAAACGTGAAGCATGCAATTGATTGCACCAATATGCAAATCAATTGCATCCAAGTGAAAATTGAGTTTTTGCTTAGAAAATATGAGAAAAAGTTTGGACAAGATAAAATATTTATTTTTACCATTGAGCATCTATGTCTTAAGTTCAAAGTAAGTATTATCATTATACCTTGAAATTTGCTAAGTGCTTGAACCAAAGACTTTATCCATTGATGCTTTTAGCTTGATCAACATATTTGCCTTCTTGCCAATATAGTTTGTCTTCATCAAAACAAAATGCATTGAGAATCATTTGAGAAGCTTGATATTACATTCTCCCCCTTTTTGATGATGACAAAAAATCTTTCTTGAAGCTTTGTTATTTCCGGAAAGATACTTCTCCCCCTAAGATGTATAACTCCCCATTTGTATGAGAAGCTTTGAAATCATTTGGATTTTCTCATCTTGAAGGATTCTTTGTACCTTAAAAGTTTAAGACAAGGAAATACACAAGCATAAAGTTTAACATCCTTCTCCCCCTTTGACATTATCAAAAAGAAGGGAAAGATGCATAAAAATATACATACATACATATACTAAACCTTCTCCCTCTTTGTCTTTAGCAAAAAGGAATGGGGAAAGACTTAAAATATATAATGAAATTTTAAAAATTTTACCTATGAGTTTTACCTCAAGAGTGACTTCATAAACCATTCCTCCTTGATGAATTTTAAGTCTTTTCAACAAAGTTGTCTTTTACTTAGAAGTTGTATTTTGTTCTTCAACATAAAGTACATCTTCAATGGATTTGAAAGTTAGTGTATGAACTTTGGCAATTCCAAGAATTCTTCCTTTAAAGTATTTCCCATATGTAAAATAATCCTTGGACTTGAACTAGATTTAAAAGTTAGTGTATTTCTTCCAACAAATGCTTAGAACCACCACTTATCAAAACACCATAGATTTAAAGTGGTCCTCTAGCAAACCTACAAAATAATTAAGTTTGATTTGGTACCTAATATGCTTTCGATCCATCATAGTTAGTTCCCTTCTTAACCCACACATAATTCCCACTTGCTATACTAAAGTTTCTAACATAGCAAGCATTAGGTGTATGGCCAACAATACCACAATAAAAGAAAGTAGGTTCGAAGTTACTTCTATATCTAGAAGAGTAAGATTTCTTCTTAACAAATCTTTTCTTTTTAGGATATTGATGAACTACTTTAGGTTTGTTCACTTTCTCTTTGGATGATTGATCACTAGCCTTAACAAAGATAGTTTTATTAGAGCTTGGTTTTGAAAACTTTGAATATCCAAGTCCACTTTTATCATTGGAATATCTTTGTTGGCTAAGAACACCTTCCAATCCAATTTGACCATTTTCATATCTTTCAATAACTATTTTTAATTGTACAATTTGGAAAGAGAGTTATTCACAATTTTTGCATACAAAATTCTATTTTTGCTCACTAAAATTTTGTTTTTCATCTTTGAGATCTTTTTCCATAGACTCACATTTTTCTTCTAAAGCTGAAATTTGTTTCTTTTGAGATGAAATAGTTTTGTATAGAATTTTGCATTCATTTAATAGTTCATCTATAGCACCTTGTGCATCACTATCAAAAAGAGAAAATTCATTACTAACCTCTTAATTTTAACTATTGGAATGGTGTGAGGCCATCAATGCAAGATTAACACGTTGATTGTTTTCGGAATCGGAAGATAAACTTTCCCATGCTATATATGCTTTCTTTGACTTCTTATCTTTATTTCTCTTGAAAAATTTCTTCTTCTTTTCAAGTTTAGGACATTCACTTTTAACATGTCCCTTTTCTCCACATTCAAAGCATATAACCTTCCTTGTCGGTGCTTCCCTTTTTCTTTCCTTTCGTAGAACCTTTTCAATCTTCCTGATGACATCATCATTTTCACTACTAGTGGATTCATCCTCTTGATTTCTATCATGATTTTTTATCCTTGTATTTAAAGCAATTTCTTTTGAATCTTTTACTTGGATTTCATGCTTTTCATGTCTTGCAAGTTTCATCTCATATTCTTGAAGTTTTCCGAACAAAGTGGCAGAAGTCATTATGGATAGATTCTTCTTCTCGGATATTGCTGTCACTTTTGGTTGTCATTCCCTGGATAAAGATCTAAGCACTTTAAGATTAAGTTCATCATTAGTTAAAGTCTTACCGAGTGCTTTCAAATGATTTGTCAAGTGCACAAATATTTTCTGCAAGTCGAGGATTGATTCTCGGGGCTACATTCTGAATAGTTCGTATTCTTGACTCAATGTATTTAATCTCGATCTTTTAACTTCAGCGGTTCCTTCATGAGTTTATACCAAGGTATCCCATATTTCTTTCATCGTTTTGCATGCCGAGATACGGAAGAATTCATCCATGCTAAGTGCACCTTGAAGAATATTGATTTCCTTTTTATCATATAGAACCTTTTTCTTATCATCTTCATCCCATGCAGCTTTAGGCTTTGATGAGCCAACACCATTGATCACCATTATAGGAATAAATGGACTGTTCTCGATAGCATCCCATATTTCCTCTCCTTGTGCTTCTAGATGTGCCTTCATGCGTATTTTTCAAAAGTCAAAATATTCACCACAAAATAGAGGAGGCTTGTTGTTACTACCACCATCTTTGAAAATGGGATTTTGATTTGCGGAAGTCATTATGGATATTTTAGGAACATGTTACCTATAACCTGATCTGATACCAGTTGTAAGTATAAGAGTGCGCCTAAGAGGGGGGTGAATTAGTTACTTTAATATTTTTCTGGTTTTAGTGATGATGGATATTATTTTTCTGGTTTAGTGCATGAGTTTACAAATGTGTTTCTTTCTTTTCTGGTTTATGACTTGTGTCGGAAGCGGTAAATGTGGAAAAGTAAAGAACACAATCCTGGTTCCCCTTATAGTCTGAGAGTACTCCAGTCCCCTTTCAACATGAAAGAGATTTCCTTATTGTTAGATCTCTAGACAAGACACCCTAGTCCTTCTATACAAGACTCTAACCAATAAAACCACAAAGAACAATCCTCTTGGACCAAGAACAATCCTCTTGGTTATTCACAATGTCAACGATGAGAACAATCCTCTCAAGGTGACCTTACTTGTATCCAACAATCCTAGAAAAACAAGATTACAAAACCACTTGAACTTATTTTCAACAATCCTGAAAAATAAGAAAGTGTATAGCAATATTCGATTGATAGAGTTTGTAGTGCAATAATCACTTTGAGTGATTTTATCAATGACTTGATCTTCTCTTCTAATAACAATAATATACAATGACTCAAGACTATATAATGCTCAAAGTTTTCTGTTTAACAATATATGAAAATGTGCAGAAAAACTTTGTGTCTGAAAGTGAAGAGAAAGCTTGAGTTTTGATATTTTAAAATTCAGAAACTATTGATTGGAAGAGGTACTTAAAATTATTTTGAAAATGAGTATTTATATGTTCATAACACCCTTTTAAAACAGAATATAATCCTGCAAATGAATCATGAACAATTTCCAAGATTGAGTGAAAGGTTTCCATGAAATGGTGTTATGAACAGGCATGAGTAAAGCTGCTGTTTTTCAAAATCGTTCAGCATGCAATCGATTTCACCCTTGTGTAAATAGATTGCACGGGTTTTAACAGCTAAGAAATTCAAATATTTTTAGTGAGCAATCGATTGCACATGTGTGTAAATCGACTGCACTTTAAAACACTAGCAAAATTTGATAGAGAGCAATCGATTACACAAACATGAAAATCGATTGCACTTAGAAACAATAGCTAACATTTTGAAAATGTGAAGCGTGCAATCGATTGCACCAATATGAAAATCGATTGCATCCAAGTGAAAATTGATTTTTTGCTTAGAAAACATGAGAAAAAGTTTGGACAAGATAAAATATTTCTTTTGACCATTGAGCATCTATGTCTTTAGTTCAAAGTAAGTATTATCATTATACCTTGAAATTTGCTAAGTGCTTGAACCAAAGACTTTATCCATTGATGCTTTTAGCTTGATCAACATCTTTGCCTTCTTGCCAATATAGTTTGTCTTCATAAAAAAATGCATTGAGAATCATTTGAGAAGCTTGATATTACATCATGGAAGGATTCGAAGACATGATACTGACACCATTTGATACTACTGGCACAGATAAGCAATTTGGTGGTACCAAAGATTCAAATCTCACAGCGATTTTCTGCTGGAATCCCCGATCAATGTAACAGCCCCCGAGTGATTTAGATGGAGATCTGCCCCTGGCTATTCAACATTTTTAGAGAGATTCTTTTCATATTGGCTTGACTGCTCCAGATTAATTAGACACCATGTCATGCCCCTTGATTATGAAAGGCTTGTTATTGGGAATGTTTTTTGCGTCTGAGGTAATTCTTTCCATTGAGGGGGTCTTCGTTCACTAAATATTCGTTGTGTGAATTACTCTGCCATTTGAACAATTAACCATATGCAAACAATGTCATCTAAAGAATGCAAAGCTTATGTCTGTCTTGAAATTTTTTGAAAATGCGTTTTTTGTAGTAAAATGAAATTTGCAAGAATGTGATATCAACTCATGATTTATAGCAAACCTTACAGGAGTCAGGATACCTTTGTAACAGTATTCTCTCGAACTAACCCATGATTCAGCTAGGACTTTTAAGGGTTATAACGTGGCCCGGTTGACGGTTCAAGAAACAAAGGATAAAGGATCAAATTTTATTTGTACCCAACCCTCTCTTCATGATATTCTTCAGTCCTATGCTCAGTTAATTGTGCATTTCAAATCCTAGTTGAGGTCTGGAATGTTGCCCCCGATATTCCGGTGATGGTTCAGAAATTGAACTTTTGTTTGAGAAGGCAGTCATTTTTGTGACCTTTTATTTTTGTTGGGGATTTGTAGGACCTCTTTCTCTTTTGATTTTGCTATCCCTGTCTTTTGCCTAAACTGTTTCTTTTGTGATTACAGCCAGCGGGATGCCCCCGTTTTTTTCTTAAGTCTCCTTTATAGGTTTTGACTTAATGGGCTTTTATTTTGAGAGATAATGACTGCCTGTTCTTAATGATTATATGGAACCATCACCATCTTTTAGAGAGCATATTCTACACTATTTTTCGTGTATGAAGGGAAACTTTTGCGACTGAATGCACATATGAATTAACTGAGAAAACTACTTTGCCCCAAGTTATGATTAAGGGTTTTAATTTGTGTGAAAAGAAAAATCCTACTTCTTAGGCTCAAAGTGGTTTACTAGGGATTATCTTCCTTATAACTCCACTATTTAGGATTTGAAACAACGCTTGTACATCGTTAAAGGGATCTGTTCAAAAGCATATTGTAGAGATTGTGGTATCGTTCTCTTCATCCTCCCTCTAAAGGATTAGAGTTTTTAATCAAGAGTTGAATATCACAAAAGGGAAGTAAGAAAGCAGTTTAAGCATAATGAAAACAAATTAATTCAAGACAAACATGTGCAATGCATTAATGAAATAACAAATTTTGACATGACAATAATTGTTTGAACAAACAAAGAAAATACAACTTGAGAATTCAAATGAACGAAAATGCTCTCAATCCTGGCCATGATTTGGCATGGGAGAAGTGTTCACGTTGGGAGTCTCGGGAGGGTCGAACTCAATCTCCTTTGCGTCAATCATATTTTGAATCTTGTATTTCAGTGCCCAACAATCGTTAGTATCATGCCTAGGACTACCAGAATGATACGCACAGCTTGCATCAGGATTTTAGTTAAGAGAAGAAGTCTTAGGGTTTGGATGAGGTCCTATCAACGTGATCAAATTCATCCTCAACATATGTTGTAATGCTTGAGACAGCGGCATGTTGATCTTGGTAAACTGTCTCTTAGGCTCGTCTTGCCTTCACTGATTACCCTGTTGTTGTAGTCTTTGCACGCGTGCCGAATTAGAGACCAGCACTGCCCCTACAGATTGGTGGTAGTCTACTTTATTACGACCCTTCTGGCCACACACAACATTGGCTTCCCTCTTACCAGCAAATGGCTTCTTCTCAGCATTAGAAGATGCAACCATCGTGATATTCCCACTCTTGATACCACTTTCGATCCTTTCTCTAGTCAGAACCATCTTTGTGAACCCAGATGAGGAACTCCCAATCAGCAGATTAAACAACGGGCCTGTTAGAGTGTCCATGAACATGCCTACCATTTCCCGATCATTAAGAGGAGGTTGTACCCTGCCAACTAGATCTCTCCATTTCTGGGCATATTCCTTGAAGCCTTCGCTAGAACCCATAAACATGCTTTGGAGTTGTGTACAAGTTGGAGCGAGGTCAACATTGTATTGGTACTTCTTGTAGAAAGCATCATCAAAGTATTCCCAGGTATGAATGTCTGTTCTTTCTAGCTGATAGAACCACTCCAGTTGTGTCCCAGCTAAACTTTCTTGAAAGAAATGGACCCATAACTTCCGGTCAGCAGTGTGAGGCTGGATCTTCCTAACATAGGACCTTAAGTGCAACTTACGGCAGGAGACACCGTCATACTTAGAAAATTTAGGAACCTTGAACTTTGGTGGGATGGCCACTCCAGGAACCAACCTTAACTCTTCAAAGTCCAAGCCAGGTAACTGCTGAATCTCCATAGCATTGAGACGATCCTCCAGTTTTTTATATTTATCGTTAGCAGGAGGATATTGTTCCTCAGAGTAATCATCTTCTTCTTCATCAGCCTCGGGGTTGTTGACTTCTTCATGATTATCCCCTTAGTTTGATGGATTTGTGAGATCTAGAGCTCGTTTAATTGGTCCTTTGAGTCTTCTTCCCATATTCAAGATGCCAACCAATTTCTTTTCCTTCTTCTTCTCTTTGATGACGAGAGCTTTCAGTTCTTCCTGCCCCTGGGCCAAGGCCATGAACATTTTTTAGAACTGAGCATTTTGAGCTTGAAGGTCTTTTACTGTTTGTTCAAGGGCCATTTCTTTTGCTTAAATAAACAACGAAAAGATGAGAAACATGTACTGGAAGACCTGTTATGAAATGGCATGCATGCAATGTTTTCAAGAATCTCACGAGGTAAACAAGAAAATGTCAGAAGTTGAAATTTGCAGCTTTGATTGAAGAACTTCATATCTTTGAGTGTCCTTCTACGAGAGTCAAGCTCACCATATCAAGTGGGTTATAGCCCCTGACTCAAGTTGTCATGTTTTGGTCTTTAATGACATTGGCTAGAGGAAAATAAATCCCTTTGCCCCTTGGTAGACGTCTGATTTATCATAACCTGCATCACAAACCCTTGAGATCCTTGAAATGGTTAAGGAAATATTGTGGCATAATATTATGATGTGTATGCTATGTGTTAAGCAAAAGTGTAAGGTGATGAAGACAAGTGAGACTAAGAAGTCCAGGTTACTGGATAACAACTGTAAACAAATCCTGCAAGGAGATCATGTTGTTAGATAAAAACCTTGCAAGTAGCTCAAGTTGAAAGTAAACAAATCACATAAGCAGCCTTAGGTTTAGGCTTCCCTGGGGTTTGTAGGTAAGTACCCTCTTGAAATTTAGTTGGCTCAACCTGTCCTCGTAATAGTAACCAGGTTCTAAGGGATCTCAATATCACTGATCTTTCCCACAAGTTTCGTTCCGATCGACAACTGACTTGCCACCAAACAAAACTCGGAAATCAAATCTCAATGAGTGTAGTATCGAGTATCAACCGACTTAGGACTACACCAAATACGACTATCTCACTACTTCCTAATGGCCAAGTTGGTCAATTAAAGGTTCTAAGGTCAGTTGATGCTTTATGACACCACGCAGCGGCCCCATATTCTCCTTGATTACTCAAGGGCTACCGGTACCAACCAAAGTGTCACATCAACGTAGCTATCGCTTCAACCGTGTCGGTATACCCCGCACAGTTTCCACAATCTATTGCTACTTACCTAAAAGGTGCCCCAGATCCGGGTGTAGGATCTATAGTAACCCAAAAAAAACCCTCAAAAGTAAAGCAATCAAAGCATACAAAGCAGTTAAATAATGAACTAACTCTAAGGTAACCTCACTTTTTGTAGTCCTCAGTAGAGTCTCCAGTTCTGTGATACGGTGTCAGAACCAATTGTTATATTGGTTTTGCATTTGTATTCGCAAATGTTGTGGTAAGCAAGAGTCACCACCGACTTTTCTTTTATCCAAATTAAGGAAAGGGTGAAAAGAACAGAAAAATACCTTTTCGATAATTTTCTAAGTAAGGGGGGTAGATTATGGAAAGGGAAGGTGTTAGCACCCTTTCAATCTGTAGTTCTCTATGGGCTCTTAGATGATTAGCTCATTTTAAAAGTACCTTGTGCTTTGTGTGTTTTGAAAAATGTTTTGAAATGACTTAGTGCGGCGATTCACTTTATGATAACTCTTGTATCAGTCCTCAACAGTGTTGATAAAGCGTTTTTTTGAAAGTGTTTTGAAATGCTTTTGTGTACACTACGCCAAAAAAGACTTACGAAAGCGCTTTTTTTGGCCTTTAAAAGCACTTAAAAGCGCTTTCGTAGGTGGCGCTGCTATAGGTTTTAGCAGCGCTTTTTGTTTAATGAAAAGCACTCTCATAAGTTTTCTTTTAGCAGTGCTTTTTTCTGGAAAAGCGTTGTCTTAGGTAGGCTTTTAGCAACACTTTTTTCTGGAAAAGCGCTTTCGTAGGTGGTCTTTTAGCAGCGCTTTTGCCTGGAAAAGCGCTGTCATATGTTTACCTTAGACAACGCTTTTTGTGAAAAAGCGCTTTCATAGGTTACCTAAGGCAGCGTTTTTCTTGAAAAAGCGCTTTCATAGGGTGTTTTTTTTAGAGGTATAATTTATATAATTCATATACCTGCATTGTTTGCAGCATATTATTTATATAAACCAGTTGCCATAACCTGTAATTTATAAACCGCGGTAATGCATTGTATACCATTGTAATCCAAAATATATACACACCATTTTTGTACCTCAAAATATATAAAAACTATTGTTATCAGCATTGTAACTCAAAAAGAAGATGTGGCTCAAACTAAATAGTACTCAATAATCTAAAGATAACTGATACACTTACAAAACCTTCCTCAAATATCCAAATCAAATATAACAATAATTAAGGACGTACAAGAGTTTCTGCAATAACTTTGAAAACAAAAAATAACAATATTGTAATACTGCTTCCTTTCTAACTCTCAGTCTGCTCCCTCAACCTTCAGATGGTACTCTGAACAGTCACAATACTGGCAGTACTGTCAAAATAATAAGCACAAAGAAAATCACAAGGTTAGCAACTATATAGAAGCAATTAATCAATTGAGAAAACATGTTTTTTGAGCAAGATTCTTACTTCAAAGTGTAAGCACCACCAGCCTTGACCTTCCCATAATCTTTGCAGCCCCAAATACCAACAGCCTTTCTCTTAACAGCATACTACATACAACAAATTGAGAACATAATCAACCAATGCAGATGGAAAAAACTCGTCACAAAACACCTTAAAAAAAACTACCTTTCCACAAAACTCGTAGAAGAATTTACTGTGCTGACTGACTTCCATCTTCTTAATTTGCTTCCTCAAACTAGCACCATATCGGGTGCTTGAAATTAGAACACAAACCTATCAGTTATCACCATTTACGACACAAAAACCATAAACTCATCTTAGCTGAGAATTTCATTTAAATTAGAAGCAAATAAATCTAAGCTAAACCTAATTGAAATTAAAAAACCCACAAAGTTTTTAGGGTTAGAACAAACACATTTATAGTGAATTGAAATGAAATAAATATCTACAAAACAAACAAATCTGAAACCGAAAAGCACAACAAACAAGACAAAATGTTGAAAAGTAAGAAAATTGATAGAACGTACTGTATTTGCCAACAATACCGGCCTTCTTGGTTCTCTTAGTCTGTAACCAAAATCACAAACAATAATCACATAAGAATGAAATTATAATAACAGTTTAAAATTCAACAAGCTGTGAAAATGAACGAACCATTTTGGAGCGGCTTCACGGGATGCTGTGAGAAACGAAGATGAGCGGCTATACTGCAAATGGTTTCCAACAAGGGTTTCTGTTGAATAACTTATAATAATAATTCGGGTATGGGCTTAACTAATGAGCTTAGAAAAGTGATACGAATTGTGTTTTGATATTTATTATAAAACTACCTACGAAAGTGCTTTTAAAAGCGCTTTCTAAAGGTCATCTATAACAACGCTTTTACATCAAAAAGAGCTTTCGTAGCATATTCTATAGCAGCGCTTTTAAAAGCGCTTTCTAAAGGCCGGCTTTAGCAGCGCTTTGGAAAAGAGCTTTCTAAGGCTGACCTTTAGCAGCGCTTTTGAAAAGCGCTTTCTTAAGGTACCCTCTGAAAGGCCAGCTTTAGCAGCGCTTCCCAAAAAGCGCTTTCTAAGGGTGACCTTTAGAAGCACTTTTGAAAAGCGCTTTCTTAAGGCACCCTTTGAAAGCGCTTTTTTAAGCGAATTTTTTTTAAAACCTACAGCAGCGCTTTTTTCCAAAAGTGCTTTCTTTTATGTGCTGCTAAAACTTATTTTTGGCATAGTGGTAAGTGTGAAAATTTGTTTTGAGCAAGCATCCCAGAACTATCTACTTATACTCGAAAGGTTTGTTATTTTCCTCCTATCCTTTAGATAGCGCTATTTTACTATTAGTGAGTAGGTAGCCCAATCGTTGGATGTTGAGGGACAATCGAAGGGACGTACAGTCATAAAGGCAACATGTGGAGATGCTTTACAATTTTGTCTAAGGACTAGATCATTTACCGAAAGGCAACATTGTAGGGTCATCGAGGGACTATGATCTTTTGATTTACGGGTCTTTGCTAAAGCGTCCCCGTTTCGAGGGACATGACTATTTTTTTAAGGCAACCAAAGTGGGCATGCCCTAGAGGTGTATGTGTGTAATTGATTTAATTCAGTTATTTATCTTGCGCATTTAGGTTTGCTAACATTTTAATTTTCAGTCTTATCATACACTCCTAAATACTAGTAGTTAATATTTGCAGAAATTTAAACAGCGAGAATAAAAATTCTACGCTATTACAATGCTTCGGGACAGTTACATAAAAAAGTGCAAGAAAATAAAGTGCGGAATTTTAAATCTAGACTATTACATCCCATAATGAGTTACATGAATATAAAAGATGTGAAGGTAAATAAAACACGCGGAAATAAAGACGTTTAATAAATCCTAAGAATGAAAATATTTTGGTTTTATTTTTATTTCTTTCAAGAAAAATAATTAAACTAAATCTAAATTTAATTTAAGAAAATAAATATTGAAATTAACCTAATTCTAATATTTTTTGTGTTTTTTTTTTGTTAAGAAGACATTTGAATTAAAATGAACCTGAGTCTAATTGATTTTAAGTTGATAAAATAAAATTAAAATAATTAATTAATTAAAATAATTTTAGAAAACTTAAATCTATTTTTTTATTATTTTATGATTAAATAAAAATGATTTTGAAAAAGTAAATATAAAAAGAAGTAAATAAAGAAATTTGACGTTAGTTTTGGCTAAAGGTCTCTGAATTTTGCGTTTCGAAGCCAAGCTTTCGATCAGTGTTGAGAATGGCATCTCATGAACCAGGCCTATAAACTTACATGCTTCACGTCCAACCTGCTCTATGTACGACTACAAACATGTATGCAAACGTCAAATAGATTAATAAATAAAGATTAACAAGATTAGATTTAAATAAACTATACCGAACGATGCAACTTGTATGGACGACTCAGGCACGCTCCTGGCCAAGGTGAGGAATGGAAATGACTCCTAGGAACCTCAGGAGTGCAAAGATGGCACGAGATTGGATGGAGGAAAGCTGAAGATCAAGTTTTGAATTTTCACAACTTTTGGACGATTTTGAGAATTTTGAGAGAGCTTTGTGAAGAGCTTTTGAAGAGATTTTTGAAGAGTAATTTCATTCCCCTTTGCATATGGTTTGCTTATGCTTATATAGAGGTATGAATGAGGAAACATACATGGCAAGGAATCAATTAACCAAACCATGATAAAACAAAAATCAAACATATTGAAAACTTTCCATTTTTTGAGTTTGTTCTTGCCATTTTTGAAGATCCTTGTCTCTTTTTGAATGTTCAATGAACCTGGACCATTTGGATGTATATTTCAAGAAAATATGATCCTTCTAATAGATCAAATCAAACCCAAATGTCATGGCCCATTATTCTTTGTATTTTAATTTAATTTATTTGATTTAATTCATATTTAAATGAATAATAATTCAAATAAATAGAAATAAAAATAAAAATAGTGTATGGTTAGGTTTATAGGTCCTTGGGTATGTCATAAACATGTTTGAACCTTAAAATTTAGGTCCATTAACCTAAAAATGCAATTTTTCTCAAAGTTGACTTCATGCATTTTTCACAAATTTGCCCAACTTATGCAAACATAACTTGCTCAATTTTCATATTTTGAAGATGATCTTGGACTTTTTGGAAAGACAAAGATGTCCTATATAATATCTATGTTGATAATTTTTGCTTTTTACGACATTATCTTGATTTGAGTTGTCTTGACAAAAATTGTCTTTTGCTGACTTTCTGAAAATGACCTATAATGTATAAGCTTGTATCTTTCAAATGGTGCATTTCTTGGACTTGAGGGATGAAAAAAAGTTGTTGGGAATTGGAATCCCTTCAAAATTAGATTTGGTTGGTGTAAAATGGATGAAGTATGTGAAAGTTATGCCTGGTGAAAGTTCAATTGACTTTTCCTAGGAAACCATAATTTAGCAAATCTTGACTTTTGATGATCTGAGGACTTTCTTTGAGGAATCACGATCAACCCTTGATTAAATGATGAATATCACTTAAAATTTTTGATTTTGACCAACAATATTGAAGTTTGACTGTATATAGGCCACAATTGACTTTAGACCTAGTACATTTGATTTTCAGGCATTTGAGCAATTGACTGAGCAAACTTGTAGTGGAAAGCATGAAATTTGTCATGGACAATCTTGAAGGAATATTAGGACCATGGAAAACATTTGTTACCTTTTGAGATTACACATCTTGATGAAAAGTGAAACCCTAATTAGAGGTTCATTGCTTAGGAGGAGAGTTCGTCTGATCAATTCTTGGTCAACCTTGAGCAATTGAGGACCACTAGAAGCATATCTTCAGTGAAAAATGGAGGGAAAATTTTGGGGTACAACAGAGTGTATGCAGGAGTTTCCTTCCTTGTGACATTATGCAAACATGCCCAAACGAAATTTTGTAAAAAATGGAGCCACGTGCCCAAACGAAACGCATGACTAAGAGCTTGTGCTGGAGGATTCACACGCTCCAAACGAAGAACGCATGCATAGGATGAAAGGCACAATCGAAAACTTGCAACACTGGGTAGGCCATATGTGCCAAACGAAGGAGGATTGCAGGAGGCAAGATGTGTAATAAAAAGAGAGCAGAAGAGAGGCTTTGACCTCCTGAATTGAAGGACATCATCAAGAGGCTTTTTGCCTTATGAATGAAGCTAGTTGATGAGAAGTATTGCCCTGTCGAAGCTTGTAACAAGTTACTTAAAAGTTTGACTTTGTCCTTATGCTTGTTAACACGGTAAGGAATTTCGCCTTGTAAATCTTGGTTGGTACGTAGGAAAGATGCTACATGGCCAAACAAAATATTTGCACAAACATTCAAACAAAGTCAAGTGCCCAACGAAGCAGGAAATGAACTTGCCCAAATGTGTCCAATGCCCCAATCGAAGCATGAAATGAACTTACCCCAAAGGAGTCCAGCACCCAAACGAAAGATGCAACCAGAGCCAAAGTGTCCAATCGAAGGATGCAAAATCGAAAAGAACTTGCTTTTCCTTTAATTTTGTCAAAAAGAGTATTTTCATCTGTTTTGTCTTTTTTAGCAATTTCCTCTTTAATTTTGATGCTGAAAAGTCCAAATATATTTGTGTAAGCTTGAATTTTTGGGAGCCCTTTGTGAGAAATGTCTTGAGAAATGAGAGGGAAAATTTTGGGGTACAACAACAATATATGAACTGATCAGTTGTTCTTTGTAGCACCATTGAATTGAGGGAAAATAAATCCCTAACTGCTACTAGGGATGAAAAATGTGATTCTTCATTATTTGTTGAAGTTGAATTGCTGGGAGATGGACTTCCGTGGCTAGAGAAATAAACTCTACTGGGAAAAGAAAACTCTATAAATTGCTTGAGGATTTTTATAAAACCCTGTTGAGGGAACCCAAGAAGTTAATGAACCACGTTGTGGAATTCTTCAAGATGGTGGGGAGATGATTGGAGACTCTTGCTCTGCAGGGGATGTCGGAACCTCTGACATCAATACGCTGTATGTTGAGGAGATGGAAGTGACTTCGTAGGATTGGAGAATCTTCTTAAACTTGAGGAGTTAGATTGGAGAATCTGCCATTTGTGACTTGAAGGTGGAAGATGATTGAACAATAGAGTGCCCAGAAATTTTCACTTGATGATATTGTGGTTGAGGTGTAAGGAATGAGCTTAAAGATGCCATTTGGAGAAATGATGGAGAGATGTCAGAGATGCGCTTATAGATGCCATCCCAAGGTGACTATTTACAGAAATTAGACTAAGTCTAAGCTTGACTTCAATTGGAAAAGATTCAGAATAAACCTTTGGTCGATTTAAAACTGAACCTAACAGAAGTCTTGAATAATCTTTAACTGGAAAGAATCAGGATAAATCTTTGGAGTGATTTGTCTGAACTAGGGAAAGCGTCTACTGGGAAAGAATCAGGATAGACCATTGATCAATTTAAACTGAACCAACAGAGGTCTGGAATATTCTTTAACTGGAAAGAATAAAAATAAATCTTGGAGCGATTTGTTTGAACCAGAGAAAATGTCTACGGGAAAGAATCTGGATAAACCATTGAGAGATTTAAACTGAACCAACAAAGGTCTTGAATATTCTTTAACTGGAAAGAATCAAGATAAATCTTTGGAGTGATTTATTTGAACTAGAGAAAATGTCAACGGGAAAGAATCATGATAAATCGTTGAGAGATTTAAACTGAACCAGCGGGGGTCTTGAATTTTCTTTAACTGGAAAGAATCAGAATAAATTTTGGAGCGATTTATCTGAACTAGAGAAAATGTCTCCGGGAAAGAATCATGATAAACTATTGACAGATTTAAACTGAACCAGCTGAGGTCTGGAAAAGAATCAGAATAAATATTTGGAGTGATTTATCTGAACCAGAGAAGGAGTCTACCGGAAAGGAATCAGGATAAACCATTGATCAATTTAAACTGAATTAGCAGAAGTCTGAATATTCTTTAACTAGAAAGAATCAGAATAAATCTTGGAGCGATTTATCTGAACCAGAGAAAATGTCTACAAGAAAGAATCAGGATAAACCGTTGAGAGATTTACACAGAACCAATAGAGGTCTTGAATATTCTTTAACTGGAAAGATCAAAATATATCTTGGAGCGATTTATCTGAACCAGAGAAAATGTCTACGGGAAAAATCAAGATAAACCGTTGAGAGATTTACACTGAACCAATAGAGGTCTTGAATATTCTTTAACTGGAAAGAATCAGAATAAATCTTGGAGCGATTTATTTGAACCAGGGAAAATGTCTATGAGAAAGAATCAGGATAAACCATTGAGAGATTTAAATTGAACCAGTAGAGGTATGGAGGAAGTATTCGTTATGTAGATAGTCACCCTATCTTGTTTCGAGAATTGATCTACAATTGATTTGTTCACAAATAATTGTCCTGTCTTGTTGAAAATTTGATGATGATTTTCTATTGATTGATCTTTCCTGAAAAGGTAAAGAGTTAGTTGTATGTAATGCCATGATGTATGAAATGCATGGTGTAATGATGTTTCTCAAAATAAATTAGATTGTGATATATGCATTTGTGTTGTCGATGTTTATGATGTATGAATACAATGTATGCATATATTAGTTATTCTACTGCAGTGCTGTTTAGATTGGGGGAAATAAATCACTGACTGCTGTTGGGAATGTGGAGTGTAAGCCTTCATATTTTGTTGAATATTGAAGTGTTTATAGATGGGTTTCTATCATTAGAGAAGTAAACTCAGTTGGGTAAGGGAAACATCGTGCATAGTTTGTGAACTTGGTGAAATCCTGCTGGGACATCCTAAGAAGCTGGGCAACTTTCACTGGGGAATCTTAGGTGCGAAAATTGGAAGTTTCGCTCCGTCGGGGATATGAGAGAACCCGATACCATTAGGCTGTATATTGGAGATATGCCAGTGATCGTGTAGTAGGATGTCCTTGCTTCTGCCCCGTTAGAGAAAGTAACTGCGTGGATTTTATGGAATGGCCTATAAATGTTATCCTTTTTCTTAAAGCCATTAGTAATTGTCTTTCTGCTCAGTTTCCTTTTTTATGCGTTCATTTGTAAATAGTAATTACGTTCAAATGCATATGTTCAACAATAATCACTGGACGTTTTTGCAAACAAAATAGGAAAGTAAAAGAAAAACAGATAATTTTGTACTTTTAAAGGAATATCTTTGTATGAACTTGAATAAGTATTTTTGTACAAAGAGACGAACATCCTAGTAAGAGAATGTCATCGTAAAAATGAAAACTAATACAAAGAAAAGACAGCTATGTGAAATAATCCCATGGGGTTCCCATTTTGCTATAGCCTTCATGTCTCTGAGCGTCTCATCCACTTGTTGCTTTGTCCGAAACTGATTGGATTGATTAGAACCGTTTGAGTTTGACAATTGATACTGAAGATTGGTTGTAAGGTGATCCAAGGAGACATAGTCATACACTTTAAATCCCTAACTTTTTCCTGGACCTCCCTTTCGGGTTTTCAGTCCATCGGGATACCCTTTTTTGCCCAAGCCTCCTTTTCAGGTTTTCAGCTTGCCGGGTGTACAAATTTGTTTTGTTTATCCCTATTTTTTGCCTAGGTCAGTCAACCTAGCAGGTCTTTTTCTTGCGTAGTATCTTTTAACTATGTTCGCGTTTACAGGGTGCGGAAGGTCGTCGCCGTCCATAATAGTTAAGATCATTGCCCCACCAGCAAAATATGTTTTTAATCATAAATGGTCCTTCGTATGTAGGAGTCCATTTTCCCCTGGGATCACCTTGTGGCAGTATGATACGCTTGATTACCAAGTCACCAACCTGATATACCTGACGTCTTACCTTCTTGTTAAAAGCTTTAATCATACGTTTTTGGTGCATCTGGCCATGGGAGACAGTCGTAAGCCTCGTCTCATCAATCAAGTTCAACTGGTCAAATCGAGTTTGAATCCATTCATCTTCATTCAACCCTACATCTCTCATGATTCTCAAAGAAGGTATTTGGACTTCAATTGGTAAGACAACTTCCATGCCGTATACCAAAGAGAAAGGATTTTCCCCTATTGATGTGTGTTCCATGGTATGGTAGCCGTAGAGAGCAAATGGTAACACCTCATGCCAGTCCTTGTAGGTCACTGTCATTTTTGTATGATCTTCTTGATGTTTTTATTAGCGGCTTCTACAGCGCCATTCATCTTCGACCGGTAATGAGAAGAGTTATGATGCTGGATCTTGAATTACGCGCATAGTGTAGTGATCATAGTATTGTTGAGATTGGTACCATTATCTGTAATGATTATTTATGGAATACCGTACCGACATATAAGATTTTGTTTGATGAATCGGGCCACAAGGTTCTTGGTAATAGAAGCGAATGAAGCTGCCTCGACCCACTTCATGAAGTAATCAATGACAACCAAGATGAAGGGGTGTCCATTAGAAGTTGTAGGTTTGATCTCTCTAATCATTTCAATGCCCCACATTGCGAATGGCCAAGGAGAAGTCAGAACATTTAGAGGAACCGAAGGCACATGTACCTTGTCAGCATAGATCTGACACTTGTGACAGGTTCGTGAATGTTGATGACAGTCTGCTTCCATGGTGGACCAATAGTATCCTGCCCGTAGGATCTTTTTAGCCATCGTGTGCCCACTACTTCTTCAGTATCAATCTCGTGATAGTAAGCTGGTTTATCCATCCTTTCAATGGTGATCCGAGGAGCCTCATCATCTCACCTGATTTTGAACATAGATGACATAGTGGCTAGCATGTCTGCTAGTTGATTTTCCTCTCGTGGAAAATGCTCAAAGGTAATTTCCTCAAAATGTGGGATTAATTTCAACACATGTTCCTTGTAAGGGATGAGATTAGGATGCTTCGTCTCCCATTGTCATTTGATCTGACTGATGACTAAGGCCGAGTCTCAAAATTTAATTAAGGACTAGATTCCCAAATCTATGGCAGCTTTGAGACCCATAATACACACTTCATATTCCGCCATATTATTGGTACAACTTAAATACAGCCTAGCAGTGAAGGGAGTATGACAGCCTTCAGGGGATACGATTACAACACCGATGTTGTTGCCGAGTGCATTGGAAGCTCCGTCAAAAACCATGGTCCATCGGGATTCTTGTTCAGGTCCGTCATACGGTCTGAGTTCTTCACAATTGTTTACCAACATGATGTCTTCGTCAGGGAATTCGAAATTCATGGATTGATAGTCATCCACAGCCTGATGATCCAGGTGCGGCTACCACACTTCCCTTTATTTCTTTTTGGGTAGTGTACTGAATGTCGTATTCAGTCGGGACCATCTGCCATCTTGCTATTCTTCCAGAGAGGGAAGGCTTCTCGAATATGTATTTAATTGGATCCATCATGGATATCAATAAGGTAGTGTGAGTCAGCATATATTGTCTTAGCTGACGAGCAGTCCATGCCAGAGCACAACAAGTTTTCTCGAGCAGTGAATATCTGGTTTCATAGTCGGTAAACTTTTTGCTCAGGTAGTATATTGTATGCTCTTTTCGGTAAGACTCGTCATAATGCCCCATCACACACCCCATTGAATTTTCCAAGACTGTTAGATACATGATCAGAGGTCATCCCTCAACCGGAGACATAAAAATGGGAGGCTCTTAAAGGTATTCTTTGATCCTATCAAAGGCATCCTGGCAGTCGTTGTTCCATTCCACCACTTGATCTTTCTTCAGTAATTTGAAGATTGGTTCACAAGTAGCGGTTAGATGGGAAATTAACCTGGCGATGTAGTTTAGCCGTCCTAAGAATCCCCTAACCTCCTTCTCAGTGCGAGGAGCAGGCGTTTCTTGTATTGCTTTTACCTTTGCAGGGTCCACTTCGATACCTTTGCCGCTGACAACATAGCCTAAGAGTTTATCGGACGTCACTCTAAAAGTGCATTTATTTGGGTTCAGCCTTAGTTTGTATTTCTTCAGTCTTTCAAATAGTTTCTGCAGATGGTCAAAGTGTTCCTCTTCAGTTTGAGATCTGGCTATCATGTCATCCACGTAGATCTCTATCTCATGATGGATCATATCGTGAAACAAAGCTACCATGGCATGCTGATAGGTTTCCCCGGCGTTCTTCAGCCCAAATGGCATAACTTTGTAACAGAACATGCCCCATTGTGTGACGAAAGTTGTTTTCACCATGTCCTCAGGTGCCATTTTGATCTGGTTGTATCTGTAGAAACCATCCATAAATGAGAATAATTTATGCTATGCGGTGTTGTCAACCTGAATATCGATGTGGGGAAGCGGGAAGTCATCCTTGGGGCTTGCCCTATTCAAGTCTTTGTAATCCACACACATGCGTACCTTACCGTACTTTTTAGGCACTGGAACAACATTGGAGACCCATTATGTATATGAGGTGACAACTAAGAATCCGATGTTAAACTGCTTCATGACTTCAGTCTTGATTTTCTCTGACATTTCTGGCCGCATGCGACTGACTTTCTGTTTTACCGGAGGGCAGTCTTCTTTTGTCGGCAGACGATGGACCACGATATCAGTGTCGAGTCCTGGAATATCTTCGTATGACCAGGAAAAGACCTCAACATAGTCATATAGTAACTAAGTTAAGCGCTTTTTGACACTATGCTCCAGGTTGGCACCCATCTTGACTTCTTTCTTGTCCTCTTCAGTACCTAAGTTAACTGTTTGAACTGGCTCTTCATGGGGCTGTATGGTCCTTTCTTCCTGCTGTAATAACCTGGCTAGTTCCCTTGGTACCTCACAATCTTCCTCACCTTCGTCTTCAGCTTGGTAGATTGGATTTTCAAAGTCATAATAGACCATAGCAAAGTCGTTACCCATGGGATCCTGAGTGAATTTGGATCTGCATTTCGATATGTGAGTGTGTGTAAGAGCATAACTATATTTGATAAAATAAAAGGTAGAAAAAGAAAAACAAAGAGCGTTAAATTTGCATGCAAAAACGTCCATGATTTATTGATGACATATGAAGATGAAGTAACGACCCTCACAAACGGACCATTGTGCCTCAGGCAAGAAACAAGGTTTTAAAGTCTAAATTGTTTAAATATTACAAGTCCGAAAAAATTAAAAGACAATTACTCTTGAATAAAAGTAATAGGAATAAAATCTTTGGCCTCCCAATTGTTGAGTCCACCGCTGATGGTTGGAAAAATCCACTCGTCCATGTCACAACTGCTATCAATGTCTTCCAATGTGTTGTACCCCAAAATTTTCCCTCCCATATTTCTCAAAGACATTGCAAGAAAAATCTCCAAATGGCTCAAGGTTGCAAAAGAGTTAGTCAGACAAGCTGTCTCTTAAGGCAGTCTACACCAAATTAGGGTTTTGTGTAGCATCAAGATCTTTGATACCAAATGACCTCAAGTGCTCCTCAATGTCCGAATATGTTCTCAAGATCATCCATGTCCAATTTCAAGCCTTGCAGAGGAAGTTTGCTCAGTCAATTGCTCAAAGGTCCAAAAATCGACTCTGCTAGGGCAAAAGTCAACTGTGACCTAAATACAGTCAAACTTCAAGATTTTTTGTCAAAATTCTCATTTTTAAGAATATTTCATCATTTTATCAAGGGTTGATCATGATTCATCAAGGGTTGCTCAAAATTCATCAAGATTCAAAAGTTGCTAAATTAGGGTTTTGCAGGAAAAGTCAACTCAACTTTGACCAAGCATAACTTTCTCATACTTTCTGAGAAATGACCCATCCAAATCTAATTTTTAAGAGGATGAAATTCCTTACATTCCATCTTCATACACCAAGTTCAAAATATTCACTCACAAGAAGTTATGAATTTGGACATTATAGGTCATTTTAAAAAGTCAACAAGAACACCTTTTTTGTCAAAGCTTATAACTTAAGCATGGAATAACAAAATGGGATGAGACCAAAAGGGCTGGTTAGAGGACATATCAAGATTTCTAAAAAGTCCAAGAACACCTCCAAAAGTTCAAAATTGAAGAAGTTATGCATTGTTGAAGTTAGACTTTTTTGCGAAATTGCCAAAGGTCAACTATCCCCAAAACTTCAAATTTTGCCAAACGGGCCCATTCTTTTTCACCTATTTTGAGTTTTCCCTATTGCCCACGTGCCCTAGCTCCAGCCATGTGTCCATATCACATTTTTATTATTTAATTTGATTTTTATTTGAATTAATTCATTTTAAATCAAATAAAATCACATAAAATCTAAAGCATTGATAACACATGATTTTTTTTCGCTATTTCAGGCTCCAAATACAGCTATTATTTCAATCAAATTCGTATCAAAGGCATTGGTTACAAAAAGATGTGATTTAGGCCAAGTTTGGAAAGCTTTTTTGGAAGAATCAAATCAAATATGCAATAATCAATATGGAGAGATTTGGACCTAATTTGTTACCCTAATCCAATGTGCATTACATAAGCAAGAAAAGGACACGAAAATCAGAGTTAGAGAGCATTGGTAGAGTCAGAACAAAAACTGGCAAAATCACAAAAAAGTTATAGATCGAAATCAAAGTTAGAGGCATTTTTAGGACTTGAGACTAGTCTCAATCGATTGTTGGCCATCTCCACAAGCTAACTCGATCCAAACCAAGCATTGTCAGGCCCTCATACGCACTGTAAGTCTCACGCGAATTGCCCCTGTTCTTGATTTCGTATCTCTAAAATTAGGCATCATTTTCATGGAATAATTGTATATCCTTAACCCTCACATCATTTTCAAACTATTGGAAATAACCAATTTGATTTATATGCTCTGTATCATGAAACGCCATGGCTAGGGTTTTGTTTCTGTTTTTAGGGATTTTTGTTTTAGGTAAAATTGAGATACATGATGGACATGGTTGTAATCAGGAGGTCATGACGAGTTCAACCATGTTCTTGGATTGTGTTTATATGGCCTGAGGAAGATTTTAGGATGAACCTGCGTTTTTACCTGCAGATAGAAATCTGCAGGTAAAGTTACAGGGGTTTGAGGAAGGGGACGAAGAGCTGGCATCCATCCATTGGGCCATTCAAAAATAGCGCACCCTTTTTTTGTGTTTCTGGCCATTGAGTTGTTTTTTTTATATAATATATTTTTTATATTATTATTAACAAACAACAACACGCCCCAGTGGTTTCCATGTAAGACTTAAAGCGTTCCAAGGCTGGAGGTCAGGGGTTCGATCCCTACCTTCAGCAAATTGTATTTTCTTCATGTTTTTCAGGTTATCACATGCGCGCTCAGGCTTGATCCACACCATGCTCCCTCACCAATCCAAGAGCTAGATGGCCAATGGCCAGATCTGATGGCCAGTGATTGGAGGTCCACCAAGGTGCCAGTCAACGCGTGTGTACCAGATCCAAAAAGTCCACACGGACCAGCTTCTATTGGGCCAAGAAATTACTTCCAACACCACCCAAAATTAGGCCCAATTTTCTCTTTGTCTTTATATATATATTTTTTTTTAATTTATTTATTTTATTTAATTTCAATTAATTACTAACCAATCATAATTTTTCCTTTTTATTAAAAAACTCATCAAATTTTTTTTTATCCAATAAAATTTCATATTTCTTTTTTTAAATAAATACTAATTAATTAATTTAGGTTTTTAATTCTAGAATAACTTTAACCTATTTTGCAAATAAATAAAATTAATCAGACTTAATTAGGTTTTAACTACTAATCTAATTATTTTTATTTTCTTTCTTAAATAATCAAAAACTCCAAAAAATATGTCATAAATTATTTTTCATTAATTAATTTATTAACTTAGTTATTTATTTTAGAATTTAATTTCTTTCCTTAAATAAAAAACAACAAAAAGACATTTTCTTTCAAAAGGGTCAAAACCCTAAATTTCGCATTCAATGTAATTTCCCACGCGCTTTATTTATTTTTATCCAATTATGTATCTGCTTCCGGTATGTAATAGATAATTAGGACATTTTATTTATTTACTGCTTTATTTTATTTTCAAAGGGTTGCTTTTGGCGATGTAAATACCCGACGCCTTGTAATTTAAATTCTGCATTTTAATTTCTGCTAATTATAACTGCTAGATGTTTGATAATAGGGTTTGCATGACAAGACTGAATGCTTAATCTTAAAATCAAATTAGATCACTCTTAACATGTGCAAAGATAAAAAATAACTGAAAGCGACACACTCGCACATGCGCACTCTTAGGGTACACCCCACTTGGTTGCCTTCGCACACGGTCATTGAGTATAGGTCGTTTTAGAAGTCGTCCTCTTGTCTAAAAGATCATAGTTGCCTCGAAACGGTTGCCTCGGATATTGTTGCCTCAAACAAATGATCTAAGACATTAGGGTTACCGCTAAGGCGTCCTAACATTGCTTTAGTGACCGTATGTCCCTCATTCAAATTGACCCTTAAACTCCAACGACGGTGCTACCCACTCATTAATAGTGGGATAACATTGTTTAAAGGAAATTAGTATAAAATGATTCCTTTTTCGAGTAGGTAGATTAGCTCTTAGATACCTGCTCTTTCAAAACAAAACTCTTCACACTTACACTTTTCAAACAAAGTTTTCAAAACACTTCATTACACTATTAAGGATATAAGCAAGAGTTAAATCTAAGTTTCAAACAAAAACTTTTCAAAACCCACAAGCACAAAGAAAACATTTTGAAAATGATGAGCAAGTACCTAAGAGCCCGTAGATAACTACAGATAGAAAGGGTGCTAATACCTTCCCTTTCTATAAATCTACCCCCCGTACTCAGAAATATCTCAAAAAAAGGAATTTTTCTGTGCTTTTTTTCCTTTCCTTGTTGGATAAAGTAAAAGACGGTGGCGACTCTTACTTACCGCGACATTTTGCAAAAACAAACGCAAAACGCAAACCAGCATTCCAAAAAACAGTCAGTTCTTCCCACCGTATCACAGAACTGGCGACTCTGCTGGGGATGATTTTTTAAGTGGGGTGTACCTTAGGAATAATTCATAATGTTTTCAATTGCTTGACTTGTATGTTTTATCTTTGTGGGTTGAATCAGAGTTACTATAGATCCTAACCCGGATCTGGGGGATACCCTTTAGGTAAGTAGCAATAAACTGTGAGGGAACTGTACGGTATAGACCGATACAGTTGAAGCAGTAGTTACATTGGTGTGGCACTTTAATATGTACCGATATCCCTTATGGTGCAACGAGGAGAATATGGGTCTGCTAAGGGGTCATTAAGCACCAATTGACCTTAGAACCTATAATGGACCAACTTGGCCATAGAACAGTAGCAGTATGCTACACTCATTGAGACTAAACTCTCGCGATGATTCCGGCCGCAAGGAAAGCTTGCCAAACTGGAATTATGACCGATCGAGGGTAGTCAGTGATATTGAGATCCTCTAGAACCCGATTACTATTTTTAGGACAGGTTTGAACCAACTAAACTGAAATAGGGTAATACCTAAACTCCTTTCTAGCATGAAATCTAAGGGCTATCTGTGTGACTTATTTGCCCTTACCATGTTTGCTATCTGTGAATACTCGTGGTGTGTTTCTTATCATGACATCATGCATCATGACATTGCATGCATCTTGCATTGGACTAACCCATTTCAAAGACAGAGGGGATTCATCTTTGTTCTGTTTTGTAGGTCATGGCACCCATGCGTAGAAACACTATTCGGATCAACTTTGTCAAGATTCCCACTCAGCTTAAGGAATTGGTTACAAAGATTCCTGACACTTCTTCCTTTATCAGAAGACATGGGCACCTCCTTGGTTTGGTCACCTCCAAGATGGATGAACAGATGATGAGTGTTTTGTGCCAGTTATTTGATCCACTGTACCACTGCTTTACTTTTCCGTACTACCAGTTGGTCCCTACCTTGGAAGAGTTCTCTGATCTACTTGGTGTCTCCATCCTAGAGCAGACCCCGTTTACAGGTTGGGAGAAAGTCCTTAGGCCGGAAGAGATTGCTTCAGCCCTCCATCTGACAAAGGCTGAGGTAATGTCAAACTGGGAGACTAAAAGTGGGACAAAAGGCTTCTTGGCTAAATTATTGGTTGATCGGGATAATCAGTTCTGGGACAGTCTAGACTTTCAGGCATTTGAAGACATTATGGCTCTTCTCATTTACGGTTTGGTGTTGTTTCCTAACTCAGACTCCTTTGTTGATGTGAACACGGTGAAGATCTTCATTTCCCGTAATCCGGTTCCCACCCTCTTGGGTGACATTCTGCACTCTCTTTATGCCCGTACTGCTCGGAAATGGGGAACCCTTATGTGTTATGCACCATTGCTGGCGAGGTGGTTTATTTCTCACCTCCCTAAATCATTCTTGAAGAAAAAGGAAGGCATGGGTTGGGCCTACAGGATTATGTCTCTCTCTCACAATGACATCATCTGGAGTACTAAGGACATGGAAGAAGTGTCTATTATTGATCGCTGTGGGGAATACCCCAATGTTCCACTACTTGGAGTTCGAGGAGGGGTCACCTATAATCCTTGTCTGGCCTTACATCAGTTTGGGCTTGCTAGGAGGGAAGGACCTCATGAGTTGCTGATGCCAAGTATTGTCTTTGACTTCCAAGGGGATAGTGACGAGCATCGCCGCAGGTTCATACGAGCTTGGGATAGGGTACACCGGTCTGATCCACATGAGTTAGGGATGAAGACCTCTCTTCCGATGGAACCGTATCTCCGATGGGTTTGTATCCATGCTCAGAGGCTAGGAATGTCGTACGAAGCTGTCTTACATGTGATTGTTGAGGTTGCTGATGAAGAAGGGGTTCCTCCTACCATCCTCCATCCATACATGCCCACCGACATTGGGGCATTAAAGAGGTCTTGGATGCAGCTAAGAGAATAGCGGGATACTTACAGAGAAAAGTATCACGAACAAGAACGAAAGATCCTGAAGTTGACAAGACAATTGGAGAATGAGCAGACCCTCAACGACTATGTCAGCACCAAAGGCAAACGACCATCGGAGCGCTGATGTCTTTTAATTATTTCTAGTTTTGATTTACTTTTCAGTATTTCTTTTTGTAACGCCTTAAAAGGAATTTGTTGAACAATTGAATTCAGAGTTTTATCTAATAAAAGTGTGTTTCGTTTTGGTTTATGAATTTGAATGTCTAAAGTCTTTGAAATCATATCATACGCATTTCAATCCCATGCACTTCATCACAGGTACCCTTACAGGTTTCTCATCTTCTTTGATGTTTATTTCAGCATCATGTCTTCTGAAACATCAATTGATCAAGCTATCAAGGCTCTACAAGCTCAAAACGCTCAATTTCAGGAAATGTTCATGAATTTGGCTAAGGGTCAGCAAGATCTGAAGACTCTTATCTTGAAGGATAAGAAGAAGAAGAAGAAGAAGAAGAAGAAGACAGTCCTCCTGAACATGGGTCACAGGTTTGGAAACAGGATGCGAGATGAAGTCAATTTATCCCACTCATCTGGAGGGGGAGAAAACCAAGAAGAAAGGAGGGTTCCTAGCCCTGTGGTATCTGACCACGAGACTGATTTTTACGAAGACCAGTATCCTCCTGTGGAGGATAGATATAAACAGCTTGAAGACCGGTTAAGTGCGATGGAGATTCAGAAGGTCCTTGGGTTGGACTTTGGTGATCTAGGTTTGTCATCTGGGGTGGTGATTCCCCACAAGTTTAAAGCACCAGACTTTGCTAAATACGACGGGGTTTCTTGCCCAAAACTGCACCTTCGTTCGTATGTTAAAAAGATCCATCCATACACTGCTGACAAGAACCTCTGGATCCACTTCTTTCAAGACAGTCTTTCAGGGACTCAGCTTGAATGGTTTTACCAGCTGGAAGGAGCAAGTGTCCGTAATTGGGAGGACTTGGCTGCTGCTTTCTACAAGTAGTACCAATATAATGTTGACCTCGCTCCCACACGTACCCAACTTCAGGGTATGTCTATGGGTGCGAGCGAAGGTTTCAAAGACTACGCTCAGAAATGGAGAGACCTTGCTGGAAGAGTATAACCCCGGCTGGCTGACAGGGAGTTAGTAGATATGTTTCTAGGGACCTTGTTTGGTCCGTATTTCAACCATCTGATTGGAAGTTCATCGTCCGAGTTTACTGAGCTGATTATGATCAGGGAAAGAGTTGAAGCCGGTATCAAGAGCGGTAAAATATAGAAGGGTGCTTCATCAAGTACCGAAAAGATTCCTTTTAAGAAGGAGTCCAGTGCTGTTTACAGTTCAAAAAGCCAGAATGGACCTGAACGCCGCCAAGCTGTTAATGCGGTTGTTATATCAAGACCAACTGTTGCCACACAACACAACAATCAGCCAAGGGCTGAGAGGCCGTGAAGACAGTTCACTCAGCTCAACATAACTTTGTCTCAGATTCTGCCACAGTTATTGAAGACCAACTTGGTGATTCCGAAGGAGGCCCCGAAGAATCCTAATACAACATCATTGATGTACAATCCGAACGCCCGTTGTGCTTTTCATTCCGATAGCCCGGGGCACGATACGAATGATTGTTGGGTCCTGAAGAATAAGGTACAAGATTTAATTGATGCTAAAGAAATTGAGTTCGAAGCGCCAGAAAGGCCTAATGTTGTGACTGCTCCTATGCCCAAGCATGGAGTGAATGTTGTAGAGGAAGACTCATTTGTGGTTTCTGTGAAAGACATTGTTACTCCATTGATGACTGTGAAGAAGAACCTTTTGTTAGCCGGTTTATTTCCGGGCTGTGGCGAAGGTTGCCATATGTGTGCCATCCTACCTACTGGTTGCCATCTTTTGAAGTCAGGTGTCCAACGCCTGATGGATAATAAAGAAATTCTGTTTGAGAAGACTTTTGTTCCTTTGGTTCCTACTGAAGAAGTTTCTATAATCACCATTTTCGACAATTCTTCCAAGGCTTCCTCGAGAAAGCCTGTTAGAATTACATCTGTTCTGAGAATCGCTCCCTTGATCATCACTGTTCCTGGGCCTATACCCTATACATCAGATAAAGCTGTCCCATGGCACTACGGGGCTGACGTATATTATCACGGAGTTAAGAAAGACTTGAGTGCTGAAGATTCTGATACTGACGTCAGCAATATTGTTGGACATGCCAAAGTCACCCGCAGCGGAAGACTTTCCTCCCCCGAGATCTCTCCACCAACTGTTCGGAAGCCTGTCATTATTATACCTACCAGTACACCTGTTACTATCCCTGTTCAAGTTCCAATCCTTACCCCTGTTACCGAGTCATCTGATACTCGGGGCAAAGGGACCACTGATGAGCCTGCCCGGACGGAGGCACCGAAGAGGATTACTGTTGAAGCCTCTAGAAAAGAGATGGAAGAAATTTTGAAGATCATCAAAAAGAGCGACTACAATGTAGTCGAACAGCTGGGGAAAACCCCGTCCAAAATCTCTATGTTATCTCTGTTGCTATGCTCAAAAGCCCATTACAAGGCTCTGATTGCCTTCCTGAAAACTGCGTACGTGGCGCAGGAGACGTCAGCTGATCAGTTTAAAGATTGCGTGGCTAGTCTGACTGCTGATAATGGGTTGGGTTTCTCCGACGCAGACTTGACTGCTAAGGGGAAGAACTATAATGACGCCCTGCATGTCTCCATTGAATGCATGGGCACTACTCTAGCTCATGTGTTAGTGGATACTGGGTCGTCGTTGAACGTTTTGCCTAAGAAAGCTTTGGACCGGTTGGACTGTGAAGGTTTAGAGTTGAAGCCGAGTAACATTGTTGTTAGGGCCTTTGACGGGTCCAAGAGGATGGCACATGGAGAAGTGGATATTCCGATTAAGGTTGGTTCTCAGATCTTCACATCTACATTCTATGTGATGGACATTCGGCCATCTTATTCTTGTTTGTTGGGTCGCCCGTGGATCCACAAAGCTGGGGCAGTCACTTCTACGCTCCACCAGATGCTAAAGTACCCAATAAAGGGGAAAATTGTGACAGTGCAAGGAGAAGAGGAATACATGGTGAGCCATCTCAACTCTTTCCGGTATGTAGAGATGGGCAGGGAGTTCATGGAGACCCTGTTTCAACATTTTGAAGAAGTACCCCAGACATTGGCGTCAGCTGAAACTATTACCGAAGATCCTCCAATGAAGATGGCTTCCTTCAAGGATGCCCGGGCTGTTGTTGAGAAAGGTGGGTGTGCAAATTGGGGCCAACTCCCCGACTTTGCATATAAGACTAACAAGTTTGGTTTGGGCTTCACTGCAGAAGCTCAAAGGGCCGTTCGGAGTGCACGGATCAGAAGACCTCCCCTGTTTATCAACAATTCAGGAGTAAATGCCATTGAAGACGATGTTGAAGAATCTGAGTTCGACAGTTGGATCTATCCTACTACTGATGGTGGCCTGAGCAATTGGATAGCAAAATACTTCATCCCAATTTCTTTTATTACCCAGTAATGAGACTTTTGTTTTGAATTTGTAACAGACAATTTTTAAACTTTACGGCCCGGTGTCTTACCCGAGGCACCGTGGTTTTGTTTTTGAGGGCTTTATGTGTGTCATTTCCATATATCATTAATAAAAGCATTGTACGTTTCTTGCATTTCAAATTCTGCGCTCCTTGTTTTTCTTTTATTATATCTTGCAAAACAGCTAGTTTACACACACTCACATATACAGGTCTACATCCACTCTGGATCCCACTGATAACGACTCTTCTACTGCCAGTTATGACTTTGAAAGTCCGATCAACTTAGCCGAAGACGAAGGTGAAGATGATTGCGAAGTGCTTGGTGAACTTGCTAGACTGTTACTTCAGGAAGAGAGGGCCATACAGCCGCATGAAGAGCCAGTGGAAACGGTAAATCTGGGTACAGAGGTAGACAATAAAGAAAGGTCGGTGCAAATCTGGAAGCTAGCGTTAAGCAAAGTTTGATTCAGATGTTGCATGACTATGTTGAGATATTTTCCTGGTCTTATGAAGATATGCCGGGGTTGGATACTAATATTGTGGTTCACCAATTGCCTACCAAGGAAGACTATCCTCCAGTAAAACAGAAAGTTCGCCGAATGCGCCCGGAGATGTCTGAGAAGATCAAGGTTGAAGTTATGAAACAGTTTGATGCCGGTTTTCTAGCAGTTACTTCTTATCCACAATGGGTGACCAACGTGGTTCATGTGCCGAAGAAGGATGGTAAAGTTCAAATGTGTGTTGACTATAGGGATCTGAATAGGGCGAGCCCCAAGGATGATTTCCCTCTGCCTCATATCGACGTTTTGGTTGACAACACCACACAGCATAAGGTCTTCTCCTTTATGGATGGTTTCTCCGGTTATAATAAGATTAAAATGGCTCCCGAAGACGTGGAGAAGACAACCTTTGTTACTCAATGGGGTACCTTCTTCTACAAGGTCATGCCTTTTGGATTGAAGAATGCTGGGGCAACGTATCAGCGCGCCATGGTCGCTTTGTTCCACGACATGATCCATCATGAGATTGAGGTATACGCCGATGACATGATTACAAGATCCCAGACTGAGGAAGAACATTTGGACCATCTTCAAAAGCTATTTGATAGGTTGAAGTTGTACAAGTTGAGGTTAAACCCGAACAAGTGCACCTTCGGGGTGAGATCTGGTAAGCTGCTAGGTTTCGTTGTAAGTGATAAAGGCATTCAAGTGGATCCTGCCAAAGTGAAGGCTATACAGGAAATGCCAGCTCCCCGAACAGAAAAAGAAGTCAGAGGATTTCTGGGACGTCTGAACTATATTTCCCGATTCATCTCACACCTGACTGCTACCTGTGAGCCAATCTTCAAGTTACTGAAGAAAGATCAAGTGGTAAGATGGAACGATGAATTCCAGGCCGCTTTCGAAAGGATCAAAGAATATCTCCAAGAGCCACCTATTCTGATGCCTCCAGTTGAAGGGAGACCTCTGATCCTATACTTGACAGTACTCGACAATTCAATGGGGTGTGTGCTGGGGCAGCATGACGAGTCTGGCCGAAAAGAGCATGCTATTTACTACCTTAGCAAAAAGTTTACCGACTGTGATACCCGATAATCATTGCTCGAGAAAACTTGTTGCGCTTTGGCATGGGCTGCTCGCTGGTTGAGACAGTATATGCTGACTCACACTACTTTATTGATATCAAAGATGGATCCAATCAAGTATATCTTCGAAAAGCCTGCCTTGTCCGGGAGAATAGCAAGATGGCAGATGATCTTGACTGAGTATGACATCCAATATACGACCCAAAAGACAATAAAGGGAAGTGTGTTGGCAGATCATTTGGCTCATCAGGCCGTGGACGATTACCAGTCTATGAACTTTGAATTCCCGGATGATAATATCATGATAGTAACTGACTGTAAGACACCTGGACCGGATGAAGGACTTGAGGAAGGATCCCGATGGTCTATGTACTTTGATGGAGCTTCAAACGCTTTGGGGAATGGCATTGGCGCCGTGATCATATCTCTTGAAGGCTCTCATACTCCGTTCACCGCCCGACTATGTTTCAACTGTACCAACAACATGGCGGAGTATGAAGCGTGCATTATGGGTCTCCGAGCAACTATTGAACTAAGGATTAAGTTCTTAAGTGTATTCAGAGATTCCTCTCTCGTGATCAGTCAGATCAAAGCCGAGTGGGATAAGAAACACCCAAATCTTATTCCTTACAAAGAGTATGTGTTGACGTTGCTTCCACATTTCGAGGAGATAACTTTTGAACACTTCCCTAGAGAGGAGAATCAGTTAGCGGACGCGCTGGCTATGATGTCTTCTATGTTAAAAGTCAATTGGGACAACGAGGCTCCTCGGATTACCATTGAAAAGTTGGACGAACCCGCACATTGCTGTGACATTGAGACTGAAGAGGTAGCAGATAAACCCTGGTTTCATGAGGTAAAGAGGTATCTTGAAGCTCAGGAATACCCCGAGGGTGCATCTGTTAATGATAAGAAATTTATGAGGAGGTTCGCATCGAAGTTCTTCATCAGCAATGGCATTATTTACAAGCGTAACCATGACTCAACCTTGCTGAGATGTGTGGATAAGAACGAAGCAGAAAGGATCATGGTAGAGTTATACGAAGGTACTTTCGGAACCCATACCAGTGGACACACCATGGCAAAGAAAATCCTTCGGGCAGGATATTATTGGTCTACTATGGAAGCCGACTGTTATCAGCATTCTCGGACCTATCATAAGTGCCAAGTCTATGTTGATAAGGTGCACATACCTCCAGTACCTTTGAACGTCTTGACAGCTCCTTGGCCTTTTGCAATGTGGGGCATTGACATGATCGGTGAGATCAGACCTACGGCATCTAACGGGCATCGTTTCATCCTGGTAGCTATTGATTACTTTACGAAGTGGGTTGAAGCAGCTTCCTTTGCTACAATGACCAAGAACGTCGTGGCACGGTTCATTCGGCACAACCTGATCTATCGATATGGTATACCAGAAAGGATTATTATGGACAATGGTACAAATCTCAACAATAAAATGATCACCGAGCTCTGCAAGCAGTTCAAGATACAACATCACAACTCTTCTCCCTACCGGCTGAAGATGAATGGGGCTGTAGAAGCGGCTAATAAGAACATTAAGAAGATTGTGCAGAAGATGACGGTTACATATAAAGACTGGCACGAGATGTTACCTTTTTCTCTTCATGGGTACCGTACCTCAGCGCGAACGTCAACAGGGGCAACACCCTATTCCTTGGTTTATGGCACGGAGGCCGTCTTGCCCATTGAAGTTCAGATACCCTCTCTTTGGATTATGAAGGATGCCGCTTTGAGTGAAGATGACTGGATTCAGACCCGGCTTGATCAGTTGAACTTAATCGACGAAAAGAGACTTACCGCTATTTGTCATGGTCAAACATACCAAAAATGGATGATCAAGGCATTTAACAAGAAAGTTAGACGACAAGAGTACCAAGTTGGGGATCTGCTAATCAAGCACATTATCCTACCTCAAGGTGATCCCAGGGGCAAATGGACCCCTACTTACGAAGGGCCATTTATGGTTAAGAACATTTTCTCAGGAGGAGCTATGATTCTAACCACCATAGATGGTGACGACCTTCCTCACCCCGTCAATGCGGACATAGTGAAAATACTACGCATAATCAAAGACCCGCTAGGTTGACTGGCCTAGGAAAAAATAAGGGCTTCCCGGCAAACCAAAAGGGTTCGGGAAAAAATAAGGGATGAAAATGAAAAATTTGTACACCCGGCAAGTTGAAAACCCGAAAGGGCGACTTGGGCAAAAAAGGGTATCCCGGTGGACTGAAAACCCGAAAGGGCGGTCCATGAAAAAATTAGGGATTAAAGCGTAACACTATGTCTCATTGGATCACCTTGCAACCGGACTTCGGTATCGACTATCAAGCTCGGACGACACTAATCAATCTGATCTACCTTCAACCAAGTAGCAAAGTGATGAGATGCTCGAAGACATAAGGGCAATAGCAGAGTTGGAACCCAGTGGGATTATTCACATAACTGTTTTTCTTCGTTTATTACAAATTGTACAAATTCTATTTGTTCGGCGGCGTTCTCTTACTAGAACGTCAGCCTCTTGTATAAAAACGCCTATTTACAGGCCAAACTTCAAAGTCAATACAATTCATTTTCAAAGAAATTTCAAGCTATTTTTCCTTTATTTGTTTTGTTTTGCAAAGAACGTCCAATGTTCATTTTTGATATATGCATTTGACATTAATTGCTGCTCATGAATATTTACATGTGAAACAAAAGACCATTACTTGTAATATCAAAAACAAGGGCAAGCAAGAATTGTACAAGCTTTACATTTGCTCTGTCCACCAGGTACAAGGATAAATTCATCTGAAAATATGGCTGAAATACTTCCACTCCCCGCAGAGTAAGAGAAGGCAGCAATGTTAGCTCTCCCTAGCTGAGACTTGCAACTGTGAATGAATCGGTAGCATTCTCCCCAAGCAGAGTTTATTTACCATTAGCACTGAAAGGTCTTAATATTCCCCAGTGGAGTATAAGAATATTCCCCAGCAGAATACAAAATATCCCTAGTGGAGTTTGGAAATTCTCCCCAGCGCAGTCTTAAAAAGCTTCCCCAGTGGAGTTTGGAGAATCATCCCCAGTGGACTTTGGAAGATTGTCCGCAGTAGAGCTCAAAGTATTATCCCCATTATAGTCTAAAAGGTTATCCCCAGTGAAGTCGATACTGAAAGATCATCCCCAACGGAGTTCATTCCTTTCACAAACAGGAATTCAAATCCCCAACAGGATTCAATGTCATCAGCAACGGTAATTCATCCCCAGCGGAATTTATCAGTGTAATCCTCTACAGAGTATCTCTTCCCCACAGAGTAATCTCCTCATCAGTTTATTCCCCAACAGAGTTATCCTCTCATGCAGGTTTATTCTTACAATCATCTTCGTTCACCATCCCCAGCGAAAACAAAGAATTTAACTTTTTTCTCCAGCAGCTATCCGGGATTTATCTTCCCCAGCTAAAAACATTACATTTACCTACATCATGAAACATGCATATACGCATCATACAACACAATCTCATTTATTTTGAGAACATCATGGCCTGATACATATCATGCATTACATACAATTAACCTTTATCTTTCAGGAAGGATGCGGTTAAATTCTCATAAAATTCAAAGCTATGAAGCTTTTACCAGTCGAATTACTAACAAGTTCTTAAAACTCAACAGAGATGTTGAAGTACAGACAAGGTCCTAAATCTCGACAAAGTTCCTCCGTCGAATTACAGACAAGTTCCTAAATCTCAGTAGAGTTTTCTCAGTTGAATTACGGGCAAGTTTTTAAATCTCGATGAAGATGTTTCCCTCAGTCGAATTACAGACGATTTCTTAAAACTCAACAGAGATGTTTTCTCAGTTGAATTACAGGCAAGTTCCTAAATCTCGACAAAAAGTTCCTCCGTTGAAGTACAGACAGGTTCCTAAATCTCAGCAGAGAAGTTTTCTCAGTTGAATTATGGGCGAGTTCTTAAATCTCGACGAAGATGTTTCCCAAAGTCGAATTACTGACAAGTTCTTAAAACTCAACAGAGATGTTGAAGTACAGACAAGGTCCTAAATCTTGACAAATTTCCTCCATTGAAGTACAGACAGGTTCCTAAATCTCAGCAGAGAAGTTTTCTCAGTTGAATTACGGGCAAGTTCTTAAATCTCGATGAAGATGTTTCCCAAAGTTGAATTAATGACAAGTTCTTAAATCTCAACAGAATTATCCTCAGTTGAATTACAGACGAAGTCCTAAATCTCGACAAAGTTCCTCCGTCGAATTACAGACAGTTCCTAAATCTCAGCAGAGTTTTCTCAGTTGAATTACAGGCAAGTTCTTAAATCTCAATGAAGATGTTTCCTCCAGTCGAATTATAGACAAGGTCCTAAATCTCGACAAAGTTCCTCCATTGAATTACAAACAGGTTCCTAAATCTCAATAGAGTTTTCTCAGTTAAATTATGTGCGAGTTCTTAAATCTCGATGAAGATGTTTCCCCCCAGTTAAATTACAGACAAGTCCTTAAAACTCAACAGAGATGTTCTCTCAGTTGAAGTACGGGAAAGTTCCTAAATATCAACAAAAGTTAAGACTTCCCCAGCGGAATCTTCCTTAACAGCAGGTATGCAAGCTCTCCCATATTTCTCAAAGACATTGCAAGAAAAATCTCCAAATGGCTCAAGGTTCCTCAAGAGTTGGTCAGACAAGCTGTCTCCTAAGGCAGTCTACCCCAAATTAGGGTTTTGTGTTGCATCAAGATCTTTGAGTCCAAATGACCTAAAGTGCTCCCCAATGTCCTAATACGTTCTCAAGATCATCCATGTCCAATTTCAAGCCTTGCAGAGGAAGTTTGCTCAGTCAATTGCTCAAAGGTCCAAAAATCGACTGTGCTAGGGCAAATGTCAACTGTGACCTATATACAGTCAAACATCAAGATTTTTTGTAAATATTCTCATTTTGAAGAATATTTAATCATTTGATCAAGGGTTGATCATGATTCATCAAGGGTTGCTCAAAATTCATCAAGATTCAAAAGTTGCTAAATTAGGGTTTTGCAGGAAAAGTCAACTCAATTTTGACCAAGCATAACTTTCTCATACTTTATGAGAAATGAACCATCCAAAGCTAATTTTGAAGAGGATGCAATTTGTTGTACCCCAAAATTTGCCCTCCTATTTTTCCACAAAAAATCACAGCTTCGGGTTTTCCCTGACTTTTTCAGATTGGCGTAAGAATCAGTCAAACAGACTTTTTCTTATCAGTCTATCCAATTTAGGGTTTTTCATGGACTTTTGAAGCAGTTCAAGCAAATTGCTAGGGTTTGTTTGAGTTTGGCTCAAAGTTTGATCAGACAGGCATTTCTTTGGTGTTAAGTCAAGAATTAGGGTTTTGCGCGCGCAGTTTCAGAAGAGTTTGAATCCACAGTGTTTTAATTGGTTGTTACACTGTTTTGACATTGGTTCAAAATTTCTGTCTAAACATCTGGGATAAAGGCTAAGGAATTTGATTTGAGATGGGATAAAAGTTGAGGCATTTGGACTGAGAACTTGCAGGTTTTGATTTAATCAGTAAAGAGGTGGGCATATGGATGTCTGTTTGATTAACTGTGCAATGTTTTGGATTGTTCGGAACGCCGGACGTTTATTAATTATTTCTTTTTTCTAAGTCAGAATAATTGGATTTACTTCCAGTTGTTTTAATTTAAGAAACTCAAATAATTAAATAAACAATTGAAGAGAAATAAAAGAGAATATCTGACAAAGGAGGATTTTTATTCATCTTTAATTATTTGAGCACTGTAAATTTATTTACAGATGTTTACATTAATACTGTTACAATGATTAAAAATAAATTGAAACTATCCTAAAATTTATCCTAAATCTTCATCCTCTATTGCTGCTCCCCGTTGTTCAATTGATTTTCATCTGCAAAAACAAAGAAAAGAAAAGAAAGTCAAATACAGATGAAATAATCAAAGGCAGACAGTTGATTTTAAGACTCATCATTAAAAGTAACTGGCCGTAATCAGTTTGTTTTCCCTCTCTGCAAATCACGAGATTACTCTCGGTTCACAAAGAGGGATAGAAATAGTGTTTGCAAATAAAATGTGAAATGCACAAAAGCTACCATACTGCATAAATTGTCAAACAAGCTGCATAGTTCATAATTCAAAATTGGCAAACAAACTGTCAAAGAAACAAATTCAAACCAAAGTCCAAACTGAACTACACATAGCAAACCAAGTCCATTGTCAACTAAAAAAGGTTGTCAAAGAAGTACACAAAAGTGCAGAACTGTCCAAAAGAGATGTCAAAGCTGTAACTGTCAAAACTGCCTACAAGCTAGCAAAAGCAAGACAGAAAAGCAGGAGATATGCAGAGGAAAACAACTAATGCAAGCAATATTCAAAATAACATCATTTTCAAGGCCAGTACTTTTTCAGAAGGTACAGATTTAAGCAATATTATATGCTTTTCTGTTGGAGAGAGAGAAGAGAGAAGAGAAAAAAGCTTACAGGCTTAGGCTTGAGAAAAAGATATAAACAAGCATATCTGAACACAGTAAAGGGAGGCAGAATACATAACAAAAAATACCACAAACTGTTAGGGAACCACAAACAGGCTGCCTCCACAAGCTCCAAACATAAGCCTTAAACCTTTTCAAAACCAGAGTTGCCTCTAGCCTCCTTGAAGCAAAAGCCAAAGCCAAACCTGTAATCTCAAACAGCAAGCCACAAACAGAAACCTGTACCAACACAAAAACCAGAAAAAGCCACAAACTTTCAAAAACCTTGCAGCAAACCACAAGCAAACAGCCATACAAACAGCATAAGCCCTCAAGCCTAACCTGCCTGCAAACCTGTTCAAACCCTCAAGGCCATACATACTGAACTCATAAATCAAAACCAACCTTTACAAACAAAGCCATACAAGCCTACTGCTTCAACCTGCATAAGCCTTTGTCCAAAAAGCATTCAAAGCAGACAGGCCACCCTCAGAGCAACCTCATCATAGGGTTCGTACAACAATACTCAGAATAAACATCAACAACTCAGATATCAGAACCAACATATCCAACAACATCATCAGATAATCATCTCAGAAAGGAGCAAGCAGGCGTCCAAAGAAGAAGAAGAGGAAAAGAGGCCAATAAGCATTCAAAAGAAGGGCAAGCATACAAACATATCAAGCATCTCAGCAAGCAAACAGCAGAAGAGAGAACTAGGCAAAGGTTTTCAGTTATCATCATAAAACCCTAAAAAGTGAAATACAAGTACCAAATTTCCAGAGCAAGTCGGCATCACGCGTTCCCTTGGCCGCCTAGGACGCCACCATCCACCTCTTCTCCTCTCCAAAGGTTTATCTCTTTCTCCCTTTTCTTTCATACCTCACACCAATAATGATAACATAAATAATCAAAATTTGTCAAGATCAAAAACATGCAAAGCGTAAAACGTAAAAAGCACCAAATCAAACCTTTTCGTAATGCCGCCTTGCTTGACCGTGGAGGAAGGAGAGAGGGATGACGGAGCCTGGAAATGGGGACGGAGAGAAACTCAGAGGCTTTGGCTCAAAGGATGAAGACGAAGGAAGCGAAGAAGATGAGAGCGCCGCTCTGAGCCTAACCCTAATTCCAAATGAAACACAACAATTTCAACCCTAAAACAATTTGTGAAACCACTTGGGCCTCTGCCTTGACACGCTTTAAGCCCATTTCAATGCGCGTACCCCCCTCATTCCTAAACATGCCTATTCTGACTGGGCCATCCAAAAACCTCTAAAGCCCATTTGATTTATTAAGCCATTTTTATTTCAAACTAGCTTATACTAACATTTTTGTTTAAATAAAAAATGATACGTTAAAATTCTTCTTTTTGTAAAATGTCTATTAATACTTTTTTTATCATATTTAAGAATATATAAAAATAAGATTTTTTCTAACTTAAATAATCTTCTCTTTTTTTTTAGAATTTTTTGTTAATAAACCTTTGTACGTTAATTAAATACTTAGACAATAGGATAATTAAATTTAAAACATTTCTTTTTCTTTAAATTAAAACTTTTGTATATAAAACATTCATACATAAAATATAATTTCTTAGGCATTTTCTTATATTAAACCTTTGTTTGTACCTAATCAACAAAAGCATAAGAATAAATACTTACTTAATAATACATTAAGTTAACATTTCGCACTTGTAAATAAATCACATACACTTACACAAATACTTTTGATACATTTACATTGCTTTTATTCTTATGCATTGATACATGTTACATTTGCGATCGATTCGATTGGGTTGTAAATTATTTGGACACTACTCTCCTAATAAGTCTCATCCCCATTTGTAAATATTTGTACCCCCATCCCCGGATACTTATTTGTAATAGCGTAGACTTTAAATTCCCGCAATTTATCGCTTTCAAATATACCATGTTTAGACCTAGGGTTTGTATGTAAATAAAATCAACCGCTAGATAACCTAACACAAAGACAAATGCATGATAATCAATACACAATCACACTTGCACCCCTAGGGTAATCCCGCTTGTTGCCTTCCAAAATGGGCCATGCTTGCATGTTGAGTTTCTTTGGCAAAACAAAACAATTCAAATGATCATAGTCCCTCGATGACGCTTTCGAAAGTTGCCTAAACGAAATGATCATAGTCCCTTCAAGCAAAATTGCCAAAAACACTTGGCACCATTGCATTCATGGTCCATACGATGACCCGCGCCCGTCCCGTTAACATCATAACACAAGATTGTCCACCAAATACAATGGTGGAACAATACTGTTAAAAGGGTTAAAACATAGAGAAAATCTTTGAGTAAATTTAGGGGTAGACAACTCTTAGTTACTTAATCAAACTTGCAAAACACACTTGCCTACTTTTCAAAACCCACTCCACAAACACTTTCCAAAACAAACTTTCAAAAACATTTGAAACATCTTTTCGAAAAGACACACACCTTTGTAAAACATTCGAGTAAAGAATTGTTACAACGGTTGCCTAGACAAGGCATCTTTTTCAAAACATTTTCAAAACACGCACACACACACCATTTCAAGCAATTGAAAATCAAGGCAAGTGATCTAAAACAAGTAACTAAGAGCCCATGGATAATCATGGATGAAAAGGGTGCTAATACCTTCCCTTTTCATAATCTACCCCCCGAACCCACGAAACATCTCAAAAGGTTTTTCCTGTGCTTTTTAACCTTTTCGTAGGATAAAATAAAAAGTCAGTGGCGACTCTTGCTAAACCGAACAAGTGCGAATACAAAACGCAAAACCTCAAGTCAATTCTCCCACCGTACCACACAATTCCATACCATCCATCTTCATACCCCAAGTTCAAAATATGCACTCACAAGAAGTTATACATTTGGACATTATAGGTCATTTTGAAAAGTCAACAAAAACACCTTTTTTGTCAAAGCTTATAACTTAAGCATGGAATATCAAAATGAGATGAGACCAAAAGGGTTGGTTAGAGGACATCTCAAGATTTCTAAAAAGTCCAAGAACATCTCCAAAAGTTTAAAATTTAAGAGGTTATGCATTGTTGAAGTTGGACTTTTTTGCAAAATTGCCAAAAGTCAACTATCCCCAAAACTTCAAATTTTGCCAAATGGGCCCATTCTTTTTCACCTATTTTGAGTTTGCCCTATTGCCCACGTGCCCTAGCTCCAGCCATGTGTCCATATCATATTTTTATTATTTAATTTGATTTTTATTTGAATTAATTCATTTTAAATCAAATAAAATCACATAAAATCTAAAGCATTGATAACACGTGATTTTTTTTGGCTATTTCAGGCTCCAAATACAGCTATTATTTCAATCAAATTCGTATCAAAAGCATTGGTTACAAAAATATGTGATTTAGGCCATGTTTGGAAAGCTTTTATGGAAGAATCAAATCAAATATGAAATCATCAATATGGAGAGATTTGGACCAAATTTGTTACCCTAATCCAATGTGCATTACATAAGCAAGAAAAGGAAATGAAAATCAGAGTTAGAGAGCATTGGTAGAGTCATAACAATAACTGGAAAAATCACAAAAAAGTTAGAGATCGAAATCAAAGTTAGAGGCATTTTCAGGACTTGAGACTAGTCTCAATCGATTGCTGGCCATCTCCACAAGCTAACTCGATCCAAACCAAGCATTCTCAGGCCCTCATACGCACTGTAAGTCTCACGTGAATTTCCCATTTTCTTGAATTCGTATCTCTGAAATTAGGCAGCATTTTCATGGAATAATTGTATATCCTTAACCCTCACATCATTTGCAAACTATTGGCAATAACCAATTTGATTTATATGCTCTGTATCATGAAACGCCATGGCTAGGGTTTTGTTTCTGTTTTTAGGGATTTTTGTTTCAGGTAAAATTGAGATACGTGATGGACATGGTTGTAATCAGGAGGTCATGACGAGTTCAACCATGTTCTTGGATTGTGTTTATATGGCCTGGCGACAATTTTAGGATGAACCTGCATTTTTAGCTGCGGATAGAAATCTGCAGGTAAAGTTACAGGGGTTTGAGGAAGCGGACGAAGAGCTGGCATCCATCCATTGGGCCATTCAAAAATAGCGCGCCATTTTTTTTGTTTTTCTGGCTATTGAGTTGTTTTTTTATATAATATATTGTTTATATTATTATTAACAAACAATAACACGCCCCAGCGATTGCGTGTAAGCCTTAAAGCGTTCCAAGGCTGGAGGTAAGGGGTTCGATCCCTGCCTCCAGCAAATTATATTTTCTTCATGTTTTTCAGGTTATCACATGCACGCTCAGGCTTGATCCACACCATGCTCCCTCACCAATCCAAGAGCCAGATGGCCAATGGCCAGATCTGATGGTCAGTGATTGGAGGTCCACCAAGGTGCCAGTCAACGCGTGTGTACCAGATCCAAAAAGTCCACACGGACCAGCTTCTATTGGGCCAAGAAATTACTTCCAACACCACCCAAAATCAGACCCAATTCTCTCTTTGTCTTTATATTTTCTTTTCTTTTTTAATTTATTTATTTTATTTAATTTCAATTAATTACTAACCAATCATATTTTTTCCTTTTTATTACAAAACTCATCAAATATTTTTTTATCCAATAAAATTTCAGAATTCTTTTTTTAAATAAATACTAATTAATTAATTTAGGTTTTTAATTCTAGAATAACTTTAACCAATTTTGTAAATAAATAAAATTAATTAGACTTAATTAGGTTTTAACTACTAATCTAATTATTTTTATTTTATTTCTTAAATAATCAAAAACTCCAAAAAATATGTCATAAATTATTTTTCATTAATTAATTTATTAACTTAGTTATTTATTTTAGAATTTAATTTCTTTCCTTAAATAAAAAACAACAAAAAGCAATTTTCTTTCAAAAGGGTCAAAACCCTAAATTTCGCATTCGATGTAATTTCCCGCGCGCTTTATTTATTTTTAACCAATTATGTATCTGCTTCCGGTATGTAATAGATAATTAGGACATTTTATTTATTTACTGCTTTGTTTTATTTTCAAAGGGTTGCTTTTGGCGATGTAAATACCCGACGCCTTGTAATTTAAATTCCGCATTTTAATTTCTGCTAATTATAATTGCTAGATGTTTGATAATAGGATTTGCATGACAAGACTGAATACTTAATCTTAAAATCAAATTAGATCTCCCTTAACATGTGCAAAGATAAAAAATAATTGAAAGCGACACACTCGCACATGCACACTCTTAGGGTACACCCCACTTGGTTGCCTTCGTACACGGTCATTGAGTATAGGTCGTTTTAGAAGTCGTCCTCTTGTCTAAAAGATCATAGTTGCCTCGAAACGGTTGCCTCAGATATTGTTGCCTCAAACAAATGATCTAAGACATTAGGGTTACCGCTAAAGCGTCTTAACATTACTTTAGTGACCGTATGTCCCTCATTCCAATTGACCCTTAAACTCCAACGACGGTGCTACCCACTCATTAATAGTGGGATAGCATTGTTTAAAGGAAATTAGCATAGAACGATTCCTTTTTCGAGTAGGTAGATTAGCTCTTAGATACTTGCTCTTTCAAAACAAAACTCTTCACACTTACACTTTTCGAAGAAAGTTTTCAAAACACTTCATTACACTCTTGAGGACAGAAGCAAGAGTTAAATCGAAGTTTCAAACAAAAACTTTTCAAAACCCACAAGCACAAAGAAAACATTTTGAAAATTATGAGCAAGTAACTAAGAGCCCGTAGATAACTACGGATAGAAAGGGTGCTAATACCTTCCCTTTCTATAAATCTACCCCCCATACTCAGAAATATCTCAAAAAAAGGAATTTTTCTGTACTTTTTTCCTTTCCTTGTTGGATAAAATAAAAGGTGGTGGTGACTCTTGCTTATCGCGACATTTTGCAAAAACAAACGCAAAACGCAAACCAGCATTCCAAAAAACAGTCAGTTCTTCCCACCGTATCACACAATGCATTGACTCCCTGGTTGCTGATGCGTAAAGGTGGTCCCCCAGCGCGAGAACATCGAACAACTCTTTGGTCCTCCACAGTAAAACCCAAACCAAATTTGTTGGATTTGTAGGAATATTTGGAAGTTGACCCCAGATGGTACATTCACCTTCCTCCACTATTGCTCTAGCATCTTTCAGAGAGGCCATTTTCAATGGAGGTCTGGTAGCCTTCGGAGTCTTGGTAGTAGTCTTTGTTTCTGAAATCGTTTGTGGGACCTCCTCAAAATTCTGACATGGGGTCTCAATGAACTCACCATCCATTTCATCATACCTGAAAGAGTTCAGGTGGCTAACCATGTACTCCTCCTCCCCATCGACTATGGTGATCTTTCCCTGGACTGGGTACTTCAACATCTGATGTAGGGTGGAAGTGACGGCACCAGCCCCATGGATCCAAGGTCGTCCCAACAGATAAGAATGGGATGGGCGGATATCCATCACATAGAAGGTTGAATCAGAAGTCTAAGTTCCAACTTTGATAGGGATCTCTACTTCTCCGTGCACTGTTCTTTTAGAACCATCGAAGGCCCTCACCATAATATTTCTAGGCTTTAATGTGAGTCCTTCCCAATCTAACCGGTCAAGAGGATTCTTTGGCAAGACATTCAGCGACGAACCCATATCCACCAGAACGTAAGCTAATGTAGTGCTACTGCACTCAATGGAAACATGCAAGACATCATTGTGTTTCCTTCCTTTGGGAGTTAAATCAGCGTCAGAAAAACCCAGTCCATTATCAGCAGTTAGACTGGCCATACAATTCTCGAATTGATCAATGGAAGTCTCTTGGGGCACGTGGGCGGTCTTCAAAAATTTTACTAAGGCTTTGGCATGGACCTCAGAGCAAGCAAAGCCAACAATGATATTTTTGAGGGGGTCTGCCCCAACTGCTCTACGATGTTGTAGTCACTTTTCTTAATTATCTTTAGTATGTCTTCCATCTCCTTGCTAGAAGCTTCAAGAATGACCTCTGGATGTGCCTTCTTCTGGACAGGCTTAAACAATACCTCTTTGCCCCTTGTCTCGGTAGCAGGGATAATAGTAGGACTATCAACGGCAGTATCACTGGGAATGCTGGTAGGAGTGATAGAGGGAATAGTTACAGGAGTAGCAATGGTCTTTGGAGAGATCTCGGGGGAGAAAACCCTTCCACTTCTTGTTATCTTATTGGTTCTAATGATATTGTCGACGTCAGGATCAATGTCTTTAGCAATTTTGTCTTTGATAGCCAATATATCTTGCTTGACGCCATGGTAATAGACATCAGCCCCATAGTTCTAGGGAACATCTTTATCCAAAGAATATGGTATTGGCCCCGACATGGTGATGATTAGGGGAGCAGACTTTGGAACAGGTGTAATCCTGACGGGTCTTTTGGTGGAGACCCTAGGAGGATTGTCTGAAATTATGATTATTGAGACATCTTCACAGGAATTTCTGGTAAGAGGAACTTTTTCAAATAGGATTTCTTTGTTAATCATCAGGCGCTGGACGGCCATCTTCAGTAACAAATAGCCATCTGGTAGAGACATACATAAGTAACAGCTTTCATCACATCCCAGAAATAGGCCGGCTTACAATAGATTCTGTTTAACAGCCAAAAGGGGAGTAGTTAAATCATCCACGTAGGAAAAAAAACAGTCATCATCAACAACTTTGACACCTTGACTATGTTTGGGAATTGGAGCCGTTATTACATTAGGTGTTTCTGGGGGGTCAAACTCAATTTCTTTCACTCCGATAAGGTCTTGTAATTTATTCTTCAAGGTCCAACAATCGTTTGTATCATGCCCTGGACTTTCAGAATGATAGGCACATCGAGCATTCAGGTTGTAGCAAGGAGAAGCAGTATTGGGGTTCTTGGGAGCTTCCTTTAGAGTCACTAGATTGGACTTTAAAAGATGTGGCAAAACTTGGGACAAGGTCATGTTGATCCGGGTGAATCGTCTCATGGGCGCCTCTGGCCTGCGCTGATAGTTTCGCTGTTGATTTGGTACAGGATTGGAAATCATAATAGTCCCTACCTTCGGGCGACGTTTAATTTTGTTTTGATTCCTGTGGTCATAAGTAACACTGACCTCTTTCTTTCCGGTAAAGGGTTTCTTCACCGTGCTCGAGGATACATCTCTTTGAATTTTTCCGCTCTTAATATTGGCTTCTACCCTCTCAGCAGTCATGATTAGTTCAATAAATCTAGCTGAAGAGCTTCCGATCAGATGGTTGAAGAATGTACCAGACAACGTGCCTAAGAACATATCCACCAATTCTCTGTCAGATAAAGGGGCATGGACTCTTCCCGCGAGATCCCTCCATTTTAGGGCATAAATTTTGAAACATTCACCAGTACCCATAGACATACCTTGCAGCTGTGTTCGAGTTAGAGATAAGTCAGCATTATATCAATACTGCTTGTAAAAAGCAACAGCCAAATCTTCCCAATTGCGAATATTGGTTCCTTCCAACTGATAGAACCAATCCAACTGTGTTCCTGACAAACTTTCTTGGAAGAAGTGTACCCATAGGTTCCTATCAGCAGTATGGGGTTGAATCTTCCTAACATATGACCTTAAATGCAGCTTAGGACAAGAGACACCGTTATATTTAGCAAAAGTCAGGACCTTGAATTTCTGCAAGATGACAGCCCCTGAGACAAGTCCTAGCTCTTCAAAATCCAACCTGGGTACCCTCTAGATCTCCATAGCATTGAGGCAATCCTCCAACTGCTTGTATTTATCGTCAGCTGGAGGATACTGTTCTTCAGAATAGTCAACCTCTTCCCATTCTTCAGACTCTGGGTGGTCATTTCCTTCCTTGTTTTTTCCTTCTCAGTTATCTCCTTCACCCAACGAGGTTGCAAAATCTAGAGTTCTCCGGGCTGGTCCTTTGAACCTTCTTCCCATATTCAAAACACCGAATGGTTTCTTCGCTTTCTTCTTCTTCTCTTTGATCATCAGAGCCTTCAAGTCCTCTTGTCCTTTAGCCAGAGCCAAGAATATTTGTTGGAATTGAGCATTTTACACTTGAAGATCCTTTACTGTCTGTTCAATATCCATCTCACTGAAATAAACAGTAGAAAGATAAGGAGACCTATTGTAAGAAACATGTTTGTGTTATGATGAATGAAAATGCATATGCAAATGATTTCAAGGAAATTAGAGATGTAGGCGTTCAAACTTCTCTCTTCATGAAGCTGCTTGGTGAGCTCTAGAACTTTCTTCTCACTGGCGTAGAATTGGGCTTTGAAGGTGTCTCACTCTTCCTTTAGCTGAATCCAACCCTTTTGCAAGTCTTCAAGAGAGGTAGGCATGTTGGTATGAAGGACATTATACGGGATATCTCCTTCATCAACAAGCTCCATGATAACGGGGAGGATGGAGGGGTAAGGTATTACGAGACTCTGAGCACGAGCTCGCACCCACCTAAGATAAGCCTTAAGGGGAATAGAGCTTTTGTGTCCAAATGTCTTATTATCCACCTTGTTTACCATCCTCCAAGCTCATACAAACCTATGACAGTAGCCTTGATCGTTTCTCTCGTAGTCGACCACCACACCTTGGATGAGCATATCATGAGGACCATCTCTTTGGGCATACCTAAACTGTCGTAAAGCTAAGCAAGGGTTGTAAGTGATACCTCCCCTAATGCCAAGCAGAGGGACATTAGGAAATTCCCCACAACAGTCAATGATAGAAGTATCTTCCAAGGATCGAGAACACCAATAAATATCATAGTGGGTGAGGGACATCATCCTTTGAGACCACGTCAATCCTTGCTCATTCTTCAATATTGATCGAGGTAGGTGCAAAGTAAACCACTTGGCGAGTAGGGGAATGCAACACCAAAGAGTACCTCTTTTCTTCATGGTGCGAGTATGGAAACAATGTAAGATGTCTCCAAGCAAAGTAGGTATAGGATTACGAGTGAGGAAGACTTTGATGGCATTCACATCTATGAATTGGTCCGAATTGGGAAATAGAACAAAACCATAGATTAGAAGGGCCGAGATATCTTCAAATGCTTGAAAATCCATATCTTCCCAGAGTGAATGAGCCTTCTTCAATATCAACTTGGCTAGGAACCCTCTAACTCCACATCTTGTCTCCCAATTTGCTACAATGTCGGCTCTCTTCAGATGCAGGGCTTCGACAATAACTTCAGGTTTTGGAATCCCTTCTAAACCGGTGAATGGTATTTGATCAAGCACATGCACTCCCAATAGTAGAGAGAATTCTTCTAGTGTAGGAACCAACTGATAATCAGGAAAGGTGAAGCAATGATATATGAGATCAAAGAATTGGAAGAGCGCACACATCATTTCTTCTTGGAAATTTAAGGTAGCCAAACTGAGGAGTCGACCATATTTCTTGGTGAAAGGAGAATCTCCAGGCACCCTTCATGCTAATTCTTGGAGTTGAGGGTGCGCTTTCACGAAGCTGATTCGAATGGTATTCCTTCAGACGAGATTCATGGCCTACAAAACAAAGAAAAGATAAATTCCTAAATCCTTGAAATGGTTAGTGAGAATGATGCTATGATGATTAGGTGGTGAGTACAAGTATGCAAAGCAAGCAAGTTGTTATCTACACACAAAGCAAACAAGTCATTAGGTTTAGGCTTGCATGGAGTTTGTAGGTAAGTACGCTCTTGAAGTTTAGTTGGCTCAACCTGTCCTAGAAAGTAACCGGGTTCTAGGGGATCTCAATATCACTGACCTTTCTTCTGGGCATTGTCTCAGCATAATCAATCTTTTCTTACGGCCAAGATATCCTAAAAGTCCAATCTCAATGAGTGTAGTATCGAATATCAACCAATTTTCAGCTTTCCACCGAAATCGGCTATCTCACTACTTCCTAATGGCCAAGTTGTTCAATTAAGGTTATAAGGTCAGTTAGTGCTTTATCACACCGCTCAGCAGCCCCGTATTCTCCTTAATTCAACACAAGGGATACCTGTACCAACAAATGCGTCACACTAACATAGCCATTGCTTCAACCATATCGGTCTACGTCGTACAGTTTCCACAATTTATTGCTAGTTACCTAAAAAGGTTCCCCAGATCCGAGTAGAGGATCAAAGCAAACCCAAACAAGGACCCAAAAATGTAAAGCAGGCAAGTCAAATAATGAAAATCAAGTAAAGGTGATCTATCCCTAAGGTAACCCCACTTTAAGTATTCCCCAACAGAGCTGCCAGTTCTGTAACACGGTGAGAGAGCTGACTTGGGTGTTTTGAGTTTGATCACAATTATTACGGAAAGCAAGAGTCGCCACTAACTTTTCTTTTATCCAATAAGGAAATGTTGAAAAGAACAGGAAAGACCTTTTGAGATTATTTCTTGAGTTCAGGGGGTAGGTTATGAAAAGGGAAGGTGTTAGCACCCTTTTCATCTGTAGTTATCTACGGGCTCTTAGTTGCTTACTAGATCACTTGCTTTTGTTTGAAAATGTGCTTGTGGTGTGGGTTTTGAAAGTATTTTGAAAATGTATCTTTGTAATGGTTCTCGTTTCTATAAGAACGCGTACAAAGTGTTTTAACTTTTGAAAATGTTTCAAATGAAAGTGTTGGTGTATAAAATGTTTTTGTTGTGAGCAAGCGAGCAACTTGGAGCCTCCTACCTACTCAAAAGGTCTTAATGTTCTTTTTCTCCTCCTTTAGATGTTGCTATCTTACCATTATTTTGGTAAGTAGCCCCATCATTGGATGTGAAGGGATGAGCGTGGGACGTTTGTATAGTCATAGGAGGCAACCTATGGGACGCTTTAGCAATGTCGTTTAGGGACTAGATCGTTTACCGAAGGCAACATTGAGGGACATCGAGGGACTACGATCTTTTATCGAGGGTCTTTTCTAAAATGCCCATATTCGAGGGACATGACTATTTTTCCGAGGCAACAAGTGGAGTTACCCTAGGGGTGCATGTGTATGAATAGTGTGTTTGATTGCATGCGTTTTTTGTCTTTTGAACTCTTGGTTATCTACTTGTTGTTTTTATCTTTCCATACATCCTAGTTACTAACATTTATACAAAAACAATAAAAATGCAAAATAAAATAAATCCTACACTATTACAACCATATTGAAATAGCAAGAAAATATAGAGACAAAATAAGATGAAAAGGAGAAAAATGAGCTCTTTCGATCCAGGCAGAAGTATCCTTCGATTCTGCACCTTTTGACCTCTTTTGATTTGGGCCTGGAGTCAACAAGGTTTTGTCTTTCGTTTGAGGCCTGGAGTCAGTAAGGCTTTATCCTTTGTTTGGGGTCTGGAGTCAGCAAGGCTCTGTCCTTCGTTTGGGGCCTAGAGTCAGCAAGGCTTTATCCTTCGTTTGGGACTTGGAGGAAGCAAGGCTCTATCCTTTGTTTGGGACTTGGAGGAAGCAAGGCTCTGTCCTTCGTTTGGGACTTGGAGGCATCAAGGTTCATTCTTTGCCACAGGCTCCTTGCTGACCCCTTCGACTGTAAGCATGTTGAGCCCTCATATTGTGATTCGAAAGGCTTGTGCAGTTAGCCAATTGAAGGGTATAATAAACTTGTCTTAAATTCTTAAAATGCAACATTCAAATGTAACTACAGTCCAGGGGTTAGCACAACACCATGGGGTCTCAAATCCTAACTAATCAGAGTTGAGTTTTCAGCATATGGGCAATCAGAATCAAAATCTAAAACATGGTCAAGCTCCCTATATGAAATATCTACATTTTTCTTTATTGGCGTGTGCACGTGATATTAAAATAGAATAGATTCAATCTTGAAGGAAACTTACCTCTTGAAGTTCTTAAATCGAAGGAAACTGCAAGTGCCTTCCTTGGTGGAGAATGGGAGTTCGTTGGGACCTTCCTGAGACTAATCCAGTTACCACTTTGTGCAAGCAGTTACTGAATCGAAGGAGGTTGTGTGAGTGGGTCAAAGGTTCCTTTTATAAAAAGTAATGGAATGACTCAATGGGCTATTGTATGGTAGTTGGATAAATGTGTTGAAGGCTATTTAGATGGTCACTTGGGGGTGAATCAAAAGTTCTTACTTAGTGTACAAAAGGGAGTTAGTTTTTCATAAGTGTTTGAAAAAATGTTGGGAAGTGTTTGATAATTTTGGTGTAAGGAATAAGGTAGTGTTGTAGGACTGTTGTGCAACAATTTTGGAGTTTTATGGCCAGTGTATCAGGTTTGAACCTGGCAGCGCATGCGACTTGGTCAACAAGTACCTTTGGCATCTCAACATTTTGTCTTGACCCCCTGGCCCTGATTTTCGACCAGACTCTTCAGAAATCACTTCCTTTTTTAAATCGAAGTGTCCTTTGAATGACTCATGTGGGTATCCTTTGAAGGGGCCCAAATAAGTGTCTTTCGACCAGGCCCTTCATGGGTTCCTTCAAATGATCCAAATATATGCTCCTGGGGTGGGTCAGCAAAACATGCCATTCGATTGGGACATTCAGACATGTCTGGCAAGTCCTTCAAATGTGCCACCATGGTACTTATTTCACATGAGACAATGGCATAGTGTAAAATTTATGTGTTGAAGCAAGCCATTCCCAAGGTAGATACTGCCCACTCAAACTTGTCTGCAAGGGGCCATATGGCCAAATGAAATAGTGTATGCAACAGGTTCCTGCCTTGTGACCTTGTGCAAACATGCCCAAACAAAAGTTTGTAAAAAAATGGAGCCACATTCCTAAACGAAAGGCATGATTAAGAGCTTGTGCTGAAGGATTCACACGCTCCAAATGATGAACGCATGCAGAGGATGAAAGGCACAATCAAAAACTTGCAACACTGGGAAGGCCATATGCCCCAAACGAAGGAGGCATGCAGGAGGAAGGATGTGTAATCGAAAGATAGCAGAAGATAGGCTTTGGCCTCCTAAATTGAAGGACATCATCAGGAGGCTTTTTGCCTTGTGAATTGAAGCTAGTTGATGGGAAGTATTGCCCTGTCGAAGCTTGTAACAAGTTGCTTAAAAGGGTGACTTTGGCCTTGTGCATGTTAACATGGTAAGGAATTCCGCCTTGTAAATCTTGGTTAATACGTAGGAAAGATGCTATGTAGCCAAACGAAAGATTTGCACAAACATTTAAATGAATTCTAGTGCCCAACGAAGCAGGAAATGAACTTTCCCAAATGAGTTCAATGCCCAAATCGAAGCATGAAATGAACTTGCCCTAAAGGGGTCTAGCACCCAAACGAAAGATGCAACCAGAGCCAAAGTGTCCAATTGAAGGATGCAAAATCGAAAAGAACTTGCTTTTCCTTTAATTTTGTCAAAAAGAGTATTTTCATCTGTTTTATCTTTTTTAGCAATTTCCTCTTTAATTTTGATGCTGAAAAGTCCAAATATATTTGTGTAAGCTTGAATTTTTGGCAGCCCTTTGTGAGAAATGTATTGAGAAATGAAAGGGTAAATTTTGGGGTACAAGAGAAATATATGAACTGATCAGTTGTTCTTTGTAGCACCGTTGAATTGAGGGAAAATAAATCCCTGACTGCTACTTGGGATGAAAAAAATGTGATTCTTCATTATTTGTTGAAGTTGAATTGCTGGGAGATGGACTTCCGTGGCTAGAGAAATAAAATCTACTGGGAAAAGAAAACTCTATAAACTGCTTGAGGATTTCATGAAACCCTGTTGGGGGAACCCAAGAAGTTAATAAACTATGTTGTGGAATTCTTCAAGATGCTGGGGAGATGATTGGAGACTTTTGCTCTGCAGGGGATGTCGGAACCTCTGACATCAATAGGCTGTATGCTGAGGAGATGGAAGTGACTTCGCATGAGGATGTCTTTGTCTCTGTATCTGTTGTAGGATGTATCTGTGGGGATTTCAGATGGATTTTTAGACATTGTCTTGTTTCTTAAAGCCATTAGTAACTATCTTTTTGCTTTTATGCGTATATTCATAAACGGTGATTATATTCTAATTCATATGTTAAAAATAAACATTGGACGTTTTTTAAAATAAATAGTTTATGCACTTTCAAAGAGGTAATTTTTTTATTAATCTGAAGAAGTCTTCCTATAACATGCGTTTTTGTATAAGAAGACAGACATCCTAGTAAGAGAATGTCGTTGTAAGAATGAAAACTATACAAAGCAGTATACAAAGAAAAAACGGCTATGTGAAATGATCCCATTGGATTCCCATTTTGCTATTGCCTCTATATCTTTGAGTGTCTCATCACTTTGATACTTAACTGAAGCTGCCTGGATTGATTAGTACCATTTAAATTTGACACTTGATACTGAAGTCTGTCTGTAAGGTGATCCAACGGGACATAGTTACGCTTTTAATCCCTAACTTTTTCCTGGACCGCCCTTTCGGGTTTTCAGTCCACCGGGATACCCTTTTTTTCCCAAGCCTCCCTTTCAGGTTTTCGACTTGCCGGGTGTATAAATTTTTTCATATATGTATCCCTAACTTTTGCCCGAACCCTTTTGGTTCATCGAGATGCCCTTATTTTTTCCTAGGCCAGTCAACCTAGCGGGTCTCTGTTTATGCGTAGTATCTTTTAACTATATTCGCATTTACAGGATGTGGAAGGTCGTCACCGTCTATAGTGGTTAATATCATGGCTCCACCAGAAAATATGTTCTTTATCACAAATGGTCCTTCGTATGTGGGAGTCCATTTTCCCCTGGGATCACTTTGTGGTAGCATAATGCGCTTGATTACTAGATCGCCAACTTGATATTCCTGACGTCTGACCTTCTTGTTAAAAGCTTTTATCATACATTTCTGGTACATCTGACCATGAAAGGCAGCCGCGAGCCTTTTCTCGTCAATCAGGTTCAATTGGTCAAGTCAAGTTTGAATCCAATCGTCTTCATTCAAACCCACATCTTTCATGATTCTTAAGGAAGGGGTCTGGACTTCGATGGGTAGGACATATTCCATACCGTATACCAGAGAGAAAGGAGTTTCCTCTGTTGACGTGCGCACTGAGGTACGGTAAACATGAAGAGAGAATGGTAACATCTCGTGTCAGTCTTTGTATGTCACCGTCATCTTCTATATGATCTTCTTGATGTTTTTATTGGTGACCTCTAAACGCCATTCATCTTCGGTCGGTAAGGAGAAGAATTATGATGTTGAATCTTGAATTGTATGCAGATCTCAGTGATCGTAGTATTATTGAGATTGGTACCATTATCTGTGATGATTCTTCCTGGAGTACCATACCGACAGATAAGGTTATGTTTGATGAACCGGGCCACGACGTTCTTGGTAACAGAAGCAAACAAGGATGCCTTGACCCACTTTGTAAAGTAATCAATGGCAACCAGGATGAAGTGGTGCCCATTAGAAGCGATAGGTCTAACCTCTACGATCATATCAATGCCCCACATTATGAAAGGCCAGGGAGCAATCAAGATGTTCAAGGGAACTGGAGGCACATGTACTCTATCAGCATAGATCTGGCACTTGTAACAAGTTCGTGAATGCTGATAACAGTCTACTTCCATATTGGACCAGTAGTACCCTGCCCTAAGAATCTTTTTAGCCATTGTGTGCCCACTATAATGGATTCCAAAGGTACCTTAGTGCATATCTACCATAATCTTCTTTGCTTCACTCTTGTCTACACACCGAAGCAAAGTAGAATCGTGGTTGCACTTGTAGAGGATTTCGTTACTGAGGAAAAACTTGGTAGAGAACCTTCTTAGGAACTTCTTATCATTAACAGAAGCTACCTCAGGATACTCTTGGGCCTCGAGGTATCTTTTCACTTCGTGGAATCAAGGTTTTTCCACTACTTCTTTAGTATCCACCTCATAACAGTATGTTGGCGTGATACGGTGGCAGAACCGACTATTAATACTGGTTTGCATTTTTTGTTCGCAAATGTCGCGTTAAGTAAGAGTTGCCATCGACTTTTATTTTATCCATTCAGGAAAAGGAAAAAGAACAGAAAAAACCTTTTTTGAGATGTTTCTGAGTACGGAGGACAGATTATAGAAAGGGAAGGTGTTAGCACCCTTTTTATCTGTGGTTTTCCACGGGCTCTTAGGTACTTGCTCATTTTGAAAACTACTTGTGTGTGCTTTTTTTTGATAAGTTTTGTTTTACTTCATGTTAACCCTTGTTTCTGTCCTCAAGAGTCTTACGAAGTTGTTTTTGAAAACTTTGTTTGAAAAGGGTTTGTGTGGAAAAAAATTTGTTTGTTTGAGCAAGTACCTAGGAACTAATCTACCTACTCGAAAAAGGTCTGTTCGTTTTCCTTTTAGACAATGCTATCCCATTATTGAGAAATAGGTAGCATCGACGTTGGAGTTTTTTTTAGGGACATTCGAAGGGACATGTACGATCACAAAAGCAATGTTAGGAAATGTTAGTAATCATCCTAAAGCCTTAAAGATCTTTTTCCGAGGCAACATCTGAATGGGTCATTTTAGATCTTTCGGGGCTAGAGGACAACCACTAACAAACCCTATACTTCATGACCTTTTATCGAAGGCAACCGGAGTGGAGTAAACCCTAGGAGTGAGCATGTGCGAGTGTAATTTTCAGCTAATTTATCTTTGCAGATTTAGGGTTTTCTACCGTATTAATTTTCAGTTTGTCTTTTCATACAATCCTATTAACATACATCTAAGCAGTTTATAGATATTACAAGGCTTTTGCATATACATAATCATCTTGGACTGAAAATAAAGATGCAGAATTTAAAATCCTAATTACTATTACAAACTCGCAGCAATTACAATAATAATAAAAACAATTAAAAGCGCACGACGAATTAAATGCGAGAATAATTAGAAAACCTAAAAAATCTAGTTGAAAAAAGATTTAGGTTATTTTTTGAGAAACAATTAATTAGGTTATGTACAAAATTAAACCCTAATCCTAATTATTGTTAATTATTAAAAAAAACAAAGTTAAATTTCCCTAATTTAATTAAACTAATTAATTGAAGAAATAAAATATTTTTATGAAAATAAATTTTGGATGTTTTTTATGATTTTTTGATTAAATGAAAAAAGTAATGATTTTTGGGTTATTTTTAAAAAGAAAATAATTAGAAAATAATTAAAATAATTAAAATAAAAAAGATAGAATGAGCCTGTTAGAAGTTGAATGAGGGGGTATGATGCTGAATTGCTTAGGCCCATGAAGCTGAGCCCATTCCATGCGTGTGATTCCCTGTTGTGCCAGCCTGGGAGTGCACCATAATCCTTCCTTGTTTGAGGCGTTGGATCTGGCTAGCAATGCATCCAATGGCAAGATGGTGACAGCGCATGGTGGACGCTTGGCAAGGTAATGTATAGAATGTGCGTTTAAATTTAGGAAAATAAAGAAAATGCTGGGACCTGGGATCGAACCCAGGTCCTCCTACTTACACAACGCACGCCTTGCCATCTGGGCTATCATGTTTAGTTATCAATATAATAACAACAATAAGTAATATATAAAAAAACGTGAATGACTCCAATAAGCACGCGAAATTCAAATAAGCCAATAGTGGTTAGACACGTTGTTGTCTTCTTCGCAGATCCGTCGCCTTAGGCTAAACACTTTTACCTACAGACAAGCGTCTGTAGCCATAACCTGTGCACTTCAAAAATCAAGAAAAACACATGATAAATGAAATTAAAGACCATGGTTCAACTTGTCTTAATGCCAAGAGCATCATGGTACCCTTTTCTTGGGCCAATTTCACATGTATTAAGAAGCCCTAAAACATGACTTCAAACCCTAGCCATGGCATTCATCAGTATATACATCAAAACATAAATTAAACCAATCCAACACGTTGCAAACATGACAACCAACACAGATATACCATTAAAACATGTTCATGATGTAAGAATATTAGTAATCGGATTTTGAAAAAAGAAGTAAACCGTGACAATCGTATATTCTGTTTCTGGGCTTGGGAGAACTGGAAAATGATTGGAGAACGTTCTGGAGATGTCCAGGAATCGATTGGTAGCTTTGAAATGCTTTGAATTGCCCTCTAGGTTGGAGAATGATCCACTACTTTTTTACCAAAATTTGAGTTTTGTTCTCAACTTTCACGACCTGCAATCCTTCTTCTTTTGGCTTGTGTATGTTCTATATATGTAGTAGAGCTGATTAGGTTAACAAAAACAAATTAAATCTTTGTGAATCATGAAAATTTGATTTAATTTTGCTCTTGTATTATATCTTTCCAAAACAAGCATAATCATGCCAATTTTTGCTTCAATCATCCTTTCCGCGATTTAATATGCTATGCCAGCCTAATTGGATTTGATTCCTACAAAAAATCAGATCAAAAATCAATCTTTTATATTTTTTGCAATTTATTTGATTTAATCTAACTTTTAATAAATAAAAATAAAAATAAAATAAATAAATAAGCAAATAATATATGGAGGCTGATTTGGGTCGTGGACCATGTCACAAACAAGATACAATCATGAAAAGCTAGGCCCATTTGAAAAAAAATGCACTTTTGGGCATATTTGACTTTTGACAATTTTCCAAAATGGCCAACTTTGACAATGCATATCTCCTCCAATTTTAACCCTAGAGGGGTGTTCTTGGACTTTTTAGAAATCTTAGGATGTCCTCTAAACAACCCTTTTGATTTCATCTTAATTGGGTCTTCCATGTTCATGTAAGAAGATTTGACCCAAAAAGTGTTTTTGTTGACTTTTCCAAAGGACCTATAATGTAGAAATTCATATCTTTTGATGAGTGCATATTTTGAACTTGGGGGCTGAAGATGAGTTGTAGTTAATTGCATCCTCTTCAAAATGAGCCTTGTATGGAAAATTTCTGATAAAGTATGAAGAATTTATGCCTGGTCAAAGTTTGGTTGACTTTTCTTGTAAAACCCTAATTTAGCAACTTTTGGGTTTTGATGAATTTGGGGGCATTCCTTGATTAATCATGATCAACCCTTGATAAAATGATGGATATCTCTTCAAAATGTTGATGTTGACCAAAAATCTTGAAGTTTGACTGTATGTGGGCCACGATTGACTTTTGACCTAGTATAGTTGATTTTCAGGCATCTGGGCAATTGACTGAGCAAACTTCTTGTGCAAGGCATGAAACTTGACATGGATGATCTTGAGAACATATTGGGAGCATGGAAGGAATTTGGGACCTTTGGAGTTCCCACACCCTTATGAAAATGGAAACCCTAGTTTGAGGTACATTTCCTTAAGAGAGATTTTGTCTGGTCAACTCTTGGGCATCCTTGAGCAAGTTGAGGACCTCAATGGGCATGTGTTGAGTAAAATGAGAGGGAAAATTTTGGGGTACAACAGCTTCCCTTGTTCAATATTCTTAAACCCGAGGATGTAGATTGGTTGTCTGCCTTTCGTAATTTGAAGGTGCAAGATGATTGAACACTAGAGTGCCCAGAAATTTGCACTCGTCTGAGATGGTGCTGAACTGTATATGTAGTATCGGGAATGGGCTTACAGATGCCATTTGGAGGAGATAACGGAAGGTCACCAGAGATGGGCTTAAAGATGCCATCTGGAAGATATGACGGAGAATCGTCGGAGATGAGCTTAAAGATGCCATCTAGAGGATGTTGATTTCTCGAGATATTCCTTTGATGAGAATTCTTGTTCCTGTCATTGAGGAGGAATCTGCTGAGGAATGTTGGTCTCTATCTTGGGAGAAATGGAATTTTAGGAACTTCAGCTGTCTGTTACTCTATTGGGGAATCATCTCTTAGTCGAGGAGATGAAAATGAACTGCTATTTGGTCGTGCTCCGGGCCTTACAATGATTTGCTGAGGATAATAAGACTGACTGCTATCTGGTCGTGCTCCAGGTTTTACAGTGACTTACTGGGGAGACGAGATTAAACTTGCTATCTGGTCGTGCTCTAGGATTTTCAATCTCAAAAACTATTATCTGGTCGTGCTCCAGGCTTCAGAAGGAATTAAGTAGTTATCTGATCGCATCCAGGTTTCAACTTGAATTTAAGGCATACTAACATCTGGTCATTTCCAGAATTTAATAGTAATTGGCCGAGTAAACTTCTATTTGGTCGAATTCTAAGCTTCGCAATACCTCATACTATTATCTGGTCGTGCTCCAGGTTTCACAGTGTCCCTTTCCGCTATCTGGTCGTGCTCCAGGCTTCAGTAATTTGGGGAAATTAAACTATTATCCAGTCAGTTTTCGGGCTTCATAGCTTTTTTAACTGGAATAGAAATCTTAGTATCAATTTGACTGAACAAGGGAAAGTCTCGAGTTGTCTTCAACTAGGAGAGAAATCTTAGTATCGATTTGACTGAACCCGGGAGAGGTCTCGGATTAACTTTGTCTGGCATAGAAATCAGGGGAATCTTAGCGGCGATTCGGCTGACCCAGACGAAAGTCTTAGAACATCTTCAACTAGAATAGAAACCTTAGTGTCGGTTTGACTGAACCAGAGAAAATCTTGAAAAGTGTTGGAATATCTTCAACTGGAATAGAAACCTTGGTGTCGGTTTGACTGAACCAGAGAAAACTCGTGAGAACCAGATTGCATCTTTCCCTGAAAGGTAAAGAGTTAGTCGTATGTAATGTCATGATGTATGAAATGTATTGAGTAATGATGTTCTCAAAATAAATGAGATTGTGATGTATAATATATATGCACATGCCATGATGTGTGGATATGCAATGCTATTGTGATATTCTCTAGCTGGGGAAAATAAATCTTGGACTGCTGCTGGAGAGTATAAGGAGTTGAGTTCTTCGTTTCTGTTGAGGATAGTGACCAAAGATGATTAGCTGGGGATTTACATCCATTTTGCTTGAGAATATTCTGCCGGAGGAGACTCTGTCTGAGAATAATCTTGCAGGGGAATGACTCTGTAGGGAAGAGAGATACTCTGTTGGAAGATCTGCTGATTTGGAGAAATAAACTCAGCTGGGGATGAACTTCCATTGTTGGAGAGAAGATCTCTGTTGGAGATTGAGCTTTTGCTATTAGAGAAATAAACTCTGCTCGGGAGATGGCTTTATAAACTGCTCATGGTTATAAATCTCGGTTGGGGAATGCAGATATCAGCTTTCTAAGGAACCTGCTGGGGAAGGAATTCCTGTTTGGGGATACGGAGGTCGGACCTTGGTTGTCTCGGCTCTATGGGGAATATAGGTATCACTGGCTTGTATATGATATTGGCTTCGCTTCCAACCGTCTCTGCCCCTTGTACCATGATGGACGGGGTAATTGTCGGTATTTAGGTTTTGCACCAGTTTCTTTTAGTTCTTAGTAACTGTCTTTCTGTTTTATATGTAGATATTTATGAACAGTAATCATACTCAAATGCATATGGCAAGAATAAAACATTGGATGTTTTTTGGCAAAACAAAACAGAAAACGGAAAAAACAAACACAGAGTTTTGTACTCAAAAGACGCTTTGTATTGATTTGAAATTTGCCTATAACAGGCGTTTTTTACAAGAAGGCTGACGCTCTAGTAAGAGAACGCCGCCGTATAAATGGAAATTATTATAGAAATTGTGTACAAAAAGAAAACATCTATGTGTAGTGATCCCATTGGGTTTCAATTCTGCTATTGCCCTTATGTCTTCGAGCATCTCATCACTTTGCTGCTTGTCCGAAGCTGACTGGATTGATCGGTATCGTTTGAGCTTGATATCTGATTACTGAGGCATGATCGCAAGGTGATCCAATGGGACATAGTGATACGCTTTAATCCCTAATGTTTTCCTGGGCCGCCCTTTCGGGTTTTCAGTCCACCGAGATACCCTTTTTTGCCCAAGCCGCCCTTTTGGGTTTTCGACTTGCCGGGTGTACAAATTTTTCATTTTTTATCCCTAATTTTTGCCCGAACCCTTTTGGTTTGCCGGGATGCCCTTATTTTTGCCTAGGTATGTCAACCTAGCGGGTCTTTATTATGTGTAGTATCTTTTCACTATGTCCACATTGACAGGGTGTGGAAGGTCGTCACCATCCATGGTGGTCAGAATCATTACTCCATCGGAAAATATGTTCTTGACTATAAATGGTCCCTCATAGGTGGGAGTCCATTTTCCCCTGGGATCACCTTGTGGCAGTATGATACGCTTGATTACCAGATCCCCTACTTGATACACTTATTGTCTGACTTTCTTATTGAAGGCCTTGATCATCCGTTTCTGATACATTTGACCATGGCAGACAACAGTAAGTCTGTTCTCGTTGATTAAGTTCAATTGATCAAGTCGAGTCTAGATCCAATCGTCTTCGCTCAAACCCGCATCCTTCATAATCCATAGAGAAGGGATCTGGACCTCTATGGGTAGGACAACCTCCATGCCATATACCAGAGAATAAGGTGTTGCCCCTATCGATATACATGCTGAAGTACGGTACCCATGAAGAGCAAATGGTAGCATCTCGTGCCAATCTTTGTATGTTACCGTCATCTTTTGTATGATCTTTTTAATATTCTTATTAGCAGCTTCGACAACCCCATTCATCTTCGGCCGGTAAGGAGAAGAGTTGTGATGCTGAATCTTGAACTGTTTACAGAGTTCAGTGATCATCGAGTTGTTGAGATTAGTACTATTATCCGTGATTATTCTCTCAGGGATACCATAACGACAAACCAAGTTATGCTTGACGAACCGTGCCACCACATTCTTGGTAACTGTAGCAAAGGAGGCAGACTCAATCCACTTTGTAAAGTAATGAATGGTCACTAGGATGAAGCGATGCCCATTGGATGCGGTAGGTCTGATCCCGCCGATCATGTCAATACTCTACATTGCAAAGGGCCGGGGAGCTGTCAAGATGTTCAAGGTAACTAGAGGTACACGCACCTTATCAGCATAGATTTGGCACTTGTGACAGGTTCGAGAATGCTGATAACTATCGTCTTCCATAGTGGACAGTAGTATCCTGCCCGTAGGATCTTCTTTGCCATGGTATGTCCACTGGAATGAGTGCCAAAGGTACCTTCGTGTAGGTCTGCCATGATCCTCTCTACTTCGATCTTGTCTACACACTGCAGTAAGGTAGAGTCATGATTGCACTTATAGAGGATTCCATTGCTGAGGAAGAACTTTGTAGCAAACCTTCTCAGAAATTTCTTGTCATTGACAGATGCCCCTTCGGGGTATTCTTGAGCCTCGAGATACCTTTTCACCTCATGAAACCAAGGTTTGTCGTCTACCTCCTCAGTATCGATCTCACAGCAGTGTGCCGATTCATCCAACCTCTCAATAGTGATTTGGGGAGCTTTATTGTCCCACCTGACCTTGAACATTGACGACATAGTAGCTAGCGCATCTGCTAACTGATTCTCTTCTTGTGGGAAATGTTCAAAGGTGATCTCTTTAAAATGCGGCAGCAGTGTCAGTATATGTTCTCTGTAAGGGATAAGGTTCGGGTGTTTCGTATCCCACTCGCCTTTGATCTGACTTATCACCAAAGCGAAATCTCCGAATACACTCAAGAACTTGATCCTTAGGTTAATAGCTGCTTTAAGACCCATGATACACACTTCATACACTGCCATGTTATTGGTACAGTTAAAACATAATCGGGCAGTGAACAAAGTATGACAGCCCTTGGGAGATATGATTACAGCGCCAATGCCGTTACCCAGTGAGTTTGAGGCTCCATCAAAAAACATAGACCATCGGGATCCTTCCTCAGGTCCTTCATCCAGTCCAGGTTCTTCACAGTCGGTTACTAACATGATGTTCTCATCCGGGAACTCAAAATTCATGGACTGGTAGTCATCCACGGCTTGATGTGCCAAATGATAAGCTAACACACTTCCCTTGATTTCTTTTTGGGTTATGTATTGGATGTCGTACTCGGTTAAGATCATTTTCCATCTTGTTATTCTTCCAGAGAGAGTGGGCTTCTCGAAAATGTACTTGATCGGATCCATCTTAGATATCAATAAAGTAGTGTGGGTCAACATATACTGTCTCAGTCGGCATGCAGCCCATGCCAAAGCGCAGCAAGTTTTCTCGAGCAGTGAGTATCATGTTTCAAAGTCGGTAAACTTTTTGCTAAGGTAGTATATTGCATGCTCTTTTCGACCAGACTCGTCATGCTGCCCCATCACACACACCGTTGAATTATCTAGCACTGTTAAGTACATTATCAAAGGTCTTCCTTCAGTCGGAGGCATTAGAATAGGAGGCTCTTGGAGATATTGTTTGATTCTATCAAATGCTACCTGGAATTCTTCATTCCACTTTACCACTTGATCTTTCTTCAGAAGCTTGAAGATCGGCTCACAAGTAGCAGTCAGATGTGAAATGAACCTGACAATGTAATTCAGGCGTCCCAAGAAACCTATAACTTCCTTCTCAGTGCGGGGAGACGGAATCTCTTGTATGGCCTTCACCTTTGTAGGGTATACCTGAATACCTTTGTCACTGACAATGAACCCCAACAGCTTTCCGGACCTCACCCCGAAGGTACACTTGTTCGAATTTAACCTCAACTTGTACGTCTTCAACCTATCAAACATCTTTTGTAGATGATCAAGATGTTCTTCCTCAGTTTGAGACCTGGCTATCATGTCATCGACGTAAACCTCTATCTCATGGTGAATCATGTCATGGAACAGAGCTACCATAGCTCGCTGATAAGTTGCCCCAGCATTCTTCAACCCAAACGGCATCACCTTGTAGCAGAAAGTGCCCCACTGTAATAAAGGTTGTCTTCTCCAAGTCTTCAGGTGCCATCTTGATATGATTGTATCCATAGAAATCGTCCATGAAGGAAAAGACTTTGTGTTGTACGGTGTTGTCAACCAGAACATCGATGTGGGGAAGCGGGAAGTCATCCTTGGGGCTTGCGCTATTCAGGTCTCTGTAATCCACACACATTCGTACTTTACCATCTTTCTTAGGTACTGGAAACACATTAGCAACCAACTGCTGATAGGAGGTGACAGCTAAGAACCCTGTGTTGAACTGCTTCATAACCTCTGCTTTAATCTTCTCTGACATCTCAGGGCGTATACGACTGACCTTTTGCTTTACCGGAGGGCAGTTTTCTTTAGTCGGAAGACGATGAACCACTATATATGTGTCTAGTCCCGGCATGTCTTCATATGACCAGGCGAAGATTTCAACATACTCATGCAACATCTGTACCAACCGATGTTTAACACTAAGCTCTAGATATGCACCTATCTTAACCTCTTTTCTGTCTTCCTCTGTACCCAAGTTCACTGTCTCAACCGACTCTTCATGAGGCTGTATGGCCCTTTATTCCTGATGTAATAGTCTAGCAAGTTCTCCGGGTACCTCACAATCTTCCTCACCTTCGTCCTTGGCTTGGTTGATCGGATTTTCAAAGTCATAATGAGCAGTAGCATAACTATTATCAATGGGATCCATAGTGGATATGGATCTGCATTTGGATACGTGAGTGTATGTAAGAGCATAGCTGTATAGACAGAATAAAAGAAAAGAAAGACAGAGAGCGCAAAATTTGTATGCAAACGCCCAATGCTTTATTGATGTCATATGAAAATGAAACATGATAACCCTCACAAATAGAACCATTGTGCCCCGGGTAAGACACATGGCTATAGAGTTTATATTGTTTTTAAATTACATATCCGAAAATTCAGAAAGACAATTACTCCTGAACAAAAGTAATCGGTACAAAGTCCTTGGCAGTCAAGTTACTGAGTCTGTCGTTGGTAGTCGAGAAGATCCAACTATCAATGTCGGAATCACCATCACTGTCTTCAAGCACATTGATCCCAGGATTGCTGATGCGTAGGGGAGGTCCTCTAGCCCGAGTGCGACGAACAACCTTTTGAGCACCTGTAGTAAAACCCAAACCAGATTTGTCAGACTTGTAATGAATAACCGGGAGCTAACCCCAAATGGTAGACCCACCTTCTTCAACCACTGCTCGTGCATCCTTGAGAGAAGCCATCTTCGATAGAGATTTGGTGACCTTTGGAGGATTGTCGGTAGTTTCTGCTGTAGCCATAATCTGAGGTACCTCTTCAAAGTTCTGGCAAGGAGTCTCGATGAACTCGCCATCTATTTCCACGTACCTGGCGGAGTTCAAGTGACTGATCATATACTCCCCTTCACCATGCACTGTGACAATCTTTCCTCTTACTGGGTACTTCAACATTTGGTGGAGGGTAGAAGTAACAGCCCCAGCCCCATGTATCCAAGGGCGTCCCAACAAGCAAGAATATGATGGTTTGATATCCATTACGTGGAAAGTGGAGTCGAAGGTCTGGGAAACAACTTTGATAGGGACATCCACTTCCCCGTGCACCATCCTCTTCGAACCATCGAAAGCTCTCACTACTATATTGCTAGGCTTCAAGGTCAAGCCTTCGCAATCCAATTTGTCCAGAGATTTTTTAGGTAGCACATTCAACGAGGAGCCAATATCTACCAAAAAATGGGCCAGAGTCGTGCTCCTGCACTCAACGGAAACATAAAGAGCATAATTATACTTCCTCCCCTTTGGTGTCAGATCCGCATTGGAAAAACGCAAACCATTATCGGTAGTCAGATTAGCCACACAATCTTCAAACTGATTAGCAGATGTCTCTTGTGGCACGTGAGCCGTCTTCAGAAACTTAACCAAAGCCTTCACATGGGCCTTTGAACACAACAACAAAGCCAACATAGAAATTTTTGATGGGGTCTGACCCAGCTGCTCGACCATGTTGTAGTCGCTCTTCTTTATTATGTTCAAAATTTCTTCCATTTCTTTTTTGGAAGCTTCTGGTATGGTTATTGAATTGGCCTTTGTCAGGACATGCTCAATCAGTATGTCTTTGCCTCGAGTCTTGTCCGACTTGGTGATGGGAGGGTCAACAGGAGTGATTACTGGAATTGCAGTAGTAGTCTTGGGTGGAACCACAGCAGGAATGATCACAGGTCCGGTAACAGTCTTTGGGGGAGAAATTTCAGGGGAGAACACTCTTCCACTTCTTGTTATTTTATTTGTTCCGGCAATATTGACAATGTCAGAATCAGCATTTTCAGCAATCTTGTCTTCAATGGCTAGCATTTCCTGATTTACACCGTGGTAATGGACGTCGGCCCCATAGTTCCAAGGAACAGCTTTGTCTGAGGAGTATGGGATTGGTCCAGGCATGGTTATGATCAACGGAGTCACCTTCGGAACTGATGTAATCTTGACGGGTCTCTTAGCTGAGGCCCTGGGAGGATTGGCGGAAATGGTTATGATAGCAATGTCTTCACAAGAAACAGTTGGAACAGGGGTCTTCTCAAACAGAATCTCTTTGTCATCCATCAGGCGCTGAACACCTGCCTTCAACAAAGGGCAACCAGTCGGTTGAAATGAACAAAAGTGGCAACCTTCACCATAACCCGGAAATAAACCGGCCTTCAACAAATTCCCCTTGATAGTCATGAGTGGGGTCACCAATTCTTCCACAGAGGTAAAAAACACACCTTCTTCAACGGCATTAACACCCCAACCATGTTTCGACATAGGAGAAGTGATAAAATTGGGAGTCTCTAGGGGATCAAATTCAATCTCCTTAGCATCAATCAGATCTTGTACTTTGTTCTTCAAAGCCCAGCAGTCATTGGTATCATGGCCTGGACTTTCCGAATGGTAAGCACAACGAGCATTCGATTTATAGTAGGGAGAGGTGGTGTTTGGATTCTTCAGAGCTTCCCTCAGAGTAACCATATTGGACTTCAGCAAATGAGGTAAAACCTGAGACAACGTCATGTTGATATGAGTGAACTGTCTAGATGGTCTTTCTACTCTTGGCTGATTGTTTCTTTGTTGAGCAGGTGCAAGTTTGGGAATCATAACAGCCCCTACCGCCGGACGCCGCTCGATTCGATTCTGATTCTTTTGGTTATTGACGGCACTGACTTCCTTCTTACCTATAAATGGCTTCCTTGCAGCACTAGAAGAGGCATCCTTCTGAATTTTTCCACTCGGATTCTAGCTTCCACTATTTCTCCTGTTAAGATCAGCTCAGTAAAACCTGCCGATGAACTTCCAATCAGATGGTTGAAGAATGGCCCAGTCAAAGTTCCCAAAAACATATCCACGAGCTCCCTGTCATCCAAGGGAGGTTGAACTCTTCCAGCCAAATCTCTCCACATCTGAGCATAATCCTTGAAACTCTCGTTCGAACCCATAGACAGATTTTGGAGTTGTGTATGGGTGGGAGCAAGGTCTGTATTATACTGATATTGCTTATAAAATGCAGCAGCAAGGTCTTCCTAGTTACGAACATTGGCTCTTTCCAGCTGATAGAACCAATCCAGTTGTGTTCCAGATAGACTATCTTGGAAGAAGTGAACCCACAAGTCTTTGCTAGCAGTATAAGGTTGTATCTTCCTTACATAGGAACGGAGATGCATTTTTGGACAAGAGACCCCATCATACTTAGAAAATAACGGTGCCTTGAATTTTGGGGGGATGATAACCCCGGAGACCACACCCAACTCTTCAAAATCCAGCCCAGGAACCTTCTGGATTTCCATAGCACTCAGACGCTCTTCTAACTACTTATACTTTTCATCAGCCGGAGGGTACTGCTCCTCATTATAATCAGTTTCATTGTCATACTCTTTAGGACTAGGGTCCTCTTCTCTGGCTTCACCCTCTTGATTCTCTCCCTCTTTAGATGAAGAAGCTAAATCAACAACCCGTCTTGGCGGCCCTCTGAAGCTTATGCTCATATGTGCCACACCGGATGTCCTTTTGGTCTTTTTAGTGTTCTTCTTAACAATCAGAGCCTTCAGCTCTTCCTGTCCTTTGGCTAGAGCCACAATCATTTGCTGGAACTGCGTGTTCTGAGTCTGAAGATCTTTCACAGTTTGTTCAAGAGCCATTGCTGAAATAAACAGCGGAGGAGATGAGAAACCTGTTATGAATCCTGTTATGCAATGGTATGTATGATATGTATGCAATGTTTTCAAGAGTTATTAAAGGCTCAAATTTTCTTAAACAAAAAGGAACAAACGCGAATTGTATTAATAAACTTGAATTGTTACAAAGAATGTATTTTAAGATTACAATTAAGCAAAATAAAACAAAAAGAATACTAGATTTCCCATGAGCGCATCCTCTTTGGCGCGATGTAGGCATTGATATTCCTCTCTTCATGAAGTAGCCTAGTGAGTTCCAAGACCTTTTTCTCACTGGCGTAGAATTGGGCTTCAAACGTATCCCGCTCCTCTTTAAGCTGAACCCAGGACTTTTGTAACTCTTCGTGATCAGTTGGCATGTATGGATGAAGAACAAGATGAGGAGTGTCTCCCTCGGCAACTGGTTCCATAATCATAGGTTGGATAGCGGGATAAGGCATCATAAGAGTTTGAGCGCGGGCTCGAACCCATCTGAGATAAGGCTCGAGAGGTATGGAATTCTTATGCCCAAGTGTCTTGCTGTCAACCCTATGTACCATACTCCAAGCTTGTATGAACCTTTTGCGGTAACCCTGAACGTCATTCTCATAGTTTAAGGCGATTCCTTGAATAAGTGTATCATGAGGACCATCCCTTCTCGCATAACCAAACTGTCGTAATACTAAGCAAGGGTTATAAGTGATTCCTCCCATAATTCCTAAGAGAGGTACATTAGGGAATTCACCACAGCGATTGATGATAGTAACATCTTCCGAGAACCGTGAACACCAATGAATGTCTGAATGCGTAAGGGACATCAATCGATGAGACCATCTTTTACCCTGTTCATTCTTCAAAGTAGATCTGGGTAGGTGCGAAATAAAACACCTAGCCAATAGAGCAGTGAAACGCTGGAGGGTCCCCCTTCTTTTTAGAGTGCGAGCATGCAGAGAGTGTAGAATATCCCCGAGTAATGTAGGTACCGGATTCCGAGACAGAAAAACCTGGATTGTGCTCACATCTACGAGTTGATTCGCAATAGGGAATAGTACCATCCCGTAGACAAGGGGCGCCAAAACCTCTTCAAAAGCTTGTAGATCTAGGGTATCCCAAAAATAGTAAGCCTTCTCAAACAGAAATTTAACCGGAATTCCTTGAACACTTCCTATGGTTTCCTAATTTGTCACTATGTCAGACCGTTGTAAGGATAGAGCTTTAGCAATTTCTTCAGGTTTGGGATGTCTTTCTGTACCGCTGAAAGGTAGCTGATCAAGAATGGGTATCCCTAATAACTTAGAAAATTCCTCCATAGTAGGCACTAACTGGTAATCCGAGAATATGAAACAGTGATGTAGAGGATCAAAGAACTGAAACAACACTTTCAATATTTCTTCGTCAGGTTTTGTAGTGACCAAGTTGAGCAACCGACCATACTTTTCAGTGAAAGGAGAGCTTTCGGGAATCCTTACTACAAAGTCCCTTAATTTGGGAGATACTTTCACTAGGTTAATCTGAATAGTGTTCTTGCGGGCGGATGCCATATCCTACAAAACATAGAAAAAATGAACCCTAGAAACCCTTGAAACAGTTAGTATGATATGCTATGGTATGATGTTTATGATGTCACGATAAATCACAGGTATAGAAAATACAGACAAATCACACCAAGTCCTTAGGTTTAAGGCTTGCTTGAGTTTTAAGGTCATACCCTCTTAAAGCTGGATTGGTTCAACCTGTCCTATAAATATGTAACTGGGTTCTAAAGAGATCTCAATATCACCGATCTTTCCCCCAAGCCTTGTTCAATCGACGATTAACTCGTAATCAACCAAAACTCAGAAGTCAAACCTTAATGAGTGTAGAATCGAGTATCCGTCGACCTTGGGCATACACCAAAGTCGGGCATCTCGCTACATCCTACTAGATAAGTTGTGCAATTAAAGGTTCTAAGGTCAGTTGATGCTTTATGACACCATGCAGTGGCCCCGTACATCTCCCTGATTGACTCAAGGGTTACGGGTACCAACCAAAGTGCCACATCAACGTAGCTACTGCTTCAACCGTGTCGGTATACCCCAGCACAGCTCCCTCACAGTTTATTGCTACTTACCTAAAAGGTGTTTCCCGATCCGGGTGTAGGATCAAATAACCCAAACATTTCCCATAAATATAAATCAAAGCAAGCAATCAAGAGAAAGCAATTAAATATGACCTAGATCCTAGGATTTACCCCACTTTATATTTTATTCCCCAGCAGAGTCGCCAGTTCTGTGATATGGTGGCAGAACCGATTGTTAATATTGGTTTGCGTTTTTTGTTCGCAAATGTCACGGTAAGAAAGAGTCGCCACCGAATTTTATTTTATCCAATTAGGAAAAGGAAAAAGAACAGAAAAACCTTTTTTGTGATGTTTCTGAGTACGGGGGGTAGATTATAGAAAGGGAAAGTGTTAGCACCCTTTTCTATCTATGGCTTTCCACAGGCTCTTAGGTACTTGCTCATTTTGAAAACTACTTGTGTGTGCTTTGTTTTGAAATTTTTTGTTTTACTTCGTGTTAACCCTTGTTTTTGTCCTCAAGAGTGTTACGAAGTTGTTTTTGAAAACTTTGTTTGAAAAGGGTTTGTGTGAAAAACAATTTTGTTTGTTGTAGCAAGTACCTAGGAACTAATCTACCTACTCGAGAAAGGTCTCTTCGTTTTCCTTTTAGACAATGCTATCCCATTATTGAGAAATAGGTAGCGTCGTCGTTGGAGTTTTTTTTAGGGACATTCGAAGGGACATGTACGATCACAAAAGCAATGTTAGGAAATGTTAGTAATCATCCTAATGCCTTAAAGATATTTTTCCGAGGCAACATCCAAATAGGTCATTTTAGATCTTTCGGGGCTAGAGGACAACCACTAACAAACCATATACTTCTTGGTCGTTTACCGAAGGCAACCAGAGTGGAGTAAACCCTAGGAGTGAGCATGTGTGAGTGTAATTTTCAATTAATTTATCTTTGCACATTTAGGGTTTTCTACCGTATTAATTTTCATTTTTCCTTTTCATACAATCCTATTAACATACATCTAAGTAGTTTATAGTTTGCGGAAATAAAATGTGGGAAAGTTAAAAGTCCTAGCTATTACAAGGCTTTTGAAGATACATAATTATCTTGGACTGAAAATAAAGATGCAGAATTTAAAACCCTAATTACTATTACAAACTCGGAGTAGTTACAATAATAATAAAAAGAATTAAAAGCGCGCGGCGAATTAAATGTGAGAATAATTAGAAAACCTAAAAAATCTAGTTGAAAAAAGATTTAGGTTAATTTTTGAGAAAAAATTAATTAGGTTATGTACAAAATTAAACCCTAATCCTAATTATTGTTAATTATAAAAAACAAAGTTAAATTGTCCTAATTTAATTAAACTAATTAATTAAAGAAATAAAATATTTTTATGAAAATAAATTTTGGATGTTTTTTATGATTTTTTTTATTAAATGAAAAAAGTAATGATTTTTGTGTTATTTTTAAAAAGAAAATAATTAGAAAATAATTAAAAAAATTAAAATAAAAAAAGATAGAATGGGCCTGTTAGAAGCTGAATGAGGGGGTATGATGCTGAATTGCTTAGGCCCATGAAGCTGAGCTTATTCCATGCGTGTGATTCATTGTTGTGTCAGCCTGGGAGTGCACTATAGTCATTCCTTGTTTGAGGCGTTGGATCTGGCTAGCAATGAATCCAATGGCAAGATGGTGACAGCGCATGGTGGACGCTTGGCAAGGTAATGTATAGAACCTGCATTTAAATGTTAGGAAAATAAAGAAAATGCTTGGACCTGGGATCGAACCCAGGTCCTCCTACTTACACAATGCACGCCTTTCCATCTGGGCTATCATGTTTAGTTATCAATATAATAACAACAAGAAGTAACATATAAAAAAAATGTGAATGACTCCAATAAGCGCGCGAAATTCAAATAAGCCAATAGTGGTTAGACACGTTGTTGTCTTCTTTGCAGATCCGCCGCCTTAGGCTAAATACTTTTACCTACAGACAAGCATTTGTAGCCATAACCTATACACTTTAAAAATCAATAAAAACGCATGATAAATGAAATTAAAGACCATGGTTAACCTTGTCTTGATGCCACAAGCATCATGGTACCCTTTCCTTTGGCCAATTTCACTTGTATCAAGAAGCCCTAAAATGTGACTTCAAACCCTAGCCATGGCATTCATCAGTATATGCATCAAAACATCAATTAAACCAATCTAACACGTTGCAAACATGACAACCAACACAGATATACCATTAAAACATGTTTATGATGCAAGAATCATAGTAATCGGATTTTGAAAAAAGAAGCAAACCGTGACGATCGTATGTCCTGTTTCTGGGCTTGGGAGAATTGGCAAATGATCGGAGAACATTCTAGAGATGTCCAGGAATCGATTGGTAGCTTTGAAATGCTTTGAATTGCCCTCTAGGTTGGAGAACAATCCACTACTTTTTTGCCAAAATTTGAGTTTTGTTCTCAGCTTTCATGACCTGCAATCCTTCTTCTTTTGGCTTGTGTATGTTATATATATGTAGTAGAACTGATTAGGTTAACAAAAACAAATTAAATATTTGTGAATCATGAAAATTTTATTTGATTTTGCTCTTGTAGTATATCTTTCCAAAACAAGCATAATCATGTCAATTTTTGCTTCAATCATCCCTTTCATTGATATGCTATGCCAGCCTAATTGGATTTGATTCCTACAAAAAATCAGATCAAAAATCAATCTTTTATATTTTTTGCAATTTATTTGATTTAATCTAACTTTTAATAAAGAAAAATCAAAATAAAATAAATAAATAAGAAAATAATATTTGGAGGCTGATTTGGGTCGTGGACCATGTCATAAATAAGATACAATCATGAAAAGCTAGGCCCATTTGACAAAAAATGCACTTTTGGGCACATTTGACTTTTGACAATTTTCCAAAAATGGCCAACTTTGGCAATGCATATCTCCTCCAATTTTAACCCTATAGCGGTGTTCTTGGACTTTTTAGAAAGCTTAGAATGTCCCCTAAACAACCCTTTTTGTTTCATCTTAATTGGGTCTTCCATGTTCATGTAAGAAGCTTCGACCCAAAAAGTGTTTTTGTTGACTTTTCAAAAGGACCTATAATGTAGAAATTCATATCTTTTGATGAGTGCATATTTTTAACTTGGGGGCTGAATATGAGTTGTAGGTAACTTTATCCTCTTCAAAATGAGCCTTGGATGGAAAATTTCTGATAAAGTATGAAGAAGTTATGTTTGGTCAAAGTTTGGTTGACTTTTCCTATGAAACCCTAATTTAGGAACTTTTGGGTTTTGATGAATTTGGGGGCATTCCTTGAGGAATCACGATCAAACCTTGATCAAATGATGTATATCTCTTAAAAATGTGGATGTTGACCAAAAATCTTGAAGGTTGATTGTATGTGGGCCACGGTTGACTTTTGACCTAGTACAGTTGATTTTCAGGCATCTGGGCAATTGACTGAGCAAACTTCTTGTGCAAGGCATGAAACTTGACATGGATGATATTGAGAACATATTGGGACAATGGAAGGCATTTGGGACCTTTGGAGTTCCCACACCCTGATGAAAATGGAAACCCTAGTTTGAGGTACATTGCCTTAGGAGAGAGTTTGTCTGGTCAACTCTTGGGCATCATTAAGCAAGTTGAGGACTTCAATGGGCATGTGTTGAGTAAAATGAGAGGGAAAATTTTGGAGTACAACATCTGGTTCGTCCAATATCTCAATAGTGATATGGGGAGCTTCATTGTCCCATCTGACTTTAAACATGGATGACATAGTAGCTAGCACGTCTGCTAATTTATTTTCTTCTCATGGAGAATACTCAAAGGTAACTCCTTCAAAGTGTGGAATCATCGTCAACACATGCTCTCGGTAAGGTATGAGATTAGGATGCTTCGTGTACCATTATCCTTTGATTTGACTGATTACCAGGGCTGAGTCTCCAAATACATTCAAGAATTTGATTCTCAAGCCGATAGTAGCTTTGAGACCCATAATGGATGCTTCATATTTAGCCATATTGTTGGTATAGTTGAAATATAGCCTGGAAACGAAAGGATTATGACAGCCTTCTGGAGATATGATCACAGCATCGATGCCATTGCCAAGTGCGCTGGAAGCTCCATCAAAAACCATAGTCCATCGGGAACCTTTTTCAGGTCTTTCATGCGGTCCAAATTCTTCACAATCAGTCACTAACATGATGTCCTCGTCTGGGAACTCAAAATTCATGGATTGATAGTCCTCCACAACTTGATGAGCCAAATGATCATCTAGTACACTCTATTTTATCTCTTTTTGGGTAGTGTATTGAATGTCATATTCGGTCAGGACCATTTTCCATCTTTCTATTCTTCCAGAGAGAGTGAGCTTCTCTAATATGTATTTGATATGATCCATTTTAGATATCAATAAAGTGGTGTGGGTCAACATATATTGTCTTAGTCGGCGAGCAGCCCATGCCAAAGCACATCAAGTTTTCTCGAGAAGTGAGTATCTTGTTTCAGTCGGTAAACTTTTTACTAAGGTAGTATATTGCACGCTCTTTTAGACCAGACTCATCATGCTTCCCCAATACACACCCCATTGAGTTTTCTAATACTGTTAAGTACATGATTAGAGGTCTTCCTTCAACCGAAGGCATCAAAATTGGAGGTTCTTGAAGATACTCCTTGATTCTGTCAAAGGCAGGCTGGCAGTCGTCATTCAACTTCACTACTTGATCTTTCTTTAGTAATTTGAAGATTAGCTCACAAGTAGCGGTTAGGTGGGAAATGAATCTGGCAATGTAGTTTAGACGTCTCAAGAATCCCCTAACCTCCTTCTCGGTGCGGGGAGTTGGAATTTCTTGAATAGCTTTAACCTTCACATGATCTACTTCAATACCTTTGCCGCTGACAATGAAACCTAAGAGCTTACCAGATCTTACTCCAAAGGTGTATTTATTCGGATTTAGTCTTAACTTATACTTCCTCAGTCTTTCAAACAACTTTTTCAGGTGATCAAGGTGTTCTTCTTCAGTCTGAGACCTAGCTATCATATCGTCAATGTAGACCTCTATCTCGTGATGGATCATATTGTGAAATAAGGCTACCATAGCACACTGATAGGTTTCCCCGACGTTTTTTAATCCAAATGGAATAACTTTGTACCAGAAGGTGTCCCACTACGTGACAAAAGTTGTTTTCTCCATATCTCCGGGCACCATTTTAATCTGGTTATACCCAGAGAAACCATCCATGAAGGAGAACACCTTATGTTACACGGTGTTGTCAACCAGAACATCAATATGGGGAAGCAGAAAGTCATCCTTGGGGCTCGCCCTATTCAAATCTCTGTAATCCACACACATGCGCACCTTGCCGTCCTTTTTGGGTACCGGTACCAAGTTTGCAACCCATTGTGGATAAGAAGTAACAACTAAGAACCCAATGTTAAATGGGTTCATAACTTCAGCCTTGATCTTTTCTGACATTCGAGGCTGTATACGACGAACCTTCTGCTTCACTGGAGGACAATCTTCTTTCGTTGGTAGACGATGAACCATAATATCAGTGTCCAGCCCCGACATGTCTTTGTATGACCAGGAAAAGATCTCAACATAGTCATATAGTATCTGAGTTAACTGTTCTTTGACACTATGCTCTAAGTTGGCACCTATTTTGATTTCCTTTTTATCCTCTTTAGTACCCAAGTTTACCGTCTCGACTGGCCCTTCATGAGGCTGTATTGCTCGTTCCTCCTATTCTAACAGTCTAGCAAGTTCCCATGGTACTTCACAATCTTCCTCACCTTCGTCCTCGACTTGGTAGATCGGATTTTCAAAGTCATAACTGGCAATAGCAGAACCATTGTCAATGGGATCCAGAGTGGATGTGAATCTGTAGTTTGATATGCAGGTGTGTGTAAGAGGGCATAACTATTTTGATAAAGCAAAGAAAGAAAGACAAAGAGCACAAAATTTGTATGCAAAAATGTCCAATGATTTATTTATGACATATGAAAGTGAAATGATAACCCTCACAAATAAACCATTGTGCCTCAGGTAAAACACAAGGCTTTTAGAGTTTAAATTGTTCAAATATTACATATCGCAAAAAAACAAAAAGATAATTACTGCTGGATGAAAGTAATGGGAACAAAATCTCTAGCTGTCCAATTGTCGAGTTCACTATTGATAGTAGGGAAGATCAAATTGTCCATGTTGCAGTCATTGTCACTGTTCTCCAAAGCATTGATTCCATGGCTAGTGATGTGTAGTGGCGGTCTTCCAACGCAAGCACGACGGACAACTTTCTGGGCTCCTGAAGTAAAACCCAAACCAAACTTATCAAATTTGTAGGGGATGTCAGGGAGCTGGCCCCAGATAGTAACCCCACCCTCTTCAATTACAACTTTGGTATCCTTTAGAGAAGCCATCTTCAATGGAGGTCTGGTAATCTTTGGAACACTAGCAACAATATTGGTAGTTGCAATTGTCTGAGGAACCTCTTCAAAATTCTGGCAGGGGGTCTCAATGAACTCGCCATCCATCTTGACATATCTGAAAGAGTTCAAATGGATCACCATATATTCTTCTTCACCTTGGACTGTAACAATCTTTCCATTAACCGGATACTTCAACATCTGGTGCAAAGTGGAAGTTACAGCACCGACTCCATGAATCCAAGGACGTCCTAGCAAACAGGAGTAAGACGGGCTAATGTCCATCACATAGAAAGTGGAGCCAAAATTTTGGGAACCAACTTTAATAGGAATGTCCACCTCCCCATGTACCATTCTCTTGGAACCATCAAAAGCCCTCACCACAATGTTACTAGGCTTCAAAGTCAGTCCTTCACAGTCCAATCTGTCTAAAGCTCCCTTGGGTAGAACATTTAGTGACGAACCCGTATCAACTAGAACATGAGCCAGGGTAGTGCCCCTGTACTCAATAGAGACACTCAAGGCATCATTATGCTTTCTTCCTTTAGACGTCAAATCAGCATCAGAGAAACCGAGCCCATTGTCAGCAATCATATGGGCAACACAGTTCTCAAATTGATCGGCATAAGCCTCTTGCAGCACATGAGCAGACTTCAGGAATTTCACCAAAGCTTTGGCATAAGCTTCGGAGCATAGTAATAAGGCCAGTATTTAAATTTTTTAGGGGGTTTGCCCTAACTGTTCCACAACATTGTAATCACTCTTCCGTATGATTTTCAAAATTTCCTCCATTTCTCGCTTGGAGGCTTCAAGAATGGCTTCTTTAGGCGTCTCCGTCTAGGCAGGCTCAACCAACACTTCTTTGCCCCGAGTCTCAGCTGACTCAGTAGCAGAAATAATAACAGGAGTGACAACAGGATTAGCAACAGGAGTAATAGCAAAAGTAACCAAAGGAGTGGCAACAGTCTTTGGGGAGATTTCAGGAGAGAAAACCTTTCCACTTCTGGTAATTTTATTGGTCCCAACAATGTTGTCGATGTTAGGATCAATATCTTTAGTAACTTCATTCTTAATGGCTAGGAGGTCTTGTTTGGCGCCATGGTAGTAGACATTAGATCCATAATTCGAAGGAACAGCCTTGTCGGAGGAGTATGGCATTGGCCCTGGAAAGGTGATAATTAAATGAGCAACCTTAGAAGTGCATGTAATCCTGACGGGTCTTTTGGAGGAGACCCTGTGAGGATTGTCGAAAATGGTAATAATTGATATATCTTCACACAGACTTCTCATAGAGGGAGTCTTCTCAAACAGAATTTCCTTGTTGTCCATCAGGCGTTGGACACCTATCTTCAACAACAAGCAACCATTGGGTAGAGACATACACAGGTGGTAACCTTCACCACAACCCAGAAATAAACCGACTCGTAAGATATTCTTCTTAACAATCGGAAGAGGAGTAGCTAGTTCATCAACAGAAGAAACAAACAGGTCGTCATCAACGACATTAACACTCTGACCATGCTTAGGCATTGGTGCAGTTATCATATTAGGGGTCTCGGGAGGGTCAAATTCAATCTCCTTTGCCTCAATAAGATCCTGAACTTTATTCTTCAGAGCCCAACAATCATTTGTATCATGCCCTGGACTATTGGAGTGGTAGGCACACCGAGCATTTGGATTATAACGGGGAGATATAGTGTTTGGATTTTGAGGAGGCTCCTTCAGAGTGACTAGATTAGACTTCAACAAGTGTGGCAAAACCTAAGATAAGGACATGTTAAGCCGGGTGAACTGTCTTCTAGGCGAATCCTACCTACACTAATTATTTTGCCGTTGAGTTGATACAGGGTTGGAGATCATTACAGCTCCCACCGTTGGACGGCGTTCAACTTTGCTTTGATTCTTTTGATCACAGGCAACACTTACTTCTTTCTTCCTAGAGAATGGTTTCTTTACTGTACTTGAAGACGCATCTCTTTGAATCTTACCTCTCTTGATACCAACTTCTACTCTTTCACTTGTCAATATCAGCTTGGTGAACCCAACTGAAGAGCTCCCGATCAGATGTTTGAAGAATGGGCCTGACAAAGTAACCAATAACATATCTACCAGCTCTCTATCAGACAGAGAAGGCTGGACTCTTCCTGCAAGATCTCTACATTTCTGGGAATAATCTTTGAAGCCCTCCCTAGAACCCATAGACATGCTTTGAAGTTGTGTACGGGTTGGAGCGAGGTCAGTGTTATATTGGTACTGCCTGTAGAAAGCAGCATCCAGATCCTCCTAATTGTGGATGTTTGTTCCGTCCAGCTGATAGAACCATTCATATTGAGTCCTCGATAAAATTTCCTGGAAGAAATTCACCCACAAATTCCTACCAGCGGTGTGAGGTTGGATCTTCCTGACATAAGACCTCAGATGCAGCTTAGGACATACAACTCCATCATATTTAGAAAATGCGGGAACCTTGAACTTCGGTGGAATGACCACTCCAGAAACCAACCCTAATTCTTCAAAATCCAGACCAGGTACTCTCTGAAATTCCATGGGGTTGAGACGATCTTCCAGCTGTTTATATTTGTCATCAGTAGGAGGATATTATTCTTCAGCGTAGTCAGCCTCTTCTTCGTCAGGCCCCAGGCAGTGGTCCCCTTCTTTTGTCTTCTCTTCCTGATTGTCCCCCTCATTTGACGGAGTTGTGAATTCTAGAGCTTGCTTTGCTGGTTCTTTAAATCTCTTTCCCATATTCAGGACACCCGTTGGTTTCTTTGTCTTTTTCTTCTTGTCTTTGATCATGAGAGCCTTCAGGTCCTCTTATCCTTTAGCCAGAGCCAGGAACATCTATTGGAACTGAGCATTCTATGCTTGAAGATCCTTCACTATTTTTTTGATATCCATCTTACTGAAATAAACAGTAGAAAGATAAGGAAACATGTTGTGGAAAACCTGTTTATGTTATGATGCATGAACATGCGTTTGCAAATGATTTCAAGGACTTAGAAGATTTAAATTTGTTTATACAAAAGGGAACAAACATTAATTGTATTAATAAGTTCAAATTTCTTACAACATAAACTTTTTAAAATAAAAAGAAATCAAGCTTCCCACAAGCGCATCCTCTTCGGTGTAATGTAGGCATCCAAACTCTTCTCTTCATGGAGTTGTCTCGTGAGCTCCAGAATCTTATTCTCGCTTGTGTAGAACTGGGTTTCAAAGGTGTCTCATTCCCCTTTGAGTTGAATCCAAGATCTTTGCAAATCTTCAAGAGAATTAGGCATATCAGGATAAAGGACATTATATGGAACATCTCCTTCGGCAACAGGCTCCATGATGATTGGTAAGATGGCGGGGTAAGGCATCACGAGACTTTGAGCACGAGTTTGTACCCACTTAAGGTAAGGGTCAAGGGGGATGGAATTATTATGTCCCAATATCTTACTATCTACTATGTTTATCATTCTCTAAGCTCGTATGAACCTTTAACGATAGCCTTGGTTGTCGCCCTCGTAATCGAATACCAAACCATGGATGAGTGCATCATGGGGACTATCTCTTCATGCATACGCAAACTTCCATAAATCTAAACAAGGGTTGTAGGTAATACCTCCCCTAATTCCAAGCAGAGGGACATTTGTTAATTCCCCACAATGTTCGATGGTAGTCATGTCCTCCAAGGATCGAGAACACCAATGAATATCAGAATGTGTGAGTGACATCATCCTTTGAGACCATGCTAAGCCTTTCTCATTCTTCAACATTGATCGAGGTAGGTGAGAAATAAACCACCTAGAGAGTAAGGGAATGCAACACAAAATAATACCTCTTTTCTTCATGGTGCGAGTGTGGAAATAATGTAGAACATCTCCAAGCAGGGTAGGTACGGGATTGCAAGAGAGAAAAACCTTGATGGCATTCACATCTATGAATTGGTCCAGATTGGGAAATAGAACCAAACCATAGATTAGAAGGGCCAAGGCATCTTCAAAAGCTTGAAAATCCATATCCTCCCAAAATGAACGAGCCTTCTCCAACAGAAACCTGGCTAAGAAACCCTTAAATCCACTTCTTGTCTCCCAATTTGTTATAATGTCAGATCTTTCAAATGCAAGGCTTCAACAATGACTTCAGGATTTGGAGTCTCCTCTAAACCAGTGAATGGTATTTGATCAAGCACAGGAACTCCTAGCAATTGAGAGAACTCTTATAATGTAGGCACCAATTGGTAGTCAAGAAAGGTGAAGCAATGATGCATAGGATCAAAGAATTGGAAAAAGACACACATTACTTCTTCTTGGAAATTGGAGGTAGCCAAGTTGAGAAGTCGACCATATTTCTTGGTGAAGGAAGAATCTTTGGGCACCCTTGATGCTAATTCTTGAAGTTGAGGATGCACTTTCACGAAGTTGACTCGGATGGTATTCCTACGAATGGAAGTCATGACCTACAAAACAGACACAAAGATAAATCCCTAAGTCCTTGAAATTGTTAGTGAGAATGCTTATGATGTTATGATGCTTATGATGTCACAAATAATAATCACAAACAAAACACACCAATATCTTAGGTTTAGGCTTGCATGGGTTTCATAGGTAAGTACCCTCTTGAAGTTTAGTTGGCTCAACCTGTCCTAGAAAATAATCAGGTTCTAAGGGATCTCAATATCATTGATCTTTCTTCATTGGGCATTGTCTCAACACAATCATTCTTTTCTTGCGGCTAAAATATCCCAAAAGTCTGATCTCAATGAGTGTAGTATCAAGTATCAACCAATCTTCAACTTTACACCAAAGTCGGCTATCTCACTACTTCCTAATAGCCAAGTTGTTCAATTAAGGTTCTATGGTCAGTTAGTGCTTCATGACACCGCTCAGCGGCCCCGTATTCTCCTCGATTCAACACAAGGGATACGGGTACCAACAAATGCGTCAAACTAACGTAGCCATTGCTTCAAGCATATAGGTCTATATCGTACAATCTCCACAATATTTTTCTACTTACCTAATGGTGTTCCCCGATCCAGGTAGAGGATCAATACAAACCCAAACAAGGACCCATAAATGTAAAGCAAACAAATCAAACAATAAAAGCAATTAAATGTGATCTAGCTCTAAGGTAACCCCACTTTTAAGTTTCTTTCCCCAGCAGAGTCACCAGTTCTGTGATACGGTGGGAGAACTGACTTGGGTGTTTTGTGTTTTATTGAAAATGCTGCGGATAGCAAGAGTCGCCATCGACTTTTATTTTATCCAATAAAGGAAAGGGTGAAAGAACAGGAAAGACCTTTGAGATATTTTCTTGAGTTAGGGGGGCAGGTTATGAAAAGGGAAGGTGTTAGAACCCTTTTCATCTGTAGTTATCTACGGGCTCTTAGTTGCTTGCTAGATCATTTGAAAGTTGCTTTGTTTGAAAATGTGTTTTGTGGTGTAAGTTTGAAAATATTTTGAAAACGCCTTTGTTGCGGCTAACTTCATAATTATTCTCGTCTCTTTAAGAATGTATACGAAGTGTTGGTTTTGAAAATAGTTCAAAGAGATGTTTGTTTTTGAAATATGTTTTGAAAGTGTAAGTGTGGAAATGGTTTTAGTTTGCGAGCAAGCAACTACGAGTGTCCTACCTACTCAAAAGGTCTTTGTTCTTTTCCTCCTTCTTTAAATGTTACTATCTTACCATTGATTTAGTAAGAAGCCCCATCATTGGAATTGAAGGGACAGGCTTGGGTCATCATATAGTCATTTTTGTACCCCAAAATTTGCCCTCTCACTTATCAAGAATTTTCTCACAAGATCTCCTTTGGATCAAGACTGCATTTGGGTTGATCAGCTCAAGACACCTCCTCAAGCACTGATGACTGGAAATTAGGGTTTGAGTTTTCACAAGGATTTTTGAACTTCCAATGCTTCACATGACCTTCATGGATCATTATGGACCCCCAATATTACTCATGTCAAGTTTCAAGCCTTCGATCACACTTTTGATCAGTCAATTGAACAGTTGACCTAAAAATCAACTGTATTAGGGGAAAAATCAACCATAGCCAATTTATAGTCAAACTTCATAATTTTTTATCCACATCAACATTTTAAGCCCACATGTGTCATTTTATCAAGTTTGGACCACAACTCCTCAAGAAATTTGATCAAATCATCAAAAGGGCAAAATGGTCAAAATTAGGGTTTTGATTGGGAAAGGGCAATTTCTGGTTTTTGACCAAGAAAATAGTCAATTGAGTTAAGGCATGATCTCAAGATTCCAATTGCATCACTTTGACCTAATGACATGGTTCAAAACACTACAAGTCCATTGGACTGACAGATGAATTTTTTAGTCAACTGATCAAAAGTCAATTGTATACTGAAAAGTCAAACTTTGACTTTTTGGTCAAAATCAAATGCCAAAGATCATAATTCATCAAAACATGTCAAAACATGAAACTTGTTCACCAAGAAATCAAGAATTCAAGATTTTGTTTTGAAAAGATGAAATTTCTTAACTCAGAAATTTTTCTAAGTATAGAAAATTTCTTATTTTTTCATAACTTTAAGCTAAATTTTCACCATGATGCAAAGTGATTCAAAGGAAACTTCCAACATGAAATCTACAACTTTTCTTCACACAATTTCTCCTAAAAATGATTGGATCTCAAGTTATAATTTTGTGAATACATGCTCATGAACTAAAAATGACTTAGTGAAGTTTTGCCCTAATTAGGCAGATTTTTGACCTAACTTCGTGGCAATTTTTCACATAGTTCCAAGAGGAATATTCCAAAACAATTTAAATATGAGTTGTAGAGCACATGGAAAGATTTCCAAAATGTCCAAGAACTCTTTGAGATCATTCTTGAGTAGGGAGAATTGAAGAGATGAAGTTGGTGTTTTGTCACTTGGTTTACAAGTCATTTTGTGAAGAACATTGGATCCAATCCTCAAGCATGCTGTACAAATCCCACTTTGCAGGCTTCTAACTTGATTTTCACTACATAATTTAATGTTTTCACAGCTGTTGGAAGCTTTAATCAAAGCATTCAATGCATTGTACAAAGTTAATTCCATTTTGGGAAGAAAGGCAACATTGCCATTTTAGAAAAGCAAGCTTTTGCAAAGTCAGCTTGCATTGAGCCTTGCATTGGTTCTTTCTGCACAATCACACTCCACACAATCAGAATAAGTGTGCTTAAAGGTCTCAGCCCCCCTACAAGTTTTTTACTTCACCTTGAAACCATGCTTGCTACCTTTGCTTCAAAAACAAGTAACCAAGCAAAACATGTGAGTTTTTGAAATCTGAGTTCATACAAGTCTTGAAACCTCTTGCTTATAAGTAGATACAATATTGGCAAGTTGACACACGAATGCTATTACTCTGAAACTGCCTCAAATATTCCAAAACCAAAAACCTGTTCAAGAATACCATTAACATACAGTTTTGAACCAAAACTCATGAGTTTCATTTCCACTCGTGCGTTTTGAAAACTAATCACTCAAACACCTTTTATACATCATACCAAAGCAATCCAAGCCCCTATTTCAAGACTGTAGCGTCTCCATCACTATCCACCATTTTCAAAAACCAAGCTTGCAGGTTGACTTGAGTAGAGAGATTCAGGGACATTCAAGGCAAAGTAAGAGTTGGGATACATTCAAGGAGGTCCAGGCAAGCTAAACAGATCCTCAGGCCATCTCAAAAGTCACTCAAACTCCATTCACGACTCCAGCTGCAAGAGGTGAAAACTCAAACTTCTATCTCTTCATACCAGCATCATTTGATCCTGATTTGTGAAAACAAAATGTAGATATCCTTTCTCTAAAGCTAACCATATTCATAGTTTTCGTTTATATTGACTGTGTATAGAGAATTTTGGATTTGAAATTTCTGAGAAAATTAGGTTTCAATTTAGGGCCAGCAAAATTAGTTTTTATCTTTGACAATTAGTTCACATAAGTTATATGTTTGAATTCGTGGGAAGAAACACCATAACTTTCATGTTTGGAGTTTCCATTTTTGTGGAGAAATGAGGAAGATACAGGTGGTCCGACCATGGCTCAAGGTTGAAGATGAAGTTGACTTCAGAAAGCAATTTGCTTTAAATATTTATGGTTTTGCCTATATAAACAGATGTATAGTCACCCCAGTGGTAAAGCGCGCGTCTGTTCACCCTGTGGTCCTGGGTTCAAGCCCCAGCGAGACCATTTTTCCTTTTTCACATTTTTTACCTTTTTTTTATCTCTTTTTTTTACCTTTTTCACATTGGTCCTGGCAATTATTTTTATTTTTATTTTTGCTAACATATACCCTGTTTGCTTGTAACACCTCCCTGGCCCATTTTTATTTTTATTCATTTATTTATTTATTTTTCTTTTTAATATATTTTCTAAAATACCAAAAAATCATAAAAAAGTATAAAAAATATAGATTTATATTTTGACATAATTTAATTATTTTTCTACATGAAAAAATTATTTTTATCCACCATACTTTATTTATTTGTATTAATTTTCTTGTAAATATTTAAATAAAACTAAGTTATTATTTATTTAAATACACTTATTTTTAATATAAAAAAGACCAAAATATTTCATGACACCATATATTATTTTGAAGATAAAAATATAAAATATCTGTTTTATAAACTTCATTTCTTTTTAAATAAAATTAGGGTTTTATTCAAGAATCTTTTTCTTAATGATATTAAAATTGAATAATTATTTTCTTTATCAAATTAGGTTAAAATCAAGACCCATTTTCTTAAGAAACCAAAAAACAAAATCTTTTCTTTGCATTCACATTTCTTGCATATTTAATTCATCTTGCATATTATTTGTTTCAATTATTTGTACAGTATTCAATTTGGTTGTAATAGATTAATTAGGTTTATATTATTGCAATACCCATTCATAAATCGTATACCCCCTCCCACAAATGTTGTAATAGCGTAGTAACTTTGAATTACACATTTTATCGCTTTTACATAACATGCTAGTAATTAGGGTTTGTATGGAAAGAATAAAATCAACCAAATAGAAAACCCTAATTCAAGACAAAAAATAAGCATTAAAATGACACACTTGCACACAAGCACCCCTAGGGTTATCCCACTTGGCTGCCTTACAAAAATGGCCATATTACGCATGTAAGGTATCTTAGCAAAAACAAACAAATACAAGATCATAGTCCCTCGATGACGCTATTCAAGTTGCCTTACAAAATGATCTTAGTCCCTCAAAAAGAATGCTAAGATACCTTGCAACATTGCTAATCATGGCTATACGATGACCCACGTCCGTTTCGTTTACATCTAAAGATATGGTTGCTTACCAAATCAATGGTAAGACAACAATGTCAAAGGAAAAGAAAACGAACAAGAAAGACATTTGAGTAGGTAGATTTCTCCTAATTACTTGCTCCATTTCAAAACAAACATCCTTTCTATTTTCAAAACAACCACATACACTTTCAAACATCTTACAAAATTGAAAACATTTTCAAAAGATCAAACATCTTTGTATACATTCTTATGAACAAGAATCATTACAAAGATTGCCTAAACAAAGGCCTCTTTACAAAATACTTTCAAAAACCACACAAAGCACAATTTCAAACAAAAGCAAGTGATCTAGCAAGAGCCCATGGATAACCATGGATGAAAAGGGTGTTAATACCTTCCCTTTTCATAATCTACCCCCCAAACTCAAGAAACAATCTCAAAGGTCTTTCCTGTGCTTTTTTTACCTTTCCTTTTGGATAAAAGAAAAGTCGATGGCGACTCTTGCTAACCCCAACATTTGCAATCAAATGCAAAACCCTCAAGTTAGTTCTTCCACCGTATCACAGAAATGGCGACTCTACTGGGGATAATTCTAAAAGTGGGGTTACCTTAGGGATATATCACATTTATTTGCTTTCATTGTTTGATTTGTATGCTTTACATTATGGTTCTTTTTTTGAGTTTGAATCCTCTACCCGGATTTGGGATACATTATAGGTAAGTAGCAATACATTGTGGAAACTGTGCGGGGTATACCGACATAGTCTAAGCAATAGCTACGTTAGTGCGACATATTTGTGGGTACTGGTAGCCTTTGAGTTAATCAAAGAGAATACGGGGCTGCTGAGTGATGTCATGAAGCACTAATGAACTTTTAGAACCTTTACTTGACCAACTTGGTCTTTAGGATGTAGTGAGATGACCGGGTTTGGTGCAGTTCGAAGTTGGTAGATACTCGATACTACACTCATTAAGGTTTGGTTTCTTGGGATATTTCAGTCTCCATTAAAGAGGCTTGAGCTGAAACAATGACCAAGGAAACAAACCAGTGATATTGAGCTCCTTAGAACCCGGTTACCATTACTAGGACAGGTTTGAGCCAACTAAACTTCAAGAGGGTACTTACCTATAAAACTCCATGCAAGCCTAAACCTAAGGACTTGTTTGCTTTGTTTGTATATGCATACTTGTACATAACATCATGAACATCATATACATCCACTAACCATTTCAAGGATTTTGGGATTCATCTTTGTTCTTGTTTTATAGGATATGGATTCACTTTGCATGAAAACTATTCAAGTAAATCTTGTAAGGGTCCCTCCGCAACTTAAGGAGCTAGTTTCAAGGATTCCTAAAAACTCTCCATTCACCGAGAGACATGGTCGCCTACTCAACTTGGTCATCTCCAACACAGATGAGGACATGATAGAAGTGCTTTTTTAGTTCTTTGATCCTTTACACCATTGCTTCACATTTCCCGACTATCAACTTGTGCCTACTTTAGAAGAATTCTCCTAACTCTTGAGGATTCCCATTCTCAATCAACTACCTTTCAATGGTACGGAAAGAGATCCAAAGCCAGAAGAGATTGCTCAAGCTCTACACATGCACTCATCTAATGTCACAACTCATTGGGAAACAAGGAGTGGTGTCAAAGGTTTCCTAGCAAAGTTCCTGTTTGAGAAAGCCCAAAGTTGTTGGAATTCCTTAGACTTGCAAGCCTTTGAGGAAATTGTGGCTCTCCTCATCTATGGGATGGTTTTGTTCCCAAATCCTGACAAACTTATAGATATCAACACCATCAAAATCTTCATATCCCGCAACCCGGTGCCTACATTGCTAGGAGATATCCTACACTCTTTTCACACTCGCACAATGAGGAAAAGAGGTGTCCTTATGTGTTGCACTCCTCTCTTGGAAAGATGGTTTATTTCTCATCTTCCCCAATCCGTATTAAAGAATGAGCAAGGTTTAAGGTGGTCACAAAGGTTGATGACGCTCAAACATTCAGAAATTCATTGGTGCTCTCGATCCAAAGAGAATGTTATCATTGTTGACCGTTATGGAGAATTTACTAATGTCCCTTTACTTGGCATTAGGGGAGGAATCACCTACAACCCATGCTTAGACTTAAGACAGTTTGGTTACGCCCGAAGGGATGGCCCGTACAAGATGCTGATTCAAGGTTTGGTATTTGACTACGACAACGACGATCAAGGTCTTCGCCAGAGATTTATCTGAGCTTGGAGGATGTTAAACAAGGTGAATAGTAAGACTTTGGGGCACAAGAATTCCATCCCTCTTGAGCCTTACCTCAAATGGGTACGAACTCGTGCTCAGAGTCTTATGATGCCTTACCCCTCCATTCTCCCGGTAACATTGAGCCTGTCATGGAGGGAGATGTTCCATACACTATCCTACATCCTGACATGCCCACATATCTTGAAGACCTACAAAGGGATTGGATACAACTCAAAGGAGAGCGAGATACATTCGAAGCCCAATTCTACACAAGCGAGAATAAGGTTTTGGAGCTCACTAGGCTACTTCATGAGGAGCAGACTCTGAATGCCTACATTGCACCAAAGAGGATGCGCACTACCTTTCTATCTTAGAGTTTTGTGTTATTTTGACCAAGGGGCATTGATGTACTCAAAATTTACCTTATTAATATAACGTGTGTTTCCTTTTTGTCTAAAACAAATTTGAGTCTTTGAAATCCTTGAAAACATTGCATATGCATATATCATTCATCATGACATAAGCAGGTCTTTTGCAACAAGTCTCCTCATCTCTCTACTGTTTATTTTAGTAAGATGGATCTCGAGCAAATAGTGAAAGATCTTCAAGCTCAGAATACATAGTTTCAACAGTTTCTCCTGACCCTGGCCAAGGGATAAGAAGAATTGAAGACTTTGCTGGCTGAAGAGAGGAAAAAGAAAACCAAGAAGGTAACCAGAGTCTTAAACATGGGAAGAAGATTTCATGGGCAGACAAGAAGAACTTTGGACTTTGCAACAACATCCGGTGAAAGAGACAACCAAGATGGTAAAGGCAAGGAAACAGTTGTCCTGACAGAATTAGAGGAGGAATAGGAAGAAGAGGACTACTCTGAGGAACAGTACCCTCCAATTGATGACAATTATAAACATATCGAAGAGCATTTGAGCGCGATGGAAATACAAAAGGTGTTAGGCTTGGACTTTGAGGAATTGGATTTGATATCAGGGATTGTGATTCCTCCGAAATTCAAAGCACTTGTATTCGATAAATATGACGGAGTTTCATGCCCTAAAATGCATCTCCAGTCATATATGAGGAAAGTCCAACCCCATACCGCTGATAAAGACTTATGGGTGCATTTCTTCCAAGACAGTCCGTCTGGAACTCAACTTGACTGGTTTCACCAACTAGAAAAAACCAACATTCACAATTGGGAAGATCTTGCTACAACTTTCTACAAACAATATTAGTATAATGCTAATCTTGCGCCTACCCGTACTCAACTCTAGAGTATGGCCATGGTGTCCAATGAAGGTATCAAGGACTATGCACAAAAATGGAGAGATTTGGCTGGAAAAGTTCAACCCTCTTTGTCTGAGAGAGAATTGGTGGACATGTTCTTGGGCATATTGTCTGGTCCCTTCTTCAATCATTTAATCGGAAGTTCATCTGCAGGCTTTACTGAACTAATATTGACCAGAGAAAGGATAAAAGCCGGCATAAACAATGGAAAGATTTAGAAAGACACATCTTCTTCTACAGCTGTAAGGAAGCCCTTTCTCAGAATGAAAGAGGTGGTTGTCGTATACCCAGAGAAACCAAGATAGGGCCGAACGTCGACAAATGGTGGGAGTTGTTATGATTCCAAAGCCTGTGTCTGATCAGCAAAGAAATAATCAACCAAGGATGGAAAGGCCAGTCACGCAGTTCACCAGAATCAATATGACTCTGTCTGAAGTATTACCGCATCTACTAAGATCCAACTTGGTGACCTTGAAAAAATATCCGAAAAACCCCAATACAACATCTCCTCATTATCATCCCAATGCTTGTTGCGCATATCACTCTAAAAGTCCTAGTCACGATACTAATAACTGTTGGGCTCAAAAGAACAAAATACAAGACCTCATTGAAGCAAAAGAAATTGAGTTCGATGCGCCTGAAAAGCAGAATGTCATTTCTGCCCCTATGCCTTGACATGGCCACAATACAAATGCCATTGAAGAAGGATTGTTTGTTACTTCAATTGATGAACTCATGACCCCACTTCTGACCATTAAAATGAATTTGTTGAATGTCGTTATGTTCCCGGACTGTGGTGAAGTTTTCCATCTCTGTTTGTCCTCCCTAACCGGCTCTCCTTTGTTGAAAATAGGCGTTCAGTGCCTAATAGATAACAAATAAATTTTATTTGAAAAGACTTCTGTTCCACCTATTCCTTTTGAAGATGTTTCTATCATTACCATTTCCGCCAGTTCTTCCAGGGTCTCCACCAAAAGACCCGTTAGAATTACATCAGTTTCGAAAGCAACTCCTTTAATAATCACAATGCCTAGACCAGTCCCATATACATCAGACAAAACCATACCATGGAATTATGGAGGGGATGTCTATTACCATGGTATCAAGCAGGACTGGCCAGCCGCCAAAGATTCAAGCTCTGAGAAAGTCAACTCCGACATCAGTAACATTGCTGGAACTAGCAAAATTACCTGAAGTGGTAGGACCTTTTCTCCAGAAATTTCTCCCCCAAAAGCAGTTTCTGGACCAGTAATCATCCTTGTAGCTACTCCAAAGGTTACTCCCACACCTATAATTATCTCTGTAAATACTCCAATTGACAAATCCATTACAACCCCTGTAATCATTCCAACTGACACTCCTGCTGCCGAATTAACCGAGACTCGAGGAAAAGGCGTTATGATTGAGCCTGTCCGGACAAAGGCTCAGTCATTGACTATCCTTGAGACCTCCAAGAAGGAAATGGAGGAGATCCTAAAAATTATAAAGAGAAGCGACTACGATGTAGTTGAACAATTGGGGAAAACTCCCTCTAAAATATCCATGTTGGCGTTACTACTATGTTCCGAGGCACATGCAAAAGCCTTGGTAAAGTTATTAAAAACCACCCATGTACCTCAAGAGACATTTGTCGATCAGTTTCAAGACTGCGTAGCCATCCTAACTGCGGACAATGGTTTAGGTTTTTCAAATGTTGATCTGACACCGAGGGGAAGGAAGCATAATGAGGCATTGCATGTCTCAGTGGAATGTAGGGGTACAACTCTAGCTCACGTGTTGGTGGACACTGGCTCATCTTTGAATGTATGACCCAAAAAAGCTCTTGATAGACTTGACTGTGAGGGTTTGGCTTTGAAGCCAAGCAACATAGTTCTAAGGGCTTTTTACGGTTCGAAAAGGATGGTACACGGGGAGGTGGACATTCCCATAAAGGTTGGGACCCAAACCTTCAATTCAAATTTTTATGTGATGGACATCCGCCCTTCATACTCCTACTTGCTAGGCCGACCATGGATCCACAATGTTGGCGCTGTTACTTCTACGTTGCACCAAATTCTAAAGTATCCAATTCAAGGGAAGATTATCACCGTTCATGGAGAGGAAGAATACATGATCAACCATCTCAATTCCTCCAGGTATGTGGAATTAGATGGTGAATTCATTGAAACTCCATTTCAACACTTTGAAGAGGTCCCCCAAGATGTGGCAGTGATCAAGGTTGTTCCCAAGATTACAAGGCCTCCACTCTGGATGTCATCACTGAAGGATGCCAAAGCAGTAGTAGAAGAAGGAGGGTGCACTATCTGGGGACAACTCCCAAATATCCCATATAAGTCTAACAAGTTTGGCCTAGGTTTCACTTCAAGTGCTCAAAAGGTTGTACGTCGTGCCTGTGCTGGAGGGCCACCCTTGAAGATCAGCAACCGTGAAGTCAACGCAGTAGAAGATGGTGAAGATGGTTACAACCTGGAGGATTGGATCTTCCCGACTGTCAATGGAGGGCTTAGCAATTGGGAGGCTAGAGACTTCGTCCCGATCAATTTTATCCCTCAGTAATTTGTCTTTACATTTTGTTGGATCTGTAATATTCAAAATAATTCGCACTCTTAAAACCTTGTGTCTTACCCGAGGCACAATGGTCCATTTGTAAGGGTTATTATCTCATTTTTCATATGACATCAATGAATCATGGACGTTTTCGCATACAAACTTTTGTGCTCATTGTTTTTCTTTTACATTTTACTTTCTTTCAAAGATAGCTATACCCTTACACACACCCACACTCACAATGCAGGTATACATCCATTCGGGATCCCATGGATAACGATACTGCTATGGCCTTTTGTGACTCTAAGAATCTAATCTACCAAGCCGAAGACGAAGGTGAGGAAGATTGTGAAGTACCAAGGGAACTTGCTAGACTGCTACAACAAGAAGAGAGAGCCATTCAGCCTCACGAGGAACCCGTGGATACAATCAACCTAGGTACCGAAGAAGATAAAAAAGAGGTCAAGGTGGGTACCAATCTGGAACCCAGTATCAAGAAGTGTTTGATTCAGTTGTTACACGATTATGTCAAAGTCTTTGCCTGGTCGTATGAAGACATGCCAAGACTTGATGAAGATATTGTGGTACATCGTTTTCCTATAAGAGAGGATTGTCCGCCAGTAAAGCAAAAGGTTTGTCGAATGAGGCCGGATATGTCAGAAAAAATTAAAGCAAAGGTCATGAAGCAATTCAACGCTGGATTCTTGGCTATCACCTCTTATCCCCAATGGGTTGCCAATGTTGTTCCCGTGCCCCAAAAAGACGGTAAAGTGTGAATGTGTGTGGACTACAGAGATTTGAATAGGGCATGCCCTAAGGATGATTTTCCACTCCCCCACATTGATATCCTAGTTGACAATAGAGAACAAAATAAAGTGTTTTCCTTCATGGAAGGATTCTCGGGTTACAACCAAATCAAAATGGCGCCTGAGGACATGGAGAAAACAACCTTTGTCACACAGTGGGCACTTTCTGCTATAAGGTGATGCCATTCAGACTAAAGAATGCTGGGGAAACCTATCAACATGCCATGGTAGCTCTATTTCACGACATGATACATCATAAAATAGAGGTCTACGTGGATAATATGATAGTCAGATCTCAAACAGAGGAAGAGCATCTTGATCACTTACAAAAACTGTTTGAGAGACTGAAGAAGTATAAGCTGAGGTTGAATCCAAACAAATGCACATTTGGGGTACGGTCTGGTAAGCTCCTAGGATTTATCGTCAGTAACAAAGGTATCGAGGTCGATCCTGCCAAAGTTAAAGCAATAAAAGAGATGCCTGCTCCTCGTACTGGGAAGGAAGTCAGAGGATTCTTGGGACGTTTGAACTATATTTCCAGATTCATTTCTCACTTGACAGCTACTTGTGAGCCAATCTTCAAATTATTGAAGAAAGATCAAGTAGTCAAATGGAATGATGAATGCCAAGTTGCTTTTGACAAAATCAAGGAATACTTACAAGAGCCTCTTATTTTGATGCCACCATTCGAGGGAAGAGTGTTGATCATGTATCTGACTGTTTTAGAAAACACAATGGGGTGTGTATTGGGGAAGCATGACGAGTCTGGCCGAAAAGAGCACGCTATTTACTACCTGAGCAAAAAGTTTACCGACTGTGAAACCAGATATTCACTGCTCGAGAAAACTTGATGCGCTCTGGCATGGGCTGCTCACCAGCTAAGACAGTATATGTTGACTCATACTACCTTGTTGATATCTAAAATAGATCCGATAAAATACATCTTCGAGAAGCCTGCTCTTTCTTGGAGAATAGTGAGATGGCAGATGATTCTGACGGAATATGACATACAGTATACTACCCAAAAAGCAACAAAGGGCAGTGTACTAGTTGATCACCTTGCTCACCAAGTTGTAGAAGACTACCAATCCATGAAATTCGAATTTCTGGATGAAGACATCATGACATTAGACAATTGTGAAGAGTTCAGGCCATATGACGGACCTGAACAAGGATCCCGATGGACCCTGTTCTTTGATGGAGCGTCAAATGCACTTGGTAGTGGTATTGGTGTTATACTCATATCTCTGGAAGGATATCATACTCCTTTTACTGCCAGGCTTTGCTTCAATTGTACAAACAACATGGCAGAATACGAAGCATGCATCTTCGGTCTCAAAGCTGCCATAGACTTGGGAATCAAATCCTTGGATGTCTTCGGAGACTCAGCTTTGGTTATCAGCCAGATCAAAGGGGAATGGGATACCAAACACCCAAACCTTATCCCTTACAAAGAACATGTTTTGACATTGCTACCACATTTTGAGAAGATTACCTTCGAGCATTTCCCACGAGAAGAAAATCAGCTAACAGACGCTCTAGCCACAATGTCATCTATGTTTAAACTTAATTGGGATAACAAGGCTCCCCATATCACCATTGAACGAATGGAGGAACCAGTGCACTGTCACGAGATTATTACTGAAGAAGTAGTGGATCAACCTTGGTTTCACGAAGTCAGGAGGTATCTCGAGGCTCAAGAATACCCATAAGAAGCTTCAATCAATGATAAGAAGTTCTTAAGGAGATTCTCTGCTAAGTTCTTCCTTAGTAACGACATCCTATATAAACGCAATCATGACTCTGTGATACTTCGGTGCGTAGATAAGGTTGAATCTAAAAGAATCATGGTTGAATTACATGAAGGAACTTTTGGCACCCACTCCAGTGGGCATACGATGGCAAAGAAAATCCTACAGGCAGGCTATTATTGGTCTACCATGGAGGCAGATTTCTATCAACACTCTCAGACGTGCCATAAATGCCAGATTTATGCTGACAAGGTGCACGTACCTCCGGTTCCTCTGAATGTCTTAACGGCTCCTTGGCCCTTTTCTATGTGGGGAAATCAAGATGACAGCCTCCAATGGACACTGCTTCATCCTAGTGGCCATCGACTATTTTACAAAGTGGGTAGAGGCAGCTTCCTTCGCTTCCGTCACCAAGAATGTTGTTGCCTGCTTCATCAAGCAAAAAGGTCATTTGCCGGTACAGTATCCCGGAAAGGATCATCACTGACAATGTTACAAATCTCAACAACACTATGATTATCGCCTTGTGCAAACAATTCAAGATCCATCATCACAATTCTTCCCCTTACCGGCCAAAGATGAATGGTGTTGTCGAAGCTGCAAATAAGAACATTAAAAAGATCATACAGAAAATGACAGTCACATACAAAGACTGGAATGAAATGTTACCATTCGCTCTACACGGGTATCGTACCACGGCTCGCACATCAATCAGGGCAACACCCTATTCTCTGGTTTACAGCATGGAAGTTGTCTTGCTCATCGAGGTCCAGATCCCTTCCCTGAGAATTATGAAGGATGCAGGGCTGAATGAAGACGACTAGATCCAGACTCGACTTGATCAAATGAACCTGATTGATGAAAAGAGACTTGCTGCTGTTTTCCATGGTCAAATGTATCAAAATCGGATGATTAAGGCTTTCAACAAAAAGGTCAGACGCCAAGTGTATCAAGTTGGAGATCTGGTGATCAAACGCATCATACTGCCGCAAGGTGATCCTAGGGGAAAATGGACTCCTACCTATGAAGGACCATTTGTAATCAAAAACATTTTCTCTGGTGGGGTAATGATCTTGACCACCATAGACGGTGACGACCTTCCACATCCTGCAAACGCGGACATAGTCAAAAGATACTATGCATAAGAGACCCGCTAGGTTGACATACCTAGGCAAAAAAAAGGGCATCCCGACGAACCAAAAGGGTTCGGGAAAAAATTAGGGATAAAACCAAAAAAATATGTACACCCGGCAAGTTGAAAACCTGAAAGGGCGACTTGGGCAAAAAAGGGTTTCCCGGTGGACTGAAAACCCGAAAGGGCGGTCCAGACAAAAGTTAGGGAATAGAAAGCGTATGGTTATGTCCTGTTGGATCACCTCACAGATAACCTTTAGCTTCAACTAACAAATTCAACAGTTCTAATCAATTCAATCAACTTGAGAAAAGGCAACAAATAGACAAGATGTTCAGAGATATGAAGGCTATAGCAGAATGGAAACCCCATGGGATTATTACACATAGCTATCTTTTCTTTGTATCAAAATTTTCATTCTATTTTACAACGGCATTCTCTTACTAGAATGTTTGTCTCCCTGTACAAAAATACTTACTCAAAGTCAATACAAAGATATCTCTTTGAAAGTGCAAAAACTATCTGTTTTTATTTATGATTGTGTTTTGTTTGCAAAAAAAAAAGTCCAATGATTCATTGTTGAACATATGCATTTGAATATAATTACTGTTTACAAATAAACAAAATGAAAAAAAGGCAATTACTGATAGGTTTGAATGGATAGGGAAATACCTCTAGGCTATTCCATAAGAAATCCCCACAGTATGTCATTTAATCCCCAGCGGAACCAAACTCCCAGTTATCACTCCCCAGTAGAAGTCGTCATAATTCTCAGGATTTCCCAATGGAGTTTTACAAAAAGTATACGACATTTCCCTTACAACAGAGTTTATTTCTAAGCAGAAATTCATCAACACTTAGGCTTCACAACGTGAAGACTTATACTCCATATCCTCAGCAGTAGTCAGGGATCTATTTTCCCTAATCCAACAGCAGTGCAGCAAAATAGCTCACATACGCATACATTGCATCCATATATCATACACATTGATAACGTGAATGCATTACACTATGCATTTCATACAACATAACATTGCATATTAGCTAACGTTTTATCTTTTTCAGGATAAGATTAAACAAACAACTACCATTAACAATGTTCACAGTCTTCAGATACAGTACAAATACGCTCCAGACACGGAAGCCATTCTGCTACTCATTCAAATTCAACTTTCAGATACAGTACATATACGCTCCAGACACGGACACCATTATGCTACCCATTCAGAGTCATCTTTCAGACGCAGTACAGATATGCTCTAGATCCTGATGCCATTTTGATACTCATTCAGATTCAGATTTCAGATACAGTTCAGATACGCTCCAGACACGGATGCCATTCGGATACTCATTCAAATTCAACTTTCAGATACAGTATAGATATAGTACATATACGCTCCAGACATGGACGCCATTCTGCTACTCATTCAGAGTCAGCTTTCAGACGCAATAGAGATACGCTCCAGACGCGGATGCCATTCTAATACTCATTCATATTCAGACTTCAGATACAGTTCAGATACGCTCCAGACATGGATGCCATTCTGATACTCATTCAGATTCAGACTCTAGATACAATACAAATACGCTCCAGACACATACGTCGTTCTAGTACTCATTCTTTCAACTTACAAATTACAATTCAACAATCACTTATGGATGGCATCTGCAAGCCCATATCCTACATCTTTCTATCACCTCTCCAAATGGCATCGTTAAGCCCATTCCCTCTACCATCACATCACGGAGTGCAAATTTCTGGGCACTCTAGTGTCCAATCATCTTCCACCTTCGAGTCACGAATGGAAAAACTCGCCAGTCTAACTCTTCAGGCTAAAGAAGATTGAACAGGGGAAGCTGTTGTACCCCAAATTTTTCCTTCTCACTTATCAAGAATTTTCTCACAAGATCTCTTTTGGATCAAGACTGCATTTGGGTTGATCAGCTCAAGACACCTTCTCAAGCAATGATGACTGAAAATTAGGGTTTGAGTTTGCACAAGTATTTTTGAACTTCCAATGCTTCACATGACCTTCATGGATCATTATGGACCCCCAATATTACTCATGTCAAGTTTCAAGCCTTGGATCACACTTTTGATCAGTCAATTGAACAGTTGACCTAAAAATCAATTGTATTGGGGGAAAGGTCAACCATAGCCAATTTACAGTCAAACTTCATAATTTTTTATCCACATCAACATTTTAAGCCCACGTTTGTCATTTGATCAAGTTTGGACCACAACTCCTCAAGAAATTTGATCAAATTATCAGAAGGGCAAAATGGTCAAAATTAGGGTTTTGACTGGGAAAGGGCAATTTCTGGTTTTTGACCAAGAAAATGGTCAATTGAGTTAAGGCATGATCTCAAGATTCCAATTGCATCCCTTTGACCTAATGACATGGTTCAAAACACTACAAGTCCATTGGATTGACAGATGAATTTTTCAGTCAACTGATCAAAAGTCAACTGTATACTGAAAAGTCAAACTTTGACTTTTTGGTCAAAATCAAATGCCAAAGATCATAATTCATCAAAACATGTCAAAACATGAAACTTTTTTACCAAGAAATCAAGAATTCAAGATTTTGTTTTGAAAAGATGAAATTTCTTAACTTAGAAATTTTTCTAAGTATAGAAAATTTCTTATTTTTTCATAACTTTATGCTAAATTTTCACCATTATGCAAAGTGATTCAAAGGAAACTTCCAACATGAAATCTAAAACTTTGCTTCACACAATTTCTCCTAAAAATGCTTGGATCTAAAGTTATAATTTTGTGAATACATGCTCATGAACTAAAAATGACTTAGTGGAATTTTTCCCTAATTAGACGGATTTTTGACCTAACTTCGTGGCAATTTTTCACATAGTTCCAAGAGGAATATTCAAAAACAATTCAAATATGAGTTGTAGAGCACATTTCAAGCTTTCCAAAATGTCTAAGAACTCCTTGAGATCATTCTTGAGTAGGGAGAATCGAAGAGATGAAGTTGGTGTTTTGTCACTTGGTTTACAAGTCATTTTGTGAAGAACATTGGATCCAATCCTCAAGCATGTTGTACAAATCCCACTTTAAAGGCTTCTAACTTGATTTTAACTCCATAATTTAATGTTTTCACAGCTGTTGGAAGCATTAATCAAAGCATTCAATGCATTGTACAAAGTTAATACCATTTTGGGAAGAAAGGCAACATTGCCATTTTAGAAAAGCAAGCTTTTGCAAAGTCAGCTTGCATTGAGCCTTGCATTGGTTCTTTCTGCACAAACACACTCCACACAATCAGAACAAGTGTGCTTAAAGGTCTCAGACCCCTGCAAGTTTTGTAATTCACCTTGAAACCATGCTTGCTAGCTTTGCTTCAAAAACAAGTAACCAAGCAAAACACGTGAGTTTTTGAAATCTGAGTTGATACAAGTCTTGAAACCTCTTGCTTATAAGTAGATACACTATTGGCAAGTTGACACACGAATGCTATTGCCCTGAAACTGCCTCAAACATTCCAAAACCAAAAAACTGTTCAAGAATACCATTAACATACATCTTTGAACCAAAACTCATGAGTTTCATTTCCACTCGTGCGTTTTGAAAACTAATCACTCAAACACCTTCTATACATCATACTGTTAGAACATAGTTTGGTTCTACAACCCTTGATTAGAGTTTTGATGATAAAAAAATACAAAGAATAATTAAATCCAAAGATATATATAAAGAAAAAATATGCTCATTAACATTATGTCTTGTATATGCAGAAGTTCTGATGGGATCAGCATCAGAAGATAAGCTGAAGTATTACACGCTGAAAGCAAAACAAGTTTTACGCTGAAGTTTGATGACCAGAATCTGCGCTTTAATCAAGTACACTCTGGCTCTGAACAAAGACATCTCAACCAAGTCATCAACACTCTGAAGCGTTATCAGCGGTTAAAGCAAAGAAGACTCTGAAGTGTTACTGGTTATTCAAGACAGAATTAAATGCCAACGGCTTTCTTCAGACAAGATCTTCTACAAAAGGAAAGTGTGTTATTAACATTAAACTTGCTTTATGGACAACGTCTCCTGCTTGCCTATATAAACAAGTCTGCTTGTGAAAGAAGCACGTACGTACGCACACATTAATTTGCAGAGAATTCCAAATCACGCATATTCAAGCTCTAGCAAATCTATTCTATTCCAAGCTTTATCTGTGTAATTATCACAGTTGTGATATACTGTTTTGTTAGAAAATAACAACACACTCTTGTTCAATTATTTGTAAAATATTTCCTTGAGATTAACCGGTTTGTGGTTGTACTCAAGAAGACTTTAACAGTTGTTAAAGTAGTTGTTGTAATCCTTTGATATTAGTGGATTAAGACCTCGTTGGAGAGAGGCGAAATCACCTTGACGGGTGGACTGGAGTAGTTTGAGATCAAACGAACCAGGATAAAAATATTGTGTTATTAAGCTTTTTGATCTAAGTTTTTCAATTCAACCCCCTCTTCTTGTGTTTTTCACATCTTCATATACCAAAGCAATCCAGGCCCCTATTTCAAGACTGTAGCTTCTCTATCACTATCCACCATTTTCAAAAACCAAGCTTGCAGGTTGACTTGAGTAGAGAGATTCAGGGACATTCAAGGCAAAGTAAGAGTTGGGATACATTCAATAAGGTCCAGGCAAGCTAAACAGATCCTCAAGCCATCTCAAAAGTCACTCAAACTCCATTCACGACTCCAGCTGCAAGAGGTAAAAACTCAAACTTCTATCTCTTCATACCAGCATCATTTGATCCTGATTTGTGAAAACAAAATGTAGATATCCTTGCTCTAAAGCTAACCATATTCATAGTTTTCGTTTATATTTATTGTGTATAGAGAATTTTGGATTTGAAATTTCTGAGAAAATTAGGTTTCAATTTAGGGCCAGCAAAATTAGTTTTTATCTTTGACATTTAGTTCAAATAAGTTATATGTTTGAACTCTTGGGAAGAAACACCATAACTTTCATGTTTGGAGTTTCCATTTTTATGGAGAAATGAGGAAGATACAGGTGGTCCGGCCATGGCTCAAGGTTGAAGATGAAGTTGCCTTCAGAAAGAAATTTGCTTTATATATTTATGGTTTTTCCTATATAAACGGATGTATAGCCACCCCAGTGGTAAAGCGCGCGCCTGTTCACCTTGTGGTCCTGAGTTCAAGCCCCAACGAGACCATTTTGCCTTTTTCACAATTTTGACCTATTTTTATTTCTGTTTGCAGGCGCTGGGCCCTTTGGGCCTGGCAATTCTTTTTTTATTTTTACTAACATATACCCTGTTTGCTTGTAACACCTCCCTGGCCCATTTTTATTCTTATTCGTTTATCTATTTCTTTTTCTATTTAATATATTTTCTAAAATACCAAAAAATCATTAAAAAGTATAAAAAATATAGATTTATATTTTGACATAATTTAATTTTTTTCTACATGAAAAAATTATTTTTATCCACCATACTTTATTTATTTGTATTAATTTTCTTGTAAATATTTAAATAAAACTAAGTTATTATTTATTTAAATACACTTATTTTTAATATAAAAAAGACCAAAATATTTCATGACACCATATATTATTTTCAAGATAAAAATATAAAATATTTGTTTTATAAACTTCACTTCTTTTTAAATAGAATTAGGGTTTTATTCAAGAATCTTTTTCTTAATGATATTAAAATTGACTAATTATTTTCTTTATCAAATTAGGTTAAAATCAAGACCCATTTTCTTAAGAAACCAAAAAACAAAATCTTTTCTTTGCATTCACATTTCTTGCATATTTAATTCATCTTGCATATTATTTGTTTCAATTATTTGTACAATATTCAATTTGGTTGTAATAGATTAATTAGGTTTATATTATTGCAATCCACATTCATAAATTGTATACCCCCCTCCCACAAATGTTGTAATAGCGTAGTAACTTTGAATTACGCAATTTATCGCTTTTACATAACATGCTAGTAATTAGGGTTTGTATGGAAAGAATAAAATCAACCAAATAGAAAACCCTAATTCAATACAAAAAATAAGCATGAAAATGACACACTTGCACACAAGCACCCCTAGGGTTATCCCACTTGGTTGCCTTACAAAAATGGCCATATTACGCATGTAAGGTATCTTAGCAAAAACAAATAAATACAAGATCATAGTCCCTCGATGACGCTATTCAAGTTGCCTTACAAAATGATCTTAGTCCCTTAAAAGGAATGCTAAGATACCTTGAAACATTGCTAATCATGGCTATACGATGATCCACGCCCGTTCCGTTTACATCTAAAGATATGGTTGCTTACCAAATCAATGGTAAGACAACAATGTCAAAGGAAAGGAAAATGAACAAGAAAGACATTTGAGTAGGTAGATTTCTCCTAATTACTTGCTCCGTTTCAAAACAAACATCCTTTCTATTTTCAAAACAATCACATACACTTTCAAACATCTTACAAAATTGAAAACATTTTCAAAAGATCAAACATCTTTGTATACATTCTTATGAATAAGAATCATTACAAAGATTGCCTAAACAAAGGCCTATTTACAAAATACTTTCAAAAACCACACAAAGCATAATTTCAAACAAAAGCAAGTGATCTAGCAAGAACCCATGGATAACCATGGATGAAAAGGGATCTAATACCTTCCCTTTTCATAATCTACCCCCCCCCCCCCCCCTGAACTCAAGAAACAATCTCAAAGGTCTTTCCTGTACTTTTTTTACCTTTCCTTTTGGATAAAAGAAAAGTCGATGGCGACTCTTGCTAACCGCAACATTTGCGATCAAACGCAAAACCCTCAAGTCAGTTCTCCCACCGTATCACAGTAATGAATGACAATATTGTGAGATATCTTAGCATTTATCTTAAGGGACTAAGATCATTTGTAAGGCAACATTCGTAGCGTCATCGAGGGATTACGATCTTCTATTTTGATTATTTTTGCTAAGATGGATCACATGCACATCATGACTATTTTTCTCAAGGAAACAAGTGGAGTTAACCCTAAAGGTGTAAGTGTGCAAGTGTTTATTTTTCATGCAATGTCTTGTCTTGGATTAGGATTTTCTAAGGTTTATTTTTTATCTTGCCATACACACACTAATTACTAACATTTATGAAAGCGATAAAATTGCGGAAAATAAATGTTCTACGCTATTACATCATTTGGGGGATGGGGGATACAAATGTACAATTAGGGATTGCAAGAAATTAAGCCTAATTATCTATTACAAACCATATTGAATAGCTATGAAGCAAATATATGAAATATGTAAAAAAATAGCGCAAAAGAGAGGAAAAAAAACAAATCTTTCGACAGCATGTGTCGAAGCATGCTTATATGCATCGACACATATCCTTCTTTCGACCCTGTAATTCCAAATCAACTCAGTATGAGTCAAAGCATAATATTATGTGTCAAATCACACACCCTTTTTCCCTTCTGTTTGGTCATGTAAAGCAGTATGTGTCGAAGCCTAAGGCTTTATGTCGAATCATGCTATAATTTTTTACTACAACATGGTTTTATGGTCTGTACAAGTTAGTTCTTAACATATAATTGACAAGAAAGGAAGACAAACAAAAGGTTAACTTCGAAGGCAATGGTTATTACATATTATCTTCTAAGATGAATCATCAATGATGCTTGAAATGAAGGGTTTAAAGTTAAGAAGACTTACCTTGAAGCTAGAATTTATGTTTTGAACTTGAGTTGCTGCCTTGAATGTTCTTGAGTTCAAAAAAAAAGAATAGAGGTGTTTTTTTTTCTGGGTTTAAGAGTGTTTTATGGCTTCAACATTCTTGTTCTCTCCTCTCTCTCTTTTTCTTTTCTTCTCCTTTTTTCTTTCCCAAAAGCCAACCCTTTGTGTGTTGTGAAACAACTTATTTGTAGAAGAGTCTTGCTAGGGTTTTTTATTGGGGGGGGGGGGGGGGGGGGGGGAACAAATAAAATTTGAACTGTTTGGGTATGCTCTTTTCATAGCTTTTGAGGTGCAGCTCTTATATGCTAATTTGGTGCAAATATGGGACTGAGATAATGCAGGCTTGTACTGGTTTAGGATCAGCATAGCAGGACTATTTTGCTGCAGTTTTAGAGTGTTGTAGCAGCTTGGTGCAGGGCTGTTTCATAGCAGTACAACAGACTATTTTTTGACATGGTTTTAGGCTGTTATATGGACAGTACAGCAAGCTTGGGCTTGGCAGCATATAGGACTTTGTTCAGCAGTAGTCTGGACAACATTGTTTGTAGCATGGCACTAGTTTGGTTTTGATCAATGTTCTTTAAAATTCTGCCTTCAACTTGATTCCTTTTACAAAGATCTCAAATCTCTGTAGAAATTTGATCTTTTTTCTTACTCTGGTTTTCGACAAGCATCTTGAATCTCTTAAAGATGTTGAGTACTTCGTCCTTTTGTTTTGATCACATAGATTCACAACATTCAACCAAACTCATCAATAGACAAAACAAAATTTGTTTCCACCAATTGTATGCTCTTCGAATGGACCACATTCATCTGAATGTACCACTTACTTCGTCCTTTCATTTTGATCACATAGATCCACAACCTTCGACCAAACTCATCAACAAACAAAATAATATTTTTTTCCACCAATTGTATGTTCTTCGAATGGACCACATTCATCTGAATGTACCACTTTGAGTATGCAAGATGATCTCATTGGCATAGTCGGGACGAAATAATTTCTAGATTGCTTTCCTACTAAACAAACTTCACAAAGTTTTTTCAGGAATCTCAAGACTTGTAATACCAGTAACCATATCTTGAGTAATCAGTTAATTAAGTGGTCAAAAGTTAAAATTTCCAAACTTCAAATGCCACAACCAAATATCCTTGTGGTCGAACAGTTTTCAAACATTGAACTTCTGTCGAATTGATCATTGTGTTAAATGTCCTGTTTTTCGACAACAGGGATTTTAAGACCAAATTGTTCTTGGTGTCGAACAATCTCAAAACTCCATCTTTCATGACAACTGAGAAACTCTTTTCGACTAGTTTTCCAACACTTAGCAAGTTGCACTTTATTCCAGATACATAGGGAACATCTTTAATCATAACGTTTCCTCCATTACTCATGTGAAAGATTATGTTTCCAGTACCTTCTTCTTGCAATGAACTATTATCAGCAAGTTTTTTTTATTAAATTGTAATCCGTAGTGTCGAAAATATGTGTGTCGAAGGGTTTAGAGGTGGATTGAAGCATGTTGCTCGATGGAAGCCATTTCCCAGTCTAAGCTTATGGATCGAAGAAAGTATGAAGATATACAACATGCCAGTTGTTGTACCCCAAAATTTTCCCTCCCATATTCTTCAAGATTTGCCAAGATTAATCTTCAAATTGCTCAAGATGGCTCAAGGGTTGGACAATCAAATCACCTCCTAAGGCAGTCAAGTCAAAATTAGGGTTTTGTGTTGCACTAAGGTCCTCATATCCAAATGGCTCCAAGTTCTTACCAATGTATTAATATGTTCTTAAGTTCATCCATGTCAAATTTCAAGCCTCGCAGAGGAAGTTTGGTCAGTCAATTGCTCAAGAGGCCCAAAAATCGGCTATGCTAGGGCAAAAGTCAACTGTGACCTACAAATAGTCAAAGCTCAAGATTTTTTGTCAACATTCTCATTTTGAGGGATAATTCATCATTTGATCAAGGATTGCTCAAGATTCATCAAGATTCAAAAGTTGCTAAATTAGGGTTTTGCAGGAAAAGTCAACTCAACTTTGACCAAGCATAACTTTCTCATACTTTATGAGAAATGACCCATCCAAAGCTCATTTTGAATAGGATGAAATCTCCTACAATCCATATTCACACCCCAAGATCAATAAATGCTCTCACAAAAAGTTACAAATTTGGACATTATAGGTCATTTTTGAAAGTCAACAAAAACACCTTTTTTTGCCAAAGCTTATAACTTGAGCATGGAACATCAAAATGAGATGATACCAAATTTTTTGATTATAGGACATCTCAAGATTTCTAAAAAGTCCAAGAACACCTCCAAAAGTTCAAAATTGAAGAAGTTATGCATTGTTGAAGTTGGGCATTTTTCTAAAATTGCCAAAAGTCAACTAACCTCAAAACTCCAATTTTTAACAAAAGGGCCCACTTTTTTCCACTTGATTTGGTCTTGTCATGCCACACACGTGTCCCATCTTTAATTTCATGACCAAACATTTATTTTTCAATTTTATTTAATTTTTATTGATTTAATTCATTTTAAATCTATATTAATTCAAATAAAATCCAAAAATTAATGAAATGGTATCTTTTTGATTTGTACAGCTTGCATATATCATATAACACCTAATCAAATCCGTATCTTGGCTTTTTGTGCACAAAAAATCAGATCTTGCCTATATTTGGAAACATGGTTATGGTGATCAAAATCAAATCCTAACTCTTCAATACACCAAGATATTGGCCCATGTTTTGACCTAGAATCATTCCATTATATGCAAGCAAGCCTCAAAAACCTAAAAGACGCACAAAACTCTGTGGAAACGGCCAGAACAATTTTGCAAAAAAGCTTGAAAAGTGTGAGATCTAAAACCACATTGGAGGCAAATTCAGACCAAAAGCAAAACGTAGCGCCCTTGCCTGATATCCTGTGAAGCTGTAGGGATCAAAACCAAGCATTTTCATCGTCTATAACGCGCTGTAAGTCATCCTGAACATAGCCCTGTACACGAGTTTGTAACCTTGAATTCTTGCGTTTTCTTGCCAAAATATTGATATATTTGTGATCCTTGCATAATTTCCAAGCATTCTGCAGTGTTTGATTTTATTTTCGTAACCTCTAATCCCATATCCAGAACCTAGGGTTCTTGTGTTTGTTTTTGGGCATTTTGTATACAGGCAAAATCAAGGTGAATAATGGCCATGGATGAGTTCAGGGGAGGGAGACGAATCCAACGATGGTCGTAACTTGTATTGTTGTGACCTAGGATGGATTTTGGAGACGTCCCACGAAACTTCCTGCGGATGGAAATCCACAGGTAAATAACAAGGCCTTTGTGAAGAAGATGATGATGTGTCCTAGTGCCATTGGTTTATTCAAAATATTAGCACGTTTTTTATTATTTCCAGGCTTGACATTTTGTTTTTCATATAATATTTGTTGTCTATCCCAATAACAAGAAACATCAATAGCTCAACTGGCAAGGCGTTAGTGGGTGGCACCATTGGGACCTGGGTTTGAATCCCAGGTCCCCCAAGACTTTATTATATTTTTCCTTCAGCTATTCAGGCGCAGCATCCCAAGCGTGGACTACCATAGGTCCTCAGATCCCAGTGTGCCAAGTGTCTTCAAGCTAGATCCAAAGGCCAGAATCATTGATCCACCGTGGATTTAAGTCAATGCACGCATAGGCAATCTGAAAGGTCAACAAGGGCCAGCATTCTGGGCTTGGCATTATGCCGATCATACTCCCAATTCAAGCCCAACACCCCCCAAAGTTTGCTTATATTTTTATTTCTTTTCATTATTCTTTATTGCTTTTTATTATTATTATTAAAAACTAATTAATTAACCTTTCATAAAAAAATCAGAAATCATAAAAAATATTATTTTCATCATTAATTTTATTATTTATTTTGGTAAATAAACCCATAATTAATTTATTTAGTTTTAATTAGGTTCAATTTTAATATGTTTTGCATTAAATTTAAATCAACATAGAATTAGGGTTTTTAATATTTGTTAACCATTTTTTATTTCCTTAATTAAAATAAAACTCAAAAATATTTTCTTTTGAATTAATTAATTCAAATTATTAATCTAGACTTAATTTTTAATTCAAAAAATAACAAAAAATATGTTTTATTTGATAAAAAGGGTCAAAACCCTAGGACGCTCTGATTCAATTTTCCTCGCGCGTATTATCTTTGATCTATATTTGTGTATTTGCTCCGAGGATGTAATAGTTTTAACTTAGGATTTTATTTACCGCTTTTATTTACTTTTCACAATTTAATTTTCAAGGGTTTGTTTTTGGCGATGTAAATACCCGACGCCTTGTAATAGCTTAGATTTATTTTCCGCAATTTATATTCTGCAACTATTGACTGTTAGATGTTTGAATAATAGGCTATGCATGATAAGATCAATCTTAATTTAAAATCAACAATAGCTCACCATTAACATGTACAAAGATAAATAACTGAAAAACAATACACTCGCACATACCACTCTTAGGGTACGCCTCACTTGGTTGCCTCGAACGTGGTCATTGAGTATAGGAAGTTTTAGAGGTCGCCCTCTTGTCCAAAGATCATAGTTGCCTTGAAACGGTTGCCTCAAAAAAAATGATCTAGGATATTAGGGTTACCGCTAAGGCGTCCTAACATTGCTTTAGTGACCACACGTCCCTTAATCGAATTGACCCGAAAACTCCAACGACGGTGCTACTTACTCCTCAATAGCGGGATAGCACTGTTTAAAGGACATTTGCACAGTTTGATTCCTTTTTGAGTAGGTAGATGGTTCTTAAGTACTTGCTCCTTTTAAAAACAAAATCAAAATTTTTCGCACTTACACCCCTTTCAAGACAAAAAACTCTTTTCAAACCCACAAACACAAAGGAAAGCAAACTTTTGAAAACATAATGAGCAAGCACCTAAGAGCCCGTGGATAACCACGGATAGAAAGGGTGCTAACACCTTCCCTTTCTATAATCTACCTCCCGAACCCGAGAAATATCTCAAAAAGGAATTTTTCTGTGCTTTTGTCTTTTCCTTGTTGGATAAAATAAAAGACGGTGGCGACTCTTACTTACCGCAACATTTTGCGAAAACAAACGCAAACGCGAACCAGCATTCCAAAACTGTCAGTTCTATTCCCATCGATCACAGGACTGGCGACTCTGCTGGGGATATTATAAGTGAGGTGTACCTTAGGATTAGATCACTATGTTTTCAATTGTATGCTTTGTATGCTTTAATTTTGTGGGCTTGTATCGGTGTTCTATAGATTCTAACCTGAATCTGGAGATACCCTTTAGGTAAGTAGCAATAAACTGTGAAGGATCTGTCCGGCGTAGGCCGACACGGATGAAGCAGTAGCTACGTTGGTGTGGCACCTTGGTCTATACCGATATCCCTTGTGTTGGAACTAGGAGAATATGGGTCTTCTAAGGAGTCATTAAGCACCAACTGACCTTAGAACCTTAAATTGACCAACTTGGCCATAGAACAGTAGCAGTATGCTACACTCATTGAGACTAAACTCTCGCGATGATTACGGCTGCAAGAAAAGGTTGCTAAACTGGAATTATGACCGATTGAGGGTAGTCAGTGATATTGAGATCCTCTAGAACCCGGTTACTATTTTTAGGACAGGTCTTAACCAACTGAACTGAAAGAGGGTAGTACCTAAGCTCCATGCCAGCCTGAAATCTAAGGGATCTTTTGTGTGACTTGTGTGCCTTTAACATGTTTGCCTTTTGTGGATACTTGTGGTGTGCCTTTATCATGACATCATGACATCATAACATTGCATACATCTTGCATAAGGACTAACCTATTTCAAGGACAAGAGGGTTTCATCTTTGCTCTGTTTTGTAGGTCATTATGATGCCCATGCGTAGGAATACTATTCAGATCAACTTTGTCCAAGTACCTACCCTGCTTAAAGATTTGGTTGTCAGGATTCCAGACACTACTTCCTTCATCAGAAGGCATGGCTCTCTTCTCAGTTTGGTTACTTCAAAGTTGGACGAACAAATGATGAGTGTCCTGGTCCAGTTTTATGATCCGCTATACCATTCCTTCACCTTTCAAGACTTCCAGCTGGTTCCTACCCTGGAAGAGTTCTCTGAGCTGCTTGGTATCTCCGTCCTGGAACAGACTCCGTTTACTGGTTGGGAAAAGACTCCTAAGCCCGAAGAAATTGCTGCAGCCCTTCACTTGACCAAGGAGGAGGTAATGGCTAACTGGGAGACTAGAAGTGGAGCTAAGGGTTTTCTGACTAAGTTTTTGGTTGACAAAGCTAATTATTTCTGGGACAGCTTAGACTTCAAGGCGTACGAGGATATTCTGGCCCTCTTGATTTATGGTCTGGTATTGTTTCCGAATCCTGACACTTTTGTTGGTATTAATGCCATAAAGATCTTCATTTCTCAGAATTCTGTACCCACTCTCTTTGGTGATATGCTTCATCAGCTCTATGCTCGTACTTCCCGAAAGCGGGGAAGTTTGATGTGTTGTGTTCCTTTATTGTCGAGGTGGTTTATTTCGCACCTCCCTAAGTCCGTGCTGAAAAACAAAGAAGGAATGGGCTGGGCTTATAGGGTGATGTCTCTTACCAATGATGACATTATCTGGACTCTCAAAGGTATGGATGAGGTGACTGTCATTGATCGCTGTGGAGAGTATCCTAATGTTCCATTGATCGGACTCCATAGAGGGATTTCTTACAACCCATGCTTAGCTCTCCGTCAGTTTGGAAGAGCCAGAAGAGAGAGGCCTCATGAGATGTTGATGCCTCATACCATTTTTGATTTTCAGGGAGATAGCGATGAGTTGCATCGTAAATTCATAAGGGCTTGGGACAGAGTTCACCGATCTGACCCACATGAGTTGGGACCAAAGACTTCTCTGCCAATGGAGCCATATCTCAGATGGGTCCGCACCCAGGCCCAGAAGTTAGGTATGCCATACGAAGCTGTCAGGCCTGTTACTCTTGAAGTTGCTGATGAAGAGGGGGTTCCTCCAACTATCCTCCAACCTTATATGCCCACTGATATTGGGACACTGAAGAGGTCTTGGATGCAGTTGAGGAATGAACGGGATTCCTACCGAGAGAGGTTCAATGAACAGGAACAGAAGATCCAGAAGCTGACCAGGCAACTGGAGAACGAACGAATCCTGAATGATTATGTCCGCACTGAGAAGAAGATACCATGGGAGCATTGATGGACCTTTGATGATTTCTTTACAGTTTTCATTTACTTTTCAGTATTTCCATTCTTGTAACGCCTAAGGGCAGTTTGTTGAACAATTTAAATTTTGAAGTTTAAATCTAATAAAATGTGTTTCCCTTCTTGTTTACAAATTTGAATCTCGATTATCTTTGAAATCATAAATCATACGCATTTCGTCCCATGCATCTCATAAACAGGTACCCCATTACATGTCTCTTATCTTCTTCGCTGTTTATTTCAGCGCTCGATCATCATGTCTGCCGAACCTTCCACTGAGCAAGCTATCAAGGCCCTCCAGGCCCAGAATGCCCAATTTCAAGAGTTGTTCATGAATCTAGCTAAGGGTCAGCAGGACCTGAAGACCTTGATTCTGAAAGAGAAAAAGAAGAAGAAGAAGAGGACCATCTTGTTCAATACTGGACGCAGGTTTGGAAACGGGCTGCAGAATGAAGTTGATCTGACCACCTCATCTGGAGGGAAAGACAGTCCACAAGAAAGGAGGGCTCCTAGCCCTATGGTCTCCGACAACGAGATGGACTATGATGAAGAACAGTATCCTCCTGCTGAGGATAAGTACAAACAGCTGGAAGACCATTTGAGCACTATGGAAATACAAAAGGTGCCAGGTCTGTATTTCAGAGATCTGGGTCTATCATCTGGGGTGGTGATCCCCCATAAGTTCAAGGCACCTGCCTTTGCCAAGTATGACGGAGCTTCCTGTCCAAAGCTGCACCTCCGGTCATATGTGAGAAAGATCCAACCTTACACTGCTGATAAGAACTTGTGGATCCATTTCTTTCAAGACAGTCTCTCAGGGACTCAGCTTGAGTGGTTCTATCAGTTGGACGGAGCCAGTATCCGTAGCTGGGAAGATTTGGCTACTGCGTTCTACAGGAAGTATCAGTACAACTTCGACCTCGATCCTACGCGTACCCAACTCCAGGGTATGTCAATAGGAACGGGTGAAGGACTCAAAGAGTATGCTCAAAAGTGGAGAGACCTGGCCAGAAGGGTGCAACCACCTTTGGCTGATCGTGAACTTGTTGACATGTTTCTGGGGACCCTGTCTGGTCCGTTCTTTAATCATCTGATTGGAAGCTCTTCAGCTGGGTTTACAGATCTTATCTTGACTGGTGAGAGGATTGAAGCGCGTATTAAAGTTGGGAAGATACAGAAGGGTGCCTCATCGAGCACCTAGAAGAAACCGTTTAAAAAAGAGTCCAGTGATGTCTATAATTCAAGAAGACAGAATAGACCTGAACACTGCCAAGCTGTCAATGCGGTTGTTATTTCAAAACCTGCTGGTGCTCCTCAGCATCACAACCAACAAAGGGACGAGAGACCTCGAAGGCAATTCACCCGCCTCAGTATGACTTTGTCTCAGATTCTTCCACAGTTGCTAAAAACCAATCTGGTGACTATAAAAGAAGCTCCAAAGAATTCAAATACAACATCACCAAGGTATAACCCTAACGCCCGCTACTCTTATCACTCTGAGAGCCCGGGGCGTAATACAGATGATTGTTGGGCTTTGAAGAACAAATTCCAAGACTTGATTGATGCAAAGGAGATTGAGTTTGAGGCGCCCGAGAGGCCTAATGTTGTGACTGCTCCCATGCCCAAGCATGGAGTGAATGTTGTAGAGGAAGACTTGTTTGTAGTTTCCGTGGATGATATTGTTACCCCTCTGATGACTGTCAAGGAGAACCTGTTTCTAGCCGGTTTATTTCTGGGTTGTGGCGAAGGTTGCCATATGTGTTCTGTTTTACCTACTGGTTGTCCATTGCTGAAGTCAAGTATCCAAAACCTGATGGATAGCAAGGAGATCCTGTTTGAGAAGACTGTTGTTCCCTACACTCCTTCTAAAGAAGTTTCCATCATTACCATTTTCGATAATTCTTCCAAGGCTCCCTCTAGGAAGCCTGTTAGAATTACATCCGTTCTGAAGATTGCACCTGTAATCATCACTGTTCCGGGGCCCATCCCCTACACCTCTAACAAAGCTGTCCCTTGGCACTATGGGGCAGATGTTTATGTTCTTGGAGTTAAGCAAGAGTTGTATGTTGATATCGGCATCAACAACATTACTGGACCTGCTAAAGTCACCCGCAGCAATAGACTTTTCTCACCTGATATTGCTTCACCAACTGCCCGAAGACCTGTTGTCATTACACCTGCAAGTATACCTACTGCCATTCCTGATCAAGTTCTTAGTCCTACCCCTGTCACCGAGTCATATAACGCTCGGGGCAAAGGGATCACCACTAATGTACCTGCCCAGACGGAGGCACCGAAGACTATCACTGTTGAAGCTTCCAAACAGGAGATGGAAGAGATTTTGAAGATTATTAAGAAGAGTGATTATAACGTAGTTGAGCAGCTGGGACAAACCCCATCCAAGATTTCTATGTTGTCACTGCTGTTATGTTTAGAGGCCCACGCCAAGGCTCTGATTACCTTCCTGAAAACTGCCCACGTGCCACAAGAGACATCAGCTGATCAGTTTACCGATTGTGTGGCCAATTTAACTGCTGATAATGGTTTGGGTTTCTCCGATGCTGATCTGACTGCTAAAGGGAAGAACCACAACGACGCCCTGCATGTCTCCATTGAATGCAGGGGCATTACTCTTGCACATGTGTTGGTTGACACTGGTTCCTCATTGAACGTCTTGCCCAAGAAAGCTCTAGACAGGTTGGATTGCAAAGGGTTGGAGCTAAAACCAAGTAACATCATAGTCAGGGCCTTTGACGGGTCTAAAAGGATTGTGCATGGTGAGGTTGATATTCCAATTAAAGTTGGTTCTCAGGTCTTCAATTCTACATTCTATGTGATGGACATTCGGCCATCCTATTCTTGTTTGTTAGGTCGTCCTTGGATCCACAAAGCTGGAGCCATAACCTCAACGCTCCACCAGAAGCTGAAGTACCCGGTCAGAGGGAAGATTGTGACGGTTCAAGGGGAGGAAGAGTACATGGTCAGCCACCTCAACTCGTTCAGATACGTGGAGATGGATGGGGAGTTTATTGAGACCCCATTTCAGCACTTTGAAGAGGTTCCTCAGACACTGGCACCAGCTGAGACTGTGGTTGAATATTATCCTATGAAGATGGCTTCCTTAAAGGATGCCCGGGCTGTTATTGAGAAGGGTGACTACGCAAACTGGGGCCGACTTCCTGATTTCACTCAGAAGACTAACAAATTTGGTTTGGGTTTCACTGCAGAAGCTCAAAGGGCTATTCGAAGTGCAAAGATTGGAAGACCTCCTGTATTCATCAGCTACTCGGGGGTAAATGCCATTGAAGATGACGTGGAAGAGTCTGAATTTGACAGCTGGATTTATCCTACAACCAACGGTGGACCAAGCAACTGGACAACGAAGGACTTCATTCCTATTACTTTTGTTACCCAGTAATGAACTCTTTGTTTTGAGCTTGTAATAGATAATGTTTTAAAACTTTATGGCCCGGTGTCTTACCCGGGGCACCGTGGCTTCATTTGTGAGGGCTTTTGTGTGCCATTTTCATATATCATTAATAAAAGCATTGGACGTTTCTTGCATTGCAAATTTTGCGCTCCTTGTTTTTCTTTATTATATACTGCAAAACAGCTATTTTACACACACACTCACATATACAGGTCCACATCCACTCTGGATCTCACTGGTAATGACTCTGCTACTGCCAGTTATGACTTCGAAAATCCGATCAACTTAGCCGAAGACGAAGGTGAAGATGATTGTGAAGTGCCTGGTGAACTTGCAAGACTGCTACTCCAGGAAGAGAGGGCCATTCAGCCACATGAAGAGCCAATGGAAACAGTGAATCTGGGTACTGAAACAGACAAGAAGGAAGTCAAGATCGGTGTAAATCTGGAGCTTAGTGTGAAGCAGCAGTTGATTTAGATGCTGCATGACTATGTTGAGATCTTTGCCTGGTCTTACAAAGATATGCCTGGGTTAGATACCGACATTGTGGTTCATCGCCTGCCTACCAAGGAAGACTGTCCTCCGGTAAAACAGAAGGTTCGCCGTATGCGCCCAGAGATGTCCGAGAAAATCAAAGTCGAAGTTATGAAACAGTTTGATGCTGGTTTTCTAGCAGTAACTTCTTACCCTCAGTGGGTTGCCAATGTGGTTCCGGTACCGAAGAAGGATGGTAAGGTTTGAATGTGTGTTGACTACAGGGATTTGAACACGGCAAGCCCTAAGGATGACTTCCCTCTACCTCACATCGACGTTCTGGTTGACAATAGTGCTCAGCACAAGGTATTCTCCTTTATGGATGGTTTCTCCGGATATAATCAAATCAAGATGGCTCCCAAGGATATGGAGAAGACCAACTTTGTTACTCAGTGGGGCACCTTTTGCTACAAGGTCATGCCTTTCGGACTGAAGAATGCTGGGGCAACATATCAGCGTGCCATGGTTTCTTTGTTTCATGATATGATCCATCATGAGATTGAAGTATACGTCGACGATATGATTGCAAGGTCCCAGACTGAGGAAGAACACCTTGACCATCTACAGAAGTTGTTTGACAGGTTGAAGTTGTACAAGTTGAGGTTGAACCCGAACAAGTGCACCTTCGGGGTGAGGTCTGGTAAGCTACTGGGTTTCGTCGTGAGCGACAAAGGTATTCAAGTGGATCCCGCCAAAGTGAAAGCCATACAAGAGATGCCAGCTCCCAAGACAGAGAAGGAGGTCAGAGGTTTTCTGGGACGATTGAACTACATTGCCCGATTCATCTTGCACCTAACTGCTACTTGTGAGCCAATCCTCAAGCTGTTGAAGAAAGATCAAGTGGTACATTGGAACGATGAATGCCATACCGCTTTTCAAAGGATCAAAGAGTATCTCCAAGAGTCACCCATCCTTATGCCACCAGTTGAAGGGAGACCTTTGATCTTATACTTGACAGTACTTGACAACTCAATGGGATGTGTGCTGGGGCAGCATGACGAGTCTGGCCGAAAAGAGCATGCTATTTATTACCTTAGCAAAAAGTTTACCGACTGTGAGACCCGATACTCACTGCTTGAGAAAACTTGTTGCTCTTTGGCATGGGCTGCTCGCCGGCTGAGACAGTATATGCTGACTCACACTACTCTATTGATTTCAAAGATGGATCCAATCAAGTATATCTTCGAAAAGCCCGCCTTGTCCGGAAGAATAGCAAGATGGCAGATGATATTGACTGAGTATGACATCCTGTACACAACTCAAAAAAGCAATCAAGGGAAGTGTATTGGCAGACCATTTGGCACATCAAGCAGTAGATGATTACCAGTCTATGAACTTTGAATTCTCAGACGAGAATATCATGGTAGTAACTGATTGTGAGACACCTGGACCGGATGAAGGACCTGAGGAGGGATCTCGATGGTTTATGTACTTTGATGGAGCTTCGAACGCTTTGGGTAATGGCATTGGCGCCGTGATCATATCTCTGAAAGGCTCTCATACTCCGTTCACCGCCCGTCTATGTTTCAATTGCACCAACAACATGGCGGAGTATGAAGCATGCATCATGGGTCTTCGAGCTGCAATTGACCTAAGGATTAAGTTTCTAAGTGTCTTCGGAGATTCCGCTCTCGTGATCTGTCAGATCAAAGGCGAGTGGGATACGAAACACGCAAATCTTATTCCTTACAAGGAGCATGTATTGACGTTGCTTCCCCACTTTGAGGAAATAACCTTTGAACACTTCCCTAGAGAAGAGAATCAGTTGGTGGACGGGTTAGCTACGATGTCTTCTATGTTCAAAGTCAAATGGGACAACGAGGCCCCCCGGATCATTATTTGGAAATTGGACGAACCTGCACATTGCTGTGATCTTGAGACCGAAGAGGTAACAGAAAAGCCCTGGTATCATGAGGTGAAGAGGTACCTTGAAGCTCAAGAATACCCTGAGGGTGCATCTGTCAATGACAAGAAGTCTCTGAGGAGATTCGTGGCGAAGTTCTTCATCAGCAATGATATTCTTTACAAGCGTAACCATGATTCGACCTTACTACATTGTGTGGATAAGATTGAAGCAGAAAGAATCATGACAGAGTTGCATGAAGGTACTTTCGGAACTCATTCCAGTGGACATACCATGGCAAAGAAGATCCTTCAGGCAGGATATTACTGGTCCACAATGGAAACCGACTGTTATCAGCATTCTCGGACGTGTCACGAGTTCCAGGTCTATGCTGATAAGGTGCACATTCCTCCAGTTCCTCTGAACTTCTTAACAGCACCTTGGCCTTTTGCAATGTGGGGCATTGATATGATCGGTGAGATCATACCTACGGCATCCAACGGGCATCGTTTCATCCTTGTAGCTATTGATTACTTTATGAAGTGGGTTGAAGCAGCTTCCTTCGCTACGGTAACCAAGAACGTCGTGGCACGGTTCATTCGGCATAACCTGATCTGTCGATACGGTGTACCAGAGAGGATCATTACGGACAATGGTACCAATCTCAACAACAAGATGATCACTGAGCTCTACAAGCAATTCAAGATACAGCATCATAACTCTTCTCCCTACCGACCGAAGATGAATGGGGTTGTCGAAGCTGCAAATAAGAACATTAAGAAGATCGTGCAGAAGATGACAGTGACTTACAAAGACTGGCACGAGATGTTATCGTTTGCTCTTCATGGGTACCGTACTTCAGCACGGACGTCAACAGGGGCAACACCTTATTCCTTGGTTTATGGCATGGAGGCAGTCTTGCCTATTGAAGTTCAGATACCCTCTCTCCGGATCATGAAGGGTGCAGGTTTAAGCGAAGACGACTGGATCCAGACCCGACTTGATCAATTGAATCTAATCGACGAAAAGAGACTTACTGCTATTTGTCATGGTCAGACGTACCAAAAACGGATGATCAAGGCATTTAACAAGAAAGTCAGACGACAGGAGTATCAAGTTGAGGAGTTGGTAATCAAGCGCATTATTCTACCTCAAGGTGATCCCAGGGGAAAATGGACCCCTACTTACGAAGGGTCATTTGTGGTTAAGAACATCTTCTCAAGAGGAGCTATGATTCTAACCACCATGGATGGTGACGACCTTCCTCACCCCGTCAATGCAGACATAGTAAAAAGATACTACGCATAATCAAAGACCCGCTAGGTTGACTGGCCTAGGCAAAAATAAGGGCTTCCCGGCGAACCAAAAGGGTTCGGGAAAAAATAAGGGATGAAAATTTAAAAAAAAACTGTACACCCGGCAAGTCGAAAACCTGAAAAGGCGGCTTGGGCAAAAATGGGTATCCCGGTGGACTGAAAACCCGAAAGGGCAATCCAGGCAAAAGTTAGGGATTAAAGCGTAATACTATGTCTCATTGGATCACCCCGCATCCAGACTTCGGTATCAACTATCAGGCTCAGACAACACTAATCAACCAGATTCATCTTCAACTAAGCAGCAAAGTGATGAGATGCTTGAAGATATAAAGACAATAGCAGAGTTGGAACCCAGTGGGATTATTCACATAGCTGTTTTGTTTTTCTTTTTACAAACTGTATAAATTCTATTTGTTCGGCGGTGTTCTCTTACTAGGACGTCAGCCTCTTGTACAAAAGCGTCTATTTACAGGAAAACTTCAAAATCAATACAAATTCATTTTTAGACAAATTTCAAATTGCTTTTCCTTTATCTGTTTTGTTTTGCAAAGAACGTCCAAAGTTCATTTTTGATATATGCATTTGACATTAATTGCTGCTCATAAATATTTACATGTGAAACAAAGGACGAATTACGGGTAATATCAGAAACAGGGGCATAAGAAATGTCCAAACTGCATAGTTACTTTGTCCACCAAGGTACCAAGGCGGATTCAGCTGAAGAATATGACCAAGATACCGTCACTCCCCATAGAGTAAAACAGTAAAGGTAGCTCTCCCCACTGAGACTTGCAACTATGAACAAATCAGTGATGCTCTCCCCAAGCAGAGTTAATCTACCATCAGCCCTAAAAAGGTAGGGTATCCCCAGAAGGTCTTAATATTCCCCAGCGGAGTATAAGAATATTCTCCAGCAAGTATAAAAGTATCCCCGACATTCTTAAAATTCCTCCACAGAGTATAAGAATGTTCCCCGGTGCAATACAAGATACCCCTAGTGGAGCCGTTTCCCAGCACAGTCTGAAAAGCTTCCCCAACGGAGTTGAATCATCATCCCTAGTAGACTCTGGAAGTTTACCCCCAACGGAGTACAATAAATATCCTCAGCCAAATTCAGAAGGTTGTCCTTACAAGATCCTAACTGGGTTATCCTCAGCAACTTGCAACGGAAAGATCATCCCCAGCGACGTTCTTTTTATCCCCAGTAGAGTTCATCATTAAAATCCCCAACAAAGCTTATCAACAGAATCCCCAGCGGAGTTTATCGTTAAAATCTTCAGCAGAACATCTCTTCCCTACAGAGTAATTCCCCTCGGAGTAATCTCTTCATCAGTTTATTCCCCAGCGGAGTTCTCTTCTCTTGCAGGCTTCTTCTCACAATCATCTTCGTTCATCATCCCCAGCAGAAACGAAGAACTCAACTCTATTCTCCAGTGGCTACGGGATTTATTTCCCCCAGCTAAAACATCACATTTCCATACATCATAATACATGCATGTACGCATCATGCCATACAATCTCATTTATGTTGAGAACATCATTGCTTGATTCATCTCATGCATTGCATGTGACTGACCTTTACCTTTCAGGAAAAATGCAGTTAAGTTCTCAGCTTAGTCGAAGATCTGACCAGTTCTTAAATCTCAATTGAATTATCCTCGGTTGAATTTCAGATAAGGTTCTCAATCTCGATAGTTTCTCTACGTCATAGTGTGGACGAGTACTATAACCTCAACGGTATACTCCCGGTGAGCACGAATCAGTTCCTAGATCTTGATGTTTTCCTCCGTCATAGTATGGACAAGTTCTATAACCTCAACGGTATACTCCCGGTGAGCACGAGACAGTTCCTAGATCTTGATGAAGATGCTTCCCTACGTCATAGTGTGGACGAGTACTATAACCTAAATGGTATACTCCCGGTGAGCACGAGTCAGTTCCTAGATCTTGATGTTTTCCTCCGTCATAGTATGGACAAGTTCTATAACCTCAACGGTATACTCCCGATGAGCACGAGACAGTTCCTAGATATTGATGAAGATGCTTCCCTACGTCATAGTGTGGACGAGTACTATAACCTCAATGATATACTCCCGGTGAGCACGAGTCAGTTCCTAGATCTTGATGTTTTCCTCCGTCATAGTGTGGATGAGTTCTATAACCTCAACGGTATACTCCTGGTGAGCACGAGACAGTTCCTAGATCTTGATGAAGATGCTTCCCTACGTCATAGTGTGAACGAGTACTATAACCTCAACGGTATACTCCCGGTGAGCACGAGTCAGTTCCTATATCTTGATGTTTTCCTCCGTCATAGTGTGGACGAGTCTATAACCTCAACGGTATACTATCGGTGAGCACGAGACAGTTCCTAGATCTTGATGAAGATGCTTCCCTACGTCATAGTGTGGACAAGTTCTATAACCTCAATGGTATACTCCTGGTGAGCACGAGACAGTTCCTAGATCTTGATGAAGATGCTTCCCTACATCATAGTGTGGACGAGTACTATAACCTCAACGGTATACTCCCGGTGAGTACGAGTCAGCTCCTAGATCTTGATGTTTTCCTCCGTCATAGTATTGACAAGTTATATAACTTCAACGGTATACTCCCATTGAGCACGAGACAGTTCTTAGATCTTGATGAAGATTACCCCCCAGTTGAATTATGGACAGGTTCTTAATACTCAGCTGAGACATTCTCTCAGTTGAAGTACAGGCAAGTTCCTAAATCTCAACAAAAGTTAGACTTCCCCAGCAGAATCTTCTACAACAACAAGTATGCAAATTCTCGCTAAGGAATCTCTTATGAGATCGACACTCATGCAGATGGCATCTGTAAGCCCATTCCTGGCATCACAATGTTGATACTACACCATGCGAGTGCAAATTTCTGGGCACTCTAGTGTTCAACCATCTTCCACCTTCGGATCACGAAAGACTCCAAAGCCAATCTATATCCTCAGGTTTAAGAAAATTGAACAGGGGCAACTGTTGTACCCCAAAATTTTCCCTTCCATATTCTTCAAGATTTGCCAAGATTAATCTTCAAATTGCTCAAGATGGCTCAAGGGTTGGACAGTCAAATCACCTCCTAAGGCAGGCAAGTCAAAATTAGGGTTTTGTGTTGCACTAAGGTCCTCATATCCAAATGGCACCAAGTTCTTCCCAATGTCTTAATATGTTCTTAAGTTCATCCATGTCAAATTTCAAGCCTTGCAGAGGAAGTTCGGTCAGTCAATTGCTCAAGAGGCCCAAAAATCGACTGTGTTAGGGCAAAAGTCAACTGTGACCTACAAATACTCAAACCTCAAGATTTTTTGTCAACATTATCATTTTGAGGGATAATTCATCATTTGATAAATGGTTGATCATGATTCATCAAGGATTGCTCAAGATTCATCAAGATTCAAAAGTTGCTAAATTAGGGTTTTGTAGGAAAAGTCAACTCAACTTTGGCCAAGCATAACTTTCTCATACTTTATGATAAATGACCCATCCAAATCTCATTTTGAAGAGGATGCAATATCCTACAATCCATATTCACACCCCAAGATCAAGAAATGCTCTCACAAAAAGTTACAAATTTGGACATTATAGGTCATTTTTGAAAGTCAACAAAAACACCTTTTTTTCCAAAGCTTATAACTTGAGTATGGAACATAAAAATGAGAGGATACCAAAAGGGTTGATTATAGGACATCTCAAGGTTTCTAAAAAGTCCAGGAACACCTCCAAAAGTTCAAAATTGAAGAAGTTATGTATTGTTGAAGTTGGGCATTTTTCTAAAATTGCCAAAAGTCAACTAACCTCAAAACACCAATTTTTGACAAAAGGGCCCACTTTTTTACACTTGATTTGGTCTTGTCATGCCACACACGTGTCCCATCTTTAATTTCATGACCAAACATTTATTTTTCAATTTTATTTAATTTTTATTGATTTAATTCATTTTAAATCTATATTAATTCAAATAAAATCCAAAAATTAATGAAATGGTATCTTTTTAATTTGTACAGCTTGCATATATCATATAACACCTAATCAAATTCGTATCTTGGCTTTTTGTGCACAAAAAATCAGATCTTGCCTATATTTGGAAACATGGTTATGGTGATCAAAATCAAATCCTAACTCTTCAATACACCAAGATATTGGCCCATGTTTTGACCTAGAATCATTCCATTATATGCAAGCAAGCCTTACAAACCTAAAACACGCACAAAACTCTATGGAAACGGCCAGAACAATTTTGCAAAAAAGCTTGAAAAGTGTGAGATCTAAAACCACATTGGAGGCAAATTCAGACCAAAAGCAAAACGTAGCGCCCTTGCCTGATATCCTGTGAAGCTGTAGGGATCAAAACCAAGCATTTTCATCGTCTATAACGCGCTGTAAGTCATCCTGAACATAGCCCTGTACACGATTTTGTAACCTTGAATTCTTGCATTTTCTTGCCAAAATATTGATATATTTGTGATCCTTGCATAATTTCCAAGCATTCTACATTATTTGATTTTATTTTCGTAACCTCTAATCCCATATCCAGAACCTAGGGTTCTTGTGTTTGTTTTTGGGCGTTTTGTATACAGGAAAAATCAAGGTGAATAATGGCCATGGATGAGTTCAGGGGAGGGAGACGAATCCAACGATGGTCGTAACTTGTATTGTTGTGACCTAGGATGGATTTTGGAGACATCCCACGAAACTTCCTGCGGATGGAAATCCGCAGGTAAATAACCAGGCCTTTGTGAAGAAGACGATGGCGTGTCCTAGTGCCATTGGTCTATTCAAAACATTAGCGCGTTTTTTATTATTTCCAGGCTTGACATTTTGTTTTTCATATAATATTTGTTTTCTATCCCAATAACAAGAAACATCAATAACTCAGCTGGCAAGGCGTTAGTGGGTGGCACCATTGGGACCTGGGTTCGAATCCCAGGTCCCCCAAGACTTTGTTATATTTTTCCTTCAGGTATTCAGGCGCAGCATCCCAAGCGTGGACTACCATAGGTCCTCAGATCCCAGTGTGCCAAGTGTCTTCAAGCTAGATCCAAAGGCTAGAATCGTTGATCCACCATGGATTCAAGTCAATTCATGCATAGGCAATCTGAAAGGTCAACAAGGGCCAGCGTTCTGGGCTTGGCATTATGTTGATCATACTCCCAATTCAAGCCCAACACCCCCCAAAGTTTGCTTATATTTTTATTTCTTTTCATTATTTTTTATTGCTTTTTATTATTATTATTAAAAACTAATTAATTAACAAACTAACCCTTTTTCACAAAAAAATCAGAAATCATAAAAAATATTATTTTCATCATTAATTTTATTATTTATTTTTGTAAATAAACCCATAATTAATTTATTTAGTTTTAATTAGGTTCAATTTTAATATATTTTGCATTAAATTAAAATCAACATAGAATTAGGGTTTTTAATATTTGTTAACCATTTTTTATTTCCTTAATTAAAATAAAACTCAAAAATATTTTCTTTTTAATTAATTAATTCAAATTATTAATCTAGACTTAATTTTTAATTCAAAAAATAACAAAAAATATGTTTTATTTGATAAAAAGGGTCAAAACCCTAGGACGCTCCGATTCAATTTTCCTCGCGCGTATTATCTTTGATATATATTTGTGTATTTGCTCCGAGGATGTAATAGTTTTAACTTAGGATTTTATTTACCGCTTTTATTTACTTTTCGCAATTTAATTTTCAAGGGTTTGTTTTTGGCGATGTAAATACCCGGCGCCTTGTAATAGCTTAGATTTATTTTCCGCAATTTATATTCCGCAACTATTGACTGTTAGATGTTTGAATAATAGGCTATGCATGATAAGATCAATCTTAATTTAAAATCAACAGTATCTCACCATTAACATGTACAAATATAAATAACTGGAAAAAAAATACACTCACACATGCCACTCTTAGGGTACGCCTCACTTGGTTGCCTCGAACGTGGTCATTGAGTATAGGAAGTTTTAGAGGTCGCCCTCTTGTCCAAAGATCATAGTTGCCTCGAAACGGTTGCCTCGAAAAAAATTATCTAGGATATTAGGGTTACCGCTAAGGCGTCCTAACATTGCTTTAGTGACCACATGTCCCTTAATCGAATTGACCCGAAAACTCCAACGACGGTGCTACTTACTCCTCAATAGTGGGATAGCACTGTCTAAAGGACATTTGCACAGTTTGATTCCTTTTTGAGTAGGTAGATGGTTCTTAAGTACTTGCTCCTTTTAAAAACAAAACAAAACTTTTCGCACTTACACCCCTTTCAAGATAAAAAACTCTTTTCAAACCCACAAACACAAAGGAAAGCAAACTTTTGAAAACATAATGAAGAAGTACCTAAGAGCCCGTGGATAACCACGAATAGAAAGGGTGCTAACACCTTCCCTTTCTATAATCTACCTCCCGAACCCGAGAAATATCTCAAAAAGGAATTTTTCTGTGCTTTTGTCCTTTCCTTGTTGGATAAAAAAAAAGACGGTGGCGACTCTTGCTTACCGCACATTTTGCGAAAACAAACGAAAACACGAACCAGCATTCCAAAACAGTCAGTTCTATTCCCACCGATCACACCAGCTATCAATCTGGCGAAGAACCCAATAGCACATGGTTGAAGCAAGCACATCGAAATGAGGTTCCATTATCTCCGAGAGCAGGTAGCAAATGGGAAGATGAATTTGGAACACTATAAACCTGAAAATTAGATTGCATACATCATGACGACGGGATTGCAGGTCGAAGTATTCAAAAGACTAAGATCCATGATGAATATAGATTGTTTAGACACAATGAATTAGGTGGTGTGTTAAATTGTAATTCATAGTGTCAAAACTACGTGTGTCGAAGGGTTTAGAGGTGGATCGAAGAAGGTTGCTCGAAGAAGCCATTGCCCAATCGAAGCTTGGGGATCGAAGCAAGCTTGATCTTCTTCGACTTGTCAAAAATATTCCAACCAACCCTTTTGATCAGTCATGTGCATCGAACAACCTAAACCAGATTTTGAATTCGACATAGTTATCTGCATCTGCACACCTTTTTTATCTGCTTTTCCCTTTTGACAATTTTATCTTCGACCTGGTGCTTGAAAGCCCAATATGATCCATGGAAACTATATGGGGCGTTAAAATTCCAATTGTACTTGTGCAAACTCAAACCCTAATTCTGAGGTATTAGTGCTGAGGAGGTGGCTTGACCTAGTCAATACTTGTGCAAACTTGAGCTTTTGAAAATATTTGTGAGAAATTTCTTGAGAAAAGAGAGGTCAAATTTTGGGGTACAACACCTTCATATCTTTATTGCTCTGCAACTCAACAACGTTGTAACTTACCCTTCCATCAACATCCATGTTCCAATTTTCAGGTTATGAAATCTTCCTAACCTTTATGTTATCATCTTCTGGTAGCAACTCATAGTCAAACTTTTCCTTTAATGACTCGAGGGTTAAAAATCCGTTTGGGATCTGAAACTTCATAGGATATTGATTTCCATTTAAATACACTTCTGCGTTAATAAAAAATTTAGGAAAAGGCATTTTGAAAATATGATGTTTTTCTAAACAACACATGAAACCTATTTCTATTAATTTTGATTTATTATAGACCTTATACATTGTCTGTCCAATCATAACCACTCAAAATTGTCAGTCCAATCACAGCCACTCAAAATTATCGGTCCAATCACAGCAATTCAAATTTTCGGTCCAATCACAATCATTAAAACAAGGGTTAATAACCAGTTCGTCCCCTGCCATTTGGGAGAGTTTTGGAAAAAAAAACTGTAAAAAAAAATTTAGATCCCCCCCTGCCGTTTGTAGATTATCTTGTTTTAGTCTCTCATGATACCCAATCTTCAAAATCTTTGACATGGCATGGATTATGTGATTTTTTTTTTAATTTTTATATTTTTTAAATGATGTGGCTTTAATTTTTTATTTGTTATATTTTTTTATAATTTCTATGTGGATTTTCTTCATTTTTTCCATCTTCCCTTCAAACCTTGAATTCAAACATTCAGAGCTTCTACTCAGCTCTTCAATTTTCATCTATAATTCCAATTTCCAAACCTAATTTTCTTCACTGTTTCTTCTGGGTTGTGAGGAGAACGTTCATATAAAAGAACATATAATACACACTTAAGAAATTTAACACTACACACAGTTTCTTCAACTACTCCACCTCTTAAACCGCTGAACTCACAACTAATCGGGGTTTTAGAACCCACTCTTCCAAAAATCACAACAACCAACAAAAGTATTTCCTCGTCCAATAGTTTTACTGAAAATCGAAAAATCCCAAACATAATTAGAAAGCACAACAAAATATTGCATTACTAAATACCAGGTAAATTCAATAAGCATTAGGAAAATCAAAATCAATAACAGTAAAAGTTTCAAACCTAGCTCCCTTAATTGATTAACCATGCTAATAGATTTAAGAATTTCAGCATCCCTACACAAAAATAAAAATATTCACAAAATGCATCTGGAAGATTTCTTCTTCAACCTGCTTGTATAACCCCTCATGAGACACAAGGCCAAGCACAGTGAGATAAAAAGTCATGCTCTAGGGTTGAAATAAAGCTGCATCAGACAAGAAAAGCTCTTTGAAGTGGAAATCACTGATTTCCTTTATCCCTGACTCCATTTTATCGTTTTGATTGTTGATTTTTGTTTATTGCACCTCATTATATCATTTGCATGCCATGAATATTGGGTTTCCTATGAGTTTTTTGGTTTAGGTTTTTGATTTAGGGAGGCTCCGATCCGTACGATTGAAGAAGAATTTGAAAAATCTGAGTTTGTATTCAGTTCTGTATGGAAAAAGATGGGGGTTGGTGTTGAGAGTTTTGGTTTTTTAGGTGTCGCGACAGTGAACTCGGTGGAGAAGACGGTGGTTTCTGCCATGAACCATTGTGATCCGCCGCTCACTTTGTCTTCCCCGGCGTGACCTTTTCATTTCCGGCCACCTTTAGTTGCAGACCCTTATCTGTCTCAATAGGTTCATTACAAGCAAATGATAAGTTTAGCTTAAAACTTATAAGCTGCTCAAATTCATCAGTAGGTCCATGAAGAAGAAGAATATGAAGAAGAGGGAAGACGAAGAAGACGGAGAAAATCCACATAGCATTTATAAAAAAATATAACAAATAAAAAATTAAAGCCACATCATTTAAAAAATATAAAAATTAAAAAAGAAGCCACATAATTCATGCATGTCAAATATTTTGATGATTGGGTATCATGAGGGACTAAAACAAGAGAATCTGTAAATGGTAGGGGGAATCTAAATTTTTTTACATTGTTTTTTTTCAAAACTCGCCCAAATGGAAGGGGGTGAACTGGCTATTAACCCTTAAAATAACATAAATGTTAATATGGATAACATATGACATTACTTAATTTCATGATACATAAGTCATCAAAATAAGTCATAACAAAAATCATTATGAAAGAGAAATTCGTAACGCTTCAAATAAATTAGAAAAATGTGTATCATCCTCATCAGCACCAGCTTTTTGGAGGTAATGATGTATCAAGGCGAAAACACGAGCCCAAATAGGATCAGATAGTCCAACTACATACTCTAGAACTGGAACCTCTCTTGGAGCATCCTGAGGTGGCGGTAATAATCGAGGATGTGATACACGATAATACCAATCCAAATATTTTGGACCAGTCTCTAATGGAAAGGTGAAAGGTGTTGTCATACAAATCACCTCAACGACATTATGATCGTAGCTAATCTAGTCAACATCAATATCAACATCCATAACATCAAAAGGTAAGGGTGAAACATATTGCCTTAATCCAAATTGACGTAAACATCTATCAGTCAAGTAGAGAACAATAGTGTCACCCCACTTTAGGCCCCCTGTATAGACTAATCTCATCAAACGCACACTATTCTCTATGATCCACGAATGGGAGACATGTGACATCCACAAGTGTCAACACGTCCAAAATAGGTCACAACGCATCCACCTTCAGGGCTTCTTGCTTGTACGACCATCTCATGGCTCTGGAAAGCCCACGATTATCACTTGGTTTCTAATTTTCTTCTTTTCTTCCAAGTGTCAGAAAATGCTCGAGAATCTAGCACTGTTCCAAAGTCAACAATTTTAATTAAAAAATAGACTACATTAGTATAATAAACTATTTAATAAAGACATTCGATAAATACTTGAAGAAGAGTGGGATATCCAGTAAGTTGTTTGCAACCAAACACAGATGCATCTCCAAGAGCATCATAGAGGGTAACCAAAGCAACTTCTCCTCAACTATAACGATGAAGATTATTATAGTCCCTGAATAATAGCAGATATATTTCATTGACAAGCGTAAACGTCTTGTCAGCAAAAATAGTGCAACCAACCAACATCAGCAGATATGCTCTGGTCGCATTTCCCAAGAAGAAGAAGCTTGATGCTCTAAAAATAAATCATGCAACCACTCCAACTTATAATGGCCACCTCTGCATGATCGAACATGTCTTACTACAATAACCCATGACACTCCTAAGTAGTCAACAACCACATCAGCATCAACTTCCTCCGTGATGTGGTCAGTGTTAGAACATAGTTTGATTCTACAACCCTTAGTTAGAGTTTTGATGATAACAAACACAAATAACAAATATGCACTCTAAAATTGTGTTACTGTGTATGCAGAAGTTCTTACCGAAGCAGCATCAGAAGTTAAGCTATAGAAGCTTTCTTGCTGAGGTAATCAAAATCTGCGCTGAAGAATGATGATCAGAACATGCGTTGAAGGGAAGAATATTCTGATTCTGAACAGAAGGATCATATACAATCAGATCCTCACAACTCTAAGTCATCAATGTTCTGAAGCAATTGTAGAATACAAGATTGTAAGATTCTGAAGCGTTATTATTCAATCAAGACATCATCTCATACAACGGCTTCATTCAGACAGGATCTTCTCAATATGGAAACTGCTTAAATGTCCATTATCACGCTTTATGTTGGACAGGATTCCATTGCCTATATAAACAAGCTAAGAGGACAAATCGTTCACGATTTTGCTACACTACTGCAATACAATTCAAAACGCTGTAAGCTTACACACTTATTTCTACGCTCTAAATTGTGTAAAATATCACAGTTGTGATAACTTTTTTGTAACGAAAAACAACCATACACAAAATTATTTTACTTTGATTAAGCCAGTTTTTCCTTGAGATTGACCGGATTATGGTTATAACTCAAGAGGACTTTGACAGTCGTCAAAGTAGTGATTATAATCAGTTTTTGATTAGTGGATTAAGTCCTCGTTGGAGAGAGGCGAAATCACCTTGACGGGTGGACTGGAGTAGTTTGAGATCAAACGAACCAGGATAAAAATATTGTGTCTTTGCGCATTTGATTTTTAGTTTTCAATTCAACCCCCCCCCCCCCCCCCCCCCCCCCCCTTCTTGTGTTTTTCACTTCTTCAGTCAGGGCTCCAAAAGACACCCCAGATGGGCAGGTGAAGCAGACACACAATGTCATACAGAGTAATCATCGTCTCACCATATGGCATGTGAAATGAAGATGTCTCTAAATGCCATATATCTGCAAAAGCGAATAACAGGTTTAGGTCTATCTCAAACAGACTGGTTCTTTGAAGCGAGGTAATACCAAACTGGTTCACCCAATTCTAAATCTCTTTAGGGAGTTGCTGTGGAACTCAACCCTGAAGCTTTAGACCATGGGCATCACATTTCAGTTCCTTCTTCGAACCTCTCTCTTGAAAAATATACGCTCATTAATAAACAGAGATAAAATATAAAATACATAATTCAACATAAAACAGTCATTTACTTACCTCCCCATACCATAGATGTCGAGCACAATGCTGCTCATATCTAACCAGTACCGATGTATTAGATGGTCCTTCTGGAAATCCAACATGCTCTTGTGGAGGTTGGGGAATGGATGCAGATGCACCAACATGCTCCACCTCCATCTGAATGCTTTTTCCATGCCTTCGAGGAATCCTACCGTCACTGTCTAATTTACATATTCTGGAAAGAAAAAAAAAGTTCAAAAAAGCAAATCGAAACACATTCTGAAAGTGTTCCGGCATGCAAAACGTGAACCATTTCAGAAGACTTCTAAAAGTGTTATGGTATGTCATTTTGTAAACCGGAAAAATTTTCAATTGTGTTCCAGTGCATGTAACCATACCAGAACAATTTTCAAATATGTTCCGAAATAATAAAAAAACAAAACGAAAGACTTTTAATTTCTGTCTCGGTTCACAAATAAGTGTCGGAAGACTTACATTGAGTGTTCCAGTTTGGAAGTGTGTAAGCCGAAAGACTTGTGCAATGTGTTCCAGTTTTAAAGTGTATAAACCAGAAGAATTGTGTAATATGTTCCAATTCAGAATCTGGCTCAGAGCATTTCAGAAGAGTTTTGTGAGCTACAAGTGAGAAATGAAAATTTTTCTTAAGTTTTACTATTTATATGAAGGGCATTTTCGTCCAAAATTTTTTATTGTTAGGGTACAGGTATAGAAGTAGGGGTACAAAGTAAAAAATTTCTATGATAGTTAACCCTATAGCATCTTCTTTTAATGAAATTGAATTTATGGTAAAAAGCCGCATTTACGTACTCAGAGCATTATTAGTTAAATTTTGATCGCACAGTTCAGGAGATTTACTCTTATAGTATAGTTTTAAAACAAATTTTGATCTCATTTATATATATATATATATATATATATATATATATATATATATATATATATATATATATATATATATATATATATATATATATATATATATATATATATATATATATATATATATATATATATATATATATATCATTTGTAAATTAAATCATCAAGGTTAAAGTGGCCTAGTGGTAAACTATGTTATTGAATTATAAGGTAAAGTTAATAGACTAAAAATGATATTTTGACTTTTTTTTATTTATAATTTTTAAATTAAATAAGTTTTGTAATCATTCACAAAAAGTTTAATTTTTAGCCAAATACATGTATATGAATATTATTTCTGAAAATAACAATTTTAAGATATGATTTCAAGGAATATTATTTCATAATTTGAAACAAGCACATCCTAAATAATACATACAAGTATTTGTACCGACATCATTTTATGAGGCCCTAAGAAAGGATAGTCCATAAGGAAGTAAGACAAAATAAGCACATTGGTGATGAGTGAGCACCCTAAGAATCAAGGGGCCACCCTAAATGGGCCAAGAGGTCGTCTGCAATATAGGTTGCCCATAATAAAGGTCGCCTTAAACACATAATATAGATCGCTTAAAAGCGGTAGTGTAGGTCTCCTTATTGGGTCTCCCAAACTAAATCCCATATCCACTTACCAAATAAATGTGGGAGATGATGTGTCTAGATGTGATACGGTGGGAGAACTGACTTGAGGGTTTTGCGTTTTATCGCAAATGTTGCGGTTAGCAAGAGTCGCCACCGAATTTTCTTTTATCCAAAAAGGAAAGGTGAAAAAGCACAGGAAAGACCTTTGAGATGTTTTCTTGAGTTCCGGGGGTAGATTATTGTCATACCCCAATTTTTGACCTAAGATCCCATTTTTATTTTTTCATTTTTAAACATAAGTCAAGGTCACGAAATACGGTCGGTTTTAACCTCTCACCTTCGAGCTTTGACTATGCGAAGATTGTCAAGTGTTTTGAACATTTTTAGCCTATGTATCACTAATTTCTAATCGCATACAAAGGTGTATGTTCATGTTTTCTTTTGTTTCACGTGCATAGACAGGTTTGAATCAAGAGCATCAAGTGTCGCGCCTCAATTAAGGTTTTGAGTCTCCCAAGCCAGAAGTATGGTTGATTGTGGATTCTCGAAGACTGATTCATCAAGGCACAACTGTTGCACCTTAAATTTCGCCCCTAATATGTTTTAGTCGCACTTTCATATCATATTTTGTTATTTGGTCACAATCATTAGTAAATATCTTCATTCATCACATTTTGCATCATTAGTCATATTTAAGTTGATCAGAAAAAGTCAGTTTAAATCAAAGTTTGTATCGTCTTTCAGTTGTAAAATACCTGGCGTTTCACATCATTCATTTTTACCTGTTTACTATTTTCTTGCATTGCTCCAAGTTGTTTATATGTCGATAATAAAAATATTTCGGTTTTATAGACAAACTGTTAAAAGCGGTTCGACACTGTGCGGAAAATTAGCGAGAAAATATTTCAAGTTTTCACCTTTTACCGATCATTTTATGAATCTGCGTTTCGCGTAGATTATGACGGTATGCTCGCTTTATTTTTTCGGTATAGTTTGAAGTCTCGTTTTTAACCGTAAACGTCTGTTTAGCCTGATATTTTTATTATCATTTTATTTTGATTTTGACTTTTTGAATATTTTTTATTTAATCTTTGTGACATGTAGTTTATTTTAATGTGTTCATTTTATTTTTTCGGATAAATTTTCGTTCATTTTTTATCATTTTCAGTCATTTTAGGTCTTTATTTTTTATTCAGAAAAATTCAAATTTTTTTTTTTAAATTGAGTTAATTTTAATACTTTCAGGTTTTTATTTTATTTTTATTATTAAAAGGGCTTTTTAGTCACAAAATAATGTTTATTACACTATGCTTGATTTCTATTGGTTGTTGACAAAATTTACGGATTAATACAGATTGAAGAAATAATGAACGATCATGATTGAATTGGAAATCACAATTTTCCTTTTCATTTCCTATTTAAACAGACTTTTATTCTTTGTAAAAGGACACACGCAACAAAACAAAAAAAAACAACACAATAGCGTATTTCTCTTCTCTCTTCCAACACCCCACAACTATCCCTTTCCTCACCTTCTGCTAACAACTCTCAAACTCCCTTCCGTTTCCTCTTCAATTCACAGTAGCATACTCCATATCCTCTCCTCCCCCTTTCGTTCTAACCCAGCAACTCCACCCCTTTCATCATCCATCAAACTGTATCAACACACAAACAACATCTCCTTCAATTACAATATCTCTCCGCATATCACCTTCACCGCTTCGACAAAACATAATCATCTCCATCACCTAGCTTCAACCGGTATTCTACCTCCCTCTTTCTCCACCGTGAACAACATTTTTTTCATTCTTATATTTTTCTATAGGTAGTTTATTTTAATTAATAATATAGATTGGTTTAGATTTATAATATTGGTTGTTTGTGAATCTTAGTTAGGTTGGGTTTCTAATTTACTGTCATGAACATATGCCTATTTCTCTTTAACTTTTACTAAAGTGACCATTTGACTAATTTTAAGATTATTTACTTGATAAAAAAAATATAGAGTGATGATAACAATAGTCATGAAATCAGGCGTGTCCCTTTCAATTTATCATCAACTTTGTGTTTCGTTCATATAAACACCCCCCATTTAATTTCATTTAATTCTTTGGATTTTTTCAAGATGATAGTTAGGCTTGGCTTTTGTTTTATTTCAAATTTTATTGTTTACTAACTCTTAACCTCCCTATTGTTTCTACACCTCCTTCAGCTTTTAGTATTTAATTAAAAAAAAATTAGTTATCAATTAATAATTAGAAAACTATAGTTTATCACATGGGCTTTTAGTATTGGGTTTATTCTTAAGTCCACTCATGTTGACACCCCTTATTTAATGTTTGCACCTCTTTTTATTTATCTTTGTACTTTAGTTTTCTGATATTGTAAATAATTAAAGTAGTGTTATTGCATTGCGATTTCAATTGTTTGTGATGGTGGTATGAATTTCTTGGTATTATTCTTGAGTTGAATATTAGCTTAAGGCATACTTGTGTGTTTCTCTTTTAAAGAGGATTCGAATAGTATTTTGGTGACAATTCGAGTTTGAATTCGAGAGTTAATCCGGGTGGCATTTCTGTGCTATTTCCTTTTGTGCTAAACATGTTTGAGATTGATTTTTTAAAAAAAAAAGCTTTATTTAAGGTGCATAGTTTCTGCCCGGATTTGATTTGAAGGTTTTAAGTCTACCTCGAATTCGATCTCTCATGTTTCAATGTGAACTTTTGATTCTTGTTCCCGCTGTGGTTTGGAATAGCGATTGCTCTTGAGTTTACTTGATGGAATACACTTGAAATCATGTAAGCAATGCTGATTTTTGTGTTTACATTGAATAATATCATGAATTCTTGATTTTTACTTGTGTAAATATTCATGTGCATTCATACAATTTCATTCTTGATTTTATACTGTATACTTACTAACACATGCTTTAATTGTTGCAATTTCATTCATTTTCATTTCTATACCGCTTATGCTACTAACGAGTTTGTTTATTGTGAAGATTTCCGAGAATTGTTTCAAGCGTTCGTTCTCGCATAGTGCATTTATACTTTTTCTTTATTCCCTTTTTACCTTACTATTTTGATTTAATATTTGGTACTGTAAATATATACTTGTACATAATATTTTGACTGTCTATTCACTTCACTTGTAAATAAATTCAGGTTTTGAAAATATTATTTTCATCACATTGTGATTTTATTTTTAATTCCAACTAACTTCTGAAAATTGTGCGGACGCACATAAGTTTCCCGTGCTATTAGTTTTGTCTGTATATTTCATGTGATGCAGGGAATCTTATACCGCGAGCTTTATTCAATATCTTGAGCCTTATCTGATACCGTGAGCTTTACCCATCGTCCTTTGCGCTTTATCTGATGCTTGGAGTATTATCTTACATCAGGTTTTTTTTGATGCTGTCGGCTTGTGATTTATTTTCACCTGAGGTTTGATATACTCTTAGCTTATTTATCTGTCTGTGGTTTTAAATCCAAGGGAAAGAATTAATTTGTTGACTTCATGTCATCGAGTATCTAATACGATTATGTGAAATCCCTTCATACCTTTTTTTTAGTTTTATTAATCTTAAGACGAATCTCCTACAAATCAATTTTTAAACTCACACCCCTTTTTAAGTCAAAACTTCGACATTAGGTTATCACATCTTCAAAATCTCTCCAACACCGATTTTTAGCCAAACGAACCATTTTAATCAAACAAATAATTTTAACCAAAAAACAGATATTTCAAAAGGTTCCTGCGGAGTACCGCAGATGCATTGGATGCTAATACCTTCCCATTGTATAACCAACTCCCGAACTCTCGATCTCTTTTAAAAACGCATTGTATTTTCATTACTTTTAAATATTACTTTACATTGCATATTTTAGGGTTTTATTTCGCTCTTTTCCCTTTTCCCTTGGAAATAATAAAGCGCGGTGGCGACTCTTGCTTTTGTGAGTCAAGTTAATTAATAGCTTGATCTCTGATTTTCACCGCTACAGAATTGGCGACTCTGCTGGGGAAAGATTGACCTCTTGCTGGTCCATCCCTAAGTGGGTTAAGCCTAATTTGTTTTATCTGTTTTATCATTATTTGATTGTTTGATTATATGTATATATTATGATTATTTGGGTGTTGATAATATTTACAAAGGACAAGTCCTATACCCGGACTAAGTTACACTTAGGAATAGGACAGGCGGTATAGTCATGTTAACTTTGAGGGAGTAATCCCGAAGAAGGAGGCATGAGATCCCCCACTCAGTGGAAGGCCCTTTTGAACGTAATATTTGTTTACCGAGTAATTGGGAAGACATTATTATTTTCGACCTGGGAGCCAGAGAAGCTGGGAACTGTAGAACCCTAACCCATCTTGGCCTTTTAGGTGTAGCGCGGAGATTATAACGGAGTAATCCGGAAGTAATTGTTACGCGATGCTACGCTCGGATGAGTTTCTCTTGAGAATATTGCTGATTATTGAGTAATCAAGACGTTGGTAATATCCGAAGGAGGAATGTAGACTCCGGGAACTCTTAGAACCTTGTTCTACAGGTGTGATTAAACCGTTAGTACATACCTTGGGGGTGTTCCTTACCTTGACTCCATGCTCGTGACGTTGAACCTTTCGACTTTATTTGTGACCTTGCTTGTGGTTGTTGCATAGCCATGCATTCATGCATCCATAAAACCCTTTTCACTTGACTTTGAAGGAATTTGGAGGTCTTTCTTTGTAAACATCACAAGTTTCGTCAAGCTCAATGGATCTTGGGTGTTGATAGGGAGAAAACCCTAATCCACCAAAATGGATGATTGATCTTGATGATAACTTGATCAATGTTTGGAGCCAATTTAAAATTCATCTTCTATCTTCATACTTTGATGTTTACAACTTAATATCTTGAGTTCCTTGAAAATTAAATAAAAACTCTCTTTTGCATATCATACATCATTCTACATTTTTTGTTTCACTTTCAAAGGTCTTTTTCCGAGTCTTATTTTTCCTTTGGTCTCACCAGTACAACACTCGCGCTAAGAGAACAATGGAGAATATCAAGCAAGAGGTTTCTGAACTCCGTAGAGAGATGACTATTTTGAAAGCTGGTATGGATCACTCAATTGTTTTGGTTGAAATTTTGGTTGCTTCCCAAGTCAATCCTTCTAAGAAGGAGGAATCGATGATAAAAGTATTCACCAATTGTCATTCAAGGACGTTGGTTTTGAAGTTCAAATCAAGCACGTGCCGAAGAGTAAACACGATTGATGGTCACTTTGAGTTTTGAAGGATGTTTTCGGTGATTCAAGTCCAGATGGAAAGCCTTCCCCGATCATTAACTTATTTCTTCTTGTTGCAATTTTTCTTGTTTATCAAAACATTGTTTGCATGTAAGAACTTGTTTGCATTTGAATGATTATCTTAATACAATGAGCATGTTTGTCTTGAAGAAATTCATTCGTTTCACTCATATTTGTTTTCAAATTTTAAATTGCTTTTTGCATTATGATACTAACTTGTTGCCCAGTCTCTTGCCTAGGCAGAGATTGAAGGGAGGATGATGATCTAAAGAACACAAAATCTCTGGTTGCATGCTTTTGGATAAAATCTTGCTGATGATGTACAGGCATTGTTTCAAATCCCTAAACACTGGAGATATAAGGAAGATAATCCCTTGCTAACCTCTTTTGAGCCTTGAAGTAGGAGTTTCTTTTCTATACGAAAAAACCTTGAATTTTAACCTGGGGCAGGGTAGTTTTCAGTTAATCCGATTGAGTGTTCAAAATTCATAAGGAAGATATTTCTGAAGAGAAACTGCGAGGGCCATCCTTCATGTATAATGAAGCCAGAAGATGTGGAACCACAATGTTATCCCTCATTCATCAAGAAACGAGGCAGTCACAATCCTCTCAACCAGTAAAGACAAGCTAATGTCACACATTTTGTTCAAAAAGTCAAAAATCAATAAAAAGAAAAAGCCTGCTAAGTCAAAAACATGAAAACTTACGACTTAGGCAAAAACTAAGGCATCCCGCTGGACTATCAATTCAAAAGAATTAGTTCAGGCAAAAGTTAGGGAAAATAAAATTTGCAAAGAAAGGACTACAAAGAAAATTCCTCAGCAAAGAACAAATTGGTGACTACAAACACGAAGACATGAGGGTGGTTTTCTACTCTGAAAGCCTCGTCATTTCCTTAACCTTCACACAATCCTTTTGAGAGATGAACACTCATGTTGAATTAACTGAACATAGGGTTGGAGAACATCACGAAGAATGGGTGGGCACCTATAAATTTTGAGCCTTAAAAATCTTTTTTCTAAAAACCATGAACTAGGCCACGTTACAACCTTCAAAAGTCCTAATTGAAGCAAGGTTATTTTGAAAGCATACTTCAATGAGATAGTGTTCCTGACTACCATGAATGTTCTAAATAGTTATGTTGGTATCATATGTTTTTCCTACACAAAAATAAATGGTGCTCTAACTCGCAAAATTTATGCGATATCTTTTCAAAATCTTCAAGACTTACATAACTGTTGCATTAGAATTTTAATTCTCATAATAAACTTTTTCTAACTGCAAAACATTTGTTTGATATCAAGGAAGCTCACATATAAGCACTAGTGATGAGTTTATTCTTTTAAGGCCTGAAACTATGATTGAGTAATTGGAGTATCATTTTAAGAAAAAAATCATATCAGGGGGCATATCATATGAAAACCTTAAGCACAAACATGTTGCTTCTCCCAGTTAATGCTTTTCCCAACTTGTTTACTCTTTTGGGGCAAAATTTTAAGACTTTGTTGTGCCAACTACAGTCAATCCGGGGCAATCACATCGAGATTTGATGAATCTCTCTAAGAGTTTGAAGACACCAGAGCATAGTGAATGCCAGGTCTTTTGTAAAATCCTCTTGAGACGATTTCTCCTTATCAACCATATAGCTTGGGGCATTTTAGAAGTGAAGTTATTCGCAAGAATTGTCATGCAACATGCAGCTTATCAGCAGTAAACTTGGGGCATCCAAAATTAGTCCCAGGGGAAATCCAAATTTGTTAAGATATGTGATATGCTTTGCACACATTATCAGAGGGTGGTGTTCCCAGTATCTCCAGCTAAGCATGACTTTTTCCAGCCGAAACATTGTTTGTGTTGTCATCCTTTCAAGGGATTGTTAGTGATAGAAGACTGAACTTTGGGCTTTCTACCGAAAAATATCTTCCTCTCCAAAGAGATTTAAGCCTTGTAAAAGGACTTTGCTCCAATGATGGCTTTTGTTTTTATCTCCAGTAATGTTCCCCTTTTGTTGAGATTAGCTGAGCGTCGGGTTGTACTGGGACGTCTTATCATCTTCTGTCTATCTCCCCTGTCTGTTTTGTCAACATATACATGGCATTCATTCATTCGTTCATACTCGCATCATGCATGCACATTTGTATTTGTTGATATCTTTGAGTTCGTATACCTTTGTTATGTCTATTCAAATAGCATATTTGATCTTTCCAAATAGAGTGTCAACTTAAGCAGAAAGTGCGCCTCTTTTCTAATTCCCCACTGAGTTAACTCTCGTGGAAGAATCTTGCTTTAGCTTTCCTTTTCCATCTCTGGATAGGATAAATCCCCATTTGAGTTATTTCCTCATTGGGTGGAGTCTTGTTTGACTATTTTCTCTCCAGTTTATTCCTGGATTGAGCTTTGTCTCTTGTGAACGATACCCTGTGGATCTCTCTAGGCTGTGAAACCTAGATGGAGAGTGCATTTATTTTGCAACGTAAATACTTGGTCTCCTCAAGAAGGATTTATTCATGGTTCCCCAATGAAGATGAACTTTATTCCCCAACAGTGTTATCACAACCTTCTTCTGGAATATCGACATGACAACAAGCGACTGACTCTTTATTTGAGCAGTTTGATTATTTCTGATTTCTCTATGACAAATGGCGGTCTCTTCATGAGCAGTTTGTCCATCCTCGATGAAATTATTGATTCTCACCTCCAGCAATATCTTCATATTTTATGGGTATCTTTGAGAAAACAGCAAGCGGCAGTCTCTTCATGGACAACTTGTATGTTATCAACACTTTTAAAAATAGCAAGCGGCAGTCTCTTCATGGACAACTTGTATGTTATCAACACTTTTTGAAAACGGCAAGTGGCAGCTTCTTCATGAGCAGCTTGTACGTTAGTATTTTTGGAAGACAACAAGTGGCAGCTTATCTATTTGAGCAACTTGTGTGTTATTGTTCCCTTGAAAACGGCAAGTGGCAGCTTCTTTATGAGCAGCTTGTGGGTTATTGGCAACAAGTGGCAGACTCTTCATGAGCAGCTTGTGTGCCTTGATATTCTTTGAAGACAGCAAGTGGCAGCTTCTTTATGAGAAGCTTGTGGGTTTTTGGCAACAAGTGGCGGACTCTTCATGAGCAGCTTGTGTGCTTTAATATTCTTTGAAGACAGCAAGTGGCGGTCTCTTCATGAGCAGCTTGTATGTTATTGACACCTTTGAAAGGAAGCAAGTGGCGGCCTCTTTATTTGAGCAGCTTGTGTATCCCCAACAATAATGTCTACTCAGCAAATGGCATCCCTTCGGAAAAGTCCTGTGGGGAAGTTTGTTATTTTATCCTTTTCAAGCGATATCTTGGTTAGATAAGAAATGTGTTACCGTTCTTGGTAAAATTCAGAAATCAGAGATGTTTATCTCCAGCCACAGTGCTGATGTCAATCATTTTGTTTTCCAGCCACAGTGCTGATGTCAATCATTTTGTTTTCCAGCCACAGTGCTGATGTCAATCATTTTGTTTTCCAGCCACAGTGTTGATGTCAATCATTTTCCAGTCTCAGTACTGATGTCAATCATTTCCTTTTCCATTCACAATGTTAATGTCAATCCTTTCTTTTCCAGTCTCAATACTGATGTAAATCATTCAAGAGTCTCTCATTTGAAGCCTATGACTCTTGTTTCCCCAGTTGAGTTATAATCTCTTCCCCTGTGTGATTACTGTGATTGGTTTCTCCAACAGTAGTTTATCCCATGCGACATCATCCCTCATTAAATTCAAAATATCACATTCATATCATAAACTATTGGCGATATCTTAAGGCCAAAAATTATGTATTCTATATTTAAGTCCCTTCAATCTCGTCGAAATGAAGATTCCAATCTTCATATCTCTAGATAGAAGAAACTTAAATAGGGGCAGCTGTCATACCCCAATTTTTGACCTAAGATCCCATTTTTATTTTTGCATTTTTAAACATAAGTCAAGGTCACGAAATACGGTCGGTTTTAACCTCTCACCTTCGAGCTTTGACTATGCGAAGATTGTCAAGTGTTTTGAACATTTTTAGCCTATGTATCACTAATTTCTAATCGCATACAAAGGTGTATGTTCATGTTTTCTTTTGTTTCACGTGCATAGACAGGTTTGAATCAAGAGCATCAAGTGTCGCGCCTCAATTAAGGTTTTGAGTCTCCCAAGCCAGAAGTATGGTTGATTGTGGATTCTCGAAGACTGATTCATCAAGGCACAACTGTTGCACCCTAAATTTCGCCCCTAATATGTTTTAGTCGCACTTTCATATCATATTTTGTTATTTGGTCACAATCATTAGTAAATATCTTCATTCATCACATTTTTCATCATTAGTCGTATTTAAGTTGATCAGAAAAAGTCAGTTTAAATCAAAGTTTGCATCGTCTTTGTTGTACCCCAAAATTTGCCCTCGCATTTTTCCACAAGAAATCTCAGCTTCAGGCATTTCCTGATTTTTTAAACTGGCTCAAGAATCGGTCAAACGGACTTTTCTCGTCAGTCAAACAAAAATTAGGGTTTTATTGATTTTTCAGGGCTCTGGATTGTTTCACACAGTTGGTTTAGGGTTTTGGTTGATTTTGGCTAAATTTTGATCAGGTGAACGTTCTTTGGCATTTAATCAGGAATTAAGGTTTTTTCGGCACCTTCTCAGAAGGATTTAAATTCCACAGCACTTTGCAAGTTATTCCGAGATTCGGGTTGAATTCGCATTGTTTTGATTTAATCAGTAAAAGAAGGCAGTTGGTTTGAATTCACGTTCGTTTGATTGAACCAGTCAAAAGATATACGCAGTTTGGATTTACAGTGCTTGGTAAAGAATCAGGGAAAAGGGAATGCGCCTGATCAGTGTTTCGATTAACTGTTGATTTGCTTGGGAGATACCAGGTTTAACTGATCAATATGCTAAAGCATTGTTTATTTAAATTATTTATTATTCTAAATTAAGTGATTGAAATTTATTTTTCAATTATTTTAATTCAAAGAGTTTTAAATAATAGATAAACAATAAAGAAAGAGAAAACAGAATTAATTGGATAATGAAAAACTTTTATTTATTCTTAAATTAACTGTACAATTATTGTTTATAATTTAATTACAAACAATGGTTTTACATTGATTTAAATTTAAATAAAAAGAAAACTATCCTATTTTTTCTAATTCTTCATTCTTCACTTTGCTCCCCTCAATTCAATTATTCATCTGCAATAAATAAAAAGAGAAAAGTCAAATAACAGTTAAATTAAATTGAAAAGACAGATAAAAGAAATTCATCATTAAGGGCCACTGATTGGGATCAGTTAACCCTCTCTGCAAATCACGGGATTTCTCCCGGTTCACAAAGAGGGAAGAATTTTATTTGCTAAATCATGAATGCAAAGTTGAGAAAAAAATGCAAAATGTCAAACTGCATAAATCTCAAACTCCAAGTTCAAACCAAACTGAAAAAATCAAATTGCAACTTTCTGTCAAAATGCAAAGTGTCAAACTTGCTGTCAAACACCAAAAACACAAATAATTAACCTGCATTAGCTCAAACCAACAAGCATTAAGCCTCAAGCCTCACCCTACTGTCAAGGAGATAACCTGTCAATAACTCAAACACAAAGAGAACCAGTTGAAGCCAAAAAGCCTCATCCTGTCTAAACCTGAAGCAGAAAATATGCCAAAGCCTCATATTACCTAAAGCCTCACTAAAACTAAAAACCTGCGAACATCACAAACTCAAGCTCACCTCAGCATCATTTGGCCTAAACATAAACAGCAGAAAACCAGATAATACCACCATGCCTGTCAATAACTAAAAACCTCCAGCCAAACACATAACCCTCAAACCTGCTGAGCCTCAAGAACCCAACCTGTCTCAAGAAAACAAACCTTAAACTCAAACACCTCCAGCAAAACCTGTCCAGTTCAAACCTTAAACATTCAAAGCCTAATCATCAAAAACCAGCATATGCCAAAAAAACCTTGTGCCTATCATCACATTCAAAACAATCAAACCTCTGTCAAGTATACCTGCCTGAATAACCCTTTGTCAAAAACAGTGCTAAGCATACAAACTTGCCTAAACAAAACTGGCCAAGCCAAAATGCCTACCCTGCCCAGCCTTTCAAGAAACCAGAAATGATACAAGCCTAGCTTCAAGCATCAAGCCCTCAGAACTCAAGGAGTTCATCATAGGGGCATTCACAAAACACCCAATATCCAAGCATAATCAGGCTACTCAATGTCAAACACAGGTTCCTAAACTTTTCAAAGCCTAAAGGCTCCATAGAAGTTTGAACCTGTCTAAGGCAACCAAACCCTCAAGGCTCTTAGAGCACTCATCATAGGGCGTTTTCTAATAAGCACAAAGGCATATTCAACGGCATACACAAGCATTCAAGGTACACAGGCCCTCAGAACCCTAGGCTCATCATAGGGCAAAGAAGAAGTAAATAAGCGACCAGCATACAGAAGAGGCAACAAAGGCAACGAAAGCCCTCAGGAAGTCCATCATAGGGTGGAAAAAGAAGCAACAAGCATACAGTGGCAAAGAAGAAGAAGAAAGAGGCGAATTCAAAAAAGGGTTTTCAGTTCAGTCCATCACGAAACCTTAAAAATGGTAACAAGATAAAGGGTACCAGGAAGCGAAGATACATCAGCACCCTTCACCGTCGAGCCTCCTAAGCACCTCCATTGTTCTCCCTCTCCTCAGTCTAGGTAAAACATCTCCCTCTTCATTCTCGTTACATAAACCAAGTCAAACACTTAATCAAATAAACGAAAAAATCATAAACATGCAAGAATAGAAAAATCCCTAACGAAATGAGAAAGTGAAGTACCTTAGATTGAATGCCCTAATGTTGTCGTTGGAGGGAAGAAGGCATGATGGTGCTGGTGGCTCTGTGTCAAAGGTTATCACTCAGAGAAGACGAACAAACGAACACCGCCGCTACACAAAACCTAAGCGTATCGTCCAACTGAACCACAAAGCAATCAACCCTAAATTTTGTTTCAGTACAGTGGGCCTAACCTAATTTTTTTTCCAACGCCCAAAGCCTCTTCTTCCTTCATACACCTCCCCACTTCTTTTACATTTGGGCCATAACCTTACCCTTGAGCCCATTGTTAATTTTATTTCACACTATTTTTTAAAAAACCAACATTTTCTTTTCTTATGAAATTTAATCAACAAAATCTTTTCTTGTTATTTATTGACCTCAAATTATTTTTATAATTAAAATACATTTTTTATTATACAATACAATTAAAATGTAAAACCTTGTTTTTTCTTTTAATTAAAATATCTTTGTACATAATAAGTAAACATACATTTTTGCATAATTTAAATTCTTAAACACTTAATTAAAATACTTTTTGTATATAATAAACAAAGATGCATTTTTATACATAATATGATCAAATTGAAAACATTTTCTTTTCATTAAAACTTTCTCTTTGTACATATTAAAAAATGCAAGATCATTTATTAAATTAAATAAACATTCAATTTTTCTTCAAGTTAAAACAATACTTAATACATATCAAAATTCACATCCTAACCTGTAAATAATTACTTACCCAATACATCTCACACTTACACAATACAAATATATTTACATTGCTCCTATACACATTTGTTTATCTTATACATTGATATACGTTATTGACATTTGATCGCAAATTAGATTTGGTTGTAACTTATTGGATACTATAAGTCTCATCCCCATTTGTGAATATTGTACCCCCACTCCCGGATACTTATTTTGTAATAGCGTAGATTTTACATTCTCGCAATTTACCGCTTTCAATTATACCATGGTTAGACCTAGGGTTTGCATGTACATAAAATCAAACGCTAGATAACCTAATACAAGACAAATACATGAAATCAATACACAATCCCACTTGCACCCTCTAGGGTAATCCCACATGTTGCCTTCCAAAATGGGCCATGCTTGCACGTCGAGTTTCTTTGGCAAAACAAAATCAAATGATCATAAGTCCCTCGATGACGCTTTCGAATGTTGCCTAAAACGGAATGATCATAGTCCCTTCAAAGCAAATTGCCAAAGACACTTGGCACCATTGCATTCGTGGTCCATACGATGACCCACGCCCGTCCCGAATAAACTTCCTAAACGCAAGATTGTCCACCAAATTCAATGGTGGAACAAAATTGTTAAAAAAGGGTTGAAAACATAACAAAAACCTTTGAATACAATAGGGTAGACAAAACTCTTAGTTACTTGAGATCGACTTGCAAAAACACTTGCCTTCTTTTCAAAAACCACATTCCACAAGCACTTTCAAAACAAACTCTCAAAAACATTTTGAAACATCTTTTCGAAAAGATACACGCCTTTGTAAAATATTCGAGTAAAGAATTGTTACAAGGTTAGCCTAAGACAAGGCATCTTCTTCCAAAACATTTTCAAAAAACACTCACACATACACCATTTTCAAGCAATCAAAAATCAAGGCAAGTGATCTAAAAACCAAGTAACTAAGAGCCCATGGATAACCATGGATGAAAAGGGTGCTAATACCTTCCCTTTTCATAATCTACCCCCCGAACCCACGAAATATCTCAAAAGGTTTTTGCTGTGCTTTTTTAACCTTACCTTTAGGATAAAATAAAAAGTCGGTGGCGACTCTTGCTCAACCGCGCAAGTGCGAATACGAACGCAAAACCACAGTCAGTTCTCCCACCGTATCACAGAACTGGCGACTCTGCTGGGGAGAATTTTAAAAGTGGAGTAACCTTAGGGCTTAGATCACCCTCTTGCATGACTAATTGTTTGAATTGATTGCTTTATATCTTGGCTCTATTTTTTGGGTTTACAATCCTACACCCGGATTTTGGGAAACATTCATAGATAGCGATACGTTGTGGAAACTGTGCGGGGTATACCGACACGGTCGAAGCAATAGCTATATTAGTGCGACATATTTGTGAGTACCGGTAACCCTTGAGTTCAATCAAGGAGAGTACGGGGCCGCTGAGTGATGTCACTAAGCACTAATGACCTAGGACCTTACTTGACCATCTTGGCCTTTTATTAGGGGTAGTGAGATGACCGGCTTTGGTGCAGTCCGAAGTTGGTAGATCCTCGATACTACACTCTTTTGAGGATTGTTTTCTTGGAATATTTTGGTCGCCAGTAAGTGGCTAAACCGAAACGATGAACACAGAAAACAATCCAATGATTTTGAGCTCCTTAGAACCCGGTTTCTATTTTAGGACAGGATGAGCCAACGAAACTGAAAGAGGGTAGTACCTGAACCTCATGCAAGCCTAAACCTAAGGCCTTGTTTGCTTTGTGTGAATATGTTTGCCTGTATATACACTCACTTGCTTGTGCATACATGTACATAACATCATGACATCATACCATAGCATTTTCAATAACCATTTCAAGGATCTCGAGGGTTCTTTTGATGCAGGGTTACATTGAACCAGAAGTCTATCAAGGGGCAAGAGGTCTTCTCCTCTATACAAAGCTCTCCAATCAAAGATCAAGTGCAACAACTTGAATCAGTGGCTATGACCCACTCGACATGGTGAGCTTGATTCTCGTGGAAAGACATCCACCGATACAAAGTTCTCCAAACAAAGTTCAAGTGCAACAACTTGAATCAGTGGCTATGACCCATTCGACATGGTGAGCTTGATTCTAGTGGAAAGACGTCCGCCGGTGCAAAGTTCTCCAATCCAAGAGCAGAGTTCAACCTCTAACATTTTCTTGTGTTTACCCCAAGAGATCCTTGAAAGCATGCATCCACATACCATGCATTGCATTTTGACAGTCTTTCCTTTTTCAGGTTTCCTTACTCTCCTGCTGTTTATTTCAGCAAGAGATGGATCTAGAAAGGTCTGTCAAAGACATCCAAGACCAGACTGCTCAGCTGCAGGAGATGTTCCTGAACTTGTCTCTGGGGCAAGAAGAGATGAAAGCTCTCCTCACAAAGGGCTTGGGGAATTCCAACAATGCCAGGAGTGACCAGCTTGCGGAGCTATAGTTTGATCTGACAACCTTGAGGACCCAAATGATGGGACAGTTGGTGGGCCAGATGGCTCTCATCCAAGACCTATCTCAAAGACAAGAGGAACTCAGAGTTCTTGTCCGCCAACTGCTTCCAAACAACCAACTGGGGCAAGCATCTGAGGTTGATGAGCAAGTCACCACTCAACCTCTATCCACTCAAGAAGACAAGGGGAAAGCTCCTTTGCTTGCTTCAGGGTCACAAGCCCATCAACAACCTCGCCAGTGTCAACGGGGTAATCGGCGTAAGCAAGAAACGTCGGGAAGACAGTTCACGGAGACTGAAATACCATCATTCTTCATACTGAAGCGTCTGTTGGAGGTCAATTTGCTTACCTTAAAGGACCCTCCTCAGAAGCCCAATATCTCATCTCCTCACTATCATCCCGACGCATTCTGTGTTTACCACTCCTACAGCCCGGGACACGACACCAACGACTGTTGGGCCTTGAAGAACAAGATTCAAGATCTGATCGACATTGGAGTGCTGGAATTCATGCCAGACGGCGAGATGGAAATCTTACGTTAAAGGGTTCTCCACTTGAAGTGACGAAGCTCAAGCTGAAAGACTTTTGCTTCTTTTTGAATTTTCAAAGTTGTAATTCCTTTTGCTGTCAAACAATTATCTGTTGACGTTAAACTGTGTGTTCATTAATGCATTGCATATGTTTGTCTTGAATTCATCCATTCGTTTCACTACTCTTATGCTTTTCTTTATGATATTTAACTCTTGATAAAAAGTTGCAAGCCTTTAGAGGGAGGATGACGAAACATAACCATGATCTTATACAGTATGCTTTTGAACGGACCTTGCTGATGATGTACAGGCATTTCTTTCAATTCCCAAACACTGGAGTTATAAGGAAGTTAATCCCTAGTCAACCCCTTCGAGCCAAAGAAGTAGGAGTTTTCTGTTCTAAACAATCGAAACCTTTGATATAAACCTGGGGCAGGGTAGTATCTCAGTTGATTCAAAAGAAAATGCGCATTGAAGTCGCAAACTCTCAGTTCGTAATACAACGAACGATGTCAAAAAAAAAAGAAAGCATTCCTTTGGAATCAAAAGACAAGGGTGGTTCCCTATCACATAGACAGTCAATCTCTCAAAAGCGAAAAGCCCACCAAGCCAAAACCTATAAAGGAGGCTTAAGAAAGCTGGGGCATCCCGCTGACGATAATCCCGAAAAACGGGAACAGTCAGGCAAAAGTTAGGGATAACAAATCAAAATCAAAATAGTGAGGTCATTACAAAATCCTCAGCAACATGAAAAATGTTAAAAAAGAAAAAAGGAGATGATGACTGTCTCCCCAAATTCAACTGGTGAACCATCGCCCAAAAGTCGTCCAAAACTCAAAACAGAGTATGACGCAATTAACTGAGCTTAGGTTGGAGAACATCACGAAGAGCGGGTGGGTACAAATATACTTTGAGCCTTTATCATTTGTTTCTTAAACCGTGAACCAGACCACGTTACAACCCTTCAAAAGTCCTAATTGAAGCATGGGTTAGTTCGAAAGCATACTGTTACAAAAGGTATCCTGACTCCTGTAAGGCTTTACTATAAATCTTGTGTTGATTTGTCTTATAAAAAGTTTTCTGCTAAAAACGCATTTTTCAAAACTTCAAGACAAACATAAACTTTGCATTACCTGAATATCACTGTCTGCACTTGGCTTTTTGTTTGACAGCGAAGAAATTCATACAACGAATGTTTGGAGGAACGAAAACTCTCTCAGTAAGTAAAAATCACTTCAAGAGGATAACACTTCCATTGCAAATCTCCTATCAACAAGGGACATGACATGTCAAAGTTCAATTAACCTGGGGCAGTCCAGTCAAGGTCCAACAGATCTTTCAAAGTTCAATTAACCTGGGGCAGTCCAGTCAAGATTTCAAGAAATCTCTCAATATGCAGAGTAATCTGATTCAAGACTCCTTCATCACCACTTGGGGCATTCGAATGTCAAAAGTGTTCAATAAATCAACTATTGCATTTCCAGACTCGATTCCTGTATCCAGCCAGGGCACGTCTGAAGAGTTCCAGATCAACACCTGTAACAAGCCGGGAAAACATCTGTGAATGACCGATTGTAGACCAACCCCTGTAACAAGCCAGGACCTTATCTACATCACCACTTGGGGCATTCAAATGTCAAAAGTGTTCACAAACTGATGCAGCTTTACACGAGCTCATCGTCAGGAAGCCCTACACCGGTTCCTCTTCAAGACTTCTGAAAACAGTTTATGGATTCTTCCCAACAACGGATGTTAATCTATCAGCTTGTTCAGATGCAACCTTTGAAAACAGTTTACGGACGCTTCCCAACAACGGATGCTGCTCTATTGCTTATTCAATCTCAAGATTTCTGAAAACAGTTCACGGGTTCTCCAAGTAACGGATGCTAACCTATCACTTGTTCAGATTCTTCTTCAAGACTTCTGAAAACAGTTTATGGATTCTTCCCAACAACGGATGTTAATCTATCAGCTTGTTCAGATGCAACTTTTGAAAACAGCTTACGGACGCTTCCCAACAACGGATGCTGCTCTATTGCTGATTCAACTTCAAGATTTCTGAAAATAGTTCATGGGTTCTCCAAGTAACGGATGTTAACCTATCACTTGTTCAGATTCTTCTCAAGACTTCTGAAAACAGTTTATGGATTCTTCCCAACAACGGATGTTAATCTATCAGCTTGTTCAGATGCAACCTTTGAAAACAGTTTACGGACGCTTCCCAACAATGGATGCTGCTCTATTGCTTATTCAATCTCAAGATTTCTGAAAACAGTTCACGGGTTCTCCAAGTAACGGATGTTAACCTATCGCTTGTTCAGATTCTTCTCAAGCTAACTCCACTCAGAGTCAAGCTTCATTATCCCCAGCGAAGCTAAAACTTCAAATTATCAATCCCCAGCGGAGCCCGACTAATGAGCCTTCTCCCCATAGAGTTTTGGGAGGGCAAATCTTGAGTTCCCCAGTGAAGTCGCCAGAGTTACTTCCCACCGAGCTGAAGATCCTCAATCCTACCTCCCCGGCATGAGTCTACTAGTTTGGAGCTCCCCAGTAGAGGTCATCAGGAATTCTCTTCCCCAGCAACAGCCAAGGAATTATTTTCCCGGCAGCGGTCAAGATTCTTTTATCTTCAGCCGTCCAAGATTCATTTATCCTCAGCAAGATAGCTCATCAGCTTACATGCGCATTCATCACATTCATGTCATAAAAATTGATGCCACATACATTGCATCATGCATCATAACATTGCATACAACTAACCCTCTATCTTTTCAGGTAAGAGCAGTCGACAGACACTGATCATCTTTCGAGATTCATCCAGAAATAGTTCAGATGTGACTCGGACACGGCGACATTCTGATACTTATTCCAGATCCATTCAGACGCATCATCAGGAAACCCTACACCGGTTCCTCTTCAAGACTTCTGAAAACAGTTTACGGATTCTTCCTAACAACGAATGTCAATCTACCAACTTGTTCAGATGCCAACTTTTGAAAACAGTTTACGGACGCTTCCCAACGACGGATGTGGCTCTATTGCTCACTCAATCTCAACTCCTGAAAATAGTTTACGGATTCTCCAGACATGGACGTCAATCTGTTGCTTATTCGGACCCCCAATTCAGAGATGTTCCAAAACATGGATGCCCTTCTGATACTTGTCCACTCACCATTGACATACAGTTCAACATGTCCAGATGGCATCTATAAGCCCATCCTCCTACCAGCAGTCGCCAAATGGCATCTTTAAGCCCATTCTCAGATGGCATCTCTAAGCCCATCCCCCGACAAGACTCTATCGTACCAGGTGGCATCTTTAAGCCCATCACCAAATGGCATCTGTAAGCCCATTCACCTCTACCATCACATCGCTGAGTGCAAATTTTCTGGGCACTTTAGTGTCCAATCTTCTTTTGCCTTCAAGTCGCGAAAGGCAAACTTGCCAATCTAACTCTTCAGGTCCAAGAAGATTGAACAGGGGCAACTGTTGTACCCCAAAATTTGCCCTCGCATTTTTCCACAAGAAATCTCAGCTTCAGGCATTTCCTGATTTTTTAAACTGGCTCAAGAATCGGTCAAACGGACTTTTCTCGTCAGTCAAACAAAAATTAGGGTTTTATTGATTTTTCAGGGCTCTGGATTGTTTCACACAGTTGGTTTAGGGTTTTGGTTGATTTTGGATAAATTTTGATCAGGTGAACGTTCTTTGGCATTTAATCAGGAATTAAGGTTTTTTGGGCACCTTCTCAGAAGGATTTAAATTCCACAGCACTTTGCAAGTTATTCCGAGATTCGGGTTGAATTCGCATTGTTTTGATTTAATCAGTAAAAGAAGGCAGTTGGTTTGAATTCACGTTCGTTTGATTGAACCAGTCAAAAGATATACGCAGTTTGGATTTACAGTGCTTGGTAAAAAATCAGGGAAAAGGGAATTTGCCTGATCAGTGTTTCGATTAACTGTTGATTTGCTTGGGAGATACCAGGTTTAACAGATCAATGTGCTAAAGCATTGTTTATTTAAATTATTTATTATTCTAAATTAAGTGATTGAAATTTATTTTTCAATTATTTTAATTCAAAGAGTTTTAAATAATAGATAAACAATAAAGAAAGAGAAAACAGAATTAATTGGATAATGAAAAACTTTTATTTATTCTTAAATTAACTGTACAATTATTGTTTATAATTTAATTACAAACAATGGTTTTACATTGATTTAAATTTAAATAAAAAGAAAACTATCCTATTTTTTCTAATTCTTCATTCTTCACTTTGCTCCCCTCCATTCAATTATTCATCTGCAATAAATAAAAAGAGAAAAGTCAAATAACAGTTAAATTAAATTGAAAAGACAGATAAAAGAAATTCATCATTAAGGGCCACTGATTGGGATCAATTAACCCTCTCTGCAAATCACGGGATTTCTCCCGGTTCACAAAGAGGGAAGAATTTTATTTGCTAAATCATGAATGCAAAGTTGAGAAAAAAAATGCAAAATGTCAAACTGCATAAATCTCAAACTCCAAGTTCAAACCAAACTGAAAAAAATCAAATTGCAACTTTCTGTCAAAATGCAAAGTGTCAAACTTGCTGTCAAACACCAAAAACACAAATAATTAACCTGCATTAGCTCAAACCAACAAGCATTAAGCCTCAAGCCTCACCCTACTGTCAAGGAGATAACCTGTCAATAACTCAAACACAAAGAGAACCAGTTGAAGCCAAAAAGCCTCATCCTGTCTAAACCTGAAGCAGAAAATATGCCAAAGCCTCATATTACCTAAAGCCTCACTAAAACTAAAAACCTGCGAACATCACAAACTCAAGCTCACCTCAGTATCATATGGCCTAAACATAAACAGCAGAAAACCAGATAATACCACCATGCCTGTCAATAACTAAAAACCTCCAGCCAAACACATAACCCTCAAACCTGCTGAGCCTCAAGAACCCAACCTGTCTCAAGAAAACAAACCTTAAACTCAAACACCTCCAGCAAAACCTGTCCAGTTCAAACCTTAAACATTCAAAGCCTAATCATCAAAAACTAGCATATGCCAAAAAAACCTTGTGCCTATCATCACATTCAAAACAATCAAACCTCTGTCAAGTATACCTGCCTGAATAACCCTTTGTCAAAAATAGTGCTAAGCATACAAACTTGCCTAAACAAAACTGGCCAAGCCAAAATGCCTACCCTGCCCAGCCTTTCAAGAAACCAGAAATGATACAAGCCTAGCTTCAAGCATCAAGCCCTCAGAACTCAAGGAGTTCATCATAGGGGCATTCACAAAACACCCAATATCCAAGCATAATCAGGCTACTCAATGTCAAACACAGGTTCCTAAACTTTTCAAAGCCTAAAGGCTCCAAAGAAGTTTGAACCTGTCTAAGGCAACCAAACCCTCAAGGCTCTCAGAGCACTCATCATAGGGCGTTTTCTAATAAGCACAAAGGCATATTCAACAGCATACACAAGCATTCAAGGTACACAGGCCCTCAGAACCCTAGGCTCATCATAGGGCAAAGAAGAAGTAAATAAGCGACCAGCATACAGAAGAGGCAACAAAGGCAACGAAAGCCCTCAGGAAGTCCATCATAGGGTGGAAAAAGAAGCAACAAGCATACAGTGGCAAAGTAGAAGAAGAAAGAGGCGAATTCAAAAAAGGGTTTTCAGTTCAGTCCATCACGAAACCTTAAAAATGGTAACAAGATAAAGGGTACCAGGAAGCGAAGATACATCAGCACCCTTCACCGTCGAGCCTCCTAAGCACCTCCATTGTTCTCCCTCTCCTCAGTCTAGGTAAAACATCTCCCTCTTCATTCTCGTTACATAAACCAAGTCAAACACTTAATCAAATAAATGTAAAAATCATAAACATGCAAGAATAGAAAAATCCCTAACGAAATGAGAAAGTGAAGTACCTTGAATCGAACGCCCTAATGCTGTCGTTGGAGGGAAGAAGGCATGATGGTGCTGGTGGATCTGTGGCGAAGGTTATCACTCAGAGAAGACGAACAAACGAACGCCGCCGCTACACAAAACCTAAGCGTATCGTCCAACTGAACCACAAAGCAATCAACCCTAAATTTTGTTTCAGTACAGTGGGCCTAACCTAATTTTTTTCCAACGCCCAAAGCCTCTTCTTCCTTCATACACCTCCCAACTTCTTTTACATTTGGGCCATAACCTTACCCTTGAGCCCATTGTTAATTTTATTTCACACTATTTTTTAAAAAACCAACATTTTCTTTTCTTATGAAATTTAATCAACAAAATCTTTTCTTATTATTTATTGACCTCAAATTATTTTTATAATTAAAATACATTTTTTATTATACAATACAATTAAAATGTAAAACCTTGTTTTTTCTTTTAATTAAAATATCTTTGTACATAATAAGTAAACATACATTTTTGCATTATTTAAATTCTTAAACACTTAATTAAAATACTTTTTGTATATAATAAACAAAGATGCATTTTTATACATAATATGATCAAATTGAAAACATTTTCTTTTCATTAAAACTTTCTCTTTGTACATATTAAAAAATGCAAGATCATTTATTAAATTAAATAAACATTCAATTTTTCTTCAAGTTAAAACAATACTTAATACATATCAAAATTCACATCCTAACCTGTAAATAATTACTTACCCAATACATCTCACACTTACACAATACAAATACATTTACATTGCTCCTATACACATTTGTTTATCTTATACATTGATATACGTTATTGACATTTGATCGCAAATTCGATTTGGTTGTAACTTATTGGATACTATAAGTCTCATCCCCATTTGTGAATATTGTACCCCCACTCCCGGATACTTATTTTGTAATAGCGTAGATTTTACATTCTCGCAATTTACCGCTTTCAATTATACCATGGTTAGACCTAGGGTTTGCATGTACATAAAATCAAACGCTAGATAACCTAATACAAGACAAATACATGAAATCAATACACAATCCCACTTGCACCCTCTAGGGTAATCCCACATGTTGCCTTCCAAAATGGGCCATGCTTGCACGTCGAGTTTCTTTGGCAAAACAAAATCAAATGATCATAAGTCCCTCGATGACGCTTTCGAATGTTGCCTAAAACGGAATGATCATAGTCCCTTCAAAGCAAATTGCCAAATACACTTGGCACCATTGCATTCGTGGTCCATACGATGACCCACGCCCGTCCCGAACAAACTTCCTAAACGCAAGATTGTCCACCAAATTCAATGGTGGAACAAAATTGTTAAAAAGGGTTGAAAACATAACAAAAACCTTTGAATACAATAGGGTAGACAAAACTCTTAGTTACTTGAGATCGACTTGCAAAAACACTTGCCTTCTTTTCAAAAACCACATTCCACAAGCACTTTCAAAACAAACTCTCAAAAACATTTTGAAACATCTTTTCAAAAAGATACACGCCTTTGTAAAATATTCGAGTAAAGAATTGTTACAAGGTTAGCCTAAGACAAGGCATCTTCTTCCAAAACATTTTCAAAAAACACTCACACATACACCATTTTCAAGCAATCAAAAATCAAGGCAAGTGATCTAAAAACCAAGTAACTAAGAGCCCATGGATAACCATGGATGAAAAGGGTGCTAATACCTTCCCTTTTCATAATCTACCCCCCGAACCCACGAAATATCTCAAAAGGTTTTTGCTGTGCTTTTTTAACCTTTCCTTTAGGATAAAATAAAAAGTCGGTGGCGACTCTTGCTCAACCGCACAAGTGCAAATACGAACGCAAAACCACAGTCAGTTCTCCCACCGTATCACAGTCTTTCAGTTGTAAAATACCCGGCGTTTCACATCATTCATTTTTACCTGTTTACTATTTTATTGCATTGCTCCAAGTTGTTTATATGTCGATAATAAAAATATTTCGGTTTTATAGACAAACTGTTAAAAGCGGTTCGACACTGTGCGGAAAATTAGCGAGAAAATATTTCAAGTTTTCACCTTTTACCGATCATTTTATGAATCTGCGTTTCGCGTAGATTATGACGGTATGCTCGCTTTATTTTTTTGGTATAGTTTGAAGTCTCGTTTTTAACCGTAAACGTCTGTTTAGCCTGATATTTTTATTATCATTTTATTTTGATTTTGACTTTTTGAATATTTTTTATTTAATCTTTGTGACATGTAGTTTATTTTAATGTGTTCATTTTATTTTTTCGGATAAATTTTCGTTCGTTTTTTATCATTTTCAGTCATTTTAGGTCTTTATTTTTTATTCAGAAAAATTCAAAAAAAAAATTTTTTTTAATTGAGTTACTTTTAATACTTTCAGGTTTTTATTTTATTTTTATTATTAAAAGGGTTTTTTAGTCACAAAATAATGTTTATTACACTATGCTTGATTTCTATTGGTTGTTGACAAAATTTACGGATTAATACAGATTGAAGAAATAATGAACGATCATGATTGAATTGGAAATCACAATTTTCCCTTTCATTTCCTATTTAAACAGACTTTTATTCTTTGTAAAAGGACACACGCAACAAAACAAAACAAAAAACAACACAATAGCGTATTTCTCTTCTCTCTTCCAACACCCCACAACTATCCCTTTCCTCACCTTCTGCTAACAACTCTCAAACTCCCTTCCGTTTCCTCTTCAATTCACAGTAGCATACTCCATATCCTCTCCTCCCCCTTTCATTCTAACCCAGCAACTCCACCCCTTTCATCATCCATCAAACTGTATCAACACACAAACAACATCTCCTTCAATTACAATATCTCTCTGCATATCACCTTCACCGCTTCGACAAAACATAATCATCTCCATCACCTAGCTTCAACCGGTATTCTACCTCCCTCTTTCTCCACCGTGAACAACATTTTTTTCATTCTTATATTTTTCTATAGGTAGTTTATTTTAATTAATAATATAGATTGGTTTAGATTTATAATATTGGTTGTTTGTGAATCTTAGTTAGGTTGGGTTTCTAATTTACTGTCATGAACATATGCCTATTTCTCTTTAACTTTTACTAAAGTGACCATTTGACTAATTTTAAGATTATTTACTTGATAAAAAAAATATAGAGTGATGATAACAATAGTCATGAAATCAGGCGTGTCCCTTTCAATTTATCATCAACTTTGTGTTTCGTTCATATAAACACCCCCCATTTAATTTCATTTAATTCTTTGGATTTTTTCAAGATGATAGTTAGGCTTGGCTTTTGTTTTATTTCAAATTTTATTGTTTACTAACTCTTAACCTCCCTATTGTTTCTACACCTTCTTCAGCTTTTAGTATTTAATTAAAAAAAATTTAGTTATCAATTAATAATTAGAAAACTATAGTTTATCACATGGGCTTTTAGTATTGGGTTTATTCTTAAGTCCACTCATGTTGACACCCCTTATTTAATGTTTGCACCTCTTTTTATTTATCTTTGTACTTTAGTTTTCTGATATTGTAAATAATTAAAGTAGTGTTATTGTATTGCGATTTCAATTGTTTGTGATGGTGGTATGAATTTCTTGGTATTATTCTTGAGTTGAATATTAGCTTAAGGCATACTTGTGTGTTTCTCTTTTAAAGAGGATTCGAACAGTATTTTGGTGACAATTCGAGTTTGAATTCGAGAGTTAATCCGGGTGGCATTTCTGTGCTATTTCCTTTTGTGCTAAACATGTTTGAGATTGATTTTAAAAAAAAAAAGCTTTATTTAAGGTGCATAGTTTCTGCCCGGATTTGATTTGAAGGTTTTAAGTCTACCTCGAATTCGATCTCTCATGTTTCAATGTGAACTTTTGATTCTTGTTCCCGCTGTGGTTTGGAATAGCGATTGCTCTTGAGTTTACTTGATGGAATACACTTGAAATCATGTAAGCAATGCTGACTTTTGTGTTTACATTGAATAATATCATGAATTCTTGATTTTTACTTGTGTAAATATTCATGTGCATTCATACAATTTCATTCTTGATTTTATACTGTATACTTACTAACACATGCTTTAATTGTTGCAATTTCATTCATTTTCATTTCTATACCGCTTATGCTACTAACGAGTTTGTTTATTGTGAAGATTTCCGAGAATTGTTTCAAGCGTTCGTTCTAGCATAGTTCATTTATACTTTTTCTTTATTCCCTTTTTACCTTACTATTTTGATTTAATATTTGGTACTGTAAATATATACTTGTACATAATATTTTGACTATCTATTCACTTCACTTGTAAATAAATTCAGGTTTTGAAAATATTATTTTCATCGCATTGTGATTTTATTTTTAATTCCAACTAACTTCTGAAAATTGTGCGGACGCACATAAGTTTCCCGTGCTGTTAGTTTTGTCTGTATATTTCATGTGATGCAAGGAATCTTATACCGCGAGCTTTATTCAATATCTTGAGCCTTATCTGATACCGTGAGCTTTATCCATCGTCCTTTGCGCTTTATCTGATGCTTGGAGTATTATCTTACATCAGGTTTTTTTTGATGCTGTCGGCTTGTGATCTATTTTCACCTGAGGTTTGATATACTCTTAGCTTATTTATCTGTCTGTGGTTTTAAATCCAAGGGAAAGAATTAATTTGTTGACTTCATGTCATCGAGTATATAATACGATTATGTGAAATCCCTTCATACCTTTTTTTAGTTTTATTAATATTAAGACGAATCTCCTACAAATCAATTTTAAACTCACATCCCTTTTTAAGTCAAAACTTCGACATTAGGTTATCACATCTTCAAAATCTCTCCAACACCGATTTTTAGCCAAACGAACCATTTTAATCAAACAAACAATTTTAACCAAAAAACAGATATTTCAAAAGGTTCCTGCGGAGTACCGCAGATGCATTGGATGCTAATACCTTCCCATTGTATAACCAACTCCCGAACTCTCGATCTCTTTTAAAAATGCATTGTATTTTCATTACTTTTAAATATTACTTTACATTGCACATTTTATGGTTTTATTTCGCCCTTTTCCCTTGGAAATAATAAAGCGCAGTGGCGACTCTTGCTTTTGTGAGTCAAGTTAATTAATAGCTTGATCTCCGATTTTCACTGCTACAATTATGAAAAGGGAAGGTATTAGCACTCTTTTCATCCATGGTTTTCCATGGGCTCTTAGTTACTTGCTAGATCACTTGCTTTTGTTGTTTGAAAATGTGTTTGGTGTGGTTTTGAAAGTATTTTGTAAAAGAGGCCATTCGTTTAGGCAATCTTTGTAATGATTCTCGTTCATAAGAATGTATACAAAGATATTTGTCTTTTTGAAAATGTTTTCAATATTTGTAAAATGTTTGAAAATGTGTGTGTTTGTTTTGAAAATAGTAAGGATAGTTGTTTGAAAATAGAGCAAGTAACTAGAAATAATCTACCTACTCAAATGTCTTTCTTGTTCATTTTCTATTCCTTTGACATTGTTGTCTTACCATTGATTTGGTAAGCAACTCTATCTTTGGATGTAAACGGGACGGGCGTGGGTCATTGTATAACCATGATTAGCAATGTTGCAAAGTATCTTAGCATTTTTGAGGGACCAAGATCATTTTGTAAGGCAACTTTGAATAGCGTCATTGAGGGACTATGATCTCATATTTGTTTGTTTTGCTAAGATACTTTGCATGCGTAATATGGCCATTTTTGTATAAGGCAACCAAGTGGAGAAACCCTAAAGATGCTTGTGTGCAAGTGTGTTATTTTCATGCTTTGATTTTGTCTTGGATTAGGGTTTTCTATTTGATTTGTTTTTATCTTGCCATTCAAACCCTAATTACTAGCATGGTATATAAAAGCGGTAAATTGCGTAATTTAAAGATGACTACGCTATTACAACATTTTTATGGGAAGGGGGAATACAAATTATGAATGGAGATTTGCAATAATGTAAATCTAATTAAGCTATTACAACCAAATCGAATTTGTACAAATATTGGAATATACAACATTTAAATATGCAATATTATGTATATGCAAGAAAAGGATTTTTGTTTTGTTTCTTATGTGAAAGACAATTTTGAACTAAACCTAATAACTTCAAAAAAGAAATTAATTCTAAAAAAATCAAAGTTAACCCTAATTTCTAGTTTAAAAGAAAATAAAGTTCTTATGTATTTTTTTTGTGTATTTTTTGTATTAAAAATAATAAATAATATTTTATGAAAATATTTAGTTTTTATATGTTAAAATAAATATTTACAAGTATATATATATATATATATATATATATATATATATATATATATATATATATATATATATATATATATATATATATATATATATATATATATATATATATATATATATATATATATATATATATATATATATATATATATATATATATATATATATATATATATATATATATATATATATATATATATATATATATATATATATATATATATATATATATATATATATATATATATATATATATATATATATATATATATATATATATATATATATATATATATATATATATATATATATATATATATATATATATATATAAAAGAAAAGATAAGAATATATCTAAGTTTATTTTTACAAATTTATTTAAGAAAGATAGTTAGTATATATTGAAGATAAAATATATTTTTTATGTGAAAAATAAAATAAAATAAAATAAAAATGCAATGTTATCATATTTATATTTTTTATGATTTTTATATATTAAAGAAAATATTTAATAAACAAAAATGAAAATAAAATAAATAAATAAAATATATGAAAATAGTTGGGCCAAGGGGGGTATCCTGAGAAACCAAGTGGTGTTATGTTAGAAAAAATGTTAGACCCAACGTTGAAGCCCGATCCTGCAAAACAGCCAAAAAATGAAAAGGGTAAAGTATGAAGAAAAAAAAAGGTAGCGCCAAGGTTCGAACCCACGACCTGGGCCTTACCAGCGCGCTACCTTGCCACTAGGGTGGCTATACATCCGTTGATTTATATGAAACAAAAAAAACATAACACAAACAATGTCCTTGCCCTGTACTTCATCTTCTTCTTCAAGCTGGCCAGAAGCTCTATAACTTTCTCATTTCTCCATGAAAATGAAAACTTCCGACATGAAAATGGTAGTACTCATTCCCATGATTTCAACCATGTAAATCATGTAAGCTAACAATCAAAGATCAAAACGAATTTTAAAAGCCCTAAATTTAAACCTAATTTTTCCAGGAACTTCATGTTCAAAATTCTCTCAACTCAGGCCAAATAAATGCAAGTTATATATATGTACAGCTTCGTAGCAATGATATCTACATTGTTTATTCACAAATCGTGGCCAATGGATGCCTGTATGAAGAGATAGAAGTTGAGATTCTTACCTCTTTCAGCTGAGATCGTGAATGGAGTTTGAGTGAGATTTAGGAAGGCCTGAAGGTTGCTTTAGCTTGCTTGAACCTCCCTGAGTGTGTTACAACTCTTGCCTTGCTTTGTAAGTTCCTGGAACTCTCTATCCAAGTCAACCTACAAGCTTTGAAAACAAAAATGGCAGATGAAGAAGGAGGAGTTATAGTGTAGGGATGATGGTCTGGATCTCTTAGATATGAAGTAGGTAAAGTGTTTTGATGATTAAAACTTGGAACGCACGAGCCAAATGATAGATTGTTATGCTTATGCATAAACTGCAAGTTTTGACAGTTTTTTGGTGGTATGGAGTTTGGGAGTGTTTCATCCCTTTAACTATCGTGTTCTCAAGTGTAATATGTTTGTGTATTAGTATGGAAAAGGTTTCAAGTCAACTCTTCAACAAATCCTTGAGTTGTAGCCTTTTTGCACACTTTCTTGCTTTTGAAGCAAAGTGAAGGGACAAGTCTTCACATGCTTGTACTGGCTTGCTTGGAGTTGGTATGAGCTCTATACAAGTTGCCTTAGGTCTGTAGTACTTGTGTGTGCAGAGAAGACAGGTCCAATGCTCAAGATTTGTAAAGTTGCAAAAGTGAAGCTTTTCCCAAATGGCAATGGCAACTTTGTGCCATTTATGAAATTAAAGCTTGGACAAGGACCTTTGGGCTTGAATTAAAGCTTTTTCAACTGAATAAGCATTAAATTATGGAGTAAGAAACAAGTTTGGGACCTCTAAAGCATGGATTAGGCAGCATAGGTTCAGATTTGAAATTTGTTCTTCATGAAATGGCTTGAATTCAAAGTGAGAAATTTCCAACTTCATCTCTTCGATTCTCCCTGCTCAACAATGATCTCAAGGAGTTCTTGGACATTCTGGAAAGCTTGCAATGTGCTCTATAAATCATCTTTGAAATGCATTTCAAGATTCCCCTTGGAGTTGGGTGAAAAATTTCCATGAATTTGGGTCAAAAACCTGCCTAAATTAGGGAAAAATTTCACTAAGTTATTTTAGTTCATGGGCATGTGTTCATAAAACTATATCTTGAGATCCAAGCATCTTTAGGGAAAAATGTGTGAAGCAAAGTTTTAGATTTCATGTAGATCTACAACTTTCATGTTGAGAATTTCCTTCAATCTTTGATTCCTTGATGAACAAGTTTCATATTTTGACATGTTTTGATGAATTATGATCCTTGGCACTTGATTTTGACCAAAAAGTCAAAGTTTGACTTTTCAGTGTACAATTGACTTTTGATCAGTTGACTGCAAATTTCATATGTCTATCCAATGGATTTGCAATGTTTTGAACCATGTAGTTAGGGCAAGATGATATAAATGAACCCTTGAAATCATGATTCAAATTAATTGGTCATTTGTTAGGTCAAAAATTAGAAATTCCCCTTTCTCAGTCAAAACCCTAATTTTGACCATTTTACCCTTTTGATGATTTGATCAAATTTCTTGAAGAATTGTAATCCAAACTTGATCAAATGATAAATATGAGTCTAAAATGTTAATGTTGGTCAAAAATTATGAAGTTTGACTGTAAATTAGCCATGGTTGACTTTTCCCTAATACAACTGATTTTTAGGTCAACTTTCTAATTGACTGATCAAAAATGGGGTTCAAGGATTGAAACTTGTCATGAGTAATATTAGGGGTCCATAATGATGTTTGAAAGTCATATGAAGCATTGATAGTCCAAAAATCCTTGTGCAATCTCAAACCCTAATTTTGGGTGATCAGTGCATGATGAGAGGTCTTAAGCTGGTCAAACCCTAATCCAGTCTTGAGTTTAAGAGATCTTGTGAGAATAACCTTGATAAATGAGAGGGAAAATTTTGGGGTACAACAGCTGCCCCTGTTCAATCTTCTTAAACCTGAAGAGTTAGATTGGCGAGTTTTTCCATTCGTGACTCGAAGGTGAAAGATGATTGGACACTAGAGTGCCCATAAATTTGCACTCGACGATGTGTAGTTAAGGGAATGGGCTTAAAGATGCCATTTGGAGAAGTGATAGAATCTTGTTGGAGATGGGCTTGTTAGATGCCATCCAAGAATGTTTGTTGAATTGTAAGTTGTAAGCTGAAAGAATGAGTATCAGAATGGCGTCGGTGTATAGAGCGTATCTGAAATTTATCTAGATTTGAACTTTGAATGAGTATCTGAATGGAATCCGTGTCTGGAGCGTATCTGAACTATATCTGAACTTAAAATATGAATGAGCATCAGAATGGCATCCGTGTCTGGAGCGTATCCGAACTGTATCTGAACTTGAAATCTGAATGAGTATCAGAATGGCATCCGTGTTTGGAGCGTATCTGAATTGTATGTGAACTTGAAATCTGAATGAGTATCAGAATGGCATCCATTTCTGGAGCGTATCCGAACTGTATCTGAACTTGAAATCTGAATGAGTATAAGAATGGCATCCGTGTCTGGAGGGTATCCGAACTGTATCTGAACTTGAAATATGAATGAGCATCAGAATTGCATCCTTGTCTGGAATGTATCCAAATTGTATTTGAACTTGAAATCTGAATGAGTATCAGAATGACATCCGTGTCTGGAGCGTATCCATACCGTATCTGAAAGTATATTGTTAATGGTAGATGTTAATCTTATCCTGAAAAGGGTAAAATGTTAGCTAAAATACAAAGTTATATTGCATGAAATGTATGATGCAATGTATTTTCTTTATCAATGTTTATGATATGTGGATGTAATGTATGCGCATGTAAGCTGATTTGCTGTATTGCTGTTTGATTGAGGAAAATAAATCCTTGAATGCTGCTGAGAATAAGTTGAATTTTCATGTCTTGAAGTTGAAGTACTGACGAACTCTTGTTGAGAGAAGTAAATTCCGTTGTGAGGGCAATGCCATGTACTGCTTGTAAGATCTGCTTTGGGGAATCTTGAGAAATTTGACGATTTCTACTGGGGATTAATAGTTTGAAATTTGTTCCGCTAGGGATTTAAATGACGTACTGTGGGGATTTCTTATGGAATAGCCTAGAGACGTTTTCCTGTCCTTTCATCCTATCAGTAATTGTCTTCTCATTTTGTTTATTTGTAAACAGTAATTATGTTCAAATTTATATGTTCATCAATGAATCATTGGACATTTTTGCAAACAAAACACAATCGTAAAGAAAAGACAAATAGTTTTTTCACTTTCAAAGAGATATCTTTGTATTTACTTTGAATAAGTATTTTGTACAAAGGGGACAAACATTCTAGTAAGAGAATGGTGTCATAAAACAAGAAAAATTTATACAAAGAAAGATAGCTATGTGTAATAATCCCATGGGGTTCCCATTCTGCTATAGCCTTTATATCTCCGAATATCTTGTCTGTTTGCCTTGTCCGAAGATGATTGAATTGATCAGAAACTCAGAGTTTGTTAGTGGAAGTCAAATGTTGTCCGTTAAGTGATCCGACGGGACATAGTCACACGCTTTAATTCCCTAACTTTTTCCTGGACCGACCTTTCGGGTTTTCATTCCATCGGGAACCCCTTTTTTTCCCAAGCCGCCCTTTCGGGTTTTCAACTTGCCGGGTGTACATATTTTTTTATTTTATCCCTAATTTTTTCCCTAACCTTTTTGGTTCGCCGGGATGCCCTTGTTTTGCCTAGGTGTATCAACCTAGCGGGTCTCTTATGCATAGTATCTTTTGATTATGTCCGCGTTCGCAGGGTGTGGCAAGTCGTCGCCATCCATGGTGGTCAAGATCATTGCCCCACCGGAGAATATGTTCTTGATTACAAATGGTCCTTCATAGGTAGGAGTCCATTTGCCCCTGGGATCACTTTGTGGCAAGATGATATGTTTGATCACCAGATCCCCAACTTGATATACTTGGCGTCTGACCTTCTTGCTGAAAGCCTTGATCATCCGTTTTTGATACATTTGACCGTGGCAAACAGTAGTAAGTCTCTTTTCAACAATTAAGTTCAGTTGATTAAGTCGAGTCTAGATCCAATCGTCTTCACTCAAACCTGCATCCTTCATAATCCTTAGGGAGGGGATCTGAACCTCAATAGGCAAGACAGCTTCCATGCCGTAAACCAAAGAATAGGGTGTTGCCCCGGTTAATGTGCGAGTTGTGGTACGATACCCGTGGAGAGCGAATGGTAGCATCTCATGCCAGTCTTTATACGTGACTGTCATTTTTTGTATGATCTTTTTAATGTTCTTATTCGCAGATTCTACATCACCATTCATCTTTGGCCGATAGGGGGAAGAATTATGATGTTGAATCTTGAATTGCTCGCAGAAGGCGGTGATCATAGTGTTGTTAAGATTTGTACCATTGTCAGTGATGATCCTTTCCGGGATACCGTACCGGAAAATGAGATTTTGCTTGATGAAACGGGCAATAACATTCTTGGTAATGGATGCGAAGGAAGCTGCTTCAACCCACTTGGTAAAATAGTCAATGGCCACTAGGATGAAACAGTGTCCATTGGAGGCTATAGGTTTGATCTCCCCAATCATGTCAATTCCCCACATAGCAAAGGGCCAAGTAGCCGTCAAGACATTCAGAGGAACCGGAGGTACGTACACCTTGTCAGCATAAATTTGACACTTATGACAGGTCCAAGAGTGCCGATAGCAATCTGCTTCCATGGTAGACCAATAATATCTTGCCTGTAGGATTTTCTTCGCCATCGTATGCCCACTAGAGTGAGTGCCAAAAGTACCTTCATGTAATTCAGCCATGATCTTTTTCGCCTCAACCTTATCCACACATCGAAGCAAAATGGAGTCATAATTGCGTTTGTACAGGATGCCATTACTAAGGAAGAACTTAGAAGAGAATCTCCTTAAGAACTTTTTATCATTGATTGAAGCTCCTTCTGGATATTCTTGAGCCTCGAGATACCTCTTGACTTCATGAAACCAAGGTTGGTCCACTATTTCTTCAGTATTAATCTCGTGACAGTATGATGGTTCATCCATTCGTTCGATGGTGATCTGGGGAGCTTCGTTATCCCAATTAAGTTTAAACATAGATGACATTGTGGCTAGAGCGTCTGCTAGCTGATTTTATTCTCGCGGGAAATGCTCGAAGGTAATCTTCTCAAAATGTGGTAGCAATATCAAAACATGTTCTTTGTAAGGGATAAGATTTGGGTGCTTAGTGTCCCATTCCCCTTTGATCTGACTGATGACCAAAGCTGAATCTTTGAATACATCTAAAGATTTGATTCCCAAGTCTATGGAAGCTCTGAGACCAAAGATGCATTCTTAGTACTCCGCCATGTTGTTTGTACAGTTGAAGCAAAGTCTGGCAGTAAAGGGAGTATGACACCTTTCTGGAGATATGAGTACAACGCCGATACCATTACCAAGTGCATTGGATCCCCCATCAAAGAACAAGGTCCATCGGGATCCTTGTTCAGGTTCGTCATATGGCCTGATTCCTTCACAGTTGTCTAATGTCATGATGTCTTCATCTGGGAATTCAAACTTCATGGACTGATAATCTTCTACGGCTTGATGAGCAATATGATCAGCTAGCACACTGCCCTTTATAGCTTTCTGGGTAGTATACTGTATGTCATATTCTGTTAGGATCATTTGCCATCTAGCTATCCTCCCAGACAGAGCAGGCTTTTTGAAGATGTACTTTATCAGATCCATCTTAGATATCAACAAAGTAGTATGAGTCATCATATACTCTCTTTGCCGGCGAGTAGCCCATGCTAGAGCGCAGCAAGTTTTCTCGAGCAGTGAATATCTGGTTTCACAGTCGGTAAACTTTTTGCTCAGGTAGTAAATAGCGTGCTCTTTTCGGCCAGACTCATCATGCTGCCCCAATACACACCGTATTGAGTTCTCTAAAACGGTCAGATACACGATCAGTGGTCTTCCCTCAACTGGTGGCATCAAAACGGGAGGCTCTTGTAAGTACTCTTTGATCTTGTCAAAAGAAATCTGGAATTCATCATTCCATCTGACTACTTGATCTTTCTTCAATAGTTTGAAGATTGGCTCACAAGTAGCTGTTAGGTGAGAAATGAATCTGGCAATATAGTTCAGGCATCCCAAGAATCCTCTAACTTCCTTCTCAGTACGAGGAGCAGGAATTTCTTGTATCGCTTTAACCTTGGCAGGATCGACCTCAATGCCTTTGTTACTGACGACAAAACCTAAAAGTTTACCGGACCGTACTCCGAATGTGCACTTGTTTGGGTTCAACCTTAGCTTGTACTTCTTCAACCTTTCAAACAACTTTTGCAAGTGATCAAGGTGCTCTTCTTCCGTTTGTGATTGGGCTATCATATCATCTACGTAGACCTCTATTTCATGATGTATCATGTCATGAAACAAAGTTACCATGGCACGCTGATAGGTTTCCCCAGCACTCTTCAGTCCGAATGGCATCACTTTGTAGCAGAATGTTCCCCACTGTGTGACAAATGTTGTTTTCTCCATGTCTTCAGGTGCCATTTTGATTTGGCTGTAACTTGAGAATCCGTCCATGAAGGAAAACACTTTGTGTTGGGCCGTATTGTCAACCAGAATATCTATGTGGGGGAGTGGAAAATCATATTTGGGGTTGGCCCTATTCAAATCTCTATAGTCCATGCACATTCATACTTTGTCGTCCTTTTTAGGCACGGGAACAATGTTGGCAACCCATTGGGGATAGGAAGTGACAGCCAAGAATCAGGCATTGAATTGTTTCATGACTCCCGCTTTGATCTTCTCTAACATGTCAGGTCTTATGCGGCGGACTTTTTGTTTTACTGGTGGACAGTCTTCTCTTGTTGGCAGACGATGTACCACGATGTTTATATCAAGTCCTGACATGTCTTCATATGACCAGGCAAAGATCTCAACATAATCATGCAACAGCTGAATCAGACACTCCTTGACACTAGGCTCCAGATTGGCACCCACCTTGATTTCTTTTTTATCCTCCTCGGTACCCAAGTTGATTGTATCCACCGGTTCCTCATGAGGCTGAATAGCTCTTTCCTCTTGTTGTAGTAGTCTGGCCAATTCCCCCTGGTACTTCACAATCTTCCTCACTTTCGTCTTCGGCTTGGTAGATTAGATCCTCAGAGTCACAAAAGGCCATAGCAGTATCGTTACCCATGGGATCCGGAATGGAGGGGTACCTTCATTTGTGAGTGTGGGTGTATGTAAGGGTATAGTCATCCTTAAAAATAAAATGTAAAAGAAAAACAATGAGCACAAAAAGTTTGTATGTGAAAAACGTCCATGATTCATTGAATGTCGTATGAAGATGAAATAAAAACCCTTACAAATGGACCATTGTGCCTCGAGCAAGACACAAGGTTTTAAATGTGCGAATTGTTTGTGAATATTACAAGTCCAACAGAAATACAAAGATAAATTACTAAGGGATGAAAGTCATTGGGACAAAGTCTCTGGCTTCCCAATTATGAAGTCCTCCTTTGACAGTAGGAAATATCCAATCCTCCAAGCTGTAATCCTCTTCACCATCTTCCACTGCATTGACCTCTCGGTTGCTAATCTTCAAGGGTGGCCCTCCAGCACGGGCACGGCGCACAGCCTTCTGAGCACTTGAAGTAAATCATAAGCCAAACTTGTCAGATTTGTATGGAATATCCGGAAGTTGCCCCCAGATGGTGCATCCACCCTCCTCTACTACTGCCTTGGCGTCCTTCATAGATGACATTCGGAGTGGAGGTCTTGTAATCTTAGGGATCTGGGACACCGTCTTGGTTACTGCTACCTCCTGAGAGACTTCTTCGAAATGTTGAAAAGGAGTTTCAATGAACTCGCCATCCAATTCTACATACCGGAAAGAATTAAGGTGGCTAATCATATACTCTTCCTCTCTGTGGACTGTGATAATATTTCCATGGACCGGATATTTCAGCATCTGGTGCAGTGTATAGGTGACAGCACCGGCATTATGGATCCACGGTCGTCCTAGCAGACAGGAGTAAGAGGGGCGGATGTCCATTACATAGAAGGTTGAGTTGAAAGTTTGAATCCCAACCTTTATGGGGATATCCACTTCCCCGTGCACCATCCTCTTTGAGCCATCAAATGCCCTCAAGACTATGTTACTGGGTTTCAACGTCATTCCTTCGCAATCTAGTCTATCGAGAGCTTTCTTTGGTAAAACATTCAAAGATGAACCAGTGTCCACCAAGACATGGGCCATAGTTGTTCCTCTACATTCCACAAAGACATGTAATGCCTCATTGTGATTTCTTCCCCTTGGTGTTAGATCAGCATCCGATAAGCCTAGGTCATTATCCGCCGTCAAACTGGCCACACAATCTTGAAATTGGTCAGTAGACGTCTCTTGATGCACATGGGTTGTCTTCAAAAACTTCACCAGAGCTTTCGCATGTGCCTCTGAGCACAGTAACAATTCCAGCATGGAGATTTTGGAGGGAGTTTTCCCCAATTGTTCAACTACGTCATAGTCGCTCTTCTTTATTATTCTCAGGATCTCCTCCATTTCCTTCTTGGAGGTTTTGGGGATAGTCAACGGTTGAGCCTTCGTCCGGACAGGCTCTTCTTGAATACTTTTTCCTTGAATTTCAGCAGTAGGAGTGTTGGTAGGGATAACAGCAGGGTTTGTGTCATCTTTGTCAATAGGAGCACTTGCAAATATGATTATTGGTACGGAAGTAACTTTTGGAGCAGCCACGAGTCTAAAAACTTCCTTTGGGGGGGAAATTTATGGAGAGAAGATTCTACCGCTTCGGGTAATCTTACTGGTTCCGGCAATATTGCTAATGTCGAAGTCTTCTTCTTCGGAACTTATTTCTTCGGTGGCCAGCCCATCTTGTTTGATGCCATGGTAGTAGATGTCTCCACCGTAATTCCACAACACGGTTTTGTCTGATTCATACAGGACTGGCCCAGGCATTGTGATTATAAGAGGAGTAGCTTTTAGAACCGATGTAATCCTAACAGGCCTTTTGGGGACCTTGGAAGAATTGGTGGAGATTGTTATGATTGAAATGTCTTCAACAGGAATAGGTAAAACAGGAGTACTTTCAAACAAAATCTCTTTGTTGTCTATCAAGCGTTGAATGCCTGTTTTCAACAAAGGGAAAAGAATTGATGAGGATAAGCAGAGATGGCAGTCTTCATTACAACCCGGGAATATACTGGCTTTCAACAAGTTTATCTTAATGATTAGGAGTGGAGTCAAGAGTTCATCAACTGTGGTAACAAACAAATCTTCTTCTATTGCATTGGTGTTGTGACCATGCCTAGGCATAGGAGCAGAAATGACGTTTGGCTTCTCGGGTGCATCAAACTCAATCTCTTTTGCATCTATAAGGTCTTGAATTTTGTTTTTCAGGGCCCAACAGTTGTTAGTATCGTGACCCGGACTTTCGGAATGATATGCGCATATGGCATTTGGGTGATAATGTGGGGACGCCATGTTGGGGTTCTTTGGAGCTTCTTTTAAAGTTACCAAATTGGATTTCAGAAGGTGCGGTAAAACCTGGGATAGAGTCATATTAATTCTGGTGAATTGTCGGACTGGCTTTTCCACCCTTGGTTGATTACTTCTTGGTTGATCAGATGTAGGGTTTGGGATCATAACAGCTCCTACCATTGGTCGGCATTCAGCTCTCCCTTGGTTCCTTTGTGGATAAACAACAGATACCTCCTTCTTCCCAGTGAAAGGCTTTCTCACAGCTGTAGAGGCAGATGAATCCTTCTGAATCTTTCCACTTTTTATGCTAGCTTCCACCCTCTCTCAGGTTAGTATTAACTCAGTAAATCCTGCAGATGAGCTTCCAATTAGATGGTTGAAGAAAGGGCCCGATAGAGTGCCTAAGAACATGTCCACCAACTCCCTTTCAGACAGAGGGGGTTGTACTCTCCCAGCTAGATCTCTCCCTTTCTGTGCGTAATCTTTGAAACCCTTATTTGAAGCCATAGCCACACTCTGAAGTTGAGTACGGGTAGGCGCCAAATCTGCATTATATTGGTATTGCTTATAGAAATCTACGGCGAGATCTTCCCAGTTGTGGACGTTGGCCTTTTCCAATTGGTAAAACCAATTGAGTTGTGTTCCAGATAGGCTATCTTGGAAAAAATGGATCCACAGGTCTTTATCAGCGGAGTGCAGCTGGATCTTTCTCACATATGATCAGAGGTGCATCTTAGGACATGACACCCCATCATATTTTGCAAACAATGGCACTTTGAACTTCGGTGGGATCACAATTCCTGATACTAGTCCCAATTCTTCAAAATCTATACCTGGCACCTTTTGTATTTCCATAGCGCTCAAACGCTCTTCAAGATGTATGTACTTATCATCTGCTGGAGGATATTGTTCCTCGGAGTAGTCTTCCTCTTCTTCCTCCTCTTCAGATTCTGACAAAACCGTTGTTTCTTTTCCTTTCCCTTTTCCTTCCATGGAAGTGGTTGCAAAATTCAAGATTCTTTTAGTCTGTCCCTGAAACCTTCTCCCCATGTTCAAAACCTCAGTGGCCTTCTTTGTTTTCTTCTTTCTTTCTTCAACTAACAGAGTCTTCAACTCTTCTTTCCCCTTGGCTAGGGTCATGAGCACATGTTGAAACTGCGTGTTTTGAACTTGAAGATCTTTGACTGTCTGTTCGAGATCCATCTTACTGAAATAAACAGTAGAGAGATGAGGAAACTCATTGCAAAATACTTGTTTATGTCATGATGAATGATATGTGCATATGTAATGTTTTCAAGGATTTTTAAAAGATTCAAGTTCGTTTTAGACAAAAAGAAACACACGTTATATTAATAAGATAGAGTTTGAGTACATCAATGCCCCTTGGGCAAAGTAATACAAAATTCTAAGATAAAAAAGTAGTGTGCATCCTTTTTGGTGCAATGTAGGCATTTAGAGTTTGCTCCTCATGAAGTAGCCTAGTGAGTTCCAAAACCTTCTTCTCGCTTGTGTAGAATTGGGCTTCGAAAGTATCTCGCTCTCCTTTGAGCTTTATCCAATCCCTTTGTAGGTCTTCAAGAGATTTGGGCATGTTAGGATTTAGTATAGTGTATGGAACTTCTCCTTCCTTAGCAGGCTCAATGATCACCGGGAGAATGGAAGGATAAGGCATCATAAGACTTTGAGTGCGGGTTCGTACCCACTTGAGGTAAGGCTCAAGAGGGATGGAATTCTTGTGTCCCAAAGTCTTGCTATCCACCTTGTTTAGCATCCTCCAAGCTCGGATGAATCTCTGGCGAAGACCTTGATCGTCGTTGTCATAGTCGAATACCAAGCCTTGAATCAGCATCTCATGCGGGCCATCCCTTCGGGCATAACCAAACTGTCTTAAAGCTAAACATGGGTTGTAGGTGATGCCTCCCCTAATGCCAAGTAGAGGGACATTAGGGAATTCCCCACAACGGTCAACAATGATAACATTCTCTTTGGATCGGGAGCACCAATGAATATCTGAATGTTTGAGCGTCATTAACCTTTGTGACCACCTTAATCCTTGCTCATTCTTTAAGACTGATTGGGGAAGATGAGAAATAAACCATCTTGCCAGGAGAAGAGTGTAACACATAAGGACACCTCTTTTCCTCATTGTGTGAGTGTGAAAAGAGTGTAGGATATCACCTAGCAATGTAGGTACCAGATTGTGTGACATGAAGATTTTGACGACACTCACATCTATGAGTTGGTCAGGATTGGGGAACAAGACCATCCCATAGATAAGAAGAGCCATAATTTCCTCAAAATCTTGCAAGTCTAAGGAATTCCAACAGCTTTGGGCTTTCTCAAATAGAAACTTTCCTAAGAAGCCTTTGACACCACTTCTAGTTTCCCAATGAGTTGTGACATCAGATGAGTGCAAGTGCAGAGCTTGAGCAATCTCTTCTGGCTTTAGGTCTCTTTCCGTACCGTTGAAAGGTAGTTGATTGAGAATTGGAATCCTCAAGAGTTGAGAGAATTCTTCCAAAGTGGCCACAAGCTGATAGTCGGGAAATGTGAAGCAATGGTGCAAAGGATCAAAGAATTGGAAGAGCACCTTCATCATATCCTCATCTTTATTGGAGGTGACCAAGTTGAGTAGACGACCATCCCTCTCGGTGAATGGAGATTTCTCAGGGATCCTTGAAGCTAGCTCCTTAAGTTGTGGAGGAATTCTTACAAGGTTGACTTGGATAGTTTTTCTGCTAAGTGTATCCATATCCTATAAAACAAGAACAAAGATGAATCTCCAAAATCCTTGAAATGGTTAGTGGATGCATATGATGCTCATGATGTCCATGATGTTATGCACAAGTATGTATATACAAGAAAAACAAACAAGTTCTTAGTTTAGGCTTGCATGGGGTTTTATAGGTAAGTACCCTCTTGAAGTTTAGTTGGCTTAAACTTGTCCTAGTAATAGTAACTGGGTTCTAAGGAGCTCAATATCACTGGATTGTTTCCTTGGTCATTTTTTCAGATCAAGCCTCTTTAATGGCGACCGAAATATCCCAAGAAACCAACCCTCAATGAGTGTAGTATCGAGTATTTATCAACTTCGGACTGCACCAAAGCCGGTCATCTCACTATATCCTAAAGGCCAAGTTGGTCAAGTAAAGGGTTCTAGAAGTTCATTAGTGCTTCATGACATCACTCAACGGCCCCGTATTCTCTTTGATTGACTCAAAGGCTACCGTTACCCACAAATATGTCACACTAACATAGCTATTGCTTAGACCATGTCGGTATACCCCGTACAGTTTCCACAATGTATTGCTATTTACCTATAATGTTTCCCAAATCCGGGTAGAGGATTCAAACCCAAACAAAGAACCATAATGTAAAGCAAACAAGTCAAACAATGTAAGCAAATAAATGTGATCTAGCCCTAAGATAACCCCACTTTTATTAAATTCCCCAACAGAGTCGCCAGTTCTGTGATACGGTGGGAGAACTGACTTGAGGGTTTTGCGTTTTATCACAAATGTTTCGGTTAGCAAGAGTCGCCACCGACTTTTCTTTTATCCAAAAATGAAAGGTGAAAAAGCACAGGAAAGACCTTTGAGATGTTTTCTTGAGTTCGGGGGGTATATTATGAAAAGGGAAGGTATTAGCACCCTTTTCATCCATGGTTTTCCATGGGCTCTTAGTTACTTGCTAGATCACTTGCTTTTATTGTTTGAAAATGTGTTTTGTGTGGTTTTGAAAGTATTTTGTAAAAGAGGCCATTCGTTTAGGCAATCTTTGTAATGATTCTCGTTCGTAAGAATGTATACAAAGATGTTTGTCTTTTTGAAAATGTTTTCAATGTTTGTAAAATGTTTGAAAATGTGTGTGTTTGTTTTGAAAATAGCAATGATAGTTGTTTGAAAATATAGCAAGTAACTAGAAGTAATCTACTGTTGCACCCCAAAATTTACCCTCTTGATTTTGGCTTATGTTTCATCATGAATATCATATTGCATTGCATTCATACATTGTGATGGGATCAAAGTACTTTAGTTATCAATCTTCCTCAAAGCTTTGAAGATTGATTGCATTGACAAGTTTCTCAAGTAGAATCTTATCATCTAAACCTCTGGATCTTTCAAGCTCAAAATTTATTGCATATCTCAAGATATTTTATCCATCTCTTTGGATCATCAGAGGTTTGAAGTTTGTGATTGATTATAAGAGGAATCACTCTTTTGATTCACCAGTCAAATTAGGGTTTTGCTTGATCAAGGCTATTGATCAATGTACAAGTCTTGATTTGGGAGCTACAACATCTCATTGGTATTTGAAGAGTCTTTGTACAAGAAATTGGTCAAGATGCCCAGAGGATTTGAAATTTTGGAGATGATTCATCAGTCTCCTAAGGTGTTAACCAAAACTAGGGTTTGGGATTTCATCAAGATTTCTTGAGAATTTTGAAATGAAACTTTGTACATGGCCTCTATATATTTGTAAGATCATATGTTTGAATTTTTTATCATCAATTTTGAAGGGAAGTGGATCAATTGATTCCAAGGGGCAAAATGGTCATTTTGGTCAAAAACAGTCAAAGTCAAGGTTGACCAAGTGAGCCTTTGGCCAACCATCAATTAAAGGATGTACTTTTCATATTTCAAGTCCATTTTTATCATTGGATAAAAAATATTGAGGTTTGGGTTGAAACTTGTTCATGAAGAAACCCTAAAAGTTTCTAATTTTGGAAAATAAGGACTTAATTTCAAAAGTTCATATTTTATTCATATTTGATCAAACAAATGCAAATGAAGTATGCTTGGAAATATAAGAGGATGATCTTTCATCTCCTTTTGGTATCATGTCCAAATTGGAAAGGAATCAAGAGTTATGGTCTTTGGAAGTTCATGCCTCAAGTTAAAATTATAGGTTATTTCCCAAAATTAGTGAATTTCAAGCTCAATTTTGAGAAACTTAATGGATTCAATTGCAAAAACTCAAAACTAAGGGATTGTAGATATTTTCAATAACTTTCCAAATTGTGCTTATTTGTGTCCAAATTCAAAAATATGAGCAAGTTATGAGCTTTGGAATTTGGAGGCATTTCATTGAATTCATGCACACCATGCAAATTGCAAATTCTTGATAACCTGATTTGTGGCCATTTGTTTCACTTCAAACTTGGCCCATGACTAATTTGCAATGTACTAAGGCCCATCATGCCAAAGTTTGAGCTTCACATGGGCAAATGCAAGGGCAACTCGTGGTTTTGCAAAAAGTGGCATGAAAATGCCTAATCACCAACACTTGGTTAATACAAGGATTTAAGCCTTAATCTTTTGTTAACTTCTTCCTGAGATAAAAAGAATTGAAATGCACGTAAAAGAAGAGAGAACGCATGAGGGATTTGAGGGCTGCATGTGCACACTTCACTTTGGCAAAAAGAGGAATTCATTCTTTCTAACGGTTTTCGGCGTAAAAAGCTTATCCTACCCTCCTCCTCATGCTATATATATTGAGAGGCAAGCTTCACTGAGCCTCATGGGTTCTTCATTTCATCCCTGAGCTCGGAAAACTCCATAGCCACTTGTTCTGCAAATTTCTTCGATTCTCTCAATTTACTTGCGCGTTTTGAGTATTTCTTCTTGCATTCTCTTCTCCAAATGATAAGGATTGTAGATCGAGGCTTGGTTTGCAACTGGAGTGAAGGAGACAGTAGATTCATTTTTGCCTCAAAGGTTAGAATTCTTAACTTTGGATCTTGATTTCTAGCCGTGCATTGTGTGATTTGAGTTCGTAATCATGTTGTTTGAAGTTCATTAAGTGTTTATGTAGCTTCAGAGCTTTTGATTTGATGAGATATGCATGTATGATGCATCTGAAATTTTCTGCTCAGTGAGTTTTTGTCATTTTCACGCGATTCGTTCTTGATCTATGGTTAATTATTTAATGTGATTCGAATTGCATAGTGTAGTATGATATGTTAGATTTAATTTGCACAAAATTTCATGAAAATGGTGTAGATTTGAGCATGTTATATTGATTAGAACATGAGGTGGTGGATCTGATCTTGCGCGCGTTTTTGCCCTAGCCAGAGGTTGAAGATGACGGTGTGGCCTCCTCTGGTTGGTTGATTTGGTTTTTTTTTAATTCATTTGAATTTTGTTTCATAACTTAATTTTCATGATTTTATTTCTTGCTCAAAAATGGTTGAAAAATTATGAAAAAATTCAGGAAACCTAGAAATAATATTCCTGGCCTTGTGCTTTTTTTAATAATTTTTGAAAATGTTTTGATTGGTTTAAAAATTTGTGTTATTATTTAATTATTTGTTTAATGTTTATTTTTGTTTTAATATTTCTTTGATCTAAAAAATTCCACAAAAATTATCTTTGACTCATAAAGTAAATTAGAAATTGATTCTGATTTTTGTTTAGCATTTTTTCTATTTTTGATTAAAAATTTAATTTGAGAAGTTTATTTGAAATATTTGTTTCATAATATTTGTTTTAATACTTCCTTTAATTCAAAAATCCTCAAAAAAAATCATGTAAGTTTGTTTTCAATCATAGTGCTTGAATATAATTTTGTTTTGACCTTTTTGTGACTTTTGGTTAGGGTTTGCATTTTTTGTCATTAAATAATAGTTTAATTGTTTGTTTGATTTTTATTTTAATATTTCTTTTAATCCAAAAATTCCATAAAAAATCAGGGATATGTGTTTTTAATTCTAATATTTGAATATAATTTTGGTTGGATATTTTTCTGATTTTTGATTAGGATTTTATTTTGAGATGTGATTAGTTGTTTAATTGATTAATTGTTTGAATTTGATTTTATTTTTGACTTTTCCTTAATTCAAAAAATGGGAAAAAATATGTATTATGACATTTAGGGTTTCCTTGTGGTTTGCATGATCTTGGTTTGAATTTTTTGAATTTTGATCTTACCTAATTAATATTTAAGATTAAAATTCAAACAATTAGGGTTTTGTAGCTTACATTGCAAGTTTCAGTTTCAAAACCATTATGCCCTAGATTTTCAATGGAATTTAGGTCTTAATTATGGTTCATGAATGTATTGAGGATCTGAAAACCATTTTTCTTGAATTATTTGACTTGGTTTGATATTTTTCCATGAATTATTTTTGAAAACTTGTCTAGTTTTGATAGTTTGGCCAACTAGTTTTGAACTTTGGGCCTCATTTGATCCCCTCCTCAACCATTCATGAACTTAAGACTTGCTTTCTGACTTCTACACACTTCAAAGATGCTAAGAAATTTTTGGTTTAAATTATTGAAATCCTTTTCTATTTTTGATGTATCTTTGATGTATTTTTGAAAAGAAGGTACCCAATTAATGTTGCATATCTTGTTGCAATTTGTTTGATGGCCAATGAATTTGAGTGAGGCCTGTGATTGGGCACCTAATGATCATGTTGGTTCTGTTTATCCACATAAACTCAAGTCATTTCATTAAATGCCCCATGTTTGAATGATTGAATCTTTTGATGCATTGTGTGGGATTCCTGTTCTATTATGCTTGTGAGTTGTGATGAAATATTTAAGTATGATTGAATTGTGGTTGCTACTGACCTTCATGGTCTTTGATTGTATTCTTCTCAAGCTCCCATGATCCTTGATTGATATTCAATTGTCAATTCAATATGGTGATAGAAAGGAGCAACATTCCTCTAATTTTTTGACCAAATTATGCATATGCCTGTTTCTTTTTGTCTATTATACCTAATGCTTTGATAGTTGTTATCATTTTTCCTCATTTCATTATGGTGTCATCATCCACCCCTTTATGTGAGTCATCATTCAATTTATAGGAATACTAACTTGGCTGTTGAATGTGCGAGGTACTTTGAGAAAAGTTTTCCATTTTTGACTTGAGGCTACTGTGTTTCACTTTATTTGTGGAACACAACTTATTGTATTGGCACTGCTCTTGTGCTTGGCATATTTGATAGTCTATGCAGGATATATACATGTGATTATGAATGCTATACATTGCCCATGGGATCTGTTCATATCTGAAAATCTCAATACTTACATCTTGACGACATAATTTGTGACTTGATTTATCTGCTGATGCCAGCTTGCTTGAAGTTCTCTGGGTTTCTTTTATTCTTGTTCAGTTGCTACAGATAGTTATCCGTTTGGTATTGCACTATTTCCTTTCTTCTATTTTCATTTTGTATAGTTCAATGTTGCATGATGGGACCTCTGTTACTGATATATGTCAGGAGGCCCTCTATTTTTTTGTTTGATACATGTGTTGTGTTTGTTTCTTTAATTTTTGATCGATGAGTCACTCAATTTAGAAATTGAGATCACGACTTTGCTCTCAGTTCATGTTCCCTATAGGATGTTTATTGTTTTTCTTCTTTAATTGTTGATCGATGAGTCACTCAATTAAGAAATTGAGATCACGACTTCGCTCTCAGTGCATGTTCCCAATAGGATGTTTATTATTTTTCTTCTTTAATTATCAATCGATGAGTCACTCAATTTAGAAATTGAGATCACGACTTCGCTCTCATTGCTTGTTCCCTATAGGATAGTTTTGTTAAGATTCCTTTAATATGTTGATTAAGGTAGGAATCTATGTATGCTAACATAGGGTAGGATTTTCCTTTATCCTCAACCTTAGGGTCAATCGTTATATGATAACACTAGGGATAGTGCTAGGCTAGTTTCCCATAGTTGTTTTTCCTTCCTTTGCATTTTGCATCTTAAAACAAAAAAACTGTTTTCTTGGCAAATCATAAGACACCTCTAATAAACTCAAACTCTTCTTCAAGGTAAAAGATACAAATCAATCTTATTTGTTTGTGTGCCTCTTGGCTTTGTTTTTAAACCTTTTAGCCTCTCTCCATCGCACATTTGTCTGAATATCATTGTTAAGTGGGATGTTTTGTCATCCGATTTATTGATGTTTTTCCATCTCTACCATGATACTTTAGTGTCTTTTAGCCGATTTTTCGCCATCGCACTTTTGTTTGAAGCCGATGTTTCGCCATCGCGCATGTTTGTTATCCTACTTTGATTCTCAATATCATTGTTAGGTGTGATGTTTTGTCATCCAGTTTATTGATGTTTCGCCATCTTTTCCATGATACTTTGTTATCTTCTAGACGATGTTTCGCCATCGCACATTTGTTTGAAGCCGATGCTTCGCCATCGCACATGTTTGGTTATCCTACTTTGACTCTCAATGTCATTGTCAGGTGTGATGTTTTATCATTTAGTGTTTCGCCATCTTTGACATGTTACTTTGTTATTATTTAGCCGGTGTTTTACCATCTCATTTGTTTGTTGTTTTATTTGATGTTTTTCCATCTTGACTGTTTCTGTTGTCTTAACTAAAAAACACAAACCAACCAAAATATATGAGCCGAACTACGAATGCTCTGATTCCTTAAAAGGGATACGTAGGCATTGGGGTAGGGCCCGATCAAGCACAACTTTTATTTTCCCTACATTGTTTTCTTTTTCTTTCGCATGCATTCCCTTTTTATCTTTAAGCCATGGACATAGGTTTTGACCACACCCATTAGATTAGACAACAAGATTGGATACCGTAGAGTACTACGGGCGTGTGGGGGTGCTAATACCTTCCCCTTGCGTAACAGACTCCCTTACCCGATCTCTCGGTCGAAAGACCGTGATTTCTCCCTTTTCGGGTTTTCTCGATGTTTACCTTTCCCTTTCGGCGGGATAAAAAATGTTCGGTGGCGACTTCATTGATTTTATATCAGATGACGGTTCGGCCGGTTGTTTCAGCTGGCGACTTCACTGGGGAAAGATTGACCTCTTGCTGGTCCATCCCGGAGACGATCCTAGCTCTTGTTTTTTTCTTTTTGGGTGTTTATTTTACCGCTTTGCATATTTATCTGTTTGCATTGCATCCTATGTGCACTTTACTTTCTGCGTACTGGATTTGGCTGGACTGTTTGGATTCTGAATTTCTTGGTGGGTGGGTTATTCCATGAGGTAAAAGGCCTCATACCCAGGCTATGAGTGAATTCCATAGGAACTAGGAATAGAGTGGCCATGGCAGCTATGAGGCGGATGCTTTGTAGACTTGACCATGAGACCCATGACTTCAGAGGTAGTTCGGATAAGTGTTATCGTATGATGATACCGATAGTCGAGCTCTTGTACTCTGATTTGGCTTTTAACCTTACCTTGACCTAAACTACACCCGTGAGAGGGGCGGGAAAACTTTTCTTACAGGTACAGGTACAGTTGGTGACTTTGTGTTGTGAAGGTGACTCAGGTTCCCATGATAGTTTTGAATCTTTGGGATTTTCTTTTGATCTTGAGTGGTGCTGTTTTGTAATGGTCCAACCATTATCCAGTGTGAAACTTTGATCCTGTCATGTTGCATCATAGCATATTTATTTCTAAAAAATGATGTAAAAAAAATAACTAGCATGCGCATGTCATCTTCCAGGGAAATTTGAGAGTCTTCTTTCCATCAGAAATGGCTGGCCTCCCGTCAGATGAGTTTGATTCAGTTCGTGTTAAAGATCCTAACATGCATATATTCGCTTATCAAATTCCTACTATTGATGTGTCTGAATTGAAGAGGTTGAGTTCTTATCTGAAGGGTGATGTTCTGAATAATTTCAACAAAAAGTATGGCAATTTGTTACTAATCCTTAACGCTCCAGTTGACCCAATGGCTTTGATCACCCTCTTCCAGTTCTATGACAAGGAATTACGGTGTTTTACTTTTCAAGATTGTCAACTAGTTCCCACACTAGAATAGTACGCGTACCTACTTAATATCAAGTTGTCCGATGAAGTTCCTTTTGTCCAAGTGCCGGAGAAGCTGGAGTTCGAAGTTATTGCTAAAATTCTTCATTTGAGTTGGAAAGAGGTGAAAGACAATTGGAAATCAAGTGAGGATACTACAGAGTTTTATTTGGATTTCTTAGTGAAGAAAGCTAAAGACTGGGCAAAGAAAGGGAATTGGAATGACTTCAGCTCTCTGTTTGCTCTCATGATATACAGGATCGTTCTCTTCCCTCGAAAGAGAAATTTTGTGGATTTGACGGCCATTTGTGTTTTTAGAAATAAGAACCCGGTACCGACACTCTTGGCAAATACTCTTTATACCATTCATTTCAGGCATGGAAAAGGAGGTAATGTAAGTTTATGTCATTCAATGTTGTATCAATGGTTTAAGTTGCACCTATCGGTAAGTGGCCCTTTCGTGGATATCAGGCATTCTCTCCGATGGTCATCAAGACTTGTCAACCTTACTTCATTTGATATCCGGTGGAATTATGACATGGGGGAAGTACGGAGTATTATCACTAGCTGCGGAGATTTCCCTAATGTTCCCCTCATAAGAACTAAGGGGTGTATCAACTATAAACCGGTGCTTGCTTATCGTCAATTGGGATATGCAATGGATGGACCACCAAAGGTTGAAGAGGTGTCTGAATCAGTGTATTTTGTTAGAGGAAGTGATCTTGTGATGTTGAAAAGAGTGACAAGTGCTTGGAAGGGAATTCACAAGAAGGATAGAACTACTTTGGGCAAGAAGGTTCCTATTTCTAGGGTTCCTTACTTGGATTGGATTAAAGCCAGGGTTAAGATTTTACGGTTTCCATTTGCAAGGTCGGCTCCTATGTATGAGCAACCTCCTATTATTTTGAGTAACACGGTGCCTACCGAGGTGTTCACCCAGGTTCATGTTGAGAACATTCAACTTCGTGCAAAAGATCGTGAGGCAGGGATGAAACTTTATTGGGTAGATTAAGAAAGGGCCGACTTAGCTCGCAAACTCAAAGAAGTTCAAGGGGAAACTTCTGATGCAACCAGTTTTAGGAAGAGATCTCATGCTGAAATGGAATAAGATTTGAGTAAGACCCAGCAAGAGTGTCGAAAGCTTCAAGTATCTGAGAATAGCTACAGGAAGAAGATTCAAAATTTAGAGAAACAGCTCAAAGACAAAGATGCTCATCTTAAGAAGGAAGTAGCCCATAAGCGTGTCGCAGAAGATCGGTTTCAAGAAAGTAAAGTAGTCGCATTACAACTTTCTAAGGAGAAAGCCAGGCTTAAAGAGTATTGTCAACACCTTGAAGCGTGTCTTATTCCGGAGATTTAGTTTTGTTACTTACCTTTGGTGTATTTGGTCACCCCCAGGATTGTTGGAAGGGATCATTGTTTGTTTTTATTATTCAGTTTTTTGTTAAGTTTACTTCGAAACATGTATCTTGTTGTTTATCATTACACTCTTAAATGTCCGAAGTCACTTGAACATCGTCTCTTTTGTTTATAAATAATTGAAGTGTTTGTCTTATTATCCTTTTTTCCTTTGATTGTATGTTTGATCTTTGGTTGCACGCCGTGATTGATGAATAAAAGGACTCTTGAATACCGGGAAATGACAAACATATCATGCACATCATGCATTTCATAAAATTACAGGTTATCTCAAGACGGTATTCTTATTCTTCTGCTTTTCTTATTCAGAATTCAAGACGACTACTCATCGGTATTCCACCAGAAACAATTTGCCAAGATAGATGGAACAAGTTCAAGCTGAACTCGCTGAAATGAGGGCCCAGATGGCTACTCAGATGACCCAGTTCATGGAGGTCATCACCAATGTGAATCGCCGACAGGAGGAACTGGCTGCCATTGTCAACAACCAGCACCGCTAACCAGGGGATGGTGGAAATAAAGGGCTCTATCAGGACATTTCTGTAGGATTAGGGGATGTGAAAGATCATCTTGTTGGAAATTTTCACGGAATGCTCGGAAACCCTTTTGTGTGCAACGCAGGGAAGTTTCCCCCGTCTCCGGGACCTCATCTTGTGGGGAACAAAAAAGATAATCAGGGCGGTGTATGGAACTATCAGGAGCAAGATTATGACTTTGACCAGGATGAAGATCAGTTTTTTGTTCGTTGTTTAGAGCCGGAAGTTCAGGTTGAGGATAGGAAGTATCGGTTGTTGGAAGAACACTTGAAGGCTATGGAAGGGCAAGGAGTCCTTGGTATGGATGCTAATGATCTCGGGTTGGTGTCTGGGGTGAAAGTTCCTCCAAAGTTCAAGCCTCATGTATTTGAAAAGTACAATGGAACATCATGTCCTGTTACTCATGCAACTGCTTATTTCCAAAAGATGTCGGTACATATTGAGGATCAGGGGCTTTTAATTCACTTTTTCCAGGAAAGCTTATCTCGGGCATCCCTGGAATGGTACATGAAGTTGGAGAAAACCCATATTCGTTGCTGGAATGATCTTGCTTTTGTCAAACATTATCAGTACAATGTGGATATGGCGCCTAATCGCACTCAGTTACAGAATTTGTCACAGGGACCAAGAGAATCTTTCAAGGAATACGCTCAAAAGTGGTGTGAGTTGGTTGCGAGGGTTCAACCTCCACTCATGGAGAGAGAACTCATTGATATGTTTATGAGTACCCTGCAAGGGCCATTCTATGAGCACATGATAAGAAGTACTTCGGCAGGATTTGCAGACTTGGTTATGGCGGGTGAAAGAATTGAGGTAGGTTTGAAATTGGGGAAAATTCAGGTTGGAGGTTCTAGTGGCTCATCAGGGGGAAGTAAGAAACTATTCAACACTTACCCTAAGAAAAGGGAAAGCGACGCAAGCGCGGTTTACTCTCATAGAGGAAGAAGAGAGGATCGTCAGCACCAGCAAATCAATGATGTTTCTATTCATGTTAATGCCCCTCCGCAGCAGAGACCGAATACAGTACCTCAACAACAGAGACATCAAGATGCTCCCCGTCCGTATAATAATCAACAGCAGAGACAGTTGAGAAAATTCGATCCCTTGCCAGTATCTCTTACTGAAGCGCTCCACCATTTGCTCGATTTGAAGTTGATCGGTTTGAGAAATATGCCACCACGACCCGCAAGACTTCCTCCTAACTATGATGCTAGCGCAAGATGTGAATTCCATTCAGGCGGAGTTGGTCATTCTACTGACAATTGCTTTGCGTTGAAGTGCAAGATACAAGACTTGTTGGATGCTAAGGAAATTGAGTTTACTCCAGTGACTTGTCTGAATGTTACTCAGAACCCAATGCCTAGGCATGGAGGGGGTGTTGTTAATATGATTGATGATAACAGTGAAGTATTGAATTTAGTTATGAATGTGGAACAAGTAACTACTCCGTTGTGGTATGTTAAGAGGTATTTGCTTGACAATTCTATTTTCCCGGGTTGTACTTCAGAGTGTGCCAAGTGTAGAGAGCAACCGAAGGGTTGTGATCATTTAAAAGTCGGTATCCAGTTGATGATAAAGGAGGGTTCCCTGCAGTTCGATAGAAAACCAAGCTACCGTAAGGTTATCGAAGAAGATATTGTTGTGGTATCTATTCCTTACACCCATGTGCACATTCCTACCCCATCTAGGGCACCTCCTTTGATGATTACGGTACCTAGTTCACGGTTTAAGAAACAAAGGATAAAGGCTCAAATTTTATTTGTACCCACCCGTTCTTTGTGATGTTCTTCGATCCTAAACTCAACTAATTGTGCATTTAGATCCCGTTTGAGTCCTTGCTCTGATATTCCAATGATGGTTCGGATACTGACAATTTATTTTGAATAGGCAGTCATTTCTTTTTTGTTGAGGGTTTGTAGGACCTCTTTCTTTTTTATTTTATTATCCTTGTCTTTTGCCTGAACTGTTTCTTTTTGTGATTACAGTCAGCGGGATGCCCCAATTATTTTCTTAAGTCTCCTTCATAGGTTTTGACTTAATGGGCTTTTATTTTGAGAGATAATGACTGTCTGTCTTGACAATTATAGGGAGCCATCACCGTCTTTTGTTTTGGAAGGACGTCTTTGAAGCCATTCATTGTGCACCTGGATTAACTGAGAAAACTACCCTGCCCCAGGTTGTGATTAAGGGTTTTAATTTGTGTGAAAAGAAAAACTCCTACTTCTTTGGCTCAAAAGGGGTTGACTAGGGATTATCTTCCTTATAACTCCACTGTTTAGGATTTGAAACAATGCCTGTACATCGTCAGCGGGGTCTGTTCAAAAGCATATTGTAGAGATTTTGATATCATTTTCGTCATCCTCCCTCTAAGGCTTAGAGTTTTTAATCGAGAGTTGAATATCACAAAAGGAAATAAGAACACATTTTTGAAATAGTGAATACGAATGAATTGATTCAAGACAAACATGTGCAATGCATTGATGAAATAACGAGGTTTGATAATAAATGTTCAAACAAATTAAAGGAAAATTACACATTGAAAATTCTAATGAACGAAAATTCTTCTTGTGAGAACTTGTCACTTCAGATGGTATGCCTTGGAGGAATGGCGGAAGAACTCAACCTGACCGTCTTGTGTGAATTCCAATGCTCCTTCATCAATCAGGTCTTGAATTTTGTATTTCAACCTCCAACAGTCGTCAGTATCATGCCCCGGACTGTTGGAGTCATATGCACACCTTGCGTCAGGATTGTAGTTAGGCGAAGAAGTCTTGGGATTCAGATGAGGTCCTATCAACGTAACCAAATTCATCCTAAACATGTGTTATAAAGCTTGAGACAGCGGCATGTTGAGTTTGGTAAACTGCCTTTTGGGCATATCCGACTTACTCTGATTAACCTGTTGTTTTTGGCGAAGTTGTTGTTGGACCTGTGATGTAGTAGCAACTTGGAAAGGTCCACTCTTTACCAAACCAACCTTTTGTCTTCTTGGAGGTTGATCAATGTCTTCGTCCCCGACCTCGACTGTTTGCTTCATACTGTTATATCCGTCTTGATGAAGTTGGTTGATGATGGTTTTCAGCTCTTCTTGTCTTCGGGCTAAGCCTTAGATAAGAGCCATCTGCCCTAGCATCTGGGTTCTCATTGCACCTACCTCAGCTCGCAGTTGTTCCAGCCGTTCGTCCTTATTGTCTTCAGGAATTTTCTTGACCAAGTTCCCAACGAGGAGTGTTTTCAACTCTTCCTTCCCCTTGGATAGGTTTAGGCATATTTCCCTGAATTGAGCTTCTTGAGTTTGGAGCTCTCTGTTGTCTTGCTGGAGAGCCATTGCTGAAATAAACAGCGAGAACATGAGAGACCTGCTTTGAAACCTGCTTATACAATGATATGTATGATATGTATGCAATGTTTTCAAGGATCTCGCGGGGTAAACAAGAAACTGTTAGAATTTGATTGCAGCTTGATTGAAGAAACTTCGTGTCGTTGAGAGTCCTTCTTCAAGAGTCAAGTTCACCATATCGAGTGGGTCATAGCCATTGACTCAAGTTATCGTGTTTTAATCTCTAGACGACATTGGCTAGAGGAAAATAAACCCCCTTGCCCCTTGCTAGACGTTTGGTTCATCATAACCTGCACCACAGGCCCTTGAGATCCTTGAAATGGTTAAGGAAATGCTTATGGTATGATGTTATGATGTGTATGTTATGCATTAAGAAAAAGTGTGAGGTGATGTAAGCAAGTAAACCCGGCAAGAAATCCAAGTTATTGGATAAGGACTGTAAACAAAACCTGCAAGGAACTCATGTTGTCAGATAATAAAATTGTGCAAGTAGTTCAAGTTGAAAGCACACAAGTCACACAAACAGCCTTAGGTTTAGGCTTGCATGGGCTTTAAGGTAGTACCCTCTTGAAGTTTAGTTGGTTCAAACCTGTCCTAGAAAAGTAACCGGGTTCTAGAGGATCTCAATATCACTGACCATCCTCCATCGGTCATGGTTTCAGCTCACGCAATCTTTTCTTGTAGCCGGAACTATCTCGAGAGTATGGTCTCAATGAGTGTAGCATCAAGTATCAACCAGTTCTCATCTTTACACTGAGGCCGACTATCTCACTACTTTCTAATGGCCAAGTTGGTCGATTAAAGGTTTTAAGGTCAGTTGATGCTTAATGACACCACGCAACGGCCCCGTATTCTCCTTGTTTCTCCACAAGGGATACCGGTACCAACCAATGTGCCACATCAACATAGCTACTGCTTCAATCGTATCGGTCCATGCCGTACAGTTCCCTCACAGTCTATTGCTACTTACCTAAAAGGTGTCCCCAAATCCGGGTTAGGATCTATAGTAACTCCCAAACAAAACCCTTAAAAGTAAAGCAAACAAAACAAACAAGAGAAGAAATTATGATAAACTAGATCCTAAGGTATACCCCACTTATCCAATCCCCAGTAGAGTCGCCAGTTCTGTGATACGGTGGCCAGAACTGAACTGTTTGAAATGCTGGTTTGCATTTTGCGTTTGTGTTTGCAAAATGTCACAGTAAGCAAGAGTCGCCACTGACTTTTATTTTATCCAACTGGAAAGGACAAAAGCACAGAAAAATTCCTTTTTTCGAGATTTTGAGTACGGGGGTAGATTATAGAAAGGGAAGGTATTAGCACCCTTTCTATCTGTGGTTTTCCACGGGCTCTTAGGTACTTGCTTATCATTTTCAAAATTGCTTGTGTGTGTTTGATTTGAAAAAAAGTTTTTGTTTTACTTCGATTTAACCCTTGCTTCTGTCTTCAAGAGTGTTACGAAGTCGTTTTGAAAACTTTGTTTGAAAAGAGTGTAAGTGTGAAAAAAGTTTGTTTTGTTTGAGCAAGTACTTAAGAACTAATCTACCTACTCGAAAAAGAGAATGTTTTTGTTCTTGTTTCCTTTAGACAGTGTTATCCCACTATTAGTGAGCAGGTAGCATCGTCGTTGGAGTTTTAAGGGTCAATTTTAAAGGGACGTACGATCACTAAAGAAATGTTAGGACGTCTTAGTAATAACCCTAATGTCTTAAGATCAATATTCGAGGCAACATTTCCGAGGCAACTTTTCCGAGGCAACATTTCCGAACGGGACATTTGATCTTTGTTTAGACAAGAGAGCGACCACTAAAATACCCTATACTTAATGATCGTTTACCGAAAGCAACCGAAGTGGGGAGTATACCCTAGGAGTGCGCATGTGCGAGTGATTCAATTTCAAGTTATTATCTTTGCACATTTAGGTTTTGCTAACTGTTTTAAAATTAACATACATTATTGTCATGCAACCCTATTATCATACATCTAACAATTAATATTTTGCGGGAATTAAAATGCGGAAAATAAAGCTACGCTATTACAAGGCTTCGGGTATTAATTACATAGCCAAAAAAACCCGCCAAAATGATAAATAAAAAGAAAAAGGTCCTAATTAATCTATTACATCCTGTGAGCAATTACATAAATATTATAAAAATAAATAAACGCGCGCGAGGAATTAACAACGAGAGGGAATTAGGGTTTTGACCCCGTCTAACCTAATTACAAGAAAAAAAACAGTTTTTGGTTGTTTTTGATTATTTTAAGAAAATAAGGTTTTAAAATTAAATATGCAAAAACCTAATTACTAATTAAATTAAATTAAGAAGATATTAAATTTGACCTATTTTTGTATTTTTGTGATTTTTTTAAGAAAAGAGAAATAAAAATTAAATTAGACAAAACTCCTAATTTTTCTAATTGATTTTAATTTATTTGTAAAAAGAATTAAAGTTACCTAATAAATTAAATTAACTAACTAAATTAATTTTTATAAAAATAAACTAAATCTAATTAGATGACAACTTATTTTTTTAATGATTTTTTGATTAAAAAAAATTAATTTTGTGTGAGTAAAAAAAATTAAATGAATTAATTAAGAAAATATAAAAAAGAAAAGAAAAGAGAATGGGCCTGTGAAATAGCAATTGGAAGGTGTGAATAGCAACTTTCTGGGCCCAAAACAAACTGACCCACGTTGACTTCCAAGATCCCATGCTGTGTGTTGACCAAGGCGTACCATGGATCTCCCCATGCTAAGCGTTGGATTTGAATTGCCTTAGATCTAGTGGATGCTAGCTGATGGCCTATGGTAGGCGTCTTGGGAATCTGCACATGGAATCAAGTATAGAAAAAATGCATTGAAGAAACAAGGGGACCTGGGGATCGAACCCAGGTCCCATGGCCTTTCCACCTACTTCGCTACCAACTGAGCTGGACGCATCTGTTGTATATTGAATAATAATAATTGATAATATATAATAATGTAAGTTAGTGGGGGAAAAATAAAAAAAAGCGCCAGAATTCAAATGGTCAGATGGGAAGGTGCCACGCCTTCGTCCCCAACCTCTCTCCGTTGGTAAAAGTTAGAGACTTTTACCTACGGACAAACGTCCGTCAGTACAAACCCTACATATCTCAAAATCAAATACAAGCACGATAAACAGATTCTAATGTTGTGGATCAAATCGCCTTGGCCTACTGAGCATCATGGTGCCCTTCTTGTGGACCAATTTCACCTGTATAAAAATATCCTAAATCGAGACCAAGAACCCTAACAATGATGGATTCTGATATAGCCAACAAAAATGCAATTAATTGCCACCATGAGCTTGCAAACATGTTAGGGATTCAGAATATGCTATTGAAACATGATAAAGATGCAAGAAATAAGATATTCGATTTTGGAAATAAGGGCAAACCGTGGGGGTCGTGGAACCGGATTCTGGGCACTAGCACGCTTGTTTCTGATTGATATAGGTTCCTTGCACTCCCAGGAAGTGAATGGGATGGCTTGGGAGTCCTGAAAACGCCTGGAAGTATCAAGTCAGATCACCACTTTCTTTGATTTTTTTCAAGTTTGGTTCTGCCTCTCCACGCCTCAAAAACCTTGTATTTTTTGTCTACAGTCGTCCACTATATACCACTGATTGAATTAGGGTTACAATTGTGCTCCCAATATTTATCAATTATGGCTTTTGATCTTGATTTGATTTCCATGAAAATCTTTCCAAAATACGCCAAAATCAATCTTTTTATGCACACCTATGCCTTGCACGATTTGATTCACTTGCTAGCTGTATATGGGACCTGAAATGTGCACAAAATCTTAAGGTTTGAATGGTTTGGATATTTTCATGATTTATTTTGATTTAAATTGATTTAATTGAAATAAAAAATAAAAATAAATAGCAAAAATAATATAAAGACAAGTGGAAAGAGCTAGGAATCGTGGACCATGCTACCAACTCAAAACAAATGCAAAAAGTTAGGCCCATTTAACAAAAATTTCAATTTGAGGCACTTTTGACTTTTGGCAATTTTGCAAAAAGGTCAACTTCACCAATGCATAACTTCTTCAATTTTTACTCTTTGAAGGTGTTCTTGGACTTTTTAGAAATATTTAGATGTCCTCTAAGCAACACTTTTGATCTCATATCAATTGAGTCTTCCATGTTCATGTATGAAGCTTTGACAAAAAAAGTGTTTTTGTTGACTTTTCAAAATGACCTATAATGTCCAAATTCATAACTTCTTGTGAGTGAATATTTTGAACTTGGGAGCTGAAGATGAATAGGTAATTGCATCCTCTTCAAAATGAGCTTTGGATGGGTCATTTCTCATAAAGTATGAGAAAGTTATGCTTGGTCAAAGTTGAGTTGACTTTTCCTGCAAAACCCTAATTTAGCAACTTTTAGGTTTTGATGAATTTTGAGCTATCCTTGATGAATCATGATCAACCCTTGATCAAATGATGAATAATACTTCAAAATAAGGATGTTGACCAAAAATCTTGAAGTTTGACTGTATGTGGGCCACAGTTGACTTTTGCCCTAGCACAGTCGATTTCCAGGCCTTTGAGCAATTGACTGAGCAAACTTCATTTGCAAGGCTTGAAACTTGACATGGATTATCTTTAGAACATATTATGACAATGGTGAGCATTTGGAGATCCCTTGGACTCAAGTATCTTGATGCAACATGAAACCCTAATTTGAGGTAGACTGTCTTAGGAGAGAGTTTGTCTGGTCAACCCTTGGACTTCCTTGAGCAATTTGAGGACCTCACTTGAAATGTATTGAGAAATATGGGAGGGAAAATTTTGGGGTACAACACTGTCTTTTAGCCGATGTTTCGCCATCGCACATTTGTTTGAAGTCGATATTTCGCCATCGCACATGTTTGTTATCCTACTTTGATTCTCAATATCATTGTTAGGTGTGATGTTTTGTCATCCGGTTTATTGATGTTTCGCCATCTTTTCCATGATACTTTGTTATTTTCTAGCCGATGTTTCACCATCGCACATTTGTTTGAAGTCGATGCTTCGCCATCGCACATGTTTGGTTATCCTACTTTGACTCTCAATGTCATTGTCATGTGTGATGTTTTATCATTTGGTGTTTCGCCATCTTTGACATGTTACTTTGTTATTATTTAGCCGGTTTTTTACCATCTCATTTATTTGTTGTTTTATTTGATGTTTTGCCATCTTGACTGTTTCTGTTGTCTTAACTAAAAAACACAAACCAACCAAAACATATGAGCCGAACTACGATTGCTCTGATTCCTTAAAAGGGATACGTAAGTATTGGGGTAGGGCCCGATCGAGCATAACTTTTATTTTCCCTACATTGTTTTCTTTTTCTTTCACATGCATTCCCTTTTTATCTTTAAGCCATAGACATAGGTTTTGACCACACCCATTAGATTAGACAACAAGAGTGGATACCGTAGAGTACTATGGGCGTGTGGGATGCTAATACCTTCCCCTCGCATAACAGACTCTCTTACCCGATCTCTCGGTCGAAAGACCGTGATTTCTCCCTTTTCAGGTTTTCTCGATGTTTACCTTTCCCTTTCGGCGAGATAAAAAACGTTCGGTGGTGACTTTATTGATTTTATATCAGATGATGGTTCGGCCGGTTGTTTCATCTACCTACTCAAATGTCTTTCTTGTTCATTTTATATTCCTTTGACATTGTTTTCTTACCATTGATTTGGTAAGAAACCCTATCTTTGGATGTAAACGGGACAGGCGTGGGTCATCGTATAATTATGATTAGCAATGTTGCAAAGTATCTTAGCATTTTTGAGGGACCAAGATCATTTTGTAAGGCAACTTTGAATAGCGTCATCGAGAGACTATGATCTCATATTTGTTTGTTTTTCCAAGATACTTCGCATGCATAATATGGCCATTTTTGTATAACGCAACCAAGTGGAGAAACCCTAAAGATGCTTGTGTGTAAGTGTGTTATTTTCATGCTTTGATTTTGTCTTAGATTAGGGTTTTCTATTTGATTTATTTTTATCTTGCCATTCAAACCCTAATTACTAGCATGGTATATAAAAGCGGTATATTGCGTAATTTAAAGATGACTACGCTATTACAACATTTTTATGGAAAGGGGGAATACAAATTATGAATGGGGATTTGCAATAATGTAAATATAATTAAGCTATTACAATCAAATCGAATTTGTACAAATATTGAAATATACAACATTTAAATATGCAATATTATGTATATGCAAGAAAAGGATTTTTGTTTTGTTTCTTATGTGAAAGGAAATTTTAAACTAAACCTAATAACTTAAAAAAAGAAATTAATTCTTATAAAATCAAAGTTAACCCTAATTTCTAGCTTAAAAGAAAATAAAGTTCTTATGTATTATTTTTTGTGTATTTTTTTGTATTAAAAATAATAAATAATATTTTATGAAAATATTTAGTTTTTATATGTTAAAATAAATATTTACAAGTATATATATATATAAATATAAAAGAAAAGATAAGAATATATCTAAGTTTATTTTTACAAATTTATTTAAGAAAGATAGTTAGTATATATTGAAGATAAAATATATTTTTTTATGTGAAAAATAAAATAAAATAAAATAAAAATGCAATATTATCATATTTATATTTTTTATGATTTTTATGTATTAAAGAAAATATTTAATAAACAAAAATGAAAATAAAATAAATAAATAAAATATATGAAAATAGTTGGGCCAAGGGGGTATCCTGAGAAACTAAGTGGTGTTATGTTAGAAAAAATGATAGGCCCAACGTTGAAGCCCAATCCTGCAAAACAGCCAAAAAATGAAAAGGGAAAAGTATGAAAAAAGAAAAGGTAGCGTCAAGGTTCGAACCCATGACCTGGGCCTTATCAGCGCGCTACCTTGCCACTGGGGTGGCTATACATCCGTTGATTTATATGAAACAACAAAAACATAACACAAACAATGTCCTTGCCTTGTACTTCATCTTCTTCTTCAAGCTGGCCTGAAGCTCTGTAACTTTCTCATTTCTCCATGAAAATGAAAACTTCCAACATGAAAATGGTAGTACTCATTCCCACGATTTCAACCATGTAAATCATGTAATCTAAAAATCAAAGATCAAAATAAATTTTAAAAGCCCTAAATTTAAACCTAATTTTACCAGGAACTTCAAGTTCAAAATTCTCTCAACTCAGGCCAAATAAATGCAAGTTATATATATGTACAGCTTCGTAGCAATGATATCTACATTGTTTATTCACAAATCATGGCCAATGGATGCCTGTATGAAGAGATAGAAGTTGAGATTCTTACCTCTTTCAGCTGAGATCGTGAATGGAGTTTGAGTGATATTTAGGAAGGCCTGAAGGTTGCTTTAGCTTGCTTGAACCTCCCTGAGTGTGTTCCAACCCTTGCCTTGCTTTGTAAGTGCCTGAAACTCTCTATCTAAGTCAACCTGCAAGCTTTGAAAACAAAAATGGCAGATGAAGAAGGAGGAGTTACAGTGCAGGGATGATGGTCTGGATCTCTTAGATATGAAGTAGGTAAAGTGTTTTGATGATTAAAACTTGGAACGCACGAGCCAAATGATGGATTGCTATGCTTATGCCCAAACTGCAAGTTTTGACAGTTTTTTGGTGGTATGGAGTTTTGGAGTGTTTAATCCCTTTAGCCATCATGTTCTCAAGTGTAATATGTTTGTGTATTATTATGGAAAAGGTTTCAAGTCAACTCTTCAACAAATCCTTGAGTTGTAGCCTTTTTGCACACTTTCTTGCTTTTGAAGCAAAGTGAAGGGACAAGTATTCACATGCTTGTAATGGATTGCTTGGAGTTGGTATGAGCTCTATACAAGTTGCCTTAGGTTTATAGTACTTGTGTGTGCAGAGAAGACAGGTCCAATGCTCAAGATTTGTAAAGTTGCAAAAGTGAAGCTTTTCCAAAATGGCAATGGCAACTTTGTGCCATTTATGGAATTAAAGCTTGGACAAGGACCTTTGGGCTTGAATTAAAGCTTTGTCAACTGAATAAGCATTAAATTATGGAGTAAGAAACAAGTTTGGGACCTGTAAAGCATGGATTAGGAAGCATAGGTTCAGATTTGAAATTTGTTCTTCATGAAATGGCTTGAATTCAAAGTGAGAAATTGTCAACTTCATCTCTTCGATTCTCCCTGCTCAACAATGGTCTCAAGGAGTTCTTGGACATTTTGGAAATCTTGCAATGTTCTCTATAACTCATATTTGAAATGCATTTCAAGATTCCCCTTGGATTTGGGTGAAAATTTTCCATGAAGTTGGGTCAAAAACCTGCCTAAATTAGGGCAAAATTTCACTAAGTTATTTTAGTTCAAGGGCATGTGTTCATAAAATTATATCTTGAGATCCATGCATCTTTAGGGAAAAATGTGTGAAGCAAATTTTTAGATTTCATGGAGATCTACAACTTTCATGTTGGGAATTTCCTTTGAATCATCTTGTATCGTGGTGAAAAAATGGCTTAAAATTGAGAAAGAATAAGAAACTTTCTATACTTAGAAAATTTTCTAAGTTAAGAAAATTTCAAATTTTAAAACCAAATCTTCAATATTTGATTCCTTGATGAACACGTTTCACATTTTGACATGTTTTGATGAATTATGATCCTTGGCACTTGATTTTGACCAAAAAGTCAAAGTTTGACTTTTCAGTGTACAATTGACTTTTGATCAGTTGACTGCAAATTTCATCTGTCTATCCAATGGATTTGCAATGTTTTGAACCATGTAGTTAGGTCAAGATGATACAAATGAACCCTTGAAATCATGCTTCAAATCAATTGGTCATTTGTTAGGTCAAAAATCAGAAATTCCCCTTTCTCAGTCAAAACCATAATTTTGACCATTTTACCCTTTTGATGATTTGATCAAATTTCTTGAGGAATTGTAATCCAAACTTGATCAAATGATACATATGAGTCTAAAATGTTGATGTTGGTAAAAAATTATGAAGTTTGACTGTAAATTGGCCATGGTTGACTTGTTCCCTAATATAGTTGATTTTTAGGTCAACTTTCCAATTGACTGAACAAAAATGGGGTTCAAGGCTTGAAACTTGTCATGAGTAGTCTTAGGGGTCCATAATGATGTTTTAAAGTCATATGAAGCATTGATAGTCCAAAAATCCTTGTGCAATCTCAAACCCTAATTTTGGGTGATCAGTGCATGATGAGAGGTCTTGAGTTGGTCAAACCCTAATCCAGTCTTGAGTTTAAGAGATCTTGTGAGAATAACCTTGATAAATGAGAGGGAAAATTTTGGGGTACAACACCAGACAATAACTTACTAAGGAAGCCGGTCAAAAAGGAAATTGTCTCCCCCACAAATTAAGGAAGAATCAGTCTTCCACTACTCTTATGTTCTTGATCATGGAATAGTGAAAACCACATATTTGCTTTATGGTTCAAGCTAAAGAGGTCATATATAAATACCTCAAATCATAATTATGAAAAGAGAATTCATTGATTCCACATAAAACAAAATCAAATAGGTATATAAAGTCTCTTGCAACTCTAAGCAAGCAGGCTCTCACCTTCGTTGTACTTTTAACAAGAATAATATTATACACATTAATAAGAGATTTAAGGAAATAGAATTAAACGCAATAAATATATAACAACGAAATATCTAATATAATAATGAGTAATACTTTCAACATATTTCTACAAGTTGGGGCGCAGATATTAATCATGTTCATCTTGTTAATCAAATACTCAAAATTTATTCTTACTAAGCTCTTAGTCAAAAAAATTACTCATTTGAAGGTAGAAAAGGTAGATGCGTTATTCTGAAATATACTTTTCTTCATGTGATCCAAACAACATCCGACTTAGGAAACACACGAAAAAATCTTCATCCTAAAGAGCTGAGACAAAGACTTGAGAGACAACTATTTTAGGTCGTCTAGAAGGCTCAATAAGAGAAGCCCAATAACGAATACTACGGGAAACCATGGGAAAATCAGGTAGACCTATGCTCTCCATAAAGAATGACGATTATGAGCTCTCATACATCACACACCGACCAAATTAGTCACATAGCATACCACACCCCCTCGCAAGAGATTTTAACCGCCCCTACTGTATAAAAGAAAGATTGTGCCATTTTTCAAGTAATTGAAATCCATCTCTACTTCTCATTCTTTCATTAATTTATATATTGGAGTATTAATCTTACAAATACATCACTATACCAAAATGTTCAGTGCACCGTTTAAAAAAATCTAACTGATTCACTCCTCATTTATGGTTCCCTATTGGAACAAAAGCTACTACCTCGTTGAAGCCAAAAAGCATAACAAATTACATTTATAAAACAAAAATTCAAGCTCAAATGAGTGAGTTATTGCAATGTTAGACAAAAAAATTCTCACCATCTAAGTTTACATGAATTCAAGCAACACAATTCTATACGAGTAGCAAAGAGACGTCGGTTTCGTAGAATTTTATGTAAATGTACAATTATGGATTCTATTTGGCTACTAAGTTGTATTCAATAAGACTGAGCCAAATTCGAACAAATAAATAAACAAGCTCATATCCTAATAAACTAATGAACACGAGAAAATTAAAAAAAATATATCTTTATAATGCCAATAGATTTTTGCATAAAGATAGATATGTGGGTTAAAGATCTTTTTAAGTTTAAAAAATGCTTAAATTTAAGTATATTGACTGTTTCATCAACAACAACACATAGATAGAAGAAATGTGAAGGAAGAAAGATCCTTACCAAATTTGTGATTGTCGAAAAATAATAGTTAGTGCAAAGGTTGCAATAGAATTAATGAGCACTAAGTTGTCTAGCACACACATAAGTTTCAATTGCAATAAGAAAAAGCAATAGGTAAGTTTATGAAGGATATAGTTAAGTAATAATAGTAAAATCTAATGTCTATACCTAAAATAAATTTAAAATTCTTATATATTTTAAACTTAAAGATATGAAACGGGAAATATACTATTCCCTATTCGCCTAGATTTATATTGTATTGTATTTAAGAAGAGAAAAGAGAGATTATGCTTACGAAGTTATGTCTTGACGAACATTCAACACATTTGTATCAGCGTTTCATCGTGCACGCAATGTGTTTTGGGACACCCATAACTTTGTATTAGAGTGATTATTTTGTTGGTGTACATGGTTAAAGATGAAGATGAAGGTGAAAGAAGAGAGAGAAAGAAGAGGGAGAAAAATGGTTACAACAAACTTATTGAGAAAGAAATTTTATATTAAAATCTTATGAAAACCCTAGTAACAAACTTATTTAAATACAAAAAATAAAAGGTCACATAGACACAAATAAAAGTATGCTTAATAGCCAAGCTAACAACTAAGTGTTGGGGAAAAACAAAACATAGAGAAAAAAGAGGAATAAAATAACAACACAAGAGATTAACGAGGAAACTCCAAAACCGGAGAAAAAACCACGATTGTTGTCAAATGACAACCAGAAAATATCACTATGTGAAAATTATTAAAACACATATACTACCCTCAAACACCTCAAGACTCAAATACACCCACACTCTCCAAAGCAAATATTTAACTACCTTTCACTACACTTTAAAACAAGAGTATAAAAGAAAATAAAAAATCAAATATAAGTTTAAAGTGTTTTTGACTGATACATCTTATAAAGAAAAACTTGAATCATATATATAACCTTGAATTCTCTCTTCCATCACTAAACTAAGCGATGTGGGACTTGGAAAAACTTTAATTCTATATATAGTCTTGGACTCCCTTTTCCTTTACAAAAGTAAGCGATGTGGGACTTCTTCAACATGTATATTTTCAACCAACCACAACATTAAGAGTAGCTTCTAGAAAACATCTAAATACTGCTTCTAACTAAATAGTATCAGAAGCTTACAACTTATGGCTAAATCTCTCAGAAGCTATTGCTTCTTACTAAGAAATTCAGAAGCTTCTGACTCTAACAACAACTTTTGAATCTGAATTACTTATAACACCATCTCTTAATTCATATTCAGCTAATTAAACTCCACAACATCAATTCCATATCTTAAGCGGATAAAGTGTTCAGTCTTGACAGATTTAGTCAGAACATCTCCAAGTTGCATGCTATAATGAACAACTTCTAGCACTTTATCATGGGCTTGATTCCTCAGAAAATGGAACTTTGTGTTAATATACTTGTTTCTCTCATGCAGCACTAGGTTCTCTCTAAGGCTTATGGCAGATCTGTTGTCAATCATCAAGTTTGCAGGCTTTCTCACCTTGATCTTCAGATCCTACAACTAATTTATTAGCCAAATAGCTTGACACGCAGACAAAGCACCTACAATGTACTTGGCTTCACAAGTTGACAATGCAATCACTGTTTTCTTATTGGAGCACCAAGAAATGGGACTTCCCAAATATTTGAAAAAATAACCAGAAGTGCTTATTATGTCAACTCTATCACCACACCTATCAGAGTCTGAATAGCATATGAGCTTTAATTCAGATTTAACACCAGGATGGAACAACACTTCATTTTTCATAGTCCCTTTAACATACCTTGATATCTTGACACCAGCTTGGTAATGTGACCACTTTGAATCATTTATAAACCTATTCAACATTCCAACTACATAGCAAATGTCAGGTCTAGTGTTACACAGATATCTCAATGAGCCAACCAACTATTTAAAAGTTGTAGCATCTATATCATCACCCTCAAAATCAAAATCCATCTTGTGATTCGTCTCAACAGGTGTGATTGCAGTCTTGTAATTTTTTAACTCAAATACATTTAGAATTTCAAGTTCATACTTCAGTTGATGTGAAATTATATCCTTCTTGGAGTATAAAATCTTCATCCCTAGAAAATATACCATATTTTCCAGATCAGTTGTCTCAAACTCATTCACCAACACCTTCTTGAACTTGGCTATCTCATCAGAATAACTCTCTGTCAGCAATATGTCATCAATATAGAGACACACCAAAATTATATTGCCTTAAGATGTATGTTGAACATAAACCCCATACTTCATCTCATTCTTTCTGAATCCTTGCAGCTTGAAAAGTGGTTCAATTTTCATATTCCAAGCTCTAAGAGCTTGTTTTAGTCTATACAATGCTTTGTTAAACTTGTACAACATCCCTTCCTGATTATTTTTTAAAAATCCAGGATCTTGTGACATGTATCTCTCTTCTTGTAACTAACCGTTCAGATATGCAGATTTCACATCCAGATGCATCAGGGGCCAATTTCTATTAGCAACTATAGCAATCACGAATATAATTGTTTCAAGTTTGCTACACGCGCGAACACTTCAAAGTAATATAATCCAGGTTTTTATAGAAATCCTCTTGATACTAACCTTGCTTTGTGTTTTCCAATTGATCCATATGTCTTTAAATTCACTTTGAAAACCCATTTAACATTGATGGCTTTCTTCTCCTTTAGAAGCTCGGTCAACTCCTAAGTCTTGTTTCTTTTTATAGCCTCAAGTTATTCTTCCATGGAATTGATCCACAGTTATTTCTTGAGATCCTCTTCAGTACTAATTGGTTCAGGGTCTACTAACATGGCACATTGAACTAATTCTCCCTAAGAGTCTATTTTAGTATCTTGCAACATGTCAAACTCTGTAAATATCCTTAGTATTTTCTTGATTATTTATGGCCTCTAAACTTGTTCAGAATCTTCCTCTGATTTTGGAACAACATCATATGCTTGACCACCTTCAAAAGTTGGACCTCCTTCTCTAACTCATCTTCATAATCATAACCACCTTTTAATTCAGAAGTATCTTCAAAAGTTAACTCAGGTGTTGACACTACACCAGAGTTGGATTGAGATTTATTCCAATCCCATGCTTCTGATTCTTTCACAATGACGTCTCTACTGAATTCAACTTTATTTGTGATTGGATAATAAAGTTTATACGCATTTGTGTTGTGGTACCCAATCAACAACATTACTTTTATTTTATCATCCAACTTCTTTGTCTTAGAATCTGGAACATTTTTATAACAAACTGAACCAAATACCCTAAAATAACTCACACTTTTCTTATCTCAAGTCCACTTCTCAAAAGTAATAATTTCCTCCAGCTTCTTCGTCAGACACCTGTTGAGTACATATGCTGAAGTGACAACAGCTTCTCCCCATAAGGTGTAAGGCATATACTTTTCTTTCAGGATACTCCTTGTCATATCAAGCAAAGTTCTATTTATTCTTCCATCAAGACCATTGTGATGAGGAGTGTATGGATCATTAACCTCATGCTCAATTCCATTATCTTCACATAACTTCTTGAACTTTGTAGAGTTGTACTCACCCCCACCATCAATTCTGAGAACTTTTTGCTTCTGAGCACTCTGTTTTTCTGCTTTCACCTTGAATTTTTGAAACTCGGTAAACATGTCATGCTTAAACTTGATGAGTGTTACACATGTCATTCGTTTGAACTCATTCACAAACGACATAAAATACTTGTTTCTTCTAATAAAGGTACTTCAAATTATCCACATACATCAGAATGCACTACTCCCAAAGCATGTTTTTCTCTAGGGGATACTTTTGACGTAAATAGCAATTTTGGTTGGGTTGCTTTCATGCATGTATGACATGACTTCTCAGGCTTCATAATCTTCAGAATGCCATGTGTTGCACCCCAAAATTTGCCCTCCCATATTCTTCAAGAAATTGCCAAGCCAAGTCACAAAATTCCCCAAGGGTTGCACAGTCCAACTGTCTCCTATACAATCAAAACTAGGGTTTGTGTTCTGATCAAGAAAATGAAGCTTTCAAAGGCCCAATCAAGTCTCACATGCTTACAAAGATGGTCAAGCATCCCCATATCAAGTTTCAAGGCATTCAGCTCAAAATTGCACAGTCAAAACCCTAAATTGCACTACAGTCAACTGTAGGGGCAAAATGGTCATTTGACAGTCAAAAGTTCAAATTTTTGGTCAACATATCATTTTGAAGCCACAAACATCATTTGATCAATGCTTGATCATGATTCTCAAAATTTGGCTCAGAAAATCATCAAGATGCAAAAGTTACTATATTTGGACAGCTGAAAAAGTCAACTGAAATTGACCAGGGCATAACTTTCACATGGATTATCAGAAATATCCCATCCAAAGCTCATTTTGAAGAGAAAGACATTTCCTATAATTAATCTTCATACTCCAAGTCCAAGAAATGCTCTCACAAAAAGTTATCAATTTCAACATTATAGGTCATTTTCAAAAGTCAACAAAAAGGGACTTTAAGTCAAAGGCCATAACTTGAGATTGGTAAATCAAAATGACATGGGACCAAAGGCATTGGTTAGAGGACTCAAAGACCTTTCCAAAATGTCCAAGAACATGAGAAAAGCTTAAAAATTGAGCAAGTTATGCCTTGTGGAAGTTGGGAAATTTTTGGATATTTTGAAAAGTCAACTTTGATCCAAATGACCTAAAATTGCTAATGGGCCCATTTTTCTTCCATGATTCATCATTCTAAGCATGTGCACGACCACTTGGCCCAAAGGGAAGTATTTTCTCATTTTTTATTTATTTATTTGAACTATTATTAATATTAATTCATTTAAATCATTTAAATATGTGGAAAATATAAAACTTGACCTAAAAAATCTTTTTGTACACATTTCAGCTTCAATATTTCGTGCACATCCCAACATGGAAAGATTTGGTTTAATTTGAGCATGATTGAACAAATAACACATGAAAAAAAGATATGGAAGATCTTGGAAAATCAAATATGCAAAATCATCAATGCCATGGATTTTATTCAATTTTCTTAACCTAATAGCTTTACTACATAATCAGAATGATAACCCTAATCACGATACACCCTAGGCTGCGCAGAAAAGCTCTCAAAAAACTTGGAGTTTTGGCCAAAAAGTTCAATACTGAAAACCACTTTTGAGGGCGATTCAAAGGATAATTCTTGCTCTATCAGCATCCTGAAGCCTCACTGAACGATTCTCAATCATTAACATCCATCAAAACGCCCAGAATTGGTACCATGGACTCAAGCTGTGTCAAACAAAATGCATAATCGTGTTTTCACATTCAGACATTTTCATTATGTTTTTTCTATGCATTCATGTTAACTAACGTATTCTGAAGCTAATCATGTTGTTTAATTTCGTTTTCATGCCATATTTGGAGATTTGCCATTGACAACTGTTAGGGTTTACAGAAGCTTGAAATTGGGGTTTCTCAAATTAGGAAAAATCAGGACTCCAGACCACCACCATTGCAATCAGCAGACTTAGACGAAGAAGAAGCCATGGTCGCGATTAATTTATGAGTTGTATAGCGCTAGTCGCTATTTTCTCTAAAGCAACCTTAAACCACGCTTAAGAAACCGTTGCCATACGGTGTTGTTTTCAGGGAAGGTGGAGAAGACGATTACATGTCACACGCTGACTGGCTCATTCAAAGTTTCGCGCGCTTCAGTTACTAACGCGTTGTTTCTTTTTTTATTATTTGTTTGTCTAACATATGTAACACGCGCTCAATGGCTCAGCTGGCAAATGCTTGTGGTTTCAACATCCAAGATCTGGGTTCGAACCCCAGGTCTGTGCAATTTCAATATTATTTTTCATTAACTAATCCCATGCAGGCGCAATATTGGTGCACACCATGTTCCTTCATCATCTAGCCATCCACGTATCCAACAAACTCAAATCAAAGGCTGAGATTGGATGTACATCATAGGCTTGGTCAAAGGGACAACACGCTAGTGGCGAAAGTCAATGGATCTGAGTGCTATTGGGCCTGAATTGCTGAGCCCATACCTCCTAAATTGGGACTTCCACCCCCCCTGGTTTGCAACTTTCTATCCTTTTTCTTACATTTTATTTTTCAATTATATTATTTTCTTTGTTGTTTCAATTTAATTATATTTTTACAAAAGGACAAAAATACATAAAAATTCAGAAAAGACAAAAATATAATAAATTATTTTATTCTAATATTTTCATAAATAAATTAACATGTAAATTAACTTAGTATTAATTTAGGTTGCAACTTTAATTCTTTTCATAAAAATATAAAAAAATATAGAATTTAGGTTTAATAAATTTTATTCCTTTCAATTTTTCTTTTTTTCATAATAATAATGTTACTTATTTTATTTTCATAATTAACTAGTAAATTAATTAGGGTTTCATTTAGGTTAAAAAAAGGTCGATATTTTCTTAATAAACTTAAAATAATTAGAATTAGGTTTAATATTTAGTTTTAATTAATTTTTTTTTTCTATTAAATCTTAAAAAATACAAAAAACACCAAAAAAACATTTTTCTTTTAATTTTAATTTTAATTCCTTATTAATTTTAATTTTGCAAAAGGGTCCAACGCCCACGTTCGTAATTTATTTAATTTGCGTATTTATTTTATTTCGCTTAAATAATTATGTATCTGTCCCGAAGCCATGTAACTTTAACTTTTCGCACTTTATTTTGCTTTCTTTATCTTTCCGTCAAATCGGGTCCGGTTTAATCTTGGCGATGTGGACCCGCGCCGTTGTAATAGCTTTAGATTTATTTTTCCCGCAAATATTTTCTAACTGTTAACAAAAAGCATGAAAGAATGTATGGACTTAAAATAAAATCAAGCGTAGATCACTAATAAACATGACAAGACAAATATCTGAAAACGACACACGAATCACACACACCACCCCTAGGGTACGCCTCACTGTTGCCTTTCGAAAGGTGATCGTCGAGTAGAGGATGTCTTAGTAAGTCCTCATGATCCGGGAATCTGGCATGAGGGTAGCTTCTAAGGTGTCTTCCCATTGCTCTGGTGATCACCACGTCCCGAACCTCGAATTGACCCGAACGCCTCCAACGGTGGTGCTACCTACCTCTCAATGGTGGGATGGCATTACTTTAAAGGACATTTACACAGACGAATTCCTTAGGGTAGGTAGGTTCTCAAGGATACTTGCTCTAAATTCAAACAAAACAAAAAGACTTTTCACACCGACACTTTTCAAAAGCTTTCAAAACAAACTTTTCAAACACTCTGACGTACAAGTCAAACTGAAATTTTTTCAAAGAAACTTTTTAGAACCCACATTGAAAAGCAAACAAACCATTTTTGAAAACACAATGAGCAAGTATCTAAGAGCCCATAGATAACCATGGATAGAAAGGGTGCTAACACCTTCCCTTTCTATAACCTACCTCCCGAACCGAGAGCAATCTCTTTAAGGAATTTTTTTGTGCTTTTGTCCTTTCCATTTGGAGAAAATAAAAGACGGTGGCGACTCTTGCTTCCGCGACATTTCGCGAACCAGCGTTAAACAGTCAGTTCCAGATCCACCGATCACAGAACTGGCGACTCTGCTGGGGATAAATCTTAAAGTGAGGTGTACCTTAGGGCTAGCTCATAATTATGTTTTCAATTGTTTTCCTTGTGTGCTTTAAATTGTGGGTTGCTTGGGAGTTCTATAGATCCTAACCCGAATCTGGGGGATACCTTTCTTAGAAAGTAGCAACAAGGTTGTGAGGGAACTGTGCGGGGTATACCGACATGGTTGAAACAGTCTGCTACGTTGATGTGGCACTTTGGTGTGTACCGGTAACCCTTGAGTTCAGTCAAGGAGAGTACGGGGCCTCCGCGTGGTGTCGTGAAGCATCAACAGACCTTAGGAACCTTAAGTGAACTATCTTGGCCTCTTTAGGGTAGTGAGATAACTGACTTTGGTGCAGTCCGAGGTTGGTTAATACTCGATACTACACTCAATTGAGGGTTGCTTTCCTGGAATATTTCGGTCGCCAGTTCAGTGGCTAAATCGAAACGATGAACAATGAAAGCAATCCCGTGATATTGGGAACCTTAGAACCCGGTTACTTTGATTAGGACAGGTTGAACCCACCAACTTCAAGAGGGTAATACCTGGACCCCATGCTGGCCTAAACTCTAAGGGGCTCTTTTGTGTGACTTGTGTGCCTTCGTACTTGACTATCTGCGTGCTGACACTAAGTTTCTTGCAGGTCTTGTTTATAGTCCTTAATTGGGACTCATAACAGGGTACTAAGTTTCTTGCAGGTCTTGTTTATAGTCCTTAATTGGGACTCATAACAGGGTACTAAGTTTCTTGCAGGTCTTGTTTATAGTCCTTAATTGGGACTCATAACATGGTTTACCTACATCACCCCATGCATAGCATGACATCATACCATTGCATACATCCTAACCCATTTCAAGGATCTCAAGGGCTTGTGATGCAGGTCATGATAAATCAAACATCTAGCAAGGGGCAAAGAGGATTTATTTTCCTCTAGCTAAGGTTGTCAGGGGCTATGACCCACTGGATATGGTGAGCCTTTGACCCTTGAAGAAGGGCTCTCTACAACAAGAAGTTCCTTCAATCAAGTTGCCAGTTTCCAACTCTAACAAGTTTCTCTGTTTACCCTGCGAGGTCCTTGAAAACATTACATGCATGTCATACATCTCATTGCATTGCAGGTGTCCCTTTGACAGGTTGCTTACCCTTCTTCGCTGTTTATTTCAGCCGATCGTCATGAATCCTGAACCATCAGCTGAGTAGTCCATCAAGGCCCTCCAGGCTCAGAACGCCCAGTTCCAAGGGTTGATCATGAACTTGACCCAGGGGCAACAAGATCTGAAGGCTCTGCTCTTGAAGAAAGAAAAGAAGAAGAGGAGGACTGTTTTGTTCAGCCCTAGACGCAGATCTGGGAATGCACCGCAGATTGAAACTGAGAGGACAACTCCATCTGTGAGGGAAGGTAGTCATCAGGGGGAAAGGGTTCCCAGTCTTGTGGTCTTCGACAACGAGACAGATTTCGACGACGAACAGTACCCTCCGGCTGAGGACAAGTACAAACAGTTGGAGGATAGGCTGAATGCTATGGAGATCCAACAGGTACCTGGGCTGGATCTTGGAGATTTGGGTTTGTCAACTGGTGTGATTATCCCCCATAAGTTCAAAGCACCATCCTTTACCAAGTATGACGGGGCGTCTTGTCCCAAGCTACATCTCAGGTCCTATGTTCGGAAGATTCAACCATATACGGTGGACAAGAACTTGTGGATCCACTTCTTTCAGGAGAGTCTTTCAGGGACTCATCTCGAATGGTTCTATCAGCTAGATGGGATCAAGGTTCGTAACTGGGAGGAGTTGGCTACTGCTTTCTACAAGCAGTATCAATATAATGCCGACCTTGCTCCTACGCGTATCCAACTCCAGGGTATGTCGTTAGGACCAAGTGAAGGTTTTAAAGAATATGCGCAGAAATGGAGGGATCTTGCTGGAAGGGTACAACCACCTCTGACTGATCGGGAACTTGTCGATATGTTCTTGGGGACCCTGTCTGGTCCATTCTACAACCACCTAATTGGGAATTCGTCTGCTGGATTCACAGATCTTATCTTGACTGGAGAGCGAATAGAAGCTGGCATCCGGTCTGGGAAAATTCAAGAGGCTGCACCTTCTGATAAAAAGCCTCATCATGGAAAGAAAGAATCCAATGCTGTGCACGGTAAAAAGGGCCGTCATGAGGTAGGGGCAATCCAGATCTCCAATCCTGGACCTGCTCAACAAGGACAGGGGCAGCAGCGCAAGGAGAAATGACAGTATACCAAACTCAACATGTCGCTGGATCAAGCACTGCAACAAATGTTGAAGGCAGGGCTGATCACCTTAAGGGCTCCTCTCCGGAATCCGAACACTTCTGCTCCCAACTATCACCCCAATGATAAGTGCGCATATCATTCTGATAGCCCGGGGCATACTACGGACAACTGCTGGCCTCTCAAAAACAAGATTCAAGACATGATCGACGCCGGGGAGATTCAGTTTGAAGTGCCTGAGACTCCGAACATAATCACTGCTCCGTTACCCAATCGTTGAAGACCTTTTGTTTATTTGAATTTTTGAGTTGTATTTTTCTTTGCTTATACAAACAATTACTGTCATAGCAAACTCTTTTATTCTATTAATGCATCGCATACGTCTGTTTTGGGAATTAATACAATTGTTTTCATTATATTCAAAATTCTTTTCATATTTTTTCTGATGATCAACTCTTGGTTAATAATTCTGAGCCTCTTGAGGGAGGATGACGAAAACGATACCACGATCTTTACAGTATGCTTTTGAACAAACCCCGCTGATGAGGTACAGGCATTGTTTCAATTCCTAAACACTGGAGTTATAAGGAAGATAATCCCTCGTCAACCCCTTCGAGCCAAAGAAGTAGGAGTTTTTCTTTTCGAAAATTAAAACCCTTCATTATAACCTGGGGCAGGGTAGTTCTCTCAGTTGATCCAAGTGCATAACAAATGGCACCAAAGAGGTCCTTACAAAATGAAAAAAAAAGACAGTGATGGTTCCGAACAATCGTAAAGACAGGCAGTCATTATCAAAAAAGTTCATAAATGAAAAGCCCAAAAAGTCAAAACCTATGAAGGGGACTTACGAAACTGGGGCATCCCGCTGACTGTAATTCCAAAAAAGGGAAACAGCTCAGGCAAAAAAAAAAATAGGGATAATAATAAAAGAAAGAAGAAAGAGGTCCTACAAACCCTCAACAAAAAATGACTGCCTATTCAAAATAAGTTATCAACATCCGAATCATCATTGGAACATCAGGACAAAGACTCAAACAAGGTCTAACGTATGATCAACTGAGTTTAGGTTTGGAGAACATCACGAAGAGCGGGTGGGTACAAATAAAATTTGAGCCTTTATCCTTTGTTTCTTAAACCGTGAACCAGGCCACGTTGTAACCCTTAAAAGTCCTAGCTGAAGCATGGGTTAGTTCGAAAGCATACTGTTACGAAAGGTATCCTGACTCCTTAAGGCTCACGGTAAAATACGGAGTTGACATCACGTTTTACAAACATTCACTCGTTTTATGAAAAAGAATGCATTTTCAAAATCTTCGAGACAGACATAGGCTTTGCATTTTTAACATAACTTTGTTTGCATATGACTTTTTGTTTGAATAGCAGGGAAATTCGCACAACGAAAGTCTAATGAACAAGAGTACTTCCAATCAAGGGGCACGGCATGATCATGGTCAACCATCTAGGGCAGTTAAATCAAGATTCGGAGAATCTCTCAAAAGTCAAGTAGCCTGGGGCAAATCTCCGCCTGAGTCACTTGGGGCGTTCCAACAACGAATCTGGCCTGATCAAACACCTTCTGGTGGCATGACAAAACACTTCTAACAGGGGCAACTCCCTACATTCTGAGAGCACGGACATAGTCGAAAAAATACTACGCACAATCAAAGACCCGCTAGGTTGACATACCTAGGCAAAAATAAGGGCTTCCCGGTGAACCAAAAGGGTTCGGGCAAAATGAGGGATGAAATGAAAAAAATCTGTACACCCGGCAAGTCGAAAACCTGAAAAGGCGGCTTGGGCAAAAATGGGTATCCCGGTGGACTGAAAACCCGAAAGGGTGGTCCAGGCAAAAGTTAGGGATCAAAGCGTACGACTATGTCCTGTCATCTTGTCACCTGCCTACCAGAAGAAGGTTTGACCCTCAACAATTATCAGCATCCCACATGTGCCTCCCCCATAGAAACAGGGGCAATAACGGGTGGTCTAAGCAATCTGATTGTTCTATCCTCCAAGGTATCAGGGTAGGCTCAGCTAAAGAACATAACCAGCATATCAAAACTTCCCCAGGAAAGTCCAATCTAGTTCCCCAGGAAAGTTGGAATCCATATCCCCAAGCAATAAGCTTACCCCCTCGCAAAGCACGAACGCGTCGTCCGGCTTGATTTAAAGAGTTATTTCCTCAATAGGATATAACTGGGTTATCCTCAGCCAAAAGCCGCGGAAGGAGCGTCGTCGACAAAGTCTTCTTACACCAGCGGAGTCTATTAATACTTCCAACATAACAACGGTATCCCCAGCAAGTTATCAACTTCAGCAAGGCATCCTTATTCCCACAGAGTATTGCTTCTCAGCATGGTCACTAGAGTATCTTTTCTCCCTGCAGAATCCTCTATTTGCCAAGTTTATTCCCCAACGGAGTTATCCTCTCCTACCGGTATGCTTGCAACTATCATCCCCAGCGGAAGCAAAAGCTATTCTTCAACATCAGCCCAGGAGTGATTTCCCGGCACTCGTCAAGGATTTATTTTCCTGAGACGAAAACATATGTTCATAAACATCACATCTTCATACGTTATAGCATGCATATGCATCATACTACACGAATCTCATTAATTTTGAAGACATACAGTTCATGCGTCATGATTTTGCATACAATTATGTTTTACCTTTCAGGAAAGGTCAATACAAAGATGACTACTATCAACTATCGCAATTCTTTCTAGATATAGTTTCAGATATGACCCAGATATGGTGACGTTCTGATGCTGCTTCCAGAGTTCCTCCTAGATATAGTTTCAGATATGATCCAGATATGGTGACGTTCTGATGCTGCTTCCAGAGTTCCTCCTAGATATAGTTTCAGATGTAACCCAGATATGGTGACGTTCTGATGCTGCTTCCAGATTTCCTTCCAGATATAGTTTCAGATGTAAACCAGATGTGGTGACGTTCTGATGCTGCTTCCAGATCTCCTTCCAGATATAGTCTCAGATGTAAACCAGATATGGTGACTTTCTGATACTGCTTCCAGAGTTCCTTCCAGATATAGTCTCAGATGTAAACCAGATATGGTGACGTTCTGATGCCGCTTCCAGATTTCCTTCCAGATATAGTTCAGACATGACCCAGATATGGCGACGTTCTGACACTTATTCCAGCTGAAGATATTTCAAGACCTCCTCTAGTCCAGCTAAATCGATTCCCAACAGATTTTTCTGATAAAGACTCAGCAGAAGTTACGGTCCCCTCTCCGACAAGTGCGTGAGGTGGTAATTCCTTCTTCAGATGTTTCCCTCTCCGACGATGAGTGTGAGGTGATAGTCTCTTATGGTCCCCTCTCCGACAAGTGCGTGAGGTGGTAATTCCTTCTTCAGATGTTTCCCTCTCCGATGATGAGTGTGAGGTGATAGTCTCCTATGGTTCCCTCTCCAACGGCGTGTGAGGTAGTGCGTGAGGTGGTAATTCCTTCTTCAGATGTTTCCCCCTCCGACGATGAGTGTGAGGTGATAGTCTCTTATGGTCCCCTCTCCGACAAGTGCGTGAGGTGGTAATTCCTTCTTCAGATGTTTCCCTCTCCGACAATGAGTGTGAGGTGATAGTCTCCTATGGTCCCCTCTCCGGTAAGTGCGTGAGGTGGTAATTCCTTCTTCAGATGTTTCCCTCTCCGACGATGAGTGTGAGGTGATAGTCTCTTATGGTTCCCTCTCCGACGGTGTGTGAGGTGGTAAGTCCTTTTTCAGATGTTTCCCTCTCTGACGATGAGTGTGAGGTGATAGTCTCTTATGGTCCCCTCTCCGACGGTGTGTGAGGCGACAATTCCTTTTCCTATGATTCCCTCTCCGACGGCGAGTGAGGTAATTCCCTTTCAGGTTATAATGGTTTATTGGTTCTCTTCCTGATACTGCAAAGATGGCAATTCCCGCTAAGATTTTTCTCAACGAGCGTTGTTGAAGTTAAAATCACCCAAGGTTCTCTTACCATTCATGCTAAGGCAGTAACCATACCTGGTCCATTCATCATCTTTTGAAGCTCCAGATCCAGCTCCTGTAACCAGTCAGGACATATCTATGCCAAGCATCTAAAATCAGCTCCTGCAGCGTGTCAGGTACTCATTTTTCTTTTGCAGGTATGCAGGTTCTCGCTAAGGAATCTCCTATGCGATCAACATCCAGATGGCATCTATAAGCCCATCATCCTATCCAAGCGACCTCTAAATGGCATCTATAAGCCCATTCCCGTCACACTGCTGTTATGTGAGCGCAAATTTCTGGGCACTCTAGTGTCCAATCATCTTCTACCCTCGGATTACGAAAGGCACGTCAGCCAATCTGCATCCTCAGGTCTAAGAAGATTGAACAGGGGCAACTGTTGCACCCCAAAATTTGCCCTCCCATATTCTTCAAGAAATTGCCAAGCCAAGTCACAAAATTCCCCAAGGGTTGCACAGTCCAACTGTCTCCTATACAATCAAAACTAGGGTTTGTGTTCTGATCAAGAAAATGAAGCTTTCAAAGGCCCAATCAAGTCTCACATGCTTACAAAGATGGTCAAGCATCCCCATATCAAGTTTCAAGGCATTCAGCTCAAAATTGCACAGTCAAAACCCTAAATTGCACTACAGTCAACTGTAGGGGCAAAATGGTCATTTGACAGTCAAAAGTTCAAATTTTTGGTCAACATATCATTTTGAAGCCACAAACATCATTTGATCAATGCTTGATCATGATTCTCAAAATTTGGCTCAGAAAATCATCAAGATGCAAAAGTTACTATATTTGGACAGCTGAAAAAGTCAACTGAAATTGACCAGGGCATAACTTTCACATGGATTATCAGAAATATCCCATCCAAAGCTCATTTTGAAGAGAAAGACATTTCCTATAATTAATCTTCATACTCCAAGTCCAAGAAATGCTCTCACAAAAAGTTATCAATTTCAACATTATAGGTCATTTTCAAAAGTCAACAAAAAGGGACTTTAAGTCAAAGGCCATAACTTGAGATTGGTAAATCAAAATGACATGGGACCAAAGTTATTGGTTAGAGGACTCAAAGACCTTTCCAAAATGTCCAAGAACATGAGAAAAGCTTAAAAATTGAGCAAGTTATGCCTTGTGGAAGTTGGGAAATTTTTGGATATTTTGAAAAGTCAACTTTGATCCAAATGACCTAAAATTGCTAATGGGCCCATTTTTCTTCCATGATTCATCATTCTAAGCATGTGCACGACCACTTGGCCCAAATGGAAGTATTTTCTCATTTTTTATTTATTTATTTGAACTATTATTAATATTAATTCATTTAAATCATTTAAATATGTGGAAAATATAAAACTTGACCTAAAAAATCTTTTTGTACACATTTCAGCTTCAATATTTCGTGCACATCCCAACATGGAAAGATTTGGTTTAATTTGAGCATGATTGAACAAATAACACATGAAAAAAAGATATGGAAGATCTTGGAAAATCAAATATGCAAAATCATCAATGCCATGGATTTTATTCAATTTTCTTAACCTAATAGCTTTACTACATAATCAGAATGATAACCCTAATCACGATACACCCTAGGCTGCGCAGAAAAGCTCTCAAAAAACTTGGAGTTTTGGCCAAAAAGTTCAATACTGAAAACCACTTTTGAGGGCGATTCAAAGGATAATTCTTGCTCTATCAGCATCCTGAAGCCTCACTGAACGATTCTCAATCATTAACATCCATCAAAACGCCCAGAATTGGTACCATGGACTCAAGCTGTGTCAAACAAAATGCATAATCGTGTTTTCACATTCAGACATTTTCATTATGTTTTTTCTATGCATTCATGTTAACTAACGTATTCTGAAGCTAATCATGTTGTTTAATTTCGTTTTCATGCCATATTTGGAGATTTGCCATTGACAACTGTTAGGGTTTACAGAAGCTTGAAATTGGGGTTTCTCAAATTAGGAAAAATCAGGACTCCAGACCACCACCATTGCAATCAGCAGACTTAGACGAAGAAGAAGCCATGGTCGCGATTAATTTATGAGTTGTATAGCGCTAGTCGCTATTTTCTCTAAAGCAACCTTAAACCACGCTTAAGAAACCGTTGCCATACGGTGTTGTTTTCAGGGAAGGTGGAGAAGACGATTACATGTCACACGCTGACTGGCTCATTCAAAGTTTCGCGCGCTTCAGTTACTAACGCGTTGTTTCTTTTTTTATTATTTGTTTGTCTAACATATGTAACACGCGCTCAATGGCTCAGCTGGCAAATGCTTGTGGTTTCAACATCCAAGATCTGGGTTCGAACCCCAGGTCTGTGCAATTTCAATATTATTTTTCATTAACTAATCCCATGCAGGCGCAATATTGGTGCACACCATGTTCCTTCATCATCTAGCCATCCACGTATCCAACAAACTCAAATCAAAGGCTGAGATTGGATGTACATCATAGGCTTGGTCAAAGGGACAACACGCTAGTGGCGAAAGTCAATGGATCTGAGTGCTATTGGGCCTGAATTGCTGAGCCCATACCTCCTAAATTGGGACTTCCACCCCCCCTGGTTTGCAACTTTCTATCCTTTTTCTTACATTTTATTTTTCAATTATATTATTTTCTTTGTTGTTTCAATTTAATTATATTTTTACAAAAGGACAAAAATACATAAAAATTCAGAAAAGACAAAAATATAATAAATTATTTTATTCTAATATTTTCATAAATAAATTAACATGTAAATTAACTTAGTATTAATTTAGGTTGCAACTTTAATTCTTTTCATAAAAATATAAAAAAATATAGAATTTAGGTTTAATAAATTTTATTCCTTTCAATTTTTCTTTTTTTCATAATAATAATGTTACTTATTTTATTTTCATAATTAACTAGTAAATTAATTAGGGTTTCATTTAGGTTAAAAAAAGGTCGATATTTTCTTAATAAACTTAAAATAATTAGAATTAGGTTTAATATTTAGTTTTAATTAATTTTTTTTTTCTATTAAATCTTAAAAAATACAAAAAACACCAAAAAAACATTTTTCTTTTAATTTTAATTTTAATTCCTTATTAATTTTAATTTTGCAAAAGGGTCCAACGCCCACGTTCGTAATTTATTTAATTTGCGTATTTATTTTATTTCGCTTAAATAATTATGTATTTGTCCCGAAGCCATGTAACTTTAACTTTTCGCACTTTATTTTGCTTTCTTTATCTTTCCGTCAAATCGGGTCCGGTTTAATCTTGGCGATGTGGACCCGCGCCGTTGTAATAGCTTTAGATTTATTTTTCCCGCAAATATTTTCTAACTGTTAACAAAAAGCATGAAAGAATGTATGGACTTAAAATAAAATCAAGCGTAGATCACTAATAAACATGACAAGACAAATATCTGAAAACGACACACGAATCACACACACCACCCCTAGGGTACGCCTCACTGTTGCCTTTCGAAAGGTGATCGTCGAGTAGAGGATGTCTTAGTAAGTCCTCATGATCCGGGAATCTGGCATGAGGGTAGCTTCTAAGGTGTCTTCCCATTGCTCTGGTGATCACCACGTCCCGAACCTCGAATTGACCCGAACGCCTCCAACGGTGGTGCTACCTACCTCTCAATGGTGGGATGGCATTACTTTAAAGGACATTTACACAGACGAATTCCTTAGGGTAGGTAGGTTCTCAAGGATACTTGCTCTAAATTCAAACAAAACAAAAAGACTTTTCACACCGACACTTTTCAAAAGCTTTCAAAACAAACTTTTCAAACACTCTGACGTACAAGTCAAACTGAAATTTTTTCAAAGAAACTTTTTAAAACCCACATTGAAAAGCAAACAAACCATTTTTGAAAACACAATGAGCAAGTATCTAAGAGCCCATGGATAACCATGGATAGAAAGGGTGCTAACACCTTCCCTTTCTATAACCTACCTCCCGAACCGAGAGCAATCTCTTTAAGGAATTTTTCTGTGCTTTTGTCCTTTCCATTTGGAGAAAATAAAAGACGGTGGCGACTCTTGCTTCCGCGACATTTCGCGAACCAGCGTTAAACAGTCAGTTCCAGATCCACCGATCACACCATGCACTAGATTTTTAGAACTCATATGCCATAAGCTTCTGAAGTTCATATTCCCCAATCTCTTGTACCACTTCTCACTATCACCTTAGGTGCCATCTACATATTTAGTTTCAGTTGTCTTAATATCCACCTTGAATGTTATGTTGCTTCCCTGCTCCTATTTGCATAATTAGCTTCTGATTACAATCATACAACTTTAAGAAATTGTTCTTTATAGTAACTAAGAGACTTATCTCAATGAGAAGACCTACACTCGTTAGATTTCTTTTCATCCTAGGAACATGCCAAACATCTTGATCAAAACGGTTCTCTCATTCTTCACTCTGACCTTGATATTTCCCTTACCTTATGCATTAAGGTACTTATCATCAACACAACTAATCTTTGTCCTCTTTCTGGAGTCAAAATCAACCAGCCATTGTTTGTTTCCAGTTAAGTGATTTGAGCAATCAGTGTCCATATACCACCAGCCTACCATATACATACCATCAAACTCAGAAGCCTTCAATAGCACAAGTTCCTCATCAGAATCTCCTCTGGCTATGTTCTCTTCTTCTTATTTCCTTCCATTGTTTGACCAACATTCCTTAGCAAAGTGGTCAAACTGTTTACAACAATAACATTGAATCTTTTTCTTTTCAATTTTCTCCTTTCCTTTATGATGTTTCTTATCATAAGAGTTGGGGGGTTCTGACTTCTGAGAACCACCACCATGTCTCTTCTTGGCTTCTGAACAAGAATACTTCTAGTCCTTCTTGACAAAAGAAGATTTCAGAGCCTGGTCAACCTCTCGTTCAGAGATTCTCTGTAACATCCCGTTTTTATTTAGTAATTATTTTAATAATTATTTATTTTATTAATTATTATTTGACATAATAATTAATTAAATCGTGTGATTTTTTGAATATTTGGATTGATTGTGTAATTGTGTTTTTGGTCAATAAGTGTTAGAATAGAAATATTAAGTATTGGGACTTAAATGTCATATTAGAATGGATGGGTGAGATAAACTCATTAGTGAAATAAGTGTTAGTAAGAGTTGTAAGAGAAAATATAATTAGAGTTGTAAAACAAGAGAAGAGAAAAAAAAGAAGAAAAGGAGAAAAGAAGGGAGAAGAGGAAAAGAGGAGAGGAAAAACTTAGAAAGGATCTACATCTAAGATAAGGATTAGATTTCTTGTTATTATGGTATTATATTTGAGTATGTAATGGGTAGTAACATGGATTAGGGATTTCAATTTCAATTTCTAGGTGTTTGATATATTTAGGTTGTGAGATGTGACTCATAAATTTATGTTTGGAAATCATGTCTTTATGTTAGTGATAGATAGTATATGTTAGATATAAGTCATAATACATTTAATTGATTAAAAAAATGGGTGTTAGAATGGATTTTGGGTGAAAAATCCGTAGCAACACAGAATTGTCCGCAAGTAGATTTTTCTGCATAATCGCAAGGGCGCTTAGCACGGTGAAGGGTGCTTAGCGCGGTTTCTTGGGAACAAAAATATTTTATTTTGTTTCTTTGGATGGGGGTCTTGTATTTTATGATTTATTATTGATTTAAATGAATTTTAATAATTTATTTGATGTGTTTTTGATTGGTTTTGGATAGATTTTGATGAAAAACATGACACTTGATTTGTGTATGTAATTGTTGGGAATTGATGTTGATTAAAGATAACATGGTTTGTACTTGTTTTCTACATGTTATAATCATGTTTTGGCTTTATTAATGTTATGAGGATGCATTGTATGTGATTGATGACATGATATACGTATGTTGTGCAATTTGGTAAAGATAATTCAAATGTGTTGAATTATGTGATATATGCTTGTATGATTAAGATTGAGGGATGATCTTAATGGTATATCCTTGTTGAGATTGCACATGTACATGTATCATTTGTCTCAAGAGGAAATGCTTGGTAATTCTATGGGAATCATTGACTTGTCCCAAACCTAATGATGGATGGGGTTTGAAAGCTTAAGGCCGAATCGAGCTTTTATTAGTGGTTATCTGTCTGAGGAATGGATCCGGCGGGACTTGTAAGAATAACATTTGAATTGGAGTCACGTGTATCGATGTGAAATGTAAATTGGTGTGTATTATGTTATATTTGTGTGAATTTTACATATGCGGTATTTATGATTTGATTATCTTTGAATCTTGTATCGTTGAGCAATGTTGTATATGTGATCATGTGAATTATGTTAAGGTATGTTGAATACATGATTATGTAAAGTGTGATGAATTCTTTTGATGTATGTTTATTATTGTTGTACCCCAAAATTTGCCCTCCCCTTTTCCACAAGAAATCACAGCTTCAGGCTTTTCCTGATTTTTCAGATTGGCTCAAGAATCAGTCAAACAGACTTTTTCTTATCAGTCTATCCAAATTAGGGTTTTCATGGATTCTGAATCAGTTCAAGAAGATTATTAGGGTTTGGTTGAGTTTGGCTCAAGGTTTGATCAAGCAGACGCTTCTTTGACAATAAATCAAGAATTAGGGTTTGCACGCGCACTTTTAGAAGAATTTGAATCCACAATGTCTTAATTGGCTGTCACACTGCTTTGACGCCTGATTTCAGTTTGTTTCTCAAAACCTGAACCTCTGGATTAGAAGCTGAGGCTTCTGGTTGGAAATTTGCAGTGTTTGGTTTAATCAGTAAAAGGAAAGGCACATGGACGTTTGATTGATTAACTGTGCAATGCTTATGGTTAATTGGAACGTCGGGTTTATTATTGGTTAATGCGAAGTTGCAAGACTACAATGTTTATTAATTATTTATTTTATCTAAGTTAGAATAATTGGGATTTACTTCCAGTTATTTTAATTTAAGAAAACTTAAATAATTAAATAGACAGTGAAATAAAAGAGATATCTGACAAAAAAGACTTTTATTTATTTTTAATTATTGGTACAAGTGTTATTTAAATACAAGTAATCTTTACAGTATTTATAATAATGTTTATTACAAATGATTAAAATAAAATAAAATTACATCCTAAAGTTTACTAAGTCTTCATCTTCTACTGTTGCTCCCCATTGCTCAACTAAATATTTATCTGCAAAGAAAAAGAAAAAGGAAGAAGTCAAACACAGATGAATTAAAAAGGCAGACAGATAACTAAAACTCATCATTAAAAGTTTTGGCTGGAATCAGTTTGTTCGTCCTCTCTGCAAATTGCAAGAAGATGTCTCTTCTTGGTTCACAAAGAGGGAAATTACATGTTTGCAAGCATGAATTAATCAAATACAAAAATGCACAAATTCAAACAAGCTGCACATGGACAAATGAATATGCCAAACAATTACAAAGTCCAAAATGTCAACTAAACTGAATTGCACTATCAAACAAAGCAAACCAATTTGTCAAAGAGGCAAACTAAGTCACAAATGCAGAACTGCCCAAACTAAGTTGTCAACCAAACTGTCCAAAAACTATCAAAAAACTGTCAACAAGTACACAAAAAGCAAAAGGCAGAAAATCTGGAAAGATGCAGAGGAAAGCAAAAGATGCAAGCAAGCTTATGAGAGTACATTATCATCATTTCCCAGCCAAACACTTTTTCAGAGAAAAGTACAGTCTAAGTAATATAATATACTTATCTGTGGAGAGAGAAAGGGAGGGAGAAGAGAGGCTTACAGTTTGCAGGCTTAAGGCTTAAGAGATATAAAAAAAAATAGAATCAACACTGTAAAGAGGAGGCAGAATACACATAGAAAAAATAACACAAAACTGTAACATTGCAAAAGCCAAGCAAAAACATACAGCCTGCCTCAAGCTTGCTCCAAACCAGCCTGAAGCCATACATCCTGCCTAAAACCACAAAACTGTAACATTGCAAAAGCTAAAACACAAGCCTCATGCCTGCCTGAACAATAAATAAAAGCTTGTTCAGTTTCAAAGCCTGCATAACATCTCCAACCTGCTCAAAGCCATACAACTTGCATAATACCTCAAAACAAAAAGCCAAAACAGAGTAAACCTGTTTCAAACCACAAACATCAAAACACAATAAACCTGTTTCAAACTCATACCAGAAACCTGCCTCAAGCCTGTTGCACACTTGCAAACTTACAAAAGCAAGCCTAAAGAACAAACCTAAAAACTGGTTCATTTTCAAAGCCTGCTAACTACCTAGAAGCCTGCCTGTACTGATAAGCCTTTCAAAGCCCATCAAGCCTAAAGACCAGATATCATCAACCATCATCCAAATATCCAAACCAAGTCAAAATCAAACAAATCCCAATGCCTCAGAATCAAAAATAATCAAATAAACATATAGAAATCCAAGCATCCTCAGAGCTAAGCTCATCACAGGATCCAACAACAGGCAACTCAGAATCAACATCATCAAAATCAGAGGCAAGCATTTAGAAGAGGAAAAGAAGCAACTATTACAGGGTTTTCAGATTATAGCTATCATCATAAAACCATTCAAAGAGGCAAGCAAGATACAAAAATACCAGGAAGCAAGCTCATCAGCATCATCACTCCCCGCCTTGGCCGCCTAAGGAGCCTCCTGTCCAAGCTCTCCTCCTTCCCTCCAACAAAAGGTATTGTCCTCCTTTCTTTAACACCTCACACAACAATAATAACATGAAGATCAGAATGTGTCGAGAACTAATAACATGCACGAACTGAAACCCTAAAACATGAAAGGACAGAAATCATATACCTTTTCTTGCCACCGCTTTGCTTAACCATGGAGGGAGGAGGAGTTGGAGGTGGCGCCTAGTGGCCATAGGCGGGGCGGAGGTTCGTTCAGAAAGCTTGGCTCAAGAAAGATGAAGAAGAAAACGAAGAAGGTGAGAGTGTCGTTCGTACAACATAAACCCTTATTCTGAGCAAACCAAAACAAACCCTAAAACAATTTGTCAAACAACATCTGGGCATGTCCTTTGCATAAATGGCCTAAGCCCATTTCATTTCCAGCACCTTACCCCTCTTTCAGCGTGCGTACCCCCCCTCTGATTCTCTTTCAAATTTTGTTTTGGGCCAAGAACAAACTCTAAGGCCCATTTAGTTCCCTTTTCTTATTATTTTTCTCATGTTCATAAGTTAATCTCTTTTTTTTTATATCACCTTATTTCCTTTTTTACATAACTTATTTTGTTAAGTAAGAAATATTAATCTTTTGTACAAAAATATTTTTAATGTTTATTACATTTTAAAAAAGAATACATTAACTTTTTTTATAAAATTTTCTTAAATACTTTTTTATTTAGTACAATTAAAAATACATAAAAATAGAGTTTTGAGTTAAATAAATTTCTTATATATATAACTTTAACAAAAAAACCAAAAAATATATAAATATTAGGTTATTAGGTTTAAATAATTTTCTTGTGTTTAAAACCTTTTTTTTTGTTTAATAAATCTTTTTACATAAGCTTTTTAAAAACATTAACTAAATACATAAACATTAGTTTTCTTTAACTTAAACATTTTTCTTTTCTTTTCTTTAAAACTTTTGTTTGTATAATTAACAAAAACATAAAAATAAATAAATAATTAATAAATACATTAGGTTAATATTTGCATCATTTGTAAATAATCATGTGCATCTTACATACTTTTATTTCTCTTTGATTCTTATACATTGTTATATTTTACATTGAGAATGCGATTCGATTTGGTTGTAAATATTATTTGGACACTACTATTCCGATAAGTCTCATCCCCCATTTGTAAATATTTGTATCCCCATCCCCATAATCATGTTGTAATAATTTAGGACTTTAAATTTCCGCATTTAAAAGCTTTCAAATTATGCCATGATAGACCTAGGGTTTGTATGTAAATAAAATCAACCGCTAGATGACCTAAATACAAAGACAAAAAAGCATAAAAATGGACAACACCAATCACACTTGCACCCCTAGGGTTACTCCACTTGTTGCCTTCAAAAATGGGTCATATTGCATGTTGAGTGTCTTTGGCAAAACAAAACAAATCAAATGATCATAGTCCATCGATGACGCTTTCTCAAGTTGCCTAAAAAATGATCAAGTCCCTTAAAAAAATTGCCAAAGACACTTGGCACTATTGCATTCATGGTCTAAACGATGACCCACGCCCGTCCCGTTAACATCCTAACACAAGATTGTCCACCAAATACAATGGTGGAACAATACTGTTAAAAGGGTTAAAACATAGGAATAATCTTTGAGAAATTTAGGGTAGATAGCTCTTGGTTACTTGACCAACTTGCAAAACAAATCCTTGCCATTTTTCCAAACACACTCCACAACATAATTTCAAAACAAACTTTCAAAAAACATTGAAACATCTTTTCAAAAAGACAAACACCTTTGTAAAATATTCGAGTAAAGAATTGTTACAATGGTTGCCTAGACAAGGCATCTTTTTCAAAACATTTTCAAAACCACACACAAAGCACCATTTCAAACAATTGAAAGCACCATTTCAAACAATTGAAAATGCAAGGCAAGTGATCTAAAACAAGTAACTAAGAGCCCATGGATAACCATGGATGAAAAGGGTGCAAGCACCTTCCCTTTTCATAATCTACCCCCCGAACCCACGAAAACATCTCAAAAGGTTTTTCCTATGCTTTTTAACCTTTCCTTTAGGATAAAATAAAAAGTCGGTGGCGACTCTTGCTAAACCGAACAAGTGCGAATACAAACGCAAAACCTCAAGTCAGTTCTCTCACCGTATCACAGAACTGGCGACTCTGCTGGGGACTATTCCAAAAGTGGGGTTACCTTAGGGTTTAGATCACATTTACATACTTGCTTTGATTGCTTTGATTGCTTTACTTTTTGGGTCCTTGTTTGGGTTTGTTGTAAATCCTACACCCGGATTTGGGGGCACCTTTTTAGGTAAATAGCAATAAAACTGTGAGGGAACTGTGCAGGGTATACCGACACGGTTGAAGCAGTAAGCTATGTTAGTGTGACATATTTGTGAGTACCGGTAACCCTTGAGTTCAATCAAGGAGAGTACGGGGCCGCTGAGTGATGTCATGAAGCACTAACGAACTCTTAGAACCTTACTTGACCATCTTAGCCTTTTTAGGGGTAGTGAGATGACCGACTTTGGTGCAGTCTGAAGTTGGTAGATACTCGATACTACACTCATTGAGGATTGTTTTCTTGGGATATTTTGGTCGCCAGTTAAGTGGCTAAACCAAAACAATGAACACAGAAAATAATCCAATGATATTGAGCTCCTTAGAACCCGGTTTCTATTTTAGGACAGGATGAGCCAACTAACTTCAAGAGGGTACTTACCTACGAACCCCATGCAAGCCTAAACCTAAGGACTTGTTTGCTTTGTATGAATATGATTGCCTGTATATATACACTTGCTTACTTTTGCATACATGTACATAACATCATAACATCATACCATAGCATTTTCAATAACCATTTCAAGGATCTCGAGGGTCTTTTGATGCAGGGTCACGTTGAACCAGACGTCTACCAAGGGGCAAGAGGTTCTCCTCTAAACAAACGCCTACAAAGATCGAGTGCAACAACTTGAATCAGGGGCTATAACCCACTTGGCATGGTGATCTTGATTCTCGTGGAAAGACATCTACTGATACAAAGTTCTCCAATCAAAGATGTTGATCAAAGTTCGACCTCTAACATTTTCTCGTGTTTACCCCGAGAGATCCTTGAAAGCATGCATCCACATATCATGCATTGCATCATAACAGTTTTTCCTTTTCAGGTTTCCTTACTCTCCTACTGTTTATTTCAGTAGAGATGGCTCTAGAGAGGACTGTCAAGGATATCCAGGATCAAAATGCTCAACTTCAAGAAATGTTCTTGAACTTGTCCCAGGGGCAAGAAGAAGTGAAAGATCTCCTCACAAGGGGCTTGGTCCAGGGGAATTCAAGCAATGCCAGGAGTGATCAGTTGGAGGAACTGCAGTTTGAGCTGACAACAATGAGGATCCAGATGATGGGACAACTGGTGGGCCAGATGGCTCTCATCCAGGACTTAGCTCAAAGACAAGAGGAGCTCAGGGTTCTCATCAACAAACTGCTTCGGGACAACCAAGTGGGGAAAACGTCTGAGGTTGAAGATCAAGTCATCATTCAACCCCCTTTGAGACAAGAAGACAAGGGAAAGGCTCCTCTACTTGCTTCAGGGTCACAAGCTCACCAACAACCTCGTCAGCGTCAACGGGGTAATCGGCGTAAGCAAAATACGTCGGGAAGACAGTTCACTGAGACTGACATACCGTCATCTCTAATAATGGAATGCTTGTTGGAGGTCAATCTGACTGCTTTGAGGGATCCTATTCGGAAGCCCAATACCTCCGCTCCTAGCTATCATCCCGACGCATTTTGTGTATACCACTCCTATAGTCTGGGACATGACACCGACGACTGTTGGGTCTTGAAAAACAAGATTCAAGATCTGATTGACATTGGAGTGCTGAGATTCATGCCAGATGGCGAGATGAAAATCTTCCGTTAAGGGTTTCTCCACCTGAAATGACAAAGCTCGAACTGAGAGACTTTTGTTCCATTTGAATTTTCAAGTTGTAATTTCTTCTTGTATTCAAACAATTATCTATTAATGTCAAACTTTGTTTCATTAATGCATTGCATATGTTTGTCTTGAATTCATCCATTCGTTTTCACTACTCTTATGCTTTCCTTATGATATTTAACTCTTGATAAAAAGCTGCAAGCCTTTAGAGGGAGGATGACGAAACAATACCATAATCTCATACAGTATGCCTTTGAACAGACCTTGTTGATGATGTACAGGCATTTCTTTCAATTCCAAAACACTGGAGTTATAAGGAAGATAATCCCTAGTCAACCCCTTCGAGCCAAAGAAGTAGGAGTTTTTTGTTCTAAACAATTTGAAACCTTTGATTTAAACCTGGGGCAGGGTAGTCTCTCAGTTAATTCAAAAAAAATGCGCATTGAAGTCGCAAACTCTCAGTTCGTAATACAACGAATGACATCAAAAACATTCCTTTGGAACCAAAAGACAGTGATGGTTCTTTATCTCATAGGCAGTCAATCTCTCAAAAGAGAAAAGCCCACCAAGCCAAAACCTATAAAGGAGGCTTAAGAAACCTGGGGCATCCCACTGACTGTAATCTCGAAAACAGGAACAGTCAGGAAAAAGTTAGGGATAATAAATCAAAAGAACGAGGTCATTACAAATCCTCAACAACATGAAAAATGTTGCAAAAGAAAAAAGGAGAGGATGACTGCCCTCCAAATTCAATTGGTGAACCATCACCTAAAAGTCGCTCCAAACTCGAATAGAGTTCGACGCACAAATTAACTGAGTCTAGGATTGAAGGACATCACAAAGAGCGGGTGGGTACAAATATACTTTGAGCCTTTATCCTTTATTTCTTAAACCGTGAACCAAGCCATGTTACAACCCTTCAAAAGTCCTAATTGAAGCATGGGTTAGTTCGAAAGCATACTGTTACAAAAGGTATCCTGACTCCTGTAAGGCTTTGCCCTAAATCTTGTGTTGAATTGGTCTTATAAAAAGTTTTCTGCTAAAAAACGCATTTTTCAAAACTTCGAGACAAGCATAAACTTTGCATTATTTGAATATCGTTGTTTGCACATGGTTATTTGTTTGACAGTGAAGAAATTCCTACAGCGAATGTTCGGAGGAACGAAAACTCTCTCAGTGAGTAAAATCACTTCAAGAAGGATGACACTTCCATTGACAAATCTCCTATCAACAAGGGGGCATGACATGTCACTATCCAATTAACCTGGGGCAGTCCAGTCAAGATTTCAACAAAATCTTTCAAAGCTCAATTAACCTGGGGCAGTCCAGTCAAGGTTTCAACAGATCTTTCAAAGTTCAGTTAACCTGGGGCAGTCCAGTCAAGATTTCAACAAATCTCTCAATTACATATTAACCATCACTTGGGGCATTCGAATGTCAAAACCAAGTTCATTCAAAATTTCCTTCATCACCTGTTGGAAGATACAGTTTCAGATACGCTCTAGACACGATAGCCATTCTGTCACTCATTCAGATCCAGTTACAGTTTCAGATACACTCCAGACACGGAAGTCATTCTGCTACTCATACAGATCTCAACTCCAAGATACAGTTTCAGATACGTTCCAGACACAGTAGCCATTCTGTCACTCATTCAGATTCCAGTTACAGTTTCAGATACACTCCAGACACGGAAGTCATTTTGTTACTCATACAGATCTCAACTCCAAGATACAGTTTCAGATACGCTCCAGACACGGTAGCCATTATGTCACTCATTCAGATCCCAGTTACAGTATTAGACTATCGCGAAGCCTGGAGATCGACCAGATAGCAGTTAACGGTTAACAGAATGAAGATTCTCATCCTTAAAACCTCAGAAGATTGGTGTGATACGGTGGGAGAACTGACTATGGTTTTGCGTTTGTTTTCGCAAATGTTTCGGTTGAGCAAGAGTCGCCACCGATTTTTTATTTTATCCTAAGGAAAGGTTTAAAAAGCACAGCAAAAACCTTTGAGATTTTTCTTGGGTTCGGGGAGTAGATTATAGAAAGGGAAGGTATTAGCACCCTTTCTATCCATGGTTATCCATGGGCTCTTAGGTACTTGCTTAGATCAACTTGCCTTGGTTTTCAATTGTTTGAAATGGTGCTTTGTGTGTGGTTTTGAAAATGTTTTGAAAAAAAAGATGCCTTGTATAGGCTACCCTTGTAACAATTCTTTACTCGAATGTTTTACAAAAGGTGTTTGTCTTTTTTGAAAAAAAGATGTTCCAAGGTTTTTGAAAGTTTGTTTTGAAAGTGTTTGTGAAGTGTGGTTTGAAAATAGGCAAGTGTTTTGTTTTGCAAGTTGACAAGTACTTAAGAGCTATCTACCCTAAAGTTCTCAAAGATTTTTGTTATGTTTTAACCCTTTTGACAATTTTGTTCCACCATTGCATTTGGTGGACAATCTTGTATTAGGAGGTGAAAGGGACGGGCGCGGGTCATCGTTTAGACCATAATTGCAATAGTGCTAAGTATCTTTGGGCAATTTCTCTTTGAAAGGGACTTGATCATTTTAGGCAACTTTTCGAAAGCGTCATCGAGGGACTATGATCATTTGAATTGTTTGTTTTACCCAAAGAAACCTAACATGCAATATGGCCTATTTATTTGAAGGCAACAAGTGGAATACCCTAGGGGTGCAAGTGTGATATGTGTTGTCCATTTTCATGCTTGTTTATCTTGAAATTAGGTCAAGCTATTTTTGTTCGTTTTATTTGCATACAAACCCTAATTCTAGCATGGTATATTTAGAAAGCGTTTAAAGTGCGAAAAGTAAAATTCCTACACTATTACAACACAATATGGGAAGGGGGGTACAAATGTTCAAATGGGGGGATATTTAGACAAGGAAATTAAACCTAGTTATTACATCAATTTTGGGAATATTTACAAGATAATTGATTGCATAAATTAAATGGAAAATAAAATAAAGATGCAAAATGCAAAAAAGGTTTTTATATGTATGAAAAAAAGTATTATTTATGTCAAATAAATAAAATAAAAAAAAGTATTATTTTTGGAGTTTTTGTATTTTAAGGGTAAAACCCTAATTTTTATTAAGTAATATATATATTATTTAATTTATACAAGTATTTATTTATTATGTACAAAAAATGAAATATATTTATAAAAAGTATTTTTTTTATGTTAAATATTAATAAAATAAAAATGTATGTATTTTGGTATTTTTGCCCTAAGTATATTAATATATATAAATATCCTTATTATTTACTAAATAAATATTATATATACAAAAATAATAATATTTAATATTTATAAAAAAAAGTATATTTTGTATAAAATATTTTCAAAAGAAAAAATGAAACAAAAATCAGAAATAAAGTATATTTGCATTATTTTTCCTATATATTCTAAATAATATATATATATATATATATATATATATATATATATATATATATATATATATATATATATATATATATATATATATATATATATATATATATATATATATATATATATATATATATATATATATATATATATATATATATATATATATATATATATATATATATATATTTATGTACAAATGTCCATATAAACAAATAAATACTTAAAAAATATAAAAATGGTGTAAAAAATATTTTTCATGTTTTTAATATTATTAGCAAAAATAAATAAGTCAAAATGAAAAAAGAAAAGTCAAAAAATCATGAGAATAAACATAATGGGCTCAGGGGGTATGAAACCAAAAATGTGGTGTGAAAAGAAAATCAGAAGCAAGCCCAGCCCATGAAGCTTCTTCTTCAACCTCTGAACAAAAACGTTCAAAAAACGCGCGCCTGTATTTCTAATTCAAACACCTGGATTCTTTGATCTTTTGCACAAACTTCCAACATAAGAAATGTTAAGCATTGAATCACGATTCTAAATATATATAAAAAACTCATCCTAACTCTCAGAAATGAGAGAGAATTTTGACATTCCCAAATCCTGACCTAAGTTTTCTGCCATATTCAAACCTTAAATTCTCACAGCTCAAGCAAAATAAATGAAAAGTAAAAGCATGTACAGATTCAGGGGCATGAGTAGAACACTTCTTATTCACAAACTTAGAGCTAATGATGCCTAGACTAAGAGTTAGAAGTTCAAGAAAATACCTGTTCATTTGAAGTTCTATCTGGCAATGGGGGAGCTTTCAGAGCAAGATGATGATCTGTACAGCTTGCCTGAAGTGTGGTGATGCTATTCCAATGCTTACTTTGCCTTGAGACACCTTGAATCGAGTTATGGACCTTCAACTGCAAAATAAGGAAGTGAAAATGGTGGAATTGGTTAGAGGAATTACAGGTCGTGTTTTAGGTTTTGGTTAGCTTGCATTGATGCTAGGGAATGTGTTTGATGAGCTTTGGGCAAGAAATCATGCAAGGGATGAGAGTTGGCACTCAAACTGCAGTGAGAACTCTGTTTGAGCAGTTTGAGGGTGGTTCTGAGTTTGTGGAGGTATTGGAGGTATTGGAGTCGTGTGCTAGATTAGTTAGGATGATTAGAAAGTGTCTACAATATTTGCTTAAGGTTTCTAATGCTGAGGTCAAAGTTATGTTGTGAAATGCCAAGTTTCTTAACACTTAAGCAAGCAAAGCCAAGTTGATGTTCTAGGAAAGTAGAGGCCCCCTAAACATGCTGCTAACCTTGTCTTGATCAGAGTGTTTTGCTCATAATCTTGTGCCAATTGGATTTGATATGTACCTCTTGGATTTGCATTATGACATAAAGCTTGCTTTTGCAAAAATGGCCATTTTGCTTTTTCCATAAATGGCTTAATTCAAAATGTAATGCATAAACTCATGAAATAAAGCCTTAGCACAATGAACATGCATTAAATTATTGAGTTTTGGATGGTTTAAGGGCCTGTAATGTAGCATAAACCAAGCTGACTTGAAGATGGCATAAGTTATGAACATGTACATGACCAATTCAAAAGTGAGTTTTTGCCATATTGCAAAATTCGAATCTCTCAAGTTATGAGGTTGTTTGATGAGTTCTTGGACATTTTGGAAAGCTTGGAATGTGTACTACAATCCATCTTTGAAATGCAAATTGAAATTCCAAGTGGAAGTGTATGGAAGATGGCCTTGAAGTTAGGTAGAAAACCTTGCCAAAATAGGTTAAAATTTCACTAAGTTAAGAATGGTTTAGTACCCTTATTCCAAAAATTGTAACTTGAGATACAAGCCTCATTTGGGAAAACTTTGTGAATCAAAGTTGTAGATTATGCAACAAGCTACAACTTTCATGTTTTGACTTTTGCTTGAATCCAAATGAATCTTGGTGAGAAAGTGGGGCAAAGTTGGGAAAAAATTAGGGTTTTTCATAACTTAGAAAAATTCTAAGTTATGAAAAATTCTCATTTCAAACCCTAATTTGCAATTTTTGATTTCTTGGTGAACAAGTTTCATGATTTGGCATGTTTTGATGAAAAAGGAATCTTGACTCTTGATTTTGACCAAAAAGTCAAAGTTTTGACTTTTCAGTATACAGTCAAAATTGATCAATTGACTGGGAAATTCAACTGTCAATCTTGTGTACTTGGGATCTTTTGAACTTGCTGAGCATGTCAAGATAATTCCATGGGGTCCTTGAGTCCATATGTGAGCTTGGTTTGCCATTGGTTGGATCAAACAGTCAAAAATTGCCTTTGTGCAGTCAAAACCCTAAAAATGACCATTTTGCCCTTTTGGTGATCTGATCAAATTTCTTGTGGAATTGTGATCCAAACTTGATCAAATGGTTCATATGAGTTCATAATGTTGATGTGGGTCAATTTTCATGAGATTTGACTGTCAATTGGTCACAGTTGACTTTTTCCCCAATACAGCTGATTTCTAGGTCAACTGTCCAATTGACTGGGCAAAACTTGGAATCAAGACTTGAAACTTGATATGGATAAACTTGGGAGTCCAGTATGAAGCAAGAAGGTCATCTTAGGCATTTTAGTTCAAAACATCTTTGTGCAAACACAAACCCTAATTTGGGTCAACAGTGCAAGGAGAAGTCTTGAGCAGATGAAACCCTAACTGGATCTTGATCTTCAAGAGCCTTGTGATGAGAAATGTTGAGAGAAGGGGAGGGAAAATTTTGGGGTACAACAATTGGTATACTCCCAATTTCTGACCGTTAACAGAATGAAGACTCTCATCCTTAAAACCCCAGAAGATTAGTATACTCCCAATTTCTGACCCCCAACAAAATGAAGATTCTCATTCTCAAAGTGGCATATAACCCCAGTTCCAGATTAATACCTGTAACAAGCCAGGAAAACTATTTGTGGACGACTGATTGTAGATTAATACCTGAAACCAGCCAGGAAAACTATCTACATGAAGAGATTGAAGATTAATACCTGTAACAAGCCAGGAAAACTATCTTTCTTTCTCAGGTCAGAGACTAATACCTGAAACCAGCCAGGACAACTATCTCACCGACCAACCTTTTCAAGATCCCATATCAATACCTGCAGCAATCAAAAGATTCTTGCAATCCCCAACGGAGCTAAAACTTCCAACTATCAATCCCCAAGCAGAATGAAGACTCTCATTCTCAGTTCCTCACAGAGTATTCAAATATTCTCCAGTGAAGATCCCCTCAAGACAGGAATCCCCAGTAGATTGGCATACAACCCAAGCTCCTGATTCCCCAACGGTGGTCCCAGGACTTCTCATTTTCAATGATCAAAAGATTCTTGCAATCCCCTGCAGCAGTCAAGGATTCACTTTCCCCGGCAGCAGTCAAGACTCTTTTATCTCCAGCTATCCAGGATTCATCTATCCTCAGCAAGACAGCTCATCAGCTTACATGCGCATTCATTACATTCATATCATAAACATTGATATAACATATATTGCATCATACATTTCATGCAGCATAACTTTGTGTTTAGCTAACATTTTGTCCTTTTCAGGATAAGAATAAAAGTCTATCATTAACAATTATCCAAGATGCAGTTCTACACGGACTCATCATGAGGCAACCCTACACCGGTTCCTTCTCAATTTCAGATGCAGTTTTACACGGACTCATCATCAGGAAACCCTACACTGGTTCCTTCTCAATTCAGATGTAGTTTTACACTGACTCATCATCAGGAAACCCTACACCGGTTCCTTCTCCATTCCAAGACTTCTGAAAACAGTTTACGGGTTCTCCAGACACGGATGTTAACCTATCGCTTGTTCAGATTCTCCCATTTCTGAAAACAGTTTACGGATTCTCCAAACACGGATGTTAATCTATCGCTTGTTCAGACTCAACTTTTGAAAATAGTTTACGGACGCTTCCCAACATGGATGCTGATCTATTGCTTATTCAATTTCAAGACTTCTGAAAACAGTTCACGGGTTCTCCAGACACGGATGTTAACCTATCACTTGTTCAGATTCTCCATTTCTGAAAACAGTTTATGGATTCTCCAAACACGGATGTTAATCTATCGCTTGTTCAGACTCAACTTTTGAAAACAGTTTACGGACGCTTCCCAACATGGATGCTGATCTATTGCTTATTCATCTCCAAGACCTCTGAAAACAGTTTACGGGTTCTCCAGATACGAATGTTAACCTATCGCTTGTTTAGATTCAAGACTTCTGAAAACAATTTACGGATTCTCCAAACACGGATGTTAATTTATCGCTTGTTCAGATGCAACTACTGAAAACAGTTTACGGATGAGTCCAAACATGGATGTCAATTCATTGCTTATTCAGACCCCCGGTTCAGAGATGTTCCAAAACATGGATACCTTTCTGATACTCACCCACTCACCAACGGCATACAGTTCAACAAACATTTCCAGATGGCATCTATAAGCCCGTCCTCCTACCAACAATTTCCATATGGCATCTCTAAGCCCATCCCCCGACAAGATTTTGTCATATCTCCAGATGGCATCTTTAAGCCCATCTCCAAATGGCATCTTTAAGCCCATTCCCTCAAACTACGCTTCGACGAGTGCAAATTTTTTGGGCACTCTAGTGTCCAATCTCCTTTTACCTTCGAGTCGCGAACGACAAACTTGCCAATCTAACTCTTCAGGTTCAAGAAGATTGAACAGGGGCAACTGTTGTACCCCAAAATTTTCCCTCCCCTTTTCCACAAGAAATCATAGCTTCAGGCTTTTCCTGATTTTTCAGATTGGCTCAAGAATCAGTCAAACAGACTTTTTCTTATCAGTCTATCCAAATTAGGGTTTTCATGGATTCTGAATCAGTTCAAGCAGATTATTAGGGTTTGGTTGAGTTTGGCTCAAGGTTTGATCAAGCAGACGCTTCTTTGACAATAAATCAAGAATTAGGGTTTGCACGCGCACTTTCAGAAGAATTTGAATCCACTGTGTCTTAATTGGCTGTCACACTGCTTTGACGCCTGATTTCAGTTTGTTTCTCAAAACCTGAACCTCTGGATTAGAAGCTGAGGCTTCTGGTTGGAAATTTGCAGTGTTTGGTTTAATCAGTAAAAGGAAAGGCACATGGACGTTTGATTGATTAACTGTGCAATGCTTATGGTTAATTGGAACGTCGGGTTTATTATTGGTTAATGCGAAGTTGCAAGACTACAATGTTTATTAATTATTTATTTTATCTAAGTTAGAATAATTGGGATTTACTTCCAGTTATTTTAATTTAAGAAAACTTAAATAATTAAATAGACAGTGAAATAAAAGAGATATCTGACAAAAAAGACTTTTATTTATTTTTAATTATTGGTACAAGTGTTATTTAAATACAAGTAATCTTTACAGTATTTATAATAATGTTTATTACAAATGATTAAAATAAAATAAAATTACATCCTAAAGTTTACTAAGTCTTCATCTTCTACTGTTGCTCCCCATTGCTCAACTAAATATTTATCTGCAAAGAAAAAGAAAAAGAAAGAAGTCAAACATAGATGAATTAAAAAGGCAGACAGATAACTAAAACTCATCATTAAAAGTTTTGGCCGGAATCAGTTTGTTCGTCCTCTCTGCAAATTGCAAGAAGATGTCTCTTCTTGGTTCACAAAGAGGGAAATTACATGTTTGCAAGCATGAATTAATCAAATACAAAAATGCACAAATTCAAAAAGCTGCACATGGACAAATGAATATGCCAAACAATTACAAAGTCCAAAATGTCAACTAAACTGAATTGCACTATCAAACAAAGCAAACCAATTTGTCAAAGAGGCAAACTAAGTCACAAATGCAGAACTGCCCAAACTAAGTTGTCAACCAAACTGTCCAAAAACTATCAAAAAACTGTCAACAAGTACACAAAAAGCAAAAGGCAGAAAATCTGGAAAGATGCAGAGGAAAGCAAAAGATGCAAGCAAGCTTGTGAGAGTACATTATCATCATTTCCCAGCCAAACACTTTTTCAGAGAAAAGTACAGTCTAAGTAATATAATATACTTATCTGTGGAGAGAGAAAGGGAGGGAGAAGAGAGGCTTACAGTTTGCAGGCTTAAGGCTTAAGAGATATAAAAAAACAGAATCAACACTGTAAAGAGGAGGTAGAATACACATAGAAAAAATAACACAAAACTGTAACATTGCAAAAGCCAAGCAAAAACATACAGCCTGCCTCAAGCTTGCTCCAAACCAGCCTGAAGCCATACATCCTGCCTAAAACCACAAAACTGTAACATTGCAAAAGCTAAAACACAAGCCTCATGCCTGCCTGAACAACAAATAAAAGCTTGTTCAGTTTCAAAGCCTGCATAACACCTCCAACCTGCTCAAAGCCATACAACCTGCATAATACCTCAGAACAAAAGGCCAAAACAGAGTAAACCTGTTTCAAACCACAAACATCAAAACACAATAAACTTGTTTCAAACTCATACCAGAAACCTGCCTCAAGCCTGTTGCACACTTGCAAACTTACAAAAGCAAGCCTAAAGAACAAACCTAAAAACTGGTTCATTTTCAAAGCCTGCTAACTACCTAGAAGCCTACCTGTACTGATAAGCCTTTCAAAGCCCATCAAGCCTAAAGACCAGATATCATCAACCATCATCCAAATATCCAAACCAAGTCAGAATCAAACAAATCCCAATGCCTCAGAATCAAAAATCTACAAATAAACATACAGAAATCCAAGCATCCTCAGAGCTAAGCTCATCACAGGATCCAACAACAGGCAACTCAGAATCAACATCATCAAAATCAGAGGCAAGCATTTAGAAGAGGAAAAGAAGCAACTATTACAGGGTTTTCATATTATAGCTATCATCATAAAACCATTCAAAGAGGCAAGCAAGATACAAAAATACCAGGAAGCAAGCTCATCAGCATCATCACTCCCCGCCTTGGCCGCCTAAGGAGCCTCTTGTCCAAGCTCTCCTCCTTCCCTCAAACAAAAGGTATTGTCCTCCTTTCTTTAACACCTCACACAACAATAATAACATGAAGATCAGAATGTGTCGAGAACTAATAACATGCACGAACTGAAACCCTAAAACATGAAAGGACAAAAATCATATACCTTTTCTTGCCACCGCTTTGCTTAACCATGGAGGGAGGAGGAGTTGGAGGTGGCGCCTAGTGGCCATAGGAGAAGCGGAGGTTCGTTCAGAAAGCTTGGCTCAAGAAAGATGAAGAAGACAACGAAGAAGGTGAGAGCGCCGTTCGTACAACATAAACCCTTGTTCTGAGCAAACCAAAACAACCCCTAAAACAATTTGTCAAACAGCATTTGGGCCTGTCCTTTGCGTAAATTGCCTAATCCCATTTCATTTCCAGCGCCTTACCCCTCTTTCAGCGTGCGTACCCCCCATCTGATTCTCTTTCAAATTTTGTTTTGGGCCAAGAACAAACTCTAAGGCCCATTTAGTTCCCTTTTCTTATTATTTTTCTCATGTTCATAAGTTAATCTCTTTTTTTATTATATCACCTTATTTCCTTTTTTACATAACTTATTTTGTTAAGTAAGAAATATTAATCTTTTGTACAAAAATATTTTTAATGTTTATTACATTTTAAAAAAGAATACATTAACTTTTTTTATAAAATTTTCTTAAATACTTTTTTATTTAGTACAATTAAAAATACATAAAAATAGAGTTTTGAGTTAAATAAATTTCTTATATATATAACTTTAACAAAAAAACCAAAAAATATATAAATATTAGGTTATTAGGTTTAAATAATTTTCTTGTGTTTAAAACCTTTTTTTTGTTTAATAAATCTTTTTACATAAGCTTTTTAAAAACATTAACTAAATACATAAACATTAGTTTTCTTTAACTTAAACATTTTTCTTTTCTTTTCTTTAAAACTTTTGTTTGTATAATTAACAAAAACATAAAAATAAATAAATAATTAATAAATACATTAGGTTAATATTTGCATCATTTGTAAATAATCATGTGCATCTTACATACTTTTATTTCTCTTTGATTCTTATACATTGTTATATTTTACATTGAGAATGCGATTCGATTTGGTTGTAAATATTATTTGGACACTACTATTCCGATAAGTCTCATCCCCCATTTGTAAATATTTGTATCCCCATCCCCATAATCATGTTGTAATAACTTAGGACTTTAAATTTCCGCATTTAAAAGCTTTCAAATTATGCCATGATAGACCTAGGGTTTGTATGTAAATAAAATCAACCGCTAGATGACCTAAATACAAAGACAAAAAAGCATGAAAATGGACAACACCAATCACACTTGCACCCCTAGGGTTACTCCACTTGTTGCCTTCAAAAATGGGCCATATTGCATGTTGAGTGTCTTTGGCAAAACAAAACAAATCAAATGATCATAGTCCCTCGATGACGCTTTCTCAAGTTGCCTAAAAAATGATCAAGTCCCTTAAAAAAATTGGCAAAGACACTTGGCACTATTGCATTCATGGTCTAAACGATGACCCACGCCCGTCCCGTTAATATCCTAACACAAGATTGTCCACCAAATACAATGGTGGAACAATACTGTTAAAAGGGTTAAAACATAGGAATGATCTTTGAGAAATTTAGGGTAGATAGCTCTTGGTTACTTGACCAACTTGCAAAACAAATCCTTGCCATTTTTCCAAACACACTCCACAACACAATTTCAAAACAAACTTTCAAAAAACATTGAAACATCTTTTCAAAAAGACAAACACCTTTGTAAAACATTCGAGTAAAGAATTGTTACAATGGTTGCCTAGACAAGGCATCTTTTTCAAAACATTTTCAAAACCACACACAAAGCACCATTTCAAACAATTGAAAGCACCATTTCAAATAATTGAAAATGCAAGGCAAGTGATCTAAAACAAGTAACTAAGAGCCCATGGATAACCATGGATGAAAAGGGTGCTAGCACCTTCCCTTTTCATAATCTACCCCCCGAACCCACGAAAACATCTCAAAAGGTTTTTCCTGTGCTTTTTAACCTTTCCTTTAGGATAAAATAAAAAGTCGGTGGCGACTCTTGCTAAACCGAACAAGTGTGAATACAAACGCAAAACCTCAAGTCAGTTCTCTCACCGTATCACAATTATGCATTACTTATTATTATATATTTTTGTAATGATATGAATTCTCATCCTTATGTTAGAATGATATTTTATACGACATCGCTCAGGTACCAAAGTTAGTGGCGCTTCTAGAGAGGATTAGACCAAGGAGCTAGTTCCTATTTATCTGTTTTCTTAGGTAGAGAGTCATTGATCTTGTCTATGTAACACGGGGAACTTTTGGATTCATGTTATCTTTATGATATTCGTGTTTATTTGAGAGATGTTGTTATACTCTCTGGATATTTATGTTTGACTGAGATGTATGTTAGGATGGCCTTTAGTGCCTAGTATTTTATGATATGATTGTCAGTATGGGATTTCAATCATTAATGTTGCTATTTTGAATTGAGAAGTATTCCTCTGTGAGATGCTTATGTGTTATGGTATAGAACGTGATTCTAAATGCGTGTTATGAATATGACCAATGTATTAGATTTGTTGTCGTGAAGTAAATATGACGCCCATTTTTGATGTGCATGCTAATTTACTCTGATTATGTTGTATATTCTTTCAGGATAGAAAATGGGTGTTACATTCTCTCAGTCACACACAACTCTTGCGTCTCTAGACTGTTTTGCTGCTCTTTAATTCTCACGGTGCTAAGATCTTTAGAGTGTTCAATTGCTACAACAATGTAATAAAATTGAGGAGTAAGAGATTTCAATACCTTCTATGTTAATTCTCTGTTTTTATGGTTGGAATTATGTTCGTTAAAACTAATATAGCAGCAATATGTTAAATAGGATGTGTTAACTTGCTAAGAAGAACATGTTGAGCAAGAAGTCATATTTTATGTTGAGACATGTTGAGATGAGAAGTTCTAATCATATGGAGAAACATATCAGATAATATGTTCTATGTAGGGTGATTCGACACCACGCATGTACTGAGCTGGACAGTTGGATTCTGTTATGATTTAATAGATGCAGAATATTCTGGGAATATTATGATATTATATGTGGCAATGTTTTATAGGTCTGGAAGATTCAATCAAAATTCAAGAGGAAAATATACTTTCTAAATAAGGAGTCTTTTTAGTAAGGATTTGATTGAAGACCTATTTTGTTGCAGAATCTTCTGCAGATTTGTAACAGTTGATATGCTGTGATTTGAAGCCCAAATTCAATTAGGAGATAGGTTATAAATAGAAGCATTGTAACCTAGGTAAAGGTACCAGCTAAAATTGTAATATTATTAGGGATGAGTTTGTAAGTCACTCTCTAGGAGAGTTGGCATGTGTGATCCACTCGACATGTGAGTTGGATTGTGTTCCTTGAGTTGTAAGGTTTTGTTCTTCTCGAAGTTCTGAAGCAAGAATGAGTATTGTTCTTGGAGGAAGATTTTAAGTAACTCTAAGTTGTGTTCTTAGTCAAGAGTCTTGGCTAGGTATTATTTTAGAAGTGAGTCTTCTAATATTTTCATGGAAGTTTATCTTCTCTTTTTGCGTCATAGAAGTCTGTCTTCCTGTTTTGATTCAATTGATGTCTGTGATTGATGAGGAATTGAGGAGGGTCTCATATCTAGACGAGTCTTAGATAGAAAGTTAGCATGGGTAGTGATTAAGTGAGAAGTTATAAACTTGGGACTAGTTTAGCTTTGAATTGATATTATTATATTGGACTTTATCCATGACTTGGTATGCCCCCAAAGTAGGAGAGTTGCTCCGAACTAGGTTAACAATTCTGGTGTGTTGTTTATGCTTTCCAGTACTATTTTGTATGTTTATACCTTGTCATGCTTGTTTTGTTCGGATTCAGATGTCTCAACATGTCATAGGACATCTGAAGTCTGATATACCAAAATTTCATTCTCAATGATTACTTCTTGAGAAAGAGTTTCTCCACGTGATTTCATCTCATTTGTGATTAAAATCACTCTAGAGATGTAATCAGGTACCTTTCCATTGTTCTTCATATTGAGATTCTTATACGAGTTACATAGAGATTCATATTGAGATTCTTATACGAGTTACATAGAGATTGAAGTTTCACATTCTTCACTGGTGCATCACAATCGTAGCATCGTGTCAGTATATCCCATGCAACCCTCGTCATCGTTGAATAAGCGATTTTTTTAAACACATTCACATTCACACACTGATGAAAGTAGAACAACACTTTCTGATCTTTCTTCCTCGTACCTCTTTGTGTGTTTCTTTGTTCCTCTATCACATCCGCTGCAACCGGAACATAATCTTCGGTAACAAGATCAAGAACATCTTGAACACCGAACAACACACGCATTTGAATCATCCATCGATTCTAATTCTTTCCATAAAACACCGGAAGCTTTGTATTCAAACTACTTCCGTCGTTCATCTTCGTTCTTTTACATTGAAACTTTACTCGTATCTCATATTTCACCAAACACTCGTGTTTCTCAATCCTGTAAAATCAATAAGTGCAATTCTCTTACGATTTTGATCGTAAATTCAACGTGAATTCAAGAATAACAAAATCAATTACACACGCCTCACGTACACTCCTGTTTCCCTGTGAATCAAACCGGAACTCTAAATACCAATCGTTGATGCACAAGGTTGAAGATAAAGATGATGTGATAGAAGATAGAGAAAGAAGAGAGAGAAAAACAGTCACAATAAACTTGTTGAGAAAGAAATCTATATTAAATATTTTTTGAAAAAATCTAGTTTCAAACTTGTTTAAATACACAAAATAAACGGTCACGTAGGCACAAATAAAAGTATGCTTAATAGCTAAGCTAACAGCTAAGAGTAGCTTCTAGAAAACATCTAAATACTACTTCTAACTAAATAGTCTCAGAAATTTAGAGGCTTACAACTTCTGGCTAATATATTCTCAGATATTTAAAACTTCTGGCTAACCCTCTCAGAAACTACTGCTTCTGACTAACAGACCCAAAAGCTTTTGACTCTAACAACAACTTCTGAATATGATTTACTTCTGACATGTTTTTCACCCCACTTTAACAAAAAAAATATCGATGTTGGCCAATATTCTTACCTTTTAGTCGCAATCTATATCACAATAACCTTTATTTAAAACCATGATCTAGATGGTTAATAAATTTCAATTGAATATGAATACTTCGAAAAATTTTGATAATGAATGTTGATTGAATCAATCAATGATATAATTTAACAGAATTCCAGATTACTAGATCTGTTACTTATTGAAACCGAAAGCTAAAACAAAAATATACCCACATTATCCATACAAAGAAAAACATTGACAGTTTATAAATCATACAAAACAGCAGCAAATCATCAGAGTTTCTGGCACCTATAATAAGCTGATGGGGCTCTTCGAAACAGACTCGACAAAATTTGTGGATGGAAAGTGCAGATGGTGTTCAACGGCTCAAATCTTATTGATCAATAGGATCAAAATAATTTGCAGGAATTTCCCCAGCAGTCAAAGATGCCATACTCAGAAACTGTTTGTAAAAAGGACAGTTAGATTAGATATCAGTGCTGGATTCAATAACAAACACTGACAAATTAAGTGAACACCGCTAAAAATGGATTCAATGCAGTCACATTAACCACACATTTATGCATTCAGGGCTTTAGTGACCCTGACTGATCTTGATTGAATTGTCAGTAAAACTCTGAGTACGTGAATGCGTGTGACTTTGACTGCAAGGAAACCCAATCCACTACGTACCTTGGATTTCATGTACTTTTCCCGTACTGCTTGTACATGCCACTCTGAGATACTGGAGTGCACATCATGTATTGCAAGGACACATTCCTGCAGGTCACTTGCCTTATATCCTGATCGGCATTCTAACTCTTGAGTCTGCCACACAATAAAAGGAAGATATTAGGTTAAATACAAAGGGCATCAATGAATGCCCATGAGTGATTCCTGAATGCAACAGTGTTTTAGGTAAAAACTCAAATAATCTAATATGATGGGTCATCAAGTATGTTATCTAGGCACCAAGTTCATAAAAGACCTAGTGTGCCCTTTTGGTCGATCAAATTGTAATTAAGGTAGCCAACATTAAATGGATAATTGAATTGCATTTAATAAAATACAATCACAAGAATAATGAAAGTGAATTGCAACATTAATTCGTACCCAAGGGTGATCCTTTGGTTCAAGTATAAACCTGGACAGAAATATGGCAGAAGCAGCAGCTATGGAAGGTAAAAACTTGATGCATTTGGATGATAATAGGCATAACTCCAGAAGATAGCAAGCCAGGAATTCCAATTGCTGGTCATATTTCTTAGCGACCAAGTAATCGAATGGCTTGGTACAACGCTAGGACAGTAAAAATTAATAAAATCAGTTGTAAGATACATATGAGTCCTGTTACTCAAACACAAAACCTGACATCTCTCGAATAACAATATGACAGGCTTATCAAAATCATTCTTAACATGCATTCTAAAGCGGAGAAAAAATATTACAAAATCATAACAAGACAATAAAGAGAGGGCATATAGAATATATACATATATATACCAGAGCACTAGTATGACTGTGAAAAATTCCGATGAAAATTCTGTAGGAAACAGGAATTGTGAAGTGAGTAAATACAAAAAAAAAAAAAAAACATTATGTAAATAATAAAGAAGAAAACACAGTTAGTGACCTGAGAAAATTTCTAGAGGTGGGATAGCATAAATCAGAGTTCAAAAATTGAAGGACGTCCTTCTCCATCTGTATAACCTCTGAGATGGTGTAAGTATTATCCGTCATAAAGCACAAGCGTTCCCCCGGTGGAGAAGAAATGTCAGCTTGCTTCCTGTTTGTTAAAATGAATAAAAATAGTTTGGATCGTTGAAGAGATTATTAGATGAGGTGAAAAACAGATAGGAGGAGATGATTACGAGGCAATGAGGATGGCAGTAATTCCGAGAAGCTGGAGGTAGTTTTTGTGGAGAGGACGAACAGAGAGGAAACGATCGATGTAAGAAACGCCGATATAAAGAGTATCGGAAATAAGCTTGAAATCCTCAGTAACCTCCACTAACCAATCAATCAGAATTTCACGCATATCATTTGTCATCCTTTTCTGAACTGTCCCAATGTAATTACCTAATGGCCTCTTATTCTCATCCATCTCCATGTCACGAAGATATCTGTAGATGGAACAAGGAGATGGCTGTTTGATTTCCTCGGTCGTTTCTTCCTTTGTCGTTGGGCTCTGAATGTTGAGATTGGCGATTTCGCCGATCACTTCTCGCTTCTTCGATAACACCGGTGAGTCTGGATGATCAGACGCACGGCGTTTGGGATGGTCGTCTTCAGGAGGTGCGTCCAAAGTCATGGTAACCAAATCACTGTCAATTGCTCCTTCTCGTAAGTTCTGTTTTATTCTTTTCTTTTTGTTTCTGCGGGGGAAATTCCGCCATTTTCATTTGTTCAAATACGCTGCACCGCACAATCCTCTTCCATATTTGTCTCTTTTTTTATATTTAATTTTTGTTGAATTTTAAGATAAATTTAGAAAAATAAAATAAAACAAAAAAAATATAAATATATATATTTTAAAAGTTTAATTTATATGTAATTATTTTACACTATCATTTAATAGAAAGTCAATAATCTATTTTATTATTAAAAAAATTTTAATATATAATTTATTATAATATAAAATTGTAATTGGTTGACAGTATAAAATTAATTTATATCGATAATGAATCATTTATTTTCTCATAAATGATATTTAAGATAAATTTTAAGATAAATTAGAAAAAATAAAATAAAAAGAATAAAATATAAATACATATATTTTAATGATTTTGTCAATTTTCGTTATTTTTTGTCACTCATAGATATTTTAATAGAATTTCACATGTATTAAGCATTGAGATCGAAAAACTTTTCATCAATAAACAAAAAGTATTTTCTGTTCAAAAGGTGATTTGATAGGCGATAGCTCAGTTCAATTTGATTTTAATTAAAGATTATAAAGTTAAAAGATTTAAGTGAAGGAAAATTAGTAATGCGATACAATCTAAATAGTAAGAGTTATAACCATTAACTTTCTTATTTTAACGTATTGAAAATTAAAAAGAAAAAAATACTTATTTTTAGAAAATACTATTTTTATTTAATTAAGTTAGTCTTTTTATACTTATGAATAAAATTCTTTTAAAATAAACTTCTTTCTATTTGTTTAATTTTCCATAAAGTAAATATTTTATAGATGTGTTTATTGAAACAAAAAAACTGATCCAGATAAAAATATATGTGATTAAGATTGATCCATTGTAAATTTAATTTTACTCTTAAAATATATACAAAATTATGAGTAAAATAATTTAATTGATATGTGTTAATTGTGTTAAAATAGTGTAAAATATTAATTTATAATTTATTTTCTAATAACTTGCTTTAAGATTAGTGTAAATAAATTGTTAATTTCTATCATTTTTTCTAATGACATCATTTATTTATATTTATAGATTAATGTAAAGAAATTGTTAATTTTTATAAATAAATAACTTTTTAAAAAGTAGTCAAAAGTTATAATAAATGGTGTAATATTTATCTTGATTGTAAAACATATTTTTGCATTCAAATTCTTATCCATTCATTTTTAATAACGTATTAAAAAATAAATATTTTTATATTTAATTTACTTTTAATCTAATTCATTAAAAATCAATTTTTATCACCACAAAATCGACACATTCTTATACAAAAATTAATCTAATTTAAATAAAAATATTTTGATTTGAATCTATTTTTAAATTTTTAATTTTTAATTATAAAAATATTTTATATTTTAAAAACACAAAAATAAATAACTTGTTCATGTCAAAGACAACCGATAAAATATTAAAAGGTAATATACAGAATAACAATGATTCATTATATTTGAAATATATGAAATACTAGAAAAATAAAAATTAATTTAAATCATAAATATTATTAAAAATAATAAATTAATAAAGTACATATATATATATATATATATATATATATATATATATATATATATATATATATATATATATATATATATATATATATATATATATATATATATATATATATATATATATATATATATATATATATATATATATATATATATATATATATATATATATTATTTTAAATGAATCTTAAATTCTGATTATTTTTCAAAAAAAATAACAAAGTGCATTTAATAATATCAGATATAGGTGTTCGCGGTGTGGTTTGAGTGATTTTAAAACAAAAAATTATTTTAACCACAAGAGAAAAAAAATGTACGGTTTAGTTTAGTTTAGTTGGCTTTTATAAATAAAACTGAACCAAACCAAATTAAATCAATCTGGTTTAATCTTTTTATTGAGTCAGACATACACATATATATATATGGTAACATAATTTCGAGTTTAGTCATACATACATTACTAAATAACAATAAAACTCATCATATTTAGATAGCAACTTCTCATTTAATGTATAAACATTAGATTAGACAAAATTAGAATAATAAACATAAAACAATAACATGAAACAATATCAAATACAATATCAAAAATATTATAATAAAACAAAAAAAATAGAGAAGATAAAAAATTAGTGAAGATGAAAAAGAAAGAACGAAAGAGATGAGAGATTAGAGAAGAAGACGTGTGATAAAAACAAAATTAGAAGAGAAAATAGTAGCATAAAAATGAAAAGATGAAAAAGAAATAATATAATAAAGTAAAAATTAGAGAAGAAAATGTGAGATGCACCTAGCAAAGAAGACACGATACTGCTATGGGAGATTTAAGAAGGTTGAAACTGAAATCCTAAGTGTAAATGATGTTGTGTATTATCAAAAGAAGTATTTTGTATATTGTATCCACAGAGACTGGAGCGATATTACGAACACTTGGATTACCAATATCCTTGAAGTTAAAGTACGAGTAAGACGGGATAATTGAAAAGTAACGAAAATACGAAAAATAACTTATAACGAAAATGACGTAAGTGAAAGATTTTATGGGAGATAATCTTGTAGGGACTGATATTCCTCTACCTTCACATATGTATCTTTTTTATTACTTGTGTTAGTTCTGTTTCCATTCATATTTCCATGTACTATGTCAAAATCATATGTATGTATACACAATAGTTTTACGATTTTTCTCGGTTTGTTTAATTGACGATATCTCAACCGATTAAACAACTCGATTAATCATAGGCTCGAGTATTTGATATGGATCTTAAACCTAATTATATGTCTAGAAATTAGTATTTAAGTGATTCTTATCTTTTGTTCTTGAATTCAAATGCAATTTTCATTAACAATTGGATTCATTAAGATTTAGCACTATAAAGAAGATATAATCAATAATCATGAAAATATTCTTTATATTAAAAGCATAATCGAATAAGATACATACGGTTTGGTAGAGTATTCAAATCCCTAGCAAGAGAGAGTTTAGCTATCCATTCTCATGGTAGCTTGCACAAAAAGGAAGAGTTGGAGATGAATGAGCATCAATGACGATTCCTCGATCTTTGATGCGTATCTTCGATTCTCTCTCTTAATTATCTATTACAATATTTCTATATTCAACTAATATCAAATGTAATTTCTAAAAATCTGGATATCCCTCTACAACTGACCTTGGTCCCTTTTATAGATTTCCTGGCCGCCTGAGTTCTCTGAGCGAACCATACTTTGCTTCGCGAGGCCTCTGTTTCTTCTCAATTAAGTTTTTGTCTTGCAACTTGTCTTCTGAGGCAGCCAAAGTTTACTTTGCGACTTAATCCTCGCTTCGCGAACTCTGTTACTTCAGCTTTAAGGAATCAGAACTCTGGACTTCGCTCTTCCTCGCTTCCAGTGAACTTTAGATTTTTTGCTACTGACTTGGTTTCGCTACGCGAAGTTAGTATCGTGAAGCGAATTGGGCTTTCGCTGCCTTTCACGTTCTTTCGCTTCCAACGAATCTTGGGTCTTCAGTTCTGGAATTTTACTTTCGCTTCGCGAGATAATTTCGCTTAGCGAACGTTCTTTTTCTGGAATTTTTCTGTAGCGAAACAGGATAATGTTTTTTCTTGTTTTCTTCATCTTATGGTCTTCTTTCCTGCAAAGTTTGAGCATAGTTAGTAAGAATACCATTTCTTTGATAAAATACTTGGTTTGTATTATTAAATGCTTTAGAAAACTCGATAAATGCTCGACTTTCGTAGAAGACTTTTTGTCGTTTTTGAGCATTTATTAAATTCTCCTCAACCTAAATTCTTGATTGTCCTTAATCAATGATCGAAAAAATTCTCTTCATCCTTTTGTTTTGTTTCCATCGAATTCGTGAAAAGCTATGGTTCAAATCTGGAGTATGCTTCCACCAATGGATTTTTGTTTTCTTTTTCACTTTGGTAGAATTAAGCATGATAATGTAATAATATTTCATACAAGGATTATTTCATGATTTCATTAATGCAAGCCATGTTTTTCTTTTTTTGAACCATCCTAACACTCTTTCTTCATAAAAATGATGAAGATTTTCTTTTAAGTGTAAATGGTGCGTTGAACTGTCTTGAATAACCTTGTCAACATCTTGATCAATTCATAATTTCATCTTTGATGATTTTTCTTTTTGAAATCTCTCATGAGCATGAGTACCAAGGATATGTGGTGTATTTATGAGATGAGGTTTCTAATCTTTTTCCTTTTGTAAATTATGCTTCTTTTGGCTTTGAGGAGGTTTCAGGTTTTGAGTTTTACTTTTTCTTTCTTTTTCTTTCTTCTCATGAATTCTTTTTCTTTCTTTTCTTTTCTCCCCAGTTATATCTTTTTCTTTCTTTTCTTTCTTTTCTTTCTTCTCATGAATTCTTTTTCTTTCTTTTCTTTTCTCCCCAACTATATACTTGAGTTATTTGGTCAAGTGATTTTTTTGCTAGGCTTTTTCATGATTTTGTGAGGGTTATACTTGAGTTATTTGCCTCATCATTTGTTCTATCCTTGAGCTCATGATTCACAAAATAATTTTGCCAAGTAATCGTTTAGATTCCTCATGAACCAATCGAGTTTCAATCAAGGATTATTCATAAATATTTCCTTTTGTGCACAATGGAAGGCTCCTCACTTTTCTTATTTGTTGGCTATGAGATTCAAGCAAGATAATATGAGTTTTCAAAATTGAAGCATGAAATGATTTGTGCAGACCATCATTACAAAATCATAATATTATTCTACAAAGCTTTTGAAAACATGTACCTTTGCCTTTATGCATTTTGTCCAAAGTATTATCATTACCATGCATGTTTCATTGAATTTCGGTTGGAGCAAAAAAAAAACTTCTTAGCTTTTGGAGCTTTCAACCTTTGATGTGAGGTCAATCAAGAATGTCCATCCCATTTTTGAAGGGTCACAAGTTACCGAAACAAAATTTTACTTTTGCATACGTACCAAGTGTCATGAGTTTTTACGGTAATATTACCGTAAAAAAGTATTACAATAAAAAAAACACAAAATCTGACTTGAAAATAGGAATAAAAATACTAATAGGAATGAAACTACTTAATGCAATTTAAATACTGAAAGCATTATAAAATGTCACTCATTTAAAGGCGAGCTTTCAGCATGATCATCATCCTTTACTCTTCTCCTCCCATGAACTCGGATTCCATGTCATCACTTGCTTCTGATGCAGTTTTGGAACCTCCTGAAGTTCCAGCTTCAGTCTCCTCTTCAGGGCCAGCCCCCTGCTCTTGATAGAAAGGCCTGTCCCCAGGCCACGCAATGTATGCACTGAATTCGTCAGGCGTCATGAACTGCTGGCCTTCATTGGACTGCATGAACTGCTGGCCTTCATTGGACTGCATGCCAGGTTGAATCTGCATCCTGTAAAAAGAATCATGTAAGGCAAGAATAACTCTATGATTGAGATCATTTTGATCCCAAGTGTATGAGAAGCCTTGGAGGAGGCGTGGATCCCAATTTCCAAAATTAAGAGTAGCGGATGAAGTCTCCCCTATCTCATTTTTCTTAATCTTCTTCTCTAAACAATAGCGATCCACATACTTGTCATCCACCTTTGTTTTGATTTTGAAGATGGTGAGATTTGGAAGCCATACTCGTGAGGCAATGAGCAATCCTATGATGAGGCCGGGAAAAACAAGAGGGCATAAGGACTTGATTCTAGACCCAAATTCCTTACCACTTCCAGTCACGTTTCTCATCTCATTGGATATTATCCGTGAAACATCAATCCTCCGTCTGATCATCATTAGATGCAGAAGCTTAGCCGTGTCCATTGTGAAGGTGGAGGCATGACTTCTTGGCCTCACGTTGTGCAGAATGAAAAGAAGAAGGACTTGAGCTTCGGGTTTCAGATCATCCCTATGGTAACGGATTGCAACTTCCGACAAATTCCTTTCCACACTTCGTCCCTCCAATAGAATTGCCTTTGAGATTTTATCAACATTTTCTTCACCATTGATTGCAGCTTGGTAGTAACACAATTGTCCTTCTTTCAAAATAAGAGGATCACCCAAGAATTCACTGATTGCATTGAAATGAATTGTCCTTCCTGCAACTTTGGTAGAGAATGAAAATGGTGTTCCTTTTGAGGGAAAAGCATTGGCATAGAATTATCGAATGATCTCCGTGTTTACGTTGCAATGGGGCTTCTGGAGTTTCGTCCACTTGCGTTCTCTCCACAAATCACAAAGGGATTTATACTCACGTTCAGGGTTAATAGCAAAAATCCTTTCAGGAAAGACGCGTCTTTCCATCAATTCGTCGAACCTTTGTTGTTGCTCCGGTCCATTGAAGCGAGTTTGGTCGTAAGATTCCTGTGCTCTTGATTTGCCAGCCCCAGAGGTTTTTTTCTTCTTGGAGGTATTGTCCTTTTTTGGAGCCATGCCTGCATTGATATCACAAAATATCTTCTGTTAGAAAAATGGTTTTCTGCTATATCATGAGGTTCGCTTTGCGAGATTCACTTTGCGTCGTGAACTCTGCGATATCTGCAAAATTTTGGGCAGAGCTATGCTTTCTTACTTCTCTTTTTCAAGCATATGAATGATCAACAGACATGGGATCTAACATATATTATGCAATGTTTTCCTCTTTTTCAACTAGACAAGTAAGTAACAAGTGAAAGTATGGTTACATGTTATATTATTGTTCCATCATTTATGAGCTAGGAATAAGAGATGTTTGCTTTTATGTTTTCAAGTATGCTCTTACCAAGTGATTCACATGTGTAAGAAATCAGTAGAGAAAAACCCCTTTTTCATTAGAAAGACCAGATTTTGCACAACTCTATTTTATGACAGAAACACAAATTTAAGATGTAAGAATTCATATACTTTTCATACCTGATGTTGCTGGTCTCTTGGATATGTAAAGGAGGGAGGTTGTTGTGCCAAAAAGAAAAGATGAAGAAGTGATATTTGTGATATGTGTAAGTGAGAGGAAGGATGAAGTAATTTTAGGGTAAAAAGTGAATAGGAACAATAGACAACTGTTTGGGAACAATCATTAGGCATGCATAAAGAGGGGTAGCCTAGTAGGTGGTGTTTTTAATGACCATAAAGTCATTCTGATCACCGCAAGTTTGCTTCGCGAAATAAGTTTGTTATAGCGAAATTTTCTGGGTCGAGCATTCGCGTCGTGAACCTAAGTTCACTTAGCGAACTCTGCAAAATCAGACTATTTTGCATATCTGCTTCTTTGCTTTACCATGTTCCATGTTCGCAAAATAATTGTCTAACAATATGAATTTAGTAGATACTTACAGTGTCAGGTTGCCTCCCGAAAAGAGCTCTTTTAACGTCATTAGCTTGACGCTTTTGCCACTTCTATGGTTCGTGTAACGGAATGGTAGTGGTGATTCGATCGACCTCACCCCCAAATTATAGCTTTAGTCTCTGACCATTGACAGTCCAGGTTGCATTAGTGGTTGGGTCCTCTAATACAACAGCTCCATACGGCTTAACCTCTTTAATTTGGAATGGTCCTGACCACTTTGATTTGAGTTTTCCGGGGAACAATCTTAGTCGTGAATTGAAGAGTAAGACCATTTGACCAACTTTGAAATCCTTTGGCAGAATTTTACTATCATGGTATCACTTCACCCTCTCTTTGTATAGTTTGAACGATTCATACACTTGCAACCTTATTTCACCAAGTTCTTGTATTTGTAGCTTCCTTTTCATATCGGCTTGTTGTGAGACAAAATTGAGAGCTCTTAAAGCCCAAAAAACTTTGTGCTCAAGTTCCACTGATAAATGGCAGACCTTACCGTATACCATTTGAAAGGGAGTGAGGCCTATTGGTGCTTTGTATGCGGTGTGATAAGCCCAAAGAGCTTCATCGAGTTTTAATGACCAATCCTTTCATGAGGTTGAAATAGTTTTTTCTAAGATTCTTTTAATCTCACGATTGGATACCTCAGCCTGTTCGTTCGTTTGTGGATGGTACGGTGATGCTAATTTGTGTTTAACACCATAATGTTCAAGAGATTTCTCTATTTGTGCATTACAGAAGTGCGAGCCTCCATCACTAATCAGGATCCCTGGTGTGACAAACCTTGTGAAGATGTTTCTTTTTAAGAATTTCACTATGGTTTTGTTGTCCGCTTTTGGTGAATCTATTGGTTCAACCCATTTGGAAACGTAATCAACAGCCACCAAGATGTATTCATTGTTGAGAGATGAGGGGAAGGGTCCAACAAAATCGATCCCCCAACAATCGAATACCTTTACTTCTAACATACTCTGCATTGGCATTTCGTTTCTTTTTGTGATTCCGCCAGCCCTTTGACAGTTATCGCAATTCTTGGCATGTTCATACGTATCTTTGAATAATTATGGCCAATAAAATCCTGCTTGCAGTACTTTTGCATTTGTTCGTTCACCACTATAATGACTTGCATATGGTGAATTATAGCAGTGCCATGTAATGCTTCTCGATTCTTCTTTTGTGACACATCGTCTTAGTAACCCATCAGCCCCAATTTTAAACAAGTATGGATCGTCCCATACGTAATGAGTTGCATCGCGTAAGAACTTCTTCTTTTGTTGCCAATTGAGATCTTCGGGAATAAGTCTCGATGCATTGTAATTTATAAGATCTGCGAACCATAGCCTTTCCTCAATCATGAGCAGTTTTTCATCGGGAAATTCTTCAAGGACTTCTCTTTCTTCTTTGGTAATTTTAGGATTTACCAACCTTGACAGATGATCAGCAACTAAGTTCTCGGTCCCTTTCTTGTCACGAATCTCTAGATCAAATTCTTATAAGAGGAGCATCCAACGAATTATTCTTGGTTTTGAATCCGCTTTGTTGATCAAGAATTTGATTGCTGCATGGTCAGTGTGATACGGTGGGAGAACTGACTTGATGTTTTGCGTTTCGATCGCATTTGTGTGGATAGCAAGAGTCGCCACCGACTTTTCTTTTATCCAAAAGGAAAGGTAAAAAAGCACAAGAAAGACCTTTGGAGATTATTTCTCGGGTTTGGGGGGTAGATTATGAAAAGGGAATATATTAGCACCCTTTTCATCCATGGTTTTCCATGGGCTCTTAGTTACTCGTTTAGATCACTTGCTTTCATTTGACAATGTGCTTGTGGTGTGGGCTTTGAAAGTATTTTGAAAAAAATCTTTTTGTAATGGTTCTCGTTTCTATAAGAACGCGTACAAAGTTTTGTTTCGAAAAGTGGTTCAAAGATGTGTTTGTGAATCGTGTTTTGGAAAGTGTTTTGAAAAGATGTTTTGCAATGGTTCTTGTCTCTATAAGAACGTATACAAAATGTTTTGTCTTTTTGAAAATGTTTTGAAATGAAAGTGTAGGTGTAAAAAGTTTTTATCGTGAGCAAGCGAATATATCTACTCGAAAGGGCTTAAATTGTTCTTTTCTTCCTCCTTTTAATGGTGCTATCTTACCATTGATTTGGTAAGAAGCCCCATCGTTGGATGTGAAGGGACATGCATGGGTCAATTTTTACAGTCATCGAAAGCAACTTATGAGACGCTTTAGCAATTTTTGTAAGGGACGAGATCGCTTTAATCAAAGGCAACGTCGAGGGTCATCGAGGGACTACGATCTTTTTTATCGAAGGGTCATTGCTAAAGTGTCCCATATTCGAGGGACATGATTGTATTTTCGAGGCAACGAGCGAGGTTACCCTAGAGGTGCACGTGTGAAAAAGTGTGTTGGTTTCAAGTTATTTTATTCTTTGATTAGGATATCTAGCGATTGATTTTGAATCTTTCCATACACGCCTAATTACTATACAATATAAGGAAAATAGTAAATTGCGGGAATTGAAATTCTACGCTATTACAAAGTATTCGGGAATGGGGGTACAATTTTTACAAATGGGGATGAGTCAAATGCGATAAAAAGGGTTCAAATAGCAAACAATACAACAAAATCAAATTTTGAGCGATTAATTAAAGCTACAATAATCTATGAGATAAAATCAACAAAATATGGAAATGAAATTTTAGATATTTACTTGAAGGGAAGGAAGTAAAACCTATTCTAAAAATGAAATAATTGACTAGAGGAAATTAAAATCGTATGCATTATCTTTTTGTGTTTTTAATTATGTAAGTAACAAAAAATTAAGAAGGATAAAAGTAAATTCTATTATTATTTTTTGGTGTTTTATTATATGTAAATTAAATCTAAAACAAGGTTTATTAAATAAAGAAAAAGAAATTGATAAAAAAAATATTTGCAAAGTCTAAATCAAATTAATTATAAAAAAAGTATATTTTAGGTTTAATAGTATTTTGTATAACAAAAAGAAAATAAAAAGAAAATAAACTAAAAAAGGAAAAGAAAAATGACGGGTTGGGTCAACAGGCCCAAAGGGGGCCGACCCGGTTTTTGGCATGGACAAGGAAAAGAAAAAGAAAGTTTGTAACCCTAATGAGGCAAAGAAACGGCGCTGGATTATGTTGGAAATGGAAAAAAAAAGTTTTCTCTCACTCAGAAACAAAAGAGGCGCATGCATTCTCCTCTCTCATCGCTCTCAAGCTTGGTATCTCAACCTCTCTGACTCTTTTAATCGTTTCAAAATTCTCCTACAATGTCTGGGCTGCGGTTCTCGATTGAAGGTTGAAGGTGCATGCAGGTTGTTGGATGATGGTGATGATGTGAAGTGGCGGACTTGTCGGCTTTTTTTTAGCGATTTTCTTGAATGATGATGATTTTGAGATGGTTATTGCTTGATTCTGAGTTTTGCTGATGGTTAACAGTTTGGGATTTCAGTGATGCTTTGTTAACAGTTTTTTTTGTTTGATGCTTTGTTAATGGTTTTTGAGTTTGATGATGGTTACTAGTTTTTGGATTTTGAGGCTTTGTTATAGGTTTTGTGAGTTTTGAGGCCTTGTTACAGTTTTGGGATTTTGAGACTCTGTTACTGTTTTTGTGTTTGATGTTGTGTTAATGGTTTTGGGATTTTGAGGCTCTGTTATTGTTCTTGTGTTTGATGCTGTGTTAATGGTTTTTGAGTTTGATGATGGTTACTGGTTTTTGGATTTTGAGGCTTTGTTACAGGTTTTGTGAGTGATGCTGGCTTTGTTACAGTTTTGGGATTTTGAGGCTCTGTTACTGTTTTTGTGTTTGATGATGTGTTAACGGTTTTTGAGTTTGATGATGGTTACTGGTTTTTGGATTTTGAGGCTTTGTTACAGGTTTTGTGAGTGATGTTGGCTTTGTTACAGTTTTGGTGGTTTGTATTAGTTTGTAGTGATGTTAGTTCTGAGCTTGGACCAAGATTCATCCTACTGCATTTTTCTGTTCTTATTCTATTATTGTTATTTTCTTAACTGACTACCTAACAATGAATATGCAGATGGCAGAGAAAAAGAAAAAAATGATTCAAGATGAATGCAGAAAAGGGATAGAGATTTTACCTTGATGCTGGCCTTTGCTTGACAGAGAAGTTGGACTCTATTCTTTTCTCTGTATTTTTCTTCTTTTTCTGAAGGGCGGTGCTTGAGAAAATGATGATCAATCCTTTGTGTTTTTTTTTGGTATGCTTTTGTTATACTGCTTGTATGCTGTTGTTTCTTTTTGGACAATGAATCTCTCTTCCCCTCTCTTGTGCCGAATGGCCCTCTTTTATGCTGAAACATCAAAACTTTTTGGGGGGAAAACCATTGGGTTTGAAAAATTATGCTGTGTTGTTTTTGCTTCCTCTTGTGGAAGTTTTGACTTAGCCTATATTTGTGCAATTTTGGGTTGTATGTTTGCAGCTACTTGGACAAAATTTGGCTTTTTGTGAACAACATATGAAGGGCTGCAATGCAGTCCTTTTTTGACAGCATTTTGGCTTTTTGTGATTGTGTCTTTTTTATTGTGATGCAAACTGATTTTTCAGCATTTGAACCCATGATAAAACCATTGATTTTGACTTACATTTCTCTTTATTTTGTCCTCTGTGAACCAATAGAAAATTGCGATTTGCAATGGACCAAATATGGACGAAACGTTGTCCCCTTATTTCTGATTCTTTTTACCAATCCCTAATGATGAAAATATAGAGATTTTCTTTGAAATTTTCCAATATTCCAACATGAATTTTTCTAACCAATGCTTTTTTTTTGTTTACATGTACGGCCCATTGGATTGACGACGAGTGGCTTGAAGCATTTGAAGAAAGCTTGATGATGAAGAAAACTCTTTTTGTAGTTTTAATGCATTATTAAGAATTTGTAACATAACTTTTTTTGGTAATTGCAAACTTGTAAAAACTTAAGCAATTGTACATTCTTTGATTTTGAACAATATTTTGGATGTAAGTCTTGTATCGAAGGAAATTGAATGATAATGGTGAGGACTTAAGTATTCAAAAATCACTTTGTAGTCTTGTAGGCTTCTTATGAAATTTAAATGAAGAATGATGGGTTGACTTTTGAATGTATCCTTGAAAAGTTGAATTTGGAATAAGATTTGGACTTGAAATTGAGAATGGAAATTTGGAATAAACCCCGCCTTGTAATATGTAAAATCGATATGGACTCGATTCTCATGTAGAACTTTTGAACTTGAATGGATAATGAGACTTTGAATGAAGTTTATGAACAAACTGATTGCGCCTAGCAAAACTTGAATCGTTTGAACTTGACCTTGAATCCACGGATTTAGCACATTGAATTTTAAATGAACGCATGAGAAACAAATGGACTTGAAAGTATTAATGAATGTCTTGTAAAATTTCATGGTCTTCCAAACGCACTTTAACCTTGATCGTTGAAATAATCTTATAGACAATACTGTTTGTGATACTTTGCACAAATAATCACTTCATGATATTGAAAATTGAAGACATTGTGAATCTCAAAATTTGGACAGGAGTTTCTTGCGACTAGGTCAAATTTGCAAAATGACCTTTAAAACATTCGAATTCTCTGATGATCTTTCGCACATAATTAAATCTTAACTTGTGAAGAGAAAATAGAGATGACGTCAAGGAGAGTCATACGCAAAAGAAACGCCCAAAAAATATGGAATAAAGAAAGAGTTACAGTCACTTGAACTTGATGTCGCAAAAGGTCATCTTTTGGGCTACTGGAGTCATTTTCAGTCGTCTGAACCACTGACTGAGCAAACTCAAAATGCGAGGCTTGAAACTTGGCACAAATATCTCTGATAACACATGAAGGACCATAAAGACCGTTTGAATCTTTGAAAACTCATTTTCTTTTGAGAACTGCAAAACCCTAATTGCTGATTTACTGTCTCAGAGGAGAATCTGTATGTTCAATCTATGAGCCAACTTGAATATCTGGGAAACTCTAGGATTGTATTTTGTATGAAAAATGGGAGGGCAAATTTTAGGGTACAACAATCAGTATAACAAATAATCTTGGATCCTATAAGATAAGACCAAAAATTTTCTAATGCATAAACTATATTGAGAAGTTCTTTTTATGTGGTTGTGTAATTAACTTGTGCATCATTTAAGACCTTTCTCGCATAGTGTATAGCATGAAAAAATTTGGTTTTTCTCTGTCCCAAAATATCCCCGACCGCTTAGTCACTTGCATCGCACATGAGTTCAAAATTGATTTTTCAATCGGGTGCAGTGGTTACGGGTGTGGTGCTTAATTTTTCTTTTAGATTTTCAAAAGAAGTTAAGCAATCTTTATCAAAATTAAATGACTTGTCTTTGTTTAGGAGATTACTTAAAGGCTTGGCGATCTTTGAAAAATCTTTGATGAACCATCGATAAAACCCGGCATGACCAAGGAATCCTCGGATGCCTTTGACATTGATTGGTGGTGGTAGCTTTTTGATGACGTCAACCTTAGCTTTGTCAAATTCAATCCCTTTGGCTGAAATCTTATGTCCAAGGACTATGCCCTCCGTTACCATAAAATTACACTTTTCCCAATTTAGGACCAGATTCGTTTCCACGCACCGTTTCAGTATGGTGTCCAAATTTTCCAAACATAGGTCGAAAGATTCACCAAACACATAGAAATCGTCCATGAATACCTCAATGCATTTCTCAATCAAATCTGAAAAAATGGCCTGCATACATCTTTGGAATGTTGCTGGTGCATTGCATAAACCGAAGGGCATTCTTCGATATGCGAATATACCAAATGGACATGTAAAGGATGTCTTCTCATGGTCTTAGGGATTCACTGTAATTTGATTGTATCTGGAGTATCCATCTAAAAAACAATAGAACTGTTTCCCAGATAATCTTTCCAAAATTTGGTCCATGAATGGAAGTGGAAAGTGATCTTTTCTTGTTGCTTGATTAAGTCTTCGGTAATCAATGCACATACACCATCCGGTTACGGTCCTTATTGGTATTAGCTCATTCTTCTCGTTTGTGATCACTGTCATTCCTCCTTTGTTTGGTACAACCTGCACAGGACTAACCCAAGCACTATCATAAATTGGATAAATCATACCTGCTTCCAACAGCTTGACGACTTCTTTGCGTACAACTTCTTTCATTGTTGGATTTAAGCGTCGTTGTGGTTGAGTAATTGGTTTGTAGTTGTATTCCATCATGATATTGTGCATACAATATGATGGATTGATTCCTTTCAAATCTAAAAGCACCCAACTGATAGCGTCTTGATTTCTTTTGAGAACTTGAATAAGCTTTGTTTCTTTATTGTTGTTCAGGAATTTGCTGATTATTACTGGTTTCGTGTGTTCTTCATCCAAGAAAACATACTTCAAATGATCCGGTAATAATTTCAGCTCTAAGTTGATGTTATGCTCCAAGGAATTTGCAATTCTTCAATCTTAACCTCTTTTATTGGTATTTCTTTTGCTGAGTTCAGATCTGTTAAGCATTTATCCAGCTCTTTTTTCTCCTCCGGGTCAAGAATATCAATAGCGTCCATGAGTGCTCTCTCTAAAGGGGTTGTCAAGTGAACTTCATCTTGTATTTTCATGATTTCTTCATCAATTGTATCAACTCTAAAATAGGCCCCTTTATCTTTAGGATGTTTCATGGCATCAAAGAGGTTGAAGCTGACCTCTTCATCTTGGACACACACTTTCATTAGACCGTCATCAATATCGATCATCATGCGAGCGGTTTTCATGAAAGGACGTCCCAGAATTAGGGGTACGTCATCATCTTCTTCTATATCCATGACAACAAAATTAATAGGAAATAGAAATTTATCTACCTTGACAAGCACGTCTTCGACGATACCAGATGGCTTTGTAACTGATTTGTCGGCGAGTTACAGAGTCATCCTGGTGTTCTTCATATCTAAGCCTCCAATCCTTTGTATTACGGAAAGTGGAATGAGGTTGATGTTGGAGCCTAGATCAATTAGTGCTTTTCCCATATTTATGTTTCCAATGGTTACTGGTAACATTGCCCTTCCTGGATCCTTTTCTTTTTTAGGAAGAGTGCGTTGAATGATAGCACTGCAGCTTGCGTCGAGGTCTATGGTTTCTTCATTAACGATTCTTCTTTTATTTGTGAGAATTTCCTTCATGAATCGTGCATATGTTGGCATTTTCTCAAGTGCCTCTGCAAAGGGAATATTGATTTGTAATCTTTTGAAGATGTCGAGAAATCGGGTGTATTGCCTTTCTTTATCCTTTTTTGTTAGAGCAAGTGGGTAGGGGAGATTTTGAATAGGTGGATTGAGCATGTTTTCCTTTTCCTCCTTTGTTCGTTGAGTTTTCTGCTCTTTTTTTACTAGCTCCTTGTTGTTTTATTTTTCTTCCTCCTTTTCTTCTACTTCTTCCTTGTTTTCAGCTATGCTTTGTTCTTTTTGTTTGTTGTTGGATGCTTCCACAGTTTTACCGCTTCGAGTTGCAATTGCTTTACATTGCTCCTTTGGATTTGGTTGAGGTGTGGCGGTGAAAACACCTCCCTGTTGTTTTGCCAATTGCTTTGCTATTTGTATGACTTGTGTTTCGAGATTTTTGATTGAAGCGTTGGTGTTTTTCTGATTAGCCATGGACATTTGCATGAATTGCTGCAAGGCATCTTCGAGTTTTGACGTTCTATCCTGTTGATTTGTGTGTTGTGGTTGTTGATTGGTTTGATACGAATTTTTCCTAGTTGTTGTCCCAGCTTCTTACCTCCATCCTTGATTATAATTTTGATTATTTCCTCGTTGGTAGTTTTGATTGTACGGTGCTGATCTTTGTTGCTGATTTCCCATGTAATTGATCTCTTCTTCGAGTGGGGGGGAAAAGTCGGTTTGATGATCTTCTGTGCATAGTTCACATACAACTACTTGGTATGGTGTGCTTGTTTAATTGTGCATCTCCTTAAGTTGTTGTGGCAGTTTTGAAAGTTGTTTGGTCAATTCTTCGACAGTTTGGGTGAGCAATTTATTTTGGGCCAGGATTGCGTCATTTGTGTCCAATTCTAAAATTCCTGGTTTCTTTTGTGAATTTCCTCAATCATACTGACTTTGGTGATCGGTGAGAGCCATTCGGTTGATAATCGCGGTTGCTTCCTCAACACTTTTTTCTATCAATGAACCACCAGCTATTGCATTAAGAATGAGTTTAGTTTGAGGCTGCAATCCCTTGCGAAAAATGTGAATTTGAGTGAGGTTATCAAAGCCGTGGTTTGGACACTTTCGCAACATTGATTTTTAATGTTCCCAGGCTTCACATAGTGTCTCATTTACAGATTGGGTGAATGCGGAAATATCTATTTTTGCATCCATGAACCGACTGTGAGAGAAAAACCTGTTAAGAAAAAGTCTTTCCAACATATTCCAATTTGTCATGGTCTCGGTTGGTTGGTCGAGATACCAATATTTTGCTCTGCCAATCAAGGAGTGCAGAAAAAGTCTCATGAATATTGCTTCTTCTTCAGCTGCTGGTGCATCTAACGTGCCCGCAAGTTCATAGAACTTTATGAGGTGGGTATATGGATCTTCATGGTCCAAGCCTGCAAAAGGATTAGCATAAACCAACTGCAATAAGCCTGTTTTCATTTCATCCCTCCGTGAGGTTGGATTATTGTTAAGACGGGCGAATTGCCTCGGGATGCTTTCACATGGTCCTTCAACAGTTTCTGCTTCTGTCATGATTTTAATGGTTGAAGTTGTTGATAGCTCAGGAGTAATTTCCTTTTTTCTGTTTTTTGCTGATTGCTTTAGCTTCTTAGTGCGTCTTTTGTTCTTTCGGGATATTCTTTCGATCTTGGGGTTAAAAGGTACTAAATTCCTTGAACTTGTACCTCACACACACAAAGCTTTGCAATTCTAACCAATAAATGTTAGGATAAGTGATAAATGTAAGTCTATACAGATTTAATTAGATATACAAACTTTAAAGATGGAAGTAATCGTGAGGTTCGTAATATCTAAACGCCAGTCCCCGATAATGACACCATTTTGATGTTGTGTATTATCAAAAGAAGTATTTTGTATATCGTATCCGCAGAGACTGGAGAGATATTATGAACACTTGGATTACCAATATCCTTGAAGTTAAAGTACGAGTAAGACGGGATAATTGAAAAGTAACGAAAATACGAAAAATAGCTTATAATGAAAATGACGTAAGTGAAAGGTTTTATGGGAGATAATCTTGCAGGGACTGGTATTCCTCTGCCGTCACATATGTATCTTTTTTATTACTTGCTTTAGTTTTGTTTCCATTCATATTTCCATGTACTATGTCAAAACCATATGTATGTATACACAATAGTTTTACGATTTTTCTCGGTTTGTTTAATTGATGATATCTCAATCGATTAAACAACTCAATTACTCATAGGCTCAAGTATTTGATATGGATCTTAAACCTAATTATATGTGTATAAATTAGCATTTAAGTGATTCTTATCTTTTGTTCTTGAATTCAAATTCAATTTTCATTAACAATTGGATTCATTAAGATTTAGCACTATAAAGAAGATAGAATCAATAATCATGAAAACATTCTTTATATTAAAATCATAATCAAATAAGATACATACTATTTGGTAGAGTATTCCAATCCCTAGAAAGAGAGAGTTTAGCTATCCATTCTCATGGTAGCTTGCACAAAAAGGAAGAGTTGGAGATGAATGAGCATTAATGACGATTCCTCGATCTTTGATGCGTATCCAGCTCGTATCTTTGATTCCCTCTCCTAATTATCTAATACAATCTTTCTGTATTCAACTAATATCAAATGTAATTTCTAAAACACTAGATATCCCTTTGCAACTGATCTTTGTCCCTTTTATAGATTTCTTGGTCGCCTGAGTTCGCTGAGCGAACCATACTTCGCTGAGAGAGGCCTCTGTTTCTTCTCAATTAAGTTTTTGTCTTGCAACTTGTCTTCTAAGGTCACCAAAGTTCGCTTCACGACTTAATCCTCGCTTTGCAAACTCTGTTACTTCATCTTTAAGGAATCATAACTCTGAACTTCGCTCTTCCTCGCTTCCAGCGAACTCTAGATTTTTTGCTACTGACTTGGTTTCGCTACGCAAAGTTAGTATCGCAAAGAGAATCGGGCTTTCACTGCCTTTCGAGTTCTTTCGGTTCCAGCGAACCTTGGGTCTTCAGTTCTAGAATTTTACTTTTGCTTAGCGAGATAAGTTCGCTTAGGGAACGTTCTTTTTCTGGAATTTCGCTGTAGCGAAACATGACAATGTTTTTTCTTGTTTTCTTCATCTTATGGTCTTTTTTCCTACAAAGTTTGAGCATAGTTAGTGAGAATACCATTTCTTTGATAAAATACTTGGTTTGTATGATTAAATGCTTTAGAAAACTCGATAAATGCTCGATTTTCGTAGAAGACTTTTTGTCGTTTTTGAGCATTTATCATTGAACAAGAGAAAATTGTTTGCAAATGTAAGGTTAAGGAATAATAGGTGTGGTGTTGGTTGATTGTAGGTTAAGTGAAGTTTGAGTTATCACATAATGCGGTTTGATTCGGATAGCAAAATGCAAACTGCAAATTGAACGAACCGTGCGATTTTGTTAAAAATGACCCAAATACATCCGAATCAAATGCGATTTTTAACGGTTTTCGATTTGGTTCGGTTCGGTTTGTGATTTTCTATTAGTTTGGTTCAATTTTGAGCACCTCTAAATTACCATGTTTGTGTGGTGTCTTCGTTTTATAAGTTTGCATTTGTATTTGAGTTGGTTTGAAGTTAAGTACCTCTACGTTTTTTGTCAAAAAGTGACTTGATAGCTCAGTTGAATCTGATTTTAATTAAAAAGTTAAAAAGATAATAGATATAAGTGAAGGATAAATTAGTAATATGATAATATTTGTTGAAGTGTGTCTTAAAATCTTTGTTGATTAAGAGAAATAAAATTTGTTTCAAAATTGTCAAAAATCAAGAAGACGAAAAACAACAAGAATGTTCGATTAAGGCGGTTTGTGGATTTGACCGGTTCGATTTGCGGATTTGTTATTTAATGTTAGAATATTTAATATATATTAATTTAGAAATAGTATAAATTAATAAAAAATATATTATAAGATATTTAAAATATTTTTTTCTAATAATTAATGGATTATGTTTTTTGGGCTTGGGTTTTTGCTATTGTAAATATGTATCTATTTGTTATGTTTAAAGGGGTGAATCTTAGAGTTTACAGAAAAAGACTGGAGCAAGGATTTAGGATCTTCTAAAGGGGAACCTTAAAAAGACAAAGGTTTAGGGAAACCTTTGGAGTTGCTTAATGTTATTGGAAAACACTGGTTACACCTTGGGTTTGAGTTATTCATATATTGAGATTTTGAGAGGTTAGGGAACACTTGGGTAGCAAATAGGGTTGTTCTAGGACGCCTTCAGGGTTGTTCTTGGAAACCTGAAGGCGAAGGCTATTTTCTTATAACTCATATGTAATCTTTTGTAACAACTTTATGAGTATAGTGGATTAGAGAGTTGCTCTCTCCCCCAGAGTAGATCGTTTGATCAAACTGGATAAACAAATATTTCATCTTTTTCTTGCCTTATTCTGTTATATTATATATATATATATATATTGATTATTATTGTTGTATGTCATTTATTTTGGTTGCTACTATTCTTTTCCTCACATATTAAAATTGAACCTTTTCGTTATTCACAACAAGTGGCACCCATCGTGGGACAGAGGGGTATTGTTTACAAATGAGTATCATGGGTAGATGAGATCGAGAAATTTTATGATAACAACGACTTCGGGTTGTGGAAAATTAAGATGCAAGCAATATTAATTCAAGAGAAGTGTATCGATGCTTTGAAGAATAAAGCCTTGATGCCTGAATGACTTACACAGGTACAGAAGACCGAGATGGTGGATAAGGCCAAGAGTGTCATTATCTTGTGCCTCGAAGATAAAGTTCTACGAGAAGTCTCCAGAGAGAAAATTGCGGTTTCTATGTGGGAAAAAATTGAGTCATTGTATCTGACCAAGTCTATGGCTCATACGTTGTGTCTAAAGCAACAACTTTATTCATTTTGAATGATGGAGAACAAATCCATAGTTGAGCAACTTACATAATTTCACAAGATTATTGATGATCTTGAAAATATTTAAGTGAAGATTGAAGATGGGGACAACGTTTTACTCTTGTTAAGTTCATTATTCATATCCTTTGAGAACTTTAAGGATGCCTTCCTTTATGGTAAGGAAGGTACTATCATTTTGGATGAAGTCCAAACGACGGTAAAATCCAAAGAATTTTCAACGGCGAAAGATTCAAATATTGAAGATAGTGGTGAAAGCTTAAGTGTGTCAAGAGGAGGAGTTGAGTGTAAAGAGATTTCCAAATCAAATACGTTTGACAAATCAAAGGTAAAATGTTTTAATTGTCAGAAAACTGGAAACTTTAAGAAGGATTGTCCTGAGAGAAAGGTCAATGAAGATTATGTTCAAGTTGTAGTTGTCTTGGATGAGGATGGTTATGAGGATGTAGGTGCACTAGTTGTATCGAGTTTGGAAACTGAAGATAGTTGGGTCATTGACTCAGGTTGCTCTTATCATATGTGTCCAAGAATAGAATACTGTGAAACTTTAAAGATGGTGAAGGTTTCGCCTTGGTGATAATAAGGCTTGCAAGGTTCATGATATTGGTACGATCAGACTTAAAATTTTTGATGATCGTGAACTTCTTATTCACAGAGGTATGTTCTAGAACTCAAGTGAAATTTGTTATCTATAAGTAAGTTTGATGATCCAAGATATTGCACTAGATTTAAATATGGAGTGTTGAAAATTTTGCATGATGAAGTGATTATTGATAAAGGGTCTAAAATATGTGGTCTATATATTTTAGAAGGTTCATATGTTGTTATTCATTCATCATTCACTAGTGGAGGCTTTCATGACAAGAAAAAGGTATGGGATTTGAGGTCAAGACGTTATGAATGCCTTGAGGCTATTTCAAAAGTGTATAATAAATTTTGTAGAAAACAAAGGATAAAAATGCATGTTACTGTTGAGTTGTTATTGAGTTTTTTTTGGAAGGGGGGGTGTGATGTCAAAACAACTTACTTGGTTGGTAGAGAATTTCTTCAGAGGAATAATAGTAAAAACCAAGGGATAAACCTGTTAGAAACTATAACGGAGAAAACTCAGTTTGAGGTGGAGTTTCCTACTATAGATGCTAGTAGTAGTGAGGAAACAATTACATAGATCTCTGATTATCACTTGACCCGTGATAAGGTAAAGAGGGTTATTGTAGCATCTCAAAGGGATAATTATGCTAGTCTTCAATGTTATGCTTTGAATGTGGCTGATGGATTGTAAAATTCAGAAAGAATGACCTTCAGAGAGGCATTTGAAAGCAGGTGGAGTCAAAGGTGGTTGGATAATCATACTCGTGGGCTTGTTAAATTACCTAGGCAAAAAGGGTAACTGGAAACAAGTGGATGCAAGTGGTGAGATCAAGATTTAATGGTGACGTGAATTTGATCAAGGTTAATTATTAGAGTTTCACCATGGTAGAGAACAACAAGGTTGTTGGTGGTTAAATTGGCATCAACACAATTTCATGTCAAGGTGGAGATTATTGAAGTGTGCCTTAAAATCTTTGTTGATGAAGAAAAAGAAAACATGTTTCGAGATTGTCAAAAAATCAAGAAGCCTAAAAACAACAAGAATGTTCGGTTGGACGGTTCGCAGATTTCGGATTTGACCGACTCAATTTGCGGATCTGATAGTTATAATATTTTATTCTAATAATTAATTGGTTATGTTTTTTGGGCTTGGATTTTTGGTATTATAAATATGTAACTCTTTGTTGTGTGTAAAGGGGGTGAATCTTAGAGTTTAGAGAAAATGCTAGAGCAAAGTTTAGGGTCTTCTCAAGAGAAATCTTAAAAATGAGAAAAGTTTAGGAAAATCTTTGGAGTTGTTTAAGGTTATTGAGAAACACTACTTATACATTGAGTTTGAGTTATTCATATATTGAGAGTTGAAGAGGTTGAGAAACACTTGGGTAGAAAATATGATTGTTCAGTTGTTCTTGAAAACCTGAAGGCGAAAACTATTTTCTTGTAACTCACATGTAATCTTTTGTAACAATTTTTTGAGTATAGTGAACTGGAGAGTTGCTTTATCCCTCAGAGTAGATCGTTTGATCGAACTGGATAAATAAACTTTTCGTCTTTTTCTCGTCTTATTCTTTTATATTATATGTGTATTGATTATTATTGTTGTAGATTATTTATTTTGATTGTTACTTTTTTTGCCTCACATATTAAAATTGAACTTTGTCATTATTCACAATATTTAAATAGAATGAGTTATAACCGTTAATTTTATTATTATACTGAATATTTAAAAAGTTACTTATTTTTAGAAAATACAATTTTCATTCTATTAAGTTCGCGTTTTTATATTTATGAATAAAATCCTTTTAAAATAAACCTTTTTCTATTTGTTTTTTTCTTCCTAAAGTAAATATTCTTATAGATGTGTTTACACTTTGCAATATTGTTTGATAGAGAAAAAAAATCATCCAAAGATAAAAGCATATATGTTTAGAATTGATCTATTGTAAGTTTAGTTTTACTTTTAAAGTAGAAAAAATACTAGTGTATAAACCAACAATTATTTTAAAAAATAATAGTAAAGATATATAATTGATTTATCTTAATTTTAACAAATTTTTATACTCAATTTTTTTTTATCAATTTATTTTTATATCATATATTCAAACATAAATTTCTATGCATTTAATTCATTTTTAGTCTGATTTTTATTATACATTTTATTTTAGACTGATCCACTAATTAAGTAAGGTCCAATCTACTTCACCATTTAAAACAATCTAATATTTTTGGTCCAATCAGCCATAATGAATTAAAGACGCTTCTCTCTTTTGTCCCTCATTCGAGGAGTTGTGGTCGGTTGACCTTTAGAATCCACGAGACCACCTCTACCTGCTCAGACATACTAGTTCTCACCCTGCTTACCACACGAGGACAACCACTCAAAAACAATCAGAATCACGTTTGCCCGTGAATTCTTTTCTGTTCGTTATAACGGCTAGTTTCGAGCATCTATGTCCATCATAACGGCTAGTTTCTGGCAACTACTTATTTTTGAGAAACCTAATATTCTGGCCCAAAAGTAAGAATCAATGGTCAAGCGTCGGGGACACTATATAAATCTTCACACTTGTGAGGACCAGATATTCAATATTCACTCTAAAAACTCTAAACTTTCTCTTGTAATTATTTGCACTCTTACGTACTTGAGCGTCAGAATATCTTGCAAGTACACCCTCCCCCCTCCTTGATTTCAGTCTTGCAGACTTAATCTATCGATTCATTACAAATTATGATCACCGGTAAGATCACATTCAAAATCAATTCTTGTTACCGCGAAATCAAACACTCGTATTTAAAATGTTAATATATTTCAATTTTAATATAGTTTAATTTGAATCCATTTTTAAATATTTAACTTACAATTATAAAAAATATTATTATTAATATCATAAAATAATAATATATAAATAGTTTTTACATCAAATTAGTAGGATATCCGTGCATTCGCACGAATATTGATATAGTACGTATGTTTTTGTTTTCTAAATGTAATTAAATGTAAATAAAAAGAAAACAAATAAAAAAAATACAAAATTGTCTAAATAAAATAGTTTATTATTTTTAAAAGAGATAATAAATCGGATTCTATATTTTCTTCTGTATATAAAAATATTTAAATAAGCAGTATAATTATTCTTTTATATAATATTTTTGTTTTGAAACTATTTATAAAAAATATTTAAATCAATATTAACTTGTTCTCGTTATTATTCAATATTAAAATCAACAGTTTAATTCAATATCATATGTGTGTATCATAACAGTACTAGTATATTCACACAAGTACTAGAGTAATACACACGCTTTTGTAAATAAGAAAAACAAAATTGTTTTGCCAAAATAGTGTGTTATTTAAAAAAAAAAACTGACATATTTTGAAAATGGTTTTACGACAATAATATATATTTTAATTTTATCATATATTATCTTAAAAAATATTATATTTTAAATTAAAAATAATTTTAAAATAAAAATATTAGCAACATAAATAATTAAAAACAACACATTTTTCTCGTGTTTGAACTCATACATTATTTTAAATATATTTATATTTTTTTTTAATTGTACAAAAATATAATAACACGTGAGTTCACACGGATTCTGATATGATTGTCTGTGCACTCACACAATACAGATATGTTATCCGTGCTCGAGTGATACACACGTTTTTGTTTTCAAAATTTAATAAAAAATATAAATAAGAAAAATAAAATTATTTTATCAAAATAGTTTATTATTTTTAAAAGAAAGACATATTTTTAAAATAAAAATAAAACTATTTTACATCAATAATATATATTTCAATTTTATATATATCTTAAAAAATATTTTATCTTAAATTAAAAATAAAATAAAAATAAATTCTTAAAAGTGTTATATGGCATACGTATTTGTTTATAAAATAAAATAAAAATAAAATAAAAATAAGATAAAGTTGTTTAACCAAAAGAACTTATTATTTTTAAAAGAAAAATATATTTTTATTCATATTTATATCATAAATATAATTGTTTCATATATAAAAATAATTGCATTATTGTATATTTTTCTATATATAAATATTATTTTTATTTTAACATTAATTTTGAATCAATTGTTCTCATTAAAATGCTAAAAATCACAAAGCGGGTAACTACCACCTTTTTCCCATGAGGAGACAACCTGACCACACAGGGACAACACCCCGAGTAGACTAAGGACGGTCACGTCCGATCATGAAGGCTTCAAGGACACCCCGACTAGCTCATCGACCAAGACTGGTCCCCTCACTCGACCTCGCGTATGGCGGGAATCACCCACGATAGGCAGATTCTCCTCCTGAGCATCCTCCTTGTAGGGATGACTACCAACGTCTCCGGATATCACAGAGTCTTCGTGACCCCGAAAAAATTGCATTCATATCCTCCCGACCTTACGGAGGACGCCATCCAGGTAGGGGACCACGTGCGGGTCCCAACTACTCATGTAGGACCTGACAGTCTCTATGTTGGGCCTGCTTGACCAGCTCAATGTAGAGACCTTGGCCCAGCGCTAGGGGCTAAAAATACCCTCTCTTTCGAGAGGGTCAGGTACTCAACACTTTCTTACTCTCACGCTTGCTTGCTCATTCTGCAACTTACTTTGGCATCAGAGTATCTTACAGGTACCCCCCACCTCACTCAAACTTTGCTCGGTGAAGCTGTGATGGTCCATTCTGATCAGGTACGATCAGTGGCGCCGTCTGTGGGAAACTTGCTTCCCCGTCATTCATTTACTCAAGACTAAAGCTAAATCACTCTTCCGACTGTCATGGTTGATCAAACAGTAGAAAACAACATGAAAATCTGCATCGCCGACGTCAACAACAACGTCGCCGACAATAATACCGGCATCGACAATGCTGGTACTGCTAGCCACAACACGGTTCCCACTGTTAATATGCCCGGTCCTTCAGACTATAGAGACGGAGCAACTTCCTCGTCATCATCACTATCTCGACGACTTGAAGACGATCAGCCACCTCCTCAGAACTACCAACCCAACCAATTCCAGGAGGTCCCTGTTCTTGCCGGAGCAGACGCCACGATTAGGGCACTATTCGCAGAAATAAACCAAACAAATTATCTGATCTTCTCTCAAGGAGAGAGATTGAGGGCGCTCGAAGATGCCCGGAGAGCCCCCAGAAGACATAGGAGGCCCCATTCCCCCTCCTCGCCAAGTAGAGGAATGTCCCCAATCTCTTATGCGGAGACATAGGCAGGATGCCTCTCGGAGTCCCTCTCCTCGACCAATCGGGCGATGCCCCACATTAGAGAGGGACCAGCCCGTTGACACGGGGAGACGCGATCAAATCTCCTCACGTTAAGAGCAAAGACTCCCTGGAGACAGGAGCAGGGGAAATAACGAGCGACCGTACTGCCCGAGGAACACTCCGCGCGACCAGGGCCGCCATCATAACCACCACTACAATAGATCTCCTTCTCGCTCGCCAGACAGGAGTGACAAAGACGACCCCCGCGGTCCCTTGTCACAAACCATCATGGAGGCACCCATCCCCCCAGGCATGGAGGAGCCTCCCCATCTAAAGGAGTACGACGACATTACCGACCCGGTCGACCATATAGACGGGTTCGAGGCAATGCTGCATTATCACAATGTCGGGGGACTAATCAAATGTCGGTTGTTCCCCACGACTTTGAGGAAAGTTGTGATGGATTAGTACAAGAGTCTCGCCCCGGGGTCAATCACCTCTTGGCGAAATTTAAAGAAGCAACTCACCAGTTTGTTTACTGCTTCACGTTGACACCCAAAGACTGAAGCAGCCCTTAAGGCTATCGTCTAGAGACACGATGAGACCCTGAGGGAATTTATTGATCAGTTTAACCGGGAGGCCATCCAGGTCCCCTGCATCGATCATATGAAGAGATACTTGCTCAATAGAGGACTTCTCCCGGGAAAGGAATTCAGAAAGGCCGTTGGCATCGAATCACCCCAGACATTCGATGCCCTCCTCGAGAAATCCATATCATACATGGACTACAAGGACAGAGAAGTGGCCAATAGAGCCCAGGACCCCATGAATCGTGGATCAACCAGCAATCTGCGACAACAAGACTCCGACCCTCCTCGACAAACTAGCGAGAATAGGAGGGATGAAAAACCCCGAGACCCTCATGAGCAAAGAGGATCCTTGGGGAGGTTTACTGAGTAAACTCCGCTAACGACTTCCCGCGAGCTCATTTTGGCAGAGTTTGTGAACACAGATTTCAAGGACGGCAGCGTCAAGCGTCCTCGCCCTGCTCCTGCTAAGCCCGTGGCAGTTCGGAGCAAATACTGCCAATATCATCGAAGCCATGGACACTTAACTGAAGATTGTGTCCATCTCAAGGATGCTACTGAGACCCTCATAAAAAGGGGAAGACTCGGGCAATATCGGCGTGGAGATGCACCCTGTCGTAATGCCCGTGAAATAAATGAGATAAAGGAGGATGCCTGACCATCTGACGAGTCGGTCCCCATCTAGACCGCATTCTATGTTACGTGAACGGAGGACTTCTACGTCTCCGAACATATGGAAGAGCCTCTGTCCATGCACAACAGGTGGGAAAGCTTCCCCTCCTCCATGGTCATAAATGGTGGAGGGTTTAATGACATAACTATAAATTCAGCAAAGAGGAAGTTGGACGAATGGCATTACGTGTATGGATTTTACTTGTATGGATTCATTAAACCCTCCACCATTTTACTTGTATGTATTTTTTTGAATTAGGTGTAGGGAGGTCGGAGAACACCCGACATTTGTCGGGATTGGCTTTGATTCCTCGTTCTGTTAGGTAAAAACCGAGGAACTTGCCCGCCTTAACCCCGAAGGTGCATTTCTCGGGGTTGAATCTCATTTTACATTGCCTTGCTTAGGCAAAGACTTTTCTGAGATGCGTAACATGGTCGGTGTCCACTCGAGATTTGACGATCATGTCGTCCATGTATACCTCGAGCATATCTCTCGTCTCGTTGCGAAATACTTTATTTATCATCCACTGGTATGTTGCCCCTGCATTTTTCAGGCCGAATGGCATTACGTTGTAGTAATAATTGCCCGAGCTGGTCATGAAGGAAGTGCAGTGTTTGTCGCTCATTGCCATTGGGATTTGGTTATAGCCCGAATAGGCTACCATGAAAGATAAAATTTTATAGTCGGTCGAATTGTCGACCAACATGTCAATATTAGGCAAGGGAAATGCATCTTTGGGGCATGCCTAGTTAAGATCGGTATAGTCAACACACATACACCATTTTCCATTATTCTTTTTAACAAGTACAACATTTGACAGCCAGGTTGAATACCAGGCTTTAGAAATAAAATTTGCCTTTAGGAGGTCTTTTACAACTTTTTCAGCAACCTCTCTTTTCTCAGGGAACTACCTACGTCTACGTTGTACTATTACCCTAGCGGCTGGATCAATGGTGAGTTGGTGATAGGAAACCTCGGGGTCGAGACCGGGTGTTGTACCCCAAAATATGCCCTCTCATTTCTCAAGAAATATCTCATAAGATCTCCATTGATTCAAGACTACACAAGGTTTGATCAGCTCAAGACACCTCCTCAACACTGACAACTCAAAATTAGGGCTTAAGTTTGTACAAAGATAATTGAATTTCCAATGCCTTATATGACTTTAATGGATCATTTTGGATCCCCAAGATTGTTGATGTCAAATTTCAAGCATTGGATCACATTTTTGCTCAGTCAGTTGATTAGTTGATCTAAAATCAACTATATAAGGGAAAAGTCAATTGTAGTCAATTTGCAGTCAAACTTCATAATTTTCGATCCATATCAACATTATGAACTCATATATGTCAATTGATCAAGTTTGGATCACAATTCCTCAAAGAAATTTGATCAAAACACCAAAAGGGCAAAATGGTCAAAATTAGGGTTTTGTTTGAGAAGGCTCAGTTCTTGACTTTTGACCAAGAAAATGACTTATTAGTTTAAGACATGATCTCAAGGATTCAAATGCATCATCTTGACCAAATTGCATAGTTCAAATCACCTCTCAAGATTATTGGATTGACAGATGAATTTCAGTCAACTGATGAAAAGTCAACTGTATACTGAAAAGTCAAACTTTGACTTTTTGATCAAAAATCAAGTTTCAAAAATGATATTTCATCAAGAAATTGAAAAGTAAAAATTCATTTTTGAAAATTCAAAATTTCCAAGACTTGGAATTTTTTCTAAGTGTTAGAATTTTAACATTTTTTTCATAACTTTGTGCCAAATTTCCACCATGATGCAAGATGATTCAAGGAAAACTTCCAACATGAAAGTTGTAGATATCAATGAGATATAAAATATTGTAGGGCAGAACTTTTTCTAGAAATGCTTGGATTTAAAGTTATTAATTTATGAAGACATGTCAATGAAACTAAAAAGACTTAGTGAAATTTTGCCCTAGTTAGTCAGGATTTTGACCTAACTTCGGCAACTTTTCACCTAGTTCCAAATTTAATCTTCAAAAATGTCCAACATGAAGGTTTTAGGGGATGTTACAAGATTTCTAAAATGTCCAAGAACTCATCAAGACCATACTTGATCTAAGAGAATCGAAGGCAATAAGTTAGGGTTTCAAACTTGTTTTGCAAGACATATTTTGTGATGAACATGAACCAAATCCATAGACATGCTGCGTAATCCTAACTTTGCAGGCCCCAAAATTGTTTGTCACTTCATAATTAATGGTTTACACAACTGATTATACCCTTATCCAAGTGCTTCAAGCTTTTTCCAAACCAATTTGCCATTTTAGGGAGAAAGTAACATATCCATTCTTGTAAAGCAAGCTTTATGCACAAAGTCAGCTTCTTGAGCTCCTAACTTGTTTTATTTGAGTACACTTCATCCACAAAGTCATAGGCATTGTGTTTAAAGTGGTTAACAACTCTATGAACCAAGTACAAGGCATGGAAACTTGTTTTGTAAAAAAATCACATGTTGAGCTTAAACATGTAAATTCAAATTCTGAGTTGTTTCAAGTCTCAAAACCTTTCGCTTATAAATAGAGACACTATTTGCAAGCTAGCACACGAATTCTAAGGCCCTGAAACTCCCTCAAACACTCACAAACCAGAAATTGCTCAAAAAAACCATTGATACACAGTTCTGACCTTGAACTTGTATCTCTCATTTGCCTCGTGCGTTTTCCCTCAAATTCATTTGCAAAGCTTCTATACCTCAAATATAGTCCACCCCTATCCTTGTTTTGGAACTGTAACATCTCCATCACCATCCTCCATAACCAAAAACAGAGGTCTGTAACTTGACTTCTCCAGACCATTCCAGCCACTCCTAGCATCAAGTAAGCATTGCATTAGCTTCCTGGAAAATTGAGGAAGCTAACCTTATCATCACCATCACTTGAAACAAGCTCAAACTCATTTCACGATTTCCAGTTCGTGAGGTATTTTTCTGAACTTCCATCTCTTCATTTAGGCATTGTTAGGCTTTCATTCTCAAAGACAAAATGTAGATATTATTGCCCTGAAGTTGTACATATCCATAGTTTTCATTCATATTGCCTGAGCTTAGAGAATTTAAATTTGAATCTCTAAAAAAATTTAGGTCAGGATTTGATACTTTTAGAAATACATACTCATCTTTGATTGTTAGTCCAAATTGTTTACATTTCTGAAATCCTGATAAAATTTCTAACAAGTTTGATGTTGGAAGTTTTGAGAATGGATGAGAAATAATTGAGATACAGGGATCCTGGTTGGAGGTTGAAGATGAAGTTCATTTCTAGGAATGGATTTGTAATATATATTTATGGTTTTGTTTAAGTTAACGAATGTATAACCACCCTAGTGGTAAGGCAACACACATATTATGTGAAGGGTGTGGGTTCAAGCCCCAGTGCTGCCACTTTTTCATTTTTCCAACTTTTTCTTCTTTTTTTGAAGCAACCAGCGCGCCTTGGGCTTAGTACAGTTGGCCTTTGTATTTTACTTCTCCTAACCCCCCCCCCCCCTCTTTGCAGGTTTACAATGCAGCCCATTGGTTCTTTTTTTATTTTATTTCATTTCTGATGACAAAAATCTCAATGGGCCAGGCTTCAAAATAAAAACTGTTTTACACAAACAAACACCCAAATCTAATTTTTACCCCCCTGATTTTATTTCTTTATTTTATTTTATTTTATTATTTTCTTTTATTTAAATATTATTATTATTATTATTATTAATATTATTATAAATATTATTTTCATTAATAAAAAACACAAAAATATTTTCTTATTGCAAATTTAATTTCTTTTCCTAAACAAATTAATATTAGACTTAGGTTTTAATTTCCTTTAATTAAATTAACTTAGAATTTAGTTTTTTCTTTTAATTAATTTTTATTTTAGTTTAATTAAATTAAAACCTTTTCTAAAAAAACCTAAAAACGCTTTCTTGATTAATTTTATTTCTTTTAAACTAGGGTTTAATTTTGCTTATTATAATTAATTATTTCTTTTAGTTAATTAGGTCAAAACCAAACCCTTTCCTCAAAAACCAAACAAAATCCATTTCTTTTCCATTTATATCCTTGTACATTATATTCATTTCAATTCTTGTACATTATTTCAATATGGTTATAATAGATAATTATGTTTAATTTCTTACAATTGCCATTTGTAAATTTGTATACCTCATCCCCAAATGATGTAATAGCATAGTAAATTTACTTTCCACAATTTATCGCTTTCATATAAATGCTAGTAAATTAGGGTTTGTATGGAAAGATAAAATCAACAAGTAGATAACCCTAATCAAAGATTAAATGCATGCAAATCAAACACACTATTCACACATGCACCTCTAGGGTTAACTCCACTTGTTGCCTTATAAAAATGGTCATGTTATGCATGTGAGATGTATTAGCAAAAATAAATAAAAAATACAAGATCATAGTCCCTCGATGACGCTACAAATGTTGTCTTTCAAATGATCTTAGTCCCTCAAAGGGAAATGCTAAGACATCTTACAACATTGCTATCATGACTATACGATGACCCACGCCCATCCCTTTACATCCAAAATAAGGCTTCTTACCAATCAATGGTGAGATAGCAATATCAAAGGAAGGAAGAAATGAACAAATACTTTTGAGTAGGTAGAAACGTTCTTAGTTACTTGCTTATTTTCAAAACAAACACACACCAAACATTTAAAAAAAACATCTTTTCAAATACACCAACACCTTCCATGAAATATTTTCAAAAGTCCAACACTTTGTATACATTCTCGCCGAAACGAGAATCATTACAAAGTTCGCCTAAACTAAGGCGCCTTTTCAAAAATACTTTCAAAAACCACCACAAAGTACTCTTTCAAACAAAAGAAAGTGATCTAGAAAGAAACTAAGAGCCCATAGATAACTATGGATGAAAAGGGTGCTAACACCTTCCCTTTTTATAATCTATCTCAATACCTCACTGGCTGACAATGAAACCCAAAAGTCTTCCAGAACGAACACCAAAACTGCACTTGTTAGGATTCAGACGGAGTTTATACTTTCTCAAACGTTGGAATAATTTCAATAAATGCTTCAAATGATCTTCTTCATTTTGTGATTTGGCAATCATGTCATCTACATAAACTTCTATCTCTTTATGCATCATATCATGGAACAAAGCAGTCATGGCTCTTTGGTACGTTACGCCAGCATTCTTCAAACCGAACGTCATTACTCGATAACAAAATGTTCCCCAAGGTGTAATGAAAGTTGTCTTCTCCATATCTTCAGGTGCCATCTTGATTTGATTGTAACCAGAGAAACCATCCATGAAAGAAAATACTTTGAACCTTGCGGTGCTGTCGACCAATACGTCAATGTGGGGTAATGGAAAATCATTCTTTGGGCTAGCCCTATTCGGATCTTTGTAGTCCACACACATTAGAACTTTGCCATCCTTCTTAGCAACATGCACTATATTGGCTAACCATTAAGGATAGACTGATGTAACTAGGAAACCTGCATTAATTTCTTTTTGAACTTCTTCTTTGATCTTGTCAGCCATATCGGGACGAGTCCTTCTCAACTTCTGCTTAATCGGAGGACATTTAGGTCTCAACGGAAAACGATGCTCCACAATATTGTTATCCAAACCTGGAATGTCTTGGTAGGACCAAGCAAACACATCTACATACTCTCTGAGAAGCTCCAACATTCTTTCTTTGACCTCTGGGATAAGCAACGCTCCAACCTTGACTTCCTTTTTTTCTTTTTCATTACCCAAATTGATCATCTCCACGAGCTTTTCAAACGGCTGAATAGTCTTTTCATCGTGCTCAAGCAAACGGGAAATCTCATCAGGAATCTCTTCACTATCCTCTTCCTCGGCTCTGAACACAGGGAATTCAAAGTTGGGAGGGGGCATAAGGTCATTGTTTTCAATGGTTAAGTCATGGATTAATCTGCACATATGATTATGCTTTATTTTAAAAATCGATTAATGTGAATGTTGTACAGATATAAAAAAGATTATTATATTTTCCCATTATTAATATTTAATTTTCGTTACCATTTTCCAGAAAAAGTGAAAAATAAAAACAGTATGAGACAAAATAACATTTTTATTCATGATTGGCAATACTTGAAACAAAAGAGCCCAAACATCTTCTCTTTTGCCTTGGGCAGAGCAAAAGGATTTATTTTCAACATATCCCGACACAAATACTCTTTCGCCTTGGGTAGAGCGAAAGGTTTTTCAAAATAAAACAAAGCATTACTCAGAAACGCACATCACAACAGGAATATCAACAACAGTCCAGTTCTGGAAAACCACTCCAAGTATTCCGAATAAATTCTTCTAGAACGGTTTTGAATTTAATCATTCCATTTTGACGAAATTCACCCCGCATCATGAAAAAATTTGCAGATGACTTTTGGTCGAAGTGATAAAAAATGACTGGCATAGTTTGATTTTTTGTATTTTAAAGCAATGTGAAAAACACATGAACCAAAGGCAGTAAAACTTTGACTATTCTTTCTGAAAAATTTCAGAGACATTTGAGACCATCTGTTGGACATAGTGTGGAAATAAACACACGATTCTCTAAAATTCCTTGATGAACCAGCCTTTGAGAATCACCGATCGATCACATTTTTATCCTGAGACTCGAAACCCTAATTGATGTGTGACGTCTGATGCTCTTTGTTCAGACCTATTTCCTGCACATGAAATCAAAAACAAAACATACACTTCGTGCTTTATTAATGGTTAGTAATTCATAAGATAAAATGCTCACAACACTCGATAATCTCTACACAGTCAAAGCTCGAAGGCGAAACATTCGAAACCTAACATATTATGTGACCTTGATGTATATATAAAACAATGCAAATGAAGCAGGGATCTTAGGTAAAAAAATTGGTGTATGACAACTGCCCCTATTTAAGTTTCTTCTATCCGGAGATATGAAGATTGAAATCTTCATCTCGACGAGATCGAAGGTACTTAAATACATAATACGCAGTTTTTGCCCTAAGATACCACCATTATGTTTATGATATGAATGTAGTATTTGAACTTTATGGAGAATGATACTGTATGAGACAAAATAATGATGGAGAAACCAAGCACAAATAACCCACAAGAACAGAGATTATACGCTACTGGGGAAATGAGCCATCGACTTCGAATGATAGACTCTTAACGGGAAATAAATTTGAGAGAAAACAACTTCTGACCCTAACAAAGAAGACGCCTTGCATAGGTCACGAAAAAAAAGAAGATGATTATTGACCCAAGATGATGGTGAGTTCATAACTCAAGGTCAAAGATAGATAAAAGATGTATCAACTTTTGCTGATAGTGAACTACCGACTTTTACTGAAGGTAGAGATTCACAACAAACTTCTCTATGGGACTTTTCCGGAGAGATACCATTTGATGCTGAAATAACATATGGTTGTAGATACACAAGCTGCTCAAATAAAGAGGCCGCCACTTGATGTCTTCAAAGGATATCAATAAACACACAAGCTGCTCAAATAAAGAGTCCGCCAATTGCTATCTTCAAAGATATCAATAAACGCACAAGCTGCTCAAATAAAGAGGCTGCCACTTGCTGTCTTCAAAGGATGTCTATAACATACAAGCTGCTCAACTAAAGAAGCCGCCACTTGCTGTCTTCCAAGAAAACTATAACGCCCAAGTTGCTCAAATAAAGAGACCGTCACTTGTCGTTTTCCAAAGATGTCAATAACATACAAGTTGCTCATGAAGAGACTACCACTTGTCATTTTCCAAAGATGTCAATAACGCACAAGTTGCTCATAAAGAGACCGCCGCTTGTCGTTTTACAAAGATGTAATAACGCACAAGTTACTCATGAAGAGACCGCCGCTTGTCATTTTCCAAATATGTCAATAACGCACAAGTTCCTCATGAAGAGACCTCCGCTTATCGTTTTCCAAAGATGTCAATAACGCACAAGTTGCTCATGAAGAGACCGCCGCTTGTCGTTTTCCAAAGATGTTCCAGAAGAAAGTTGTGATAACACTTCCAGGGAATAAAATTCTTCTTCAAAGGGAACCATGAATAGATCCTTCCTGAGAGATCAGATACTTAAATGCGCAAAATAAATGCACCATTAATCTAGGTTGCCCATCCTGGAGAAAACAACGAGATAGCCTATGCAAGAGACAAAACTCAATCCAGGAATAAACCAGAGAGAAGACAGTCAAACAAGACTCCACCCAATGAGGAAATAACTCAATCAGGGACTCATCTTATCCAGAGATGGACAAGGAAGGCTAAATCAAAAATTCATCCACGAGGATTAGCTCAGCTGGGGAATTAGAAAGGAAGGCACACTTTCTGCCTAAGTGGACATTCTATTTGGAAAGAGCGGATATGTTGTGTGAACAGACATAAACAAGGCATATGAACCCAAAATCACCGACAAATATGAATGTGCATGCATGATATAAGTGTAAATGAGTAAATGAATGTCATGTGTATGCTGACAAAGTAGGTGGAGGAAATAAATTGAAGATGATAAGATATCACAAAATAATTAGATACTCGTCCAATCTTAAAGAGACAGAAAATAACTGGAACTGGAACAAAAGGAAACGTCAGAGCGTATCATAAAACAAGGCTCAAGTCTTTCTGGGGAGAAAGGTATTTAAATCCAATCTTCTAATCACCGATAGACCACTAACATGACAACAAAATGTACTACACTTCGGAAATTTACTCAATTAGAGATAACCGAATCAAGTCTTAACCGGGATTGTTGGGGAGTCACCAAGTTAGTACTCTATTGGAAACACAAGATTACACAACCAACACCTCATGACGATTTTGAAAGAAAACATGTTCATCATACAAGGATGAATTACTGTATTGTTTTGCATGTCATGGCTTAAACATCCTCGGAGCAACTGTTAATATTCCTTTCAGTATTCATGACACATTTCAAAATAGGAATACTTTAATTAACTTTGTTTCAAATATTGCCATAAAAGCTAGAATTTTGCCCACAAAAAGATAAGTGCTCAAATTTCACTAATAAAATGGTAGTTCGCTAACAACACGACTCCAACGGTTTACAAAAGTTAGGGAAATAGTACATGAAAGAAAAAGGTTACACAAAAACAATGATCACAATTCTCCCTAACAACTTCGAATTCCGAGATGTGCTCAAATGCCAAGACTGGTTTGACCAAAAGCCTGCCTAAGCCGCCCCTTCGGGTTTTCAACTTAGCGAACTGTCAACTCAAAATTAGGCGAAATACTTCTTGACTGCATCGGTGTTTGCGGAGCACGGGAGTTCTTCACCATCCATATTTGTGAGAATCATGGCGCCTCTAGAGAAAACGTTCTTAACAACATACAGTCCTTCATAATTCGGAGCCCATTTTCCCCTAGAATTAGGTTGGAAAGACAATATCTTCTTGAGCACGAGGTCACCTTCTCTGAATTCGCGTGGTCGAACCTTCTTATCAAATTCCTTCTTCATTCTTTGCTGATATAGTTGACCGTGACACAGCGCTGTCAATCTCTTTTCTTCAATTAAATTCAACTGATCATATCTACTGTGACACCATTCAGCCTCAGAAAGTTTAGCTTCCATCAAGACTCTCATAGACGAGATCTCAACCTCCACGGGGAGTATTGCTTCCATGCCATATACTAGGGAAAATGGGGTTGCGCCTGTTGAAGTTCGAACTGAAGTACGATACCCATGTAGAGCAAACGGGAGCATTTCATGCCAATCTTTATAACTTACCACCATCTTCTGGATAATCTTTTTGATGTTCTTATTAGCAGCTTCAACATCCCCATTCATCTTTGGCCTGTAGGGAGAAGAATTATGATGTTCGATCTTGAACTCTTCACAAAGCTCTCTCATCATTTTGTTATTCAGATTCGAACCATTATCAGTGATGATCTTGCCCGGGATGCCGTATCGATAAATGATCTGATTCTTGATAAATCTGACTACCACCTGTCTGGTTACATTAGCAGATGATGCTGCTTCCACCCATTTAGTAAAGTAGTCGATGGCCACCAAGATGAAACAATGACCATTTGAAGCTTTGGGTTCAATCATTCCAATCATATCAATGCCCCACATAGAGAAAGACTAAGGTGAAGAGATAACATTGAGGAGGGTCGGTGGCACATGTATCTTGTCCACATAAATTTGGCATTTATGACATTTCTTCACATATTTGCAGTAATCAGATTCCATTGTCATCCAATAGTAACCAGCCCTCAACATCTTTTTAGCCATTGCATGTCCATTGGCATGAGTGCCAAAGGATCCTTCATGTACTTCTTGCATCAACATGTCTGCTTCATGTCTGTCTACGTATCTGAGCAAGACCATGTCATAATTCCTCTTATATAATACTTCTTCATTGAGGAAGAAACTACTTTCCAATCTCCTCAACGTCTTCCTATCTTTATTGGATTCCCCAGGCGGGTACTCTTGAGTTTTAAGAACACGTTTAATGTCATAGAACCACGGTTTGTCATCGGTGACTTCCTCTGCGAAGAACACATGAGCAGGTATGTCAAGGCGCGTAACTCTGATTGAAGGCACGTCGTTCCAATCATTCACTTGGAACATAGAAGACAAAGTAGCTAAAGCATCAGCCATTTGGTTTTCATCTCTAGGGATATGATGTAATTCCACTTCGTTAAAGAAAGTTAACAATCTTCTAGCATAATCTCTGTAAGGGATCAAACCAGGATGATGAGTCTCCCATTCTCCTTTGATTTGATTAATTACCAATGCCGAGTATCCGTATATATCAAGAACCTTAATCCTTAGATCCATTGCTTCTTCGAGACCCATAATGCATGCTTCATATTCAGCCATGTTGTTCGTACAGTCAAACTTCAACCTCACTGTGAACGGGATATGAGCACCTCGGGGGGTGACGATAATTGCCCCAATTCCATTGCCATAAGCATTTACAGCTCCGTCAAATATCAAACCCCGACGAGATTCAGGATCAGATCCTTCTCCAGGTAATGGCTCCTCACAATCTTTAGCTTTCAAGTACATAACATCTTCATCTGGGAAGTCAAACTTGATGGATTGATAATCGTCAATTGGTTGGTGAGCCAAATGATCAACTAAAATACTCCCTTTGATTGCTTTCTGAGTGTGATACTCAATGTCATATTCAGATAACAACATGTGCCAATGGGCTATTCTACCAGATAAGGCGGGCTTTTCAAAGATATACTTGATCGGATCCCTTTTGGAGATCAACCAAGTGGTATGGTTAATCATATATTGGCGCAGAAGGCGAGCAGCCCAAGCTAAAGCACAACAGGTTTTCTCAAGCATTGAGTATTGAGAGTCACAGTTTGTGAATTTCTTACTCAGATAATATATGGCATGTTCCTTTCTTCCAGTCTCATCTTGTTGACCAAACACACATCCCATGGAATCTTCCAATATGGTCAGGTACGTAATCAAAGGTATTCCTTCCACTGGAGGAATCAATATGGGAGGTTCAAGTAAATATTCTTTGATGCTATCAAAAGCTCTCTGACAATCTTCTGTCCATACACATCCTTGGTTCTTTCGGAGAAGCTTGAAAATAGACCCACATGTAGCAGTCATGTGAGATATAAATCTAGAAATATAGTTTAGCCTTCCAAGGAATCCTCTTACTTGTTTTTCCGTCTTGGGTGCGGGCATATCCCGAATAGCTTTGACTTTATAAGGATCTACCTTAATACCTCGCTGGCTGACAGTGAAACCCAAAAGTCTTCCAGAACGAACACCAAAACTACACTTGTTAGGATTCAGACGGAGTTTATACTTTCTCAAACGTTGGAATAATTTCAATAAATGCTCCAAATGATCTTCTTCAGTTTTTGATTTGGCAATCATGTCATCTACATAAACTTCTATCTCTTTATGCATCATATCATGGAACAAAGCAGTCATGGCTCTTTGGTACGTTGCGCCAGCATTCTTCAAACCGAACGACATTACTCGATAACAAAATGTTCCCCAAGGTGTAATGAAATCTGTCTTCTCCATATCTTTAGGTTCCATCTTGATTTGATTGTAACCAGAGAAACCATCCATGAAAGAAAAGACTTTGAACCTTGCGGTGCTGTTGACCAATACGTCAATGTGGGGTAATAGAAAATCATCCTTCTTAGCAACAGGCACTATATTGGCTAACCATTGAGGATAGACTGATGTAATGAGGAAACTTGCATTAATTTGTTTTTGAACTTCTTCTTTGATCTTGTCAGCCATATCGGGATGAGTCCTTCTCAACTTCTGCTTAATCGGCGGACATTCATGTCTCAATGGAAAACGATGCTCCACAATATTGTTATCCAAACTTGGCATGTCTTGGTAGGACCAAGCAAACACATCTACATACTCTCTGAGAAGCTCCAACATTCTTTCTTTGACCTCTGGGATAAGTAATGCTCCAACCTTGACTTCCTTTTTGTCTTTTTCATTACCCAAATTGATCATCTCCACGGGCTCTTCAAACGACTGAATAGTCTTTTCATCGTGCTCAAGTAAACAAGAAATCTCATAAGGAATCTCTTCACTATCCTCTTCCTCGGTTCTGAACACAGGGAATTCAAAGTTGGGAGGGGGCATAGGGTCATTGTTTTCAATGGTTAAGTCATGGATTAATCTGCACATATGATTATGCTTTATTTTAGAAATCGATTAATGTGAATGTTGTACAGATATAAAAAAGATTATTATATTTTCCCATTATTACTATTTAATTTTCGTTACCATTTTCCATAAAAAGTGAAAAATAAAAACAGTATGGGACAAAATAACATTTTTATTCATGATTGGCAATACTTGAAACAAAAGAGCCAAAACATCTTCTCTTTTGCCTTGGGCAGAGCAAAAGGATTTATTTTCAACGTAGCCCGACACAAATACTCTTTCGCCTTGGGCAGAGCGAAAGGTTTTTCAAAATAAAACAAAGCATTACTCAGAAATGTGCATCATAACAGGAATATCAATAGCAGTCTAGTTCTGGCAAACCACTCCATGTGCTACAAAGTCGGGTAAATCCTCTTCAGAATCGTCTCCTATTATAGCATCAACTTCGGGCAGAGTCGGATGGATAAAACCTGCGCTTCGGAAAAACTCTTGTGTCGGACGGGTAACTGTATCTTTCTTAACTCTTGCAGACACGGGATGAAAGCCAAGACCTTCTCCAAACTTGTTCTTAGGAAAAGTCAACACCTAGCCCCAACTTTCAGCCGAACCACTCTCAACCACTCGTCGCGCATCTTCAAAAGAAGAAATAGATGTCCCTTGCTTCTTCACTTCATTACTAGCAATAGATAGAGCTTGGAATTGGGTTCCAACATCCTCATCAGCATCAATAAAAGAGAAAGATGACAAGTGGCTTACCACCATATCTTATTCTCCACCAATTATTACCAACTTTCCATTCCTTACAAACTTCAATCTTTGATGGAGCGTGGAAGTAACTGCCCCTGCATCATGGATCCATGGGCGACCCAATAGGAAACTGTAGGCAGCACGAATATCCATTACTTGAAAAGTGGTCTGAAAGGTGTGAGGACCAATTGTTATAGGAATATCCACTTCACCGATGACAGTTTTCCTAGAACCATCAAACACTTTGACAATTACCGCACTAGGTCTTATAGGAGCACCTTGATGTGAAAGTCGAGATAATGTAGTTTTGTGTAGTACATTTAATGATGAACCTGTTCTACTAGCACACTTGATAAAGTATCATTTCCACAACTTATTGAGATATGCAAAGCCATATTATGGTTCCTTCCCTCCTCCGGAAGCTCTTCATCACTGAAACCAAGATTATTACACGAAGTAATATTTCCCACAATTCCATCAAATTGGTCAACCGTCACATCATGATCTACGAATACCTGGTCCAAGACCTTCATCAAAGCTTCCCTATGGGCACCAGAATCTCTTAGTAAAGCAAGCACAAAAATCTTGGAAGGAGTTTGCAATAGTTGGTCCACAATCTTGTATTCACTTCTCTTAATGAGTTTCAAAATCTCATCATCATCAGGATGTGGGTTAGGTTCATTGGATTGGCCTACCTCAACTCTTGGTTCAACATTCCTCATCGGAATCTCTGTCGGTATAGGCCTTCTAACTTGAAATTCATGCCTTTTCGATGGTACTGCTGCAAAGATGCGTCCGCTCCTTGTGACTCTACTCACATCAGCAATATTAACAAAAGATGGCATTGGCGGTATAGGAACTTCTACCCCATTCTCAATCATTATGGAATTATATTTGTATGGTATGGCTTGGTCCGAGTTGTAAGGCATGGGACCAGGTGGACAGATAATCAAAGGAGCATCAGGTGAAGTCTGACTATCATAAACAATCTCTACTGGCTCGGGCATGTTGAACTGTGGCACTATAACATTCACTTCATCATCTGGATCTTTGTCATAAGTAATGGTGATAACCCTTTGATCCAACAACTTTTGAATATCCTCTTTCACAATAGGAGAATCATTTTCTATTGAAAAAAATTCACAAACGTCATAATAATGTCGATGTTTAAAGAAGGCGAGTCTACTTAAGCTTTGATGTAACCTGATCAACGAGTCCCTTATGTGCTCAACTTGATAAACTCGAAACTTTCCAGGACATCCTTCCACCATATTCACCGACGCTGCCCCATGTCGAGGCAAAGGATTATCTCGAACATTAGGCTAACATCTTTGAAAGACAAAATACCGTTCTTGATTAACCTCTAGACATCTGCCTTCAAAGCAAAGCAATTTTGAATATTATGCCCCGGCGAACCTTGGTGATATGCCCAGAGTTGATCTGCCTTGTACCAAGGAGAAGTATTATTCGGTGCAATAGGAGGAGGCTTCGTCGTTATGATATTTTTTCAGATCAGAGCGGGGAACAACTCAGTGTAAATCATTAGAATGGCATCAAATTGTGGTTTCCTCGGCGATTGTTGAATTGATGAGCCTGTTGTCGAGGATGTTGCTGAAATTGTCGTTGTTGAATTGGAGGGGCTTGATAAGTTGGGGTCACCATTGTTGGGAGGACAGCAGGAGTGACTGCCGCAACATATGAATACCTTCTCCTCGGCCTTCCAGGAAAAATTGCACTGACCTCTTGTTCTTTCCTCTTGGGGAAGACACTTCCAAACTTCTTGACACCACTAGATGTACCTCCCTCCTTGACCAAACGTACTTCACGAATTCCTTCTTCAAGCCGCATACCCATATTCACCATCTCAGTAAAGTCACTAGGTGCACTTGCAATCATTCTCTCATAATAGAAAGAACCTAAAGTTTTCAGGAAAATCTTTGTCATTTCTTTCTCTTCAAGGGGAGGATATATCTGAGCGGCAATCTCGTGCCACCTCTGGGCATATTCTTTAAAGGACTCTCTATCTTTCTGGGACATAGCCCGGAGTTGATCTCGGTCCGGGGCCATGTCAACATTATACTTGTATTGATGAACAAAAGCTTCATTAAGGTCATTGAAGTTACGAATTTGGGTGCTATCCAAACCCATGTACCATTTCAGAGCAGCACCAGTCAAACTGTCTTAGAAGTAGTGAATTAATAAATCATGATCATCAGAATAGGTGGACATGTTTCTCACGTACATGGTCAAGTGACTTTGCAGACACGAGTCACCTTTGTATCTTTCAAAGTTTGACACTTTGAACTTAGCTGGAATTTTCATGTTTGGGACTAAACACAAGTCATGAGTGTTGTACCCAAAAATTTGCCCTCCCATATTCCTCAAGATTTGTCAAGAGTCATCTTCAAATGGTTCAAGACTACTCAAGAGTTGTACAGTCCAAATACCTCATAAGCCAGTCAAAATCAGGGTTTTGGTTCATTCAAGGAATTTGGGGTTTTCAATGGCTCAATCAAGTCTCATAGGCCCATATGCATTCTCAAGCACCTACATGTCAAGTCTCAAGACTCACAATGACAAATTGCACAGTCAAAAGCTCCATTTGCTTCACAATCAACTGCAGGGGTAAAATGGTCATTTTACAGTCAAAAGTCAGAATTTTTGGTCAACATCTTATTTTGAGCTCACAATCATCATTTGATCAAGTCTTGATCATGATTCCTCAAGCATGGCTCAAAAATCATCAAGATGCAAAAAGTTACTATTTTCGGACAGCAGAAAAGTCAACTGTATCTTGACCAAGGCATAACTTTTTCATGGTTCATCAGAAAAATCCCATCCAATGCTCATTTTGAAGGGGATGACATTTCCTACAAATCATCTTCACATTCCAAGTCCAAGAAATGCTCTCACAAAAAGTTATCAATTTCTACATTATAGGTCAATTTCAAAAGTCAACAAAAATGCACTTTAAGTCAAAGACCATAACTTGAGATTCGTAAATCCAAATGACATGGGACTAACTTCATTGGTTAGAGGACTTCAAGACCTTTCCAAAATGTCCAAGAACATGTTCATATGATTAAAATTGAGCAAGATATGCATTGGAGAAGTTGGGAAATTTTTGTGAATTTGCAAAAGTCAACTTTGCTCAAAACACTTTGTTTTTGCTAATGGGCCTCAAATTCCTTCTTGAAACTTTATTCAAAGCTTATGCACGACCCATTGAGATTATTTGAATTTATTTTCTTATTTTTTATTAATTAATTGGATTTTTAATTGATTTTAATTCATTTAATTAATTTAAAATGTAGGAAATACAAAGATTTGATTTTTTCAATCTTTTTGTGAAGCAAAAAAGCTCAAGATATGCTGGCAATTCGTGTGCAAATCAAAGGGACAAAATTCTCCAAGTTTGGCAAGTTTCTTCAATAAAAAAGATTCAATAATATTTGGTTTTCAATCAAATATTGAATCATCATTCCATGGATCTTTTGTGCAAGATTGTAACCTAATTCAGCTCCTCTATAAATACACAAGCCAACCCTAATGCATTGGACGAAAATTTGCTGCAGAAAAACCATAATCACATTCAAGAAAATTCAAAGAAAAGTGAAAACTGTTTTCCAGGTTCCAGCACGATTCAAAGCAATTGGTGGATCCTAATACATTGCTGGAACTCTCAGGGACGTTTTACAATCAAAACCAAGCCTTAAAGCTACAGAAATACCCAAGAACAGTTTCAAGGTTTGAACATATTCTCCAGAATCGCATCTCATTATTCATGTGCATTTGACATATTTTGTTGATTGTTTTGTGTTAATAGGAACTGTACAAAGCTAATGGTGTGGTTTAATTGCATTATAACGCCCAGAATCATAAAACGCCATTGATAAAATCTAGGGTTCTTGAGCTCTCAGATTAGGGCTTTATTACCCAGGAAAAATTGAGACTCCTAATGCCTATGGTTGAAATCGTCAAGGCCAGACGAACACAATGCAATGCTCGCGAAACATTTATATAAATCCTAGAGCTAATCGCTATTTTTCCTTTTTGCAGTTTGTGGGGGTTAAAAACCCCCGCTATCTATTTGTTTTTACAGGTACACAGCAAAGAAGATGAAGGCGTGTAAGCGTATCATTGGTCTATTCAAAAATAACGCGCGTGATTTTGTTGTTTCCAGCATATGTTGTTGTTTTTATATAATATACTCATTGTCCATTATATTTACAAATGCGTGCAGATGGCTTGGTGGTTGGTGTGTTGGCTGTGTATCATTGGGACCTGGGTTCGAATCCCAAGTCCACCCAAAACCATTATTTGTTATTTTTCTTCACCTAATCACGTGCAGGTTCCAAAGGCAGGTTCACCATATGCCTCCAATCATCCAAGCGCCGTGTGGCTGCCAGCATAGATCCAATGGTCAGGAGATGGTGATCATGGTACTCCCAGTCAACACATGCTCTGGGGGATCAGGAAGGTCAACGTGGCTAAGGAGCTTAGTGGGCCTGAGAATTGCAATCAACACCTCCATCTGGGCCCAACACCCCCTGGGTTTTGTTTCTTATTTTTTCTCTTTTATATTTTATCTTTAATTATTTTATTAATTATAATTATTATCACTATTATTTAATTAACTTAATTAATATTTTTCACAATAAATTCAGAAAACCAAAAAATGTAAATATTATTATTATTATTATTATTTATTAATTTCACTATTAATTATTATTTTGTAAATAAATACTAACAAAATTGATTTAGTCTTTTAAATTAGGTTAACTTTAATCTTTTTCTCAATAAATAAAATCAACATAGAATTAGGGTTTCTCTTTTGACAATGTTAATCTTTTTATTTTTATTTTCATAAAAACATTAAAAAACATAAAAAATACTTTTTTTTTCTTTTAATTATTTAATCAATTAGAATTAGGTTTAATTAAATGCAAAAAGGACCTAATTACATTCTTTTCTCAAAAAGGGTCAAAACCCTAAGGACGTCCTGATTCAATTTCTTTTCGCGCATAATATTTTTTCATATTTATGTAACTGTTCCGAGAATGTAATAGATAATTAGGACCCTTTTTATCGCTTTCTTTAATTTCTCGCAATTTATCTTTTCAAGGGTTATGTTTTTGGCGATGTAAATACCCGACGCCTTGTAATAGCGTAGATTTACTTTCCGCAATTTATTTTCCGCACAATTATTAACTGTTAACTATGCATGACAAGACTTGCCTGAAAAATAAAATCAACCCGTAGCTCACCATAATACATGTGCAAAGATAAACTTAACATGAATCCTGACACACTCGCACATGTCACTCCTAGGGTACGCCTCACTTGGTTGCCTCGACGTGGTCATTGAGTATAGGGTGTTTTAGAGGTCGCCCTCCTGTCTAAAGATCCAGTTGCCTCGAAATGGTTGCCTCAGATAAGAAAAGGATCTAGGACATTAGGGTTACCGCTAAGGCGTCCTACTATTGCTTTGGTGACCACACATGTCCATATAATCGAATTGACCCGAATAACTCCAATGACGGTGCTACCTACTTCTCAATAGTGGGATAGTACTGTCTAAATGACATTTACACAGCTTAATTCCTTAGAGTAGGTAGATTTCTCCTGGGTACTTGCTCTTTCAAAAAACAAAAACAACTTTTCGCACTCACACTTTCAAACAAAAAGTTTTCAAACAAATATTTCATACACTCTTGAGGACTGATACAAGAGTTACCTAGAAGTTTTCAAAACAAACTTTTTTCAAAATCCACAAACACAAGAAAAGCAAACATTTTTTTGAAAACATAGTGAGCAAGTACCTAAGAGCCCGTGGATAACCACAGATAGAAAGGGTGCTAACACCTTCCCTTTCTATAATCTACCTCCCGAACCGAGAAACATCTCGAAAAGGAATTTTGCTGTGCTTTTGTCCTTTCCTTGTTGGAGAATATAAAAGACTGTGGCGACTCTTGCTTACCGTGACATTTCGCGAACCAGCGCTTCAAACAGTCAGTTCTATTTCCACCGATCACAGAACTGACAACTCTGCTGTGGATATTAATAAGCGAGGTGTACCTTAGGATTAGATCATTATATGTTTTCAATTGTATGCCTTGTTTGCTTTTATATTTGTGGGCTTGCATCGGAGTTTCATAGAACCTAACCCGGATCTGGGGGATACCCTTTAGGTAGCAATAAGCTATGAGGGACCTGTCCGGCATAGACTGACACGGGTGAAGCAGTAGCTACGTTGGTGTGACACCTTGGTCTGTAACGATATCCCTTGTGTTGGAACGAGGAGAATATGGGTCTTCTGAGGAGTCATTAAGCACCAACCGACCTTAGAACCCTAAATTGACCCAACTTGGCCATAGAATAGTAGCAATATGCTACACTCATTGAGGCTAAACTCTCGCGATGGTTCTGGCCGCAAGAAAAGATTGTGAAGCTGGAGTTATGACCGATTGAGGGTAGTCAGTGATATTGAGATCCTCTAGAACCCGGTTACTATTTTCTAGGACAGGTCTTAACCAACTGAACTGAAAGAGGGTAGTACCTAAACTTTATGCTGGACTGAACTCTAAGGGCTGTCTTGTGTGACTTGTGTGCCTTACCATGTTTGCCTTCTGTGAATACTTGTGCTTTACCATAACATCATACCATCATAACATTGCATGCATCCTGCATAAAGACTGACCCATTTCAAAGACAAGAGGGTTTCATCTTTGCTCTGTTTTGTAGGATATCATGATGCCCGTGCGAAGGAATACTATCCGGCTCAACTTTGTTCACCCACCTGATTTTCTTAAAGAATTGGTTGACAGAATTCCAAATACTACTTCCTTCATTAAGAGGCATGGTTCTCTTCTCGGTTTAGTCACTTCAAAGTGGTACCAACAACTAATGAGTGTCCTGACCCAGTTTTAGGATCCCCTGTATCATTGCTTCACCTTTCAAGACTTCCAGCTGGTCCCTACCCTGGAAGAATTCTCTGATTTGCTTGGTATCCCTGTTTTGGAGCAGACTCCATTCACTGGTTGGGAAAAGACTCTTAGGCTTGAGGAGATTGCTGCAGCCCTTCCTTTGACCACCAAGGAGGTAATGGATAACTGGGAGACTAGAAGCAGAGTTAAAGGCTTTTTGGCTAAGTTTCTGATTGGTAAGGCTAATAGTTTCTGGAATGACTTAGACTTCAGGGCGTACGAAGACATTCTGGCTCTCTTAATCTATGGTCTGGTTCTGTTTCCAAATCCTGATACCTTTGTTAATATCAACGCTATAAGGATCTTCATCTCTCGGAATCCTGTACCCACTCTCTTGGGTGATATCCTACAACAGCTCTATGCTCGTACTGCCAGAAGACGGGGAACTTTGTGGTGTTGTGCTCCTTTGTTAGTGAGGTGGTTTATTTCGCACCTCCCTAAGTTCGTGCTGAAGAACAAAGAAGGAAGGGGCTGGGCTCATAGGTTAATGTCTCTCACTGATAATGACATCATTTAGACTCTCAGAGGTTTGGATGAGGTAGCTGTTATTGATTGTTGCGGAGAATATCCTAATGTTCCATTAATCGGTACTCAGGGGGGAATCTCTTATAATCCATGTTTAGCTCTCCGTCAGTTTGGAAGAGCCAGAAGAGCAGGACCTCATGAGATGTTGGTACCTCACATCAGTTTTGAGTTTCAGGTAGATAGTGACGAGTTGCGTCGTAGATTCATCCGGGCTTGGGATAGAATTCACAAAGCTGACCCACATGAGTTGGGACCAAAGACTTCTCTGCCTATGGAATCCTACTACAGATGGGTCCGCGTCCGTGCTCAGAAGTTAGGTATGCCATACGAAGCTGTCAAGCCTATCATTCTTGAGTTTCTTGATAGAGACGGGGTTCCTCCAACTGTACTCCCTCCTCAGATACCCACTGATGTTGATACACTAAAGAGGTCTTGGGCGCAACTGCAAGAAGAACACGATTCTTATCGGGAAAGGTTCAACGAACAGGAACAGAAGATCCATAAGCTAACCAAGCAATTGGAGAACGAACGGATCCTGAATGACTATATTTGTACTGAGAAGAAGAGGCCATGGGAGCACTGATGGGATTTGGATGTTTCTTTTACAGATTTTATTCCCTTTCCAGTATTTTCATTTATGTAACGCCTAAGGGGCAATTTCTTGAACAATTTAAAGTTTGAATCTAATAAAGTGTGTTTCCTTTTTGTCTACAAAGTTGAATCCCGATTGTCTTTGAAAACATAAAGCATACGCATTCCATTCATCTTATGCATAACAGGTACCCCTTTTTTACAGGTCACTTATCTTCTTTGCTGTTTATTTCAGCAGTCATCATGTCTTCTGAACCTACTACCGAACAAGCTATCAAGGCCCTCCAGGCCCAGAACGCCCAGTTTCAAGAGCTGGTCATGAGCTTAGCCCAAGGTCAACAGGAGTTGAAGACTCTGATTATGAAGAAGAAGAAGAAGAAGAGGACTGTGTTGTTCAACACTGGACGGAGATTTGGGAATGGACTACAAAATGAGGTTGATCTGACTACTTCCTCTGTAGGGAAGGACAGTCCCCAAGAGAGAAGGGTTCCTAGTCCCATGGTCTCCGACAACGAGACAAATTATAATGATGAACAGTACCCTCCTGCTGAGGACATGTACAAACAGCTAGAGGACCGTTTAAGTGCTATGGAGATTCAACATGTGCCTGGACTGGACTTCGGAGACCTAGGCTTATCCTCTGGGGTGGTGATCCCCCACAAGTTCAAGGCACCTGCTTTTGCAAAGTACGACGGAGCTTCTTGTCCTAAGCTGCATCTCAGATCATATGTAAGGAAGATCCAACCGTATACAACTGACAAGAATTTGTGGATCCATTTCTTCCAGGATAGTCTTTCAGGGACTTAACTCGAATGCTTCTATCAGCTGGATGGAGCCAGTATTTGTAACTGGGAGGACTTGGATACTGCGTTTTATAAACAGTATCAGTATAATTCCGACCTCGCTCCTACGCGTACCCAACTCCAGGGTATGTCGCTAGGGATGGGTGAAGGATTTAAGGAGTATGCACAAAAGTGGAGAGACCTGGCTGGAAGGGTGCAGCCACCTTTGACTGACCGTGAGCTCGTTGATATGTTCTTGGGGACCCTTTATGGGCCGTTCTTCAACCATCTGATTGGTAATTCTTCTGCCGGGTTTACAGATCTGATCTTAACTGGTGAGAGAATAGAAGCCGGTATCAAGTCGGGGAAGATACAGAAGGGTGCCTCCTCGAGCACTAAGAAGAAACCGTTCAAGAAGGAATCTAGTGTTGTCTATGGTTCAAGGAGACAGAATAAACCGGAACGCCGCCAAGCTGTCAACGCGGTGGTTATTTCTAAGCCTGCTGCTGCTCCTCAGCAATATAACCAACCAAGGGGTGAGAGACCCAGAAGGGAGTTCACTCGGCTCAGTATGACTTTGTCCTAGATATTGCCGCAACTACTGTCAACCAATCTGGTAACTATAAAAGAAGCTCCGAAAGTAGTGAACACAACATCTCCGAAGTATAATCCTAACGCCCGCTGTGCTTATCACTCTGACAGCCCGGGGCATACTACGGATGATTGTTGGGCTCTGAGGAATAAGGTTCAAGACCTTATTGATGCTAAAGAGATAGAGTTCGAGGCGCCCGAAAGGCCCAATGTTGTGACTGCTCCCATGCCCAAGCATGGAGTGAATGCTGTGGAAGAAGACCTGTATGTAGCCTCTGTGGATGATATAGTTACTCCACTGTTGACTGTCAAAAGGAACCTGTTGCTAGCCGGTTTATTTCCGGGATGTAGTAAAGGTTGCCATCTATGTTCTGTTTCACCTGCTGGTTGTCCTTTGTTGAAGTCAGGCGTCCAAAACCTGATGGATAACAAAGAGATTTTGTTCGAGAAGATTGTTGTTCCTGCTATCCCTACTGAAGAAGTGTCCATTGTTACTATTTTCAACAACTCTCCTAAGGCTCCCTCAAAGAAGCCTGTCAAAATCCTGCCTGCTCAGAAGATTGCACCCATCATCATCACTGTTCCGGGACCCCTCCCCTATACATATGACAAAGCTGTCCCGTGGCACTATGGGGCAGATGTTTATGTGCTTGGAGTTAAACAAGAGTTTGATACTAGCACCGGCGTCAGCAACATCACCGGGCCTGCCAAAGTCACTCGTAGTGGTAGACTGTTCTCACCAGATATTGTGCCACCAGCCATCCAGAGACCTATTGTCATCACACCTACAAGTATGTCTGCTTCCCTTCCTGATCAAGTTCCTATTTCTACCCCTGCTGCCGAGTCATCTGACACTCGGGGCAAAGGGATTGCTACTGATGTGCCCGCCCAGACGGAGGCACCGAAGACAACCACTGTTGAGGCTTCCAAGCAGGAGATGGAAGAGATCCTTAAGATTATCAAGAAGAGTGATTTCAACGTGGTTGAGCAGCTGGGGCACACCCCATCAAAGATTTCTATGCTATCACTGTTGTTGTGTTCAGAGGCCCATGCTGTGATCGGTGGATCTGGAACTGACTGTTTAACGCTGGTTCACGAAATGTCGCGGAAGCAAGAGTCGCCACCGTCTTTTATTTTCTCCAAATGGAAAGGACAAAAGCACAGAAAAATTCCTTAAAGAGATTGCTCTCGGTTCGGGAGGTAGGTTATAGAAAGGGAAGGTGTTAGCACCCTTTCTATCCATGGTTATCCATGGGCTCTTAGATACTTGCTCATTTGTGTTTTCAAAATGTTTGTTTGCTTTTCAATGTGGGTTTAAAAAGTTTCTTTGAAAAATTTCAGTTCGACTCGTACGTTAGAGTGTTTGAGAAATTTGCTTTGAAAGCTTTTGAAAATGTGTTGGTGTGAAAAGATTTCAGTTTGTTTTTGAAGAGAGCAAGTATCCTTGAGAACCTACCTACCCTAAGGAATTCGTCTGTGTAAATGTCCTTAAAGTAGTGCCATCCCACCATTGAGAGGTAGGTAGCACCACCGTTGGAGGTGTTCGGGTCAATTCGAGGTTCGGGACATGGTGATCACCAGAGCAATGGGAAGACACCTTAGAAGCTACCCTCATGCCAGGTTCCCGGATCATGAGGACTTACTAAGACGTCCTCTACTCGACGATCACCTTTCGAAAGGCAACAGTGAGGCGTACCCTAGGGGTGGTGTGTGCGATTCGTGTGTCGTTTTCATTTGATATTTGTCTTGTCATGTTCATTGTGATCTACGCTTGATTTTAATTAAGTCCATTCATTCTTGCATGCTTATTTAACAGTTAAAAGTTGCGGGAGAATAAATCTACAACTATTACAAATGGCGCGGGTCCACATCGCCAAAATTAAACCGGACCCGATTTGACGGAAAATAAATAAAGCGAAAGAAATAAAAGTGCGAAAAATTTAAGTTACAACGCTTTGGGAGAGATACATAATGAATTAAGCAATAAAAATAAATATGCGAAATAAAGGAATTAAAAACATGGGCGTTGGGCCCTTTTTTGCAAAATTTAAATTAATAAGGAATTAAAATTAATATTAAAAGAGAATGTTTTTTTGGTGTTTTTTAGATTTAATAGAAAAAAGAGAATTTATTATAATTAACATAAAATGTCAAACCCTAAATCTATTTATTTTTGAGTTATTAAGAAAAATATTGAATTTTTAACCTATTTAAACCTAAGTTAATTTACATGCATTTTTTAATTTATGAAAATAAATAAAATAAATATTATTATTTGTAAAAAAAAGGAAATTAAAAGGAATAAAATTAACAATTAAAACTAAATTCTATATTTTTGTATTTTTGTTATTAAAAGAAATTAAAATTGTAACCTAATTAAAACTAAATTTATTTACAAGCAATTATTTACAAGAAAATATGAACATTAAATATTTTATTATGTTTTCATCTTTTTTCTGATTTTTATGAAGTTTTTATATTTTGTAAAAATAATAATTAATTAAATTAAGATAATCAAGCAAATAAAATAATAAAGGTAAAAAATATAAAATATATGGAGAAGGCAAACCAGGGGGGGTGGAAGTCCCCAAATAGGAGGTCAAATTATGAGGAATCTGGCCCAACAAGCATTGGCCTTTTTGACTTTTTGCATAGCGTGTGGATGCATTGACCTGGATCCACCATAGGCTTCAGTTCATGGCCGTTGATCTAGTGTTGGGATGGACGTGGCACGCTTGATTATGCTGGTGCATCATGGTCTACAAAGGCATACCTGCACATGAATATCTTTTGAAGAAAAATATTTGGAAAGTGTGGGGACCTGGGATCGAACCCAGGTCCTAAGGGTTGCCAACGCGTTTGCCTGCCAGTTGAGCCATTTGAATTATTTGTATATAACATAAAAGAAAAGTAATATAATAAGAAACAACAATGAATGATGAATTTAGCGCGCAAATTTAAATGGACCGCTCCTGTCGTGACAACGCATCATCTTCTCCGTTTTCCTGAAACACAAAAGTATTAGGCAACGGTTTTTACACCGTTGCGGAAAGTAGCATATGAGAAAATAACGACTAGGCCGTGAGGCCACATAAATTAATCGCGATGACTGATTCTTGTTCGTTGGAGCGTGCTGGTTTGAATGGTCATGATTTCGTGGACTAATTTTGCTTGGTTTCAGAAGCCCTAATTCCAAGCTTCTTGAACCCTAAAAAACGCTAATGGCGAATTCACATAGGGCGCATAAAAATACAATCAAATAGTTTGGTTAGCTTCACAATTATTCAAAGAATAAGAACTGATAAATGAAATGCCATAAAAATGCTTAAATCTGGAAACACGAATTTGAAAAATATGAGAGAAAGGTGGACTTCTGTATACCAATCCAACACGTTAGGATTGATGTTCTTGATGGAAATACGTTCTATATTGCTCAAGGAAGCTAATGGGATGGGTGTTAGGCCTTGAATCGCCTCGTAACCTTGTTTTCAGAATTTGAGTTTCTTGAGAAAAATCCAAGTTTTACAATGGTTTTTGGGCGCAGCTTAGAGTGTCCAAGGATTAGGGTTATCATCCTGAATATGTAGTAAAGCTATTAGGTTAAAAAACTCAATCCAATCTCTCATAATTATGGATTTTGAATATTTGATTTCAAGGATCTTTTTGAATCTTTTTTCATGTGTTCTTTGTTCAATCATGCTCAAATCAAACCAAAACTTGCCTAATTAGCATGTGCACGAAATATTGAGTCTAGAATGTGTACAAAAAGATTTGTTTGGTTCATTTAGATATTTTCCACTTATTTAATTGATTTAAATGAATTAATATTAATAGAAATTCAAATAAATAAATAAAAAATGAGAAAACACTTCCATTTGGGCCAAATGGTCGTGCATAGGCTTGGAATGATGAATCATGGAAGAAAAATGGGCCCATTAGCAAATTTAGGTCATTTGAAGTAAGGTTGACTTTTCAAAATATCCAAAAATTTCCCAACTTCCACAAGGCATAACTTGCTCAATTTTTAAGCTTTTCACATGTTCTTGGACATTTTAGAAAGGTCTTTGAGTCCTCTAACCAATGCCTTTGGTCCCATGTCATTTTGATTTACCAATCTCATGTTATGGCCTTTGACTTAAAGTCCCTTTTTGTTGACTTTTGAAAATGACCTATAATGTTGAGATTGATAACTTTTTGTGAGAGCATTTCTTGGACTTGGAATATGAAGATGAGTTGTAGGAAATGTCTTTCTCTTAAAAATGAGCTTTGGATGGAATTTTTCTGATAATCCATGTGAAAGTTATGCCCTGGTCAATTTCAGTTGACTTTTTCAGCTGTCCAAATATAGTAACTTTTGCATCTTTGATGATTTCTGAGCCAAATTTTGAGAATCATGATCAAGCATTGATCAAATGATGTTTGTGGCTTCAAAATGATATGTTGACCAAAAATTTGAACTTTTGACTGTCAAATGACCATTTTGCCCCTACAGTTGACTGTAGTGCAATCTAGAGTTTTGACTGTGCAATTTTGAGCTGAATGCCTTGAAACTTGATATGAGGATACTTGACCATGTTTGTAGGCATATGAGACTTGATTGGACCTTTGAACACTCCATTTTCTTGATCAGAACCCAAACCCTAGTTTTGACTGTATAGGAGACAGTTGAACTGCATAACCCTTGGGGAATTTTGTGACTTGGCTTGGCAATTTCTTGAAGAATATGGGAGGGCAAATTTTGGGGTACAACAGTTGCCCCTGTTCAATCTTCTTAGGCCTGAGGATGCAGATTGGCTGACGTGCCTTTCGTAATCCGAGGGTAGAAGATGATTGGACACTAGAGTGCCCAGAAATTTGCGCTCGCATGTTGGCAGTGTGATGAGGGAATGGGCTTATAGATGCCATTTGGAGATTGCTGGGTAGGATGATGGGCTTATAGATGCCATCTGGATGTTGATCGCGTAAGAGATTCCTTAGCGAGAACCTGCATACCTGCAAAAGAAAACATGAGTACCTGACACGTTGCAGGAGCTGATTTTAAATGCTTGGTATAGATGTGTCCTGACTGGTTACAGGAGCTGAGTCTGGAGCTTCATAAGATGATGAATGAACCAGGTATGGTTACTGCCTTAGTATGAATGGTAAGAGAACCTTGGGTGATTTTAACTTCAACAACGCTCGTTGAGAAAAATCTTGGCGGGAATTACCATCTTTGCAATATCGGAACGGGAACCATAGACCATTATAATCTGAAGGGGAATCACCTCACTCGCCGTCGGAGAGGGGAATCATAGGAAAAGGAATTGTCACCTCACACACTGTCGGAGAGGGAACCATAAGAGACTATCACCTCACACTCATCACCGGAGAGGGAAACATCTGAAAAAGGAATTACCACCTCACGCACTTGTCGGAGAGGGGACCATAAGAGACTATCACCTCACACTCATCGTCGGAGAGGGAAACATCTTGAAAAGGGAATTACCACCTCACGCACTTGTCGGAGAGGGGACCATAGGAGACTATCACCTCACACTCATCGCCGGAGAGGGAAACATCTTGAAAAAGGAATTACCACCTCACGCACTTGTCGGAGAGGGGACCATAAGAGACTATCACCTCACACTCATCGTCGGAGAGGGAAACATCTTGAAAAAGGAATTACCACCTCACGCACTTGTCGGAGAGGGGACCATAAGAGACTATCACCTCACACTCATCGTCGGAGAGGGAAACATCTTGAAAAGGAATTACCACCTCACTCACCGTCGGAGAGGGAACCATAGGAAAAGGACTTACCACCTCACTCACCGTCGGAGAGGGAACCATAGGAAAAGGACTTACCACCTCACTCACCGTCGGAGAGGGAACCGTAGGAGACTATCACCTCACTCACCGTCGGAGAGGGAACCATCTGGGATAATAACTTCTACTGAGTCTTTATCAGAAAAATCTGTTGGGAGTCGATTTAGCTGGACTAGAGAAGGCTTTGAAATATGTTTGAGCATTTTAACTGCATTTTACCTGAAAGGTAAAGGTCAGTCATATGCAATGCATGATATGGATCAAGCCATGATGTTCTCAACATAAATGAGATTTGTATGATATGATGCGTCTATGCATGCTATAATGAGGTATGTATGTGATGTTTTATGGATGCTTTCGTCTAGGAATGTAAATTCTTGACGGATGCCGGGAAGTCGTATCCTGGGCTGATGTTGGAGAATAAGCTTTTACTTCCGCTGGGGATGATAGTTGCAAGAATATCAGTAGGAGAAGATGACTCTGTTGCGGAATAAACTTGGCGAATAGATTCTGCGGGGAGATAAGATATTCTAGCGACCATGCTGGGAAGCAATACTCTGTGGGGATAGAGATGCTTTGCTGAATTGTTGATAACTTGCTGAGGATAACCTTGTTGTCGGAAGTGTTGATAGACTTCGCTGGGGATAAGAAGATTCTGTCGACGACGATCTTTCCGTGGCTTTTGGCTGAGGATAACCCAGTTATATCCTGTTAAGGAAATAACTCTTTAAATCAAGCCGGACGACGCGTTCGTGCTCTGCGAGGGGAGAAGCTTCCAGAATTTACTGGGGATAAGCTTACTGCTTGGGGATATGAATTCCAACTTTCCTGGGGAACTTGGGTTGGACTCTTCTGGGGAGTTTTTGATATGCTGGGGAAGTAATCCCTTTGAATGTTATGCCGCCGGGGAACAATCTTTAGACCAAGACTGCCGGGGATGCTTGTTAAGAATATATGGATTGCTGCTGGGGAAGGTTGAGATCTGCGGGAGGATACCCATCTTCCTTAAGGTTGATAACTGCTTTGCATGAGGAGAGTATACTGCTTGCTGGCTCACTCTCTGGGGATTTAAGATGTACCGCTTATGTTCTTTAGCTGAACCTATCTTGGTACCTTGGAGGATAGAACAATTAGACTGCTCAGGAAATTCTTTTATTGCCCCTGTTTCTAGTGTCACCTGCAATTAATTCCTTTGTTTCGTATGCAAATATTTATGAGTTAGCAAATTATTGTCAATGCATATATCACAAATTGAACCTTGGACGTTCTTCGCAAAACAAAACAGAAAAAGAAAAACACTTGGCACGTTTAACTGAAAATATATTTGTATTGATTTTTTGAATAGCCTGTGAATAGGCGTTTTGTGTACAAGAGGCTGACGTCCTAGTAAGAGGTACGCCGCCGAACAAGAGAGTTTATACAAATTTTGTACAAAATAAAAATAAAACAGCTGTGTGAAGTATGAATGATCCCACTGGGTTTCAACTCTGCTATTGCCTTTATAACTCCGAGCGTCTCATCACTTGATGACCTTGGTTGAAGGTGAAGCTGACTGATCGATGCCGTCTGAACTTGATGTAGGTACCGGATTCTGGATGCAAAGTGATCAATGAGACATAGTATTACGCTTTTATCCCTAATTTTTGCCTGGACCGCCCTTTCGGGTTTTCAGTCCACCGGGATACCCACTTTTGCCCAAGCCGCCTTTTCAGGTTTTCGACTTGCCGGGTGTACAGATTTTTTCATTTTCATCCCTTCATTTTGCCCGAACCCTTTTGGTTCGACGGGAAGCCCTAATTTTTGCCTAGGCATGTCAGCCTAGCGGGTCTTTTTTATGCATAGTATTTTTTAACTATGTCTGCATTGGCGGGGTGAGGAAGGTCGTCACCATCCATGTTGGTCAAGATCATGGCTCCTCCTGAGAACACGTGCTTAACCACAAATGGCCCTTCGTACGTAGGGGTCCATTTGCCCCTTGGATCACTCTGAGGAAGGATGATTCTCTTGATTACCAGATCCCCAACTTGATATTCCTGTGGCCTGACTTTTTTGTTAAATGCCCTGATCATCCGTTTCTGATACGTCTGACCATGACAGATAGCAGCAAGTCTCTTTTCGTCAATGAGGTTGAGTTGATCAAGTCGTGTCTGGATCCAATCATCTTCGTTCAGATTTGCATCCTTCATTATCCGGAGAGAGGGTATCTGCACCTCGATCGGCAAGACTGCCTCCATGCCATAAACCAGAGAGAAAGGAGTTACCCCGGTTGACGTCCTAGCTGAGGTACGGTACCCATGCAGAGCGAACGGTAACATCTCGTGCCAATCTTTATAGGTCACTGTCATCTTTTGCACGATCTTCTTGATGTTCTTATTTGCTGCTTCTACAGCCCCATTCATCTTCGGTCTGTAAGGAGAAGAATTGTGGTGCTGTATCTTGAACTGTTCGCAGAGCTCAGCGATCATCTTATTGTTTAGATTGGTACCGTTGTCTGTAATAATCCGCTCAGGGACGCCGTACCGACAGATCAGATTGTGCCGAATAAACCGTGCCACAACAGTCTTGGTTACCGTAGCATAGGATGCTGCCTCAACCCACTTCGTAAAATAATCAATCGCCACTAGGATGAAGCGATGTCCATTGGATGCCGTAGGTTTGATCTCGCCGATCATGTCTATGCCCCACATTGCAAACGGCCAAGGCGCAGTCAGAACATTCAGGGGGACCGGAGGAACATGCACCTTATCTGCATAAATCTGACACTTGTGGCATGTCCTGGAATGTTGGTAACAGTCAGCTTCCATTGTGGACCAGTAATATCCTGCCCGTAGGATCTTCTTAGCCATAGTGTGTCCACTGGAATGTGTACCAAAGGTCCCTTCATGTAGCTCTTCCATGATCCGTTCTGCTTCAGTCTTATCCACACAACGCAGTAAGGTTGAATCATGGTTTCGCTTGTACAAGATGTCGTTGCTTAGGAAGAACTTGGCTGCGAACCTCCTCAGGAATTTCTTATCATTGACAGAGGCACCTTCAGGGTATTCCTGAGCTTCCAAATATCTCTTCACCTCATGGTACCAAGGCTTCTCAGTTACCAATTCAGTTTCGAGATCACAACAGTATGCCGGTTCGTCCAGTTTCCGGATGATGATCCGGGGAGCTTCATTATCCCATTTGACCTTGAACATTGAAGACATTGTAGCTAACGCGTCCGCTAACTGATTCTCTTCTCTTGGAAAGTGCTCAAAGGTTATCTCCGTGAAGTGGGGAATCAGGGTCAACACACATTCTCTGTAAGGAATCAAGTTTGGATGTTTCGTATCCCACTCTCCTTTGATCTAATTGATCACAAGAGCGGAATCTCCGAAGACACTTAGAAATTTGATCCTTAGGTCGATCGCAGCTTGAAGACCCATGATACACGCCTCATACTCCGCCATGTTGTTGGTACAGTTGAAACATAGCCGGGCAGTGAGTGGAGTATGAGTACCTTGTGGAGATATGATTATGGCGCCGATACCGTTTCCCAAAGCATTGGAGGCTCCGTCAAAGTGCATAGACCATCGGGATCCTGGTTCAGGTCCTTCATCCGGTCCAGGTACTTCACAATCAGTTACTATCATGATGCTTTCATCCGGAAACTCGAAGTTCATTGATTGATAATCATCTACAGCTTGATGAGCTAAGTGGTCTGCCAATACACTTCCCTTGATGGCTTTCTGGGTTGTGTACTGAATATCGTATTCCGTCAAGATCATTTGCCATCTTGCAATTCTCCCAGACAGAGCAGGCTTTTCGAATATGTACTTTATAGGATCCATTTTTGAGATCAACAAGGTAGTGTGAGTCAGCATATACTGTCTCAGCCGGCGAGCAGCCCATACCAAAGCGCAGCAAGTTTTCTCAAGCAGTGAGTATCGGGTCTCACAGTCGGTAAACTTTTTGCTAAGGTAATAAATAGCATGCTCTTTTCGGCCAGACTCGTCATGCTGCCCCAGCACACACCCCATTGAATTGTCGAGCACTGTCAGGTATAGTATCAGAGGTCTCCCTTCAACCGGTGGCATAAGGATAGGTGGTTCTTGGAGATACTCTTTGATTTTGTCGAAAGCGGTCTGACATTCATCGTTCCAACGTACTACCTGATCTTTCTTCAGCAGCTTGAAGATTGGCTCACAGGTAGCAGTCAGATGAGATATGAATCGAGCGATGTAATTCAGGCGTCCTAAAAAGCCTCTGACTTCCTTCTCTGTCCTGGGAACTGGCATCTCCTGAATAGCCTTGACCTTAGCAGGGTCCACTTGAATACCTTTATCACTGACCACGAAGCCTAGCAATTTCCCAGATCTTACCCCGAAGGTGCATTTGTTCGGGTTCAATCTCAACCTGTATAGTTTCAACCGGTCAAACAACTTCTGCAGATGATCTAGGTGCTCTTCCTCAGTCTGGGACCTAGCGATCATGTCGTCCACATACACTTCTATCTCATGATGGATCATGTCATGAAATAAGGCAACCATGGCACGTTGGTAGGTTGCCCCAGCGTTCTTTAACCCGAATGGCATGACCTTGTAACAGAAGGTGCCCCACTGAGTAACAAATGTAGTCTTCTCCATGTCTTCAGGTGCCATCTTAATCTGATTGTAACCTGAAAAGCCATCCATGAAAGAGAATACCTTGTGCTGAGCCGTATTATCAACAAGGACATCAATGTGAGGTAAGGGGAAGTCATCCTTGGGGCTGGCCCTGTTCAGATCTCTGTAGTCGACACACATTCTGACCTTTCCATCTTTCTTAGGTACCGGCACCACATTAGCAACCCACTGAGGGTAAGAAGTCACTGCAAGGAACCCGGCATCAAACTGTTTCATGACCTCGGCTTTAATCTTCTCAGACATCTCTGGCCGCATCCGACGGACCTTTTGCTTAACTGGAGGACAGTCTTCCTTGGTCGGCAAGTGATGGACCACAATATCGGTATCCAACCCTGGCATGTCTTCGTATGACCAGGCAAAGATCTCCATATAATCATGCAGCATCTTGGTTAACCGTTGCTTCACGCTGAGCTCTAGGTTGGCACCAATCTTTACCTCTTTTCTGTCTGCCTCAGTACCCAAGTTTATGGTTTCCACTGGCTCTTCATGGGGTTGAATTGCCCTCTCTTCCTGAAGCAACAGTCTTGCAAGCTCGCCAGGCACTTCGCAATCATCTTCACCTTCGTCTTCGGCTAAGTTGATCGGATTTTCGAAGTCATAATTGGCAGTAGCAGAGCTGTTATCAGTGAGATCCAGAGTGGATTGGAACCTGTATGAGTGAGTGTGTGTGTAAATACAGCTGTTTTGAAAATTATGTAAAGGAAATGAAAGACAAGAAAGGAACACAATATTTGCAATGCGAAAAATACGTCCAAGATTTTCATTTATGATATATGAAATGACAGTTTGTATGCCCTCACAAATAGAACCACAGTGCCTCGGGTAAGACACCGGGCCATAGAGTTTATCATTGTTTATTACAAAATGACAAAACATAGGAATTCATTACTTAGTAACAAAAGAAACAGGGAGATTGTCCTTTGCACTCCAATTATTAAGTCCTTCGTCAGTTGCCGGGTAGATCCAGCTATCAAATTCAGCTTCATCAACTTCCTCTTCCTCCCCAATAGCATTAACTCCATGAGCAGGCAGGGGAGCTGTCACCACATTAGGCTTGTCAGATGCCTCAAACTGTACCTCCTTAGCGTCAATGAGGTCCTGCAGCTTGTTCTTTAGTGCCCAACAGTCATCAATAGAGTGCCCCGGGCTTTCTGAATGGTAGGCACAACGAGCATTCGGGTTGTACTTGGGAGATGTTGTATTTGGGAACTTTGGAGCCTCCCTGACAGTCACTAAGTTGGTGGCTAGCAACTGTGGCAGAATCTGTGATAGGGTCATGTTTAACCGGGTAAACTCCCTCCGGGGTCTTTCACCCCTTTGAGAATTGTTTGGCCGAGGAGCGGCAGCAGGCTTAGTAATCATCACCGCACTGACAGATTGGCGGTGTTCAGGTCTCTCTGATTTCCTGGAACCATACACGGCACTAGACTCCTTCTTGAATGGTTTCTTTTCCGAACTAGATGATGCACCCTTTGCAATCTTCCCAGACTTCAGCCCAGCTTCAATTCTCTCTCCAGTCAAGATTAAATCAGTGAACCCAGCAGAAGAATTCCCGATCAGATGGTTGAAGAATGGCCCAGATAGGGTCCCCAAGAACATGTCAACCAACTCCCGATTAGTCAATGGTGGCTGCACCCTGCCAGCCAGGTCTCTCCACTTCTGAGCATACTCCTTAAAACCTTCGCTTGCACCTAACGCCATACCCTGGAGTTGGGTACGTGTGGGGGCAAGGTCGGCATTATATTGATACTGCTTGTAGAAAGCAGTAGCCAACTCCTCCCAGTTACGAACCTTGGTCCCATCCAGCTGATAGAACCATTCGAGATGAGTCCCTGAAAGACTCTCCTGGAAGAAGTGGATCCATAAATTCTTATCCGCAGAGTACGGCTGAATTTTCCGAACATAGGACCTTAAATGCAGCTTGGGACAAGACGCCCCGTCATATTTGGAGAAGGATGGTGCTTTGAACTTATGCGGGATAATCACACCAGTCGACAAACCCAGATCTCCGAAATCCAGCCCAGGTGCCTGTTGCACCTCCATAGCCTTCAACCTGTCCTCCAGTTGTTTATATCTGTCATCTGAAGGAGGGTACTGCTCTTCATCAAAATCTGTCTCGTTGTCGGAGACGACCGGACTAGGAACCTTTACTTCTGCCTGAGAAGGACTCTTGCCAACAGAAGAACCAGCCTCTTCATGCTGCAGAGTATTGCCAAACCTTCGGCCCGAGTTGAACAGAACAGTTCTTCTCTTCTTCTTCTTCTCCTTCTTCAGGAGCATAGCCTTTAGTTCTTCTTGGCCTTTAGCCAGACCCTTGATTAGTTCCTGGAATTGTGCATTCTGCACCTGAAGAGCCTTGATTGATGTCTCGGTTGATGCAGATTCGGGATTCATGATGCTGAAATAAACAGCGAAGAACTGTAAGCAACCTGAAAAGAGGGAAAACCTGCTATGCACATGATGTATGAAATGCGTATGCAATGCGTTCAAGGGTTCGAAAGTTCAAATTTGTTGTAGACAAAAGGGAACACACGTTATCATTAAAGAAATCATTGTTTAATACATCAAGGCCTCATGGGCAAAAATACAAAAATCAAATCAATCCCAAAATACGCTGCGCATCCTCTTTGGAGCTATGTAGGTGTTGAGATTCCTCTCTTCATGCAACAGGCGGGTGATCTCCGAGACTTTCTTTTTACTGGCATGCAGACTAGTCTCAAGAGAATTCCTTTCCTCCTTAAGCTGGATCCAACTCTTCTGCATCTCTTCCCAGGATGTGGGCATATCAGGGTGCTGAATAGTGTAGGACACTTCCCCTTCCAAGACTGGTTCTTTGATTACTGGGAGCATATGAGGATAAGGCATTACTAACTTCTGAGAGCGGGCTCGTACCCACTTGAGGTAAGGCTCCAAAGGGATGGAGTTCCTGTGCCCCAGTGTCTTGCTGTCTATCCTACTGGGCATCCTCCAGGCTCTGATAAATCTCTGGCGAAGTCCTTGAGTATCATTGTCGAAGTCAAAAACTATGTCAGGAATTAACATGTCGTGAGGACCATCCCTCCGAGCATAACCAAACTGTCTCCAAGCCAGGCATGGGTTATAAGTAATACCTCCTCTGATTCCAAGTAAAGGAACATTAGGGTACTCCCCGCAACGATCGATGATAGTGACATCTTCTCTGGACCTAGGGCACCAATGTATATCTGCATGTGTAAGAGTCATCAACCGTTGTGACCATCTCAAACCCCGCTCATTCTTCAGGACTGATTGCGGAAGGTGCGAAATAAACCACCTTCCCAGGAGAGGAGTGCAACACATAAGGACACCTCTTTTTCTCATGGTTCGAGTGTAACATGAGTGAAGGATGTCCCCCAGCAATGTAGGTATGGGATTCCTGGACATGAAGATCTGGACATCACTGATATCAATGAGCTGATCTGGGTTAGGGAACAATACCAAACCATAAACAAGGAGGGCTACCACTTCTTCAAAAGCTTGTAGGTCAAGGGAGTTCCAACATTCAAGGGCCTTTTCAAACAGAAACCTGGCTAAGAACCCTTTGATACCACTTCTGACTTCCCAATGTCCCTTGAGGTCAGATGACCGTAGGTGCAAGGCTTTAGCAATCTCTTCAAGCTTAGGTTCCTTTTCTGTACCGTTGAAGGGTAGCTGATCAAGGATAGGGATCTTCAGGAGCCGGGAGAACTCCTCCAATGTAGGTACCAACTGATAGTCCAAGAAGGTAAAACAGTGATGCAGAGGATCAAAGAACTGGAACAGGACCTTTATCATATCTTCCTCAATGCTGGTGTTGACCAAGCTGATGAGGCTTCCATGCCTTTCACTGAATGAAGAGTTCTCGGGAATCCTGGATATAAGCTCCTTAAGCTGAGGAGGGATCCTTACAAGACTGACCTGAATTGTCTTTCTACGAACAGTTTCCATGTCCTACAAAATAAGAACAAAGATGAAAATTTGAACCCCTGAAATGGTTAGTCAATGCATATGATGCTGGATGATGTCATGATGCTATGATTAAACACACCACAAATATTTACAAAGACAAACATGTAAGGCACACAAGGCACACAAGTCAAGCCCTTAAGGTTTAAGGCCAGCATGGGGTCTGGGTAGTACCCTCTTGAAGTTGGTGGGTTCAACCTGTCCTAACCAAAGTAACCGGGTTCTAAGGTTCCCAATATCACGGGATTGCTTTCATTGTTCATCGTTTCGATTTAGCCACTGAACTGGCGACCGAAATATTCCAGGAAAGCAACCCTCAATTGAGTGTAGTATCGAGTATCAACCAACCTCGGACTGCACCAAAGTCAGTTATCTCACTACCCTAAAGAGGCCAAGATGGTTCAATTAAGGTTCCTAAGGTCTGTTGATGCTTCATGACACCACATGGAGGCCCCGTACTCTCCTTGACTGAACTCAAGGGTTACCGGTACACACCAAAGTGCCACATCAACGTAGCAGACTGTTTCAACCATGTCGGTATACCCCGCACAGTTCCCTCACAGCCTTGTTGCTACTTTCTAAGAAAGGTATCCCCCAGATCCGGGTTAGGATCTATAGAACTCCCAAGCAACCCACAACAATAAAGCAAGCAAAGAAGACAATTGAAAACATAGTGATCTTAGTCCTAAGGTACACCTCACTTTAAGAGTGTCCCCAGCAGAGTCGCCAGTTCTGTGATCGGTGGATCTGGAACTGACTGTTTAACGCTGGTTCGCGAAATGTCGCGGAAGCAAGAGTCGCCACCGTCTTTTATTTTCTCCAAATGGAAAGGACAAAAGCACAGAAAAATTCCTTAAAGAGATTGCTCTCGGTTCGGGAGGTAGGTTATAGAAAGGGAAGGTGTTAGCACCCTTTCTATCTATGGTTATCCATGGGCTCTTAGATACTTGCTCATTTGTGTTTTCAAAATGTTTGTTTGCTTTTCAATGTGGGTTTAAAAAGTTTCTTTGAAAAATTTCAGTTCGACTCGTACGTCAGAGTGTTTGAAAAATTTGCTTTGAAAGCTTTTGAAAATGTGTTGGTGTGAAAAGATTTCAGTTTGTTTTTGAAGAGAGCAAGTATCCTTGAGAACCTACCTACCCTAAGGAATTCGTCTGTGTAAATGTCCTTAAAGTAGTGCCATCCCACCATTGAGAGGTAGGTAGCACCACCGTTGGAGGTGTTCGGGTCAATTCGAGGTTCGGGACATGGTGATCACCAGAGCAATGGGAAGACACCTTAGAAGCTACCCTCATGCCAGGTTCCCGGATCATGAGGACTTACTAAGACGTCCTCTACTCGACGATCACCTTTCGAAAGGCAACAGTGAGGCGTACCCTAGGGGTGGTGTGTGCGATTCGTGTGTCGTTTTCATTTGATATTTGTCTTGTCATGTTCATTGTGATCTACGCTTGATTTTAATTAAGTCCATTCATTCTTGCATGCTTATTTAACAGTTAAAAGTTGCGGGAGAATAAATCTACAACTATTACAAATGGCGCGGGTCCACATCGCCAAAATTAAACCGGACCCGATTTGACGGAAAATAAATAAAGCGAAAGAAATAAAAGTGCGAAAAATTTAAGTTACAACGCTTTGGGAGAGATACATAATGAATTAAGCAATAAAAATAAATATGCGAAATAAAGGAATTAAAAACATGGGCGTTGGGCCCTTTTTTGCAAAATTTAAATTAATAAGGAATTAAAATTAATATTAAAAGAGAATGTTTTTTTGGTGTTTTTTAGATTTAATAGAAAAAAGAGAATTTATTATAATTAACATAAAATGTCAAACCCTAAATCTATTTATTTTTGAGTTATTAAGAAAAATATTGAATTTTTAACCTATTTAAACCTAAGTTAATTTACATGCATTTTTTAATTTATGAAAATAAATAAAATAAATATTATTATTTGTAAAAAAAAGGAAATTAAAAGGAATAAAATTAACAATTAAAACTAAATTCTATATTTTTGTATTTTTGTTATTAAAAGAAATTAAAATTGTAACCTAATTAAAACTAAATTTATTTACAAGCAATTATTTACAAGAAAATATGAACATTAAATATTTTATTATGTTTTCATCTTTTTTCTGATTTTTATGAAGTTTTTATATTTTGTAAAAATAATAATTAATTAAATTAAGATAATCAAGCAAATAAAATAATAAAGGTAAAAAATATAAAATATATGGAGAAGGCAAACCAGGGGGGGGGTGGAAGTCCCCAAATAGGAGGTCAAATTATGAGGAATCTGGCCCAACAAGCAGTGGCCTTTTTGACTTTTTGCATAGCGTGTGGATGCATTGACCTGGATCCACCATAGGCTTCAGTTCATGGCCGTTGATCTAGTGTTGGGATGGACGTGGCACGCTTGATTATGCTGGTGCATCATGGTCTACAAAGGCATACCTGCACATGAATATCTTTTGAAGAAAAATATTTGGAAAGTGTGGGGACCTGGGATCGAACCCAGGTCCTAAGGGTTGCCAACGCGTTTGCCTGCCAGTTGAGCCATTTGAATTATTTGTATATAACATAAAAGAAAAGTAATATAATAAGAAACAACAATGAATGATGAATTTAGCGCGCAAATTTAAATGGACCGCTCCTGTCATGACAACGCATCATCTTCTCCGTTTTCCTGAAACACAAAAGTATTAGGCAACGGTTTTTACACCGTTGCGGAAAGTAGCATATGAGAAAATAACGACTAGGCCGTGAGGCCACATAAATTAATCGCGATGACTGATTCTTGTTCGTTGGAGCGTGCTGGTTTGAATGGTCATGATTTCGTGGACTAATTTTGCTTGGTTTCAGAAGCCCTAATTCCAAGCTTCTTGAACCCTAAAAAACGCTAATGGCGAATTCACATAGGGCGCATAAAAATACAATCAAATAGTTTGGTTAGCTTCACAATTATTCAAGGAATAAGAATTGATAAATGAAATGCCATAAAAATGCTTAAATCTGGAAACACGAATTTGAAAAATATGAGAGAAAGGTGGACTTCTGTATACCAATCCAACACGTTAGGATTGATGTTCTTGATGGAAATACGTTCTATATTGCTCAAGGAAGCTAATGGGATGGGTGTTAGGCCTTGAATCGCCTCGTAACCTTGTTTTCAGAATTTGAGTTTCTTGAGAAAAATCCAAGTTTTACAATGGTTTTTGGGCGCAGCTTAGAGTGTCCAAGGATTAGGGTTATCATCCTGAATATGTAGTAAAGCTATTAGGTTAAAAAACTCAATCCAATCTCTCATAATTATGGATTTTGAATATTTGATTTCAAGGATCTTTTTGAATCTTTTTTCATGTGTTCTTTGTTCAATCATGCTCAAATCAAACCAAAACTTGCCTAATTAGCATGTGCACGAAATATTGAGTCTAGAATGTGTACAAAAAGATTTGTTTGGTTCATTTAGATATTTTCCACATATTTAATTGATTTAAATGAATTAATATTAATAGAAATTCAAATAAATAAATAAAAAAATGAGAAAACACTTCCATTTGGGCCAAATGGTCGTGCATAGGCTTGGAATGATGAATCATGGAAGAAAAATGGGCCCATTAGCAAATTTAGGTCATTTGAAGTAAGGTTGACTTTTCAAAATATCCAAAAATTTCCCAACTTCCACAAGGCATAACTTGCTCAATTTTTAAGCTTTTCACATGTTCTTGGACATTTTAGAAAGGTCTTTGAGTCCTCTAACCAATGCCTTTGGTCCCATGTTATTTTGATTTAACAATCTCAAGTTATGGCCTTTGACTTAAAGTCCCTTTTTGTTGACTTTTGAAAATGACCTATAATGTTGAGATTGATAACTTTTTGTGAGAGCATTTCTTGGACTTGGAATATGAAGATGAGTTATAGGAAATGTCTTTCTCTTAAAAATGAGCTTTGGATGGAATTTTTCTGATAATCCATGTGAAAGTTATGCCCTGGTCAATTTCAGTTGACTTTTTCAACTGTCCAAATATAGTAACTTTTGCATCTTTGATGATTTCTGAGCCAAATTTTGAGAATCATGATCAAGCATTGATCAAATGATGTTTGTGGCTTCAAAATGATATGTTGACCAAAAATTTGAACTTTTGACTGTCAAATGACCATTTTGCCCCTACAGTTGACTGTAGTGCAATCTAGAGTTTTGACTGTGCAATTTTGAGCTGAATGCCTTGAAACTTGATATGAGGATACTTGACCATGTTTGTAGGCATATGAGACTTGATTGGACCTTTGAACACTCCATTTTCTTGATCAGAACCCAAACCCTAGTTTTGACTGTATAGGAGACAGTTGAACTGCATAACCCTTGGGGAATTTTGTGACTTGGCTTGGCAATTTCTTGAAGAATATGGGAGGGCAAATTTTGGGGTACAACACATGCCAAGGCTCTGATTACCTTCCTGAAGACGGCCCACGTGCCACAAGAGACATTTGCTGATCAGTTCACTGATTGTGTGGCCAACCTAACTGTTGATAATGGTTTGGGTTTCTCCGACGCTGATCTGACTGCTAAGGGGAAGAACCATAACGATGCCCTGCATGTCTCCATTGAATGCAGGGGCACTACTCTGGCCCATGTGCTGGTTGACACTGGTTCTTCATTGAATGTATTACCCAAGAAAGCTCTAGACAGGCTGGATTGTGAGGGTCTAGAGCTCAAGCCAAGTAACATTGTTGTCTGGGCCTTTGACGGGTCCAAAAGGATGGTACATGGTGAAGTGGATATTCCAACCAGGGTTGGTTCTCAGGTCTTTGATTCAACGTTCTATGTGATGGACATCCGACCATCCTATTCTTGTTTGCTGGGTCGTCCTTGGATCCATAAGGCTGGAGCTGTGACCTCCATACTACATCAGAAGCTGAAATACCCTGTCAGGGGGAAAATTGTGACGGTTCAGGGGGAGGAAGAATATATGGTCATCCACCTCAACTCGTTCCGGTACATAGAGATGGATGGGGAGTTCATTGAGACCCCCTTTCAACACTTTGAAGAGGTTCCTCAAACATTGGCATCAGCAGAGACTGTGACCGAAGAAGATTCTCCTTTGAAGATGGCTTCCTTAAAGGATGCCCGGGCTGTGATTGAGAAGGGTGAGTGTGCAAACTGGGGCCGACTTCCTAATTTCACTCCGAAGACTGACAAGTTCGGTTTGGGTTTCACTGCAGAAGCTCAGAGGGCTGTTCGTAAGGCAAGGATTGGAAGACCTCTTGTGTTCATCAGCAACTCGGGAGTAAATGCTATTGAAGATGGCATGGAGGAATCTGAATTCGACAGCTGGATCTACCCAACGGCCGACGGTGGACCGAACAACTGGACTGCGAAAGACTTCATACTTATTACTTTTGTCACTCAGTAATGAACTCCTTTGTTTTGAATTTGTAACAGACAATAATTTGAAACTTTATGGCCCGGTGTCTTACCCGGGGCACCGTGGCTTCATTTGTAAGGGCTTTTGTGTGTCATTTTCATATATCATTAATAAAAGCATTGGACGTTTTTTGCATTTCAAATCTTGCGCTCCTTGTCTTTCTTTATTATATATATTGCAAAACAGCTATATTTACACACACTCACATATACAGGTTCCAATCCACTCTAGATCCCACTGGTAACGACTCTGCTACTGCCAGTTATGACTTCGAAAGTCCGATCAACTTAGCCGAAGACGAAGGTGAAGATGATTGCGAAGTGCCTGGTGAGCTTGCAAGACTGTTACTCCAGGAAGAGAGGGTCATTCATCCACATGAAGAGCCAGTGGAAATGGTAAATTTGGGTACTGAGACAGACAAAAAGGAAGTCAAGATTGGTGCCAATCTGGAGTCTAGTGTGAAACAACGGTTAATTCAGATGCTGCATGACTATGTGGAAATCTTTGCCTGGTCTTACGAAGACATGTCTGGGTTGGATACCGACATTGTGGTTCATCACCTACCTACTAAGGAAGAATGCCCTCCGGTAAAGTAAAAGGTCCGTCGTATGCGTCCAGAGATGTCCGAGAAAATCAAAGCTGAGGTTATGAAACAATTCGACGCCGGTTTTCTAGCAGTGACTTCTTACCCTCAGTGGGTTGCCAATGTGGTTCCGGTACCAAAGAAAGATGGTAAGGTCCGAATGTGTGTTGATTACAAGGATTTGAACAGGGCAAGCCCCAAGGATGATTTCCCTCTGCCTCACATCGACATTCTGGTTGATAACACTGCTCAGCATAAGGTGTTCTCCTTCATGGACGGTTTCTCTGGTTATAATCAAATCAAGATGGCTCCTGAAGACATGGAGAAGAACACTTTTGTTACTCAGTGGGGCACCTTTTGCTACAAGGTCATGCCTTTTGGGTTGAAAAATGCTAGGGCAACCTACCAACGTGCCATGGTTGCTTTATTTCATGACATGATCCATCATGAGATTGAAGTATATGTCGATGATATGATTGCAAGGTCCCAAACTGAGGAGGAACACCTTGACCATCTGCAGAAGCTGTTTGACCGTTTGAAGTTGTACAAGCTGAGGTTGAACCCGAACAAGTGCACCTTTGGGGTGAGATCTGGAAAATTGCTAGGCTTCGTCGTAAGAGACAAAGGTATTCAAGTGGACCCTGCCAAAGTGAAAGCCATACAAGAGATGCCAGTTCCCAAGACAGAGAAAGAAGTCAGAGGCTTTCTAGGACGGTTGAACTACATTTCCCGATTCATCTCACATCTAACTGCTACCTGTGAACCAATCTTGAAGCTGCTAAAGAAAGACCAATTGGTACGTTGGAACGATGAATGTCAGGCCGCTTTCGAAAGAATCAAAGAGTATCTCCAAGAGCCACCCATCCTTATGCCACCGGTTGAAGGGAGACCTCTAATCTTATACTTGACAGTACTTGACAGCTCAATGGGGTGTGTGCTGGGGCAGCATGACGAGTCTGGCCGAAAAGAGCACGCTATTTATTACCTTAGCAAAAAGTTTACCGACTGTGAGACCCGATACTCACTGCTCGAGAAAACTTGCTGCGTTTTGGTATGGGCTGCTCGCCGGCTGAGACAATATATGTTGACTCACACCACTCTGTTGATTTCAAAAATGGATCCAATCAAGTACATCTTCGAAAAGCCTGCCTTGTCCGGAAGAATAGCAAGATGGCAGATGATCTTGACTGAATACGACATCCAGTACACGGCGCAAAAAGCAATCAAGGGAAGTGTATTGGCAGACCATTTGGCACACCAGGCAGTGGATGACTACCAGTCCATGAACTTTGAATTTCCAGACGAGAATATCATGGTAGTGACTGATTGTGAAGTACCTGGACCGGATGAAGGACCTGAGGAAGGATCCAGATGGTCTATGCACTTTGACGGAGCCTCAAACACTTTGGGTAATGGTATTGGCGCTGTGATCATATCTCCTAAGGGCTCTCATACTCCACTTACCGCCCGACTATGTTTTAACTGCACCAACAACATGGCGGAGTATGAAGCATGCATCATGGGTCTTCGAGCTGCAATTGACCTAAGGATCAAGTTTATGAGTGTCTTCGGAGATTCTGCTCTCGTGATCAGTCAGATCAAAGGCGAGTGGGATACGAAACACCCAAATCTTATTCCCTACAAGGAGTATGTGTTGACGTTGATTCCCCATTTCGAGGAGATAACCTTTGAACACTTCCCAAGAGAGGAGAATCAGTTGGCGGACGCGCTAGCTACGATGTCTTCTATGTTCAAAGTCAAATGGGACAACGAGGCTCCCCGGATCATTATTTGGAAATTGGATGAACCTGCACATTGCTGTGATCTTGAGACCGAAGAGGTAACAGAAAAGTCGTGGTATCATGAAGTAAAACGGTACCTTGAAGCTCAAGAATATCCCGAGGGTGCATCCGTTAATGACAAGAAGTTTCTGAGAAGGTTCGCGACAAAGTTCTTCCTCAGAAACGACATTCTGTATAAACGAAACCATGATTCAACCTTACTGCGTTGTATGGATAAGACTGAAGTAGAAAGGATCATGGCAGAGCTGCGTGAAGGTACCTTCGGAACTCATTCCAGTGGGCATACCATGGCAAAGAAAATCCTTCGGGCGGGATATTACTGGTCTACAATGGAATCCGACTGTTATCAGCATTCTCGAACTTGTCACAAATTCTAGATCTATGCTGATAAGGTGCACATTCCTCCAGTTCCTCTAAACATCTTGACAACACCTTGGCCTTTTGCAATGTGGGGCATTGATATGATCGGCGAAATCAGACCTACGGCATCCAACGGGCATCGCTTCATCCTGGTAGCGATTGATTACTTTACGAAGTGGGTCGAAGCAGCTTCCTTTGCAACCATAACCAAGAACGTCGTGGCACGGTTCATTCGGCATAACCTGATCTGTCGATACGGTGTACCTGAGGGGATCATTACGGACAATGGTACCAATCTTAACAACAAGATGATCACTGAGCTCTGCGAGCAATTCAAGATACAGCACCACAACTCTTCTCCCCACCGGCCGAAGATGAATGGGGCTGTAGAAGCGGCGAATAAGAATATTAAGAAGATTGTGCAGAAGATGACAGTGACCTACAAAGATTGGCACGAGATGTTACCGTTTGCTCTTCATGGGTACCGTACCTCAGCACAGATGTCAACAGGGGCAACACCCTTTTCCTTGGTATATGGCATGGAGGCGGTCCTACCCATCGAAGTTCAGATACCCTCTCTCCGGATAATGAAGGATGCAGGTTTGAGCGAAGATGACTGGATCCAAACTCGGCTTGATCAATTAAACCTAATTGACGAAAAGAGACTCACTGCTATTTGTCATGGTCAGACGTACCAAAAACGGATGATCAAGGCATTTAACAAGAAAGTCAGACGACAAGAGTATCAAGTCGGGGACCTGGTAATCAAATGCATCATTCTACCTCAAGGTGATCCCAGGGGCAAATGGACCCCTACGTATGAAGGGCCATTTATGGTTAAGAACATATTCTCAGGAGGTGCGATGATTCTAACCACCATGGACGGTGACAACCTTCCTCACCCCGCCAATGCAGACATAGTAAAAAAATACTACGCATGATCAAAGACCCGCTAGGTCGACTGGCCTAGGCAAAAATAAGGGCTTCCCGGCGAACCAAAAGGGTTCGGGCAAAAATAAGGGATGAAATGAAAAAAATCTGTACACCCGGCAAGTCGAAAACCTGAAAAGGCGGCTTGGGCAAAAATGGGTATCCCGGTGGACTGAAAACCCAAAAGGGCAGTCCAGGCAAAAGTTAGGGATAAGCGTAATACTATGTATCATTGGATCACCTTGCATCCAGACTTCGGCATCCACTACCAGGTTCAGATGGCACCAATCAGTCAGCTTCATCTTCAACTAAGCAGCAAAGTGATGAGACGCTCAAAGACATAAAGGCGATAGCAGAGTTGGAACCCACTGGGATTTTTCACATAGCTGTTTTGTTTTCTTTTCACAAAATTGTATAAACTCTATGTTGTTCGGCGGCGTCCTCTTACTAGGACGTCAGCCTCTTGTACACAAAACGCCTATTTACAGGCAAATTTCAAAATCAATACAAGCTCACTTTTCAGACAAATTGCCAATTGTTTTTCCTTTATCTGTTTTGTTTTGCAAAGAACGTCCAATGTTCATTTTTGATATATGCATTTGACATTAATTGCTAACCATAAATATTTGCATGCGAAACGAAGGACTAATTACGGGTGACATCAGAAACAGGGGCAATAATGAGTTGTCTAAGCGATCTAGTTGCTCTGTCCACCAAGGTGCCAAGGTAGGTTCGGCTGAAGAACATGGCGAAGATACCTTCACTCCCCACAGAGTAAGACAAGATTCGGCAATACTCCCCAAGCAGAGTTGGTCTCCCATCAGCCCCGAAAAGGCACAATATCCCTAGCAAGTCAGCTACACTCTCCCCAAGCAGAGTTAGGCTACTGTCAGCCCTAAGGAAGTTGGGTACCCCCAGAAGATCTCAATATTCTCCAGCAGAGTATACAGATATTCCTCAGCAAGCATCCCCGACAATCTTAATATAAGATTGTTCCCCGGCGGAATACCAGACACCCCAATGGAGCCATTCCCCAGTGCAGTCCAAAAAGTTTCCCCAGGAGAGTTGAACCATCTCCCCAGTAGATTCTAGAAGCTTATCCCCAGTAGATTCTGGAAGCTTATCCCCCACAGAGTGCAAAAGCATCTCCCCGGCTTTATTCAAAGGTAATTCCCCACCAGAGCCTAACTGGGTTATCCTCAGCAAATTACAACGGAAAGATCGTCCTCGGCGAAGTTCTTCCTATCCCCAGCGGAGGTCATCAAATTCCCCAACAGAGCTTATCAACGGAATCCCCAACGGAGTTGTCGTTAAATTCTCAGCGAAGCATCTCTCCCCATAGAGTAATTCCCCGCAGAGTAATCTCTTCACCAGGTTTATTTCCCCAACGAAGTCATCTTCTCTTACCGGTTTATTCTTGCAAACATCTTCGTGCATCATCCCCAGCAGAAACGAAGAACTCTACTCTTCAAACATCAGCCCAGGATTTAACTTCCCGGCATTCGTCAAGGATTTATTTTCCCAGACGAAAATACATTCATAAACATTTCACATTTCATATCTCCTATTTACATACATGATAAAGTGCATACGACACAATCTCATTTATTCCCGAGAACATCATGACATCATGCATTTCATACATCATGACATTGCATACAACTAATATTTTGCCTTTTCAGGAAAAGGTCAAACCAAAGATGATTACCATTAATCTTTTGAAGTTCCAGATTCGATACCTGTATCTAGCCAGGGCATATCTGTGAGCGACTGATTGTAGATCTATACATGTATCTAGCCAGGAAAGTATCTGCATGAGGAGTTTGAAGATCAATACCTGTATCTAGCCAGGAAGTCATCTTTCATTCTCAGCCAGGAAAGTATCTGCATGAAGAGATTGAAGATCAACACCTGTAACAGGCCAGGAAATTATCTTTCATTCTCAGGTCAGAGGTCTACACCTGTATCCATCCAGGAAAGCTATCTCGACCAACCTTTTGAAGTTCCAGATTCGATACCTGTATCTAGCCAGGGCATATCTGTGAGCGACTGATTGTAGATCTATACCTGTATCTAGCCAGGAAAGTATCTGCATGAGGAGTTTGAAGATCAATACCTGTATCTAGCCAGGAAGTCATCTTTCATTCTCAGGTCAGAGGTCTACACCTGTATCCATCCAGGAAAGCTATCTCGACCAACCTTTTGAAGTTCCAAATTCGATACCTGTATCTAGCCAAGGCATATCTGTGAGCGATTGATTGTAGATCTATACCTGTATCTAGCCAGAAAAGTATCTGCATGAAGAGATTGAAGATCAATACCTGTATCAAGCCAGGAAGTCATCTTTCTTTCTCAGGTCAGAGGTCTACACCTGTATCTAGCCAGGAAAGCTATCTCGACCAACCTTTTGAAGTTCCAGATTCGATACCTGTATCTAGCCAGGGCATATCTGTGAGCGATTGATTGTAGATCCATACCTGTATCTAGCCAGGAAAGTATCTGCATGAAGAGATTGAAGATCAACACCTATAACAGGCCAGGAAATTATCTTTCATTCTCAGGTCAGGGGTCTACACCTGTATCCATCCAGGAAAGCTATCTCGAACAACCTTTTGAAATTCCAGATTCGATACCTGTATCTAGCCAGGGCATATCTGTGAGCAATTGATTGTAGATCTATACCTGTATCTAGTCAGGAAAGTATCTACATAAAGAGTTTGAAGATCAACACCTGTAACAGGCCAGGAAATTATCTTTCTTTCTCAGGTACGCAAGTTCTCGCTAATGAATCTCTTACGCGATCAACATCTCCAGATGGCATCTTTAAGCCCATCTCCACAACTCTCCCTTAAATCTCCAAATGGCATCCATAAGCCCATTCCCGACAAGATTCTATCACACCTCCAGATGGCATCTATAAGCCCATCCTTCCATCCATCATCTCTCCAAATGGCATCTGTAAGCCCATTCCCGACATCACATTGCCGATACTCCACTATGCGATTGCAAATTTCTGCGCACTCTAGTGTTCAATCATCTTCCACCTTCGGATCACAAAAGGCACGCAAGCCAATCTACATCCTCAGGTTTAAGAAGATTGAACAGGGGAAACTGTTGTACCCTAAAATTTGCCCTCCCATATTCCTCAAGATTTGTCAAGAGTCATCTTCAAATGGTTCAAGACTACTCAAGAGTTGTACAATCCAAATACCTCCTAAGCCAGTCAAAATTAGGGTTTTGGTTCATTCAAGGAATTTGGGGTTTTCAATGGCTCAATCAAGTCTCACAGGCCCATATGCATTCTCAAGCACCTACATGTCAAGTCTCAAGACTCACAATGACAAATTGCACAGTCAAAAGCTCCATTTGCTTCACAATCAACTACAGGGGTAAAATGGTCATTTTACAGTCAAAAGTCAGAATTTTTGGTCAACATCTTATTTTGAGCTCACAATCATCATTTGATCAAGTCTTGATCATGATTCCTCAAGCATGGCTCAAAAATCATCAAGATGCAAAAAGTTACTATTTTTGGACAGTAGAAAAGTCAACTGTATCTTGACCAAGGCATAACTTTTTCATGGTTCATAAGAAAAATCCCATCTAATGCTCATTTTGAAGGGGATGACATTTCCTACAACTCATCTTCACATTCCAAGTCCAAGAAATGCTCTCACAAAAAGTTATCAATTTCTACATTATAGGTCAATTTCAAAAGTCAACAAAAATTCACTTTAAGTCAAAGACCATAACTTGAGATTGCTAAATCCAAATGACATGGGACCAAAGGCATTGGTTAGAGGACTTCAAGACCTTTCCAAAATGTCCAAGAACATGTTCATATGATTAAAATTGAGCAAGATATGCATTGGAGAAGTTGGGAAATTTTTGTGAATTTGCAAAAGTCAACTTTGCTCAAAACACTTTGTTTTTGCTAATGGGCCTCAAATTCCTTCTTGAAACTTTATTCAAAGCTTATGCACGACCCATTGAGATTATTTGAATTTATTTTCTTATTTTTTATTAATTAATTGGATTTTTAATTGATTTTAATTCATTTAATTAATTTAAAATGTAGGAAATACAAAGATTTGATTTTTTCAATCTTTTTGTGAAGCAAACAAGCTCAAGATATGCTGGCAATTCGTGTGCAAATCAAAGGGACAAAAATCTCCAAGTTTGGCAAGTTTCTTCAATAAAAAAGATTCAAAAATATTTGATTTTCAATCAAATATTGAATCATCATTCCATGGATCTTTTGTGCAAGATTGTAACCTAATTCAGCTCCTCTATAAATACACAAGCCAACCCTAATGCATTGGACGAAAATTTGCTGCAGAAAAACCATAATCACATTCAAGAAAATTCAAAGAAAAGTGAAAACTGTTTTCCAGGTTCCAGCACGATTCAAAGCAATTGGTGGATCCTAATACATTGCTGGAACTCTCAGGGACGTTTTACAATCAAAACCAAGCCTTAAAGCTACAGAAATACCCAAGAACAGTTTCACGGTTTGAACATATTTTCCAGAATCGCATCTCGTTATTCATGTGCATTTGACATATTTTGTTGATTGTTTTGTGTTAATAGGAACTGTACAAAGCTAATGGTGTGGTTTAATTGCATTATAACGCCCAGAATCATAAAACGCCATTAATGAAATCTAGGGTTCTTGAGCTCTCAGATTAGGGCTTTATTACCCAGGAAAAATTGAGACCCCTAATGCCTATGGTTGAAATCGTCAAGGCCAGACGAACACAATGCAATGCTCGCGAAACATTTATATAAATCCTAGAGCTAATCGCTATTTTTCATTTTTGCAGTTTGTGGGGGTTAAAAACCCCCGCTATCTATTTGTTTTTACAGGTACACAACGAAGAAGATGAAGGCGTGTAAGCGTATCATTGGTCTATTCAAAAATAGCGCGCGTGATTTTGTTGTTTCCAGCATATGTTGTTGTGTTTATATAATATATTCATTGTCCATTATATTTACAAATGCGTGCAGATGGCTTGGTGGTTGGTGTGTTGGCTGTGTATCATTGGGACCTGGGTTCGAATCCCAGGTCCACCCAAAACCATTATTTGTAATTTTTCTTCACCTAATCACGTGCAGGTTCCAAAGGCAGGTTCACCATATGCCTCCAATCATCCAAGCATCGTGTGGCTGCCAGCATAGATCCAATGGTCAGGAGATGGTGATCATGGTACTCCCAGTCAACACATGCTCTGGGGGATCAACAAGGTCAACGTGGCTAAGGAGCTTAGTGGGCCTGAGAATTGCAATCAACACCTCCATCTGGGCCCAACACCCCCTGGGTTTTGTTTCTTATTTTTTCTCTTTTATATTTTATCTTTAATTATTTTATTAATTATAATTATTATCACTATTATTTAATTAACTTAATTAATATTTTTCACAATAAATTCAGAAAACCAAAAAATGTAAATATTTTTATTATTATTATTATTTATTAATTTCACTATTAATTATTATTTTGTAAATAAATACTAACAAAATTGATTTAGTCTTTTAAATTAGGTTAACTTTAATCTTTTTCTCAATAAATAAAATCAACATAAAATTAGGGTTTCTCTTTTGACAATGTTAATCTTTTTATTTTTATTTTCATTAAAACATTAAAAAACATAAAAAATACTTTTTTTCTTTTAATTATTTAATTAATTAGAATTAGGTTTAATTAAATGCAAAAAGGACCTAATTTCATTCTTTTCTCAAAAAGGGTCAAAACCCTAAGGACGTCCTGATTCAATTTCTTTTCGCGCATAATATTTTTTCATATTTATGTAACTGTTCCGAGAATGTAATAGATAATTAGGACCCTTTTTATCGCTTTCTTTAATTTCTCACAATTTATCTTTTCAAGGGTTATGTTTTTGGCGATGTAAATACCCGACGCCTTGTAATAGCGTAGATTTACTTTCCGCAATTTATTTTCCGCACAATTATTAACTGTTAACTATGCATGACAAGACTTGCCTGAAAAATAAAATCAACCCGTAGCTCACCATAATACATGTGCAAAGATAAACTTAACATGAATCCTGACACACTCGCACATGTCACTCCTAGGGTACGCCTCACTTGGTTGCCCCGACGTGGTCATTGAGTATAGGGTGTTTTAGAGGTCGCCCTCCTGTCTAAAGATCCAGTTGCCTCGAAACGGTTGCCTCAGATAAGAAAAGGATCTAGGACATTAGGGTTACCGCTAAGGCGTCCTACTATTTCTTTGGTGACCACACATGTCCCTATAATCGAATTGACCCGAATAACTCCAACGACGGTGCTACCTACTTCTCAATAGTGGGATAGTACTGTCTAAAGGACATTTACACAGCTTAATTCCTTAGAGTAGGTAGATTTCTCCTGGGTACTTGCTCTTTCAAAAAACAAAAACAACTTTTCGCACTCACACTTTCAAACAAAAAGTTTTCAAACAAATACTTCATACACTCTTGAGGACTGATACAAGAGTTACCTAGAAGTTTTCAAAACAAACTTTTTTCAAAATCCACAAACACAAGAAAAGCAAACATTTTTTTGAAAACATAGTGAGCAAGTACCTAAGAGCCCGTGGATAACCACTGATAGAAAGGGTGATAACACCTTCCCTTTCTATAATCTACCTCCCGAACCGAGAAACATCACAAAAAGGAATTTTGCTGTGCTTTTGTCCTTTCCTTGTTGGAGAATATAAAAGACGGTGGCGACTCTTGCTTACCGCGACATTTCGCGAACCAGCGCTTCAAACAGTCAGTTCTATTTCCACCGATCACAATGAGCATTTTTTCCAAACAAGTCTTTCCCTTTAAGCACTCTAATTTCCCTCTGCATTTCTTGAAATTGGTCTTGGAACTCCTCCATCCTATCGAAGAGGCCCAAACTTTCAGCAGGTTCAACATGATAAATGGGTTCATTTATGTATGGAATAGTGTGAACCACAGGAGCGGCAGTAGTCATCACAGGCTGAGGGAAAGATACCATAGGCTGGATTACAGGTTGCACAGTAGTTGTCTCAGGTTGAGGTAAGGATACAACAGGTTGAATCATGGGTTGTACAGCAGGCTGGTACCCTTCTGGCATGAAGTTGTAAGGCATACCCCACGGAAAACCTTTCGGCATTTGATGTTGGAGCAGAGAGTTGACTTGAGTCACAAATGTTGGAGCGGTGACGATCTCACAAACCATAGTAGTTGAAATTTGAATTTTAGCGGCCGAAGTTGATGGCTGATTCTGAGCAGCCATCAAGCTTTACACCAGCGCGGTCAACTTTTCCATTCCAACACAAAGAGTAGTAACCTCTTCGCGAAGCTCGTGATTTTCCTGCTCCAGATCTTCCATCCTTTTTTGACGATTGGCTCGGGTATTGTACCGGTGAGACAGCTTGACAATCTATCGGAGTGGAAAAAGAAACAAGAATAAGACTCTAGAAAACATGTGAAATTGAATGTTGGATGATGCATGATATGCAATGAAAATGATCATTTATTTTGATAGTTTTTTCAATGAGCTTTAGAACTTTGATAACTTTGCACACATCAATGGTAAAGGAATTTGGAACAACAAAAAATAATTTCATTAATCAAAGCGGTAAATTAGAACTTTGGGACAACAAAACCCATTAATAAAAACGGTAAATTACAACTTTGGGATAACAAAACCCATTAATAAAAACGGTAAATTACAACTTTTGGACAACAAAACCCATTAATGAAAGCACTAAATTACAACTTTGCAACATGAAGCCCTTTTACAGAGTTTTACAAAATGACATAAGTAATAATAATAAAAACTAAGAACTAAAGGTCACTCAGAATCATCATCGGATGAAGGACCAAATGCCAATTGTAACTGGAGCTTCCTAATCTTATCCTTATAGAAGTCTTCCATCTCTTTCTTCTCAGCTACCAGTTGATCAATGATTTCCTTCCGTGGATTAGGAATAGGAGCAACGCCTACCAAATCATCCTTCTTCCTCTTCCTTTCATTAGCATATTTATTGATTAATGCATCCTTTTGACGAAGCTTCTCATCATGATCAATAAACCAACCGTCTTGAATAAATAACATATCATCCTTCTCCTTCAGCTGTCGAGTCAGGACCCTATTTTCATATTCAGACATATTATACTTTTCCTTCCAAGCATCTCTTTCAGACTTCATCCTAGCCAGATTTTCTTGATATTCTCTCATGTTCTCGATAGGGATATCAATAGATGATGATGCAACAACAGGGAATAAAGGTTTCTCGGGATTATAAGGCATCTTGAGAGCACAAGCCCTAGCACGAACCCATTGAAGGTAAGGCTCCAAAGAAATAATACCTCTATGCCCTAACATGTCTCTCCCCTTTCTATGGATGTGACGCCAAGCCCTTTCAATCTCCTCCTTAGCTGCTTGGTGATCTTTTCCTTCTTGTAGAAAGAAACCACTCACATGAATGTTGTTCGGCTTGTCCCTCATCGGGTATCCAAACTGGCAGCGTGCGAGAACGAGATTATAGTTAATTCCTCCCTTCGTACCAAGAAGAGGCACGTTGGAAAAAACACCACAACTATCGATGATCTTCACGTCGTAGTAAGCTCGATTATACCAATCTATGTCGGAATGAGTAAGAGCCATAATTTTTGGCGCCCATCGTGGCTCCTTCTCGAGATCCCAGAAAACATCAGACCTAGGTAGATGAGAAACATACCACTGGTATAGCAACGGTGCACAATAGATAATCATCCCTCCTTGATAGGGTTTTCAAAGATGGATGGAATAGAAGGTATCTCCTAGCAGCGTAGGGACCGGATTTCCAATCAAGAAGATTCTAATGGAGTTGATATCCACGAACTTATCGATGTTAGGGAATAAGAACAATCCATAAGCAAGTAAATCAAATACATCTTCAAAGGCAACAATATTTTTATCTCAGAGAAGTGATGAGCTTTTTTCAATAAAAACTTCACAGATAAGCCTTAGATTCCCCCCTTGGTAGTCATGTTCTCTTCTATCTCTGACTTCCTCAAGTGGGTGATTGTTGCTATCTTGTGAGATTTGGGTTCCTCTTCTAAACCAGAGAAAGGAACACAGTCAGTGATAAGCAAACCAAGTATATAGGAGTACTCTTCTAAAGTGGGCATTAACTGGTAATCAGAAAAGGTGAAGCATCGATACAATGGATTATAGAATTGGACCAACATACTAAGGATGCCTTCCTTCATCTTGCACTTCATGAGAGGGATAATGGATCCATATTTCTTTTGAAAATCCATAGGGTTATCAACCTTTGGAATCAAACTCTTCAACTCTTCAATCTCAGGCTCCTTAAAACTATAACTCCGAGTGTTTCTTTTTCCAAAATCCATAGTAACAGTACCTGAGATGTCTGCAAAAATCATTCTTAAGTTCCTTGAAAAACATGTTTTACAAAAAAATTCTTATGGATGTTTGGATGAATGATAATGCAACAATTACACATAAGTTCACAAACATGGGGTTTAAAGGTTCAACGCTTCGATCATGAAGTCAAAGGTAAAGCCCACCCCCAGGGTATGTACTAAAGGTTTAATCACACATGCAAGACAAGGTTCTAAGAGTTCCCAGAGTCTACATTCCTCCTTCAGATATTACCAACATCTTGATTACTCAATAATTAGCAATATTCTCAAGATAAACTCATCCGCGTGTAGCATCTCATGACAACCACTTCCAGATTACTCTGTTATAGTCTATGCGCTACACCTAAAAGGCCAAGATGAGTTAGGGTTATACGGTTCTTAGCTTCTCTGGCTCCCAGGTCGAAAGCAATAATGTCTTCCCGATTACTCAGTAAACAAATATTACGTTCAAAGGGGCTTTCCACTGAGTGGGGGATTTCATGCCTCCTTCTTCGGGATTACTCCCTCAAAGTTAACATGACTATACCGCCTGTCCTATTCTAAAGTGTAACTTAGTCCGGGTATAGGACTTGTCCTTTGTAAATATCATTAACACCCAAATAACCATAATATAAACATATAATCAAATAATGATAAAACAGATAAGACAAACTAGGCTTAACCCACTTAGGGATGGACCAACAAGAGGTTAATCTTTCCCCAACAGAGTCGCCAATTCTGTAGCGATAAAAAATGTAGCGGGGTAAATCGGAGATCGAGCTATTAATTAACTCTACTCACAAAAGCAAGAGTCGCCACCGCGCTTTATTATTTCCAAGGGAAAAGAGCGAAATAAAACCCTAAAATATGCAATGTAAAATAATACTTGAAAGTAATGAAAATACAATGCATTTTGAAAAGAGATCTAGAGTTTGGGGGTTGGTTATGCAATAGGAAGGTATTAGCACCCAATGCATCTATAGTATCCTATAGGAACCTTTTGAAATATCTGTTTATTAAAATTGTTTGTTTGATTAAAAATAGTCTGTTTGGCTAAAAATGGGTGTGGATGAGATTTTGAAGATACGACGACCTAATATCGAAGTTTTGACTTAAAAGTGTGAGTTTAATAATGGAGTTTTTTTAGGAAAATTATCTTATGTTTAGCAAGATAATAAACAAAAAAAAGATGAATGAGGGTATTCGCACAATTGGATGAGATGTGTTTGATGACGTGAAGTCAACAAAGTTAAAACATTTCCCTTGGAATTGAGACGGACGAAAGATATAAAGATTAAACGATCGATGATAAAATTAATTAAAATGACAATTGAACAATTAAATAATAAAAATTAAATTACACTAGCATGCATTTTGAATAAATTAAATAAATAGCAAAGATTAAAGAAAAAATAAATTATGAAACATGCATTTTTAATAATTAAACAAATAACAAAATTAATCAAAGACTAAATTATGAAATATGTATTTTTGATAATTAAACAAATAAAAAAATTAATCAAAGACTAAATTATGAAATATGTATTTTTGAATAATTAAGATAATAAAAGATTTAAAACAAGTTAACAAAAATTAAATAAAAATTAGTTATAAGAGATGTGGTTTTTTATATTTATAATGAAATAATAATAATACATAAACTAAACTAAACTAATATATATATATATATATATATATATATATATATATATATATATATATATATATATATATATATATATATATATATATATATATATATATATATATATATATATATATATATATATATATATATATATATATATATATATATATATATATATATATATGGGTTAAAAGAGCAAGACAACAGAAAAATGCCCCAGCAGGGATCGAGCTTGAGCCTTTAAGGGAAATGGATAGTGCAAGTTATCAGCTGAGCTACCTTACTAATTGTTATTATTATTAAACTAAGGGTTAATACCTATTTTCACCCCTGACATATGGGGTGTATTTGAAAAATCCCCCTGCCAAAAAAAAAGTTCCAATTGTTACCTTGACAAATTTTAAAAGTTTCAGTTTTTACCTTGAGGATGCCACATCACCTAAAAGGCTGATGTGGCTTATATTTTTGTTACATTTGTAATTTTTTGTTATGCCATGTCACACAATACCAAATAAAATGTCCAGAATGCCCTTTCTTAAAATCCCAAATTATTTGGCAAATGTTATGTTTCAATTCAGACCCTCCAAAACACTGACCTTGTCCCTTTTGCTCTTTTCTTTCATCTTTTTGGGATCCTTGGATGCACAACGCTTGAATCTCAATGATTTCCCTTCGATCTCCACCCTATTCCCACTAACTGGAACAACTACCTCCACTTGTTCAAATTGCTCTTCTTCTACGTCAATTACTCTTTCCTCTTCACTGTCATTGAAACATTGGCTTGCATCAACATAGTCACCAGTACTATCATCTCCACTAGAGGTGCTGAAGTCATCAACATTAGGTACCAGAACCTTGGTCATCATGTCTTCTACACCGTGCTCTACCCAAAGATCGCCGTGAACCCTACAAGACATACAATGCTTATCAACTTCTACAACTCCTGCATCATCAACAACATTTGTAAACCCTTCATCCGTTTGCAGAATCTTTCTCCATAGCCTAAAACCTTCATAACCCCAATCTTTAACCAGACTAACAGCTTCAAAAAAGCTCCATTTATCTTCGTCCTGACCTTCAATAGTAGTCTCACTACCTCCTCTATAATACGTATGGCCGTCTTGCACGAAACTTCCCCCATGATGAAACACTAAATTAAACACACCCATTTGCAAGGATGAAGAACCCTAATCGCAGGGTCTGAATTGAAACTGGCTTTTTTTGTAAAATAATTTTGCAAACAAATGAAGATGGATGGCTGCGCCCTAATTTGGAGGGTCTGAATTGAAACATAACATTTGCCAAATAATTTGGGATTTTAAGAAAAGGGCATTCTGGACATTTTATTTGGTATTGTGTGACATGGCATAACAAAAACTTACAAATGTAACAAAAATATAAGCTACATCAGCCTTTTAGGTGATGTGGCATCCTCAAGGTAAAAACTGAAACTTTTAAAATTTGTCAAGGTAACAATTGGAACTTTTTTTTTGGAAGGGGTTTTTTTCAAATACACCCCATATGTCAGGGGTGAAAATAGGTATTAACCCTTAAACTAATAATACAAAAGGGGAAAACATGAGTGGATTGGGCCAGCGGCCAAATGGGGCTGACCCGTTAGGAGAGAACAAGGAAAGGGTCTCCTGGAACCCTAGTAGCAAATGGCACCGCTGTTGCTTTCATTGGGAAGGAAATTTTTTTAATTAATTTTTAATTCCCCAACCGATTCTATTTCCTATGCTTTTCTCGTGAAACAATTTTTTTAACACTCTCTCTTCTCTATTCACGCTTTCACATCTCTCTATTCTTGCCTCAATCTATTCTCAGGATAAACTTTTGAAAACCCCACAGTTTCATCTCTTCATCAATTGAAACAAAACATCTATTCCTCTTTCTGTCGATCTCCCTTCACTCTCACTGATTCCCTTCATCATATTTCTCTGTTCCAAATCATTTTCCTTGCAACCAACCAAAAAACAACTCTAATTCTTTACAATTAGACTCTCCCGATTTTGATGTCCTCTTAGACTCACAGTGGCGCTTCCACATGCATCATAGTCTCAACTCCAAACTCATATTTTGATTCTTGGTCTGGTTTCCTCTCAACAACATAAAACTTTGGTTTATAATCTCTCTACTCGCGGATAAACTCTATGATTTCGAGTTGTACAGTGGTTAAAAGGCGGTGAACGATTTCGAAATGGCAAGGTGGAATCTGTTGCAAAGCTATGTCAGCGGTCTTGCGAAAACACGTGAGATTTGTGAGTTCATTTTAACATTTACGGATCCGGCGTTGGTTGAAGGAGGAAATAAAATTGGTTCGGTATTGAGTGGTTGAAGATGACTGGAATAGTAATGGTAAAGGGTGTTGTTTTAAATGTTGGAGATTTGGAAAAGGTACAGTAGATGAAAATTGAAGCAAATGGTCTTAAAGGTGATTTTTTTAGTGATTTTCCTGAGATTTTTTTGTGTGATTGCTTGTGTTTTGTGAACAAGAGTGAGTTAGTGATTTTCTGTGTTATTTTTTGTGTGGTTTACAGGTTTTGTTGATGCGGCTACTGGAAGATGAGTGCAGTTGGGAGATAGGCGGAAGACGATGGATGGTAGTCTGAGTATGCAGAAGGTTGGGAGTATTTAGCAGAAAATGAATAGGTAAGATGGACTTTGGCATGTGTTTGTGGTTTTCTGCAGATTTGTGGTCTATTGAAGGTGTTTTCTTTTCTTCTTTGATTCAGTTGAGCTATTATTAAAACTGGCTAGTACGTAGTTAAATTCTAAGATTATCCACATGTGTTCTCTAACGTACTCTTTTTATGCAGTGCTGGGAAACTTTGCGTCGGCTCTTAACAAGCATATTGCAGATCAAATATCCCGATTGGGTAATGTTTGTTAATTTTAACAAGTTATGTTTTACTATTGTTAACATGTCATGTTATCCTAGTTTTAACAGGTTGGAGTTTTGGTTTAAAGTAAACATGTTAATGGTTTAGTTGTTATGCAGGTTTTAAAGTTTTATTAACAGGTTATGCATATATAAATGATACAAGCATGAAAAAAATGATTAACTATGCAAACGAATTCGGTAGGCATGGATGTATATGTGAAAAAAGTTTGCAGAAATAATGGGAAGAAGAATACCTATCGGAGTCTCTCCGATGGAGCTTCAGGAAAAAAAAGCAAGTTCTCCCTCCTTTAATCTTCTATGTGTGCTTTCTGTTTTTCTCTTTCTTGTGATTCTTGAACCAAAGCCCCCTTTTCTATTTTTTCTTCTTGCTGAATTTTGTGGTGATTCTTGAAAAAAAACTATCTTCTGATTTTTTAGTGTGATTCTTGGACAAAACTCTCTTCTTTTCTGTTGATAGAGGCCCTTATTTATAGTGAAATATATGGGGTTTTAGGGGGGGGGGAATAATATAGATTTGAACTATTTTAGGCTCTGTTTTGATGTTTTATGAGACAACTTTTTGAAGTATGCATTTTAGTGCAATATTTGGAGTTTTGTAGACTGGTTTTTGTAGCAGCAAAGGTGCAGATTTTTGTCTTATGGGCTGCATTTTGGACTGTTTTGCAGGGCAGATTAGGACAACTTGACATGGTTTTTGTTGAAACAAGGTTGGAGAAAATGGACAGCATTATACTCAAGAATTGGACTGTTATTGGATTAAAACAGTGCTGGAAAAATGGGCAGCATTGGGACTATTTTGTAGCAAGAATAACAACTTGATTTTCATGTACAAAATTTGCATTTCTTTTGTAACTTTGTAACAATAAATCCAAGTAAATTGTAACATGAATGAATATGTATTCTTCAATATATTCTAAATTCCCTTGTAGTTGTAAATAATTTTGAATCTTCATATGTCTTGATAAAAATTCAAAACCTTCCATTTGAATTGGGAAAGAATTGAATAATACTTGAATAAATTGTTCAATGATGAATAAATGATAATGCAAGCCTTAGACTTTAATATTGCATTTTGTAATAGAGATCCAAATAAATCACATGAATTCATTTTGTAATCAAATAGAAACCTTCATGTAATTAATCTTGTGATGAACGATTATTTGAATCGAATTTCTTTTTCTAATATCTCCTTAGTAAATGCTTCATGAGTGTTCGAATAAATATAATGTAAATCCACCAAAATAATCACACAAAATAATCTTGAATAAATATTTCATGCGATAAATGATTATTCTTGAATGAGATCTCTTGGTAGCTCCTCTTTAATTATCGCTTGAATTCAAATAAAGAAAATTCCAAGTATTCTGAATAGATTCTTCTAGAACGGTTTTGAATTTAATCATCCCATTTTGATAAAATTCACCCCGCGTCATGAGAAAATTTGCAGATGACTTTTGGTCGAAGTGATCGAAAATGACTGGCATAGCTTGATTTTTTGTAATTTAAAGCAATGTGAAAAACACATGAACCAAAGGCAGTAAAACTTCGACTATTCTTTCTGAAAAATTTCAGACATTTGAGACCATTGTTGGACAAAGTGTGGAAATAAACACATGATTCTCTGAAATTCCTTGATGAACCAGCCTTTGAGAATCAATGATCGATCTCATTTCTGTCCTGAGACTCGAAACCCTAATTGATGTGTGACGTCCGATGCTCTTCGTTCAGACCTATTTCCTGCACATGAAATCAAAAACAAAATATACACTTTGTGCTTGATTAGTGGTTAGTAATTCATAAGATAAAATGCTCACAACACTCGATAATCTCTACACAGTCAAAGCTCGAAGGCGAAACATTCGAAACCTAACATATTCTGTGACCTTGATGTATATATAAAACAATGCAAATGAAGCAGGGATCTTAAGTCAAAAATTGGGGTATGACAGTACATAACATCATAAACATCATAACATCATACACATTCTCACTAACCATTTCAAGGATTTAGGAATTTATCTTTGTCTTTATTTTGTTGGCCATGAACTCCGTCCAAAGAAATACCATTAGAATCAACTTTGTGAAAGCACACCCTCAAGTCCAAGAGTTAGCGTCAAGGGTACCTGAAGACTCTTCTTTCACCAAGAAATATGGTCGACTCCTCAGTTTGGCTACCTTAAATTTCCAAGAAGAGATGATGTGCGTGCTCTTATAATTTTTTGATCCCATGCATCATTGCTTCACCTTCCCCGACTATCAGTTAGTGCCAACACTAGAAGAATTCTCTTTACTATTAGGATTTCCCGTGCATGATCAAGCAACGTTCACTGGTTTAGAAGGGATTCCAAAACCTGAAGTCATTTCCGAAGCCCTGCTGTTGTACCCTAAAATTTCCCCTCCCATATTTCTCAATACATGTCAAGTGAGGTCCTCAAATTGCTCAAGGAAGTCCAAGGGTTGACCAGACAAACTCTATCCTAAGGCAGTCTACCTCAAATTAGGGTTTCATTTTGCATCAAGATGTTTGAGTACAAAGGGTCCCAAATGCTCACCATTGTCCTAATATGTTCTCAAGATCATCCATGTCAAGTTTCAAGCCTTGCAGAGGAAGTTTGCTCAGTCAATTGCTCAAAGGCCTGAAAATCGACTGTGCTAGGGCAGAAGTCAATTGTGGCCCACATACAGTCAAACTTCAAGATTTTTGGTCAACATTCTTATTTTGAAGTATTATTCATCATTTGATCAATGGTGTATCATGATTCCTCAAGGATTGCTCACAATTCATCAAAACCCAAAAGTTGCTAAATAAGGGTTTTGTAGGAAAAGTCAACTCAACTTTGACCAAGCATAACTTTCTCATACTTTATCAAAAATGGTCCATCCAAAGCTCATTTTGAAGAGGATGAAATTACCTACAATTCATATTCAGCTCCCAAGTTCAAAATATGCACTCTGTGATACGGTGGGAGAGAACTGACTGTTTTGGAATGCTGGTTCGCGTTTGCGTTTGTTTTCGCAAAATGTCGCGGTAAGCAAGAGTCGCCACCGTCTTTTATTTTATCCAACAAGGAAAGGACAAAAGCACAGAAAAATTCCTTTTTGAGATGTTTCTCGGGTTCGGGAGGTAGATTATAGAAAGGGAAGGTGTTAGCACCCTTTCTATCAGTGGTTATCCACGGGCTCTTAGGTACTTGCTCACTATGTTTTCAAAAATTTGCTTTTCTTTGTAATTGTGGGTTTGAAAAGAGTTTTTGTTTGAAAGAGAGTGTAAGTGCGAAAAGTTTTGTTTTGTTTTTAAAAGAGCAAGTACTTAAGAACCTCTACCTACTCAAAAAGGAATTAAACTGTACAAGTGTCCTTTAGACAATGCTATCCCACTATTGAGGAGTAGGTAGCATCGTCGTTGGAGTTTTCGGGTCAATTCGATTTAAGGGGCGTGCGGTCACTAAACCAACGTTAGGACGCCTTAGCAGTAACCCTAATTTCTTAGATCATTTTTCCGAGGCAACCGTTTCGAGGCAACTTATGATCTTTGGACAAGAGGGCGACCTCTAAAACTTCCTATACTTAATGACCATGTTCGAGGCAACCAACTGAGGCGTACCCTAGGAGTGGCATGTGCAAGTGTGTCAATTTTCAGTTATATTATCTTTACATGTCATGGTGAGCTACTGTTGATTTTAGGTCAAAGATTATCTTGTCATGCATTGCCTACTATTCAGACATCTAACAGTTAATGGTTGCAGAAATTAAATTGCGGAAAGATAAATCTAAGCTATTACAAGGCGTCGGGTATTTACATCGCCAAAAACAACCCTTGAAAATTAAATTGCGAAAAGTAAATAAAATCGATAAATAAATAAATAAAGTCCTAAGTTAAAACTATTACATCCTCAGAGCAGTTACAATATATGGATCAAAAATAATATGCGCGCGAGAAAAATTGAATCGGAATGTCGTAGGGTTTTGACCCTTTTTTCATTAAATAAAGCATATTTTTTGTCCTTTTTTTGAATTAAGGATTAAGTCTAAATTAATAATGGAATTAATTAATTAAAAGAAAATATTTTTGGTTTTTTTATTTTAATTAAGGAAATAAAATGAGAATGGTAAGAATATTAAAAAAACCTAATTATAAATTAATTTTAATTTATTGCAAAATATATTATCATTAAACCTAATTTAAGCTAAATAAATTAATTAATGGTTTGTTTACAAAAATAAAATAGTGAAATTAATAAATATTATTTTTTGTGTTTTCTGATTTTTATGAGAAAAATTATTGATTGGTTAATTAACAAAAATAATAAAACAAATTAAATAAAATAAATATAGAAAAGAAAAAGAATAAACCAAAGGGGTTTGGGCCTGATTTGGGAGTGAAAAGAGCAATTCTGAAGCCCATTTACGTCCAGGCCTTGTTGACTTTCTGAATTGTCCACACGCTTGTTGACTGGAGTCCATGATAGTCCTTCAACCTTGGCCTTTGGATATTGGCCTGAAACCACTTGGCGTATGGAGATCTGGAGGCGTTTGATGGTCCATGTTTGGAATGCTACACCTGAATATATGGAGAAAAAATATAACAAGGTTTTGGGGGACCTGGGATTCGAACCCAGGTCCCAAGGGAAAATTCAACTAGCGTGCTACCAACTGAGCCATGATGTTAACCTTTTAGTGGAATATCAATCAAATATTATAAAACAAACCAACAATTATTCCCTGCAAAAAAATAAAAACGCGCTAATATTTCAAATGGACCAATGGAGTTGAGACACGTTATCATCTTCTTCAACGCGTCCTGGTTCATTTACCTGCGTATTTTATTCCGCAGGAAGATTCGTAGCACCTCTCTAAAATCCTCCCTAGGCCACGTAAATGCAATCTAAGAGTACCAACGTACTCGTCTCCTCCTCCTGGTCATCCTTGTACCAATTATTTGCATTGATTTTGCCTGCAATTAAAAACCCCAAAAACGAGATACACGAACCCTAGAACTGGGCATGGCGTTACACGTTATGAAAATAAAATTCAATGATGCCAAAAGTTTCAGAAGACAACACAAAGTATGAATATGCAATTATTTCAATGAAAGGATGCAAGATTGAAGCTTTACGATTCCATGTTCAAAGCAAGCTTCATGGAGACTTACAATGCGTTATAGGCGAGGAAAATGCTTGGTTTTGATCCCTACAGCTTCACAGGGTATCAAGCAAGGGAGTAGCGTTGAGCTTTTGGTATGAAAGTGCCTCTAAACCAAAATTCGATCACCACTTTTTCAAGGTTTTTTGCAAACTTGTTCTGGCCATTTCCACAGAGTTTTATGCGTCCTCTTGATCTGTGTGGCTTGCTTGCATATAATAGAATGATTTTAGGTTAAAACATGGGCCAATATCCTTGTGTATTGAAGAATCAAGATTGGATTTTGATCACCATTAACATGTTTCCAAATATAGGCCAAATCTGAGATTTTGTGCTTGAATTGACTTGGCACGAGTTTGATTTGATTCATAATGATAATTGCAAGTTGTACAAATCACAAAGATCCCTTTACATCAATTTTTAGATTTTATTTGATTTAATATTGATTTAAAATGAATTAAATCAATAAAAATAAAATAAAATAGAAAAATAAATGAATGGTCATGAAATTAAGTACGGGACAGGTGTGTGGTGTGATAAGACTAAATCAAGTGGAAAAAAGTGGGCCTTTTTGTCAAAAATTGGAGTTTTGAGGATGGTTGACTTTTGGCAATTTTGGAAAAATGCCCAACTTCAACAATGCATAACTTCTTCAATTTTGAACTTTTGGAGGTGTTCTTGGACTTTTTATAAACCATGAGATGTCCTATAATCAAACCTTTTGGTCTCAATTCATTTTTATCTTCCATGCTCAAGTTATAAGCTTTGGAAAAAATGGTGTTTCTGTTGACTTTCAAAAATGACTTATAATGTCCAAATTTGTAACTTTTTGTGGGAGCATTTCTTGATCTTGGGATGTGAAGATGGATTGTAGCAAATTGCATCCTATTCAAAATTAGCTTTTGATGGGTCATTTCTCATAAAGTATGAGAAATTTATGCTTGGTCAAAGTTGAGTTGACTTTTCCTGCAAAACCCTAATTTAGCAACTTTTGAATCTTGAGGAATCTTGAGCAATCCTTGATGAATCATGATCAACCCTTGATCAAATGATGAGTTATCCTTCAAAATGAGAATGTTGACAAAAAATCTTGAGGTTTGACTGTATTTGGGACACAATTGACTTTTGCCCTAACACAGTCGATTTTTGGGTCTCTTGAGCAATTGACTGACCAAACTTCCTTTGCAAGGCTTGAAATTTGACATGGATGGACTTAAGAACATATTAAGACATTGGGAAGCACTTGAGGCCATTTGGATATGAGGACCTTAGTGCAACACAAAACCCTAATTTTGACTTGACTGCCTTAGGAGGTGATTTGACTGTCCAACTCTTGAGCTAAATTGAGCCACTTGGAGATTATTCTTGACATATATTGAGGAATATGGGAGGGAAAATTTTGGGATACAACAGTTGCCCCTGTTCAATTTTCTTAGACCTGAGGATATAGATTGGCTTTCGAGCCTTTCGTGATCCGAAGGTGGAAGATAATTGAACACTAGAGTGCCCAAAAATTTGCACTCGCATGGTGTAGTATCAGCATTGTGATGTTAGGAATGGGCTTACAGATTCCATTTGGAGATTTTTGGTTGGAGGATGGGCTTACAGATGCCATCTGCAGGAGTGTCGATCACATAAGAGATTCCTTAGCGAGAACTTGCATACCTATTGTTGTAGAAGATTCTGCTGGGGAAGCCTAACTTTTGTGGAGATTTAGGAACCTGCCTGTACTTCAACTGAGAGAATGCCTCGGCTGAGTATTAAGAACCTGTCCATAATTCAACTGGGGGGTAATCTTCATCAAGATCTAGGAACTGTCTCGTGCTCAATGGGAGTATACCGTTGAGGTTATAGAACTTGTCCATACTGTGACGGAGGAAAACATCAAGATCTAGGAACTGACTCGTGCTCACCGGGAGTATACCGTTGAGGTTATAGTACTCATCCACACTATGACATAGGGAAGCATCTTCATCAATATCTAGGAACTATCTCGTGCTCACTGGGAGTATACCGTTGAGGTTATAGAACTCGTCCACACTATGACGGAGGAAAATATCAAGATCTAGGAACTGACTCGTGCTCACCGGGAGTATACCGTTGAGGTTATACTACTCGTCCACACTATGACGTAGGGAAGCATCTTCATCAAGATCTAGGAACTGTCTCGTGCTCACCGGGAGTATATCGTTGAGGTTATAGTACTCGTCCACACTATGACGTAGGGAAGCATCTTCATCAAGATCTAGGAACTGTATCGTGCTCACCGGGAGTATACCGTTGAGGTTATAGAACTCGTTCACACTATGACGGAGGAAAACATCAAGATCTAGGAACTGACTCGTGCTCACCGGGAGTATACCGTTGAGGTTATAGTACTCGTCCACACTATGACGTAGGGAAGCATCTTCATCAAGATCTAGGAACTGTCTCGTGCTCACCGAGAGTATACCGTTGAGGTTATAGAACTCGTCCACACTATGACGGAGGAAAACATCAAGATCTAGGAACTGACTCGTGCTCACCGGTAGTATACCGTTGAGGTTATAGTACTCATCCACACTATGACGTAGGGAAGCATCTTCATCAAGATCTAGGAATTGTCTCGTGCTCACCGGGAATATACCGTTGAGGTTATAGAACTCGTCCACACTATGACGAAGGAAAACATCAAGATCTAGGAACTGACTCGTGCTCACCGGGAGTATACCGTTGAGGTTATAGTACTCGCCCAGACTATGACGTAGAGAAACTGTCGAGATTGAGAACCTTATCTGAAATTCAACCGAAGATAATTCAATTGAGATTTAAGAACTGGTCAGATCTTCGACTAAGCTGAGAACTTTAACTGTGTCTTTCCTGAAAGGTAAAGGTCAGTCATATGCAATGCATGATATCGATCAGGCAATGATGTTCTCAAAATAAATGGGATTGTATGGTATGATGCGTATATGCATGTATCATGGTGTATGAGAATATGATGCTTTAGCTGGGGAAAATAAATCCCGGAGCTGCTGGAGAATAAAGTTGAGTTCTTCGTTTCCGCTGGGGGTGATGAACAAAGATGATTGTGAGAATAAATCCTGCAGGAGAAAAGAACTCCGTTGGGGAATAAACTTGATGAAGAGATTACTCCGAGGGGCATTACTCTGTGGGGAAGAGACGTTCTGTTGAAGATTTTAACGATAACTTCACTGGGGATTCTGTTGATAAGCTCTGTTGGGGATTTTAATGATGAACTCCGCTGGGGATAGAAAGAACTTCGCTGGGGATGATCTTCCAGTTGCAACTTGCTGAGGATAACCCATTTAGACTCTTGTGAGGATAACCTTCTGAATTTGGCTGGGGAGATTTATTTGTGCTCTGCAGGGGATAAGCTTCCAGAATCTACTGGGTAAGATGATTTAACTCTGGCGGGGGAAGCTTTTTTAGACTGCGCTGGGAAATGACTCCACTAGGGTATCTTGTATTTCGCCGGAGAACATTCTTATACTCTGTTGAGGAATATTAAGACTGCCGGGGGTATTCTTATACTTGCTGGGGAATGTCTTTATACTCCGCTGAGGAATATTAAGACCTTCTAGGGATACCCAACCTTTTCAAGGCTTATGGTAGATTAACTCTGCTTGGGGAGAGTTTTGTTGATTCGTACATAGCTGCAAGTCTCAGTGGGGAGAGCTACCATTACTGTTTTACTCTACGGGGAGTGACGGTATCCTGGTCATATTCTTCAGCTGAACCTACCTTGGTACTTTGGTGGATAGAGCAACTAGACAACTCAGACAATTCTTATTGCCCCTACTTCTGATATCACCCGTAATTAGTCCTTTATTTTGTATGTAAATATTTATGAGCAACAATTAATGTCAAATGCATATATCAAAAATGAACATTTGGACGTTCTTTGTAAAACAAAACAGATAAAGGAAAAACAGTTTGAAATTTGTCTGAAAATGAATTTGTATTGATTTTGAAGTTTGGCCTGTAAATAGGCATTTTGTACAAGAGGCTGACGTCCTAGTAAGAGAACACCGCCGAACAAATAGAATTTATACAATTTGTGAAAAGAAAACAAAACAGCTATGTGAATAATCCCACTGGGTTCCAACTCTGCTATTTCCTTTATATCTTCAAGCATATCATCACTTTGCTGCTTAGTTGAAGATGAATCTGATTGATTAGTGCCGTCCGAGCTTGATAGTTGATATCGAAGTCTGGATGCGAGGTGATCCAATGAGACATAGAGTTATGCTTTAATCCCTAACTTTTGCCTGGACCGCCCTTTCGGGTTTTCAGTCCACCGGGATACCCATTTTTTCCCAAGCCTCCTTTTCAGGTTTTCGACTTGCCGGGTGTACAGATTTCTTATTTTCATCCCTTATTTTTTCCCGAATCCTTTTGGTTCGCCGGGAAGCCCTTATTTTTTCCTAGGCCAGTCAACCTATCGGGTCTTTGATTATGCGTAGTATTTTTTCACTATGTCTGCATTGACGGGGTGAGAAAGGTCGTCACCATCCATGGTGGTTAGAATCATCGCCCCTCCTGAGAAAATGTTCTTAACCATAAATGGCCCTTCGTAAGTAGGGGTCCATTTGCCCCTGGGATCACCTTGAGGTAGAATAATGCGCTTGATTAATAGGTCCCCAACTTGATACTCTTGTCGTCTGACTTTCTTGTTAAATGCCTTGATCATCCGTTTTTGGTACGTCTGACCATGACAAACAGCAGTAAGTCATTTTTCGTCGATTAGATTCAGTTGATCAAGTCGGGTCTGAATCCAGTCATCTTCGCTCAAACCTGCATCCTTCATGATCCGGAGAGAGGGTATCTGAACTTCAATCGGCAAGACCGCCACCATGCCATATACCAAGGAATAGGGTGTTGCCCTTGTTGACGTCCGTGCTGAGGTACGGTACCCGTGAAGAGAAAATGGTAACATCTCGTGCCAGTCTTTGTATGTCACTGTCATCTTCTGCACAATCTTCTTAATGTTCTTATTTGCCGCCTCGACAACCCCATTAATCTTCGGCCGGTTGGGAGAAGATTTATGATGTTATATCTTGAATTGCTCGCAGAGTTCAGTGATCATTTTGTTGTTAAGATTGGTACCATTGTCCGTAATGATCCTCTCTGGTACACCGTATCGACAGATCAGGTTGTGCCGAATGAACTGTGCCACGACGTTCTTGGTTACTGTAGCAAAGGAAGCTGCTTCAACCACTTCGTAAAGTAATCAATAGCTACAAGGATGAAACGATGCCCGTCGGATGCCGTAGGTCTGATCTCTCCGATCATATCAATGGCCCACATTGCCAATGGCCAAGGTGCTGTCAGAACATTCAGAGGAACTGGAGGTATGTGCACCTTATCAGCATAGACCTGGCACTTGTGACATGTCCGAGAATGCTGATAACAGTCAACTTCCATTGTGGACAAGTAATATCCTGCCCGAAGGATTTTCTTTACCATGGTATGTCCACTAGAATGAGTTCCGAAAGTACCTTCATGCAGCTCTGCCATGATCTCTTCTGCTTCAGTCTTATCCATACAATGTAGTAAGGTTGAATCATGGTTACGCTTGTAGAGAATACCACTGCTGATGAAGAACTTCGCCGCGAACCTTCTCAGAAATTTCTTGTCATTAACAGATGCATCCTCGGGGTACTCCTGAGCTTCAAGGTATCTCTTCACCTCATGGTACCAGGGATTTTCTGTTACCTCTTCAGTCTCAAGATCACAGCAATGTACAGGTTCATCCAATTTCCAAATAATGATCCGGGGAGCCTCGTTGTCCCATTTGACTTTGAACATAGAAGACATCGTAGCTAGCATGTCCTCCAACTGGTTCTCTTCTCTGGGGAAGTGTTCAAAGGTTATCTCCTCAAAGTGGGGAAGCAACGTCAACACATACTCCTTGTAAGGTATAAGATTTGGGTGTTTCGTATCCCACTCGCCTTTGATCTGACTGATTACGAGAGTGGAATATCCGAAGACACTCAGAAACTTAATCCTTAGGTCAATTGCAGCTCGAAGACCCATTATGCACGCTTCATACTCCGCCATATTATTGGTGCAGTTGAAACATAGACGGGCGGTGAATGAAGTATGAGAGCCTTTAGGAGATATGATCACAGTGCCAATGCCATTTCCTAAAGCGTTCGAAGCTCCATCAAAGTACATAGACCATCGGGGTCCTTCCTCGGGTCCTTCATCCAGTCCAGGTGTCTCACAATTAGTTATCAGCATGATATTCTCGTCCGGAAATTCAAAGTTCATAGACTGGTAATCATCCACTGCCTGATGTGCCAAATGGTCTGCCAATACACTTCCCTTGATTGCTTTTTGAGTTGTGTGCTGGATGTCATACTCAGTCAAGATCATCTGCCATCTTGCTATTCTTCTGGACAAGGCAGGCTTTTCAAAGATATACTTGATTGGGTCCATCTTTGAAATCAACAGAGTAGTGTGGGTCAGCATATACTGTCTTATCCGGCGAGCAGCCCATGCCAAAGCACATAAAGTTTTCTCAAGCAGTGAGTATCGGGTCTCACAGTCGGTAAATTTTTTGCTAAGGTAATAAATAGCATGCTCTTTTCGGCCAGACTCGTCATGCTGCCCCAGCACACACCCCATTGAGTTGTCAAGTACTGTCTAGTATAAGATCAGAGGTCTCCCTTCAACTGGTGGCATAAGAATGGGTGGCTCCTGGAGATACTCTTTGACTCTTTCGAAAGCGGCCTAGAATTCATCGTTCCAACGTACCACTTGATCTTTCTTCAGTAACTTGAAGATTGGCTCACAAGTAGCAGTTAGGTGTGAGATGAATCGGGCAATGTAGTTCAGTCGTCCTAGAAAGCCTCTGACCTCCTTCTCTGTCTTGGGAGCTGGCATCTCTTGTATAGCTTTCACTTTGGCAGGGTCTACTTGAATACCTTTGTCGCTCACGACGAAACCTAGTAGTTTGCCAGATCTTACCCCGAAGGTGCACTTGTTCGGGTTCAACCTCAGCTTGTACAACTTCAACCGGTCAAACAGCTTCTGTAGATGGTCAAGGTGTTCCTCCTTAGTTTGGGACCTCACAATCATATCGTCGACATATACTTCAATCTCATGATGGATCATGTCATGAAACAAAGCAACCATGGCACGCTGATATGTTGTCCCAGCATTCTTCAACCCAAAAGGCATGACCTTGTAGCAAAAGGTACCCCACTGAGTAACAAATGTGGTCTTCTCCATGTCTTCGAGATCCATTTTTATCTGATTATAACCGGAGAAACCGTCCATAAAGGAGAATACCTTGTGCTGAGCAGTATTGTCGACCAGAACGTCGATGTGAGGTAGAGGGAAGTCATAACTGGCAGTAGCAGAGTCATTACCAGTGAGATCCATAGTGGATGTGGACATGTATATGTGAGTGTGTGTAAAATAAGCTGTTTTGCAATATATAATAAAGAAAAACAAGGAGCGCAAAATTTGAAATGCAAAAACGTCCAATGCTTTTATTAATGATATATGAAAATGGCACACAAAAGCCCTCACAAATGAAGCCACGGTGCCCCGGGTAAGACACCGGGCCATAAAGTTTCACAACATTGTCTGTTACAAATTCAAAACAAAGAGTTCATTACTGGTTAACAAAAGTAATATGGATGAAGTCTTTTGCTGTCCAGTTGCTTGGTCCACCGTTGGTTGTAGGATAGATCCATCTATCGAATTCGGACTCCTGCACATCATCTTCAATGGAATTTACTTCCGAGTTGCTGATGAACACGGGAGGTCTTCCAATCCTTGCATTACGAACAACCCTTTGAGCTTCTGCAGTGAAACCCAGACCAAACTTGTTAGTTTTCTGAGTGAAATCAGGAAGTAGGCCCCAATTTGCACACCCACCCTTCTTAGTAACAGCCCGGGCATCCTTTAAGGAAGCCATCTTCATAGGAGAATCTTCAACCACAGTCTCAGTTACTGCCAGTGTCTGAGGAACCTCTTCAAAGTGCTGAAATGGGGTCTGTGATCGGTGGATCTGGAACTGACTGTTTAACGCTGGTTCGCAAAATATCGCGGAAGCAAGAGTCGCCACCGTCTTTTATTTTCTCCAACATGGAAAGGACAAAAGCACAAAAAAATTCCTTATTGAGATTGTCTCTCGGTTCAGGAGGTAGATTTATAGAAAGGGAAGGTGTTAGCACCCCTTCTATCCATGGTTATCCATGGGTTCTTAGATACTTGATCATTTGTGTTTTCAAAATGTTTGTTTGCTTTTCAAAGTGAGTGGGTTTGAAAAAGTTTCGTTTAAAGTTTCAGATCGACTCTTGTATCAGTCCTCAAGAGTGTTTGAAAAGTTGTTTTGAAAGCTTTTTGAAAAGTGTCGGTGTGAAAAGAGTTTTTTGATTTGTTTTGAATTAGAGCAAGTATCTACGAGTCATCTACCTACCCTAAGGAATTATGTTGTGTAAATGTCCTTAAGGTAGTGCCATCCCACCATTGAGAGGTAGGTAGCACCACCGTTGGAGGTGTTCGGGTCGATTCGTTTTTAGGGACAGTGTGGTCACCGAGCAATAGTAAGACACCTTAGAAGCTACCCTTATGCCATTGATCTTTTTATTCTGAGGCAACTTGTTCGAGGCAACTATTCCGAGGCAACCGTTTCGAGGCAACTAGATCAATGGAACATAAGGACTCACTAAGACATCCTATACTCGACGACCACGTTTCGAGGGGCAAGGCAACAGTGAGGCGTACCCTAAGAGTGGTGTGTGAATTGTGTGTCATTTTCCATTATGTTTTATCTTGATCATGCATTGGGTGAGCTACGCTTTGATTTTATTTGGGCCATTCATTCTTTCATGTGATTAACAGTTAAAAGGTGCGGAAATTAAAATACGGAAAATAAAAGTCCTACGCTATTACAAGGCGCGGGTCTATACATCACCAAATTAACAAAGACCCGATTTTGAATAAAAGTGCGGAAAGTAAATGTCCTAATTACTATTACAAGGCTTTTGGGCAATTACATTATATTTAAAAAAGGAAATAAAAATAAACGCGCGAAAAGAATTTAGAATCGAGTATGCGAGGGCGTTGGACCCTTTAAAGAAATTAAATGAAATTAATAAATTAATTAATGATTAAAGAAAGAAAAAAAGGTTATTTTTTATGGCTTTTGGTATTTATGAAAATAAAGAAAATTGATTAAAATTAGAAATTAAATAAAACCCTAATTCTACATTGTTTTTTAATTATTAAAAAAAATATTTAAGTTTTGGCCTAATTTACTAATTATTTAGTTACATGAGTTTTTACAAAATAAATTAATAATTAATAGTAATAATAAGGAGAAAAAGTTATTTATTAAGAGAAGAGAATAAAAATTCTAAACCCTAATTTGTACATTTTTTAGTTATTTAAGAAAAATATTAAAATTAAAAATCTAACTTTACTAAATTAATGGTTTAAAGGTTTATTTACAAAAAATATTAATGCATTAAATATTAAATAAACATTTTTTATTTTCTTGATTTCTGATTTTTTTGTGTTATAAGAATTATTTTTGTGAATTAAAAGAAAATAATTAAAACAAAACAATGAAAAGAAATAAAAAAGGAAGAAACAAAGAAAAATTAAAATGGGCAAACCATGGGGGTATCTGGCCCTTTTGGAGGTGTATTGGAAATTCAGGCCCATTAGAAACCAAGGCCTTGTTGACTTTCCAGGCTTGTGCGCGTGTGATTGACTGAGTGTGTACCCTAGAATTCATATCATGGCCTTCAGATTGATCATTAGAGACACATGGCAAGCTTGGGTATTAGGATGCATGGTGCTCCTTTGAGTGAATGCTACGCTGGAATACGTTAGAGAAAAAATTATGAAATATATAAGGGGACCTGGGAATCGAACCCAGGTCCCAATACCTGCGTGCCACTTCATTTTCCAATTGAACCAACGCGTTTAGTTGTATGTTTAGTGGACGATGATTATTATGTGTGAAAAAGCAAGATTATGCTGGACAATAAAAAAAAGCGCCAATTATTCAAACTAGCCAACCATAGTCCAACAGCTCAGCATCTCCTTCCTTGGTTCTTCGTTTTGCCTGAAAATATCAAATAGATAGCGGGGGTTTTAAACCCCCACTAAATGACACCTACAAAAATAGCGAATAGAGCATAGTTAAAAAGAAAAAGGGCACGAGGTATGGGTTCTACTCGTTTGAAGGTCCTGATTTCATTGGCATAGGTCTTATTGTCCAATTTTTCCAGATGAGTGAAACCCTCTTTTCAAACTCCTGAAACCCTAATACGCATTCATGGTGGATTTCTGTACAGGCGCCTATAATTCAATTGGATGGTACCAATAGCTTCAGAGAGATCATATTAGTATAAACCAATCATTAAAACACAGTAATCATGCATGAAAAGTGAAACACGAATATGAAAATTTTAAAGAAAAGTCAAGCTTCAATCTACCAATTCCTTGAGTATGGAGGCGTGATTTTGATTGGAAAAGCTCCCTGGTAGTGTCAGGAGTGGATTGGAATGGTTTTGAGGCCTTGAAACACCTTGCAATTCAGTTTTCAGTTTTCAATTTTTTTGTCAAAAATTGCAATATTGTTCTTGTGTTTGCAGCGCAGCTTCTGTGTTCTTAGCATTAGGTTTATGTTTGTGCATATATGTGGAAGGAATTAGGTCAGAAAAATAAGCCCATGATCCTTTGCATTGATGATTTTGAATTTTTGATTTTGCATATCTTTTTCAATCCTTTTTGCCATGAAAACTTGCCTATTTGGAAGATTTGGTCTCTTTGATGTGGTACACGAAATATTTAGGTCTTAATGGGGGAATATGCTGCACAAAAAGATTTGGAAAACATGTTTTAGTATTTTTCTCATAATTAATTTTAATTAAATGAATAAATAGGATTAAAAATTCAATTAATTAATTAAAAATAAGAAAATAACTCCCTTTAAAGTCAATGGGTCGTGCATGGCCTTTGGGTGATGATTCATGGAAGAAATTGAGGCCCATTAGCAATTTTGAGGCATTTGAAGCAAAGTTGACTTTTCAAAATTCCCAAAAATTTCCCAACTTCCACAAGGCATATCTTGCTCAACTTTTAAGCTTTGATTATGTTCTTGGACATTTTGGAAAGGTATTGAAGTCCTCTAACCAATTCCTTTGGTCCCATGTCATTTTGATTTACCAATCTCAAGTTATGGTCTTTGACTTAAAGTGCCTTTTTGTTGACTTTTGAAAATGACCTATAATGTTTAGATTGATAACTTTTTATGAGAGCATTTCTTGGACTTGAAGTGTGAAGATGAGTTGTAGGAAATGTCACTCTCTTCAAAATGAGCTTTGGATGGAATTTTTCTGATAAACCATGTGGAAGTTATGCCTTGGTCAATTTGCAGTTGACTTTTTCAACTGTCCAAAAAATAGAAACTTTTGCATCTTAAGACTTTTTGAGCCATGCCTTGAGAATCATGATCAAGAATTGATCAAATGATGTTTGTGGCTTCAAAATAAGATGTTGACCAAAATTTTTGACTTTTGACTGTCAAATGACCATTTTGCCCCTGCAGTTGACTGTGAAGCAATTAGGGTTTTTGACTGTGCAATTTTGTGCTGTGAGTATTGAAACTTGGCATATGGATGCTTGGCAATGTTTATAGGCATATTGGACTTGTTTGGGCCCTTGGAAACTTCAATTTCTTTGCCAGAACCAAAACCCTAATTTTTGACTGTTAGGAGGCCATTGGACAGTGCAACCCTTGAGAGATTTTGAACCTTGACCTTGGCAAATCTTGAAGAAAATGGGAGGGAAACTTTTGTGGTACAACAGTTGCCCCTGTTCAATCTTCTTAGACCTGAGGATGTAGATTGGCTGACGTGCCTTTCGTAATCCGAAGGTGGAAGATGATTGAACACTAGAGTGCCCAGAAATTTGCACTCACATGTTAGCAGTGTGATGGTGGGAATGGGCTTATAGATGCCATTTGGAGATTGATGGATAGGAAGATGGGCTTATAGATGCCATCGGGAGGTTGTCGATCGCGTAAGAGATTCCTTAGCGAGAACTTGCGTACCTGAAAAAGAAAGATAATTACCTTGCCTGTTACAGGAGTTGATTTTTCAAACTTTTTACGTAGATGCGCCCTGGCTGGTTACAGGAATCAGATCTTTAAACTCTTCAGACGTGCCCTGGAGAGATACAGGAATGGATGCTGGAGCTTCAAAAGGTTTTTTGTTGGTAATAATGTGATGAAGGAATCTGAGACGATTGCTACCTCAGCAGGATGATGAATGGATCAGGGACGATTACTACCTGAACGGGATGGTGAGAGAACCTTGGACGATTACTACCTCAACAGTAACGATGAGAGAACCTTGGGCAATTACTACCTCAACAGTAACGATGAGAGAACCTTGGGTGATTACTACTTCATCAGTAACGATGAGAGAACCTTGGGCGATTACTACCTCAATAGTAACGATGAGAGAATCTTTCAGACGCACCCTGGCAAGATACAGGAATCGGGTCTAGTAATGCTAGTTGTCAACAGATACACCCTGGCAAGATACAGGCATCGGATCCTTGAACTCTTCAGACACACCCTGGCAAGATACAGGAATCGGATCTGGTATTGTTAGTCGTCAACGGATACACCCTGGAAAGATACAGGTATCAGATCCTCGAACTCTTCAGACACACCCCGGCAAGATACAGGAATCGGGTCTGGTACTGTTAGTCGTCAACGGATACACCCTGGAAAGATACAGGTATCGGATCCTCGAACTCTTCAGACACACCCCGGCAAGATACAGGAATCGGGTCTGGTACTGTTAGTCTTCAACGGATACACCCTGGAAAGATACAGGCATCGGATCCTCGAACTCTTCAGACACACCCTGGAAAGATACAGGAATTGGGTCTGGTAATGCTAGTCGTCAACAGATACACCCTGGCAAGATACAGGAATCAGATCCTCAAACTCTTCAGACACACCCTGGCAAGATACAGGAATCGGATCTGGTAATGTTAGTCTTCAACGGATACACCCTGGCAAGATACAGGCATCGGATCCTCGAACTCTTCAGACACACCCTGGCAAGATACAGGAATCGGATCTGGTAATGTTAGTCTTCAACGGATACACCCTGGCAAGATACAAGAATCGGATCCTCAAACTCTTCAGACGCACCCTGGCAAGATACAGGAATTGGGTCTGGAATCGATCGTCAACAGATACACCCTGGCGAGATACAGGAATCGGATCTTTAGTTGCGACCGTTAATGGTAATCATCTTGGTATTAACCTTTGTCCTGAAAAGACAAAACGTTAGTTGTATGCGATGTCCTGATGTATGACATGTGTGATGAGATTATATGTTCATGATGCGTATATGCATGCTATAATGTATGGAAATGCGATGTTTATGAATGTATGTTTTCGTCTTAGGAAAATAAATCCTTGACGGATGCCGGGAAGTTAAATCCTGGGCTGATGTAGAGCTTTTGTTTCCACTGGGGAGTGATGGTTGCAAGAATACCAGTAGGAGCAGATGACTCCGTTGGGGAATAAACTTGGCGAATGGATTACTCTGCGGGGAGAAAATTACTCTAGCGATCTTGCCGGGGAACAATACTCTGTGGGAGAGAGGTACTTTGTTGGGATGTTGATGGTAACTTCGCTGGGGATACCGTTGTTATGTTGGAAGTTTTGATAGACTCCGCTGGGGGTGAGAAGACTTCGCCGAGGACGATCTTTCCGTGGCTTTTGGCTGAGGATAACCCAGTTATATCCTGGTAGGGAAATAACCTTTGAATAAAGCCCGAAGACGTGTTCGTGCTCTGCAGGGGGGAAGCTTCCAGAATCTACTGGGGATAAGCTTACTGCTGGGGAGATGATTCAAACTTTCCTGGGGAAATCTTTGGACTGGACTCTCCTGCGTAATTTTTGAGATATATTAGGGAGGTGGCTCCGCTGAATGTCTGGTATACCGCTGGGGAACAATCTTAGATCAGGACTGCCGGGGATTCTTGTTAAGAACGTTGGTATATTGTGCTGGGGAATGTTGAGATCTGCTGGAGGATACCCAACTTCCTCAAGGCTGATGGGGTAACTCTGCTTGGGGAGAGTGTACTGACTTGCTGACTCGCTCTCTGGGGAATTAAGATATACTGGTTATGTTCTTCAGCTGAACCTACCTTGATACCTTGGTGGACAGAGCACTTAGATCGCTTAGACAACTCATTATTGCCCCTGTTTCTAATGTTACCTGTAATTAATCCTTTGTTTCGTATGCAATCATTTATGAGTTAGCAATTAATGTCAAATGCATATATCACAAATTGAACCTTGGACGTTCTTCGCAAAACAAAACAGAAAAGGAAAAACAATTGGAAATTTTAGCTGAGAAGTGAATTTATATTGATTTTTTGAATTTTCCTGTAAATAGGCGTTTATGTACAAGAGGCTGACGTCCTAGTAAGAGAACACCGCCGAACAAAAGAGTTTATACAAATTTGTACAAAGGGAAAACAAAACAGCTATGTGAAAAGAATAATCCCACTGGGTTCCAATTCTGCTATCGCCTTTATATCTTCGAGCGTCTCATCACTTGATGACCTAGCTGAAGATGAAGCTGATTGATTGATGCCTTTTGAACTTGACAATTGATACCGAATTCTGGGTGCAAGGTGATCCAATGAGACATAGTATTACGCTTTATCCCTAACTTTTGCCTGGACCGCCCTTTCGGGTTTTCGGTCCACCGGGATACCCATTTTTGCCCAAGCTGCCTTTTCAGGTTTTCGACTTGCCGGGTGTACAGATTTTTTTCATTTCATCCCTCATTTTGCCCGAACCCTTTTGGTTCGCCGGGAAGCCCTAATTTTTGCCTAGGTATGTCGACCTAGCGGGTCTTTGTTATACGTAGTATCTTTTTACTATGTCTGCATTGGCGGGGTGAGGAAGGTCGTCACCATCCATGGTGGTCAGAATCATGGCTCCTCCTGAAAACACATGTTTAACCACAAATGGCCCTTCATACGTAGGGGTCCATTTGCCCCTGGGATCACTCTGAGGAAGGATGATATGTTTGATTACCAGATCCCCAACTTGATATTATTGTGGTCTGACCTTCTTGTTAAATGCCCTGATCATCCGTTTTTGATATGTCTGACCATGACAAATAGCAGCAAGTCTCTTTTCGTCAATTAAGTTTAGCTGATCAAGTCGAGTCTGGATCCAATCATCTTCGCTCAGATTTGCATCCTTCATTATTCGGAGAGAGGGTATCTGCACTTCGATCGGCAAGACTGCCTCCATGCCGTAGACCAAAGAGAATGGTGTTGCCCCGGTTGACGTCCTTGCTGAGGTACGGTACCCATGTAGAGCAAACGGTAACATCTCGTGCTAATCTTTATAGGTCACTGTCATCTTCTGCACAATTTTCTTGATATTCTTATTTGCTGCTTCTACAGCCCCATTCATCTTCGGTTGGTAAGGAGAAGAGTTGTGGTGCTGTATCTTAAATTGCTCGCAGAGCTCAGTGATCATCTTGTTGTTAAGATTGGTACCGTTGTCCGTAATGATCCTTTCAGGGACGCCGTATCGACAGATCAGATTGTGCCGAATGAACCGTGCCACAACATTCTTGGTTACAGTGGCGTAGGAAGCTGCTTCAACCCACTTTGTGAAGTAATCGACCGCTACCAGGATGAAGCGATGCCCATTGGATGCCGTGGGTTTAATCTCGCTGATCATATCTATGCCCCACATTGCAAACGGCCAAGGTGCTGTCAAGACATTCAGAGGAACTGGAGGAACGCGCACCTTATCTGCATAAATCTGACACTTATGACATGTCCGAGAATGTTGGAAACAGTCGGCTTCCATTGTGGACCAGAAATACCCTGCCCAAAGGATTTTCTTTGCCATAGTGTGTCCACTGGAATGTGTTCCGAAGGTACCTTCATGCAGCTCCGCCATGATCCTTTCTGCTTCAGTCTTATTCACACAACGCAGTAAGGTCGAATCATGGTTTCGCTTGTACAGGATGCCATTGCTAAGGAAGAACTTTGCAGCGAACCTTCTCAGAAATTTCTTATCGTTGACAGATGCACCTTCAGGATACTCCTGAGCTTCCAAGTATCTCCTCACCTCATGGTACCAGGGTTTCTCAGTCACTGTTTCAGCCTCAAGATCACAACAGTATGCCGATTCGTCCAGTTTCCAGATGATGACCCGGGGAGCCTCATTATCCCATTTGACTTTGAACATGGAAGACATCATAGCCAACGCGTCCACCAACTGATTCTCCTCTCTTGGGAAATGTTCAAAAGTTATCTCTGTGAAATGGGGGATCAATGTCAACACACATTCTTTGTAAGGAATAAGGTTCGGATGTTTCGTATCCCACTCGCCTTTGATCTGATTGATCACGAGAGCGGAATCTCCGAAGACACTCAGAAACTTTATCCTCAAGTCAATCGCAGCTTGAAGACCCATGATGCATGCCTAATACTCCGCCATGTTGTTGGTGCAGTTGAAACATAGCCGGGCAGTGAGTGGAGTATGAGTGCCTTGAGGAGATATGATCACAGCGCCGATGCCGTTACCCAAAGCGTTGGATGCTCCGTCAAAGTTCATAGACCGTCGGGATCCTTCCTCAGGTCCTTCATCCGGTCCAGGTACTTCACAATCAGTCACTATCATGATGCTCTCGTCTGGAAACTCAAAGTTCATTGACTGATAGTCATCCACTGCCTGGTGTGCCAAGTGGTCTGCCAATACACTTCCTTTGATAGCTTTCTGAGTTGTGTACTGGATGTCGTATTCTGTCAAGATCATTTTCCATCTTGCTATTCTTCCAGACAGAGCAGGCTTTTCAAATATGTACTTTATAGGATCCATCTTTGAGATCAACAAAGTAGTGTGAGTCAGCATATACTGTCTCAGCCGGCGAGCAGCCCATACCAAAGCGCAACAAGTTTTCTCGAGCAGTGAGTATCGGGTCTCACAGTCGGTAAACTTTTTGCTAAGGTAATAAATGGCGTGCTCTTTTCGGCCAGACTCGTCATGCTGCCCCAGCACACACCCCATTGAGTTATCGAGTACTGTCAGGTATAATATTAGAGGTCTCCCTTCAACCGGTGGCATAAGAATGGGTGGTTCTTGGAGATACTCTTTGATTCTGTCAAAAGTGGCCTGACATTCATCATTCCAACGTACTACCTGATCTTTCTTCAGCAGCTTGAAGATTGGTTCACAAGTAGCAGTTAGGTGTGAGATGAATCGTGCAATGTAATTCAGGCGTCCTAAAAAGCCTCTGACCTCCTTCTCTGTCTTGGGAACTGACATCTCTTGAATGGCTTTAACCTTAGTAGGGTCCACTTGAATACCCTTATCACTTACAACGAAGCCTAGCAACTTTCCAGACCTTACCCCGAATGTGCACTTGTTCGGGTTCAACCTCAGCTTGTACAGTTTCAGACGGTCAAACAGCTTCTGCAGATGGTCAAGGTGTTCCTCCTCAGTTTGGGACCTTGCAATCATTTCGTCGACATATACCTCAATCTCATGATGGATCATGTCATGAAATAAAGCAACCATGGCACGTTGGTAGGTTGCCCCAGCATTTTTCAACCCGAATGGCATGACCTTGTAGCAGAAGGTGCCCCACTGAGTAACAAAGGTAGTCTTCTCCATGTCTTCAGGAGCCATCTTGATCTGATTATAACCTGAAAAGCCATCCATGAAGGAGAACACCTTGTGCTGAGCAGTATTGTCAACAAGAACATCAATGTGAGGTAGGGGGAAGTCATCCTTAGGGCTGGCCCTGTTCAGATCCCTGTAATCAACACACATTCTGACCTTACCATCCTTCTTTGGTACCGGCACCACATTAGCAACCCACTGAGGGTAAGAAGTCACTGCAAGAAACCCGACATCGAATTGCTTCATAACCTCAGCTTTGATCTTCTAAGACATCTATGGACGCATACAGCGGACCTTTTGCTTAACTAGAGGGCAGTCTTCCTTGGTAGGCAAATGATAGACCACAATGTCGGTATCCAACCCAGGCATGTCTTCGTAGGACCAGGCGAAGATCTCCACATAATCATGTAACATCTGAGTCAACCGTTGTTTTACGCTGAGCTCTAGATTGGCACCAATCTTAACCTCCTTTCTGTCTGCCTCAGTACCCAGATTTACCGTTTCCACCGGCTCTTCATGTGGTTGAATTGCCCTCTCTTCCTGGAGTAACAGTCTTGCAAGCTCACCAGACACTTCGCAATCATCTTCACCTTCGTCTTCGGCTAAGTTGATCGGATTTTCGAAGTCATAACTGGCAGTAGCAGAGTCGTTACCAGTGAGATCCAGAGTGGATTGAAACCTGTGTAGGTGAGTATGTGTAAATACAACTGTTTTGCAATATATAAAGAAAGAAAGAAAGAAAGGGAGCACAAGATTTGAAATGCGAAAAAATGTCCAAGATCTTTATTCATGATATATGGAAATGACAGTTAATAAGCCCTCACAAATGAAGCCAACGGTGCCCCGGGTAAGACACCGGGCCATAAAGTTTCAATTCATTGTTTATTACAAATAACAAAAACAAAGGAATTCATTACTGCGTAACAAAAGTAACAGGTGTATGATCTTTTGCGGTCTAATTGTTCAATCCACCATCAGTCGTCGGGTAGATCCAGCTATCGAACTCCGATTCTTCCACTTCGTCTTCATCCCCAATAGCATTCACTCCTGGATTAGTGATGAGCAAAGGAGGTCTTCCGATCCTAGCTTTGCGCACAGCCCTCTGAGCCTCTGCAGTAAAACCCAGTCCAAACTTGTCAGTTTTAGGAGTGAAATCAGGGAGCCTGCCCCAGTTAGCACATTCACCTTTCTCGATTACAGCCCGAGCGTCCTTCAAGGAAGCCATCTTCAAAGGAAAGTCCTCTTTAACCACTGTTTCTGCCGCTACCAATGTTGGAGGTACCTCTTCAAAATGCTGAAAGAGGGTTTCAATAAACTCCCCGTCCATCTCAATATACCGGAAGGAATTCAAATGGCTCACCATATATTCTTCATCTCCCTGCACAGTGACGATCTTCCCTCTGACAGGGTACTTGAGCTTCTGGTGTAGGGTAGAGGTCACTGCCCCAGCTTCGTGAATCCAAGGTCGACCCAGCAAACAGGAATAAGATGGACGGATATCCATCACATAGAAAGTTGAGTTAAATACTTGAGAACCCACACGAATAGGAATGTCTACTTCTCCATGAACCATCCTCTTCGATCCGTCAAAGGCTCGGACAATGATGTTGCTAGGTTTCAACTCCAGGCCCTCACAATCCAACCGGTCTAAGGCCTTTTTGGGCAACACATTCAGGGAAGAACCGGTGTCCACCAACACGTGCGCAAGAGTAGTGCCCATGCATTCTATGGAGACATGCAGGGCATCATTGTGGTTCTTTCCCTTGGCGGTGAGATCAGCATCCGAGAAACCCAAACCATTGTCAGCTGTCAAATTGGCTACACAATCAGTGAACTGGTCTGCAGATGTCTCCTGTGGCACATGAGCCGTCTTCAGAAATGAAATCAGGGCCTTAGCATGGGCCTCTGAGCACAGCAGTAATGAGAGCATAGAGATCTTGGAGGGTGTATGCCCCAACTGTTCAACAACATTAAAGTCACTCTTTTTGATTATCTTAAGAATTTCCTCCATCTCTTGCTGGGAGGCTTCAACATTCACAAACTTTGGTGCCTCCATCCGGGCAGGCTCATCATCAATCCCTTTGCCCCGAGCATTAGATGACTCGGCAGCAGGGGAAACAACTTGATCAGAAGTGGAAACAGGCGCACTTGCAGGCGTAATTATGAGAGGTCTTCGAATAGCTGGTGGCGCAATGTCAGGCGAGAAGAGCCTGCCACTGCGGGTTACTTTGGCTGGACCGGTGATATTGCGGATGCTGGTACCGGTATTGAACTCTTGCTTTATTCCAAGTACATATACATCTGCCCCATAGTGCCATGGGACAACCTTATCCGATTCATAGGGGAGGGGCCCCGGAACAGTAATAACAATGGGTGCAACAGTCATGATTTTAACTGGCTTCCTCGGGGGAGCCTTGATCGGATTGTTGAAAATGGTAACGACAGATATTTCTTCCACGGGAACACAAGGAACAACGGTCTTCTTGAACAGAATCTCCTTGCTATGCATCAGGCTTTGGATGCCTAACTTCAGCAATGGACAACCAGTAAGGGAAACAGCACATAAAAGGCAACCCTCGCTACAACCCGGAAATAAACCGGCTAGCAACAGGTTCCTCTTAACAGTCAACAGAGGAGTAGCTACATCATTCACAGAAATGGCATACAAGTCTTCATCAACGGCATTTACTCCATGCTGGGGCATAGGAGCAGTCACCATATTTGGCCTCTCAGGCGCTTCAAATTGTATCTCCTTCGCATCAATAAGGTCCTGCACCTTATTTCTTAGGGCCCAACAATCATCAGTAGAATGCCCCGGGCTATCGGAGTGATAAGCACAACGGGAATTTGGATTATACTTAGGAGAGGTAGTGTTTACAACCTTCGGGGCCTCTCTAACAGTCACCAAGTTGGTTGATAGCAGCTACGGCAAGATTTGCGACAAGGTCATACTTAGCCGGGTAAATTCTCTTCTGGGTCTCTCACCCCTTGGTTGATTAGTTTGCCGAGGAGCGGCAACATGCTTAGCAATCACCACCGCGTTGACAGATTGGCGGCGCTCTGGTTTATCTTGCCTTCTAGGCCCATACACAGTGCTGGCCTCCTTCTTAAAAGGTTTCTTCTCAGAACTTGAAGATGCACCTTTCTGAATCTTTCCTGACTTCATACCAGCCTCTATCCTTTCCCCAGTCAAAATGAGGTCAGTAAACCCTGCAGATGAATTATCGATAAGATGATTAAAGAACGGCCCAGATAGGGTCCCCAAGAACATATCTACCAACTCCCGGTCTGTTAACGGAGGCTGCACCCTGCCAGCCAGGTCCCTCCACTTCTGCGCATACTCTTTAAAACCTTCGCCTGATCCTAGCGACATACCATGGAGTTGGGTACGTGTAGGAGCAAGGTCGGCATTATATTGATACTGCTTGTAAAAATCAGTAGCCAACTCCTCCCAGTTACGAACCTTGGTTCCATCCAGCTGATAGAACCATTCGAGATGAGTCCCTGAAAGACTCTCCTGGAAGAAGTGGATCCACAAGTTCTTATCCACTGTATACGGATGAATCTTCCGCACATAGGATCTGAGGTGTAGCTTAGGGCAGGACGCCCCGTCATACTTGGTGAAAGATGGTGCTTTAAACTTGTGAGGGATGATCACACCAGTAGATAAACCCAAGTCTCCGAAATCCAAACCAGGCACTTGTTGAATTTCCATGGCGTTCAGACGGTCTTCCAACTGCTTGTATCTATCTTCAGCCGGAGGATACTGTTCCTCATTAAAATCAGTCTCGTTGGTAAAGACCACCGGACTTGGAGACCTTCCCCCCTGGGGACTGTCTTTGCCTACAGAAGAACCAGCTTCCTCATTCTGCAGAGTGTTACCGAACCTCCGGCCCGAGTTGAATAGAACAGTTCTCTTCTTCTTCTTCTCCTTCTTCAGGAGCAAAGCCTTCAGCTCTTCTTGACCTTGAGCCAAACCCATGATCTGCTCCTGAAATTGTGCGTTCTGCGCCTGAAGGGCCTTGATAGACAACTCGGTAGATGATTCGGGGTTCATGATGCTGAAATAAACAGCGAAGAACAGTAAGCAACCTGAAAAGAAGAGTACCTGTGATGCACATGATGAATGATATGTGTTTATGCAATGCATTCAAGGGTTCGAAAATTCAAATTTGTTGTAGACAAAAGGAACACACGTTATCATTAAGGAAATAATTGTTCAATACATCAAAGCCTCACGGGCAAACATTACAAAAGAAAATCAATCCCAAAAGACACTACGCATCCTCTTTGGAGCAATGTAGGTGTTGAGATTCTTCTCCTCGTGCAGTAGGCGGGTGAGCTCCAAGACCTTCTTTTCACTAGTATGTAGACTAGTCTCGAGAGAATTCCGTTCTTCCTTAAGCTGGATCCAGCTCTTCTGCATCTCTTCCCAGGACGTGGGCATGTCAGGATGTTGAATGGTGTAGGACACCTCTCCTTCCAAGACTGGCTCTTTGATCACAGGGAGAACATGAGGATAAGGCATCACTAACTTCTGGGAGCGGGCTCGTACCCACTTGAGATAAGGTTCCAACGGGATGGAATTCCTGTGCCCCAGGGTCTTGCTGTCTATCCTACTTGGCATCCTCCAAGCTCTGATAAATCTCTGGCGAAGTCCTTGGGCATTGTTATCGAAGTCAAAAACTATGTCAGGAATTAACATGTCATGAGGGCCATCCCTCCGAGCATAACCAAACTGTCTCTAAGCCAGGCACGGGTTGTAAGTAATACCTCCTCTGATTCCAAGTAAAGGAACATTAGGGTACTCCCCGCAATGATCAATGATAGTAACATCCTCTCTGGACCGAGAGCACCAATGTATATCTGCATGTGTAAGAGTCATCAATCGTTGCGACCATCTAAAACCCCGCTCGTTCTTCAAAACTGATTGTGGAAGGTGCGAAATAAACCACCTTCCCAGGAGAGGAGTACAACACATAAGGACACCTCTTTTTCTCATGGTTCGAGTGTAACATGAGTGAAGGATGTCCCCCAGCAACGTAGGTATAGGATTCCTGGACATGAAGATCTGGACAACACTGATATCTATAAGCTCATTTGGATTAGGTAACAACACCAAATCATAGACAAGGAGGGCCACAACTTCTTCAAAAGCTTGTAGGTCAAGGGAGTTCCAACATTCTTGGGCCTTCTCAAACAGAAACCTGGCTAAGAACCCTTTTATACCACTTCTAACTTCCCAATGTCCCTTGAGGTTAGATGGTTGTAAGTGTAAGGCTTTAGCAATCTCTTCAAGCTTGGGTTCCTTTTCCGTACCGTTGTAGGGTAGTTGGTCAAGGATAAGGATCTTCAGAAGCCGGGAGAACTTTTCCAATGTAGGTACCAGTTGGTAATCCAGGAAAGTGAAACAGTGGTGCAGAGGGTCAAAGAACTGGAACAGGACCTTTATCATATCTTCCTCAATGTTGGTGTTGACCAAGCTGATGAGTCTTCCATGTCTTTCACTGAATGAAGAGCTCTCGGGAATCCTGGATATAAGCTCCTTAAGCTGAGGAGGGATCCTTACAAGGCTGATCTGAATTGTCTTTCTGCGAACAGTTTCCATGTCCTACAAAACAAGAACAAAGATGAAGATTCGAACCCCTGAAATGGTTAGTCAATGCGTATGATGCTGTATGATGTTATGATGCCATGATTAAACACACCACAAATATTCATAAGGGAAAACATAATAAGGCAAACAAGTCACACAAGACAAACCCTTAGAGTTTAGGACTGCATGGGGTCTGGGTATTACCCTCTTGAAGTTGGTGGGCTCAACCTGTCCTATCAGAAGTAACCGGGTTCTAAGGGTCCCAATATCACTGGATTGCTTTCATTGTTCATCGTTTCGATTTAGCCACTGAACTGGCGACCGAAATATTCCAGGAAAGCAACCCTCAATTGAGTGTAGTGTCGAGTATCAACCAACCTCGGACTGCACCAAAGTCAGTTATCTCACTACCCTAAAAAGGCCAAGATAGTTCAATTAAGGTCCCTAAGGTCAGTTGATGCTTCACGACACCACGCGGAGGCCCCGTACGCTCCTTGACTGAACTCAAGGGTTACCGGTACACACCAAAGTGCCACATCAACGTAGCAGACTGTTTCAACCATGTCGGTATACTCCGCATAGTTCCCTCACAGCCTTGTTGCTACTTTCTAAGAAGGTATCCCCAGATCCGGGTTAGGATCTATAGAACTCCCAAGACAGTCCCACAATAATAAAGCAAACAAGTCAAAGCAATTGAAAACACAGTTATGAACTATCCTAAGGTACACCTCACTTTATAAGATTCCCCAGCAGAGTCGCCAGTTCTGTGATCGGTGGATCTGGAACTGACTGTTTAACGCTGGTTCATGAAATGTCGCGGAAGCAAGAGTCGCCACCGTCTTTTATTTTCTCCAACATGGAAAGGACAAAAGCACAGAAAAATTCCTTATTGAGATTGTCTCTCGGTTCGGGAGGTAGATTTATAGAAAGGGAAGGTGTTAGCACCCCTTCTATCCATGGTTATCCATGGGCTCTTAGATACTTGCTCATTTGTGTTTTCAAAATGTTTGTTTTCTTTTCAAAGTGAGTGGGTTTGAAAAAGTTTCGTTTAAAGTTTCAGATCGACTCTTGTATCAGTCCTCAAGAGTGTTTGAAAAGTTGTTTTGAAAGCTTTTTGAAAAGTGTCGGTGTGAAAAGAGTTTTTTGATTTGTTTTGAATTAGAGCAAGTATCTACGAGTCATCTACCTACCCTAAGGAATTATGCTGTGTAAATGTCCTTAAGGTAGTGCCATCCCACCATTGATAGGTAGGTAGCACCACCGTTGGAGGTGTTCGGGTCAATTCGTTTTTAGGGACAGTGTGGTCACCGAGCAATAGTAAGACACCTTAGAAGCTACCCTTATGCCATTGATCTTTTTATTCCGAGGTAACTTGTTCGAGGCAACTATTCCGAGGCAACCGTTTCGAGGCAACTAGATCAATGGAACATAAGGACTCACTAAGACATCCTATACTCGACGACCACGTTTCGAGGGGCAAGGCAACAGTGAGGCGTACCCTAAGAGTGGTGTGTGAATTGTGTGTCATTTTCCATTATGTTTTATCTTGATCATGCATTGGGTGAGCTACGCTTTGATTTTATTTGGGCCATTCATTCTTTCATGTGATTAACAGTTAAAAGGTGCGGAAATTAAAATATGGAAAATAAAAGTCCTACGCTATTACAAGGCGCGGGTCTATACATCGCCAAATTAACAAAGACCCGATTTTGAATAAAAGTGCGGAAAGTAAATGTCCTAATTACTATTACAAGGCTTTTGGGAAATTACATTATATTTAAAAAAGGAAATAAAAATAAACGCGCGAAAAGAATTTAGAATCGAGTATGCGAGGGCGTTGGACCCTTTAAAGAAATTAAATGAAATTAATAAATTAATTAATGATTAAAGAAAGAAAAAAAGGTTATTTTTTATGGCTTTTGGTATTTATGAAAATAAAGAAAATTGATTAAAATTAGAAATTAAATAAAACCCTAATTCTACATTGTTTTTTAATTATTAAAAAAATATTTAAGTTTTGGCCTAATTTACTAATTATTTAGTTACATGAGTTTTTACAAAATAAATTAATAATTAATAGTAATAATAAGGAGAAAAAGTTATTTATTAAGAGAAGAGAATAAAAATGCTAAACCCTAATTTGTACATTTTTTAGTTATTTAAGAAAAATATTAAAATTAAAAATCTAACTTTACTAAATTAATGGTTTAAAGATTTATTTACAAAAAATATTAATGCATTAAATATTAAATAAACATTTTTTATTTTCTTGATTTCTGATTTTTTTGTGTTATAAGAATTATTTTTGTGAATTAAAAGAAAATAATTAAAACAAAACAATGAAAAGAAATAAAAAAGGAAGAAACAAAGAAAAAATAAAATGGGCAAACCATGGGGGTATCTGGCCCTTTTGGAGGTGTATTGGAAATTCAGGCCCATTAGAAACCAAGGCCTTGTTGACTTTCCAGGCTTGTGCGCGTGTGATTGACTGAGTGTGTACCCTGGAATTCATATCATGGCCTTCAGATTGATCATTAGAGACGCATGGCAAGCTTGGGTATTAGGATGCATGGTGCTCCTTTGAGTGAATGCTACGCTGGAATACGTTAGAGAAAAAATTATGAAATATATAAGGGGACCTGGGAATCGAACCCAGGTCCCAATACCTGCGTGCCACTTCATTTGCCAATTGAGCCAACGCGTTTAGTTGTATGTTTAGTGGACGATGATTATTATGTGTGAAAAAGCAAGATTATGCTGGACAATAAAAAAAAAGCGCCAATTATTCAAACTAGCCAACCATAGTCCAACAACTCAGCATCTCCTTCCTTGGTTCTTCGTTTTGCCTGAAAATATCAAATAGATAGCGGGGGTTTTAAACCCCTACTAAATGACACCTACAAAAATAGCGAATAGAGCATAGTTAAAAAGAAAAAGGGCGCGAGGTATGGGTTCTACTCGTTTGAAGGTCCTGATTTCATTGACATATGTCTTATTGTCCAATTTTTCCAGATGAGTGAAACCCTCTTTTCAAACTCCTGAAACCCTAATACGCATTCATGGTGGATTTCTGTACAGGCGCCTATAATTCAATTGGATGGTACTAATAGCTTCAGAGAGATCATATTAGTATAAACCAATCATTAAAACACAGTAATCATGCATGAAAAGTGAAACACGAATATGAAAATTTTAAAGAAAAGTCAAGCTTCTACCTACCAATTCCTTGAGTATGGAGGCGTGATTTTGATTGGAAAAGCTCCCTGGTAGTGTCAGGAGTGGATTGGAATGGTTTTGAGGCCTTGAAACACCTTGCAATTCAGTTTTCAGTTTTCAATTTTTTTGTCAAAAATTGCAATATTGTTCTTGTGTTTGCAGCGCAGCTTCTGTGTTCTTAGCATTAGGTTTATGTTTGTGCATATATGTGGAAGGAATTAGGTCAGAAAAATAAGCCCATGATCCTTTGCATTGATGATTTTGAATTTTTGATTTTGCATATCTTTTTCAATCCTTTTTGCCATGAAAACTTGCCTATTTGGAAGATTTGGTCTCTTTGATGTGGTACACGAAATATTTAGGTCTTAATGGGGGAATATGCTGCACAAAAAGATTTGGAAAACATGTTTTAGTATTTTTCTCATAATTAATTTTAATTAAATGAATAAATAGGATTAAAAATTCAATTAATTAATTAAAAATAAGAAAATAACTCCCTTTAAAGTCAATGGGTCGTGCATGGCCTTTGGGTGATGATTCATGGAAGAAATTGAGGCCCATTAGCAATTTTGAGGCATTTGAAGCAAAGTTGACTTTTCAAAATTCCCAAAAATTTCCCAACTTCCACAAGGCATATCTTGCTCAATTTTTAAGCTTTGATCATGTTCTTGGACATTTTGGAAAGGTCTTGAAGTCCTCTAACCAATGCCTTTGGTCCCATGTCATTTTTATTTACCAATCTCAAGTTATGGTCTTTGACTTAAAGTGCCTTTTTGTTGACTTTTGAAAATGACCTATAATGTTTAGATTGATAACTTTTTGTGAGAGCATTTCTTGGACTTGAAGTGTGAAGATGAGTTGTAGGAAATGTCACTCTCTTCAAAATGAGTTTTGGATGGAATTTTTCTGATAAACCATGTGGAAGTTATGCCTTGGTCAATTTGCAGTTGACTTTTTCAACTGTCCAAAAAATAGAAACTTTTGCATCTTAAGACTTTTTGAGCCATGCCTTGAGAATCATGATCAAGAATTGATCAAATGATGTTTGTGGCTTCAAAATAAGATGTTGACCAAAATTTTTGACTTTTGACTGTCAAATGACCATTTTGCCCCTGCAGTTGACTGTGAAGCAATTAGGGTTTTTGACTGTGCAATTTTGTGCTGTGAGTCTTGAAACTTGGCATATGGATGCTTGGCAATGTTTATAGGCATATGGGACTTGTTTGGGCCCTTGGAAACTTCAATTTCTTTGCCAGAACCAAAACCCTAATTTTTGACTATTAGGAGGCCATTGGACTGTGCAACCCTTGAGAGATTTTGAACCTTGACCTTGGCAAATCTTGAAGAAAATGGGAGGGAAAATTTTGGGGTACAACAGGGTCTCAATGAACTCCCCATCCATCTCTACGTATCTGAACGAGTTAAGGTGGCTGACCATGTACTCTTCCTCTCCCTGTACTGTCACAATCTTCCCTCTGACCGGGTACTTCAGCTTCTGGTGAAGCGTTGAGGTTACAGCTCCAGCTTTGTGGATCCATGGACGACCCAGCAAACAAGAATAAGACGGCCGAATGTCCATCACGTAGAATGTAGAATTGAAGACCTGAGAACCAACTTTAATTGGAATATCAACCTCACCATGCATCATCCTTTTAGACTTGTCAAAGGCCCTGACTACGATGTTACTTGGTTTTAGCTCCAACCCTTCGCAATCCAACCTGTCTAGAGCTTTCTTGGGCAAGACGTTCAATGAGGAACCAGTGTCAACCAATACATGTGCAAGAGTAGTGCCCCTGCATTCAATAGAGACATGCAGGGCGTCGTTGTGGTTCTTCCCTTTAGCAGTCAGATCAGCGTCGGAGAAACCCAAACCATTATCGGTAGTTAAATTGGCCACACAATCGGTAAACTGATCAGCTGATGTCTCTTGTGGCACGTGGGCAGTTTTCAGGAAGGTAATCAAGGCCTTGGCATGGGCCTTTGAACACAACTGCAATGACAACATAGAAATCTTGGATGGGGTTTTCCCCAGCTGCTCAACTACGTTATAATCACTCTTCTTAATAATCTTCAAAATCTCTTCCATCTCATGTTTGGAAGCTTCAACAGTAATCGTCTTCGGTGCCTCCGTCTGGGCAGGCACATCAGTGGTGATCCCTTTGTCCCGAGCGTTAGATGACTCGACGACAGGGGTAGGACTAAGAACTTGATCAGGAATGGCAGTAGGTATACTTGCAGGTGTAATGACAACAGGTCTTCGGACAATTGGTGGAGCAATATCAGGTGAGAAAAGTCTACCGCTGCGGGTGACTTTAGCAGGTCCAGTAATGTTGCTGACGCTGATATCAACATACAACTCTTGCTTAACTCCAAGAACATAAACATCTGCCCCATAGTGCCAAGGGACAGTTTTGTCAGAGGTGTAGGGGATGGACCCCGGAACAGTGATGATTACAGGCGTGATCTTCGGAACAGATGTAATTCTAACAGGCTTCCTCGAGGGAGCCTTGGAAGAATTGTCGAAAATGGTAATAATGGAAACTTCTTCAGTAGGAATGGAAGGAACAACAATCTTCTCAAACAGGATCTCCTTATTATCCATCAGGTTTTGGATACCTGACTTCAGCAATGGGCAACCAGTAGGTAAAACAGAACACATATGGCAACCCTCGCCACAGCCCGGAAATAAACCGGCTAGCAACAGGTTCTTCTTGACAGTCATCAAAGGGGTAACAATATCATCCACGAAAACTACAAACAAGTCTTCCTCTACAGCATTCACTCCATGCTTGGGCATGGGAGCAGTCACAACATTAGGCCTCTCGAGCGCCTCAAACTCAATCTCCTTTGCATCAATCAAGTCTTGGACCTTGTTCTTCAAAGCCCAACAATCATCCGTATTATGCCTCGGGCTCTCAGAGTGATAAGCGCAGCGGGCGTTAGGGTTATACCTTGGTTACGTTGTATTTGAATTCTTTGGAGCTTCTTTTATAGTCACCAAATTGGTCTTCAGCAACTGTGGCAGAATTTGAGACAAAGTCATGCTGAGATGGGTGAATTGCCTTCGAGGTCTCTCGTCCCTTTGTTGGTTGTGATGATGAGGATCACCACCAGGTTTTGAAATAACAACCGCATTGACAGCTTGGCGGTGTTCAGTTCTATTTTGTCTTCTTGAACTGTAGACAGCACTGGACTCTTTCTTAAACGGCTTCTTCTCAGTGCTCGATGAGGCACCCTTCTGTATCTTCCCAGCCTTAATACCAGCTTCAATCCTCTCACCAGTCAAAATAAGATCTGTAAACCCAGTTGAAGAGCTTCCAATCAGATGGTTAAAGAATGGACCAGACAGGGTCCCTAAAAACATGTCAACAAGCTCATGATCAGCCAACGGTGGTTGCACCCTTCCGACAATGTCTCTCCATTTTTGAGCATACTCTTTAAATCCTTCACCCGTTCCTATTGACATACCCCGGAGTTGGGTACGCGTAGGAGCGAGGTTGGAGTTGTACTGATACTACCTATAGAATGCAGTAGCCAAATCTTCCCAGCTACGGATACTGGCTCCGTCCAACTGATAGAACCACTCGAGCTGAGTCCCTGAGAGACTGTCTTGAAAGAAATGGATCCATAAGTTCTTATCAGCAGTGTAAGGTTGGATCTTCCTCATATATGACCGGAGGTGCAGCTTTGGACAGGAAGCTCTGTCATACTTGGCAAAGGCAGGTGCCTTGAACTTATGGGGAATCACCACCCCAGATGATAGACCCAGATCTCCGAAGTCCAGACCGGGCACCTTCTGTATCTCCATAGCGCTCAAACGGTCTTCCAGCTGTTTATACTTATCCTCGGCAGGAGGATATTGTTCTTCGTCATAGTCCGTCTCGTTGTCGAAGACCATAGGGCTAGGAGCCCTCCTTTCTTGTGGACTATCTTTCCCTCCAGATGAGGTGGTCAGATCAACTTCATTCTGCAACCCGTTTCCAAACCCGCGTCCAGTATTGAACAGGATGGTCCACTTATTCTTCTTCTTTTTCTCTTTTAGGATCAAGGTCTTCAGGTCCTGCTGACCCTTAGCTAGATTCATGAACAACTCTTGAAACTGGACATTCTGGGCTTGGAGGGCCTTGATAGCTTGCTCAGTGGAAGGTTCGGCAGACATGATGATTGAGCGCTGAAATAAACAGCGAAGAAGATAAGAGACCTGTAATGGGGTACCTGTTTATGAGATGCATGGGATGAAATGCGTATGATTTATGATTTCAAAGACAATCGGGATTCAAATTTGTAAACAAGAAATGAAACACACTTTATTAGATTTAAACTTCAACATTTAAATTGTTCAACAAATTGCCCTTAGGCGTTACAAGAATGGAAATACTAAGAAGTAAATAAAAACTGTAAAAGGAATCATCAAAGGTCCATCAATGCTCCCATGGTCTCTTCTTCTCAGTGCGGACATAATCATTCAGGATTCGCTCGTTCTCCAGTTGTCTGGTCAGCTTCTGGATCTTCTGCTCCTGTTCATTGAACCTCTCTCTGTAAGAATCCCGTTCATCCCTCAACTGCATCCAAGACCTCTTCAGTGTCCCAATATCAGTGGGCGTATAAGGTTGGAGGATAGTTGGAGGAACCCCCTCCTCATTGGCAACTTCAAGAGTAACAGGCCTGACAGCTTCGTATGGCATACCTAACTTCTGGGCACGGATGCGGACCCATCTGAGATATGGCTCCATTGGCAGAGAAGTCTTTGGTCCCAACTCATGTGGGTCAGATCGGTGAACTCTGTCCCAAGCCCTTATGAATTTACGACACAGCTCGTCGCTATCTCCCTGAAAATCAAAGATGATACGAGGCATCAACATCTCATGAGGCCCTTCTCTTCTGGCTCTTCCAAACTGACGGAGAGCTAAGCATGGGTTGTAAGAAATCCCTCCATGGAGTCCGATCAATGGAACATTAGGATACTCTCCATATCGATCAATGATAGTTACCTCATCCATACCTTTGAGAGTCCAGATAATGTCATCATTAGTAAGAGACATCACCCTATAAGCCCAGCCCATTCCTTCTTTATTTTTCAGCACGGACTTAGGGAGGTGCGAAATAAACCACCTCGACAATAAAGGAACATAGCACACCAAAGTTCCCCGCTTTCGGGTAGTACGAGCACAGAGCTGATGAAGCATATCACCCAAGAGAGTGGGTACCGGGTTCTGAGAGATGAAGATCTTTATGGCATTAATACCAACAAAAGTGTCAGGATTCAGAAACAATACCAGACCATAAATCAAGAGAGCCAGAATGTCCTCGTATGCCTTGAAGTCTAAACTGTCCTAGAAGTAATTAGCTTTGTCAACCAAAAACTTAGCCAAAAAACCCTTAGCTCCACTTCTGGTCTCCCAGTTAGCCATTACCTCCTCCTTGGTCAGGTGAAGGGCTGCAGCAATTTCTTCAGCTTAGGAGTCTTTTCCCAACCAGTAAACGGAGTATGTTCCAAAACAGAGATACCAAGCAGCTCAGAGAACTCTTCCAGGGTAGGAACCAGCTGGAAGTCTTGAAAGGTGAAGCAATGGTTTAGCGGATCATAAAACTGGACCAAGACACTCATCATTTGTTCGTCCAACTTTGAGGTGACCAAACTGAGAAGAGAACCATGCCTTCTGATGAAGGAAGTAGTGTCTGGAATCCTGACAACCAAATCTTTAAGCAGGGTAGGTACTTGGACAAAATTGATCCGGATAGTATTCCTACGCATGGGCATCATGATGACCTACAAAACAGAGCAAAGATGAAACCCTCTTGTCCTTGAAATAGGTTAGTCCTTATGCAGAATGTATGCAATGTTATGATGTCATGATGTCATGGTAAAGGCACACCGCAAGTATCCACAAAAGGCAAACATGGTAAAGGCACACAAGTCACACAAAAGAGCCCTTAGATTTCAGGCTGGCATGGAGCTTAGGTACTACCCTCTTTCAGTTCAGTTGGTTTAAGACCTGTCCTAAAAATAGTAACCGGGTTCTAGAGGATCTCAATATCACTGACTACCCTCAATCGGTCATAATTCCAGTTTAGCAACCTTTTCTTGCGGCCGGAATCATCGCGACAATTTAGTCTCAATGAGTGTAGCATACTGCTACTGTTCTATGGCCAAGTTGGTCAATTTAAGGTTCTAAGGTCAGCTGGTGCTTAATGACTCCTTAGAAGACCCATATTCTCCTCGTTCCAACACAAGGGATATCGGTACAGACCAAGGTGTCACAACAATGTAGCTACTGCTTCATCCGTGTCGGTCTATGCCGGACAGATCCCTCACAGTTTATTGCTACTTACCTAAAGGGTATCCCCAGATCCGGGTTAGGATCTATAAAACTCTGATACAGGCCCACAAAATTAAAGCATACAAAGCATACAATTGAAAACAATAGTGATCTAATCCTAAGGTACACCTCACTTATTAATATTCCCCAGCAGAGTCGCCATTTCTGGTAATACGGTGGGAGAGAACTGACTGTTTTGGAATGCTGGTTCGCGTTTGCGTTTGTTTTCTCAAAATGTCGCGGTAAGCAAGAGTCACCACCGTCTTTTATTTTATCCAACAAGGAAAGGACAAAAGCACAGAAAAATTCCTTTTTGAGATGTTTCTCGGGTTCGGGAGGTAGATTATAGAAAGGGAAGGTGTTAGCACCCTTTCTATCCGTGGTTATCCACGGGCTCTTAGTTACTTGCTCACTATGTTTTCAAAAATTTGCTTTTCTTTGTGATTGTGGGTTTGAAAAGAGTTTTTGTTTGAAAGAGAGCGTAAGTGCGAAAAGTTTTGTTTTGTTTTTAAAAGAGAAAGTACTTAAGAACCTCTACCTACTCAAAAAGGAATTAAACTATACAAATGTCCTTTAGACAATGCTATCCCACTATTGAGGAGTAGGTAGCATCATCATTGGAGTTTTCGGGTCAATTCGATTTAAGGGGCGTGTGGTCACTAAAGCAACGTTAGGACGCCTTAGCGGTAACCCTAATGTCTTAGATCATTTTTCTGAGGCAACCGTTTTGAGGCAACTTATGATCTTTAGACAAGAGGGCGACCTCTAAAACTTCATGTACTTAATGACCACGTTCGAGGCAACCAAGTGAGGCGTACCCTAGGAGTGGCATGTGCAAGTGTGTCAATTTTCAGTTATATTATCTTTACATGTCATGGTGAGCTACTGTTGATTTTAGGTCAAAGATTATCTTGTCATGCATTGCCTACTATTCAGACATCTAACAGTTAATGGTTACGGAAATTAAATTGCGGAAAAATAAATCTAAGCTATTACAAGGCGTCGGGTATTTACATCGCCAAAAACAACCCTTGAAAATTAAATTGCGAAAAGTAAATAAAAGCGATAAATAAATAAATAAAGTCCTAAGTTAAAACTATTACATCCTCGGAGCAGTTACAATATATGGATCAAAAATAATATGCGCGCGAGAAAAATTGAATCAGAATGTCCTAGGGTTTTGACCCTTTTTTCATTAAATAAAGCATATTTTTTGTCCTTTTTTTGAATTAAGGATTAAATCTAAATTAATAATGGAATTAATTAATTAAAAGAAAATATTTTTGGTTTTTTTATTTTAATTAAGGAAATAAAATGAGAATGGTAAGAATATTAAAAAAACCTAATTCTAAATTAATTTTAATTTATTGCAAAATATATTATCATTAAACCTAATTTAAGCTAAATAAATTAATTAATGGTTTGTTTACAAAAATAAAATAGTGAAATTAATAAATATTATTTTTTGTGTTTTCTGATTTTTATGAGAAAAATTATTGATTGGTTAATTAACAAAAATAATAAAACAAATTAAATAAAATAAATATAGAAAAGAAAAAGAATAAACCAAAGGGGTTTGGGCCTGATTTGGGAGTGAAAAGAGCAATTATGAAGCCCATTTACGTCCAGGCCTTGTTGACTTTCTGAATTGTCCGCACGCTTGTTGACTGGAGTCCATGATAGTCCTTCAACCTTGGCCTTTGGATCTTGGCCTGAAACGACTTAGCGTATGGAGATCTGGAGGCGTTTGATGGTCCATGTTTGGAATGCTACACCTGAATATATGGAGAAAAAATATAACAAGGTTTTGGGGGACCTGGGATTCGAACCCAGGTCCCAAGGGACAATTCAACTAGCGCGCTACCAACTGAGCCATGATGTTAACCTGTTAGTGGAATATCAATCAAATATTATAAAACAAACCAACAATTATTCCCTGCAAAAAAATAAAAACGCGCTAATATTTCAAATGGACCAATGGAGCTGAGACACGTTATCATCTTCTTCAACGTGTCCTGGTTCATTTACCTGCGGATTTTATTCCGCAGGAAGATTCGTAGCACCTCTCCAAAATCCTCCCTAGGCCATGTAAATGCAATCTAAGAGTACCAACGTACTCGTCTCCTCCTCCTGGTCATCCTTGTACCAATTATTTGCATTGATTTTTCCTGCAATTAAAAACCCCAAAAACGAGATACACGAACCCTAGAACTGGGAATGGCGTTACAGGCTATGAAAATAAAATTCAATGATGCCAAAAGTTTCAGAAGACAACACAGAGTATGAATATGCAATTATTTCAGTGAAAGGATGCAAGATTGAAGCTTTACGATTCCATGTTCAGATCAAGCTTTATGGAGACTTACAGTGCGTTATAGGCGAGGAAAATGCTTGGTTTTGATCCCTACAGCTTCACAGGGTATCAAGCAAGGGAGTAGCGTTGAGCTTTTGGTATGAAAGTGCCTCTAAACCAAAATTCGATCACCACTTTTTCAAGGTTTTTTGCAAACTTGTTTTGGCCGTTTCCACAGAGTTTTGTGCATCCTCTTGATCTGTGTGGCTTGCTTGAATATAATAAAATGATTTTAGGTTAAAACATGGGCCAATATCCTTGTGTATTGAAGAATCAAGATTGGATTTTGATCACCATTAACATGTTTCCAAATATAGGCCAAATCTGAGATTTTGTGCTTGAATTGACTTGGCACGAGTTTGATTTGATTCATAATGATAATTGCAAGTTGTACAAATCACAAAGATCCCTTTACATCAATTTTTAGATTTTATTTGATTTAATATTGATTTAAAATGAATTAAATTAATAAAAATAAAATAAAATAGAAAAATAAATGAATGGTCATGAAATTAAGTATGGGACACGTGTGTGGTGTGATAAGACCAAATCAAGTGGAAAAAAGTGGGCCTTTTTGTCAAAAATTAGAGTTTTGAGGATGCTTTACTTTTGGCAATTTTGGAAAAATGCCCAACTTCAACAATGCATAACTTCTTCAATTTTGAACTTTTGGAGGTGTTCTTGGACTTTTTAGAAACCATGAGATGTCCTCTAATCAAACCTTTTGGTCTAAATTCATTTTGATCTTCCATGCTCAAGTTATAAGCTTTGGCAAAAAAGGTGTTTCTGTTGACTTTCAAAAATGACCTATAATGTCCAAATTTGTAACTTTTTGTGGGAGCATTTCTTGATCTTGGGGTGTGAATATGGATTGTAGGAAATTGCATCCTATTCAAAATGAGCTTTGGATGGGTCATTTCTCATAAAGTATGAGAAAGTTATGCTTGGTCAAAGTTGAGTTGACTTTTCCTACAAAACCCTAATTTAGCAACTTTTGAATCTTGATGAATTTTGAGCAATCCTTGATTGCATTTTCATATGGATACGAAAGATTGCATTTTGCTTGATTTGGAAAGATTTGCACAAAGGATAAAATCATGAATCAATGATCATAGTTAGAGAAGATTTGAAACCAAGTTGCAACCCTAATTCATTCTTGGATACATAAGGAAGGATTGCAGACCAAAAATAAGGAGATTAGAGGTGTGTAAAAGAGAAGGCAAGTTGCAAAAAATTGAAGAAAAGTGGCAAAATGATTTCACCGTTTCAGATCAATTCAAAGCATTCTAGTCATCCCAATCGTTTGTTGGACATCCAAGGATCAAGATTCAATCACTAGCAAGCTTCCTAACATCTAGAATCCCGCTGTAAGTTTCAGACGGTTCATCCCTTTTTTTTTGAATTCGCATCTCTTAATTCTGGCATCTTTAACATGATTTGTTAGCATATTCTTGATCCTTGAGTTATTTGCAAGCTAATGGTTACATTTAATTTCGTTTTTGTTGACTGTACATCAAGATGCCATAGTTAGGTTTCTTGATTCGTTTTTAGGGTTTTTCTGTACAGGAACAATTGGCCATGGATAATGGTACCATGATGCTCGTGAGGTTGCAACGAGTTGATTGGTACCATTAGTTGTCGTTTATCATGCATGTATGAAGTTTTGGAGAAGCACATGGTTGTACCTACACTCATATGACCGTAGGTAAAAGGTTTACAGGGCTAATACGACGGTGGGAAGAAGAAGAAAGTAACGTGGCACTCCCTGACTTGCCCATTTAAATTTTGCGCGTTTGAGAATTATTATTTTGTTTTTATCATATAATAATTGTTTGTTATTATTCATACAACTAAGCAAGCCAGCGCAGGTGGTAAGGCCATTAGTCTTTGATGCACACGTCCTGGGTCCGATCCCAGGCGTGTGCATTTTATTTTCTCAATATTTTCAGGCTGATTCAATGCACCACATGACAAGGCATCCACCATACATCATCAATATCCAACCATTCCATCCATCAACAAGCCAGATCCAAGGCTCCTTCAGTGAGGGTCCACCGTGTGCATAGGTCAAGCATGCACACAAGATTGAAAAAGTCAAAGCAGGCCAGGAGTTATTGGGCTCAGAATTGCAAGTCTCACCCCCCTTTTTGCTAGCATAACACCAGGCCCTTTTCTCTAATTTGTTTTTTTTAAATTTAATTTGTTTAAATTATTTTCTAACCAAATTAATTTCTTTTTTCACAAAAATCATAAAATCAAATTTCACAAATTTAGATTTAGGTTTTTTATTATTTTATCAAATTTAATTTAATGATAGTTTAATTTAATTTAGGATTAATTCTAACTTTTTCATATATTTAAAATCAATTAGAAAAAATTAGGGTTAGTATGTGATTTAATTTTTATTTCTTTCTCAAATAAAACAAAAATACAAAAATAGGTCGATTTAATTATTTTTTCTTAAATTTAAATTAATTAGAAATTAGTTTATTTTATTCAATTAAACTTTATTTTCTCAAAATAATCAAAAACAACCAAAAAATGATTTTTCTTTAAGTTACAATTAGGTAGTCGGGGTCAAAACCCTAAATCTCTTGTTTTCAATTCATCGCGCGCGTTTATTATTATTTTTGCAATATTAATGTAACTGCTCACGGTATGTAATAGTTTAATTAGGATTTTCTTTTATTTATCATTTTACGGTTTTTTGGCTATGTAATTAATCCCTACCCCGAAGCCTTGTAATAGCGTAGTTTTTATTTCTCGCAATTTAATTCTTGCAAATATTAACTGTTAGATGTATGATAATAGGATTGTATGACAAGACTGCATGTTAATTTAAAATGGCTAGCAAACCCTAATGTGCAAAGATAATAACTTGAAATCAAATCACTCGCACATGCGCACTCCTAGGGTATACTCTCACTTCGGTTGCCTTCGGTAAACGATCATTAAGTATAGGGTTTCTTAGTGGTTGCCCTCTTGTCTAAGCAAAGATCAAATGTCTCGTTCTGAATGGTTGCCTCAGAAATGTTGCCTCAAATATGATCTTAAGACATTAGGGTTATTACTAAGACGTCCTAACATGGCTTTAGTGATCGTACGTCCCTTTCGAATTTACCCTTACAACTCCAACGACGGTGCTTCCTATATCTCATAGTGGGATAGCATTGTCTAAAGGAAACGAGAACATAAACAATCCTTTTTTTAGTAGGTAGATGCTAGTAGGTACTTGCTCAAATCAAACAAACTTTTTCACACCAAACACTTTTTTCAAACAAAGTTTTCAAAACACTTCGTAACACTCTTGAAGAAAGAAGCAAGGGTTAAAACGAAGTAAAATAAAAACTTTTCAAAACACAAACACACAAGCAATTTTAAAAAGATGAGCTAGTACCTAAGAGCCCATGGAAAACCATGGATAGAAAGGGTGCTAATACCTTCCCTTTCTATAATCTACCCCCCGTACTCAGAATATCTCGAAAAAGGAATTTTTCTGTGCTTTTTTCCTTTCCAGTTGGATAAAATAAAAGTCGGTGGCGACTCTTGCTTACTGCGACATTTTGAAAACATAAACGCAAAACGCAAACCAACATTTTCCAAAACAGTCGGTTCTGCCACCGTATCACAGAACTGGCGACTCTGCTGGGGATAGATAAGTGGGGTATACCTTAGGATTTAGTCATCATAAATTACTTCTCTTGTTTGTTTTGGTTGCTTTACTTTTAAGGGTTTTGTATTGGGAGTTACTATAGATCCTAACCCGGATCTGGGGACACCTTTTAGGTAAGTAGCAATAAACTGTGAGGGAACTGTACGGCGTAGACCGATACGGTTAAAGCAGTAGCTACATTGATGTGGCACATTGGTTGGTACCGGTATCCCTTGGGGAGAAACGAGGAGAATATGTGGCTGCTATATGTGTCGTTAAGAATCAACTGATCTTAGAACCCTTAATAAACCAACTTGGCCATTAGAAAGTAGTGAGATAGTCGGCCTCGGTGTAAAGCTGAGAACTGGTTGATACTCGATGCTACACTCATTGAGACCATACTCTCGAGATAGTTTCGGCTGCAAGAAAAGCTTGCGTGAGCTGGAACCATGACTGATGGAGGATGGTCAGTGATATTGAGAACCTCTAGAACCCGATTACTTTTGCTAGGACAGGTTGAAACCAACTGAACTTTAAGAGGGTAATACCTTTGACCCCATGCAAGCCTTAAACTTAAGAGCTATTGTGTGACCTGTTTGCCTTTGCCATGCCTGTTATCTGCTATACCCGTTGTTTTTTTTTATCATGACATCATGCATCATAACATAGCATGCATACTTCATTATACTGACCATTTCAAAGACTGAGGGAATTTATCTTTGTTCTGTTTTGCAGATTATGGCTTCCGCACGCAGAAATACCATCTGAGTTAACTTCTTGCAAATACCCGCTCAACTTAAAGAGTTAGCCTCAAGAGTTTCTGAGACTTTTATGTTCATTAAGAGACATGGTCAACTTCTTAGCCTGGTCACCTCAAAGCTTGATTAGCAGATGATGAGTGTGCTTTTCCAGTTATTCGATCCTGTGCATCATTGTTTCACTTTTCCAGATTACCAGTTGGTTCCCACTTTGGAAGAGTTCTATCACTTATTGGGCATATCCATCCTAGAGCAGGTGCCCTTCACAAGTATAGAAGAGACTCCTAGACCAAAAGACATTTCTTCAGCTCTGCATCTGAAACGGGCTAATTTAGTATCCAATTGGGAAACACGAATCGGGGTTGAAGGTTTCTTAGCCAAATTTCTGATGGATCAGGCTCAGTTATTCTAGGATAATTTGGATTTTTAGGCTTTCGAAGATATCTTGCCTCTCCTTATCTACGGTTTGGTTCTCTTCCCGAATCCGGATTCCTTTGTGGATGTTGTTGTACCCCAAAATTTTCCCTCCCATTTCTCAATGATTTCTCATCACTAAGCCCTTGAAGCTCAAGATCCAGTTAGGGTTTCATCTGCTCAAGATTTCTCCTTGCACTGTTGACCCAAATTAGGGTTTGTGTTTGCACAAAGATGTTTTGACCAAAAATGCCTAGGATGACTTTCATGCTTCCTATTGGACTCCCAAGTTTATCCATACCAAGTTTCAAGTCTTGATTCCAAATTTTGCCCAGTCAATTGGACAGTTGACCTAGAAATCAACTGTAGTGGAGAAAAAGTCAACTGTGGCCAATTGACAGTCAAATCTCATGAAAATTGACCCACATCAACATTATGAACTCACATGGACCATTTGATCAAGTTTGGATCATAATTCCACAAGAAATTTGATCAGATCATCAAAAGGGCAAAATGGTCATTTTTAGGGTTTTGACTGCGCAAAGGCAATTTTTGACTGTTTGACCTAGCCAATGGCAAACCAAGCTCACATATGGACTCAAGGACCCCATGGAATTGTCTTGACATGATCAACAAGTTCAAAATATTCCAAATGCACAAGATTGACAGTTGAATTTCCCAGTCAATTGATCAATTTTGACTGTATACTGAAAAGTCAAACTTTGACTTTTTGGTCAAAATCAAGTGTCAAGATTCATTTTTCATCAAAACATGCCAAATCATGAAACTTGTTCATCAAGAAATCCAAAATTGCAAATTAGGGTTTGAAATGAAGATTTTTCATAACTTCGAATTTTTCTAAGTTATGAAAAACCCTAATTTTTTCCTAACTTTACCCCAATTTCTCACCAAGATTCATTTGGATTCAAGAAAAAGTCAAAACATGAAAGTTGTAGCCTATTGCATAATCTACAACTTTGATTCACAAAGTTTTCCCAAAGGAGGCTTGTATCTCAAGTTACAATTTTTGGAACAGGGGTACCAAACCATTCTTAACTTAGAGAAAATTTGACCTATTTTAAGCAAGGTTTTTACCTAACTTCAAGACCATTTTTCACATACTTACACTTGGAATTTCAATTTTCATTTCAAATATGGATTATAGTACACATTCCAAGCTTTCCAAAATGTCCAAGAACTCATCAAACAACCTCATGGTTAGAGAGAATCGAATTTTGCAAGTTGGGAAAAAGTCACTTTGATTCATGGCCATGTACATGTTCATAACTTGTGCAATTTTTCAAATTAGCTTGCACAACTTGATTACAGGTCCTATATCCCATTTGCACTCAATAATTAAATGCAAACCCTTTGTGTTCAAGCCTTGCATTATGTGTTTAAGCATTACATGAAGGTTTAGTCTTAAAATAGATAAAGCATTTTATCCATTTTGGAAAAGTTTCACTTTATGTCAAAATACAATCCAAGCAAGTACATTTGAAATCTCTTTGGCACAAGTTTAGGAGCTAATTACACAGATCAAGACTAAGTGGTTCAGCATAGAATGGGGGCCTGTACAGGCTAGATACACCAACTTGCCATCTCTTGCTTAAAGTGTAAGAAAACTTGCATTTTGTACAACAACTCTCATTTCCTGTAAACCAAGCTTAAGCAAACTTGTCAAACATATCCTAAACATCAAACACACGCTGAAACACGAGCTATCCACCTCCATTGCCCTCTCCAACACAGAACCACTCTCAAACTGTCCAAACAGAGCACCTGCTGCAGTTTGAATCCCACAACTCATTTCCATCGTGCATTCTTGCCCAAACCAGTTCAAACACCTTCCCTACCATCAATCCAAACTATCCAAAGCATTATAAGTGGACTGTAACTCCTCTAACCAGTTTGGCTATTTTCTTTTCTTCCTCTTGCAGGTGGACTTCTGCAGCTTGGTACAGAAGGTTTCAAAGCATACCAAGTATTGGAATAGCATCCTCACACTCCAAGGAAGCTGTACAAATCATCATCTTGCCCTGAAAACTCCTCCATTGCCAGACACGATTCCAACTGAGAAGGTATATTCATGAACTTCTAACTCTTAATGTAGGCATTGTTAGCTCTAGGTTTGTGAATAAGAAGTGTTCTACTCATGCCCCTGAAACTGTACATACCTTTACTTTCCATTTATTTTGCCTGTGCTATGAGAATTTAAGGTCTGAAGATTGATAAAAAGTTAGGTTAGGATTTGGGAATGATGAAATTCTCTCTCATTTCTGAGAGTTAGGATGAGTTCTTTACATATTCAGAATCGTGATTCAATGCTTAACATTTTTGGTGTTGTAAGTTTGTGCAAAAAGTCAAGGAATCCAGATGTTTGAATCAGTGTACAGGCGCGTGTTTTTTTTGAACAATTTTTGGCTGGAGGTTGAAGAAAGACTTGGTGGGCTGGGCCTGTTTTGCTATTTCTTTTCACACCCCATTTTTGCTTTTACGCCTCTGTGGCCCATTTTGCTTATTTGCATGATTTTTTGACTTTTCTTTTTTTATTCTGACTTATTTATTTTTGCTAATAATATTAAAAACATAAAAAATCTTTTTTACACCATTTTTATATTTTTTAGGCATTTGTTTGTTTATATTGATATTTGTACATAAATAATATATAAATATTATTATTTAGAATCACTAGAAAAACAATGTAAACACATTTTATTTTTTATTTTTATTTTTATTTTATTTTATCTTCTGAAAATATTTTATACAAAATATACTTTTTTTTTTATAAATATTAAATATTATTATTTTATATATATAATGCATATTTAGAAAATAATACAAATATATATATATATATATATATATATATATATATATATATATATATATATATATATATATATATATATATATATATATATATATATATATATATATATATATATATATATATATATATATATATATATATATATATATATATATATATATATATATATATATATATATATATATATATATTAGAATATTTAGGATAAAAATACAAAAATACATACATTTTTCTTTTATTAATATTTGACCTAAAAAAAAAACACCTTTTTATAAATATACTTCATTTTTATTTTATTTTGTACATAATTATTAAATATTTCTATATATTAAATAAATAATACCTTGTACTTAATAAATTAGGGTTTTGCCCTTAAAACATAAAAAACTCCAAAAAAATAATACTTTTTATTTTGTTTATTTGACATATAAAAATCCCTTTTTTCATACACATAAAAACATTTTTTATCTTGCATATTTATTTTATTTTTTATTTAATTTGTGCAATTAAATATCTTGTAAATAATTCAATTGACGTAATAGCTAGGTTTAAATTCCTTGTCAAGTACCCCCCATTTGAACATTTGTACCCCCCTTCCCATATTGTGTTGTAATAGCTTAGGAACTTTAATTTTCGCACTTTAATGCTTTCTAAATATACCATGTTAGAATTAGGGTTTGTATGCGAATCAAAAACGACAAAAATAGTTTGCCTAATTTCAAGATAATCAAGCATGAAAATGGACAACACTAATCACACTTGCACCCCTAGGGTATTCCACTTGTTGCCTTCAATAAATGGGCCATATTGCATGTTAGGTCTCTTTGGGCAAAAACAAAACAAACAATCAAATGATCATAGTCCCTCGATGACGCTTTCGAAAGTTGCCTAAAAATGATCAAGTCCCTTAAAAGAAAATTGCCCAAAGATAATTGGCACCATTGCAATTATGGTCTAAACGATGACCCGCGCCCGTCCCTTTCACATCCTAACACAAGATTGTCCACCAAATGCAATGGTGGAACAAAATTGTTAAAAGGGTTAAAACATAACAAAAATCTTTGAGAACTTTAGGGTAGATAGCTCTTAAGTACTTGTCAACTTGCAAAAACACTTGCCCATTTTTCAAACCACACTTTCAAAACAAACTTTCAAAAAACCTTGAAACATCTTTTCCAAAAGACAAACACCTTTTGTAAAACATTCGAGTAAAGAATTGTTACAAGGGTAGCCTAGACAAAGGCATCTTTTTCAAAACATTTTCAAAACCACACACAAAGCACCATTTCAAACAATTGAAAACCAAGGCAAGTTGATCTAAGCAAGTACCTAAGAGCCCATGGATAACCATGGATAGAAAGGGTGCTAATACCTTCCCTTTCTATAATCTACTCCCCGAACCCAAGAAAATATCTCAAAGGTTTTTGCTGTGCTTTTTAAACCTTTCCTTAGGACAAAATAAAAAGTCGGTGGCGACTCTTGCTCAACCGAAACATTTGCGAAAACAAACGCAAGACCCTAGTCAGTTCTCCCACCGTATCACAGAACTGGCGACTCTGCTGGGGAAAATTTTAAAAGTGGAGTAACCTTAGGGCTTAGATCACCCTCTTGCATGATTAATTGTTTGTCTTGATTGCTTTATACTTGGCTCTCTTGTTTGGGTTTGCAATCCTACACCCGGATTTTGGGAAACATTCATAGATAGCAATACATTGTGGAAACTGTGCGGGGTATACCGACACGGTCGAAGCAATAGCTATATTAGTGCGACATATTTGTGAGTACCGGTAACCCTTGAGTTCAATCAAGGAGAGTACGGGGCCGCTGAGTGATGTCACTAAGCACTAATGACCTAGAACCTTACTTGACCATATTGGCCTTTTATTAGGGGTAGTGAGATGACCGGCTTTGGTGCAGTCCGAAGTTGGTAGATACTCGATACTACACTCATTGAGGGTTGTTTTCTTGGAATATTTTGGTCGCTAGTTAAGTGGCTAAACCAAAACAATGAAGAATGAAAACAATCCAGTGATATTGAGCTCCTTAGAACCCGGTTACTATTTATAGGACAGGTTTTTAAGCCAACTACACTCAAGAGGGTACTTACCTATGAAACCCCATGCAAGCCTGAAACTAGGGTTTGGTGTGATTTGCTTGTACATATGTTTTGTGCATACATCATAAACATCATGAAGTATCATATGCATTCATTAATCATTTCAAGGGTTTGGATCTTCATCTTTGTTCTTGTTTTATAGGTCATGGAAATTCCTTGCAGAAAAACCATCCAAGTCAACCTTGTGAGAATCTCTCCTCAACTCAAGGAGCTCACCTCAAGAATTCCGGAAAGCTCATCCTTCAGTGAAAGACATGGTAGACTGCTCAGCTTAGTCAACACCAACATTGAAGAAGACATGATGAAAGTGCTATTCCAGTTCTTTGACCCTCTTCACCACTGTTTCACTTTCCCCGATTACCAGTTGGTGCCCACTTTGGAAGAGTTTTCTCAACTCCTGAGAATTCCTATCCTTAATCAACTACCCTTCAACGGTACGGAAAAGGAACCAAAGCCGGAATATGTTGCTCGAGCATTACATCTACAACCATCCGACATCAAGGGGCATTAGGAAACCAGAAGCGGCGTCAAAGGATTCTTAGCAAAATTCTTGTTTGAGAAGGCACAAGAATGTTGGAATTCATTGGACCTTCAAGCCTTTGAAGAAATTGTGGCACTCCTTATCTATGGGTTGGTCTTGTTCCCAAATTCTGACCAATTGATAGATGTCAACGCCGTCAAAATCTTCTTGTCCAGAAATCCAATACCAACATTGCTTGGGGACATTCTTCACTCATTTTACACACGAACAATGAGAAAGAGGGGTGTTCTCATGTGCTGTACTCCTCTCCTTGCAAGGTGGTTTATTTCGCACCTTCCACAATCTGTCTTGAAGAATGACCAAGGCTCAAGGTGGTCCCAACGATTGATGACTCTTACTCACTCTGATGTACATTGGTGTTCTCGGTCCAGAGAAAATGTCATCATCGTCGATCATTGTGGAGAGTTTCCTAATGTTCCTTTACTTGGAATCAGAGGAGGTATCACCTACAACCCTTGCCTAGCTTTGAGGCAATTTGGATATGCACGAAGAGATGGCCCCCACGACATGTTGATTCCTGACCTAGTTTTTGACTTCGACAACGATGCGCAAGGACTTCGCCAAAGATTCATCAGAGCTTGGGGAAGACCCAACAAGGTTGATAGCAAGACTCTGGGACACAAGAACTCCATCCCTCTTGAGCCTTATCTCAAGTGGGTACGAGCCCGAGCCCAAAGTCTAATGATGCCTTATCCTCATGTTCTTCCTGTGATTAAAGAGCCCGTCAAGGAAGGAGAGGTTCCCTACACCATCCTACATCCTGACATGCCAACATCGTGGGAGGAAATGCAGAAGAGTTGGATTCAGCTCAAGGAGGAACGGAACACTTTTGAAGCCAGCTTCTACGCTAGCGAGAAGAAGGTTTTAGAGCTTACCCGCCGACTCCATGAGAAAGAGGCCCTCAACACCTACATCGCACCAAAGAGGATGCGCAATGTCTTTTTACCTTGAGAAGTAGTTTTTGTAATATTTGGCCCATGGGGCATTTATGTACTAACAAATTTCTTCTTATTAATATGACGTGCGTTCTTCTTTGTCTGCAACAATTTTGAATGTTCTAAATCCTTGAATGCATTGCATACATAAGCATATCATTCATCATGTGCATAAGCAGGTCTCACTCCAGGTTTCCTTATCTGTCTGTTGTTTATTTCAGTAGGATGGATCTCGAGCAAACAGTCAAAGATCTGCAAGCTCAAAATGCACAGTTCCAACAACTCCTGACGACCTTGGCTAAGGGTCAGGAGGATCTCAAGACCTTGCTGGGGAATAAAGACCCAGTGAAGAAGAAGAAAAAGAGACTCGGGGTGGCTACTTTAGGGAGAAGATTTGACGGAGAGGCCAGGAGAGTGCTTGAATTTCCTCCTACTTCTGATGAAGGAACCAGTAAAGGAGGTGGGGCTGCGGTACCTTACGAGTCCGATGTGGAAGAAGAAGAGGTCGGAGAGGATGAAGACTACTCTGATCAACAATACCCTCCAGCTGATGATAAATACAAAGGTTTAGAAGACAGGTTGGCCTCCATGGAGCTACAGAGGGTACCGAGTTTGGATTTTGAAGACTTGGGTTTGGTTGCCGGGATTGTGATTCCCCCAAAGTTCAAAGTGCCAGTTTTTGTGAGGTATGATGGGCTGTCCTGTCCAAAAATGCATCTCAGGTCCTACGTAAGAAAGATTCAACCCTATACGGCAGATAAAAACCTTTGGATACATTTCTTTCAAGACAGCCTTTCTGGGGCTCAACTGGAGTGGTTTTATCAGCTAGAGGGAACCAGCGTCCGAAACTGGGAAGACTTGGCCACCGCCTTTTACAAACAATATCAGTACATCTCTGACCTTGCTCCTACGCGTACCCAACTTCAGGGTATGTCATTGGGAACAGGCGAATGATTCAAAGAATATGCACAAAAATGGAGGGATTTGGCTGGCAGGGTGCAGCCTCCTTTAACCGACCGTGAACTTGTTGATATGTTTCTAGGGACCCTATCTGGGCCATTTTTCAATCATCTAATTGGTAACTCTTCCGCGGGGTTTACCGATTTGATCTTAACAGGCGAAAGAATAGAGGCTGGCATCAAGTCAGGAAAGATTCAGAAGGGTGTTGCTGCAAGTGTTGAGAAGAAACCTTTCAAGAAGGAAACGGCTGTGGTATACTCCCAAAGAAGAGCAGGGAAGACTGAGCGCCGGCCAACTGTGGGGGTTGTAATGATTCAAAATCCTTCAAGTGAGCAGCCTCGCTATAACCAGTCCAGACCAAATCAACAACGGGTGGAACGGCCACAATGGCAGTTCACCCGCATTAATATGACTCCAGTGCAAGTGCTTCCCCATCTGTTAAAGTTGAATCTCGCCACTATCAAAGAGGCACCAAAAAATGTGAATACGTCCTCTCCGTATTACCGTCCTAATGCTAAATGCGCCTACCATTCTGACAGTGTCGGGCACGACACCAACGATTGTTGGGCACTCAAGCATAAAATCCAAGACCTGATAGAGGCGAAGGAGGTGGAGTTTGACGCTCCGGAGAAGCCTAATGTGATATCTACTCCCATGCCGAAGCACGGCCGAAATGTCAATGCCATTGAAGAAGAGTTGTATGTTGCTGATGTCAATAATCTGATAACTCCATTGCTAACCATCAAGTTGAATCTGTTAAGGGCCGGGATCTTCCCGGGATGTAAAGAAGACTGCTTTTGTTGTTACTCTCTGCCGTTTGATTGTCCGTTACTGAAGAAAGGCATCCAAGGCCTAATGGATAGTCGACAAATTTTGTTTGAAAAAGTTTCTGCTATTCCAACCCATACTGAAGATGTCTCAATCATAACCATTCACGCCAATCTTTCCAAGGCCGTCAGAAAGCCTGTTAAGATTACACCAGCTACGAAATCTGTTCCTTTGAAGATAACAATGCCAGGGCCTGTCCCCTATGTTTCTGAGAAGTCAATACCATGGAACTACGGCGGTGACGTCTACTACCATGGTATTAAGCAAATCGAAATAACTGACAAAAGTTCGGATGATGAAGAAGCCAGTATTGGAAACATTGCAGGCACGAGTAAAATCACCCGGAGCGGGAGAATATTTTCTCCAGAGATTGCCCCTCCAAGAGCAATCTTTGGACCCTCATCTGCTGACAAGGTCATCCCTGCACCAATAAAACTCTCCGCTAGAACCCCTTTGATTGAAGATGTTGTTGTTCCTAGTATTGTCCCTCCTACCACTGTTGATAAAGGTAAGGGAATCCAAGATGAGCTCGTCAGGACGAGGGCTCAACCCTTGGTCATCCCGGAAACCTCCAAGAAGGAAATGGATGAGATCTTGAAGATAATCAAAAGGAGTGATTACGATGTGGTAGAACAACTGGGGAAAACCCCTTCAAAGATCTCCATGCTGGCACTACTACTTTTCTCGGAAGCGCACACTAAAGCTCTGATAAAATTCCTGAAGGCAGCCCATGTGCCCCAGGAAACCTCTGCAGATCAATTTCAAAATTGCGTGGCCAGCCTTACTGCGGACAACGGATTAGGTTTCTCTGATGCCGACCTAACTCCTAAAGGTAGAAACTACAATGATGCTTTGCACATTTCAGTCGAGTGCCAAGGAACTACTCTCGCACATGTCTTAGTCGACACTGGTTCGTCGCTGAATGTACTGCCTAAGAAGGCTTTGGACCGACTAGATTGTGAAGGGTTAGAGTTGAAGCCGAGTGATATTGTTGTCAGAGCTTTCGATGGTTCGAAGAGAATGGTCCATGGGGAGGTTGAAATTCCCATCAAGATAGGCACTGAGGTGTTTAAATCTACTTTCTATGTGATGGACATCCGTCCGTCATACTCTTGCTTGTTGGGTAGGCCTTGGATACACCATGCTGGGGCAGTCACCTCCTCCTTGCATCAGATGTTGAAGTATCCTGTCAAGGGAAAGATCATTACTGTCCATGGTGAAGAGGAGTACATGATCAGTCACTTGAACTCATTCCGGTATGTGGAGGTAGAAGGTGAGTTCATTGAGACACCTTTCCAGCATTTCGAAGAAGTCCTCCCTGAAATAGCAGTAGCAAAGTTGGCAGCTGAGACACCGAGGCAGGTGGCCAGGATGGCATCCCTGGAGGACGCGAATGCCGCAATAAAGGAGGGGAAGAATTCAGCATGGGGGAAGTTGCCTGATATTCCGCATAAGACAGACAAATTTGGATTAGGGTTCACTACCGCGGGCCAGAAGGCTATGCACCGTTCGAAGATTGAAAGAGCGCCAGTCAAAATTTCTCCCTACGGAATCAATGCTTTGGAGGATGAAGACAAAGAGAGCAACATCGAAGAGTGGATCTACCCAACTGTCAAAGGAGGATTGTGCAACTGGGAGGCAAAAGACTTTGTCCCCATCACTTTTATTCATCAGTAATTTATCTATCAAACATTTCCTTTTGGTCTGTAATATTTATTTCTGAACAATCCGTACACTATCTTTTTCACCTCATGCCTTGCCCGGGGCATGTAGGTCCATTTGTAAGGGTTTTGATTATTTTTCATATCCATATGCCATGTTTAATGATTCATTGGACGTTGTTCATTTGATAAATTGCTTATGTTCATTTTCTTTCCTTTTGCATTTTTTGTTTAAGGATGGCTATCCCTTACACACACCTACACTCACAAATGCAGGTACCCATCCACTCCGGATTCCATGGGTGACTATTCTGCTATATCCTACAATAACTCTGAAGATCTGGTCAATCAAGCCGAGTGTGAAGATGACAAAGGTTGTGAAGTACCAGGGGAACTAGCCAGACTCCTGCAGCAAGAGGAAAGGGCCATCTTACCTCACGAAGAGTCATTGGAAACTGTCAACTTAGGGACCGAGG